>CM043701.1:20124816-22659816 GCA_023935145.1 Bretschneidera sinensis
ATGATGGAATTAGCATTTGGTTTGAGGCTTAGTGATTTGATTAAAAACTAATGATGAGTTTTATATAAATTAAAACATATTTTGGTTTGGTTAAACAATAACTAAATGTTTGTAAAATGACATTTAGTATAAGAAATAGCATTGGTTTTTTTTTTTCACTTTTTGTATTTTGGAGGTAGATTATTAAGACTTTAAACTTTCGTTTGCTGTAATTTAATACATAAAATTTTAAAATAGTTTAAATTAAATCATTTAGATAAAGATTTTATTAACCACTCAATGAAAATTCATGTAAGAAGTTAAATATACAATTTCAAATCCAAATATTCCATTTATAACGGCCACACAACATGGAGTTTGTTTGTATATATCAATAATTGTATTTTAAATTTAAAGGAGTATCTGATTTTAATTAAGAATATTATTATAAATTTTAAAAGAAAAAAAAATACATAGAGTACCAATATCTTTATTCCTTATAAAAATAAGGTTTGCTAATTTACTCATTGTAGGAATAAGTTAATCATGTACTCCAACTTTTGTTAATCAAAACATCTTCAATAATTCAATTTTTCATAACATAAAAGGCAACAAGATAATTAAATAGATGCACCTATTTATTTTTTTAGCTTTCGAATTTTTTTTGTTATATCAAACCAATTAATAGTTGGAAAAGCACACATTCAATATTGTTAAAAATATCTTGTCGAAATTTATAAAATAATATCTGAAAGAGTGATAAATCGATCATTCTCACACGTTGTCGATTATCATATGAGATTTTTTATTTTAAATTTAACACTTTCTAATAAATTTTACTTGTAATTAACATCACCACGGGATTGAAAATTGAAATTTCTAACTTACCTATAAATTTTGGGGTAAGAATCACACTATCTGACAGCGTTTGGTATCCACTAGTGAACTTCTTCTCTGTATTTTGATTTTTTAATATAAAATTATAAAAAAAAATCTATGTTTAAATGAATGATCAATGATATTTCAGTCTAAAAAATTAAGATAAAACGCTAATCTACTCCTGCGAAGAAATAAATAAATTAACAAACCCTTATAAAAATGATCATAATATAATATTATTAAATTACTAAATTACCATCACGTTACAGTGCTTTGTTATAATACGAGGGACCATAAGGATATATCTTCACACTTCGCCCTTTTAACGGACCATTATATATGAACAGGATTGGGACCTCCGTTTAGACACAACGAGAGCTCCCCGTAGAAGGAGCATAAAAAATCCCTGCTCCTCATTGAAAACGATCGTTGTACGGACGATTTACACCTCTTATCTTTTGACCGAACACGTGTCGATGTCTTTTTCTACTTCTGTGACACGACAGAGCCTACACGACTGCCAAACGCACACGAATCGGACACGTGGTCACACCTGCATGTCCTTTAGCACCGAGATTCGCGTGATTTTGACGTTGCTTTTATCTCTCCTTTTTAATTTTTTTTTTAAAATTATTTTTTATAATCAAGTGGAGGAAAACAACCGGAATTATTATAGTCAGCACTCAGCAGGATTAACAGGCGTTTTAGTTCCCTGGCTGCGTAGGGTTCTTCTCATGATCTCATCGATCGTTGCAGTCAAGAGTTGCGATCAGTATTTGATTTTATGTTCTTTCTTTGTTTCTTTCTTGTATGTCAATTCGTAGCAACTTGCCTAACACTAAATTTTGGAACAAAATAAAAATATTTTTCTTTTCAAATCAGTTAACAAAATCATTTAAAATAAAATTTATTTTTTTTACTAAATTGTAGAATTTAAGTCATATTCCATGGTTATTTATTATTTAATTTATGGTTTTAAAATAATTTATAAAAAACTAATACTGGAGCTATAAAATATTTAATTTTAGTAAAAGTAAAACAATAATAAAAACAAATTTTTTGAAATAAATTTAATTTTTTAAAAATATAAACCATTTTATAAACATTTTTAAAGGATATATGACTTAACTTTTGTTTATAAGAAATAAAAATCATTTCATGTTCTCCGAGATAGATTCTTTGAATTTTCGTAATTAAAATGTTTAAAATAAATTAAGAACTCAAAAGTTGAGAGAAACGGAAAACTAAGAAAAAAAAGAGAGAAAATAAAAGTATTTTGGTTAATATATTTTTTTACATTTCATTTTGTATAATTCATCTGGAAATTTTATTAATTTTAATAAATTTACAACAAACTAATTTACAATTTTATAAGAAATTCATTTGTAAATGAATTCAATAATTTATTAACTTTCAAAATATAACCATACATAAAATTATAAATAAATTATATAATATTTATATATAATTCATTTATTCTAAACGTATCTTTTTCATTTACATATGCACTCAATTTAATGTTAACAATTGGTGTTGGGCGAGAAAGAATTCTTAGAAATGTCAAGTAAATAGATTTTCAACCGCAGGAGGAAAATGCATGTAACATAAATTTTTTAACAATTTATTTAAGAAACGAACACGGATGAAAAGAGGGATATATAATTATATTTGTTGTTAAACTTCGTAACATTTGATAGCATAAAATTGAGATTTGAAATTATAATTAAAGTAAAATTAAGTTATTTTTTTTATTTATTTTTATGTTAAAAAAAGTATATAATTTCACTTCAGTCTCAATTTTAAAACTCAGTTTTATACAACTAAATATAGTGTAAGAATTTTTTATCCGAGGAACTGTATTAAAATTGATTTAATAACATATTTAAATTATAAAACAGTTTTACTGATTTTTTTTATTTAAAAGATATGACTATTCCAATAATAACACCAAATTTATTACAGACGTTCAATACTCGAGTTGGACTTTATTTCAAATTTTCGAATAAAAGGAGTTTGTTTGATTAATTAAAAAGAATATTACAATTGTAGTTCGATTCAAACAAAAAGGCTTGAAAGGATTGATACGACAAGTGTTTGTTTTTTTTTTTTGGTTGAAAGAGATTATTTTAATTTTATGTTCAATCATAAAGAATAAGATCAATAACTTTAAAGGTGCTCTAATTTATTTAATTAGACATAAAATATAAAATTAATAATTTTAAAAAAATATATTATTTCATTTTCTTAGCTCCTTCAAACTTTACTTTTTTAAGTACTAATATTGTTTTTTACTTGGTCTAAATAAAACTGTGCACTCAAGAGTAGAAAACCAAAGTTTTGTTTTGGAAACTCTTTGGTGATTAAGTTAAATTTTTTTAAAGTTAAAAGAATAGAGAATAAAAAAAAATTATGGATGTGTTTCAAAAATTTTCACATGAATTCCCGGGTTCTGCGCACACGAAATATACATAAACTAGAAAGTTCTTTGAGGGTGATTTCCGAGAGACTTTTTGACGCTCGAATCAATATCTTGAAATAAAAGAAAACAAGAGGGTTGTATCCTACCTGGGAAATGGTTGGGAACCCTTTTATATAACACATGAGGGTTGAGTTAATTACGAAAAGTAATGACGAGAAACAATATCATGTTTATTAAGTGCAATAATTGTAATAATATCACGTGTGATTATTAAGTAATAATATCGAGAGTTACTCAAGTTTAATGTCGAGGTAATAATGTTATTTGTATGTAACTATTGTAGAGTATTTAACGTGTTTGGTCAAAATATTTTGATGGTTTAGGCGTACATATTGCTTTTTTGCTCATGCCACGATTTATTGTTTGACTGGGTTTATGGAATTACGCTTTAAACGTCATATGTCGATTCATCATTAGTAAAGTGAAATTACTTCACATCAAAGTATATTTTTTGAATTAATATATGTAGTCGGTTTTATATTTAATTTTTTTATATGTGTTTTTTGAATAAATTTTTAAAAAATGAACAATTAATTGCTTTTTCTTTGAGTTTGTGCCTTTTTATATAATGGTTGAATCCTAATTCTTATGAAAATAAGATCTCTTATGATCTCCTTGCAAAAAAAAAATCTTAAAATCTTACTTTCTTTTACTAATTTTAGTCAATTTATTTATTTATTTTTATCTAAAATAGATATTTATTCCCTTTCTATAAAATTATAAGAAATGACAATTTAGCTTCAACAAGAGAGTCTGAGCACCGAGAAAATGACCTTAAAACCCTTTCAAAGGGGCTTTGGATAAATGGAGATAATGTTCCAATAATTCAATAAAGAATTTTCAAAATCCCCATGTCTTAGTCTAAGGTGGAAGGGTTAAAATGATTGAAAATGAAAGCTTCGAGACAAAACGATAAAATTCTCTCCCTGTAATGTAATGGTTATCAATGCAATCGCCTTTTTGCACCCATTTAGATTTCCTTGGTCAGCTTTGCCCAATCAAATTTTAGGGGTGACCTTGTTGGCAATACACTTGGGTGAGGTAGAAATCACAGGCTCGAAAGCTACATTTTTCACTAAATATTGTCAACTGTCAACATTACTGGGATTTTGAGGATCTTGTTGGCTACTCAAGTGAAAGTGAAAGTGAAAGAAGGGCATAGGAAGTATGATTAAGCTTGGTTAATGCTTTTTTTTATGAGAGTTGATAGGTATGCAGCGCATTCAAATGTAAAGCAAGTTTGTATTTTCTTTTAAAAAAAAAATTATAGACCGAAAAGAAAAAATATTTTATGCATGTATGATTCAATTTCATTGGTTAAGAGGTTGAGATGATATTGATGTTGTAGTTGGATGTTGTGCGTCAATCTGTATTCTTGTTGGACTTGTGTATTGCTAGTTTTTTTTTTTTTAAAGAGATATATTTGTTTGTTTTTTTACAAGAAAATTTTGATTAAATTGGATCTAATTTGTTATTTTTAATTTTTTTTAATTTTAAAAATAATTACTCTTTTTATCTTATTTTATGTCAGTTTTTAATGGGTACGAACTTTAAAATTTTTATTACTTTATCATAATACTTTTTATATATGTGATGGAGAAAAAAAAATGATGAAATTCATTAACTAATCATTTAAGATATTAAAAGTATTATTGTAAAGTGCATCAATATGAGAAAAGTAGTGGAGCACGCATATGATGTTGCTCCTTTGTTGCAGTTGAAAATTCTTGAAATTTCTCACAATTGATGAAAGCAACACAAATGATCAAGGCCTAGCCATGGGATTTAAATGATTTTTGAAATTCTAGTCTTAGTAATTTCTCACGTGTTAGAATGAAATAGTAAAAATTTTAACTGAAAATTGTTGCTTTTTCTCTAGTAAACAGGCAATGGCGAACTAGGTGGCAACAAACCAGCCGGCCACAATGAGCCCAAACCTAGTCGCCCCTCGCCTGACCCTTCAACGGCGACGAGGACAGCCATGCAACTGCGCAAACAAGATCTAGGTTGTCTTTGCGAAGAAGAAAAATGGTGAGATTATTTCTATCCCATGGGGAGATGGAACAAAAACATTTGGATTAAAATTATTTTTGTTCCACCTCACTCTCATATGAACAGTAAATCTATCAAACTAAACATAAGATTATATGAAATCAATTGATCATGTAGAATTAAATTAGTTTATCTCACAACCAAACGGATTCTAAGTATCATTCTAATTCTAAAAGTATATTTCTTTTGGAGCTTATATATTAATATTATTAATAAAATTCTTTAAAATTATTAATAGAGTTTCAAAGTAGTCTAAAACAATGTTTTAGGCGATGCCTAGCCTAGAATTTGTGGATATCAGGGTGTTTTGTGTTTTACGGACTTAGAAACGTGCTATCACCTTATGCTCAATTGTTATTTGTTTGGTTAGTTTGGTGTTCTTGTGTAAGATTGTGGGGGGTCTCAGTGGGTGCAACAAAGGTCATATCATGATTTATTCCTTGAATGGAATGTTTTGTGTCTTAGGTAGGAAGTGAAAGAGATGCGGTAAATATTCTACCACGGTGAGTTTGACTTCAAATGATTGGTAAAGAATAAAAGAGAGAATAAAAGAAAAAAAAATGATATATATATTCTAATATAACAGAACTAACAAAAATTACTGTAACTTTTTTTAACTATAAGTTCGACGAAAAGTGATGCCCAACAAGTGACTTATTCCATCCATCGAAATTGGCCGAATTAGACAGAATTCTTCAATTGCAATAAATTTTCAAATCAAGGGATTAAAATGATGTGATTGAAAATGCAGAGTACCACTTGTAACTATCTCCAAAATTGAGAGTAAAGAATATCAAAAAGAAAGCTTCATTCTTCGTGAGTCTAATCTCTTGATTTAGTGGTTACTTCCGAATCCTCCATACAAAAATAATCAAGTTATATTTTTCTTAGGCTTCTCAGTCTCATAGAATTTTTTATTTATTATTTAAGACCAAACTTATTGTGTGAGCTTTGTTGAAGCATGGGCTGAACTAAACCAGAACCATATGGGCTTAAGCCCAGTAAAATATACCTCTGAAGTAATAGGAACAAGCCAAGCCCTAGAACAATCTTGGGCTCAAATTGGGCTTTTGTAATAATTTTAGTCATCCGAGAAAAGAATAAGAAGTCGAAAATGCACAAACATAATTAAAAAAAAAGAAGAAGAAAGAAAGTAAAGACAACTTATTTTACTTATTACATTATTAAAAAGATGTCCATAGTTTGTAATCAGGCAAAATGCCTGGATTACATTTATTCATTAAACACAAACATGAAAGAAATTAAAATTACTACTGCTAAAGATCACCACTTGAGCCTCTCTGGGAAGTACTGCAAAATGTAAACAAATCAACAGAATTACAAGACTCATTTTTAATCAATTAGGATAAAATTTCAAAATTAAAAAAAAAAAGATGAGCATATATTGTGGTTGTAGGGTGTATACCTTCTTGATAAAGGAAAGATAGTATGGCTTCACTTCCTCCAGGTTAATCCTAACCTTGCTCTTGCTGTACAGGTCATACTTGCTGCTCAATATTAACCAACACATAAATTAATGCGGCGAAATTTTTGTTTGGACCGAGAGCAAAAATCACGGGGTGAAAATTTCTCATAAATTACCGATCGTTTGAAGGAATCAATGTTGGATTTATCGGGTTTTAGTAATTCATGTCAGGATCAATCATTGTGGGTCTCTAGAAAATTCATTTTATGAAATCTTTGAGAAATAAAAAAACACAGATGCTTTATTTATCACCAAATAGAGATGAATATTATATGATAATGGCATGAAATTTTTTGATTCTGAATCAAGGTATTCAGAAAGAACAAGTTGTTCCAGTTCGATACCGTCAAGAATTCTTGACTATCACATGGGAAAGGGTTCATTTTCAAAATATTTTTCCTTTCAAATGTTTTTCTATTGGAGCTTCCTTTATTCTTTTTATCGAGCATAATGATGCGAATCAAAATTTCGTATAAAATTAAATTTTGCACTTAATGGAAAATCTCTCTTTTTAATGATGAATACAATTATCAATGGCCAAACATTTCAAGATTAGTGCACATATATCTTTCGTATTTTAGGATACATAAAATTTATGTAATTTATACTTAATTTTCAAGATTAATTCAACTATATCTATTTCTCGATGACTCTTTTCAGAAATAAGTTTCATTTTTTTTCACCCTTAATATGTAAATTGTAGCTCCACCCTCTGAGCATGCAAATAGAAGAAAGATATCGTGTAAGCCCCAAATAGAAGAAAGATATCGTGTAGCTCCACCCTCTGAGCATGCAAATTGTAGCCACTTGAGCATCTCTTTGTCCTCATCATTCATCAGGTACGTGTAAGCCCCAGATCGGTGCATTGCTGTCCAAAATCATTTCAAAAAAACAAAAACCTTTTAAGAAATTGAAATCATTTCATAAATTGTCTTACGCAGATTTTATGAATGGAGCAGTGTCCATAGGACTTACTTACCATAGAAGGAGTGGAACCTGATGATAAAGAGACCAGCTTGTGGGAGGGTGGTGTTATTACCCTTTGCCACCTGTCATAATTTTAAAAGTAGTTCTAACTTAGCAATTTTATGATGCCAACCAAATCAGCCCCTAAGCACAGAGAAACTCAGAATGGCAAATAGCGGTGGATTGAAACCTACTCGAGTTCGAATATGAGTTAAAACGATTTTAAACTCAGTGAGTAAATTTTTTTAAAAATAAAATATAAGTTTGAATTTGGTTTGTGAATCGGTTCGAATTCGAATTCGAATTCGATTCAAGCTTTTAAAAATAAAATATTAAATATATATTTTTATAATATATAATAAATATAATATTTATTTAATTAAATTACTTTAACTTGCGAACTAAACGAATTGATTTTAATATCATTTGAATTCAATTCGATATGTTAATTAAATTAAAATTATAATTCAAACTCAATTTAATTAAATTTCGAACTAAATCTCTCTAATAAACTGTTTTCGATTCAGTTTCACACTAAACACATCCAAGATGATTTAGAAAATTAAAAAAGAGCAAGCAAGGTAGAGCTGACGTGGGATACAGTGGAGTTAACGTACCAGATACATGTACTCGTCATGGCCCCAGGACATGGTGACGTTATCAAGCCCACAGTTGTCAGTGTAGACGCCCCATTTTGTGTTGAGCGCTGGATCTTGAGAGTCTGGGTTCTCCTTGAAAAACTGCAATTCAATTTTAGTCTCTATCAAAATGGTTATTCCGTAAATAAAACCAAAATCAGAGGGCTCTCACTAACTCTTGGTATACATACGTGGTGGTGCACAATTGACTCGTCAAATTCACAACCCAGAGGGAACGTGTCACCTGAAGATCAAAAACCCGCAAACGTTAGATTTGCAAAGTGGGACCGACTAAGAGATGGCGTTGACAATGAACAAAATGTCTCGCTGGTTCGAATTTAATCTTTTATAAAAAAAATTTTATTGATAATATTAATATAAATATAAAATTTAAAAATTAACATTATAAATAAAAGTTTTAACTACTCTAAACTTAATAGATAAACCCGAACCACGACAATAAAACATACCTACAACATACCACTGTTCCTCCCCACCAAATGAAGGGTGCAGCAGAACTTTACCTAGGTCTGCAAACCGTACATATACGTGCATGTTTAAAAAATAATTTGTTAATGTGAAAAAAAAGGGTTTATGATTTCATAAATTTTAACAAACAGATTTTAATATATACCGTGAATGAGGGCAGTGAGATGGAGCCAATCTTCATCAGGGTAATCCTTCCTGATGGCCTCGGCAGTTTGGAGAAGGTGTTCGATCTGAGGTTCATCGAGATCAGGATCGCTCTCGTCCACGTATTCGTTCAAGAGTTCACAGCATTCCCATACGCTCATCTCAGCCCGATCAAGTTTTCCGTACACTTCTTTCTTTTTATTTGCCTGTAATAATGTTGTTATCATCTCGTAACAGTGAATACAATGAATTCAATTTATATTCTTGAAAATTGAAAAAGGAAAAGAAAAGGAATTTAGGAAGAATTTACAAAGTCATAGGTTTGGTAGATGTGATTCTTTCTGTAGAATTCCTCTACAAGTGCCGTCCTAAGGCTTTCTTTATCATAGTCCCTGTAATTAAGCCATTGCAACAACAATATAATTAGCAAAAGGAACCATAAACAATAAAACAATATTGTAAATATCTTAAAAAGGCAAAAAAAAAACAATTGAAAACATGCCCGTTTTAATGCAATAGATGCAAAGAAGTTAAAAAAAATAATTACAGAGTGCATAAAAAATAAAAATCAAATCCATAAAAAAAAATGTAAAATTTTTGGATTTACTACATGTAAGTTACATTAAGTGCATGTCAACCATTAAAAGAAAAAATGATTTTTTTTTTTGAGGATGATTAACATATACTCAATGCATCAAAAAATTTCTTAACAAAAAAAGAATCAAACTGAAACTTAAAGTTGTATCGTTGACACAATTTCGATTCCCTTTCTCATACATCTTTTCTAATATATATATATAGTAAATGCAAAAGAAAAAAACCTGAAGTTGTGGCCAAAAGCATTGCTCTCTGGCACAGCAAATCCACCATCGAGCTTCAAATTTCCTGCTTCATCTCCATGCTCCTTCGCATTCTCGTTCTTGCTATCGTTACTTTCGTTGACAACCGGCTCTAATCACAATAATCAAAACAAGATTATTATATAAAAAAGATAACATTGTTTCCACGGCCGATAAGTATGTATCAACAGTATTTATTAATAAAAAAAGCTCTGCATAATTTTTTTTTTATGAAATGTTTACTATAAAAATAAATTTATTTTTTGTGAAAATAAACTCATTCTAAATAAAATCTCATACTGTGATACGACGTGTTTTGAGAGGAAAATCAGAGAATATAAAATAAAATAATACCGAAATAAAATCAACAATGTACCTGGAACAATCACTGTCATGGTGGCAGTGAAAATGGAATAGAGAGAGAATGGTTACAACGTTTCTGCTAGCAAATTAGTAAAAGGATACCCTTTTTATAGGCTGGAATCTGGCTTGGTGCTCTATTCCTATTACTAATAAAACGGCTTGTGATTGGGACTAAATTACCGCACATACCATTCCGTTGCTGGTGACGGCTTGGGATTGGATATGATGTAAAGCAATTTTCGCTTTTTGGGTATGCTTCTATTTGGTAATATCGTACGCCGTAATGAGATACATGCAACGGATCAGAACTTTCTATTCAAATATTCAAATCTAACAAATTTTGTTAAACAAAAAATTGAATCTTCCTTGCAATTTAATTGAGGATAAAACTTATGTAAAGTTCTTTTATATCGAGTTTTTGAAGTTTTTTTTTTAAATTTCACGTTTAAAATAATAAAAGAATAATTTTTTATTTTACGTCAATGTGGAAGAATCTCTTTCTATTTAGTGATGTTGCAATTTTATGTTGGATAACATATTAAAAAATAATGTGCAAATCATATGATAAAGTATTTGATTTATTTATTAAATATTTCACTACAAAAATCATATGACTTGCATATGATTTTTTAATATAGGACACGATATGAAATTATCACATCAATGGCTAAGAGGGGGTTTCTACAGATTAGTGTGGAGCCAAATATTATTCATGATGAAAGAATAATACAATGGTGATGTTTAGGTTTAGTTTAAAACCAAAGGTAAGTTGGAGCTTAATTTTTAAAAAATTTCATATTTACAATAATAAAATTAATTATTGTGACTTATCATTTCAAAATACATTCATGAGAACTTGAAAATTACAAAAAAAAAAACAATATGTATTGATAAATCATACTCCACATTAAAGTGATAATATTTAGTTGAAATATATTTGATATATTATACGAGTTTTATTGAATTAGTAAAGTCCAATCTTTAATTTTATTTTTAATAGTATTATTTTTTAAAAATATTACTTTACGAACTTCATACAAAAAACTTCATCTAAATCTTACCCTTCGAATATGTTTGGTAGACAATATGATTTTTACCCTATAAATATATTTGGTGAAAAAAATGAGGATGAGATATAAAGATAAAATTATCCTGTTTTGAGAGTATAATGAGGCATCATGCCATTTCACTTGTCTATTTTATTCTATTGTTCTTTTCATCTTGTCTATCAAATACACTCTTTAAGTGAATTGTAGTTATATAGTTTTATGGTATATATATATTACTTTGAAAATGTTAACCTTTTTGGAAAAATAAAAAGAACATATCAATTAATATTGTAGTTTTGAACTTGGAATTCCATCTTTAGATCGGAGATGTGTAATTATCAATTGGACCATGCATTTGTCCAAACCATCGGTTGAATACAACAATAATGACGATAATGCTAAAAAATAAAACGATAAAATGCATTATTAAAACATGTGTATTAAAATATTTAAAAGAGAAAAAGGTACACGTTCCAAGAATAAGTATTGCGTTATTTTACACATTCCATTTTAAATTCTTTGCTCGTATTGTGTAATTATTCAAACATTTTATGTAAGGGTACAAATTTGTGTACCTTAAGTAGAAAGTTTGGATCCCAATCTTATCAGGAGGAGTTTATGAAATGATTTTTTTTTATTTTTATAAATAAAAATTAAGTAAAATAATACTTAAAAATAGTTTATAAAATTATTTTAACAAGAAAAATAAATATATATAAAAAAATTTATTTTTACTGTTAGTTTATTAAACACTAAATAGTTTAAAACTCCATTATTATTTTATAATAAATCATTTCAAAAACCATTTAAAGTTGTACATAAAGTTCACAATAAATTGGATTTTACATGAAACTTCTTTGTAAATAAGAGTGGTGATACCACGGAATCGAAAAAATTCATTAACAATCACGAAAAAAATTAAAAAATAATTATTTTAAAAAATTAAAAATATATATACCAAACTTACTAGGTAATGAATTTTCTCGATTAACCATATGGATGATATCACCCCTTATAAATAATATTCATATTATTATAATCACTTACAATGGATTGGATATAGTTTCAGACAACAAGGTTATAATTGTTAAATATCATTTTGGTTGATGAGACTCATTTGCTTTTCGGTGTCTTACATTTGAACAAAACTCTCTTTGCAACGAAATTGGAGCGCTCGTATCAAATCCAGGATAATGGCAATTTTGTAATTCAAGATAACGGGCACCGGAAGTAATTTAAAATAAGCAACCTTATCTGCATATAATGACAAATTAAAAGGTTTGTCTTATCTATAACGCAATTAAATGTACGGGTGGAAATTACACGTCAGATATCTGTTTTCTTACTATATATTAAGAATCGAGTCAGAGCTTACGCGTCAACCTTATAAACCGCATGTTTAATTCAAACGGTTGCCTTAAAGGCACGTTGCAGTGATAAGGCTTTAGACTGTAACGCATGGCACCGAAACTTAGAAATATATTTCTTATTCTTTCTTTCTTCCTTTTTAACAAAAAAAAAAAAAATAGTTATGCTATGATAATTCTAATTATCAATTTCTCTATTTTTACTTGGATTAGGAAAGGAGGAGACTACATTGGCGATTAGAGGTATGCACGGATTGCAGTGGATTGGGTTATGTTACTGTAGTGTATATTTTAGATCTAAGAGGGTTATCTGGTGGTGTCTTCAAGACTTTCAAATCTTGTACATAAGTTGTGTTTGGTTTTTTTCTTAGTGGTTTGGGTTTGAGCCCATAAATAATTGTAGTTCTGCAGCAAGACATAAATTTTATTTAGACCCTAATTAGGATATCTTAAGTTTCTTATAAATATTCTTTATGTACTGAACATACATTTTAACGACAAATTTATGAGGTTGATAATAAGAAACTTCTGGTAGGACGTAGTCCTATTCTGGGATGAACTTGGGTAAATCTTGTCTTCTTTTCTTTCTAATTACAATTCGTGTGATTGATATGTCTTAAATCGTTCAGGTTAGAGATCAATCGTAGCTCAATCTATGATAATTTTTTTATATAATTTTAATCAATTTTAACCTATAATGGGTTTCATAAATATCAACCCTAATCTAAGTCATACAAACTCGGGTTGGGTTTATTTACAACTCTACTAACTATTATACTATGTATCTCTTATGAAGTTGTGCTAACTATTATACTATGTATCTCTTATGAAGTTGTGCCAGATAATAACTTTTCTGAAAATAGACATTTCAAAATGGTCTAGTTTTTTACTGCACAAACAAATTAATATATCATTTAACTAATTTGTCTATTTACAACTCTACTAACCCAATTACCTCATTATAAAAGACTTTCTTTAAAAATTTGTTGACGGTGTGGTTTGTGGAAACGTACATGTAAGATAATTTATCTTAGAATTGATGAAGATGATTTTTTTTATTAGGAAGAATGTTTGTGGTATGTTTGTTTTATTTAAAATCTTTGATAATATGTGTAAGTAAGAAAAAAAGTTTGTGTTGTTAAAAGAAAGCAAATTTCTTTTTATTAATATGCATATTTTATGTTTGAAAAACAAGTTATAAAAAAATTAGGAACAAAAATCTGTGTGAAAGTGTGTTTTCATGGACTTTTTTTTGGTGCGCTGGGCTAAAAACACCCCGATGTAGTGCTTTTAAAAGCCTTAAAATCAGAAAAAAAAATTATAAGTTAGTAACTCAAACTCATGCCCAAATGAGAGTAGGAATACAAACCTTAACTACTAAGTTACTTGTTCTTATTGTGATACTATTGTACTTCATAAATATTTATTACATGTTATATGGTTTAATAATAATTACTTCAAACTATTTACTCACTTACAAGTTACAATAATATAAAAGTAAAAAATTATATATAAATATATATTTATATTTATATTTATAAAATAAAATATTATAATATATATAAGTTCTAGAGAATTAGTAAAAATATTAAGTTTAGTAAAAATTAATTATTCAAAATTTAAAATTTAATTATAATTTTTATATTATTTTGACTTTTTAAAACAACTTTAACTCATATTTTTCTTGATGTTTCGTCAATTTAAAACTATGAAAAAGTAATTTTTAGAAACTTACAAATTCTATATAATTGTTAAGAGTTGGTGCATACTTCACATGACCAGATCTGTAGAACTTTGGACGACTATTGGGGACCCTGTACATGAGTTGGGTATGATTTTTTGCTTGACAGTTTAGGCTTGAGCTCATGAATAGCTGTAGTTCTGCAGTAAGACGGAAATCTTAATTAGACTATAATTAGGGCGTCTTAAGTTGCTTATAAATATTCTTTATGTATTGAGCATACATTGTAATGAAAGATTTGTGAGGTTGATAATAAGAAACTTATAGCAGGACGTAGCCCTATTTTGAGGTGAACCTGAGTAAATCTTGTATTTTTTTCTTTCTGTTTATAATTCGTGTGATTGACATGTCTCGAATCGTTCAATAATACTATATCCAAAAAATTGATACTTTATTAATTTAACATTAATAAAAAAATATATTTTTTAATTAAAGAGACAGAAAGAACAATAAAGAGGGGATCAAAACTGTATACTAAAGGCACAATGTCATATTTTGGAAACATGGAAGCATAAAGCGGTAAAAGCCCCTGTATACTAAGGTGCCCTCCTGAACCATATGACATAAATAAAGTAAAATAAAAATTGGTCCCACAATTAAAATTTAATTGATAATTTTTAAAAATTTTATTAATTATAATAATTATAATGAGCACTACAGCCTTTACTTTATGACCAAGTTTGGTTTAAGGATTTCTTTTTTTTTAATTTCTAAAGACCTTTATCAATTGACGCTTCAATAACGACGCTTGAAGAAGAATTATTTTTTTTCAATATTAAATTCGACATTCATCTCGCTTTTACCGTGCCGACATGTAGCTGATCATAAGCATTCAAAATTTAATCAGCTTGTATGAAATTGACAATTTGTTAGAGTGAAGGAGACATAAATAAAGATAAATGAATGATATGTGATATTATTGAAGAAACAGTACAATCTCTTAAGGATGATAACTACACCCTCATTATTTAATTTTGTAAATCACTCATAATTAAATTAATAATAGCCAGAGAAGCACCAAGCTGCCTTTCCCTTAATCCAGAATGTGCCTCCAAAGTTCACCATCTCAGCTTTGAAGGGAAATACTGCATCATTTAAAATTGTTCCATTTTAGCAAACAAAAATAAGGAGATATGTAAGAATTAATTAGCAAATGATGTAAGAATCACTTGCCAAACAAGGCCTATAAATGGATGAGATGATGTACTCACTTTCTCAATGAGGGAAAGATAGTATGGCTTGACCTTTTCAACATCAACACGGACTTTGCTTTTACTGTAGAGGTCATATTTGCTGCATGATTTTGTAGAGCACAAAACAGTAAGTTTGATTGATATAAAATTGTAATTAAAAGATGTGAAACAGAAAAGAGAGAAATAAAAGGTTTACTTGAATATTTTGAGCCACCTCAGATTCTTCTTATCCTCTTCATTCATTAGGTGAGTATATGCTCCAGCCCTATGTAAAGCTGCAGCAACATAACAATTTTTAATTTTACATTAAATATATAGGTTATTCAGAATATTCATTATAATAATCTCCTCTTAAATTTTTTTTTAATTTCCAAATCTATAAATAATTTTGATATATAATAATGCTTACGATAAAAGGAGTGATATCGGACGATAAACAATGCCGCTGAGGGCAGGGTTGTTTCGTTTTCCTTGGCGACCTGCAGATTATATATCACCAAACGGTTAAATTGAAGAAATTTAATAAGAAAATATATATAATCAGTATTATTAACATTAATCCAAAATTTTGAAGATTTATAGAAAATATACCAAGTACATGTAGTCGTCGTGGCCCCATGACATCATCACATTTTCTAACCCACACCCTTCTGAGTAAATTCCATATTTAGTGTTGTAGGTAGGGTTGTTGTAGTCTGCATTTTCCTTGAAATACTGTACCAAGAAATTTTTTTGGAAAAAAAAAACTTAGCAGCTTATTATTTGCAATACATCTAAATTAAATATGTATACCCAAAAAGAAAAAATTAGCTAAGTTTGTGTGATGCACTACCTTGTGGTGAATATTGCCTTCATCGAATGCGCATCCAAGAGGGAATGTGTCTCCTGCAATATTGTTGACATTTTCCCATTTAATTAATACTTGAAAATACTCTAAATATTCACAATTTTTATGATGAAAGCATAATATATACTCACCAACAACTGCCCATTGGGGAAGCCCTCCAAAACTAGGTAGTAGAAGAACCTTTCCAAGGTCTGAAAAATGTCCAGTGCAAGCAATCAAATCACTTGCAGTAATAATATTGCTCTTCTTAAGTTTCTTTTTTCTTTATAAATATGTAAATTGTGCCCTAATTAGTACAGGATATATATACCATGAATAAGGGCAGTCAAGTGCAACCAATCCTCATTAGGATAGTCCTTTCTAATGGCTTCAGCAGACTGCAACAAATGTTCGATTTGAGGCTCATCCAAGTCAGGATCACTATCATCAACAACATCATTCAACAATTCACAACATTCCCATATGCTCATTTCCATTCTGTTCAATCTCCCATACTCTTCCCTCATCCTTTTTACCTGCATTTGCATTAATGTAATTTTTTTTAAATACCATATTTAAATCCAAACAATATAGAATATAATTTTTTTTCTTTCAAAATTACTTGAAGTTCATCTAACTTCCATGAAATTAAGTTCCCTTACAAAATCATATGTTTGGTTGATGTGCTGCAGCCTATAGAATTCTTCCACACCCTTTTGCCTTTCACTTTCTGCTTCATAATCCCTGCAAAGGAATTTTACCCATTTCAGATATTTACAAATGGAAACCAACCCATTTTGTATAATTAAAAAAAAAACACAAACTCAATACATAAATTAGGAACGAATTAAGACCTGAATGTTTGGCCAAATGCATTAATTTCTGGGGCTGTAAATCCATCAGTTTTTGGCATCACAAATCCACCGTCCAAAACCAATTCATTGGAATCCTCATGGAGCTTCTGATCTTTTACTTGTGACCCTAACAAAACCAATTTAAACACAAGATTAATTAATCAAGATCACAGTCAAATTTTCGCACAAATTCAATCGTAAAAAATGAATATTCAGACAAATGAAAATAAAAATAAAAAAGAATCCAAAAATAATACCAAACTGAGGCTGCTCAATGAGGATAGTCATCTCCCCTCCAAAAACGAAAATACCCAAAAGAAAGAGAAAGGAGAAAATGCTTCTACAAAAGCAGAATACACAGAACAAAGGAATAGAAAGCTCTCAAAAGGCTGTGGCAAGCGATGTGATAGGGAGGCGTATTTATAGTAACACAAAAAAAATGTCCTTCCGTGATATTTGGAAGGTTTCGAGTCCTTAACTGAAAAAATCTTTGTTTCTCCAAAATCCAACCAACTTCATTTCATCCGAAAGAAACATTCACAATATTCCAAAAAGTTTCCTTTTTCGATGCTAATGTATCAATCAGTTTTGGTGCGTAATTGATATTTTAGCGTGAGTGTGTCCTTCCCAGTAAATAACGAGAAAGCTTTTAACGTAAGATCACTAAAAAATATCAAATTGACTCAGCTTTACGTGGATATCATATCTTATTTACTACCAAGTTTGGTCTAACTGACGCAGCATCTAGTCATAACCTACTAACCAGTGCTTTTGACCTTTTTGGATAGGGAGGCTTGAACTCAACGGCTGAGCTGTGAGCATGACACAACAACATTCACCGGAGATGTGTTGATAGACGGTGAATGGTGTGCCACGTCACCAATCTGACAAAACTTTTGACCTTTTCAATGTTGTTTTATTGGCTGTAGATCTGCAAGTTGCTGCTGTGAGAGGATGCCAGCAGAGATATTGAATAATTTATGGCCGCCGGCATATTGTATTAAAGTATTTATCCCACACATTGCTTTCCTTAGTGACAAATTATTTGGTATTGTAAGCTATAAAAACGAGTTCTTTCGGTATGTTATTTGCTACCGTATAAAATAAGAAAAAAAAATGTTGATTAGCTAAGAAATTTTGGCGTGACTTTTCAGATTTCAAATGTTCTGACTAAGCACTAGCATATACAAAATAAAATCGTGTATCAGTAATGACTAATGACATAATCTACCAAAAGCTATGATTTTTGAGAAGTATAGCTCTCACGACTCAACCTTTATTTTCCACTCTTGTTCTAATTTTGTTCATCCCGTAAATTTGGTGAGATATATATGAAAATCTAAGCTTGAGAAAATTGAGAGAGATGTCTGTACTCTTTATTTGAATGTTTAAAATAAAAAATAAAAAATTATAATATCATTATTATAATTTGATCTTAGTTACAACTCATTTTATTAATATAAAAAAATCTACAATCCACTCTAAACTTTTACAATATAGTGTGCGAATTATCCAGCTTGATAATTTCAATGAGAAAAATGATCTTCGTAATAGCCTGAGTTAAGTAGCTTTCATCTGCCTTTTTTCAAAATGACTTAAAAGAAATTTTTTAAAAAAAAAATTGAGACAAATTGGGATTGGGCTGACATGGGGTTAGTCATTTTTTTTCTCAAAAAATTTAAAAGAAAATAAATTTTGAGACTAACCAAGACCGAGCTGACTTGGGCCTTTCGCCGATCCCATGAGTCGGCTAGGCCAGGTCCCTCATCAAATTTTTTTTTGAAAAATTAAATAAAAAATTCAGACGAATCAGGATTGGGCTGGCATGGCGCTCACACCAGACACATGAGTTTGATCCTTAAGGACGGTTAGGAATAGTCCCTTATTAATTTTTTTTCGAAAAACTTATTTTTTTTTTCGGAAACGAATCAGGATCGAGTCGGCATGGGTCTTTCGTCGGCCCCATGACTCTGGCCTTTAGGGTCGAATAAACCTGATCCCTCATTAATTTTTTTTCAAAAAATTTAGAAAATTAAGTTTTAAGATAGATGGAGATTGACCCGACATGGGGCACTCATCGGCCTCATGAACCCTGCCCTTAGGGCCAATTAAGCTTGGCCTCTCATCAATTTTTTTTGAAAAACTTAGAAAAAATAAATTTTGAGATGGATCAAGACCGAGCAAGCATGGGGCTCTCGCCGACCCTATGAGGCCAGGTCTTTCGTCATTTTTTTTTTTAAAAACTTAAGAAAAATAAATTTTTAGATGGATCGAGATCGGGCCGTCATGGAGTTCTCGCCAACCCCATTAGTAAAGCCTACTAGGACTAGTCCCTTATCATTTTTTTTTGAAAACTTAGAAAATATAAATTTTGAGATGGACTACCATCGAGTTGGCATAGGGCTGTCACCAACTCTTATCAGTTCGGCTGGCTAGCCCAGGCCCTTTGTCAATTTTTTTTCTTCAAAAAATTTTAGAAAAATAAATTTTTAGACGGACCATGACTGGGTCAGCATGAGGCTCTTGTAAAAAAAAATTCGTTTTTTTTTTCTGAAAAACTTAGAGAAAATAAATTTTGAGACGAACCAAGATGGGGCGGCATGGGGCTTTCGCTGGCCTCACGAGTCCGACCCCTAGGGTCAGTTAAGCCTTGTCCCTCATCAATTTTCTTTTTCAAAAAACTTTAATAAATAAATAAATTTTGAGACGGATCAGGATCGGGACTGGGCTGGCATAGGGCTCTTGTCGGCCCCTAGGATTGGCTAGGCCTAGTCCATAAAAAAAAATTGGATTACCTTTTTCGGAATCCTCTTGTGCATGCCCTCACTGTGGTTTGTTGCACCTTACATCTTTCAATCTCGTCCATTGAATGAAAGAAGATCTAGGTGGTCGGTTCTTCCTTAGGATCCTTATATAAAGAAGTGGTTATTAGGGCACTTTTCTTCATAGTCACCACTTTCTTTTAGGGTTTTAAGATCTTTTGAGAATTTGTCTTTGCTTGCTAGGTAAGTTCTCTTCCATTTATTCCTCTTTCTTTTCAGAATGGCTCCGCCTTCCTCCCATGGGAAAAGTAGTGATGGTGTTTTACCAAAGAGGGTGGTAAGAGCTTCTGCCCTTAGAACCACTGTCATAAGAATGGCAGACGGGGAGAGAAAGCTCGAAATTGCAACTCTTGAATACCAGCCCTGCGTTCTTCCACACTGTCTGGTAGGATTACATGAGAAAGGTTTCCCTCTTCTATCGGTTTTAGGATCCCGAAGTCTTTCAAATGGGCGTGTGATTCTCAATATAGCCAATGTGCCATATACCTGTCAGCTTTAGATGCGGGGCTTTTCCTCCATTTGCACCTTTTAAAGGTTATGGTTCCAAGGTGGTATTGCTTGACTTCGGCTCAATTAACACCTCATTCTTGGTACCTAATTACATGGTTCATTGTGTCCTACATCAAATTTTGTCGTCAAATATCCTTGGGTGTTTTTAGTAACTGCTTTCTCATCAAGCATCCTCCAAAAGCAGTGGGATGGTTCATATTAAGTCAACACTCCAACTTGAAAGTGGTTCAGGAGGTTTCCTCCAAGGCTAAGAAGTGGACGGGGCAGTTTATCTTTGCGAACCAAGACGAACCCTGGGACTTCGAGACTCAGTGGGGTCTTGGACCCTTTTGCCAAGGATAACCAATAATGGACAAGAAGATTACATTACTTTCTCTAAGTTGGTTGTGCATCCCATCCGTTGATGAGATCTAAATAAAGATGTTTTGATATATAGTCACGGATCATCTAGATCATGGGGACTATCGTCCTCGTTCGATATATCTAATGATGTTGAAGAAAGATATTGTGATGAATATAACGAAGTTGAGGAGGAGGAGGATAAACATGAGGTTGATGATGGTTTGTCATTATCTTCTATTTTTATAGTATTTGACTTGTGTTTTTATTGTTTTGCATAAATGTTTAACTAAGCCCTTTTGCTAGCAGTGGCGAATGAACAGAAGGCCCACGAGGCAGAGAGGTTAGTGACGCAAAGTTTTTCGAAAGGGATGGTAGGTCCAATGTCGTTACCCTTGGCCCAGGGAGCTGTGGGACCATTCTTACGACTTCCTATGTTCTAGGCTTTCTTTTGGGTGGTCGGTCCTCGGGTGCGAGAAAAAAGACAGAGAAAATCTCATTCGACAGATACGATGACCGCTCGACCCAGGATGCACATATTATAAAGAAGATTTCTCTAATATTATAGATAGTATCGTTATTCATTTACAATAACAAGATTTTATCATATTTAAGGTAAATTTTTAATAAGATTTATAATTAAATATTTATATTATTTGAATTATGTTATTAAATAGTAAGATTTATAAAAGTTTATAATTAGGTATTGGTGATCAGCAATCTCAAGAAATGTCTAAAAGGAGCAGGAAAGGCAAGGAAGTGATCTACGGGTAGCTTTAAGTGCTACATGATGAGTTAGATTTACTTTTATTAATCGAGACTAATAAAAAATTATGAATTTATGATATTTGAATAAATTGTTGAATTATAATGATTTAATGATG
Source organism: Bretschneidera sinensis (assembly GCA_023935145.1). Lineage (NCBI taxonomy): Eukaryota > Viridiplantae > Streptophyta > Magnoliopsida > Brassicales > Akaniaceae > Bretschneidera > Bretschneidera sinensis. Next base: position 20,146,716 of record CM043701.1, read on the forward strand.
TATTTTTCGTTAAGTATGATAATTGATTGATTTATTGATTATGGATTAAATATTATGTTGAATATTAATTATATAAGAATTTATATTTAAAAAGAAGAAGATGTATTGACCTATATTTGATTTTAATAATGACAAAATACTACGCTAATTGCATTAACAGTTTTATCTAAGTGTTTAAGCGGCAAAAACATTAAGCATATAAACAAAGATGCAAGAACTCAACTCGATTCAAACACCAAGAGAAGACAGAAGATATAGAATATGCATTAATGTAATTAAAACAATTGTAAATCTCTCATGTTCAATTACATAGCTTGATCTATGGCTCATTTTACAAAAGAATTTGACAAAACTGACCATACAAAAGTTTCTAAGTCAAAAACAGTTTTAAAACATGAAAAACTGTTTTAAAACATGAAAAACTGGGTTGAAGACAACTTAGTCGACTGGGATATGGGACAAAAGGTTCTCAGTCGACTGATACTCTCCCATAACCTAAAAAGTGAAGTTTCTCACTTGACCCAGTCAACTGGTAATTCAAAAAATATGACCGTTTGATACGCAGGACTTGAGCATTTAATGTCCTAAACCTACCAAGTCAGTGTCAAACGGCCAAATTAACTCAAGGCTATATAAACCCACTTCAATTAGCATTTAAAACAAGAAGAGAACACATTCAATTCACAAGAAAGCTCATTAATTCTCAAAAGCTTTGAAATACTTATTGTTGAGCCATTCTTCAAGCTTGTTCTTGAAAGAGAGATATTATTCATTTGTAAAAGCACTTATTGCTATCTCTCTACCATTTATTTTACAGCAAATCTCATTTATTGTAAATGGGAAAGAGTTGTAATAACTCTTAGAGTGTTTAGGAATAAACACTTCTTTGTAACCTCTGTGAGGAAACACTTCTTTATAACTTCCGTTAGGAAGGGATTAGCTTCCGTGAGGAAGATATTAGCTTTTGTAAGGAAGGGATTGGTTGTAAGGTTTGTGCAACATCCGTCAAGTTCAACGACTAAAGTTTTAGTGGATTGTTTCAAGGAGGTTCCTTGAAGAGAGTGGACGTAGGGTCGGAAGGATTCCGATATTGCCAAACCACTATAAACAGAGTTTGCACTTTCTCTTCCTTTGAACTCCTTTACTTTCAAGTATATTTTTTTTTATTGTGTGCATTGTGTATTTAACTGCTTAAAAACTTGCAAGTTTAATTAGCAAAAGTTTTTAAAACCCAATTCACCCCCCTTGGGTTTGAACCTCAGTTTATAATTGGTATTAGAGCCTCACACTCAATTTCAGGCTTAAAACCTTTGATTTGATTTGATGGCATCTAATAACTATACCGAAGGGCATTCCTATACTAGACCTCACTTGTTCAATGGCTCCAACTATAACTACTGGAAAAATAGAATGAAAATCTTTGTCGAATGACAAGATTACAATCTATGGAGGGTCATTGAAGAAGGACCTATAATTCCTACAAAGGAAATAATCATTGGAGAAATTAATCATACAATGCCTAAACTCAAAACAGAGTTTAATGAAGAGGATTGTAGAATGATGTCTCTCAATAGTAGAGCAACTAGCATATTACATTGTGCTATAGATATTACTGATTTCAACAAAATTTTTGCATGTATTTCAGCTAAAGAAATTTGGGACAAATTGCAAGTTACATATGAAGGAACTAGCGAAGTTAAAAAATCAAAAATCTATATGCTAGTGTCCGAGTATGAATCTTTCAAAATGTCTCCAAATGAAATTATTTCTCAAATGCACTCACGTTTTACTACCATTTTTAACAATCTAAAGCTTCTTGGTAGGAACATTGAGGAATTTGAACTAATAAGGAAGATCTTAAGGTCTTTGCCATCCACTTGGAAAGCAAAGAAGACGGCCATCACGGAGGCCAAAGATCTCGAAAAACTTGATGCCAAAACACTTCTTGGATCACTATTGACATATAAGATGGAAGAAATGAATCCCATTGTCAATGATGATGAAAAAAAGAAAAAGGTGATTGCTCTCAAGGCCTCTACGAGCAACAAAGAGGAAGAAATGGAAGAAGATGTAGAGAGAAATGAAGAAGATGGTGAGATGGCTCTAATCACCAAAAGGTTTCACAAGTTCTTGAAAAAGAGAAAGAAACCTTACACAAGGGATTCCACTCCAAAAAGGGAACCTCTTGTGTGTTACAGTTGTAAAAAGCCCGATCATATTAAGGTCGATTGTACAATAGCAAGCAAACCATATAAAAGCTTAAAAAAGAAAGCTATGATTGCAACCACTTGGAGTGATGATGAAGAAGAAAAATCCTCGAACAATGAGGTCGGCTACGAGGAGATTGCCAACTTATGCTTGATGGCAATCGACGACGAAAATGAGGTATCAAATTCTTCCCATTCTAATAATAACATTGTTAGTAGCAGTGAAGAATTAATTGAGGTTAAAAATGAAATGCATGAAGAATTGAAGAAATTTGATTCTAGGAATATAACCCTAAAAAAGGAAGTCTCATCTTTTTCTAAAGAGATGAAAAAACTTAAAGGAAGAAAAAGAAAAACTATCTTCCATGCTTTATAATTCTTCTCAAGATTTTCTTAAAGATGAAAATGAAAATTTAAAGAAGAAAATAATGGAATTAAATAGCACAATATCTAGACTTATGCTTAGAAAAGAAAAGCTTGATAAAGTGTTATCTAGCCAAAGGTTAAATAGAGGAAAATCTGGCTTGGGTTATTCTCCATTAGGCAAGCAAAAGTCAAAAGAGACTTTGTTCATGAAAACAACATGTGTGAATGAAGCCTCCACTTCCAATACTACTAGCAACATTAAAAGCACTCCTTCAATACATATTAGTAAGCCTAGAAATGCAAATGTAAATCCTAATGCATTTAATAGAAATAAACATCCTAGAAATACACATGCATATATGTATGCTCACTCAAGAAATGAAAATGCTAGGAACAATCATTCAAGAAATGCATATATACATCCTAGGAGTAACCATTATGTGTATCATAGAGATAATATGTATACTCATAACTTGCACACTACACATGCACATCCTAGGAATTACCATCATGTGTATCTTAAAAATAATATGTATGTTCATAATAATACAAGTACATATCCTAGAAATCATCATAATACATTTATTAGAAATGACATGCATATTCATAATCTTCATAATAGAAACATATATCCTAGGAATACTTATCCAAGAAACTATAAGCATGCATATTTGAGAAATCCTAGAAATATCAATAATTATTATCCTAGGATCATGCCTTATCAACATGTCTACAATTTTATAGCACCTTACAATGTTAAGAAAGTATGGGTCCTTAAAGGAATTGTATTTTCTAGGACTAACCCCAAAGGACCCAAGAAATTTTGGGTACCTAAGAGTGCAATTGTATATCCTTGTGTAATGTAGATATGTCTCCACACCAAGGAGAAAGGTAACTATTGGTACCTTGATAGTGGATGCTCAAAGCACATAACCGGTGATCGAAGTGTATTCAAAGAGCTAACTCTAAGGGATGGCGAACATGTCACCATTGGAGATAACACAAAGATAAAGATCATCGGGCATGGAAAAGTTGGTAATGATTTCTTAACCATTGATCATGTATTATATGTGCAAGGCCTTAAGCCAAACTTACTTAGTATTAGTCAACTATATGAAAAAAGCAACAAAGTCATATTTGAAACCTCTCATTGTCTAGTTATAGACATCAAGAGTAACAAGATCAAATTTGTTGGGCATAGACACGAAAAATATCTATATAGTTGATTTAAAATCTTTGCATTCGGAAAATGAAAAATGTTTTTCGGCATTTAGTGAAAACCTATGGCTATGGCATGAAGGACTTGGCTATGTGAATTTGGATTTGCTTAAAATCATTTCAAGAAAAGATTTAGTCATTGGACTACCAAAAATAAAATTTGAAAAATACAAGGTATGTGATACTTGTCAAATGGGAAAACAAACTAGAATTTCTTTTTAATCAAAAAATATTGTCTCAACTACTAGACCATTAAAACTTTTGCATATGGACTTATTTGGTCCATTAAGCACCATTAGTCTAAGTGGCCATTAATATGCTCTTGTTATTGTTGATGACTATTCAAGATATACCTTTGTTATCTTTATTGCATACAAGGATGAAGCATACAAAGGATTTGTGAACTTTTGTAAAAAGATTCAAAATAAAAAAGGAATTTTTATTTCAAGTATAAGAAGTGATCATGGAAAGGAATTTGAAAACCAAAGCTTTTCAAAATTTTGTGATGAAAATGGAATTAATCACAATTTTTCAGCACCTAGAACTCCTTAACAAAATGGATTTGTGGAGAGAAAAATAGAGTTAGAGAAGAATTTGCAAGAACAATGCTTTGTGAAAATAGTTTCCCAAAATATTTTTGGGTGGAAGCCATAAATGCTTTATGCTATGTTTTAAATAGAGTATTAATTAATTCTATACTAAATAAAACTCCATATGAACTATGGAAAGGTAAAAAGCCTAATATCTCTTATTTTCATGCTTTTGGTTGTAAATGTTTCATCCTAAATGACAATAAAACTTACTTGGGTAAAATTGACTAAAAGACCGATGAAGGGATCTTCTTAGGATATTCAACCTCTAGGTAAGCTTATAGAGTTTTTAACAAAAGAACTCTAGTGGTTGAAGAATCTGTACATGCAGCCTTTGATGAATCTAACCCTTTTAGTAGTAGAGTAGTTTCTTTTAATGATGATGCAGATTTTATTCCAAGGATAGAAACACCTACTCCCATTGTGGACCCAAATAAGAATAAACCTCAAATAGATCAAGAAGTAGATGCTTACAATCTTGATCAACCATCTACAAGTCAACAATAAGATAGTCTTCCCAAAGATTGGAGGTATGTGAATTATCATCCAATTGATCAAGTGATTGGTGATCCTTCATAAAAAGTAAGAACTTGATCCTCTATTAGAAATATTTGCAATTGTGTAGCTTATTTATCTTAAGCAGAACCTAAGACTTTTATAGAAGCCAAAAAAATATAGCGATTATATGAATGCTATACAAGAAGAACCAAATCAATTCGAAAGAAACAAGGTATGGAATCTAGTTCCTAGACTAAAGAATCACACTATAATAGGAATAGTGTTAGAGTTGGTGCATATTTCACGGGACCAGATCTGTAGAATCCCAGATGAACACGGGGGTCCTGTTCCCCGGTGAGCGGGCGAGGGTTAGGGTGCAGCACCCCCGAAACTTTTGGGCCATGTACATTAGTTGGGCCTTTTTTTTTACTTGGTGGTTTGGGCTTGGGCCCATAAAGAGTCGTAGTTCTGCAGTAGAACGGAAACCTAATTAAACCCTAATTAGGACGTCTTAAGTTGCATATAAATACTCTTTATGTACTAAACATACATTATAATAGAGAGATTTGTGAAGTTGATAATAAGAAACTTCTGGCAGGATGTAGCCCTATTCTTGGGTGAACCTGGATAAATCTTGTTTTCTTTTCTTTCTGTTTATAATTCGTGTGATTGATATGTCTCGAATCATTCAAATAGTAACTAGGAACAAAGCTAGACCAGTTGCTAAGGGATATAATCAAAAAGAATGAATAGATTTTGATGAGACCTATGCTCCTGTAGCTAGATTAGAAGCTATTCGAATGTTATTAGCCTTTGTATGCTTTAATAAGTTTAAGTTATTTCAAATGGATGTAAAAAGTGCCTTTTTAAATGGCTTTATAGAAGAAGAGGTGTATGTTGAGTAACCTCTTGGATTTGAAAATCCTAGTCTTCCAAACAATGTCTATAAACTTTCTAAAGCTCTATATGGGTTGAAGCAAGCTCCAAGAGCATGGTATGAAAGACTAAGTTTTTGCTTGAAAATGGTTTTACAAGAGAAAAAAATAGACACAACTCTATTTACAAAAACACCCAAGAATGACACATTTTTAGTCCAAATATATGTTGATGATATTATATTTGATGTTTTAATGAATTTATATGTCAAGAGTTTGCTAAGTGCATGCAAGGAGAATTTGAGATGAGCATGATGGGAGAACTCACCTACTTTCTTGGAATTCAAATCAAAAAATTGAAAGAGGGGATCTTCATCAATCAATTAAAGTACACCAAGGACCTATTAAAGAGGTTTAGTATGGAAAGCTCAAAGTCAATTGGCACTCAAATGAGCACCTCTACAAAACTTGACCTAGATAAAAGAGGTAAGTGTGTAGATACTAAAACTTATATAAGCATAATAGGAGCTTTACTTATTTAACAACAAGTAGACCTGATATAATGTTCAGTATATGCATGTGTGCTAGATTTCAAGCTAATCCTAAGGAATCACATGTAATTGCAGTAAAAAAAATCCTTAGATATCTACAAAAGACTCAAAACCTAGGATTATGGTACTCTAGAGAATCATCTATTGAGCTTTTTGGATATTCAGATGCTGATTTTGCAGGTTGTATGCTAGATAGAAAAAGTACTAGTGGTATATGCCAATTTTTAGGTGCAATGTTAACCTCTTGGTTTTCTAAGAAACAAAAATCGGTTGTATTATCTACCGTCGAAGCGGAATATGTTGCTGCCCGAAGTTGTTGTGCACAAATGTTGTGGATGAAACAACAACTAGAAGACTATGGCATAAAATTTAAAGATATTTCAATTCATTGTGATAACACTAGTGCCATCAACTTGACCAAAAACCCTATTCAGCATTCTAGAACCAAACACATAGATATTAGGCATCATTTCATAAGAGACCATGCTCAAAAGGGGATTTTTAAACTAGAATTCATTCATTCAGAAGATCAAATAGTTGATATTCTTACAAAACCCTTAAGAGAAGATAGCTTTTGTAAGATTAGACTATTGATGGGCTTGAAAAACTGTGATAAACTGTATGTTTGATTGCATTCACATTCATCATATATATAAATTGACATCTAGTGAATGAGTATTAACTCTTATTTAATATTTCTCTCATTCAAGATGGCATAGATAAACAATTACATGCTGAAATCTTAAGTTGGAGCTCAAATTTTAAGTTTTATGGAGAACTTAATCGACTAGTGTGTTCACACCCCAGTCGACTGGTATCCCACTGCCTATTTTACCAGTCGACTAGTATAAATCATCCAATCGACTGGTACTACAAGACATTGTTTGGAGCCAACTTTAAAATTTTGGTAATCTACCCAGTCGACTGGTAAGGATCACCCAATCGACTGGTATGTCTCTGCCGATTCACCCAGTCGACTAGTGTCCCGACCCATTCGACTGGTATGTCAAAAATTCCCAAAATGATGAAGGACCCAGTCGACTGGTATCGCGATTCTATAAATAGTCTCTTTAGATTTTTCACACTATTTTTAAAACCCTAAGCTTTCTCTCTCTAGAAAATTCGTAATTCGTCCAAAATCTCTCATAATAGCTTCATAAAACCTTCAAGCATTCCTCAAATCACCTATTTTTCAACTTCTTATAGTTGAAAATTCCTCATTCCTTATAATCTCTCTCTAAAAAGATCCTTTCAAAATGTCAGAGAGAATCTGAATCAAAACCACAGTTGGAGGACCTCACGCGCCTATAAGGCCTCGTTCTACAAAGACCTTGGGATCCGATGCCAAAGGGAAGGGTTTAACGGGTCCTTCAAGAAAAAAAGTGAGGTTGGAGCTCGATGACTCGCTCTTCTAGAGCCCAGCTGCTAAGAGCAGGTATAACTCCATAATCCATAACAAAAAGATCATGACAGATAGATTCGTTGACTTCGATTCTATCCGTCATGCAAATTTTGATATTTTACCTACCTTTGAAGCCATTCACTTGACACCACTTGTCAAGATACACCAAAAATACTACCCCCGCCTCATTCACCAATTCTACGCCAACCTGGTGAAACTGATAAGTGCTTAAATAGTCATATTTAAGCTCCATAATTTACACTTGTTAGGCTTTTTATTTATCTATTTCTGTGGATTTTACTTCATTTTCGTGCTTTATGTGTTTTTCACAGGACTTGGACAAAAAAATGATAAATTGGAGCTTTTAGGAGCAAAAGTCAAGTTATGCCATCCAGCAAGGTGCACTCGAGCGCAAAAGCACACGAGCGCACTTGAAGAAGGCTCGAGCGCACACATGACTCGAGTGCATCCCGCATACGCTCGAGCGCAATCATTCTAGAGGTGGCAGAGCTAGATATGGAAAAAAGTCTCCAGGCTCCAACTAAGAAATTAGGGTTTCGGGACACTATGAGGACCCTATAAATAGCCCTGTAAGAGAGGAATTGACGACTTGTCTCCAGAGTCTTCTTCGGTTTTAGTTTTCTGTTTTTATTTCATTATGTTTAGAATGTTTAGTTTAACTAGCATGTGTAACTAAACTCCTATAGGGCTCGATTGAAGCCTTAGTTATGCTTTTCCACATGTTTATTCATTGATTATCTTTGCTATAGCCTTGTTAGAATGTTTAACTTGATTAATACCTGTTTGTATTTAAATTTCTCATATGTGTGTGTCTGATCAATGCATGCATGTGGTATGGATAAGTTAGTCGAATCAATTTAGATGATCGAGTCTTGGGTTCGACATTAGTAACAAGTGATATCCACATCGGATTCTTGGGTTAATCAACATGGGAAACCGGAAGCGGACCAAGTCCTAGGTCTCGTATGGTTGCCGATCTCCACAACCCTCATGCTCTCTTAAGGAACAACTCAGTATACACCCATGTTGAATCCCTTAAGAGAGAAAAGAGTTAGAGTATACACCATGCCTAACTCGTTGCATAGGGAGATCAATAGCCTAAGGTGTGGACCAAGCCCTTAGGTTGGTAACCATTAAATATTCATGATAAGACTAGAACATTGACACCTTACTTAGTGGGAAAGTATAATTAGTGGTGGATATCGTAGTCCTATGTTCTCATTATTGTTATTTACTCATAATCAACAGTTATTTCTCTTTTTACCTTGAAGAAACTAATTCTAAAACGAAATTCACCAATCCATGTGGAAATGATCTCGCACTTGCACACTATGCTATCACTGACCTTGTGCACTTGCAAGTAAAACTAGGACGGTTATTTGCGTATTTATTTAGGTAGATAATTGTCACAACAAGTTTTTGGCACTGTTGCCAGGGATTGCGCTAAATTTATTTTTAGAATTAATTTTTCATTTAGTTTAATTATTGTTATTTACTTTTTATTCTATTCTATTCTTAATTATTGTGGTTATCTTATTTTTTTCGTTTCATTTAAAACCCTAAACAATTTCCTTTTTCTCTGTTTCAGTTACTCCAGGAGAGTTTTTTGTGCCACTTGCGATCGAGCACAATTGAGGCAGAGAGTCATCCGAGCAGTAGTGTTTTACTGTTGCACTTACGTAACTGCCACTGATTCATGCACGAACGTCGATCCAAGCATCCGACATTCTTTCCGCTTGATCCCGAGCTTGAGAGGACTATCCGAAAAAGATTTATAGACAACTCAGAAGAGGTAGAAAGAGGAATCGAGGAAGAGATACCAATGGCAGAATAGATAGCCGAGCAGCAACCACCTGAGCGGAGGCCGATGAAGCAATCCTTCATCCCACAGAACCTCGATCAACCTTCGTGCATTGTGTATCAACCTGAGGCAGAAGGAAACTATTACATATCTCCACAGATACTTAGTGCACTGACTCACTTTAGGGGTACACCTAGTGAGGATCCACATTTGCACCTTCGAGAGTTCTTCGACCTCTACAAATTCCAGCACATCCAAGGCTTAGACCAAGAAGGAATAAGGTTAATTCTTTTCCATTTTTCCTTGAAAGATAATGCTAAATTATGGTATAATTCTTTGCCTGCAGTTTTTATCCACACTTGGGAGGAGTTGGCTAGCAAATTCCTAAGGAAGTTCTTCCCAGTCCAAAAGACGAGGCAAATGAGGAAGGAAATTCAATCATTCCAACAAAAAGATGGAGATCTATTCTTCGAGGCCTGGGGATACTTCAACGAGCTACTACTCAAACGCCCACACCACAACCTACCCCAAGACGAACTGGTACAAGCTTTCTACGAAGGTTTGAGTGACTTTAACAAAAATATTGTTGATTCAGGTTGTGGAGGAGAGTCGATGGAAAAGAGCAGCGAAAAAGCGATGGAACTCTTCGAAACCTTAAGTGAACACACGTAGCAGTTCTCCTCTCGAGGTAGACATATAACTAAGAGTAAGGGTATGTATGAGGTAAACCTGAATAGAGGATCATCTCTTCAAATAGCTATTGTGGAGAGGAAACTTGATCTATTAGTTAAAGCCATGGCCACTCAAAACACCTCAACTAACCCACCAGCTACACCACTCCAGGTATGTGCCATTTGCTCACAATTTGATCATAATATTGATACATGTCCCTTATATTCATCTGCAGATCATGAGCAAGCTAACTTTATGGGACCAAACAATTATCCGCCAAAGAATAACCCCTATGCAAACACATACAACCCTGGCTGGCGGAATCACCCAAATTTCTTATGGAGCAACAATTAAAACAATCAAGGGCAGCAAAGAAACTTCCAACCAACAGCCCAATCTGCACCTGAACCAAAGAAGAATGACCTCGAAAGTCTTGTGAGGCAACTAGCGTCTCAACAGCAATAACTCATAACTTCACAAGAACAGTTCATGGCAGAAGAAAGGCAATTCTGGACTGAACTAAGGCAAACCACAGCAAAACATGAACAAACCATCCAAAGGCTAGAGGTACAAATGGGACAAGTGACTAAGGAGATGAGTAGCAGAAAGCAAAGGGAGATCCCAGCTCAACACCCTAGGGGACATCAACAACTTAAAGTTGTCATGACCCTCAGAAATGGTAAGGTGATAGGGTCTGATGAATTTACTACAGCATCAAAGGTGAGTGAGACGGAGAAGGTGAATGTCTCACCCTTCCCGCAAAGGTTAGTAAAACAAAAGAAAGAGAATAAATTACTTGATATTTTTGAAACCTTGCAAAAAGTTGAAATAAACATTCCTTTGTTAGATGCAATTCAACAAATACCAGCTTATGCTAAATTTCTAAAGGACTGTTGCACTCATAAAAGAAAGTTTCAAGAACATGAAACTGTAGCTTTAACTGAAGAGGTAAGTGCTGTACTATTAAGAAAACTCCCACCGAAATTTAAAGGATCCGGGTAGTTTTACTATTCCCTGTAGGATAGGTGATCAGTTATTTGAGTGAGCATTATTAGATTTGGGAGCGGGTGTAAATTTGCTACCATACACAGTATTTGAAACCCTAGGATTGGGGGAGCTACAACCAACTTCCATTACCTTGCAGTTGGCAGATAGAAGTATAAAAAAACCTAGGGGTATTCTTGAGGATCTCTTAGTGAAGGTAAGTGAGTTCAATCTACCTACGGATTTCATTGTGTTAGATATGGAGGAATGTCCTATGCCATTACCCTTGCCCATCATTTTAGGAAGACCCTTTATGAGAACAGCCGATACAAAGATTTGTGTGAAAAAGGGTACAATAAGTATGACGGTGAATGGGGAGAAAATAGAATTCAAAATATTTGATGCACTAAGATTACCTCAAGATGATATAGAATGCTTTAATGTTTGTATGATACACAATTTTGTTGAGCAAGCTTTTCAGGTCCGGCACGTTGATCCCTTAGAGACTACTCTTACTCATAGCCTTACAACTGTGGATATTGAGCAAGAACAGGAAGATATCACTAATAGCATCATGAAAGCTGTGCATCTTCTTGAGGCTTCTCCAAAACATTCAAGTAAGTATACTCCTCCATTTGAAACTCTCATGCCTACTAATACCACTCTTCTTCCTTCTATTGTCCAGGCACCAACTTTGGAATTAAAGTAGCTACCAGAAAATTTAACTTATGCCTACTTGGGAGAGAAGAAAACATTACTGGTAATTGTGGCTGCTAATTTGAGTATTGGAGAAGAAGACAAATTATTAAGAGTTCTAAGGGAGCATAGATCCGCCATTGGATGGACCATTGCTGACATTAAGGGAATAAGTCCGTCCAAATGCATGCATAATATATACCTTGAGGATAAAGTAAGGCCTACTCGAGATGCTCAAATAAGACTTAACCCACACATGAAAGAGGTAGTAAAGGCTGAGATATTGAAACTCTTAGATGTTGGCATTATCTACCCTATTTCCGACAGTAAGTGGGTAAGCCCGGTTCAAGTTGTTCCTAAAAAGAGTAGGATCACAGTAGTGAAAAATGAAAATGAAGAGCTCAAACCCACAAGAAAAACAACTGGTTAGAGAGTATATATTGACTATCGAAGATTAAACAAGGTTACTCGAAAAGATCATTTCCCATTGCCATTCATTGATCAAATGTTAGAAAGATTAGCTGGCCACAACTACTATTACTTTTTGGATGGGTAAAGTAGATACAACCACTTGAAGATCAAGAAAAGACAACATTCACTTGCCCTTTCGGTACATTTGCTTATCGGAGGATGCCATTCGGATTATGTAGTGCACCAGCCACTTTTCAAAGATGTATGATGAGTATATTTTTCGATATGGTGGAGAAATACATTGAGGTATTCATGGACGACTTCAGTGTCTTTGGTTCCAATTTTGATGAATGCATAAGTCATTTGGAAAGTGTCTTAAAGAGATGTGAAGAAAGTAACTTAGTGCTGAATTGGGAGAAATGTCACTTCACAGTTTAACAAGGCATTGTGTTGGGTCACTCCATCTCCAACAAAGGTATTGAGGTAGACAAGGCTAAAATAGACATTATTTCAAAGCTACCTCCCCCTCTCACAATCAAGGGTGTTAGAAGCTTTCTCAGGTATACCGGTTTTTATAGAAGATTCATCAAGGACTTCTCCAAGATTTCAAGACCTCTGTGTGCATTGTTAGCTAAAGATACCAAATTCGATTAGACTGATAACTGTATGACGGCTTTCAACACACTAAAGGATGTTCTAACCTCCACCCCAATAATGATGGCACTAGATTGGAGTCTTCCATTCGAATTAATGTGTGATGCTAGTGATTTCTCCTTGGGAGCTGTCCTAGGTCAAAGAGTCAATAAGGTACTTCACACTATTTACTATGCTTCCAAAACTTTAAATGATGCCCAGCTTAATTACTCTACTACTGAAAAAGAATTGTTAGCTGTTATTTTTGCTTTAGAGAAGTTTAGATCATATCTTATTGGCTCTAAAGTTATTGTATACACTGACCATGCTGCTTTGAGATATTTGTTTTCCAAGAAAGATGCAAAGCCTAGGTTAATCAGATGGGTGCTCCTACTGCAAGAATTCGATTTGGAAATCAAAGACAAGAAGGGCAGCGAGAATGTATTTACAGATCACTTATCTAAGGCTACCCTATAAGAATGATACAAATGAGTTTCCCTTAAATGAGAACTTCCCTGATGAGCAATTGTTCGCACTAGAAGTAAAACTCCTATGGTATGCTGATATTGTCAATTATCTAACTGCTAAAGTTTTTCCCCCAGGTATAACAACACAAGGAAAATTAGCGGTTAATATCTATGTCACAACACTACCATTGGGATGATCTCTACCTTTTCAAATTCTGTCCCGATCATATCATTCGACGGTGTGTCTCGAAAGAGGAACATTTGAGCTTATTACAACACTGCCACCAGTTTGCTTGTGGAGGACATTTTGGGGCCAAGAAAGCAACACTTAAAGTATTATAATATGGTTTTTATTGGCCTAATCTATTTAAAGACGCCTTCACATTCTGTAGCTCATGTGATAGATGCCAAGGAACAGGTAACATCTCATCTCGAAATCAAATTCCCCTACAAAATATCCATATAATAGAACTTTTTGATGTATGGGGCATTGATTTCATGGGTCCATTCCCCAATTCCTTTGGTAATTTATATATTCTGGTGGGTGTGGATTATGTATCTAAATGGGTCGAGGCAATTCCCTCAAAGACTAATGATCAAAAAGTGGTGTTAAAGTTTCTACAGGATAACATTTTTACCCGGTTCGGAACACCAAGAGCGATCATCAGTGGTGGAGGCAGCCACTTCCATCATCATTCTTTTGCCGCAATCATCAGAAAATATGGAATCATCCATAAGGTTGGCACCCCATATCACCCTCAGACTAGTTGCCAGGTGGAGATAAGTAACCGAGAAATTAAAAGCATCTTGGAGAGAATCCTGAATCTTAGTCGGAAGGACTGGTCCTTACGACTCAACGATGCTCTGTGGGTATATTGGACAGCTTATAAGACACCAATTGGGATGTCCCCATACCGCTTGGTCTTTGGAAAAGCATGCCATCTACCCATAGAGCTAGAACATAGATCATATTGGGCAATTAAACAATTCAACTTTGATATGAAACAAGCGGGTGGGAAGAGAAGACTGCACTTAAATGAGCTAGAAGAGTTACAGTATGATGCATATGAGAATGCCAAGCTTTACAAGGAAAGGGAAAAGGCCTATCATGACAAACAACTAGTGCGAAAAGAGTTTCACTTAGGACAAAGGGTGCTACTCTACAATTCAAGGTTAAGGCTGTTCCCTGGCAAATTAAAGTCCCGTTGGGCTGGTTCGTATGTGGTCACCAAGGTCTTTCCTCATGGAACTTTGGAAATTCATAGTTCAACAGCAATCAGACATTTACAGTCAATGGACATCAGGTCAAACCATACCTCGATCTCACCATGCCTCATCGGGACGAGGACTTAACACTTTAAGCTGTACAATATATATCTGATCCTTGGACACCTGAACCATTTGAAATCCCAGTTTCTGTAGCACATAACATCACTATTTGAGACATTGCGATTAAGCACATATACTCCTTGCGATCGAGCACATTTACACCGGAAGCTACCTCCTATACCCGGTATCTCTTTGACTTCATCCACATATGATCAGCAGTGAGAGGATACCCCGTCCAACTGAAGATGTAAAACTTAGCGCTCATGGGAGGCACCCCAGACATATCATTTTCATTTTTAGCACTTTTTTTTATATTTATATTTACATATCTATATTTCTTGTTTTCTGAAACAACCTTTATTTTTCTTTGTCAGGTACTTAGTGCGTGCATCCAGTTCAAGTTTGGGGGCGTGTTACAAACAAAGCAAGCAACCTAGTTCTCCATCTCCTAGGTCAGATCTTTCTATGCCACACACATTGGGGACAATGTGTATTTTAAGTTTGGGGGTAATGGGAGATACTATTACAGACACACTTGAAACACATGCACACACTAGGTCCCGATTTTTTTTTTTAGAAAAGATAAATGCATGTTCATTTGGTAACAAAAATTTTGGTTGATTTAAAAATTTGATAACACTTCATTAGTAAGCTTAAAAGCTAGAACACATAGTCTTGTAATAAGAATTTTACAAAGTTTAGTTACCTACCTCAAGGCACCTAAAAATTCACGAGTTTGATCCAAATTTGCACAAGCACATTTATCACGCATTTTTGTGGGGTATGACACATAATTCTTTTATATATGTTTCCATAACCTAACTGTAATCAGATAACTTGTTAAAAAGAACACTTTAGTATAAGAAAAATAAAGAAAAATGTCCATCATGCAAAAAAAAAAGTGATTAAAAAGCTTCTAATGATCATTAAAAAAACTTTTCACTGAGTAACTAGGCATCTTGTCTCAGTAAGCATTGAGTGTTCACGTCAAAAAGTGGGAATTTCATTGAGAAGCACTAAAAACCTGTTAGTTCCGTAGCCTTTTTGACTCAAGTTAGTAAGTCCTTAGGGGTGTCTTTACACCTAATGCCCTAAAACCATATGGTTTGGGAGTCATTGGCCAAACACTCGTTACAAGGGTCAATTAGAAAGCTCGATAGAACTCAACATGGCAAAGATTGCATGATAAAAGAAAAAGAAAAAAAAGAAGTAAGTAATATGCCATTTTTGTTCTCTTTGATAAGGAATTCGATAACGGTTTGGGCACCGAAACACCATACACTAAAATTATGTGGAAGCCCCATCTTATATGTGCTAATTCTTCACACACAAATCAAACTTGCGATACCTTAAGCCAACCTTAGGTAAGTAACATGAACTTTTAAAAATCCTTTTTTAATACAAAAATGTGTTTTTACTATAAGCTTACTCATGAACGGTTATCATAGTTTTATGCACAACCCAAATCTTTGAGTATCACGAAAACGAATTTATCTTTAATTTTGTTTCAATATAGTCTTTTGTTTTGTATTACTAAGGGACTAGCAATACATAAGTTTGGGGGTGTGATAAGTGCTTAAATAGTCATATTTAAGCCCCTTAATTTACACTCGTTAGGCTCTTTATTTATCTATTTCTGTGGATTTTACTTCATTTTCGTGTTTTATGTGTTTTTCACAGGATTTGGACAAAAAAAATGATAAATTGGAGCTTTTAGGAGCAAAAGTCAAGTTCTGTCATCCAACAAGGTGCACTCGAGTGCACCTCCCTTGTGATCGAGCCCAAAAGCACACTAGCGCATTTGAAGAAGGCTCAAGCGCACACATGCGTTCGAGTGTATCCCGCATACGCTCGAGCACAATCACTCTAGAGGCGGCAGAGCCAGATATAGAAAGAAGTCTCCAGGCTCCAAATAGGAAATTAGTGTTTCAGGACACTATGAGGACCTTATAAATAGCCCTGTAAAACATATAAACCATACCTTTTGTTTTAGATTCGAAGTAGCAAGCTTAGAAGAGGAATTGATGACTCATCTCCTGAGTCTTCTTCGGTTTTAGTTTTCTGTTTTTATTTCATTATGTTTAGAATGTTTAGTTTAACTAGCATGTGTAACTAAACTCCTATAGGGCTAGATTGAAGCCCTAGTTATGCTTTTCCACATGTTTATTCATTGATTATCTTTGCTATAGCCTTGTTAGAATGTTTAACTTGATTCATGCCTGTTTGTATTTAAATTCCTCATATGTGTGTGTCTGATCAACGTATGCATGTGGTATGGATAAGTTAGTCGAATCAATTTGGATGACCGAGTCCTGGGTTCAACATTAGTAACAAGAGATATCCACACCGGATTCCCGGGTTAATCAACATGGGAAACTGGGAGCAGACCAAGCCCTAGGTCCCGTGTGGTTACCGATCTCCACAGCCCTCATGTTCTCTTAAGGAACAACTCAGTATATACCCATGCTGAATCCTTTAAGAGAGAAAAGAGTTAGAGTATACACCATGCCTAACTCATTGCATAGGGAGATCAATAGCCTAAGGTGTGGACCAAGCCCTTAGGTTGGCAACCATTAAATATTCATGATAAGGCTAGAGCATTGATACCTTACTTAGTGAGAAAGTATAATTAGTGGTGGATATCGTAGTTCTATATTCTCATTATTGTTATTTACTCACAATCAACAGTTATTTCTCTTTTTACCTTGAAGAACTAATTCTAAAACGAAATTCACCAATCCCTGTGGAAATGATTTCGCACTTGCACACTATGCTATCACTGACCTTGTGCACTTGCAAGTAAAACTAGGACGGTTATTTGCGTATTTATTTAAGTAGATAATCATCACAACAGAAACCTAGTCCATCAGCTATTCGTTTCAGAACCAGTGTGATGGGTGTAGAATTTGAGGTAAAAACTGACCTCCTGGTAAGCATCCTAAAGATCTCTATGGAAGGGATCCAATGAAGTCTGGACAGATGGCTGGATAACTTTGACTACGAGGAGGCATACCAGATTGGTAGAAGCAACCCTAACTACATTTTCAAGCCCATTACATTTCACCAATGTAGTGACATGCCTCTCGATTCAAAGTTGTTCAAACTCATCGTGAGTTGGACCATTCACCCACGACTCGGGAGTCAGGGCTATCTCTTAGAGATAGATGTGGTATTGATCTGGTGTCTCAAAATAAGAAACCACTTTAATATCTACCCCCACGGCTCACCAACATGATAAATGGCAAAGTGAACGACTCTAGGTGCCTTCCCTACGAGATGCTTATCACATTGATCCTACAGCATTTCTGAGTCCCTTTACTCACCTCTAAGGTTTAGGACATCGGCATGAAGGACATCATCAACTTCTATCGTCGTCCTCCTTCCCTACGGGTGCACGATCCGAGAGGGTATGATCTACTCCAAGGCAGGGAGGAACATATATATTGGTGCTAAGGATGATAGCAGCGAGGAAGACAACGAGGTTCGTGGTGATGCAGCTCCTCCTACTGCGATGAACACTGATGAATGAGCACCTAGTCAATAGTATAGTGGTGATGGTATTAGTTAGGCTAGATACGATGAAATATTTTAGGCTATAATAAGCCTCCAACTGTCCATGCAGTCCAGATTCGAGAGCTTGAGCTCTTCTATCGATCACATACATCGCGACCTCCACATACTTCGAGATTATTTCGAGTTACACCAGGAGCACACAAAGGGCTCTTTGGCTGAGCTTCAGGATCTTCTTCGAGATAACTCTGATTCTCCCACTCGATAAGCTGTTTTGGTTTTATCTTCCTATTATGTACGTTTATTAGCTCCATAGATGTTACGCATGGACATTTATTTTCTTCACATACACTCATTGGCTTGTACTCATTGATACAACGTTTGTAAAGCTTATGATGTATGGATGACTATACATAGATGTATACTTTTTAAGTTATTTAACTTTTTGCTCTTATATATGCTTTACTTATAAGCTAGATGATTGCTTAGTTTAAGCACTTGATGTTACCCTATATGCTGTAACTATTTATACAAGTGTAGGCAACTTCTGATTCTTCTCGGGAAGTCTTTCTAAATCTGAATCATGTTTAGTTTTCACATAAAAGTTTTTTTTACCTTATCTTCATAGTTGTGGTGTTTGTTTTGCTTATTTTTTTGAGTTTACATCCCCTTTTATACTGTTGTCAAAACGGGAGAGAAAAGGAGAAAAATCAATAAACTGTATGTAAACCTAGAATAGAGTATATATTTAGGGGGACCATTACTCCGAACAAATTAACAAATGTAATATTGTCTTACGTTGATTAGTTGGGTTGATGTAACTATATATGAACTGCATTTGAATGCTTAACAGGTTGGTTTTATCCGAAAAACAGAGGAAACTCTGCCCAATTTTTCCTAAAAACCCAACACTTAGTTTTTAAAACTGTTTTTCTCTCATTAGTTTTGTAATCATAAAAAAGGGGAGATTATTGACCTATATTTGATTTTAATAATGACAAAACACTACACTAATTACACTAACAGTTTTATCTAAGTGTTTAAGCGGCAAAAACATTCAGCATAGAAATAAAGATGCAAGAACTCAACTCGATTTAGACACTAAGACAAGACAGAAGATCTAGAATAGGCATTAAAGTAATTAAAACAATTGTAAATCTCTCATGTTCAATTATATAGCTTAATATATGGCTCATTTTACAAAAGACTTAACAAAACTAACCATATAAAAGTTTCTAAGTCAAAAACAGTTTTAAAACATGAAAAATTGGGTTGAAGAACAACCTAGTCGATTGGCTCCATATACCAGTTGACTGGGATATGGGACAGAAGGTTCCTAGTTGACTGGTGTTGAGGATCCAGTCAACTGGTACCTAGGACAGAAAGTTCCCAGTCGACTGGTGCTTAGGACCCAATTGATTGGTACTCTCCCATAGCCTAAAAAGTGAAGTTTCTCACTTAACCCAGTCGACTGGTACAAAGACCCAGTCGACTGGTAATTTAAAAAATATGACCATATGAGATGCGGGACTTGAGCATTTAGTGCCCCAAATCTAAGTCAGTGTCAAATAGCTATATTAACTCAAGGCTATATAAACCCACTTTAATGAGCATTTAAAACAAGAAGAGAACACATTCAATTCACAAGAAAGCTCATTAATTCTCAAAAGCTTTGAAATACTTATTGTTGAGCCATTCTTTAAGCTTATTCTTGAAAGAGAGATATTATTCATTTGTAAAAGCACTTATTGATATCTCTATACCATTTACTTTAATACAAATCTCATTTATTGTAAAGGGGAAAGAGTTGTAATAACTCTTGGTGTGTTTAGGATTAAATACTTCTTTGTAACTTCCATGAGTAAGGGATTAGCTTCCGTGAGGAAGGGATTAGTGTCCGTGAGGAAGGGATTAGCTTTCGTAAGGAAGGGATTGGTTATAAAGTTTGTGCAACACCCGTGAAGTTGCATAACTAAAATTTTAATGGATTGCTTCAAGGAGGTTCCTTAAAGAGAGTGGACGTAGGGTCAGAAGGATTCTGATATTGCCGAACCACTATAAATGGAGTTTGTACTTTCTCTTCTTTTGAACTCCTTTACTTTCAAGTATATTTTTTGATTTTATGCATTGTGTATTTAACTGTTTAAAAATTTCTAAGTTTAATTAGCAAAAGTTTTTAAAACCTAATTCACCCCCTATTGGGTTTGAACCTCGGTTTATAGGCTGGATTAATGAAAAATATACTGAGAAGTTATATGAAATTTCTGAAAATATGATTGAAAAATTGATATGGTATAAGAGGAGAAAATTTAATAAATATGATAAAAATAATAATTTTGAGAAAGAGCTAGATAGTTGAATTGAATGCTTTGATGTATGCTTTCTTGCATATTATTGGTATATGCATAAAAGGGAAGACCAAGAAGACAGCTGGTTTAGCTGAGAAGACCATGAAAGCAGTTGGTCTGGCTGAGAAGACCAGGAAGGTAGTTGGTCTTGCTAAAACATGTTGACATGTGGGAAGACGTTCCCAGATGATAATATGAAATGATCTGATAAGAAAAAAAGAAAGAAAATTTAAATTCATGCATTATATTTGTTTTAAATATTTATTATTAATGCCTGAGATGCTAAAGAATCAGTTTTGAGTATTAAATGACTAATAAATAGATGAGTCTTATAATGAAATTTTTTTGATGATAGATAAATAGAAATGATGACATAATAAAGAATTATATTATTGATTGTTTATATGATGTGAACTTATGATGATATTAAATTAGAAATATTAAATTGATAAAATATATGAGATATATGTATTAAAAGAGGATAGAAATCGATAAATGATTGAATTAGAATATGAGAAGAGATAGATGGTTAATTATGCTGATTTAACAATGAATGAATATAACTAGAAGTATACTAATCAAGTACTTCTAGTAAATTTAATTCACTGAGCTTGTGAAGCTCACTCCTCATTGTTAAATAATTTTAGGTAGCAGGCAGGATAGATAGATTTGTGAGCTTAGATTCAAATTGAGTTATTATCTGTAAGTCTCATGGTCCACATCCTCAGACTAATGGAAAAAACAATTGTACATGCCACTCTTGATATTGTTATGGGTATGTCATCTATTCTTGATAGACTTGCTAGATTATTGATTGATCCTAGTGCAACCCATTCTTTTGCATTTAATGTTTAGATAAAATTTATTGATGTTTGTGTTATTCCTTTGATGCATGTTGTTATTGTTGAGGTTCCAACTGAGGATAGGGTTATTATCAGGATAATTTATCAGGGTTATGTGATTAGTATGACTGATAAGGAATTTGAAGTTGATTTGTTACCTTTGGATATGATAGATTTTGATTTAATTCTGGGGATGAATTGGTTATCTGCGTATCATGCTTGTGTATATTGTTTTAGGAAGAATGTGGTGTTCAAGATACCAAAACAAGATGGGTTTAATTTTCAAGGAGAACGTAAGATACTTGCTGTTGACCCTCACCTATATTTTAATGATGACAAAACACATCTCTTATTATACTAACAATGCTATCTAAGTGTATTAAGCAATACGAGCATTCAACCAAGGATCAAGGTGCAAGAATTCAACCCGAATCAAACACCAAGTCAAGACAGAAGATCTAGTATAGGTTAAGGTATTTAAACAAGTTGTAAATATCACTTGTTCAGGTAAAAAGCTTGTCTTATGGCTCATTTTGAAAAAGTTTTTTTAAACAGAACTTTTTAAACAAACGTTTTAAGTTAAAAACATTTCAAAACATGAAAACTGGGTTGTTAAGCAACCTAGTCAACTGGGTAATTATACTAGAAGACTGGTATAATTGATAGTAGGTCCCCAATCGACTGGTACTTTAGGTGGAAGCTTCCTAGTCGACTGGTAAGTCATACCCAGTCCACTGGTACCTTTAAAGCCTTAAAAATGGGATTTTTAAACTTAACCCAGTCGACTGGTACTAAGACCCAGTCGACTGGTAGTTCAAAAAATATAGCTGTTGAGACGCGAGATTTCAGCACAAATTGTACCAAAATGTACCAAATCAGTTGAGAACGAGCATATTACATTAAAGCTATATAAACCCACTCTATTGAGCATTTCAAACAGAGAGATCACACATTCAATCAAGTTTTTACTCATTGATACACAAAAGCTTTGAAAAATTGATTGTTGAGCCATTCTTCAAGCTTTACCTAGAAAGAGAGATATTATTCAATTGTATAAGCTCTCATTGTTATCTCTTTACTATTTACTTTACAACATTTATTGTAAAGGGATTAGATTCCGAAAGGAAGAGATTAGCTTCCGAGAGGAAGTTGTTTGCTTCCGAGAGGAAGGGGTTTGCTTCCGAGAGGAAGGGATTGATTGTAAGGTTTATGCAACACCCGTAAAGTTGCACGACTAAGTTTCTTAGTGGATTACTTCAAGGAGGTTCCTTGAAGAGAGTAGATGTAGGGTCGGAACGAATCCGATATTGCCAAACAACTATAAACTGAGTTTGCATCTTCTATTCCTTAAACTCTTTTATTTACAGCACATTACTTGTTTACATGCCTGTTGGTTTATTTATTTTTATAAACTTGTGTTTAATTAGCAAAAGTTTTTAAAAAACCCAATTCACCCCCCCTCTTGGGTTGAAACCTCAGTCTACAATTGGAATCAGAGCCTCATTCTCAATTTTAGGCTTAATATCCCTGAGTTGATCCGATGGCAGCAAATAGAGGGACACTCATATACTAGGTCTCCTTTGTTCAATGGCTCCAACTATAACTATTGGAAAAGCAGGATGAAAATCTTTGTCGAAGGACAAATTATAATCTGTGGAGAGTCATTGAAGGACCTAGAATTCCATCAAAGGAAATAACTATTGGAGAAATCAATCATACAATGCCTAAACTCAAAACTGAGTACAATGATGAGGATTATAGAATGATGTCTCTCAATAGTAGAGCCACAAGAATTTTACATTATGCTTTAGATGTATCTGAATAAAATAAAATCTCTACATGTGTTTCGGCTAAGGAGATATGGGATAAATTGCAAGTTACATATGAAGGAACTAGTGAGGTTAAAAAATCAAAAATTTATATGCTAGTATCTGAATATGAATCTTTTTGAATGTCTCATAACGAAACAATTTTTCAAATGCACTCACGTTTCACAACTATTGTTAATGGTTTGAATCTTCTTGGTAGGAACATTGAGGTTTGAACTAACAAGAAAAATCTTAAGATCTTTGCCACCCACTTGGAAAGCAAAGAAGACGGCCATCACGAAGGCCAAAGATCTCGACAAACTTGATGTTGAGACACTTCTTAGGTCATTATTGACATATGAGATGGAACAAATGAATTCCATTGTCAATGATGATGAAAAGAAGAAAAAGGTGATTGTTCTCAAAGACTCTACATGCAACAGAGAAGAGAAATCAGAAGAAGAGGCGGAGAGTAGCGAAGAAGATGATGAGATGGCTTTAATCACCAAACAGTATCATAGGTTCTTGAAGAAAAGCAAGAAACCTTACACAAAGGATCCCACTTCAAAAAGGGAACCACTTGTGTGCTATGGATGCAAGAGGCCCGGTCATATCAAGGTCGATTGTATGGTTACAAGTAAACCATACATGAGCTTCAAGAAGAAAGTTATGATTGCAACTACTTGGAGTGATAATAAAGAAGAACAATCCTTGGATAAAGAAGTTGGATACGAGGAAATTGCCAACCTATGCCTTATGGCAATTGATGATGAAAATGAGGTATTATCTTCTCCCTCTTCTAAAAATAGCATTATTAGTAGTAGTGAATAATTGTTAGAAGTCATAAATGAAATGCATGATGAATTGAAGAAATTCGATTATAGGAACTCAACTCTTAAGAAATATGTATCATCTTTTTCTAAAGAAATGATAAGTCTAAGAGAAAAAAAAGATAAACTATCTTTATTGCTTTATGATTCTTCTCAAGATTTCCTAAAAGATGAAAATGAAAACTTAAAGAATAAGATATTAGAATTGAATAACACTATATCTAGACTCATGCTTGGAAAAGAAAAGCTTAATGAAGTGCTTTCTTGCCAAAGAACAAGTGGAGGAAAATCCGGGTTAGAATACTCTCCATTAGGCAAGAAAAAATCAAAAGAGAGCTTATTCATGAAAGCCTCTTATGTGAATGAAGCCTCTACTTCAAAGACCACTAGCAAGGTCAAAAGCTTTCCCTCAATGAATGCTAGTAGGTCTAGAAATACTAATTCTAATGCATATAAAAAAAATGAAAAATCCTAGAAATACTTATGCTTATATGTATGCTCGTTCAAGAAATGCTTATACACATCCTAGGAATAACCATCATGTGCATCCTAGAAACAATATGCATAATCTAAACTTGCATCCTGCACAAACATATCCTAGGAATTACTATCATGGTTATTCTAGAATTAATATGCATACTCATGAAAATGCAAGCATGTATCCTAGAAATAATCTTCATACATTTTCTAGAAATGATATGTATATTCATATTCCTCACAATAGAAACATGTATCATAGGAACTCATATCCTAAGCATTATAGGCATGCACAACTAAATACTCCTAGAAATTTCAATAACTATCATCTTAGGATTGTGCATTACCAACATGTCTATAGATCACCATATGCTGTTAAGAACATTTGGGTCCCAAAAAGAACTATATTTTCAAGAACTAACCCCAAAGGACCCAAGAAATTTTGGGTACCTAAAAATGCCATTGTGTATCTTTGTGTGATGTAGATATGTCTCCACACCAAGGAAAAAGGTAACTGTTGGTACCTTGATAGTGGATGCTCAAAGCACATGACTGGTGATAAAAGTGTATTCAATGAGCTAACTCTAAGAGATGGTGGACTTGTCACCATTGGAGACAACACAAAAATAAAGATCATCGGGCATGGAAAAATTGGTAATGATCTCTCAACTATAGATAATGTATTGCTAGTACAAGGCCTTAAGCCAAATTTACTAAGCATTAGTCAACTATGTGACAAAGGCAACAAAGTCACATTTAAAACCTCTCATTGTCTAGTTATAGACATCAAGAGTAACAAGATCAAATTTGTTGGCCATAGACATGAAAATGTCTATATAGTTGATTTAAAATCTTTGTATTCCGAAAATGAAAAATGTTTTTTAGCAATTAGTGAAAATCCATGATTATGGCATAGAAGGCTTAGTCATATGAACATGAATTTGCTTAAAATCATTTCTAGAAAAGATTTAGTCATTGGACTTCCCAAAATCAATTTTTATAACGACAAAGTATATGATGCTTGTCAAATGGGAAAACAAACTAGGATTTCTTTTAGATCAAAGAATGTAGTCTCAACTACTAGACCACTGAAACTTTTGCATATGGACTTTTTTGGTCCAATAAATACCATTAGTCTAGGTGGCCATCAATATACTCTTGTTATTGTTGATAACTATTCAAGATATACTTTTGTTATCTTTATTGCTAAAACTTTTGCAAAAAGGTTCAAAATGAAAAAGGAATTTGTATTTCAAGCATTAGAAGTGATCATGGAAGAGAATTTGAAAACCAAAGTTTTTCAAAATTTTGTGATGAAAATGAAATTGATCACAACTTTTCAACTCCTAGAACTCCTCAACAAAATGGAGTTGTTAAAAGGAAAAATAAAACTCTAGAAGAATTTGCTAGAACGATGCTTTGTGAAAATAGTTTACCAAAATACTTTTAGGCTGAAGCAGTAAACACTTCTTGCTATATCTTGAATAGAATTTTAATTAGGCCTATGCTTGACAAAACTCCGTATGAATTATGAAAAGGTAGAAAGCCTAATATCTCTTATTTTCATACTTTTGGTTGCAAAGCTTCATCCTAAATAACAATAAAACTAACTTGGGTAAATTTGACTCTAAGATCGATAAAGGGATCTTTTTAGGATATTCAACCTCTAGCAAGGCTTATAGAGTCTTCAACAAGAAAACTCTAGTGGTAGAAGAATCCTATATGTAACTCTTGATGAGTCTAACCCAATTAGTAGTAGAGAAGTTTCTTTTAATGATGATGCAGATTTTATTCCAAGAACAAAAACACCTATTCCCATTGTTGACCCAAAGGAGAGTCCACCTCAAACAAATGAAGAGATGGAAACTCTAAAATTGGACCAACCATCTACAAGACCACAAGAGGATAGTCTTCTCAATGATTGGAGATATGTAAATTATCACCCAGTTGATCAAGTGATTGGTGATCCTTCACAAGGGGTAAGAACTCGTTCCTCTATTAGAAATATTTGCAATTATGTAGCCTATTTGTCTCAAATAGAGCCTAAGACATTTATAGAAGCCGAAAAGGATAATGATTGGATAATTGCAATGCAAGAAAAAATAAATCAATTTGAAAGAAACAATGTTTGGAATCTAGTTCCTAGACCTAAGAATCGCACAATAATAGGAACTAAATGGGTAATTAGAAATAAGATGGATGAAAATAGAATAGTAGCTAGGAACAAGGCTAGACTAGTTGCTAAGGGATATAATTAAGAAGAAGAAATAGACTTTGATGAGACTTATGCTCCTGTAGCTAGATTAGAAGCTATTCGAATGTTATTAGCCTATGCATTCCTTAATAAGTTTAAATTATTTCAAATGGATGTAAAGAGTGCTTTCTTAAATGGCTTTATAGAAGAAGAGGTTTATGTTGAGCAACCTCTTGGATTTGAGAATCCTAGTCTTCCAAATCATGTTTATAAGCTTTCTAAGGCTCTTTATGGGTTGAAGCAAGCTCCAAGAGCATGGTATGAAAGACTAAGCAAATTTTTTATTGACAATAATTTTATTAGAGGTAAAGTAGACACAACCCTCTTCACAAAGACTCATAAAAATGACACTCTACTAGTCCAAATATATGTTGATGATATTGTTTTTGGTGCTACTAATGAATCTATGTGTCAAGAGTTTGCCAAGTGCATGCAAGGTGAATTTGAAATGAGCATGATGGGAGAGCTTACCTACTTCCTTGGACTTCAAATCAAATAATTGAAAGAAGGCATCTTCATCAATCAATCAAAATACACTAAGGACCTACTAAAGAGGTTTAGGATGGAAAGCTCAAAGCCACTTAGTACACCTATGAGCACATCTACAAAACTTGATCTTGATGAAGAAGGTAAGTGTGTAGATACTAAATATTATAGAAGCATAATAGGAGCAGTGCTTTATTTGATTGTAAGTAGACCTGATATAATGTTCAGTGTATGCATGTTTGTTAGATTTCAAGCTAATCCTAAGGAATCACATGTAGTTGCAGTAAAAAGAATCCTTAGATATCTACAAGGAACTCAAAACATAGGATTATGGTACACTAGAGATTCATATTTTGAGCTTGTAGGATATTCAGATGCTGATTTTGCTGGATGTAGGTTAGATAGAAAAAGTATAAGTGGAACATGTCAATTCTTAGGTGCAATGTTAACCTCTTGGTTTTCCCAGAAACAAAACTCTGTTGCACTATCAACCGCCGAGACGAAATATGTAGTAGCTGGAAGTTGTTTTGCCCAAGTGTTATGGATGAAACAACAACTAGAAGACTATGACATGAAATTTAAAAGTATCCCTATACATTGTGATAATACTAGTGCTATCAACCTAACCAAGAACCATATTCAGTACTCTAGAACTAAACACATAGAAATAAGACATCATTTCTTAAGAGACCATGCTAAAAAAGATGATATAATACTAGAATTCATACCTTCAGAAGATCAAATAACTGACATTCTTACAAAACCTCTAAGTGAATCTAGTTTCTGCAAAATTAAACTGTTAATAGGATTGTTAGATTATGATAAACTGTATGTCTGATTGCTTCTTCTTTCATCATAATGCATACTTGACATCTAGTGAAAGAGTATTAATCCATATTTAATGTCTCCCTCACTCAAGATGACATAGATAAACAAATTTTGTGCTAAGACTCAAAGACTGGAAATTTTCTTAAGGGTCCAGTCGACTGGTAAGTCTCTGCCTATTCTTCCAGTGGACTGGTAAGTCTATACCAGTCGACTAGACCTTGTTTGGAGCTATTTTTTGAAATTCAGTTATCAACCCAGTTGACTGGTGTAAACTACCCAGTCGAGTAGTATCTGTTTGCCAATTCATCCAGTTGACTGGTACCCTAACCCAGTCGACTGGTATGCAAAACTCTTCATCTTTACAAAGGACCCAGTCGACTGGTATGCAAAACTCTTCATCTTTACAAAGGACCCAGTCAACTGGTACCCTAACCACAGTCGACTAGTATCGTGATTCTAAAAATAGGCTCTTTATTTTTTTTTTTCAGATTTTTACGCCATTTTTGAAAACCCTAGCTTTCTCTCTCTACAAAATCTCGTCATTTTGATAAAAAAAAACCTTCAAAACACTTCCTAAACACCTCGATCTATTCATCCACACCATCTATTTCAACTTTCTACAGTTGAAATATCTCATTTCTACCCAAAACTCCTTTTGACCAAAAACTCTTTTTTCTCTAAAATATCCGAAAGAATCCGTATTAAAACCATCGTTGGGGGACCACATGTGCCTACGAGGCCAAGGTCCACCAAATCCACGGCTCTGGATTCACAGGGGAAGGGTATGGCAGGCTCATCTAGCAAGAAGCCCAGAACAGAGCTTGATGATTCTCTGTTTTCTAGCCCGATTGTAAAAGATAGGTATACCTCTATCATTCGGCACAAGAAAATCATGACAGGTAAAGTTGTCGACTTTGACTCTATTCATCATGGTAATTTTGATATATTACCTGCCTTTGAGGTAATAAACTTGACCCTACTGGTCAAGATACATGAGAAGTATTACCCTAGACTGATTCTCCAGTTCTATGCGAACTTGGTGAAACCCAGTCCACTGGTTTTGAGATTCAGAACCAGTATTATGGGTGTGGAGTTTGAGCTCACTACTGACCTCTTGATAAGCATTTTGAGGATCCCTGTGGAGGGATCCAATGGAGTCTGGATGGATGGCTAGACAATTTCAAGATTGAGGAGGCATGTCAGATAGTTAGGGGCGACCCTAACTATGTGTTTCGACCCACTACATTTCACACATATAGTGCCATGCCCCTGGACTCGAAATTGTTTAACCTCATTGTGAGTTGGACCATCCACCCAAGACTAGGGAGTCGGGGGTATCTATCTAAGATAGATATCATATTTATTTGGTGCCTTAAAACTGGGCACCACTTCAATATCTACTCCTTCCTGCTTGCCAACATGATTAATGGCGAAGTGAGCGACTTTGGATGCTTTCCCTACGGGATGCTCATCACGCTTATCCTCCAGCACTTTTGGGTGCCTCTCCCTGCCTCCGAGGCTCAGGACATCGGCCTCAAGGACATCATTAATGTCTCATCATTGAAGAAGTTGGGATGCACAGTCCGAGATGACTTCATCAACTCTAAGGCCGGGAAGCACATTCGGATTGGGGAGGACAACGGCAGTGATGATGAGGATGAGGGTCCAGACGCTGCTGTTGCTGCTGCCATAGATACGGACAACTGAGCATCTCCTATGGATGACTCGAGTGTTGTTCTTGCTGGATATGGAAACCTTATTTAGGCTATCATGAGCCTCCAGCTGACCATGCAGTCCAGCTTCCAAAGTTTGAGCTTTACAGTCAAGAGCATGCATCACGACCTCCGCTCTCTCCGGGATGACTTCGAGTTGCACCGTGAGCATACCGAGGGCTGTCTAGCTAAGATTTGGGATCTTATCCATGATAGCTCTGATTCTCCCCGCTCCATGAGTCATCTTTTTATCTTCCCTTCCATGTACATAGTAGTGTAGATTTTCATTGTTCTTAGCACCAACATTTTTTCATATTTTCCTATATTTTGTACTTTTGTTTGGCTCTACGAAGCCTAGTTTGTATAGACTATTATTATATATGATGACAGTTCATGCTTAGACTTATTTCAAGTACTTGTTTTACAAATGTGTAATATGGTTGCATGCTTTATATCTCTTAATATTCGGATAACTGCTTTAAAATTGCTTCTGCATGTATAGAAACTTCCAATTCTTCTCGGGAAGGCTTATGGTCCTTGAATGATACCAAATTTTTGAACACAAGTTTGTTTATACATGCTATTTATGTCTGTGGTAGTAAATGACTTATTTGTTGGTTTACTGTCCTCTTTTCTGCTGTTGTCAAAACAAGAGAGAAAAATGAGAAAATGTGAAAAACTAATGTAAACTCAAACTAATGCATAGATTTAGGGGGAGCATTGCTCCAAAGAACTTGGTATATGTTTACAAATTTGGAGTTGATTGGTTGGATTGCATATAAACTATTTTTGATCCTTTTGCAAGTTGATTTTATTCAAAAAACAAAAAAGACTCTACCCGATTTTTTTCAAAAAATCCAACACTTAGTTTTTTTTAACAGTTTTCTCTCATTAGTTTTGTCATTATCAAAAAGAGGGAGATTGTTTACCCTCATCTATATTTTAATGATGAAAAAACACAACTCTTATTATACTAACAATGCTATCTAAGTGTTTTAAGTAATAAGAGTATTCAACCAAGGATCAAGGTGCAAGAACTCAACCCGAATCAAACACCAAGTTAAGACAGAAGATCTAGTATAGGTTAAGGTATTTAAACAAGTTGTAAATATCATTTGTTCAGGTAAAAAGCTTGTGTTATGGCTCATTTTGAAAAATCTTTTTAAACAGAACTTTTCAAACAAACGTTTTAAGTTAAAAACATTTCAAAACATGAAAACTAGGTTGTTAAGCAAATCAGTCGACTGGGTACTTATACCTGAAGAATGGTATAAGGGACAGTAGGTCCCCAGTCGACTGGGTCACACATACCAGTCAACTAGTACTTTGGGTAAAAGTTTCCTAATGGCCTGGTAAGTCATACCCAATCGACTGGTACTTTCAAAGCCTTTAAAATGGGATTTTTAAACTTAACCCAGTCAACTGGTACTAAGGCCCAGTCGATTGGTAGTTCAAAAAATATAGCTGTTGCGCGATTATTCACCGAAATAAATAAGCAAATAATCGCACTCGTTTTACTTGCAAGTGCACAAGGTCAACAGTGTAGTAAAGTGTGCGAAAGCAAGATCATATCCACAGGGATTGGTAAAGTTCGGTTTTAGAATTAGTTTCTTCAAAGTAAAAAGAAATAAATAACTGTTGAAAGTGATTTGATAATAATAAAGACATAGGGCTTTGATATCCACCACTAGTCATACTTTCCTAATTGTATAATGTATCAGTGCACTAGCCTTATCATGTATACCTAATGGTCGCCAACCTAAGGGCATGGTATCTACTCCTTAAGCTATTGATTTCCCTAAGCAATGAGTTAGGCATGGTATCTACTCTAACTTTTTTCTTTCTCGAGGGATTCAGCATGGTATCTACTGAGTTGTTCCTAAAGAAAGCATAAAGGCTGTGGAAATTGACAACCACATGAGACCTAGGGCATGGTATCTACTCCCGGTTTTCCATGTTGATTAACCTAAGAATCCGGTGTGGATATCTTTTGTTACTATTATTAGACCTAGGACTCGGTCATCCAAATTGATCTAACTAACCAATCCATACCACATGCATACGTTGACCATACACATACATATGAGGAATTTAAATAAACATAGGCATTAATCAAGTTAAGCAACATAATAAAAGCTATTGGCAAAGATAATCAATGAATAAATATATGGGAAAGCATAACTAGGGCTTCAATCGAGCCCTATAAAGAGTTAGTTACACATACTGTCTAAGATAAACATTATATATAAATTAAACATAAAGGAAATAATAAACCCGAGAGAAGAGGCGTCAATTCTCTCCCAAAGCTTACACTCTAAGCTAAGCAAAAGATAAAAGTAGCGATCTCTAAGAAGTGATGATTTTGTGTGTGCTTTATAGGTGTATTTATAGGGCTTGAATAATCCTAGCAAGCTCTGGAAACCCTAATTTCCAAAAACATAAAACCTCTTTTATTTCCAAAACTGGTTATGCTGTTTTACTATTCACACCCGTACATGTGCGCTCGATCGTATGCGTCTTGCGCTCGATCGCAAGTGCTGCACTCGATCCTTCTTGTGTGCGCACGATCGCATGCAGTAGTGCAATCGATCGCACTTTGACCAGAAGCTGCTCCAGGATTTCCAGGCTTCTTCTTTTAAGTGCCAAAACTGCGCTTTTTTTTTTTTTCTCTAAGTCCCTATAAAAACATGTAGAACACACAAATGAAGTAAAATAGACTAAATTAACATAACTAAGGACCTAACAAATGTAAATAAGGGGGCTTAAATATGAATATTTAAGCACCTATCACACCCCCAAACTTATATATTGCTAGTCCCTTAGCAATACAAAACTAAAACTAAAATTAACAACATATAGATAGATCCAATGTTTATAATGTCCACAAAAATTTCAGGTTTTCACACAAAATTATGATGCGCATTCATGAGCAAGCTTAACAAATATAAACATATTTTTGCAATGAATAAGAGTTTTGGACGCAAATCACTTTCTTGAGGCAGTTTAAGACATTACAAGTTTAACTTTAGTGTGTGGTGAACTAGCACATAAAAGATTAGATTTTCAAATAATTCTAATGTGTAGTGTTTTGATGACTCAAGATTCACCAAATTTCGTATTAGAATCAACAAAGATGGCATAGATTTTCTTTTATTTGTGAGATTTTTGCCAAGTTAGTTCCCTTAAGCTTTCTATTTGACTCATGTAACGAGTGTTTAGCCAATGACTCCCAAACCAGATGGTTTTAGGGCCTTAGGTGTAAAGACACCCCTAAGGACTTACTAACTCGAGTCAAAAAGGCTACTAAACTAACTGGTCTCAATGCTACTAATAAGAATTTCCACCTTTTGACGTGACACTCACTGCTTACTGAGGCAAGAGGGCCAGTTACTCAGCGGAAAGTTTGTTTTGTTGATCATTAGGAGTATTTTTCTTTTTGAGCAATAACAATCTTTTTTCTATTTTCTTATGCCAAAATGTTAATCTAATAGGTCATCTGGTTCATAGTCAAGCAAAAGAAACATACAAATCATAATTACATGTCATACCCCACACAACTATGTGCTAATGTGCTCGTGTTAGTTCAGGTCAACTTGTGAATCCTTAAATGCCTAAAAGGAAGTGATCTAGGTTCAGAACTTAATTATTGGCCTATATGTTCAAAGTGTTAAGCTCACTTATGAAGTCAAATCATATCATTTGTTTAGATCACCCAAAATTTTATTGGAACAGAATGAACATGCATTTATCTATAAAAAAAAAAAATGGGACATAGTGAGTGTGTGAGTCTGTAAAGGTGGGTGAGTTTATTTTGCCTACTAACTTCATTGTATTAGATATGGAAGAATGCGTATGCCATTACCTCTGCCTATCATCTTAGGAAGACCCTTTATGAGAACTGCTGATACAATAATTAATGTGCAAAAGGGTATTATAAGTATGATAGTAAATGGAGAGACAATAGAATTTAAGATATTTGATGCAATGAAATTACCCCAAAGATGATAATGATGATGAATGTTTTAATGAATGTATGATGCAAAGTGCTGTCAAGCAAGCTTTTCAAGTCCATCACACTGATCTATTAGAGGCCACCCTCACCCATAGCTTCAAAAGATTGGATATTGAGCCTGCATCAAAAACTGTCCCTAATGACATCTTTGAAGCTATGCACCTCCCTGAAGTTTATCTTATGCATCCAAGACCAGGTGATAAGAAGAAATCACATTTGAATAAACTGACAAGATTGAGTCATGATGAATGTGCAGCACCACCAAGAGCATTTGAGTCACATGAAGTGGACTTTAAGTACTCCCTACCAAAAGATTAAAGTTGAGAGAATACCTCATCTGGCTGAAGACGTTAAATTTAGCACTCATGGGAGGCACCCCAAAGCATATTCTTTTTAATAGTTTATTTTATTTTATTATTAGTATTTCACAGTTTAATTTTCTATAGTTTTTTATATTGACTTGTTTTCCATTTTATGTTTGTTTGTCTTTCTTTTTCAAAGACAGTGAATGCATCCAGTTGAAGTTTGGGGACGTGCTATGAGCCATGCCAGCCATATAGTTCTCCATCTCCCAGGTCAGCTCCTTCCATGCTATTCACACATTGGGGACAATGTGCAATTTAAGTTTGGGGGTATGGGGACACAATCACACACTCACTATGTCCAATTTTTTTTCAGATAGTCCGCTCAAGCTAGGGATCAAGGGGAAAGACTGTTGGATGTCGGGATCGAAGTCCGTGCATGAATCAGGTAAAACAGCTTCAGTGCAGCAACTCAATTCTGCTGCTCGGGTAACTCTCTGTCCTATTTGCGCTCGATTGCACAGAAGGTTGCGATCGATCGCAAGTATCACAGAAGGTGCGTTTAGGGTTTGATGTGCCTGAAACAGAAGAAAATTGATTAAGGTTTGATGAGAATAAAAATAAAGGTAAAATAGAAACTTAAAATTTTTAGCAAAATAAAAATAATTACGAAAATAATTCTAAAAGGAAATTTAGCGCAATCCCCGGTAACGGCGCCAAAAACTTGTTGCGCGATTATTCATCTAAATAAATAAGAAAATAATCACACTCGTTTTACTTGTAAGTGCACAAGGTCAACAATGTAGTATAGTGTGCGAAAGCAAGATCATCTCCATAGGGATTGGTAAAGTTCGGTTTTAGAATTAGTTTCTTCAAAGTAAAAATAAATAAATAACTGTTGAAAGTGATTTGATAATAATAAAGATATAGGACTTTGATATCCACCACTAGTCATACTTTCCTAATTGTATAATGTATCAGTGTACTAGCCTTATCATGTATACCTAATGGTCGCCAACCTAAGAGCATGGTATCTACTCCTTAAGCTATTGATTTCCCTAAGCAATGAGTTAGGTATGGTATCTACTCTAACTCTTTTCTTTCTCGAGGGATTCAGCATGGTATCTACTGAGTTGTTCCTAAAGAAAGCATAAGGGCTATGGAAATTGACAACCATATGAGACCTAGGGCATGGTATCTACTTCTGGTTTCCCATGTTGATTAACCCAAGAATCCGGTGTGGATATCTTTTGTTACTATTGTTAGACCCAGGACTCGGTCATCCAAATTGATCTAACTAACCAATCCATACTACATGCATACGTTGGCCATACACATACATATGAGGAATTTAAATAAACATAGGCATTAATCAAGTTAAGCAACATAATAAAGGCTATTGGCAAAGATAATCAATGAATAAATATATGGGAAAGCATAACTAGGGCTTCAATCGAGCCCTATAAAGAGTTAGTTACAGATATTGTCTAAGATAAACATTATATATAAACTAAACATAAAGGGAAGAATAAACCCGAGAGAAGAGGTGTTAATTCTCTCCCAAAGCTTACACTCCAAGCTAAGCAAAAGATAAAAGAAGTGATCTCCAAGAAGTAATGATTTTGTGTTTGCTTTACAGGTGTTGATAACGCCCAAAGTATAACACGGTTATTGTAGTACGGCTTTGGGGTGTCGATTCCATAGGGAAACAAGTTAAGTACAAAGGAAAATGTGTGAACCTTAAAACGAACGATAAAAGTTAAACTCAAGATTTTTGAGCTTTGATGGTGAAATAATGTAAAGGAAAATTGCGTAAATGTAAATGAAATATAAATGAGAAATAACAAGGTTTCGGGAATCCTCCTTAGGTTTGTTCCCTATTTCTACTCTTGATTCAATTGATTTTATCTCGATTGCAAGTTTCAACTCCCAAACAAGCAATCGGAATATATTCAATCAAGCACATTTACAACTCTTATATAATTGCTACGAATTAATCATTGATTTCGGTTCATGCGCACATGACCGATCTTAAAGATTATCAAGAAACGACAATATATCTTAAAAGACAATATCGCAGTAATGGACAATCAATAAGATAAATCTACCGGAATCAATCACATCCAAGCAAATTCAATGGAGGAGAAGGATGCAATCACCGGATTAAGAGAGTCTAAAAGAAGAAGAATAAAAAGCACATCTATCACATGAACTCAAATCTTCTTACTTAATCAATGAATAATTCATAAACAATATTTAACAATAAATCCATACAACTGAATCAAGAACAGGAAATAAAGAACAAGAAATCCCTAAAGATTCATCACTTTCCCTTGTAAAATGATTAGTTGGCCATGGAAATCAAGGTGGAAGAACAATAAGGATGCTCTCCCCTTGATTTGGCCATGGAGTTCAAGGTGGATGAACAATATGGATGTTCTCCCCTTGATTTGCAACCAAAGAAAACTTAGAAATAAAATGGAAGAATGCTGGATTTGGATCCCTTGAATCCTCTCTTTTTTCTTTCTTCAATCCCCAGCTGCACACTCCATAAAGATATATTTATAGAGAATGAGGGGGGTGTTTTGGTCTTGGAGAATGTCATTTGCTCGCCCTAATCCGGTCAAGAGGCGAGTGGGCCGTGCTGTGCGCCTGGGCCTGCTGTGCTGGCCTGAACTGTTTCCACTTAAACTGCCATAACTTTCTCTAGAAAAATCTTTTTTATGAACCGTAAAATTCTCCAGAAAATAGACTTCCAGATCTTTCTAAGTATATATGGCTCATCATCTAGTTATTCCTACATCAATACAGTTTAATCTGAAAAATGATTGATCTGTACGAGAAATTCTGGCAATTCAGTGAAACTCCTTCAGCTTGTATGCAGAAGTGCACACACTAGTGTGCCTACCCTTAACTTGCTCCAAAGTGATGCACACACTTGTGTGCAGTCTTTTAACTTACTGTACTTTATTACTCCAGCCTTATTTTATACTTTAACCATCTTTGAATCATGTTTGGACACGTCTAAACCTTAGACAAAAACGAGCACCGACACCCAAGATCTTTTGGTGCTTTAAACATGGATCGCTTTATTATCTCTTTTGTACTCAAAGCACCTGAAAATGCATCGAATTAAGTCAATGATTTATGAATATCACTTTAGAGTTATCAACATGTAAAAGTGCAATTACGATCGAGATCAACCCTAAAATGTTAACAATTAAGTATTGTTTAGATGCATTTTATGACTCTCATCACAACCCCCAACTAGCTTATTGCTAGTCCCTAGCAATTCAAGCGAAAGGCATTAAATGAATTCTTTATTTAGAAATCAAAACAAAATACAGCAATGCTGGCGTTAACCAAGAGTGATTCAAAAATTATGCATAACATATAGCACATAGAATCATTAAATATCACTCAGGTCCAAGAATAATCCAAATGTCAACCTTAAAATCGTTATCGACTCTTACCATCCATCTTACCACAATACATTAGTCCGAACATCCGAATGATTTTATGCACAACATAGCATGAATACAAGTCTTGGTCTCTAAAAACATATTAATTTGCGTGACATCAATCACAAATCAAGCTCCATATGCTCACTTTTCAAATCACTCTCCACTATGTAGAAAAATCACACTTCATCGGATCAATAGGTCTTTAATAAGCTTGCAACGTTAGGCTAGGGTAAAGGTCAAGAAAGAACAGGAAAGTTTAAACAAATAAAAGAACTAAGTCTCTTAATATAAACATAACCACTTTAAGCACAAGATAACCTTACTTCAACACTCAACTCTTTCAACCATTTTTCGAGCATTTCTCGCAATAAATCACCATTTGTTTTTCTTCTTTCTTTGCCATAATTCATTTTTTCTCTTTTTTTTTTTATTTTGGCATAAGACCATTAACCTCCTCTTTCATTCTTTTCTTTTCTTTTCCACAACACCCAACTTATCTCTTTTAATGTACTTGGGTTATGGTAGTAATATTTTCTCATATTTCCACCCTTACTCCTTTTAAGTGCTTCTCACAACATGTGTATAACTAAGTTATTTTAAAAGAGAGGTAATGATAAAATATTTTTAGGCTCATAAAGGTAAGTAAATGGTTTATCAAAAGAAACAAGGCTCAACTTTTCTTTTCAAAAAAAGCTCAAATAGGTGACTAGCGATAAATATAACAAGGGTAAGTTTAAAAAGGCTCAAACGGTCCAAAAATGGTCTACATCATATCCTAAGTAGTGTGCATTCTATGATTTTCGCCTCAAATGATTATCAAATAAGTTCTAGAGCTTGTAGAGACCGCAAAAGTATTCACAAAACAACCGCGCATAAAACTTCTCCAAATGCTTTAGACTAATCATGCAATCTTACCACAAACCAGAGTCTCAAACCAAAGAAAAATTGACACTTAATTTATTCTCAAAGCGAAGCAAGATTTAACTTCTTCTAAATGCTATATGCTATCTCGATTAAGCTCATATCATTGACATGTGAATTAACTCCAAGGCTAACACAAAGCATGCTAAAAACAAACAAACATTTTTTTTTATCCTAACAACGAAAAGAAAGAAAGTTGGGTGTTGTGGAAAAGAAAAAGCATGCTAAACACCCCATTTTCAAAAACATTTTTTACTATAAAAAGGTCGGTCCATATTGACCGAAGTTTTCCAGGATGCTTATGAAGTCTAGAGTCGTATAAGAATACCCGATCATTGGGTTTAAATGTTTTCCTCAAAATGTTTTTGTCATGGAATACTTTCATCTTAGCCTTATAGATTCTAGAATTTTCATAAGCATCGTTTTTTAATTCTTCTAACTCGGTCAGCTGATATTTTTGAAGTTTACCCGCTTCGCCCATGTCAAAATTGAAAGACTTGATGGCCCAATAAGCTCGATGCTCGAGCTCCATGGGTAAGTGGCAGGGCTTTCCAAAAACAAGCCGATAGGGTGACATACCTAAGGGAGTTTTAAAGGCTGTACGGTAAGCCCAAAGCGCATCAGTTAGTCTCAAAGACCAATCTTTACGATCGGGGTTAACCGTTTTTTCTAAAATTTGTTTAATCTACCTATTAGCAAGCTCTACTTGTCCACTAGTCTGAGGATGATAGGCAGTAGAGATTTTATATAATACCCCAAATTTTTTTATTAAAGCTTCAAAGGAACGGTTGCAAAAATGTGTACCTCGATCACTAATTATAGCACGTGGTGTACCAAATCGAGATAACACCTTTTCTTTAAGGAATTTAATCACTGTTCCATTATCATTGTTTCGACAAGCTGTTGCCTCTACCCACTTGGATACATAATCTATTGCTACAATGATATACTGGTACCCGAAGGAAGGAGGGAAGGGTCCCATGAAATCGATGCCCCAACAATCAAAGATTTTAATCACTAAAATAGGGTTCAGGGGCATCATATTTCGGCGAGACACAGCTCCTAACTTTTGACATCTTTCACAAGAGCGACAATAGGTGTTTGTATCTTTAAACAAAGTAGGCCAATAAAATCCACACTGCAAAATTTCTGCAGCGGTTTTTTTCATCGAAAAGTGGCCTCCACAAGCTTGGGAGTGACAAAATTCTAAGACGCTTGAAATCTCTTCATTAGGGATGCAACGCCTTAGAATTCGGTCAAGGCAGTACTTGAAAAGATAGGGGTCATCCCAATAAAAATTACATACCTCATATAAGAATTTCCTCTTGTCTTGAGCGCTCCAATCCATAGGTATCTCACCTGTAGCCAAATAATTTACGATGTGAGCAAACCATGGTAGAGAAGTAATGGAGAGTAATTGCTCATCGGGAAAATCATCTTTGATTGGCATGTCATCACAAGTGTCCTCAAAAATGAGTCTGGATAAATAGTCAGCTACTACGTTCTCCACTCCTTTTTTATCCTTGATGGTGATATCAAATTCTTGCAAGAGGAGGATCCATCGGATTAGTCGTGCCTTAGCATCCTTCTTCGTAAGAAGATACTTGAGGGTTGCATGATCTGTAAAAATAAGGATAGGAGAACCAATTAGATGAGCACGAAATTTATCTAAAGCAAATACTACAGCTAGCAACTCTTTTTCAGTTGTAGAGTAATTCATTTGAGCACTATTTAAAGTCTTACTAGCATAATAAATGACAAAAGGTTTACCTTCCCTTCGCTATCCAAGAACAGCACCTCCAGCGTAGTCACTAGCATCGCACATGATTTCAAAAGGTAAAGTCCAATCTGGTGACTGCATTATAGGTGCGGAAGTAAGCTTGCCAATCAACGTTTTAAAGGCCTCTTGACAAGCTTGACTCCACTCAAAGGGGGTATCTTTAACTAGGAGGGCGCATAGCGGTCTAGATATTTTTGAAAAATTTTATATGAACCTCTTATAAAAACCAGCATGACCAAGGAAAGATCTCACATCATTTATTGTCTTAGGGGTAGGCAACTTAGAGATTAACTCAATCTTAGATTGATCAACCTCTATTCCTTTAGAAGAGACAATATGCCCTTAGACAATACCGGATGATACCATGAAATGGCACTTTTCCCAATTTAAAACCAATTCTTTTTCCTCACAGTGAATTAATACTCTTTCTAAATTCATTAAGCATGTTTCAAATGAAGATCCAAAAACAGTTAGGTCATCCATAAAAACCTCCATACAATTTTCAACCATGTCACTAAAAATGCTCATCATGCAGCGTTGAAAAGTAGCAGGGGCGTTACATAATCCGAGTGGCATTCTACGAAAAGCATAGGTGCCAAAGGGACAAGTAAAGGTGGTCTTTTCTTGGTCTTCTAATGCAATTTCTATTTGATAGTAACCAGAATAACCATCTAGAAAACAGTAGAAGGGATGACCAGCTACACGCTCAAGAATTTGATCAATAAAAGGGAGTGGGAAGTGGTCTTTCTTGGTGGCAGCATTTAATTTTCTGTAATCAATGCACACACGCCACCCGTTCACAAGTTTGGTAGGGACTAACTCTCCTAGGTCATTTTTTATCATAGTGACTCCGGACTTTTTCGGGACGACTTGCGTAGGGCTTACCCACTTACTATCAGCTATGGGATATATAATACCCGTATCTAATAGTTTCAGTACTTCATTTTTCACTACTTCTTTCATAGTGGGGTTAAGCCTACGTTGGGGGTCTCTACGAGGACTGGTTCTTTCATCCAGATTTATTTTATGGGAGTAGATTAGGGGACTAATTCCCTTTAAATCACCCATGCTCCATCCCATGGCTGATTTGTGTTCATTTAAAGTTTGAATTAATCTCTTACCTTGGGTCTCAGTTAATTCAGAAGAAATTATAACAGAAAAGGTATCACCTGGACCGAGAAAGGCATGTTTTAGACCCTTAGGTAGTGGCTTCAATTCGACTTTAGGTGTTTCCACACTTGAGAGGACTTGAGTCTTGCTTCTTTTGGGCAACTCCTCAAACCTTGGTTGCCACGCCCGATTTCCATAATCCTGAGATTTGTCAAAAACAGCACATATATCAATTATATCAGTTTTATCATCAAATAAATCTATCTCAAAATTAACAAGAAAATTTTCAAGAGGGTCATAATCATTAGTTAAGAAAACTCTCTCATTGACGAGTGACTCGATCATGTAAAGCTGGTGGTTTTCGTCCTCATCTTCGGGCTGTTTTGCAACATTGAAAATATTTACTTCAAGGGTCATGTTGCCAAAAGACAGTTTCATGAGACTATTCCTACAATTTATTAGAGCATTCGCAGTAGCAAGAAAAGGTCTACCCAAAATCAAAGGGATTTTAGAGTTAGTGTCTACAGCATAAGTAGTATCAAGAATTAAGAAATCAACAAGATAATAAAATTTATCAATTTGAATCAAAACATCCTCAACCACACCTCGGGGTACCTTGACTGAGCGATCAGCCAATTGTAATACCACGCCGGTTGGTTTGATTTCTCCTAACCCAAGCTGTAAGTAAATGGAAAATGGCATTAGGTTTACACTAGCTCCCAGATCTAGTAAGGCTTGTCCAACCTCATGATTTCCAATGCTGCAAGCAATGGTAGGACAGCTCGGATCTTTGTATTTCGGGGGAATTCTTTGCTTAATTAGTGCACTAACTTGCTGAGTTAGGAAAGCTGTTTTCTTAACATGATGTTTCCTCTTAATTGTGCATAAATCTTTGAGAACTTTTGCATAGGTGGGGACTTGTTTAATCACCTGCAAAAGGGGAAGATTAAGTTTCACTTGCTTTAAGTTCTCAAGGATTTCATTATTCATTTCCAGATTTTTCTTGTTGGATTTTAAGGCTTGGGGGAATGGGGCCTTAACAGGACTTTGGGTCACTTCAGGGTCTTTAGGCAACTTAGTCTCACTACTGGTTTGA
This sequence comes from Bretschneidera sinensis, assembly GCA_023935145.1. NCBI lineage: Eukaryota > Viridiplantae > Streptophyta > Magnoliopsida > Brassicales > Akaniaceae > Bretschneidera > Bretschneidera sinensis. The sequence continues at coordinate 20,189,217 of CM043701.1, forward strand.
CCCTTCACATTCTCGGGTTTATTCTCTGGTGGAATGTGTAGTGACTTGCCTCTTCGGGTCATAATGGCATTTACATTTTTTACGTTTTCTTGTGCCATATGTTGTCCATGAGGTATGGACTGAGCTTGGGCAGAGAACTTACCTCTCTCAGTCACACTCAAGGAGCTCATCAATTTAGACACTTGGCTCCTTATTTCTTTGTTTTCCTTAACCAACTGTGTAATTAATGCCTCACACTTTTGGTTTGTCTTGCCTTGTGCTTCTATAAAAGTATGTAAGGAGTCTTCTAAAGAGTTCCTAGAAGATGAGGGTGCATGATAAGGTGCTGGGTACGATCTAGGGGGCTGCACATGCTGCTGATTTTCAGATTTCCAACTGAAGTTAGGGTGATTTCGCCACTCCGGATTATAAGTGTTAGAGAAGGGTACTGAGGGCTTCTTGTACATGCCTAAGGTATTGCATTGTTCCTCGTACAGCCCTCTCATGTCAACAAAAGTGGGACAATCTTGGGCGGGATGATCAACCCCACCACACACAAAACATGATTCTAAAGGTTCGGCCTGATTAACCATGTGTGTTAGTTTTTTCGTTTTAAATGCCTCCAACTCCCTAGTTAGCATTTCGACCTTGGCCTTAAGGTTATCTTCCCTAAGATGGTAAATTCCTCCACCACTAGGTCATAACCTATTTGTGCTCTCAGTAGCACTAGGTCCAGTCCATGTGTGAGCTTTCTCAGCAAGCTCATTGAGGTACTCAATAGCCTCATTAGGGTATTTTTGCAGAAACTCTCCATTACACATCATCTCGACAAATTGGCGTTCTCTATAGGTAAGACCCTCATAGAAATAGCTTACTAAACGCCAATTTTCGTACCCATGATGTGGACACATACTTAACAGCTCTTTAAATTTCTCCCAAGACTGATACAAAGTCTCATTTTCCTTTTGTGCAAAGGTGGAGATTTGTCTTTTCAAAGCGTTAGTCTTATGTTGAGGGAAGTACTTGTTAAAAAAGACTTGGGTCATCTCATTCCATGACCCAATTGATCGTGGTCTCAGCAAGTATAACCAACTCTTAGCTTTATCCTTTAAGGAGAAAGGAAAAAACTTGAGTCTCACGATATCATCAGTTGCATCGTGACTATGGAAAGTCGCAACTACTTCCTCAAATTCTCTGTGCACATAGGGGTTCTCGTTTTCCATGCCATGAAAAGTAGGGAGAAGTTGTATCATCCCTGTTTTAAAATCTTGATGACGGGTATTGGCTGGAAACATAATGCACGATGGTGTGGCTGTCCGGCTAGGATGTAGGTAATCTTTAAGTGTCCTAGCACCATTCTCATTAGGATTTTCAGCCATGTTAACAAAATCCATTAAATTCTCTGATGGGGGTGCACTATGGTTTGATCTAGGCGAGGTTTCACCAATGGAGGTGGAAGGAGAAGGTAACTTTAATTCGGATCCTCTAATGAATCTACCTCGCGAATCTCTCGGTCTAAGCATGCACCAATTAATTTAGAGGGGGAATAAATAAATAAAACAAAATAATAAAAAAAATAAATAAAACAGAATAATAAAAAAATAAATAAAAACAGAATAATAAACAGATAAATAAAAACAGAATAATAAACAGATAAATAAAACAGAATAATAAACAAATAAATAAAAACAGAATAATAAACAAATAAATAAAAACATAATAATAAACAGATAAATAAAAACAGTATAATAAACAGAATAATAAACAAATAAATAAAACAGAATAATAAACAAATAAATAAAAACAGAATATTAAACAGATAAATAAAAACAGTATAATAAACAGAATAATAAACAAATAAATAAAACAGAATAATAAAAGAAAATTAGAAAATCAAAACAAAAGTAAATGAATGATATTACCGTATTTACAAACTGTTGAAAAGAAAAATATTTACGATTTTTTTTTTTGTTTTTTATCGTCACACTCAAAGTTGACAAGTTTCCTTATACTTAAGCGTGTTTCCCCGGCAACGGCGCCAAAATTTGATTACGCCCAAGGTATAACACGGTTATTGTAGTACGGCTTTGGGGTGTCGATTCCACAGGGAAACAAGTTAAGTACAAAGGAAAATGTGTGAACCTTAAAACGAACGATAAAAGTTAAACTCAAGATTTTTGAGCTTTAATGGTGAAATAATGTAAAGGAAAATTGTGTAAATGTAAATGAAATATAAATGAGAAATAACAAGGTTCCGAGAATCCTCCTTAAGTTTGTTTCCTATTTCCACTCTTGATTCAATTGATTTTATCTCGATTGCAAGTTTCAACTCCCAAACAAGCAATCGGAATATATTCAATCAAGCACATTTACAACTCTTATATAATTGCTACGAATTAATCATTGATTTCGGTTCATGCACACATGACCGATCTTAAAGATTATCAAGAAACGACAATATATCTTAAAAGAAAATATCGCAGTAATGGACAATCAATAAGATAAATCTACCGGAATCAATCACATCCAAGCAACCTCAATGGAGGAGAAGGATGCAATCACCGGATTAAGAGAGTCTAAAAGAAGAAGAATAAAAAGCACATCTATCACATGAACTCAAATCTTCTTACTTAATCAATGAATAATTCATAAACAATATTTAACAATAAATCCATACAACTGAATCAAGAACAGGAAATAAAGAACAAGAAATCCCTAAAGATTCATCACTTTCCCTTGTAAAATGATTAGTTGGCCATGGAAATCAAGGTGGAAGAACAATAAGTGGAGTTCAAGGTGGATGAACAATATGGATGTTTTCCCCTTGATTTGCAACCAAAGAAAACTTAGAAATAAAATGGAAGAATGTTGGATTTGGATCCCTTGAATCCTCTCTTTTTTCTCTCTTCCTTGCTTTCTCTCTTCAATCCCCAGCTGTACACTCCATAAAGATATATTTATAGAGCATGAGGGGGGTGTTTTGGTCTTGGAGAATGTCATTTACTCGCCCTGATCTGGTCAAGAGGCGAGTGGGCCGTGCTGTGCGCCTGGGCCTGCTGTGCTGGCCTGAACTGTTTCCACTAAAACTGCCATAACTTTCTCTAGAAAAATCCTTTTTACGAACCGTAAAATTCTCCAGAAAATAGACTTCCGGATATTTCTAAGAATATATGGCTCATCGTCTGGTTCTTCCTACATCAATACAGTTTAATCTGCAAAGATGATTGATCTGTACGGGAAATTCTGGCAATTCAGTGAAACTCCTTCAGCTTGTATGCAGAAGTGCACACACTAGTGTGCCTACCCTTAACTTGCTCCAAAGTGATGCACACACTTGTGTGCAGTCTTTTAACTTACTGTGCTTTATTACTCCAGCCTTAGTTTAGACATTAACCATCTTTGAATCATGTTTGGACACGTCTAAACCTTGGATAAAAACGAGCACCGACACCCAAGATCTTTTGGTGCTTTAAACATGGATCGCTTTATTATCTCTTTTGTATTCAAAGCACCTGAAAATGCATCGAATTAAGTCAATGATTTATGAATATCACTTTAGAGTTATCAACATGTAAAAGTGCGATTACGATCGAGATCAACCCTAAAATGTTAACAATTAAGTATTGTTTAGATGCATTTTATGACTCTCATCAGGTGTATTTATAGGGCTTGAGTAATCCTAGCAAGCTCTGGAAACCCTAATTTCCAAAAACGCAAAATCTCCTTTATTTCCAAAACTGGTTCTGCTGTTTTACTGTTCACGCCCGTACATGTGCGCTCGATCGCATGCGTCTTGCACTCGATCGCAAGTGCTGCGCTCGATCCTTCTTGTGTGCGCACGATCGCATGTGCGCTCGATCACATGCAGTAGTGCGATCGATCGCACTTTGACCAAAAGCTGCTCCATGATTTCCAGGCTTCTTCCTTTAAGTGCCAAAACTGCTTTTTTTTTCTCTAAGACCCTAAAAAACATGTAGAACACACAAATGAAGTAAAATGGACTAAATTAATATAACTAAGGACCTAACAATGTAAATAAGGGGGCTTAAATATGAATATTGAAGCACATATCAATAACCATTGAGACGTGAGATTTCAGCACAAATTGTACCAAAACATACCAAATTAGTTGAGAACGGGTATATTAAATTAAGGCTATATAAACCCACTCTATTGAGCATTTCAAACAGAGAGATCACATATTCAATCAAGTTTTTACTCATTGATACACAAAAGCTTTGAAAAATTGATTGTTAAGCCATTCTTCAAGTTTTACCTAGAATGAGAGATATTATTCAGTTGTATAAGCTTTCATTGTTGTTTCTCTACTATTTACTTTACAGTATTTATTGTAAAGGGATTAGCTTTCGAAAAGAAGCGATTAGCTTTCGAAAAGAAGCGATTAGCTTCCGAGAGGAAGGGGTTTGCTTCCAAGAGGAAGGGATTGATTGTAAGGTTTGTGCGACACCCGTGAAGTTGCACGACTAAGTTTCTTAGTGGATTACTTCAAGGAGGTTCATTGAAGAGAGCAGACGTAGGGTCGGAATGAATTCGATATTACTGAACCATTATAAACTGAGTTTGCATCTTCTATACCTTAAACTCTTTTATTTATAGTACATTACTTGTTTACATACTTGTTAGTCTATTTGTTTTTATAAACTTATGTTTAATTAGCAAAAGTTTTTTAAAAAACCCAATTCACCTCCCTCTTGGGTTGAAACCTCAGTCTACACTTGCCAACTGTTTTATTTCTACCTTGACTACTAGTAAATGGTTGAAGAAGGGCTGTGAGGGGTATTTGGCCTATGTGGTGGATTCTAGAAATGAGATTATGAAGTTAGAAGAAATCTTAGTAATGAAAGATTTTTTTGATGTGGTCCTTGAGGAGTTGTCTGGTTTGCCTCCTAAAAACGAGATTGAGTTTTCTACTGAGGTGATTGTAGGATTAATACCCATATCTATAGCACCTTACAGAATGGCACCAGCTGAGTTATGAGAATTAAAAGTTCAGCTTCAAGAGTTTCTAAATTAACAATTTATTCAACCTAGTATGTCGTCTTGGGGAGCCTCTGTGTTGTTTGTGAAGAAGAATGATGGAACGATAAGGTTGTGCATTAATTATAGACAATTGAATAATATCACCATTAGGAATAACTATCCTTTGCCTAGGATAGATGATTTATTTTAGCAGTTACAGGGGGCTAGGGTGTTTTCTAAAATAGAATTAAAATCAGGTTATCATCAGTTGAGGATAAAGAAGGGGGATGTGCCTAAGATTGCTTTTAGGATACGTTATGGCCATCATGAGTTCCTTGTGATGCCATTTGGGTTGACTAATGCTCCTGCAGCATTTATAGATCTAATAAATTGGGTGTTTAAACCATTCTTGGTAGATTTGTGAGTGTATTTATTGATGATATTCTGGTATATTCCAAGAATGAAGATGAGCATGTGCAACATTTAGAGATAGTGTTGGAAATTTTGAGGAGAGAGAAATTGTATGCAAAGTTCTCTAAGTATGAGTTTTAGTTGAATGAAATATCTTTTTTGGGGTATGTTGTGTCAAAAGAAGGTATAGTAGTTGACCCACAGAAAGTTGAGGTAGTGTTGAATTGGGAAAGACCAACTAATGTGACTAAAATTAGAAGCTTTTTGGGATTAGCTGGTTATTATAGGAGGTTTATCCAGAATTTTTCTATTATTGCTGGACCATTGATCAGATTGACTAGAAAGGAAGTGAAGTTTATGAGGTCAGAAGAATATGGGAAGAGTTTCCAGCTGTTGAAAGAAAAATTGACTACTGCTCCGGTATTAGTACTTCTTTATAGTGATGAAGGATTTGTAGTATATAGTGATGCGTCACATCAGGGGTTGGGATGTGTGTTGATACAACATGGGAAAGTTATAGCCTCTGCTTCTAGGAAATTAAAGAACTATGAGAGAAATTAGCCGGCCCATGATTTAGAATTGGCTGCTATAGTTTTTGCTTTGAAGATTTAGAGACATCATCTGTATAGAGTCACTTGTGAAATTTTCATTGATCATAAAAGTTTGATGCATTTATCTACCCAGAAAGAGTTGAATTTAAGGCAGATGAGATGGATGGAATTGATTAGTGGCTATGACTGTACAATTCATTATCATCCAGGGAATACTAATGTAGTTACTGATGCGTTGAGTAGAAAAATTACAAGGAGATTAGCTGCTATTGGGAGTCGTGATATTAGCTTGATGATAAAATTGAGAGAAATAAGAAAGCAGTTGAGTATCAGTGATAGAGGAGTATTGATGGAAAATATGGTGATACAATCTTCTATTATTGATCATTTGTTACAGATGCAGAGTAGAGATGGAGGGATAGAGGAGATTAAACATGAAGTATTGAGTGGGAAACCGATTGACTTTAGAATTAGATAAGATGGCATGGTTGTATTGGGACATAGAGTTTGTGTTCCTGATGATGTAGAGATGAGAAATGAGATATTAAGAGAGGCTTATGATTCTGTGTATTCTATGCACCCGGGTAATAATAAGATGTACAAGGGGTTGAGACAGAATTATTAGTGGTCAGGTATGAAGAAGGATTTAACTGAGTATATTTCTAGATGTTTAATTTGTCAACAGATGAAGTTAGAGAATAGGCATTTGGTAGGTTTATTACAGCCTCTTCCAGTATCTGAATGGCCATGGAAGAATATGAGTATGAATTTTGTTTCTGGTTTTCCTCATACCCAGAGAGACTTTCTAAGTCTTTGCATTTCCTTCCTATTAAAACTACTTGGAGTCTTGAAATGTTGGCTGAATTGTATGTAGCAGAAATTGTGAGATTACATGGAGTACCTTTGAGCATTGTATCAGATAGAGATTCTAGATTTATTTGTAGATTTTGGAGGGGTTTTTAGAAAGCTATAAGTACACAGTTGCAGTTTAGTACAACTTTTCATCCTCAAGCTGATGGACAAACACAGAGAATCATCAAAATACTAGAAGATATGTTGAGGGCAAGTGTATCGAATTTTTCAGTGAGCTGAGATGCTTATTTACCTTCGATCGAGTTTACATACAATAATCAGTATCAAGCTAGTACCATTTGAGGCTTTATATGGTAGAAGGTGCAGAACTCCAGTATGCTGGGAAGAAATTGGAGACAGGAAGATATTTGGTCCAAAAATGATAGATTTCACTACTGAGAAGATCAAACTAGTTAGAGAGAACCTTAAAGCAGCATAGAACAGAAAAAAAGGATATATTAGTAATAGAAGATGACCTCTTGAGTTTCAGGTTTATGACTGGGTGTATTTGAAGATATCTCCGTGGAAGGGTGTTTTGAGATTTAAAAAGAAAGGAAAGTTGAGTTCGAGATTTGTGGGGCCATATAAGGTGATCGAAAGAGTTGGACCAGTAGCATATAGATTGGATTTGTCTCCAGAGTTAAAGCAATAACACAATGTGTTTCATGTTTCACTTTTGAGAAAGAGTTTACAGGATAAATCCCATAGTATTCCAAGTCAGGTTGTAGAACTTCAAGAAGATTTGACTTTTATGCAAGTACCCATCAGAATTCTAGACAGAAAGGAACAAGTCTTACATAATAAAATTATTCCTTTAGTTCAAGTGCTATAGCAGAACAAAGATGTTAAAGAAATTACTTGGGAGCATGAGACAAGAATGAGGAAAGAGTACCCCCAGCTTTTTCATGAGTTAGGTAAGGAAATTTCAGTAACAAAATTTTTATAAGGTGGGTAGAATTGTAGTACTCGTATTCATAGAATAAGGGTAAAGAAGTAATTTTACATATATTATATTGAATTAAATAATTCGTTGATGAAAGATTTAGTATTGATTTGAAATAATATTTAAAAGATAATATTGAAATTTTTGTTGAAAAGAATTGAAGTTGAAATGAAAGTACTGAATTTTTTTGAAATTTGAAGTTGAAATGAAAAAATTTTGAAGAAAAATATTGAATGAAGTTGAGGAAAATAATTAATTTTTTTTTGGAAGAAAACATAAATTTTTTAGAAGGAAGAAAAGATGAAAAATTGATTTTAAAGGATAACTGACAAAACTATAATTATTTAATGGTAAAACAATAATTATGTAATGGCAAAATTGTAAATAACCAATGGCAAATATGTAAATTGTATTTTTTAAAAAAATCGCAGACTTCACGAGGCGGCTGAAAAAAAAATGAAAGGTTTAGTTGTTGAAAAAAAATATGAACGGTGAAGCGGTAGCGGTAAGAAAAAAAAAAGTTTATAAGTCTCTGAGTTCAGAGACTTTATTTTTTTTGTTTACCAAATCCTATTTGGTTTATTTCTTTCTTCAATTCAAATTTCTTAGCAAAAAGTTATAAAAAAGGTTTATTCAATATTAGAAATAGTACAGTCATTCAATTACAATAGCAAGATTTCATCATATTTGAGGTAAATTTTCAATAAGACTCATAACTAAATAATTATATTATTTGAATTAAGTTATTAAATAGTAAAATTTATGAAAGTTTATGATTAGGTATTGGTGATCAACAATATCAAGAAATTGTTGAAAAGAGTAGGAAAGACAATGTGATGATTTAGCTTAGAAGACTAGGAAGGTAGCTGGTCTGGCTGAAACATGTCGACATGTGGGAAGACGTTCTCAAATGATAATACGAAATAATCTAATGAGAAATAAAGAAAGAAAGAAAACTTAAATTCATGCATTATATATTTTTAAAATATTTATTATTAATGCCTGAGATGCTAAAGAATCAGTTTTGAGTATTAAATGATTGATAGATAGATGAGTCTTAATGAAACAATTTTGATGATAGATAAATAGAAATGATGATATAATAAAGAATTATATTATTGGTTGTTTATATAATGTGAACTTTATGATGACATTAAATTTGAAATATTAAATTGATAAAATATATTAGATATATGTATTGAAAGATGATAGCTTGATAATTTATTTATTAAGAGAAATTGATAAATGATTGAATTAGAATGTGAGAAGAGATATGTGGTTAATTATGCTGATTTAACAATGAATAAATATAACTGGAAGTATACAAATCAAGTACTTCTAGTAAATTTAATTCACTGAGCTTGTAAAGTTCACTCCTCATTGTTAAATAATTTCAGGTAGCGGGCATGACAGATAGATTTATGAGCTGAGATTCAGACTAAGTTATTATCTGTAAGTCTCGTGGTCCACATCCTCAGACTAATGAAATTTTTTTGTTGTTGTAAATATTCATGTATAATATGTTGTATATATTGTTTTAGTTGGGATATTAATAATGAAACTTCCCTGTTGAGGGTTGAGGATTGATGTATGTATATATTTTCAGTCGATGTATGTTTCAAAACGTGCCAATACCGTCTCGAGGGTGACCAACCCGGGATGTATCGTTACATAAAGACTTCATAGAGCACGCTCTAACTCCTAAAGATTATGTTGTTGTTCGCATAATGCCATGGGCAAACCTGAATTTTGAGGGAAAAGAAGCCGTAATGTTGGTGAGTATGATTTTTCTTGTTTTTTGTTGGCAGAATTGAAGGACACGATGATTCTCCTCAAATGGGGCTACCGAGACAATTTTGAAAAGCTAGTGCAACTAAAAGAGGAGCTGAGATGGTGTGAGGTAGAGCTGAAAGAGGCCAAGGGGATGGCAATCATTGCCTCATAAAATTATAAGGAATCCATGGAATATTTCAAGTATTTGAAAGAGTTTTCTAAGTTAACGACGCCTCATTTGCTACAAGCCCACAAGGATGGTTACAACTTGTGCTTAGAGAAAATGAGGGGTTGAACCCGGACGTGAATTATCGTTGTCCTTCTATGATGACTTTCTGAATACTAACAAGTATTCTCCGAAGTCCATGAAGCTCTATATAGAATATCATTTGTTTACGTTATCTAATCTTGGCTCTGATGACTCTGTAGGTCATGCAGGGAGCTCGGACTATCTTGAGTCCGAACATATCTATAGTTCGCAAAGCTCTCCTCCTCCTTGTATCAATGGTCATGGGACTCCCTCGTTGTATGATAGGAACTAGTTTGCTTTGAGCATGTAGGGCATAGTTATCGTGGCCTTTACCCGCTTTTTATTTCTTGTCCTTGTATTGGTCTATTAGGGTCACTTGTTTTCAATCAATGAAGACTTCTATTTTGATTCTTTGGACTTCTTTCTTTTTATCTTTCAAACAATGATTGGTCAGAGCTCGCATTCTGATGTTATGTTGGGGGCGAGAGTTACCTATGGATTTCTTTACCTAGTTTTATGACATGGTTATAACAGAGCCGACACTTAGTGTGGAAAGCTGAGAGTCATGCAAGTGTAACCATGTTTAGTTATTGGGTTGACTTTGGTAAAGTCAGGGAGCTGAATGATTATTTCAGCCCTTTGTCAATACATAACCCTCGAAGAAATAAGACAATTTAATAAGTGCTTCCAAACACAAAATTTAAAACAACTTTATTTTTGAAAGTCACTTTAGAAAAATCAATTTTCTTTTCAGGGGGGGGCTTTATTGACTTCTAGATGGGTGATGAAGCCATCATTAATCGTTTAGGGCGGACCGAATACCAAAATGGTGAATTGGCATCTTAAGGCTCAATTCGCTATTTTAACATTAAAATTATCGACTTTGGTTTACAAATGAGAATTAGGTTCGAGAAGTCTATTATGCGTGGGGAAGTGTGCGCCCCCACAACACCCATCAATTGGCACCCAATCGCATCTTATTCTTTTATCATAATTTAATGAGCTCCTTAATATAATTTACATATTCTAAATGCAGGGAAAAAATGAAAACAAGTGAAAAGGAAAAGAACCAAATTTTTTTATTTACTTATATTTAGTACAATGTACGTATGTGTGGACGAAAGTAGAAATAAATTTATTATTATTAAAATAAATTAGCACTACAACATTATTGATGTGCACCGGTGCTTTTTATGTGAAAATATCGACACTTCTAAATGCCAAAATAGAAAAAAACTCATTTCATATTGCGACGCTTTTAAGCGCCGAAATATGAGGACTGTATTGGAGTTTGAAAGCACCTAAAATATAGAGGCGTTTAACAACGCTGCTATGTGGTTCGGTCATGTATCGGCGCTTCAAAGTGTCACTATATGACTACATTATTGGCGCTTTTAAGCGCCGAAATAGGACAAAGAAACCCGACTAAATTATTACCTCTCGCACTTATGTTTTCAGAGGACAGAAACCCAAATATAATGCACGCCACCATTTTCTTCGTCAAGAAGCTCGTTTCTTCGTCAAGAAGCTCGTTTCTTCGTCAAGCCTTACACAAGTCGTTCGAATCTTGTATGTATACTCTCCTCATCTCTGATTCTCTAATAGTTTTTAGTTAATTTGTAGGCTTTTAATCTATATTTTTAATATTCCTTGAGTTGTTTGGTTTTGGGGAAATAATTGGAGTTGTTAATCTCTTGGTTTTTTTGTGCTTGATTGTTTCATACAACCATCTTAATTGACTTTAAATAGGAGACTCCTGACAAACACTGCACTTGATTAAGAATTAATCCATAAATAAAAACTTTGTACTGAAAAACCAGGAAATTCCCAAGCCATTATACACAACATCACTCATGGAACCACACCTCCATGGCTAGCTGAAGACCTATACACCCTAACTTTAGCTAGAGAATGATCAGTTAAAGAACTTGCTTCCCCAAGAAATTTCGCAAAAAAGACAACCCTAGAAATCTCCACCAAAGCCATGAAAAATCATCTTTAAATGATCAATTAATCGATCTTGCCTAAAAAAATTTCTAAACTAGAAAAAGCTCTACTATTAATTATTGAAAACTTTTAATGGTCTTATCAAATACCATACCGAGCTTAGTTACTTGCAAAAATAGATTTTCAACGCTTCCTAAGGTCGGGTACATGTCAAGATAAACGCTTCGTCATTAATCAAAATCACACCCTTAATTAAATGGATTATATGAGTTGATTTTAGGTTACATTGGTCAATTCAAATATGATTGATTATTTTTGTTATTTTCGGGTTGATTCAAATTTGACTTGTATCCATTAAACTGTTTAAACTCAACCCAAAACTTTTATTTGGTGTCAAGTTCACGTATCGTGTCAATGGTTACCACCTCTACTAATAAGAAAACCTCTCTTTTTCACCAATGTCATTTCTCTGTGGCCACTCAGATCAACCCTTATTTTTAGATAAGAGCTAGTGCAATACTTTAGATAACCCAGAAAGAATTAGTCTTCGTATATACTTTGCCTGGAATGATGATATATGATTTTTGTATGAGGGGCTAATACCATAAAATTTCGCGTTTGAATATTCATTTGTTACGCAAGACTTGCAAGTTTATGCTAATGATCTTAATCATAAACAAAAAGGGAGTCATTAATCTTTTGGTTTTTTTTGTGCTTGATTGGTTTAAATGGAGTAGATATTAATGTATTTCGTCTGCCCCCAACGGGAGAAATGCATATTTTTACTTTGGATCGTCTACATTGTATCTAACGAAGTTTGCTTCGTGGGAGTTGTTTGTGCCTTTGAATCAAATCATTTTTGTTTAATATTTTTTTTATTTTTTATCGATTGTGGGGTGCGTCCAGAAAGAGATCATAAGGCAAGAGTCATCCTTCTAGATTTGCCCCGCAATGTTTAGGAGGTGGATCCAAGATGATACAAATTTAAAGCTAATCAACCAAGTAGAAATAGAATTGATTAGGCAAAACATCTAACATGTAACAGCTTGTCCATGCCTTGGTGTATATTTGGGTTCAAATTTTATTTGAAGATCTCCTGTGTCAGTCTTGTTGATTACCATACCAGGCAGGTTTTGTTCAATGTAAATGTTATCCCCCTCTATAGAAGTGCTCTCTCAGGTATTGATTGAAACCCACCAAGAAAATAGTAAAAAATAGTTAAAAAATGTATGCTTTGAGGTTTTTTATATAGTTTCATTGAGTTGTTTGGCTTCTTCCTAAAGGTTTTTACTAGTACATATACAATCATTGGCCTGGTTTTTAATTGGACTTGAGAGAAGAAAGAATATTTGAGTGAAACTAAATGAGTGTCAATTAATGATAAAAGAGTAATAAGAGTTGTATGTACCTTTAGACCCTAGCTTCCTAGTTTGACTTTAGGGATCTGGTTTTTAAGTTCAGACATATCTTAATTTGCAAGTGATGAAAGTTAGATAGAGATCACTTGTTAGAAAACTCAATGTAGCAAAACAGGTGAGTCAAAAAGGAGTTGTTGTTTTAGGGCGACCAACTAACTTTAATTTTCATTTTTTTAACAAGTTCACAAAAACTTTTAGGGCAATGTGTCCACTAGTTTGTTTTATTTCCCATTCTTGAACTTGATGTTATCTCATCCTAAAAAAAGGATAGAAAGTATAATGGTGCCTAAAATATTTTGATTGCAGCTAAGTTGCTCTGTGGTTACTTTTTTTATATATTTGTGATTTATCCAGTATAGGTAGTGTCAAAACAGCAATCAACTCATTTTTGTTAATTGTAACTTCTTCTCATTGCTTCCCTTTATCCATAATACTTTCTTAAAAGTTACAAAGAATCAAAAAAAAAAGAAAAAAAAGAGCAAAAGCTAAAGAGAATACGTACTAATAGTAATTTAACAAACATGAGTATATGAAAGGGCGGTTGGAGCTACGCTAGGGCAGGGGCTGTTGCACGCAGCACCTGTCAACGGATGCTGAACGCAGCACTGGTGTAGAGGATGCTGCACAACAGCACCCTTGCAGGGTGGTTTGCTGCATAACAACACCCGTTTTGATAAATTGAATGCATGTTTGTGTTAGGTTGGGCTAGTAATTTGTGCATCGAAGGTCAAAATGTTGATTGTGCATATATTGGATATCATTGTTAAATGTTAACTGCTGGTCTGGATATGCTGATTAAGAGACACACAAAATTATTAGTAAAAGAGCTGCTAAGAGACTTAATTTTTTGCCTGCCTTGATGTTGCTTGCTATTTTATGGTGCCATATTTTCTAATGATTCAGTTGATTTCTTATGTTCTTAGTTTTTGGCAAATGCCATACGTTCTACTTATAGTCTCACGTATATTTGGAATTCACTAGCCTTTTTTTTTTCTTTTCTTCCTCTACAAGTATATATGTGACCAAGGAGCACCATGGTAACTTTTGTGTTGGGTGTATGAATTTATGGTATCTTTTCTACTGCTACTTGTTAAATTAGACGGATATAGTTTCTACATCTTTTATTGTCATAGCACTAAACCTCTTCGAATGAATAACAACTTTACTTAATGGTAATTTTAAGTTGTGAGATGATGGGATCCATAAGAGAATGCTTTAGTAAATAATAGTACCTTAATTAATGAGGAAAAACAGTATAGGAAGAGAAAAGAGGTGCACAGTAGCACCTGTGAAGGGGCTGCTGCACAGCAGCACCAGTGCAAGGGCGGTTGGAGCTCCGCCTGTGTAAGGGCAGTGATTATATCAATTTGTTGTTATCAATTTTATTTCATCAACTTAGCAATCATATCTGAGTTTGTGATTATGCATTCTTTTGCCTAAAATTGTTCAATTATGACTTTATTAATATTGTTTTAGTAAAGTCTATTGGAGTCATCTTAAAATGGATAAAAGTTGGATCAATAAACCAAGGTCGAGTAAAGCTTATATTGGATGGTGTTGTAAACTTCATTATATTTTCGTGTCAGAAAGCTTGTGGTAGTGGTAGTATTATTTGTCCATGTAGAAAATGTGGTAATTGTTCTTCATTCGAACCAGAAGTTGTTTAGGAGCATCTATTGTATAATGGGTTTAGTCCAGGTTACACCAAGTGAGTTTCTCATGGTGAGAAATTCTTTGGTATACACCACTTTCCCTTTAGTTTAGAACCCACTAGTGTTCCAGTTGGCTTTATGGGACGAGATGATGTGTTGGGTTTGCTCTTAGATGCCTTCGAGGTTACTTGTACAAACCAAAACAATAAACCATTAAGTGAAGGAATCGAAGTGGGATCTTCAAATGAGCATGGTGAAGAGCAACAGGCCTATGGGGTGTTTGAGGACAATAATTGTAGTGAGTGTTTACACGTCGAACATCCAGTTCATTTTGCTATTGTTGAGACAACTCAATATTGCAATTTGATGAAAGATTATGATCATGAACTTTATCTGGATTGTCAGAATTTCACAAAGTTAACTTTTATGTTATACCTACTACACATCAAATGTTTGAATGGGTGGTCTGGTAAATCTCTTACTATGTTGCTTGAGTTTATCAACATGCCATTTCTGATGTGTGCTCCAATGCCATCAAATTATTATAAATCCATAAAGAGTATCAAAGGATTGAGTCTTGGCTGTGAAAAGATTCATACTTGTTCTAATAATTGTACGTTGTATTGGGGTGAGCATATGAATGATGAATTTTGTCATACCTGTAGTGTACCACGGTGGGCTAAAAACAATGCTGATGAGAAGGATCCATTGAATGAGAGGGATGCTCCATTTAAAAATAAAAAGTAGCTAAATTATCGTGTTATTTTTCTTTAATACCGAGATTGAAGAGGATATAGATATGTCATCTAAAACGACTTCCTTAATGAGATGGCATGATAAAGATCAGACAAAGAATGGAATTTTAAGACACCCGACAGATGAATTAGCTTGGAATGAATTTGATACTTTGTATCCCGATTTTGCGGTTGATTCTCGTAGTGTTAGGCTTAGCCTAGCTAGTGATGGGTTCAATCCCATTCGAACAATGAGTTCTGGTTATACGACATGCATGTTCTTTTGGTCTCATACAACTTGCCACCATGGCTTTGCATGAAGCAAACATCGTTCATCATTTCAATGGTGATTCCCGGTGAAAAAAGCCCTGGTAATGATATTGATGTCTTCTTGCAACCTCTAATAGAAGAGTTGAAACAATTATGGGATGGTGTTGATGCGTTTGATGAATCTACTAATCAAAATTTTAAGCTGTGTGCTTCTTTTCTTTAGACCATTAATGATTTTCCTACATATGCAAACTTATCTGGTTGGAGCACCAAGGGGCGTGTTGATTGTCCATGTTTTGGGGACTCTATGCATTCTATATGGTTAAAGCACCGGGAAAATTTTTGCTATATGGGTCATCGTCGATGGTTAGAAGAAAACCATGAGTTTCGTTTTCAAAAGGATCAGTTTGATGGCATCATAGAGTTGGTATCTGCTCCTGTTCCACCGTCTGGACATGATGTTTTAAGTCAACTAGAGGGTGGAAACTACACCTTTTGCAAAACCTTGAAGCCTTTTAAGAAGAGGGCAATAGAGGATGTTGGTACCCCTACGGGGCAAGTACTAGTGGATGAAGTTGATAATCTTTTTTTGGGTGTAGACAATTTCCTAGAAAATGTTGATAAGGAAGATCTTCCTATGGATGAGAGAGTTGTACATACTTCGTGGAAAAAAAAGAAGCATTTTTTTAGTTACCTTATTAGAAAAACAATCTCATTCATCATAATCTAGATGTGATGCATATAGAGAAGAATGTATTTGACAATTTGATTGGAAGAATATTAAATATAGATGGTAAGACAAAAGATAATAAAAAGGCACGTCATGATCTCGAGGAAATTGGTATTAGAAAAGACCTTCATTTAGTTGTTCTTCCTAATGGAAAAGATCACTCGCCTCCAGCATGCTACACTGTATCTACGAAAGAGAAGGACAATTTCTTGACAGTTTTGAAAAATCTCAAAGTTCCTGATGGGTATACATCAAACATCTCGGGAAGTGTCAACCTAAATGAGCGTAAACTATTAAACTTAAAGAATCATGACGTTCATATATTGATGCAAGAAATCATTCTTATTGCCTTGAGAGCATCTTAGACTAGACAAGTTATAGCAGTTGTTTCTAGGTTATCATCATTTTTCAAAACTTTATGCTCTAAATCCCTTGATCCCCAGGAGCTTGACGTATTGGAGTTGGTTGTATTGACAATTTTCCATTTGGAGAAAATATTCCCCCTGGTTTCTTTACCATTATGGTTCATCTAATCATTCATTTAGCCTCAGAGGCTAGACTTGGTGGTCTCGTACACTACATGTGGATGTATCCTGTTAAGAGGTTAGATGTTCAAATCTCATTTGTGAATACTTAATTTGTATTTTTATGGCTAGTAAATTTATGTTTTAATTTTTTGGCTTTGCAAGGTACTTAGTCTGCTTGAAATCTTGTGTACGAAATAGAAGTCGACTCAAGGGGTCAATTATTGAAGGGTACAATGGAGAAGAGTGTCTAATATATTGCTCATAATACTTTAAAGGTGTAGAGATAAAATTCAACCGCCCCCAAACGAACAATGATAATGTAAATTATCCAGATGAGTACATGTTTTCCTCTGGTGGACTGATTATGGGAAAGATTGTAAGTGTTGAGCTCGATGACATATCATTGCCTCAAGCGCATTGTTATGTGTTGCTCCATAATGATAAACTTTCTCACTTTTGTAGGTTAGTATCAATAAAGTAACTTAGTCATGTGGTTAAAATTAATAGTTATGTTTTGTTATCCCTATGAGAGCTAACAGTTTGATAAAATCGATTTTTTGCAGCCAATTTTTGACTACTCAAAGACTAACCAACTATTGTAATCAACCAATAAAAAGTCTCGAACAGAAGTGGTTGGTTGAGAAATTTCCCTCATGGCTTATGAAACAGGTTACGCATAATATCAATTATCTTTTAATGTTAGAAGTGTGTTCAATAAAACATTGACTGGTGTCTCATATTAATTGTTTGAATATGGTTAGGTGTCATGGATGGTTGACAACAATTATTCAGATGAAATAATTACTTTTGCTCGAGGTCCAAATAATTTTGTTAGGAAATTTAATGGATTCAACATCAATGGCTTTAAATTCCACACAAAGGATTGTGAGAAGTTTAGACGATCTCAAAAATTCAAGAGTTATGGTTGAAGCGAAGGATCAAACATACTAAGGTGTGCTTAAAGATATCATCGAGTTGGATTACTATAGGGCGTTTAAAATTGTGTTGCTCTGTTATGATTGGGTGGATATTAATTCACCCAGGGGTTTGAATAAAGATGCAAGTGGGTGCATTCTCGTGAACTTGTTTAAGTTCATACACACTGGTCAGTTATTGAAGGATGACCCATTCGTTATTTCATCTCAAGCGAAATATGTGTTTTATGTGCAAGACCTAACAAGAAAGGAATGATATCATGTTGTGATCACAAAGCCAAAGGACCTATATGAAATGGGGGGAAAACGCAAGAAGAGAATGATGACACTTACAATTAGTGCATGCCTTCTAATGTAGTGGTAGACGATCAATTAGATTGTATCTCAAATTGGGGTGGGATGGATATTTATGAAGATACCAATCTTTAATGTTTTGATGTATTTTTTTTTTTTTTTGGTTCAATTGATTACCTATAGTGTTCTTCCCTTTGTCTCTTTCACTTCATATTTTAAACTAGTTTAGGATTTGATGCTTAGTGGAGTAAGTAAGTTTGTTTCCTTTTAGGTATTCTTGAATGTTAATTCTTACCTATTCTAATGTTTTTACTGAATTTTGTTTCCGTATGATTTCCCCACACCTGCACATGGGCTGTTGCACCATCCCCTGCACAGGGGCTACTGCATCAGCCCCCGTACAGGGGCTGAAAATTATATATCCTATTTGCTACTATATCTTGTTTGTTAATCTATATAAGTGCTTCTATTTAATGATTTGATTTTTGGGTTTTGATAATTTGATATTCATATAGAAGCATAATTATCAAAACGATAACTAGATGATTACTCTGTCACTCGATTTTGCTGCTAGTTTCAAGCTTTTTAAGGTGGAGCTTATGATCAGTAGCCCCTAAATGCTAGTAGGATTTTATTTTTTTGCAGTTGAGTCTCAATTAAATCTTACAAAGCTGAGGTGTTTCCTAGGAGTGTGGAATAAGGAGTTATTCTTAGTTTGGTTGCCTAGTTCTCTTGTGATGTTCTCTAGCTTTTCAATTTGGTAGAAAGAAGTAGATTTTTGGGAAGAAATGATTACTAATTTCATGGATAAAGTAATATTATGCCTGTGATGTATAGCCTGTACTATGAACTTCCTATATCTACTCTCCACCCTAATTACTAAGTAGTGGCAAGTGGCAACCAAGCTGCAACTAATAAAAGATAACTAATGACATCAAACATGTCAGGGGATAACATTATGATTATTGCTTATCCATTCAGTTAGTGAAATTATTTATGGAGTACTTGTTTTCTATTATCATCTTGTAAAAGATCAGCATGAGGATGTAAGCTTCTTCCTTTGAGTATAAATTTATAACAAGGATGATGTTGCTAAACTATACCTAATCGGTTTGAGAAATAAGCATGCTTATAGTTGCTTGAGAAAGCATATCTTCTGTCTAGTGAAGTACTGACGATGTGCACAATTGCGATGTTATGCAAAAATAATTTAATCTATCTGTGAATAGTAAAAAAATGTTAGAATGACATCTTTAAATTACGAGTTATTTACTTTTTTCATATTGATTCCTTATTCTACTTTTAGCATGTATGCATGTTTGTTCTTAGTACATGTAAGTACTTATCTAAAAAGCCAACAATTTTGAACAAGTATAGCTAGGGTGCTAGGCGAAAGAAACCTAAAGCTGAAACATTTTACCTTCATGAAATTATACGAGTAATTTGTGTGTCTGTGACTCTGTTCTGTTGAACAAAAATTTTAGGCTGAAATTGTTGTTTTGATAATACTATTTCACGTTGTTGTTCTTGACATGTATGGTATGCAGTAATAGCAGTGAAAAACAACAAATGCCTCAAGCATAATTATCATATTACTGGAATTTACATAATCATAGTTATTAGCATAGATGGATAATTTTGATAGCATAGATGAAAATTCCAGTGTCTTTATAGGATATGGTCAATGGGACATCATACAAACTAGAGGGAATTTGTTATTCTCATTGTCTAATTTGTTTTGAGAATGGAGTTAGTTAATCAATTTCTATTATAGTTCTTTTTTCATAGTTGTGATCTAGTGATCTTTTTTCGCCTTTTCTAGTTAGAATAAGTGATAAAGCATTTTCTGGTTTGAATATTCTCTGAAATTCTGGATGTAATTTATTTGGAATTCTTTGACCTCTATGGTATTTTACAGTTCACCTCATTTATAAATTTTTTAACCCCATATGTATAGGTTTTTTACGTCTCTTTTCTGAAAGATATAAGCATGTTTATATTTTTATGTATATAGATTTCAACATGTTTAGGTCAAAACCTATATCTCTCTCATTCAGAGCTACTATGTCAAACCAATCTCTAGCTGGGTTTTCACAACATCAAGAAGATGTTGAACATGAGTATGAGTATCAATTTGAAGATGATTGTGACTCTCAAATTGATTCTGAGACCGAGCTAGAAAGTCAAAACAATGATGATGAAGAATACGAGATAATTGGTAATTTTTGTATTATAAGACATTCTTTTTATAATTAGTTTGATATCACAGTGTTAACCTATTTATAAAATTTATGTTTTCAACGTTTAGATTCTCAAGGGAGTGTGAGAAAGCAAACATGTGTTATTTGAACGTCACAAGTGTGGTCCTTGGAACGAGGGGAAAAAACTGTGGTCAACTTCAATGCACTTAATCAACCTGTTAAAAATGGTGGGCGAATATTAAGTAGCTAGTTGGGTAAGGTTGCAAAGAGAGGAAACCTTTGTCCATTTGGTTACACAGATTGGAAGAAGGTGCCTTCTAACTACAAAAATGACCTTGTTTTATTGATTCGGGTAATTAACAACAACTTAATTTGGGTTTTTCTTCCTTTTTGTGGTATTGTACATGCATATACTCCTTAACACCAAAAATATTTATTTGTATTATTTCTTTTCTTTGTGGTAGAGGAAGTTTCATTATCCTATGATTGAGACGATCGAAAAAATATTAGTGAGGACGATCGGTAAAAAATGGAAGGACTACAAGTATGTGCTTAAAATGGACCACGTGAGGAATAAAACAAAGCAACAAGTTTTGAGCAATAAAGTTCCAAAAGGAGTAGATCAAGACTAGTGGAAACAACTTGTGAACTATTGGATTTCTGAGCAGAGTGAGATTGTTTGTCATAATTATGTTCATTTGAATTCTCATTGTTTCTAGTTTATTTTAATGATTGATTAGTCAAATCGGTTTATGCTTGTTGTAGAAATATTCTACGATAGGGACAACAGAACGTGAAAGACAACAATGTCTTCACATGTCCAGATCAAAGAGTTTTGCTAGAAAAAATGGATGAATATGTGAGTTGCTTTGCTTCAATCATCCAATTTTTCATTTGAGATGTAGTGTATTGAGTCATTGTATGATCTCTTTTCATAAATGGTAGGAGATGAAACATAGAATTAAGCTCGAGCGCGTAGAGTTTTTTACTAAAACCCATAAACACAAGGATGAAACTTTTATTGATGAAACATCAAGACAATTTGTGGTAAGTTCAACAAAATAGTTCTCAAATACTTGAAGTTAAAGAATTTTAATTCTTATATCAATTATTCTTGGATCATTTTTATTAGTGTTAACAAATAGCAAAGCAAAAAATATGGTTATCTTGATTGGATTGGTCTATAATAGTTATCTTGTGCAAATTGTTTATTTAGTTAGTGATATTGTCCATGAAGCTTTGTGTAAGTTGTACACAGAAAGTTCTAACTTAAGCAATATCAATGAGATTTAACGGTTTAGATATCTATCAGTAATTCTTTTTAACTTAATATGGTTATCATTTGGGTTTCCCTTGTGAGTAGTAGCAAGTTTGTTTATCATTTATACTTTTGAAGGAATGCTTGTGATGAGTTTATGAGCAAGTTTTGAAGCCTAACACCACATGAAAAAATAGCAGAGGCTTAACATTCTCATATTACTCCATTTTGTTGGCAAACAATTCACAAGAGATACGTTTCTTTTGCCATATAAAATATTACTTCATTTTGTTTCTCGTTAAGCTTTATTTTTTTTATAAGAAACGATAGCCAAACAGATTCTTGATGTGATGAGACTTGAAAATGAAAAAAAAAATGATTACATACAAAAGTTGGTTGTGGCTACTCTGTTTGGATTGTATTTTTGTTCTTCTTTTGCATAAGGTTTTATGGAAAAAGAAGGGAAACTCTGCCCGTTTTTCTATAAAATCTGATTGCTTAACTTTTGTTCCTTTTGTTTTATGTAACTTTCGCTGCAAATAGCTACTCAATTTTTAGGGGAGTTTGTTTATTATCTTTGTTATTTCTTAATTATAGGTGACTGTTGAACCTCGTGTGGCCAAACTTGTTGTTGCTTCAAGATCTTCTGATGCTAGTAACAATTTACAAATACAAAATGAAGTCTTCACCGAACTTATGTGTGAAGAGAGTTTTGGATGTGTACGAGGTCAAGGGTTTGGAGTTAATCCCACCAATGTGTTTAGATTTTTAACTCAAATTAGGAATGATGTGGGATACAATAGAGCTAATGCTGAAGAGATACATAATTTGAAAGCACAAATAGAAGAAATCAATAAAAAAAAGTATGAGAATCAGATTCGAGAAATAACGACGAAGTACGATGATCAAATGACCAATATGCAGTCCCAAATGGATGAGCTCAAGTCTTTACTGCAACGGTTGGTTAATGGAGGATCTCATATTTGATTTCAAGTGTAATGATACTTAAAAGATTTATTCAGAAATCATTCAATTACTTGGTTGTGTATGAATTTACATGTTAACTATGAATGTTTTTTGTGTGAACGAAATGACTTTGGTATTGATATTTGAATTTATATGGATTTGATGATTTATATTTTAATGAACAAGAGTTAATTATATATATAGTAGGTGTTGATATTAAACCCAAAATAGTGCAAAAACATAAGCTATGTATATTATGGTGTTTTAAAGTGTCACAAAAATTGCCAATACGTGGTATATTGTGGCACTTCAAAGCGCCAATATTTTGTGGCGCTTCAAAGCGTCGATATTTTTGTGGCGATATTTGAAATTCATGTTTGAATCAAAGAATTCAAACGAACTGCCAAGCTAATTGACAGTCTCAAGTGATCAAATTAATAAATAAAAAAAGGTGTAACTATCTTTTAATTTAAAAGGTTCTTAAGGTCGAAAATAGGTTGAACAAGTGTGTTAAGATGGGATTGAGACCCCAAAAGCAGTACCATCGGTATTAGAATGCAATGGCAACCAAAAGCAATATTTTGAGTGCTAAAGTAGTATAAGAAACAATTCAAAGAAAGAAGTTTTAAACAAACTGAAATGAACACCATAACACCATTTGCATGTTAAGGGGCAAAAAAAGAAAAAAAAGATAGCATGGAAAGTCCAAATATTTATTTAACATTAGCACTAACAGTATGTATGGAACATATTATACTAAGATGCTAACAGCATGATACGCAAGTTGACACATAAAATTAAAAAAATTTCAGATTAAAGCAAGCTAACGGGTAATGAGGAGATGGACTCTGAATTTTAACCCCTCTACTGCTAAAATCTCAAACATTGCTGACTACATTTGATTTTCAAGCGTTCCAATAGACTATTACAATCCCTAAGTCTTTTCTAGTATGGGAGACTAAGTGGGAAAGACTATTGGAATTGATCCAGCTACAGCTACGGCAAGCCATGGCAAGTTTGCCAATATCTGTGTTGATCTAGATCTCAATAAGGCTTTACTTCCAAAGGTAATAGTGAGAAAACGCTCTCATTTCATTGAATATGAGGGTCTTCCGGTGATCTGCTTTCTCTTTGGAATGTTTGGAAGAGAAGCCAGACAATCTTGAGGTTTGCTATTGCTCATCAACAGGAGTAGGAGTCAATTGAATTACATATATAGAATTTTATTTAAATATTTGATTTATATATTTAAATATAGATTTATGAGATATTTTGAAGAGTGCACATAAAAAAAATAGTATAGTATAGTAGAGATAATACATACAGATCAGTTTTAAAGGTTTCTGTAAACGAGTTTTAGGGTTTTGATTGATCTTGGAGGAGACTTAACCTGTTGATGGTAGTGGGGTAATATTTCCTTAAAAGAAAGTGTTCTACACGCCTTAAAAGTCCAATTTGTTTGCATACTCTATTTTTCTAACACGCTATCCATCAAGAAATGCAATTTGTCTTCTTGTCTAAGCGAATAGAAATAATTTTCCGGGTACTACTTATTCACTTCTTCATTTTGGTCTTCAGTTTTGTTTTCCTTCTCTAGGGTGAAAAATTATTCCGTATAAGATTAAACCATTGTGTTTTAGTTGTGTAGCATTACTCTTTACTTGTTGGTAAGATGTGTTGGCTTTGCTCCTCTTTTTAAATTAAAATCAATTCTATATGGGTTTTGGAATGATGAGAAAAAAATCAGAAAAAGAAAGAGACAACGATAGAGAGTGAAAATAAGAGAGAAGAATCTGTCTAGTTCCCATTCATTAAATTTCTTTTAATCCTCGACGTGTTATACTATATTTTGAGCTATTCTTGGATTGGGCCTCCTTGGACCACTTGCCCTTCTTTGTTCAAGAGTTTGGTTCATGTGTTTTTTTTTCGCAGGTTAATTTGTATTGATTTTTTTATCCATGGGATATTCTTGTACTAAGAAAAGATTTATTTTTAAAAAAAATTCAGTCAAATAAAAATATGAGAAAATTATATTAACTTATACCAGATTAGTTTATGATAACACTTAATTCGCTTAGTTTGTTTGTAAAATATATACTTATTTATTTGTCGTTCATTTTCTATTAATCAGTTATTCAAAATTCCGTCAATATATAAATATAGAATTAATGTATTATTAAGGATAAATTTTCAAAAAAATCAGCAAACAATCGCCCCACATTTTTTTTCTAAGGGGTATTTTTGTTAAACTAACTCACTTTTCTCACTTTTATTTTGTCTTCTTGCAGTTATTACCAATATTACTCCTCTTACAGTTATAACTTTTTTTAAAAGAAAATTTAACTGGTTAATACATTAACGTGTATTGAAAAACTAGCTAAAAAATAAGATACGGATAACCTTACCATGTAGAAAAAATTGTTGTGTATCCTAATTTAAGGAAGAACTCGTTAGGCTATGACAACTAGATGTTGTGTTAATTTGCCAAAAATTAGTAATGAGATATGACATCCACGTAAAGCTGAGTCAAGCCCCTCTCTTGCAATTTAATAATTTATTAGTGATCTCACAATAAAAAGCTTCTCTTTGTTTATTAGAAAGGACACACTCATGTAAAAATACCAATTATACACTAAAAACTGATTTGCTGAAAGAAAAAAAAATTTTGATTTATTGATGCCTTAAAATTTCAAATTTAAATGTTAAAAAAATAAATTCAAAAATTAATAAACACTAAATAAAAAGGGGTGATATCAATGTAAATCCGGTTTCATGGGATTACAACAGAATTAAAACAATTTATTAATAATCATAAAAAAAATTAAATAATAATTTTGATATTTAAATTTTTTTAAAATAATTATTATTTATTTTTTATAATTATTAATAAAACTTTTTAATTTCGTGTAATTTTCGCTTAATCAAATTTGTAAGATTATCACTAACAGGGATAAATACATTTTAGTAATTTACAAAAAAAAAAAATTGTTCAAAATCTTGACTAAAAACAAGTTATTCTCATCACAATACTAATGGATAAAATTTTTGCTTACGTCTGATAATGTTACAGAACATATGAATATTCATTAATTAACCGCATGAATACATAATTTTACGATAATTTGACAGATGGAGGGATTTTATTGGAAGGTGTAGTACACGGGCATTGTGGCAAGTGAGTCTTAGTTAGCATGATCCATCAAATGTTTGTACTCTTGTGGACGTTTCTTTCGGATAAGATAAATTTAATTGGCAGAAACAAAGATTTTTTCAGTTAAGGACTCGAAACCTTCCAAATATCACGGAAGGACATTTTTTTTGTGTTACTATAAATACGCCTCCCTATCACATCACTTGCCGCACAGCCTTTTGAGAGCTTTCTATTCCTTTGTTCTGTGTATTCTGCTTTTGTAGAAGCATTTTCTCCTTTTTCTTTCTTTTGGGTATTTTTGTTTTTGGAGGGAAGATGACTATCCTCATTGAGCAGCCTCAGTTTGGTATTATTTTTGGATTCTTTTTTATTTTTATTTTCATTTGTCTGAATATTAATTTTTTACGATTGAATTTGTGCGAAAATTTGACTGTGATCTTGATTAATTAATCTTGTGTTTAAATTGATTTTGTTAGGGTCACAAGTAGAAGATCAGAAGCTCCATGAGGATTCCAATGAATTGGTTTTGGACGGTGGATTTGTGATGCCAAAAACTTATGGATTTACAGCCCCAGAAATTAATGCATTTGGCCAAACATTCAGGTCTTAATTCGTTCCTAATTTATGTATTGAGTTTGTGTTTTTTTTTTTAATTATACAAAATGGGTTGGTTTCCATTTGTAAATATTTGAAGTGGGTAAAATTCCTTTGCAGGGATTATGAAGCAGAAAGTGAAAGGCAAAAGGGTGTGGAAGAATTCTATAGGCTGCAGCACATCAACCAAACATATGATTTTGTAAGGGAACTTAATTTCATGGAAGTTACATGAACTTCAAGTAATTTTGAAAGAAAAAAAAATTATATTCTATATTGTTTGGATTTAAATATGGTATTTAAAAAAAAATTACATTAATGCAAATGCAGGTAAAAAGGATGAGGGAAGAGTATGGGAAATTGAACAGAATGGAAATGAGCATATGGGAATGTTGTGAATTGTTGAATGATGTTGTTGATGATAGTGATCCTGACTTGGATGAGCCTCAAATCGAACATTTGTTGCAGTCTGCTGAAGCCATTAGGAAGGACTATCCTAATGAGGATTGGTTGCACTTGACTGCCCTTATTCATGGTATATATATCCTGTTCTAATTAGGGCACAATTTACATATTTATAAAAAAAATAAAAAAAAAACTTAAGAAGAGCAATATTATTACTGCAAGTGATTTGATTGCTTGCATTGGACATTTTTCAGACCTTGGAAAGGTTCTTCTACTACCTAGTTTTGGAGGGTTTCCCCAATGGGCAGTTGTTGGTGAGTATATATTATGCTTTCATCATAAAAATTGTGAATATTTAGAGTATTTTCAAGTATTAATTAAATGGCAAAATGTCAACAATATTGCAGGAGACACATTCCCTCTTGGATGCGCATTCGATGAAGGCAATATTCACCACAAGGTAGTGCATCACACAAACTTACCTAATTTTTTCTTTTTGGGTATGCATATTTAATTTAGATGTATTGCAAATAATAAGCTGCTAAGTTTTTTTTTTATCAAAAAAATTTCTTGGTACAGTATTTCAAGGAAAATGCAGACTACAACAACCCTACCTACAACACTAAATATGGAATTTACTCAGAAGGGTGTGGGCTAGAAAATGTGATGATGTCATGGGGCCACGACGACTACATGTACTTGGTATATTTTCTGTAAATTTTCAAAATTTTGGGTTAATGTTAATAATACTGATTATATATATTTTCTTATTAAATTTCTTCAATTTAACCGTTTGGTAATATATAATCTGCAGGTCGCCAAAGAAAACGAAACAACCCTGCCTTCGGCTGCATTGTTCATTGTCCGATATCACTCTTTTTATCGTAAGCATTATTATATATCAAAATTATTTATAGATTTGGAAATTAAAAAAAAATAAAGAGGAGATTATTATGATGAATATTCTGAATAACCTATATATTTAATGTAAAATTAAAAATTGTTATGTTGCTGCAGCTTTACATAGGGCTGGAGCATATACTCACCTAATGAATGAAGAGGATAGGGAGAATCTGAAGTGGCTCAAAATATTCAAGTAAACCTTTTATTTCTCTCTTTTCTGTTTCATATCTTTTAATTACAATTTTATATCAATCAAACTTACTGTTTTGTGCTCTACAAAATCATGCAGCAAATATGACCTCTACAGCAAAAGCAAAGTCCGTGTTGATGTTGAAAAGGTCAAGCCATACTATCTTTCCCTCATTGAGAAAGTGAGTACATCATCTCATCCATTTATAGGCTTTGTTTGGCAAGTGATTCTTACATCATTTGCTAATTAATTCTTACATATCTCCTTATTTTTGTTTGCTAAAATGGAACAATTTTAAATGATGCAGTATTTCCCTTCAAAGCTGAGATGGTGAACTTTGGAGGCACATTCTGGATCAAGGGAAAGGCAGCTTGGTGCTTCTTTGGCTATTATTAATTTAATTATGAGTGATTTACAAAATTAAATTGTGAGCGCGTCGTTGTGTACTATTTCTTCCTTTAAATATATATCATTTGCTTTTATTGTACAAGCCGCTAAATAATGATAAAATAAAAACAATTGTTTTACTATCATAAGTATAAGTTTTATTACAAAATGTATTGATAAGACTTGGTGTTTTATTTTACAATAAGAATTACACTCAAATTGACACATAGTATAAATTATAGTTGTGATTTGTATCAGAAAGCATCAACTCCATTCATATATTTTTTTTTATCAAAAATCGTGTAAAGTTTACTCACTTTATTTTTGGATAAATATAAAAGATTTTATTTATCCAAGGAAACAAATCACACAAGCAGAAGATCTACTGCAAATACAAAAGAGAACCAAAAGAAGACTAACAAACAAAATAATTTTCGTGGATCAAAACTTACTTAGTCCCCAACTAGCTGTAATGTCTCTATCAATAGGAATTGCAAGGGAAGATTGAAGGGTTAATCAACCTATTTTTACACTCAGAATACTGTCACCATTTTTACCAAGAAACTAAAAAACTTATTCGCTCCGAACTTCATTTGGATTCGAATCACAATCAATTCCTTTTTCAAATCCTGCTGCAGCAGCACGAGCCCTTTCCGCGTGCTATAAATGAATGGAATCAAATATATAGTATTTACAGACAAAAGTATTCGGTTATTAGGAAAAAATCAATATACTTTTAATGTCGAATCAGAATCAATCAAAGTAATTAATTTAAATGAAACTTGACTATCAATGACAAAAAAAAAAAAAAAATTCAATTTCACATCTTGTACATTCATCACAAAATATTTTTAGATCCCAATACCAGATAGCTAAGCACAAGCCAAAAAACACGATATGTGCTCCAACTACACTTTCATAACTCCAAATACCGGGATTTGTTATAGTCCCTCTCATAATACTCCAACCGCCCCATGAATTTGGTTATTCCTATACGAGTCAACAATTTTAGAATCAAAGATTGACTCTACATTATAAAAGACTTGTTGATAGATTCTTGTGTACGTTCCTCCAATGCCATGAGTGATAGATATATGCAAAGTACGCCAACTTCACCAAAACAGAAATAAAGCTTATGCCCAGTTGTATTCCTAATCTCAAATGGAATGTACAAACATAGAGATCCATTTCTATACGGAGTACCTATTTAGATACGGTGGAATGACCATTCCTCATGATAAGAATGTATATAACATTATTCCAGTCTAATTCGAAATAAAATAAACTTATAACAATCAGTGAATCACCTAGATCATCATGTTATAGATTATAAATTCATAATCTTAACCCATTCGCATGTTTGGCGAAGCAGATCTTTTGAGGTTATAATTAAAGTTGCTAGTTGAAATAAATATAATATAAGTTCTTTTGATAGCCTCAACTCCTACCCTTGTTTGTTTAAGAGTTAGATTTGCCTCAATGTGTGCCTCTCTTATACTCGCCTGATATATTTTTCTTTTGTTGAGGTCCTATTAAATTGTTATGATAAGTTTTTGACCAGAGGGAACTTTGCCAACATAAATTTTTATTATTTATTTTGTGAAATTAACTTGTAAATTCTATCAATCTTAATAAAATTTACAACAAAGTAACGCAATTTCATATATAATCAATTCTATTTATAAATGAATTCAATAATTTATTGTCTTACAAACATAAGAATACATAAAATTATAAATGAATTTCATTTTTAGAATTCATTTGTTTCAAACGTATTTGTCTTTGAACCCCAACTCTCTCTATGCAAAATTATGAGAATAAAAATGGATCCATTTTCTCAATATCATAGAAAATAGAGTATTGATTTTTGTTTTTAGATTACTTCAAAATGAGCTTTACTAAGTTGGAAATTTTTTTCATCATTCTGCTCTACCATGAAGAAGCTTATTATTGTAGTTTGATCAGATATGAGTTTTATACTCACTTTGGATTATTGTGAAATTGTTTTGGTTGGATGCGAGATAATTGAGGGGAAATTCTGTCGGATTTGATTTTCTTAATTTTTATAAAGGAAATAGATTTTAAAAAGGGACTTTGTCTCTCCTTAATAAAAATGAAATATTTCAATTTATTTTTCATTTAAGAAGTGCTAAGAAGAAAAATAGATGGAACTTTTTAGGGTTGACGAGGATGATATGGATATTTTATTAAATATTTTATAAATTTATGATCAAGTTACAAGTTATGATTTTGTAATTCTATTGAGTTGATTTATCTTTTAAAAAAATCTTTTTGGTTAATATTCTTTGTTTTTTGCTTTAGCATAGAGTTCAAAGTTGATATATTTATATGTACTTAGTTATACCAAATTTTTTGTGTTAATTATTTTCCTCTTATAAATACCTATTGTTAGTACTTTAAACTTATATCAGCTTTGAAAGTTGATTGATCATTTCATGATGAAAATATCAGATTTAGAGGAGTATTAGACATCATTTTTTCTATAGCAACAATGTCTCTTTTGTATGTAGGTGGCAGGTACGGTATCTCTTATCAGGATATATTTTTGTTTGTTTACAAACGAATTTGATGTGTAATTTGAACTACAACGTTTTATTTTGTTGTCTTTTAGAGATTTTATAACTTGTGTTTTGATTTATAATTGATCGTTTTCTCCATGTTCTTTTTGAGCTGAATAGTGAGATTATAATTTTTCTTTCGTTGCATGGTGAATATTAAAAAAATGGCATAATATGATTTTTATATATATTATTAGTTATTTTGGTTTAGTAGTGTATCAAATTTAGAAAGATAACCTTGTGAATTCGGGTTATGGTATGTCTTGCTTACTTCACTTCAATGTTTTTAGACAAGGACGAATAATTAATTTTCATGTATTCTCATAGGGATCTCCTGTCACTTTCTTGGCATTCCTTTTCATTTTCTTTGAAAATCCTTCTATGTTCTAGTTTTCTTTGTCCAATGGCTTTGGCGCTGTATAGACATCAAAATGGGCTTAGCCCAACATTTCTTTCTCTAATAAAATCTTTCTAACTAACCTATATTTTGTCTATTTGTAGGTATTATTAATCTTTCTGTTTTTTTTTTTTAAAGAAAGTTGCACAAAAAGATTTTACTAAAAGGGCTTTCAAAAAAACACACCACTAAAAGATTTTCGAGTCTATGAAGCATTTTTAGCTTTTTTATATATAAAGGATTTTTCATATTTTTTAAAAGGATTAGTTTAATTTTATGAAAGGTTTTGGCTTTGATTTTACAAATTACTTGGGTTTTGTTTTGTTTTTTTAAAAATATAAGTAATGAATTGAGCTGGTATTGGATGTCAAGCTTTAGGAATGTGCAAAAGGTCGGTTTGATCGGTTAAAAAATTTAATAGATTTTTTTTTGTCAATTTATTATATAATTAAAATTTTAAATTTATTATATATTATATATTTAATTTAAACTTAATATATTTTAGTTTAACCATTAACCAACCAATTAACTGATATATATTCGGTTAAACAATTTAATACTGATTAATCAAACATTTTAATTGAAACGATCGATTAATCAGTTTTAATCGTTTAGTGAACAATTCTATCAAGCCTGATCATTTAATTGATATGGGTCCTAGATCCGTTTATTATATTTCTCTGGTTCCTAGGCTTCAACCCATTTATTTTCCGAGTCAACTGTTTGGTTGATATGGGTTCTATATACCCACTCTTTTTATTTCTTCGGGTTCATGGGCTTTGGTCCATTTTTTTCTCTTTGGTGGTTTGCTTTGATTTTTAGCTTGTCCCACCTTCTACGTCTGCTGAATGAATAAGGCCCAACTTTATTTTCTAGATATTGGCCTTTGGGCTCTTTTCATGTTTGGGTCTAATGAATTACTACTAGTAAAGGTGAGAATGAAAACCGATGAACCCACGAACCCGACTCAAACAGGTTTAATTAGTTGAGTTGGGTTGAGGTTTTTAAAAGTTTGATTGAGTTTGGGTTGAGAAATTTTTTAACTCGGTGGGTTGGGTTGGGTCTCAAATTAAAAAATTTGAATCCGAGCCAAACTGGTAACCCGATCAGTATGTAATTATATTTTATTTATATTTAAAATATACTTACTTTAAGGATTGATGGATTACATTCATATTTTAGTAAGTTAGTTTGGATTGCATTATATATTTTGCGTGTGTATATTTGATGGACTACATTCATATTTTGATAAGTTAGTTTTGATTGCAATATAATTTCTTTTGTGTATATATAAATATATCTGGAGCTCAGTTAAAATGCTTAGCCTTGGAGATGTGGGTCCAAGCATATAGGGCTCAACCAAAATGCTCGGCCTTGGAGACGTAGGTCCGAGCATATGAGACTCAGTCAAAATGCTCGGCCTTTGAGACGCCAACCCGAGCATATGAGGCTTAGTCAAAATACTTGGCCTTAGAGACCTGGGTCCAAGCATATGAGGTTCAGTCAAAATACTCGAACTTGGAGACGTGGGACCGAGCATATGAGGCTCAGTCAAAATGCTCGACCTCGAAGACATGGGACCGAACATATAAGGCTTTGTTAAAATGCTCGGCTTTGGAGACGTGAGCTGATAGGGAAACTAATCTTATGGAGAAATTAGGCTGATGGATAAACATAGCTGATGGAGAACATAGTTGATGGATAAACTTATGCAATGGAGAAAAAGAGCTGATGGAGAAACCTAGTTTATGGAGAAACTTATCTGATGGAGAAACCTGACTGATGGAGAAAATAAGCTGATAAAGAAACATAGTTGATAGAGAAACTGATCTGATGGACAAACCAGACTAATGGAGAAACATAGCTGATGGAGAAACATAGCTGATTGAGAGATATAACTGATGAAGAAACCAGACTAACGGAGAAAATAAACTGATGAAGAAACAAGGCTGATGGAGAAACATAATTAATGGAGAAACTGATCTGATGGAGAAACATAGCTGATGGGAAAACTGATTTGATGGATAAATCAGACTGAAGGAGAATATGAGCTGATGGAGAAACATAATTGATGGAGAAACTAATCTGATGAAGAAACTGATTTGATGGAGAAACATAACTGATGGAAAAACCGAACTGAAGTGTTCGGGTGTTTTGGAATTTGCACCCCGTCTTGTGGAGTGCTTCTATTTGTTTGAGTTTGGGGCATTTTTTAGGCTGTTTGATGAAGAAATAACCTTTTTTTACCGTTTGTGATAAATTTGCCCGAGGAAGACGAATTTAAAAATTTGAAAGCCTGTTCTAAAAAGAAGAGGCTGAAAAATCTTTGGAACTGGTTTGTACAAGTTTGGAACCAGGCTTGAGTTAAGTGAACCAACTAGTCAAATATGAGTCAAAACTGGTGGTTTGTGAAGAAACTCATATGTACATGCTGAATTTTTGAATTCTGGGTCTGGATTTGAAATGAACACATCATAACACCTTAGGAACCGGTTTTGTTAGATCTGAAAACTGATTAAAAATAGCTAAACCGGATGGTCAAAGTAGTGAACCGATTAGTCAAACCTTGTTGAACAAGCTAGTTTAAGTTTGGGGGTTTATATGCAATTTTCAGAATGCTTAGAGATTGAAATGAACTTTTTAGAAAGTATAGGGACTAAAATATAGTTTCAATAAATTAAAAGGATTAAATTGAAATATTTAGAAATTTAAGAGGCTAAAAATGAAATTTTCAGAAATATTTAAAGACTGAAATGAAATTTTTTGGACTTGGGTGATGTGGTGTAACGACCCATCCCGGGTTGGCCACCCCCGAGACGGTATCATCACATTTTGAGAATCCCAACACGGCACATATATGCGACAATAAAAAAAAAATAACACCAAAAGAAATTTTACATCAATCCGATCTTTAAACATTAGCTACAACGTAAAATGAATGAATGTTTACAAATAAATTTTTCATTTTATTTTCTCATTAGTCTGAGGATGATGACACGCACATTACTTATAGAAAATGATTTCTTCTGAACTTCCATTCACCAAACTATTTGTCAAGCCTGCTACCTGAAATTCATTGTACAATCAGGAGTGAGCTTCACAAGCTCAGTGAATTAAATTTACTAAAAGTACTCATTTGTATAAACAGTCTTTTAATATTTAAAAACAATTTGTATCTCATACAATTGATGCTAGCACTCTACTGTCACTTCACATGTCATAATATCAATTCTATATCAATCTCTTCCTCTTATTTATTGGTTCACCTCAAGACCATAAATTATCTCATAATTTTCTCGTAATGAAGTTCACATCATAAAATCTACCATTTAGATGGTTTTTATCACTATAATAATAACACACCACACCTTAGCATTTCAATAATCTTATTACCATAACTGTCTCTTTTTGTGAGACTCAGCCATCTATAATTAAATTCACAATTAATACATCACACATCATCATTTCAATAATACAAACAATAATTAAAACAGATGCAATGCATGAATGATTATGATGGGAATGTCTTCCCACCTATCGACAGGTTGTTATTATCTTAGACAGGCTGCCTTCCCGGTTCTTTTATTCTCATTTAGACCGGTTGTCTTCCTGGTTCTTTCATTCTCATAAGACCGGCTGCCTTCCAGGTTATTTCATTTTCATTAGACCGGCTGCCTGCCCAGTTCTTTCATTTTCATAAGACTGGTTGCCTTCCCGGTTCTTTTCTTTCTTATTTAATGCATATGCATATAAGCAATGATATGAAATATGCATATAAACAATAATATAAAAACAACATATAAATTCAACACACTTAAATTGACTATCCTCATTTTTCTCAAATTTATATAGCAAAAATTTCACTAAATTTCTCTCATCCCAAATCACATCAAATACTCCATTAAAGCTTGTCAAGATCCACTAAATTTCATCCCAAATCATATCAAATCATACATCAAAGTTTGTCAAGATCCACTAAAATTTCATCCCAAATCATATCAAATCATCCATTAAAGCTTGTCAAGATCTACTAAAATTCATCTCACTATAATTCGTATTAAAGCATCAATATAACTCATCAAGAATTTCACTTATCGCTTTGATTATTAAATCAACTTATTATTCCAAAAATATTATTTCTCTCCTAATAATTTTTTACATGTCCAAAATTTATATTATAATTATCAACCAAATCTTTATTTATCACCACAACATAAGCTAAAAATTTATTTTAAATATTATCACTAAAATTTTCATTTTTATTTAAACTACTTAAAGTAAATCCAACTCACCACGTAGCTCTTAAAGCTACCCGTGGATCACCTCCTTGCCTTTCTTGTTTCTCTCAGAAATTCCTCCGGTTGTAGATCGTCAATACCTGACATCATATTTATATAAATTTTCTAATTTATTCTTCAATTCGATATAAACCACACAATTTGAAAATTCCCACTTTGAATTGAGGGAAACTTCATAAATGTTATAAATTCAAAAATAACCATTATGTCATTACCTTCTGTTTTTCTAATAGCTTTTCTTGATTCTCTATGAAATTCCGCAGAAAACTCCTTTAAAATTTTGTTCTTTCAACATTTCTTTGAGTCCCCAAGTGTTTAGAGAAAAACGAGAGATTGAAAAAAACTTAAACAAAATTCTTGGCAGCCCAATTTTGCATTCTCAACATCCTTATATCTCCCCCCAAAACCTCCACGAATTTGCAACGTGCAGCCTCCAAAATGTTTTTCAAACTCAACACACACCTCCCCCCCCCTCCCCCCCAAATCACTGCCACGACACAAAAAATATGTCAAACCTACAATTTCTTTCACTTTGGCTTGGCAGAAGGTTTTGCCACCTGCTGCCACCTTTTTTTGATTTTGATTTTTTTTTTCAAAACTTTTTTTTTGAAAAATAATATTTTATTATTTTTTTTTCAAAACTTTTTTTCCTCTTTTTTCCTTCTAGAAGTTCAAGTCGATTTTTTTTTTACTTTTCTTTTAATGGCGTCTACGTCCCATATTTTTTTTAAAAGAATCATTTTATTCAATACTAAGTCCTTCGCGTAACTATATTATTTAAACTTCATGTCATATTTATTAAATTACTTATTTACCCTTACTTTACAAATACGGGTATTACAAATCTACCTACCTTACAGAAATTTCGTCCTCGAAATTTCCTTATCTAATTCCAGAAACAAAAGTAAATAATAATTTTTCATAATTGTCTCATGCTTTCACGTAATCTCTTCAATATCCTTAACTAATGAAACAAAAGTACATGAAATAAATTATGCCACTACTTCAACTCTGTAGGCAAATCCAAGCTATTCACAACTATCTCAACTTTCTCAACAACCTCATAGGATCACATATACCTCAGATTCAGCTTTCTTTTCCTGTTTAAATCTTAATACACATTTTCATTAAGATATTTTTCGATATACTAACTCACCTACTTGAAACTCGAGAGATCTTCTCTTAGTATCGGCATAGTTAATTGATCCACTCTGTGCTGCTTTACGGTTCTCTCTAACCAATTTGATTATCTCAGTTATTAACTCAATAATTGTTGGCTCAAATATATTTCTTTCTGGCCACTTTTTCCCAACATATAGGAATTCTATACCTCCTACCATATAATGCCTCAATAGGTACCATCCCAATATTAGTTTGATACTGATTATTATCATCAACTTAAATCGATGGCATGTAAACATCCCAACTTACGGAGAACTCATCACATTTGCCCTTAACATATCTTCTAGTACTCTAAAAATCCTTTCTGTATTAGCATGAAAATTTTTATAAAATTACAACCGTGTACTCGAAACTCTCAGAAAGCCTCTTCCAAAACCAGGGTGTAAAATCTAGCATCTCCAAATAACACTATTCTCAATAGTACTCAATATCACCTCACAATCTCAGTCACATCCCTCTTTAATCCTGATAATCGAAATTTCTGTCTAATTTCTCTATATCTTTGATTATTACTTGATTGCATCAAATCTACATCTTTATGTGTCTCCCTCCTTATCTCTTTTCTCAAGTTCGTATTATTGGGAACACTATTTCTATATCCCAAGACCAGGATACCATTATTCCAAATTTTGAACTTATATTGCTTTCTAGTAAGCACTCAATGCTTAATATTTTCTATCGCTTCATCTCTACCTTGCATCTTTAAAGCATTTTACTATGTGTTCATGATCCTCTACCACTGTTATTCAACTTCATTCTTATTTCTTTTAAATCTATCATCAGTTTCTCATCAGAACTCCCAATAGCAGTTAACCTTCTTGTAGACTTTTTACTCAATGCATCAGCTATCACTTTCCCCTTTTCTAGATAATAATGAATTGTAAAATCGTTGTTACTAATCAATTCCATCCACCTTCTTTGCCTCAAATTCAATTCTTTTTGGATGGTAAGTATGTCAAACTCTTATAACCCATGAATATCTTATAAGTGGCTTCATACAAATAATGTTTCCAATCTTTAAAGTAATCATTATGGCAGCCAACTTTCAGTTATGCGTAGGATAATTTCTATCATGAATTTTTAATTGCCTAGAATTATGGCCCACAACTTTCCTATGTTACACATATCCCAATCATTGATATGACATATCATTATACACCACAAATCCTTCATCACCAAAAGGAAACACCAACACTAGAACTGTAGTCAATTTCTCCTTTAGTAATTGAAAATTTTTTCTCACACTTCTTTCACCATACAAATCTCACATCTTTACTGGTCAGTCTATTCAATAGTAATTCAATAATAGACAAATTCTGAAAGATTTTTCTATAATAACCAGCTAACCCCAAGAAGATTCTAATCTCAGTCATATTAGTTGGTCTCTCCCAACTTAACATTGCCTTTACTTTTTTTTTTTATAGACCATCTGTTATGTCATTCTCGACATTACATGTTCCAAGAAAGTTATTTCTTTTCGCCAACACTCACACTTAGAAAATTTGCATATAATTTCTCTCTCCTCAGAATCTCCAACATATTGTTTAATGTTTCATATGTTGTTCTTCATTCTTAGAAAATATTAGTATGTCACTACTGAACATAACCACAAGATTATCAAAAATTTGTTTAGACATTTTATTCATTAAGTCCATGAATGTTTCTGGAACATTATTCAGTCCAAATGACATCACAAGAAACTTATGACGATAACGTGTCCTAAAAGCAGTTTTAGGCTCGTCTCATTCCTCTATCCTCAATTGGTGATAACCTGATCTCAGGTTTATCTTAGAAAATACTCTCACTCCTTGCACTGCTCAAACAATTTATTTATCCTAGGAAAAATGCATTTGTTCTTATTCAACTATCTGTAGGTCTATACACACTCTTATCGTTCCATCTTCCTTCTTCACTAACAACACCTAGCTCCTGAAATACAATAGGTCAGATAAATTGTTTATCCAAAAATTCTTAAAATGGTCATTCAACTCTCTCAATTCAACTGACATCATTCTGTAGGGTGCTATTAAATATATGTGATGATCCTGGTATCATATTGTAGAATGAGGTTTCAACCCAATAGGGGGGTGAATTGGGTTTTTAAAAACTTTTGCGGAATAAACTCAAGTTTATTAAAACATATAAGCAACAAGCAATTAAACAAGTAGTGTGCTGTAAATAAAGAGTTTAAGGAGTAGAGAATGCAAACTCAGATTATAGTGGTTCGGCAATATCGGATTCCTTTCGACCCTACGTCCACTCTCTTCAAAGAACCTCCTTGAAGTAATCCACTAAGAAAATTAGTCGTACAACTTCACCAGTGTTGTACAAACTTTACAATCCCTTCCTCTCGGAAGCTATCCCCTTCCTCTTGGAAGTAATCCCCTTCTTTTCGGAAGTAATCCCTTTACAAAAGATGCTGTAAAATAAATGGTAGAGAGATAGCAAATGAAAGCTTATACAACTCAACAATGTCTCTCTTTCAAAGTAAAGCTTGAAGAATGGCTCAGCAAGATATTTCAAAGCTTTTTGTGTTTCAAAGAGTAAATGACTTGACTGTGTGTGTTCTTCTCTTTTTAATATCTCAGGCTCTCTATTGATTGCTCAATAAAGTGGGTTTATATAGCCATCAATTAATATGGTCGTTGGGACTTTAATTTGAAAAGATTGTGCCTTTAAAAGATCAAATTTCGAGTCCAACGGTCATATTTTTTAAACTATCAGTCGACTGGGTCGAGATACCAGTCGATTGGGTCCTCTTAAAAATTCTCGTTTTTAAAGCTTCTGGGGTACCAGTCGACTGGGTTAATCTTACTAGTCAACTGGGGACTGTCTGTCTATTTTACCAGTCGACTGGTATGTTCCATCCAGTCGACGGGGGACTTACTGTCAATTTTACCAGTCGACTGATATGTCTTATTCAGTCGACTGGGGACTTACTGTCCCATATACCAGTCGACTGGTATATGTACCCAGTCGACTGGGTTGTCTTCCAACCCAGTTTTTGTGTGTTAAAAAAGTTTTAACTTAAAAACGTTTGACTTACAAAGATCTGTTTAAAAAACATTTTGTGTGCGAGCCATT
This sequence comes from Bretschneidera sinensis, assembly GCA_023935145.1. Taxonomy (NCBI): domain Eukaryota; kingdom Viridiplantae; phylum Streptophyta; class Magnoliopsida; order Brassicales; family Akaniaceae; genus Bretschneidera; species Bretschneidera sinensis. Next base: position 20,229,058 of record CM043701.1, read on the forward strand.
GAACAAGCTATTACAATGTATAAGTGAGACTTACACTAGTTTAAATACCTTAGACTTATACTAGTTCTTCAGTCTTCACTTGAAAGATTGATTCGGTTTGAGTTCTTGTACCTTGATCCTTGGTTGAATGCTTTTGTTGCTTACTACACTTAGATTGTACTGTAAGTATACTAACAGTTGTGTTTTGTCATCATTAAAATACAGGTGAGGGTCAACAATCTCCCCCTTTTTGATGATGATAAAACTAATAATGTGAAAAAATTTTAAAAAACTAAGTGTTTGGTTTTTCGGAAAAATCAGACAGAGTTTCCTCTGTTTTTCGAGTAAAACCACCCTGTAAACAAGCAAACATAGTTTATATATTCATTTCAACCAATTGCAATCAACTCAACCAATTAACAAATCATTTTTTAATATTCTTTGGAGCATTGTTCCTCCTAAATCTATGCATTGGTTTCTGTTTACATAGTTTTTCTTGTTTTCTCATTTTTCTCCCCTGTTTTGACAACAGTAACCAAAGGGGCTAGAAACTAAAAAATAAGTTACTTAGCTACCATAGTCATCTAGAGTGTGATAAAACAAACTTGTATGCAAAAATTTGGCTTCATTTGGAGTTCAAAAACCTTCTCGGGGAGAATCAAAATTTTTCATACAAACATAATTAGTTTCAAAGCATATTCTTGAATAAAAGCAGTTAGAAACTATGTAAGCATAACACAAATAAAGTAAATAGATGCATGAAATATGTCTAATGAAAAAGCATCATTATATATAGAAAGTCAATACATGAACGGGCTTCATAGAGCCATATATAAGATAGAAATACATATATATGTCCGCGCTACATGCTAAAAGCTGGAAAGCACTCTGTACATCAAAATAACATAGAAAATGACTCAAAGAGTGAGAGAATCCGAGCCGTCGCGAATGAGATCCCGTATCTCAGCTAAAGAACTCTCTGTATGCTCTTAGTATAGCTCGAAGTCATCCCGTAGATGCTCGATGGAGGAACTCAATGTCTGGAACTCTGATTGCATGGTCTAAAACCTGGATTGCATGGTCATCTGGAGGCTCGTGATAGCCTATAGTAGATTTTCATACCCAACCTGGCCAGTACTCGAGTCACCAATAGGAGGTGCTCAGGTATCCGTGTCCATATCAGCAGTATCAGCAGCAGCCTCCTCATCATCACTGCTCTCATCCTCCTGAATCCGAATGTGCTTGCTGATCTTCGAATAGATGAAGTAGTCCTGGACTGTGCATCCCATCTTTTTCAATGATGAGACATTGATGATATCCTTCAGCCCAATATCATGAGCCTCGGAGGTAAGGAGAGGCACCTGGAAGTGTTGGAGTATGAGTGTAATGAGCATCCCGTAGGGTAGACACCCGAAGTCGTTCGCTTCACCATTAATCATGTTGGTGAGTAGCAGGGGATATATATTGAAGTGGTGCCCTATTTTAAGGCACCAAATCAATATTGTATCTATCTTAGATAGATACATCTGACTCCCGAGTCTCAGGTGGATGGTCCAACTCACTATTAAGTTGAACAATTTTGAGTCCAGGGGCATATCACTACATGTGTGAAATGTAGTGGGTCTGCACACATAGTTAGGGTCACCCCTGACTATCTGACAGGCCGTCTCGATATCAAAATTGTCTGGCCATCTGTCCAGACTCCATTGGATCCCTCCTACAGGGATCCTCAGAATGCTCATGAGGAGGTCAATGTTGACCTCAAACTCCACACCTATTACACTGGTTCTGAATCTCAGAGCCAGTTGACTGGGTTTCACCAGGTTCGCATAGAACTGGTGAATCAGTCGTGGGTAGTATTTTTCATGCACTCTGACCAGTGGGGTCAGGTGGATTGCCTCAAAGACTGGCAAGATATCAAAGTTGCCATGACGAATAGAGTCGAAGTCGACGACTCTACCCGTCATGATCTTCTTGTGGCGGATAATGGAGTCATACCTTGCTTTGGCTGCAGGGCTGGAAAACAGGGACTCATCAAGTTCTGTTCTGGGCTTCTTGTTTGATGAGCCCGCCACGCCCTTCCCACGAGTATTTGAATCCGTTGGTTTGGTGGACCTTGGCCTTGTTGGCTTATTTGGTCCCCCAGTTGTGTATTTTATGCGAATTCGATCTGACATTTTTGGGATAAATGGGTTTTTTAGGAAAAAGAGTTTTTCATGAAAATGGGAGATTTTAACCGTAGAAAGTTGAAAATAATGTTTGGGATGAGTAGATCGATGTGTTTAGATGAAGTTTGGATGGTTTTTGGATCAAAATGGTGAAATTTTCTAGAGAGAGAAAGCTAGGTTGCTTGAAAATGGCGTAAAAATCAGAAAAAAAAAATGAACAGTTTATATATAGAATCGCGATACTAGTCGACTGGGTCAGTGTACCAGTCGACTGGGTAAACTGGCAGTAAGATACCAGTCGACTGAGCAGTTTGTACCAGTCGACTGGATGATAACTGAATTTCAAAAAATTGGTTCCAAACAGGGTCTAAAGGTACCAGTCGACTAGATAAGATCTACCAGTCGACTGGACGAATTGGCAGAGACTTACTAGTCGACTGGATCATATTTACCAGTTGACTGGAAGAATAAGCAGTGACTTACCAGTCAACTGGAACAGATTTACTAGTCGACTGGACCCTTATGAAAATTTTCAGTCTTGAATTGTAGCACATAATTTGTTTATCTATGACATATTGAGTGAGGAAGATATTTAAACAAGAATTAATACTCTTTCACTATATGTTAAATATGCATATGATGAGTGAAAGAGCAATCAGATATTCAGTTTATCATAATCCAGCAATCTCATCAACATTCTAATCTTACAAAAACTAGCTTCACTTAAGGGTTTTGTAAGAATGTCAGCTATTTGTTCTTCCGAAGGTATGAATTCTAGTCTTATATCACTTTTTTTAGCATGGTCTCTTAAGAAATGATGTCTGATTTCTATGTGTTTGGTTCTAGAGTGTTGAATAGGGTTCTTAGATAGGTTGATAGCACTAGTATTATCACAATGTATAGGGATGTCTTTTAGGTTCATGCCATAGTCTTCTAGTTGTTGTTTCATCCATATCAATTGGGCACAACAACTTCCAGCTGCTACATATTTTGCCTCAGCAGTTGATAGTACAACGAAATTTTGTTTCTTGGAAAACCAAGAGGTTAACATTGCACCTAAGAATTGGCAAGTTCTACTTGTGCTTTTTCTATCTAACCTACATCCAGCAAAATCAGCATTTGAATATCCTACAAGCTCAAAACATGAATCTCTAGAGTACTATAATCCTATGGTTTGGGTTCCTTGTAGATATCTAAGGATTCTTTTTACTGCAACTACATGTGATTCCTTAGGATTAGACTGAAATCTAGCACACATGCATACACTGAACATTATATCAGGTCTACTTGCAGTCAAATAAAGTAAAGCACCTATCATGCTTATGTAATATTTAGTATCTACAGTTTTACCTCCTTCATCAAGATCGAGTTTTGTAGTTGTGCTCATAGGAGTTCCAAGTGGCTTTGAGCTTTCCATCCCGAACCTCTTTAGAAGGTCCTTAATGTACTTTGATTGATTGATGAAGATACCTCATTTTAGTTGTTTGATTTGAAGTCCAAGGAAGTAGGTAAGCTCTCCCATCATGCTCATTTCAGATTCACCTTGCATACACTTTGCAAACTCTTGACATATAGATTCATTAGTAGCATCAAATATAATATCATCAACATATATTTGGACTATAAGAGTGTCATTTTTATGAGTTTTTGTGAAGAGAGTTGTGTCTATTCTACCTCTTATAAAATCATTGTTAATCAAAAATTTAGTTAGTCTTTCATACCATGCCCTTGGAGCTTGCTTCAACCCATATAGAGCTTTAGAAAGCTTGTAGACATGATTTGGAAGACTAGGATTTTCAAATTCAAGAGGTTGCTCAACATAAACCTCTTATTCTATAAAGCCATTTAAAAATGCATTTTTTACATCCATTTGAAATAACTTGAACTTATTAAAGCATGCAAAGGCTAATAATATTCGAATAGTTTCTAATCTAGCTACGGGAGCATAGGTCTCATCAAAGTCTATTCATTCTTCTTGATTATATCCTTTAGCAACTAGTCTAGCCTTGTTTCTAGTTACTATTCCATTTTCATCCATCTTATTTCTATATACCCATTTAGTTCCAATTATTGAATGATTCTTAGGTCTTAGAACTAGTTTCCAAACATTGTTTCTCTCAAATTGATTTATTTCTTCTTACATTACAATTATCCAGTCATTATCCTTTTCAGCTTTTATAAATGTCTTAGGTTCTACTTGAGACAAATAAACTACATAATTGCAAATATTTGTAATAGAGGAACGAGTTCTTACCCCTTATGAAGGATCACCAATCACTTGATTAATAGGGTGATAATTTACATACCTCCAATCTTTGGGAAGATTATCCTCTTGTTGGCTTGTAGATGGTTGGTCCAAACTGTGAGTTTTCATCTCTTCATTTGCTTGAAGTGGACTCTCTTTTGGGTCAACAATGGGAGTAGAAGTTTCTATTCTTGGAATAAAATCTGCATCATCTTTAAAGGAAACTTCTCTACTACTAATTGGGTTAGACTCATCAAGAGTTACATGTACAGATTCTTCTACCACTAGAGTTCTCTGATTGAAAACTCTATAAGCCTTACTAGATGTTGAATATCCTAAAAATATCCCTTCATCGGTCTTAAAGTCAAATTTACCCAAGTTAGTTTTATTGTTATTTAGGATGAAACATTTGTAACCAAATGTACGAAAATAGGAGATATTAGGCCTTCTACCTTTCCATAGTTCATATAAAGTTTTATCAAGCATAGACCTAATTAAAATTCTATTTAAGATATAGCAAGAAGTGTTCACGGCTTTAGCCCAAAAGTATTTTGGTGAACTATTTTCACAAATCATTGTTCTTGAAAATTCTTCTAGAACTCTATTTTTGCTCTCAACAACTCCATTTTGTTGAGGAGTTCTAGGAGCTGAAAAATTGTGATCAATTCCATTTTCATCACAAAAATTTGAAAAGCTTTGATTTTCAAATTCTTTCCCATGATCACTTCTTATATTTGAAATACAAATTTTTTTTTCATTTTGAACCTTTTTGTGAAACTTTTCAAATTCTTTGAAAGCTTCATCCTTGTAAGCAATAAAAATAACAAAGGTATATCTTGAATAGTCATCAACAATAACAAGAGCATATTGATGGCCACCTAGACTAATGGTACTAATTGGACCAAATAAGTCCATATGCAGAAGTTTCAAAGGTCTAGTAGTTGAGACTACATTTTTTTCTTTAAAAGAAATCCTTGTTTGTTTTCCCATTTGACAAGCATCACACACTTTGTCTTTTTCAAAATTGATTTTGGGAAGTCCAATGACTAAATCTTTTCTTGAAATGATTTTTAGCAAGTTCATGTTCACATGACTAAGCCTTCTATGCCATAGCCATGGATTTTCACTAAATGCAGGAAACATTTTTCATTTTCAGAATGCAAGGATTTCAAATCAACTATATAGATATTTTCATGTCTATGGGCAACAAATTTGATCTTGTTGCTCTTGATGTCTATAACTAGACAATGAGATGTCTCAAATGTGACTTTGTTGCCTTTGTCACATAGTTGACTAATGCTTATTAAATTTGGCTTAAGGCCTTGTACTAGCAATACATTATCTAAGATTGAGAAATCATTACCAACTTTTCCATGCCCGATGATTTTTATTTTGGTGTTGTATCCAATGGTGGCAAATCCACCGTCTCTTAAAGTTAGCTCTTTGAATACACTTTTATCACCGGTCATGTGCTTTGAGCATCCACTATCAAGGTACCAACAGTTATCTTTCTCTTTGGTGTGGAGACATATCTATATCACACAAGAATATACAATTGCACTTTAGGTGCCCAAAATTTCTTGGGTCCTTTGGGGTTAGTCCTAGAAAACACGGTTCATTTTGGAACCCATACTTTCTTAACAGTATATGGTGATCTAAGGACATGTTGATAATGCACAATCCTAGGATAATAATTATTGATATTTCTAGGATTTCTTACTTGTGCATATCTATAATTTTTGGGATAGGAGTTCCTAGGATACATGTTTTTATGGTAAGGAATATGAGTATACATGTCATTTCCAGAAAATGTATGATGATGCATTCTAGAATACATGCTAGCATTATTATGAGTATGCATATTATTTCTAGGATAATCATGATGATAATTCCTAGGATGTGCATGTGCATAGTGCATATTTTGATTATACACATTGTTCCTAGGATGCACATAATGGTTATCTCTAGGATGTGTATAAGCATTTCTAGAGTGTGCATACATATAAGCATATGTATTTCTAGGATGCTTTATTCTTGTATATTCATTAGAGTTAGTATTTCTAGACCTACTAGCATTTATTGAGAGAGTGCTTTTAACCTTGCTAGAGGTTTTTGAAGTAGAGGCTTCATTCACACATGAGGCTTTCATGAATAAGCTCTCTTTTGATTTTTGCTTGCTTAATGGAGAATAACCTAATCCTGATTTTCTTCCACTTAATCTTTGGCAAAAGAGCACTTCATCAAGCTTTTCTTTTCCAAGCATAAGCCTAGATATAGTGCTATTTAATTCTAATATTTTATTCTTTAAATTTTCATTCTCATCTTTGAGGAAATCTTGAGAAGAATCATACAGCAATGAAGATAATTTATCTTTTTCTTCTCTAATACTTATCATCTCTTTAGAAAGAGATGATACCTCTTTCTTAAGAATTGAGTTTCTTCAATTCATCATGCATTTCATTTATTACTTCTAGTAACTCTTCACTATTACTCACAATATTATTCTTAGAAGAAGGAGAAGATGTTACCTCACTTTCATCGTCGATTGCCATCAGACAAAGGTTGGCAATTTCCTCGTATCCGACTTCTTTGTCCGATGACTCTTCTTCTTCTTCGTCATCGCTCCAGGTAGTTGCTATCATGGCTTTCTTTTTGAAGCTTTTGTATGGTTTGTTTGAAACCATACAATCAGCCCTGATGTGACCGGACTTCTTGCAGCCATAGCACGTAAGTGGTTCCCTTTTCGAAGTGGGATCCTTTGTATAAGGTTTATTGCTTTTCTTCAAGAACCTATGGAACCGTTTGGTGATTAAGGCCATTTCACGATCTTCCTCACTGCTCTCCACTTCTTTTTTCGATTCCATTCCTTTGTTGCTCGTAGAAGCTTTAAGAGCAATTACCTTTTTCTTCTTCTCATCATTATTGATGATGAGAGTCATTTCTTCTATCTCATATGTTAACAATGACCCAAGTAGTGTCTCAACATCAAGTTTGTCAAGATCTTTGGCCTCCTATATGGTTGTCTTCTTTGGTTTCCATGAGGGTGGCAGAGATCTCAAGATTTTTCTTGTTAGTTCAAACTCCTCAATATTCCTACCAAGCAGCTTTAAACCATTTACAATAGTTGTGAACCGTGAGTACATTTCAGAAATTGTTTCGTTAGGAGACATTTTAAAGGATTCGTATTCAGAAACTAGCATATAGATTTTTGATTTTTTGACCTCATAGTTCCTTCATATGTAATTTGTAATTTATCCCATATCTCTTTAGCCGAAACACATGCAGAGATTTTATTATATTCAAAAATATCTAAAGCATAATGTAAAATACTTGTTGCTCTGCTATTGAGAGACATTATTCTACAATCCCATATAGACTTTTGATTTTTTTGACCTCACCTGTTCCTTCATATGTAATTTGCATTTTATCTCATATCTCTTTAGCCGAAACACATGCAGAGATTTTATTATAGTCAGAAATATCTAAAGCACAATGTAAAATACTCGATGCTCTACTATTGAGAGACATCATTTTACAATCCTCGTCAGTGTACTCAGTTTTGAGTTTAGACATTGTATGATTGATCTCTCCAATAGTTATTTTCTTTGAAGGAATTCTAGGTCCTTCTTCAATGACTCTCCACAGATTATAATCTTGTCATTCGACTTAACAGTCTCTCTGTATATCATGCATAAACTCACTTTTCCCCATTTTTAAATGTCTACCATACTAAATTAACAACATCAAGCACTACTCTAGCCTGTTCATCAAGTTTATGCTATAAGCTATTAACTCTATCATCTGTTACATTCATTTTCTTAAGATCATGTGCAAGAGCTTATCTTAGCTCATCTCTTTCAACTTCGGATTCTCTCACACCTTTACCAATATCAATTATGTTGTCAACACGTTCCCTTCTAGGAACCACAGATTCAGACTCAACCTTAACTTATCAAAAATATTGGGGGCCTACCACGCCCTCTCAAATCAACAACTCTAACTCTAGCTCTAATGCATCCACGTGTCATCCTCAGACTGTTCATTATAATTTATTTTAATCTTCCACTTTCTTGCTTTTTATGCAGTCTACAGAATCATAAAACCTAATGCTCTGATACCAAAATTGTAACGACCCATCCCGGGTTGGCCACCCCCGAGACGATATCATCATATTTTGAGAATCCTAGCACGACACATATATGCAACAATAAAAAAATAAATAACACCAAAAGAAATTTTACATCAATCTGATCTTTAAACATTAACTACAACGTAAAATGCATGAATGTTTACAAATAAATTTTTCATTTTATTTTCTCATTAGTCTGAGGATGATGACACACACATGGCTTACAGAAAATGATTTCTTCTGAACTTCCACTCACCAAACTATTTGTTAAGCCTGCTACCTGAAATTCATTGTACAATGGGGAGTGAGTTTCACAAGCTCAGTGAATTAAATTTACTAAAACTACTCATTTGTATAAATAGTCTTTTAATATTTAAAAACAATTTGTATCTCATACACTTGATGCTAGCACTCTACTGTCACTTCAAATGCCATAATATCCATTCTCTATCAGTCTCTTCCTCTTATTTATTGGTTCACCTCAAGACCATCAATTATCTCATAATTTCCTCGTAATGAGGTTCACATCATAAAATTTACCATTTAGATGGTTCTTATCACTATAATAATAACACAACACACCTCAGCATTTCAAAAATCTTATCACCATAACTGTCTCTTTTTGTGAGACTCAACCATTTATAATTAAATTCACAATTAATACATCACACATCAGCATTTCAATAATGTAAGTAATAATTAAAACAGATGCAATGCATGAATGATTATGATGGGAACGTCTTCCCACCTGTCGACAGGTTGTTATTATCTTAGACCGACTGTCTTCCCGGTTTTTTTATTCTCATTTAGACTGGCTGCTTTCCCGGTTCTTTTATTCTCATAAGACCAGCTGCCTTCCCGGTTCTTTTATTTTCATTAGACTGACTATCTTCCCGTTTTTTCGTTTTCATTAGATCGGCTGTCTTCCTGGTTCTTTCATTTTTGTTAGACCGACTGCTTTCCCGGTTCTTTTCTTTCTTATTTAATGCATATGTATATAAGCAATGATATGAAATATGTATATAAACAGTAATATAAAAACAACATATAAATTCAACACACTTAAATTGGCTATCTTCATTTTTCTCAAATTTATATAGCAAAAATTCCACTAAATTCCTCTCATCCTAAATCACATCAAATACTCCATTAAAGCTTGTCAAGATCCACTAAATTTCATTCCAAATTATATCCAATCATCTATCAAAACTTGTCAAAATCCACTAAAATTTTATCCCAAATCATATCAAATCATCCATCAAAGCTTGTCAAGATCTACTAAAATTCATCTCACCATAATTCGTATTAAAGCATCAATATAACTCATCAAGAATTTCACTTATCGCTTTGATTATTAAATCAACTTATTATTCCAAAAATATTATTTCTCTCATAATAATTTTCTACATGTCCAAAATTCATATCATAATTATCAACCATATCTTTATCTATCACCACAAAATAAGCTAAAAATTTATTTTAAATATTATCACTAAATTTTTTATTTTTATTTAGACTACTTAAAGTAAATCCAACTCACCACGTAGCTTTTAAAGCTACCCGTGGATCACCTCCTTGCCTTTCCCGTTTCTCTCAGAAATTCTCTCGGTTGTAGATCGTCAACACCTGACATCATATTTATATAAATTTCTAATTTATTCTTCAATTCGATATAAGCCACAAACTTTGAAAATTCCCACTTTGAATTTAGGGAAACTTCATAAATGTCAGAAATTTAAAAATAACCATTATATCATTACCTTATGTTTTTCTGATAGCTTTTCATGATTCTCTATGAAATTCCGCAGAAAACTCCTTCAAAATTTTGCTCTTTCAACATTTCTTTGAGTCCCCAAGTGTTTAGAGAAAAATGAGAGATTGAAAGAAACTTAAACGAAATTCTTAGCAGCCCAATTTTGCATTCTTAACATCCTTATATGTCCCCCCTAAACTTCCACGAATTTGCAACGTGCAGCCTCCAAAATGTTTTTCAAACTCAACACACACCTTCGCCCCCCCCCCCCCCCCCCCAACTCACTGCCACGACACAAAAAATGTGTCAAACCTACAATTTCTTTCACTTTGGCTTAACAGTAGGTTTTGCCACCTGCTGCCACATTTTTTTGACTTAGGTTTTTTTTTTTTCAAAACTTTTTTTTTTCTCTTTTTTCCTTCTGGAAATTCAAGTCCAATTTTTTTTTACTTTTCTTTTAATGATGTCCACGTCCACGTTTCAGTTTTTTTTTTATTCAATACTAAGTCCTTCGCGTAACTATATTATTTAAACTTCATGTCATATTTATTAAATTACTTATTTATTCTTACTTTACAAATACAGGTATTACATGTGGTGTCTATGTGGACACGACTAACCATTCACCTGCTAATGTCACTTACTGATATCATCCTGATGTCTGGTTGATCCGAAGGTCAAAATTTTATTTTTCCAGTGAACCTTAATAGTTTCGATAAAAGATTTTTCGACGTCCGATCGCCGTAAAGTTTTGAAAACATGTAGATCTAAAGACGGAGAAGCTATTTTTGTGGATTGATCTGAATTTTGACAATTAAATTTTTGCATATTTGACGGTCAAAATTATGTTTTCCCGGTAAACTTTTAACGGTTCCAATGGAGGACTCTCCGACGTCCGATCACCGTGAAACTTTGAAGACATGTAGATCGAAGGTTGGAGAATTTTTTTGTGTGAGATGATCTGAATTTTGATGGTTAGATTTGTGCAGATCTGACATTCAAAATTTTATTTTCTCGATAAACTTCAACGGCTCCAATAGAGGACTCTCCGACGTCCGATCACCTTGAAACTCTGTAGGGTGGTAAATGTGGAGGTGGAGAATGTAGTGTACTCCGATTGGATCATTGACGGTTGGATCATCATTGATCTACTTTTTAGCGATATTTTGACGGCGTATCGAGACCTTGATGGCTTATCTTTAACAACATCTTTAGAAAAAATATTTTGTCTTTCCCATGGACGATGCCATCTGTTGATGTCAAAAATTTGCCTCCCGGATTTTTGCACATTTGGGATACACATAAAATAGAAGGTCCCTGGGGGTTATGCTCCAGGGACTCTCCGACGCTAAAGTCAGTCATATGCATGAATAATAGGAGAATATCAAAGCTTTATAATGGTAAGAGTTGTTTGTTGTAAATTGTGAATATGTACCTTTTATGGTGATAGTCCCTTTATATAGTGTGTTAGAGTTTAAGAAATTACTTTTTTTTTTTGAGAGGTGGGCTATGTGTCATTAGGTTATTGGAGAGGGAATTTTCCTCTACATCAGAAGCCCCCCACTTCCTTTAAGTGTATTTATGTGCTTGAGGAAGTATAATGGAGCTTGTGTCGTTGGTTGCACGCTTCAGTTTGAGAGACATGGGTTCGAGCATATGAGGCTAAGTCAAAATGCTCGACCTTGGAGACTTGGGCCCGAACATATGAGGCTTAGTCAAAATGTTCGGCCTTGGAGACATGGGCCTGAGCATATGAGGCTTAGTCAAAATGCTCGGGCCCACGTCTCCAAGCCCGAGCATTTTGATCGAGCCTCATATGCTCGAACCCACGTCTCTAAGGCCGAGTATTTTGATTGAGCCTAATATGCTCGATCCGACGTCTATAAGGGCGAACATTTTGACTGAGCCTCATATGCTCGGACCCACATCTCTCAAACTGAAGTGTGCAACCAACAACATAAACTCCATTATACCTCATCAAGCACATAAATATACTTGAGGAAATGGGGGGCTTCTGATGTAGTAGAAAATTTCCTCTCCAATAACACACATAGCCACCTCTTAGGGTAAAAATGTAATTTCTTAAGCTCCAACAAGCAATATAAAAGAACTCTCAACATAAAAGGTACATAATTCATAATTTACAACAACTCTTACAATTATATAACTTTACTATTATTATATTATTTATGCATATGACTGACTTGGGCGTCGGAGAGTCCTAGGGACACAACCTTTGGGGATCTTCTTATTTACGTGTCTCTCAAATGCGCAGGGATCCGTAAGACAGATTTTCAACATCAATAAATGATCTAAAGAAACTTGGGGTAAAGATCAAGATAGCTAAGGTCTCTTAAGAAGTGTAAACAAACTTCAACCCAATATAGTCCATTATTGAAGTTAAGGGGCTAGAAAATATCACACATGTCGCTTCTTTCCTTTGTACTGTTTCTATCCTCTCTATGCTCATTCTCCCTCTCTCGCCCCAAAATTTTTTACCTGGCTCAGGTCTAAACCCAATTGTTTAAACTAACTCGAAACTTCACTTATAATTTTGAGGAGTTTCATTGATAACATCAATATAAGTGTGAGACCAAAAATTAACATTACCAGTAAAAGTTTTAAGATTATCAATAGATTTTCGAACTAATTTAAATCATTGATTTAAACCCAAGCCAACAAAAAAAAAAAAAAAAAAAAAAATACTGCTCCTACTATTGTGCTTTCTTAAGCAACATTTACCTTACAAGAAAGATTCCCCAAACGGCCAAAAAAACCACCCATTTCTGCGGGTTTCACCCATCCTCAGATCAAAATTTCTCGTTTACACCCCCACTTTCTAATCAAATTCCCATTCCAAATCAACAAATCAACATGCTGATTCGATAATTCAGAATACCCATCTCCACTAAACCCTTTACATTTATTTTTATTGATTAATTTGTATCAAAACCCTATCAGTTTCACATTTTGGTTTTTTCTCTGTAATGAGTCTCTCATTTAATGGCTCAATCTTTTTCCCATGTTTTCCTTCTCTTGATTCTCTACGGCATCTTGACGTTTTTTCCCATTGGGCCTTGTTTGTCCATTGATCCAAACAACGATGAGTTCTCGATTATCGGCTTGGACGCCTATGCATTTCACGGAGACTACTCGCCTCCATCGCCACCGCCACCTTCCTTGCCACCTCACCTTCCATCGCTCTCATGCGAAGACCTTAAAGGTATAGGGTCCCTCGACACCTCTTGCAAGCTCAATACCAGCTTGATCATCGAAAGCGACGTGTATGTAGAAGGAAACGGCAGTTTACACATTCTCCCCGGTATTCTCTTGAGCTGCCCAGTACTGGGTTGCTTAGTTTTGTTTAATTTAAGTGGTGAATTCACTTTAGGCCAAAACGGGATGATAATTGCCGGGACAGTGTCCGTCTACGCTTCGAATGCAAGTTTTCTTGGTGGGTCTGTGGTGAATGTAACTGGCTTGGCGGGCAAGCCCCCGTCTCAGACCAGCGGCATCCCCTCCGGGGAGAAGGGCGAAGGAGGCGGCCATGGGGGCAGAGGCGCTAGCTGCGTGATGGATAATACAAAATTGCCGGATGATGTGTGGGGAGGGGACGCGTATTCGTGGTCATCATTGGCTGAGCCCTGGAGTTATGGTAGTAAAGGCGGAACGACAAGTAAAGGGGAGGATTATGGAGGGGAAGGAGGTGGCAGGATAAGGTTAGAGGTCAAGAGCTCGATTGAGGTTGACGGGAGTCTCTTGGCTGATGGCGGTGATGGTGGTGTCAAGGGTGGAGGAGGGTCTGGTGGCAGCATTTATATCAAGGCTCGTCGAATGTAATATTGTTCTTTCGCTTTATTAGTTTGACTTGATAAGTGATAACATGGTTTTATATTTATGGTTCTAATATAGTTCGCTTTATTATATTTATAGTTTTGGTTTTCTGTGATCAATCATTAATTATGATGGTTTTGAAGGTATTCCGAGTTGAGTGATCAGTAGAAAACTTGTCATATGCTTCTTTCTCCTCACATAAATCATGATTTTTTTTTTTGTGTTATTATGTATGGCATGTTATGTATGTTTATAGTGCAAGTATTGGGCTGTCCTTTGTTTGCGAAAGATTAAACTATAAAACAAGAGAAACAACAAGTAGATTTGAATTCATTATTCGTAGTGAGTATCTCTGTATAGGGAATTCAGTAAAATCTTGGAAACAAGAGAGATATGATTGATATATTGACATGGCTAGGACATTCTTATGGATGTATAATGATTGAGAATTGGTCTTGGATAAGTGAGTTTTCAGTGAGGTGGGTGTTTTCTAGTCTCTCTCTTTCTCACACACACACACGCACACACATTCTCGGTCACTCACTCTAAGTTTTGTGTGTTGGTGTTCACTAAGATTCTGTTACTCATTTCATCTTGCATTTGGGCAGATTTTTGTGATTTGGAACAAGGTGGGTGTTTATTAGTAGATTTAAATGTTTATTTTTAGATCCATAAATGGCTTTTGCCTGATAACTTTTTCTATGAAAAGCAGGACAGGAAGTGGACGGATAAGTGCCACTGGGGGAAATGGATTTGCTGGAGGTGGTGGTGGAAGAGTATCAATTGATGTTTTCAGCAGACACGATGATACCGAGTTTTTCATTCATGGTATGAATTTGACTTTATTTCTTAAATCTTTTTATCCCTTTAAACACGACTAGCTAAATTTTCATTTTCGTGATTTTAACCAAACCTTATCTGTGATTGTGATATATCATAAGTAATGTTGGAACTTCCTTATAATATGGCTCTTGTATAATGCTTGCGTAGTAGGGACATGCCCCCTTGCAATTTTAATAATATTCCTTATACGAAACGAAGAAATGTATTCTCACTAACTTATGTTGTCTATAACTTCTGGGCATTCTATCTTGATCTACTGTTTCACAGAGAGAGAGAGAGGGAGAGAGAGAAACTTAAGTTAATTCTTAGTTTGCATGTGATCATTTTGTATCTAAATAACGTAATGTGTAGCAACTTGGGGTCTGTTCCTGTAGCATGAACTTGTGGCATATGGTAAGGTTAGTAACATAGTATTTCACTATCTACCATAGAATAATCCAAAGTCGTATGATTGTTAATCATTTAGATAAAATCCCTCATCCCTTCTCACAATACTTATATGAACTTATGGTTTTGGTTTGAATATCTTCATCATCTTTCATTTCTCTGTTTTTTCTTAGATAATTACTCTTTTGAAGAGGTTGTCAGGCCTTTTTTTTCCTGTTTCTTAGATTTAAACTTTTTGGGAAAAGGTTATGCACACATTTTTGGCCTTTCAGAAGGAGCACTCTTTGGTATTGTTGAGATTCATTTTTGTTAACATGATAGGCTAATTAGCTTCTTGGCCAAATCTATGGTGAGTTACCTTAAAACAAGTCACCATAAAATTTGTTACATTTTGCGGTATTCTGGGTTATATTTGGTGTAATGTAAGAATATACGACCAAATATAGCTCAGATTACGGAAAAATGTAAAAAATGTTCTACCACAATATGTAACCCATTACCGCATAATGTAACAAATTTTATGGTGATTTATTTTAAGGCAAGTCACCATAGCAGGACCCGGCTATTCTCAATTCTAATGGTGGTTGGTTGATTGGATAATCGGAAAATGCTCTGTCCCAGAAATGATAAATGATGTGGCATAAAGGTTTGCTTCAAGAGCATGTATTCTCAGTTGCGTTTAGGTTTTTTTACATCTTTCTTATACCTATCTTTTGCCAGGATGTTTATTTTATTTTATTTTATTTTGCTATTACTTTCAACACTAAATATGATTTCTTCTGCCAGTTGGATTAATTTAGTTTTTCAAGAATTTGATAAAAATAGTTGTTGAGTTTCATTTACTGGCATCAACAGGTGAACTATGCCTCTCTCTCTTGCAAACACAAGCGCGCGCGCACACATACACACACACAATGTTGCTTGGGCTCTCCACTTTGGTGGCGTACCCGAGTTGGACATGACATGAAACTAGTGTGGGGGTGGGATCTTTGTTTGACACTCCTTTAAAACTTCAGACACGTTT
Organism: Bretschneidera sinensis; assembly: GCA_023935145.1. NCBI lineage: Eukaryota > Viridiplantae > Streptophyta > Magnoliopsida > Brassicales > Akaniaceae > Bretschneidera > Bretschneidera sinensis. The sequence goes on from CM043701.1 coordinate 20,245,420, forward strand.
CGTCCTTAGTCCAAGAAAACAAGGTGGTTTTAGGTAGGGGTGTGCAGACGGTCAGTACAGGTGGTTAAAATTTTTTAACCATAATTTTTTGGTATAATTTTTTTAACCATTCCAACCAACTTACAATAGTACTTTCGACACTGATCAACCGAATTAATTTCATCCGGTTAGGGTCGGTTTGGTTAAGGTCGGTTAATCAGTTAACCGACCCTACGTACCGTTTTCCAATTTTGCAGTTTTTTCCAGATATTCCCGGATTTCTAGATTTTCAAACTTCTCAGTTCTCAAAATACAAATAAGAAAATGAAATCAAATTCGAAGTATGTTTTTTGATAAGTAAAATTGTATAAAAAGAAAGGCGCACTGAGGGAGTGCAACCCTTTTACAACGATATCTATAGGATAGATCGTTCACAAAAAATTTCCCTCTGAACAAAAAATTAAGGGCATTGAACCAACCGTCTTTATCATCAATAGGTCTATCAATGCTCTCATTCCACATAATCCAAAAAATAGGGAGGAGAATCAATGAGTAAGCTTTCTTAAGATTCTTAGAAACCCGTAACCCACTCCAAGCCCACACTTCATCTTTCACGCAGCCAACAAACACCAAAGGAACACCTAAAATGTGAGGCTTGTTACCTCTTTTGGTTCGGACGTTCACAAATGAACTTATCAAGGAATCGATGATTCTTCATTGTGGCGTTCATCTCCGACTTATCAATCAATCTTTCCACAATTGATTGTGGTGTCTTCATTATACCAAGGTTCTTGCTTCAATACAAGCAACGGGTCGCGGTGTCATATAAAATCTATTTTCTAGATGATTTCTTGGGCAAGTATTCCAATATTGTTTGTCGGGTCTCAAAGCATGTCGATGAAGTTCGCATCATTTGGTATCAGAGCCAGCTTCTAAAAATCAGATTTACTATCAATCTATCTTTCGTTTCTTGTGGTCATCCTATCTTGTCCGTTTGTGTTCATTTTCTTTCGCTTGTTTTTATGTTGTGCACCTAATAAAAAAAAAAAAAAAGGAGTGAAAAAAAAATGGTAAAAATCAAGAACGGCATGCGCACGTGGATGATTCGAGGTCGAATCCTTTTGAAGAGAGAGGGAATGATGAGAATCAACGAGCACCATTAAAGGATTCAGATGCAACAGCCTTCTGAGTTTAGGCCCATCATAACAGGCCCAAACAATATCATTTTTGAGACTTTCTTGGGTCCAAATTGAAGTTCAAGACGTCATCTTTCCAACCCAATAATTTTCAACCCATTTGGAGATGTGTGCAAGAAGATATGACCATTTTCAACCCATTTGTAACCTTTGCAAATGTAACATCTATTAACAATCACTATTCTCCTTATTTGTAAATTGTTAATAGTAAGAATCTTCTCCTAAAAGGCTTCCCACACAAATAATTATACTTTTGTTTAAGGGTATGAAGACACCGAATTGCTTTCCACGAGAAATTGGAAGATCCTTCTGAAGGAGCCCTCACAAGAAGAATCTTATAAAAATATTTCACTTCAAACCCTTTATTCGGGCTATCTCTCCATCTAATCAAATCCTCTCTAGCCAAATCCATCTTATAACTATACAAAGCTTCCAGAAAACTTTGAACCTTGCAACCTCCTAATCATGGACATTTCAAATAATAGGCACATCCTAAGAGATTATACCATTAATCAAAGAGATGCACAAACAAATAAAAGCTTCTTTATCTCTCACAATAGCATAGATATATGGAAATTGGTCTTTTAAAGGAGTGTTCCTAAACCATGTGTCATGCCAAAGCCAAGTTCTCTCCCCATTACCCACCCGCACGAAAAGACAAGGACACAAAGCCTCTCAACCTTTTCGAATCCATTTCTACACCCTTACACCATAGGCATTCCTCCCTTCCTTAGACATCCTCCCGTTAGGATTCATCCCAAATTTAGCTTTCACCACTTTCCTTCAAAGATGATCTATCTCCTGAAGAAATCTCTCTAACCATTTCCCAAGGAGAGTTTTATTGAATAAAGTAAGGGATTTAAGACCAAGTTTTCCATCGGTTGCTTAACCACACTCCACCTCACCAAATGATACTTGTATTCCTCCCCTGTATTGCCCAAGCGGAACCTCCTTTAATATCTTCCGACCGATTAGCCATCGAACTAGGAATAGAAAAAAGAGACATAAAATAGATAGGAAGGCTAGAGAGAGTACTTTTAAGGAGAGTAAGCCTTCTTCCTTTTGAGAGATAGTGATTCTTCCAACCGATTAATCGTTTTTCAAATTTTTCCACAATGAGATTCCAAACACTTTTGTCCTTGAAATTAGCTCTAAGCAGAAGACCAAGATAAGTAAAATGAAGTAACCCCAAATTGCACCCCAACAAACTTGCAAGAAAACGACCATTAATATTCTCACCAAGAGGGATTAAATCACTCTTACTAAGATTAACCTTAAGCCCTGATACCGCCTCAAAGCAAAGAAGAACACACCAAAGCTGTATGATTTGAAGTGCTTTCGCCCCACAAAAAACAATTGCGTCATTGACAAAGAGAAGATGAGACACACTCACACTACCTCCATTTCTCCCCACCTTGAAATCACTCAAAAGCCCCTTGCCTATTGCTTTCACCAACATTTTGCTAAAAACCTCTATCACCAGAGTGAACAAGAAAGGAGATAAAGGATCCCCTTGTCTAAAACCTCACGAAGCTTTGAAGTAACCTCAAGGACAACCATTAACAAGGATAGTGAATGAGGCCGAAGATATACATTTGTAAATCCACTTACACCATTTGTCCCCCAAACCCATCTTTTTCAATAAGTAAATCACAAAGCCCCAACAAACATGATCATAGACTTTTTCCATATCAAGCATATAAATCACCCCTCCCCCTCCAACTTGTAAATGGGCATCCACAACTTCATTAGCAACCAAAGTGCATCCAATATTTGTCTACCCTCAATGAATGCATTTTGATGAGGACTCATCACTTTCCGGATTACTTTCTTCAATCTAAAAGTAAGAACCTTCAATGGAAAGCTTATAAATACACCCCACAAGACTAATAAGTCGGAAATCTTTGACATTAGAAGCTCCCACCTTTTTCGGAATAAGGGCAGTAAAGGTAGAATTAAGACTTCCCACAAACTCCCCCGAAGAATGGAACTCCTCAAATAGTCTAAGTATATCCCCTTTTAGAACTTCCCAATTATGCATAAGAAAAGCCATAGGGTCCGGAGCCTTGTCACTCTTACAATCCCGAAGAGCAACAAGAATTTCCTCCTCATCAAAAGGATGTTCAATCCAATTTGTCTCTCTTCCATCGATACTAGAGAATTCCAAACCATCTAAATTCAGTTTACTATCACACATCTCCTTGTAGAGAATCTTATAGAAGTCGCAAATTGCCTCTTTCATACCCGCCTCCTCCTCAAACAACATAACATCTACCTCAATGGAGCCAATAAAGTTGTGTCTCCTATTATCATTAGCCATACGGTGAAAGAATTTAGTGTTTCTATTACCCTCCCGAAACTAAATTTCTCTAGATTTTTGCCTCGAAGAGATTTCTTCTAAGAGATTAGCTTAGAAAGTTCCTTCTTAACCCAAATCCTTCTTTCTTTTTCCTCCCCCTAAATAATCGAAGCAATCTCCTTCTCATCGAGCCCACTAATCTCACCCAACAAAGCATTAAAAGTGTAGTTAACATTCCCAAGAGTTTCTTTGTTCCATTTTTTCAACTCGTCTTTTAAAGATTTCAATTTTGAGGCCACCACAAAACCATCAAAACCCCTCAAATTATAACCATCTCACCACCCTTTGACAAGATCCCGAAAGTCGTCCACCTTAAGCCACATATTATCAAACTAAAACTGAGTCGGACCCCAATGCAAACCCCCATCTTCAAGCACAATTAGATGGTGGTTTGAAGTGGGCCGACGCAAAAGCTTCTAAATCAAACTAGGAAAGAGAGCTTCCCAGCAACCGATGACAAGGAAGCGGTCAATCCCAGATAACGAGGGAATCTCCCTAAAACTCGACAAAGAATCAATCAACAAAGTAATGAATCAAATTCATCATCTCCTTACCATTTGGCTTACTAATTGCAGAGGACAATACCACTTCATCAATATTTAATGATGCTAATAAATAATGCAAACAAAGCTCAGAAACTGAAAAACCATCTTGTGCTATCATCAGAAAAATCAAATCCTCCTTACCATATTGGATTCCTTCACAGAGAGATTCTGATTGCTTGCCTTCTCAATAGTTAATAACGCTTGGCTGTCCCATTCCTCCCTCACCTTAACCATAGAGCTAAAAGCATCTTTAGGCGGGCAAAGAAAGTACTTCAAAATGGAAAGTAAATCAGATGATCCAAGATCCGAAGCATGCTTGATGCAAAGACAAAGCAAGTCAGACCTCTTCTTCACTAGACTCGTAATCAAATTCAAATAACATGAATGCTCAATAAGCCCGTTAACAACCAAAGTCTCTACCAATTCCCAAATCTCCGAACTGACACAGGCTTCCAAAACCAAACCAGCCAAATCTCGACCCATCAAAGACAGAGATGATGGATTTAATACAGTGGGGGTAGACCTGATATGGCGGCCGGAAATTTCAGCAGGGAGATGGGTTAGAGTTTCAAATGGGGGGGAGGTTGGCTGATGGGGGATTGCAGCAGATGAGATTGGATTGAGAGTTTCGAGATATTGGGGTTGCTTAAGGTTTGTATACTTATATTAGTTATTATATTTAATATATTATTATTAATTTAATTAAATACTTAAAAGTCTTATCGGTTAAATGGTCGGAACGGTTAAGGATTTTTTTGACCGCCACTGAACCAATATACCGATGTATACTGTGCGGTTAACCGATTAACCATACTGTTTTGCTTATTTTGGTTCGAAAAGGTCAATTAATCGGTTTTAACCGCCTATTGAATACCCCTAGTTTTAGGTGAGTGGGTTTGACTCTTCTTTAGATGGTTATAATTTTTTTGACCAGGCTGCTACCCTTCTACAACGTTATTGAGACTAATCTTAAAATAAATATTCATATTGCTTCGTGTAATTATTTAGGACATCTTATTACTATTTAAATATATAATGAGTCGGCGCACCAGTATTCACTTTTTGGACTTCTTTAACCCGTATTCCCATATCTTAAACTTAGAGCATACAACACTCACACCTGAGTCTGAGCAACATAGCACACACACGAACACAAAGAGATAGAGGAGCTTTATCTCCATTTGGTGATAACTAAAATCTTACAAATTATGTAGCCATATATTTTGTTTTAATGAGCTTGACATCTTGTTTCAGGCGGAAGGAGTTTTGGCTGTCCTGAAAACTCGGGTGCTGCTGGAACATATTATGATGTTGTGCCTCGGTGTCTTATTGTCTGCAATCACAACCTGTCCACAAACACTGACATGCTTCTGTTAGAGTTTCCGAAACAGCAGCTTTGGACAAATGTTTACATTCAGAATCATGCCAAGGCTTCTGTTCCTTTATTTTGGAGTCGTGTTCAGGTCATTAAAAACCTTGCTTCACATCCGTACTTGAGTATATTCTATGTTTATCTTTTCTAGGTGATGATTATCCTTTTTCCTGTTGATAAAAAACATCTTGTGAAGATGTTTTCTTGATTATGCAAGTTCACACATACGTATATTTTATTAGTAGAATATATATAAATAGGGAACCAAGGGGATACTAACCCATCTACAAAAACCACCTATTTCAACAAACACTGCTCTATATCATAATTAAGGGTGTGCGACCACCTATCCTTGTTGGTGACCATTGACTTATCCTTCCCATGAAAAGCCCTTCTATTCAATTCGTTCCTAACTATCCAAAAGATGGAGAGGGTAATCAAAGTAATGACTTTCCTTTTTTCTTTATGTCTTGAATACCCCACCAAGCTCACACCTCCTCCTCAATGGAATTGGCTCCAACCCAAGACAAGCCAAGCATCAAGGGAGTCATCTCCAACAAATGCCTTGTCCAAGAACAACACACCAAAAGATGATGAACAGATTTGGCCTCCTCCTCATAAAGATAGAACCAGTTACTTTAAAGCAAGTAAAGGGGATAAAAGCATTCCATTCCCTTCTTAACCACTCCTGCACTCCCACTCCATAGGGACCCCTAACTTCTTTGAAAGGCCGTACTTAGCTGTGATCCAAGCCATATTTAGCCGCAATGACTATCCTCCACAACTGGTCTCTTTCAATCATAAACTTGCACAACCACTTAGCAAGTAAGGCTTCGTTGAGAAGAAAGAGATTTCAAGCCCACCTCTCTTCTCTCACTCGTTTGTTTGATCACTTTCCATTTCACCAAGTCATACACCTCTCCCATATTTCCTTATAGAAACTTTCTCTGAATTCCTTCCAATCTTCTTGAAATTGCACTAGGAATAGAAAAAAGGGACATGTAATAGATAGGAAGACTAGAGAGAGTGCTCTTAATAAGTGTCGACCTTCCCCCTTTTGAAAGATTAATGTTTATTCCACCCAGTTAAATTTTCTTGAGACAGTCAACAATGGAATCCCAAATGCTTTTTTCTTTGAATTTGGCACCTAATGGGAGGCCTAAATAGGTAATAGGGAGACACCCATCCTTACACCCCAATACACTAGGGAAATATGCCCCATTTACTTTTTCACCAAGAAGGATTAATTCACTCTCACCTCGGTTTACATTTATGTCATCATCATCTATTATGACGTGTCTTCTGTCAACGTCTTGATTTTGGTGTGTTTACAAACTTAAATGGTAAAGTTAAACGGGGAAGCTTTAGTTAGTTTTTGGAATCATTATAAGACGTCTACAAGAGTTCTGAACCTTTCAATGAGAAGAAGTTGTAATGAAAGTGAGATACTGGATATCTAACAGTTTCTTCTTCTAAACGAGTAGACGATCTTCCTTCTCTACTCTGGGCCTCCAGTGAAGCGCACTTTGTTAATTATTTAATGATTTACGATGCTGTGATGTGCATGGGCTCTCATTATATGGTTGTCTTACGTTAGATTCTTCTTATCTTCATTATTGGGGTTCGCTATTTGTCTTTGTGTCTCGCATACATGCACTGGTACAAAAACTACCCACTACTACCACACGAATGCAGATGGTCTACTAAGCATGTAGGTTAAAATAGAACCTTGGAGTTGGTATTTTAACTTTAGCATTCTGTAATCTTGTCCACAGATCACAAACATGAATATTATGATCAAATGGATGTATGTTGGAATGTTAAAGATATTGGGTCATGCATAGGCCAGAATGAAAGGTACTAAAACTACTTGTTTTGACTGCCAATATCAAATAGATGCCAAGTTAAGAGATTGTTATAACTTATCAAAAAAGTTACGAGATTGTTAGAACATATTAAAAAAGTTACGAGATTGTTATAACAAAAAATATGAAGTTATATATAGAGAAACTCTTCTTAGGAGTAAAAAAAAGAGAGAATTAAATTTTGATGTACACTAATCTGTAGCAAACTTACAGAAAGGGTGAAGTGAGGCACTCATTGGACTTTGATTTTTGGCTTGGTGTATGTTATATGTTGATGCTTTAGTATGTTTATTCACAATACTACCCTTCCATATGTTGTCCTGTTCTTTCTGGGTTTTGTTCGTTTTTTCTACTTTCTCATTTAGTATGCTTTTCGCTCCAAATTTGTTAACGACATTCATTTTATCTTTTTCCTGTAAATTTCTTAGAATAGTATAATTGAGATGCCAATTGTGTTCTTCCAATCTGTTTATGAATTTATTAATGTTAAAATTCTAACATATGAAATAGGTTCGAGGACAAATTCACTTATCATGTGGTGCAACTCTGAGCTTTGGGCTTGCCCATTATGCCTCGTCGGAGTTTGAGTTGATGGCAGAAGAGCTTTTGATGAGTGACTCGGTTGTCAAGGCAAGTGGCAGGCACTTTTCTTTTCCTCTCTCTCCCTCTCTCTCTTGGGGTGGGGGGTAACTGTTGCAACTTTTGATGCATACACAAATGTGCACACACAGATTTCAAATCTGGTATAAAAAGTTCATAGTAATTTAGTTTTTAAGAGTAACCTCTGAATGGGAAATTTCACATGAGAGATTTTTCATTTGCATTATCCCATGTCAATTTGAATAACAGTTTTTTCACTCTCCAGTACATTTAGGGTGACTAATAATCCTTTGCTTATAATCTTTGAGTCTGGGGATATTTTTGTGCCAAATACTCTTATTGTTAGTATTATCCAAATATGAAGGCTTCGTATTATCTCTATCCTTACCTTTTAATTATATACATTCTCTATTCATTCATTCAGTTTTTTTAAATTTTTTTTTATCATGTGCTCTAATAATGCTTCTGTTGTTACAAACTGTTTCTATGGTGGCATTTTTCATCTGCACTGTGGAAATGATATGTCTCTTTGATTCTTTTCTTTAGTCTTCACTTAAGTATTGTACTGTGCCCTTGCCACCATTTGCAATGGCTACAATCTAGATTACTATTGTAGACTATGTTGTTATCATGTTGATAATGGTCCCCTGTATTTACTACTTTAATTTAAATTAGATATATGGAGCTCTGCGTATGTCTGTCAAGATGCACTTGATGTTGAACTCGAAAATGCTTATAAATAGTGGTGGTGATGCAATTGCGGCAACATCGTTGCTTGAGGCAAGCTATTTAGTCGTTCTCAAGGTATTTTACTTTCCACGCTTTTCTTATGAACCACAGAACCTTGATTTATGGTGCTTCTAAATATTAAATGACTGCTTTGAATTATGAAACAATGCTCCATACTTGGTTCAGGGATCATCTGTAATAAGTTCTAATGCTAATTTGGGAGTTCATGGGCAAGGTTTCTTGAATTTGTCTGGGCCAGGAGATATGATTGAAGCGCAACGTCTGATTCTATCGTTATTTTTTAGTATCAATGTAAGCTTAAGGCTTCTTTTATATTTATGTGTGTGCATTTACTCTTTAAAACTGAATTTACAAGTGTAGTTAGCTTATGTGATAGAATAATTACTAACATCTGTTTATCTTGTATGTAAAAATTTTGGCTGCCATATCAAATGGGAGAAAAATCTCTGGATGTTGCTCCTTAACCTTAGTTTAGGCAAAAGAGAGGGGGGGGGGGGGGGGGGAGCAAGATTGTATTGACTGTTGTTTTAGTTAAGTTAGGTTTAGATCTGGCAAGAATAAAATTCTATGAGAAGCAATTCATTTATTTTCAAATCAACCCATTTCCTATCTATTACTATTTTATTGACTAATACTTCATATTGGAATGTGATAAGAGTCAAATGTTTTGGCAATTCCTCATGGGTGGATGAATCAATATAGATTTTTTAGAGAAACTTTTTGGGCATAATTTTCATATCCTCTTTGTTTCCTTTACTTGTGTTAGTGGTAAAAATATTCCCTCTAATTATCTTTGTAGTAATCTGCAACTTATCTGAAATTAACTAATAGTAATAAATATCAAGTTATGGTTGTATATATTTTTCTTTCTTTCTTTTAAGCAAGCAAGGAAATAATGTTATTTTGTAAATGTCTCCATGTCCTGAAATGTACGCGTAATCATATCTGTATTTGTTTGCATATCATTTACTTGATTTTTCCTACCCTTGAAGCGCTTTTTTTTTTTTATTTTCTTTTTCCCATTTCTTAGACAGTTTTGGAATTCTTTGACTTCATTAACGTCCTTTTTAAACTCTGTTGGTATTACTTGTTCATGTGATGAATCTTTTTGATACAACACGTAGGTTGGACCTGGTTCCATTCTGCGAGGTCCGTTGGAGAATGCCAGTACTAATGACACGTAAGTTATGAATTTATAAATTAATTATTACTGCTATTGTTTATTTGATTAAATGTTTACTTCCTTAAACTGGTAGGACTCCACGGCTCTACTGTGAACTCCACGATTGTCCAGTGGAACTTGTTCATCCGCCTGAAGATTGTAATGTGAACTCTTCGTTGTCCTTCACTCTTCAGGTGTTTCATTAGCCTGATTGAACACTGAGTACTTATCTTGGTCAAATAGTAGTGCATTGTTCATTGTTCTGAGTGTCTTAGCCTTTTGGTTTCTGATAAACAGTAGGCTTTGCTTGCTACCGCAGATCTGTCGAGTTGAAGATGTTATAGTTGAAGGAGTCATGTTGGGATCTGTTATTCATTTTCACTGGGTTAGAACTGTAGTTGTCCATGCTTCAGGAGCACTCAGTGCATCTGGGCTAGGTATCATGTTTGCCTCTTTTCTGTTTAAATTTCACCACAATTTGAAATGGCTTGTTTATGTAAAACAGAAGAAATAAAAAGGAAATATTTATTTCAAAATCTTTATTCATTTCTTTCTTTTCCTAATTACAAATTTTTTTAATGCATTAAAAGTTAAAATTATAAAGTTGGACAATCTATGTTCATTCTAATAATGAACTATGTTTCGTGGAATCTTGATTGGACTGTGTGCAGGCTGCACTGGTGGACTTGGTAGAGGAAAAGTATTTAACAATGGTCTAGGTGGCGGTGGTGGACATGGTGGCAAAGGTGGGGAGGGATATTATAACGACAGTTTCATTGAGGGTGGTGTTGCATATGGAGATGCTGATTTACCCTGTGAACTCGGTAGTGGTAGTGGAAATGATAGTCTTGCTGGTGCCACTGCTGGCGGTGGTATTATAGGTATGCTTGGATGTGATGAGTCTAGTAATTTTGATTCTTAGTTACTATTTGTTTTTCCCCCTAAATGAGAATGATTGAAGTTGACACGAAGCAAAGTTCTTTACTTAATTTTTCTTTGTTCTTACGTGGTGCGGCCTTGGGGCTCAAACACCTAGATGGTCATAAAAATATATCCTGATATTTATACTTTGAAATAGTCAGTTTCATTTATCAGATTTTGGATTTTATTTAATTTCATCAATCATTTGGCTGCCCTTATCATGATATTTTGGTTCCCACTTAAGTTCATCTTACTTCAATTTAAGCTGCAATTTGGGTCATTAAATTGCAGCTTAAATTGAAATAAGCTGCAGTTAACTGGGAACCAAACAACGCCATTGTTGACTGAATGAATATTCTTTTTTCAGTTCTATTGGATTTTTGTTTTATATTTTTCATTTCTTGAACAGTGATGGGTTCATTGGAGCACTCACTCTCAAGTTTGTCTGTTTACGGTTCACTTAGAGCTGATGGAGAAAGCTTTGGAGAAGAAATCAGAAAGCAAGATGGTCGCATCATGTCAAGCATAGGTCCTGGGGGTGGATCTGGTGGGACGATTCTTTTGTTTGTTAGTTCATTGGTGCTTGGTAATTCTTCTACTATCTCAGTTGCTGGAGGACGTGGCAGCCCCAATGGTGGGGGTGGTGGAGGTGGTGGAAGGATTCACTTTCATTGGTCAGATATTCCAACTGGGGATGAGTATTTGCCAATAGCAAGTGTGAAAGGAAGCATCCACACCAGGTTTGTATGCAACAATATATATTACAATGCACTTATTCTGATGATGTGCTTCTTAAATTGGCGTCTGATGAATTATTAGGTTGTCTTAATTTATCTTTTTGATGAATATCTTACAATGCACTTTTCTGATCATTTGCTTCTGATCATTTGCTTCTTAAATTAGGGTCTGATGATATATTAGGTTGCCCTAATTTATCTTTTTGATGGCGTTTCAAAAGGTTGATTCATAACATTGTGATGGGAAACACGAAGAAGATTAGAATTAGGGATTTCAATTTAGGAATTGGGGGATATGGGAATGATTATGTAATTAGGAAATATTATGGGTATCTAGGTGTAGTTAATTTTATATTGTAGTTTCCTTTCATATTTCAGTTTCCTTATCGGACTAGGGTTAGGATCTCTATATAAGAGGCATCTCTATGTCATTTTTAGGCAGCTTGGAATTTGAATAATAAAATGAGAGTATTGAAATTAAACTCTGTGATTGAGTTATTTCGCGCCATGTGATTTGGTTGTGGTGTTCGCGTCCATGTGATTTGGATTGCGGTTTCCATGTGATTTGGATTGCGGTTTCCATGTGATTTGGGAAGATTCATGTGATTTGGATCAGTTATCTTTAATTTCCCTTGTTCATCTTTTATTCGTCTACTTTACGGCATCACATTGTGTACTAAACGTGTGCCATGTTCTTATGCAGCAATGAACATATGTTTATTTAGAAGGGTTTTCATGTTGTATGTTTCAATTATATAATCATGGTTTCACATAGACAACTTTTGTGTGGGTTTTATATATGATGGTCTAATCTTCGGAAAAAACGGTGTTATGTTTTATGGCATTTAGAATGAATGGAGACTCCCAGAGAGACATGACATAGTGAGGCTGTATGTAATATGTCTACCATGCTTACTGTGCCACATAGCCAGCAGGCGTATCCAGGAGTGGGAGGAAAATGAATGCCACCTGTCCAAAATAAGAGCCCTGAAATCTAATCTTAACATGCATCTTTGTTGCATGCATATTTTCAGTTCAAGTAAACAACTATGTTATGCATACGATTCATACTTGTTTTCGGACATAGATAAGAAAAGCATGACACTTAGAGAATTCAGCCGTTTTGAGAGACATAATCACATTGCACCCAATGAATCCATGCTAGGCTAGTGTGACTTAGTTGAGATCATAGTTGCTTGAATCATTTCAGATTACGCATTATAAATTTAATGAATGATCTTCCTCACTTTCCATAGTCTGTCTCAAACTATGTTACATTTAGAGAGAGTTGGAGACTTTTAAGTTATTAGCTTCCTTTATTGAAATTCTTTTGCAAACTTGTATTCATCAGCTGAAGAAAATAAATGCTTATTTGACTCGTAACTTTGTGAAGTATTTTCTTTCCATGAACCAGCATACAGATATAAACTTTACAACTATAGTAGTGCTAACAATGGGTGACCCGAGACCCTATGCTATTATAATACTTATTTTGCAGTTTTATCATAATATTTACTAGTTTTAGATGGTTAGTCAATAAGCAATTAACATAGGCTTTAGGCATTTCTATACTAGCAATAGAGGATATGCTCAGTTTTGTATATCCATAGAACTTGCTTATACACCCAGCTAGAAAACCAAAGAAAGCCGCTATAGATCTGCAAGCTGGAAAAGCTGGTTTTTTGTATTAAAATTACTGATTCCTTCAAGGCAAAGTTAATGGCAGACCTGCCATCACATACCTTTCACATCAGGACTGAAAAGAAAAGAGAATCTCATATTGGACAGAGGAAATAAAATTCGAAGTAAGGCCAGTTGGCTATTTTTGTAATGCATGGAACTTGAGGTTAATGGAATAGTGAAGATACCTATTTGAAAATGGGTTTTGAGTCTTTTGACCACCTTTCAGCCATAAAGGCTGCTTGTACAAAAATTAGTCATTCAATCCTCTATTTAATTTAGTACTGAGATTTTAGGGATAGGTTTCTGGTCTCTTAATATGGGCTCATATCCTTATAACAATGGAGAAGTGCAAAGCCTCAGTTGCAAAGTGAGAATGGATATGTGGATTCTGATGCTATGTAAATCAGTGAAGAAACTAGAGAGGAAGAACGAAAGAATTGTCGGGGTAAATGTTCCTATCCCCATGAATATTGCCAGGAAACACCTATATGAATCTGTGGACTTAGCTATGACAGGTCCCTCTTATCCTTTTTTTTGAAATACTTGGAAGACAACCTTTTCCCATTTATTTCTTTTCTGTCAATAAGATCTCTGCAACATTGGGTGAGTAGGTTTCAACTCATGGAAGAAAGGCACTTCTTCTTTATCATTTAGAAAATCCTCATACTACTTTTTAAGCATAAGACTTAATTGTTTTCCTTCATTTTGAACCAATTTGTTACTAACCAACAATGCTCCGTTGTGGATAATCGAATTTTGAGCCCCTTTTTTTGTTTCTCCTAATGGCAGGGGAGGATTTGGTCGAGGTCAGGGCCATGCTGGAGAAAATGGGACTGTTACTGGAAAGGCCTGCCCGAAGGGGCTCTATGGTATATTTTGTGAGGTAGCAATGAAATTTTGTCATGCCATGTGACTTGTGAACTTTTTGAAGCCCTAATGGTTAACATAGAGCAATAAATATGCTTTTGTGATAGGAACATGTTTAATTTAGATGTCAAAGTATGCTTTTGGGGCTCTATGGTGACCCAAAGTTTTCTCTGGTCAATTGCTTTTCCAGAAGTTTTCATCAGCGAGTGAATATATTCTTAATTTTATCTGACTCAATGTAGCCATTTCAATACTTTAGTTTGTCATACAGTTACATATTCTTTGGCTTATGTGTTTCCCTTGATAACGAAATAATTAAGGTGATTTTTTTATCGATTGCTTATTTGTTTTGAGTTTTGACTGTTGACAGTATCTTTAATATTTGAGCAAATTGTACCGCAGGAATGCCCTATTGGGACTTTTAAGAATATCAGTGGATCTGATAGGGCCCTTTGTCATAATTGCCTGTCTTATGAGCTTCCACATCGTGCCATATATCTTAACGTTCGAGGTAAGGGTCATTAGCCAGTTATGGTCACTGGATATACTAATGTTTGAGGTATCTCTAAAGTTTTACTCTAGCTGCATCTCTGTGAAAAGATGTCTCTGTCTTTGCCCCATGCTTTACTTTCTAAAGCTTGGAAATACTTTGGCTACTTGTGATTGTTTGTTTTCATTGATGTTGAGATGCATCGCATAATAAGGCTTGTAACTTTAGTATAAGGCGAAAGTTAACTTGCTTGTTGAGGACAAGGTTAGATGGAATTTGAATTTGTGTGGTAAGTTTGAGGTTAAGTCTTTCTATAAGGCACTCTTCTTGAATGAGTCCTGGGAGGTTATGGATAACTTTCCTTGGAAAGAAATTTTGAACAACTTTGCTTCGTTAAAGGTGACCTTCTTTGTCTGGGAAGCTTGTTGGGGTGACATGCTAAAGATTGAATCTTCAAAAAGAGGGAAAGTCTTGGTCAATAGATGTTACCTTTGTAAAGAGGAGGCTAAATCCCTTTATCACCTCCTTTTGGGATGCTTTTGTTAGAATTTAAGAGAGTAAAGAGATGTGAGAATTGAAGAGAATAAAGAGATTGTACAAATGCTTACTTGAGTTCTGGTATTGAGAATACAATTAAGAGTATATATAGGTTGTTAAAAGACAAAGACATTCCTTAAAACAAGGAAGGAAACATGGCCTAAAGTAAGCCTTAAAACAAGGATGAATATATGGCAAGTGTGGGTGAAGTGGAATAGTTAGTGACTCTAATTAAAGAAAAGAATATGGACTTTGCCATCCATTGACAGCCCCCTCAAATTGATGCAAGTTGATCAATAAGCATCAATTTGCTGCTTAAGAAGCAATGTCGATGGCGAGTGAGCGCTTTGGTGAAGATATCAACAATTTGTAGGTCAGTGGAAACATGTGGAAGAGTGATAACACAAGCTTCAAATGCTTTGCGGGTAGAGTGACAGTCGACTTCAATATGCTTCGTGCGCTCATGATAGACAGGATTGGCCGTGATCTGAATAACACTTGTATTATCAACATGTAGAGGTGTAGGATCAATTGCAGAAAAATCTAGCTCAGCAAGCAAACCTCGAAGCCAAATAATTTCGGAACAAACAAGAGACATTGCCCGATACTCAGATTCTGTAGATGACTTAGAAACTCTGTCTTGCTTCTTACTCTTTCATGAGATCAATGCATCACCTAAGAACACACACCAACCAGTAATGGAGCGACGTGTATCAGCACAACCAGCCCAATCAGCGTCGCTATAAGCAGTAAGTCGAGGAAAATTGCCTGCAGGAAAGAATAAGCCACGGGCACAAGTGCCCTGAATATAGCGTATGATCCTACGGACAGCAACCAAATGAAGGTGACGAGGGGTCTGAAGAAACTGGCTGACTTGTTGTACTGCAAAGGAAACGTCCGGTCTAGTAATGGTGAGGTAGACAAGACTGCCCACCAACTTTCGGTATAAACTAGGATCAGCAAGTAAATCACCCTCCTCTTTGCGAAGGTTGACATTCAATTCCATGGGAGTATCAACAGAAGTGGCCTCCTGTAGACCAGCTGTAGCCACCAGGTCACTAGCATACTTATGTTGATTGAGTGAAATACCCGACGGACTACGATGCACCTCAAGACCAAGAAAATATGTAAGAGACCCAAGATCTTTCATATGAAAGGACTCGGAGAGATGGGTCTTGAGCTGGCCAAGTAAAACAGAATCGGAACTAGTAATCACAATATCATCAACATAAACTAAAAGAACAACAATACCCATGTCTGATTTTTGAAGAAACAAGGAAGTGTCATACTTGCTCTGCTTGAATGAGAATTGTAATAAATTAGTTCGAAATTTATCAAACCAAGCCCTTGGAGCTTGTTTGAGACCATAAAGGGAGCGACGAAGCTTACACACATGTGAGTTTGGAGAAAGAATCAATCCCGGGGGTGGCTTCATATAAATACACTCTTTAAGATCCCCATGAAGAAAAGCATTCTTGACATCCATCTGATGTAGTGGCCAATCATTGGAAGCAGCAAGAGCTAGAATCGTACGAACAGTGGTCATCTTAGCCACAGGAGCAAAGGTTTCTTCATAATTAACACCATATTCCTGTTTATTTCCAAGTGCAACAAGCCGAGCTTTATAACGATCCAAACTTCCATCAGATCGAACCTTGATGGAGTAAACCCATTTGCAACCCAGGGGGACTATAGTGGAAGGACAAGGTGTAATGTCCCAGGTGTGATTGGCCTCTAAAGCAGCAATTTCTTCCTGCATAGCTTGTCGCCAACAATCATGCTTGACAGCATGTGAATAGCATGTGGGAATATCAAAATTGGACAATGCAGCAGTAAGAGCATAAGCAAACCACCCATACCTATCCGGAGGTAAAGATATTCGAGAAGAGCGACGTACCAAGTGTTCTGAAGGTGCTGCAACTGATTGGAGCATGATAGGATCAGATATCGGTTGAGCCATCGGAAGAGACTGTGGGCGGGAGCGTCTCGTATATACAATACCTGGTTTAAAGCGAGAGCTGACTTGATGAAGATCTGAAAATTGTTGCTCAAAGGAGGGGAGGACCACCGTAGAAGAAGAGGGCTCAGAGGACACAGGAAAGAAATGCTGATTTTCAAAGAAAATAACATTTCTAGAAATACGTGTACGATGTAAGGTAGGATCATAACAAACAAATCCCTTTTGACACATTATATCCCAAGAATGCACATCTAACAGATTGAGCAGATAATTTATGTCGCTCATGGGGAGGTAAATGGACAAAACATACACAACCAAAGATACGGAGATTATCATAACTAGGTTGTTTAGCAAACAAGCGGAAATAGGGAGACTCCATGTGTAAGATTTGGGAAGGTAAACGATTAATCAAGTGAGTAGCAATTTTCAAAGCCTCGACCCAGAATATTGATGGAACAGATGATTCTAACAAGAGAGTACGTACCACATCAAGAAGATGACGATTTTTGCGTTCGGCTACTCCATTCTGTTGGGGAGTAGCAGGACATGAACGTTGATGAATAATACCTTTAGAAGCCAAGAATTCCTGAAACTCAGTAGACAAATATTCACCACCAGAATCTGTGCGTAATGTCTTAATAGTCGCAGAAATTGATTGTCAACATATGCTAAAAAATTAGTGAAAGTACGAAAAACCTCAGATTTAGAGCGAAGAAAATAAACCCAAGTGAATCTGTTATAATCATCAATGAAAGTCACATAATATTTAAATTTTTCATGTGAACTAATAGAGGAAGGTCTCCAAACATCACTATGGATAAGATCAAAGCAGTGAGAAGCTCTACTAGCATGTTAAGGAAATGGAAGAATTTTGCTTTTACCAAGTTTGCAAGAATCACACTTAAGAGATAAAGAAGAACGTTCTTCATTATCAAGAAAACCAGAGTGCAATACATGAGATAAAATCTGAGTATTGGGGTGGCCTAAACGACGATGCCACACCATACTCAGATTTGGAACATTATTGCAAGCAAGAGACTTAATAGATGAAACTGGAGAAATTGCTGGGACAAATAAAAACAGTGGAAACAAGCGCCATACTTTAGGTCCCTTCGCGATTAGCCCTCCCGTTACCTGGTCCTGTACAACACAACCATCACCAGAAAAGTTAACAACACAATTGTTATTAACTAATTGACCAACAGAAATAAGATTCGTGGAAAGTTGAGGAGCAAGAAACACATCAGTGAATTTATGAGAGGCATCTCTGACAGCAGCGATTGGTAAAGAACTGCCATTGGCAGTCTGAATGGCAGATGGACCAACATAGGGTCGAACATGACACAGAGCGGTGGGAGTTGCTGAATAGTCAAAAGAGTGGCAACAGGAACAACCGCTGTAACAAGATCAGTATAGTCAGTCCAAAGAATCAGAAAGGCCGAGTAATAGTCTTGGATGGAAAGACTGTCATGTTGAAAGGTGGCAATTGCATGCTCTAACTGAAAGCGATAAGGATCATTATCTTGATGATAAACCTTCTTCAGATAAGTCCACATGGATTGAGTAGAGCGATGAGTACGCAAGTTGGTGACAATATGTGGCTCCACCGAACCAAGAAGCCAAGACATGATCCGAGCATCAAGCACAGTCCAAGAAGGAGAAGACCCAACATCCTTCGATTGGTCTGTATTGGATGTTTGTGCGACATCTGTGCCATCGATATGGCCCCAAAGTTCTTTTCTCTTGAGGAAAATTTCAAACTGAAAGGCCCATGTAGAGTAATTTTTGCCCGTAAATTTGACACACACAGGTGCAGAGTCCATTGCAAATAAGTGCAAAAAAAATAGGCCGACCAAAAAAATGCTGAAACCACCCAAAGCAGAAAAAAAGCAAACCGCTAAAGAGATCTGAGAACAAAAAAAACACCGAGAAATCTGAGACCCAAAGTCACAAAACACCTCTCTGAAAATAGAGGATGTCGTGAACGCCGAAACTGCTCAAACCAAAAAAAATAGGAGGTGTCGACAACACCAACCCAGAAAGAGAAGACTGAGAACAATACAAAACACACCGAAACACGAAACCGAGAAAAATTACAAGCGAGAGAAGAACCTAAGCAACCGGCTCTGATACCATGTTAGAATTTAAGAGAGTAAAGAGATGTGAGAATTGAAGAGAGTAAAGAGATTGTACAAATGCTTACTTGAGTTCTGTTATTGAGAATACAATTAAGAGTATATATAGGTTGTTAAAGGAAAAATACATTCCTTAAAACAAGGAAGGAAACATGGCTTAAAGTAAGCCTTAAAAGAAGGAAGGAAACATGGCCTAAAGTAAGCCTTAAAACAAGGATGAATATATGGCAAGTGTGGGTGAAGTGGAATAGTTAGTGACCCTAATTAAAGAAAAGAATATGGATTTTGCCATCCATTGACAGCTTTTTCATTAGGTAGATAATTGTGGGAGATGGCTCTTAGTGTGGTGGGTATCCGATGGGTGGTTACTGGCTCTATCCAAGAGGAGGTGTGGGCTTGGAGCGGCTTGAGAGCTTCAAAACAAATGAGGAAGGTTTATTCCTTGATCCCCTTTTAATCTTTTGGATTATCTGGAACGAAAGGAATAGGAGGTCTGTTGATGGTGAGAAAAGACCTGTAGCCTCGATCATGGATTAGTGGTTAAATACTTTTGGGTTTCAGTTTAGGAGAATTTTTTTTCCTTTTAAATGATGAAGACCTCATAGATATACTATCTTATAGATAGCTTTTTTTGTAAAGTCCACCCTCTTGGTGCCCTTGAAATACAATGTTGTATTTCTAAAAATTAAATAAATAATAAAGATTGCAAATCTAGAGATTTTTGTTTCCTTTATTTAATTGTATTTGTTCCATACTTTTTCAGGTGGTGTTACTGAAAGTCCTTGCCCATACAAGTGCATTTCTGACAGATATCACATGCCGCACTGTTATACAACAGTTGAAGAGTTGGTGTACACTTTTGGTGGGCCATGGTTCTTTGGTCTTATTCTTATAGGTCTTCTTGTCCTGTTAGCTCTAGTTCTTAGTGTTGCACGGATGAAATATGTTGGTGGGGATGAATTACCAGCTCCGGTACCTGCTCGACGTGGCTCCCGAATAGATCATTCCTTCCCTTTCTTGGAGTCACTTAATGAGGTCAAACTTCAATTTATTCCCCACACTCTTTCTGCTTTATATCTGCATGCAGATCAAAATGAAGGCTGACATATGAAGCCCACTGGAATTTGTTATTCTGAGGGTTATAATTCTGGTAATTTCAGGTTTTGGAGACAAATAGAACTGAGGAGTCCCATAGTCATGTGCATAGAATGTATTTTATGGGGCCAAATACTTTTAGTGAACCTTGGCATCTACCCAACTCTTCTCCTGAACAAGTGAGAGAAATCATGTAAGCTCTCTTTCTCTTCTCTGACTCTGAGATCCTATGATGATGTGGTGGTTAAGGGTTAGATGTTTCTGGCTTGATGGTGACTCTTAATATTCACTTATATATATTCATTGGTCTGAAAAGTTTGAAGGTGCTTTTTTTCCTTCCTTTTTCTAGTTTTGTTTTAAGCAGTTATTTTTTGTATATACAAAACCTTGTAATTATGTCATTTACATGGCAGATATGAAGATGCATTCAATAGATTTGTGGATGAGATTAATGATTTAGCTGCTTATCAGTGGTGGGAAGGATCAGTATACACCATTCTCTCTGTTCTTGCATATCCTCTTGCATGGTCCTGGTTACAGGGGTGCCGGAAAAGGAAATTGCAACAACTTCGTGAATTTGTTCGATCAGAATATGATCATTCTTGCTTACGTTCTTGCCGTTCACGTGCACTCTATGAAGGGCTTAAGGTTCATTTCTTCAGAAACATATTCCAATTGTTTCTCCAACTTCAAGATTGTCTTGTGCTAGTTATGTGGTGTTTGTAATATTATAGTAAATGCTTCTGTTATGCAACATTTTATACAACATTAAGTTTTCCACCATAACATGCAGAGGTTGAGTGTCATTGTTAATTGCATCATAAAACTTTGAAATTTCATAAAGAGCATAAGGGCTTAAATATCAGGGTCAAGAAATCTTAAAAGTATTGACTCTGGACAGGTTAGAGTTGCCTAGGAAGACCATTTCTACACTTCTAACCCTCTTTTAGTTGGCAATCACAATAGCATTGCTAATTGACTGGTGTTGATACTTTCTCGCTGAGATCTTTTGTTTTGCCTAAGAAGGCACTAATCATTTGTTTCACTTTAATGGAATCAACATCTTTCACGACAATGTTTACAGTGTTATACTCCAGGTGGCTGCAACTGCTGATCTAATGCTTGCATATGTGGATTTTTTCCTTGGTGGGGATGAAAAGAGAGCTGATCTTCCTCCTCACCTTCATCAAAGATTTCCACTGTCCTTAGTTTTTGGAGGAGATGGAAGTTACATGGCTCCTTTCTCTCTTCACAGTGATAATATTCTCACTAGTCTCATGAGTCAGGTTTGTAGTTATTATTATACAAGGTTGTTCTTTTTGTAAATTTTTTGATTGCCTTCTTTTCTTTGGTTTCTCTTTGAATTGAAGTGCTGTTGGTTCTTATATTTAACAATTTTCCAGACTGTTCCACCCACCATATGGTATCGACTGGTTGCTGGTATGAATGCCCAACTGCGCCTGGTTCGTTTCAGAAACTTGAAAATTACATTTGGTCATGTTATCAGCTGGCTTGAAACACATGCAAACCCTACTTTGAGCACATATGGTGTTCGTGTTGATCTTGGTTGGTTTCAACCTACATCTTCTGGATATTGCCAGTTTGGACTTGTGGTATGTGCTATCAAAAGTGTAAGTGTGCCACAATCAATTGAAGGTCGAGATGGATCTGTGCTACCACAGGAGCAGTCACGGTAACTATTTCTTTGAGATTTTGATTCTTTTTGCGCAAATAAAATTGTGTAATTTTTTTTTCTTTCTAATTTGCAGTTTGCACCAAGTTCGTGGGGGGGATTCACTGGATTATTTAAGAGCTAGTGAACATCTGATGGCATGTAAAAGGATATCTGGAGGGATTTTGCATGCCAAAAGCTTAAGAAAGCTTAAAACTAAGAGGGATATATGTTATCCCATCTCTTTTATAATTTATAATTCTAAACCTGTTGGTCATCAGGTAGTTGAAATACTTGTAGTCATTAATTTTATTTATTGTTCCTTTTTCTGGTATTTTCTTGGAACTTTTAGGATACATTCTTTCTCTCCCTCTCTCTTTCTGACTTGCTCATTCACTTACTTGCAGGATCTTGTTGGTTTGCTCATCTCTATGCTACTGTTAGGAGATTTTAGCTTAGTTTTGCTTACTTTGCTACAGCTTTATTCTTTTTCGCTGCTGGACCTCCTTTTAGTTTTGTTTATTCTTCCTCTTGGCATACTCCTCCCATTCCCAGCCGGAATCAATGCTTTGTTCAGTCATGGACCTAGAAGGTCAGCAGGCCTTGCACGTGCATATGCTTTATGGAATATTACATCAGTTATCAATGTTGTAAGTTGTTTTCGTGGCATAACTTCAATATTCAATAGAAATGCATGATATGAAACTTGAGTGTGAGTATACACTGAAACATGAGTGGTGTGAGGATTATTCCTAATAATTTGAATAATTTGTGTTCTTAGCTATATTGCTAATAATTGAAGCACGAAATCATAAGCTCTTTTTTTCAAATTGATTTTGAATTGATAATCAGTTCTAAAAGCATGTTTTTCATTTTGTTATACAACTTTATGCTAGAAACATGATTGGTAACAAAAATATGCCAAAACATTTGTAATAGGTTACTTGATCCCACTGATATAGAAGTAATGCATTATGTGTGACAAATTGAGGACTTACAGCCAGCCTATATTACTGAAAGTTGCACATCGCAAGGAAGCAAGGTTTTTTTTTTAAAATTTTTTTTTTATTACTTTTGAATATTTAAAGACTGCCCTAGTGAATCTTTACATTACTGCTTTAAAACATCTTTCTTTTTCTTTTTAATCCAGAAAATTAAGTTGCCAAAGTTACGGAAAGTAAGTAGATTGATTCCAGGATCTGCTTATTTTTTTACTCCACCCCCTCCTCTCCAACCCTACATAAAACTATGGTAAAGAGACCCAATCTTTTATGTTTTAATATTCTCAATTATATTTCTTTTCTGTGACAGGTAATTGGCTTCATTTGCGGATTCCTTCACTATAGGACCCACTCAAGTAAAAAGAATTTGAACTTTCAGTCCTGGAATTTTAGCGTGTAAGTTTATTTTCGTAGCTGCACGATGATAGTGAACCATACGGTTATATAGCGAGGATAGTAATCTCACAAGCTGAAACTTTTGTGCATTTGTGGTGTGATGGTGGGTGCAGGGATGAAAGTGAATGGTGGGTGCTTCCTTCTGGATTGCTGCTGTGTAAAATTATCCAAGCACGACTTGTCGATTTTCATGTAGCGAACCAAGAAATTCAAGATCACTCTTTGTATAGCAATGACCCTGATGTGTTCTGGCAGTCATGAAGATGTTCACTGAATAGTACAGAAGAAGGTAGATACTTTCCCCCTCCCCCCTCTCCCAGTTTTTTATAAAGAGAAATCATTTTCTTTTTTCCCCATACTTTTTGTGTTTTCTATGATAGCAGGTGAGTAAATTGGTGTATAGGGTAGAGAGTGAGAGGCATTGGGTTGGGTAGCTCTGGTTTACATGCATTTTTTTTTCTTCTGGTGAAAGTAGGATTTATTTATTCCTCTTAGAATCTAATTGCTCTTTGCCAGTTTTGTAGACTGCTTGTCGGGTAGATACTAAATACCATCCATGGCATCCCAAATTTGTTGCAAAGTGAAACTAGTACTGATTGTAAATATTAATATTGCACAAGACTGGATTTAATGATAATTGATTTTTTAGAATATTATCTTTTTTGGGTTGTTATAGTTAATTGTTTTGAGTTCCTCATTTTTCGTAGACCAAGAAAATGTTTATTTTTCTGGTCTATTGGAGGCACATTGGATTTATAGTTTATAAAATGGTAGGTGGTTCTCAATGTTCTATTTTCCTTTATTTTGGTGTGAATAGGATTCGATCATAGATAGAGGACAAATGACTTGAGTACTTAACTGAAGATTGAAAAAGAATGTGAGTTCAAATGTGATAGAAATTATAGGTTAACAGCAAGAAATAATAAGAAAATGATCAAAGTGTTATGGGAGGAGTATAAGATTTTGAGACATTTTAAGGCCTGCTTTAGGGTTTTGAGGGCAATAGAAAGAATTTAGCAAAATTGATATGTTCCTATTAGGCACTTTACAAAAAATTGCACAACTTTTTCGAGTGTCATTCTAGAAAAGTTGCTACCTTTGGGTTCTTAGTAATTATGGTAACATTTTAAAAGGGTACATATAACAATTGGGTTATGGAGGTGGGAGAAAAGATAAAGATAAAATTGATTATTATATTAATTTAATCAAAATTTAAGTTTGAAATTCATGTAATTAATCATTTTTGATTAACCTGAGAAAAATAGGATATCTGTGTGAAATCTTATTCAATTAAATATATGATAGGTTAGATAACTTGGACACATTCTTTTGAACCGTATGAGGTAGGAAACTCTCAATTACGGTTTTAAGGAAAGGAATTTATCCACCTATTTCGATAGGGGAGAATAGATTATAGCGTTAATTATAATTGAATCACGGAATTGGTTAAAGATGCGAGGTGTTTTGAATAATAATATTTTGTTTATTTATCTTTCTTAAGAATTATAAATATTTGTTATAATTAATTGTTTGTTGGTTACATAAGTTAAATAAAACAACTAAAGGTGGCAAAGTCTGATGTGAACCAAGAACTCCACCCGAACACAAAAACTCATTAAAATTATAGTATGATATGAACCCAGCTCGGCCTGGGCGCGAGTGTTCCGAACTCAAAAATTTTCAAACCTGAACAACCCGGAACAACTTGAACTTGAAACTACCCAAAACGGAACTCAAAACCTAACCAAAATCCATGATGATATGTTTTTTAGAGATTAAAAAAGTGATTTTCTTATTAAACATGTAATAGTTGATTAATTGTCAAATAAAATAAATTATATCATAATTAATTAATTATTAATTTTTTTATCAGTTACGATGCAAAAGGTTCTTTAAATTTTCAGGCCTTTGATAGGTTTTTATTGGGGGTTAAATAATGATATTGATTTGGTGCAATGAATTTTGAAAAGAAAAAAAAAACTTTTGCATGTGTTATGTGCATGGATCAATAATCTATTAATATGATTAATTTTTTTAGCTTCAAATAAAAAAATTAAGAAAACTAATTAATTTGTATTGTTCTAACTTTATGATAAAATTTTATCTTTGATTGACATAATAAAATAAAATGAAATAAAATGATTATATAAAACTTAATCACCAAATTATGGTATAAACGGTTATTAATGAGAATAATTCCATAGACCAGTTTATGAATTTCAATGAGAGAATTATGGGGTATAAGATTGAGCAATAACATTGCATTCACATTTTAAATACATTATTTAAAAAATTCATCATTAATTAATTTTCACGAATTTGAACATCGTATAGTTGTATTATATTCAAATAATATATATTTTAATTAATTATAAATATTTATTTAATTATTTAACATTTATCAATGCGTAATTATTATTAGTTCAATTTGATCACAGATAACACTTTTTAAAGTTTTATTATTAATTTCTCATCAAGAGAAAATATTAATAAAGCTCAAAATCTCAAGGCATATTTTAAAAAGTGTATAATTAATTATTTAAATACATTAAAATAAAAAAATTAATATTAAATTATTATTAACATATTTTTATAAAATTAATTACATTAAAAGAAATTAACATAGTATGTCAATATAAATTTAAAATGGAATTTAATTTTTTTTCAATATTTAAAAAAATAAATTAAAGAAATTCGAGATGATCCAAAGCTCATTATGAATCGAATCCGAATTTATCCGAATACAAATTCGATCCAAAGTAATCCGCAATCCCAAATAACTCCAACCTAAAATGATCTGGTTCCACCCGAATGCCGCCGCTAAATTATTTAGTCAACCATTACGATTCTTCTTTGGTGGCTGGTGCCTTTTTAAATGGATGATGTCTTTAAATAATTGCTCGTCAAGTTGTCATGTATGAGAACATGTGCTTTTCATTATTATAATTACTACTCATATCTTTTGAATCGTACAATTAATTATTATATTCCTTTTATTTTTATTTTGCCAATGGTTATTTCTTTAATCGTTTCATTTTTCAAAAGTCAATTTCTTCGTTTTCCAAAAGTCTTTGTCTTTAACAATGGGTTATTTACCATTTCAATAATCACAACTCTTTAAACTAATTTTGATCCCATTAAATCTGGTCCATGAGAGTTATCATGAATCATAGAAGTTTAATAGTAATCACAGAAAACTATAATAGTAACTGAATATATTTTTTAATTGATTTTATTCAGTTATTACTGTATTTTCTCATGATTATTAGTGAATTTTTCTGATTCCGTGATAACTCATATAGAACCGGTTCCGTGGAAACATTACTTTTAAACTATTACACTATCTATTATGTATAATACAAGTCGTAATCAGGGGTGGATCCACATTGAGGAACCTAGGGGTGACAATTTTGGATACGACACGTGAACTTGACACGAAATAAAGCGTGTTAGTGTTGAGTATAATCGAGTTCGTGTCGTAATCGTGTTGACACGATAATGACACGAAAAAATAGTGTCGTGTTGCGGGTTGACCCGCCAACCCGAAATGACACGATTAAATTCATGGGTCTGATGAGTCGTGTTGACACGATTATAACCCATGACCTGTTTATGACCCATTTAAAAAATTTGTCTATTACATTAAAAAAAATATTCTTAGTGTGTATATAAAATAAATCTTAATTCCTATTTTCATCATATCACAAACACAAAACACTCTTTCACAGACTTACTCAATAGCGACGCATCACAGAGTCTACAGACTCTCTCCTTTCTCCCAATATAGATAATAGTTGATAAGATAATGTTTATGTTATTAATTAGACTTTTTAATGTGTATTTGGATCATGAATATGTTGGAATTTGGATTATGATTGATTAGATTGATGGTTATATAATATAACTTATATTTGTTTATGTAATTGTAATACTCGTATTTGTAAAATAAGGGCAAAGAAGTACTTTAATAAATATGACATAGAGTTAAAATAATATAGATATATTTAAATGCAAAAAAATCCAATTTGAAAAAAAAAATCTGGGATGTGAACGTCCCAGAAGAAAGAAAAAAAAATTTGCTGGTAACAGGTGTCGCCATCTGTCACCAGCAGAGGCAGCCTTCCTGCATGTTAGATAGCAAGGTTGCTGATACTAAATTTTTGGTTACAAAAGTTTACTTGAATATATATATATATATATATATATATATATATATATATATATATATATATATATATATATATATATAAACGTTAATTTTACTTACGAATTCGTTTAGTTTTATTTTAATAACGCGTTTTCTCTAAACACTTGGGGATCGAAAGAAAGGTTGAAAGAATAAAATTTTGAAAGGATTATGGGGGAATTTTATAGAGAGTTACGAGAAGCTATCAGAAAAACAGAAGGTAATAACATAGTGTTTATTTTTGAAGTTTTTAGCATTCATGAAATTTTCCCAAATTCAAAGTGAAAATTTTCAAAAGGTGCGGTTTATGAAGAATTGAAGATTAAATTAGAAATTTAATATAAATATTATGTCAGGTGTTGACGATCAGCAACCAGGAAAAAATACTTAGAAGAACGGGAAAGGTAAGGAGGTGATCCACGAATAGCTTTAAGTGCTATGTGGTGAGTTGGATTTACTTTAGGTAATCTAAATAGAAATGAAATGTCTAGTGATAATATTAAAATAAATTATTAGTTTATACTTTGGTGGTAGATAAAAATTTAATTGATAGATATGATATAAATATTGGACATGTAGAAAATTATTATCTGAAAATAAATATTATTAGAAAAAAGGAGTCGATTTAGTAATGATAGAGATAAATGAAATTTCTTAACGAGTTATGTTTGATAAATTAATGTGATATATAAGGAAAGGAATTTAGTGGAATTTTCAAATAATAAGTTGAGAATAATTAGGATAGTTAGTTCAAATGTTTGAATACATGTTTGTTTTTATTTTATTATTTATATGCATATTCATATCCGTTTTCATATGCATCTGAATGAGAATAAAATAACTGAAAAATCAGCCGGTCTAAATGAAAAATAAAATAACCTGGAAGGCAGCCGGTCTAATGAGAATAAAAGAACTGGGAAGACAGTCGGTCTAATTGAGAATAAAAGAATCGGGAAGGTAGCCGGTCTAAGATAATAAAAGCATGTCGACATGTGGGAAGATGTTCCCTAATAATAATTCATACATTGCATCTGTTTTAAATATTTATTGTATCATTGAAATGCTGATGTGTGGTGTGTTATTGTGAAATTATTTAAAGATGAATGAGTCTCACAGAGAGAGACAGTTACAGTGAGAAAGAGACATAGAAGTATGATGTGATAGAAATTATTAAATGTTAGACTAGATGCCATTATCCAGTCATATGAGAAATAAATGATTAAATATTTAAGGGCTATTTATGCAAATAGAATACTTTTAGTAAATTTAATTCACTGAGCTTGTGAAGCTCATCCTCATTGTACAATGATTTCAGGTAGCAGACAGGACAAATAGTTTGGTGGGTTGAGAGTCAGACGAGATCATTTTTCTGTAAGCCACGTACGTGTCACATCCTCAGACAAACGAGAAAATGAACTTTTAAAATTTTTATTGTAAATATTAATGCATTTTATGTTGTATATTATGTTTAAGTTAATATTAGATTTCTGTACCTCCCCTGTTGAGGGTTAAAATAAAATTTTTTGTTAGTATTATGTTTATTGTTGCATATATGTGTTGTGCTAGGATTTCAAAATGCGATGACACCGTCTCGGGGGTGGCCAACTCGGGATGGGTCGTTACAGTAATAAACAGGTTTTGTTTGGTTAATCATGTCGGGTTGTCATGTCTAACATGTTAGTCGTGTTGTGTCGGATTGTCGTGATGTCGTGTCTAATATGTTAGTCGTGTCATGTCGGGTTGTCGTGTCTAACATGACCCGTTTATTAAATGGGTTAAGTGTGTCGTGTCACGTTACCCATTTAATAAACATGTCGTGTTAGTATTGGGTTTTCTTGACATGATTATTCGTGTCGACCCATTTAGTGTTATATTCAATTTCGACACGACACATGAACACGACCCGTCAACCCGAATTTCCACCCCTAGAGGAACCCGCCCTCACTTAGTTCATAAGAAAAATAATTAAATGTTATATATAATTTTAAAGTTACTTTCAATAAGATAAATAATTTGCCTCCATAAATACTAAAATTATTTAAATTTAATGTAACTTTTTTTACACATTTCAAAAACTTTGAGTTATTGTGTAAATTACTTAGCAGTAATGTAGATTGTCCACAAATCATGTATTGAAAGAAATATATTTTTTTTAATATTTTTTTTATGGTATTGAAAATAAGAAAAACATACATCAATTAAAAAATATAAAAACATGTAGGAAACAATTATAAATAGAACTAGTAATTTTTTTTTTTGTTAATTCTTGTAAAGAAAAAAGACAAAGGGAAGACAAAGGCATTAATGTAAAGAAAAACAAATGATCTTGTATGAAAATTTATGTATCTGATTCAAGAAATACAAAAGGTTGTTTTTGTTTCGTGAAATAAAATGTTGTTGGCTGGTATTCAATTTTATGTAAAACAATTGCAAAGGTAATAGGATAATTTAATAATTCATTCAACTTTTGGAGACTTTTTGCGATTTACAATCCACAGGTGGTCGAAAAAGTACATTGTCGTTATCTTTGGAATTAGTGTATGGGAATGTACAATATAATACTGCTTATAAATACTCTCTATGTGCTGAGCGCATATTGTAGAGAGATTTGGAAGTTTGATTATAGTGAAACTTCTTGTAGGATGTAACCCTATTCTAGGGTGAACTTAGGTATTGTTTTATTATTTTCTTTCTGTTTACTTTCATTATTCGTGCGATTGACATGTCTTGAATCGTTCAACTCGTCACCCGTGTAAATGGAAGGATTCGGCTTAAATATGCACTTTTTTAAAAGTATTATAAAAAAAAACCACCATTAACACTGAGCCGAAAATGGTCAGATCTAACGAATCGTCAATTTGCGACAGAATAATTCCGCCACAATCAATTGCACGCGCCGTCGACCTTGCACAGGGGCTGATCTTCGGTCATTGATTTTCTAGGTAGAGAACAGAGAAAAAAATTAAAATGTTCAAAAAATCCTTAATTTGATGACGTGTGAGAGAAGAGTCAAGGGCATTGTGGTAAAAATAGATTGAGGCACAATGTTAAATTGTGTCACAAGTGTGTTCCTTGAACAGTTTTTCAAAAAATATATTTACAATTTACTTGGATTCGCCTCTAGTCACTATTACCATTATCTGTGTGTTTTATGTGTGTGTGTTTTTTTTTTCAAAAGAGATCCATTGGATTTATAGGCTATACAATATGAAAGGTAGTCATTTCTCATCCATTATCCCTTCCATCCTTAATATGAGTAAAGCTTGATCCTTAATTTTTTTTTTTAATAAGAAGTGATTTTATCAACTAAATTGATTAACACATTTTTTTTTTGTTTTACTCCCACACATCACATATGAAACACTTCAATGGTACCTGTCATGCAGTTTCAACTTATGTTTGTTCTTTTAGTATTTTATTGTTCATTCACTTAGGAAAAAGTTTTGAGTCCCTTACTCTAAGTGTTTGCATAAGAAATAATTATGTGTTAATCGAGGCTGACTCGATTAGAATAGTACTTCTCTAGATGGGTTTGATGTTGCCTCAATTGAGAAGACTTTATGATATATCGTTATTATAAACTCAAGAAAAAAAATTTAATCTAGCAGTTAGTGATTGAAATAAATAGCAACTTTGCAATAACAAGAAGCTTAATATATTTATACTTCAAGCAACTTTGATACAAGAGTTTACAAGATTAAAACCACAAAGTACCAGATACAAGATTCTTGAGCCTATTGTATGTATACCAAGCCTTCAATGCTGCCATGGCTTGATTCAGCTTTGAGATAGAAAATGAGGTGAGGAATGTAGACTACTACTACGATTATAGCTATGATTACGCCTACTAGAAAGTAAAAAACGTATGTGAAGAAAAGATATTAAGTGTTAGATGATTGTCTGTCCTATCTTATGATTAATTTTGCTGCTATTTATACTTCTTTTAGATTAGACAATTGTGTTGATAATTCCTAAGTGTCTCCAACGTTTCCACTTCCTCACATATTTTTGATTAAATGTGCTTAACGTGCCACGTGTCAAAATCTCTAATTTCACTATGTGAGTTGCATTTAATTGTGGCAACTTTTACCTTAGCTAGTTAAATACATGACTCTTGGGTGGTTCTATATCCCTAAATAGTTGTGTTGGTAGTTATGGCTCACCAGTGGTGCTCGAAGTCGAGGTGTTGAAGGTTTGCCACCAAAATCTCTTTTATACTCAAGCTCACAGCCTCGAGTCCTCGAATTATTCTTCTTGACTTGATGTTGCCCCTTGAACTTCTCCTTATTGAAAGTTCTTGTTTCACAAGCTTTTTTGAATGATTCAAGACCTATCAATTACACGAATAATAAACAGAAAGAAAATAATAAGACATGATATACCCAGATTCACTCCAGAATAGGGCCACGTCCTTGTAACACCTATATTCGTAAAAAAATGTAAAGAAATAATTTAATAAATATGACATGGAATTAAAATAATACATATATACGAAAGATTTAATTTTTATAAAATAATTCAAAAAAAAAAAAACATCTGTTGCCACCTGTTGCCAATAGAAAAGTAAGGCTGCATGTAAGACAACAATGACATTTCGTGGAAAAGTATGGGGGAAAGGTGTGCTGACTGTTTGAAATGTTATATATATAACTTTAGTTTATTTTATTAATTACTTACCAAATCCTGTTTGATTTTAATTCAACTACAATTCAAATTACTCTCATTCTTTAAACACTTGGGGATCGAAGAAAGATTGAACAATAAAATTTTGAAGGGGTATATGGGAGAATTTTATAGAGAATCACGAGAAGAGCTAATAAAAACATAAAGTAATAATGTGAAGTTTATTTTTATAATTTTGCATACATGAAATTCCCGGAATTCAATGTGGGAATTTTCAAAGGGTGTGAATTATAAAGGAATTGAAGAATAAATTAGAAATTTTAACATAAATATTATGTCAGGTGTTGACGATCATCAACCGGAAGAAATTGCTAAGAGGGGCAGGAAAGGCAAAAAGGTGATCCACGGGTAGCTCTAAGTGCTACGTGGTGAGTTAGATTTACTTTAAGTAATCAAAATAAATATGAAATATATAATGATAGTATTTGAATGTATTATTAACTTATGATTTGGTGATAGATGAAAGTTGGTTGATAAGTATGATAGGAATAAGTGATGTGTAGAGAATTATTATATGAGAAATAATATTATTGGAATAATGAGTCGATTTAATAATAAAAGTGATAAGCAAAATTCTTGACGAACTATGGATGATAAATTGATATGATATATGAGGAGAAGAATTTAGTGAAATTGATCAAATAATAATTTGAGGAAAAACACGATAGCTAAATTGAATGTCTGAATACATTCTCGTTTTTATATTATTGTTTATATGCATATTTCATATCATTGTTCATACACATATGCATGAAATAAAAGAACCAGGAGGGGGCCGGTCTAAATGAAAAACCATGACAGCCGGTATATGTTGAAAATAAATGAAAAACCGTGATAGCTGGTATATGCTGGAAATAAACGAAAATTGTGACAGCCAGTATATGTTAGAAATAAAAGAACCGGGAGGGCGACCGATCTAAATAAATAAAAGAATAGGGAAGACAACCGGTTTAAGATAAAAACATGTCGATATGTGGGAATACGTTCCCTAATAATTATTGATGCATTACATCAGTTTTAAATATTGATTTTATTACTGAAATGCTGAAGTGTTGTTTTGTTATTGTAAATTTATTTATAGATGAATGAGTCTCACATAGAGACAGTTATGCTGAGAAAGAAACATGGAATGATGATATGATAAGAACTATCTAAATGGTAGACTATATGCTGTGAACCTTATAACGAGGTAACTATGAGATAATTAATGGTCTTAAGGTAACAAATATATAATAAGAAGAGATTGATAGAGAATGGGGCTTATGATATGTGTAGTGATGGTAAAATGCTATTATCAAGTTATATGAGATATAAATGATTAAATATTAAAATACTATTTATACAAATTGAATACTTCTAGTAAATTTAATTCACTGAGCTTGTGAAGCTCATCGCTCAATGTTAAATGATTTAAGGTAGCATGCAGGATAGATAGTTGGTGAGCTGAGATTCAGATGGATTCATTATCTGTAAGCCACGTGGTCCACATCCTCAAACTAATGAAAAAAAATATTTGTAAATATTCATGCATATTAAGTTGTATAAAATGTTTAAGTTAAGATCTGAATGATGTATCTCCCTTGTTAAGGGTTGAGGATTGATGTAAATACTTGCAGTTGGTAAATTTTTATTGCTGCATATATGTTTCTTGCTGGGATTTTCAAAATGTGATGACACCGTTTCGAGGGTGGCCAACCCGGGATGGGTCGTTACAATTTTGGTATCAGAGCATTAGGTTTTATGATTCTGTAGGCTGCATAAGAACTTAAAGAAGTGGAAGATCTAAATAAACTATATTTTAATGCAGAGTCTGAGGATGGCACGTGGACGTGCTAAAGCTAGAGGTAGAGTTCTAAATCAGAGGGGATGTGGTAGACCCCCAATATTTAGAAGAGCTGAAGTAGAGGGAGAGGTTGAGTCTGTGGTTCTTGTAAGGGAATAAATTGATAATGCAACTTGTACTAGTAGAGCTGGGAGAGAATTTGAGGTTAAGAGGGATGAATTGAGAGAAGCTCTTGATCGTGCTATAGAGAGGATGAATACAGCTGAAGAAATGGCTGATAATTTGCAGAGGAGATTAGAGGAGAGAGGTAAAATAGAATAAATGCGATTTACTATAAAGTAAATGGTAGAGAGATTGTAATGAATGCTTTTACAAATGAACAATATCTCTCTTTCAAGAATAAGTTTGAAGAATGACTCTACAATAAATTTTTGAAAGCTTTTGAGAATTAATGAGAAAATTTATGAATTGAATGTGTTAGCTTCTTGTTTTAAATGCTCATTGAAGTGGGTTTATATAGCATTGAATCAATATGGCCATTAGACACTGACTTGGTAGGTTTGGTGCATTAAATGTTCAAGTCCTGCATTTCAAACGATCATATTTTTGAATTACCAGTCGACTAGGTCCTTGTACCAGTCGACTGGGTCAAGTGAGAAACTTCACTTTTAGGCCATTAGGAGTATCAGTCGACTGGGTCCTAAGTACCAGTCGATTGGGAACTCACTGTCCCAGTTGCCAGTCGACGGGGGATATTTTGTCCTATACACTAGTCGACTGGTACATTTAAGCCAATCGACTGGGTTGCCCTTCAACCCAGTTTTTCATGTAATAAAACTATTTTTGACTTGGAAGTATTTGAATTAATAGTTTTGTCAAAATCCTTTTGTAAAAAGAGCCATAAGACAAGCTAAGTGCTTGAACATAAGAGATTTACAGTTGGTTTCAATACCTTAATGCCTATTCTATATCTTCTATCTTGTCTTGGCATCTGAAACTAGTTGAGTTTTTACATCTGTTTCTTTGCTGAAAGCTTTTACCGTTTAAACACTTAGATAAAACTATTAGTACAATTAGAGTAGTGTTTTGTCATTATTAAGATTAGATAAGACCTTAAGATTTTCCTTGTTAGTTCAAATTCCTCAATATTCCTACCAAGAATCTTCAAACCGTTAACAATAGTGGTGAAACGTGAGTGCATTTGAGAAATTGTTTTGTTAGGATACATTTTGAAAGATTCATACTCGGACACTAGCATATAGATTTTTGATTTTTTAACTTCGCTAGTTCCTTCATATGTAACTTGCAATTTGTCCCAAATTTTCTTAGTCGAAACACAAGCAGAAATTTTATTATATTCAGAAATATCTAAAACACAATGTAAAATACTTGTTGCTCTACTATTTAGAGACATCATTCTACAATCCTCTTCATTTAACTCAGTTTTGAGTTTAGGCATTGTATGATTGATTTCTCCAATAGTTCTTTCCTTTGTAGGAATTCTAGGTCCTTTCTCAATGACTCTCCATAGATTGTAATCTTGTCATTCGACAAAGATTTTCATCCTATTTGTCCAATAGTTATAGTTGGAGCCATTGAACAAGGGAGACCTAGTATAGGAATGTCCTTCGGAGTAGCTATTTGATGCCATCGGATCAACTCAAGGATTTTAAGTCTGAAATTGAGAACGAGGCTTTGTTACTAAGAGGTTGCACAGATTCTTGAAGAAGAGCAAGAAACCTTACACAAAAGATCCCACTTCAAAAAAGGAACCACTTGTGTGTCATGGTTACAAGAAGCCCGGTCACATCAAGGCCGATTGTACAGCGACAAGCAAACCATATAAGAGCTTAAAAAAGAAAGCTATGATTGCAACCACTTGGAGTGATGACGAAGAAGAAGAATCCTCGGACAATGAGGTCGGATACGAGGAGATTGCCAACCTATGTCTAATGGCAATCGACAATAAAAATGAGGTATCAAATTCTTCCCCTTCTAATAATAACATTGTTAGTAGTAGTGAAGGATTAATAGAGGTCATAAATGAAATGCATGAAGAATTGAAGAAATTCGATTCGAGGAACACCATTCTTAAAAAGGAAGTGTCATCTCTTTCTAAAGAGATGGAAGGCTTAAAGGAAGAAAAAGAAAAACTATCTTCCTTGCTTTATAATTCTTCTCAAGATTTTCTTAAAGATGAAAATGAAAACTTAAAGAAGAAAATAATAGAATTGAATAGCACTATATCAAGACTTATGCTTGGAAAAGAAAAGCTAG
The DNA here is from genome assembly GCA_023935145.1 of Bretschneidera sinensis. Classification (NCBI taxonomy): domain Eukaryota; kingdom Viridiplantae; phylum Streptophyta; class Magnoliopsida; order Brassicales; family Akaniaceae; genus Bretschneidera; species Bretschneidera sinensis. The sequence goes on from CM043701.1 coordinate 20,281,671, forward strand.
ATGAAGTGTTGTCTTGCCAAAGATTAAGTGGAGGAAAATCCAGGTTGGGTTATTCTCCATTAGGCAAGCAAAAATCAAAAGAGACCTTATTCATGAAAGCATCATGTGTGAATGAAGCCTCTACTTCAAAGACCACTAGCAAGGTCAAAAGCACTCCTTCAATGAATGCTAGTAGGTCTAAAAATACTAATTCCAATGTATATACAAGAATTAAGCATCTTATAAATACTCATGCTTATATGTTTGCTCACTCAAGAAATGCAAATGCTAGGAACAATCATTCAAGAAATGCATATACACATCCTAGGAGTAACCATCATGTGCATCCTAGAGATAATATGTATACTCAAAACTTGCACACTACACATGCATATCCTAGGAATTACCATCATGTGTATCCTAGAAATAATATGCATATTCATAATAATGCAAGCATATATCCTAGAAATCATCATCATACATTTCCTAGAAATGACATGCATGTTCATAATCTTCACAATAGAAACATGTATCTTAGGAATACTTATCCAATGAGCTATAGACATGCACAACTAAGAAATCCTAGAAATTTTAATAACTATTATCCTAGGATTATGCATCATCAACATTTCTATAAATATAAAACACCTTACAATGTTAAGAAAGTATGGGTTCCTAAAGGAACCGTATTTTCTAGGACTAGCCCCAAAGGACCCAAGAAATTTTAGGTACCTAAGAGTGCAATTGTGTATCTTTGTGTGATGTAGATATGTCTCCACACCAAAGAAAAAGTTAACTGTTGGTACCTTGATAGTGGATGCTCAAAGCACATGACCGGTGATCGAAGTGTATTCAAAAAGCTAACTTCAAGAGATGGCAGACATGTCACCATTGGAGACAACACAAAGATAAAGATCATCGGGCATGGAAAAGTTGGTAATGATTTCTCAACCATTGATCATGTATTATATGAGCAAGGCCTTAAGCCAAACCTACTAAGTATTAGTCAACTATGTGACAAAGGCAACAAGTCATATTTGAAACCTCTTATTGTCTAGTTGTAGATACCAAGAGTAATAAGATCAAGTTTGTTGGCCGTAGAGACGAAAATGTCTATATAGTTGATTTAAAATCCTTGCATTTGGAAAATGAAAAATATTTTCTCGCTTTTAGTAAAAATCTATGGCTATTGTGTAGAAGACTTGGTCATGTGAATATGAATTTGCTTAAAATCATTTTAAGAAAAGATTTAGTCATTGGACTTTCGAAAATCAAATTTGAAAAAGACAAGGTGTGTGACACTTGTCAAATGGGAAAACAAACTAGAATTTCTTTTAAATCAAAAAATGTAGTATCAACTACTAGACCATTGAAACTTTTGCATATGGACTTATTTGGTCCAATAAGTACCATTAGTCTAGGTGGCCATCAATATGCTCTTGTTATTGTTGATGACTATTCAAGATATACCTTTGTTATCTTTATTGCTTACAAGGATGAAGCTTACAAAGAATTTGAAAACTTTTGTAAAAAGGTTCAAAATGAAAAAAGGATTTGTATTTTAAGCATTAGAAGTGATCATGGAAAAGAATTTGAAAACCAAAGCTTTTCAAAATTTTGTGATGAAAATGGAATTGATCACAAATTTTCGGCTCCTAGAACTCCTCAACAAAATGGAGTTGTTGAGAGGAAAAATAGAGTTCTAAAAGAATTCACAAGAACAATGCTTTGTGAAAATAGTTTGCCAAAATAATTTTGGGCGGAAGCTATAAACACCTCTTGCTATATCTTAAACAGAATTTTATTTAGGTATATGCTTAACAAAGCTCCATATGAATTATGTAAAGGTAGAAAGCCTAATATCTCCTATTTTTATGCTTTTGGTTGTAAATACTTTATCCTAAATAACAACAAAACTAACTTGGGTAAATTTGACTCGAAGACCGATGAGGGGATATTCTTAGGATATTCAACCTCTAGTAAAGCTTATAGAGTCTTCAACAAGAGAACACTAGTGGTAGAAGAATCCGTACATATACCCTTTAATGAGTCTAACCCAATTAGTAGTAGAGTAATTTCTTTCAATGATGAAGCAGATTTCATTCCAAATACGGAAACACCTACTTCCATTGTTGACCCAAAGGAGAGCCCACCTCAAACAAATCAAGAGGTAGAAGCTCTCAAACTTGACCAACCATCTACAAGTCAACAAGAGGATAGTCTTCCCAAAGATTGGAGATATGTAAATTATCACTCAATCGATCAAGTGATTGGGGATTCTTCACAAGGGGTAAGAACTCGTTTCTCTATTAGAAATATTTGCAATTATGTAGCCTATTTATCTCAAATAGAACCTAAGATGTTTGTTGAAGCCGAGAAGGATATTGATTGGATAAATGCTATACTAGAACAAATAAATCAACTTGAAATAAACAATGTATGGAATCTAGTTCCTAGACCAACGAATCATACAATAATAGGAACTAAATGGGTATTTAGAAATAATATGGATGAAAATAGAATAGTAACTAGGAACAAGGCTAGACTAGTTTTTAAGGGATATAATCAAGAAAAAATAATAGACTTTGATGAGACCTATGCTCCTGTAGCTAGATTAGAAGCTATTAGAATGTTATTAGTCTTTGCATGCTTTAACAAATTTAAATTATTTCAAATGGATGTAAAAAGTGCCCTTTTAAACGGCTTTATAGAAGAAGAGGTATATGTTGAGCAACCTCTTGGATTTGAAAATCCTAGTCTTTCAAATCATGTCTAAAAGCTTTCTAATGCTCTATATGAGTTAAATCAAGCTCTAAGAGCATGGTATGAAGACTAAGTAAGTTTTTGATTGAAAATAATTTTACAAGAGGAAAAATAGACACAACCCTCTTCACAAAAACTCACAAAAATGACACACTACTAGTCCAAATATATGTTGATGATATCATATTTGGTGCTACTAATGAATCTATGTGTTAAGAGTTTTCTAAGTGCATGCAAGGTGAATTTGAAATGAGCATGATGGGAGAGCTTACCTACTTTCTTGGACTTCAAATCAAACAATTGAAAGGAGGCATCTTCATCAATCAATCAAAATACACCAAAGACCTATTAAAAAGGTTCGGGATGGAAAGCTCAAAGTCACTTGGCACTCTTATGAGAACTTATACAAAACTTGACCTTGATGAAGGAGGTAAGTGTGTAGACACTAAAACTTATAGAAGTATGATAGGAACATTACTTTATTTAACTACAAGTTGACCTGATATAATGTTCAGTGTATGCATGTGTGCTAGATTTCAACCTAATCCTAAGAAATCACATATGATTGAAGTAAAAAGAATCCTTAGATATCTACAAGGGACTCAAAACCTAGGATTATGGTACTCTAGAGATTCATCTTTTGAGCTTGTAGGATATTCAGATGCTGATTTTGTGGGGTGTAGGCCAAATAGAAAAAGCACCAGTGGAACATGCCAATTCTTAGGTGCAATGCTAACTTTTTGGTTTTCCAAGAAACAAAACTCGGTTGTGCTATCAACCGCTGAGGCGGAATACATAGCAGCCAGAAGTTGTTGTGCGCAAGTGTTGTGGATGAACAACAACTAGAAGACTATGGCATGAACTTTAAAGATATTCCAATTCATTGTGATAACACCAGTGCTATCAACTTAACCAAAAAGCCTATTCAGCATTACACATAGAAATTAGACATCATTTCATAAGATATCATGCTAAAAAAGGTGATATAAGACTAGAATTCATTCCTTCAGAAGATCAAATAGCTGATATTCTTACAAAACCCTTAAGTGAAGTTAGTTTTTTGTAAGATTAGACTGTCAATGAGCCTAATAGACTATGATAAACTATATATTTGATTGCATCGTCATTCATCATATGCATATTTGACATCTAGTGAATGAGTATTAAACCTTATTTAATATTTCTCTCACTCAAGATGGCATAGATAAACAAATTTCATGCTAAATTTTTAAGCTAGAGCTTTCTTTTAAGGGTCCAATCGACTGGTAAGATGACCCCAATCGACTGGTAATACACTGTCTTTTCACCCAGTCAACTAGTCCAAGTACCCAGTCGATTGGTAGTATAAGACCTTGTTTGGAGCCAAAATTTGAAATTTTGGTAACTACCCAGTCGACTGGTATGGATTACCTAGTCGACTGGTATATCTCTGCCAGTTTACCCAATCGACTGGTGTCCCAACCTAGTCGATTGGTATAACAAAATTTCCCAAATCAGTGAAGGACCCAGTTGACTGGTGCCTTAACTCAGTCGACTGGTATCGCGATTCTATAAATAGTCGCTTCAGTTTTTCAAAAATTTCACGCCATTTTCAAAACCCTGGAGCTTTCTTTCTCTAGAAAATCTCATTTTTCTATCCAAAATCTTACAAAAACACTATATAGAAACCTTAATCTCATCCCTCATCATCTTCATTTCAACTTTCTATAGTTTAAAGTTTCTTTTTTCCTAAAAATCTCTTAGATCTCCCTAAAAACACTTTTTTCAAAATGTTTGAGAGAATCCGGATCAAAACCACCATTGGAGAACCTCACGTGCCTACAAGGCCACGTTCCAAGAAATCCACGGCACTGGATGCTAAAGGAAAAGGCTTGGCAGTATCCTCGAGCAAAAAGGCAAGGATAGAGCTCGAAGACTCACTCGTCTAGAGTCTAGCCGCCAAAGAGAGGTATAATTCCATCATCTGACACAAAAAGATCATGACAGGTAGATTCATTGACTTCGATTCTATCTATTATGCAAATTTTGACATATTACCTCCTTTTGAGGCAGTGCACTTGACACCACTTGTCAAGATTGACAAAACGTACTACCCACGCCTGATTCACCAGTTCTACATGAACTTTCTAGTCCACTAGCTTTTCATTTCAGAACGAGTGTGATGGGTATGGAGTTTGAGGTGAACACTGACCTCTTGGTGAGCATATTGAGGATCTTAGTGGGAGGGATCCAATACAGTTTGGACGGACGGCCGGACAACTTCGACCATGAGAAGACATATCAGATCATTAGAGGAGACCCTAACTACATCTTTCGGCCCATTATATTTCACACATGTAGTGACATGCCCCTCGATTCGAAGATGTTCAATTTTATCGTGAGTTGGACCATCTATCCATGACTTGGGAGTTAGGGCTATCTTTCGAAGATAGATATCGTATTGATTTGATGTCTTAAAACTGGACACCACTTTAATATCTACCCCCTTGCTCGCCAACATGATCAAAGGCGAAGCTAGTGACTCCGGGTGCCTTCCTTATGGGATGCTCATCACCCTCATCCTCTAGCATTTTCGGGTTCCTCTTCCCGTCGCTGAAGCTCAGGATATCAGCCCCAAGGACATCATCAATGTCTCTTCTCTAAAGAAGATAGGGTGCACTATCCGTGATGGATTGATCTACTCCAAGGCCGGGAAGAACATAAGGATTTGAGAGGGTGACAGTAGTGAGGAGGATGACGAGGTTCCTGGTGATGCAGCCCCTCCTACTGCTATGGACACTGATGATTGAGCACCACAGTATGGTGGTTTTAGTACTGGTCAGGCTGGGTACGATGATGTACTCTAGGCTATTTCAAGCCTCCAAGTATCCATGCAGTCCGGGTTCCAAAGCTTGAGCTTTTTTGTTGATTCCATGCACCATGACCTCCGCTCACTTCGAGACGACTTCGAGCTGCACAAAAAGCACACAGAGGGCTCTTTGGCTGAGCTTTGGAATCTTATTCGAGATGGCTTTGATTCTCCCACTCGTTGAGCTTCATTTTTTTATCCCTTTCTTGTATATATAGCTATTAGATGATCTTATCACGAACATTTACTACTTTATCATGCATTTATGTTATTGTATTCGATATTTGGCTTCTAGAAGCCTATGATGTATGGATGCTTGTATATATTTGCCTGTATTTCAGTTATATAGTTTATGTTTCATATACTTGCTTTACTTTTAAGCTATATGATTACTTGGTTTAAGTCATTTGTACTCCGCAATATGCTTTAACTACTTATGCTAGTGTGGAAACTTTCGGTTCTTCTCGAGAAGTCTTTCCAGCTTCGAATAATGCCTAGTTTTCGGATACAAGTTTGTTTATGCATTATCTTCTTGTTTATATTATCTATGTTGCCTATTTTTTGAGTTTGCACTCCCTTTTCTACTATTGTTAAAACAGGAGAGAAAAATGAGAAAAAAGAGAAATATCAATGTAAACTTAAAATAGAGCATAGATTTAGGGGGATCATTGCTCCAAAGACCTTAATGAATATAAGTCTATTTTACATTACTTGGTTGAGTTGTTTATAAACTACATTTGAACTGCTTTACAGGTTGGTTTTATCTGAAAAACAGAGGTAACTCTGCCATTTTTTTTCTAAAAACCCAACACTTAGTTTTTAAAACTGTTTTCTCTCATTAGTTTTGTCATCATCAAAAAGGAGAAGACTGTTAACCCTTATCTAATTTTAATAATGATAAAACACTAGTCTAATTGTACTAATAATTTTATCTAAGTGTTTAAATGGTAAAAACTTTCAACAAAGAAACAAGATGTAAGAACTCAACCAGTTTCAGACGCCAAGACAAGACATAAGATATAAAATAGGTATTAAGGTATTGAAACTAACTATAAATCTCTTATATTCAAGTACTTAGCTTGTCTTATAGCTATTTTTACAAAAGGATTTTGACAAAACTATTAATTCAAATACTTCCTAGTCAAAAATAGTTTTATTACATGAAAAACTGGGTTGCAAAGCTGGGAACTCACTGTCCCAGTTGCCAGTCGACTGGGTAATCTACACCAGTCGACTGGGGACATTCTATCCCATACACGAGTCGATTAGCTACATTTGAGCCAGTCGACTGGGTTGCCTTTCAACCCAGTTTTTCATGTAATAAAACTGTTTTTGACTTGCAAGTATTTGAATTAATAGTTTTGTCAAAATCCTTTAGTAAAAAGAGCCATAAGACAAGCTAAGTGCTTGAACATAAGAGATTTATAGTTGGTTTCAATATCTTAATGCCTATTCTGTATCTTCTGTCATGTCTTGGTGTCTAAAACTAGTTGAGTTCCTGCATCTTTTTTATTTGCTGAAAGCTTTTACCGTTTAAATACTTAGATAAAACTATTAGTACAATTAGAGTATTGTTTTATCATTATTAAAATTAGATAAGGGTCAACAAGTTCTTTGCGAAGTATTTTTCAGATATCTTTTGGGCACAAATAGAGAGAGATTTTATTCATCTAAGGTAGGGTAATTTATCAGTGGTTGAATATGATAGTAGATTCATAGCCCTGTCATGGTTTCTACATGAATTAGTGAATACGGAAAAGAGAAAATGTAAGAGATTTTTAGATGGATTACACTATGATATTCGGACTAAACTCTCTTATATGGGCATTGAAAATTATGCTATACTGGTGGATAAAGCATTACAAATTGATAACGATTTGATGGAGTTTAGAGACAAGAGGGAGTGGCTAAAGAGGTCTAGATTTGAGGGACCAAGAAGTGGTAGTAGTATGAGTGTGTAGGGTGGGAGACCACCCTAGAGAGGGTGTTCCTTATCGCAAGGAATTGTAGTACAAAGTGAGAGGCAAGCAGGATCTATTGCTTCTGTAGCTCAAAGCAATACCGATGGGACCCCTAGATTCAAGAGACAGACTATTGGAAGTGAGAGTTATAGTAGAGGAGTAAGTATGCCACCAATGAGAGGTTGTAATCTGATGTATGATCAAGAGTCAAGGGTTTGCTTTAGTGTAATCAGATGGGGCATCTGTCTCAGAATTGCCCTACGCAGATATGCTTTGTATTTGGTGAGGGAGGACATGTTGCTGCAGATTGTCCAGTGGGGAAATCTGTTAACGTAGGCATTAGAAGTGTTGGGAGAAAATCGATGGAGAGAGGTGGTGGTTCAGAGAGTGTGCGGGGCATAGGTCGATGATTAGTAGTTGAGAGAGGACATGGTAGCCAATTACAGTCAAGAGACAGCATAATCTATACATAGACCTAACAGGATGCACAAGCCACTCCTGATGTTGTTATGGGTATGGTATCTATCCTTGATAGGCCTACTAGATTATTGATTGATCCAGGTGCAAAACCTATTCTTTTGCATTCAGTGTTTATATGAAATTTATTGATGCTAGTGTTAGTCATTTGATGCATGCTATTGTTGTTGAGGTTCCTACAAGGGATAGGATTATTATTAGGATAATTTATCGAAGTTGTGTGATTTATATGGCTAATAAAGAATTTAAAGTTGATTTATTGCCTTTAGATATGACAGATTTTAATTTAATTATGAGGATGAATTGGTTATCTATATATCATGCTTGGGTAGATTGTTTTAGGAAGAATGTGGTGTTCAAAATACCTGGACAGGAAGAGTTTAATTTTTAGGGAGAACGTAAGATACTTGCTAACTTCTTTTTTTTCTGCCTTAACTGCCAGTAAATGGTTGAAGAATGGTTGTGAGGGGTATTTGGCATATGTGGTGGATTCTAGCAAAGAGACTAGGAAGTTAGAAGAAATCTTGGTAGTAAAAGATTTTTCTGATGTATTCCTTGAAGAGTTGTCTAGTTTGCCTCCCAATAGGGAGGCTGAGTTTTATATTGAGGTGATTCCAGGATCAACACCTATATCTATAACACCTTATAGAATGGCACCAGCTGAATTGAGAGAGTTAAAAGTTTAGCTTCAGGAGTTACTAGATAAACAGTTTATTCGACCTAGTATGTCACCTTGAGGAGCCCCTGTATTGTTTGTTAAGAAGAAGGATGGGACAATGAGATTGTGTATTGATTATAGACAGTTAAATAAGATCACCATCAAGAATAGATATCCTTTGCCAAGGATAGATGATATGTTCGAACAGTTACAGGGAGCTAGGGTATTTTCTAAGATAGATCTGAGATCAGGTTATCATCAATTGAGGATAAAGAAGGAGGACGTGCCTAAGACTGCTTTTAGGACACGTTATGGCCATCATGAGTTTTGGTCATGCCATTTAGGTTGACTAATGCTCTTGCAACATTTATGGATCTAATGAATCGAGTGTTTAAACCATTCTTGGATAGATTTGTGATTGTGTTTATTGATGATATTCTGATATATTCCAAGAATGAAGAGGATCATATGCAGCATTTAGAGATAATGTTGAAAATTCTGAGGAGAGAGAAATTATATGCAAAGTTCTCTAAGTGTGAACTTTGGTTGAGTGAAATATCTTTCTTGGGCATGTTGTGTCGGAAGAGAAATAGTAGTTGACCCACAAAAAGTAGAAGCAATGTTGAATTGGGAAAGACCCATGAGTGTAACTGAAATTAGAAGCTTTTTGGGGTGGGTTGGTTATTATAGGAGATTTATCCAAAAAAATTATATGATTGCTAGACCATTGACTAGATTAACCAGGAAGGAAGTGAAGTTTAGGTGGTCAGAAGAATGTGAGAGGAGTTTCCAGTTGTTGAAAGAAAAATTGACTACTACCTCGGTATTAGTGCTTCCTTTTGGTGTTGAAGGATTTGTGGTATATAGTGATTCGTCACATTAGGGGTTGGTATGTGTGTTGATGCAACATGGGACAGTTATAGCTTATGCATTGATAAGTGCTTAAATAGTCATATTTAAGCCCCTTAATTTATGCTTGTTAGGCTATTTGTTTATCTATTTTAGTAGATTCTATTTCATTTTCTTGTTTTATGTGTTTTTCATAGGGCTTTAACAAAAAGATGACATTTTGGAGCTTTAAAGAATGAAAAGTAAAGTTCTGTAACCTCTCTTGTGATCGAACGCACAGGCACACGAGCGCACACTCAGAAGGCTCGAGCGCACAAATGCGCTCGAGTGCAGATCTATACAATCGAGCGCACACACTCTAGAGGCGGCAGAACCAGAATTGAAAAGATGTCTCCAAGCCTTAAATAAGAAATTAGGGTTTCGGGGCAACCTTAGAGCCCTATATATAGCATTGTAAAACACAGAAAACACACTTTTGGATTGAGCTTGAAGTTGTAAGCTTTGGAGTGGAATTGATGATTTGTCTCCTCAGCTTTCTTCGGGTTTTATTTTTCTGTTTTAGTTAGATAAGGTTATGATGCTTAGTTTACTGAACATATGTAACTAACCTCCTAATAGGGCTCGATTGAAGCCCTAATTATGCTTCCCTATATATATGATCATTGATTACCTTTGCTACTAGCCATGTTGTGATACTTTAATTGATTAATGCCTGTGTTTATTTAAATTCCTCATATGTGTGTGTCTGATCAACGTATGCATGTGGTATGGATAAGTTAGTTAGATCAATTTGGATGACCTAGTCCTAGGTTTAACAATAGTAACAAAAGATATCCACACTGGATTCTTGGATTAATCAACATGGGAAATCGGAAGCGGACCAAGCCCTAGGTCCCATGTGGTTGTCGATTTCCATAGCCCTTATGCTCTCTTAAGGAACAACTCAGTATACATCATGCTGAATCCCTTAAGAGAGAAAAGAGTTAGAGTATACACCATGCCTAATTCGTTGCTTAGGGAGATCAATAGCCTAAGGAGTAGACCAAGCCCTTATGGTTGGCAACCATTAGGTATTCATGATAGGGCTATAGCATTGGCACCTTACTTAATAGGAAAGTATTATTAGTGGTGGATATCAAAGCCCTATATTTTTATCATTATTAATTCACACTCAAGATCTATTCTTATCTTTTATATTGAGAAACTAATTTTAATTTGAAATTAACCAATCCCTGTGGAGATGATCTCGCACTTGTACACTATGCTACTATTGACCTTGTGCACTTGCAAGTAAAACTGTACGATTATTTGCTTATTAATTTAGGTAGATAAACGCGCAAAAAGTTTTTGGTGCCGTTGTCGGGGATTGCACTTAATTTTCTTTTAGAATTATTTTTTGTTTAGATCAATCATTGTTATTTCTTTTTCATTTTTCTACTTTTATCAAAAATCTCAAAAATTTTAGTTTATGTTTTTATCTTATTTTTGTTTCATTAAAACCCTAATTTTATTTTTTATTTTATTTTATTTTTCTGTTTTAGGCATACCAGGAGAACTTTCTGTACCACTTGCGATCGAGCGCACCCTCCTATGCGATCGAGCGCAATTGAGGCAAAGAGTTACCCGAGCAGCAGTGTTTGACTGCTGCACTAAAGCGATTGTTACCGATTCATGCACGGGCTTCGATCCAAGCATCCAACATTCTTTCCTCTTGATGCCGAGCCTGAGTGGACTATCCGATAAAGGCTTAAAGACAACTCAGAAGAGGTAGAAGAAGAAATTAAGGAAGAATTACAAATGACAGAACAGATTGACAATGAGCAACCACCTGAGCGAAGGCCGATGAAGCAATCCTTCATCCCACGGAACCTTGATCAGCCATTGTGTATTGCTTATCAACCTGAGGTGAAAGGAAACTACTACATATCTCCGCAAATACTGAGTGCATTGACCCACTTTAGGGGCACCCCTAATGAGGATCCACACTTGCACCTCCGAGAGTTCTTCGATCTTTGCAAGTTCCAGCACATCCGAGGCTTAAACCAAGAAGGAATAAGGTTAATTCTTTTCCATTTTTCCTTAATAGATAATGCTAAACTGTGGTACAATTCATTGCCTGCAGTTTCGATCCACACTTGGGAGAAGTTAGCCAGGAAATTTCTAAGGAAGTTTTTTCCAGCTCAAAAGACAAGGCAAATGAGGAAGGAGATTCAGTCCTTCCAACAAAAGGATGGAGACTTGTTCTTTGAGGCATGAGGACACTTCAACGAGCTGCTAATCAAATGCCCACATCACAATCTACCTCAGGATGAACTGGTACAAGATTTCTATGAAGGTTTAAGTGATACTAACAAAAGTATTGTGGATTCAGGTTATGGAGGAGTGCTGATGGAGAAAAGTAGTGAAGAAGCTATAGAGCTCTTCGAAACCCTAAGTGAACACACTCAGCAGTTCTCCTCTTGAGGCAGGTGTATAACCATGAGTAAGGGTATGTATGAGGTAAACTTAAATGGAGCATCATCTACTAAGATAGCTGCTGTGGAGAGGAAACTAGATCTGTTAGTTAAAGCCATGGCTGCTCAAAACGCCTCACCTAACCCATCAGCTACACCACTCCAGGTAAGTGCTATTTGTTCCCAATTTGATCATAATACTGATACATGTCCCTTGTATTCATCTGCAGATCATGAGCAAGCAAACTTTGTCGGACCAAACAACTATCCACTGAAGAACAATCCTTATGCAAACACCTACAACCCTGGATGGCGGAATCACCCAAACTTTTCTTTGAGCAACAATCAGAATGGTCAACGGCAGCAAAAAAAATTTCAACCAACAGCCCAATCTGTTCCCGAACCAAAGAAAAGTGACCTCGAGAGTCTTATAAGGCAATTAGCAACTCAGTAGCAATAATTAATGACTGCACACGAACAATTCATGGAAGAAACCAGAAAATTTCAGACTGAGATGAGACAAACCACTGCAAAACATGATCAAGCCATTCAAGGACTAGAGGTACAAATGGAGCAATTGGCCAAGGAACTGAGTAGTAGAAAGCAAGGAGAGCTTCCAGCCCAATCACTATCTAAACCAAAAGGATATCAGCAACTGAATGCTGTGACAACCTTAAGAAGTGGTAAGATCACCGGCAGTGATAATCCTGTACAAGCATCACCAGACAAAGCATCCACATCTAAGGTAAGTGAGATGGAAAAGGTAAATACACCTCCACCCTTCCCTCAAAGGTTGGTAAAACCTAAGAAAAAGACTAAACTGATCGACATTTCTGAAACTTTGAAAAAAGTGGAAATAAATATTCCTCTATTAGATGCAATTAAACAAATTCCTGCATATGCTAAAATTTTGAAAGATTGTTGCACTAACAAAAGGAAGTTTCAGGAGTATGAGACAGTAGCCTTGACTGAAGAGGCAAGTGTTGTGCTATTAAGAAAACTACCACCAAAACTAAAAGATCCGAGTAGTCTTACTATTCCTTGCAGGCTAGGTGACCAGTTATTCAAACATGCACTATTGGATCTAGGGATGAGTGTCAATCTGCTGCCATACAGTGTATTCGAGACACTAGGTTTGGAGGAGCTTCAACCAACCTCCATCACTTTGCAACTGGCTAACAGAAGCATCAAACGACCAAGAGGTATTCTCGAGGATGTTTTGGTAAAAGTAGGTAAATTTATTTTACCTGCTGATTTTATTGTCTTAGATATGGAAGAATGTCCTATGCCAGTACCACTCCCCATCATCTTAGGAAGACCTTTTCTGATAACTACTGACACAAATATTAGTGTAAAAATGGGCATTGTTACTATGAAGGTAAATGATGAAGAAATAGAATTCAAAATATTTAATACAATAAAATCAACCAAAGATGATAATGACTATTCTAATATAAGCTTAATGCAAGGTGTTGTTGAGCAAGTTTCTCAGGTCCATCACACTGCTCTATTGGAGACCACCCTCCACCATGGTGTCACAAGATTGGATAAAGAGTCAGAGGATGACAGTGTAATTAAAGACATCAATAAAGCCATGCACCCCTTAAAGAACACACCAAAGCTTCCAAGTAAGTATATTCCTCCAGTTGAACCTCCTCAGCCTACTGATACTACTTTTCTCTCTCTTATTGCCTAGGGACCAGAATCAAAAATAAATCAGCTGTTCAGGGCACTTGAGCCACCTGAGGTGGGCTCTAAGTGCCCCCTTAAAAGGACTTAACACTGAAGCTACTATAGAGAGCACTTGAGCAATTTCCATTTTCATAGCTATAGCTCAAAGCGCCTCTATCAAGGTTAGTGGTACTGAGACCACTAAAGCACAGTAAGGTTGTATTGTTCTTGCTTTATTATTCCAGTCTTGGTAAGTTTTTATTTTGTCCATACATACTGCTTTGCGATCGAGCGCACCATTCAGTGTGCTCGAGTGCACTCGGGGTAGAACTCACGTGATCATTTTAAATAAACATAACTTGCCCATTTTTCCCCTTACACTCAATCGCAAGCTGTCTGCTCCCCTCTCGCCCTTTTCAGCCCTAGCATTTATCTCCAGCTAACCACAAACCTCACCTTCACTCCCAAATCCATTTCTAGCACCCCCCAAACATCCCCATCCCATTTACCCACTCTCTCTATCACTTTCCTTGTCCATAACCATCTCACAGTCATAACTCCACACGGTAGAGCATTTAACATGGCTTTAACAGTCGCAAAATCCATCACACACTGCTTTTTAATATGTTTTTATCTCCTATTATATGTTATCTGGTGTGTTATTAAATCTTTTCATACTTGCAGGAGGTCGAAAAAAGATTGGTGTGATTTCTACAGCTTCTTGTTTTCGTTGCACAGAAGCTGTTCAATAAATTGCCTGAGCCACTGCGCTCGAGCACACACCATTTGTGATCGAGTACAAGTCCTCTAGTGCGATTGAGCGCATAAAAGCTTGTGATTGAGCATAATATTGACAGTACCCACAGCTTCAGACCTCAGTAAATGGCCTCCACTTCCCGAGCCTCCAGCAGCCCGTCTGATCCATCAGCAGATGGATAGGTTAGAGGTGCAGTTCGCACGATAGGAGGTGATGCTGCAGGCCATTCTTGATCGCCTATCTCCTGCACTCGGTACCTTTTTGACTGCACAACCTGCCAACCAGCAGTGAGAGGATACCCCGTCTGGCTGAAGATATAAAACTTAGCACTCATAGGAGGCACCCCATAGCATATCCTTTTTCCTTATCATATTTTCTTTCCTTATTGGTATTTATGTTCATCTATCTGTTTATTATTTATATATTTCTTGTTTTCCGGCACAACATTTGTTTTTCTTTGTCAAGAACTTAGTGTGTGCATCCAGTTCAAGTTTGGGGGCGTGTTACGAACAATACAAGCAGTCTAGTTCTCCATCTCCCAGGTCATATCTTTCTATATCACACACACATTGGGGACAATGTGTATATTAAGTTTGGGGATAGTGGGAGACACAGACACATGCATGCACTTGAAACACATGCACACACTATGTCCCAGTTTTTTTAATTAAGAAAAGATAAATACATGCTCATTTTGTGTTAAAAATTTTGGTTGATTTAAAAATATGACAAAACTTCATTAGTAAGCTTAAAATTTAGAACATATAGTTCTGTAATAGGAATTTTAAAAGTTTAGTTACCTACCTCAAGGCACTTAAGAATTCACAAGTTTGATCTAGATCTGACACGAGCACATTAGCACGTATTTGTGTGGGGTATGATATATAATTCTTATGTATATGTTTCCATGACCTAACTGTAATATGATAACTTGTTAGACGAACACTTTGGCATAAGAAAAACAAAGAAAAAATGTCCATCATGCAAAAGAAGAACAAAAAAGCTTATAATGATCATTAAAAACTTTCCACTGAGTAACTAGACCTCTTGCCTCAGTAAGCAGTGAGTGTTCACGTCAAAATGTGTGAATTAAACATTTAATGATCATAATAAAAATTTCCACTGAGTAACTGGGCCTCTTGCCTCAATAAGCAGTGAGTGTTCACATCAAAAGGTGGGAATTTCACTTGGAAACATTAAGACCTGTTAGTTCCGTAGCCTTTTTTACTCGAGTTAGTAAGTCCTTAGGGGTATCTTTACACCTAATGCCCTAAAACCACCTGGTTTGGGAGTCATTGGCTAAATACTCGTTACAAGGGTTAATTAGAAAGCTCAATAGAACTCAACATGACAAAAATATCATGATGAAAGAAAAAGAAAAGAAGGAAGCACTATGCCATTTTTGTTTTATTTGATAAGGAATTCGATGAAAGTTTGGACATCGGACTATACATTAAAATTATTTGGAAGCCCCATCTTCTATGTGCTAATTCATCACACACAAGTCAAACTTGCGTTGCCTTATGCCAACCTTAGGTAAGTAACATGAGCTTTTAAAATCCTTATTCATTACAAAAATGTGTTTTTATTATAAACTTACTCATGAACGGTCACCATGGTTTTATGTGCAACCCAAATTTTTGGATATCATGAAGAATGAATTTATTTTTAATTTTGTTTTGATATAGCCCTTCGTTTTGTATTGCTAAGGGGCTGGCAATATGTAAGTTTGGGGGTGTGATAAATGCTTAAATAGTCATATTTAACCCCCTTAATATATGTTTGTTAGGCTCTTTGTTTATCTATTTTAGTAGATTCTATTTCATTTTCGTGTTTTATGTGTTTTTCACAGGGCTTTGACAAAAAGATGACATTTTGGAGCTTTAAAGAATGAAAAGTAAGGTTCTGCAATCCAGTAAGGTGTGCTCGAGGGCACCTCCCTTGTGATCGAGCGCACAGGCACACGAGTGCACATTCAGAAGGCTGCGCTCGAGTGCAGATCTATACGATCGAGTGCACACACTCCAGAGGCAGCAGAGCCAGAATTGGAAAGATGTCTCCAAGCCTTAAATAGGAAATTAGGGTTCGAGGCAACCTTAGAGCCCTATATGTAGCCTTGTAAAACACAGAAAACGCACTTTTGGATTGAGCTTAAAGTTGTAAGCTTTGGAGAAGAATTGACGACTCGTCTCCTCAGCATTCTTCAGGTTTTATTTTTCTGTTTTAGTCAATTATGGTTATGATGTTTAGTTTACTGAACATGCATAACTAACCTCCTAATAGGGCTCAATTGAAGCCCTAATTATGCTTTCCTATATATATGATCATTGATTACCTTTGTTACTAGCCATGTTGTGACACTTTAATTGATTAATGCCTGTGTTTATTTAAATTCCTCATATGTGTGTGTCTGATCAACGTATGCATGTGATATGGATAAGTTAGTTAGATCGAATTGGATGGCTGAGTCCTGGGTCTAACAATAGTAACAAAAGATATTCATACCAGATTCTTGGATTAATCAACATGGGAAACCAGAGCGGACCAAGCCCTAGGTCCCATGTGGTTGTCGATTTCCACAGCCCTTATGCTCTCTTAAGGAACAACTCAGTGTACATCATGCTGAATCCCTTAAGAGAGAAAATAGTTAGAGTATACACTATGCCTAACTCGTTGCTTAGGGAGATCAATAGCCTAAGGAGTGGACCAAGCCCTTATGGTTGACAACCATTAGGTATTCATGATAGGGCTATAGCATTGGCACCTTACTTAATAGGAAAGTATGATTAATGGTGGATATCAAAGCCCCATGTTTTTATCATTATTAATTCACACTCAACATCTATTCTTATCTTTTATATCGAGAAACTAATTCTAATTCGAAATTAACCAATCCCTGTGGAGATGATCTCGCACTTTCACACTATGCTACTATTGACGTTGTGCACTTGCAAGTAAAATTGTACGATTATTTGCTTATTAATTTAGGTAGATAAATTCACAATATGCATCTAGGCAATTGAAGAACCATGAGAGGAATTACCTAACCCATGATTTAGAATTGGATGCCATAGTTTTTGCTTTGAAGGTTAGGAGACATCATCTATATGGAGCCAATTGTGAAATTTTTACTGATCATAAAAGCTTGAAGCATTTACTGACCCAAAAGGAGTTGAACTTGAGGCAGAAGAAATGGATGGATTTGATTAGTGATTATGATTGTACAATTCATTATCATCCATGAAAGGCTAATGTAGTAGCTGATGCATTGAGTAGAAAGACTACAGAAAGATTAGCTGTTATTGGGAGTCATAATCTAGCTTGATGATAGAATTAAAAAGAATAAGGATGTAGTTGAGTGTCAATTATAGATGAGTATTGATGGCAAATAGGGTGGTACAATATTCTATTATTGATCGTTTATTACAGGTGCAGGGTAGAGATGAAAGGATAGAGAAGATTAGATGGGAAGTGTTGAGTAGGAAGCCAATTGAGTTTAGAATTAGAGAAGATGGTATGGTGGTATTGGGGCATAGAGTTTGTGTTCCCAATAATGTGGAGATGAGAAAGGAGATACTAAGGGAGGCTAATGATTCTGTATATTCCATGCACCTGGGTAATAATAAGATGTACCGGGGATTATGACAGAATTATTGGTGGTCAGGGATAAAGAAGGATATAATGGAACATATTTCTAGATGTTTGACTTGTCAACAAGTGAAGTCTAAAAATAGACATCTAACAGGTTTATTACAACCTCTTCCAGTACTTGAGTGGCCATAGGAAAACGTGAGTATGGATTTTGTCTCTGGTTTTTCCCGTACCCAGAGAGGACATGATGTTGTATGGGTTATAGTGGATAGGCTTTCTAAGTCTTCACATTTTCTTTCTATTAAAACTACCTAGAGTCCTGAAAAGTTGGTTGAATTGTATGTAGCAAAGATAGTAAAATTACATGGAGTACCCTTGAGCATTGTATCAGATAGAGATTCTAGATTTACCTCTAGATTTTGGAGAGGTTTTCAAGAAGCTATCGGTATGCAATTGCAGTTTAGTACAACTTTCAATCCACAAACTGATGGGCAGACATAGAGAATCATCAGAATAATAGAAGATATGTTGAGGGCAAGTGTATTGAGTTTCTCAGTGAGCTGGGATGCTTATTTACCTTTGATCAAGTTTGCATTCAATAATTAGTATCAAACTAGTATTGGAATGACACCATTTGAGGCTTTATATGGTATGAGGTGTAGAACTCCAGTATGCTAGGAAGAAGTTGGAGAGAGAAATATATTTAGTCTAGAAATGATAGATTTGACTACTGAGAGGATCAAACTAGTTAGATAGAACTTTAGAGCAGCATAGGATAGACATAAGGGATATACTGATAAAAGAAGACGACATCTCGAGTTTCAAGTTGATGATTGGGTATTTTTGAAGATATCTCTATGGAAGGGTGTATTGAGGTTTAAAAGAAGGGAAAGTTGAGCCCGAGATTTTTGGGGCCATATGAGGTGATTGAGAGAATTGGGCCAGTAGTATATAGATTGGATTTTCCTTCATAGTTAAAACAATTACATAATGTGTTTCATGTGTCACTTTTGAGAAAGTACTTACACAATGAATCCCATAGTATCTCGAATCAGGCGATAGAACTTCAAGAAGATTTGACTTTTATGCAAGTACCGGTTAGAATTCTTGACAGAAAGGAACAAGTCTTGCGCAATAAAGTCATTCATTTGATTCAAATATTATGGTAGAACAAAGATGCTGAAGAAGTCACTTGGGAGCATGAAGCAAGAATGAGAAATGAACACCCCCAAATCTTTCATGAATTAGGTAAGGATATTTCGAGGATGAAATTTTTGTAAGGTGGGTAGAATTGTAATACCCATATTCGTAAAGAAAGGATAAAGAAGTAATTTAATAATATAACATAGAATTAAAATAATATATATATATATATATATATACAAAATATTTAATTTTTATAAAACAATTAAAAAAAGAGACGCGTGGACTGTAAAAAAAAATATAAAATAAAATAAAATTCGTGGAGGATAAGAAGAAAAAAAAAAGTGGCAACAGGGAAGAAAAGTAAGGCTGCATGTAAGACAGTAATGACATTTCATGGCAAAGTATGGGGAGAGGTGTGCTGACTGTTTGAAATGTTTTATATATATATATATATATATATATATATATATATATATATATATATATATATATATATATAAAACTTAGTTTATTTTATTAATTACTTACCAAATCCTGTTTGGTTTTCCTTCAACTACGATTCAAATTACTCACTTTCTTTAAACACTTGGGGACCGAAAGAAAGATTGAAAGAGTAAAATTTTGAAGAGGTTTACGAGAGAATTTTATAGAGAATCACGAGAAGCTCTAAGAAAAACATAGGTAATGATATGAAGTTTATTTTTGAAATTTAGCATACATGAAATTCCTGGAATTCAATGTGGGAATTTTCAAAGGGTGTGAATTATGAAGGAATTGAAGAATAAATTAGAAAAATTAACATAAATATTATATCAAGTGTCGAAGATCATCAACCTAGGGAAATTGCTGAAAGGGGCATGAAAGGCAAGAAAGTAATCCATGGATAGCTCTAAATGCTTCGTGGTGAGTTAGATTTACTTTAAGTAATCAAAATAAATATGAAATATATAATGATAGTATTTGAATGTATTATTAACTTATGATTTGGTGATAGATGAAAGTTGGTTGATAAGTATGATAGAAATAAGAGATGTGTAGAGAATTATTATATGAGAAATAATATTATTAGAATAATGAGTCGATTTAATTAAAAAGTGATAAGTGAAATTCTTGACGAACTATGGATGATAAATTGATATGATATATGAGGAGAAGAATTTAGTGAAATTGATCAAATAATAATTTGAGAAAAAGCAAGATAACTAAATTGGATGTCTGAATACATGCTTGTTTTTATATTATTGTTCATATGCATATTTCATATCATTGTTCATATGCATATACATGAAATAAAAGAATCGGGAAGAGGCCGATCTAAACGAAAAACCGTGACAGCCAGTATAAGCTGGAAATAAATGAAAAACCGTGACAGCTGGTATATGCAGAAAATAAATGAAAATCGTGACAGCCGGTGTATGCTGGAAATAAAAGAATAGGGAGGGCAGCCAATATAAATAAATAAAAGAACCGGGAAGATGGTCGGTTTAAGATAAAAATATGTCAACATGTGGGAAGATATTCCCTAATAATAATTCATGTAATGTATCTGTTTTAAATATTGATTTTATTACTGAAATGCTGAAGTGTTGTTTTGTTATTGTAAATTTATTTATAGATGAATGAGTCTCACAGAGAGACAGTTATGGTGAAAAAGAAACACGAAAGTATGATATGATAAGAACTATCTAAATGGTAGACTATATGCTGTGAACCTCACAACGAGGTAACTAAGAGATAATAAATATATAAGAAGAAGAGATTGATAGAGAATGGAGCATATGATATTTGTAGTGATGGTAGAATGCTATTATCAAATTATATGAGATATAAATAATTAAATATTAAAAGATTATTTATACAAATTGAATACTTCTAGTAAATTTAATTCACTGAGCTTGTGAAGCTCATCCTTCAATGTTAAATGATTTCAGACAGCAGTCATGACAGATAGTTAGTGAGCTGATTCAGATGGATTCATTATCTGTAAGCCACGCGGTCCACATCCTCAGACTAATGAAAAAAAAAAATTGTAAATACTCATGCATATTATATTGTATACAATGTTTAAGTTGAGATCTGAATGACATATCTTCCTTGTTAAGGGTTGAGGATTGATGTAAATACTTGCAGTTGGTAAATTTTTATTATTGCATATATGTGTCATGCTAGGATTTTCAAAATGTAATAACACCATCTTGAGGGTGGCCAACCCAGGATGGGTCGTTACAGTCCTACCAAAAGTTTCAATATAATCAACCTCCCAAATCTCTCATTACAATATGCACTCAGTACATCAACTTAAGACACCCTAATTAAGGCTTTCGCCCTGCTGCAAAACCACGGCTATTCATGGGCCCAAGCCCAAACTGTCAAGCAAAAAACTATACCAAAAACGTGTACAGGGCTTGCCCGTGATCGTCGGAAGGTCTATAGATCTACACCCATGAAGTATGCACAAACTTTAACATTTTAAATGGCTAATTGTCTTATGTCAATAATATTTCATCATGCCTCTTCTTTTTTTTTTTAACCGCTTTCTCAATTACTTGTTGGACCTTTACACATGGTCCAAGGTAAGGATAATTTCCTAATTTTCCATTTTTGGTACAAACAATAAATACAACACGAATTATTGCATTGCTTGACGGTGACAAATACAAAAACTTATTTAGTCTAACATAAACCTTAAAGTGTACATACAGCTGATTGATTTTTTTTTTAATTTTTTTTTTTGCATTGGAAAATAGGGGATCAAATTCGAAGATGACTGTGAGGTGAACAAACTACAGTCAAAGCCGATTGAGTTTTGTCATCAAATGAAACTTCTTGCAAGTACAATGTAATTAAACTTAAAAGAGTAAATTTTATTTTTCCTCTTTAAATTTTCCCTCTTTCCTATTTAGATCCCGAGGTTTCATTCCTTTTAATTGAGTCATTAACTTTAAGTTTCCAACCTAAATCAGTTTTTCCTTTAAATTTCCACTAACTTTTACATATATAACAAAAATCATGTGATCTTCCTATTAAAAAGTAGAAAACCTAATAACCTTATTCTCTCACAAATTTATTACACAATTTAAAATCTTTTCAATGTAATCAATACCCAGAGGTGTAATTTGGGCAAAGTTAGCCCAACTAAATCTGAGTCCAACTCAAACTTTGGGTAAGCTAGGATAAAATTTTCTAGGGTTGCGTTGGATTAGGGCTGAAACATTCTAACCTGAATTAAATTTGGGTTATATTGGGCTAGAGTTTTCACAACCCTAACCCAATCGGTAACCCATGTGCCTAGATTAAATTATGTAACCAATATTACTAGCTTGAGATTTGAATTTATATAGTATGTTTGGATTTTTGAAATTTGAATATCTGAGAAAGATTAAAAATTAAAAATTAAATTTTATACTTTTAAAATTATATTTTTAATATTTAACATATGATATGATAAATAGAATTCAAGAATCTAATCTAATCGAATTCAAGCCAATCTAATTGAGCCCGATTTGATTTCACAAGTCAATCCAAGCCGAACATGAGCTTTTGTGGTTGGGATTTATGTAACTTGTCATGCGTTGTGCTGGATTAGAGTTAAAAAAAACTATGTCATGAGTTGGGCTAAGGTTAACCTCTAACCCGACCTGATCCGACTCAACCTGTGCACACCCCTATCAATACTGACTATTTCCCACAAAAAGTAATCATTACCCTTATAATCAACTCTAAATAGCTACAATGCCTCTATTTATTTATTTATTTATTTATTTTGTTCAAAGGAGACCTATTGGGCCTATGAGCTACACAATGAGAGGTAGCACTCTACCATCATTTATCCCTCCCATCCCTAGTATGAGTGGGGTTTGATCCCAAATCTCTTATAAAATGACAAATGACTCTATTAACTATGCTAGCTGATACTCATTGTAGTGCCTCTCTTTCAAATCAAAATCTGCAACCTCACAATCACTTTCAACCTCACCTTGACCCAATCACTAACATCAATTCTCATCATCCGCTATCATAATGCAAGTTTTCTTATTTTTGAAGCCATATTCTTGTTAAATTCTTATAGACACGATATGTTTGTATAGATGCCTGAACGAATTTTGTTGAACCAACCAAGATGTATGTTGTCCGACCCAAGGACGAGTCTAGGGGGTATGGGAGGAGACTTACCCCTAAGATCTTTAAAATTCTTTAACTTTTG
Organism: Bretschneidera sinensis; assembly: GCA_023935145.1. NCBI lineage: Eukaryota > Viridiplantae > Streptophyta > Magnoliopsida > Brassicales > Akaniaceae > Bretschneidera > Bretschneidera sinensis. The sequence goes on from CM043701.1 coordinate 20,305,028, forward strand.
TACCATCAACTTTTTTTTTTTTTTTCAAAATAAATTTAAATTTTTACCCCACGAGAAATGTGCTAGATCTGTCTTTGGTTCAACCCAACTTCAAACTCTCTCTTCTCGTCCTATTTGACTTTTTGTCCGCAGTTATTTAGGCGGCATCCTAAGATTGAAAAGATCAAATTGTTTGGGAGTAACCAGGGAACTCCATGAAAGGCACACCCAAGTCAAGTACTAAGTTGAACCATAGTCAAATTAGGGAAATTAAATCAAGATTTTGGGTAAAAAGGACAAGAAAGAGAGAGAAGAGAAAGAGAAACTAAGGATGTGAAGAGAGACAAAGAGACCTTAGGTTTCTTTTAAGAGAGAGATAGATGCAAGAGCTTTTCTAATTAGGTTCTCTCAGTCGAAGAAATCTAGATATATAACCCAAAAATTAAATCCTTAAGAGTAAGGATTGTTATCATAAAACATCCTTACGTTTTGCTTTGTGTTTCAATATCCATTTTACATTTTAAATTTGACCAATTTACACCCTGCATTTTAGGGTGGTTTCCAATAGGCCATTCTGATATAATTTCTGGCCAAATTGTTACTAGAATATCATCATCCCCTTCTCTCAATCCCTCAAATCCCCCACCCCTCATTCTTTTTTGTTGGTTTTTTGTCTAAGGTTTAAACATGGTTGAAACATGGTCAAGGTTTGAACAGGTCCAAACATGGTTCAAAGATGGTTAAAATCCAAACCAAAGGTGGAGTATGAAAGTTTAGCAAGTTAAAAGGTTGCACACAAGTGTGTGCTTAAGTTTTGAGCATGGCAAGGTCAGGCACACTGCTGTGGAAGTTTCTGCCCACAGGTAGGAGGTGTGCGCACAGCATCAGGAGGCTGCAGCATCAGGTCACGCTGTAGCACACAGCACCATATCAAAATGCATAGCATCACTTGGAGAGTGATGTAGGGCTGAGATTAAAGGAAGAACATGATCAAAGGGAGGATAATGACTCACAAGAATGTCCAAGAATTAAGAGGCTATAAAAGGGGTTCTCAAGGCCTTATTTCATAAGATAATACAAGATACAAAAACACACATACAAGAGAGTTTTGTGACATTGTGAGATCATTGTAAACACTAAGAGAGAATTGTGTAGAGAGACATAAACACAAGAGGGACTCTTGTAGTGAGGCTGGTTGCAATAAGATAGAGAGAGTCTAGATTAGATTAGAGAACATTGTTGAGTTCTCATCTTCTTCATTCTCTTCTTGTTTCTTCAAGAACTTGGATTCTTGAAGGGGATTGCTGTAACTTTGTAAGAACCATTGAGATAGTGCAGAGAGTTCGGAGGAACTCACGGGGACGTAGGCACATTACCGAACCTCGACAACAAATTACTTGTCTTCTTTCTTTCTTTGATTTTCTGTTCTTGTGTTCGATTGCTGAAATTCTTTCTACAAGTCATTCAAGACTTGGGTGTTTGGAAGATCACCACCTGGGCATCTTGTCAAGGTGATTTCCAACAGTGGTATCAGAGCTAAGTAGCTGGTTATCGGAGCAAGAAGTAGAAGGTACGGAGCCAAGACTCCAAGAATCAAAGATCAAACTTCTTGGGTGATTCAAGAACGGTGTAAAGATCAAGATCCGGTCGTGTTCTTGAAGGTTGATTCAAGAACGGTGTTAAAGATCCATCTTCGATTTGTGTTCTTGAGGTTGAAGAAAGTAGTTGTGGTTAGTGCACAAATCTGGGATCTTGTCCGCAAAAGATGGCTTCAAATTTCTGTGTGGAGAAGTTTGATGGAAAGGGGTCTTTGCCCTATGGAAGCGGAAGATCAAGGCGGTTCTCATGCAGTAGAAAGTGGACTTGGCTATTGGAGAAGATGATGCTTTTCCAGCTAGTGCCACGGAGGACCAGCGGACCGAGATGAAGAAGATGGCCTACAGCACCATTTTCTTGCACATGTCGGACAATATCACAAGGGAGTGCGGAGACTCGAAAGATCCAGCTGCATTATGGAAGAAACTAGATGAATTGTTTCTTGCCAAGACTCTCCCACATAAGAGGTATCTTTGGAAACAAATCTTTGCTTTTAAATTTGATCCTAAGAAAGAGTTGCAAGATAATCTTGATGCCAAGAAAAGGAGTGCATCAAGTGGTAAAGGGCTGTTCTTTAAAAGAAGGCCAGCAACTTGGTATGGCAGCAACCATGGCTACTACAGGGACAGAGGTAGAGGAGAGAGCCATGGGAGAGTGCAGAGCAGCATGCATGGCTACTACCGGGGCAGAGATAGAGGAGAGAGCCATGGGAGAGTGCACAGCAGCATGCATGGCTACTACCGGGACAGAGGTAGAGGAGAAAGCCATGGGAGAATGCATTCCAAACTGAGATTTGGAGGGAAGAGCTGCTACTACTGCCATAAGGAGGGTCATGTCAAGAAAGATTGCAAGAAGATGACAAGGGATAGAAGAGGAAGCCATACCAAGAATGGAGAGGCTTCGGTTGCCAAAACAGAACAGCAAGATGATGATGTTCTTGTTGTGTGCTCAAGTGTGAGCAAGGGGCAAGAAGGCAATGGGAAATGGATCTTGGATACTGGGTGCACTCATCATATGAGCCCTCACAAAGAATAGTTCAAAAATTTCAAGGAGATCAATGAGGGAAGAGTCTTCTTGGGGAATGATAATTCTTGCCAAGTGAGAGGGATTGGAGACATCCAATTGAGGATGTTTGATGGAGTCACAAGGCTGCTGGAAAATGTGAGGTATGTTCCAGATTTGAAGAGGAACTTGATCTCATTAGGGCAGCTAGATTCCATGGGCTATACATGCAAGATAGAGGGAGGAAAGATCAAGGTGGCCAAGGGATCTTTGGTAGTGATCAAGGCAGCAAGAAACGATGGACTCTATGAGATGATCGGAGAAATAGAAGCCAATGATCAAGCAGCAAGCTTGATGGCTGAGCTGGACAAGGCAGCCCTTTGGCACACTCGCTTGGGACACATGAGCGAAAAGGGCCTGCAAGTGCTTAGCAAGGAAGGTCTACTTGGTGGTGACAAAGTAGAAAAAATGGATTTCTGTAAGAGCTGTGTTTTTGGGCAGCAACATCGGGTCAGCTTCAACACCAGAGTGCACAAGTCTAAGGGCATTCTTGACTACATTCATGCGGACCTTTGGGGACCAGCAAGGACACCAACACAGGGAGGTAACATTTACTTTCTGTCTTTAATTGATGATTATTCAAGAAAAGTATGGGTTATTTGGTTAAGAATAAATTAGATGCCTTGAATAAATTAGTGGTGTGGAAAAGGGCTGGTTAAGACTCAAATGGGTAGAGTAGTTAAGGGGATAAGAACCAATAATGGCTTAGAAATTTTTAACCAAGAACTTGATCAATTCTGTAGGTTAAATGGCATTCTAAGACATAGGAGGGTTGTGGAAACTCCTCAGCAAAATGGAGTTGCTGAGTTGATGAATAAGACCCTTATGGAAAAAAGTTAGGTACATGTTAGATGGATCTGGGTTACCAAAATATTTTTGGGGAGAAGCTGTAGCTACAGCTGCATATTTGATTAATAGATCACCCTCTAGGATTATGTTCCAAAAGACTCCCATGGAGATGTGGAGTGGAAAACCCCCTGAGTTGGACAACCTTAGGACTTTTGGGTGTGCTGTGTATGCACTCCAAAAAGAGGATAAGCTTAGCCCAGGATCTAGATAATATGTGTTTCTAGGATATGGGGAAGGGGCTAAGGGGTACAGGTTGTGGTCCTTAGAAAAAGAAGGATTTAAACTCATAATAAGTAGAGATGTTGTCTTAATGAATTATTATTTCCCTACTTGGAGAAAACTAACCCTGCAAGGGCTAGTGAGCAAACCAATTCAGAAATTGTTGAGCATAGCATCAAGGGAGATTCTGTTCAGGTAGAGCAAAGGAGGTAAGAGGGTTCGAACCAGGTAGAGCCCTTGGATGATTGCCAAGCTCAAGAAACTCAAGAAGAGGCTGAACAAGAAGAGGATGCTGCAGCAAGTCAGAAAGACTTTCAGCTCATAAGAGACCGGGAAAGAAGGCTGGTTGGACCACCTTCAAGATGTGGATTTGCAGATGTTGCGGATGCAGTAGCTCCTTGGACAGAAGGAGAGATGAGTGAACAAGAAACTTACACAGTGGCCATGGAGTGTAAGGATTCGTCAAAGTGGCAGCTAGCTATGGAGGAAGAAATGGATTCTTTGAAGGAGAACAACTTTTGGGAATTAGTGAAAATTCCAGGAAAGCAGAAAGTTGTGGAATGTAAGTGAACTTACAAGATCAAAGAAGGGTGCCCTCCAAGAGATGAAGTCTGGAACAAGGCTAGGCTGGTGGTGAATGGGTTCACAAGAAGAGGAGACATAGGTTTCACATAAACTTTCTCACCTGGACACAAGGTGGAGAAGATGGTGAGTATCCTCACCTATGTCATTGATGGGCTGTTAGTTTGGAATAGAAGGAAGAGGATGGAAATGTTTACATCTCAACTCAGTGAGGAGTTCAAGAGGAAGGATCTCAGCCTTGCACAAAAGATCCTTGGGATGAGGAGAATCATCCGGGAAAGGAAGAGAAACAGGTCAAGTGTTTCTTGGGCAATGGATGTTTTCAGCAAATGTGTGAGTAATCCCGAAAAAGAGCGTTGGCTTGGGATGAAGTGGTTGCTAAGGTACATGGAGGCTCAGTGGCAGCCAATGGTAGCACTCATAACAACCGGGGCAGAATGCATAGCGGCTATGGAAGCCATAAAGGAGGCTATGGGGTGCAAAGGGTTGTTGGACGAGTGGGAGGTCCTAAAAGAGCAGGTGGTGGTATCTTTGGATAGCCAAAGTGCGGGGCACTTGTGGAGGTATCCGGTGTTCCATGAGGGGATGGAGCATATAAATATTCAGTATCATTACATTCTGGAAAATTGTACAGAAGGAAGCATTCATGTTGACAAGAAGACCACGGAGAAAATTCCTGCAGATTTAGGCACCAAGTTTCTACCTCTAAGTAAGTTCAATCATTGCCTTGAATTACTTAGGATTGGAGTCAGTTGATCGATAACTCAAGATGAGTTTGGATCCCAAAGGTCTCTGCACAAATGGTTCGGGTTTAAACGCTTAGACAAAGGTAGAGATTGTTGGTTTTTTTTCTAAGGTTTAAACATGGTTCAAACATGGTCAAGGTTTGAACAGGTCCAAACATGGTTCAAAGATAGTTAAAATCCAAACTAAAGGTGGAATATGAAATTTCAGCAAGTTAAAAGGTTGCACACAAGTGTGTGCTTAAGTTTTGAGCATGGCAAGGTCAGGCACACTGCTGTGGAAGTTTCAGCCCATAGGTAGGAGGTGTGCGCACAGCATCAGGAGGCTGCAGCATCAGGTCACGCCGCAGCACACAGCACCACATCAAAACGCACAGCATCACTTGGAGAGTGATGTAGGGCTAAGATTAAAGGAAGAACATGACCAAAGGGAGGATAATGACTCACAAGAATGTCCAAGAATTAAGAGGCTATAAAAGGGGTTCTCAAGGCCTCATTTCATAAGATAATACAAGATACAAAAACACACATACAAGAGAGTTTTGTGACATTGTGAGATCATTGTAAACACTAAGAGAGAATTGTGTAGAGAGACATAAACACAAGAGGGACTCTTGTAGTGAGGCTGGTTGTAATAAGATAGAGAGAGTCTAGATTAGATTAGAGAACATTGTTGAGTTCTCATCTTCTTCCTTCTCTTCTTGTTTCTTCAAGAACTTGGATTCTTGAAGGGGATTGCTGTAACTTTGTAAGAACCATTGAGATAGTGCAGAGAGTTCGGAGGAACTCACGGGGACGTAGGCACATTGCCGAACCTCAACAACAAATTACTTGTCTTCTTTCTTTCTTTGATTTTCTGTTCTTGTGTTCGATTGTTGAAATTTTTTCTACAAGTCATTCAAGACTTGGGTGTTTGGACGATCTCCACCTGGGCATCTTGTCAAGGTGATTTCTAACATCTTTAGATGATACAAGTGTTATTGATGAAGAAGAATCTGCTTCAAGCTCATAAACTCCCACTAAATATCCAAATGAGGCTGAAACTAAAGACAAAGCAACAATAGTGACAAAGAGGCCTTATAAATCATCATAATTTGTGAAGCAGACCAAGGCAAAATCTATTCTGATGCTTCTCCGAAGTCATAGTAAGAGAAGGATGCAACAATGGATGTGGGTCCTCCTTACAGTACTGGTTGTTCTCTTACCTTGTTTTTGTTTGGAAATAACAACTTCCCTTTTAAGTTTGGGCTGCAAGGCTTTGGTTTCTAGACATATCTACTTATTAACTAGGCAATATCCGTATTGATATTTGGTTGGTCTTCAATCATTATTTCAGGCTCTCTCCTTCATCACTATTTGCAAATGGTGAAGTTTAGGGATTTAATTTGACTGAGCTAAAGAGAATGAGGGTTGTGTGAGTTGGAGGGAAGTAATTGAGAGGTACGATGGTCATTTTGTGTTCAACATTCATTCTCATACAGTAACGCGGTCACATCATCTAAGCTCAATATTGACTTACCCACCAACAATGTTTGCACCAATGGTTTGTAAGATTTTGGTAAAGATAATAACAAGAGCAATAGCTTCTCCTAATCCTTCAATGTTTCTTCTACATTCAACAATTGAGACACTTATTTGTTAAATCCATTCAAGTGATCATGAAAACTTGTACATTTTTCTATCTTTAGAGAATAGAGGTCCATCTTGAGACACAATCTATTAATCAAAGACTTTGATGCATAGATGCTCTTGAGCTTATCCTATTAACCCTTAGGCGTAGTTTCCTTCAACACAGTATACTTAATCTCGGGAGAAAGTGTAATACATGTATTTGTAAAATAAGGGCAAAGAAGTAAATTAATAAATATGACATGAAATTAAAATAATATATTTGCGTGAAGGATATTGAATTGAACAAAATATTTCTTTTGAAAAAAAATTAATTAAATTTAAAAAAATGAACAGTAAAAAGAAAAATAAAAAAAAAGAAAGAAAGAAAAAAAAATTAATCTGGGATGTGAACGTCCTAGAAGTTTGAAGAAGTAAGAAAATATAAGAAAAAGACAAAAAAATGAGATCAAAAGAAAAAAAAATTATGTGGCAGCGGGTGGCAGCACCTGCTGCCCAATTTTATGCAAGCCTTCTATGTGTAAAAGCTGCCCTCCAGCGCCACAATAACGTGGAAGACTTTGGGATGGGGGGGCTGTAGATTTTTTTGTTAAAAAGGCAACTTTTGTTTGTTAACCGATTTCATAGTTCCTTTAAATTACTCGTTTTCTTTAGACACTTGGGAATCTAAAGAAAAGTTTAAAGAGAAAATTTTTAAAGGGATTTACTGCGGAATTTCATAGAGAGTCACGAATAGCTATCAGAAAAGCAGAAGGTAATAACGTAGTTTACAAAGAAATGAAGAAATAATTAGAAATTGAATACAAATATTATGTCAGGTGTTGACAGTCAGCAACCGGGAGAAGTTTCGGAGAAGAACGAGAAAGGCAAGGAGGTGATCCATGGGTAGCTGTAAGTGCTACGTGGTGAGTTGGATTTACTTTAAGTAGTCGAATAAAAATCAAATATTTAGTGATAATATTAAAATAAATTATTAGCTTATGTTTTGGTGATAGATAAATATATGGTTGATAGATATGATGTGAATATTTGACCGTAGAAAAATTATTATGTGAGAAGAAATATTATTAGAATAATGAGTTGATTTAATAATAATAGTGATAAGTGAAATTCTTGATAAGCTATGGTTGATGCTTTGATATGAATTTTGAGGAGATGAATTTTGGTGGATCTCGACAAACTTTGATGGATGATTTGATGTGGTTTGGGATGAAATTTAACGGATCTTGATAAGTTTTAATAGATGATTTGATGTGGTTTGGGATGAAATTTAACGGATCTTGATAAGTTTTAATAGATGATTTGATGTGATTTGGGATAAGAGGATTTTAGTGGAATTTTTTTTATATAATTTGAGAAAAATCAGGTAAGTTAATTTAAATATTTTGAATTCATGTGGTGTTTATATCATTGTTCATGTGCGTATGCATTTAATAATATAACCGAAAGAACTGGGAAGGGGCTGGTCAAATGGAACAACCGTGACAGCCGGTATATGCTGAAAATAAAATGGACACCGTGACAGTCGGTATATGCTCGAGATAAATTTCGTGACAGCCGGGATAAGCTATAAAGAACCGGGAAGGGGCCAGTCTAAGATAATAATAATAACCTGTTGACAGGTGGGAAGACGTTCCCATCATAATCATTCATGTATTGCATATGTTTTAATTATTGCTTGCATCATTTAAATACTGATGTGTGATGTATAAATTGTGAATTTAATTATAGATGGTTGAGTCTCACAGAAAGAGACAATTATGGTGATATGATTATTGAAATGTTGAGGTGTGGTGTATTATTGTGAATATAATTAATGATGGATGAGTCTCATAGAGAGACAGTTATGCTGATAAGAACAATCTAGATGGTAGACTTTATGATGTGAACCTCATTACGAGGTAGTTACGAGATTGTTGGTAGTCTTAAGGTGATCCAATAAATAAGAGAAAGAGATTGATAGAGAATGGATATGATGACATATGTAGTGATAGTAGAGTGCTAGTATCAGGTGTAAGAAATATAAATTTATTTAAATATTAAAAGACTGTTTACACAAATGAGTACTTTTAGTAAATTTAATTCACTGAGCTTGTGAAGCTCACTCCTCATTGTACAATGATTTCAGCTAACAGATAAGATAAATAGTCTGGTGGATTGAGAAACAAACGAGATCATTTTTTGTAAGCCATATATGTGTCAATATCCTCAGACAATCGAGAAAAAGACTTGTAAAATTTTTTATTGTAAATATTCATGCATTTATGTATATTATGTTTAAGTAAATATCAGATTTGTTTATCTCTCCTGTTGAAGGTTGAGGATTAAATTAAAATTTTCTGTTATTATTATATTTATTGTTGCATATATGTGTAGTGCTGGGATTCTCAAAATGTGATGACATCGTTTCGGGGGTGGTCAACCCGGGATGGGTCGTTACAGCAAGAGCCAACATGATTGTACTTACAACCTTCATTTGAATTGATTGCCACTCTCTATCAGTCACCTCTTCTAGTTTTTCTTCCTCTAAAGCCTGATCAAGATCTTGTTGCACTAGAAGATCTTGAATTGTACTCTACCACAGAGTAAAATTATTGCTTCCATTGAATAAAAGAATATCAAATTTAGGTATACCTGTCGACATGATGGCGCAAACGTAGGAAATAGCAACAGACAACTTCTTCAAATATATGAATAGACTCTGATACCACTTGTTGGGATTTTATCTCTAAAATCCACCTACTCAAATTTTAGACAAAAACATAACCACAACAATTAAATAGGTGAATAAAATAAAGAGCAATAAACACCAAGAATTAATGTGGTTGGGTAACCTCTTTGCCTACATCCACCAACAAACTCACTACTTTATTAATCTTCCATTATAACTTTAGGAATGACAAAGTTGTCAAACTCTCACCCCAAAGTCACAATACAACAAAAGCTCTCAACCTAGCTTTAGTTGTAAGTGCCATCTTTACTTAACAACCCAAAATCCCAATACACTCAAAGTTCTCATCCTAACTCTAGTAGTAAACTCCTCTAGTTTACAATGTATATGAGAATTATGAGTGTATCTCAAACTTTCTCTAAGACTCCTTTATATAGATGATATTTTCTTAATACTATTAGGAAAAGAACAACAACAATAACATAATAAACTACTATTACTACTACTACTACTACTACTAGAATAAGCAATTATAAAATAGGAAATCACTTTCCCAAACCAATTAGAAGTCCTTCTTATGGGAATTGAGCCAAAATCCTAACATATACATTGTCTCCAATTAAAGTTGACAACAATTTCATTAAGAGTTTTAGGGGCAATTGTTTTGACATTTTGAGTTGCAGACAGAAATGAACATTGTTTAAATTGGTCTGAATCATTTCCATCGAATGAATGGAGAGACAATTGAAGTGTAGAACATGTACTATAAATGTCATTAATGGTCTCTATGTACTGGTTACAAAGATTGTTGTGGTTATCCATAGGTGGCTTTTTTAACTCAACACAGCTCAATATTATATATAGTCTCTCAGCGAATATAACCAGAGTAAGAGAGAGAAGAGAAAGAAAAGAGATTCTAAAGAGAAAACAAAAATTGAACTTTTATTCTCAGAGATAATTGAAGTTGAACTGGGCAAAAATTTAAGGCTTTGTTATACCATTTGTTCTATCATTTTTTTGTTAGCTCTCACCTTACTTTTGCTTTTATGTTACTTTTTCTGATTTTTTTTATGGAGATTTCATTTCTTTTGAATCAGGAAATTATGAAAAGGAAAGAGTTTATTTTACATTAGTTTTGATTTCTATCATGGCCAATTCTTTGTTTGTTGCCTTTTGTTTTAGAGGGAAAAAATATGCGAGGAATTAGATTTGGTGATCTGTTGAGATTGTGATTATAGCCTAGCATGTTATTTAACCATTAAAAAAATATGTTCTTTTGGTATCTGTGTATTGGAATGGAGTTGAATATTTAATTTTTTTTTTGATAATTCTAAAGGGTATTTAAGTAAAGTTTATGAAATGAATTGAATTTATTGAGATTTTCGCTTAAACCCTCACAAAGAGGACTTCTAATTGGTTTTAAAAAATGGTTTCTTATTTTGATAGTTGTTTATTCTAGTAGGAGTATAGTAGTAGTTTTCTATGTTGTTGTTCTTTTTTTCCTATTAGTAGTAAGAAAATCTTCTCTATATAAAGGGGGTCATAGAGAAGGTTTGAGGTATACTCATAATTCTAATATAAATTGTATCAGAGGGAATTACTACTAGAATTAGGATGAGAAATTTGAGTGTATTGAGGTTTTGGGTTGTCAAGTAAAAAAGACACTTAGAACTAGAGCTAAGTTGAGGGTTTTGGTTGTATTGAGACTTTTGGGTTATGAAGTAGTGAGAGTTTAGCAACTTTGCTTATTCTAAAGTTGTAATTGAAGATTTATAAACCGGCGGGGTTTGTTGGTGGACGTAGGCAAAGAAATTGTCAAACCACATTAATTATTTTTGTTCTTTCTCTTTGTTTGTTTTAACTATTGTGGTTGTGTTTTGCATAAATTTGAGCAGGTAGATTTTAGAAGTAAAATTCTAACATAATTCTTGTTGATTCCAAATACATAATTCATTTTAATTCTAAAGTTAAAATAAGACTATACCAAACATGAAAATTCATTTGTAAATGAATTTTATCTTCAATTTATTCAAAAATAAAGTGTGAATTCATTTGTAAATGAATTTCAAATGAACTAAATTTATACTTAATGTCATACCAAACAGAGTATAAGAGGAAAAGAAAACTTTATGTTGTCATCCTCTCATAAGCAAGTAGTCGGAAGAATAATTTTTCTCTACGAAGCTTATCTTTTGGGTTTTTTTTTTTTCTCTATTAAATAACTGGAAGATGGCGATAAGGGTCAAGTGTACCTCACATCTATTTTGTGTAGTTTTCTGGTATGTATGGAGTAACTTTTTTTTTTTTTTTTTTTTTTGTTCTTGTTGTTGTTTTTAAATTTTTTTTTGTTGATAATATTGGGTGCATTTGGATCCTGAATAGTTTTAAGGAAAGAAAAATAAAAAAAGAAAGAACTAACATTTTTTTCATTTGATTATTAAGGGAAAGTTTAAGAGGAATAAGTATAACACAATTTAACAAAACTAAGTTAAAAAATAAAGAGTTTCAAGTCATGTATTTTTTTTTCTCCAAATTTTCTTTATTTTCCTCCAGATTTTTTTTTTCTTTCACATTTTTCAAGATCTGAGCATATTGTAGATTCCTAAAATAAGCTAAAGCTTAAGAAAAACTGAAGTTGTCCAATAAAAAAAAAAAAAAACTAAAGTTGCAAAACATGAGTCTTTCGTACAAATAACCCGATAAGAGGAGGAAAAGATAAGCATAATTCATTCATTATGAATTCTTCTTCTATCTCAAACTTGCATTCTCTCTCTCTTTTTCCTTGCAAGTTCTATATGTGACTTTAATTTCTCTTTCAGATGTATATAAAAGAAAAGCAATCAATAAATGTTAGGTCCTTTTCCTTATATAATACACAATGATTAAAATATGTAAAGTTTTCATCTACTTCTCAAACACTGTCAAAGAAAACATAAGTCGAAAACTCACGCGATACACAAGCTTCCCACTAGTCATAACTAAATATTACAAAGGCATTATAGTTGCTTTATTGATTTCTTGATGGAGAATCTAAGACCCATTGATTTTCCTGCAATTAGTCCTGATCTCTCCATTCGATCCAGTAAGTGGGCTCATGTTTCCCAACTTTATCATGGCATTTGCAAAATCAGAAAAGAATTTTGCGGAGTTTTCACTATAAGTCTTCACTATAGAATTTGTAGAGCCATTGTTATAAAGATCTTGGTCTGTTTTCAGAACACCCTTCAAGCCCATCAGATCACGGAAAAAATTATTGTCAAAGACATTTTCAGTTCCATCAAGTGGAGCTACATTGGCATCTCCACCTTGTTCGGGGAAAATTTGCTTCAAGGATTTTTCAAACGAGGAATCTATGTTGGTCTCATTGCAGATATGGATTCTAAAGGTAGGCACGCAGCCTTGCCTATTGTGTGACCTCCTGCAACAAAACGCAAGCAAAAATAGTGAGACCATATATTATGTATATTTGGTTCATTGTAGTTAAATAGGTTTATACATTATAAAAATAATAACTTCCAAATATGTGGTACCTGACAGAACCACCATCTCTTCGGCATTAAAACCTTTTTTTTCGAAGCCAGAAATGATTGTGGAAAGATTTTGATAAAAGATAGGGAGGTCTCTCGTAGCCCCATCAAAACTAGCATCAAGTGAATCTCTTCTGCCTAGTGGAACAGTCCAAGAAGGGCCGCCCAACTAAGAAGACAGATATATAATCATCGGTGGAAATTAAAACACAATAGTAAATTAAAAATAAAAAACATGTTTCAACGATCAATTAAAGAGGAAAATTCATATACTTTAAAATAGACACATTAACCATTGTATGTGAATTTAATTTGAGTACATAAATTATGGTATGTATTTTACAGCGACAACAGAATCACGAGCTGTAATAGCTATAATATCAGCACATGAAACAACTTTAGGACAAACACGCTCAACTTGAGATTTTATGTCGTCAATAACCTCAAATCCTCTCAATGAATTATTATTTTGAAGGGTTGTCTTTTCTCCTTTGAAATTTTCAGTGTCATCCAATAAAACAGATGCATCACAACCCTGTTAAGTCACATGATAATATCATTAGTATTCTCACTGTTACATTTATAATTTAATTTGTTTTATCAACACATTAAATATAAAATTAAAATGTAAAAGATTGTTTAAGTTAGGCTGTTGACGGACTTACATTAACAAAGCAATCATGGAATTGGAGGCGGAGTAATGAAGCTCCCATGCGACTTTCTTTATTTATTGCAGCTTTTACTCCGCTTTGAATAACGGAGAGAGCTGTTGGGCATGAAATTTCATAATAATTTGTTGATAGGTCTTTGGAAGAAACAGTGCTCAAGAAAAAAGAAGAACACAAAGGAGAAAGTAAAGAAGGACGTCATATCTTGGAGGAAAAGAGAGTTTTTTTAACTATAATAAAAAAGAAAATCTCTTTTGTATTTTTAGTTCTACAGTTGAACTCTAAATTTATAGCCAACATTGGAATCTTTGCATATAGATAATTCGTGAGTGATTGGTAGATTGTTTTCGGGAACAAATTTTTGTTATTAAAAAAACTACTTTCTGTTTTGTTGGTTTGGAAACTGTTCTCAAGAAAATATTTTTGAGAACAATTTTGTTTTACATAACAACTTTTCTATTGTTCTTACCTGTTTTTGCACTAATATTTTCAGAATTATAATTATTTGAAGATATTTTAGTTTAGAAAATAACAAAAAACAGTTATTCTAGTTTTTGAAAGATGTGTTTTGAGAAAAGAAAACAAAAATAACATTTAAACAATTTACAGTTATTCTAGTTTTTGAAAGATGTGTTTTGAGAAAAGAAAACAAAAATAACATTTAAACAATTTACAGTTATTCTATTTTTTGAAATACGTTGTTTTGAGAAGGAAAAAAATAACATTAAAAAGTGCCTGTCATTTTACATATATAATATGGCGTTATTGAAGAAAGTTGTACAATATAATCTTAGAGGAGGAGGAAGAAAGATTGAAAGTTTTTGCACAGCCTAACGCAACCTTAAGGATGAAGAAGCGAGTTGGGTAAAAAGCTTGATTCCTGGAAATAGTGGGGACAACAAACAATGAGTCAGTTAGAATACAGGTATCTACAATAACATGGTTGTCTTTTTTCTGGCAGTAAATTAATAAATTATGAAACCTCAGCATTTCAAAGTTGTCCAAATGATCAACTTAGAAACAGGGGTTGGGGACAAAACAACCAATAAAAAGGACATCAGCCTAGTCTAACAAACTTTCCCACCGAATCACCAGCTTAGTTATTTTGCTAATAGATTTTAATGTAAAGGTAGGGGGTGAAGACCATTTGATTCACAGTGTGCTTCTTATGGGCAAAATATAAGTATAAAAACTTAGCAGTAAATTGGATATTGTTGGGATTTTACCTCTAACAGTCATCTTCTCAAAATTTTGGCAAAAACATAACCACAACAATTAAATAAGTAAGAACACTGAGAATTAATGTGGTTCGGCAACATCTTTGCCTACATCCACCAACAAATTCATTACTACATGGTACTATTGTGAAAGTCAACAGACACTACAAGATAAAAGGTCATCGCCAGCGCTTTTTTTTTTGCATATTTCGGCGCTTTAAAGTACTGGAATATGAATTACCGGCGCTTGCACCTGATAAAGTGCCGATATGTGTGGTGTCGAAGCGCAAATACCGGCGCTTAAAGAAAGTGCCGCAATATGCATATTTTTCGGCGCTTCTAAGCGCCGCTATACACCGGCCCTTTTAAGTGCCGAAATATAGTGGCACTTCTAAGCGCCGGTATATTCCGACCCTTTTAAGCGCCGCAATATGCTGTAAGAAACAGTCCATTTGAATCCTGGGACAAGCAAGATATATACCATGTAATCTTATTTCCTGCAACCACGAGCAAAAAGTATTCAGATAAATGCCAACTATCATGGCAACAGAACGACTTGGCTGTGGGTTTAAAGTTCAATCGTGCAATGGGAAACCAACCTTTTCAGTTGATGACTCTAGATGAGGGGATGCCTGAGAGACTAGAGCTTTTAGATTTCTAGAATCCCAGAATTTTACAATGCTGAAAAAAATTAACAGCCAAAGGTAGAGTCACTATGATATAGTTTCACCTGAAAACTCAAAATTTTACTTCAGAAAACATTGCAACTGGCAACTGCCACTCACATACCTATCTACTGCTCCAGCTGTAGCAATAGAAACCCCATCTTTGAGATAAAGTACTGATGTAATGCTCATGGAATCAGCCTAAAAAAACTAAAACATGAACAAAGGATCCTTAAACTGGAATCAAGAAGGAACTTGAGCAGTGTCCAAACCTTGCCACGCCTAACTCGCCTTGCTTGAGGTGGAAGATGAAGAACTAATGTCACTGAAATGAAAATTTTGGGGGCAAAAAAATGGCAGCAGCTAATTATATGTGAAAATTTTAGCGTATACCGGCGCTTCAAAGCGCCGGAATATGAAATGGGTTTCGAGCATATTCCGGCGCTTTCAAGCGCTGGAATATGTGAAATTTTTATATGGAAAATGGCAGTAGCTAATTTATATTTGAAATTTTTAGCATATACTGGCGCTTTGAAGCGTCGGTATATACAGAAGAGCATATTCTGGCGCTTTAAAGCGTCGGAATATGAAATGGGTTTCGAGCATATACCGGCACTTATGCAGAGGAGCATATTCCGGCGCTTTGAAGTGCCGGTATATTACTGGCACTTGAAAGTGCCGAAATATGTGAAATTTTTATATGGAAAATGGCGGTAGCTAATTTATATTTGAAATTTTTAGTATATACCGGCGCTTTACAGAGAAGCATATTCTGGCGCTTTAAAGCGCTGGTATATGCAGAGGAGCATATTCCAGCGCTTTGAAGCGTCGGTATATTACTGGCGCTTGAAAGAACCAGAATATGTGAAATTTTTGTATGGGAAATGGCGGTAGCTAATTTATATTTGAAATTTTTAGCATATACCGGCGCTTTGAAGTGCTGGTATATACAGAGAAGCATATTCCGGCACTTTAAAGCGCCAGAATATGAAATGGGTTTCGAGCATATATCACCGCTTGAAAGCACCGGAATATGCTCGAAACCCTTTTTATATTCTGGCACTTTGAAGCGCCGGTATATGAAATGGGTTTCGAGCATTTTCCGGCGCTTTGAAGCGCCAGTATATTACTGGCGCTTGAAAGTGCCGCTATATGTATTAAAATTCATATATAACGACGCTTTGAAGCGCCACAAAATAAGCACCGACAGTTATTATATTGCGGCGTTTTTATGAAGCGCCAGAAATAAAGCGCTAGCAAATGTCAATTATCTTGTAGTGAGAGGTGCTCTGGTTGTTATGAAAGTGAAGATAACTTCGCCTAGTTTGTATGTTCTACGGGATACTATTGTTATTGGTTCAATTGTTGCTTCTATTATTTCAGATTCTGAGGTTACAAATTTGTGGCATATGAGATTGGGGCATATGAGTGAAAATGACTAACTTTGTTGAGCAAGAGAGGTTTGCTTTGTGGACGAAATACAGGAAATATAGAGTTCTATGAGCATTGTGTGTTGTAAACAAAATAGAGTTATTTTCAGTACAACTATTCACATAACCAAGAGTATAGTGGATTATATTCATTTTGATCTTTGGGGCCCTCGCATGTTCCATTTAAGGGTGGTGTCCAATATATGCTTACCTTTATTGATGAGTACTCAAGGAAAACTTGGGTGTTTATGTTGAAGACTAAGGATAAGACATTCAAGCATTTTAACAGTAGAGAACCATGATTGAGAAGCAAACAAGGAAGCAGATTAAGAGGTTGGGGACTGATAATGGTTTAGAAATTTTCATTTATGAGTTTGATGACTATTGCAAAGATGAGGATATTGTTAGATACAAGATAACCAGAGGTATAGCTTAATAGAATGTGGTTGTTGAGCGTATGAACATAACTTTTATGGAGAAAGATCATTTCATGCTCTAGAATGTTGGTTTGACAAAGGAGTTTTAGGAAGAAATTGCATCAACCGCATGTTATTTGGTAAATCAATCTACTACTTCAGCTGTAGAGTTCAAAACCCAACATGAGGCATGGTCTGGTAACCATCATGATTACTCAATGATATAATTTTTTGAATTTCTTCCTATGCACATGTTAATGATGGTGTTGATTATGGCAGCCCAAGAGGAATGTATGGTGTAAATTGGTCAAGTTTAAAATGTAAGGGAATATTAAAAAAAAAGGACAAAGCGCAAAGGTGTTTGGTGATAATAACCATAAGGGTAAATTCCAATTTTCATCCTTCAAGTTTTCTCTCCAAGTTTGCCCTCCATCCTATTTAGGTTTTTGGAGTTTCATTCGTCCAACGCATGATATGTAATACCCGTCTTCTTAAAGTAAGGGTAAAGAAGTAATTTGATAAATATGATATAAAATTAAAATAATATATATATATATATATATATATATATGAAAGATTTATTATTGAATAAAATAATCCTCTAAAAAAAATTGGAAGCGTCTAGGCATGGGTAAGAAGAGAAAGAGAGAAAGAAAAAAAAAACAGTGATACACCTAGATGCTTAGTCCAGGTTTAAGATACAATTTGCATACAAATATGCATAAGGGACACTAAGCAGAAGGAAATGTAAAGAAAGATAGTACAGTTTTGTATAAAAATGTAAATTTTGTTTTGTTTTGAATTTTTACCAAATTCCGTTTGGTTTTCTTCTTTCTTCAATTCAAATTACTCTCTTTCTTTAAACACCTGGGGATTCAAAGAAAAGTTGAAGGATTGAAATTTTGAAGAAGTTTACGAGAGAATTTTAAAGATGTTCGAGGGACACTTTAAAAAAACAAAAGGTAATAATATGAATTTTATTTTTAAAATTATGTATATATGACATTACTTGGAATTTGATGTGGAAATTTAAAGGGTTTGAATTCTAGAAGAATTGAAGAATAAATTAGAAATTTTAATATAAATATTATGTCAGGTGTTAACAATCAGCAATCGGGTGAAGTTGCTGAAAGGAGCAGGAAAGACAAAGAAGTGATCCACAGATAGCTTTAAGTGCTACGTGGTGAATTAGATTTACTTTTAGTAATTGAGATAAATATGAAGTATAAAGTGATGATTGGATGATATATGAAAGTTCGTTGATTGATATTATATGAATAATTGATATGTTAAAAATTTATTATATGAGAAGTAAAATTAATGAAATAATGAGTTGATAAAATATATAATGAAAGGATAAATGAAATTCTCGACAAGCTATGATTGATAATTTGATATGATATATGAGGAGATAATTTAATGAATATGTTAAAAATAATAATTTTGAGAAAGAGCTGGATAGCTAAATTGAATGTTTGAATGTATGTTTGTTTTTATATTATCGCTCATATGCATATTTCATATTATTATTCATATGCATATGCATGAAACGAAAATAACAGGGAAGGCAACCGGTCTAAATGAAATAAAAGAACCGTGACAGCCGGTATATGTTGGAAATAAAAGAACTGGGAAGGCAACCAGTCTAAATGAAATAAAAGAACTGTGGCAACTGGTATATACTGGAAATAAAATAACCGGAAAGGCAACCAGTCTAAATGAAATAAAAGAATTGTGACAATTGGTATATGCTGGAAATAAAAGAACCGGGAAGGCAGCCGGTCCAAATGAAATGAAAGAACTGTGATAGCCGGTATATGCTAAAAATAAAAGAACTGGGAAGACAATTGATTTAAATGAAATAAAGAACTGGGAAGGCAGCCAATCTAAGCTAAAACATATCGACATGTGGGAAGACATTCCCAAATGATAATATGAAATGATCTTGTAATTTAAATTCATGCATTGCATTTGTTTTAAATTTTGATTATTATTGCTTGAGCCGCTAAAGTGTCATTCTTGATTGTGAATTTATTGATAGATGAATGAGTCTCACAGAGAGACAGATATAATGAGAAATAAATATGAAAGTATGATATGTTAAAAATATCTGAGTGACTGATTATATGCAGCGAACCTCATAACGAGGTAATTATGAGGTAGAATTGATAGTCTCAAGATGATTAAATATATTAGAAGAAGAGATTGATAAATGATGAGGATTATGATATGAGTAGTGATAATAAAATGTGATTATCGAATTATATGAGATATAGATGAATGAATATTGGAAGACTATTTGAACAATTGAATTATAAGATATGACTGAAATTATACAAATTGAATACTTCTAGTAAATTTAATTCACTGAGCTTGTAAAGCTCACTCCTCATTATTAAATAATTTCAGGTAGCAGACAGGGCAGATAGATTGTTGAGCTGTGATTCAGACTAAGTGATTATCTGTATGCCTCATGGTCCACATCCTCAGACTAATGGAAAGAAAAAAAATATTTGTAAATATTCATGTATCATGTTGTAGACTGGGGCTCTAACCCAAGAGGGGGGTGGATTGGGTTTTTAACAACTTTTACTAATTATTTGCAAGTTTATAAAAATAGTTAAATGCACAAGCCTACAAACAAGTAATGTGCTCTAAGTAAGAGAGTTTAAGGAAAAGAAAGTGCAAACTCAGTTTATAGTGGTTCGGCAATATTGGATTCCTTCTGACCTTACATCCATTCTCTTCAAGGAACCTCTTTGAAGTAATCCACAACTTTTAGTCGTACAACTTCACAGGTGTAGTACAAACCTTACAACCAATCATTTCCTCTTAGAAGCTAATCTCTTCCTCACGAAAGCTAATCCCTTCCTCTTGGAAGCTAATCCCTTCCTCACGGAAGTTTACAAAGAAGTGTTTAATTCTAAACACTCTAAGAGTTAGTACAACTCTTTCCTCTCCACAATAAATGTGATTTGCTATAAAATAAATAGTAGAGAGATAGCAATGAATGCTTTTACAAATGAACAATATCTCTCTTTCAAGAAAAAGCTTGAAGAATAGCTCAACAATAAATTTTTCAAAGCTTTTGAGAATTATGAGCAAACTTATGAATTGAATGTGTAATCTTCTCTTAAATGCTCATTGAAGTGGGTTTACATAGACTGGGTCCTAAGCACTAGTCGACTTGGAACTCACTATCCCAGATGCCAGCTGACTGGGTGCTCAGTCGACTGGGGACATTCTGTCCTATACCCCAATTGACTGGTAAATTTGAGCCAATCGACCCTTCAACCCAGTTTTTCATGTAATAAAACTGTTTTTGTCTTAGAAGTGTTTGAATTAATAGTTTTGTCAAAATTATTTTGTAAAGAGAGCCATAAGACAAGCTACTTACTTGAACATAAGAGATTTACAGTTTGTTTAAATACCTTAATGCCTATTCTATATCTTCTGTCTTGTCTTGGCGTCTGATACGAGTTGAGTTCTTGCATCATGATTCTTTGCTGAAAGCTTTTACCATTTAAACACTTAGATAAAACTATTAGTACAATTACAGTAGTGTTTTATCATTATTAAAATTAGATAAGGGTCAACAATCTCCCTCATTTTGATGATGACAAAACTAATGAGAGAAAACAGTTTAAAAAAACCAAGTGTTGGGTTTTTAGAAAAAAAAAATGGGCAGAGTTTCCTCTGTTTTTCAGATAAAACCAACCTATAAAGTAGTTCAAACGTAGTTTATACACAACCTAACCAAGTAAAGTAAGATAGAGTTATATTCATCAATGTTCTCTTAGCAATGCTCCCCCTAAATCTATGCTCTATTATAAGTTTACATTGATATTTCTCTTTTTCTCATTTTTCTTCCTCGTTTTGACAACAGCAGAAAAAAAGGGTGTAAACTCAAAAAATAAGTAATATGGGTACCATAGATAGTAAGATAATGCAAAAACAAACTTATAAGTGAAAACTAGGTAGTATTCCGAGCTGGAAAGACTTTTTGGGAAGAACCGAAAATTTCCACATTAGCATAAGTAGTAAAGTATATTGCGGAGTGCAATTGACTTAAACCAAGTAATCATATAGCTTAAAAGTAAAGCAAGTATATGAACCATAAGCTAGATAACTGAAATACAGGTAAATATATATAAGCATCCATACATTACAGGCTTCTAGAATCCAAATATCGAATACAATAACAAAAATGTATGATAAAGTAAAAAAATTTTCGTGCTGAGATCATCTAAGAGTTATATATACAAAAAAAAAATGGATAAAACAGGAAGCTCAACGAGCAGGAGAATCAGAGCCATCTCGAATAAGATCTCGAAGCTCAGCCAAGGAGCCCTCTGTATGCTCTCGGTGCAGCTCGAAGTCGTCTTGAAGTGAGTGGAGGTCATGATGCATGGATAGTTGGAGGCTCAAAATAGCTTGGAGTAAATCATCATACCCAGCCTGACCAGTACTAGAACTACTATGTGGTGGTGCTCGATTATTAGTGTCCATAGCAGTGGGAGGAGCTGCATCATCACCAGGACCCTCGTCGTCCTCCTCGCTGCTGTCACCCTCTCCAATCCTAATGTTCTTCTCGACCTTGGAGTAGATTATCCCATCTTGGATCGTGCATCCCATCTTCTTCAGAGAAGAGACATTGATGATGTCCTTGGGGCCGATGTCTTGAGCCTCAGAGGCAGGAAGAGGAACCCGAAAGTGTTGGAGGATGAGGGTGATGAGCATCCCATAGAGAAGGCACTCAGAGTCACTAGCTTCACCGTTGATTATGTTGGTGAGCAGTAGGGGTAGATATTGAAGTGGTGTCTAGTTTTGAGACACCATATCAATATGACATCTATCTTCGAGAGATAGCCCCGACTCCCAAGTAGTGGATGGATGGTCCAACTCATGATGAGATTGAAAAACTTTGAATCGAGGAGCATGTCACTACTGTGTGAAATGTAGTGGACCGAAAGATGTAGTTAGGGTCTCCCTTAACGATTTGATATGCCTCCTTATAGTCGAAGTTGTCCAGCCATCCGTCCAGACTCCATTGGATTCCTCCCACTGGGATCCCCAAGATGCTCACCAAGAGGTCAGTGTTCACCTCAAACTCCATGCCCATCACACTGGTTCTGAAACGAAGAGCCAGTGGACTAGGTTTCACCAAGTTTGCGTAGAACTGGTGAATCAGGTGTGGGTAGTACTTTTGGTGAATCTTAACAAGTGGTGTCAAACGCACTACCTCAAAAGGAGGTAAAATGTTAAAGTTTGCATGACGGATAGAATCAAAGTCAACGAATCTACCTTTCATGATCTTTTTGTGACAGATGACAAAATTATACCTCTCTTTTGGCTGTTGAACTCCAGAAGAGTGAGTCGTTGAGCTCTGTCAACGTCTTTTTGCTCGAGGATCCTGCCAAGCCTTTTCCTTTGGCATCTGGTGCTGTGGATTTCTTGGACCCTGGCTTTGTAGGCATGTGAGGTCCTCCAACGGTGGTTTTGATTCGGATTCTCTCAGACATTTGGAAAAGGGTGTTTTTAGGGAGATTTGAGAGATTTTTGGGGAAAAGGGGATTTTCAACCATAGAAAGTTGAAATGAAGGTGAAGGGGATGAGATTAAGGATACTATAAAGTGTTTTTATGAGATTTTGGACAGAAAAGTGAGATTTTCTAGAGAGAGAAAGCTTCAAGGTTTTGAAAACGGAGTGAAAACCTTGAAAAACTGAAGCAACTATTTATAGAATTGCGATACCAGCCGACTGGGTCCTTCACTGATTTGGAAATTTTTGATATACCAGTCAACTGGGTAAATTGGCAAAGAAATACCAGTCGACTGGGTTATTCATACCAGTCAACTAGGTAGTTATTAGAAATTCAAAAATTTGGCTCCAAACAAGGTCTTGTTATACCAGTCGATTGGAGACTTGGACTAGTCGATTGGGTGAAAAGGCAGTGTATTACTAGTCGACTGGGGTAAACTTACCAGTTGATTAGACGCTTAAAAGAAAGCTTCAGCTTCGAGTTTTAGCACAAAATTTGTTTATCTATGCCATCTTTGAGTGAGGGAAATATTAAATAAGGTTTAATACTCATTCACTAGATGTCAAATATGCATATGATGAATGACGATGCAATCAAACATACAGTTTATCATAGTCTATTAAGCCCATTGACAGTCTAATCTTACAAAAACTACCTTCACTTAATGGTTTTGTAAGAATATCAGCTATTTGATCTTCTGAAGGAATGAATTCTAGTCTTATATCACCATTTTTAGCATGATCTCTTATGAAACGATGTCTAATTTTTATGTGTTTGGTTCTAGAATGCTGAATAGGGTTTTTGGTTAAGTTGATAGCATTGGTGTTATCACAATGAATTGGAATATCTTTAAAGTTCATGCCATAGTCTTCTAGTTGTTGTTTCATCCACAACACTTGCACACAACAACTTTCGACTGCTACGTATTCTGCCTCGGCGGTTGACAGTGCAACTGAGTTTTGTTTCAGAAAACTAAGAGGTTAGCATTACACCTAAGAATTGGTATGTTCCATTAGTGCTTTTTCTATCTAACCTACACCCTGTAAAATCAACATCTGAATATCCTACAAGCTCAAAAGATGAATCTCTAGAGTACTATAATCCTAAGTTTTGAGTCCCTTTGTAGATATCTAAGGATTATCATTACTACAATCACATGTGATTCCTTAAGATTAGCTTAAAATCTAGCACATATGCATACACTGAACATTATATCAGGTCTACTTGCAGTTAAATAAAATAAATCCCCTATCATGTTTCTATAAGTTTTAGTGTCTACACACTTACCTCCTTCATCAAGGTCAAGTTTTATAGAAGTGCTCATAGAAGTACCAAGTGACTTTTAGCTTTCCATCCTTAACCTTTTTAGTAGGTCCTGGGTGTATTTTGATTGATTGATGAAGATGCCTCATTTCAATTGTTTGATTTAAAGTCCAAGGAAGTAGGTAAGTTCTCCCATCATGCTTATTTCAAATTCACCTTGCATGCACTTAGAAAACTCTTGACACAAAGATTCATTAGTAGCACCAAATATGATATCATCAATATATATTTGGACTAGTAGTGTGTCATTTTTGTGAGTTTTTGTGAAGAGAGTTGTGTCTGTTTTTCCTCTTGTAAAATTATTATCAATAAAAAAAATTACTTAGTCTTTCATACCATGCTCTTGGAGCTTGATTCAACCCATAAAGAGCTTTAGAAAGCTTGTAGACACGATTTGGAAGACTAGGATTTTCAAATCCAAGAGGTTGCTCAACATATACCTCTTCTTCTATAAAGCCATTTAAAAAGGCACTTTTTTACATCCATTTGAAATAATTTTAACTTGTTAAAGCATGCAAAGGCTAATAACATTCGAATAGCTTCTAATCTTGCTACGGGAGCATAGGTCTCATCAAAGTCTATTCCTTCTTCTTGATTATATCTCTTAGCAATTAGTCTAGCCTTGTTCCTAGTTACTATTCCATTTTCATCCATCTTATTTCTAAATACCTATTTAGTTCCTATTATTGTATGATTCTTTGATCAAAGAACTGGATTCCATACATTGTTTCTTTTAAATTGATTTATTTCTTCTTGCATGACATTTATCTAATCAACATCTTTCTCGGCTTCTACCAATGTTTTAGGTTCTATTTGAGATAGATAGGCTACGCAGTTGCAAATATTTCTAATAAAGGAACGAGTTCTTACCCCTTGTGAAGGATCACAAATCATTTTATCGATTGGGTGATAATTTATATGCCTCTGATCTTTGGGAAGACTATCTTCTTATTGACTTGTAAATGGTTGGTCCAGTTCGAGAGCTTCTATCTCTTGATTTGTTTGAGGTGGGCTCTCCTTTGGGTCAACAATGGGAGTAGGTGTTTCCGTTCTTGAAATGAAATTTGCATCATTTTTGAAAGAAACTACTCTACTACTAATTGGGTTAGACTCATCAAAGGTTATATGTACAGATTCTTCTACCAATAATATTCTCTTGTTGAAGGCTCTATAAGCTTTACTAGAGGTTGAATATCTTAAGAATATCCCCTCATCGATCTTTGAGTCCAATTTACCCAAGTTAGTTTTATTGTTATTTAGGATAAAGCATTTATAACCAAAGGCATGAAAATAGGAGATATTAGGCTTTCTACCTTTCCATAATTCATATGGAGTTTTGTTAAGCATAGGCCTAATTAAAATTCTATTTAAGATATAGCAAGAGGTGTTTATGGCTTCTACCCAAAAGTATTTTGGCAAGATATCTTCACAAAGCATTGTTCTTGCAAATTCTTCTAGAACTCTATTTTTCCTCTCAACAACTCCATTTTGTTGAGGAGTTCTAGGAGCCAAAAAGTTGTGATCAATTCCATTTTCATCACAAAATTTGAAAAGCTTTGGTTTTCGAATTCTTTTCCATGATCACTTCTAATGCTTGAAATACAAATACCTTTTTCATTATAGACCTTTTTACAAAAGTTTTCAAATCCTTTGTAAGCTTCATCCTTGTAAGCAATAAAGATAATAAAGATATATCTTGAATAGTCATCAACAATAACAAGAGCATATTGATGGCCACCTAGACTAATGGTACTTATTGGACCAAATAAGTCCATATGTAAAAGTTCAAATGATCTAGTAGTTGAGACTACATTTTTTTTATTTAAAAGAAATTCTAGTTTGTTTTCCCATTTGACAAGCGTCACACACTTTATCTTTTTTAAATTTGATTTTTGGAAATCCAATGACTAAACCTTTTCTTGAAATGATTTTCAGAAAATCTATATTCACATGACCAAGTTTTCTATGCCATAGTCATGGGTTTTCACTAATAGTGGGAAAACATTTTTCATTTTCCGAATGCAAGGATTTTAAATCCACTATGTAGACATTTTCGTGTCTATGGCCAACAAACTTGATCTTGTCACTCATGATGTCTACAATTAGATAATGAGAGGTTTCAAATATGGCTTTGTTACCTTTGTCACATAGTTGACTAATAATTAGTAAGTTTGGCTTAAGGCCTTGCACATATAATACATGATCAATAGTTGAGAAATTATTACCAACTTTTCCATGCTTGATGATCTTTATCTTTGTGTTGTCTCCAATGGTGACATGTCCGCCATCTCTTAGAGTTAGCTCTTTGAATACACTTCGAGCACCGGTCATGTGCTTTGAGCATCCATTATCAAGGTACCAATAGTTACATTTTTCTTTGGTATGGAGACATATCTACATTGCACATGGATACACAATTGCACTCTTAGGTACCCAAAATTTCTTAGGTCCTTTGGGGTTAGTCCTAGAAAATACGGTTCTTTTAGGAACCATACTTTCTTAAGATTGTAAGGTATTCTATATCTACAGAGATGTTGATGATGCACAATCCTAGGATAATAGTTATTGAAATTTCTAAAATATCTTAGTTGTGCATGTCTATAGCTCTTTGGATTAGTATTCCTAGGATACATGTTTTTATTGTTCATGTCATTTCTAGGAAATGCATGATGGTGATTTCTAGGATTTATGCTTGCATTATTGTGAACATGCATTTTATTTCTAGGATATATATGATGGTAATTCCTAGGATAAGCATGTGTAGTCTGCAAGTTTTGAGTATACATATTATCTCTATGATTCATATAGTGGTTACTCCTAGGATGTGTATATGCATTTCTTGAATGATTTTTCGTAGCATTTGCATTTCTTGAGTGAGCATACATATATGCATAAGTATTTCTAGGATGCTTAATTCTTGTATATGCATTAGAATTAGTATTTTTAGACCTACTAGCATTCATTGAATGAGTACTTTTAACCTTGCTGGTGGTATTTGAAGTAAAGGCTTCATTCACACATTATGCTTTCATAAATAAGGTCTCTTTTTATTTTTTCTTGCCTAATGGAGAATAACCTAACCTGGATTTTCCTCCACTTAATCTTTGGCAACATAACACTTCATCTAGCTTTTCTTTTCCAAGCATAAGTCTTGATATAATGCTATTCAATTCTATTATCTTCTTCTTTAAGTTTTCATTTTCATCTTTAAGAAAATCTTGAAAAGAATTATAAAGCAAGGAAGATAGTTTTTCTTTTTCTTATTTTAAGTCTTCCATCTCTTTAGAAAGAGATGACACCTCTTTTGAGAATAGTGTTCCTAGAATCGAATTTCTTCAATTCTTCATGCATTTCATTTATGACCTCTATTAATTCTTCACTACTACTAACAATGTTATTATTAGAAGGGGAAGAATTTGATACCTCATTTTCATCATCGATTGCCATAAGACATAGGTTGGCAATCTCCTCGTATCCGACCTCATTGTCCGAGGATTCTTCTTCTTCGTTATCACTCTAAGTGGTTGCACTCATAGCTTTCTTTTTAAAGCTGTTATATGGTTTGCTTATCGCTGTACAATTGGCCTAAATGTGACCGGGCTTCTTGCAACCATAACACACAAGTGGTTCCCTTTTTGAAGTGGGATCCTTTGTGTATGGTTTCTTGTTCTTTTTCAAGAATCTGTGAAACCTTTTGGTGATTAGAGCCATCTCACCATCTTCTTCGTTGTTCTCCACCTCTTCTTCTATTTCTGTTTCTTTATTGCTCGTAGAGGCTTTGAGAGCAATCACATTTTTCTTCTTCTCATCATCATTGACAATGGGATTCATTTCTTCCATCTTGTATGTCAATAGTGATCTGAGAAGTGTTTCGACATCAAGTTTGTCGAGATCTTTGGCCTCCATGAAGGCCGTCTTCTTTGCTTTCCAAGTGGATGGTAAAGACCTTAAGATTTTCCTTGTTAGTTCAAATTCCTCAATGTTCCTACCAAGAAGCTTCAAACCGTTAACCATAGTGGTGAAACGTGAGTGCATTTGAGAAATTGTTTCGTTATGAGACATTTTGAAATATTCATACTCGGACACTAGCATATAAATTTTTGATTTTTTAACTTCGCTAGTTCTTTCATATGTAACTTGCAATTTATCCCAAATCTCCTTATCCGAAACACAAGCAGAAATTTTATTATATTCAGAAATATTTAAAGCACAATGTAAAATACTTGTGGCTCTACTATTTATAGACATCATTCTACAATTCTCTTCATTGAACTCAGTTTTGAGTTTAGGCATTGTCTGATTGATTTCTCTAATAGTTATTTCCTTTGTAGGAATTCTAGATCTTTCCTCAATGACTCTCCATAGATTGTAATCTTGTCCTTCGACAAAGATTTTCATCATGTTTTTCCAATAGTTATAGTTTGAGCCATTGAACAAGGGAGGCCTAGTGTAGGAATGTCCTTCAGCATAGCTATTTGATGCTAACAGATCAACTCAAGGATTTTAAGCCTGAAATTGAGAACGAAACTCTGATACCAATTGTAGACCGGGTTTCTAACCCAAGAGGGGGGTGAATTGGGTTTTTAACAACTTTTACTAATTATTTGCAAGTTTATAAAAACAGTTAAATGCACAAGCATACAAACATATAATGTGCTTTAAGTAAGACAGTTTAAGGAAGAGAAAGTGCAAACTCAGTTTATAGTGGTTCGACAATATTTGATTCCTTCCGACCCTACTTCCACTCTCTTCAAGGAACCTCCTTGAAGTTATCCACTAAAACTTTTAGTCGTATAACTTCATAGGTGTTGTACAAACCTCACAACCAACCCCTTGTTGGATGAAAATATACCTAAATTAATAAGCAGATAATCATTCTAGTTTTACTTGCAAGTCCACAAGGTCAACTTAGTAGTGTAGTGTGCGAAAGCAAGATCATCTCCATAGGGATTGGTGAATTTCGTTTTAGAATTATATTAGCAATGTAAAAAGATAGAAATAATAAAAGAGTTGATTTTGATAAAGATAAAATAATAAAGATAAAGGCGTAGGGACTTGATATCCACCACTAATTATGCTACCACAATATAACAGTATGCCAATGCTCTACTCATGTCATGTATACCTAATGTTTGCCAACCTAAGGGCTTGGTCCACACCTTAGGCTATTGATCTCCCTAAGCAACGAGTTAAGCATGGTGTATACTCTAACTCTTTTCTCTCTTAAAGGATTCAACATGGGTGTATACTGAGTTGTTCCTTAAGAGAACATTAGGGCTGTGGAGATTGGCAACCACACGGGGCCTAGGGCTTGGTCCACTCCCGGTTTCTCATGTTGATTAACCCAAGAATCTAGTGTGGATATCTTTTGTTACTAATGTCAGACCCAGGACTCGGTCATCCAAATTGATCTAACTAACAAATCCATACCACATGCACATATTGATCAGATAAACACATATGAGGAATTTAAATAAACACAGGTATTAATCAAGTTAAGCAACATAACATAAATATCACAAAAGTGGCAATACTGAATTATTGAATAAACATAATTAGGGCTTCAACCAGGCCCTTACTAAAAGTTGAGTACACATAATAAAAATAAAAGAAAGAAGAAACCAGAGAGAAGAGTCGTCAATTCTCCCTTAATGTTTCCTTCTGGCCTCCGGCCTCCGGCCTCCCGACCTAAAACTAAACTAAAACTAAAAGAAGATTGAAAGGTAAAAGATGGGATAAAAGAAGTAATTCCCATTGTGTGTGTTTTACAGGTGTATTTATAGGGCTTGAGTAGTCTTAGAAGGCTCATGAGTTCCTAAACTTTCCTAAAACACAAAACTCCTTTATTTCCAAAATAAGGTTATTTCCAAAATAGAGTTATTTCCAAAACAGGGTTCTGCAGTTTACTGTTCATGCTCGTACATGTGCGCTCGATTGCATGCGTCTTGAGCTCGATTGCAGTGCTACGCTCGATCCTTCATGTGTGCGAACGATCCAATGTGCGCTCGATCGCGTGCAGTAGTGCAATCGGTCGCACTTTGACCAAAAGCTGCTCCAGGATTTCCAAGCTTTTTCCCTTAAGTGCCAAAACTGCTTCTCTTTTCTCCAAGACCTATAAACACATGTGAAACACACAAATGAAGTAAAATGGACTAAATTAACATAACTAAGGACCTAACAAGTGTAAATAAGGGGGCTTAAATATGAATATTTAAGCACCTATCACACCCCCAAACTTACATATTGCTAGTCCCTTAGCAATACAAAACTAAAAACTAAAATGAAAAAATAACGCTACATAGATAAATCCAATAATCATAATGTCCACAAAAATTTTAGGTTGTCACACAAAACAATGATGCGCATTCATAAGTAAGCTTAACACATATAAACATGTCTTTGCAATGAATAAGAGTTTTGAACGCAAATCACTTTCATGAGGCAGTTTAAGACATCACAAGTTTGACTTTGATGTGTGGTGAATTAGCACATAAAAGATTAGGTTTCCAAATAATTCTAATGTGTAGTATTTCGATGACTCAAGATTCACCAAATTTCCTATTAGAATCAACAAAGATGGCATAGATTTTCTTCTTTTCTTTTATTTGTGAGATTTTTGCCAAGTTAGTTCCCTTAAGCTTTCTATTTGACTCATGTAACGAGTGTTTAGCCAATGACTCCCAAACCAGATGGTTTTAAGCCATTAGGTGTAAAGACACCCCTAAGGACCTACTAACTCGAGTCAAAAGGCTACGAAACTAACTGGTCTCAATGCTACTAATCAGAATTTCCACCTTTTGATGTGACACTCACTGCTTACTGAGGCAAGAGGGCCAGTTACTCAGCGGAAAGTTCTTTTTAATAATCTTTAGGAGCATTTTTCTTTCTTGAGCAATAATTTTTTTTTCTATTTTCTCATGCCAAAATGTTAATCTAATAGGTTATCTGGTTCACAGTCAAGCAAAAGAAACATACAAATCAAAATTACATGTCTTACCCCACACAACTATGTGCTAATGTGCTCGTGATAGCTTAGATCAAAATTTTGAATTCTTAAATGCCTAAAAGTAAGTGATCTATGTTCAAAACTTAATTATTGGCCTATATATTCAAAGTTTTAAGCTCACTTATGAAGTCACATCATATTCTTTGTTTTAGATCACCCAAATTTTTTTTTTTTGAAACGTAATAAACATGCATTTATCTTAAAAAAAAAACTGGGAATTAGTGTGTGCATGTGTTACAAGTGTGTGTGTGATAGTATCTAGTATCTCCCATTACCCTCAAACTTAAAATACACATTGTCCCCAATGTGTGTGGCATAGAAAGATCTAACCAGGGAGATGGAGAACTTGGTTGCTTGCTTCCTTGTCCACGCCCCCAAACTTGAACTTGATGCATGCACTAAGTACCTGACAAAGAAAAATAAATGTTCTTATGGAAAACAAGAAATATAAATACTAGATATGTAAATATAAATATAAACAAAAGAAAAACACTAAAATGAAAAGGATAAGTCTGGGGTGCCTCCAATGAGCGCTAAGTTTAATGTCTTTAGCCGGACCAAGCCTTATTTTTCCTCCAAAACTAAGATTGGTAGCAACTAACATAGGTGGTGTCTTATTTTTCTCCCATATAAGTGATAGACGCTTAAATCTACATATTTAAGCCCCCTTATTTACACTTGTTAGATCCTTTATTACGTTAATTTGGTATCTTTTACTCCATTTGTGTGTTTTACATGTTTTTATAGGGTCTTGGAGAAAAAGAAGCAGTTTTGGCACTTTAAGGAGGAAATCTAGAAGCCCTGAAGCACTTTCTGGACAAAGTGCGATCGAGCGCACATGCAATGCGATCGAGCGCACATACGGTCATGCGCACACTTGTAGGATCGAGCGCACACTGCGATCGAGCGCAAGGACACATGCGATCGAGCGCAAATGTACAGACGTGAATAATAAACTGCAGAACTCTATTTTGGAAATAACTCTATTTTGGAAATAAATCTATTTTGGAAATAAAGGAGTTTTGTATTTTAGGAAAGTTTAGAAACTCATGAGTCTATTAGGACTTCTCAAAGACCTATAAATACACTTGTAACTCACACACAAAAAAACAACCTTAGATAGAAAACACTTTTCTCTTTTGCTTTAGCTTGGAGAAGGAGACCGTGGAGCAGAATTGATGCCTCTTCTCTCGGGTTTCTTCTTTCCTTTTTATTTTATTATGTGTAATTAAATTCTTAGTAGGGCTTGGTTGAAGCCCTAATTATGTTTACTCAATAAATTTAGTATTGGCGCCTTTGCGATATTTATGTTGTGTTTCTTAAACTTGATTAATACCTGCTTTTATTTAAATTCCTCATATGTATATGTCTGATCAATATGTGCATGTGGTATGGACTTGTTAGTTAGATCAATTTGGATGACCGAGTCCTGGGTCTAACATTAGTAACAAGGGATATCTTATCCGGATACCCGGGTTAATCAACATGGGAAACCGGGAGTAGATACCATGCCCTAGGTCTCATGTGGTTGTCAATTTCCATAGTACTTATGTTTTCTTAAGGAACAACTCAAGCAGATACCATGCTGAATCCCTTAAGGAAGAAAAGAGTTAGAGTAGATACCATGCCTAACTTGTTGCTTAGGGAAATCAATAGCTTAAGGAGTAGATACCATGCCCTTAGGTTGGCGACCAGTAGGTATACATGGCATGAATAAAGCATTGGCATACTATTATATTGTGGTAGCATAATTAGTGGTGGATATCAAGTCCCTACGCCTTTATCCTTAGTATTTTATCTTTATCAAAATCAACTCTTTTATTATTTCTATCTTTTTATATTGCGAATATAATTCTAAATTGAACTTTACCAATCCCTGTGGAGATGATCTTGCATTCGCAAACTATACTACACTATTGACCTTGTGCACTTGCAAGTAAAACAAAGTGCGATTATTTACTTATTTATTTAGGTATATAAACGCGCAACAAGTTTTTGGCGCCGTTGCCGGGGATTGTGCTAAATTTCTTTTTGGAATTATTTTCGTTAGTTTTTTTTTTTTTTTAATTTATTCTATTTTATTCTGTTCTGTTTTATTTTTGTCAAAAATCAGATTTATTCCTTCTTTTCGTTTTCTGTTCAGGTGTGCAGAGGAGGAGTTTATGTCCTTATTGCGATCGAGTGCAGTGCCTTGTGCGATCGAGCGCAAGTTTGCGATCGAGCGTAGAGGAGCTGCGATCGAGCGCAAAAGGTCCAGAGAGTACCCGAGCAGCAGTACTAAAACTGTTGCACTGAAGCGGTTCAACTAATTCATTCAAAGGGAGAAGCACCAATGACAGAAGCTCAATATACTTGTCTAGATGCTATGGAGAGGAAGCTAGATATGCTCATATATGCCATGACTAGTCAAAACATATCACCTAGTCCGCGAGGCAAACCACTCCAGGTATGTGCTATATGTTCTCGTTTTGATCACATTACTAACACTTGCCCTTTGTATTCATATGCAGGTCAAGAGCAAGCAAATTATGAGGGACCGCACAATGCATATACAAATACCTACAATCCTAGATGGAAGCACCACCCCAACCTCTCATGGAGCAACAATCAAAGCAACTTGAACCTTCAAGAGAAACAAGGGAACTGTCATAAAGCAGCCCAACCAGTTCCAGAACCCAAGAAGGATGATCTAGAAAGTCTTGTAAAACAATTGGCCACTCAGCAACAACAACTAATGGCAACATTGATAACTTCACAAGATCAGCAAAGACAAACAATTGCAAAGCATGAGCAAACCATCCAAAGGCTGGAAGTACAAATGGGGCAAATGGCTAAGGAGTTAAGTGGAAGACAGCAAGGAGAACTTCCTGCACAAACACTACCACATCCAAGAGGACATTAGCAACTAAATGCCGTGACAACTCTAACAAATGGTAAGATCATTGAAACTAATGAGCCTACACAAGCATCCACATCCATGGTAAGTGAGATGGAGAAGGTAAATAGTGAGAAGGTTGAACTCAAAAGATATAATGCATTAAAATTACCCCCAGATAATATAAAATGTTTTAATGTATGCATGACGCAAAGTGTTGTTGAGGAAGCTTTTCAGGTCCATCACGTTGATCCAATAGAACCTGCTCTTAACTATAGTGTCCCAAGATCGGATATTGAGCCCAAATGCAAGGATGTTACTGATGACATCATTGAAACTGTGCACATCCTAGAGGCCTTTCCAAAGCATCCAAGTAAGTACACCGATCCATTTGACCATCATGTGCCTACTAATATTATTTTCCCTTCTATTGCACAGGCACCTAACTTGGAATTCAAGCAGTTGTCAGAGCACTTACCATATGCTTATGTGGGAGAGAATAAGACATTTCCTATGCTAGCTGCTGCCACTCGTAGTTTTGGAGAAAAATAAGGCTTGGTCCGGCTGAAGACGTTAAACTTAGCGCTCATGGGAGGCACCCCACAGCTTATCCTTTTATTTTTATTATTTTACGTATTTATTGTTATTTATTTATTTTAATTACTTCTTGTTTTCCCGTATTACGTTAGTTTTTCTTTTTTAGGGACAATGTGTGCATCCGTTCAAGTTTGGGGGTACGCTATGAGCCATGCCGACCTAGCTAGTTCTCCATCTCCCAGGTCGGCTCTTTCCTTGTTATTCACACATTGGGGACAATGTGTAATTTAAGTTTGGGGGTATGGGAGACACATTCACACACAACACTATGTCCTACATTTTTAGTTCTGTTGTTATTTTCTTAGATAAATGCATGTTCATTCTGTTCAATAAACTTTTTTTTTTGTGATCTAAACAAAATGTTATGATTCGACTTCATCAGTGAGCTTAACACTTTGAACATATAGGTCAATAAACAAGTTTTGAACCTAGATCACTGCCCTTTTGGCATTTAAGAATTCACAAGTTTAACTTGAACTATCACGAGCACATTAGCACATAGTTGTGTGGGGTATGACATGTTATTTGGATTGGTATGTTTCTTTTGCTTGACTGTGAACTAGATGACCTATTAGATTGACATTTTGGCATATAAAAATAGAAAAGATTGATTCATGCTCAAAAAAAAGAAAAAAATGCTCATAATGATCAATAAAAACAAATCTTCCGCTGAGTAACTGGCCCTCTTGCCTCAGTAAGCATTGAGTGTCACGTCAAAAGGTGGAAAATCTTAAGTGATCATTAAAAAGGAATTTTTCGCTGAGTAACTGGCCCTCTTGCCTCAGTAAGCATTGAGTGTCACGTCAAAAGGTGGAAAATTCTAAACGGTAGCATAAAAGTCAGTTAGTTTCGTAGCCTTGTTGACTCGAGCCAGTAAGTCCTTAGGGGTGTCTTTACACCTAATGCCCTAAAACCATCTGGTTTGGGAGTTATTGGCCAAACGCTCGTTACACGAGTCATCAAGAAAGCTTAAAGGAACTAACTTGGCAAAAATCTCGCAAATAAAAGTCTATGCCATATTTGTTGACTCTAATAGGAAGTTTGGTGAATCTTGAGTCATCGAAACACTACCCATTTGAATTTCTTGGAAACTCAATCTTTTATGTGCTAATCACCACACACCGAAGTCAAACTTGTGATATCTTAGAATACCTAGTGAATATGATTTACGTTCAACACTCTTATTCATTGCAGATATATGTTTACACTTGTTAAGCTTGCTCATGAATGCGCATCATTGTTTTGTGTAAAATCTAGATTTTTTTATTGACACTATGAACATTGGATTTATCTATATTTCTGTTTTAGTTTTTAATTTAGTATTGCTAAGGGACTAGCAATATGTAAGTTTGGGGGTGTGATAGACGCTTAAATATACATATTTAAGCCC
Organism: Bretschneidera sinensis; assembly: GCA_023935145.1. Lineage (NCBI taxonomy): Eukaryota > Viridiplantae > Streptophyta > Magnoliopsida > Brassicales > Akaniaceae > Bretschneidera > Bretschneidera sinensis. The sequence continues at coordinate 20,341,014 of CM043701.1, forward strand.
CCTTATTTACACTTGTTAGATCCTTTATTACGTTAATTTGGTATCTTTTACTCCATTTGTGTGTTTTACATGTTTTTATAGGGTCTTGGAGAAAAAGAAGCAGTTTTGGCACTTTAAGGAAGAAATCTAGAAGCCCTGAAGCACTTTCTGGACAAAGTGCGATCGAGCGCACATGCAATGCGATCGAGCGTACATACGGTCGTGCGCACACTTGTAGGATCGAGCGCACACTGCGATCGAGCGCAAGGACACATGCGATCGAGCGCAAATGTACAGACGTGAATAATAAACTGCAGAACTCTATTTTGGAAATAACTCTATTTTGGAAATAAATCTATTTTGGAAATAAAGGAGTTTTGTATTTTAAGAAAGTTTAGAAACTCATGAGTCTATTAGGACTTCTCAAAGACCTATAAATACACTTGTAACTCACACACAAAAAAACAACCTTAGATAGAAAATACTTTTCTCTTTTGCTTTAGCTTGGAGAAGGAGACCGTGGAGCAGAATTGACGCCTCTTCTCTCGGGTTTCTTCTTTCCTTTTTATTTTATTATGTGTAATTAAATTCTTAGTAGGGCTTGGTTGAAGCCCTAATTATGTTTACTCAATAAATTTAGTATTGGTGCCTTTGCGATATTTATGTTGTGTTGCTTAAACTTGATTAATACCTGCTTTTATTTAAATTCCTCATATGTATATGTCTGATCAATATGTGCATGTGGTATGGACTTGTTAGTTAGATCAATTTGGATGACCGAGTCCTGGGTCTAACATTAGTAACAAGGGATATCTTATCCGGATACCCGGGTTAATCAACATGGGAAACCGGGAGTAGATACCATGCCCTAGGTCTCATGTGGTTGTCAATTTCCATAGTACTTATGTTTTCTTAAGGAACAACTCAAGCAAATACCATGCTGAATCCCTTAAGGAAGAAAAGAGTTAGAGTAGATACCATGCCTAACTTGTTGCTTAGGGAAATCAATAGCTTAAGGAGTAGATACCATGCCCTTAGGTTGGCGACCAGTAGGTATACATGACATGAATAAAGCATTGGCATACTATTATATTGTGGTAGCATAATTAGTGGTGGATATCAAGTCCCTACGCCTTTATCCTTAGTATTTTATCTTTATCAAAATCAACTCTTTTATTATTTCTATCTTTTTATATTGCGAATATAATTCTAAATTGAACTTTACCAATCCCTGTGGAGATGATCTTGCATTCGCAAACTATACTACACTATTGACCTTGTGCACTTGCAAGTAAAACAAAGTGCGATTATTTACTTATTTATTTAGGTATATAAACGCGCAACAATAAGCATAAGTTACATGCTTTGGCAATTACTTCAACTCCAAATTCGGTGCCTGAACAATAAAAGGGAAAATAGTATTAGTAGGTCCAAGAATTTCAAATGGATCGGTGTACTTACTTAGAGGCTTTGGAAAGGCCTCAAGGAGGTGCATAGTGTCAATGATGTCATCAGTAACATCCTTGCATTTGGGCTCAATATCCGATCTTAGGACACTATAGGTAAGAGCGGTTTCTACTGGATCAATGTGATGGACCTGATAAGCTTCCTCAACAACACTTTGTGTTATGCATACAGTAAAACATTTTATATTATCTGGGGGTAATTTTAATGCATTATATCTTTTGATTTCAACCTTCTCACCATTTACCTTCTCTATCTCACTTACCTTGGATGTGGATGCTTGTGCAGGCTCATCAGCTCCGATGATCTTACCATTTGTTAGAGTTGTCACGGCATTTAGTTGTTGATGTCCTCTTGGAGTAGGTAGTGGTTGGACTGGAAGTTCACCCAACTTTCTTTCATGTAGCTCCTTAGCTAATTTCCCCATTTGTTCTTCTAGCCTTTGAGTGGTTTGTTTTTGGTGATCTAATGAAGTCATCAATGTTGTCATTAGTTGCTGTTGTTGAGTGGCTAATTGCTTTACAAGATCTTCTATACCATCCTTCTTGAGTTCTGGAACTGGTTAGGCTACTTTATGGAAGTTCCTTTGTTGCCCTTGAAGGTTCAATGTGTTTTGATTGTTGCTCCATGAGAGGTTGGAGTGGTCTCGCCATCTAGGGTTATATGTATTTGCATATGCACTGTTCGATCCCACATAGTTTACTTGCTTGGGATTTGTAGATGAATAAAAATGGCAGGTCTCAGTAGTGTGATCAAATTGAGAACATAAAGCACATACCTGGCTTTGTGTAGATTGTAGTCGAAGAGAGATGTTTTGAGTAGACATAGCTTTTACAATCATATCTAGCCTCATATCTAGCTTCCTCTCCAAAGCAACTATTTGGGCAGAGGGTCCACCATTCAAAGTAACCTCATATATACCTTTGCTCTTGATTCTTTGTCTACCTCTAGAGGAGAATTGTTGGGTATGCTCACTCAATGCCTCAAACAGCTCCATGGCTTCTTTACTGCTCTTTTCCATCAGCACACCTCCACAACCAGAATCAGCAATACCTTTATTCATGTCATTTAGACCTTCATAAAAGGATAGTACTAGCTCATCTTGAGGTAGGTTGTGGTGTGGGTATTTGAATAGTAGCTCGTTGAAATGTCCCCATGCCTCAAAGAACAGATCTCCATCCCTTTATTGGAAGGATTGGATCTCCTTCCTCATTTGCCTCGTCTTTTGGGCTGGGAAGAACTTCCTTAGGAATTTGCCAGCCAACTCCTCCCAAGTGTGGATTGAAACTGCAGGCAAAGAATTGTACCGTAGCTTAGCATTATCTTTTAAGGAAAAGGGAAATAGAATTAACCTTATTCCTTCTTGGTCTAGGCCCTGGATGTGCTGGAATTTGCAGAGATCAAAGAATTCTCGAAGGTGCAAGTGTGGATCATCGGTCGTTGTACCCCTAAAGTGAGTCAAAGCATTGAGTATCTATGGGGATATGTAATAGTTGCCCTCTACTTTAGGTTGATATGCAATGCATGAAGGATGGTTGAGGTTCTGTGTGATGAAGGATTGCTTCATCGGTTTTCGTGCAGGTGGTTGCTGGATTCCTAGCTGTTCTGCCATTGGTGCTTCTTTCGCGAATTCCCTTGCTTCCTCCTCAAAGTTGTCTCTAAGATTTTGTCGGATGGTCCGCTTAAGCTCGGGATCAAGGGGAGACACTGTTGGATGTCGGGATCGAAGTCCGTACATGAATCAGGTAAAACAGCTTCAGTGCAGTAGTTCAACTTAGCTGCTCGGGTAACTCTCTATTCTATTTGTGCTTGATCACACAGAAGGTTGCGATCAATCGCAAGTATTACAGAACCACTGATTAGGGTTTGATATACCTGAAACAAAAGAGAAATCGATTAGGGTTTGATGAAAAGTAAAAATACAGATGGTAAATAAAATAATAACGATGATTAAACTAAACAAAAGTAATCCTAAAATGAAATTTAGCGCAATCCTCGGCAACGGTGCCAAAAACTTGTTGGACGAAAATATACCAAAATTAATAAGCAGATAATCATTCTAGTTTTACTTGCAAGTGCACAAGGTAAACTTAGTAGTATAGTGTGCGAAAGTAAGATCATCTCCACAAGGATTGGTGAATTTCGTTTTAGAATATATTCGCAATGTAAAAAGAAAGAAATAATAAAAGAGTTGATTTTGATAAAGATAAAGGCGTAGGGACTTGATATCCACCACTAATTATGCTACCACAATACAACAGTATGCCAATACTCTACTCATGCCATGTATACCTAATGTTTGCCAACCTAAGGGCTTGGCCCACACCTTAGGCTATTGATGAGTCTTAAATATTGCATATTTTAGACCCTTAACTTATATTTGTTATGCTCTTAGTTAGTAGTATTTTACTTTATTTTACGTTTTTCTTGTGTTTTGTGTATTTTTACAGGTTTGTGGAGAAAATGAAGCATTGAAGCTTCGGGAGACATTGCGCTCGATCGCACGAGATATGCGATCGAGCGCACCTGCCTATGAACGAGCGCAAGATCAACATCCCACATCGAAATAGTTATTGTTCAGTACGTCTGCGATCGATCGTAACAGACATGCGATCGAGCGCACAAGCAATCGTGCGCACGAGACATGCGATCGAGCGCACATGCGATCGATCGCACCATTCTGCGATCGAGCGCACTCTGGCCAGTATCCCACATCGAATCTGAAACCTGCAGTGCTCCGTGACTTCCCCTATATAAACACCATTTGGCTTCATAATTCAGTGTACAATTCCTGAGCCACTTTGGTGTTTACCTGTGGACGTCCGCCAACATTCTAGTGGATCCCGAAGGCATTGCCACCACGAGGGGAAGCGCCGCCCGGCAGCGAGTGGAATTTCTCCCATGTAAAGTTGTTTATTTATTTCTTTATATTCAGTTGTTTTAGTTTAAATGTTTAGCACTTGTTATTATAGTTTTATAGTTATGAGTGGCTAGACTCTTCAGCTAAGGTTGAAGATGAAGCCCCGCCGTTGTTTGGCGTAGTAGTTCAGATTTGCTTATACAAATCTGACAATTTTTAGTATAAATGTTCTGTCAATTATTTGAGTTAATCTTATAATTGATTGAGTTTAAATTGTCTGTTGGATTTTCTTTGTGTTTCATCTGATGGATACATTGAATGCTTTTCGATTAAATTGGATTCCCTTTGTGATTTGTTAAGAGCGGATACATCGGGTGCTTTTGGTTTAATTGGGATATTCTTTGTTTTTTGTCTTATAGTTGGATTCATTGAATGTTTTGATAGGCTATATTTTTAGAACATGTATGCTTAACTTCGGTGGGGTGGATTCAGAAACCTTAGTGCTTTTATTATTAGTTTTAAAATCAATTTAATTTAATTTTAATTTGTTTTGCAAATTATCATTCAAAATTCGGAACTAGGTTAAGATAGAGTTAATCTAGATTAAAAATTATATTTTCACAACGCAATTCCCTGTGGATTCGACCTCGCACTTGCACAACACTATACTGCAAACAATTCGTGCGCTTGCGAGTAATTTAAAACTCACAACAAGTTTTTGGCGCTGTTGCTGGGGAATTGTTTGGTTTGTGAAAATTTTTGGTCTAAAATGATTTTATTTTTCTACTAGTTAGTTATCTTTTTTGTTAAAAAAAAATAAAAAAAATAAAAAATTTAAGTTGTGTGTTTGTTTTATTCTGCAAGTTTCTACTAGTTAGTACTTTAGTGCTTTTTTAGTTGGTGTATGCTTGGTCGGAGATCCTTGGACTTAGATTTGATACAGTTAGATCCCGACTTAGAAAGAACTCTTAGGAGACAGAAAAGAGCGCTAGTTGAGAGAGAGACTGTTGAAATGGCAGAGAATTATAGGAATGCAAATCATCCTGAACATATAGAGCAACCTAGAGCTTAGAACGTGGACTCCACTATATCCCTTAGGGACTTGTTTGCACCCGTTGCGACTAACTCATCCTCTTGCATAGTATTGCCACCGACCAATGCCACCCACTTTGACTTGAAGCCAGATGTCATCCAACTCTTACCCTCATTCTATGGCTTAGATCTTGAAAATCCTTATAGCCATGTGAAGAAGTTCAAAGACATTTGTGCCACATTCAAATTCCAGAACTTCTCTGAAGAGTCAGTCCATCTTCGACTCTTCCCTTTTTCTCTTCACGATAGAGCTAGGGCGTGGTTGGATTCCAACACACCTGGGTCTATTACATCTTGGGAAAACCTGCTTAGCAAATTTTATCATAAGTTTTTCCCGATGTCTAGAGTGAATGAGTGCCGAAAGGAGATCAGCTCTTTCACTCAGGATGAGGATGAAAAATTTTCTGAGGGTTGGGAGCGTTTCAAAGAGCTACTGATCAGATGCCCTCCACATGGATATGAGAAGTGGAGACTCGTTCAATTCTTCTACCAAGGGTTGACTCAACCCAACCGTAGCATGATCGAGTCTATGAATGGGGGGGCATTCTTGAGTCTGACAGGAGACGAAGCATAGATGGCATTGGACAAGTTGTCCGACAACTCACAGCAGTGGGATTTTTCAAGCTGTCGAGATAAGTCCATTCGTGCTCCTAAGAGGGGAGGCATCTATGAGGTCAGAGAGGACGCTGATTTGAGGATAAAGTTAGATGCCCTCACTAAGAAGATTGACACTCTCACTGTGAGCCAATCCATCAATGCTGCCAACACATTCAATGTTGAAAGCTGTTCCATCTGTGCTAGTCCCATGCATCTAGCATAGAATTGCCCTTCAATGCCTGCTTGTGCCGAGTATCCTATGGAACAAGTAAATGCTTTCAATGACTTTCGAAGGCAGTCAAATGGATTGTACTCCGAGACGTACAATCCAGGGTGGCGGAACCACCCAAATTTTTCATGGAGGCAGAACCAACCAATGAATCAGGGAGGAGCCCCTCATCATGCTCAAAATCAATATCCTCTCGGATTTTCCCCACAAATTCTTAATCATGGTTGTTCTGCCCATCCAGCACCTTCACCTGCTTACCATGCACCCACTCAAACACCAGCGCCAGTTTCGCAGTCGCTAGAGGACACTCTTAAGGAGTTCATGAAGGCGACTAGCCAAAATATGAGTGATGTGAGGAGTGCAACAGTGGTAAACACCGAAGCAATTGCCAAGCTGGAGAGTCAAATAGGGCAAATTGCAAGTCACTTGGGTGAGAGAGAGAAGGGGAAGTTCCCCAGTCAGCCCGTGCCCAACCCGAAAGGACAATATATGGTTGAGAGTTCATCAACTCCTACGCACGGAGCGGAACAAGTACAGTCGATTATCACACTGAGGTCTGGGAGACATGTGGACAATCGAGTGGAAGAGAGCCCTGCTATACAGCAAGGGCAAAGAAGTGGCAACACGGAGAAGAGAGATGCTGAGCCATCTACAGCTACACCTACTAAGAAAGACCCTCTTAGGTCATTTGTACCTAGAGCGCCTTACCCCGAGAGACTACAGGCACCGAAGAAATGAGGGAAGTATGAGGAAATTCTGGAGGTATTCAAGCAAGTCCAAATCAATATCCCATTTTTGGATGCCATCCATCAAATGCCATCATATGCCAAGTTTTTAAAGGACTTGGTCACTATCAAGAGGAGGACGAATGTCCCAAAGAAGGCATTTTTGACCGAGCAGGTCAGTTCAATCCTTTAGTGCAAGCTACCCATCAAGTATAAGGACCCGGGGTGTCCTACCATCTCTTGCATGATAGGAGTCAGCCATATTGAGAGGGCCCTATTGGATCTAGGGGCGAGTGTGAATCTTCTACCCTACTCAGTCTATTTACAGTTAAGGTTAGGAGAATTGAAGCCCACATCCACTACGCTTCAATTGGCTGACAGATCAGTGAAACGACCACGGGGGATAGTTGAGGACGTTTTGATAAAAGTGGATAAGTTCTATTTCCCCGTAGATTTTATTGTGCTTGACACAGAGCCAGTTCAGAATGTAGGGATTCAAATACCGGTGATTCTAGGGCGACCATTCTTAGCCACGGCTAACGTCCTGATAAATTGTAGGATAGAGGTGATGAAGATCTCCTTAGAAAATATGACAGTGGAGTTGAATATTTTTGATATCACTAGGCAACCACATGAATATGATGAAGTGAGAAATGTATGCTTGATAGAGGAGATTCTTGAGGAGACTGTGAATGAATCAAGCACTGAGGACCCCCTAGAGGCATGTTTTGCTCAATTTGGAGAGGATTTGGATTTAGATAAATTACTTGAGCAAGCAAATGCCATTTTGGAGTCTCCTCCTCGGGAGAGCAATAGGACGGAGGAGATTGTGGATGACTGCCGCACTGAGGACCCCCTAGAGGCATGCTTTGCTCAATTTGGAGAGGATATGGATTTAGATAAATTACTTGAGCAAGCGAATGCCATTTTAGAGTCTCCTCCTTGGAAGAGCAATAAGACAGAGGAGACCGCCGCACCTGAAACCCCCAAGAAGGAACTTAAGCCTTTACCAGATAATCTTAAGTATAAGTTCCTAGGTTCAGTCGATAGTTTGCCTGTGATTATACCTTCAGATCTGGGTGATGCTCTAGAGGAGAAATTATTGGATGTCTTAAGAGAGCATAAGGAAGCTATAGGCTGGACCATTGAGGACATCAAGGGGATCAGCCCCTCAATGGTGACGTACATAATACATTTGGAGGAGGATGCTGAGCCATCGAGGGAGCCACAAAGAAGGCTCAACCCTGCTATGCAAGAGGTTGTGAGGGCAAAAGATATTAAGCTGTTAGAGGCAGGGATCATTTATCCCATCTCTGATAGCAAGTGGGTGAGCCAGATTCATGTTGTGCCCAAACGTGCTGAATTAACGGTAGTGCAGCATAAGGACGACGAGTTGGTTCCAACTCGTGTTCAGTCAATTTGGAGAGTGTGTATCAGCTACCATAAATTGAATGCTGCCACTAGGCCTGATCATTTTTCATTCCTATTTATTGATCAGATGGCGGAGCGTTTCGTTGGGCACGATTACTAATGTTGGGTCTGGCTGAAGACGTTAAACTTAGCGCTCATGGGAGGCACCCCACAGCTTATCTTTTCTTTTGTTTATTTATTATTTTGCATTTTTTTTATTAATGTTTGTTTCCAGTATTTTTTGTTTTCCAGTTTTTATTTTTCAGGGACAAAGCGTACTTCAGTTCAAGTTTGGGGATATGCTATGAGCCATACCAGTCCAGATAGTTCTCCATATCTTAGGTTAGCTCTTTCTATATTAGTCACACATTGGGGTCAATGTGTAATTTAAGTTTGGGGGTATGGGAGACACATCATACACTTTGTCCTAATTTGTTGTCTTTTTGTCATAGAGATAAATGCATGCTCATGTTATCGTGAAATTTTGGTTGATCTAAACATTTTCTGTGATGTGACGTCATTGGTGAGCTTAACATTTTGAACACATGATCTGGTGATAAATTTTTAAAATTTAGTTACTTACTTTAGGCATTTTGAGAATTCACATGTTTGATCTAATCTAACACGAGCACATTAGCACAAATTATGTGAGGTATGACACGTGATTTTAATGTGTATTTTTCCTTATCTTAACTGAAACTGGATGACTTTTTGAATGAACACTTGGGAAAAAAAAAATTTATTACTACAACTTTCCGCTGAGTAACTGGACCTCTTGCCTCAGTAAGCAGTGAGTGTTCACGTCAAAAGGTGGAATTTTTCTTGGTAGTATTAAGGCTGGTTTATTTTCGTAGCCTTTTTTACTCGAGTTAGTAAGTCTTTAGGGGTGTCTGTACACCTAATGCCCTAAAACTATCTGGTTTGGGAGTCATTGACTCAACACTCGCTACATGGGTCAATTAGAAAGCTTAAGGGAACTAAACATAGCTGTGCCTTATTATATAAAAAAAAAAAAAGAGAAAAAAATATAAAAATAAATAAAAAAATAAAAACTATGCCTTTTCGTTCATTTTTGATGGGAAATTCGGTGAATCTTGAGACATGGAGACCTTACACATTAGAGTTACTTGGAAGCTTCATTTTTATATGCTAATTCACCTTACACTGATTCAAGCTTGTGATGCCTTATCCTGCCTTTTGTAAGTAATTAGATTTTAACATTTCTATTCATTGCGAAGATGGGTTTACCTTTTTAAGCTTGCTCATGAATGAATATCATGGTGATGTGTGCTCCTTAAATTTTTGGATACCATGAGTGATGACTTTATCTTTATGTTCTTTGTTTTTCATTGAGTCTTTTATTTTGTTTTGCTAAGGGACTAGCAAAATATAAGTTTGGGGGTATTTGATGAGTCTTAAATATTGCATATTTTAGACCCTTAACTTATATTTGTTATGCTCTTAGTTAGTAGTATTTTACTTTATTTTACGTTTTTCTTGTGTTTTGTGTATTTTTACAGGTTTGTGGAGAAAATGAAGCATTGAAGCTTCTGGAGACATTGCGCTCGATCGCACGAGATATGCGATCGAGCGCACCTGCGCTCGAGCGCACCTGCCTATGAACGAGCGCAAGATCAACATCCCACATCGAAATAGTTGTTGTTCAGTACGTCTGCGATCGATCGTAACAGACATGCGATTGAGCGCACAAGCGATCATGCGCACGAGACATGCAATCGAGCGCACATGCGATCGATCGCACCATTCTGCGATCGAGCGCACTCTGGCCAGTATCCCACATCGAATCTGAAACCTGCAGTGCTCCGTGACTTCCCCTATATAAACACCATTTGGCTTCATAATTCAGTGTACAATTCCTGAGCCACTTTGGTGTTTACCTGTGGACGTCCGCCAACATTCTAGTGGATCCCGAAGGCATTGCCACCACGAGGGGAAGCGCCGCCCGGCAGCGAGTGGAATTTCTCCCATGTAAAGTTGTTTATTTATTTCTTTATATTCAGTTGTTTTAGTTTAAATGTTTAGCACTTGTTATTATAGTTTTATAGTTATGAGTGGCTAGACTCTTCAGCTAAGGTTGAAGATGAAGCCCCGCCGTTGTTTGGCGTAGTAGTTCAGATTTGCTTATACAAATCTGACAATTTTTAGTATAAATGTTCTGTCAATTATTTGAGTTAATCTTATAATTGATTGAGTTTAAATTGTCTGTTGGATTTTCTTTGTGTTTCATCTGATGGATACATTGAATGCTTTTCGATTAAATTGGATTCCCTTTGTGATTTGTTAAGAGCGGATACATCGGGTGCTTTTGGTTTAATTGGGATATTCTTTGTTTTTTGTCTTATAGTTGGATTCATTGAATGTTTTGATAGGCTATATTTTTAGAACATGTATGCTTAACTTCGGTGGGGCGGATTCGGAAACCTTAGTGCTTTTTATTATTAGTTTTAAAATCAATTTAATTTAATTTTAATTTGTTTTGCAAATTATCATTCAAAATTCGGAACTAGGTTAAGATAGAGTTAATTTAGATTAAAAATTATATTTTCACAACGCAATTCCCTGTGGATTCGACCTCGCACTTGCACAACACTATACTGCAAACAATTCGTGCGCTTGCGAGTAATTTAAAACTCACAACAGCTATTGATCTCCCTAAGCAACGAGTTAGGCATGGTGTATACTTTAACTCTTTTCTCTCTTAAAGGATTCAGTATGAGTGTATACTGAGTTGTTCCTTAAGAGAGCATTAGGGCTGTGGAGATCGGCAACCACATGGGGCCTAGGGCTTGGTCCACTCCCGGTTTCCCATGTTGATTAACCCAAGAATCCGGTGTGGATATCTTTTGTTACTAATGTTAGACCCAGGACTCAGTCATCCAAATTGATCTAACTAACAAATCCATACCACATGCATATATTGATCAGATAAACACATATGAGGAATTTAAATAAACACAGGTATTAATCAAGTTAAGCAACACAACATAAATATCACAAAAGCACCAATACTGAATTATTGAATAAACATAATTAGGGCTTCAACCAGGCCCTTACTAAAAGTTAAGTACATATAATAAAAATAAAGGAAAGAAGAAACCCGAGAGAAGAGTCGTCAATTCTCCCCTACAGTTTCCTTCTAGCCTCTGGCCTCCCGACCTAAAACTAAACTAAAACTAAAAGAAGATTAAAAGGTAAAAGATGGGATAAAAGAAGTGATTCTCATTGTGTGTGTTTTACAGGTGTATTTATAGGGCTTGAGTAGTCCTAGAAGGCTCATGAGTTCCTAAACTTTCCTAAAACACAAAATTTCTTTATTTCCAAAATAGAGTTATTTCCAAAATAGGGTTATTTCCAAAACAGGGTTCTGCAGTTTACTGTTCACGCCCATACATGTGCGCTCGATCGCAGTGCTACACTCGATCCTTCATGTGTGTGAACGATCGCATGTGCGCTCGATCGCGTGCAGTAGTGCAATCAATCGCACTTTGACCAAAAACTGCTCCAGGATTTCCAGGCTTCTTCCCTTAAGTGCCAAAACTGCTTCTCTTTTCTCCAAGACTTATAAACACATGTGAAACACACAAATGAAGTAAAATGAACTAAATTAACATAACTAAGGACCTAACAAGTGTAAATAAGAGGGCTTAAATATGAATATTTAAGCACCTATCACCCCTTCCTCTCGAAAGCTAATCCTTTCCTCGTGGAAGCTAATCCCTTCCTCACAGAAGTAAAGAAATGTTTAATTCTAAACACTCTAAGAGTTATTACAGCTCTTTCCCTTTTACAATAAATGTGATTTTTTGTAAAGTAAATGGTAAAGAGATAGCAATGAATACTTTTACAAATGAACAATATCTCTCTTTCAAGAAAAATCTTGAAGAATGGCTCAACAATAAATTTTTCAAAGCTTTTGAGAATTAATGAGCAAACTTATGAATTGAATGTGTAATCTTCTTCTTTTAAATGCTCATTGAAGTGGGTTTATATAGTCTTGAATCAATATGACCATTAGACACTGACCTGGTAGGTTTGGTGAATTAAATACTTAAGTCTCACGTATCAAACGGTCATATTTTTTAATTACCAGTCGACTGGGTCTTTGTACCAGTCAACTGGGTCAAGTGAGAAATCTCACTTTTAGGCTGTGGAAGAGTACCAGTCGATTAGATCCTAAGCATCAGTCGACTGGGAACTCACAGTCCCAGATGCCAGTCGACTGGGTGCTCTACACCAGTCGACTAGGGACATTCTATCCCATACCCCAGTTGATTAGTACATTTGAGCCAGTCGATTGAATTGCCCTTCAACCTAGGTTTTCATGTAATAAAATTTTTTTTGTCTTAGAAGTGTTTGAATTAATAGTTTTGTCAAAATCCTTTCGTAAAGAGAGCCATAAGACAAGCTACTTACTTGAACATAAGAGATTTACAGTTTGTTTCAATACCTTAATGCCTATTCTATATCTTCTATCTTGTCTTGGCGTTTGATACGGGTTGAGTTCTTGCATCTTGATTTTTTGTTGAAAGCTTTTACCGTTTAAACACTTAGATAAAACTGATAGTACAATTAGAGTAGTGTTTTGTCATTATTAAAATTAGATAAGGATCAACACATATGTTGTATATATTATTTCAGTTGAAATGTTAATAATGTAACTCCCCTATTGAGGATTGAGGATTGGTGTATAGACGTATATCATTCCAGTTGATGTTTTTATATTTTTGCATATATGTGTTGTGCTGAGATTTTAAAATGTGACGACACCGTCTCGGGGGTGGCCAACTCGGGATGGGTCATTACAATTTTGGTATCAAAGCTTCAGGTTTATGATTCTGTAGACTACATAAAAAAAAAAAAAAAAAAAAAAAAAAAAAAAAAAAAACTGAAAGATTAAAATAAATTATATTTTAATGAATAGTCTAAGGATGACACGTGAATGTGCTAGAGCTAGAGTTAGAGTTGTTAACTTGAGAGGGTGTGGTAGGCCCCCAATATTTAGACAAGTTGAGGTTGAGATGGAGGTTGTGTCTGAGTCTGTGGTTCCTAGAAGAGAACATGTTAATAGTATAATTGATATTAGTATGAGTGTGAGAGAATATAGAGTTAAAAGAAATGAGCTAAGAAAAGCTCTTGCTCATGCTTTTGAGAAAATGAATGTAATAGATAATAGAGTTAATAGTCTATGGAATAGACTTGATGAACAGGCTAGAGCAGTGCCTGAGATTGTTGAAAAATAGTAGATGTTAAAAATGGAAAATGTGAGTTTATGTATGAGATGCAGGGAGATCATTTTGTTAGATATATTAAGTTGAATGTTTTATTATTTAAAGGATTTTTGAATCCTTTTGAGCCTGAGCTATGGGAGAAACATGTAGAGAGATTATTTGATATTTTTCCAGTGACTGACAGGCAGAGGGTCACCTTTGCTTGGTTTGAGTTAGAAGGAGAAGCTTTAGAATAGTGGGAGGATACTTTTCCCAGGGCAAGTGCATTTTCTGATAGACCCTTAACTTGGAATAGGTTTAAGGAGGTTTTCCTTGATAAATATTTTCCTTATACCTTTAGAGCCCAACAAGAGAGTGATTTTATTTATTTGAGGCAAATGTGTTGACTGTGGCTCAATATGATAAAAGATTTATGGCCTTATCCAAGGTTGTATCGAAAATGGTAAACTTATGGAGAAGAAGTGTAAGAGGTTCCTAGATGGATTATATTTTGAGATTTGATCTAAACTATCTTACATGATGCATATATATTATGTTAGGTTTGTGGATATAGCACTTCAGATTGAGAAAGATGTGATGGAGTTTAAAGGAGAGAGAGAGAGAGTAGATGAAGAGGCTTAGACATGAAGGTTCTAGAGGTAGTGGTAGTATGAGTGTACAAGGTGGGAGACCAACCTAGAGGAGTCGTTCGTGTTAAAAAAAAAATCTATAATGCAGAGTTAGAGGTAAGTGACATTCATGGCTTCTATAATTCAAAGTAATGTTGGTGGCACCCTTAGATTTGCGAGACAGTCTATGAGAATTGGAAGTTATGGTAGAGGTGGAAGCGTACTACCTAAGGGATGTGGTAATGTGATAGAAAAACTAGAACATGTTATAGATATAATCAGATAAGATATTTATCCAAGAATTTTCCTAATTTGAGGTACTTTGTATGTAGAAAATGTGGACATATCAATGTTGGTTAATCCTGGTGCAACTCAATCTTTTGCATCTAGTGTGTTTATGAAGTCTATTGATGTTTATATTAGTCATTTGATGCATAATCTTATTGTTGAAATTCCTACTAAAGATAGAATTATGATTAAAACTATTTATTGGGGTTGTGTAATTCGTATGGATGATAGAGAACTTGAAGTTGATTTATTACCTTTGAAGATGATAGATTTTCATTTGATTTTGGGAATGAATTGGATGTCGACATATTACGCCTGGGTTGATTGTTCCAGAAAGAATGTAGTGTTCAGGATATGGACAAGAGGAGTTTAACTTTCAGGGGAAACATAAGATACTTGCCAGCTGTCTTATTTCTGCCTTGACTACTAGTAAATTGTTGAGGAATGGTTGTGAGGGATTTTTAGTATATGTTGTGAATCCTAGAAAGGAAGATAGAAAGTAGAAAGAAATCTTAGTGGTTAAAGATTATTCTAATGTATTTCTTGATGAGTTGTCTAATTTACCTCCTAGCAGAGAGATTGAGTTTTCTATAGATGTGATTCTGGTTTCTGAACCTATTTCAATAGCACCCTACAGAATGAGATCTATTGAATTGAGAGAACTGGTTAAACTTTAGAAATTGTTAGACAAATAATTTATACGACCTTGTATGCCGCCTTGGGGAGCCTTTGTATTGTTTATGAAGAAGAAAGATAGAACGATGATGTTGTATATATATTACAAATAGCCGAATAAGATTACTATTAAGAACAAATATCTTTTTTCCCAGGATAGATGATTTATTTGAGCAATTATAGAGAGCTAGGGTGTTTCTAAGATAGACTTGAGATTGGGTTATCAACAATTAAGAATAAAAGAAGGAGAAGTGCCTAAGGCTGCTTTTAGGGCATGTTATGGTCACCATGAGTTTCTTTTAATACCATTTGGGTTGACTTATGCTTCAGCTGCATTCATGGACTTGATTAATAGAGTGTTTAAACTATATTTTAATGAGTTTATGGTTGTATTTATTGATGACATTCTGGTATATCCTAAGAATGGAGAACAACATGTGAGGAATTTAGAAATGGTGTTGAAGATTCTGAGGAGTAAGAGATTGTATGATAAATTTTCTAAATGTGAATTTTGGCTAAATGAAATAACTTTCTTAGGACATGTAGTATTTAGAGATGGTATAGCACTTGATCCACAGAAGGTAGAGGTAGTGTTGAGTTGGGAGAGACAAACTAATGTGATTAAGATTAGAAGTTTCTTGGGATTAGCCGGTTATTACAGAAGATTCATTCAAAACTTTTCTATGCTGGTTGCACCTTTGACTAGATTGACCAGGAAAAATGTGAAGTTTATATGGTTTAAGGAGTGTGAGAATAGTTTTAGTTGTTGAAGGAGAAATTGACTACAACTCTAGTATTGGTGATTCCTTCTGGTGATGAAAGATTTATGGTGTATAGTGATGCATCACATCAATAGTTGGGATATGTGTTGATGTAACATGGGAAAGTTGTGGTATATGCTTCTAGGCAATTGAAGAATCATGAAAGAAATTACCCGACCCATGACTTAGAGTTGGCTGCCATAGTGGTTGGTTTGAAAATTTGGAGATATCATCTGTACGAAGCCACTTGTGAGATTTTTACTGACCATAAGAGTTTGATTACTTAAATACCTAGAGAGGGCTGAATTTGAGACAGAGACGTTGGATGGAGTCGATTAGTGATTATGATTGTACGATACGTCATCATCTAGGGAAAGTGAATGTGGTAACTAATGCAATGAGTAGAAAATCTATAAGAAGATTAGCTACTATAGAGAGCCATGATGTGAATCTGATAGTAGAGTTGGGAGAGATGATAACAAACTTGAATATTAGTGATAGATGAGTATTATTGGAAAATATGGTTGTACAATCATTTATTGTAGAACACTTATTAGAAATGCAAGATAGAGATGATGAGATAGAGAAGATTAAGCAGGAAGTGCTTAGTAGAAAGCAATATGAGTTAAAAAAAAATAGGAATGATGATATTTTGGTATTGGAACATAGGATTTGTGTTCCCAATGATGCTGAGTTGAGAAATGAGATATTGAGAGGGGTAAATGATGATGTATATTCGATGCACCCGGGTAACAACAAAATGTATAGAGGAATGAGACAAAATTAATAGTGGTCATGATTGAAGAGGGATGTAGCTAAAAATATTTCTAGATGTTTGGTTTGTTAGTAAGTGAAGTCAGAGAATAAACATCCGGGAGGCTTACTACAACCTCTTCTTGTGCTTGAATGACCATAAAAAAATGTGAGTATGGATTTTGTGATGAGGCGTGGATCATATCATTTTGTTTCTAGATTTTTGATAAGTGCTTAAATATTCATATTTAAGCCCTTTAATTTACATTTATAAGTTCTTAGTTTATGTTAATTCATGCTACTATATTTCCTTTCTGTGTTTTTATAGGTTTTTGAAGAAAATGAAGCATTTTGGAACCATCGAGCTTAAAGAACAAAAGTTTGAGTCTGCTTGTGCGATCAAGCGCAGGAGACCTGCTATCGAGTGCAACAGCACTCAAGCGCCCAAGACAGGATCGAGTGCAACCTGCGCTCGCGCCCAAGAAGAAGGCTCGAGAGCACAAGTCTGTGATCGAGCGCACACGTGCATCAGTGAATAGTAAAATGAAAGAATCCTATTTTGGAAAGTAGGGTAGGGTTTTGTTTTATGAGTTTAGGGTTTTCAAATGTTCCTAAACCTTATAAATAGGCTTGAAAACACATAAATTAGGAGGATCCCCAGAAGAGAGATTTGAGTAGAAGAACTGATGACTCTTCTAGTCAATATTTTTGGGTTTCTTCTTTCCTTTATTTCATTTTATGAAGATGTTTAACATCAAACTCATGTGTAACTAATTTGCTAGTAGGGCTTGATTGAAACCCTAATTATGTTTACTCGATAATTCAGTATTGGTGCCTTTGCAATATTTATATTGTGATGCTTAACTTGATTAGTGCATGTTTTCTTGAAATTCCTCATATGTGTTTGTCTAATCAACATATGCATGTGGTATTGATTAGTTAGTTAAATCAATTTGGATGACCAAGTCCTGGGTTTAACAATAGTAACAAAAGAAATCCATGTCGGATTCTTGGGTTAATCAACATGAGAAACCGAGAGTATATACCATGCCCTAGGTCTCGTGTGGTTGTCGATTTCCATAGATATTATGCTTTCTTAGAGAACAACTTAGTATACACGATGCTAAATCCTTTGAGAAAGAAAAGAGTTAGAGTATACACCATGTCTAACTCGTTGCTTTGGGAGATCAATAGTTTAAGGAGTATACAACATACCCTTAGGTTGACAAACATTAGGTATTTATAAAGTGATTAAAGCATTGGCATATTGTTTTGTTGTGGTAGCATGATTAGTGGTGGATATCAAGTCTCTATACTTTTATCATTATCAATTCAAACTCAATTATTATTTCTATCGTTTTATATTATGAAACTAATTCTAAAGCAAAATTTACCAATCCCTGTGGAGATGATCTTGCATTTGCACACTATACTACTGTGTTGACCTTGTGCTCTTACAAGTAAAACCATTCAAATATTTGCTTATTAATTTAGGTAGATAAGTGCACAATAATTTTTTGGCACCGTTGCTAAGGATTGCACTAAGTTCTATTTAGAATTATTTTCGTTAATATTTTTTTTTATTCTGCTATGTTTTATTTTTATCAAAAATCAAATTTATTTCTTCTTTTGTTTTCCGTTTTTCTGTTTCAAGTGTGTGATAGGAGCTTAAATATTCATATTTAAGCCCCTTAATTTACATTTGTTAAGTTCTTTATCTATATGTTTTAGTCTATTTTACTTCACTTTTGTGTTTTACATGTTTTTATAGGGTCTTACAGAAAAAGAAGCATTTTTGGCACTTAAAGGAAGAAATCTGGAAATCCTGGAGCAGCTGCTGGCTAGATTGCGATCGAGCGCACTCCTCTGTGCGATCGAGCGTAGCATTGCGATCGAGCGCACATGTACGGGTGTGAACAGTAAACTGCAGAACCCTGTTTTGGAAATAACCCTATTTTGAAAATAAAGAAGTTTTGTGTTTTAGGAAAGTTTAAGAACTCATGAGTCTCTTAGGACTTCTCAAAGACCTATAAATACACTTGTAAATCACACACAAAAGGCATCACCTCTTGGGGGGATCACTTCTTAGATCCCTTCTTTTATCTTTTACTTTAACTTGGAGAAGAAGACCGTGGAGCGGAATTGACGACTCTTCTCTCGGGTTTCTTCTTTCCTTTTTTATTTTATTATGTGTAATTAAATTCTTAGTAGGGCTTGGTTGAAGCCCTTATTATGTTTACTCAATAAATTTAGTATTGGCACCTTGCGATATTTATGTTGTGTTGCTTAAACTTGATTAATACCTGCTTTTATTTAAGTTCCTCATATGTATATGTCTGATCAATATGTGCATGTGGTATGGACTTGTTAGTTAGATCAATTTGGATAACCGAGTCCTGGGTCTAACATTAGTAACAAGGGATATCTTATCCGGATACCCAGGTTAATCAACATGGGAAACCGAGAGTAGATACCATGCCCTAGGTCTCATGTGGTTGTCGATTTCCATAGTACTTATGTTTTCTTAAGGAACAACTCAAACAGATACTATGCTGAATCCCTTAAGGAAGAAAAGAGTTAGAGTAGATACCATGCCTAACTCGTTGCTTAGGGAAATCAATAGCTTAAAGAGTAGATACCATGCCCTTAGGTTGGCAACCAGTAGGTATACATGGCATGAGTAAAGCATTTGCATACTGTTATACTATGGTAGCATAATTAGTGGTGGATATCAAGCCCCTATGCCTTTATCTTTAGTATTTTATCTTTATCAAAATCAACTCTTTTATTATTTTTATCTTTTTATTACTGCGAAACTAATTCTAAAGTTAAATTTACCAATCCCTATGGAGATGAGCTTGCATTCGCACACTATGCTACATTATTGACCTTGTGCACTTGCAAGTAAAACGAGTACGATTATTTACCAATTTATTTAGGTAGATAATCGCACAACAAGTTTTTGGCGCCGTTGCGGGGGATTGTGCTAAATTTCTGTTTAGAATTATTTCCCGTTTATTTTCTTATTTTGTTCAATTTTTTTTTTCAAATATTTTTCTTAATCTGTTTTGTTTAATTTTATTTTATTTCATCAACTATCTAACTTAATTCTTCGCTTTTGTTATTTTCTTGTTTTCTATTTCAGGTGTGCATCAGTGCTAATTATGGCACTGCAATCGAGCACAAACCTAAATGCGATCGAGCGCACTGGTGCAATCGAGCGCAGTGCTTGGAGCGCTCGAGTGCAAATAGTCCAGAGACTACCCGAGTAGCAGTACTGAAGCTGCTGCACTAAGGTATTCCTACTGATTCATGCAAGGGCTTCGAGTGAGGAACCCAACCATCCTTCTACTTGATATAGAGAGTGAGCAGATCATTCGAAAGAGGCCTAGAAACAACTTCGAGGAGAGAGAAGAAGAATTTGAGGGTGAAGCACCAATGGAACAGCTTTACAACTAACTACCACCAGAATGGAGACCTATGAAGCAATCCTTCATTCCACAAAACCTCAACCATCCTTCATGCATTGCATATCAACCTAAGGCGGACGAAAATTATTACATATCTCCTCAGATACTCAGTGCCTTGACTCATTTTAGGGGTACACCTGCTGAGGATCCACACTTGCACCTTTGAGAATTCTGTGATCTCTGCAAGTTCCAACATATTCGGGGCCTAGATCAAGAGGGAATCAGGTTAATTCTTTTCTCTTTTTCATTAAAAAATAATGCTAAAATGTGGTATCATTCATTGCCTGCAGATTCCATCCATACTTGGGAAGAGCTATCCAGTAGATTTCTAAGAAAATTTTTTCCAGCCCAAAAGACAAGGTATATGAGGAAGGAGATTCAATCCTTCCAACAGAGAGATAGAGACCTTTTCTTCGAGGCATGAGGACACTTTAATGAGCTGCTACTCAAATGTCCATATCACAACTTACCTCAAGATGAGCTGGTCCTAGCTTTCTATGAAGGTTTAAGTGGCATAAATCAAGGTATAGTGGATTCCGGTTGTGGAGGTGTGCTGATGGAGAAGACTAGTGAAGAAGCCATGGAGCTGTTTGAGACATTAAGTGAGCACACCCAACAATTCTCCTTGAGAGGTAGACAAGGAATTAAAAGCAAGAGTATTTATGAGGTGAGCTTCAATGATGGATCTTCGAATCAGATGGCTGCTATGGAAAGAAAGCTAGACATGCTCATAAAAGCCATGGCAGATCAGAACAACTTACGTAGTCCATAGGCTACACAATGCCAGATATGTGCTATATGCTCTCATTTTGATTATAATACTTATACTTATCCTCTGTATTCAACTACAGATCAAGAACAAGCAAATTATTAGGGATTGAACAGTGCATATGCAAATACCTACAATCCTGGATGGCAGAACCACCCCAAACCTCTCATGGAGTAACACTCAAAATGCTTTGAATCTTCAAGGACAGCAACGACACTTCCAACCAACAACTCAACCAGTGCCGAAATCAGAAAATAGTGACCTAGAGAATCTTATGAGGCAACTGATGACTTCACAAGAACAGTTCATGATTGAGCAACAACAAACCACTACAAAACATGAGCAAGCCATTCAAAGACTCGAGGAACAAATGGGGTAATTGGCTAAGGAGCTAAGTGAAAGAAAGTTGGGTGAACTTCCAGTCCAACCACTACTTACTCCAAGAGGACATCAGCAACTAAATGCTGTGACAACTCTAACAAACGGTAAGATCATTGAAACTGATGAGCCTACACAAGCATCCACATCCAAGATCCATCACGTTGATCCAGTGGAAACTACTCTTACCTATAGTATCCCAAGATCAGATATTGAGCCCAAATGCAAGGATGTTACTAATGACATCATTGAAACTATGCACCTTCTAGAAGCCTTTCCAAAGCCTCCAAGTAAGTACACTGATCCATTTGAAATTCTTGGGCCTACTAATACTATTCTTCCCCCTTTTATTGTACAAGCACCTAACTTGGAATTCAAGCAGTTGCCTGAGCACTTATCTTATGCGTATATGGGAGAGAATAAGACACTTCCTATGCTAGCTGCTGCCACTCTTAGCTTTGGGGAAAAATAAAGTTTGGTCCGGCTGAAGACGTTAAACTTAGCGCTCATGGGAGGCACCCCACAAATTATCCTTTTATTTTTATTATTTTACGTATTTATTGTTATTTATTTATTTTTATTACTTCTTGTTTTCCCGTATTACGTTAGTTTTTCTTTTTTAGGGATAATGTGTGCATCCGTTCAAGTTTGGGGATATGCTATGAGCCATGCCGACCTAGCTAGTTCTCTATCTCCCAGGTCAGCTTTTTCCTTGTTATTCACACATTGGGGACAATGTGTAATTTAAGTTTGGGGGTATGGAAGACACATTCACACACACCTTGTCCTAGTTTTTTTTTTTTGTTTTGTTGTTTTTCATAGATAAATACATGTTCATTCCATTCCAAAATTTTTGGGTGTTCTAAACAAACAATATGATTTGACTTCATAAGTGAGCTTAACACCTTGAACATATGGGCCAATAATTAAGTTTTGAACCATAATCACTTTCTTTTAGGCATTTAAGGATTCACAAGTTCGACTTAAACTAAACATGAGCACATTAGCACATAGTTGTGTGGGGTATGACATGTAATTTTGATTTGTATGTTTCTTTTGCTTGACTGTGAACCAGATGACCTATTAGATTAACGCGGTGGCATAAGAAAATAGAAAAAGTTCGTTATTGCTCAAAAAGAAAAAAAAATGCTCCTAAAGATCATTAAAAAGAACTTTCCATTGAGTAACTGGCCCTCTTGCCTCAGTAAGCAGTGAGTGTCACGTCAAAAGGTGGAATATTCTGATCGGTAGCATTAAGACCAGTTAGTTTCGTAGCCTTTTTTACTCGAGTTTGTAAGCCTTTAGGGGTGTTTCTACACCTAATGCCCTAAAACCATCTGGTTTGGGAGTCATTGGCTAAACACTCGTTACACGAGTCAAATAGAAAGCTTAAGGGAACTAACTTGGCAAAAATCTCACAAATAAAAGAAAAAGAAGAAAATCTATGCCATCTTTATTGATTCTAATAGGAAATTTGGTGAATCTTAAGTCATCGAAACACTACACATTAGAATTATTTGGAAACCCAATCTTTTATGTGCTAGTCCACCACATACTCAGTCAAACTTGTGATGTCTTAACCTACCTCATGAAAGTGATTTGCGTTCAAAACTCGTATTCATTTCAAAAATGTGTTTATACTTGTTAAGCTTGCTCATGAATGCGCATCATAGCTTTGTGTGAAACCTAAACTTTTGTTGGACACCATGAGCATTGGATTTATCTTTGTGTCTTTGTTTTTCATTTATTTTTTGGTTTTGTATTGCTAAGGGACTAGCAATATGTAAGTTTAGGGTGTGATAGGAGCTTAAATATTCATATTTAAGCCCCTTAATTTACATTTGTTAAGTTCTTTATCTATATGTTTTAGTCTATTTTACTTCACTTTTGTGTTTTACATGTTTTTATAGGGTCTTGGAGAAAAATAAGCATTTTTTGCACTTAAAGGAAGAAATCTGGAAATCCTGGAGCAGCTACTGGCTAGATTGCGATCGAGCGCACTCCTCTGTACGATCGAGCGTAGCATTGCGATCGAGCGCACCACATATACGATCGAGCGCACATGTACGGGCGTGAACAGTAAACTGCAGAACCCTGTTTTGGAAATAACTATATTTTGGAAATAAAAGAGTTTTGTGTTTTAGGAAAGTTTAGAAACTCATGAGCCTCTTAGAACTTCTCAAAGACCTATAAATACACTTGTAAATCACACACAAAAGGCATCATCTCTTGGGGGGATCACTTCTTAGATCCCTTCTTTTATCTTTTGCTTTAGCTTGGAGAAGGAGACCGTGGAGCGGAATTGACGACTCTTCTCTCGGGTTTTTTCTTTCCTTTTTATTTTATTATGTGTAATTAAATTCTTAGTAGGGCTTGGTTGAAGCCTTAATTATGTTTACTCAATAAATTTAGTATTGGAACCTTGCGATATTTATGTTGTGTTGCTTAAACTTGATTAATACCTGCTTTTATTTAAATTCCTCATATGTATATGTCTGATCAATATGTGCATGTGGTATGGACTTGTTAGTTAGATCAATTTGGATAACCGAGTCCTGGGTCTAACATTAGTAACAAGGGATATCTTATCCGGATACCCGGGTTAATCAACATGGGAAATCAGGAGTAGATACCATGCCCTAGGTCTCATGTGGTTGTCGATTTCCATAGTACTTATGTTTTCTTAAGGAACAACTCAAGCAGATACCATGCTGAATCCCTTAAGGAAGAAAAGAGTTAGAGTAGATACCATGCCTAACTCGTTGCTTAGGGAAATCAATAGCTTAAGGAGTAGATACCATGCCCTTAGGTTGGCAACCAGTAGGTATACATGGCATGAGTAAAGCATTGGCATACTGTTGTACTGTGGTAGCATAATTAGTGGTGGATATCAAGCCCCTACGCCTTTATCTTTAGTATTTTATCTTTATCAAAATCAACTCTTTTATTATTTTTATCTTTTTATTACTGCGAAACTAATTCTAAAGTTAAATTTACCAATCCCTGTGGAGATGATCTTGCATTCGCACACTATGCTACATTGTTGACCTTGTGCACTTGCAAGTAAAACGAGTACGATTATTTACCCATTTATTTAGGTAGATAATCGCACAACAGTGTGCAACAGAGTTGTTCCTAGCATTGCAATCGATCACAAGCTTTTAGCGATCAAGCGCACCACTGAGATCGAGCACAGTTCTGGGTGTGATCGAGCACAGTTCTGGGTGTGATCGAGCGCAAGTACAGCAGTACTGAAGCAGCTGCACTGAAGCGTTTCAGCTGATTCATGCAAGGGCTTTGATCCAGGAATCCAACCATCTTTCCACTCGACACAGAGATTAAGTGGACCATTCAACAAAGGCCTAGAGACAACGTTGAGGAGGAAGAAGAAGAATTCGAGGGAGAGGCACCAATGGTGGAATAGCTTGACAAGCAACCGCCACCAGAACGAAGACCCATGAAGCAATCCTTCATCCCACGGAATCTCAACTAGCCCTCATGCATTGCTTATCAACCTGAGATACTCAGTATTTTGACTCATTTTAGGGGTACACCTGTTGAGGACCCACACTTGCATCTTTGGGAGTTCTTTGATCTCTGCAAGTTCCAGCATATCCAGGGCCTAGAACAAGAGAAAATCAGGTTAATTCTTTTCCTTTTTTCATTAAAAGATAATGCTAAGTTGTGGTATAACTCATTGCTTGCAGTTTCTATCCATACTTAGGAAGAGTTGTCCAGTAAGTTCCTAAGAAAGTTTTTCCCAGCCCAAAAGGCAAGACCGATGAGGAAAGAGATGCAATCTTTCCAACAAAGGGATTGAGACCTTTTCTTTGAAGCATGGGGACATTTCAATGAGCTGCTTCTCAAGTGTCCACATCACAATCTACCTTAAGATGAGCTAGTACAAGCCTTTTATGAAGATCTGAGTGACATGAATAAAGGTATTGTGGATTCAAGCTGTGGAGGTGTGCTGATGGAAAAGAGCAGTGAAGAAGTCATGGAGCTTTTTGAGACATTAAGTGAGCACATCCAACAATTCTTATCCAGAGGTAGACAAGAAGTTAAGAGCAAGGGCATGTATGAAGTGAACCTAAATGGTGGATCTCTAAATCAGATGGCTGCTATGGAAAGAAAGCTAGATATGATCGTAAAAGTCATGACTGCTCAGAACATTCCACCTAGTCCACGAGCCACTCAACTCCAAGTATGTGCTATATGTTCTCATTTTGATCACACTACTGAAACTTGCCCTTTGTATACATCTGTAGATCAAGAGCAAGCGAACTATGTAGGACCAAATGAATATCCTCCCAAGAACAATCCATATGCAAATGCCTACAATCCTAGACAGCAAAACCGCCCTAACTTCTCATGGAATAACAATCAAAATTCCTTAAACCTTCAAGGGCAGCAAAGGAACTCCCAACCAGTAGCTCAATTAATTCTGGAACCAAAGAAGAGTGACCTAGAGAGTCTTGTAAGGCAATTAGCAACTCAACAATAACAGTTGATGACTTCACAAGATCATTTTATGGCTGAAGAAAGACAATTTTGGACTGAGCAAAGACAAACAAATGCAAAGCATGAGCAAGCTATTCAAAGACTGGAAGTCCAAGTGGGGCAATTGGCTAAGGAGTTAAGTGGAAGAAAGCAGGGTGAACTTCCAGCCCAAACAATACCTAATCTAGGAGAACATCAGCAATGGAAGGCCATCACAACTCCAGAAATGGTAAGATCATAGGAGCCGATTAGCCAGGATAAGATAAATCATCTATATCCAAGGTAAGTGAAATGGAGAAGGTGAATGCACTACCCTTCTCTCAAAGGTTAGTAAAGCCAAAGAAAGAAAATAAATTGCTTGATATTTTTGCAACCTTAAGAAAAGTTAAGATTAACATTCCTTTATTAGATGCAATTTAACAAATACCTGCATATGCTAAAATTTTGAAAGATTGTTGCACTAATTAAAGGAATTTTCATAAGCATGAAACAACGGCTTTAACTGAATAGGTAAGTGCGGTGCTGTTAAGGAAACTACCACCAAAGCTAAAAGATCCAGGTAGTTTTACCATTCCTTGCAGGATAGGTGACTAGCTTTTCGAGTGTGCATTACTAAACCTAGGGCCAGGTGTCAATTTACTACCATACACTGTATTCGAAACACTGGGCTTGGGGGAGCTTCAACCAACTTTCATCACCTTGCAATTGGGAAAGAAAGTGGGATTCCTGGATCAAAGCCCTTGCATGAATCAACTGAAACGCTTTAGTGCAGCAGTTTTAGTACTGCTGCTCAGGTAGCCTCTGCCTCAAATGCGCTCGATCGCACCCAAGAGTGCGCTTGATCGCAGTGCCATAGGTTACTCTGAGGCAGTACCTGAAATAAAACAACAGAAAATGAAATAAGTTAGGTTTTGATGAAACAGAATAAAATAGAATAGAAAAAATAAAAGTGAACAAAAAATAATTCTAAACAGAAATTTAGCACAATCCCCGGCAATGGCGCTAAAAACTTGTTGTGCAATTATCTACCTAAATTATTAAGCAAATATTTGAACATATTTACTTACAAGCGCACAAGGTCAATAGCATAGTGTGCGAATGCGAGATCATCTCCACAGGGATTGATGAATTTCGTTTTAGAATTAGTTTCATAATATAAAATGATAGAAATAAATATTGAGTTTAGATTGATAATGATAAGAACATAGGGCTTTGATATCCACCACTAATCATACTTTCCCAATAAGTAATGTGCTAGTGCTCTAACCCTACTATGAATGCCTAATATTTGTCAACCTAAGGGCTTGGTCCGCTCCTTAAGCTATTGATCTCCCTAAGCAATAAGTTAGGCATGGTGTATACTCTAACTCTTCTCTCTCTTAAGGGATTCAGCATGGTGTATACTGAGTTGTTCCTAAAGAGAGCATGAGATCTGTGGAAATCGACAACCACACGAGACCTTGGGCATGGTGTATACTCCTGATTTCCCATGTTGATTAACCCAAGAACCCGACGTGGATTTCTTTTGTTACTATTGTCAGACCTAGGACTCGGTCATCCAAATTGATCTAACTAACTAATCTATACCACATGCATACGTTTATCAAACAAACACATATGAGGAATTCAATAAAACAGGGATTAATTAATTAAAGCATCATAACATAGTTATTACGAAGGCAACAATACTCATATATGGAAAAAGCATAATTAGAGCTTCAATCGAGCCCTATTAGTAAGTTAGTTACACATGCTTGTTATGCTAAACATCATCATAACATAAAATAAGTAGAAAAGAATAAACCCGAAAAATACTGTGGAGAAGAGTTGTCAATTCGTCTCCAAAGCTTAAAACTAAAAAGAAGATCAAAAGTATTGTTTCTGTATTTTACAGGCCTATTTATAAGGTTTTAAGGACACCTCGAAACCCTAATTTCCAAAACAAGACTCGAACTATTCTTTCCAAAATTGGCTCTACCATTTCACTGCACGTGTGAGCTCGATCCAATGCTTTTGCACTCGAGCGCAAGGTTGCACTCGTGCCTTCTTTGTGTGTGCATGAGTGCTTGTGCGCTCGATCACACTTTCCTGTGCTTGATCGCACTTGGCTACTTCCAGGTCTTCCAAATTTGTTCCTTTAAGTTCCAAAATGCCATCTTTTCTCCAAGAACCTAAAAAAAACATAGAAAACACAAAAATGAAGTAAAATAGAATAAAATACATAAACAAAGAGGTTAACAAATGTAAATTAAGGGGCTTAAATATGAATATTTAAGCACTTATCACACCCCCAAACTTACATATTGCTAGTCTCTTAGCAATACAAAATGAAAAACTAATTAAAAAACAATAACAAAGATAAATTCATCATTCATGATATCTAAAATTTTGGGTTGCACACAAAACCATGATATTTATTCATGAGCAAGCTTAAAATATAAACATATCTTCATAATGAATGAGAGTTTTAAAACCCAATCACTTACTCGAGGCTGGTTAAAGCATCACAAGTCTGGCTTAATGTGTGGTGAATTAGCATATAAAAGATAAGGCTTCCAAATAACTCCAATGTATAGTGTTTCAGTGTCTTAACATTCATCAAATTTCTTATCAGAATGAACAATAATGGCATAGTTCTATTTCTTTCTTTTTCTTTTATTATGAGATTTTTACCATGTTGAGTTTCCTTGAGCTTTCTAATTGACCAATGTAGTGATTGTTTAGCCAATGACTCCTAAACCAGATGCTTTTAGGGCATTAGGTGTAAAGACACCCCTAAGAACTTACTAACTCGAGTCAAAAAAGCTACGAAACTAACTGGTCTTAATACTGCCAAGTAAAATTCCCACCTTTTGACGTGAACACTCACTGCTTACTAAGGCAAGAGGTCCAGTTACTCGGTGAAAACTTTATTTAGTGATCATTATAAGCATAATTCCCATATTTTGACGTGAACACTCACTGCTTACTGAGGTAAGAGGTCCAGTTACTCAGTGAAAAGTTTATTTAATGATCATTAGGAGCATTTTATTTTCTTTTTTGAGCAATTTTTTTTTTCTATTTTTCTATGCCAAGGTGTTCTTCTAACAAGTTATCCAATTATGGTTAGGCCATGGAAACATATATATAAAAATTATATGTCATACCCCACACAATTATGTGCTAATGTGCTCGTGTCAGATTTAGATCAAACTTGTGAATTCTTAAATGCCTTGAAGTAAGTAATTAACTTTTAAAACTTTAATATTAGACCATGTGTTTGAGAGTTTAAGCATACTGATGAAATCTTATCATAATATATGTTTAAATCGACCAAACTTTTTAGAACAAAATCAATATGCATTTATCTTTTCAATAATACTAAAAAAAACTGGGACAGAGTATGTGAATGTGTCTCCCATAGCCCCAAACTTAATATACACATTGTCCTCAATATGTGAGTGACATGGAAAGATCTAACCTGAGAGATGGAGAACTAGATGGCTGGCATGGCTCGTAGCATACCCCCAATCTTGAACTAATGTACACACATTGTCCCTGAAAAAGAAAAATAAACATAATACCGAAAAAAAATAGACACTACTAATAAATAGTTATAAAAATAAATAATAACATTAAATGTGAAAAATAAAAAAATAAAAGAATACACTATGGGGTACCTCCCATGAGCGCTAAATTTTACGTCTTCAGCCAACGGTGCACCTCTCTCACTGCTGGTCTCCAGGTGGTGCAGTCGATGAGGTGCCAGAGGTGAAAGGTAGTCGATCAAGAATGGCCTGGAGCATCACCTTTTGCCTCATAAAGCATGCCTCCAAGCCATCGATGTGCTGATGCACTAGTAATGTCGCCTCCGTATCCTCCAGGCGAATGTCAGAGAGCTCACACTGAAAAGAGGACATCTCCTCGAGAATGTGCTGGTACTCAGTGGGCTCCATGTTTGGATAGTCCTCTTCCAAAATATGGCTCGTTGTGGGGTGTTCGGTCTCCATGGGATCATCCTCCACTCTCTCAACAGCAGGGGCATGCCCTCGGGGTCCTCTGAGCATGTGCAACTGGCTCAGGGTCCACTGACTCTTCCCAAAGAATGGGTGGTCACTCACCGGTCCATCAATGGATGAGCCCTTAATCCTTTTCTTCTTAAATATGTAGCTGAGAATGAACGGGAATGAGAGCCCCCATGCATTCATCGTGGTGACCTGGCATACATGGACATAGTCCCATAACTTATATAACTGGCTCCAGATGAAAGTCGGGATGGAGTACCAGTGGCCTCGATGGAATGCATACAATGCCTGTAAGAACTGGTCCCTCCTCTGGGTTTTATGCCCCAATAGGCACACATTCCACTGGAGAATAGAATCCACGAGCCAGACTCATAGAGGTAGCTTAGACTGATTCCCAGCATTATTATACCGATCGGCATACTGCCCAGTACACATATCCTCAATGATGGAGGACAAGGGGAAGGACTTCGGCTGCTCCTCCATCTGGTTATCCTTTGGAGGAGACTCATCATAGCAATGAAGAGCAGCAGCTATATCAACAGAGGTCACGTTTATATATTTTCCATGGACTGATGAAGACAAGACCCCCGGCCTGTTGCAGTTGAATGATAGGTTCTCGTAGAACTGAATCACAAATCGGGTGTATACAGTAGAACAAATAGGCTTGAACAACCTCTTCAATCCCTGGTGCTTGAATTCTTAGACCGCCTATTGAGTGGCTTCCAAGTTCTTGAAGTCAGCATCAATGTTGAATGTTGTTTCAAATAAGATCTCTCATTGTTCGAAACTGGGCCGGTATGACTAGGCACGGCTGCCCGAGGCACGGGAGGTGGAGGCAACTTGTTTTGGCATCCTAGGCAAGTTTTTATTGAAATTGCGCTCGATCACTCTCTCTTGCGCTTGATCACACTTGGCCTATGCGCTGGATCACAATCTTCCCTGCACTCGATCGTACTAACGAAAGTGTGACTGAGGACTTTGATCGAACAGGTTGTGTGCTGGTGTAGACCAAGTTAGGGCTTCTTCACTGCAAAAATTGCTAAACCTCCTGCAAAAAGGACTAGATACAACCCAATAGCATAAGAGAGAAGATATATATGAATTCAATTTGTTAAAAACAATAAGTAAATCAAATAATATCCAAAAATGGGGGATATGAGAAATTAAAGGTAAAATGGGCATGAGTGAATACTTGGTGTACAGTGGTGTAGGGGGGTCTGGACGATGGTGTGGAGGTGATGTGCGGTGAGAGATTGGGTGGTGAGAGTTTGAGTGTCGTGCGAGAGTGAGAGAGAGTGCAAGAGTGAAAGTGTGAAAGTGAAAATGTGAGGATGTAACAGAAACAAATGAATAAAAACTAACACGTGACTATCTACCTCGCGTGCGCTCGAGTGCATTGTGAGGTACTCTCAATCGCTCTAGTGTGCAGGTGTGTGCATTGGTGTGGTGCGCTCTCGTGCCATTGAGTGCAAGGTAAGAATGCACTCAAGCACACTGTCGATCGCAAGGGCAGAAAGTGCTGATAACTAAATAATCATCATGCCTCAATTCTCCCAGCTTATTCAAATGCAACTTCCTCTTATCACCCGATCTTGGATGTATTGGAGAGGTCTCTGGGAGGTGCACAGCTTTAAAGATGTCATCAGTAACATCTTCATATTTTGGCTCAATATCCAATCTTGTGACACTATGAGTGAGGGTGGTCTCCAATGGATCACTGAGATGGACCTGAAAAACTTGCTCAACAACACCTTACATCAACCATACATTAGAACATTATATATCATCTTCGGGTGAATTTAATGCATCAAATATTTGGAATTCTATCTCCTCACCATTTACCCTTAGAGTGACAATACCCTTTTTAACACAAATATTCGTATCAACAGTTATTATAAAGGGTCTTTCTAAGTTAAGAGCAAAGGTAATGGCATAAGGCTATCTTCCATATCTAATGCAATAAAATCAGTAGGTAAATAAATTTACTTACCTTCACCAAGACATCCTCAAGAATATCTATTGGTCATTTGATGCTTCTGTCTGCCAGTTGCAAGGTGATGGAAGTTGGTTGAAGCTCCCCTAACCCTAGTGTCTTAAATACTGTGTATGGCAGCAAATTTACACTCGCCCCTAGATCCAATAATGCATGCTCAAAAAGCTGGTCACCTATCCTGCAGGGAATGGTAAAACTACCTGGATCTTTCAGTTTGGGTGGTAGTTTCCTTAACAATACCGCACTTACCTCTTCAGTTAAAGTCATTATTTCATACTATTGAAACTTTCTTTTATTAGTTCAACAATCTTTTAAAAATTTAGCATAATTAGGAATTTATCGAATTTCATCTAATAAAGGAATGTTTATTTCTACTTTTCTCAAAATTTCAAAAATATCAAGCACTTTATTTTCTTTCTTTGGCTTTACTAACCTTTGAGGGAAGGGTGGTGTATTCACCTTCTCCATTTCACTTACCTTGGATGTGGATGCTTTATCTGGAGATGCTTGTGTAGGCTCATCAGCTCCTATGATCTTACCATTTTTTAGAGTTGTCACGGTATTCAGTTGCTGATGTCCTCCTGGATTAGGTAGTGGCTGGGCTAGAAGTTCACCCAGCTTTCTTCCACTCAACTCCTTAGGGATTTGCCCCATTTGTACCTCTAGTCTTTGAATGGCTTGTTCATGTTTTGCAGTGGTTTGTCTTAGCTCAATCCGAAATTGTATTTCATCTGCCATGAACTGTTCTTATGAGGTCATCAACTGTTGTTGCTGAGTTGCCAATTGCCTCACAAGACTCTCTAGGTCACTTTTATTTGATTCGGGAACTGAGTGGGCTATTGGTTGGGAGTTCCTTTGCTGCCCTTGAAGGTTTAGGGCATTCTGATTCTTAGTCTATGAGAAGTTGGGATGGTTTTTCCATCCAAGATTGTAGGTGTTTGCATACGGATTGTTCTTTGGCGGATAGTTGTTTGGTCCCACATAATTGGCTTGCTCCTGATTTGTATTTGAATACAAAGGACAAGTTTCAGTATTATGATCAAAATGAGAATAAATAGCACATACCTGGAGTGGTGTAGCTTATGGACTCAGTGAAGCATTCTGAGCAGTTATGGCTTTAACAAGCAGATCTAGCTTCCTCTCCACAGCAGCTATCTAATTAGAGGATCCACCATTTAGAGTCACCTTATACATACCTTTGCTCTTAACTCCTTGTCTACCTCTAGAGGAGAATTGCTGGGTGTGCTCACTTAATGTCTCAAACAGCTCCATGGCTTCTTCTCTGCTCTTTTTCATCAGCACACCTCCACAACCTGAATCCATAATACTTTTATTAGTATCACTCAAACGTTCATAGAAAGCTTGTACCAGTTCATCCTGAGGTAGATTGTGATGTGGGAATTTGAGTAGCAGCTCGTTGAAATGTCCCTATGCCTCAAAGAATAAGTCTTCATCCTTCTGTTAGAAAGATTGAATCTCCTTCCTCAGTTGTATTGTCTTTTGAGCTGGGAAAAACTTCCTTAGAAACTTACTGGCCAACTCTTCCCAAGTGTGGATAGAAACTGCAGGCAATGAATTGTACCACAGTTTAGCATTATCTTTTATTGAGAAAGGGAAAAGAATTAACATGATTCACTCTTGGTCTAGGCCCTGGATATGCTGGAACTTGCAGAGATCAAAGAATTCCCGAAGGTGCAAGCGTGGATCTTCAGCAGGTGTACCCCTAAAATGGGTCAATGCACTGAGTTTTGAATTATATGTTGCAAAACAAATAAAAACTAAACTAAATTAATTTAAAACTAATAATAAAGACACTAAGGTTTCTGAATCCACTCCACCAAAGTTAAGC
This sequence comes from Bretschneidera sinensis, assembly GCA_023935145.1. NCBI lineage: Eukaryota > Viridiplantae > Streptophyta > Magnoliopsida > Brassicales > Akaniaceae > Bretschneidera > Bretschneidera sinensis. The sequence continues at coordinate 20,374,667 of CM043701.1, forward strand.
ATATATCTTCATGTTCTAAAAATAGCCTATCAAAACATTCCATGAATCCAACTTAAAACAAAAACAACAAATATCTCAATTAAACCAAAAGCATCCAATGTATCCGCTTTTAACAAATCACAAAGGAAATCCAATTTAATCAAAAACAATTTGATGTATCCATCATATGAAACACACAGAATATCCAACAGAACAATTTAAACACAATCAATCATAATATTTTACTCAAATAATTGACAGAACATTTATACTAAAAAAAACATCAGAATTATATAAACAAATCTGAAACTATTATGCTAAACAATGGCAAGGCTTCATCTTCAACCTTAGTTGAAGATTTTAGCCACTCATAATCATGAAACTAGAGTTCATAATAAAAGTGCTAAACATTAAACTAAAAAAAGCAGTAAATTAAAACTGACTATACATGGGAGAAATTTCACTCGCTGTTGAGCGGCACTTCCCCTCGTGGTAGCAAAGCCTTTGAGATCCACTAGAATGCTAGCAAAAGTCCTCAAAATTACACCAAAATGGCACTTGGATTGCTTACTAAAGATGAAGTGAAGAGGGGCTTATATAGGGAAACATCACAAGTGCAATATATATCCAATCTGATGTGGGATACTGCAGATTCCAACTTTTGCTCTTTGACCTTTGTCTACTAAAACTGCCATAACTTTCTCTAGAAAAATTATTTTATTGATCCGTAAAATTCCCCAAAAACTAAACATCTGGATCTTTCCAGGAATATATGGCTCATCACCTGGTTCTTCCTGAATCAATACAGTTTAATCCTCAAAAATGGCTGATCTGTCACGCTGAAATCATCTTCAGCTTGACCCTTGTCTACTAAAACTGCCATAACTTTCTCTAAAAAAATCATTTTTACGAGCCGTAAAATTCTTCAAAAAATAGACTTCCAGATCTTTCCAAGCATATATGTCTCATCTCCTGCTTATTCCTGAATCAATACAGTAAAATCCACTAAAATGACTGATCTGTATAGGTAATTTTGGCAATTTTAGTGAAACTCCTTTCCCAGTGCTTGTAAACTTGAAAAACAACGAAAACAACTTAAAGTACCATTTTCCTAAGCTAACAAAGGTAAATTAAGTGGCCAAAATATGCAATATTTGACACTCATCAAATACCCCCAAACTCACATTTTGCTAGTCCCTTAGCAAAACAAAACAAAAAAAAAACTAAATAGAAAACAAAGAACATAAAGATAAGTTCATTACTCATGGTATCCAAAAATTTAAGGAGCACTCAAAACCATGATATTCATTCATGAGAAAGCTTAAAAAATATAACTCATCTTCATAATGAATAGGAATTTTAAAATCTAATTACTTACAAGAGGCAGGCTAAGACATCGCAAGCTTGAATCAGTGTAAAGTGAATTAGCTTATACAGATGAGGTTTCCAAATAACTTCAATGTACAATGTCTCCATGTCTAAAGATTCACAAAATTTCTCATCAGAATGAACAACGATGGCATAGTTTTATTTTATTTATTTTTATTATAAGGCTCTGCTATGTTTAGTTCCCTTAAGCTTTCTAATTGACCTATGTATCGAGTGTTGAGTCAATGACTCCCAAACCAGATGGATTTAGGGCATTAGGTGTAAAGACACCCCTAAAAACTAACTAACTCGAGTCAAAAAGGCTACAAAACTAAACTGGTCTTAATGCTACCAAGCAAAATTTCCACCTTTTGACGTGAACACTCACTGCTTACTAAGGCAAGAGGTCAAGTTACTCAGCGGAAAGTTTCGCAATGATCATTATGAATAAAATTCTCATCTTTTGACATGAACACTCACTGCTTACTGAGGCAAGAGGTCCAATTACAAAGTTTTAAAACTCTATCATCAAAACATGTGTTCACAATTTTAAGCTCATCAATGACATCACATCACAGGATTTGTTTAGATCAACTAAAATTTCAAAATAACATGGGCATGCATTTACCTTCTTTCTTTTTTTTTTAAAAAAAAAATGTTAAAAAACAACAACAAATTAGGATAAAGTGTGTGTAATGTGTCTCCTATACCCCCAAACTTAAATTACACATTGACCCCAATGTGTGAATAATATGGTAATAGCTGACCTGGGATATGGAGAACTATCTGGACTGGTATGGCTCATAGCATACCCCTAAACTTGATCTGAATTACGCTTTGTTCCTGAAAAATAAAGACTGGAAAACAAAAAACACTAGAGAAAAACAATAACAAGAAATATGTAAAATAATAAACAAATAGAAAGGATATGCTGTGGTGTGCCTCCCATGAGCACTAAGTTTAACGTCTTCAGCCATATCCAACATTAGTAATCGTGCCCAGCTAAGCGCTCCATCATCTTATCAATAAATGGGAGTGAAAAATGATCATTTCTTATGGCAGCATTCAACTTACGGTAGTCTATACTCACTCTTCATCCTGACTGCACATGAGTTGGAACCAACTCGTTGTCTTTATTCATCATTATCGTCAATCCAGCCTGCTTTGGCATGACACGAATTGGGCTCACCCACTCGCTATCAGAGATTGGATAAATGATCCCTGCATCCCACAACTTTATCACTTCAGTCCTCACAACCTCTTGCATAGCTGGGTGGAGCCTTCTCAGTGGCTCCCTCGATGACTTGGAATTCTCCTCCAAATGTATCTTGTGCATCACCACCGAGGGGCTGATCTCTTTAATATCCTCAATAGTCCAGCCAATAGCTTCCTTGAGCTCCCCTAAAACATCCAATAATTTCTCCTCTTGAGCATCAACCAAATCTGAAGCTATAATCACAGGCAAATAATCTGCTGGACCTAGGAACTTATACTTAAGATTGTCCAGTAAAGGTTTAAGTTCCTTCTTGGGGGGTTCAGGTGCTGCGGTCTCCTCAATCTCACTGTTCTCCCAAGGAATAGACTTCAAAATGGCATTCGCTTGCTTAAGTACTTTATCCAAATCCAAATCCTCTCCAAATTAAGCAAAGCATGCCTCCAAGGGGCCTTCAATGCGGGATTCATCCACAATCTCCTCCATCTCGCTGCTCTCCCGAGGAGCAGACTCTAAAATGGCATTCGCTTACTCAAGTAACTTATCCAAATCCATATATTCTCCAAACTGAGCAAAGTATGCCTCCACAATGTCCTTAGACTGCCCTCCTTTCTTGGGGGCTTGTAATCTCTCAGGGTAAGGCACTTTAGGTACGAACGCCCCAGGAAGATCCTTAATAGTATGTGTGGCTGTAAATGGCTCAGCATCTCTCTTCTCCTTGTTGCCACTTTCTTGCCCTTGCTAAATAGCAAGGTTCTCTTCCACTTGATTGTCTACTTGTCTCCCAGACCTCAATAAGGCAATCGATTGCACTTGTTCCTGTCCGTGCGCAGGAGTCGATGAATTTCCCATCGTAAACTGTTCTTTCGGGTTGGGCACAAGTTGATTGGGGAACTTTCCCTTCTCTCCTTCACCCACATGACTTGCAATTTGATCCATTTGACTCTCTAGCTTGGCAATCGGTTGGGTGTTTACTATTTACGCACTCCTTACTTCACTTATGGATTGGCCGATCATCTTCCTGAAATCATTAAGGGCGTCCTCCAATGACTGTGAAACTGACACTGGTGCTTTAGTGGGAGCTTGGCAAGCGGGTGATGGTGCTGGATGGGCTAAGCGACCATAACTTGGAACTGGTGGAGGAAATCCATGAGGGTATTGATTGTGAGCATGATGAGGGGTTCCTCCCTGATTTAACAGTTGATTTTGCTTCCATGAAAAATTAGGGTGGTTCTACCACCCTGGATTGTACGTCTTGGAGTAAGATCCATTTAATTGCCACCGATAGTCATTGAAAGCGTTCATTTGTTCCATGGGATACTCGGCAAAAGCTGGCATAGATGGACAATTCTGTGCTAAATGAAAAGGACTAGCACAGATGGAACAGCTATCAACATTGAATGTATTGGCTGTATTGATGGACTGGCCGGTCATCTTCATGAAATCCTTGAGGGCGTCCTCTAAAGACTCTGAAACCGACGCTGGATTCATCCACATTTTTTTATTTTTTATTTTATTTTATTTTTTTATGAGCAATTGCTAATAGAAACAAATAAACTAAAATAAAATTGCAAAAGAAAAATAAAACAAAAATGCTAACTAAACTAGTAGAAAAATAAAATCAATTCAGACAAAAATTTCACAAACAAAATAACTCCCCGGCAGTGGCGCCAAAAACTTGTTGTGAGTTTTAAATTACTCGCAAGCGCATGAGTCATTTGCACTATAGTATTGTGCAAGTGCAAGGTCGAATCCACAGGGAATTGCGTTGTGAAAATGTAATTTTATCTAAACTAAACTTATCTTAAACTAGTTCCAAGTTTTGAATTATATGTTGCAAAACAAACAAAAACTAAACTAAATTGATTTAAAACTAATAATAAAGACACTAAGGTTTCTGAATCCACCCCACCAAAGTTAAGTATATATCTTCATATTCTAAAAATAGCCTATCAAAACATTCTATGAATCCAACTTAAAACAAAAAACAACAAATATCCCAATTAAACCAAAAGCATCCATTGTATCCACTTTTAACAAATCACAAAGGAAATCTAATTTAATCAAAAACAATTTGATGTATCCATCAGATGAAACACACGGAATATCCAACAGAACAATTTAAATGCAATCAATCATAAGATTTTACTCAAATAATTAACATAACTTTTATACTAAAAAAACATCAGAATTGTATAAACAAATCTGAAACTATTATGCCAAACAACGGCGAGGCTTCATCTTCAACCTTAGTTGAAGATTTTAGCCACTCATAATCATGAAACTAGAGTTCATAATAAAAGTACTAAACATTAAACTAAAAAAAAAAAGTAAATTAAAACTGACTATACATGGGAGAAATTTCACTCGTTGTTGGGCGGCACTTCCCCTCGTGGTAGCAAAGCCTTCGAGATCCACCAGAATGCTAGCAGAAGTCCTCAAGATTCCACCAAAATGGCACTTGGATTGCTTACTAAAGATGAAGTGAAGAGGGGCTTATATAGGGAAACATCACAAGTGCAATATGTTTCCAATCCGATGTGGGATACTGCAAATTCCAGCTTTTGCTTTTTCACCTTTGTCTACTAAAACTGTCATAACTTTCTCTAGAAAAATCATTTTATTGATCCGTAAAATTCTCCAGAAACTAGGAATCTGGATCTTTCCAGGAATATATGGCTCATCTTCTGGTTCTACCTGAATCAATACAATTTAATCCTAAAAAATGGCTGATCTATCACGCTGAAATCATCTTCAGCTTGACTCTTGTCTACTAAAACTGCCATAACTTTCTCTAGAAAAATCATTTTTATGAGCCGTAAAATTCTTCAGAAAATAGACTTCCGGATCTTACCAAGTATATATGGCTCATCTCCTGGTTCTTCCTGAATTAATACATTAAAATCCACAAAAATGACTTATCTGTACAGGCAATTCTGGCAATTTTAGTGAAACTCCTTTCCCAGTGCTTGTAAACCTGAAAAACAACGAAAACAACTCAAAGTAACAATTTCATAAGCTAAAAAATGTAAATTAAGTGGCCAAAACATGCAATATTTGGCACTCATCAAAAATTTAATTTTCACAAACCAAACACCTCCCCGGCAACTGCTCCAAAAACTTTTTGTGAGTTTTAAATTACTCGCAAGCACACGAGTCGTTTGCAATAAAGTGTTGTACAAGTGAGAGGTCAAATCCATAGGGAATTGTGTTGTGAAAATATAATTTTATCTAAACTAAACTTATCTTAACATAGTTCCGAGTTTTGAATTATATGTTGCAAAACAAATAAAAACTAATCTAAATTGATTTAAAACTAATAATAAAGACACTAAGGTTTCTGAATCCACCCCACCAAAGTTAAGCATATATCTTCATGTTCTAAAAATAACCTATCAAAACATTCTATGAATCCAATTTAAAACAAAAAACAACAAATATCCCAATTAAACCAAAAGCATCCAATGTATCCGCTTTTAATAAATCACAAAGGAAATCCAATTTAATCAAAAACAATTTGATGTATCCATCAGATGAAACACACGGAATATCCAATAGAACAATTTAAACGCAATCAATCATAAGATTTTACTCAAATAATTGACAGAACATTTGTACTAAAAAAAAAACATCAGAATTGTATAAACAAATCTGAAACTATTATGTCAAACAACGGCGAGGCTTCATCTTCGACCTTAGTTGAAGATTTTAGCCACTCATAATCATGAAACTAGAGTTCATAATAAAAGTGCTAAACATTAAACTAAAAAAAGAAGTAAATTAAAACTGATGTAAAACTTAGCGCTCATGAGAGGCACCCCACAGTATATCCTTTATATTTTTATTGTTTTTCATATTTTTTGTATTTATTTATTTTTAGTACTTCTTGTTTTCCCGTATTACTTTAGTATTTATTTTTTAGGGACAATGTGTGCATTAGTTCAAGCTTGGGGGTGTGCTATGAGCCATGCCAGTCCAGGTAGTTCTCCACCTCCCAGATCAGCTCTTTCCATATTATTCACACATTAGGAACAATGTATAATCTAAGATTGGGGGTATGGGAGATACATTTACACACATTTTGTCCCAGTTTTTTTATTATTGTTTGAAAGAGAAGATCAATGCATGTTCATATTGTTTTGAAATTTTGGTTGATCTAAGCAAATACTGTGATGTGATTTCATTGGTGAGCTTAAAATCTTGAACACATGATCTGATAATAGAGTTTTAAACTTTAGTTACTTACTTTAGACGTTTGAGGATTCACATGTTTGATCTAATCTGACACGAGCACATTAGCACATAATTGTGTGGGGTATGACATGTGATTTTAATGTGTATGTTTCCATGGCTTAACTAAAATCGGATGACTAGTTGGATGGACACTTTGGCATAAAAAAAATAAGAAAAAGAAAAAAATGCTCATGATGATCATTAATAAACTTTCCACTGAATAACTGGACCTCTTGCCTCAGTAAGCAGTGAGTGTTCATGTCAAAATGTGGTAATTTTTCTCATAATAATCATTGATAAACTTTCCACTGAGTAACTAGACCTCTTGCCTCAGTAAGTAGTGAGTGTTCACATCAAAAGGTGAGAATTTTGCTTGGTTGCATTAAGGCCAGTTTAGTTTCGTAGCCTTTTTTACTCGAGTTAGTAAATCTTTAGGGGTGTTTTTACACCTAGTACCCTAAAACCATATGGTTTGGGAATCATTGACTCAACACTCGCTACATGGATCAATTAGAAAGCTTAAGGGAACTAAATATGGCAAAGTCTCATAATAAAAGAAAGAAGAAAATAAAACTATGCCATTATAGTTCATTTTGATGGGATAGTCGGTGAATCTTGAGACATGTAGACATTACACATTGGAGTTATTTGGAAGCTTCATTTTTATATACTAGTTCATTTTACACTAATTCGGACTTGTGATGCCTTAGCCAGCCTCTTGTAAGTAATTAGATTTTAAAATTCCTATTCATTGCGAAAATGGATTTATATTTTTAAGCTTGCTCATAAATGAATATCATGGTTTTGTGTGACACTTAAATTTTTGGATACCATGAATGATGGATTTATCTTTGTATTCTTTGTTTTTCATTTAGTTTTTAGTTTTGTATTGCTAAGGGACTAGCGATATCTAAATTTGGGGGTGTGATAAGTGCTTAAATATTCATATTTAAGCTCCTTAATTTACATTTATAAGTTCTTAGTTTATGTTAATTCATGCTATTTTATTTCATTTATGTGTTTTCTGTTTTTTTTTATAGGTTTTTGAAGAAAAGAAAGCATTTTGGAACTATCAGGCTTAAAGAGCAAAAGCTGGAGTCTACCTGTGTGATCGAGCATAGAAGACCTGCGATCGAGCGCAACAGTGCTCAAGTGCCCAAGACAGGATCGAGCGCAACCTACACTTGCTTGCAAGAAGAAGGCTCGAGTGCACCAGTCTATGATCGAGCGCACCTGCGCTCGAGCGCACAAGTCTGTGATCGCACACGTGCATCAATGAATAGTAAAATGGCATAATCCTATTTTGGAAAGTAGGGTAGGGTTTTGTTTTATGAGTTTAGGGTTTCCAGGTGTTCCTAAACCTTATAAATAGCCTGTAAACACAGAAATTGGGAGGATCCCCAGAAGAAAGATTTCGGTAGAAGAATTGACGACTTTTCTAGTCAATATTTTTGGGTTTATTCTTTCCTTTATTTTATTTTATGAAGATATTTAACATCAAACTCATGTGTAACTAATTTGCTAGTAGGGCTTGATCGAATCCCTAATTATGTTTACTCGATAATTTAGTATTGGCGCATTTGCGATATTTACATTGTGATGCTTAACTTGATTAATGCCCGTTTTCCTGAAATTCCTCATATGTGTTTGCCTAATCAACATATGCATGTGGTATGGATTAGTTAGTTAAATCAATTTGGATGACCGAGTCCTGGGTTTAACAATAGTAACAAAAGAAATCCACACCGAGTTCTTGGGTTAATCAACATGGAAAACTGGGAGTATATACCATGCCCTAAGTTTCATGTAGTTGTCGATTTCCACAGATATTATTCTTTCCTAGAGAACAATTTAGTACACACGATGCTAATTCCTTTGAAAAAGAAAAGAGTTAGAGTATACACCATGCCTAACTCGTTGCTTAGGGAGATTAATAGCTTAAGGAGTATACACCATGCCCTTAGGTTGACAAACATTAGGTATTCATTACGTGATTAAAGCATTGGCATATTGTTTTGTTGTGGTAGCATGATTAGTAGTGGATATCAAGTCCCTATGCTTTTATCATTATCAATTCAAACTCAATTATTATTTGTATCATTTTATATTACGAAACTAATTCTAAAGCAAAATTTACCAATCCCTGTGGAGATAATCTCGCATTTGCACACTATACTACTATGTTGACCTTGTGCACTTGCAAGTAAAACCGTTCAAATATTTGCTTATTAATTTAGGTAGATAATTGCACAACAATTTTCCTATACCTAGAGAGGTCACGATGCCATGTAAGTGATAGTAGATAGACTTTCTAAGTCATCTCAATTTCTTTCAATTAAAACTAATTGGAGTCCTAAAAAGTTGGCTGAACTGTATGTAGCTGAGATTATGAGGTTGCATGGAGTATGTAACGACCCATCCCGAGTTAGCCACCCCCGAGACGGTGTCATCACTTTTTGAAATCCCAACACAACACATATATGCAACAATATAAAAATATCAACTAAATTATTTACATACATAAATCCTCAACCCTCAGCAGGGGAGTTACATCATTCATATCTCAACTGAATAGTATATACAACATATTATGTATGAATATTTACAAATAAATTTTTTGTTATTTCTCATAATCTGAGGAAGTGGACCATGTGGCTTATAGAAAATGATTTAGTCTAAATCTCCACTCACAATTCTATCTATCCTGCTGCTACCTTAAATCATTATACAATGAGGAGTGAGCTTTACAAGCTCAGTGAATTAAGTTTACTAGAAAAAATCAATTGCATACTCCCAGTTACATCTTATAATTCAATTACTTCTAATAATCTTTCGATATTCATTCATATCTTTCCTCAAATAATTCAATAACAATATTTTGTAATCACTACTCAATTTCATAATTCCCCCATTACACAATCTCTTCTTAAGTTACTCATCAGACATATCAATCTTTCAATCGTATATTTAATCATTTCTAAATTCTCAATTCAACATTATCATTTACCTTGTTATGAGGTTCACAACATATAATCAATCACTCAGACAATTCTCATCACATCATACTTCCATATTTCCTTCTCATCATATTTGTCTTTCTATGAGACTCATTCATCTATCAATAAATTTACACTCAAGAATCACACTTTAGCATCTTAAGCAATAATAATCAATGTTTAAAGCAAATGCAATGCGTGAATTTAAATGTTATTATTATTTGGGAACATTTTCCCACATGTTGACAGGTTTTAGCTTAGACCGGCTGCCTTCCTAGTTCTTTTATTCTCATTTAGACCAGCTGCCTTCCTGGTTCTTTTATTCTCCTTTAGACCAGTTGCCCTCCCGGTTCTTTTATTTTCAGTTATACTGGCTATCGCGGTTTCATTTAGACTGGCTGCCTTCCCAGTTCTTTTATTTCATGCATATGCATATTAATAATGATATGAATCATATGAACAATAATACAAAAACAGGCACACATTCAGACATTCAAATTAACTATACTGCTTCTTTTCAAATTATTTTTTTGATCAATTTCACTAAATTCTTCTCCTCATATATCATATCAGATCATCAACCATAGCTCGTCAAGAATTTCATTTATCACCTTCATTATTAATTCGACTCATTATTCTAATAATATTACTTCTCATATAATAATTCTCTATAGATCAATTATTTCTATCACACCCATCAACCAACTTTCATCTATCATCAAATCATAAATTAATGATTTATTCAAATACTATCACTATATATTTCATAATTATCTTGATTACTTAAAGTAAATCTAACTCACCACATAGCACTTAGAGCCACCTGTGGATCACTTCCTTGCCTTTTTTGCTCTTCTCAGCAATTTTCCCTGGTTGCTGATCGTCAACACCTGACATAATGTTTATATTAAACTTTCTAATTTATTCTTCAGTTCCTCCATAATTCACACCCTTTGAAAATTCTCATTTTGAATTCCGAGAAATTTCATGTATGTTAAATTTCAAAAATAAAATTCACTTTATCACCTTTTGTTTTTCTTAGAGCTTCCCGTGACTCTTTATAAAATTCTCACGTAAACCCCTTCAAAATTTTGCTCTTTCAACCTTCCTTTCAGTCCCTAAATATTTAAAGAAATAGAGAAATTTGAATTGAAGAAAGAATGAAACCAAACAAAATTTGGTAAGAAAAATTAAAATGAAACTAAAACTATATACATATATCTATATATGTGTGTGTGTGTGTGTGTGTGTGTGTATGTGTGTGTGTGTGTACATGTATAATAGCCCTCACCGTTTTCTGTCAAACATGCATGAAATCCTTGTTGTTTTGGCAACACCTGGTGATGTGCAAATTTTAAATGCTCGCAAGTGCATGAATCACAAATAGTATTGCAATGAGTTTACTCTCGATGTCGATCTCTCAAGGAATTGCAGTGGTTTAAATCCTAAATTACTTTCTTAAAATTACTATAAAAAAAACTCTGAAATTAAATCCCAAACACTCTAATTAAAAGATTGGTGAAGAGAAAATTAAAATAAAAACAATTAAGTAAATTAAACAAAATGAATTATGAAGAGATGAGTATAATCAATGAGAACAATTGGGAGTTTAGCTTGTTGTCCAATCATGAAATGGAACATTTGGTGAATATAAAGAATTAATCAACATCCAAGACTATTGGTATTTCTGCTAAGACTAGAGAATGTCATTGATCGTGTTTATTCTCAATTTATAACTAATTAAATAAATCCCATAGATCGTGTTCATCAATTAATTAGTTAAATTAAATATAAGGAAAATGCAACCCCCTAAATCACAATTTGATTTGAATCCTGATTTAAATTCCTATTCAAGAAAGCTTAATTAGGTCTAGATGATTTGTCCTCAACCTAATCTCAAATATTAATCTTGACTATCAATAATAGATGGCCAATCAACAAGCAATAATCAAAGGTATGAAGAATATTGAATAAGAAATAATCTGGAAAATTTCATAAAACTAAATCCACCAAAATATCCAAAACAATCAAGGCAGCAAAGCCAAACACACAACAATGCGTTCAGCCGCTCATGTTTAAATCCCAATCGCAGAATTCAAATACTAGGGTTACAAGCATATTGAAAGACAAAAGGAGCAGAGACAAAATTTGTTCCCAAATTACAAGATGAATCCTCAAAGTCTTGAAGCGATTGATCGTCGTCTTCAATCTCTTGATAAGCCGTATTGATGAAAGAAACCGTCTTCTCCTTCAATCTCCAAAAACTCATCTTGATAATATCTCTAAAAAAAAAAAAGCAGTCCCCGGTTTTTGAGCCTAAATTTTCTATATATAGCTGTATGGAGACAACTTTGTAGACAAAAAAGTCACCTTAGGGTTTCTGTTCAGGCCATGTGTTTCTGTTGCTGTCCAGGCCCGGTTCTGCTGCTGTCCAGGCTCGGTTCTGCTGCCCATAACTTTCTATAGAAAAATCATATTTATGAGCCGTAAAATAATCTAGAAAATAGACAGGATCTTTCCAAGAATATATAGCTCATCTCTTGGTTCTTCCTGAATCAATACGGTTTAATCCACAAAAATGACACTTCTGCCACGCTGAAATTACGCACAGCTTGACCTTTGTCTACTAAAACTGCCTTAACTTTCTCTAGAAAAATCATATTTATGAGCTATAAAATTCTCCAGAAAATAGACATCCGGGTCTTTCCAAATATATATGGCTCATCTCCTAGTTCTTCCTAAATTAATATAGTTTAATCCACAAAAATTACTGATCTTTAACAGTCTAGAAATGATGGGTTTTGTTGCACTCTGAATCGCGCCTGCTTTACTTCAAATGAACTCCAAATGCTTGTGAACCTGTAAAACAACGAAAAACAACTCAAAGTAACAAATTCCTTAGCTAAACATATAAATAAATACTTGAAAAACATACAAAATACTAGGACAAATATTCGTTCATTAAATACCCCAAAACCTAGATTTTGCTAGTCCTCAAGCAAAACTAAAAGAAAACATAAACAAAACAAACCTAAAAACTTGAATCAACCAAACCCTCATGTCTTAATTCTTATTATGACTCATATCAAGATATCTTATGCACACTTATGTTCACAGTCTCAACACTTCACAATTCATTGCCCAAATCAAGTACACATCGCACATCCATATTCCAATGCTCAAAACACCTCACGTCAATTACCCCCAAACCTAACGTCAAGAATCCAAATTCGCTTCGACTCTAGGCCTTACAAGATTCACTCATTAAGCACACCGAACCTAGGTTTCAAACACTCATCAAGCATATACGAATAGAAGTTATGTAAACAAGAAATTTCAAATATAAATTCGCATATGAATATGCATATCATCAAAGAACGCTCACATGTTCGCAAAATATATCTCATGAACGGAATCAAATGTCAGGATTGCAAAGCTATCACATCGCCTATATCATATCCTAGTCAAATACCTCAAGCAAAACATATTAAGTATGAACCTCTGCATAGATGGGCGTGGTTGGCCGAACCTGATTTACATCAAAGCTCTTTCTTTTCAACTCTTTATAAAAGCGATTTCACTTAAAGTATCTCAAGTCTTCTTTCTTATCTAACCAAATCCTTTTTTGACATGTTTCTCATTCATTCATATATATATATATATATATATATATATATATATATATATATATATATATATATATATATATTTCTTATTTTTTGAATAAGAATTTGGATTTTTTTCCAGAGACAGTGGCAACTATGGCGTATAACGATAGGCACATACTCAAACTTCTTACTCAAGTCATTCAACTAAAATAATGAGAATACACAACATGATACTTCAAGTGAGTTATATAATCCTAATATTCGATGCAAAACCTATAAAGATCATCTAACAATTATGGTCATAACGAAGAGTGTTTAAGAGTACCAAGAAACTAACTCTCAGAATAAAATGCTTATGGCTCAAATAATTCACTAGGTAGTCTCCACTATTTGATTCTCAATCATTAGATCTAGGTTCATCTCAGTTACAACATTAAGAGCACAGTTTATGGAATATGAATATGCTTCAATCCTCACAACAATTTGTCAGTGTTAAAGAAACTAAACTCAACGTGCATAAAATACTTGATTACTAACCATAAACCAAATTGTAGCATTAAAATTTTGTCTCAACAAGTTCTAATTGTACCCCCAAACCTAAACTAAACATTGTCCTCAATGTATGAAATCAAACACGCATTTAGAAAGGAACAATGAAAATGAAAGAACAGAAAACATACTCTATCAAATGGGTGGGTTGCCTCTCCCAAGCGCTTTCTTTAACGTCTTAGCAAGACGCTAGTTGAACTTATTCAGGATCGTGCACCTCAATGCACTCAACAACCCCCTTCTCATGGACTCCTTCCAAGTAAGGCTTCACACGATGCCCGTTGACCTTGAATGTCACTTGAGTCTTCGAGTTCAGCAACTCTACTGCTCCATGAGAAAAAACGTTGACTACCAAAAATGGTCCACACCATCTTGACTTCAATTTTCTTGGAAATAATTTGAAACGAGTATTAAACAAAAGAACTTTCATTCCAAGATAAAGAGACTTACAGATAAGGTCTTGGTCATAATAACACTTAATGTGTTCTTTGTAGATCTTTGCATTCTCATAGGCTTCATCACGAATCTCTTCTAACTCATTGAGTTGTAGTAACCGCTTCTCTCCTACCATTGCCATGTCCATGTTCAACTCCTTGATTGCCCAATACACCCGATGCTCAAGCTCAACCGGTAAGTGGCATGCCTTTCCAAAAACCAACCGATAGGGGCTCATCCTAATGGGTGTCTTGTACGCTATGCGGTATGCCCACAATGCGTCATTAAGCTTGGTTGCCCAGTCCTTCCATGTTTCGCATCGCCTTTTCCAAAATGCCCTTGATTTGTCGATTGCTTACCTCAACTTGGCCCAAAGTTTGTGGATGATATGAAGTCCCCACCTTATGTGTGATACTATACTTCTTCAACAACCCGTCACAGAGTTTATTGCAAAAATAAGTTCCTCCATCACTGATTATGGCCCTCGATGTCCCAAACCTGCTAAATATCACATCCTTTAAAAATTTCACAACACAGTTAGCATCATTGGTTTGGGTTGGTATAGCCTCAACCCATTTGGACACATAATCAACCACAACTAATATATATTCATATCCAAGTGAAGGCGGAAAAGGACCCATGAAATCAATTCCCCAGACATCAAATAATTCAATGACAAGATTGTTAGTCAGTGGCATCTCGTTTCTCTTTCCAATACTACCAGTCTTCTGACATTTATCACAACACATGCAAAACTTATTAGCATCTTTAAAAAGAGTTGGCCAATAAAATCCAGATTGCAATACCTTGAGAGCCATTTTCTTACCTCCAAAGTGACCCCCACAATGAAGTTCATGGCAAAAAGAAAGAATGCTCTCATGCTCAGCCTCAGGTACACATCTCCGAATAATTTGATCTTGACCAAATTTGAACAAATAAGGCTCATCCCAAAATATCTCCTGCAAGAAGACAAGAATTTCTTCTTTTCTTGAAAAGAGAGATTAGGTCGCAAGACACCACCACAAGCAAGATAATTTACAATATCAGCATACCATAGCTCTTGACTTATAGAAAATAATTGTTCATCAGGAAAAGTGTCAACAATTTTCTTATCTTCTTCTTGCTTATGTGAATCAAAGTTCGAAATTAAACTAGAAAGGTGATCTGCAACAATGTTCTCACTACCCTTCTTATCCCTTATTTCTAGGTCAAATTCTTGCAAAAGCAAGCCCCACCGAATTAGTTTTGGCTTAGCATTCGACTTAGTTAATAAGTGTCTCAATGCCGCATGATCTGAATGCACAATGACCTTAGACCCTACCAAGTAAGGCCTAAACTTGTCTAATGCAAACATGACAGCCAAAAACTCTTTTTCCGTGGTGGAATAGTTGCGTTGGGCATCATTAAGTGTTCTACTCGCATAGTAGATCACATGTCAACGCTTATCCAATCGTTGCCCTAAAACAGCCCCTATAGTATAATCAGATGCACCATACATAATCTCAAAAGGAACTAACTAGTTAGGTTCCATGATAATAGGCGTCGATGTCAACTTTTCTTTCAAAGCATTAAAAGGCAATAAGGCAATCATCATGAAAAGTAAAAGGAACTTCTTTAGACAACAAATTACATAATGAGTAACTTATCTTAGAAAAATATTTAATAAATCTCCTATAGAAACCTGCGTGTCCTAAGAAACTCCCAATCCCCTTAACCGAAGTCGGGGATGGCAATTTAGCAATCAAGTCAATTTTAGCCTTATTTACTTCAATACCTTTACTATAAGTCACATACCCTAATACAATGCCCTATTGTACCATGAATGACTCTTCTCCCAGCTGAGTGTTAAATTACACTCAATGCATCTTTCAAGTACCAAAGTCAAATTATGCAAAAAGTTATCAGATAAGGTTCCAAAAACTGAAAAATCATCCATAAATACCTCAATGAATTTCTCCACCATATTAGAGAAGATTGACATCATGCATCTTTGGAATGTGGATGGAGCATTGCATAGGCCAAACGGCACCCTCCTAAAGGCAAATGTCCCAAATAGGCATGTGAATGTTGTCTTCTTTTGATCCTCCGGTGCAATCGACACTTGATAATAACCTGAAAGACCATCAAGAAAACAATAAAAATCATGCCCTGCTAGTCTTTCCAACATCTGATCAATAAAAGGAAGTGGAAAATTATCATTTCTAGTAGCTAAGTTTAGTTTTTTGTAATCAATGCACATTCTCCATTCTGTAGTCATCCTAGTGGGCACTAGCTCATTCTTCTCATTTCGCACCATTGTAATCCCAGATTTCTTAGGCACAACATGAACTGGACTAACCTATCTACAATCTAAAAAAGGGTAGATAACCCTTGCATCTAGGAGTTTTAAAATTTCTTTCTTCATTACCTCTTGTAGGTTAGGGTTTAGTCTCTTTTGAGCTTCTCTCACAGGTTTGGCACCGTCATCTAAAATGATCTTATACATACATGTAGCAGGACTAATACCCCTGATGTCACTTATACTCTACCCTATGGCTCTCCTAAGTCTGCTAAGCTCCTTCACAACTCTCTCTTCTTGGGTTTGGGTCAAAGTAGATGAAATAATCATAGGATGTGTCTCCCTCTCCCAGAAATATGTACTTAAGGTGCTTAAGTAACTCTTTAAGTTCAAGCTTAGGTGGATTAGTATCTTCCCTAGGTAGGGAACTTGGTAATTCTAAAGGTTTGCTAGACTCTTCTTGGGGTGACACTAGTATTGCACTATCTAACATCTCATGATACCCTTTAGTCTCCTCTTCTAGAGTTTCATCTACTCTCTCAGTTGTAAAAGCAACTTCAAGCTTGTCTTCTATTTCTTTCTGTAAATAAGTGTCATAAACAAGTGAGTCCACACAATCAATAAAAGAACACTCATCGTTAGTGGAAATAGAAGAATGAGTGGTTAGAGAATCAAACACTTTAAATTGTACAGTCTCTCCCAAGACTGTCATCATTAAACTCCCATTATGAACATCAATAACAATCTTGGTTGTGGCCATAAATGGTCTACCAAGAAGAATTGTGTGCTCCTTGTCCTTAGATGGGGTTCTTTCCATCTCCAATACCACGAAATCCACAGGTATAATCACTTTGTCTACCTACACCAATATATCCTCAACTATTCCCTTAGGATATTTAACTGACCTGTCAGCGAGTTGAAGGGACTTAGTTATTGACTTAAGCTCCCCTAAACCTAGTTGCAAGTATATCGAATATGGCATGAGATTTATACTTGCTCCTAAGTCTAGCATTGCTTTGGCGACCTTCTTGTTTCTCATTGTGATGTTGATGATGAGAAGTTTGACTTGTTTGGTCAACTCTACAAGTTGTATTGCCATATCATTGTTGGAGCTCAATTCATCAACCCCAACTCTCCTTCCTCTTACACTCTTTTGTTGGGAATTAGCACCTAACATCTCATATAGCTTGCATGTCTCCTCAACAGTCTTTTCTCCCATGGCTCTACCGGTAGCGTTATCAACCGTATATTAACACTGTTGTGTCAATCCATCATAGAAGAATTGACTTTGTAGCTGCAATGGGTAATGATGGTGGGGACACTGGATTAGAAGAATCTTGAACCTGTCCTATGCTTCATAGAAGGGTTCTCCCTCCATTTGTGAGAACGTGGCAATCTTAGTTCTCAACTCAGTAGTCTTTTGATGGGAGTAGAATTTGTTTATGAACCGATTGTAGACCCCTTCCCAGGTAGTCAAAGAACCGGGTGGAAGAGTTACCAACCACACTTTTGCTCTAACTTTTAATGTGTAGGGGAAGCATCTCATCCTGAGTTGATCCTCATTCAGCCCTTATAGAGGAAAAGTCTGCACTGTTGCATAGAAATCCCTTATGAAGGTTAATGGGTCTTCATTTGGAATTCCGTAGAAGGAAGGGAGCATGCTAAAGTGGATATTTTTTATCTCATAATTTCGTGCATCTTCCCCCAATTGAATGCAAGATGTGGAAGTGCCGATGATCGGCCTTGCATACTCCTTCATCATAATTTGTCTTTCAGCTCCTTCCATCCTTTCAGGCTCCTCTTTTTCTATTCCCTCAACCTTTTCTTCTTCTTCCATAGGCTGTAATGTCTCCCTTAGCCTATGGATGTTGTCTATCATTGGCACTAGATTTATCCCTTGGGGTCTTCTACCGTGCATGTACCTGAAGACAACAAAAGAAAAATTAAGCTACCAAGAATCAAGAGAGCGAAAATCAAGAAACAAATTAATGCCAATTTAAATCAAAAAATCAAGAAGCAAATAAAGAAAATTTGAAGAAATAAAAGCAATAAAAATTACGCATAAAAGAAAGAAAAGAAATAAAATAACGATAAAAATAAAAACAAAGAAAATAACTAAAGAATTAAATGCCAACCCCCCCCCCCCCCCCCCCCCCCGGCAACGGTGCCAAAAACTTGATGTGCAAATTTTAAATGCTCGCAAGTGCACGAATCACAAATAGTATTGCGATGAGTTTACTCTCGAGGTCGATCTCCCAAAGAATTACAGTGGTTTAAATCCTAAATTACTTTCTTAAAATTACTAAAACAAACTCTGAAATTAAATCTCAAACACTCTAATTAAAAGATTGGTGAAGAGAAAATTAAAATAAAAACAATTAAGTAAATTAAACAAAACGAATTATGAAGAGATGAGTATAATCAATGAGAACAATTGAGAGTTTAGCTTCCTGTCCAATCATAAATTGGAACATTTGGTGAATATAAAGAATTAATCAACATCCAAGACTATTGATATTTCCACTAAGACTAGAGAATGCCATTGATCGTGTTTATTCTCAATTTATAACTAATTAATTAAATCACATGGATCGTGTTCATTAATTAATTAGTTAAATTAAGTATAAGGAAAACATAACCCCCTAAATCACAATTTGATTTGAATCCTGATTTAAATTCCTATTCAAGAAAGCTTAATTAGGTCTAGATGATTTGTCATCAACCTAATCTCAAATATTAATCTTGACTATCAATAATAGATTGCCAATCAACAAGCAATAATCAAAGGTATGAAGAATATTGAATAAGAAGTAATATGGAAGATTTCATAAAACTAAATCCACCAAAATATCCAAAACAATTAAGGCAGCTAAGCCAAACACCCAACAATGCGTTCAGCCGCTCATGTTTAAATCTCAATCACAGAATTCAAATACTAGGGTTACAAGCATATTGAAAGACAAAATGAGCAAAGACAGAATTTCTTCCCGAATGACAAGATGAATCCTCAGAGTCTTGAAGTGATTGATCATCATCTTCAATCTCTTGATAAGCCGTCTTAATGAAAGAAAGCATCTTATCCTTCAATCTCCCAAAACTCATCTTGATAATATCTCTCCAAAAAAAAAAGTAGTCCCCGGTTTCTGAGTCTAAATTTCCTATATATAGCTGTATGGAGACGGTTTTGTAGACAAAAAAGTCACCCTAGGGTTTCTGTTTAGGCTATGTGCTTCTATTGCTGTCCAGGCCCGGTTCTGCTGCTGTCCAGGCCCAATTTTGCTGCCCATAACTTTCTCTAGAAAAATTATATTTACTAGCCGTAAAATAATCCAGAAAATAGACATCCGAATCTTTCCAAGAATATATGGCTCATCTCTTAGTTCTTCCTGAATCAATACAGTTTAATCCGTAAAAATGACACTTCTGCCACGCTGAAATCATGTACAGCCTGACATTTGTCTACTAAAACTGCCTTAACTTTCTCTAGAAAAATCATGTTTATGAGCCAAAAAATTCTCCAGAAAATAAACATCCGGATCTTTCCAAGCATATATGGCTCATCTCCTGGTTCTTCCTGAATCAATACAATTTAATCTACAAAAATGACTGATCTTTAACAGTCTAGAAATGATGGGTTTTGTTGCACGCTGAATCTCGCCAGCTTTACTTCAAATGAACTCCAAATGCTTGTGAACCTATAAAACAATGAAAAATAACTCAAAGTAACAAATTCCTAAGTTAAACATATAAATAAATACTTGAAAAACATACAAAATACTAGGACAAATATTCGTTCATCACCTGAAGTCTAGGTGTTTCCCCTCTTGAAATTTCCTATGACACATAATAATTTCGTAAGACATATGCTGGCCAACACTTGCCCATAAAATTCAAGAGAAAACAAATGTGCCCAGCCACTTTTTCTGCAATATAAAACCATATCATATCTCTGAACAAACCATTAAATACCACCCTTGTATTTTTTTTTTCTTTCTTCAAAGATAAAACCAATCTGCAGCTACAATCATGTCACCAGGCTTTTTTTTTATCTTTCAAAATCAAAAATCATGTCACTCCACCAATGAAAATTCAAGACAATAGAAGCAACCCGGCTCCTCTTTTTCTCAAGACTCCATCAGACACAGCCTCATGCATGTGACTACATAACAATTCAATAAACAACATATTTTTGCCCTAAATTTTCATTACCACGAGTTAAACAAATTACTTTGAGGGAAACAGATGAATAGTAATACAAATAACTGTCAATATTTTTTTTTCAAAAAATTATTTTATTCAATAATAGATCTTTCATATATATTATTTTAATTCCATGTCATATTTATCAAATTACTTCTTTACCCTTACTTTAAGAACATGGGTATTCTCATAATTCATCTCATCCTAAATTACATCAAATCATCTATTAAAACTTGTCAAGACCCACTAAATTTCATACCAAGTCACATCAAATCCATTCATCAAAGCTTGTCAAGATCAACTAAATTTCATCTTCTCATAATTCATATCAAAGCATCAACCATAGCTCATCAAGAATTTATTTATCACCATCATTATTAAATCAACTCATTATTCTAATAATATTTCTTCTCATATAATAATTTTTCTATATGTCCAATATTCATATTATTTCTATCAACCAAATATTTATCTACCACCAAATCATATGCTAATAATTAAATTTAATATTATCACTAGATATTTTATTTTTATTTAGATTACTTAAAGTAAATCCAACTCACCATGTAGCACTTAAAGCTACTCATGGATCACCTCCTTGCCTTTCCTGTTCGTCTGAAAAATTTTCCTTGTTTGTTGATCGTCAGCACTTGACATAATATTTGTATTAAATTTCTAATTATTTCTTCGCTTCTTCATAAACCACATCCTAGATTTTTTTTTTTTTTGTCTTCTTCTGTCTGGGACGTCAATACCATTTTTTTTTTAGAATTGTTTTATTCAATTTAGACTTTTTACATTTAAATATATATGTATTATTTTAACTCTATATCATATTTATTAAAGTACTTTTTTGCCTTTATTTTACAATTACGGGTATTACAATTCTACCCACCTTACAAAAATTTCGTCGAAATTCCCTTACAAAAATCAAGAAAAGAGTTGGGGGTAATCTTTCCTCATTCTTGCTTCATGTTCCCACATGACTTTTTCGACATCTCTATTTTGCCATAATACTTGAATCAAATGAATGACTTTATTGCGCAAGACTTGATCCTTCTTGTCTAAGATTTTGACCGACACTTGCATAAAAGCCAAATCTTCCTGAAATTCTATCGCCTGATTCGAGATATTATGGGACTCATAGTGCAAGTACTTTCTTAGTAGTGACACACGAAAAACATTATGTAATTGCTTTAATTCCATAGGCAAATCCAAATGATATGCTACGGGCCCAATTCTCTCAATCACCTCATAGGGCCCTATAAATCTCGGGCTCAACTTTCCCTTCTTTTTAAACCTCAACACTCCATTCCACGGAGATATCTTTAAAAATACCCAATCACCAACTTGAAACTCGAGAGGTTGTCTTCCTTTATCAGCATATCCTTTCTGTCTGTTCTGAGCTGCTCTAAGTTTCTCCCTAACTAGTTTGATCCTCTCAGTAGTCAAGTCTATCATTTCCGGGCCATATACCTTTCTTTCTCCAACTTCTTCCCAACATACTGGAGTTCTACACCTTCTACCATAAAAAGCCTCGAAAGGTGCCATCCCAATACTAGTTTGATACTGATTATTGTATGCAAACTCGATCAAAGGCAAATAAGCATCCCAGCTCACTGAGAAACTCAATACACTTGCCCTCAGCATATCTTCTAATATTCTGATGATTCTCTCCGTCTGCCCATCAGTTTATGGATGAAAATTTGTACTAAACTGTAATTGTGTACCCATAGCTTCTTGGAAACCCCTCCAAAATCTAGAGTTAAATCTAGAATCTCTATCTGATACGATACTCAAGGGTACTCCATGTAATTTTACTATCTCCACTACATACAATTCAACCAACTTTTCAGGACTCTAGGTAGTTTTAATAGAAAGAAAATGTGAAGACTTAGAAAGTCTATCCACTATAACCCATACAGTGTCATGTCCTCTCTAGGTACGGGGAAAACCAATCCCATAGCCACTCAGGTATTGGAAGAGGTTGTAGTAAACCTGTTGGATATCTATTCTCAACCTTCACTTGTTGGCAAATCAAACATCTAGAAATATATTCTGATACATCCTTCTTCATCCCTGACCATCACTAATTCCATTTCAACCCCTTGTACATCTTATTATTACCCGGGTGCATGGAATATACCGAATCATAAGCCTCTCTTAGTATCTCCTTTCTCATCTCTACATCATTAGGAACACAAAATCTTTGCCCCAATACTACCATATCATCTTCTCTAATTCTAAACTTGGTTGGTTTCCCACTCAACACTTCTTGCCTGATCTTTTCTATCCCCTCATTTCTACCCTGCATTTGTAATAAATGATCAATAATAGAAGATTGTATCGCCATATTCGCCATCAATACTCTTCTATCACTGATACTCAGCTGCAACCTCATTCTTCTTAATTTTATCATCAAACTAGTATTACGACTCCCAATAGTAGCTAGTCTCCTTGTAGCCTTTCTACTCAATGCATCAGTTACTACATTAGCCTTTCCTAGATGATAGTGAATCATGCAGTCATAATCACATATCAACTCCATCCACCTCCTATGTCTCAAATTGAACTCCTTCTGGGTCTGTAAATGCGTCATGCTCTTATAATCAGTAAAAATTTCACAATTGACTCCATATAAGTGATGTCTCCAAATCTTCAAAGAAAAAACTATGACAGCCAACTCTAAGTTCTGGGTCGGGTAATTCCTCTCATAGTTCTTCAGTTACCTAGATGCATAAGCTATAACTCTACCATGTTGCATCAACACACATCCCAACCCCTGATGTGACACATCACTATAAACCACAAATCCTTCATCACTAGAAAGAAGCATTAATATCGGGGCAGTAGTCAATTTCTCTTTCAACAACTAGAAGCTTCTCTCACATTCCTCTGACCACCTAAATTTCACATCCTTCCTGGTCAATTTAGTCAAGGGTCCAGCAATCATTGAAATTTTTTTTAATAAATCTCCTATAATAACCAGCCAACCCTAAAAAGCTTCTAATTTCAATTATACTCCTGAGTCTTTCCCAATTTAACACTGCTTCTACTTTCTGTGGGTCAACTGCTATCCCTTCTCCTGACACAATATGTCCCAAGAAAGATATTTCTCTCAACCAAAACTTACATTTGGAGAACTTAGCATATAATTTCTCCCTCCTCAAGATTTCCAATACTATCTCTAGATGTTGCACATGTTCCTCTTTATTCTTGGAATACACCAAAATATCATCAATAAACACAATCACAAATCTATCCAAGAATGGTTTAAACACTCGATTCATAAGGTCCATAAATGCTGCAGGAGCATTAGTCAACCCAAATGGCATCACCAAGAACTCATAATGGCCATAACGTGTCCTAAAAGCTATCTTAGGCACATCCCCCTCCTTTATCCTCAATTGATGATAACCCAACCTCAAGTCTATCTTAGAACACATTCTAGATCCCTATAACTGCTCGAATAAGTCATCTATCCTAGGCAAAGGATATCTATTTTTAACGGTGATCTTATTCAACTATCTATAATCAATACACAACCTCAATGTCCTATCCTTCTTCTTTGACAAATAACATAGGCCCCCCAGGGTGACGTACTAGTTCGGATAAACTATTTATCTAGCAACTCCTGAAGCTGAACTTTCAACTCTTTTAATTCAGCTGGTGTCATTCTATAAGGTGCTATGGATATGGGTGTTGATCCTGGAATCACTTCAATAGAAAATTCAATCTCCCTATTGGGAGGCAACCCAATCAACTCTTCAAGGAAAACATCAGGAAAATCTTTTACCACCAAGATTTCTTTTAACTTCCTACCCTCTTTGCTAGAATCCACCACATATGCCAAATATCCCTGATAACCCTTCCTCAACCATTTACTAGTAATTAAAGCAGAAATAAGACAATTAGCAAGTATCATACGTTCTCCCTAAAAATTAAACTCCTCGTGTCTGGGCATTTTAAACACCATAATTTTTCGAAAATAATCTACCCAAGCATGATATGCAGATAACCAATTCATTCCCAGAATTAAATCAACTTCAAATTCTCTATCAGTAATATTAATCACACAACCTCGATAGATTTTCCTGATAATAAATCTATCTCCAATAGGAACCTCAACAACAATAGCATGCATCAAAGAACTAGCACTAGTATCAATAGATTTCATATAAATACTAGATGCAAAGGAATGGGTTGCACCATGATCAATTAACAATCTAACAGGCCTACTAAGGATAGATATCATACCCATAACAACATCATGAGTAGCTTGTGCATCTTATTGGGTCAATGCATAGACTTTGCTATCTCTGGACTGCATCTGACTGCCACATCCTCGCTTTTCTATTAATCCTCAACCTTTGCGCCACATACCCCCTGATCCACCACCTCTCTCCATCGATCTCCTCCCAACACTCCCCATGCCTATGTCAGCAGATTTCCCTACTGGACAATATGCAGCCACATGTCCTCCCCCACCATATATAAAGCATATCTGCATAGGGCAATTCCGAGCCAGATGCCCGGTCTGATTATATTTAAAGCATACCCTTGTTTCTCGATCATACATCATGTTACCACTTCTCCCTAGTGGCATACTTACTCCTCTATCATAACACCCACTTCTCATAGCCTACCTCCCAAATCTATGGGTCCCACCAATGTTACTTTGAGTTATAGAAGCAACAGATCCTACCTGCCTCTTACTCTGCACTATAGTTCCTTGTGACAAAGAACACCCCCTTTAGGGTGGTCTCCTACCTTGTACACCCATACTGCTACTATCTCTAGATCCCTCAAATCTAGACCTCTTTAGCTAATCCTTCATACCTCTCAACTCCATCAGATCCTTCTCAATCTGTAATGCTTTATCTACCAACACAGCATAATTCCCTATGCCCATATAAGAGAGTTTAGTCCAAATATCATAGTGCAATCCATCTAAAAATCTCTTACATTTTTTCTCCTCCGTATTCACCAATTTAGGTAAAAACCTTGATAGGACTATGAATCTACTATCATATTCAGCCACCGATAAACTTCCCTGTCTTAGATGAATAAAATCTCTCTCTTGCTGTGCTCGAAAGATATCTGGGAAATACTTTACAAAGATCTCATCCTTAAACTTATTCCAAATTAAAGGTTGATCTACCTGTGTGCTTACCCTGGGAAAATATCCTCCCACCATTGAGAAGCTTCACCCTCAAGCATAAAGGAATCAAAAGCAACCTTCTATCTATTTGACACCGGTAAGAGCTCAAAATATTTCTCCACATGCTTAATCCACTGCTCAGCTTCCACTGAATTTATAGATCCTTTAAAAGACTGAGGTTTAAACTTAAGAAATCTCACAAAACAATCACCTTGCATCTCATGTGCAAACGCACCTCCCTCATGGCCCTCTTGTCTCACATCATCTGGTTCTTTTCTACCCCTTTTTTCTAATCTTCTCTGTAAATTATCAGCCCTTTCTTCAGCTACATTCATCCTTTCTATAGCACGATTAAAAGCTTCTCTCAATTCATCATTCTTACCCTTAAATACTCTCCCAATTCTACTAGTACTAACTGCACTATTAACATGTTGCCTCGTGGGAATCATAGACTCCACTTCCTCCTTTGCTTCAGTCCTCCTAAAAATTGGGGGTTTACCACGTCCCCTCTGATTTAGAACTCTACTTCTAGCTCTCGTACAACCACGTGTCATCCTCAGACTCTGTATTTAAGAATATAATTTATTTAGATCTTCCACTTTTTAAGTTCTCATGCAGTCAATAGAATCTTAAAACCTAATGCTCTGATACCAAAATTGTAACGATCCATCCTGGGTTGGTCACTCCCGAGACGGTGTCATCATATTTTGAAAATCTTAGCATGACACATATATACAATAAATACTAACAGCAAATTTTTATTTTAATCTTCATCCCTCAACAGGGGAGATACGTGAATCTGATATTCACTTACATATAATATACAACGTAAGATGCATGAATATTTACAAATATTTATTTTATTTTCTCACTAGTCTGAGGATATTGACACGTACGTGACTTACAGAAAATGAATCCGTCTGACTTTTGACCCACAAGACTATTTGTCCTATCTGCTACCTGAAATCATTGTACAATGAGGGATGAGCTTCACAAGCTCAGTGAATTAAATTTACTAAAAGTATTCCGATTTTATAAATAGCCCGTTAATATTTAATTATTTATTTCTCTTAGATAATAGTATAATATCTAACATTTAAATAATTCTCATATTATCATATTTCTATGTCTTTTTCTCTTTTTCTCACTGTAACTGTCTCTCTCTGGGAGACTCGTCCATCTATAAACAAATTCACCATAATATACCACACATCAGCATTTCAATAATGCAAGTAATAATTTAAAACAGATGTAACGCATGAACGATTATGATGAGAACGCCTTCCCATCTGTCGACAGGTTGTTATTATCTTAGACCGACCCCTTCCTGGTTCTTTACAGCTTATCCCAACTATCACGGAATTCATTTCCAGTATATATCGGCTATCACAGTTATTCTATTAGACCAGCTCCTTCCCGGTTCTTTCGGTTATCTTATTTAATACATATGCATATGAGCAATAACATAAAGAAAACAAACATGAATTCATAATATTTAAATGTAGCTATCTTGTCTTTCCTCAAATTATTATAAAAATTTTCACTACATTCCTCTCATCCTAAATTCAAATCATCCATTAAAGCTTATCAAAACCCACTAAATTTCATCCTAAATCACATCAAATCCATCCATCAAAGCTTGTCAAGATTCATTAAATTTCATCTCCTTATAATTCATATCAAAACATCAACCATAGTTCATCAAGAATTTATTTATCACCATCATTATTAAATCAACTCATTATTCTAATAATATTTCTTCTCCCAAGACCTACTAAATTTCATCCCAAATCACATCGAATCCATCCATCAAAGCTTGTCAAGATCCACTAAATTTCATCTCCTCATAATTCGTATCAAAACATTAACCATAGCTCATCAAGAATTTATTTATCACCATCATTATTAAATCAACTCATTATTTTAATAATATTTCTTTTCACATAATAATTTTTCTATATGTGCAATATTCATATCATATCTATTAACCAATTATTTATCTACTACCAAATCATATGCTAATAATTAAATTTAATATTATCACTAGATATTTGATTTTTATTTAGACTACTTAAAGTAAATCCAACTCACCATATAGCACTTAAAGCTACCCGAGGATCACCTCTTTGCCTTTCCCGTTCGTCTCAGAATTTTTTCTTGTTTGTTGATCGTCAACACATGACATAATTTTTGTATTAAATTTCTAATTATTTCTTCATTTCTTCATAAACCATACCCTTTGAAAATTCTCACTTTGAATTTGGGGAATTTTCATGAATGCTAAAAATTCAAAAATAAAAACTACATTATTACCTTTTACTTTTCTGATAGTTATACGTGACTCTCTATACAATTCCGTAATAAACTCCTTCATAATTTTTCTATTTCAACCTTTCTTTGGGTCCCCAAATGTTTAAGGAAATTAAAGAAATTTGAAAGAAAACTAACGAAATCGGTAAGCGAAATTTTCGTTCACATATTTGTGTGTGTGTGTGTGTGTGTGTGTGTGTGTGTGTGTGTTGGCTGCAACATAAAACTTCTTGGCAGCCTAAAAAAAATTTTCAACTCAAGTAGCCCTTTTTCCTCTCATGCCTCCACGTTTTTTACACTTGTACCTACTGCCACGTTTTTGGTATTTTTTTTTTCTTCCTTTTCCTCTCTGGACGTCCTGGAATTTTTTTTTTTTTTTTTTTTGTCTTCTTCTGTTTGGGACGTCAACATCGTTTTCTTTAGAATTGCTTTATTCAATTAAGACTTTTTACATTTAAATATATATGTATTATTTTAACTCTATATCATATTTATTAAAGTATTTTTTTGCCCTTATTTAACAACTACGGGTATCACACCCACCTTGTCACCATTTTCTGTCAAACATGCATGAAATGCATGTTGTTTTGGCAACACCTGGACTCCAGGTGTTGCCTCCCTTGAAATTTCCTATGGCGCATGATAATTTCGTAAGACATATGCTGGCCAACACTTGCCCACAAAATTCAAGAGAAAACAAATGTGCCCAACCACTTTTTCTGCAATATAAAACCATATCATATCTCTGAACAAACCATTAAATGCCACCCTTGTATTTTTTTTTTCTTTCCCAAAGATAAAACCAATTTGCAGCTACAATCACATCACCTGCCTTTTTTTTATCTTCCAAAATCAAAAATCATGTCACTCCACCAATGAAAATTTAAGACAACAAAAGCAACTCGACTCCTCTTTTTCTCTAGACTCCATCACACACAGCCTCATGCATGTGACTACATAACAATTCAATAAACAACATTTTTTTCCCCAATTTTTCATTGCCATGTGTTAAACAAATTTCTTTGAGGGAAACAGATGAATGGTAATACAAGTGACTGTCAGAATTTTTTTTATCAAAAGATTATTTTATTCAATAATAAATCTTTCATATATATTATTTTAGTTCCATGTCATATTTATCAAATTACTTCTTTACCCTTACTTTAAGAACACGGGTATTACAGAGTACTATTGAGCATAGTATCAAATAGAGAAGCTAGATTTACATATTGGTTTTGGAAAGGCTTTTAGAAAACCATGGGTACGCAATTACAATTTAGTACAACTTTTCATCTTCAAACATATTAGCAGACATAAAGGATTATTAGAGTACTAGAAGATATGTTGAGGGCAAATGTGATGAGTTTCCTAGTAAGTTGGGACGATTACTTGCCATTGATTGAATTTGCTTATAATAATTAACATCAATCTAGTATTGGAATGGCACCATTTAAGGTATTGTATGGTAAGAGGTGTAGAACTCCGATATGTTGGGAAGAAATGGGAGAGAGAAATATATTTGGTCCATAAATTATTGAGTTAACAACTGAGAGGATCAAACTAATTAGATAGAACCTTAAAGCAATACAGAGTAAACCAAATAGATATGCTGATAATAGAAGACGACCTCTTGAGTTTCAGGTTGGTGACTGGTTATTTTTGAAGATATCTCCGTGGAATGGTGTATTGAGGTTTAAAAAAAATGGAAAGTTGAGTCTAAGATTTGTGGGGCCATATGAGGTGATTGAATAAGTTGGACCAGTAGAATACATATTGGATTTGCCTCCAGAATTAAAATAATTATATAATGTATTTCATGATTCACTTTTGAAAAAGTTTTTACATGATGAATCCCATAGTATTCTGAATCAGGCTATAGAACTTCATGAAGATTTAACCTTTATGTAAGTACCAGTGATAATTTTAGACAAAAAAGAATAATCTTGTGTAATAAAGTAATCCCATTATGTTGGTATTTATCTAAGGATTGCACAGGTCCAACCATGTTTCAAAGATGGTTAAAGTCTAAACCAATGATGGAGGATTAAATTTCAGCAAGGTAGAAGACTGCACACATGCGTGTGCATCAATTTGGAGCAAGGCAAGGCCATGCGCACTAGTGTGTGCACTTCTGCACACAAGCAGAAGGGTGTACGCACAGTAGTAGAAGGGAGCAGCACCAGTGTGCGCCACAGTGCGCACACCCAGCGTCGCACCTCCCAGCATGCACACCATTAGGTTTGCACCAGTGCCACAGTGCACACACCCAGCGCCATGCCTCCCAGCATGCACACTATCAGGTGCGCACCAGCGCCGCACCGACTAGGCACACTACTGCACACATGGGCAGCAGGCTTAAGGACCCTCTAAAGTGTGTGTGTGCAAGGCCAAAACGCACAACACTACTTTGAGAGTGATGAAGGGCTATGATTAAATATAGATCATGATCAAATGGAGGAGATTAATTCACAAGAATGTCCAAAAAGTGAAAGGTTATAAAAGGGGTTTCCTAGCCTCATTTTTCAACATTAGAAACACACAAGTTTGTGACATTGTGAGATCAATTGTAAACACATAGAGAGAATTATGTAAGAGTGCAAACACAAGAGGGACTCTTTGTAGTGAGGCTGGTTGTAAAAGATAGAGAAGTCTAGATTATATAAAGAGCATTGTTAGTTCTTGTTGTGAGTTTTAAATTACTCGCAAGCGCACGAGTCATTTGCAGTATAGCGTTGTGCAAGTGTGAGGTCAAATCCACAGGGAATTGCGTTGTGAAAATATATTTTTAATCTAAATTAACTCTATCTTAACCTAGTTCCGAATTTCAAATGATATTGCAAAATAAATTAAAACTAAACTAAGTTGATTTTAAAAACTAATAATTAAAAACACTAAGGTTTCCGAATCCACCCCACCGAAGTTAAGCATACATGTTCTAAAAATATAGCCTATCAAAACATTCAATGAATCCAACTATAAGACAAAAAACAAAGAATATCCCAACTAAACCAAAAGTACCCGATGTATCCGCTCTTAACAAATCACAAAGGGAATCCAATTTAATCGAAAAGCATTCAATGTATCCATCAGATGAAACACAAAGAAAATCCAACAGACAATTTAAACTCAATCAATTATAAGATTAACTCAAATAATTGACAGAACATTTATACTAAAAATTGTCAGATTTGTACAAGCAAATCTGAACTACTACGCCAAACAACGGCGGGGCTTCATCTTCAACCTTAGCTGAAGAGTCTAGCCACTCATAACTATAAAACTATAATAACAAGTGCTAAACATTTAAACTAAAACAACTGAATATAAAGAAATAAATAAAAAACTTTACATGGGAGAAATTCCACTTGCTGACGGGCGGCGCTTCCCCTCGTGGTAGCAATGCCTTCGGGATCCACCAGAATGCTAGCGGACGTCCACCGGTAAACACCAAAGTGGCTCAGGAATTGTACACTGAATGATGAAGTGGAGTGGGTCTTATATAGGCAAATACCACAAGTGGAATGTGTTTCCAATCCGATGTGGGATGTGGGATATAGAAATGTGTTTCCAACCAATGTGGGATGTTGGATTTAAGTCTTCACATGCCCTTCAAAACTTCTGTTCACGCTGAAATCCCGCACAGCCCGCACAGCCTGACCTTTGTCTACTAAAACGGCCATAACTTTCTGTAGAAAAATCATTTTTACGAGCCGTAAAATTCTCCAGAAAATAGACTTCTGGATCTTTCTAAGCATATATGGCTCATATCCTGGTTCTTCTTGAATCAATACAGTTTAATTTTCAAAGATGATTGATCTGTACAGGCAATTCTGACAATTTTAGTGAAACTCCTTTCCCAGTGCTTGTAAACCTGAAAAACAACGAAAACAACTCAAAGTAACAAATTCCTAAGCTAACAAATGTAAATTAGAGGGCCAAAATATGCAATATTTGGCACTCATCAGTTCTCATCTTCTTCCTTTCTTCTCTTCTTGTTTCTTCAAAAACTTGATTTCTTGAAGAGGATTGTTGTAACTTGTAAGAACCATTTGATTTAATGCAGAGAGTTTGGAGGAACTCATGGGGACGTAGGCACATTGCCGAACCTCGAGAACAAATTGCTTGTCTTCTTTCTTTCTTTGATTTTTTGTTCTTGTGTTCAATTGCTGTATTTCTTTCTACAAGTCATTCTAGACTTGGGTGTTTGGAAGATCACCATCTGGGCATCTTGTCAAGGTGATTTCCAACAGTGGTATCAGAGCTGCACAGCTAGGTATTGAAGCAAGAACAAGAAGGTGACGGAGCCAAGACTCCAAGAATCAAAGATCAACTTCTTGGGTGATTCAAGAACGGTGTAAAGATCAATATCTGGTCGTGTTCTTGAAGGTTGATTTAAGAACGATGTTAAGATCCATCTTCGATATGTGTTCTTGAGTTTGAAGAAAGCATTTGTGGGAAGAGTATAAATCAGGGATCTTGTCCGCAAAAGATGGCTTCAAATTTCTGTGTTGAGAAATTTGATGGAAATGGAGACTTTACCCTTTGGAAGCGGAAGATCAAGGCTGTTCTAATTCAATAGAAAGTGGATTTGGCTATTGGAGAAGATGATGCTTTTCCAGCAAGTGTCACGGAGGACCAGCAGACTGAGATGAAAAAGATAGCTTACAGCACCATTTTCTTGCACATATCGGATAGTGTAACAAGGGAGTACGGAGACTCGGAGGATCCGGCTGTCATATGAAAGAAACTAGATGAGTTGTTTCTTACCAAAACTCTTCCTAACAAGATTTATCTTCTTAAAAGAATCTTTGCTTTTAAAATGGATCCTAGTAAAGAGTTGCAAGATAATCTTGATGTCTTTAGTAAGCTAGTTCAAGATTTGAATAGCTGTAGCATTATTTTTTCGGATGAACAATTGGTTGTTATCTTGTTAAATTCTCTTCCTGATTGCTTTGATAGCTTGATTAATGCCATTGAGTATGGAAGGGATACTTTGACAAAGGAGATTGTGATCAATGCCATAAGGGCACATGATTTCAAGGCCAAGATGAAGGAGACATCAAGTGAAGATGGGTTGTTAATAAGAGGAAGGCCAGCAACTCGGAATGGAAGTAGCAACCATGGCAACTACCGGGAGAAATCAAGAGGTAGAGGGCAAAACCATGGGAGATCTCATTCCAAGATAAGATTTGGAGGAGGAAGGAGATGCTTCTACTGCAACAAGGAGGACCATTTCAAGAAAGATTGCAAGAAGATGATGTGGGATGAGAGGAGAAACCATACCAACAATGGAGAGGCTTCAGTTGCCAAAGGAGAACAGTAAGATGATGTTCTTGTTGTGTGCTCAAATGTGAGCAGGAGGCAAGGCAGTGAAAAGTGGATTCTTGATTCCGGGTGCACTTATCATATGTGCCCTCACAAGGAATGGTTCAAGAATTTCAAGGAGATCAATGATGGAGGAGTCTTCTTGGGGAATGATAATTCTTGCCAAGTGAGAGGGATTGGTGACATTCAATTGAAGATGTTTGATGGAGTCACAAGGTTGCTGCAAAATGTAAGGTATATTCCAAATTTGAAGAGGAATTTGATCTCATTGGGGCAGTTGGATTCCATGGGGTATACATGCAAAGTAGAGGGAGGAAAGATCAAAGTAGCCAAGGGATCTTTGGTAGCGATCAAGGCAACAAGAAACGATGGACTCTATGAGATGATCGGAAAGACAAAAATCAATGATCGAGCAGTAAGCTTGATGGCTAAGATGGATAAAGCAGCCCTTTGGCACACTCGCTTGGGACACATGAGCGAAAAGGGCCTGTAAGTGCTTAGCAAAGAAGGTCTACTTGGTGGTGGCAAAGTAGGAAAACTAGATTTCTGTGAGAGTTGCATTCTTAGGAAGCAACACCGGGTCAACTTCAACACCAGAGTGCACAAGTCCAAAGAGATTCTTGACTACATTCATTCGGACCTTTGGGGACCAGCTAGGACACCAACATAGGGAGGTAACTTTTACTTTCTGTCTTTAATTGATGATTATTCAAGAAGTGTGTGGGTTTATTTGCTTAGGAATAAATCTGATGCCTTGAATAAATTTGTTGTGTGGAAGAAGTTGCTGGAAACTCAAACGGGTAGGGTAGTTAAGGCTTTACGAACCGATAATGGCTTAGAATTTTGCAATAATGATTTTGATAAATTCTGTTAATTAAATGGCATTCTAAGGCATATGACGGATATAAAAACACCTCAGCAAAATAGAGTTGCTGAAAGAATGAATAGAACCCTTATGGAGAAGGTTAGGTGCATGTTAATAGGATCCGGGTTACCAAAATATTTTTGGGGAGAAGCTGTGGCTAAAGCTGCATACTTGATAAATTTATCACCCTCTAGAACTTTAGAGCTCAAGACTCCCATAGAGATGTGGAGTGGAAAACTCCCTGAATTAAACAACCTTAGGACTTTTGGGTGTACAGTATATGCACATCAAAAGGAAGATAAACTTGACCCTAGATCTAGAAAATGTGTATTTCTAGGATATGGTGATGGGGTTAAGGGATATAAGTTGTGGTCCTTAGAAAAGAAGGGCATGAAACTGATCATAAGTAAGGATGTTATCTTTAATGAATTATTATTTCCCTACTTGGAGAAAACTAACCCTGCAGGGGCTAGTGAGCAAACCAATCCAGAAGTTGTGGAGCATCGCATCAAGGAGAACTCGGTTCAGGTAGAGCAAATGAGTTAAGAGGGTTCGGACCAGGTAGAGCCCTTGGATGAAGGCCAAGCTCAAGAAACTCAAGAAGAGGCTAAACAAGAAGAGGTTGATGCAGCAAATGACTACCAGCTCACAAGAGACCGGGAAGGAGGGTGGTTAGACCATCTTTGAGATATGGGTTTGCGGATGCTAATGTAGCAGCTCCTTGGATAGAAGGAGAGGTTGAACCAAAAACTTACACGGATGCTATGGAGTGCAAGGATTCATCAAATTGGTAGCTGGCTATGGAGGAAGAAATGAACTCTTTGATGAAGAACAACTCTTGGAAGTTGGTGCCCAAACCAGAAAAACAGAGAGTTGTGGATTATAGATGGCTCTACAAGATCAAAGAAGGGAATACTCCAGGGAATGAAGTCTGATATAAAGCTAGGCTGGTGGTGAAGGGGTTCACACAGAAAAAAGGCATAGATTTCACCGAAATCTTTTCACTGGTTGTGAAGTACAAGATGATCCGGATAGTGTTAGCATTAGTGGTCCAATTTGATTGGGAAATCGAGTAAATGGATGTGAAGACAGCATTCTTACATAGAAAGCTCGATGAGACCATTTTCATGAGGCAACCCGAAGGCTATGAGGAAGAAAGGCAAGGAGAGTTAGTGTGCAAATTGAATAAGTCTCTCTATGGCCTGAAGCAATCACATCGGCAATAGAACAAGAGGTTTGATTTCTTTATAATCAGCTTGGGTTTCATGAGGAGCTACTATGATTCTTACTTGTACTATAAAGGGCAGAAGGTTGAGGAAGTGGTGATCATCCTTATCTATGTTGATGACATATTGCTAGTTGGGAGCAGCATGGAGAGGATAAAAAAATTAAAGACTAAACTCAGTGAGGAGTTTGAGATGAAGGATCTTGGCTATGCACAAAAGATCCTTGGGATGTGTATCATCTGGGAAAGGGAGAGAAACAGATTGAAGATCTCTCAAACTTCCTACATAGAGAATATGATATCTAAATTCTCTATAGAAGATAATAAACCAGTGAAGGTTCCCCTTGCTGGTCATTTCAAATTCTCCAGCGATCAATGTCCAAGATCGAAGGCAGAGAAGAAGAAAATGGAGAAAGTCCCTTACTCTAGTGCAGTTGGTTCTGTTATGTACACCATGGTAAGCACTAGACCCGACATTGCTCATGCAATGAGTGTTCTCAGCAGGTTTATGAGTAATACCGAAAAAGAGCATTGGCTTGGGATAAAGTGGTTGCTAAGGTATTTGAAGGGAAGCCCAGGAGTAGGGCTGGTGTATGAGAAGAGGAGTAATGCCATTTGCTTTGAGGGGTTTGCAAATTCGGACTATGGAGCAGACCAGGATAAAAAGAGATCGATTACCTCCTACTTCTTCAACCTAAATGGATGTTGTGTAAGTTGGAAGGCTCAGTTGCAGCCAGCAGTAGCACTCTCAACAACTGAGGCTGAGTATATAGCAATTACGGAGGCCATTAAGGAGGCTATGTGGTGCAAAGGGTTGCTTGAATAGTTAAAGGTACTGGATGAACAGGTTGTGGTATTTTCGGATAGTCAAAGTGTCTTGCACTTATGTAAAAATCCGTTTTTCTATGAGAAGACAAAGTATATGGATGTTCGGTATCATTTCATTTAGGAAAATGTTACGAAATGATGCATCCATGTGGACAAGGTTGCCACGGAAGAAAATCCTGTAGATTTGGGTACTAAAGTTCTACCTCTAAGTAAGCTCAATCATTGCCTTGGACTACTTAGAATAAGAGTCAGTTGATAGATGACTCATGATGAGTTTGGATCCCGAAGCTTTCTGCACAATGGTTCAACTTTAAACACTTAGACAAAGGTAGAGATTGTTGGTATTTGTCTAAGGTTTGCACAGGTCCAACCATGGTTCAAATATGGTTAAATTCTAAACTAATGGTGGAGGATTAAATTTCAGCAAGTTAGAAGACTGCACACATGTGTGTGCATCAATTTGGAGCAACGGAAAGCCATGCGCACTAGTGTGCGCACTTCTGCACACAAGCAGAAAGGTGTGCGCACAGCAGCAGAAGGGAGCAGCACCAGTGTGAGCCGCAGCGCGCACACCCAATGCCACGCCTCCCAGTATGCACACCATCAGGTGTGCACCAGCGCCGCACCGCCCAGACACACTGCTGCACACATGGGCAGCAGGCTTAAGAACCCTCTAAAGTGTGTGTGTGCAAGGCCAAAACGCACAGCACTTCTTTGAGAGTGATGAAGGGCTATGATTAAATGGAGATCATGATCAAAGGGAGGAGATTGATTCACAAGAATGTCCAAGAAGTGAAAGGCTATAAAAGGGGTTTCCTAGCCTCATTTTTCAACATTAGAAACACACAAGTTTGTGACATTGTGAGATCAATTGTAAACACATAGAGAGAATTGTGTAAGAGTGACAAACACAAGAAGGACTCTTTGTAGTGAGGCTGGTTGTAAAAGATAGAGAAGTCTAGATTAGATAGAGAGCATTGTTAGTTCTCATCTTCTTCCTTTCTTCTCTTCTTGTTTCTTCAAGAACTTGATTTCTTGAAGGGGATTGCTGTAACTTGTAAGAACCATTCGATTTAGTGCAGAGAGTTAGGAGGAACTCACGGGGATGTAGACACATTGCTGAACCTCGATAACAAATTGCTTGTCTTCTTTCTTTCTTTGATTTTCTGTTCTTGTGTTCGATTGTTGTATTTCTTTCTACAAGTCATTCTAGACTTGGGTGTTTGGAATATCACCACATGGGCATCTTGTCAATGTGATTTCCAACACATTAGTTCAAGTTCTGTGGCAGAATAAAGATGTTGAAGAGATTACATGGGAGCGTGTAACGACCCATCCCAGGTTGGCCACCCCCGAAACTGTGTCATCACATTTTGAAAATCTCAGCACGACACATATATGTAACAATGAAATAAATAACACCAAAAGAAAAATTTCATAAATCCTCATCCCTCAACAGAGGAGTTACATCAATCTGATCTTTAAACATTCTATACAACGTAAAATGCATGAATATTTACAAATAAATTTTTTATTTTATCTTTTCATTAGTCTGAGGATGTTGACATGTACGTAGCTTACAGAAAATATTTTCATCTGACTTTCAACCCACCAAACTACTTGCCCTGACTGCTACCTAAAAACATTTTACAATGAGGGATGAGCTTCACAATCTCAATGAATTAAATTTACTAGAAGTACTCATTTGTATAAACAATCTTTTAATATTTAAATCAATTTATATCTCATATACTTGATACTAGCACTCTACTATCACTACACGTATAATCATATCCATTCTCTATCAATCTCGTCCTCTTATTTATTGGTTCACCTTAAGACCACCAATTATCTCATAATTACCTCGTAATGAGGTTCACATCATAATGTCTATCATTTAGATGGTTCTTATCACCATAATTGTCTTTCTGTGAGACCCATCTATCTATGAATAACTTCACAACAACACATCACACATCAGCATTTTAATAATGCAAGCAATAATTAAAACAGATGCAATGCATTAATGATTATGATGGGAACGTCTTCCCACCTGTCAACAGGTTGTTATTATTTTAGACCGGCTGCCTTCCCAATTCTTTCATTCTCATTTAGACCGACTGTCTTCCCAGTTCTTTCATTCTCATTAGATCGACTGCCTTCCCGATTCTTTCATTTTCATTAGATCGGCTGCCTTCCCAGTTCTTTTCTTTTTTATTAGATCGGATACCTTCCTGGTTCTTTTCTTTTTTATTAGACCGGCTGTCTTCCTGGTTTTTTTCTTTCTCATTTAATGCATATGCATATGAACAATGATATGAAATATGCATTTGAACAATAACATAAAAACAAACATGAATTCAAATGTTTAATTTTTGTTATCCTAATTTTTCTCAAATTATATAAAAAAATCTCTACTAAATTCTTCTCATCCCAAATCACATCAAAGCTTGTCAAAATCCACTAAATTTTATCCAACATCACATCAAATCATCCATCATAGCTTGTCAAGATCCATTAAATTTTATCTCCTTGAAATTCGTATCAAAACATCAACCATAGCTCATCAAGAATTTATCTATCACCATTATTATTAAATCAACTCATTATTCTAATAACATTTCTTCTCACATAATAATTCTTTATGTGTCCAATATTCATATCACATCTATCAATCAAATCTTTATCTATCACAAAAACATAAACTAATAATTTTTTTAATATTATCACTAGATTTTTTATTTTTTATTTAGACTACTTAAAGTAAATCCAACTCACCATGTAGCACTTAAAGCTACCCGTGGATTACCTCCTTGCCTTTCCCGTTCCTCTCAGAAATTTTTTCTGGTTATAGATTGTCAACACCTGACATCATATTTATATTAAATTTATAATTTATTCTTCAATTCGTTATAAACCACACACTTTGAAAATTCTCACTTTGAATTCAGAGAAACTTTATAAATGTCATAAATTCAAAAATAAAATTATATTATTACTTTCTGTTTTTTATAGCTTTTCGTGATTCTCTATGAAATTCTACAGAAAATTCCTTCAAAATTTTGCTCTTTCAGCATTTCTTTGAATCCCCAAGTGTTTTGAGAAAATAAGAAATTGAAATGAACTATGTGAAATTGTCACATAGGTGTATATATAAGTGAGATTATAAAAATCTCTGGTAGCCTTTCTCTCACAAAGCCTTAACGTTTTCAAGACGTGGAAGGCATGCTGAGTTTCATTTGAAACTCTGCTTCCCTTGGCAGCTCCCTTCCCCCTCTTTTTTTAAGTTGCCATGAAATTACGTGGCTTTGATTTTTTTTTTAAAAAACTTTTTTTTTCCTTTTTTTCTTTCTTCTTGGCTCTCTTGGATGTTCAGGTCCAAATTTTTTTTTTATTTTTTTTTTGGATGTCCATATCCCAAAAAAAAATTTTAATTTTTTTTATTCAGTACTAAATCTTTCGTATAAATATATTATTTAAATTTCATGTCATATTTATTAAATTATTTTTTTACCCTCACTTCACGAATACGGGTATTACAAAGCGTGAGACAACTATGAAGAAATATTACTCACAATTGTTTCTTGAGTTGGGTAAGGAAAATTTCATGAACAAAATTTTTATAAGGTGCGTAGAATTGTAATATCCGTCTTCTTAAAGTAAAAGTAAAAAAGTAATTTGATAAATATAATATGTAATTAAAATAATATATATATATATAAGATTTATTATTGAATAAAATAATCTTTCAAAAAAATGGAAGCCCAAGCATGGGTAAGAAGAGAAAGAGAGACCTTTCAAGATTTTGTTAAAAATATGTAAATATGTAAATTGTTGATTATGAAACCAACACTCTGTATTCCCTTATAAACTTTTTTGTATAAAAATCCAAAAAAAAAACCTTAAACTTAAATGAAAAAAGACAAATCTCTAAAAAAAGAAGAAAAGAGATAAATCTAAACTAAGGGTACAATATATCATCGTACAGACATTTCACTAAGTTCTATTACAGTTATCTAAAAGGTCTAAAAGGTAAATTATTATCAGTTATTTATTTCATCACATTACTATATTTTATATTTATAAATTTTGTTCATATTTTTGTTTATTATCTTTAAAAATATAAAAAAAACAGAAAAAACATGTGTATTAAAATGTTAATATATATTTTAAAATCACATAATACTAATGCTTACCGGATTGAATTACTAATAACACTTGGAAACCATATACTACATCAAATGATTAAAGTGCTCCCGTGCCCGTGCAAAATAAAAAAATATATATATTTTAAAAAATATTTTAATGACAAAATTTATATATTTTTAATGATAAAATTATATTTTTATTTTTATCATTAATATTTTATCAGAAAAATATAATTTTACTTAGAAATGTGTTTTACTGTCTAAAATATATAATTAAAATAAATTGCTTTTTTCTTTCAAATACACCATAAAATCCACCAATATTGAATAATAGAATATTCGTTATTATTTGAAGTCTCGATCAACCTTAGGCGTTTTTTCTTGACTAATCTACGAGGAAAATAGTGTAGTCCTACGCATACAACATGAAATACAAATTCACAACGTCATACCATATTATTATTCTTTGCAACAAGAGACTGAAAAGAAGTCAAGGCAGCCTCAACTGTCAATTATGATTCTTCACTCTGCTTTTTCTGTTGAAATCCGTCATCCTAGGCTCCAGAAATCAACGGTACTGATTGCGTCTGCCATATGAGAAAAGTAAACAGCAGCCGTCGTCCATCTATTTCCGCTGTCACTTTGGACTTTGGACTTTGGACTTTGGAGGATAGAAAAATGATACCGTGAGAAGAAAATGTGCCACTCTTGTAGTATAAAATAAAAGAGATTAGAAAGTCCAAGAGAAGCTTACATAAAATAAAAATGTTAATATATTTCATTCAAAAATAAATAAACGAGCATTGATACAAAGTGTTAGATTATGTATTGATGGTAATTGTCTCGAAAAGAAGGTTCAATTTGAAATCAAGTCACAGTTAAAACGTAATGTGTGTGTTATTATGTGGTTTAAGTGATTTGAGTTGCACTTTAACTATAAAATAGTTTTTGATGTAATGGTTTACACTCGATCCTGACAATTAGTATCAACTTGTGTTGGCGCAACTTATGCTGCTGTGTGATTTAAATGATTTGAATTGCCCTCTGGTTAGGATCATGTGTTGGCACTATAATTATTTTTAACAATCTGATCGTCATGAATTTCAATTAGTAATTATGAAAAAACCAAATGGTAACGAACAGTTTGAACAGGTTGAAAATAAAACAAATTATTTTTTTTGCACTATGTTAAGAAAAAATTGGTTTAATTCCTTTTTGAAAGGATCGTAAACAGCACTTAATTTTTTTTCATTGGCTCATCACTACATGTTTAAAATGGTTGGTCTAGTTTTGAACAGTAATTATGAAAAAAAAAAATCAAATGGTAACGGACAATTTGAGTGGGTCGAAAATATAAATCTAATCGTTTTTCACATTATGTTAAAAAAATTTGTTTTAATCTTTTTTTAAAAAAGTTCTAAACGATACCTAATATTTTTGACAATCTATCATGAAATTCGAGTAGTAATTATAAAAATACCAGATGGTAACGAGCTATAATTATTTTTGACAATCAGATTATCATGAAATTCGAGTAGTAATTATGAAAACACCAAATGGTAACAAAAAGTACGAGCAAGTTGAAAATAATAAAAAAATCATTTTTTTGCACTATGTTAGGAAAAAAATGGTTTAATTCCTTTTTGAAAGGGTCCAAACAGCACCTAACGTTTTTTCACTGACTCATGGTTGCATGTTGTCTAAAATGGTTGGTCTAGTTTCGAATACTAATTATAAAAAAAATCAAACGATAATGAACAGTTTGAACGAGTCGAAAATAAAAATTTAATCGTTTTTCACACTATATTAAAAAAAAAAATTTGTTTAAATCATTTTTTAAGAAAATTTTAATTTATACCTAATATTTTTTCATTAACTCATTGCCGTCAGTTATCTAAAGTGGTTGGTCAAATTGGTCGTTTAGCGGTCATTACTCAAAATAAATATATCATTCCTACCAATAAAATAAAATAAAAAAATGAATTATTTGATTAACCAATATATATATATATATATATATATATATATATATAGACACATCCACTAAAAGAAAAGGGGAGAATGAATTACACGTGCTCTTTTAAATCACCTACCGCCGCTACTACCATTCGTTTTTGTACAACTACCAAAAATTCATCTGGTAAAATGATGTAAGTCATGGGTTATTGATGTGGCAGGATGTAATTGACCAAAAGGAGAGAGAGAGAGAGAGAGACATAGGCTCCTAAGCAATGGGATAGTCATTCAATTACTGACGACTGATGAGCAAGAGGTATTCATTATTGATCATAGATTGATGGAAACATACCATATTAAAAGTCCAAAACTATAAAACAACGACAATCTTCCAACCAGTCTCCCAAAGCATCTAACACCTCTCATTGCTAAGCTTTGTCTTTCTGTCTCTTTCTTGTGAAACAAACATATACACAGAGGAGAGAGGGAGGAGGAGGAAGGGGGGATATGGGGAAACAGAGAATAGAAGCTCCACTTTTGGGCAGTCATTATGTGGCAGCCAGTGAGAAAAAGGAGCAGAAAAGGAGCAGGGCTCTGTGGTTCCTTCTTGTTTTGTTGGCCATCTCAAGTCAGTTTGCTCTTCTTATTTTTCTCCTTCTTCTTCATTTTTATTCTTCTCCCCCCATGAGTTTTTTCTGTCTTTGGATGAATTCATTGTTTTCAAGTCTGATTTCTTTATTAGAAGTTGCCAAGTTAGTCTTAATTATGCATATACCTTGAAATTTCTGAACTTTTGTAGTGTAGACATATGGCAGAGATGATTCAAAAGAGAGTGATCTCAGAGAATGAAAAGGAAAACTGTTAAAAATCTTATTCTTTTTTTTTTCAAATTAGAAGGATTAAAAGCTAATATCATGATTGAGGAACCCAAAATGGAAAAATAAAAACCCATTTAAGTGGAAGAGATGGGAAAGTTGTCAAATTATTTAAAAGATTAGGTTCCTATTTCCATGTTTTTCTAAATTCAAATAGTTGATGAGGATTAAAACTCTTTGCAGTTATCAGACTTTTACTTCGTTATATGCAATTGATGCTGAGTTTCTTGTTTTGAATTTTAGTTGTAGGCCTTGTATTTAGGGACAACATAAGTAGTTGGGTAGTAAGAGAAGAAAGCAAGCACATTAATGGGAGGATTGAAGCAAATGTTGGTGAGGTTGTTGAGTCAGAAAAAGGTGTTGTTGCTGCGGATGATGCTCGTTGTTCTGAAATTGGTGCATCGATGCTTAGACAAGGTGGGCACGCGGTTGATGCTGCAGTGGCAACCGCACTTTGCCTCGGCGTTGTCAATTCGATGGCAAG
Source organism: Bretschneidera sinensis (assembly GCA_023935145.1). Taxonomy (NCBI): domain Eukaryota; kingdom Viridiplantae; phylum Streptophyta; class Magnoliopsida; order Brassicales; family Akaniaceae; genus Bretschneidera; species Bretschneidera sinensis. The sequence goes on from CM043701.1 coordinate 20,418,703, forward strand.
TGGAATAGGAGGTGGAGCTTTCATGATTGTCAGGTCTTCTTCAACTTCGCAAACTCAAGCTTTTGACATGAGGGAAACTGCTCCTTCAGCTGCTTCAGAGGTTTGTAATTCTTTTTTCAGTAGTTGAAAATACTTATGTACAAGTTGTTATGGTCTAGTTGGACTCCATGGTTTAATGGATCCAATCTATAGTTGAAAATACTTATGTACAAGTTGTTATGGTCTTGTTGGACTACATGGTTTAATAGATCCAATCTATTTTAAATCTTGCCTCAACAAAAGCCTTTAGGATCATGTAATGGCACAACAGCATCACTCAAAAGTGCTAACTCAACTTGTTTTTGCGATCATTAGGCCTTACATATGAATTAAAATCTTCCCCGTTACATTATCAATGCGGGATGTAGATCATTACATATTAAGCGATTAGTGTTGTTGAATCAAGTTGGCTTGTGAGCAAGAGAATCTTTTGATTGGATCCATTAATTTGATGCTTTGGGTGAGCTTAGATTTACCCAAATACCCGGAAAGTTTGATGGTGAAATTCTTTTTCCTCTTGATCATTATTAATGTTAATTAATTTGTTAACAGAATATGTATGAGAATGATCCCAATTCCAAGTGGTTTGGTGCATTGTCGATGGGAGTTCCTGGTGAGATAGCTGGTCTTCATGAAGCTTGGTTGCAGCATGGACGCTTGGCTTGGAGGACTTTGTTCCAACCTGCAATCAAACTGGCCAAACAGGGTTTTGTGATTGCTCCTTATCTTGGAATATACTTAAGTGATTTCGCAGAGACGGTCATAAATGACCCTGGTTTGCGGCAAGTGTTTGCACCAAACGGGAAGGTGTTACAAGCAGGCGATACATGCTACAACGTGGAGCTAGGCCGAACCCTAGAGGCAGTGGCTGAAGAAGGTCCTCAAGCCTTCTATAACGGGACTGTTGGTGAGAAATTAGTGAAGGATGTGAAAGAAGCTGGTGGGATTCTGACAATGGAGGATTTAAGGAATTACAAAGTGGATGTCATTGATGCAATGACTGCAGATGTTATGGGCTACACTATATTTGGAATGCCACCTCCTTCAAGTGGAACACTTGGGCTTTCTCTGGTTAGTAATACCCTCTCCCCTCTCAGCTTTTCCCTCTCTGGTTTTTGCTGCAGTTTTCTAGATAGTGGAGGTCATTTTTCTGAACATTGATGTACAACAGGTTTTGAATATCTTGGATAGCTATAAAAAATTTTATGCTGCGGATGGAGATCTCGGCTTACATCGCTTGATTGAAGCAATGAAACACATGTTTGCTATTCGGATGAATCTGGGTGACCCTCATTTTGTGAATATAAACAAATATATGGATAAAATGCTTTCCCCATCTTTTGCCAAGAAAATCCAGCAAAAGATATTCGACAACACAACTTTCCCTCCAGAGTACTATATGTACAGGTACACTGATGATTCACCTGGTAATTCAGGGTAGAAAAAAAAAACCTACTCTTGTGCTTACTGTTTATGAATTTATGATTAAGCAGTGATCCTAAACTTTCCAGTTGTTCCTTATAATCATCAGGTATAGCCAGCTCAGAGATCATGGAACCAGTCATATCTGCATTGTAGATGCAGATCGAAATGCAGTATCAATGACGACAACCGTAAATTATATATTTGGATCTGGAGTGCTCTCCCCTTCTACCGGAATTGTGCTTAACGATGAGATGGGTGACTTCTCAACCCCTACAGAGATAACGCCGGACACACTCCCTCCTGCTCCAGCTAATTTTATCAGACCAAACAAGAGACCATTATCTTCCATGACCCCACTCATAATTACCAAGGTATAGAAAATTTCAAATCATCTCATGATTCAGAGATCTATTGTTATACTATGTAACTTCTTTGAAGTCTCATCTTTTTGCAATAAACTCAATTTTGTATCATTCCTCAACAGGATAATCAATTGGTTGGAGCAGTTGGCGGTAGCGGAGGAATATACATTATTCCAGCAGTAATTCAAGTTTTCCTTAACCATTTTATATTGGGGATGAAACCTCTAGCTGCAGTTGAGAGTCCAAGAGTCTACCACCAGGTTTCTATTACTTTTAATACAGACAATAAATCCATTGACAATGTATAAAAAGCATTCCACTGATTTGATCTTTTAACTTTGTGCAGCTAATACCAAATGTGGTTTTGTATGAAAACTGGACTGTGATTGATGGTGATCACATCGAGCTCTCAGACGAAAGAAAGGTTTTCTTGAAAGATAGGGGTCATCAGCTTAAGGCGCAGGCAAAGGGAGCAATTGTCCAGCTTATTGTTCAGTCTCTCCCAAAACCAATAGACATGGGCAGGAGACGTCCAAAAGATTCTAACAACCCCCAAATCTTCCATGGAACACTTACTGCAGTTAGTGACCCAAGAAAAAATGGGAAGCCAGCAGCCGTTTGATCTTCTAGTTGATTTTCAGATACAATTATAGCATCGCTGGCGAGCCTGCTATGTATTATATATCTTTAATTTGATGTATTAGTTAGACCCCATACGGCATTGTCCTAAAGAAAGGGGGAAATGAAAACGAACATTTGTTTTTGCTTGAAACTTGACTTCTCGTATTCTATTAAGAATAAGATTCACATATCTGCCCCATTTACTTTCTGTGAATCTGTCAAGGCATGTAACAAAATATGGCAGGCTAGAGATATTAGCGAAAAATTGGGTCTATTGAATCTTAGGGTACTACTCCATCTAGAACACAATCATTTGGTAGTTAGCACAAATTAGTAGTGTTTTAGCTATGGAAAAAAGAATTGTGCACCTGTGATTGTGAAGCAATAAAGCTTGAGTTTGTGAATTAACTAAGCCGATGAAGACGCCAAGCCACAATGCATGCAGCTGCCAACAGTAGTAGTCGATAATGCTGCCATTGCTGAGTCTGATAAAAGTTAATTTGGTGTGACTGCCATGACACAACAGTGTCGGCATCATTAACCAAATATTTGCATGAAATGCCTTCACCATCATTAACCAATTTGGCTAACAATCCATCTTATGCTTTCCCCGCCTAATACTATCGGTATTGTGCTTATTAAAAGACACTCGGGTGATCAGTTATCCAAAAGCTTAAACATCTCAAACCCTCATTCTTTCTCGGGAGACAAACTGGCACTTTGTAGCAACCAACCCCCAAGCATGGTTCAAGAACAAACCATAAACTCATCATGATTGGATGATTTCTACAGTATTTGTCAAAGCCCCCTAGTATGCCATAACATAAAGAAAATCATATTGCATTTTAGATATTCGCATAAAATCAATACAATTAACTGCTGAAATTTTCATTCATCAGAGAAATTGAAGAATCTGATTCTCCCTTTAGCTTGTTGTACAAAAGTGAACAACACGAGAGGAACAGCTCACAAAATGAAAGTGGAAAAAAAGAAGATGCAAGCTCGCCACAAATATAAGAAAATCCTAGTACCAAGCTCCAAATCTCTTCAAGAAGCTTTGTCCATCAGCTGTATTGAGGCTAGAATGTTCGTCTTGCTTGTCTCAATGATACAGCCATTCATGACCATTTCTTCCAGCATGAAATGTGCTTTCTCTAAATGGAACATGATGTCCAGCTCACACTACATGATAAATATAAAAGAAAACCACATAATTACTCGCAATTTTAATGATATGGATCATAAAGAAAAACATACAAGTAGGGGCAATTGAGAAGAAGGGTAAAAAATTATTTCATTATGTCAAAAGAGGGCTTACCACATTGCCAAAATGTCGATCCATAGTTTCAACCAACAGATGTATGAACTCCAAAATCGCTAGTTCATTCTGCAACATGACAAGAAAAATAAAAGTGAGGTGGTGAGTGGTGACCGAGGAAACAAGTTCGACAAGAGCAAACTCGAAACAACCTACATGATTTTCAATGAACGTTGAACATATTAGAAGGGATTTTAAGTGGAGTTCACCATACAATCTTCTTTTAAGTCTGTTAAGGTGTAGCTTAAACTTTGATGGTGGCTTGAATACTACCAATTGATCATTCCAGCATGCCATCAAGTTCACAATTAAACCAATAGAATTTGTAGAAAATTGATTGGGATTGGAAAAGAGTAATCGACATTGTCATTTGCCAATCACTTTTGGTCCTAGGAATTGGCTGCCGGTCACTTTTTTCTCTTCTTTTCTTGCTCCTCTTCCTTTCCACTGACCCCTGAATCCCCAACCTTGTGATTAAGTTAGCAGCTAACCAACTAGGCATCAGGTAAGGATTGGTAACTGTCTGTCTCTCAAAAGACCGAGTTCTGATGTGTTCTGGACTCCATACACATCTTGGAAAGATTCTAAATTCCTATTTAGTTTTGTATTAACCTACTATTATACATAGCGGCCTCAGCTTATTGAGTAGTTAAGAGAGTGAGAGGGAGAACCGTTACACAAGAGTGTCTTGGAGATAGATTTGGGTTCATTAGGACTAGTGCATTAAAGTATTCTTTTACTTTGCTTGTTTCTTCCCAATTATCAACTTAAATGATCACGATCCTATAGCTAATTGACTTAACAAATTGGGACTTAATTCACAACAAAGTCATCCATCTTGAAGAATGACACATAATAAACTCCCTACACCTCCTTTTCATGCACATGAGAAATGTTCAAGTCCATGGTCAAGGACAGTCTCATAGCATATCAAGTTAAATTTTTCTAGGTTACTGGCTCCTCAACTAAGAAATTTAATACTCTGTAATAAGGGGAAATGTAAGTACATGGAATGACAATCCTAAAGCAGAGAATTGCTATTGTAAAAAATTATAGAATCAGGACAAAACTGAGTGTAATCAGCTTTTCTTTTTCTTTTCCCATCTTGATGTGCGAATAATTTCAATTTCATGATCTATTCCATGCTAACACAGTAATCTCAAAAAGTGGTAGCACCATTCCACAATAATGAAGAACATTAACTTCATCATTACTTATCAAAAAAAAATTTAACTTACTTCATCATTGTCGACTCCAACCAAGAAAAATAGTGATGCATAACGCCTGTACACAATTTTGTAATTGCGATGCTCGACAAATGAACACTGTTATCATGTACAAAAGATAACTTCAGTGACATAAAGGTCTGCCATCAAATAACATTAATAATATACATGCACAAACTTCCCAAGAAAAACATAAAATTTATCAAAATTAAAGAAAAGTTCATATGATTAACAGCATGTGAGATGATAAAATGGACAAGAAACACATCTTCAGGGTAAAGGCCAGGGAACACTAATAGAATAGATAAGCAAGAAAAAGTAACCGGAACAAAACATAACCAGCACAAACAAGTTCCGTGAGCATCTAGGTGGTTACCCACATAACCATGCAGTCTAGGAACAGACACAGCCAGCTCGATCCCAGACCTTCTCGAACTAAATATTGATTCTTTGGCATTATTGTTTATTACATATACAAAGCTACATTATCAAGAATAATCTGAACATAGAAGACAAAATAAAGTATCACAAACAAAGTTCTTTATTATATGGTTTCCAATAAGCACAATTCCTTGCATGTTTTAGACAGTCACATAGCAAGTCATGATCTGGAGAACGTTAACACATAAAATGGAAACACATTTTCATTGTAAAGCCCAGTGAACACTAAATAGAATAGATAAGCAAGAAGAAGTAACAAGAACAAAACATAACCAGCACCAACAAGTTATGTGGGCATCATGCAGTCTAGGAACCGATACAACAGCCAGTGTCCCAGACCTTCTCGAACAACAGCCAGTGTCCCAGTTCTTTAGCATGATTGTTTATTACATATACAAAGCTATATTGTCAAGAATAACCTGAACTTTATAGAATACAAAATAAAGTATCACAAACAAAATTCGTTACTATAGGGTTTCCAATTAGCACAATTCCTTGCCAGTTTTCAACAGTCACATAGCAAGTCATGATCTGGATAATATTACCACATAAAACAAACAAATTTGTTCTTATATGGAACTTCAACATCATCAAATTTGTTAAGATGTTCCCATTTCCATCTGATATGGTTTTGCTTTTCAAATGCGGCTATGTTTGACCACCAAATGCAAGCACTAGCTGCTAAAGTATGACCCATAGTCACTAATCCTGATCTCTACTCTTAATATTCTAGTTAGCCATGATTAATAAAATAACGTAGTTTGACAAAGCACCATCATTTATTGAATTAAATTGCTAATTTCTTTTATTGAACGGTTGATTAACTACTTAAACTTCTAACTTGGAAGAGGAAATGAGCAACAAATAAAATCAATTCCCATTTTATTGATTTTGCAAAATACAGAAGGAATGCATGGTCTTCTACGTATAGTTTGACCACAAAAACCAAGCAAATTACCAAATCAGAAATAATCAACAGTAATAGAGGTTGTTCATTGATCCTAAAATAGAAGCAGAGTATGATACGAGAACAAATGAACGATTAAGTAAAAAAGAGATGCTTTGACAGGCTACCTGTTGCTCGGTGCGGGCAAGGCATTTACGAACAATTTCGCCCTCAAGGGCGCGGCGTTCCTCAAGAGTGAGCCACTCGTAGTATTGGGCGAGACGGGTCTGCCCTTGCTTGTTCACCATCATTATGAATCTTATCCCCATCTCTCTCTATGTGGCCTTCACAACTCTCCTTTTTCTTTCACACAAATATATATATAGAAAAAAACAACTTGAATGCTTGATGCCTTTGTTGGACTCGTTCTCAGACAGTAATCCCTTCAAACATGTATAGATCTAAATCAGTTGACTATACAATAATGACTAAAATCTAATAAATTTCCCTAAATCAGTTGACTATACAATAGTGACTAAAATCAAATGAATTTCCCGGCAACAAAATACAATAACCTCAGGAGTTATTTTTCTAGCTAAGAACAATAATTCTAATGATTTATCTCTAAACACACTTTGATTATCAACAAATTCAGGCTAACTGTTCATAATGAAAAGGAAAAATATATCAATCAATTAAATCACTCTCTCAATGAACTGTTAATCTGATCTTTACTCAATACTGGAAATAATCACGATTAACACCAGAATCACATCTAGGTTCATCATGAACAAAGCAGTATGCCAATCAATTCTGCCAATCATTATTACAATCAATCACTTACACATAACAAAATCAATCTCACGAAGAAAATTAGCAATGAGCTCATGTCTGATCTACTCCAAATTTACAGAAAATCACACTAATCTTCAATTAACGACCAGATTTCTGCATTATACCGCAGAGTAGCAATCATCAAATTCCCATCCGAACAGATTATTAAAACAAACCAGATTCGTGTAATGACGAGGAGAGTACAAGTTACTCAGAAATTGACGTAGAAAATAAGAATCAAACACTTGTTAAGAGATTAATCAATCATACACTCTCGAATCATAATCTCAACCATTATATTAACTGATATTCATATCATTTCAGAGATCACAGAGGACATCAAGAGTAAAACTAACAGAAAAAAGAAAACTTAGAAAAGGAAAACAGGAATGCATCCAAATGAATCAATCAATCAAATAAACTAAAGAACAAACACAAACTCATTTACCTTGCTGGAATTCTTGAATGAAATCGGAAGATACTGGTTGAATCAACGAATGAATCACGCTCGTTTCAATTCAATCCTGTTTGCAGCCTTGCTTTGAAGTCTTTAACAAGAGAATTATCTTCCGGAAATTAGTCTTCCTGTCACGAAAATGATTGCGCTGGTCGCGGAATTGTCGCCGAGAGAAACAGAAAAGAGATTGAGAGAGAGTGGAAGGCAGAGAGCCCGAAGAAATTGCGGCTCAGAATGAGAAAAAAAAAAGGGTGATCTTGAAGAAATTGACAACTTTTTAGCTTTGTTTTAATAAATTTCCTCGATCGATTTTTAACTTTTATATTAAATAAAAACCCTAAATTGAGTAAAATAAACAAACAAAACCTTGTTGAGCGTTATATACCTTAGGATCTGGGTGACTGGAAACGAGTTAGACGGAGAGGCAAACCGGTGACCGAGAGAGAAGATGAAGTGAGAAAAGGCAAGTATAATGGTCTAGGATCATTAAAGTACCTCTAATTAAGGTGAGGCCGGAAACCGGCGTACCCAAAAAATTTAGGTAGGATTGGGTTGGCTTGGGTGGCCTTGGTCACACTTAAAAAAAATTTAATCGGTTACATTCATATTTTGTTAAATTAGTTTGGGTTATAATATATATTTAGTATTTGATATTTATATTTTAATAAATTAATTTAGATTATAATATATTTAGTATATATATTTTTTTTTTTATTTATTTTTTTAAAAACTCTTCAATAAAAAATAATAATTTTCATTAAAAATATTAATTAAAATTTAAATATGTGAAGAGCAATGAGTTTTGATGGGTCTTAGAAAAGAGAAGTGGTTTTGGGTTTTTTTTTAGAGACTTGTTTTTTTAAAATTATTTTTAGTAGGAGAGAAAATGAGTAAAAAATGAGAGAAAAATATGCGTCGAATGAACTTTTCTCTTATTTAGTAAGAGAAAATAAAATATAAAAAAAACTAAGATTTGAGAAGATTGCTGAGTGAAAAATAAGAGATAAAATAGAAATATGATATTAAAATTACCAATTAACCAATCTAATTAGTCATATTAATATCCATTAACGTTATGAATAATATAATGATAAAAATAAAACTATTACGTTTTATTTCTTTTCACTTACTATACTAAACAAGGATAAAAATTTATTTTCTTTCTTCTTAGTTTTCCATCTTATTTACTAGACAAGTGGTAAAAAAAACTCATTCTCTTGATTTTCTTTACTTACTTTTCTTTATTCTTAGTTTTTTTTCCACTCACTTTTATCTTTTACTAAACACACACTAAGTGAGCGTAAGAATAATGGGCATGCTTGTCCACAAATAGAGGAGTGAGTTTGGTGCAAAACAAAGAGAAGAGCTTCATGGACAGAAATGGTCAAAGAAGAAGTGTGAGGAAGATGAAGAATTAATCTGTTGGAAGAGAAGAATAGTGAGATAAAAGAAAGTAATTTTAACTTTTAATCATTTTTAACGGAAATTTAGATGGTAGGATTGAGTTGCCTGATTTTAAACCAGTAAAATAAATTGTAATCATGAGTAAAATTCAATGATAAATTTGTAATTTATCTATTAGTATAAGTATTGGGAAGACTCTTTTAGGAGATATTATGTCATGTGTCGTTCTTTTTTTATCCACTAAAACTATATATAGTTTTGAGTTTATAATTATTTGGGATATAAACTCAATCCGTAAATTTTATAAAGATTCAATATAAAGAATCTATTTAACTCAATAACTAAATTATAAAATAATTTAAATTACATATTCAATAAAATTAAACTATAAGATTATATTCTAAAGAGAGGGAAAATGAATTTATATGAAATTTTTTTCTTTCTCTTATTCCAACAGAACATAATATTGCCGGGCTTATAAATAGTGCAAGCCTATAACTTGAGAGGCAATAAGTGGATCGAATAAGTTGCTTCTATTAGACCAAAAAGGGAAACATAAAAAAAATAAAAATAAAAAGTTAATTTCTCTTTTGTGTAAAAGGCTTGAATATGAATTTTATGTTCCTCATAAAGGTCACAAAAAACCACATCTCTAAAAGGTTGTTCTATTTTCTATTCATCTTCTTCACATGCTACATAGTTGAAACATGTTAGGATTGCATCAAAACATAGTGATATTCATATTCAAGCCTCAATAGTTTCACTTTTTCATGTTACACGCATCTTGTCGATTTCTCGTGTAAGAGGATGTTTGGTGTGCCACAAATGCCATTTTAGTAACATGAAAATAAGATTACATCCATGCAGATTTAATTTGTTTTATTTTGTATATAGTTTTACCCTCTTTTTATGTGATTTTTTTTTAGTAAAACATGCTTGAATGTTTACTAATTTATTTAAAGAGTGCTGATACAACGAATCCAATTCAGTGCGAGTTATCACAGAATCAAAAAAATTTACTAGTAATTACGAAGAAATTAAGTAGTAATTTCAATATTTAAATTTGTTTAAAACAATTACTATTCAATTTTCCCGTAAGTACTAATGAATTTTCCTTATTCCATGATAACTCTGACAAAACCGAATCCGTGAAACCACGACTCTTATTCAAAAGCTGTCGCTTTTTTGTATGCTTAAGAAGCATTGATAGGAAGAGCACTCTTTTTATTTAAAATTAATTTCCACAGATGAAAAAAAAAAAAAACCAAGTCTAGGTCTATGCAAGAGAGGTGTTTTTGAGTATTTTGGATTGCCTACAAACTATGTTCCAAGAAAGTAGGAAGTTTCAGTCATAACACTAGTTTGATAGTAAAAGAAAACTAACATTTTATTTTAATAAAATAAACAAAACACAAGCTATTTTATACAAAAAATCTAAAAAAATCCGTGCAAAATATAACTAGTGTAATATTGTCCAACGGCCACAAATCGTATCTCAACACAAAGATCTAAGTGAGCTAATTTCTCCACATGACCTTCACTGAAGCTAGAGGCAGAAATGACTACCAGAGTCAATCAGGGAAAGGTAGGAATATTATGAAGAGAGCAGGTTCCTCTATTTGTTCACCAAACTGTCATTGTGGCAAGTCGCATCATCCAGCAACTGGTTTGGAGATTTGTCGCAAGTCGCATCATCCAGCAACAGGTTTGGAGATTTGTAGCGAGTCACATCATCCAGCAACAGGTTTGGAGATTGGTCGCAAGTCGCATCATCCAGCAACAGGTTTGGAGGTTCTTCCTCTTTATTGTCTACGATGACATCTTTAGCACATAAAAAACTTGGCTGATTTGTTGAAGACAGAAGCCTCGCCCACATCCTATCAGTAATCACAACCTTGTTCTGTTTTTCAATGATACGCTGTAAAGCAACCATCCAACAATCATGTCAAATGTAAAATAAGAATTTCAGATATTAAGAGAGAATTTGAAGAAAAAATGTTATCGAACGCATATAGTTTAACAGAGAAATGAATGTTGTTCACAATTGCAGAGAATGCAGCAACATTAACCACAAAGCTCTTTCAAATAATTTTCCATCCTAATAAATGTTAGATGCTTAATGACTTACTGAAAAAAGAAAACAAAATACAGAAGGAGCAGCAGAAAAAAACAGCAGCGAGAAAAGTAAAAGGTTCAAGTTAAAAAGCTAACTACAACAGCTGTTTCAGACAATCTTGGCGCAGACGATAGTGCATGAGCAAGCATCTTAAGACCAAAAATCTGAGACAATTTCTTTGAGCATTTGGAAAATTAAAAACCAAGTCATCATTATATGTACACGAAGGACTCACATAGAAGGGAATGTAAGTTTGTCTGCCATTGACAAGACCAACTGTAAAGCCTGTGTAGCCCGCCATTGCTCCATGCACAGCACTTTGAGCAAGAAGTGTGCAGTACACATTATCAGATGCATTGCTAGGAATAGCACGAATCATGTATGTAGGATCTGCCAGATAAAAAAAATGCTTTTTCATATTAGCAAATGGTAAGCATCTAACCGCAGCCTCTTGGCCTAGAGGTTACCTCAGGATCCTCCATTTAGGATACCTGGGTTCAATCCCTCTCCCCGCCAATGTACCCAAAAAAAACAAGAAGCTTCTGCAACTCAAATATATCAGTGAAAATGTATACCAACCTATAAATTTGAGGTTTATGACCATCTTGTTTTGTTTTGAAAAATGATCCTGCAGAAGACAAGGATAGAACCAATGAATTTATCTGAATATTTCAAGCACTTAAAACAATATGTATGCGTGTCTGTTTTTATACATATTTTGGGATGAAGGAAAATGATTTGCTATGGGGGCTTTATAGTTGGAATCTTCTTACTGTTGCACGACATGATCCCTGTAGGTATCAAGATTACATAGAACCCACATGCTATGTCCTTGGGATCACTTAGAGAGGGGCTTTTAAAAAACCAAATCATATTATTACCGATATTTCAGTCTTAATGAGGGGTACCTTCATCTCTGTCATCCAAATACCCCGAAACATACACTGTAACATTATGCGGATTGTCATATTGCTCCCTCAATAGAAAAGAATCATTCCTAAGTTGATACTAGAAAAGAAAAAGAAAAGAGAAATAATACAAGAGAAAGAAATACTAAGAAATACCTTGATCTTCTGTGATAACCACAGCCCAACATCTTGAAGAAGCTTATTTCCTGAAGCATCCTTAAGAGTCATTGACTGGCTCTCAGATACCAAATCCTGTGCTGCACCTTCAGCAATCACAATAACCATGTGTCCGTTTTCCTTCAATCGTCTCTCAATGAATTCAAAAAGTCCACCCTCCCCTTCAAGATAAAAAGGTGACTCTGGAATCAAGCAACAGTCGACATCTCGGCTTGCAAGAGTAGCATACATCGCAATGAACCCTGCACCACTAATTCAGCTTAGATCCTAGAATTCAAGATTATCATAACCTACTTCCAATTAGCAAATGAAGAAAAGAGAATGCAATACAATACTGTTGTTAACCAGGGAAGGGTAGTTTACAATGGCTATCTTCTGGCTTATAATCTTAATCAAACTCTTGGATCAAATGAAACAAATCCATCAATAATATGTATCAACAGTCACCTCCAAAAGTCGAATATGAATGATGGTAAACTAACATTTTCAATTAAACACTACAACTTATCAGACAAGTAGGCTTTCATGATTTGACAAGAGAAAGAGCTTCTTCGAACTTCATATAACAAAATCTTTTATTTAGAATTTATAAAGGTTATGAGCAGAGAATACTTTTTATCAGTACTAATCAACTAATACTAACACAAATACCCACTGTCAATGATAGAGTAACAAAATCGAGTGTTAACAAGATAATGTAGAAATATCATGCAAGCGCACACGTATAAGTATGGAGGACATAACATTACTTCATGTCCGAGCTATGTATATTAAGATATGATGAACTGGAATAAAAGCAGGAGTATACCGCTGTAGCGACCCATTAACTTCACAACACCAATTCCATTCTCAATACTTTCAGCTTCGACATGTGCTGCATTGATAGCACGTTGAGCCTCCTCAACAGCAGAATCAAAACCAAAGGACTTGTCGATAACCTATCATGTAAGAAACAAGCTTGAGAACGTGGTGATACAAGTATTAACATGTAGCAGCCTTGTAATAAAAGTTGTAATATTTAACTCAGTAACAGTCCAAAAGTAGACCAAGGAGAGAGATTTACAGGAATGTCATTATCAATGGTTTTGGGTATTCCAGCAACTGCAACTTTGAGGCCGCGTCTTCTAATTTCCTGCACAATCAATTATTTAAATCTATATATTGACTATGATTGATTCTAAGGTTTCAAACAAAGAAGGGGGCAAAAGCAGAGCCTATATCCCAGTCTTCAAGATGCGGAATGAGCAGAAGTAACCAATCACTGCTAATATTATACAGAATGAAATTACCTCAAATATAAGAGATGCTCCTCTCTGAGTTCCATCTCCGCCAATTATGTAAACCTAAGTTTTCCCAAAAATTAAATCAATGTCATGTCCAAATCATAATATATGCTTATAACTCTAAACTTGCAAACAAGTTGGTAATAGAATGTATCTTTCAGAAACCTGATTAATTCCCCTATCCTGGATGCTGTCAACTATCTTTGTAGTATCCTGGCCACCTCGTGATGTCCCAATGATGGTCCCACCACGTTTATGGATATCATTCACAACCTTAGGGTTCAAGGGGATTGTATTTTTAGCATAAAAGCCCTTGTATCCTCCCTGCAGATTTCATTGATTATGCCGGGAAAAAAAATCACTTTACACTCAATTCAATGGTGTTAGATTACGGAAAGTCTCAAACTTTAAAACTTGCAGTTGACATAATGGAAGTGAAGTGCGCTTTTATGTCTTCCAAATCAATGGAAGGCATATGAGTCAGCATGCATGCAAGGGGCGGGAAAAAGTCTCCATAACTTTAGAACTTGCAGTTGACATAATGGAAGTAAGCTATGTGTCAGCATGTATGCAAAGAGTGGGCTAACACATTTACTCATGCCAAGCTTTACTCGTTCATCAAGACACATGGTTCAAAATTTATGAGTTTATGGTACTTCAGTAAAGGTAATCCTGCAATTCTGTTTGAAAAGGAAAAAAAAAACAAACACAAACTCATCTAGCGCATGGAGATTTACTTATTAATTAGCATATATGGAATTTCTTTTACATGTGTAAAAGTGATTGTTAAATACAACATGCCTTTTAAATTGAAGGAAAAGGATTATTATAATAATTCTCTCATAAGGTTAAAAAAATTAAAGAGAAAAGTTCAAACACGAAAAGAAAAATTCAATATTTCTAATGCAAAAAGGTATTCAAATTTTCTCAGATCACTAAGAGCCAGAAAGCCCCAGTGATAGCAGCAAAAATCACTCATGGGAAAGAGAAAATGTATGCACAGCATGTAAAACACAACATTTACTTTCCACTGGATCTCACTTTTTGATGGAAGAAAGCTTTCTTCCCCCTGCAGCGGAGTAAGGAGTGATGGGAAAGTAAATTTCACGAAGAGCATTAAAGTAGAGGTTGTAATAGTAACTTACATCTATCCCCAGGATTCTCTTCACACCATACATGTAGTCTAAGCCGCACACTATTTCTCTAATCACAGTGTTGAGTCCAGGGCATAGACCACCACATGTAACAATACAAGCACGAACATCATCTGACTCAAAATACACCTGCAAAACATTAAACATCCAGCATGGTTCACTAAAAACAATCACACTACATCTTTACGATTTCCAATATCATGCATAAGGCACATAAAGGACATACCTTTTGGCGGGGTCCAGCACGTCGGAAATGCATCCCTCTCGGACGATCCTTGTGAACAACAACCTATAGAAGAAGAAAAGAGAAAAGTAACATAAGACTAAACAAAAGTTTCAGCTTTCTATACAATATGTCATGCCTACACTGCTACTCAACCCACCAGGCTACTCTACCTCTAACTCATGAAATGTGCCTCGAGGGTATACACAAAAACCACCTCCAATTTTCAATTCTACATATCGTCATCAGAGGAAAACTATGCCTGTCACCTGGCTTTGAAAATAGTCATGAACTTATTCGAGAAAATATAACCATTAAGACAACTAATTTGCTACCAGTTCTCAGAATCCAAACTATGCTAGCACATATGCCAAGACACTCTTTAAAGCCACATTTTCCGTCAGTATATAGGGCTCTTAGTTATGATATGATTTCCATCCAGACAAATTGAAACTTCCAACATACATGGAAACATTTTTGAACCATTAAAATTTTAAAAAGGTGAAGACACAAGGAAAGGCTGGGTGTGGCTGACCTTTCGTGGAACAGTGTCATCTACATGGACAAAGTACTGCCTGAGAAAACAGAAAATTCCAATGAACACTAATGCAATGTCAACATGAACAGAAAGCAGCAGACGAAAGGATTAGAAACAAAAGTAGAACAATTTGAGAAGAAAAATCAATTTGTTTGGGCAAATGAAGTGAAGACACTTACTTAACAACTGAGTAAGCAGGTTTGTCTTGCAGTGGATTGGGATATACCTGCAACACCAAAAAATAAAATTTAAGAACCGATATGCATCAAACAAGTTCCCTTCCCATGAGACAGTATTAGCAAAGAACAAATCTGACCCATAATGCAATTACAGAGTAAAAGGTAATAATAATCTGCCTAATTTTCTTCTTTTGGCTAAGCATTAATTAGACAAAAGAACCAATATCGCGAACCTTAAACCATTCATAATATAATCTCCAACATACGATCACAAAAGATCAAATAAAATCACAAGATAAACAAAATTAAGAATTATATACTTCCGCCTCTACTTGGCGCAATTTGGAACTTTATATAACACGTTGAGAGAACACAACTCTATAAGCAAATTATTACAGGATCCCATTGGCTGAAAGTGTGAGCTTGATACATTTTAAAGTTCCACATAAAAGAAAATTAGAGAGAAAAAAATGGCATGGATGATTTAAAAACAGAATATCTCACATGAATTTTTTTCTCTAAAAAAGGAAATCTAGAACAGTGATAGGAAAAGGCAGAGAGTTAATTTTCTCGTTTCTTTTGTGAATCCAGAACAATATAACATGGTATAAAATTCAAAACAACCATTTACTTTCTTTTCCTTTTTCCTCACTTTCTTATAAACCAAACAGACAATCAATTAAGGATTAATGCACAATCAATCCACAAACAAATATACGTACATATATAAATACATAGATACATGTAAATACTTCGATATAGACAATATATACGTATAGAGTAAAAACAAAAAACAAACGTACAGGAAGATCAGGAATGTAATCGGTCAAATGAGGAACATCTTCAAGGACATAACCAGCAGGACCAGTCACGATCTTTGGGCTGGAATTGCCTAAGGAACCCATAATTCCTCTTGGGGACCCGATTCGCTTATCTGAACCTGAAACCGAACTCGAACAGAAACTCAGCGAACAGAACTTCCTCAAACCAAGTCTGGGGACCCTAAAACTCGACTGCTAAAAAAGGTGCGATTTCAGACAAGAGGTTGGTGACAAAGCATAAATTGATTCTATTCAGTGGCAGACAAAAAGGAATTTGGAGTGAAAGAAACATGGATATCCATATTTATAGGAGACACGGTTTGACAAGAAATGAAAACAAAAACACAAAAGGAGAGAGAGAGGATTAGATTTTGGTAAAATTAATTGCAAAACAGGTTGCTATATACGTTGTGTAATTGGGTTTTTGAGATCGGTTGACATAGGAGTCAAACAGGTGGCGAGTCAAAACCTTGTTTCCTCCTCTTTATGTGGTTTTTGACAACATACAGTTCATTCAAAAAGTGAAGAAGAACGAAGACGACGAAGAAGAAGAAATTATTTTGTGAATTCAGTAAGTGTGGGAGAATAAATAGACGTGTGGAAGAAAGGTTTGATTTTTCATTTTCGAAAGTTCATAGCTTCTAGATATTTAGTAATAGTAATTTAATATTAAATTAAGATTTTTGTTGAAAGTCACTTTTTATGTTTTTTGGAGAGACTTGGTGCTACGTACATTATTGACGGTTGACTACTGGGGCAAAATGATTCGGGTCGGGTACTTAAGTGGGCTACGTAAGTTTGTGCCACATGCTAAAGAGACAAAATAATAGGGTCACGAGTAAAACTGCATCGAGGTTTGTTTGAAAAGTTCAATTTGAAAAATTCGGTTTAAAATTTGATTAAATTAAATTTGAATTATGATTTTGATTTTGATTTGATTAATTTATTGAATTAAATTTAAGTAATGTTAATTGATTAAATAAGTTTATGAGTCAGTTTAATTTAATAAGTAAATTAAATAAATATTATATTTATTTTACGTATGTTTAATATATATTATAAAACATATATATTTATTTATTTTATTTCAAAAAAATAAATACTAAATTTATTTATTTTATTATCAAAACATTTTTATACTTCATTTCGTTAATTGTTTTGGCTCGTTTTGATCCGTTGTCGAAATATCACAATGCAATTTTTTTTATATTTTTAAATATTTTAAGGGGTAATTTGAGAATTTGTACTATCTCTTCAATTGAGTGATATAGACGATACATTATTTTTATTTTGAATGATGATTTGTTTTTATTATGATATGTTTTAATAATTATAATAAAAGAAATTGATTTATACCAAAAAATTGATTTATAATTAAATTATGTAAAATTAATTTGTATGTTTGAATAATAATTGTTTAAAATTAATTTGTACATTTGAATGGTGATTTTTTTTATATTTTATATTTATAGTTATATATATTTTAAAATTATATATAATTTAAAATTTAAAAATATCGATCAAATTCAAAACGATACACCAAAACAAACCGAAACGAAAAAAATTATATATTTTGTTTAAAATGTATAGATTAATTTAAAAATATTTATTTGAGTTCAAATCATATTCTCTTATTGATCATCATGGATTGAGAAATTATATATATATATATATATATATATATATATATATATATATTTGTCCTTTTGCAGCAAGAAATAAACTTGAAGACGAAGTAGCAAAATCGATAACCTACCAAAATTAACTTCTCATCCGAGCTTGGAATTTTTTTCACTTATTGTTTCATTTAATCTATTTATTATTGTCCCTCATTTTTTTCCCTTTCATTTTAACAGGATGCAGCTTCATGTATGACCCAGTAAGCAATAAGTAATAACCGCATAATTCATGCCCCTTTTTTTTTTTTTTTAATGTGGCTTGCATCATGATATCACAATCCATGTCTTAATATAGTAATACACCATGTCTTTCTTTTTCTAATTTAAAAAAAAAAACATTATGAGTCTTTTTAAAAGAAATTCATTTTTCTTACTCTTTTACATGGGCATAAACATGTATCACTTGACATTTTTATAGATAAAAATTTTATTGATAATATCTATATAATTATTATTTATGTTATTTAATAATTATAAATAAAATTTTACATTTGATTTAAATAAATTTTTACCAATCAATTATTTAATTAATTAATTTCGTGTTTGGTGCACTAAACACGCATAGAAAGTCGTTTTCCAAAGTGGCGGTCCTTAAAAAAAAGGAGGACAAGTCACAAGGATTATGTGACGTGTAAATTTGAAAGAAAAATTTCTGTAAAAGAAAGAAAACACGAGCTTCTTGGAAGGTGCGGTTTGGGCCGCTTCTAGAATAGTAAGAATTAATGCCATATGTTCCCTTTTTGTGGTTCATATGGTCCAACGCAGGCATAATGATTTTTCTTCGGGATGATAACTTTACCTTGATACCCCTAAGATACGATCCTAATAAAAAGGGGTTAGAATCCATTTTTTTGATCAAAGAATGAAAAATTAAAATATCCGTTTAGGAACGAAGGAAAAAAATATATAATATACGATTTGATAAACATGGTATATTATTATATATATTTATAATTAAAAATTTATTATTATTATATATATAACTCATCAATAGTAAAAGTTAAAAACATATGGACTAAACTGAATGCGGATTAAATTTTATTGGTAACAAATCATTTAGTATAGTTTAAAATATTTGTTTTAAATAGATTTTATTTTTTATGCGTGTTTTAACAGATGAATAATGAATTAAAAATAAATATTGATAAAAAAAATTATATTTAAATAAAAAAACGATTGAAATCAAATATGAATTAAATTTTATAAATAACAAATTAATAAGTATAAATAAAAATATTTATTTTTTAATAAATTTTATTTTTTATATTCATAATCATATTATAACGTATCAATAATAAAAAACGAGTAATAATAAAAGTCTCCTCCCTCACCCGTTGGCAATACTATTCATAAATCATAAATGACGTTTTCTTTCAAAAGTAAATAAATAAATAATTAGATAAATGACGCCTACTTGCTTTGATTTTGTTTTGCTTCGAAAGTCTCAAATTGTAACACGTAAAAACCCATTAGCGCGCAGCCACACGATAAAAATGAGACAAAGCCAGGGCAGGAAAACCATAAACACATGGTTGGCTCATTTTTAATTGGACCGACTTTTCATTACATGTGCGAAAGTACTAGTATATGATTAGCCCTTGACGCTAATGCTCTTATATTACATTAATTAATGTGGAATAATTAATAATACAGCATCTCATACTTCTTTTAACATAATACAAATTGATCAGTGCCCTAATTAAATTTTGTTAAAACCATCATAATAGAAGTATGAAAGAAAGGTTAATTTCCGTCAAATTTTGAGGTCAGCTGATAAGCAATATGACCCATTGTAACGATTTTCATTTCTGCAATACATATATGGGTCATCTGTTTTGTCATCTGGCCCATGCCTCACAACAATGCCATGCCCACCCCCTCAAGCCCACCCGAATTTGACAACAAATTCTCCCCAGTTTTTCCCATAATCACCTACAATATATTAAGCCCCCCATGCAACAAAATTCAATGTCTGCATAATGAATTCGTATTCAAAGCAGTATTTGAAATCTCATATTAACAAACTCACAGGAAGGAACACTTGCCTGATTCTTACCCTTTGTTCCATATTCACGCCTCTCAGCATGCAAGGCCATTGAAGGATTGCGAGCTTGCTGCTCCTTTGTCCTGTCCATGGCATTAGTAAGGTGAGAATTTGCGCTGCATTCCGACAACAGATCACCACTCTTCATCATCCATGCCCTCTTACTCTACAGAAATAACAAAATCGTTGGAGACACTCCTGCGGTCGCGGTCCATTTCCAAAACCATTGGAATACCTCGACACAACGGTTTCCTAACATCCATTAGAATCTGATGTAGTGAATAATTCACTCTCCAATAGTCTGGTAACACGTGGATAACTCTCATTTAATAACCAGATGACACGTGACTGCATCCATAACGAGCACGTAGCAGTGCAGATGACGAAGCCATGATCATTCACAGACTTCTCACACGCAAGAATGGAAGCAAGATTTCAGGAACTATGTCATCCCTAAACACGCAACAAGACCCTTCGCCTGAGAAGTGGGATCTCAGAGATCATGCCATCCCCGAGCACGTGGTCAACTTGCCCCTCTGAACTACTATAAAAAGCCCAAAGTATATAGATCTAATCTCAATTTCAAGTTCACCACTGAAACGCTAATACCACAACACTCTATTTTCTCAAAACCTCGCACTAACAAAGACATCGGAGAGTTCTCGGAGGCACCAGCCCAATGGACATTCTCTCGAGTCACATCCACCTCCAACGCTTTACCCACCGCATTGCCAATCATTATGCTAGTCTCTCTATTCATTCCCAATAATTGCAAATAGTGAGCTTGCACCCAAAAAGGGACAAGATTAAAATTGATCTCTTTTATCACCCATAAGTTTTTGTAAAACCAACATATTTTCATGGAGACCCTCTCATTATTCGATCTCTGTCCTATCTTTTTTTCAAACTCAAACAAGAAGGTATTGCATGCTACCTCTTGCGTATACAATCCATCAGTAATCCTCAAAACCTGACGGAAAGCACTATGAATTGAAGCACCTCCCTCCTAAACGTTCTAGTAGACAACACCTTACCTACAAGGCAAAGATTTCCTCTCTTAACCGCTTGCCTTAACATAGAAAATATTATGATTGAAAAATCTGATTAGCATGAAAAAATAAGCAATTAAAAATGAAGAGAGAGAAAGATGAACATTGGGATTTATAGTGGTTTGGCGATGAGTCTATGATCACTTCTTCAATAGGCCTCCTCCCAGTTTACTGAATTTCACTAATCTCAACGATTACACCTGGCTTGAATTTTCGAGTACCAAGCAAACCTTTACACATTGTCTTGCTTTACGGGTAGCAAGAAAACCTTACAAAATAATTCTCTCTCAAACTCTCACTTTTACGCTCTACAGATTTAAACACTACCGAAATCGTAAACACTAAATCTTTAAACTCTGTGTAAAACTAAAACTAAATTCTTTCGTTTTGCTCTTGTACTGAACTCTCTTCAGTGACCACTGATTTATAATTTCAGCCAAGCTTTCACAAAAGACAACTATGAAAACTTCCTTTTTCAGACTAATTCTCTTTTATTGCATATCTTCTAATCTCCAACGGGCACTTCCAGTCAACTCTCCAATCGACCAGTTTTCTATTCAGTAGACAGAGTCTTCAAACAGGTCCTTATAAAAACACTCAAAATCCTCTCCAGTCCACTGGGTGTGTGTAATACCCGTATTCGTAAAGTATGAATAAAGAAGTAATTTGATAAATATGACATGGAGTTAAAATAATATATATACATATATATATATATATATATATATATATATATATATATACACACACACGAAAGATTAATTTTTATAAAATAATTCTTTTGAAAAAAAGGGGACACGTGGATAGTATGTAAGGAAGAAAAAAAAATGGTATTTAAAACAAAAAAAAAACCGTGACAACACCTGGAGTCCAGGTGTTGTCAAAAGGCTTACAAAACCCTACATGGCTTACAACCAAAAAGAGTGAGAATTGGTGGCAAGGGGGTGGCAACTTTATATATATATATATATATATATATATATAGTTTAGTTTAATTTACTTATTTCTTACCAAATCTTGTTTGGTTTTCTTCTAACTTAAATTCAACCTACTCTATTTCTTTAAACACTTAGAGACTGAAAGAAAGTTGAAAGAGTAAAATTTTGAAAGAGTTTATGGGAGAATTTACAGAGAGTCACGGAAAGCTCTAAGAAAAACAAAAGGTAATAATGTGAATTTTTATTTTTGAAATTAACATACATGAAATTTTTTGGAATTCAATGTGGGAATTTTCAAAGCGTGTGAATTATGGAAGAATTGAAGAATAAATTAGAAATTTTAACATAAATATTATATCAGGTGTTGACGATCAACAATCAGAGGAAATTGCTGAAAGAGGCAGAAAAGGCAAGGACACGAGTAGCTCTAAGTGCTACGTGGTGAGTTAGATTTACTTTAAGTAATCAAGATAAATATGAAATATATAGTAAAAATATTTGAATAAATTATTAACTTATGATTTGAGGATAGATGAAATTTGGTTGATGGGTATGACAGGAATAATTGATATGTAGAGAATTATTATATGAGAAGTAACATTATTAGAATAATGAGTCGAATTAATAATGAAGGTAATAAATAAAATTCTTAACGAGCTATGGTTAATGATTTGATATGATATATGAGGAGAATAATTTAGTGAAATTGATCAAATAATAATTTAAGAAGAAGCATGATAGCTAATTTGAATGTCTGAATACATACTTGTTTTTATATTATTGTTTATATGCATATTTAATATCGTTATTCATATGCATATACATGAAATAAAAGAACCAGGAGCAGGGCGGTCTAACTGAAAACCGTGACAGCCGGTATATGCTGGTGAGAAATGAAAATTGTGACAGCCAGTATATGCTAGTGAGAAATGAAAACCGTAACAGGTGGTATATGCTAGTGATAAAAGAACAAAGAAGGCAGCCGATCTAAGATAAAAACATGTCGACATGTGGGAAGACGTTCCCAATAATAATAACATTTAAATTCACACATTGTATTTGCTTGAAATATTGATTCTTATTGTTTGAGATGCTAAAATGCTTTTCATTATTGTAAATTTATTAATAAATGAATGAGTCTCACAGAGAGACAGATATAATAGGAAAGAAATATTAAAGTATGATATGATAAGAACAATCTGAGTGATAGACTATATGCTGTGAACCTCATAATGAGGTAATCATGAGATATAATTGATGATCTCAAGGTGAATAAATATATGAGAAGAAGAGACTGATAAAGAATGAGGATTATGTTATAAGTAGTGATAATAGAATGCTATTATCAAATTATATGTGATATAGACGAATGAATATTGGAAAACTATTTATACAAATTGAATACTTCAGATAAATTTAATTCACTGAACTTGTGAAACTCACCCCTCATTGTTAAATAATTTCAGGTAACAGTTAAGACAGATAGTTTGGTGAGCTAAGATTCAAATGAAGTCATTATTTGTAAGCCACGTGGTCCACATCCTCAGACTAATGAAAAAGAAAAAAATATTTGTAAATATTCATGCATATTATGTTGTATATAATGTTTGAGTTAAGATCTGAATGATGCGTCTCCCATGTTGAGGATTGAGGATTGGTGTAATAATTCCAATTGGTATTATTTTTATTGTTGCATATATGTATCCTGTTAGTATTTTCAAAATGTGACAACACCGTCTCGGGGGTGGCCAACCCGAGATGGGTCATTACAATTTTGGTATCAAAGTATTAGGTTTTATGATTTTGTAGACTGCATAAGAATTTAAAGAAAGTGGAAGATTAAAATAAATTATATTTTAATGAATAATCTGAAGATAACACGTGAACGTGTGACAAGTGCTTAAATATTCATATTTAAGCCCTTAATTTACATTTGTTAAGTTTTTAGTTTATGTTATTTCATGCTATTTTATTTCCTTTTTGTGTTTTTTGTGTTTTTTTAGGTTTTTGGAGAAATGGGAGCATTATGGAAATTTCTGGCTTAAAGAGAAAATTTGGAAAAAACTGGTGTCTGCCTAGTGCGATTGAGCGCAGAGAACTGCAATTGAGCGCAACAGTACTCAAGCACCCATACCAGGATCGAGTGCATCTGCGCTCGAGCGCACCAGTCTGTGATCAAGCGCACACGTGCATCAGTGAAACATTAAAACGACAAAACCTATTTTGGAAATAAGTTACAGTTTTGTTTTACGAGGTTAGGGTTTCCAAATGTTTCAAAACCCTATAAATAGGCCTGTAAACACAGAAAAAATGAGGAGGATTCAGAGAGAGACTTGGAGACGAATTGACGACTCTTCTCCTTAGTATTTTTAGGTTTTTTCTTTCTTTTTATTTTATTTTATGAAGATGTTTAGCATCAAAACCATGTGTAACTAACTTCTTAGTAAGGGCTTGATTGAAACCCTAATTATGTTTACTCAATAATTTAGTATTGGCGCCTTTGCGATATTTATGTTGTGATGCTTAACTTGATTAATGCCTGTTTTTCTTTAAATTCCTCATATGTGTTTAGCTGATCGACATATGCATGGGGGTATGGATTAGTTAGTTGAATTAATTTGGATGACCGAGTCCTAGGTTTAACAATAGTAACAATAGTAACAAAAGAAATCCACGCTGGGTTACTGGGTTAATCGACATGGAAAACCGGGAATATATACCATGCCCTAGGTCTCGTGTGGTTATCGATTTCCACAGATCTTATGCTCTCTTAAGGAACAACTTAGTATACACCATGTTGAATCCCTTAAGAAAGAAAAAAGTTAGAGCATACACTATGCCTAACTCGTTGCTTAGGGAAATCAATAGCTTAAGGAGTATACACCATGCCCTTAGGTTGACAAACATTAGGAATTCATGACATGAGTAAAGTATTGGCATATTGTTTTATTGTGGTTGCATGATTAGTGGTGGATATCAAGTCCCTACGCTTTTATCATCATCGATTCAAACTCAATATTTATTTTTATCGTTTTATATTGTGAAACTAATTCTAAAGCGAAATTCACCAATCCCTGTGGAGATGATCTCGCATTTGCATACTATACTACTCTGTTGACCTTGTGCACTTGCAAGTAAAACCGTTCAATTATTTGCTTATTAATTTAGGTAGATTTTTGCACAAGAAGTTTTTGGCGCTGTTGCCGGGGATTGCGCTAAATTTCTGTTTAGAATTAATTTTCGTTCAACTTTATTTTTCTGTTCTATTTTATTTTATTTCATCAAATATCTGAGCTATTTATTCTTTTTGTTTTCTGTTTTTCTGTTTTATGTGTGCAGCAGAATAATCTCTGCCACTGCGATCAAGCGCAATGCTTGGTGTGATCGAGCTCACTCAGGGCAGAGACTACTCGAACAATAGTACTGAAGCTGCTGTACTGAAGAGTTTCAGCTGATTCATGCAATGGCTTCGATCCAGGAATCCAACCATCTTTTTACTCGATACATAGATTGAGCAGACCATTCGACAAAGGCCTAGAGACAACATTGAGGAGGAAGAAGAAGAATTCGAGGAAGAAGCACCAATGGAGGAACAACTTGATAACCAACTGCCACCAAAGCGAAGACCCATGAAGCAATCCTTCATCCCATAGAACCTCAACTAGCCCTCATTCATTGCTTATCAATGTGAGGCAGAAGGCAATTATTATATATCTCCGCAGATACTCAGTACTTTGACTCATTTCAGGGGTACACCTACTGAGGATCCACATTTATACCTTTGGGAATTCTTTTATCTCTGTAAGTTCCAGCAAATCCAAGGCCTAGATTAAGAGGGAATTAGGTTAATTCTTTTTCCTTTTTCATTAAAAGATAATGCTAAGTTGTGGTACAATTCATTGCCTGCAGTTTCTATCCACACTTGGGAAGAGTTGTCTAGTAAGTTCCTAAAGAAGTTTTTCCCAGCCCAAAAAACAAGACAGATGAGGAAGGAGATTCAATCTTTTTAACAGAGAGATGGAGATTTTTCTTCGAAGCATGGGGACACTTCAATGAGCTGCTTCTCAAATGTCCACATCACAATCTACCTCAAAATGATCTGGTACAAACTTTCTATGAAAGTCTGAGTGACATGAATAAAGGTATTGTAGATTCAGGTTGTGGAGGTATGCTGATGGAAAATAGCAGTGAAGAAGCCACAGAGATTTTTGAGACCTTAAGTGAGCACACCCAACAATTCTCATCCAGAGGTAGACAATGAGTTAAAAGCAAGGGTATATATGAGATGACCTTAAATAATGGATCTTCAAATCAGATGGTTGCTGTGGAAAGAAAGCTAGATATGCTTGTAAAAGCCATGACCGCTCAGAACATCCTACCAAGTCCACCAGCTACACAACTCCAAGTATGTTCTATATGTTCTCATTTTGATCACACTACTGAAACTTTCCCTTTGTATTCATCTACAGATCTAGAGAAAACAAACTATATGGGACCAAACAACTATCATCCCAAGAACAATCCATATGCAAATACCTACAATCCTGGATGGTGAAACAACCTCAACTTTTCATGGAATGACAATCAGAATGCTCTGAACCTTCAAGGGCAGTAAAAGAACTCCCAACCAGCAGCCCAATCAGTTTCAGAATAAAAAAAGAGTAACCTAGAGAGTCTTGTAAGGCAATTAGCAACTCAACAACAATAGTTGATGGCTTCACAAGATCAGTTTATGGCTGAAACAAGACAATTTCGGACTGAGCAAAGACAAACAAATGCACAACATGAGCAAGCTATTAAAAGACTGGAAGTCCAAGTGGGGCAATTGGCTAAGGAGCTGAGTGGAAGAAAGCAAGGTGAACTCCCAGCCCAAACACTACCCAATCCAAGAGGACACCAGCAACTGAAGGCTATCACAATTCTCAAAAATGGAAAGATCATAGGAACCGATGAGCCTGCACAAGCATCTTCAATTAAAACATCCACATCCAAGGTAAGTGAAATAGAGAAGTTGAATGCACCACTCTTCCCTCAAAGGTTAGTAAAGCCAAAGAAAGAAAGTAAATTGTTTGATATCTTTGACACTTTGAGAAAAGTAGTAATTAATATTCCTTTATTAGATGCAATTCAACAAATTCATGCGTATGCTAAATTTTTGAAAGATTGTTGCACTAATAAAAGGAAGTTTCAGGAGCATAAAACAGTGGCTTTAACTAAAGAGGTGAATGTGATATTGTTAAGGAAACTTCCACCAAAGCTAAAAGACCCAGACAGTTTTACCATTCCTTGCAGGATAAGTGACCAGCTTTTTGAGCAGACATTACTAGATCTAGGGGCTGGTGTCAATCTACTACCATACACTATATTCGAGACACTAGGTTTGGGAGAGCTTCAACCAACTTCCATCAAAATGAAATTAACAGACAAAAGCATCAAACGACCAAGAGGTATTCTTGAGGATGTCTTGGTGAAGGTAGGTGAATTTATTTTACCTGCTGATTTTATTGTATTAGATATGGAAGAATGTCCTATACCATTATCTCTGCCCATCATCTTAGGAAGACTCTTTATGAGAACTGTTGATACAAAAATTTGTGTGAAAAAAAGTATCGTAAGTATGAAGGTAAATGGTGAGAAAATAGAATTCAAAATATTTGATGCATTAAAATTACCCAAAGATAATATGGAATGCTTTAATGTATGTATGATGCAAGGTATTGTTGAGAAAGCTTTTCAGGTCCAGCACATTAATCCGTTGGAGACAACCCTCACCCATAGTTTCACAAGATCGAATATTGAGCCTAAATCTGAAGATGTAACTGATGACATCATTGAAGCTGTGCACCTCCTTGAGGCCTCTCCAAAGCATCCAAGTAAGTACACCTCTCCATTAGAAACTTGTGTGCCTACTAATGCTACTCTTCTCAGGGATGCACAAAGAAGACTTAACCCACACATGAAGGAGGTTGGTATCACATGAAGGACAATAGTGAGAAGGTGCATTGTCTGGCTGAAGACGTAAAACTTAGCGCTCATGGGAAACACCCCACAGCATATCCTTTTATTTTTGTTGTTTTTTATATTTCTTATTACTGTTTATTTTTAGTATTTTCTGTTTTCCAGTATTACTTTAATATTTCTTTTTTAGGGACAATGTATGCATCAGTTCAAGTTTGGAGGTGTGCTATGAGCCATGCCGGTCAAGCTAGTTCTCCATCTCCCAGGTCAGCTCTTTCTATGATTTTTCACATTGTGGACAATGTGTAATTTAAGTTTGGGGGTATGGGAGACACATTCACATACATTTTGTCCCAGTTTTTATTTATTTATTTATTATTGTTTAAAAGAAAAAATAAATGCATGTTCATGTTGTTTTGAATTTTGGTTGATCTAAACAAATACCGTGATATGATTTCATTAGTAAGCTTAAAATCTTGAACACATGATCTGATAATAGAGTTTTAAAGTTAGTTATTTACTTTAGGCATTTAAGAATTCACATGTTTGATCTAATCAGACACGAGCACATTAGCATATAATTGTGTAAGGTATGACATATGATTTTAATGTGTATGTTTCCATGGCTTAACTGAAACTGAATGACTTGTTGGATGAACATTGTGGCATAGAAAAGAAGAAAAAAAAAATTTGCACAAAAAGAGAAAAATGCTCATGATGATCATTAATAAACTTTTCACTGAGTAACTGGACCTCTTACCTCAATAAGTAGTGAGTGTTCATGTCAAAAGGTGAAAATTTTGCTCATAATGATCATTAATAAACTTTTCACTGAGTAACTGGACCTCTTACCTCAGTAAGCAGTGAGTATTCACATCAAAAGGTGGGAATTTTGCTTGGTAGCATTAAGGCCAGTTTAGTTTCGTAGCCTTTTTTACTCGAGTTATTAAGTCCTTAGGGGTGTTTTTACACCTAATGCCCTAAAACTATCTGGTTTGGGAGTCATTGACTCAACACTCGCTACATTGGTCAATTAGAAAGCTTAAGGGAATTAAACATGGCAAAGCCTCTGTAATACCCATATTTGTAAAGTAAGGATAAATAAGTAATTGAATAAATATGTCATGAAATTTAAAATAAAGTCTATATGCAAAGTTTATTAGTATTTGACTAAAGCAATTCTAAAAAAATAAAATAAAATAAAAACTGAACACTAACAACGTGGTAGCAGGTGGCAACACTTGCTGCCAAGTCTAATGTGATTATGCCAAGTTAAAGTAATGCTTTCCCAAATTTAATGGATGATGGCCAAGTATAAAGCATAAAGAGAAAGAAATTATTTTGTTTTGCAAAGACAATAATTTTGTCTTGCAAGTGTCCAATTTATAGAATAATTTAAAGAATGTGATTGTTGACTTGGCAAGCAACTTCTAAAGTTGCAAGAGGAAGCTTGATATCAATTTCCTATATATATGAGAACTAGCGAATTCGTACGGAATGAAAAAAATTGAGTTTTCTTTCCATTTTTTCTCTGAAACACTTGGGAGTTCAAAGAAAAGTTGGAAGACCAAAATTTTGAAGGAATTTTCGGGAATATTTTATTTTATAAAGAATTACGAGAAGATATCAGCAGAAGATGTTGACTATCTACAACGGGAGAAATTTTTGAGAAGATCGGGAAAGACAAGAAAGTGACCCACGGGTGGCTTTAAGCGCTACGGGGTGAGTTAGATTTACTTTTAGTAGTCTAAATAAAAAAATCAATTATTTGGTGATAATATTAAATTTAATTATTAAAGTATGCTTGGGTGATAGATGAAAAATTGATTTATGGGTATGATAGGAAATTTGGTCAGGTAGAAATATTTTTCGGTGAGAAATGATATTTTTGGAAATCATAAGTTTAATTGAGAATAATAGCAATAAATAAATTAGTGATGAGACGTATTGATGTTTTAATACGAATTATGATGAGATGAATTTTAGTGGATCTTGACAAATTTTGGTGGATGATGAGATGAATTTTAGTGGATCTTGACAAATTTTGATGGATGATTTAAGATGAAATTTAATGGATCTTGACAGACTTTAATGGATTATTTGATGTGATTTGGGAAGAGAATAATTTAGTAGAATTTTTATATAATTTGATAAAAATCATGATGATTAGATGTGAGGAATTTTTAAAGAAACTTTGTTATATAAATTTGTGGATAATCAAGATAGCCAATTTAAGTGGTTTGAATTTTTATATTGTTTTTATAGTACTGTTTATATTACTGTTTCATATCATTGTTCATGTGCATATGCATTTAATAATATAATCGAAAGAACTGGGAAGGCAGTCGGTTTAAGGAAATAACCGTGACAGCCGGTATATGCTGGGATGAAAAGTAAAAACCGTGACAGCCGATATATGCTGGGATGAAAAGTAAAAACTGTGACAACCAGTATATGCTGGGATGAAAAGTAAAAACCGTGACAGCCGGTATATGCTGGGATGAAAAGTGAAAACCGTGACAGCTGGTATATGCTGGAATTAACCGGGAAGGCAACCGGTCTGATGAGAATAAAAGAACCGAGAGGGCAGCCGGTCTAAGATGATAACAACCTGTCGATAAGTGGGAAGACGTTCCCATCATAATCATTCATGCAATTGCATCTGTTTTAACTATTGTTGCATTATTGAAATGCTGAGATGTGTTTTAATTATGGCTGCATGATTGAAATATTGAGGTGTGATTTATTATCGTGAAAATAATTATAGATGATTGAGTCTCGCAGAAAGAGACAGTTATGATGAAAATATTACTGAAAAGCTGAGATGAGGTGTATTGTCGTGTATGATGGCTGAGTCTCATAAAAAGAGACAGCTATGATAACGAGATTATTGAAATGCTTAGATGTGGCATATTATTGTGAATTTACTTATAGATGGTTGAGTCTCATAGAAAGAGACAGTATGGTGATAATACTTATCTAAATGATAGACTTTATGATGTGAACCTCATTACGAGGTAATTATGAGATAATTGATGATCTTAAGGTGGACCAATGATTGAGAAGAAGAGATTGATAGAGAATAAATCTTATGATATGTGTAATGATAGTAGAAAGTTGTCATCAGGTTATGTGAAAAATAAAAGATTAAATATTAAAGGACTATTTATGGAATTTGGAATACTTTTAGTAAATTTAATTCACTGAGCTTGTGAAGCTCACTCTTCATTGTACAATGATTTTTAGGTAGCAGGCTTGGTAAATAGTTTGGTGAGTTGAGGTTCAGAAGAAATCATTTTCTGTAAGCTGTGTACGTGTCATCATTCTCAGACTAATGTGAAAATAAAAATGAAAAATTTATTTGTAAATCTTCATGCATTTTACAAATTGATGTAAAGTTCTTTTGGTGATATTTTATTGTTGCATATATATGTCGTGCTGGGATTTTCAAAATGTGGCGATACCGTCTCGGAGGTGGCCAACCCAGGATGGGTTATTACAATTTTGGTATCAGAGCATTAGGTTGTATAATTCTGTAGACTGCATAAAAAGTAAGAAAGTGGAAGATTAAAATAAATTATAATGAACAGTCTGAGAATGACACGTGGACGCGCTAGAGCTAGAGTTAGAATTGTTGATTTGAAAGGGTGTGGTAGGCCCACAATATTTTTGATAAGTCGAGGTTGAGTCTGAATCTGTTGTTCCTTGAAGGGGAACATGTTGATAATATGATTAATATTAATAATATAATTGAGGTATGAGAGAATCTGAAGTTGAAAGAGATGAGCTAAGATAAGCTCTTACTCATGCTTTTGAGAAAATGAATGTATCAGATGATCAAGTGGATAACTTATAGCATAGACTTGATAAGCAGACTAAGACAGTGCCTGAAGTTGTTAATCCAGTAATGGTAGACACTTAAAAAGGGGAAAAAGTGGATTTATGCATAAGATCAGGGAAATATAATTAAGCTAAATGCTTTGTTGTTTAAAAGATCTATGAATCATTTTACACTTAAGTTTCGGAGAAATATATGGAGACATTATTTAGTATTTTACGACAGATGATTGCCTTTACTTTATTTGAGTTAGAAATAGACGTTTTGTGAATGATGGAAGGATATTCTTCCCAAGGTAAGTACAAAAATTGATAAACCCTTAATCTGAAATAGGTTTAAGGAGGTTTCCTTTGATAAATATTTTCCTTAGACCTTTAGAGCCCAACAAGATAGAGATTTTATTTATTTGAGATAAATAAGTTGACTGTGGCTCAGTATGATAAGAGATTTGTGGTTGTACCGGAAATGATAGACTAGAGAAGAAGAAGTGTAAGAGGTTCAAAGATGAACTATGTTTTAAGATTTGATCGAAACTATTTTACACAAAGCATATGAATTATATCAGATTGGTGGATATATCATTTCAGATTGAGAGAGATGTGATGGAGTTTAAAGGAAAGAAAAAAAAATGTGGTTAAAGAGACTTAAACATAAAGATTATAGAGGTAGTGGTAGTATGAGTGTACAGGGTAAGAGACCACCCCAAATGAGGCATTCCTTGTTACAGGAAACTGAAGTACAGAGTCAGAGGCAAATAGAATCTTATGCTTATATATCTTAAAATACTATTGGTGGGACCCTTAGATTTGGGAGACAGATGATGGGAATTGGAAGTCATGGTAGAGGAAGTAAGTATGTCACCAAGTGGAAGTGGCAATCTGATGTATGATTGGGATATAAAAGTTTATTAAATTATATTTAGATAAAATATTTATCCCATAATTTTTAAAATTGAAGTGTTTTATGTGTAGAGAAAATGGACTTGTCAATGTTGGTTGATCTTGATGTAACCCACTCTTCTGCATCCAGTATTCATATAAAGTCTATTGAAGTATGTGTTAGTCCTTTGATGCAAAAATATTTTGTTGAAGTTTTCACTAAAGATGGAGTGATAATCATAAATATTTACAACGGTTGTGTGATTCATATTAGCAATAGAAAATCTGAAGTTGATTTATATTATTTGAATATGATTGATTGTTTCAAAAAGAATGTAGTGTTCAAGATGTGGATATGAGGAGTGTAACCTTCAGATAAAACATAAAACACTCTCGAACTATTTTATTTTGCTATGACCACTAGGAGATGGTTGAAGAAGGGTTGTGAGAAGTACTTGGCATACATAATAAATTCCAAAAAGGAAAATAGGAAGAAATCTTAGTGATGAAAGAATATTCTAATGTAATTCTTGATGAGTTGCCTAGATTGCATCCCAGTAGATAGATTAAATTCTCTATTGATATGATACCAGGATCATCGCATATATTTAATAGCGAATTCGTAGGGAATGAAAAAAATTGAGTTTTCTTTCCATTTTTTCTCTGAAACATTTGGGAGTTCAAAGAAAAGTTGGAAGACCAAAATTTTGAAGGGATTTTCGGGAATATTTTATTTTATAAAGAATTACGAGAAGATATCAGCAGAAGGTGTTGATTATCTACAACGGGAGAAATTTTTGAGAAGATCGGGAAAGACAAGAAGGTGACCCACGGGTAGCTTTAAGAGCTACGGGGTGAGTTGGATTTACTTTTAGTAGTCTAAATAAAAAAATCAATTATTTGGGGATAATATTAAATTTAATTATTAAAGTATGCTTGGGTGATAGATGAAAAATTGATTTATGAGTATGATAGGAAATTTGGTCAGGTAGAAATATTTTTCGGTGAGAAATGATATTTTTGGAAATCATAAGTTTAATTGAGAATAAAAGCAATAAATAAATTAGTGATGAGACATATTGATGTTTTAATACGAATTATGATGAGATGAATTTTAGTGGATCTTGACAAATTTTGGTGGATGATGAGATGAATTTTAGTGGATTTTGACAAATTTTGATGGATGATTTAAGATGAAATTTAATGGATCTTGACAGACTTTAATGGATTATTTGATGTGATTTGGGAAGAGAAGAACATAGTGAAATTTTTATATAATTTGATAAAAATCATGATGATTGGATGTGATGAATTTTTAAAGAAACTTTGTTATATAAATTTGTGGATAATCAGGATAGCCAATTTAAGTGGTTTGAATTTTTATATTGTTTTTATAGTACTGTTTATATTACTGTTTCATATCATTGTTCATGTGCATATGCATTTAATAATATAAACGAAAGAACTGAGAAGGCAGCCGGTTTAAGAAAATAACCGTGACAGTCGTTATATGCTGGGATGAAAAGTAAAAACTGTGACAGCCGGTATATGCTGGGATGAAAAGTACAAAACCGTGACAGCCGGTATATGCTGGGATAAAAAGTGAAAACCGTGACAACCGGTATATGCTGGAATTAACTGGGAAGGCAGTCGGTCTGATGAGAATAAAAGAATGGAGAAGGCAGCCGGTCTAAGATGATAACAACCTGTTGACAAGTGGGAATACGTTCCCATCATAATCATTCATGCAATTGCATCTGTTTTAACTATTGTTGCATTATTGAAATGCTGAGATGTGTTTTAATTATGGCTGCATGATTGAAATATTGAGGTGTGATTTATTATCGTGAAAATAATTATAGATGATTGAGTCTCGCAGAAAGAGACAGTTATGATGAAAATATTACTGAAAAGCTGAGATGAGGTGTATTGTCGTGTATGATGGCTGAGTCTCATAAAAAGAGACAGCTATGATAATGAGATTGTTGAAATGCTTAGATGTGGCATATTATTGTGAATTTACTTATAGATGGTTGAGTCTCATAGAAAGAGACAGTATGGTGATAAGACTTATCTAAATGGTAGACTTTATGATGTGAACCTCATTACGAGGTAATTATGAGATAATTGATGATCTTAAGGTGGACCAATGATTGAGAAGAAGAGATTGATAGAGAATAAATCTTATGATATGTGTAATGATAGTAGAAAGTTATCATCAGGTTATGTGAAAAATAAAAGATTAAATATTAAAGGACTATTTATGAAATTTGGAATACTTTTAGTAAATTTAATTCACTGAGCTTGTGAAGCTCACTCCTCATTGTACAATGATTTTCAGGTAGCAGGCTTGGCAAATAGTTTGGTGAGTTGAGGTTCAGAAGAAATCATTTTCTATAAGCCGCGTACGTGTCATCATTCTCAGACTAATGTGAAAATAAAAATGAAAAATTTATTTGTAAATCTTCATGCATTTTACAGATTGATGTAAAGTTCTATTGGTGATATTTTATTGTTGCATATATATGTCGTGCTGGGATTTTCAGAATGTGACGATACCGTCTCGGGGGTGGCCAACCCGGGATGGGTCGTTACAGCCTCATAATAAAAGAAAGAAGGAAATAAAACTATGTCATTGTTGTTCATTCTGAAAGGAAATTCGGTGAATCTTGAGACATGAAGACATTACACATTGAAGTTATTTGGAAGCTTCATTTTTTATGTGCTAGTTCACTTTACACTGAATCGGACTTATGATGCCTTAGCCTGCC
The DNA here is from genome assembly GCA_023935145.1 of Bretschneidera sinensis. NCBI lineage: Eukaryota > Viridiplantae > Streptophyta > Magnoliopsida > Brassicales > Akaniaceae > Bretschneidera > Bretschneidera sinensis. Next base: position 20,454,270 of record CM043701.1, read on the forward strand.
TCTTGTAGGCAATTAGATTTTGAAATTTCTATTCATATAGGTTTATATATTTTTTAAGCTTGCTCATGAAAGAATAACATGGTTTTGTGTGATACCTAAATTTTTCAATACCATGAATAATGGATTTATCTTTGTGTACTTTGTTTTTTTATTTAGTTTTTAGTTTCATATTGCTAAGGAACTAGCAATATGTAAGTTTGGGGGTGTGATAAGTGCTTAAATATTCATATTTAAGCCCTTAATTTACATTTGTTAAGTTTTTAGTTTATGTTATTTCATGCTATTTTATTTCTTTTTTGTGTTTTCTGTGTTTTTATAGGTTTTTGGAGAAAATGGAGCATTATGGAAATTTCTGGCTTAAAGAGAAAATATGAGAAAAGCTGGTGTTTGCCTAGTGCGATCGAGCGTAGAGATCTGCGATCGAGCACAACAGTACTCAAGTGCCCATGCCAGGATCGAGCACACCAGTCTGTGATTGAGCGCACACGTGTATCAATGAAACATTAAAATGGCAGAACCTATTTTAGAAATAAGTTAGGGTTTTGTTTTACGAGTTTAGGGTTTCCAGATGTTTCAAAACCCTATAAATAGGTCTGTAAACACAGAAAGAAGGGAGGAGGATTTGGAGAGAGACTTGGAGACAAATTGATGACTCTTCTTCTTAATATTTTCAGGTTTCTTCTTTCTTTTATTTTATTTTATGAAGATGTTTAGCATCAAAACCATGTGTAACTAACTTCTTAGTAAGGGCTTGACTGAAGCCCTAATTATGTTTACTCAATAATTCAGTATTGGCGCCTTTGCGATATTTATATTGTGATCCTTAACTTGATTAATGCCTATTTTTCTTTAAATTCCTCATATGTTTTTGTCCGATCGACATATGCATGTGGTATGGAGTAGTTAGTTGAATCAATTTGGATGAACGAGTCCTAGGTTTGACACGTCGGGTTCTTGAGTTAATCAACATGGGAAACCGGGAGTATATACCATGCCCTAGGTCTCATATGGTTGTCGATTTCCATAGATCTTATGCTCTCTTAAGGAACAACTTAGTATACACCATGTTGAATCCCTTAAGAAAAAAAGAGTTAAGAGTATACACCATGCCTAACTCGTTGCTTAAGGAAATCAATAACTTAAGGAGTATACACCATGACCTTAGGTTGACAAAAATTAGGTATTTATGACATGAGTAAAGTATTGGCATATTGTTTTATTGTAGTAGCATGATTAGTGGTGGATATCAAGTCCTTATGCTTTTATCATCATCGATTCAAACTCAATATTTATTTCTATCGTTTTATATTGCGAAACTAATTCTAAAGCAAAATTCACTAATCCCTGTGGAGATGATCTCGCATTTGCACACTATACTACTCTATTGACCTTGTGCACTTGTAAGTAAAACCATTCAATTATTTGTTTATTAATTTAGGTAGATTTTTGCACAACAACGTGCCAGAGCTATAGTTGTTGATTTGAAAGGGCATGGTAGGCCTCCAATATTTTGACAAATCGAGGTTGAGTCTAAATCTGTAATTCCTAGAAGGGAACATGTTGACAATATAATTGATATTAGTAGAGGTGTGAGAGAATCTAAAGTTGAAAGAGATGAGCTAAGATAAGCTCTTGCACATACTATTGAGAACATGAATGTAACAGATGATAGAGTTGATAGTCTATAGCATAGACTTGATGAACAGGCTGGAGTGGTGCCTAAGGTAGATGTAAATCCAGTAATAGTAGTCGTTCAAAAAGGGGAAAAGTGAGTTTATGCACGAGATACAGGGAGATTGTTTTGTTAGATATATTAAGTTGAATGCTTTGTTGTCTAAAGAATTTATGAATCCTTTTGAGCTTGAGCTAGGGGTGAAGCATGTAGAGAGATTATTTGGTACTTTACCAATGACTAACAAACAGAGAGTCACCTTTGCTTCATTTAAGTTAGAATGAGAAGCTTTAGAATGATGGGAGGATACTCTTCATAGGGTAAGTGCATATGTTGATAGACCCTTTAACCTGAAATAGGTTTAAGGAGGTTTTCTTTGATAAATACTTTCGTTATACTTTTAGAGCCCAACAAGAAAGAAATTTTATTTATTTGAGGCACATATATTGACTATGATTCAATATGATAGGAGATTTGTGGCTTTGTCGATGTTTGTACCAGAAATGATAGACCTAGAAGAGAATAAGTGTAAGAGATTCATAGATGAACTATGTTTTAAGATTTGATCGAAACTATCTTACATGAGGCATATGAATTATGTCAGGTTGGTGGATAGAGCCCTTCAGATTGAGAAAGATGTGATGAAGTTTAAGGGAAAGAGAAAGAGTGTTTAAAGAGGCTTAGACATGAAGGTTCTGGAGGTAGTGGTAGTATGAGTGTACAGGGTGAGAGACTACCCCAGATAGAGCGTTTCTTGTTACAAGGAATTGTAGTATAGAGTCGGAGGCAAACAAGATTTGTTGCTTCTGTAGCTCAGAGTACTATCGGTGGGACCCTTAGATTTGGGAGATAGGTTATGGGAACTGGGAGTCATGGTAGAGGAAGTAAGTATGTCATGAAGGGGAAGTGGTAATCTGATGTATGATCGAGAGACAGAAGTTTGTTATAGATGTAATCAGATAAGATATTTATCCTAGAATTGTCCTAATTTGAAGTGCTTTGTATGTTGAAAAGGTGGACATATCAATGTTGGTTGATCCTGGTGCAACCCATTCTTTTGCATCCAATGTATTTATGAAGTTTATTAATGCATGTGTTAGTCCTTTGATACATAATAATATTGCTTAAATTCCCACTAGAGATAAAGTGATAATCATAAATGTTTACAAGGGTTGTGTGATTCGTATCAGTGATAGAGAATCCAAAGTTGATTTATTACCTTTGAATATGATAGATTTTTATTTAATTTTGGGAATGAATTGGTTGTCGAAGTATTACGCTTGCGTTGATTGTTTCAAAAAGAATGTAGTGTTCAAGATATAGACATAAGGATTTTAACTTTCAGAGAGAACATAAGATACTCTCAAACTATCTTATTTTGTTTTAACTACTAGTAAATGGTCAAGAAAAGGTTGTGAGGGATATTTGGCATACGTGGTAGATTTTAGAAATGATAGTAGAGAGTTGGAAGAAATCTTAGTATTGACATATTTTTTTGATGTATTTCTTGATGAGTTTTTTAGGTTGCCTCGCAGTAGGGAGATTAAATTCTCTATTGATGTGATACTAGATTCATCACATTTATCTATAGCACCTTATAGACTGACACCGACTGAGTTGAGAGAGTTGAATGTACTATTTTAAGAATTGTTAGATAAACAATTTATCAGACTTAGTGTGTTTGGAGAGCCTCTGTATTGTTGTGAAGTAGAAAGATAAAATGATGAGATTGTGTATAGACTATAGCCAGCTGAATAAGATTCCCATTAAGAACAAATATCCTTTGACTAGGATAGATGATTTGTTTGAACTGTTGAAGAGAGCAAGGGTCTTTTCGAAGATAAACCTGAGATCATGTTATCACCAATTAAGGATAAATGAGGGAGATGTGCCTATGACTACTTTTAGGACACGTTATGGTCATAAGTTCTTGTGATGCCATTTGAGTGGACTAATACTCCAGCAATATTCATTAACTTGATAAATAAAATGTTTAAACCATTTCTTAATAATTTTGTGATTGTGTTCATTGATAACATCTTGGTGTATTCTAAGACTAAACAAGAGCATGTAAAACGTTTAGAAATTGTGTTGGAGATTTTGAGGAAAGAGAGATTGTATGCTATAATTTTTTAAATGTGAATTTTGGCTAGATGAAATAACTTTCTTGGGGCATGTAATATCTGGAGATGGCATAACAGTTGATCTATAAAAAGGTAGATGCAATGTTAAGTTGGGAGAGACCAACTAATATGACTGAGATTGGAATCTTCTTAGGGTTAGCTGGTTATTATAGAAGATTCTTTCAAAAATTTTCTATTATTGTAGTACTATTGAATAGACTGACCAGGAAAGAGGTGAGATTTGTATGGTGTGGGAAGTGTGAGAAAAGTTTCCCATTACTAAAGGAAAAATTAACTACAGCTCCAGTATTGGTGCTTCCTTCTGGTGATGAAGGATTTGTGGTGTATAGGGATGCGTCACATCAATGGTTGGGATGTGTGTTGATGTAACAAGGGAAAGTCATGGCCTATACTTCTAGGCAATTGAAGAATCATGATAGAAATTACCCCACCCATAACTTAGATTTGGCTACCATAGTGTTTAATTTAAAGATTGGAGATATCATCTATATGGAGCCACTTGTGAGATATTCATTGATCATAAGAGCTTGACATACTTACCTACCCAGAGAGAGTTGAATTTGAGGCAAAAATGGTGGATGGAGTTGATTAATGACTATGATTATACAATTCACTATCATCTAGAAAAGGCGAAGGTGGTAGTTGATGCATTGAGTAGAAAATCTATAAGAATATTGACTGCTATTGAAAGTCATGATGTGTAATCGATGATAGATTAAGATAGATAAGAATGAAGTTGAATATCAGTGATAGAGGATCATTGTTAACAAATATGGTTGTACAGTCATCCATAGTAAAATGCTTGTTAGAGATGCAAAATAGAAATGAAGAGATAGAAAAGATTAAGCATTGAGTGCTTACTAGAAAGCAATATGAGTTCAAAATTTGATATGAGGGTATTTTGGTATTGGAACATAGGATTTGTGTTCCCAATGATACGGAGTTGAGAAAGAAGATATTGAGAGAGGTACATGATGATGTATATTCGATGCACTTGAGTAACAATAAGATGTATAGAGGATTGAGACAAAATTACTGGTGGTCAGGATTGATGAAGGATGCAGCTGAATATAATTATAGATGTTTGGTTTGTCAGCAAGTAAAATCAGAGAACAAATATCCAGGAGGCTTACTATAGTCTCTTCTTGTGCTAGAATGACCATAGAAAAATGTGAGTATGGATTTTGTTTCTAGATTTTCCCATAACTAGAGAGGTCATGCTACAGTTTAAGTGATAGTAGATAGATTTTCTAAGTCATCTCAATTTCTTCCAATTAAAACTAATTGGAGTCCTAAAAAGGTGGCTGAACAGTATGTAGCTAAGATTGTGAGGTTGTATGGAGTTCTATTGAGCATAGTGTCAAATAGAGATGTTAGAGTTACTTATTGGTTTTGGAGAGGCTTTCAGAAAGCCACAGGTACGCAGTTAAAATTCAGTAAAACTCTTTATCCTCAAACAGATGAGCAGACATAATGAATTATTAAAATACTAGAAGATATATTAAAGGAAAATATGAGGAGTTTTCAGTAAGTTTGGATGCTTACTTGTCGTTGATTGAATTTTCTTATAATAATTAACATCAAACTAGTATTGGAATGGCACCATTTGAAGTTTTATATGGTAGGAGATGTAGAACTCCAGTATGCTGGGAAGAAGTGGGAGAGAGAAAGATATTTAGTCCATAAATGATAGATTTGACTACTAAGAGAATCAAACTGGTTGGAGAAAACCTTAGAGCAGCACAAAACAGACAAAAGAGATATGCTGATAATAGAAGACAACCTCTTGAGTTTCAGGTTGATGACTGAGTATTTTTAATATATCTTCGTAGAAGGGTGTATTGAGGTTTAAAAAGAAAAGAAAGTTGAGTCTGAGATTTGTGGGGCCATTTGAGGTGATTTAGAGAGTTGGAACAGTAACATATAGATTGGATTTGCCTCCACAGTTAAAGTAATTACATAATGTGTTTCATGTGTCACTTTTGAGAAATTACTTACATGATGAATCTCATAGTATCTCGAATCAGGCGATAGAACTTCAGGAAGATTTGACCTTTATGCAAGTACCGGTCAGAATTCTAGACAAAAAGGAACAAGTCTTACGTAATATAGTTATTCATTTGACCCAAGTATTATGGCAAAACAAAGATGTTGAAGAAATTACTTGGGAGCATGAAGCAAGAATGAGGAAAGAATACCCCCGACTCTTTCATGAATTAGGTAAAGAAATTTTGGGGACAGAATTTTTGTAAGGTGGGTAGAATTGTAATACCCGTATTCGTAAAGTAAGGGTAAAGAAGTAATTTGATAAATATGACATGGAGTTAAAATAATGTGTGTGTATATATATATATATATATATATATATATATATATATATATATATATATGAAAGATTAATTTGTATAAAATGATTCTTATGAAAAAAAAAAAACGGACAGGTGGACAACATGTAAGGAAGAATGAGAAAAAAAAAAGAAAACAAAAAAGAGTGAGAATTGGTGGCAGGGGGTGACGACTTTATATATATATACATATATATATATATAATTAGTTTAGTTTAATTTACTTGTTTCTTACCAAATCTTGTTTGGTTTTCTTCTATCTTAAATTCAACCTACTCTATTTCTTTAAACATTTGGGGACTGAAAGAAAAGTTGAAAGAGTAAAATTTTGACGGGCTTTGCGAGAGAATTTTACAGAGAGTCACGGAAAGCTCTAAGAAAAACAAAAAGTAATAATGTGAATTTTTATTTTTGAAATTAGCATACATGAAATTTTTCGGAATTCAATGTGAGAATTTTCAAAGGGTATGCATTATAGAAGAATTGAAGAATAAACTAGAAATTTTAACATAAATATTATATCAGGTGTTGAAAATCAGCAATCGAGGGAGATTGCTAAAAGGAGCAGAAAAGGCAAGGAGGTGATCCACGAGTAGCTCTAAGTTGATATGTAGAGAATTATTATATGAGAAGTAATATTATTAAAATAATGAGTCGAATTAATAATGAAGGTGATAAATAAAATTCTTGACGAGTTATGGTTAATGATTTGATATGATATATGGGAGGAGAAGAATTTAGTGAAATTGATCAAATAATATTTTGAGAAGAAACAAGATAGCTAGTTTGAATGTCTGAATACATGCTTGTTTTTATATTATTGTTCATATGCATATTTCATATCATTATTCATATGCATATATATGAAATAAAATAACCAGGAGGAGGCCGGTCTAAATGAAAACCGTGACAGCCGGTATATGCTGGAAATAAATGAAAATCGTGACAACCGGTATATGATTGTGAGAAATGAAAAACCGTGATAGTCAGTATATGCTGGTGAGAAATGAAAACCGTAACAGCCGGTATATGCTGGTGATAAAAGAACCAAGAAGGTAAGCTGTCTATGATAAAAACATGTCGACATATGAGAAGACGTTCCTAATAATAATAACACCTAAATTCACGCATTGCATTTGCTTTAAATATTAATTCTTATTGTTAGAGATGCATTGTAAATTTATTGACAAATGAATGAGTCTTACAGAGAGATAAATATAGTGGGAAAGAAATATAAAAGTATGATATGATAAGAACTATTTGAGTGATAGACTATATGCTATGAAACTCATAACAAGGTAATCAGGAGATATAATTGATGATCTCAAGGTGAATAAATATATGAGAAGAAGAGACTGATAAAGAATGAGGATTATGATATGAGTAGTGATAATAAAATGCTATTATCAAATTACATGAGATATAGACGAATGAATATTGGAAAACTATTTATACAAATTGAATGCTTCTAGTAAATTTAATTCACTGAGCTTGTGAAGCTCACCCCCTCATTGTTAAATAATTTCAGGTAACAAGCATGACAGATAGTTTGATGAGCTGAGATTCAGACGAAGTCATTATTTGTAAGCTACATGGTCCACATCCTCAGACTAATGAAAAAGAAAAAAAATATTTGTAAATATTCATGCATATTATGTTGTATATAATGCTTAAGTTGAGATTTGAATGATGTATCTCCCCTGTTGAGGGTTGATGATTGATGTAATAATTGTAGTTGATATTATTTTTATTGTTGCATATATGTGTCGTGCTATGATTTTCAAAATGTGACAACACTATCTTGGGGGTGACCAATCCGGGATGGGTCGTTACAGTGTACGATTAGTCTCTCACCCTGTCGCACGGGTTTGCTACTGGCTCCTCTGCCCTGTCAGCAATCTTTATCCTTCACTCTCTTGGATTCTACGATCAATCCTCATATGTCGAATCTTCCCAAATAAGTATGAGTTTATTACTAAACACCTGCACACTTAATTAAACTCGTAAAACAAGTTTTATCTATATCAAATCCAAATTTTAGGATATATTAAAATATTATATCCTAACATCCACCCTAATCAATATACCTTTTGTCTCTTCATCAGTGAAACGTAAATCCTCCATTGTTACACACAGAGCACAAGCACTAACGATGGTTCGACACACTCACACACTTACGAACGAAGCCTTTGGTCATAGAAACCTTAATTCCTAACCAAAAACCTTTATGAGAGCACCACGTAGAAAGCCACGACCACTGCAGCCCAATAAAAAAAAATGTTAAAAGCACTCATGTTAATAATATTCGGGTTTGAAGTGCTGAAGTATTTATTTTTTCATTATATTCTTTACATTTATGATTACTAATATTAAAGTCAATAGTGTATTTATTTTAATAAGTATCGATATGGCATTAAAGTGATAAAATTATCTAAATGTTTTCGTAATTTTTGTAGTTACTTGATAAGATCTTAATTGGTTACATTTAATCAAATTAATACTTAGAATCAATTTGACTAAAATGTTAAACTCTAAAACTTTTTTTTAACCAAATTAAAATTTTAAAAACCAATTTAACTAAAATAACAAATAATGACCAATAATATATTTAGTCGATCCTGGTAAGTAGTCTCGCACGTTTGAAGATTCTCGCGACCTTATTGGCCAATCACACCTCCAATACCTTGAGTCTATGGTGCCCAAAAAAAAAAAAAAAAACAATTTAGCTCTTTTATACATTTTGCAGTAAAACTTTTATTTTTATGATAAATTTATTGTAATTTTGATGAATAAAATAAAATATTAATAATATAAAAATAAAAAAATAATTGTACCTTATATGTTTTATCTTACTATAAATCATACCAATTTCAAAAACTCCGGAGTTGTCACCTACACGGAAACACTGCGAGCGGAGCAGTCTTCGTTCTCACAACCGCGCTCCAGGCTATCAAAGCCGCATAGTCCTTACAATCTAGGGTTTCACAGTGACTATCGATAGCCATGTACAGAGGCGGAGCTTCTCGCCTCAGGGCTCTCAAGGTCAGTATCAACTTCTCTATCCTTGGAAACCTAACTTCTACCCTTTTAATGCGATATCTTTGTTGCATTTGGAGAATGCGTATCTGAATTACACACTACTTTTGATTTGCTTTGTTTATGTTATAACTGGTCGTTGAATCTATTGTCGCTACTATTTTTAGATAATGTTTTATAACTGATTTAAGCATGGTAAATTTAAGCAATTTTTGCCGTGAACTGATTTAATCATGCCTTAATCGGTTCCAAACTTGGCTTAGTCAACATATCTTTTGCTTTTGTTTGAATAATATTCTTTTTTTTTTTTGGTTTGTTGATAATATTATGCTTGGGTGCTAAGAAAATGATATTACTACGCATATATACATCAGACTTTCAAAAAGCGAAAAGCAAAAATGTTATTATCATTTTTTGCTTTTAGGATGCAAAAAGCAAACGATGCTGAAGTGAGCTGCATGTAACTGATTTGGTGTATAGCCAGGTTGAGCTTTGCTCTAGCTGGAAACGAAAACTAAATGTCAAAATGCTTCATGCCTTCATATGGCTGCGGAAATTGGTTTCATCTTGAATCCCATTTACATTTGGTTAGAAATAGCTGCAGTTCTAACTGAGGCATTGTTTTGTGGGTTTTGGGTTATGTGGAATTTGTATTCAGTTGAATTAATTTATTATGCAAACAAACAAAAGAAAGATTCGGATGTTTATCTTGTCCAAGTCTGGTTACATGAACGGATTTATGTGATAAAGTGCATTGCTGCCTGTAATCTATATGGGTTTCTTCCACCTGCATTACACTGATGTAGGAATCTAGGCTTGCTTGAATTAAGAGAAAATCAAGAGTTGCTGTTTTATCTGATTGTCGGAGGAAAAGAGCTCTACCAGAAGTTTTGTAATCTACTAAAAGAGACACTGCTGCGAAGAAGGTAGCCATTTTGACTAAAAAGACATCTTAATGGTGTTCAGTTACATTATTCATATAAATTTTCTATTTTAGTTGTATTTTGGCCGAAGAAACTCGATTTTTGTTAACCTGTAATTATCTATGGCTAGTCCTATTGAATGGAAATGTTTGATGTTCTGATCTAATTTGGAAATGTGAGAGTAGGGCTGTACAAGCAGTAGGGCTCCTGCAACATTTGCAACTTCGAGCACGGTTGGCATCAAAGCATCCTTTGCGGGTGGTCTCTTCAGTAGGCTGACTGGGAATTGTTCCAAATCTTTGCCTCCTCTAGACTTCCCACTTCCGGGTGTTACCCTCCCACCTGCATTGCCAGATTATGTTGAACCAAGGGAAACCAAGATTGCAACTCTCCCAAATGGTTTCAAAGTTGCCTCAGAAAAATTAGCAGTATGTATGCTGTGTGCATCATGCATGTACTTTTAGTAGAGAACCTGTTTCCTATTTCAAATTCTTTTCTTTGCAGGGGATTAATTTTCTATTTCTTAAGATAGATTCTCTTCGATTTTGTTTGCAAGCAGACTCCTGGAGCCTCGATTGGCTTATATATTGATTGTGGTTCAGTGTATGAGTCTCCAGTTTCTTTTGGAGCCTCACACATGCTTGAGTGTATGGCTTTCAAGTCCACTAGAAACCGGAGTAATTTGCATGTTGTGCAGGAAGTGGAGGCAATTGGTGGCAATGTGCAAGCCTCAGCTTCTCGGGAACAGATGATGTACACCTTTGATGCCCTGAAGACTCATGTTCCTGAGATGGTGGAGCTGCTTATTGACTGTGTGAGGAATCCTGTTTTCCTGGATTAGGAGGTTACTGAACAGGTAAGTTTCTTACTTTCATATACATCTTCTAATGAAATTTATTCGGTGTCATATTAATTGCTCTAATAGAATCGGCATTTTACCTTCTGCAGCTTCAGAAAGTGAAAGTTGAGATTAATGAAGCTTCCAAGAACCCTCAAGGGTTGGTTTTGGAGCAATACACTCGACTGGTTTTTCTGGTGCACTGGCAAATCCGCTTTTAGCTCCAGAATCTGCGATAAATGTATTGAATAGTACAGTTTTGGAGGAATTTGTTGCTGTAAGTCTACAAAAACTTTATCATTTAGTGTTATATTTGTTTCTTTTGCAGATCGTAAGCTTTAACATAATTTCATATTTGTATGGATTTTTCACATTCTTAAACTGAGTTTTGCTTAGCAAATTTCACGAAAATTATAATGCTCCTAGGATGGTACTTGCAGCTTCTGGTGTTCAACATGAGGTACTGTTATCAATTGCAAAACCTCTTCTGGCTGATCTACTCAACATCCATCGTTGTGAAGAGCCAAAATCTGTGTACACAGGAGGTGATTATCATTACCAAACTGATTCAGGGGTATGTATCATAAATGTCCTATGTGAAACTTACACAGTTACACTCCCTTCTGTCTTGTCCATTTGGGAGTTCTTAACCATGATATTCTCTTGCAGGACCACCAAACCCGTTTTACTGTTGCATTTGAACTTCCCAGCACTAGGAGCAGTATGCTATGACTCTGACAGTTCCTCAGGTTTTTTATATTTTATTTCTGTGTCTACTTCATGTTCTCCAAATTCCCTATTTAATTTTTTTTTCTTCATTTTTATGGAAAAGTGGCTAGCATTTTTTGTCTTGCTGTTTCTTTTTGCTTTGTATTGTTGTTATTTATATCCAACTTTTCAGGACATAAAGAAGCTATAATATATCGAATATCACTGTAGATGCTACTGGGAGGAACTACTTTGTGGTCAATCGGTGGTCCTGGAAAAGGAATGCACTCAAGGCTAAGTTTGCTATGAGTGTACTTGATCCTGATGTGTCTATGACTGGGTTGACATACCTTGAGGAACACAAACACATATTGTTCTTTCTTTTTCCTTTTGCCCCCAACGGAAAAAAATATTTACGTACCTGCATTTTGCTGCATGCGTATGAAGTTCATTCCTTGCTATATACCAATGTTCGTTCATTTTTGTTATACATTAGGATATTCATTTTTTATGTGATGGTTCTTCTGGCAGAAATTTGGCAATTCTATCTTAGATTTCCTTTTTTCCTTTCCCTTTTTAATCATTTCTTAAATTTGATGCATAAATGTTTGTGCTGATCCAATGGGCAGATCTTCATGTCTTAAATGAGTATCCACAAGTTCAATCTTTTTCAGCATTCAGCAATATCTACAACCATACTGCATTATTTGGGATCCAAGTTACCATTGTAAGCCATCATTTTGCTATCTGACTATATGACTATGAACTTCACTGATTCGTTTTCTGGTGGAACTTCCAAAAACTGTCCAGGAAATGGGATTTGTAACAACTTCATATCACGTCATGCTTTTAAGTGTTCATTAAACTATGTAAATTTGATCTATCAACATTAAGTTGAGTTCAATGATTTCCAAGAATTTTGTAGGCTTGAAGTGCCTGGAACCCTTTAAAAATGGAAAGATTCCTGCTGGGAAGAAAGGATATGATGATCATCTTGTGGGGAGAGAGGGATGTCTGGACAGGCTGATAGAAGTTAGTAGATGGACATTTTTGAGTTACTGATTTGGATTCATGAAGGTGGAAACATTTTGTGCTGCTAACTGATTGGGGTGAGGACTTGGGGATTCAACTAGGCTCTAGTAAATAGAGTGTGATGTAAACTCCCCTTCTTTTCTGTTCATTTAAGAGGTCATTAGGGTGCTGTTAATTGTGGCCTGGTGCCTGATACAAATGTTCTCTTGATTGAAGTTCTGAATCGTGGGGCAGGTGCATTTCCTGTGGTTATGCTAGAGACCTTTTATGCCACATAGCTTAGCCTAGGTTACCTGCATACTCTCTCTCTCTCTCTCTCTCTCACACACACACACACACACACACACAAATAGACACTGCTTGGTTACCCTTCTATAGTTATATCATGTATGCTCAGTTACTTATTGTTGTGGTTTCAAAGGCCTAACTGCAGAAACCTATCTTCGTTCTAGCTTGTCAATACTTAATTACTGCCTGCCTCCTTTTATGTCGCATAGCCTAGCCTAGGTTACCTGCCTGCTCACTCTCTTTCTCCCACACACACACATAGACAAGTGGACGCTGCTTGCTTACCCTTATACCATGTATCCTCAATTACCTATTGTTGTGATTTCAAAGGCCTAAGTGCCAAAACCTATCTTCATTCTAACTTGTCAAGACATAATTACTGCCTACCTTTTGTTTCCTAGAAAGCAAAGCATTAAGCTTGTGTCTTAGCATAGTTTGGAGCCCCTGAATTGCTTGACATCATTATTTTAGACATGGTAGTAATTACTAGGCTAAGTTTGTTCTCACTTCTAAGTTTATTGATCCTATTATCTTTTGTCAGTTATATCTGCATTATAATGCCCCTATTTGAAGACGCTTATGTTTCTGAAGTCAGAGTTCTGATTTTGTATCGAGAGCTATCGATTTAGCAGCCTATGAGCTTGATGCAGTTGCATCAACTGTTATTGGACCAGGTTCACTACTAGACCCTTATCATGGCTAGTTTTGTGTTTTGATAGCAGCATTCGACCTAGGAGCCTTTCACTGACATTCTCTTGGCTTGCTGCTTCCACAGTTGATCGAAATGAACTATGGTGTGCTAAAGCTTCAACAAAGTCTGCCATTTTGATGAATTTGGAGTCCAGAGTAAGTAAAATTCTTATTTTATTTCTTGATTTGAAATATAAATTTAATCACACTGGTTAGGAATTGTTACTGTCAAGCATCAAGATCAGCCTGAGTTTGATTTGCGTTCTTATGAATTGCATTTCGCAGAAGGTTGCTTCCGAATATATTGTTAGGGAAGTTTTGGCGTATGGCCAGAGGTATGACCTTGATCATGCCTTCTTATTCCAGTGAACCAGTAAGTGTTGGTTGAAAAAACTAATAAATGCACAAGTATCTTTTCCTATATATGTGTACTGCATGTATCTGGTATTTCACTGTGCTTGTATTTCGGAGGCGTGCAACTTGTCAGGTGTGGACAAGATCTGCTATCCTTGCTTCTTGTTTGTTACTTAACTATCTGAATGGAATTTTGGGTATTGGGTTATTGGGCTCAAAATCAGTAAGGGCAACAAGATTCCATGAGTATGGAGATATATTACATGCTATTTGAACCGCAGGTGTAACTACTGGGAGGATGAGAATTCATTTAAGTTGCTCTAAAGAGATTCCGAAAGTGTATAAATAAAGTCAGGTTTAGATATGCTCCACTTCCCATGCTGCCTGAGTGAAAATTCTGGATATATATACATATATATACTATGTTGCTCGGACTCAGCTAGGCGTCTGAGTGTCCGAGTTTTTCCAAGTGTTAGACTCGTATATTTTTTGTTAGGTTTTGTAAGTTTTCCTTTGATTTATAGTGTCGAAGAGGAGTCCATATTTGGGGTGTCCTGTCCAACACGAGTATAGGAGAGTAAAATGAAGAGTTGAAGTAACCATATATATATATATATATATATATATATATATATATATATATATATATATATGGTTCACTAAATTTCAGTACATGACATCTATATTACAGATTCTATCTTTAACAGAGCCTAACCTGTAGTTGGATGGTTTGGTGGCCCCTTAGGTGAATCACACAAGTTTCATAATTTGTGATCTCTACCTTGAACAGTTATTTAACCCTCGATTCAGTTGGTGGGTTTCAAATTATTGCACTGGAGCCCACATCTTGTGCACTTAATTAGTTCTTGCATGTATCTTGGAAATTCGTGTTTTCCATAAATTCATAATTAGTATGATATTTTTCTCTCATAATAGAAATCTTGTTATTTCTTAGGAAACCTGTGGAGTATCTCTTGAAGCTTGTGGACAATGTTACATGGGAGGATGTTTCTTCAGTTGCCCGAAAGCTTACGGCTTCTCCTCTCACAATGGCAACATATGGAAATGGTATTTCACAGCTTTAGTGAGAGTATTTTTCCTTCTGTTTAATTGGCTCGTTTAGATAGTTATCTTTCACTATTCACTCATGTTCTGCAGTTACCGATGTCCCAAGCTATCGTTATGTCAGCAGAAAGTTCAGATGGCAATGAAATTGCTTTCTTGTATCAAACTGGACAGGCACCTGACTTGTCTATATTGTTGTGCATATTTAAATGTTGAAGCTTTTTGGCTATGTTCAGGTCTTTAAATCGGCTTGCTTAAATATCTTACAAGGCAAAAATTTAAGCAAACTGATTTAAGCTTGGTTAAATCTACTCCAAACATAACATCTGATTACGTTTGGGGAAGAATTTAATCAAATTTAAATCTAATTTGCTTAAATCTCTTAAAGCTTAAATCGTCTTGAAAAGATTTAAGCAAGCTTAGCTTAAATCCTTCTCAAAACGTCACTTTTATACAGCGAGCCACTGTTGAAAATAAGTAGGAATTTTGAATGTGGCCAAATTTTTTTTTTTTTTTTTAATTATAAAAAAACTGGATTTTCTCGGGCTGGCAGCATCTTTGACGTACCAGAAAATGCGAATGGCAGTTTGTAAAGACGATTGTTTCACCTGGCTGCTGCTGTATTTAGTAATTTCAATTGGTCAGTGAGAAAAAGAATCTATATTCTCTCCTTTGAACTAACAAGTAATCAAAAGCAAAATCAAGCTCAATTATTAGTCATTCCATTTATTTATTTTAGTAAGTTATTGATGTTTGCGATAATTTTGCTGGCGAATAAAACAGCGGTATAAACGCAAGCCTTGATAGTTGTTTCTGCTTTGTGGTAAATCCTGCAACTTGTAAGATTATTGATCTGAACAAACCAAGATTACCAGAAGTCTAGTTGAGCACCCCATATTTCTATCTCATGGTGAGGAAATGGAAGTGAACTGGAGAGAAAGATAGGAAGGTCAAAATACCAATATGGTGGAGTGAATCTGAAAGGCGGGCCAACATTAGATAAACCTAGCATTACCACAAGTTGTACCTAACTCGTAGTAAGACAATATATTTGCATATCCATATGTATCTCTCTCAAACCTCTGGAAAACAAATGAAGTTGGTCAGCAACTAAAAATATCCATTTTTCCTCTGCATTTTGGTATTTTGGGTGGTTTGTTCTTAATTTCTTCTGCATTTTCTTTTATCCTCTTCGTCTTTTTCTATTCTCACTGGCTATATCCAGTTATCGTTCTTTGTACATGGATTAACAAAGAGGTGGTGTGGTTGCAAATTATGGGTCAAAAACAATTTATTATCGTTTTTATCAATAAAAACACAAATTGATTTATGCCAAATGAAATGTAACGATTCTGTTATTTGAGTGTAAAATAACTTTTTTCCCCTGTTGTCTTAATTAAATAGAGGACTTGAGTTGGGTTTGAGTTGAGAAATTTTTGAATCCAATGAATTAGGTTGAGTCATGGTTTTTAAAAAAAAAGATTCAACCCGACTCAATCTAGTAACTTGGTTATTATATAATTATATTATATATATTTAAAATATATTTACTCTAAGGATTGATGAACTACACTCTTATTTTTTTTTATGTTAGTTTGGATTACAATGTATATATATTTATATATATTATATTCATGTTAGTTTCCATAAAAAAAAACCAATTAGAATTTAAAAATGTGAGCAATATATTTCCTTTTAATACCTATTAGTTGAAGAAGATTGTTTGTTCTTATGAAAATACTTTTTTAGACTTTCAATATACTTTTCAAAAACTTGTTGAATTGATTCATTTATTATTCATTCACTTTATGTTTTTGATATATATATGATAGAATTTGGTTATGGGTATTTTAGGATAGCCTGTACTAGTGTTGAAATTTTAAAGAATTTGATTGATCAGACACTTTTAAAATCTAATTTTTATTTATTTTTTTTATGATTTGTGTTAAATTGGATTGTTTAAATTTTGTGTGAAGTGATTTAAGGTACTTAATTTGTAAATGATGGTTTATAAGATTTAATAAATTATTGTATGAATTTGATTTTGGATTTAATTAATAAATGATGAATTATTGTAATAAAATATTTTTTCTTATATAATATGTTTGAATTAATTTTTAAGTAAAAAAATATTAAATAGGTGACCCAAACGACCAAAATCGATTTGAATAAGTTGAATTGGGCTTGACTTTGATATGTTCATGTGTTGGGTTGAGTTGAGATTTTTTCAACACGATAGAATTTGGTAGTGTTGATTTTTTGGCTACTCCTCCCCCTCTCCCCCCCCCCCCCCCCACACACACACACACACACACACACACATATATATATATATATATATATATATATATATATATTGAGATTTTGGTTCAAATTCTCATAAGGAAGACTTTTAATTGGTTTGAGAAAAATGATTTTCTATTTTGTTGTTGTTTATTCTAGTAAGAGTATATTAGTAGTTTCCTATGTAATAATTGCTTGTTCTAACTGGAGTAGTAGTAGTATTCTATATTGTTGTTTATTAGGAAAATATCTTTTATATAAAAGGGTTTTAGAAAAGGTTTAAAGCACACTTATAATTCCAATATACATTATAAATCAGAAGAATTTACTACTAGAGCTACAATGAGAGTTTTTGGTGTACTGATGTTTTGGATTATCAAATACAGAGAACACTTACAACTAGAGTTAAATTAAGAACTTTGAATGTATTGAAACTTTCGGGTAATGGAGTTGTTAGAGTTTAACAAATTTACTTTTCTTAAAGTTGTAATTTAGAATTAATAAAGTAATGAATTTGTTGATAGACATAAAAAAAATGTTTAACCATATTAATTATTATTATTATTTTACTCTATACTTATTTTTTTTAATTATTGTAATTACGTGTGTGTATATATATATCCTTCTTTTGCTTTGTTTTACTACATTTTGGTCATACGAAAATTCTTTACACGGTTGTGGAGGATCACTATGAAATTCCTTGAATTGCTTTATGGAAATAATACTCCATTTAAGTGCTTGATTTCTAAACATTTATGGTAGTGACAACTGACAATATTGTCACATCACGCCTGGCCAATATTTTTTCAAGCTTGCTTGTATGTTGTATGGTGGCTTGTTTTTCACACACTAAAGTGAAAGTAGCGTGACGCTCATGATACACATAACAAGCAGTACAAATACCTCAATAACTAAAACGAATGTATGTACCTTTTCCAGTTTCTATACCACGAGTCACATGTAAGATGACAGCGAGTGCGGTATTTACAGATATTCAAGTTTATCTCTACTCATTTAAGTGAATATAAATAATAAATAAATAAATTTAACTCAATATAAATATTAATTTTTAATACTTGATAGGTATTTGTAAAGTATTAATAATATCTTTTGAATATTAATTAACCTTGATTTATATATATATATATAATATTAAAAAAAATGAATTTAAGAAGGCTTAGAATTATGTTTTGCTCATTGTTATTGTTATAGTGTTGAATAGATTATGAATTTATTAGTTATGTTATGGTTTTGATTGTTGAACTTGTTGGTATCTTGATTTTTTTATTATGAATTATTATTAATTTTTATAATTTTAGTAAGGAAAAAAACAATTTTTGGATTGAAATAAAGTGAATTACCCACTTCAATTCGTATCTATATCTATATAATTTGATAAATACGGATAATATCGGATAGTAAAAAATAACAAAATTGGGTATGGATAATGAAAATAAAAAATAAAAAGATAGTGGATAAAGCCTGAATAATGATTTATCAAACAGATATAAACATGGATAAAAACAAAATTCAAGAATACGCTACAAGTTGCATCTAGAAAATTACAAGTGCTTTCTAACACAAACCACCATAGAATTCTCCTTTTTCACATCCTTTAATTTGAACCTACTATCGTTACTTAATTTCTGTTAAAAGTTAAATTCATAAAGTAAGCTAGAGTGGGACATGCTAATATATTAATATTGTAAATTGAGATTTTAAAAACATGATTTGTATATATTGATTATTAAATACTCCAAACTACTTATTAGACGTAATCTAATTAATAGGTACATCTGTTTTTTCTAAAAGAGGATGTGACATGTTCGAATCTCAATCCTCAATTTTATCATAATTAATCTATATATATATATATATATATATATATAGTTTTTGCAGAAAAATTTTAAATACTTAGGAAATTTTGCACCATCTTCTTGAAATTTCAAAAACTTGAATTAATAATATTGTATTATAAAGCTCAAGAAATTTATGTGGCTATAATTATTTTTGCTACTTCCATAATTTTTATGATTAGGATGTGTTGATGATTGGAAAATTTTTCATGCCATTGAGGATACATCCCACTCTATTTTTAACAAATACAGAAAATAGAATATAGTGCAAGATACTCAAAAGGGTCTCTGTTTTTATATTTATACACAATATTGTAAAATGGTTTTTATTTTGATTGAATATTCTTATCTAATCTTTTTAGATCTAAAAAGTTGATGGAAAATAACTGCTTACTTTCATCTTAAATAAATAAAAAAAATCAAATTTTTATGTTTTAAAATTTTATTTTTCAAATCAAACCATAATAGTAGTAAGTTTTACTTTTCTTATCTAACTCATTTTTCTTTCTTCATTAGTGTTTCTTAATTAAGTCCTTAAAAAAAATTCTTATCTAAGTAATTTCACTTGACACACTTGAATTCCATAAACAAAAACTTCCACTTCATGTGATTTTCATCTTTGGGATTTCTCTTTCGATCTTTATTCTCTGAAATTTCGTAAATTCCATGTAGTTGGTATTGTTGATGTTTAACTTTCAATGTACTTATTTATTCGTACCATTTTCAATGTTTTGAACCTTCGTATTGGAGTATTTACTCTTTACGGTGAGTTGATAGTTCCTTTTAGTATATACATCCAATAAAACTATAACCAATTTTTTAAAATAAAATTTAAACTAGAAAACAAATTTCATGTAACGTGATAGATTCATGAAAATGCTAATAAAAACAATTATGCTCTAGTAAATTTTTTGTTGTTCGTTTTTCTTTTAAAAGAAATCCCTTATTTGAAATAATTCATATCTATGCAATTAAATCAACGTACTGCAGATGATATGCGCTTGTTGCTGATTTATCAACTTTTAATAATTTATCTAAATTCCCTTAGAATTTTTTTATCTAAATTCTTTTAAATATCTAAATTATAGTAAATTATGAAAATGAAGTACTTGTACTCTCCTTGTAAGAGATATTCTCATACATGAATTATTTAACATATATAAGTCTTTCTACTATAAAGATGCTCCCAAATGCACCTAGAAAGTTTATGGAATATTTCATGTTAAGTGCAGAATTTTACTTCTAGCTATTCCTTTGCACACTTTATCCCATAGGGAAAGAAAATAACCATTAATAACTTAAAAAAAATGCACAAATTGCCATTAATATAAATATTTATGGCACATGCATGAGGAGAATCAAGAGCATAAAAAGATATGCTTGGTTCCTTTGCCTGATTAGTCAGAAGTCAACTTATTGGATAATCTGAGCAATCTGATTCCCTCATTCCTTTGGACAAATATAGAAACCTAATCAAAGGTTGGCCACAAGTTGAATGATTTTGCCCCACTGTTTATATTCATATTTCACATAAATATCCTTTTATTCTATTTATTCTAATATTTTTCACTATCAATAATATTTAAATGAGATATTTTTATTTATATTGGGTGTAAAACTTATATTTACACTGGAGTAAAAACTCGACTAATAATTTTTAAGAGTTTCATTGACAACATTAATTAAGTATGCATAAATATTATTATTGAAATTCTTCAATATTACCAATTAAGTTTTCATTTCGATGCACTGGTTGTATATTTTGCTCTCATTTTTTTTTTTCAGAAAAAGAAAATGATTTCAAGACAAAGGAGCAATCATGGCCATCTATCTGTTCCGCAAACATTTCTCTGGTCCCTCCATCATTTACTGTTGACTACCCAAAAGAATGTTATACAACTTGAATGTTAACCATCATCTGATCAAGATACTTTAGTCTTCAAAAGATTTGCAATCTGGGCCCACCTAATTGTGGGTACTACATCTTACCTCTTTCATGTGCACAACATAGTTGCATGAGTGCGATGTACTTTAGACTTCCCCTGACTAGAAACAGCACAAGGCTGAAATTGAAGCCAAAAAGGTGGTGAAAAAAACAGTATGCCCATAAAATACAAAAACAATTATTGTAGTAATTGTTTCTTAAGTCTTGTTTTCTTGGATGAATCTTAAGTCTTTATTTATTTCTAAATCAATTAAATTATATGTTGGGTGCTTCTACTTCAAGTTTCATAAGTTTTTTCTATATGATTTTATATAGTCCTAATTAGAAGGGGTGGTAGTGGCCCATCAAGTACACTGCTCCTTTGCCTTGCTTATCAAGCAACCCCTAATTCCTTTCTCTCTCTCTCTCTCTCTGCAACATTCAATAGCAAAAGAATCATGAGTAGTACTCCAGCTCAAAACCCATGTGAGTTCCTATCATCCTTTTTTCTCCCTCAACACTTAATTTTTTTCCTGCACAATCTCTCCTTCAAAGAGAAAGAAGAAAAATTTGACATTGTTATGGTTCTGATTAATCATAATCTGTCATTTAAAATAATTTAATTGTAATTTTTTTGATATCGTTTTTATTACTTAAAATAATTTGTTGTCACATATTGTACGATGAAGTTTCAATTTCCTCTTAACAAATTTTATGTTCGCTAACTTTATCGATCGGTATCATCCTTTTACCATCAATTTTTTTGTTTTTTTTCAATTAAATACTTATATTATAAGGAAGCTAAATATATAAAAATTGGGGTTTCTATGCTTTTGAATGTGTGGCTTAAGTAACAGCTAAGAAGGCCGTTTCTCCCCTTTTGCTTTAGTAGTCAAGGCTCAAAACAAAGGTAAGGGAGGTCTCAAGCTTTTACAAAAACAAAAAATAACCAACCGGTTTTTTTTTTTTTTTTTCATTTCTTTCTTTCTATTCTGTTTTCTCTCTTTCTCTCACATAAACCGCCTAACTACATCTGCAACTTGAATTAGCAAAGGCTTAAAGGTGGTCAGTGTAGGTTTGAGGGGCAACTTTTCCTTTTTGCTCACTTGCTTCAGTTAAAGTTAGCTAAGAGAGAGAGAGAGGGAGGGAGGGAATTCTGGTGTTTTCCAATGGTTAAAGCAGGTTTATAGTTCAATCCCACTGTGACAGTTTCCTCTTTTCCTCCCCCTTGTTGTTCTTGCTTCTCTCTTACCTCTTGCTTCTCTCTTACCTTATCTTCTCTTCTCCTCATCTTTATCCATTCTAATTCCTTGTGTGAGAATATATTTGTATGTATTTTTCCTATTTTTTTAGGGTCATCTTGGTTTTGCAAAAGTAAGTTTGTTTTTTAGTTTGAGTTTTTGCTGAAATACCCACCTACCTACTGTTTGTAAAAACTTGTCTTCATAAAATCATATATAGGTATCTATGTGCATGTGCATCTTGTTTGTTTATAACCAAACTTTTTGTCGTGATTTCTTATCTCCTAAATTTTCATGAGGTTGAAGTTGGGTTTCTTGTTTTTCTCTTTTTTTCTTCTTTATATAAATTAATAAGGTTGCAGCAAGCTGATCTTGCTTGAAAATAGAATATTTCATTCATCTTTTTGATTTTTCAAGTCATGAGAATCCTATTCTAACATACCCATCAATCTATTTTCTTTTGATTTTTCTCTCCTCTAGTTTGCAGAACATTAGATCTCAAAAAGGCTTGTATCATGGTTTCTTTTGTATAGAGAGGTAACTGGGATATGAGTAGTCGGTTGTTAAACAGAGTTGATAATTTGATACAAGATTTTATGAGTTTGAGAGAAAGAAGATAACACCATCTGCTTGATAATAGCGTCCAAAAAGAGAAATGAATACAAGCAATTTGGGATCCATCAGTAGCTCTGATCTCATTGATGCTAAGCTTGAAGAGCATCAGCTTTGTGGATCCAAGCAGTGCCCCGGTTGCGGACACAAGCTTGAAGGAAAGCCGGTAAGGATACCCATCTCTCTCCTAATATTCTTGGCTTCAACGGAAAGATTTTTGACAAAAGAAGAATCTAGGGGAAAAAAAAGAGATTATGCTTGTTGTTTTATTCTTTGAGCTTAGCTAGTTTTATTTTGAATTTTGACAGTATTGCCTTTTTTGTACAAAACAGACTTCAAATTGAATTAAATTATTAAAGGGTTCCTCTCTCTTTCATTTTTGGGTTGTTTTTCTTTGTTCTGTTTTGCTTTAATATTTTTCAATTGAGTTTTGATTGGAACTTGCAGGACTGGTTAGGTCTACCAGCTGGAGTGAAATTTGATCCAACTGACCAAGAGCTGATAGAGCACCTTGAAGCCAAAGTAGAATTCACAGACATGAAGTCTCACCCTCTGATTGATGAATTCATCCCCACTATTGAAGGAGAAGATGGGATTTGTTATACCCATCCTGAGAAACTTCCAGGTCTGATCAGTTCTTAATTACAATATTCTCACTCTCTGGATGATTGCTTCCATCATTATTCTTGTTGTTAGGTTTTACAAAATTGCCTTAAAGAAAAGCTGAAACTCATTCATGAATTGTAGGGGTTGCTTTCGTTTTCTTGTTTATCATGCTAAGGGCTAAGGCTCATTGTTTGTTATGACTTTTAAAGAATACCATTGCCTACTCTCAAAGAGTTTGTTACACCTAATTAGTCAATCTAACTTTGATTTTGGGCAAACAAAATGTTTTCACGTTTCTTGCAGGAGTCACAAGAGATGGTTTGAGCAGGCATTTCTTCCACAGACCTTCAAAGGCTTACACAACTGGGACTAGAAAGAGAAGGAAAATCCAAACTGAATGCGACTTGCAAGGTGGAGAAACAAGATGGCACAAAACCGGCAAGACAAGGCCAGTCATGGTTAATGGCAAGCAAAAAGGGTGCAAGAAAATCTTAGTCCTCTACACAAATTTTGGGAAGAACCGGAAACCCGAAAAGACGAACTGGGTCATGCACCAATACCATCTGGGTCAGCATGAGGAAGAGAAAGAAGGAGAGCTTGTGGTTTCAAAGATATTCTATCAGACACAGCCAAGGCAATGCAACTGGTCCGATCGAAGTGCAACCACTGGTGAAGGAAGCAGTGACCCTACTGTTAATAATAGCAGAAGAGACAGTGGTGGTAGTGGAAGCTGTTCTTCTAAAGAAATAATTCCCCATAGAGATGAAATCTCTGGTGCTAGTGTTGCTGCTGCGATATCGAGTTATGGTGCCATAGATATCCACCAACTGAAATCTGATCATTTCACTTATGTTCCCTTTAGGAGAAGCTTCGATGAGGTACAGCATCTGTTCATTTATTTATAAAAATGGCTTCTATATACATCCAAATTAGCATACATCTTATTTATTTCAAGGCTAATCCAATAATTAAACCTACATATGTAATCAATTTTATAAGGGTATTAATTAATTCAAGCTTGTAGCTAACAAATTAATTTCATCATGATGTGCTAGCTGGTCAAATTAAGTGTTTGTTTTAACGTCAAATTAGTCATATATTTTACATGAAATAAAAGTAAAAGGAAGAGCTCAAAAAGTTCTAGGGTTGCTTTTCTCCTACTTGTTGCTTGCACACACAGCACGAAAACTCTACGGACCTCACTTGATTATCACCTTTAGGTACCTAATTAAGATTTGTTTACCCACCAAAAGGGTAAAATTTTATTGAAACCCATATTAAAACTAATCGAGTAAACAAAGCACTAGTAATATGAAGAGAAAAATTTAAAGGGTATTGATTGTTGAAAAGGGACTAGCCAGCAAACTGATTCATAAGGAGGGGGTGTCCATTGCAGGTGGGCATAGGAGAGGCTTCAACAGCAAGGGAAACCCCAGTACCGGCCACGTGCGAGGAGATACAAGAGCACCAGATATCACATCATTTGGCCCATGATCATCATCAACAGCAACAACAACACCATGCACATCATCAGATTGCCACTACAGCCTTCCACATCAGCAGGCCTTCACATCCTATTTCTACCATCATTTCTCCACCTCCTCTCCATCATACCTCCATCATTCTTGACGAGGACTCGTATCATGTCTCCAGAATAATGCTTCAAAATGAAAGTTTCCAGGTAATTAAGTAAACCATACATGTTCCTCCTCTTTTGGAAATCAACTAGTCTTAGTCACAATCAATGCGTAATTAGTTTTTACTAATGTTACGGTGGTAATGTGAAATTAAGGTTTAGAAATAGAATCAGATGGAATTATTGGTTTATTTCAACAGCAAATTGTAGGAAGAAAATTATGTTTCCATTCGATTCTATTTCAAAAGCTTCAATTCCATACCGTGAAACACATGGTTATATTTTTCACTTAATGAACATTCATTTAAGTGATATTAGAAACTAAGTGAGAGCATTAGGGATAAATACACCACGCTGCACCACCAGATATAGTGATATGCAAGTATTAGAGAATCTAAGTAATTATATCTATTACATGTGCCAAGTTGCACCCTAGAGGTAATTAATACCAAGTTACACCCTGAGGTTTATTTAATTTATTTATATTAATTTATTAGTCTTTTTACTCTTCCTTCTTTTTTGGAAGGTTTCTGATTTGTGTTAGCTAGTTGAACACTGCATGTGTATGATTAAGATGGATTTTAGTCATGCATAAATGGTTGGTGCAAATCATTATAAAACTGAGTTTTTGCCTACGGAGTCTTGGGGTTACAAGTGGCAAACTCAGCAACTCAGTGCTACTTTTAATGTTAGCTAAGTTGGGAACACTAAACTGTTTTTCACTTTTTAATCCTTGTTGAGACATGATGATTAAGATGAGTAATATATGTTTTTGCCTTTTTGAATGAATAAAAACAACAGCAGCAGCAGCACCAACAGCAGCAACAACAGCATCATAAACTAGGAGGGAGGTCTGCATCTGGTTTGGACGAACTCATTATGGGTTGCACTTCAACTGATATCAAACAAGTGAGTATGAACTTTTTGACTCTGAATTCCATGAGCCTTATGTGCCATAAAACCAACTAATGAGAGAAGGCAAAAAAAGGTAAGGCAGGATTGAAAAGGAGATGAAGGAAAATATTTATATATAATAACAAGTACTTTATTATACTATTATTTTAAATTAAAGAGAGAAACCACAAACCTTTTCTTTTTCTCTTTATCTCTCTCATTTTTCTTTTTCATTTCATGTTTGAGGGTTTATAGCATGACGTACAGAGTATGCTCTAAAAGAATTCTTGGTACCTATCATATTTAGACTAGAATACTTTTCTGTTACCTCACTGGAAAGTGTGGATCAAGTTTGGAATTTAATAGAACATAACATTATTAAAAGAAATAAAAAGATATACATATGTAGTAATTTTTTTTAACTATTTTTCTTTAGAAATAGATGGTCAGTATTTCTTCCAATTTGGGGTTGAATTAAATTTTAGTCCAACAAAAAGTTGAGATATCTAAAGGTAACAGTATGTGAACTCACAATTAATCCCCCAAATGTAAAAGTTAAAAGGAATATTTTTCTATTTATCTTTTGAACAAAGGTAGTGAATAACTATACCCGTCTGTTTTTATTGGAAGTTGCTTCTGCCTGCTAGTAAGAGCTAATTAAGGATTAGAAAATGATTATTCCCTGGAAGTAATAGAGTTTTCTATAATTTAATATATGTGTGTAATATGTGTGTACACACACACACATATATATATATAAAGGCCCACTTTTTCTTTTTCTTTTCTTGAGAAAATGGATGATGGAAACATAAAATCTTTTCTCATGCGTGGCCTTGTAAGATAAAAACAGCATTAGAAAATTTGACTGCGAGGTGAAAAAAAGCACAAAAAAGTCAGCTTCTTCATATTTTCTTTATAAGACAAAATTTTCAGTTCAAAACCCAAATTTTTCACATGCTTGCACTGTTATTACAGGAATCATCCATACCAACACAAGAGGCAGAATGGCTGAAGTACTCCTCCTTCTGGCCTGACCCTGACAACCAGGATCATCATGGGTAGGAGCAAAAAATCATACAGTAGAGAATAAACAAAAAAAACCTTACAGACAACATCATCATTATGAAGCCACCCTTGAAGTTACCTTTTAAGAAGAGGCCAAGAAACCATCTTTAGTTTGCTCTTTTTCTTTCTTTTTCTTTTGAAGAGGCCCAGGCTAAGAATTCCTCATACGGCTCTCTCAAGTCTCAACTGAACAAACCGTACCACAGTCCATGTTGGAAAAGAAACAGAGAGAAAGAACAAAAGAGAAAAAGAAAGAAAAAGAAAAAGAAAGAAAAGAAAAGAAAAGAAGCCAAGAAAAGGCTGCTCTCAACTGTCAGTAGAAGGAGAACCAAAAACCCAAAGCAAATCTCGTCCTGCTTGAAAATCGTCACCATTATGATTACAATATCATCTTTAAGGTTTTTATTTTATTTTATTATTTTTATAAGATGTTTGTATAGTTTTCTTTCTTGTTAATTTAAAAGAAAATACAACATATAGTTTGTGCGAATTGCAACAGAAACTGTGTTAATATATTGTGTTGTGGTTGGTCACTTTTTTAGTAAAAAAAATATGAATAAGGGTTCATGATTCCCTTTATAGAAATGAAAATAAGTTTACATAATTGTTTATCTCATTGATGCCTCACTTTTTTACTTCTTTTAATGTTATGGAAAATTTTAGAGAGTGCTCTCTCTATACATAAACTAGTATTAAAAATGTTTATGATTAAGAGTTTCAAAAGCGTGCAAGCTCTAGAAAAACTTTAGGGTTTAGCTAGCTGGGTTCATTACAGGCACATCCAAATTAATCTTAACATTAAATCAGCTAGAGGATCATGCTGTACTTCTCTTAAATTTCTAGTGATGAAAATTAATTTATTTTTAAAATTAAGAGTTTCTAATGGTGGTAACTTTTGATCACCTATACATATATTCTGTTGATCCAGCTAGATAACTTGTAATTTAAGTACACATAATCTTCCAAGTAGAGTTTACTTTTCCCATCTTTTATTCAGATTAGAACTGAATAGCATCTTCTACTCTAATTTGAGACATATCCTATACATACCTATAGTATATGTATGCTATGGAAACATGCATATGCTAGTACTACTACTATTATAATATCATTATTCACCCTACATCTTTATTATATGAACTCTTTATTTTATTCTGTCATACCTATATCAGATCTTCGACACTTGAACAAAGGTATGACACTTGAACACTCCAAATTAAAGGAAAATTTACGAAAAACTATTAAAATAGACGAGTCTGACACTCGAACACATGCCTGTATCCGATACTCATACCCAAATCCAAGTAACATAACTCTACATGCTCAGCAAATTCATTTTAATTTGATTGATTTAATTATCTATCCAAGCATTTCTTTTTAATTTTAATATTTTTTTATTGTCATTGCACCCTTTACGTTAGTTACCTTTAGTATTTGACTTATGGAAAAAAAAAAAAAGGTCTGCTCAAATGAGAGCTTCTTTGAAGCTTGTGCTGGCATTGATTTTTGCCAATTGAAAAGGAAATGTACTTTAGATGGTTGCACATAAATTTTGGTTTGATGGGTCCTCACACCTCACTAATTAGTGACACTCACCAAACAGGTTCTTCTTAATTGAGTGGTCTTATTGTGTAAAGAAGTTGTACCCTTATTAACGCTTGTAACTCTGTAAAACTTGCACATCATTAAGCTTATTAAATGGGAATTAAAACGGCCATATAAACAGAATTCAGTTAACTTTTTTTTTTTTTGTGTTAAACTTTATATCATGCTTGATGTTTAACGAAAGTGGTTATCACCTCTCTTAATAAAGGGTGTTTATTTATAATTGGTAGCTTTTAATTTTATTATTAAAAAAGAGGAGGGAAGTAAAGGTGGGCTTGGTGAAAATTCCATGTTGGAATTATGGAATCGTTTCTACAGTGAAAACAGATTTATTATCACATTGTAAAGTCAGTATCAGTCTCTTTGTTTTTCATTACTTGGGAAACTTCTCTTTATTGCTTTGTTCTATTCCAGATTCGAGCTTTTTCTGCAGTATTATAGAGCTGAGATGTGCTTATCCCATGAGAGTGAGAGAGTAACGTGCATGATATCTTTTCATTCATGGGACGTGCATGAAGTATATAAAGCTAAATGAAGATGGGGGCAAGGCAGCTTCATCGTAGTTTCTGAAGGGAATAAAGGAATTAGCAGACAAGAATAAACTTTAAGTTCTGAATTGACCCTTCTCATAACTTATTGGATTTTTTTTTTTAAATCTTATAGAATCATTTGTTTTTTCAGCATTGAATATTACTCCCTTTTTCCATAATTTTAATCACTTACTACTTTTTTTTATTTAAGTTTGATTTTAATTATTATATATATTATTTTAAAAATATAAAATAATAATTTTTAGAAACTTTTAAACTTTATTTACGTATATATGAAAAAAATTAAAATTTTTTAATGATTTAACAATAGAAAAAAATTTATTTATTTAATTGGCTAAATAATAAATGTGACAAAAATTATGAGATAGATAGAGTATATAATACTACTGCATTATTCTCATAGTTCATTTTATGCAATGTTATATAATTAATTATTGTCATACATGAATTATGGAAATCATAGATCTTGCAAAGCATATTTATCAACCAACCACGATTGACTGATTCATTGGTTATTGATTCAAGTCAAAAGCAACTGGATGGCTTGAAATTCAGGATTTGAATCCTCAAGTTGATAACTCTCTGGTTGAGAAGAATTGTTGTTATTTGTGGGAACATTGGAGCATTTGAGAACCAGGTAGATCCGTCCATGCATGGCTCTACTGAATAAAAAAAAAACATCTTCATTAACAAATTAATATATAAGAGTACTAAATTATGTGGAGGGGGATTTGTATGATTTGAATAAAAGAGTGTTGGAGAATCGCACCGTAGTGTAGAGATGCTTGATGGTGAGGAGGGGAACTGTCTCTTTCCACATGCAATAAATTAAAAGGAAAGACATGTCTTGTTCAACCTAAAAAAGGTGATATTCAATTCTTTCACTTTCATGGAAGATTTTTTATGCTTTTAAAAGGGGGAAGGGAAGATTATTGGCTAGCAAATATTGTTAGGGTTACTCTGTGTGTGCAGAGATTTGGTCCCATAAAGAAGTTGCAGGAATAATTGTGTAGTGCAAGGAGGAATATCACAACATGACCATACCCACCTTTTTTGGATTCTTCAACAACGGCTCTGCTAGCTGCTTTTCAGATTATTGTAACTAGCCCTGCCCACCTCTTCTTGCTTCACTGCCTCAAAATTTACAAGCTTATTTGGGGACCTTCATGTATTGCATGTTTAGAATTTTTTGACCTTTTTTATGTACAATTAATGGTTTTTTAATTTATCTCTTGCTTGTTTTGAGTAATTTAGAGGTTGTATATACATACTAATTTGATTTGTGGACTCTATAATTAAAGTAGCTAGGAAGTATCCAAATTTAATCGAGGTTAATTTTATTGTTGCATCCAAGATGATTCAAGCGCGAGTCCAATCACTAGTATTACTCTTCGTTTGAAATAAAATGAAATATGAAATTTATTACATTTGACAATTTTATTAATTTTGATAGTACTAATTGCAAACTTATTTATTTTCAACGTAAACTCATTTGCAAATGAATTCAAGAGTTTACTAATTTTTAAAATATTTTTTAATGAAACCTTTCCAAACTTTATAAATTATTGAATTGCAAATTAATTTCATAAAATTTGTGGAATTCATTCCTTCCAAATTTATCATCTGGTTGTACTAGGAGTGACACAGTTACTTGATTAATTAACCAAAAGAATATCAATAAGATACAATTTTTTTTTGCACAATAAGGAATAGTTTATTTAGGTACTTAGATATTTTCGTATTACTATTAGGAGAACAACAGAGGAAACTATTATTATTAATAGAACAAGCAATTAAAAAATA
This sequence comes from Bretschneidera sinensis, assembly GCA_023935145.1. Taxonomy (NCBI): domain Eukaryota; kingdom Viridiplantae; phylum Streptophyta; class Magnoliopsida; order Brassicales; family Akaniaceae; genus Bretschneidera; species Bretschneidera sinensis. The sequence goes on from CM043701.1 coordinate 20,485,441, forward strand.
AAAAATTATTTTTTTTAAATTAATTAAAAATATTTTTTTTATAAAAATTTGAACTAAAATTTCAAAACTGGCAATTCCTCATATTGGCATTCTAATTAATCCTTTACTTGATTTTGCTTATTTATTTTTGTTGTGCAGAAGTAGTGTCATGACATGGGCTGTAGAGATTTGAGTGTGTCCCCTTATGAAGTTGGTTGTAGTTGGGAAATAAGTTTGGGGAGTATTTCATGCACATGAGGATATATAGATATAAATAAGCCACCAGATTTCTAATCACCGATCCACTAATTATTGTAACACAAATGCCCAATGATGTAAGTACAAGTGCTGATGCTACAAAAGCCGTGTTCCACATTCCCAACCTAAATGGACAGAGATTCTTTCTTGAAGGAAACCATCTTGATGTGATTTGCCCATTTTTGCCAATAAAAATGAAATTTGTACGGATTAATTGGGCAATTCGATGGCCAATAACGGTATGCTTCTTTTTAAAATTCAATAAAGAAAAACAAATGATGAGAGAGGTCATTAGATATAAGACTGTACACTCCCGCTCAAAAAAATAAATACATATTTTATAAATACAGAGGTGTTTATGACGTTGTTTGAAAAATATTTAAATATAATTTAAATTAATAAAATTTAAAAATTAATGAAAGTATTTTAAGAATTTAAGTAATAAAAAAACACATTTAGTTAGGTAAAGAATCACGATGAAAATTTCGAAAATAAATACATGTTTTTTTAAGTTTTATTGATTTAAATTGTATTTAAATTATTTTCAAACAACGTGTATATATAATTTTTTTTTATGTATATCTTTTTTATGTGAGATGATAATTATGTCAATGTTATTTTTAGATATTTATGTATGTAATTTCTGTAAAAGATATTTGAATCATAAACCTGAAATATTAAAATAAACACTCAGAATATAAAATAGTAATTTTAGGACATAAACACAAAGTTCGAATAATAATTTTCAGTGTTTTAAATATCAGTGCTCAATTTGTAAACATTTATTCAGTTTTGTATTTGATTAGATAGGAATATATGCCCAGTGAACTTTAACCTTTAAGACAACCAGTCCAAACAGAGAAAGTTAGGCTTGACAGAGTCAAGATATAGCGACCTAACCAGAGGTGACAATGGACCTTGCTGGCCCCCGAAGTAAACTGAGCTGTACCGGCACAGTCCATACTCTCATGTGGTGTGACATGTTTAACGCGTTCCAAATGGATAGACTCGTGTTGGATTTATTTTTTGAGATCCACAACAAGACATGACACATGACATTTAATTTTTCTTTTTTCTTATCCAATACAGCTCTTAACAGTTACTGCATACTTTCGCACACTCCTTAAAAATTAATATAACATATCAAGCAACGATTAAAGAAATTAAGAATAAAAAAATTATGAGTTTTGATTTATAAAAATATAAACTTTGAAAGGTTAAATAATAATAATAATAATAATAATTTTTATTTTTTTAATTTTAATTTTTTTTATATTTCACTCGTTTGTTTATTTTATATGTTTTTTTTGTAAGTTATTTATTTTGAAATTTTTTGAACTTGTAATTTTTAAATTATTTGTTTATATTATTATTTTTATTCAATTTCTAAGTTATTTGTAATACTTAATTTAATCAATAAAATGATTGTTTTTTTTATACAATTATAACACATTCAATTCAATATTTTTAGGTTTTTTATACTATTTTCAATAACAAAAAATGACAAAAAAATCAATATATACTTATAATGCCTATGGGCTAGCACGATGTGACACGACCCAATAACTATGTAGATCTTGGGCTGTCCCAGGCCTATATTCTTTAAAAATTAGCACAGCACGACGCAATACGAAAAAAAGAGACGACACAATACAAAAGAGATTGAGGCACATCACAAAGGCATGGTGGGTCGCCTTGTGTGAGCCGTGGGCCTACATAGCACAACCCATTGCCACCCCTAGACCTAACCATTAAATTACAATAGTATATATAATGTGAAGGGAAAAGATTTCCCAAAAAAAGATTAAATCAATGAACCTGAACTAAATATGTTTTGCCGTTAGTGTTGAATTTAAACTGGATTAAATCCATTACCAAACAGTAATTGATGGATTAATCAACTTTATGGGATCAAAATATATATAATTAAATCGTTTCTTTAAGACTGAAAATCGGTGGAAAAACTGAAACCAAACTTCAGTTCCCAAATGTTGATCGGGTTAATTCGAGTCAATTTTCGACTTTTGATTCCAATATAGCTTTTTGGACCATGCTCAACCACCTTATTGTATTTGTGTTCATTACATTATTAAAATATTCTGTTTTATGGTGAAAATGCATCTCTCTTGCAGCTTTCAAAGTGACAAATTAGACATATATGTTTGGCACACAATAATTGTTGCTTTCCATATTTAATATTTGCTAACAAGAAATTAAATGGCGAAATGAAAAAGCCTTCAAAGTGACAAATGACAGAGTTCAAAAGTGCAAGAGTCGTTCATGCTTGTAACAAAACCAGGGGCCTATTAGCAAGTAACTACAGCAAGAGTGAAATATTGCAAGAGCTCTAAGCAGGTAGCCGGCCCATAAGGAGCATGGAGATCCTGTAGATAATGTTAGAATTAAGTACAAAATCTAATTAAGTGGCATTAGATATCTAATTAAAACAAATAGGCTTTGATCGGACAGAGATAAATCCAACCCAATAACAACTTGATAGGTATTGAGATTTTCTGGATGCAGTCACATCCTCCCTATCAGCATTATAATCACAAGCCCCATGATACCTTCAAGGTCCGCTTTTGTTTTCAGAATTGCGTCCCTTGAGGGAGACCATGCACTAGTAGCTGGTCGATACCTGCTGTATTCCTGAACTGCCTGCTTAATATAATCATTGACAAGTAACTAATAAGCATATATATTGTAAGCCAATTAGTGACTCATGCAACTTGTTAATGAAAGAAATCTTTGAAAGACTATCATTTTGGAACGAGGTACATATTTTCAGGCCAATCAAACAGGAATGGCATTGTTTCTTAAGAAAACCTCAGAGTGCAAGACTAAAATAGAACTTGTCAAAATTAACAAGAGAATGGGGTTTCTAGTAAAAAAATATATGTTCAAGTCTCAGTCTATAACAGATTAGGCATCATTTACAGTACAACACGTTAGGATTCATGCATTCCCAAGATAAATTATCGAACTTATAGTACTGCCATATATAAGTCTCACCAATCTCCTTTTCATGTAGTGAGAAGAAGAGGCCTGTAACAAAAATTGCAGAACTTCTAATATCCTACATATTCTCCATTGTGAGGGTGCCAACAACACTCGAGGTCTTCTAGCTATTGCACATGCTCGAAGGCAACAACAGAAGCCATGCACTTATATTCTACATTCACAATGTAAAACTCTAAATGAACACCCATTGGGTTCAGAATTAGGGGAGAGGAGGGAGAGAACTCAAGGTTTTAGAAAGTTTCTCTCTCTAAAAGTGTTCTTATTCTTCTTGAGTGAGCGCTATGACAATTTTCAAAGTGAGATTTCCTACTTGGTTTGGTAAAGTATTAATTTCCTATATTATAGTTGATTGTTCTAGTAATAGTAGTAGTAGTGATTTTCTATTTTGTTGCTTCTTTTTTCATTAGTATTAGGAAACCTCTTCTACATAAAAGCAGTCTTACAGAAGGTTTGAGGCACACTTATAAGTCCAATATACATTGTAAATTAGAAAGGTTTACTACTAAAGATAGGTTGAGAGTTGGTTGTATTGAAGTTTTGGGTTGTTAGATAGATAGTACACTTAGAAATCCATAATACTTTATAAATGAGAGAGATTTACAACTAGAGTTAAGTTAAGAAATTAAGTGTATCGAGCTTTTTGGGTTATGAGATAGTAAGAATTTAATAACTTTGCTATTTTTAAAATGAAAAAATTATAAAAACATCCATAGTTTGGTGCAAACTACAATTGCACTATCATATATTAAAAGTATACTAATACACCTCTAATTACCCTAACCATAGTTAATCCAAATTGGTGAAAAGGTCTCATTAAAGTCATGAAAATGGAAAGTGTTTTAGTTCATTAACATTCCATTCTTGATAAGTGATTATTAGGTGACTTTTTTTACCAGTCTAAACTAATTATGGTTAGACTTTAGGGGTGCATTAGTATATTTTTAATATAGGAAGATGCAATTGTAGTTTGTACTAAACTATAAGGTTGTTTTTGTAATTTTCTCTTTTAAAATTGTAATCGAAAAATAACGAAGTTATGGGTTTGTTGGTGGACTTAAAGAAAAAAGTTATCGAACCACGTTAATTTTTGTGTTTCTATTTTTATTTTATTTATCTATTTAGTTATTTTTATAATTATATTTTTTTATCTAAAATATAATTAGATGAATTTTATAAGTAAAATCTCACCACATCACACGTAACAAAAAAAAATGTACCTTCACCTAACTTGGCATGCTCTATCCTCAACACATACTTTTTTATTTTATTTTATTGAAGCCTTTGTTGTTTTATAAAATGATGATAGGCTAATAAATTTAGGAAAAAATATGTTTGCATTATTGGGGTATAGAGAATTCTACACTCGCATTATTGTATTTTTAAAACATACATATATACCATTTGTCATATTCATAGTTTTATTTTTAATTACAAAAACATCACTAACGTTATCATTTAGTCCGTCAATATTACCTTTTCGATCAAAAAATAGGACAACTCATCAATTAGTTTTCTAAAACCTAAAAGTACCCCTAAATATGTTTTTACCTATGAACATATTTTCATAATAAATGAGAGGAAAGGCATTTGGGGAAGATAAAAAAGAAAAAAATGAAGAAAAAAAAACTAAACTGATTCTTCATCTCTTCCGTGACAGTCGCACCCTCTTCACATAACCGATGGCTCCTTCTACCTCTTCCATCGCAAAATCCCCCAAGCCACCACGCCGTCACTTCTCTCTACCATGACATCATTATTCTCAGTCAGCTGCGACACTTGGGATTGGCTCGGTGCCCACGAATCCATCGCCACCATCTCACCATCATCCATTGCCATGTCGTGTCGTCATCCTCCACCAGCGACAAGCAAGAGCCATCTCGTTTTTCCCTAACATTGTACCTCAAATCTAACTATAGAACTCATATTCTACGCTGTTACCACCGTTATGATCCTATTCCTTGTTAGAATTGGTGCATACTTAATGGGATTAGACCTGTAGAATCCCAAACAAACACGGGGGTCCCACTTCCCTGAGAAAAGGTGGGGGTTAGGGAGCAACACCCCCAAAACTTTTAAGCCATGTATATGAGTTGGGCTTGGTTTTTTGCTTGGTGGTTTGGGCTTGGGCCCATGAATAGCCGTAGTTCTGCAGCAGAACGAAAATTCTAATTAAGACGTCTTAAGTTGCTTATAAATACTCTTTATGTGCTGATCATACATTGTAACGAGAGATTTATGAGGTTGATAATAAGAAACTTCTAGCAGGACGTAGCCCTATACTGGGGTAAACTTGGGTAAATCTTGTCTTTTTTTTCTTTCTGTTTATAATTCATGTGATTGATAGGTCTCAAATCATTCAATTGGTATCAGAGCCTTATGTTCGAGGATTAACGATCAGAGATGTCGATTGATCACAGATTCAAATCGAGAAGTTCAGAGGGAAGAGTTTCGAGTTATGGAAATTGAAGATAGAGGATCTACTTATGGATAGGGATTTGTTGACAGTGATAGTTGATGAGATACCGAAGAGTACGACGTCTATGGCAGAGGTGTCGCCGGTGGTAGTTTCGACATCATCTTCAGTGACCATCACGGAGTGGGAAAAGCTCGATCGGAAGGCACGAAGTCTGATTCGGCTGTGCCTGGCCGATTCTGTCCTGATAAATGTTTCTGGTGAAAAGACTTTGAAAGATCTCTAGAAGAAGTTGGAAAGCCTTTATCAATGTAAATCTCTAGTAAACAAACTGTTTCTGCGGAAGAAGTTATACAACCTTCGGATAGATGAGGGCGATTCTTTCTATGTTCATCTGCATGAGTTGAACACTTTAATAGGTTAGTTATTATCTATTAGTGTTGATATGACAGATGACGATAAGGCTATTACACTGCTCTATTCACTGCCTGATTCATGGGATAACTTGATAGTTTCGATTGGTAGTGGTACGACTGATCTGTCTTTTGAGAATGTCGTGGCAACCTTCTTGTCTGAGGAGATGAGGTGGCAGGGTATATAAAACTCGTCAAATGAGGCCTTATCTGTGAGAAGGCAAACCCATGATAAAGACTACAAGTGGTCTGGTGATAAACCCAGGTTCAGGGGAAGATCGAAAAGTAAGGATAAATTTGGGTTAAAGTGTTGGAAGTATAGGAAGCCTGGGCATCTAAAGAATGAGTGCAGAAGTAAGAGTATGAACCCTGAAAAATGAACAGGCGAGAATCAGCTTCAGGTAATAGGAACCAGTATGATGATGATGTTGGTGACTTAAATATGGCATCCTGTTTGGCTCAATTAGATCAGAGTGTTTGGATAATTGACATAAGAGCATCATTTCACATGACACTTCACAGGGACAGGTTTTGTAAGTATAAAACCTTTGATGGAGGAAACATTTTATTAGGAGATAACTCTCCGGTGAAAAATATTGGTCGTGGGAAGGTAAAGTTAAGGATGAATGATGGGACAGTCAGAACACTTCTAAGCGTGATGCATATTCCAGATCTCAGCAGGAACTTGATATCAGTCAGCAAGATGGCAGATGGGGGAGTGAATTTCAGCTGTGACAAAAATTCATACAAGATGACTCATGGATCGTTAATAATTGCGCGAGGTGTTTGGTATGGTACGTTATATAAGCTACTGGGAAATATGGTACAAAGTCAGTGCAGTAGAGGTTTTATCTTTGAGAAGGCGACTGATGATGAGGCGACGTCCTCTATGTTATGGCATTAGAGGCTTGGGTATATCAGTGAAAAAGGACTATCTAATTTATCGTTAAAGCAGATGGTGAAGGCAGTCCCAGATTACTCTATGGGATTCGATTTCTGTGAGCATTGTCTACATGGGAAGCAGAACCGTGTGAGTTTTAAATCCGCTGGCACGAGGGCAAAGGGTATTCTGGATTTAATACATAGTAATGTGTTTGGGCCAGTTCATGGTATTGTCTCTTTCATTGATTTTTCAAGGTATGCATGAGTTTAAAGTATTGATAGAAAATCATATAGAAAGAAAGATAAAGGTATTGAGAACAGATAATAGAGAGGAATTTTGCTCAGACAAATTTGAGCAATTTTGTGTGGCAAACGACATTGCAAGACATAAAACAACTCCATATACACCTCAACAGAATGGGATGACCGAGAGACTTAATCGGTCATTCATGGAGAAATCAATGAGTATGTTGAGTTGTGCAGGCTTGGAGTCGGGGTTCTGGGCAGAGGCTATAGTTATGGCATGTTATCTGAAGAATAGGTCACCTACATCAGCTTTAAAGGATTAGATACCGTTTGAGGCATTATTCGGGAAGAAGCCGAGTTTGGCTCATATTAGAGTGTTTGGGTATGATGCTTATATGTATGGGCCAAAAGAAAAGAGGAATAAACTTGACAACAAATCAGTGAAGTGCATCTTCATTGGTTATAAGGGTAGGGTCAAAGGGTACAAGTTATGGAATCTATAAAATAAGAGTACAGTTTACAGCAGAGATGTTGTGTTCAAGGAAACATAAAGGGATATGGCGGTTGTCCAAGATGTACCGGAACAGCCAAAACAGGTTCAGATTGATCTTGGCCCGGGAGATAAAGAGTGAGAGACTACCCTATAGACTGCACCGGATACTTCAAATACTGAGTCAGTTGGGTCTGAGCAAGATATTCATGTTTCTGATGTAGAGGATGAGGATTTAGATGTTGGCTCGGAGGTAGAGACCACACCTGTCATAAGGAGATCGACACGGGTTAGGAGACCACCCAGCAGGTATTCCCCTAGTGCTTGTAGTGCATTATATGCTTTAAATATTACTTGTGATGATCCTAGCACAGTAAATGTAACGAACCATCTCGGGTTGGCCACCCCCGAGACGGTGTCATTACATTTTGAAAATCCCAACACGACACATATATGCAATAATAAAAAATAACACCAATAGAAATTTTTACATCAATCTTCAACCCTCAATAGAGGAGATACATCATTATGATATTGACTTAAACATTATATACAATGTAAAATGCATGAATATTTACAAATAAATTTTTATTTTATTTTCTCATTACTTTGAGGACGTGGACACGTACATGGCTTACAAATAATGATTTTGTCTGAACCTCAACTCACCAAACTATTTGTCATGCCTACTACCTGAAATCATTGTACAATGAGGGGTGAGCTTCATTAGCTCAGTGAATTAAATTTACTAGAAGTACTCAATTTGTATAAATGGTCTTTCAATATTTAATCAATTATATCTCACATAACTTGATAATAGCATTCTACTATCACTACACATATCATAAGTCTCATTCTCTATCAATCTCTTCTTCTTATATATTTGTTCACCTTAAAACCATCAATTATCTCATAATTACCTTGTAATGAGGTTCACAGCATAAAGTCTATCATTTAGATGGTTCTTATCATATCATACTTCTATGTTTCTTTCTCACTATAACTGTCTCTCCGTGAGACTCATTCATCTATAAATAAATGTATAATAACAAACAACACTTTAGTATTTCAGTAATACAATCAATATTTAAAACAGATGCAATACATGAATTATTATTAGGGAACGTCTTCCCACATGTCGACAAGTTTTTATCTTAGACTGGCCCCCTCATGGTTCTTTTATTTCTAGCTTATACCAACAGTCACAGTTTTCTTTTATTTCCAGCATATATGGGCTGTCACAATTTTTCAATTAGACCGGCCCCCTCTCGGTTCTTTTATTTGATGCATATGCATATGAACAATGATATGAAATATGCATATGAACAATAACATAAAAACAAATATCAATTCAAATATTTAAATTGGTTATCCTGATTATTCTCAAATTATTATTAAAAGAAATTCCACTAATTTTCTCTCCTCATAAATCACATCAAATCATCCATCATAGCTTGTCAAGATCCACTAAATTTCATCTCCTCATAATTCGTATCAAAACATTAACCATAGCTCATCAAGAATTTCATTTATCACTTTTATTATTAAATCAAATTATTATTCCAAAAATATTATTTCTCACATAATAATTTTCTACATGTCCAAAATTCCTACATACCTATCAATCAATTTTTTTCATCTACCATTAAAGCCTAAACTAATAATTTATTTTAATATTATCACTAGATATTTCAATTTTATTTAGATTACTTAAAGTAAATCTAACTCACCACGTAGCACTTAGAACTACCCGTGGATCACTTCCTTGCTTTTCCTACTCCTCTCAGAAATTTCCCTCGGTTGCTGACCGTCAACACCTTCTGTTTTTCTTAGAGCTTCCCGTGACTCTCTATAAAATTCTTCCGTAAACTCCTTCAAAAATTTGCTCTTTCAACATTTCTTTCGGTCCCCAAGTGTTAGAGAAAAAAAGTAGTTTGAATTGAGGGAAGAAGAAAAAACCAAAGATTTGCTAACGGAAAAATTATATATATATGCAAATTTTTTTCAGCACCTTTTCACCCCCTCCAAATTCTCAAGCTGCCACACAGGTTTGCATGTGTCTTACATGCAAACCTTAAGCTTTCATTTTGTCCATTTTCTTTGTAACTACGCCTCCACGCGTCCAGTTTTTTTTAAGAATTATTTTATTCAATACTAAATCCTTCGCATATATATTATTTTAATTTCATATCATATTTATTAAATTACTTCTTTACCCTTACTTTACTATTACGGGTATTACATTACCTCAGACTCAACTTTTCTTTCTTTTTGATCTTCAACACACCTTTTCATGGAGATATTTTTAATTACACCTGTTGACCCTCACTTGTATTTTAATGATGACAAAACACAACTGTTATTATACTAACAGTTCAATCTAAGTGTAGTAAGCAACAAAAGCATTCAACCAAGGATAAAGGTGCAAGAACTCAAACCGAATCAATCTTTCAAGTGAAGACTGAAGAACTAGTATAGGTCTAAGGTTTTAAAATCAATGTAAGTCTCACTTATACATTGTAATAGCTTGTTCAATGGCTCGCACACAAAATATTTTTTAAACATAACCTTTTGATCAAATGTTTTTAAGTTAAAACTTATTTTTAAACACAGAAAAACATGGGCTGGAAGACAACCCAGTCGACTGGGTACATATACCAGTCGACTGATAAAATGGACAGACAATCCCCAGTCGACTGGTACTCCAGAAACTTTAAAAACAAGAATTTTTAAGAGGACCCGGTCGACTAGTATCTCGACCCAGTCGATTGATAGTTCAAAAAATATGATCGTTGGACACGACATCTGAACTTTTAAAAGTACAATATTTTCAAATTAAAATCCTAACAACCATATTATTTGATGGCTATATAAACCCACTCTATTAAGCATTCAATAGAGGGCTGGAGATATTCAAAAAGAGTTGAACTCACACAATCAAGTTATTGTACTCTTTGAAACACAAAAAGCTTTGAAATATTCTTGCTGAGCCATTCTTCAAGCTTTACTTTGAAAAGAGACATTATTCAGTTGTATAAGCCTTTATTTGCTTGTCTTTCTACCATTTACTTTACAACATCTTTTGTAAAGGGATTACTTTCGAAAGGAAGGGGATTACTTCCGAGAGGAAGGGGATAGCTTCCGAAAGGAAGGGATTATAAGGTTTGTACAACACCGGTGAAGTTGTACGACTAAGTTTCTTAGTGGATTACTTCAAGGAGGTTCCTTGAAGAGAGTGGATGTAGGGTCGGAACGAATCCGATATTGTCGAACCACTATAATCTGAGTTTGTATTCTCTACTCCTTAAACTCTTTATTTACAGCACATTACTTGTTCAATTGCTTGTTGCTTATACGTTTTTATAAACTTGAGTTTATTCCGCGAAAGATTTAAAAACCCAATTCACCCCCCTCTTGGGTTGAAACCTCAATCTACAATTGGTATCAGAGTCTCGTTCTCAATTTTAGGCTTAATATCCTTGAGTTGATCCGATTGCAGCAAATAGCTATTCTGAGGGACACTAATCTATGGAGAGTCATTGAAGAAGGACTTAGAATTCATTCAAAGGAAATAACTATCGGAGAGATCAATCATACAACACCTAAACTCAGAACTGAGTACACTGACGAGGATTGTAGAATAATGTCTCTCAATAGTAGAGCACAAGTATTTTACATTGTGCTTTAGATATCTCTGAATATAATAAAATCTCTGCATGTGTTTCGGCTAAAGAGATATGGGATAAACTGAAAATTACATATGAAAGAACTAGTGAGGTCAAAAAATCAAAATCTATATGCTAGTTTCTGAATATGAATCCTTTAAAATGTCTCCTAAAGAAACAATTTATGAAATGCACTCATAGTTCACAACTATTGTAAATGGTTTAAAGCTACTTGGTAGGAATATTGAGGAGTTTGAACTTACAAGAAAAATATTGAGATCTTTGCCACCTTCATGGAAACCAAAGAAGATAGCCATTCAGGAGGCCAAAGATCTTGACAAACTTGATGTTGAGACACTAATTGGGTCATTGTTAACATATGAGATGGAAGAAATGACTCCCATCGTCAATAATGATGGGAAGAAGAAACAGATAATTGCTCTTAAAGCTTCTACGAGCAACAAAGAAATGGAATCGAAAAAAGAAGCGGAGAGTAGCGAGGAAGATGGTGAAATGGCATTAATCACCAAACGGTTCCATAGGTTCTTGAAGAAAAGCAAGAAACCTTATACAAAGGATCCCACTTCGAAAAGAGAACCACTTATGTGTTATGGCTGCAAAAAACCCTGTCACATCAGGGCTGATTGTATGGTTTCAAACAAACCATACAAGAGCTTCAAGAAGAAAGCCATGATAGCAACTACTTGGAGCGATGACGAAGAAGAAGAAGAGTCATTGGACAAAGAAGTCAGATACAAGGAAATTGCCAACCTTTGTTTGATGGAAATCGACGATGAAAGTGAGGTAACATCTTCTCCCTCTTCTAAGAATAATATAGTGAGTAGTAGTGAAGAACTGCTAGAAGTAATAAATGAAATGCATGATGAATTGAAGAAATTCGATTCTAGAAATTCAATTCATAAGAAAGATGTATCATCTCTTTCTAAGGAGATGATAAGTCTTAAAGAAGAAAAAGATAAATTATCTTCTTTTCTGTATGATTCTTCTCAAGACTTCCTTAAAGATGAAAATGAAAATTTAAAGAAAAAGATATTAGAAATGAATGGTATTATATCTAGACTCATGCTCGGAAAGGAAAAGCTTGATGAAGTGCTTTCTTCCCAAAGATTAAGTGGAGGAAAATCCGGTTTAGGATACTCTCCATTAGGAAAACAAAAATCAAAAGAGAGCTTATTCATTAAAGCTTCATGTATGAGTGAAGCCTCTACTTCAAAAACCCCTAGCAAGGTTAAAAGCACTCCCTCAATGAATGCTAGGAAATCTAGAAATTCAAATGTTTATACAAAAGTGAAGCATCCTAGAAATACACATGCTTATATGCATGCACACTCTAGAAATGCTTATACACATCCTAGAAATAACCATTATGTACATTCTAGGAACAATATGTATAATCAAAATATGCACTCTGCACATGCACATCCTAGGAATTACCATAATGGTTATCCTAGATATAATTTGCATACTCATACTAGCATGTATCCTAGAATGCATCATCATACATTATCTGGAAATGACGTGCATTTTCACATTCCTTACCATAGAAACATGTATCTTAGGAACTCCTATCCTAAGAATAATAGACATGCACATCTAAGATATCCTAGAAATTTCAATAACTACTATCCTAGGATTATAAATCATCAACATGTCCTTAGATCACCATATACTGTTAAGAAAGTATAGGTCCCAAAAGAAACCGTGTTTTCTAGGACTAATCCCAAAGGACCCAAGAAATTTTGGGTACCTAAAAGTGCAATTGTATATCCTTGTGTGATGTAGATATGTCTTCACACCAAGGAGAGAGGTAATTGTTGGTACCTTGATAGTGGATGCTCAAAGTACATGACCGGTGATAAAAATATATTCAATGAGCTAACTCTAAGAGATGGTGGATATGTCACCATTGGAGACAACACCAAAATAAAGATCATCGGGCTTGGAAAAGTTGGTAATGATTTCTCAACCTTAGATAATGTATTGCTAGTGCAAGGTCTTAAGCCAAATTTACTAAGCATTAGTCAACTATGTGACAAAGGCAACAAAGTCACATTTGAGACCTCTCATTGTCTAGTTATAGACATCAAGAGCAACAAGATCAAATTTGTTGGTCATAGACATGAAAATGTCTATATAGTTGATTTGAAATCCTTGCATTCTGAAAATGAAAAAATGTTTTCCTGCATTTAGTGAAAGTCCATGGATATGACATAGAAGGCTTGGTCATGTAAACATGAACTTGCTAAAAATCATTTCAAGAAAAGATTTAGTCATTGGATTTCCCAAAATCAATTTTGAAAAGACAAAGTATGTGATGCTTGTCAAACGGGAAAACAAACAAAGATTTTTTTAAAACAAAAAATGTAGTCTCAACTACTAAACCTTTGGAACTTCTGCATATGGACTTATTTGGTCCAATTAGTACTATTAGTCTAGGTGGCCATCAATATGCTCTTGTTATTGTTGATGACTATTCAAGATATAACTTTGTTATTTTTATTGCTTACAAGGATGAAGCTTTCAAAGGATTTGAAAAGTTTTGCAAAAAGGTTCAAAATGAAAAAGGAATTTGTATTTCAAGCATAAGAAGTGACCATAGAAAAGAATTTGGAAACCAAAGCTTTTCAAGATTTTGTGATGAAAATAGAATTAATCACAACTTTTCAACTCTAGAACTCCTAAAAAAAATGGAGTTGTTGAGAAGAAAAATAGAGTTCTAGAAGAATTTTCAAGAATAATGCTTTGTGAAAATAGTTTACCAAAATATTTTTGGGCTGAAGCCGTGAACACTTCTTGCTATATCTTAAATAGAATTTTAATTAGGCCTATGCTTGATAAAACTCCATATGAACTATGGAAAGGTAGAAAGCCTAATATCTCCTATTTTCGTACATTTGGTTGCAAATATTTCATCCTAAATAACAATAAAACTAACTTGGGTAAATTTGACTCTAAGACCGATGAAGGGATATTTTTAGGATATTCTACATCGAGTAAGGCTTATAGAGTTTTCAATAAGAGAACTCTAGTAGTAGAAGAATTTGTACATGTAACTCTTGATGAGCCTAACCCTATTAATAGTAGAGAAGTTTCCTTTAAAGATGATGCAGATTTTATTCCAAGAACATAAACTACTACTCCCATTGTTGACCTAAAGGAGAGTCCACCTCAAGCAAATGAAAGATAGAAACTCACAATTTGGACCAACCATCTACAAGCCAACTAAAGGATAGTCTATTGTTGTGAGTTTTAAATTACTCGCAAGCGCACGAATCGTTTGCAATATAGTGTGTGCAAGTGCGAGGTCGAATCCATAGGGAATTGCGTTGTGAAAATATAATTTTATCAAAACTAACCCTATTTTAACCTAGTCCGAATTTTGTATTATATTGTGCAAAGAAATATAAACTTAAACTAAATTGGTTTAAAGCTAATAATAAAGACACTAAGGTTTCTGAATCCACCCTACCAAAGTTTAGCATATATCTTCATGTAAAAATAGTCTACCAAAATATTCCATGAATCCAACTTACGACAAAAAACAACAAATATCCAAATTAAACCAAAAGCATCCAATGTATCCGCTTTTAACAAATCAAAAAGGAAATCTAATTTAATCAAAAATAACTTGATGTATCCATCAGATAAAACACACGGAATATCCAACAGAACAATTTAAATGCAATCAATCATAAGATTTTACTCAAATAGTTTACAGAACATTTATACTAAAAAACATCAGAATTGAACAAACAAATCTGAAACTACTATGCCAAACAACGACAGGGCTTCATCTTCAACCTTAGTTAAAGATTCTAGCCACTCATAGTTATGAAACTACAGTTCATAATAAAAGTGCTAAACATTTAAACTAAATAAAACAAAATGAAAAGAAATATTTACTACATAAGGGAGAAATTCCACTTGCTGTTGGGCGGGGCTTCCCCTCGTGGTAGCAAAGCCTTCGGGGTCCACCAGAATGCTAGTAGACATCCACCGGATTACACCAAATGGCTCAGGAATTGCACACCGAATGATGAAGTCGGATGGTGTTTATATAGGGGGAGTCTCAGAGCACAATGGGTTGCAGATTCGATGTGGGATACTGCCCGAGTGCTCTTGATCGAAGATTGCTGCGATCGATCGCATGTGTGCTAGATCGCACGTCTGATGTGCTCGATCGCAGGTGCACTGTACTGCAAAGATTTCGATGTAGAATATTGACCATGCACTCGTTCGTAGGCAGGTGCGCTCGATCGCATATCTCGTGTGATCGATCGCACAAGGCATCCTCAGCTTTTGCTCTTGAAGCTTGATTTCCCGAAATGCTTCATTTTCTCCACAAACCTATAAAAATACACAAAACACAGAAAAGACATAAAATAAAGGGAAATAATACAAACTAAGAGCTTAACACATATAATTTAAGGGCTTAAATATGCAATATTTAAGACTCATCAAATACCCCCAAACTTATATTTTGCTAGTCCCTTAGCAAAACAAAATAAATAAATAAAAACTAAATGAAAAACAAAGAATCATAAAGATAAGTTCAATACTCATGGTATGTAAAAAATTTAAGGAGCACTCAAAATCATGAAATTCGTTCATAAGCAAGCTTAAAAAAAATCTAACCCATTTTCACAATGAATAAGAATTTAAAACCTAATTACTTACAAGAGGCATGATAAGACATCACAAGTTCGAATCAATGTAAAGTGAATTAGCATATATTGATGAGGTTTCCAAATAAGTTCAATGTACAATGTTTCCACATCTCAAGATTCACAGAATTTCTCATTAGAATGAACAACGATGGCATAGTTTTATTTTTATTTTTTCCTTTTTTTATTTTTTATAATAAAGCTCTGCTATGTTTAGTTCCCTTAAGCTTTCTAATTGACCCATGTAACGAATGTTGAGTCAATGACTCCCAAACCAGATGGTTTTAGGGCATTAAGTGTAAAGATACCCCTAAGGACTTACTAACTCGAGTAAAAAAGGCTACGAAATTAAACTGGCCTTAATGCTACCAAGCAAAATTTCAACATTTTGACATGAACACTCCCTGCTTACTGAGGCAAGAGGTCCAGTTACTCAGCAGAAAGTTTCGCAATGATCATTATGAATAAAATTACCACCTTTTGATGTGAACACTCACTGCTTACTGAGGCAAGATGTCCAGTTACTCAGCGGAAAGTTTATTGATGATGATAATTTTTTTTTTATATGCCCAAGTGTTAATCCCACAAGTCATCCCGTTTCAGTTAGGATAAGAAACATACACATTAACATCACATGTCACCCTCACACAAATATGTGCTAATGTACACGTGTTAGATTGGCTCAAACATGTGAATTCTCAAATGCTTAAAATAAGTAACTAAAGTTTAAACTCTATCATCATATCATGTGTTCAAAGTTTTAAACTCACCAATGAAATCACATCACAATTTTTTAGATCAACCAAAATTTTCAGACGAACATGAACATGCATTTATCTTCACGAAGAAAAATCAACAATAAATTAGGACAAAGTGTGTGTAACGTGTCTCCCATACCCCCAAACTTAAATGACACATTAACTCCAATGTGTGAATAATATGGAAAGAGCTGACCTGGGATATGGAGAACTATCTGGACTAGTATGGCTCGTAGCATACCTCCAAACTTGAACTGAAGTATGCATTGTCCCTGAAAAATAAATACTGAAAAACAAAAAATACTAGAAACAAACATTAATTATAAATGTGTAAAATAATAAATATATGGAAAGGATAAGCTGTGGGATGCCTCCCATGAGTGCTAAGTTTAAAGTCTTCAGCCAGACTCTCCCTAGTAGACGATATTCAATCTGAGTAAATAGGATCCTCCAATAATATGGTCTTAATGTCCGGACTTTTCAACTCGAAGAACGGTTTTAGCCTCTGTCTATTTACATTGAAAGTGTTACCATTCTTTGGATTCTCAATCTCGATGGCCCCATGAGGAAAAACCGACTGAATAATAAATGGGCATATCCAACGAGATTTGAACATGCTTGGAAAAAAATGCAAGCGTGAATTGTAAAGAAGAACTTTTTGACTCGACTCAAAAGCTCGTCTCAAAATGTGTTGGTCATGAGTCTTCTTCATTTGTACCTTGTAGGACCATGCACAATCGTATGCATCATTCCGTAGCTCCTCTAATTCATTGAGTTGGAGCTTCCTTTGTGTACCAGCCTTCGAAAGATTGAAGTTCAACTGCTTGATAGCCCAATAGGCTCTATGCTCTAATTCAACCGGAAGGTGACATGCCTTTCTGTTACATAATACGATAGGGAGACATACCAATTGGCGTCTTGAAGGTTGTCCGATATGCCCACAGTGCATCAGTCAATCGCAGAGACCAATCCTTTCTACTAGGGTTCACAGTTTTCTCTAAAATGTGTTTGATTTCGCGATTAGAAATTTTCACTTGTCCACTCGTCTGCAGGTGATATGGGGTGGCAACCTTGTGTGTGATGAAATACATCTTCATCAACTGCTCAAAAATCCGGTTGCAAAAGTGCTTACCTCAATCACTTATGATTGCTCGAGGCGTACCAAATCGAGCAAAAATAGTGTCCTTCAAAAACTGGACCACAACTCTGTGGTCATTGGTCTTGCACGCAATGACCTCCACCCACTTGGACAGATAGTCCACAGCAACTAGAATGTACAAGTAGCCAAAAGAGTTTGGGAACGGTCCCATAAAATCAATGCCCCACACATCAAAAATCTCAACAATCAGAATAGAGTTGAGGGACATCATATTTCTCCTAGAAAGACTCCCTAGCTTTTGGCAACGCTCACAAGATACATAGTAGGTGTGAGAGTCTCGGAACAGGGTAGGCCAATAAAATCCACACTGCAAAATCTTTGCAGCGGTCTTTTTAGCACTGAAATGGCCTCCACAGGCATTATCATGACAAAAGGCGATGACATTAGATTGGTCATGCTCAGGAAAACACCTTATGATGATCTGATCGGGACAATACTTGAACAGGTAAGGATCATCCCAGAAAAAATATTTAACCATGGCCAAAAATTTGATTTATCTTGTCGCCCCCAATGTAAAGGCATTTGACCGGTGACAAGATAGTTCACTATATCAGCAAACCATGGAGCAAGATTTTGAGCAATGTGCATCAATTGCTCATCAGGAAAGGACTCAAAAATGGGAGTGGCAGCCTCAGTGAAATCCACAGTCAATCTAGACAAATGGTCCGCCACCACATTTTCGGAACCTTTCTTATCTCGAATCTCTATGTCAAACTCTTGAAGTAGTAAGATCCATCGGATAAGACGAGATTTAGCATCTTTTTTAGAGAAAAGATACTTCAAGGCTGCATGATCCGAGTAGATAATGACCTTAGATCCTAACAAGTAGGATCTGAACTTATCTAATGCAAAAACAACTGCTAACAACTCTTTCTCAGTGGTAGAGTAATTAAGTTATGCGTCGTTTAGAGTTCGACTTGCATAATAGATAACATGGGGAAGTTTATCAACACGCTACCCTAAAATAACTCCAACAGCATAATCTGATGCGTCACATATAATCTCAAAAGGTAAACCCGAGTTGGGTAGCTGAATAATGGGTGTGGACGTCAGAATCTTCTTCAGATCCCTAAATGCTTTCTTACAGTCCTTATCAAATATAAATAGGGCATCCTTCAACAATAACTTGCACAAGGGCCTGGCAATTTTGTTGAAATTCTGGATTAATCACCTGTAGAAACCTGCATGGCCCAGAAAAGAACGAACCTCCTTCACCGTACGTAGGGGTGGAAGGTTGGAAATCAAGTCCACCTTCGCTTTATCGACTTCAATCCCTCAATGAGATATGACATACCCCAGTACAATTCCTTGCTTGACCATAAAATGGCACTTCTCCCAATTAATCACCAGGTTCTTCTCCTTGCACTGCACTAAAACCAAAGTGAGACGGTGCAGGCACTCCTCAAATGATGAACCGAAGACAGAGAAGTCATCCATGAAAATTTCTAAGATCCACTCTACCATATCAGAGAATATGTTGACCATGTACCGCTAAAAAGTAGCGAGTGCATTGCATAACCCAAAGGGCATGCGAAGGTAGGCGAATGTCCCAAAAGGACATGTAAACGTCGTCTTCTCCTGATCTTTGGGGTTCACGGGGATCTGGTTATATCCAGAATAACCATCCAAAAAGTAATAATACTCGTGCCCAGCCAAACGCTCCACCATCTGACCAATAAATGGAAGTGGAAAGTGATCATTTCTTGTGGCAACATTCAGCTTACGGTAGTCTATACATATTCTCCACCCTGACTGAACACGAGTTGGCACCAACTCGTCGTCTTTATTCTTTACTACTGTCAATCTCGCTCGCTTGGGCACGACATGAATCAAGCTCACCCGCATGCTATCAGAGATGGGATAAATGATCCCTGCATCTAACAACTTATTTATTTCTGCCCTCACAACCTCTTGCATAGCTGGGTTGAGCCTTCTTTGTGGCTCCCTCGATGGCTCGGTATTTTCCTCCAAATGTATCTTGTGCATCACCACCGAGGGGCTGATCCTCTTAATATCCTTAATGGTCCAGCTGATAGCTTCCTTGTGCTCTCTTAAAACATTTAATAATTTATCTTCTTGAGCCTCACCCAAATCTGAAGCTATAATCACAGGCAAACAATCTGCTGGACCTAGGAACTTATACTTAAGATTATCCGGTAAAGGCTTAAGTTTCTTCTTGTGGGGTTCAGGTGCTATCGTCTCCTCCTTCTCATTGCTTTTTCGAGGATCAAACTCTAAAATGGCATTCACTTGCTCGAGTAACTTATCTAAGCCCAAATCCTCTCCAAAGTGAGCAAAGCATGCCTCTAGGGGATCCTCAATGCTTGATTCGTTCACAGTCTCCTCAAGAATCTCCTCTATCAAGCATACATTTCTCACTTCATCATATTCTAGTGGTTGCCTAGTGATATCAAAGATGTTTAACTCTACTGTCATATTTCCGAAGGAAATCTTCATCACCCCTATCCTACAATTGATCAAGGTGTTAACTGTGGCTAAGAATGGTCACCCTAGAATAACCAGTATCTGAATCCCTACATTCTGAACCGGCTCTGTGTCAAGCACAATAAAATCCACGGGGAAATAGAACTTATCGACTTTTATCAAAATGTCTTTAACTATTCCCCGTGGTATTTTCACTGACCTGTCAGCCAATTGAAGCGTTGTGTTTGTAGGCTTCAATTCTCCTAACTCTAACTGCAGATAGACTGAGTAAGGTAGAAGATTCACACTTGCTCCTAGATCCAATAGAGCCCTCTCGATCTGGCTGACTCCTATCGTGCAAGAGATGGTAGGACTCCCCGAGTCCTTATACTTGATGGGTAGCTTGCACTTAAGGTGGACAGACTCCTCAGAGAAGTTCTAGAATTTGAATGTAGCACAAATATCTTTGAACTTCTTCACATGACTATAAGGGTTCTCAAGATCTAAGCCATGAAATGAGGGTAGGAGTTGGATGACATGTGGCTTTAAATCAAAATGGGTGGCATTAGTAGGTGGCAACACAATGCAAGAGGATGAATTAGTCGCAACGGGTGCGAACGAATCCCTAAGGGATGTAGTAGAGTCCATGGTTCAAGCTCAAGGTTGCTCTACATGTTCAGGATGATTTGCATTCCTAAAATTTTCCCCTATTTCAACTGTCTCTCTTTCAACTAGTGCTCTTTTCTGTCTCCTAAGAGTTCTTTCTAAGTCGGGATCTAAATGTATTAAATCTAAATTTAGGTATCTCCAACCAAGCATACACCGCACAAAAAGCACTAAAATAACCTAACCAGCAGAAATTTGCAAAAATGTTTTTTTATTATTTTTTTATTTAACAATGCAAATAGAAACAAATAAAATTGCAAACAAAAAAATCAAACAACTATATTGCTAACTAACTAGTAGAAAAATAAAAATAATTCAGACAAAAATTTCACAAACCAAACAATTCCCCGGCAACGGCACCAAAAACTTGTTGTGAGTTTTAAATTACTCGCAAGCGCACGAATCGTTTGCAATATAGTGTGTGCAAGTGCGAGGTCGAATCCACAAGGAATTGCATTGTGAAAATATAATTTTATCTAAACTAACCCTATTTTAACCTAGTTCCGAATTTTGTATTATATTGTGCAAAGAAATATAAATTTAAACTAAATTAGTTTAAAGCTAATAATAAAGACACTAAGGTTTCTGAATCCACCCTACCAAAGTTTAGCATATATCTTCATGTAAAAATAGCCTATCAAAACATTCAATGAATCCAACTTATGACAAAAAACAACAAATATCCCAATTAAACCAAAAGCATCCAATGTATCTGCTTTTAACAAATCACAAAGGAAATCCAATTTAATCAAAAACAATTTGATGTATCCATCAGATGGAACACACAGAATATCCAACAGAACAATTTAAATGCAATCAATCATAAGATTTTACTCAAATAGTTGATAGAACATTTATACTAAAAAAACATCAGAATTGAACAAACAAATCTGAAACTAGTATGTCAAACAATGGCAGGGCTTCATCTTCAACCTTAGTTAAAGTTTCTAGCCACTCATAGTTATGAAACTACAGTTCATAATAAAAGTATTAAACATTTAAACTAAACAAAACAAAATGAAAAGAAATATTTACTATACAAGGGAGAAATTCCATTTGCTGTTGGGCGGCGCTTCCCCTCATGGTAGCAAAGCCTTCGGGGTCCACCAGAATGCTAGTAGACATCCACTGGATTACACCAAATGACTCAGGAATTGCACATTGAATGATGAAGTCGGATGGTGTTTATATAAGGGGAGTATCGGAGCACAATGGGTTGCAGATTCGATGTGGGATACTGCCCGAGTGCGCTCGATCGCAGATTGGTGCGATCGATCGCATGTGCGCTTGATCGTATGTCTTGTGTGCTTGATCGCATGTCTCGTGCAATTGATTGCACAAGGCATCCTTAGCTTTTGCTCTTGAAGCTTGATTTCCCGAAATGCTTCATTTTCTCCACAAACCTATAAAAATAGAAAAGACATAAAATAAAGGGAAATAATACAAATTAAGAGCTTAACACATATAATCTAAGGGCTTAAATATGCAATATTTAAGACTTATCATCTACCCAAAGATTGGAGGTATGTAAATTATCACCCAATTGATCAAGTGATTAGTGATCTTTCACAAGGGGTAAGAACTTGCTCTTCTATTAGAAATGTTTGCAATTTTGTAGCTTATTTGTCTCAAATAAAACTTAAGACTTTCATAGAAGCTGAGAAGGATAATGATTGGATAATTTCAATACAGGAAGAGATAAATCAATTTGAGAGAAACAACGTTTGGAAACTAGTTCCAAAACCTAATAATCATTCAATAATTGGAACTAAATGGGTATATAGAAATAAGATGGATGAAAATGGAAAAGTAACTAGAAACAAGGCTAGACTAGTTGCTAAGGGATATAATCAAGAAGAATGATTAGACTTTGATGAAACCTATGCTCCTGTAGCTAGATTAGAAGCTATTCAAATGTTATTAGCTTTTGCATGCTTTAATAAATTCAAGCTATTTCAAATGGATGTAAAAAGTGCCTTTTTAAATGGCTTTATAGGAGAAGAGGTTTATGTTGAGCAACCTCTTGGATTTGAGAATCCTAGTCGTCCAAATCATGTCTATAAGCTTTCTAAAGCTCTATATGGGTTGAAGCAAGCTCCAAGGGCATTGTATGAAAGACTAAGTAAATTTTTGATTGACAATGCTTTTGTAAGAGGTAGAATAGACATAACTTTCTTCACAAAAATGAAACTTTGATAGTTCAAATTTATGTTAATGATATAATATTTGGTGCTACTAATGAATCTATGTTTCAAGAGTTTGCAAAGTGCATGCAAGGTGAATTTGAAATGAGCATGAAGGGAGAGCTTACCTACTTCCTTGGACTTCAAATCCAACAACTAAAAGGAGGCATCTTCATCAATCAATCAAAGTACATTAAGGACCTACTAAAGAGGTTCGGGATGGAAAGCTCAAAGCCACTTGGATCTCCTATGAGCACAACTACAAAACTTGATCTTGATGAAGGAGGTAAAACTGTAGATACTAAATATTATAGAAGCATGATAGGTACTTTACTTTATTTGACTGCAAGTAGACCTGATGTAATGTTCAGTGTATGCATGCGTGCTAGATTTCAAGCTAATCCTAAGGAATCACATGTAATTGCAGTAAAAAGAATCCTTAGATATCTACAAGGAACCCAAACTATAGTATTATGGTACTCTAGAGATTCATCTTTTGAGCTTGTAGGATATTCAGATGCTGATTTTGCTGGATGTAGGTTAGATAGAAAAAGCACAAGTGGAACATGCCAATTCTTAGGTGCAATGTTAACCTCTTGGTTTTCCAAGAAACAAAATTCTGTTGCACTATCAACCGCTGAAGCGGAATATGTAGCAGCTGGAAGTTGTTGTGCCCAAGTGATATGGATGAAACAACAACTAGAAGACTATGGCATGAACCTAAAAGGCATCCCGATACATTGTGATAATACTAGTGCTATCAACCTAACCAAGAACTCTATTCAGCACTTTAGAACCAAACACATAGAAATCGGACATCATTTCTTAAGAGACCATGCTCAAAAAGGTGATATAAGACTAGAATTCATACCTTCGGAAGATCAAATAGCTGATATTCTTACAAAACCTCTGAGTAAAGCTAGTTTTTGTAAGATTGGAATGTTGATGGGATTGTTGGATTATGATAAACTGAATATCTAATTGCTCCTTCATTTCATCATTTGCATGTTTGATATCTAGTGAAAGAGTATTAATTCTTGTTTAAATATCTCCCACACTCAAGATGTCATAGATAAAAAAATTTTGTGCTACAATTCAAGACTGAAAATTTTCATAAGGGTCCAGTCGACTGGTACATCTGTTCCAGTCGACTGGTAAGTCACTGCCTTTTCTTCCAGTGGACTGGTGTATATGATATAGTCGACTGGTAAGTCTCTGCCAATTCCACCAGTCGACTGGTAGATCTTATCTAGTCGACTGGTACATCTAAACCCTATTTGGAACCAATTTTTTGAAATTCAGTTATCATCCAGTCGACTGGTACAAACTTCCCAGTCGACCGGTATCTTACTGCTAGTTTACCCAGTCGACTGGTACGTAGACCCAGTCGACTGGTATGAAAAATGTTTATCTTTTCAAAAGGACCCAGTCGACTGGTATCACGACCCAGTTGATTGGCATCGCGATTCTATATAAAGACTATTCAATTTTTTCTTATTTTTACGCCATTTTCAAGCAACCTAGCTTTCTCTCTCTAGAAAATTTCACCATTTTGATCCAAAAACCTTCCAAACATCATTTAAACACACCGATCTACCCATCCCAAACATTATTTTCAACTTTCTACGGTTGAAATCTTTCATTTTCATAAAAAAAAAAACATATTTTTCCCCAAAAACCCCATTTTTCCCAAAAATGTCCGATCGAATCCGTATCAAATACACAACCAGAGGACTACATGCGCCAACAAGGCCAAGGTCCACCAAACCTATAGATCTAAATACACGGGGGAAGGGTGTGGCGAGCTCATCAAGCAAAAAGCCCATAACAGAGCTTGATGAGGCTCTGTTCTCCAGTCTTGCAGCCAAAGCGAGGTATGACTCAGTAATATGCCACAAGAAGATCATGACGGGTAGAGTTGTCGATTTTGACTATATTCATCATGGAAACTTCGATATTTTACCAGCCTTTGAGGTGATACACCTGACCCCACTGGTTAGAGTGCATGAGAAATACTACCCGAGGCTGATTCACCAGTTCTATGCGAACTTGGTGAAACCCAGTCCACTGGCTCTGAGATTCAGAACCAGTGTCCAGGGTGTGGAGTTTGAGGTCAACACTGACCTCCTCATGAGCATACTGAGGATCCCTGTAGGAGGGATCCAATGGAGTCTGGACGGATGGCCAGACAATTTTGATGTCGAGACGGCTTATCAGATAGTCAGGGGCGACCCTAACTATGTGTACAGACCCACTACATTTCACACATGTAGTGATATGCCCCTGGACTCAAAATTGTTCAACTTAATAGTGAGTTGGACCATCCACCCGAGACTCGAAATTCGGGGGTATCTATCTAAGATAGATACAGTATTGATTTGGTGCCTTAAAACGGGGTACCACTTCAATATATATCCCCTGTTGCTCGCCAACATGATAAACGGTGAAGCCAGCGACTCCGGGTTTCTACCCTATGGGATGCTCATTACGCTCATACTCCAGCACTTTCGAGTGCCTCTTCTTGCCTCTGAGGCTCAGGATATATGATCGACGGACATCATCAACATCTCATCACTGAAGAAGATAGGATGCACGGTTCATGACAGCTTCATCTATTCAAAGGCTGGGAAGCACATTCGGATCCGGGAGGATGAGAGCAGTGATGATGAGGGAGCTGCTGCTGATACTGCTGATATAGATACAGATACCCGAGCACCTCCCGTTGGTGACTCGAGTACTGGTCAGGCTGGGTATGGTGACTTACTACAGGCTATCACGAGCCTCTAGATGACCATGCAGTCCGGGTTCCAGACCAGGTAGTCAGAGTACAGGAGATTGAGCTCCTCCATCGAGCATCTACGAGACGATTTCGAGCTACACAGAGAGCATACAGAGAGTTCATTAGCAGAGATACAGGATCTCATTCACGATGGCTTGGACGCTCCCGCTCCTTGAGTCATTTTCTTTGATATTTTGATGTATATAGTAGTTTCCAGCTCTTAGCATGTAGCACAGACATACCTATGTATTTCTATCTTATATATATCTCTATGAAGCCCGTTCGTATATTGACTTTTTGTATATGCTGACGCTTTTTCATTAGTCATAATTCATGCATCTATTTACTCTATTTTTGATATGCTTGCATAGTTTCTAACTGCTTTTATTCAAGAATATGCTCTGAAACTGACTATGCGTGTATGAAAACTTCTGGTTCTTCCCGGGAAGGCTTTCGAACTCCGAATGAGCCAAATTTTCACGTAAAAGTTTGTTTTAGCATACTCTAGATGACTATGGTGGCTAAGTAGCTTATTTTTTAGTTTCTAGCCCCTTTGGTTGCTGTTGTCAAAACGGGGGAGAAAAATGAGAAAACGACTAAAACTATGTAAACAGAAACCAATGTAATGATTCATTTGATTGGTTGAGTTGTTATTGATTGGTTGAAATGAAAATATAAACTGTGTTTACTTGTTTACATGGTGGTTTTACTCAAAAAAACAGAGGAAATTCTGTCCGATTTTTCTGAAAAACCAAACACTTAGTTTTTCAAACGGTTTTCACATTATTAGTTTTGTTATCATAAAAAAGAGGGAGATTGTTGACCCTCACCTGTATTTTAATGATGACAAAACACAACTATTATTATACTTACAGTTCAATCAAAGTGTAGTAAACAACAAAAGCATTCAATCAAGGATAAAGGTGCAAGAACTCAAACTGAATCAATCTTCAAGTGAAGACTGAAGAACTAGTATAGGTCTAAGGTTTTAAAACCAATGTAAGTCTCACTTGTACATTGTAATAGCTTGTTCAATGGCTCGTACACAAAATATTTTTTAAACATAACCTTTTGATCAAACATTTTTAAGTTAAAACTTATTTTTAAACACAGAAAAACTGGGTTGGAAGACAACCCAGTTGACTGGGTACATATACCAGTCGACTGGTAAAATGGACAGACAGTCCCCAGTCGACTGGTAAGAATAACCCAGTCGACTGGTACTCCAGAAACTTTAAAAACAAGAATTTTAAGAGGACCCAGTCGACTGGTAGTTCAAAAAATATGATCGTTGGACATGATATCTGAACTTTTAAAAGCATAATCTTTTCAAATTAAAGTCCTAACGGCCATATTATTTGATGGCTATATAAACTCACTCTATTAAGCATTCAATAGAGGGCTGGAGATATTCAAAAAGAGTTGAACTCACACAATCAAGTTACTGTACTCTTTGAAATACAAAAAGCTTTGAAATATTCTTGTTGAGCCATTCTTCAAGCTTTACTTTGAAAGAGAGACATTATTGTATAAGCCTTTATTTGCTTGTCTCTCTACCATTTACTTTACAGCATCTTTTATAAAGGGATTACTTCTGAAAGGAAGGAGATTACTTCCGAGAGGAAGGGGATAGCTTCCTAGAAGAAGAGATTGTAAGGTTTGTACAACACCGGTGAAGTTATACGACTAAGTTTCTTAGTGGATTACTTCAAAGAGGTTCCTTGAAGAGAGTGGACGTAGGGTCGGAACGAATCCGATATTGCCGAACCACTATAATCTGAGTTTGCATTCTCTACTCTTTAAACTCTTTATTTACAGCACATTACTTGTTTAATTGCTTGTTGTTTATAAGTTTTTATAAACTTGAGTTTATTCCGCGAAAGTTTTAAAAACCCAATTCACCATCCCTCTTGGGTTGAAACCTCAGTTTACAACACCCAATCACTTACTTGAAATTCAAGAGGTCTTCTTTTTATTATTAGCATAGCTATTCGGTTTACTTTGTGCTGCTTTACGGTTCTCTCTAACCAATTTGATCCTCTCAGCTGTTAACCCAATAATTGATGGACCAGATATATTTCTCTCTCACATTTCTTCCCAACATATAGGAGTTCTACACCTCAACCATACAATTTCTCAAACGGTTCCATTCCATTACTAAATTGATGTTGATTATTATAAATATATTACATCAATGGCAAGTAAACATCCCAATTTACTAAGAAACTCATCACATTTGCCCTTAACATTTCTTCTAGTACTCTAATAATATTTTTTGTCTGCTTAACTGTTTGAGGATGAAAAGTTGAAATAAACTGCAACTGTGTAGACATGGCTTTCTGAAAGCCTCTCCAAAACCAAGGTGTAAATCTAGCATATCTAAATGACACTATTTTCAATAATACTCCTTACCACCTCACAATCTTAGCTACATACAATTCAACCAACTTTTTAGGATTCCAATTAGTTTTAGTTGGAAGAAATTGAGATGACTTGGAAAGTCTATCTACTATCACTTACACTCACACTATATCATGACCTCTCTGGGTATGGAAAAATCCAGAAATAAAATCTATACTCATATTTTTCTATGGTCATTCGAGCACAGAAAGAGGCTGTAGTAAGTCTCTCGGATGTTTGTTCTTTGACTTCACTTGCTGACAAACCAAACATCTAGAAACATATTCAGCTACATCCCTCATCAATCCTGACTACCAGAAATTATGTCTCAACCCTCTATACATCTTATTGTTACTCGGGTGCATCAAATATACATCATCATATACCTCTCTCAATATTTTCTTTCTCAACTCTGCATCATTGGGAACACAAATCCTATGTTCCAATACCAAAATACCCTCACTTCAAATTTTGAACTCATATTGTTTTCTAGTAAGCACTCAATGCTTAATTTTTTCTATCTCTTCATCTTTACCTTACATCTCTAAAACATTTTACTATGGATGACTGTACAACCATATTCGTTAACCATGATCCTCTATCACTGATATTCAACTTCATTCTTATCTCTCTCAATCTATCATCGATTACACATCATGACTTTCAATAGCAGACAATCTTCTTATAGATTTTTCTACTCAATGCATCAGCTACCACTTTCACCTTTTTCTAGATGATAGGGAATTGTACAATCATAGTTACTAATCAACTCCATCCACTATCTTTGCCTCAAATTCAACTCTCTCTAGGTAGGTAAGTATGTTAAACTCTTATGATCAATGAATATCTCACAAGTGGCTCTATACAGATGATGTCTCCAATCTTTAAAGTAATCACTATGACAACCAACTCTAAGCTATGGGTAGGGTAATTTCTCTCATGATTCCTCAATTGTCTATAAGCACATACCATTACCTTCTCATAATGCATCAACACATATCCCAACTCTTGATGGGATGCATCACTATACACCACAAATTTTTCATCACCAAAAGAAAGCACCAATACTGGAACTGTAGTTACTTTCTCTTTTAGTAATTGGAAACTTTTCTCACACTCCCCAAGAAAGCAATTTCATTCAGCCAAAATTTAAATTTAGGAAATTAGAGCATACAATCTATCCCTCCTCAAAATCTCCAACACAATTTCTAAATGTTTTGCATGCTTTTCCTTAGTCTTAGAATACACCAAGATGTTATCGATGAACACAACCACGAGATTATCAAGAAATCGTTCAGACATTTTATTCATCAAGTCCATGAATGTTTCTGGAACATTAGTCAATCTAAATGACATCACAATAAACTTATGACCATAACATATCCTAAAAGCAGTCTTAGGCACGTGTCCCTCCTTTATCCTTAACTGGTGATAACCTGATTTCAGGTTTATCTTAGAAAACACTCTCACTCCTTGCAACTACTCAAACAATTCATTTATCCTAGGTAGAATATATTTTTTTCTTATTCAACTATTTGTAGTCTATACACACTCTTATTGTTTCATCTTCCTTCTTCACGAACAACACAGGGGCTCCCCAAATACATTAGGTCTGATAAATTGTCTATCCAAAAATTCTTAAAATGGTACGTTCAACTCTCTCAATTCAGTTGCCGTCATTCTATAGAGTGCTATAGATATATGTGATGAACCTGATATCATATCAATAAAGAATTAAATTTCCCTACTGAGAGGTAAACTAAACAACTCATTAAGAGATACTTCAAAAAAATCTTTCACTACTAAGATTTCTTCCAATTCTCTACCATCATTTCTAAAATCCTTCACATATGCCAAATACCCCCCACATCCTTTCCTTGACCATTTACTAGTAGTCAGAACAAAATAAGATAGTTCGAGAGTATCTTATGTTCTCCCCGAAAGTTAATCTCCTCATGTCCATATCTTGAACATTACCTTCTTTCTAAAACAATTAACCATATTCAAAGATAATAAATCAGCTTCAAATTCTCTATCACTGATACGAATCATACAACCCTTGTAAACATTTACGATTTTCACTCTATCTCTAGTGGGAACTTCAACAAAAATATTTTGCATCAAAGGACTAATATATACTTCAATAGGCTTCATATAAATACTGGATGCAAAAGAATGGGTTGCACAAAGATCAACTAACATTGATATGTCTACCTTCTCCACACATAAAACACTTCAAATTTTGATAATTATAGGATAAATATCTTATCTGAATATATCTATAACAAACTTCTATCTCTCAATCATACATCAGATTACCACTTCCCCTTGGTGGCATACTTACTTCCTCTACTATGACTCCTAGTTCCCATAACCTGTCTCCCAAATCTAGGGGTCCTGCCGATAGTATTCTGAGCTACAAAAGTAACAGATCCTTTTGCCTCTGACTCTGTACTTCAGTTCCCTGTGGCAAGGAACACATCCACTGGGTGGTCTCCCACTCTTTACACTCATACTGGTACCACCTCTGGATTTCTCAAATCTAGACTTCTTCCATTAATCATCCTTCCTCTAAATTCCATCACATCATTCTCAATCTGAAGTGCTATATCCACCAATCTGACATAATTCATATGCCTCATGTAAGATAATTTCGATCAAATCTTAAAATATAGTTCATCTATGAACCTCTTACACTTCTTCTCCTCTAGGTCTACTATTTTTCGGTACAACCATTGAAAAAGCCATAAATATCTTATCATACTGAACCACAGTCAACATATTTGCCTTAAATAAAATCTCTATCTTGTTGGGCTCTAAAGGTCTAAAGAAAGTATTTATCAAGAAAAACCTCCTTAAACCTATTCTAGATTAAGGGTCTATCAACATACACACTTACTCTGGGAAGAGTATCCTCCAATCATTCCAAAACTTTTCCTTCTAACTTAAACGAAGCAAATGCAACCATCTTCCTGTCAGTCACTGCTAAAGTACCAAATAATCTCTCTACATGTCTCACCCAAACTCAGACTTAAAAGGATTCATAGATCCTTTAAACAACAAGGCCTTCGACTTAATATATCTAACAAAACAATCTCTCTGCATCTCGTGCATAAACTCACTTTTTCATTTTTGAACATGTACCATTACTGGATTTATAATAACCTCAAGCACTGTCTTAGCCTGTTCATCAAGTTTATGCTATAGGCTATCAACTCTCTCATATGTTACATTCATTTTCTCAAGAGCATGTGTAAGAGCTTATCTTAGCTCATCTCTTTCAACTTCAGATTCTCTCACACATTTACTAGTATCAATTATACTGTCAACATGTTCCCTTCTAAGAACCATAGATTCATACTCAACCTCAACTTGTCAAAAATATTGGGGGCCTACCACGCCCTCTCAAATCAACAACTCTAACTCTAGCTCTAGTACATCCATGTGTCATCCTCAAACTATTAAAATATAATTTACTTTAATCTTTCACTTTCTTACTTTTTATGTAGTTTACAAAATCATAAAACCTAATGCTTTGATACCAAAATTGTAATGGCTCATCCCGGGTTGGGCACCCCCGAGACGGTGTCATCACATTTTGAAAAGCTCAGCAATACACATATATGCAACAATAAAAAATAACACCAATAGAAATTTTTACATCAATCCCCAACCCTCAACAGGAAAGATACATCATTCTAATCTTGATTTAAACATTATATACAATGTAAAATACATAAATATTTACAAATAAATTTTTATTTTATTTTTTCATTAGTCTGAGGATGTGGACACGTACGTGGCTTACAAATAATGATTTCGTCTGAACCTCAACTCACCAAACTATTTGTCCTGCCTGCTACCTAAAATCATTGTACAATGAAGGGTGAGCTTCACAAGCTCAGTGAATTAAATTTACTAGAAGTACTCAGTTTGTATAAATGGTCTTTCAATATTTAATCAATTATATCTCACATAACTTGATAATAGCATTCTACTATCACTACACATATCATAAGTCTCATTCTATATCAATCTCTTCTTCTTATATATTTATTCACCTTAAGACCATCAATTATCTCATAATTACCTCCTAATGAGGTTCACAGCATAAAGTCTACCATTTAGATGGTTCTTATCATATCATACTTCTATATTTCTTTCTCACCATAATTGTCTCTCTGTTAAACTCATTTATCTATAAATAAATGTACAATAACAAACAACACTTCAGCATTTCAGTAATATAATCAATATTTAAAACATATGCGATGCATGAATTATTATTAGGGAACGTCTTCCCACATGTTGACATACTTTTATCTTAGACCGGCCCCCTCCCAGTTCTTTTATTTCCAGCATTTACCGACTGTCACGGTTTTCATTTATTTCCAACATATACCGGCTATCACAGTTTTCATTTATTTCCAGCATATATCAGCTGTCACAGTTTTCATTTATTTCCAGCATATACCTACTGTCACGGTTTTTCAATTAGATCGGCCCCATCCCGGATCTTTTATTTCATGCATATGCATATGAACAATGATATGAAATATGCATATGAACAATAACATAAAAACAAACATGAATTCAAATATTTAAATTAGCTATCCTGATTATTCTCAAATTATTATTGAAAGAAATTCCAATAATTTTCTCTCTTCATAAATAACATCAAATCATCCATCATAGCTTGTCAAGATCCACTAAATTTCATCTCCTCATAATTCATATCAAAATATCAACCATAACTCATCAAGAATTTCACTTATCGCTTTTATTATTAAATCAACTTATTATTCCAAAAATATTATTTCTCACATAATAATTTTCTACATGTTCAAAATTCCTATCATACCTGTCAATCAATTTTCCATTTACCACCAAAGCATAAGCTAATAATTTATTTTAATATTATCACTAGATATTTCATTTTTACCTAGATTACTTAAGTAAATCTAACTCACCATGTAGCACTTAGAGCTACCCGTGGATCACTTCCTTACCTTTTTTGCTCCTCTTAGCAATTTCTCCCGGTTGTTGATCGTTAACACCTGACATAATATTTATATTAAATTTCTAATTTATTCTTCAAAACTTACACCATTTGAAAATTCTCACTTTGAACTACGGAAAATTTTATGTATGCTAAAAAAATTTAAAAATAAACTTTACGTTATTACCTTCTGTTTTTCTTAGAGTTTCCTGTTACTCTCTATAAAATTCTCCGGTAAACTCTTCAAAACTTTTGCTCTTTCAACATTTCTTTTGGTCCCCCAATCTTTAGAGAAATATAGTAGTTTGAATTTAGAAAAATAGAAAACCAAATATTTGCTAAGAAAAATTAAAGTAAAGCAAAAATTATATATATATATATATATATATGTATATATACGCATTTTTTTTTCTTCAGCACCTTACCCTCCCACAAATTTCTCCATGCAGGTTTGCATGTGTCCTACATGTAAACCTCAAGTTTTCATTTGGTAGTAGGTGGCAACACCTGATGCCATGTTTATCTTTTTTTTTTTTTTGAAAAGAGAAAAAAAAAATCTTTTTTTCCTTCTTTCTGGACGACTCTAAAAATTGTTTTTTTATAAAAATTGAAATTTTTGCATTTAAATATATATATTATTTTAACTTTATGTCATATTTATTAAAGTACTTCTTTACCCTTACTTTACAAATACGGGTATTATAGTAAAAGAAGCAAGGACCTCGGATGATGCAAATCTGTGAGAGGATGCTGTGAAAGAGGATATGCAGGCACTGGACAAGAATGAAACATAGTGCCTTGTGAAATCACCTAAAAATAGGAAAGTAATTAGGTGCAAATGGATTTTCAAGAAAAAAACAAATGCAGATGGAATGGTAGAAAAGTACAAGGCATGTCTGGTTGCAAAGAGGTACTCACAAATGGAGGGAATTGACTATGGTGAGATATTTTCCCCGGTAGCAAAGTTGACATTTATCAGATGTGTCTTATCCATGGCAGCTACTTTATCTATAGGTTAAGCAACTGGATGTGAAGACAGCTTTCCTTCATGGGGACTTAGAGGAGGAAATTTACATGAAACAACCTGAAGACTTTATGAGCAAAGGCAAGGAAGAACTGGTTTGTAAATTGAATAAGTCTTTGTATGGACTAAAGCATTCACTGTGGATGTGGTACCAGAAGTTTAATACATATGCCATTCAGCTTGGGTTCACTCATAGCTTTGCTGATCACTGCGTCTACGTGAAAAGGTTAGGCGTTGATGTTGTCATTTTAACCTTGTATATGGATGATATATTGTTGATTGGAAATAACAGGAAGATGATTAGCACTGTGAAGGCATTGTTGGCAAGGAAATTTGAGGGCCAGCAAACTTTATCTTAGGTATGCAGATAAAGAGGGATCATGAAAATAGAAAACTATGGCTAAGTCAGAAGAAGTATATTGAAGAAATGTTGAAGAAATTCAACATGTCTGACAGTAAGCTGGTAGGGACTCTTATGCTTTTAGGAACCAAGTTATTTACAGAACAATTCCCAAAGACGGAGGAAGAAGTTGAAGATATAGCGCACATACCTTATACTAGTGCGGTTAGAAGCTTGATGTACGCCTTAGTGTGTACAAGACCTGATATTGCCCAAGCAGTGGGCGTATTAAGTAGATATATGTCTAATATTGGGAAAGAGCATTGGACTGCAATCAAGAGAGTTCTTAGATATCTTCGTGACACGTTAGAGTTTGCATTATGTTATGGAAATATGGGAGGTAAGAAGAATCTTGATATTATAGGATCAGTTTATGTTGAATGGGGAGAAGACATTGATAACAGGAGGTCTACAAATGGGTATGTGTTTAATCTATTTGGTGAAGCAGTGAGTTAGATGAGTAAAAGGCAAAGTGTTGTTGCATTTTCATCTACAGAAACAGAGTATATGGCAATAACTCATGCTGGAAAGGAAACGGTTTGGCTTCAAAGGTTGTGTGCTGAGCTTGGGTTTAAACAAGAAGCAGTGAAGGTCAAATGTGGCAATCAATGTGCTATCTTCTTAGCAAAGAATCCTACATTTTATTCACGGATGAACCACATTAATATTCAATATCACTTCATCAGGGAAAAGATTGAAGAAAAGGTGATAATCTTGGAGAAAGTCGATACAGCAGTGAACAACGCAGATTTCTTGGCTAAGGCAGTTAGTTTAGCAAAGTTTGAGTGGTGTGCTACTAAGATGGGCTTGAATAAATAGAGTCCTAAGAAGTTTTTCATGTGTGTGAAGTATTTACCATGTGGGAGATTATTAGATTTGGTGCATACTTCACGGGATCAGATCTGTAGAACCCCGAACAAACATAGGGGTCTCGCTCCCCGGAGAGCGGGAAGGGATTAGGGGGTAGTGCCCCCGAAACTTTTAGGCCATGTACGTGAGTCCTATTTTTTGCTTGACGGTTTGGGCTTGAGCCCATGAATAGTCGTAGTTCCGCAGCAGAACCGAAATCCTAATTAGGATGTCTTAAGTTGCTTATAAATACTCTTCATGTACTGAGCATACATTGTAACAAGAAATTTGTGAGGCTGATAACAAGAAACTTCTGGCAGGATGTAGTAACTAAACGTAAGCATAGACACATTAGTGAAATGACACACACCCTCTTAATTCACTCATCTCTTCCTTAGTCATTTTGGGTCGATGCTACATACACTGCACTTTACATCATCAATCGTCTCCCTACTCCTTATAAAAAATTGTTGTCTAAAATTCCTGATTACTCCTCTTTTCGTGTCTTCGGGTGTGCTTGCTATCCTAACCTCACTGCCAATGCACCCCATAAGCTTGCACCTCGATTAAAACAATGTGTCTTCTTAGGATATGCTCAAATTTACAAAGGATATAGATGTCTAGATCCCACCATTGGTCGTGTCTATACCAATCGTCATGTTATCTTCCATGAACTATGTTTTCCATATCCTACTCTCACTGCACCTGTCCCCTCCCCTAAACCTAACCACTCATCCATTATTCCACTTGTTTTTACTACAGCCGAACCCCTGCATCAATCTTCTCCCTCCCACCTATGTCTCCAGTAATTCCTGTTCCTAGTCTCCTTGTTCCTAATCTTTATTCTCCACCACCGGCTCCCATTTCCTTGCTGCCTCCACCTTCAGTTTCTACTCTTGGACTCCTAATTTCTTTTCCCATCACTCATCCCACCCTACCAATTTCTCTCCCCTTACCATCTCCTTTATTCATCTCCTCAGTCCCAACCTTAGCTTCTTCCACTCCCATTGTCATTCCCTCTCCTGAACCAACTGCTCCTTCTACCTCCACTTCTCCACCACCATCCCACCCTGCCCCTTGTTAGCCATGATCACTCGTTCTAAAATTGGAATTCGTAAACCCAAACAATTACTCTCTCTTCTCAGTACTACCTAGCAAACTGAACCAACTTGTTTTTCTCAGGCAAATAAGGATCCCAAATGGCAATCAGCTATGTTCAACAAATTTAATGCGCTTTTAACTAACTACACTTGGGATCTAGTTCCATACGATCCAATGAAAAATTTAGTTGGGTGTAAGTGGATTTACATAATTAAATATCGAGCTGATGGGTCTGTGGAGCGCTACAAAGCGAGGTTGATCTCTCAAGGATTCCATTAGCAACCAAGTATTGATTATCATGAAACTTTTAATCCTTTTGTTAAACCTACTACTACACACACTGTTTTATCCTTTGTAATTTCTTATTCGTGGGTGATTCGACAACTTGATGTTAAGAATTCATTTCTTCATGGTTATCTTAATGAAATGGTGTACATAAAACAACCTCCTGGTTTTGTTGATACCCTTCATCCCACTCATGTCTGTAAATTACATAAAGCCATTTATGGTCTGAAATAGGCTCATCGGGCTTGGTTTCACCGCTTCAGTTCTTTCTTTCTTACTCTTGGTTTTTCTTATAGTCGGGCAGACACTTCAATGTTTGTTATTGCGTCATCCCATGGTCTTCTTATCTTACTATTGCACGTTGATGACATATTTCTCACCGGTAAAAATTCTCATCTTCTTTTTCATTTTATTCATACTTTATCTAATCAATTTCCTATGAAGGATCTTGGTGATCTTCATTATTTCCTTGGCATTGAAGTTGTTCGTCGTCCCACTGGTTTGTTTCTCTCTCAAACTAAACACACTAACAATCTTCTACTTAAATTTTCTATATCTTTAGCCAAACTAGTTAAAACTCCTCTATCTTCCCAAACTGCACCTTCACTACACAAGGGTGACTTACTACCAGATCCTTCGAAATTTAGGACTATGGTTAGAGGTCTTTAGTACTTAACCATGACCCAACCTGATATTACATATGTTGTTAATCTAGCTAGTCAGTTTTTGCATGCTCCCCGCATAGCTCATTTTCAGCTTGTTAAACGCATTTTCCGTTATTTATGTGGTACTACTAATCATGGGTTACTTCTTGCTTCTGCAAAAAAAATTTCTCTTTCATACTATGTTGATGCTGACTGGGCCAGCTGCCCTTACAGTCGTTGGTCCACCACAGGCTATGCTATCTTCCTTGGACCAAATACTATTTCTTGGAAAGTAAAGAAACAACTCACTATGTCTCGTTCCAGCACTGAATCTGAATACTACTCCCTTGCCTATGTTGTAGCTGAGACCTACTGGATTCACCAGCTTTTATATGACTTACATGTGTTCTTAACTCGTCAAGTTCGAGTGTATTGTGATAACATTGGTGCTATTTATCTTCCTGCTAATCCAATATTCCATGCTCGTACCAAGTATATTGAGATAGATTTTCACTTTGTTCACGAAAAAGTAGCCCAATGAGATGTCCAGATCCAGTATATTCCTACTAATGCCCAACTTGCAGATATCTTCACAAAAGGATTGTCATCAACTCGGTTTCTTCAACATAAAATAAATCTCTTTGTAGTTTCACCTCATTTGGATTAAAGAGACATGTAAATGTATATGCTCCTAATGTAAATAATATTAGGAATTTCTAGTCTATTGTAAATAAGAAACCTTGGTCCTATTAGAACACTTTGATATATCATGGTCCTATTAGGATACTCTTTTATAAACACCCTATAAATATGAGTTTCTAACACTGCAATATTAATCAGTCAGAATATACAAACCCTAAATTTCTATTTCAATCTCTTCATATTTAGGGTTTCCTATTTACAATAGACTATAAATTTCTAATATTATTTACATTGGGAGTATATACATTTACAATTATATAATAACATTTTTATAATATATTTAATATTTATTATACATACTTAATCTGTGAGATATTTGTAAGTTGTGTTATATGTTTTGAAACTATGAAATTTGATTCATCAAGCACATCCAAATTAAATTTAGTATTTGTTTACATTTATATAGTTTTATATTAAATTAAGGTTGTTCGTATTTTATGTTAAGTGATACAATATACTTTGTGAGTGATGGATTTGTAAGGTTTAATGAATTTTTTATATGAATTTGATTTCAAAACTAATGGATAATGAGTTGTTGTAGTAAAATATTTTTTATGTAGTATGTTTGAATTAATTTTTAAGTGAAAAAAACATATTAAACCAACGACCAAACCAATCCAAATCAATCTGATCGGGTTGACTTGAATTGAATTGAGTTAATATTTTTACTAACCCGATATAATGGAGTTTGGTTGAGTTTTTATACTGACCCGACCCACACTCACTGCTGTTCAATTGTTGTTAAAAGTGGAGGCTGCCCTCTTTGAGTCTGAAGGTGGTTGTATGCTGTTTGGAATTTTCTGGTTAGTGTTTTGTGGATACTTTTGGGCAATCAGATGAGTAGAAGCTTTGCTCCTATGGGTGATAGTTTGGAGAAAATTAATGTCTGGAGCTGGAGAAGTATTGCAAAGTCAGTAGGAACAAACATCTGTGTATGTGGCGGCATCTCCATGGCATTGATCTAAGGCTCAAAGTTACTTCATTCAGAATTTCTACCAACAAAATATTCTGTCAAATTGGGTGGAACTGGGATCACTATTGCCTTTCTTAGTATGTGTGGTGTTGCGGTGGGGTAACAAAGTCTATTTTTTAAATCATAAAAATTAAAATTTTGTTTTTGGTAAAATTTAACACAAGATGGATTTTTCAAAACTATTTTCGAAACGTAAAATTAAAATTAATAACTATTAAATATATACCAAAAATACTTTTTAACTTAAATGAAATATATATATATATATAAGATTTTTTTATTGTTGTTTTCAAGTATAGAAACTATCATTAATGTAATTTACTAAACACTATATTGTGATTAGATGTGAGATTTTTTAGCCCGTACCAATTTTTGACCCGTTACTTACCCGTTAAAACACGGGTATAAACATAAAAAATAAGACCCGTTAAGAAACAGATATTTTAGCTTGTATTCGTTGACCTACTACACGTAAGACCTGACCTGTATCCGGCCCGAGTCGTCATTTTCTCACTTAAATAGGAGAATTTTTACCAATATCCGTTTTTGACATGTTACCCGCTCACTAAAACATGTGTATGAACATAAAAAATAAAACCCGTTAAAAAATGATATTTTTAATTCGTATCCGTTGACTCACTACCTGTAAAACTTGGTCTGTAACTAACTCGTTTCGTCCGATTCATATCTCTGGTTGTGATGATCTTGTAGCATTTTTATCACAACACTTTTATCATTATACTTTTGAAAACGCTACACTAATACCAAACTCACCCTGATCAACGAAGATATTGATGAG
Source organism: Bretschneidera sinensis (assembly GCA_023935145.1). Taxonomy (NCBI): domain Eukaryota; kingdom Viridiplantae; phylum Streptophyta; class Magnoliopsida; order Brassicales; family Akaniaceae; genus Bretschneidera; species Bretschneidera sinensis. Next base: position 20,525,638 of record CM043701.1, read on the forward strand.
AGTTAACCATGTACAGATCTGAAGCCACAAGATGACTTGAGGTTAGTGCAAATTATGAAAGTTGAAGATGAATCATAAGAGAGTCAAGTCCATTTGTATCCTGTGAATGTTTTTTGTTGGTTCTTTTTTCTGAGGGCTTGGTTATGTGCTTCTTGTTATCTTGTGGAGGATTCATCTTTTGTATTAATAAATATTTTTTTGGCCGTTTAAAAAATTATTTATTTATTTCATTTATTATTATTATCTCATAAAATTTAACTAATTTATTAATATTTAAAAATTATATATGAGAAAGAGTAGCAGAATATGCGTCGTCCGGATGCCACCTAAGTACTTTGGACAGAATATGCTAAGGACCGTAACATTTGACTCGAAGACTGCTTTTTTTGAGAATTTTTATAACGTTAATGATTCAAATAAGAAAGAAAAAAGTTTAAAACTAAAATAAGAATGTGTAACCTTAAATATCAAATTTATGATTTAACCCAAAAAAAACCTAAATAGGATAGAAAAATAAGAATATATATATATTTGACTCGAAGACTGCTTTTTTTGAGAATTTTTATAACGTTAATGATTCAAATAAGAAAGAAAAAAGTTTAAAACTAAAATAAGAATGTGTAACCTTAAATATCAAATTTATGATTTAACCCAAAAAAAACCTAAATAGGATAGAAAAATAAGAATATATATATATATATATATATATATATATATATATCATTTTTATTTTCTTTTAGTTAACACGGGAAATTGAACTTAAATTTCAATGCACCCAAATATATTTTATTGACATAGCAACTGTTGAGCAAGCTGATGGTTTATATTAATAATAAAAACAAATTACACTGCACTACTTTCAAGTTTGTTAAAATGATATTAACATGCCAAATCTTTTTTAAAACTCATTATTCACTCCAAAACACTAGTTTCCATCATCATGCAGCCTCGAAATGAATTTATTTGAAGAATCAAAATTTTAATTGAATATTATTTCTCATGATGATCAAAGTATCCGTAGGTATTATAAATGTTACTTTTTTTATAAAAAAAAATAGAAGCATTAGGGATGTAAAATATTTAACAAGGAATTTTTTAGGGTTTTTAAAAAAAATAATATTATCACTATTCTTTTTAAAAAATTGTTAAAAATATTTTTTAAATAGATTTATATTCTATTATATAGTATAAAACAAATCTTACTTCATATATTTTACATTTTAAAAAATATTATGATATCATTGTCTATCGTATTCTCAAATAAATGAAAATAAAAAACCATCATAAAATTAAATTAAATATTTTAAATGAAAAATTTGTTATTATATTTTTTATAAAATTAAATATCCTAACATCTCAAATAAATAAATATAACAAACTATCATAAAATAAAAGGCAAAGATAAACTTTTTTATTTTAAAAATTAAAATGATACTGCATGTTTTTTGTTTTTTTATATAAAAATATGAATAATTTGTGTTATAAACAATTTTGAGATAAATAAAATTATTAAACTTATCATAATCATTTGAAAATATTTTAACATGAAAAGTAATATCTAATCATAAAAAGTAATATCTAATTAAAATTTTATTTTTTCAAAAAAAAGTTATTTTAGGACTGTCTGATGGTGTAAATTGATATTTTGAAGTAAATCATTGGTTTAAATAGATTCGATATGTTAATGTCATTCCAATAAAGCTGAAAATATTCACCTTGACAATAATTTAACTAGCCCTAAAACAAATGCTATTATTCAAATCAAACTCCCCTTGGTTTCGCTTTACTAGGTCTTTTTGGTCTATCTTCGGATTTTCCCCACCGTTTTTGGTTAAAGAATAAAAGGTAAACTTCATTCTAATCAAATATTAAAGGTTGACACTGTTCTAATCAGAGTTATTAACACTCTCAAGAAGCTTCAAATTCAACCTTTTTTTTTCAACCGAAATCTATCGACATTGAGTCTAACAAATCTCTATTATGGTATGCACTCAAAGATAAGTCATGCTTGCAACCAATCCGTCACTTTTTGTAACATTCATTAAAAAAAAAGGTAATCTGCTCCAAATGAACAAATAATTAGGAAGTAATCACTTTATTAAACTTAAGAACCAAGACCATGCAGAGAAATGGAAATTCACAAGAATCGCAACCACTGATTTCAATTTTGGCCATGGTGAGTGCTTAAAATGATCACTGATACTATTGACACTTCATCATCCTCAGGTCACAAGTGCACAGAGAAAAGTTATACAGTACCATTATAATAATAAAGCCAAAATTATAAGCATAAATAAAAAATAAAAAAATAATCAGAAAGGGCGTTAAGCTTACATTCAAGACCAATCAGCCCCTCCATCTTCATTCATCAATGCAGCAACCTCATTTGGACAACCTTATAAGCAAACCCATCAAATAAGCATCTTAATTGGTATTTTAAACTGAAAAAGAAAAATGGGGAAGAGATGCTGTCTTCTGGTTCTGGCTTTTATCATCCTCCAAGTGATTCCAACAGAGTCTGCTCTTGGTGTGGGTGGTGGTGTTGGTATTGGCATTGGCAGTGGAGGTGGTCGAGGTGTGTGGATTGGTGGAGGAATCGGCAACCAATCTCCATCTGGGCCTTCAGTTTCAAATGTCAATAAGGCTTACTCTGCTCTCCAAGCATGGAAATCTGCAATCACAGATGACCCACTTGGGATTTTGGCCACTTGGATTGGTTCAGATGTTTGTTCTTACAAAGGGGTCTTTTGTGCAGATTCTCATGGCACAGTTATTTCAGGAATCGATCTCAACCAAGCAAATCTGCAAGGCACTCTAGTCAAGGAACTCTCTGCCCTCGCTGATATGTCTCTCCTTCACTTAAACAGCAACAGGTTTTCAGGCACAATTCCTGACACTTTCAAGGACCTCTCTTCACTTAAAGAATTGGACCTCAGTAACAACCATTTTTCAGGTCCTTTCCCTTCAGTCACTCTATACATTTCAAATCTCATTTACTTAGACCTCAGGTTCAACAATTTCTCTGGACCCCTACCTGGAGATCTTTTCAACAAGAAACTTGATGCAATCTTCCTCAACAACAACCAATTTGAAGGGCAATTACCTCAAAATCTGGGCAACTCCCCAGCTTCTGTGATAAATCTAGCTAATAACATGTTTAGTGGAAGCATCCCAGCTAGTTTTGGCTTCATAGGTTCTAAATTAAAGGAGATTCTGTTTCTCAATAACCAATTGACAGGGTGCATTCCAGAGGGAGTTGGGCTTTTCTCAGATGTGCAAGTGTTTGATGTAAGTTCCAATTCACTGATGGGTCATTTGCCAGACACAATATCTTGTTTGAATGAGATCGAGGTTCTCAATTTGGCACACAACAAGCTATCTGGTGTGCTGCCAGACTTGGTTTGTTCTCTGAGGAGCCTTGTGAATCTGACAGTTGCTTACAATTTCTTCTCTGGGTTTAACCAAGAATGTGCCAAGTTGTACTTTAGGAATGTGGGTTTTGATTTCTCATTGAATTGCATCCCTGGGAGAAACATGCAGAGACCTCAACCTGAGTGTTCTATGACTCCTGGAAGTGGGTTGAGTTGTCTGAGAATTCCTTCACAGCCTCTTGTTTGTGGGTCATTGCTTGGGAAATTGGACGCTAATTCAAGGCCTTCACCTCCATGAAAGCCCATTAGTGAAGAGAGAGAGAGAGAGAGAGAGAGTTTTACCACTACTGTATAACAGGTTTGTGATTGCTGTCTGATCAATTAATATTAGCAATTATGATTTAGAGCTTCCTAATTTATTTCTTGGTTCAGTACATCTTTGTATCTGTCAAAAATTGAAGGCGGGTTTACGAGCCTTTACTCTTTAGTAACAAGTATAATAAAGTGTTCACGTAGACAGGTTCAACTACTCTAATCATATCTTGACCAGCCCTGTAGTTTTAGAATAAAGAATTGGGAATACGTTTTTTTTTTTCTTTTTTTTAATCAATGGGTGCAATTGAGATAAGAGGTTTGAAAAAGGGGGGGAAACAGAGATCAGAGGTTTGATCCAAAAAAGAATGAACAGATGAGAGGTTGAAAGCTTCAATATTTTCGTGTGGTAATCAGCTGAGCCATGCTAGATGACAAATCCCAGTTCAAATCGATCACTTCAATGTAAAATACAATAAAAATCATAAATAAAATTAATAATTAGAAGAAAAAAAAGTATTGTCACGGGACACTTCCATGTCATATGATGATTTACAGCTATAATTTGTGTCTCGTTTGCAGCTGTAATTCCTTTATATATAATTGTCAATTTACCAGATTTATCAAGAAAAAACGAATGTTGACGTTTGCTAAAAGCAGACTATGTTGGTGCTTCTCTTATGGGTTATTATTTCTGAATCTAGAAGCAGCAACAGCAGAAGCTAACTTTGACTACTTGAGGTTGGCTTAGCTCTCTAAAAATACCATTCTTTTACTCCTTTCCACCAAAAAAATACCACTCTAACGTGGGTATTTTCTGTAATCCAAACTGCTGAACATGTCATAAAAGTTAATAACTTGTAAGATAAGAAAAGGAATGCAAAGATCTTTACAAGGCCAGAGGGTTTAAATCATAACACTTAAATAAAGAGAAACAACTTAATCACACACTATTACCCTGACCATTACAAGAGCCTCTCTTTACAAGACCAGAGACTTTAAATCATAACACACAAAATACATAATCACTTACTATTACCCTGACCATTACCAGAGCCTCTCCAATGCCACAAGCATAATTTTCGGCAAAGAAAATTATCCAAAGAAGAATTGCAAGTAATCACGGTCATTGATCATAGTTTTACACAATAGCCAATCTTCACCTAATGTTTAAGGAATGTAATAAATTGGTTGGGCAATTTAAATGCAATTATCCAAAAGAATAATTGCAGGTAGTCACGACCATTGATCACAGTTTCGCACAACCCAATTTTCATGTAATGTTTAAGGAACATAGTACATTGGATTGGGCAATTTGAATGATCGTTTGGCCACCGCAAAGCCCAACAAGTCACTCCACTGATCTCCAGAGCTCCCATGAATCCTATAACCTTCATTTTCCAAATCTGATCTCTTTTCAGATTTGTAGACAGTGGCTAGTTTGCCATCATCAGAAGATCCCCTGTATCATTTAACCACATGTTAGTTATCAGCAATCCGAATATTTAGCTGTTTACCCAATAATTTCATAAATCTGCTAGTTCAATATATTAGGGAATTGAAAAAGTAATTCAAGAAATAGCTGATTCTTACATGAAATGGTACTTTGATTTATGTCATTTAAACTTTACATCATACAAAACTGGAATAGATATTAATCGCCATAGTTCATATTGGTTCACGTACCTCAAGATTAGCCTTTCCCAATCACTGTATCCAGTTTATAGAAGATTTTTATCTGTGGCATTCCTAACATACTCACTTCTCCCCGTTAGCAAAATTATCTTAAAACCCAGCTGCTTCAGCTACTTGTACAAGTTCAAACCTGCCGGCAAAGCAGGGGCCTCAGCCAAATCCACCCACTCGTCAAAGGATTTTTCATCGAAAGTTTCTCTATATCCAAAACATGACACACTTAGTGATCTCAATCAAGTAACATGAGGATATAATGTTTAAATCAGCAAAGAAACAAGCTAGACGATTGGTATAATTTAGTATCCCAGAAATGGATCTTAACATGATTTCAGTTTCAACTTTTAAGGGATGAGGATATGGAGCCTATATTAGAACGGAACAAGTTGTATAAGAGAGTACCTTCAATATTAAAGGTGATCAAATTATTTTTGCCTGTTTATTGTATCACACTTGTAAATAATAGAGTCAAACTGTTCCTAAGTTATTGCAATGCATGAATATAAAATATTCCTTGATGCATTTTTCAATTCTTTCATTGTCTCAAGAATCATGAATCCTTACTAAAACCAAAAACTTACCTCGGTAGAAATTTGTTATGAGCTAATTATATGAGTTATTATGTCACGTTAGTAATCCCACATCAGCTATATATAGTTATACTCATTCTCTTTTGCCTATATATAAGGAGGGTTTGATTGCTTATAGGGAGCAAACCTTTACCTCAATTTCCAAATACTCATTTTTGACCCTCGGAAGGAAAATTCTAAAGTATATTCCATTTCTTCTATGTTCTAAACTCTGAATTTTGCATTACTTTAGCAAAATCCATCTAACTGTAAGTAATCAAAAACTGACCAAATATATTCACAGTATTGCAATCTAGAGAATGCAAATAATTCAAGAAGAAACATGCAGGAGACCAATCAACAATAGAATTATCCTCAGATTGGATGTAAGTTGAGTCAAGTGCATGCCTGCAAAGAAAACTCATAAGAATAGTTATAGCGATCAAGCCCTTTTTAAAGATGGTTTGGTCAGGCACCGCATAGAACCAAATGGGTACCGTGAAAGTCTGTAGCACCTCATAAGTTGCTGAGATCAGGCACCATTGAGTTCAGCAAAATAGCCGGGAGCTCCTACACTTGCTTACGACAACCTACCTACCCACATTAAACAAAGCTCCCATTAAATAGTGTTAGGAGTATTAGAGTTAGGAGTGCTAAGGTTATTTATGAACTTTTTTCGTTATTATGTTTTCTATATATATGACTTCTATTCTTAGGGATAAAAACTATTCACTTTTATAAATATCAACATGATATCAATGCGGCCGATTCTATTTTGAGAATCGCCTAAATGCTTTGCAATTTCAACGAGGGCACCATATTGTCGCTTGTCCGGTCATAGCCCTCTTTCTTATTTTCTTCTGTTTAATTTATCATATTTATTTCCACTCTACTTTCTTATCTCTATAGGGAAAGAAAAAAAACCGTGAATAGTGTCGCATCTGTGAACAGTATCGTGCTATAGTACCATGAATAGTGTCGCATGAACTGTGCCACACTACAATACCATGATCGTTTTCTCAATCTGGGTTCAGCCAATCTGTCTCGGATGTAGTTTTGTGTTATTAAAAAAGATTCGATCTGACTCGTTTCGCAGATCCAACTCGTATGAAGCAACTATTCAAGTCAAAGTCAAAGTTAGTACATGTTAAGACAAAATGTCAAAATCTATGATTATGAGATAAAACGATTGAGTTTTGATTATCTCTTGTTCCTTTTGTTCATTCTTTCCCTTGCCCTAATTTTTCATATTTGCCTCCAGTTTCCTCCAATTTCTTCTTTTATCTCTATTGTTCTTCTCCCACAATCTCCTGATTTCTCCTGTGTTCCTATCTTTCTTGATCTACTACTTCTCCTCCAATATCCCAATTTCTCTTATATTTCTGTCTTTCTCGATCTACTACTTCTCTCCCGAGTATTTGTTCTACATCACCGTGTCAAATAGATACTTTGTCTACTTGTGACCTATGCCCTGTCTGTTATCTGTCAAGCACATTTTAAAAGATTGTCACATTGGCAAACAAGTGTGGAATCATCTGGGAAGTCAACCACTGTTTTTTACAATGACACATTTTTTTTTTTTTTGCCTAAACCTTAATGCCTCTAATCATAAACTTCACAACATTGTTCAAATTCTATGGATGAATTTTATATATTATTAATAATGTGTGTATAGATGGCAACACTTTATTGGAGGGTGCAAATAAATACAATGTCCATGTTACCACTTAATCATAAACATTCATATAAAAACCATAGAATAATCAACCTTGAACCTTCATGATTGAGTATTCAAAAGCATTAAGGAGAAGAACTTGGATCGCCTACGCTTTTTGTTGTTAATTGTTTTGATTGATTTTAATTTTAATTTTAGAAGTTTATAACCTAAAAATTATATATTTGAGTTTTTGAATGTTAATTGAATGTTCAATATAGATTTAAGTCAGTGTTAAATTTTTTTAATAAGAATTGTTGAATGTGGACTAAATGAGAATATATATTTTCTTACGTTGTATTATGTTTGGATTAGTATAACTTTTTTATTAGGAAAATATTCAATTTTTACCGTAAATTTGTAGTTAACTGCAAAATTTCTGTAACCAAATATAAATATTTTGGGTAGGTTATGATTTCCAGCCAACCTATCATATTTCAAATCTCTCTCTTATTAACAAACTCAAATATAAAATCTCTTCAATCTTTTTTTCAATCTTTTTTTAGAACGTCTTACTCAAACATCTCTTTCCTTCCATCTCTTCATGATTTGATATGAGTTTTTAATTTCTAAATCTCTTTAAAAGTGTTCTTATATTCATCTTCTTCATGATTACAGGATATTTTTCGGAGTCTCTAGGGACTGCAGTAAAATGTATTAAAAAAAACTCTCTTTCTCTGTAAATCTTAATAATTTACTTGAATTGTATTTTGGCTTTGTCGTGTAATTCCCTTAAAGGCTCCTGGTTTCCTCTACTGTTTTTTGGGATGTAAAGGTTCCTATGCATGCAAATTTAACTATTAAGATTGTCTTTTCTACTTATGTTGTTTTTGTACTAGAAATTTGAGTATATTTCATGATTTCATCCCAAAAGTTGTTTTTCTTTAATGCATGACATTGATTTCAATATTTCTACATATACAAAGTTCTAATCTATTATTAATGTTTATTTAATTTTTTTAGGAGATTTTATGCTTTGACAAATCAATAAAAATGTATGCACTGTTCGAGCCAAGTACTTGATGTTCTTTACTTATAACAGTATAACATCAGCAACAGGAAGTTTAAGCATTGTGCCAAATAAGTTGGCTCATGTTTATTCTTGTACTACTAATTTTAGCTCTTTTCTATGCTTTAGAGGAGGAAATTAATTGCGATATGAAATGCCATATATTTGGGGCAAACAACAAATATATGAATATGATATGGATTCGTCACATGCGTGCATTTTTATTTTGTTTTATAAATTTATTACATTTATTCTTTGCTAACAAAATTATAATTCCAGTCTTGATTCTCTCACCCAACCACCCTACCCAAAAATCAAATATTTCACCAAATCAAAGCTCTTCGCCACATCATCCTCAACCCAAACATTACAAAGGAATCCTAGTCCCACAGACATACCCAACAATGGTTCTTTTCTTGGATGGATTTTCCCTACAGTGCTGCTAAACCTCTTGCAATTAAAATTACAAAACCTAAAAAATCTTAAAACAGAACATTTATTTTCGAGGTTCACATATACTGCCATCAAAATTCCTGGCTGTTCATTTGGACTTTAGGGTGGGTTACTGGATTTTAGTGTTAGTACTTTCTAAAAAGGACTATCAGAACAAAACGAAGGAAAATGAGATTTTTTACAAGCTGAAATATTGAGGTTTCAAACTGCCAAAATGGGATCTACATGTAGCATTAGTCTATGATTTTAGGGTAACGGCTAATTATACTCAGATCTTAGATCTGTAGGTTGTAGATGAGAGAGAAAAAAAAAAAAAAGCGGAGCAAAAGGAGAGGATGAGCTATGTGCTGCCGGTCTTTTTTTTCCCCCTCTTTTGATGAGGTTTTCTTTTTTCTTTTGTGTGGAAGTGACTGAGCTGGTGAGTGAGAGTTGAGAGACATTACTAGTTAGAAAAAATAAATGGTTAAATTACATAAATTTTTTTGGAGATAATGTATAATTGTAAGCCTTTTCATTGTAATTTTTTAAACCTTCCCTTACACTCTTTGATTGGAAAGTTTAATCACATAAAATTAAATTTTATATTTTCTACTAGAGGTATCTTAGTAGAAGATCCATAGTTATCGGGATCCCTATACTCCTTGGAACTACGATTCTGATCTTACGTTCCAATTTGTTGTGTATTTCCATACTGAATCCCTAAAATTGATAATCTAAATTTTTCTTGAGACTTTTAATTAAAAAAATTAAAAATATATATATAGATATAAAAAAAATTAAAATAAAACTCATATTTTATTTTAAATTTATATTTTTTAATATTATATTTATTGATTTTACTATTTTATCAAAACTTTAACATCTTCCAAACTATTATTATTGTTCATAGTTATATTTAAATTGTACTCAAACACATATTTATCTAGTATCTTAATTTTCTACATATATTTATACGTAATATAAATCATTTAATTCTACCTAAAAGTACCATGTATTACGTTCCTATACTTGTACCGCGAACCAAAATGTACCGAGTTCTTGTATCTATGGTTTAATCACATGAAATTAAATTTAATCTCTCGTGAAAATTTAAAAAATACAATGAAAGTGTTTACAATGATATGTTATCTCAAGGGAAGGGAGGATGGTAGATGAAAAGTGAAGACTTACTGAGAAATAAAAGATTAAATTTAATAATAATTTATTTTATTTATATATAATAATAAAATATTTTTTATAAGTTATACTTATGAAAATAAAACAAAAAATTTCTAATAATAAAAAATAAATTATTAGTTAAAAATATATTTTTATTACTCCAGTAAATCGTTCCTTTTTATTTTTTTAAGCAGCTAAATGGCACCTCTAACATACATGTCGTTCTCCACGTGTCACATTCCAATTCGATGTCTAGCTACCACATTTACGCCGAAGGCCACACGATTAGTCGATTACTATTGTTGTCTTTAATCACGGTCCGTTATTAATGATCTAATCATACGTATTAGTACTCTTGATTAAGTCAAATCGCTATAAATAATCATCACGTACCCGAGTCCTTGCGCCAAATAGTAGGGTAAATTGGAGAGCAGAGTCTCGTCGATATCGAACACCCAGGCGTCCTTCCCATCGCTGGCGATCTCGACTGACTTGGCGAAATCAATGGAATAATCGGCGACGATCTCTGAGTCGGAACGATAACGATCTCCTGTAACGTAGTCCTGCACAAACCGTAACCATCTCGACGGAATGTTCGTCCAGACTCCGGCGTTGTTAGTCTCGACGGAGAATCTCCAGCGATCGCAGTATAAGGAATCGTCAATGTGGGACTTGTGGGAGATTTGGATGATTAATTGAGCAGGGGCGCGGGAGATAAGGAGGGTGATTAAGATGAGGACTATCGAGAGGAGGGAATGGTAGTGAGAAGCCATTATTGGAGGGAAAACGGAGAAAATGAGCCTGCTGGTTCTCTCTCTTTCCCTCTCTGTCTGTGTCTCTGTCCCTGTCTCTGAGGAGATGTAATATCAGAAGAGACATGAAAAACCAAATAAATTAATATAGGGAGTAGGGAGTAGGGAGTACTAAAATACGCTAACGTTTCGTTTCTGTAATATCAATCAAACGATAACGTTAAAGTATGTGGTGACCTTTGGTACCGAATTAAATGAGTGTATATGTGAGAGCTAGAGCTACAGTCTTCTGACATTGAATGAAACTGACAACGAAAAGCAATTTAGTTTGAGTCATGTTCCGAGGATCTGGTTCCGTCGTTGCAGTAACTAACAAATTTATTGGTAATTATAAAGTATTATATTAGTAATTAAATATTTAAATATTTTATTTTTATTCAGTTATTACTGCAATTCTTGGTAAAGTTTTTCGATTTCATGGTAATTCTCATGAAACTGATTCTGTGGGATCAAATTTATTTAATTTAGTGGATGTCGGGTCAAGGACAGAGTTGTTGCGAATTATACGAGATTACATTTGTTTTAAATTAATTTAAGAGTGGTGATTTCATGGATATGATTTTGTAAAAGTTATTATAAAATCAAGAAATTCCAATAATAATAGATGTCAAGTTTATGATGAGATTTAATGCTACATTAACAAATTTAAATTTGAATATTCTCTATTTGGTAATGTGACATTCAATTTCATCATAAACTTGACTCCATTTCAATTTTCAAATGAAGAGAATCGTGATCTATTAATAATTATATAGAATTTAAAAAAAATAATATATCAATATTACTACTTAACTTTTTTGTGATTACTATTAAACCTTTTCAATTTTGTGATAATACCCACAAAAACGAATCAGTGCTATCACCGGTCTTAGTTAAAGTTCAACAATCGGTGTTTATTTGATATTAACATGTGTAACGACTCATCCCAGGTTGCCCACCCTCGAGATAGTGTTGTTACATTTTGAAAATCCCAGCACGACACGTATATGCAACAATAAAAATAATACCAATTGCAATTTTTACATCAATAATTAACCCTCAACAGAGGAGATAAATCATTCTGATCTTGATTAAACATTATTTACAACGTAATATGCATGAATATTTACAAATAAAAATTTTATTTTATTTTCTCATTAGTCTGAGGATGTGAACCATGTGGCTTACTGTAATACCCGTATTCGTAAAGTAAGGCTAAAGAAGTAAATTAAGAAATATAGCATGAAATTAAAATCATATATTTTACGCAAATGATTTAGTATTGAACAAAATAATTCTTAAAAAAAATTCTAGGATGTGGACATTATTAAAGGATTTTTGAGACATGAACGTCATTAAAGGATTTTTGGGGCGTGGACGTCATTAAAAGATTTCTGGAACGTTAATATCATCAAAGGATTTTTGGGATGTGAACATCATTAAAAGATTTTTGAGATGTGGATGTCATTAAAGAATTTTTGGGACGTGAACATCATTAAAAGAAAAGATAAAAAAAAAATTACCATTAAGAAAAAAAATTTGGACGTCTAGAAAGTCCAGAATGAAGAAAGGAAAAACAATATATAAATATATATATATATATTAAATTATTACTTTTTCAAAAAAAAAATCAAAAAAGGGGGCGATAGCAGGTGGCAAAACCTGCTGCCAACCCAAAGGAAATGAAATTTTAAGTTGACACATTTTAGTGTCGTGGCAATTGGAGAAATTGAGGGGACTGCTGTTGGTGCCAACGAATTGGTGAGCTGCCAAGATTTTGGGGCAACAAACATGTATATATATACACGATGAGAGTCATAAAATACATCTAAACAATACTTAATTGTTAACATTTTAGGGTTGATCTCGGTCGTAATCGCACTTTTACATGTTAATAACTTTAAAGTGATATTCATAAATCATTGACTTAATTCGATGCATTTTCAGGTGCTTTGAGTACAAAAGAGATAATAAAGCGATTCATGTTTAAAGCACCAAAAGATCTTGGGTGTCGGTGCTCGTTTTTGTCCAAGATTTAGACGTGTCCAAACATGATTCAAAGATGGTTAAAGTCTAAACCAAGGCTGGAAGAATAAATTACATTAAGTTAAAAGACTGCACACAAGTGTGTGCATCACTTTGGAGCAAGTTAAGGGTAGGCACACTAGTGTGTGCACTTCTGCATACAAGCTGAAGGAGTTTTACTGAATTGCCATAATTTCCCATACATATCAATCATCTTTGCAGATTAAACTGTATTGATGTAGAAAGAATCAGGAGATGAGCCATATATACTTAGAAAGATCCGGAAGTCTATTTTCTGGAGAATTTTACGGTTCGTAAAAAGGATTTTTCTAGAGAAAGTTATGGCAGCTTTAGTGGAAACAGTTCAGGCCAGCACAGCAGGCCCAGACGCACAACAGGCCCAGACGCACAGCACGGCCCACTCGCCTCTTGACCTGATTAGGGCGAGCAAGTGCCATTTTTACAAGACCAAAATACCCCTAGCTACTACTTGTAATCTATAAATACCTCCTTAAGGAGTGTGCAGCCGGGCATTAAAATAATTCAAGAGAGAAAGGAAGCAAGGAAGGAAGGAAGAGAGAAAAACAGATAGGATCTTGGATCCCAAATCCAGCATTCTTCCATTTTATTTTTAAGTTTCTTGAGGGCTAGAAATCAAGGGGGGAGAGCATCCATATTGTTCTTTCACCTTGAACTCCATGGCCAAATCAAGGAGAGAGCATCCTTATTGTTCTTCCACCTTGATTTCCATGGCCAACTAGTCTTTACACAAGGGAAAATGATGAATCCTTAGGGATTTATTATTCCTTATTTCCTTCTTGATTCAGTTGTACGGATTTAATGTTGAATATTGTTTTATGAATTATTCATTGATTAAGTAAGAAGGATTTGAGTTCATGTGATAGATGCACTTTTTATTCTTCTTCTTTTAGATTCTCTTAATCCGGTGATTGCATCCTTCTCCTCCATTGAGGTTGTTTGGATGTGATTGATTCCGGTAGATTTATTTTACTGATTGTCCATTACTGCGATATTGTCATTGTGATATATTGTCGTTTCTTGATAATCTTTAAGATCGGTCATGTGTGCTTGAACCGAAATCAATGAGTAATTTGTAGCAATTATATTAGAGTTATAAATGTGCTTGATTGAATATATTCCAATTGTTTGTTTGGGATGTGAAACTTGCAATCGAGATAAAATCAATTTGAATCAAGAGTGGAAATAGGGAACGATCCTAAGGAGGATTCCCGGAACCTTGTTATTTGTCATTTATATTTCATTTACAATTACGCAATTTTTCTTACATTATTTCACCATCAAAACTCTAAAAAATATTGATTTTAACTTTTATTGTTCGTTTTAAGGTTCACACATTTTCCTTTGTACTTAACTTGTTTCCCTGTGGAAATCGACACCCAAAAGCCGTACTACAATAACCGTGTTATACTTTGGGCGTAATCAAATTTTGGCACCGTTGCCGGGGAAACACTTTTAAGTACAAGGAAATTTGTCAACTTTGAGTGTAATGGTAAAATAAAAAAAAAATCGTAAATATCTTTCTTTTCAGCAGTTTGTAAATACGGTCATATCATTCCTTTACTTCTGTTTTATTTATTTGTTTATTATTCTGTTTTATTTATCTGTTTATTATTCTATTTCATTTACTTGTTTATTATTCTGTTTTATTTACTTGTTTATTATTCTGTTTTATTTACTCGTTTATTATTCTGTTTTATTTACTTGTTTATTATTCTGTTTTATTTATTTATTATTCTGTTTTTTTTATTTAATTTTCCCTCTAAATTAATTGGTGCATGCTTAAACCGAGAGATTCGTGAGGCAGATTCATTAGAGGACCCGAATTAGAGTTACCCTCTCCTTCCACCTCCATTGGTGAAACATCGCCTAGATCAAACTATAATGCACCCCCATCAGAAAATTTAAAGGATTTTGTTAACATGGCCGATAATCATAATGAAAATGTTGTCAGGACACTTCAGGATTACCTCCACCCTACATGCACAGCCACACCATCATGCATCATGTTTCCAGCCAATACTCGCCAGCTAAATTTTAAACCAGGGATGATTCAATTACTCCCTACTTTTCATGGCTTGGATAACGAAAACTCATATGTGCACATTAAAGAGTTTAAGGAAGTAGTCGCAACTTTTCATAGTCACGATGAAACCGATGACATTGTTAGGCTTAAGTTCTTTCCTTTCGCTTTGAAGGATAGAGCTAAGAGTTGGCTATACTCACTAAGATGACGATCTATTGGGTCGTGGACTGAGATGACTCGAATTTTCTTCAATAAATACTTTCCCCAACATAAGACCAATGCTTTGAAAAGGCAAATCTCCACCTTCGCACAAAAGGACAGCGAGACTCTGTATCAGTCTTGGGAGAGATTTAAAAAGTTATTGAGTATATGCCCTCACCATGGGTATGAGAATTGGCGTTTAGTGAGCTATTTCTATGAGGGTCTTACCTATGGAGAACGCCAATTTGTAGAGATGATGTGTAATGGTGGGTTCTTGGAGAAAGATCCTGATGAGACCATAGAGTACCTCAATGAGCTTGCTGAAAAAGCTCACACTTGGACTGGACCTAGTGCTACTGAAAGCACAAATAGGTCACGACCTATAGAGCACCCAAATGGTGGTGGAATTCACCATCTTAGGGAAGAGGATAACCTTAAGGCCAAGGTCGAGATGCTCACTAGGGAACTAGAGGTATTAAAGACTAAGTGCTTAAAGCCAACACACGTGGTTAATCATGCAAAATCTTTTGAACAATGTTTTGTGTGTGGTGGGGTAGACCATCTCGCCCAAGAGTGCCCTACATTTGTTGATATGAGAAGGATGTATAAGGAACAATGTAATGCCCTAGGCATGTACACGAAGCCTTCTACACCCTTCTCTAATACCTATAATCTGGGATGGCGAAATCACCCCAATTTCAGCTGGAAGTCTGAAAACCAGCAACTTGCACAACCCCCTGCACCATATCCTAAACCATATCATGCACCTATATCTTCTAGGAGTTCTTTAGAAGACATTTTACATGCTTTTATTGAAGCACAGGGGAAGACAAATCAAAGGCTTGAATATTTAATTGTGCAGGTTGTTGAAGAACATAAAGAGATAAAGAGCCAGGTGTCCAAGCTGACGAGCTACTTGAGTGTGACTGAGCGAGGTAAGTTCCTTTATCAAGCTTAGTCCACATTCTACGATCAGCACCAAACGCAACAGAAGAAAGATGAGGTGAATGCCATTGAGACACTTAGTGGTAAGTTGTTACACATCCCAACACTGAACAAATCAGAGGAAGTGGACGACAACCACCAAGTATATACCCTCACCCATGGCTTCACAGGAGCATATATCGAGCCAAAATCTACAGATGTTACTGATGACATCTTTAAGGTCTCTCCAAAGCACACAAGCAGCAAATTTAACAGTAAAGTAATTGCTGGTGCAGTCAACTCATGTTTGTCTAGGAGGGAATAAGAGTGTCTAGTTGAAGACGTAAAACTTAGCGCTCATGGGAGGCACCCCATAGCATATCTTTTTATTTTTATTGTTATTGTTTTTCATAATTCTTTTTCTTGTTTATTATTAGTATTTTGTTGTTTTCCGGTTTTACTTTCGTATTTCTTTTTCAAGTACAATTATAGAAAGTAGTTCAAATAGTGGTGCACAATTTTCAGCTTCTGTGCACTTTTGGCTACAAAGGGATTTTCCTTATCTTTTGCTTTCACATTGAGGACAATGTCTACTTTAAGTTGGGGGTGGAGGAAACATATTCCTGTTTTTCATGTTTTTCATTGAACTACTTGGTGTCATTTTACCTTTTTGTTTGTTTTTAGAATGCTTTGTGTTAGCCTTGAAGTTAATTCACATGTTAATGATATGAACTTAATCGAGATAGCATATAGCATTTAGAAGAAGGTAAATCTTGCTTCGCTTTTGAGAATAAATTAAGTGTCAATTTTTCTTTGGTTTGAGACTCTGGTTTGTGGTAAGATTGCATGATTAGTCTAAAGCATTTGGAGAGGTTTTATGCGCGGTTGTTTTGTGAATACTTTTGCGGTCTCTACAAACTCTAGAACTTATTTGATAATCACTTGAGGCAAAAATCATAGAATGCACACTACTTAGGATATGATATAGGTCATTTTTGGACCGTTTGAGCCTTTTTAAACTTACCCTTGTTATATTTATCACTAGTCACCTATTTGAGCCTTTTTCTTGAAAAGAAAAATTGAGCCTTGTTTCTTTCGATAAACCATTTACTTACCTTTATAAGCCTAAAAATATTTTATCCTTACCTCTCTTTTAAAAGAACTTAGTTATACACATGTTGTGAGAAGCACTTAAAATGAGTAAGGGTGGAAATATGAGAAAATATTACTACCATAACTCAAGTACATTAAAAGAGATAAGTTGGGGGTTATGGAAAAGAATGAAAGAGGAGGTGAATGGTCTTATGCCAAAATGAAAAAAATAAAAAAAAAAGAAGAGAAAAAATGAATTATGGCAAAAAAAGAAGAAAAGAAAAAAAATGGTGATTTATTGCGAGAAATGCTCGAAAAATGGTTGAAAGAGTTGGGTGTTGAAGTAAGGTTATCTTGTGCTTAAAGTGGTTGTGTTTAAATTAAGAGACTTAGTTCTTTTATTTGTTTAAACTTTCCCGTTCTTTCTTAACCTTTACCCTAGCCTAACGTTGGAAGCTTATTAAAGACCTATTGATCCAATGAAGTGTGATTTTTCTATATAGTGGAGAGTGATTTGAAAAGTGAGCATATGGAGCTTGATTTGTGATTGATGTCATGCAAATTAATATGATTTTAGAGGCCAAGACTTGTCTTCATGCGATGTTGTGCATAAAATCATCCGGGTGTTCAGACTAATGTATTGTGGTAAGATGAATGGTAAGAGTCGATAACGATTTTAAGGTTGACATTTGGATTATTCTTGGACCTGAGTGATATTTAATGATTTTATGTGCTGTATGTTATGCATGATTTTTGAGACAAATTTTTGAATCACTCTTGGTTAACGCCAGCATTGCTGTATTTTGCTTTGATTTCTAAATAAAAAAATTCATTTCATGCCTTTCACTTGAATTGCTAGGGACAAGCAATAAGCTAGTTGGGGGTTGTGATGAGAGTCATAAAATGCATCTAAACAATACTTAATTGTTAACATTTTAGGGTTGATCTCGGTTGTAATCGCACTTTTACATGTTGATAACTCTAAAGTGATATTCATAAATCATTGACTTAATTTGATGCATTTTTAGGTGCTTTGAGTACAAAAGAGATAATAAAGCGATCCATGTTTAAAGCACCAAAGATCTTGGATGTCGGTGCTCCTTTTTTTCCAAGGTTTAGACGTGTCCAAACATGATTTAAAGTTGGTTAAAGTCTAAACCAAGGCTGGAATAATAAAGTACATTAAGTTAAAAGACTGCACACAAGTGTGTGCATCACTTTAGAGCAAGTTAAGGGTAGGCACACTAGTGTGTGCACTTCTGCATACAAGCTGAAGGAGTTTCACTGAATTGCCAGAATTTCCCATACAGATCAATCATCTTTGCAGATTAAACTGTTTTGATATAGGGAGAACTAGGAGATGAGCCATATATGCTTAGCAAGATCCGGAAGTCTATTTTCTGGAAATTTTACGGTTCGTAAAAATGATTTTTCTAGAGAAAGTTAAGGCAGTTTTAGTGGAAACAGTTCAGGCCAGCACAGCAGGCCCAGATGCACAGCACGACCCACTCACCTCTTGACCTGATTAGGGCGAGCAAGTGCCATTTTTTCAAGACCAAAATACCCCTAGCTACTACTTGTAATCTATAAATACCTCCTTAAGGAGTGTGCAGCCGGGCATTAAAATAATTCAAGAGAGAAAGGAAGCAAGGAAGGAAGGAAGAGAGAAAAACAGAGAGGATCTTGGATCCTAAATCCAGCATTCTTCCATTTTATTTTTAAGTTTCTTGAGGGCTAAAAATCAAGGGGGGAGAGCATCCATATTGTTCTTCCACCTTGAACTCCATGGCCAAATCAAGGAGAGAGCATCCTTATTGTTCTTCCACCTTGATTTCCATGGCCAACTAGTCTTCACACAAGGGAAAAGAATGAATCCTTAGGGATTTATTGTTCCTTATTTCCTTCTTGATTCAGTTGTACGGATTTAATGTTGAATATTGTTTTATGAATTATTCATTGATTAAGTAAGAAGGATATGAGTTCATGTGATAGATGCACTTTTTATTCTTCTTCTTTTAGATTCTCTTAATTTGGTGATTGCATCCTTCTCCTCCATTGAGGTTGTTTAGATGTGATTGATTCCCGTAGATTTATTTTACTGATTGTCCATTACTGCGATATTGTCATTGTGATATATTGTCGTTTCTTGATAATCTTTAAGATCGGTCATGTGTGCTTGAACCGAAATCAATGAGTAATTTGTAGCAATTATATTAGAGTTATAAATGTTCTTGATTGAATATATTCCAATTGTTTGTTTGGGATGTGAAACTTGCAATCGAGATAAAATCAATTGAATCAAGAGTGGAAATAGGGAACGATCCTAAGGAGGATTCCCAGAACCTTGTTATTTCTCATTTATATTTCATTTACATTTACGCAATTTTTCTTACATTATTCCACCATCAAAACTCTAAAAAATATTGAGTTTAACTTTTATCGTTCGTTTTAAGGTTCACACATTTTTCTTTGTACTTAACTTGTTTCCCTGTGGAAATCGACACCCCAAAGCCGTACTACAATAACCGTGTTATACTTTGGGCGTAATCAATACACCTCTGTGAAATCTGTTTACAGATTTCACATAGCTTCTTTGAATCTTTCGTTTTTCTTTAAACTTTTGGGAACCCAAAGAAATGCTGAAAGAGCAAAATTTTGAAGAAGTTTTCTGCGGAATTTCATAGAGAATCAAGAATAGCTATCAAGAAAGCAGAAGGTAATATCATAGTGTTTATTTTTGAATTTCTGACATTTATAAAGTTTCCCTAAATTCAAAGTGGGAATTTTCAAAGTGTGTGGTTTATATCAGATTGAAGAATAAATTAGAAAATTTATATAAATATGATGTCAGGTATTGATGATTTACAACCAGGAGAATTTTTGAAAGAAACAGGAAAGGCAAGGAGGTGATCCACGAGTAGCTTTAAGAGCTATGTGGTGAGTTGGATTTACTTTAAGTAGTCTAAATAAAAAAAATCAATTATTTGGTGATAATATTATATTTAATTATTAAATTATGATTGGGTAATAGATAAATCTTTGGGTGGATAGATATGTTATAAATGTTGGAATCGTAGAAAATTATTTTGTGAGAAGAAATATTAGTATAAAAATGAGTTGATTTAATTAAAAGTGAGAAGTAAAATTCTTGATGAACTATGGTTGAGATTTTGATATGAATTTTTGAGGAGATAAATTTTTGTGGATCTTGACAAGTTTTAATGGAGGATTTTATGTGATTTGGGATGAGAGAGTCTTAGTGAAAAATTTTATATAAAATTAAGAATGATCAGGAATACCAATTTAATTGTTTTAATTTTTTTTTATGTTACTGTTCGTATGTTCATTTGATATCATTGTTCATATGCATATGCATTAAATGAGAAAGAAAAGAACCAAGAAGGCAGTCGGTCTAAGGAAAGAAAAGAACCGGGAAGGCAGTCGGTCTAATGAAAATGAAAAAACCGAGAAGATAGCCGGTCTAAATGAAAATGAAAGAACCGGGAAGGCAGTCGGTCTAAGATAATAACAACTTGTCGACAGGTGGGAAGATGTTCCCATCATAATCATTCATGCATTGCAATTGTTTTAATTATTGCTACATTTTTTAAATATTGATGAGTAATGTATTAATCGTGAATACAATTATAGATGATTGAGTCTCACAGAAAGAGACAATTATGATGAAAATATTATTGAAAAGCTGAGATGTGGTATATTGTTGTGAATAATGATTGAGTCTCACGAAAAGAGACAGCTATGATGATAAGATTATTAAAATGCTGAGATGTGGAATATTATTGTGAATATCATTAGAGATGATTGAGTCTTACAAAAAGAGACAACTATGATGATAAGATTATTAAAATGCTGAGATGTGGAATATTATTGTGAATATCATTAGAGATGATTGAATCTCACAAAAAGAGATAGTTATGATGATAAGATTATTAAAATGATGAGATATGGTACATTGTTGTGAATTTAATTATAGATGGTTGAGTCTCATAGAAAGAGACAATTATGGTGATAAGAACCATCTAAATGATGGACTTTATGATGTGAACCTCATTATGAGGTAATTATGAGATAATTGATAGTCTTAAGGTGGACCAATGATTGAGAAGAAGATATTGATAGAGAATGCATCATATAACATGTGAAATGATAGTAGAAAATTGCCATTAGGTTATGTGAAAAATAAAATATTAAATATTAAAATACTATTTATGGAATTTGGATTACTTTTAATAAATTTAATTCACTGAGCTTGTGAAGCTCACTCCTCATTGTACAATGATTTTCAGATAGCAGGCTTGGCAAAAAGTTTGATGAGTTGAGGTTCAGAAGAAATCTTTTTCTGTAAGTCGCGTACATGTCATCATCCTCAGACTAATGAGAAAATAAAATGAAAAATTTATTTGTAAATCTTCATGCATTTTACGTTGTAATTAATGTTTAAATATCAAATCGAGGTAACTCCCCTGTTGAAGGTTGAGGATTTATGTTAAAATTTTTCTATTGGTGTTATATATTTTGTTGTTGCATATAAGTGTCGTGCTTGGATTTTTAAAATATGATGACACTGTTTCGGGAGTGGCCAACCCGGGATGGGTCGTTACAATTTTGTATCAGAGCATTAGGTTTTATGATTCTACAGACTGCATAAAAAGTAAGAAAGAGAAATATTAAAAGAAATGATATTTTAATGAATAGTCTGAGGATGTCATGTGGACGCGCGAGATCTAGAGTTAGAGTTGTTGAATTAAAAAGGGCGTGGTAGGCCCCTAATATTTTTGACAAGTTGAGGATAAGTCTGAATCTATAGTTCCTAGAAGGGAACATGTTGATAGTATGACTGATATTAGTAAAATAAATGATATTAGTAAAGGTATGAGAGAATCTGAAGTTGAAAGAGATGAGCTAAGATAAACTCTTGCACTTGCTCTTGAAAAGTGAAGGTAATAGATGATATAGTTGATAGCTTATAGCATTGATTTGATGAACATATTAGAGCAGTGTCTGAGGTTGTTAATCCAGTAATGGTAAATGATCAAAGAGGAAAAGTGAGTTTATGCATAAGATGCAGGAAAATTGTTAAGTTGAATGCTTTGTCGTTTGTGAACTCTTTTAAGCCTAAGTTTTGGGAGAAACATGTAGAAATATTTTTTTTGTATTTTACCAATGACTGATAAGTAGATGGTTGTCTTTGCTTTGTTTGAGTTAGAAGGAGAAGTTTTGGATTGGTGGGAGGATATTCTTCCCAAGGTAAGTACAAAAATTGATAAACTCTTAATCTGAAGTAGGTTTAAGGAGGTTTTCTTTGATAAATACTTTTCTTATATCTTTAGAGCCCAACAAAGATAGAGGTTTTATTTATTTGAGGCATATGAATTATGTCAGATTGGTGGATATATCATATAAGATTAAGAGAAATATGATAGAGTTTAAAGGAAAGAGAAAAGGTGATTAAAGAGGCTTAGACATAAAGGTTATAGAGGTAATGGCAGTATGAGTGTACAGGGTGAGAGACCACCTCAAATGAGACATTCCTTGTTACAGAAAACTGAAGTACAAAGTCAGAGGCAAACAAAATTTGATGCTTATGTATTTTAAAATACTATTGGTGGGACCCTTAGATTTGGGAGACATGTTATGGGAACTGGAAGTCATGACAGAGAAAGTAAGTATGCCACCAAGGAGAAATGACAATCTGATGCATGATTGGGACACAAAAGTTTGCTATAAATATATTCAGATAAGATATTTATCCCAGAATTGTCAAAATTTAAAATGCTTTATGTGTGGAGAAGGTAGACTTGTCAATATTGGTTGATTTTGATGCAACCCATTCTTTTGCATCAAGTATTCATATGAAGTCTATGGAAGTATGTATTAGTCCTTGGATGCAAAATATTTTTGAAGTTCTCACTAGAGATAGAGGGATAATTATAAAGGTTTACAAGGGTTGTGTGATTTGTATCAGTAATAGAAAACCTGAAGCTGATTTATTATCTTTAAATATAATATATTTTTAGGAAAGAATTGGTTATCATGTCTGGGTTGATTGTTCAAGAAAGAAGGTAGTATTCGAGATATGGATATGAGGAGTGTAACTTTCAGAGAGAGCATAAGATATTCTCGAACTATCTCATTTTGCTCTGAACACTAGGAGATGGTTGAAGAAGGGTTTTAAAGAGTAATTGGACATGCATAATGGATTCTAATAAGGAAAATTGGAAGTTGAGTAAATCTTGGTGGTAAAAGATTTTTTTAAATATAATTCTTGATGAGTTGCCTCCAAGTAAGGAGATTAAATATCTCTAATTGATGTGATATCAGGATCATCTCATATATTTAATAGCACCCTACAGAATGACGTCAGCTCAATTGAGAGAGTTGAACGTACCATTTTAAGAATTTTGGATAAACAATTTATCAGATCTAATGTATTTGGGGGAGCCCCTGTATTGTTCGTAAAAGAGAAAGATGGAACAATAGAAGTATGTATAGATTACAGATAGTTGGGATAAGAAAAAATATATTTTACCTAAGATAAATGAATTGTTTGAACAATTGCAAGGAGTGAGAGTGTTTTCTAAGATAAACCTGAGATCAGGTTATCACCAATTGAGGATAAAGGAAGGAGATGTGCCTAAAACTGCTTTTAGGACACGTTATGGTCATAAGTTTCTTGTGATGTCATTTGGACTAAATAATGTTTCAGAAACATTTATGGACTTAATGAATAAAATGTTTGAACAAATTTTTGATAATCTTGTGGTTATGTTCAGTAATGACATTCTGATATATTCTAAGGAGGAAGAACAACATGTGAAACAATTAGACAGTGTGTTGGAGATTTTCAGGAAAGAGAAATTATATACAAAGTGTTGACCCTCGCCCGTATTTTAATGATGGCAAAACACAACTGTTATTTAACTAACATGTTTAAACTAAGTTGTATTAAGGATCAAACACATTCAACCAAGGAACAAAGTGCAAAAACTCGAACCAAATCAAGTATCAAGTGAAGACTGAAGATCTAGTATAGGTCTTAAGGTTTAGAACCAATGTAAGTCTCACTCATACATTGTATTAGCTTGTTAAATGGCTCAATCACAAAAGGTTTTTCTAAAACCATTAATTTTAAATGTTTTTAATAAAAAAACAGAAGATATACCAGTCGACTGGTATATGGGTCAGAAGGTATCCAGTCGACTGGATGAATTAACCCAGTCGACTGGTACATTGACCAGTAATATCCCAGTCGACTGGATGATTCAACCCAGTCGACTGGTAAAATGGACAGAAAGTCCCCAGTCGACTGGATACCCAGAAGGTCTGAAAACGTATATTTTTTAAGTGAACCCAGTCGACTGGTATCTCGACCCAGTCGACTGGTAGTTCAAAAATATGACCGTTGGACTCCAAATCTGAACGTTTTAAAGTAAATCTTTTTCAAATTAAAGTCCAAAACGGCCATATTAATTGATTGCTATATAAACCCATTCAGCAAAGCATTCAAAAACAAGAAGAAAATATTCAAAAAGAGTTGATCTCATATAATCAAGTTTTTATACTCTTGAAACACAAAAAGCTTTGAGATAATCTTATTGAGCCATTTCTTCAAGCTTTACTTTGAAAGAGAGACATTTCTGTTGTAATAAGCTTTCATTTGTTGTCTCTCTACCTTTTACTTTACACCATCTTTGTAAAGGGATTACTTCCGAGAGGAAGGGGAAACTTCCGAAAGGAAGGGGCTTTTTCGGTTTAAGCAATTCCTATAAATTGCTTGTGTACGGTTTGTGCAACACCCGGCTAAGTTGTGCGACTAAGTTTTCTTAGTGGATTACTTCAAGGAGTTCCTTGAAGAGAGTGGACGTAGGATCGGAACGAATCCGATATTGCCGAACCACTATAACTGTGTTTGCATCCTCTTTCCTTAAACTCTTTATTTACAGCTTTTTACTTATATTAATTATTTGTTGCTTATCAGTTTTTATAAACTTGTATAAATTCCGCAAAAGTTTTTAAAAACCCAATTCACCCCCCCCCCCCTCTTGGGTTGAAACCTCGAGCTACAATTGGTATCAGAGCCTCGTTCTCTCTATAAGGCTTAAATTCCTAGAGTTGATCCAATGGCAGCAAATAGCTACTCTGAGGGACACTCTTATACTAGACCACCATTGTTCAATGGATCAAATTATAACTACTGGAAAAATAGAATGAAAATCTTCGTCGAATGACAAGATTACAATCTATAGAGAATTATAGAAGAGGGACCTAAAATTCCCTCAAAAGAAATAGTTATTGGAGAGACTCTTCATACAATGCCTAAACTCAAAACTGAGTTTACTGATGATGATTGTAGAACGATGTCTCTCAATAGCAGAGCAACAAGCATGCTACATTGTGCATTAGATATTTCTGAATATAACAAAATATCTGCATGTGTTTCTGCTAAAGAAATATGGGATAAATTGCAAGTCACATATGAAGGAACAAGTGAAGTAAAAAAGTCTAAAATTTACATGCTAATTTCTGAGTATGAATCTTTTAAGATGTCTCCTAACGAAACCATTTCCGAAATGCACTCACGATTTACTACTATTATAAATGGTTTAAAATTGCTTGGCAAGAATATTGAGGAAGTTGAACTAACCAGAAAAATCTTAAGATCTCTGCCACCAGAATGGAAACCAAAGAGGACAGCCATTCAGGAGGCCAAAAATCTTGACAAGCTTGATGTTGAGACGCTGCTTGGGTCATTATTGACATACGAGATGGAAGAAATGACTCCCATCGTCAATGATGATGAGAAGAAGAAAAAGCAAATTGCTCTCAAAGCTTCTACGAGCAACAAAGAAAAGGAATTAGAACAAGAAGCAGAGAGCAGTGAAGAGGATGGTGAAATGACTTTAATCACCAGACGATTCCATAGGTTCTTGAAGAAAAGCAAGAAACCTTACTCAAAGGATCCCACCTCAAAAAGGGAACCACTTATGTGCTATGGCTGCAAGAAGCCAGGGCATATAAAAGCTGACTGTCCGGTTTCAAGCAAACCATACAAGGGCTTCAAGAAGAAAGCTATGGTAGCAACTACCTGGAGCGATGACGAAGAAGATGAGTCATCAGACAAAGAAATCGGATACGAAGAAATTGCCAACCTTTGTTTGATGGAAATCGATGATGAAAGTGAGGTAACTTCTTCTCCCTCTTCAAAAAATAATATTGTTACTAGTAGTGAAGAACTTCTAGAAGTCATAAATGAAATGCATGAAGAATTAAAGAAATTTGATTCTAGAAATTCTGTTCTTAAGAAAGAAGTATCATCTCTTTCTAAAGAAATGATAGTTCTTAGAGAAGAAAAAGAAAAATTATCATCTTTACTGTATAATTCGTCTCAAGATTTTCTTAAAGATGAAAATGAGAATTTGAAAAATAAAATTTCTGAATTAAACAGCACTGTGTCTAGACTTATGCTTGGTAAAGAAAAACTTGATGAAGTGCTTTCTTCCCAAAGATTAAGTGGAGGAAAATCTGGTGTAGGATATTCTCCTTTGGGAAAACAAAAAACAAAAGAGAGCTTATTCACGAAAGCCTCTTGTGTAGATGGAGCTTCTACTTCAAAAGCTCCTAACCTTGTTGAAAGCACTCCCTTGATAAATCCGAGGAAGTCTAGAAACTTAAATAATCATACTAAATTGAAGCATCCTAAAAATACTCATGCTTATTTGTATGCTCATTCTAGAAATGCTCATACACACCCTAGAAATAATCATCATGCTCATTCTAGGAACAATGTGTATAATCAAAGAATGCATTCTGCTCATGCTCATCCTAGGAATCACCATCATGGCTATTCTAGAAATAACTTGCATACATATGCTAGCATGTATCCTAGAATGCATCATCGTTCATTTTCTGGAAATGACATGCATTTTTATACCCCTTACCATAGAATCATGTATCCTAGGAACTATCATCCTAAGGATTATAGGAATGCACATTTAAAATTTCCTAGAAATTTCTATGACTATAATGCTAGGATTGTGCATCATCAACATGTTCATAGAGCACCATATATTGTTAAGAAAGTATGGGTCCCAAAAGGAACCGTATTTTCAAGGACTAACCCCAAAGGAACCAAGAAATTTTGGGTACCTAAAAATGCTATTGTATATCCTTGTGTGATGTAGATTTGCCTTCACACCAAGGAGAAAGGTAACTGTTGGTACCTTGATAGCGGTTGCTCGAAGCATATGACCGGTGATAAAAGTGTATTCAATGAGCTAACTCTAAGAGATGGTGGACTTGTGACCATTGGAGACAATACTAAAATAAAGATCATCGGGCATGGAAAAGTCGGTAATGATTTCTCAACTTTAGATAATGTATTGCTAGTACAAGGCCTAAAGCCAAATTTACTTAGCATTAGTCAATTATGTGACAAAGGATATAAAGTCACATTTGAGACCTCTCATTGTCTAGTTATAGACATCAAGAGCAACAAAATCAAATTCATTGGCCATAGACATGAAAATGTCTATATAGTTGATTTGAAATCCTTACATTCCAATAATGAAAAATGTTTTCCTGCTTTTAGTGAAAATCAATGGCTATGGCATAGAAGGCTTGGTCATGTAAACATGAACTTGCTAAAAATTGTTTCAAGAAAAGATTTAGTTATTGGTCTTCCTAAAATCAATTTTGAGAAAAACAAAATTTGCAATGCTTGTCAAATGGGAAAACAATCTAGGATATCTTTCAAAGCAAAAAATGTTGTCTCAACTACTAGACCTTTGGAACTTTTGCATATGGACTTATTTGGTCCAATTAGTACCATTAGTCTAGGTGGCCATCAATATGCTCTTGTTATTGTTGATGACTATTCAAGATATACCTTTGTTATCTTTATTGCTTATAAGGATGAAGCTTTCAAAGGATTTGAAAAATTTTGCAAAAAGGTACAAAATGAAAAAAGTATTTGTATTTCAAGCATAAGAAGTGATCATGGCAAAGAATTTGAAAATCAAAGCTTTTCAAAATTTTGTGATGAAAATGGAATTAATCACAACTTTTCAGCTCCTAGAACTCCTCAACAAAATGGAGTTGTTGAGAGGAAAAATAGAGTTCTAGAAGAATTTTCAAGAACAATGCTTTGTGAAAATAATTTACCAAAATATTTTTGGGCTGAAGCCGTGAACACTTCTTGCTATATTTTAAATAGAATTTTGATAAGGCCCCTGCTTGATAAAACACCTTATGAACTATGGAAAGGGAGAAAGCCCAATATTTCCTATTTTCGTGCCTTTGGTAGTAAGTGCTTCATCTTAAATAACAATAAAACTAACTTGGGTAAATTTGATTCCAAGACCGATAAAGGGATATTTTTAGGATATTCTACTACTAGTAAGGCTTATAGAGTTTTCAATAAGAGAACTCTAGTAGTAGAAGAATCTGTGCATGTAACTATTGATGAAACTAACCCAATGAGTAGTGGAGAAGTTTCCTTTAAAGATGATGCAGATTTTATTCCAAGAATGGAAACTCCTACTCCCATTGTTGACCTAAAAGAGAGTTCTACTCAAACAAATGAAGGGATGGCAACTCCAAATTTGGACCAACAATCCTCAAGTCAGGAGGAAAATCTACCCAAGGATTGGAGGTATGTAAATCATCATCCAATTGATCAAGTAATTGGTGATCCTTCACAAGGGGTAAGAACTCGCTCTTCCATAAGAAATATTTGCAATTTTGTAGCTTATTTGTCTCAAGAAGAACCTAAGACATTTATAGAAGCTGAAAAAGATAATAATTGGATAATTGCAATGCAGGAAGAGATAAATCGATTTGAAAGAAACAATGTTTGGGAACTAGTTCCAAGACCTAAAGATCATTCAATTATTGGAACTAAATGGGTATATAGAAATAAAATGGATGAAAATGGTATAGTAACTAGAAATAAGGCTAGACTAGTTGCTAAATGATATAACCAAGAGGAAGGAATAGATTTTGATGAAACCTATGCTCCCGTAGCTAGATTAGAAGCTATTAGAATGTTATTAGCCTTTGCATGCTTTAATAAATTCAAGCTGTTTCAAATGGATGTGAAAAGTGCCTTCTTAAATGGCTTTATAGAAGAAGAAGTTTATGTTGAACAACCTCTTGGATTTGAAAATCCTAGTCTTCCAAATCATGTCTATAAACTTTCTAAAGCTCTATATGGGTTGAAGCAAGCTCCAAGGGCATGGTATGAAAGACTAAGTAAATTTTTGATTGATAATAAATTTGTAAGAGGAAGAATAGATACAACTCTCTTCACAAAAACTCACAAAAATGACACTTTGATAGTTCAAATATATGTTGATGATATTATATTTGGTGCTACTAATGAATCTATGTGTCAAGAGTTTGCAAAGTGCATGCAAGGTGAATTTGAAATGAGCATGATGGGAGAACTTACCTACTTCCTTGGACTGCAAATCAAGCAACTAAAAGGAGGTATCTTCATCAATCAACAAAAGTACATCAAAGATCTACTAAAGAGATTCGGGATGGAAAGCTCAAAGCCTATTGGAACGCCTATGAGCACAACCACCAAACTTGATCTTGATGAATGAGGTAAAACTGTAGATTCTAAATATTATAGAAGCATGATAGGTGCTTTACTGTACTTGACTGCAAGTAGACCTGATATAATGTTCAGTGTATGCATGTGTGCTAGATTTCAATCTAATCCTAAGGAATCACATGTAGTTGCAGTAAAAAGAGTCCTTAGATATCTACAAGGGACCCAGACCATAGGATTATGGTATTCTAGAGAATCATCTTTTGAGCTAGTAGGATATTCGGATGCTGATTTTGCTGGATGTAAGTTAGATAGAAAAAGCACAAGTGGAACATGCCAATTCTTAGGTGCTATGTTAACTTCTTGGTTCTCCAAGAAACAGAATTCAGTTGCACTATCAACCGCTGAGGCGGAATATGTAGCAGCTGGCAGTTGTTGTGCTCAAGTACTATGGATGAAACAACAACTAGAAGACTATGGCATGAGTCTCAAAAATATTCCTATATTTTGTGATAATACTAGTGCCATCAACCTAACCAAAAATCCTATTCAGCACTCTAGAACCAAGTATATAGAGATTAGACATCATTTCTTAAGAGACCATGCTCAAAAAGGTGATATAAGATTAGAATTTATACCTTCAGAAGATCAAATAGCTGATATTCTTACAAAACCCTTAAGTGAAGCTAGTTTTTGTAATATTAGAAAGTTAATGGGATTGCTTGATTTTGATAAATTGAATGTTTGATTGCATCTCATTTCATCATTTGCAAGTTTGACATTGAGTGATAGAGTATTAATCCATGTTTAATTATTACCTTCACTCAAAAATGTCATAGATAAACAAAATCGTGCTAAAAATTCAGAACTGGAAATTTTACTCAGGATCCAGTCGACTGGTAAATGTTCTCCAGTCGACTGGTAAGTCTCTGCCTGTGTTTCCAGTCGACTGATAATTTTGACCCAGTCGACTGGTAACTCTCTGTCAAAACTCCCAGACGACTGTTAAGTCTTCTTCAGTCGTCTATAAGATCGAATCCTGCTTGGAGCCATTTTTTTTGAAAAATCCGTGTCCTCCAGTCGACTGGTAAAAATAGCCCAGTCGACTGGTAACTCACTGCCAATTTACCTAGTCGACTGGTACGTTTACCCAGTCGACTGGTAAAGAAACTGTTCTTCTTTTCAAAGGACCCAGTCGACTGGTATATCGAACCCAGTCGACTGGTATCGCGATTCTGTAAAAGGGACTGTTCATTTTCGCCATTTTTACGCCATTTTCAAAGAGCCCAAGCTTTCTCTCTCTAGAAAAATTCATCTTTTTGATCTAAAAACCATCCAAATCCCTTCTAAACACACCGATCTACTCATTCCTAAAGAGATTTTTAACTTTCTACGGTTAAAATCTCTCATTTTTACCAAATTTCCTTTTTCCAAAAACTTCAAATTTCTTAAAAATGAGTGACAAAATCCGTATAAAACTCACAACAAGTGGACCTAATGCGCCCAAAAACCCAAGGTCTTCAAAACCTTCGGCTTCGGAGTCAAAAGGGAAGGGAGTAGCAGGGTCATCCAGCAAGGAGCCAAGAACAGAGTTGGAGCAGGCTCTGTTTTACAGCCCAGCGGCTCATAAGAGGTATAACTCTATAATCCGTCACAAGAAAATCATGACGGGTAGAGTCGTTGATTTCGACTCCATTCGTCATGGTAATTTCGATATTCTACCAGCCTTTGAGGCAATAAATCTGACCCCACTGGTCAGAATTCATGAAAAATATTACCCGCGACTAATTCACCAGTTCTATGCGAACTTGGTGAAACCCAGTCCTCTGGCTCTGAGATTCAGAACCAGAGTTAGTGGTGTGGAGTTTGAGGTCAACACTGACCTTTTAATGAGCATTCTGAGAATCCCTATAAGGGGGGTTCAATGGAGTCTGGATGGATGGCCAGACAACTTTGAAGTTGAGGAGGCCTGTCGGATCGTCAGGGGCGACCCTAGCTATGTGTACAGACCCACTACATTTCACACATGTAGTGACTTGCCCCTCGACTCAAAAATGTTTCAATTGATTGTCAGTTGGACCATCCACCCGAGACTCGGGAGTCGAGGGTATCTATCTAAAATAGATACGGTATTGATTTGGTGCCTAAAATCTGGGCACCACATCAATATATATCCTCTGCTGCTCGCCAACATGATAAACGGCGAAGTAAACAACTCCGGGTGTCTTCCTTATGAGATGCTCATTACACTCATCCTCCAGCACTTCCGGGTACCTTTGCCTGCCTCCGAGGCTCAGGATATCGGATTGACGGATATCATCAACATCTCATCTCTGAAGAAGATGGGATGTACTGTTCGTGAAGGGTTTCTCTATCCTAAGGTCGGAAAGCGCCTAAGCATTCGAGAGGATGCGAGTGACAGTGATGAGGATGCTGATACGGCTGCTGAGATGGAGACAGATACCCGAGCACCTCCCATTGGTGGCTCGAGTACTGGTCAGATTGGATATGGTGACATCCTACGAGCTATCACGAGTCTTCAGATGACGATGGAGTCCGGTTTTCAGTCCATGCAGTCCGATTATCAGAGGCTGAGCTCCTCCATAGACCACCTACGGGATGACTTCGAGTTACATCGAGAGCACACCGAGGGTTCCCTAGCTGAGATTAGGGAACTTCTTCGTGACAGCTCGGACTCTCCCGCACCATGAGTCTCTATCTTTTATCAGTTCTTAGCACTTTTCCAGTTTTTGTCACATAGCACGGACATCTCATGTTTGTTTTTCTTAGCTATGGCTCTATGAGGCCCTACTTGTATTGACTTTTTCTCTATGATGATGTAATACTATTAGCCATATTTCTTGCATTTATTTACGCTATTTGTGATATGTTAGAACTGTTTTAAATATCTGTTTAGTCACTAAATCTGATATAAACTGATTATATGCTTAAAAAAAAAAAAAAAAAAAAAAAAAAAAAAAAACTTCCGGTTCCTCCCGGGAAGGCTTCTGAAATTCAAATGAAGCCAAATCTTCGCGTACATCTTTGTATTCTTATAACCTATTTGACAGTATTGGCTAAGTAGCTTATTTTTTATGTTATGCCCCCTTTGGTTGCTGTTGTCAAAACGGGGGAGAAAATGAAAAAAACGAGAAAATCTAAGTAAAACGCAACCAATGCATAGATTTAGGGGGAGCATTGCTCCATATCTTTGTAAAAACGTTTATTGATTGGTTGAGTTTAATTCTGGATTGGTTGAAAGAAATATAAACTGTGTTTGCTTGTTTACAGGGTGGTTTTACTCGAAAAACAGAGGAGACTCTGTCCAAATTTTTGTAAAATCTTAACACTTAGTTTTTAAAACTGTTTTTACTTTATTAGTTTTGTCATCATCAAAAAAGGGGAGATTGTTGACCCTCGCCCGTATTTTAATGATGGCAAAACACAACTGTTATTTAACTAACATGTTTAAACTAAGTTGTATTAAGGATCAAACATATTCAACCAAGGAACAAAGTGCAAAAACTCGAACCAAATCAAGTATCAAGTGAAGACTGAAGATCTAGTATAGGTCTTAAGGTTTAGAACCAATGTAAGTCTCACTCATACATTGTATCAGCTTGTTAAATGGCTCAATCACAAAAGGTTTTTCTAAAACCATTAATTTTAAATGTTTTTAATAAAAAAAACAGAAGAAAAACTGGGTTGGAAGACAACCCAGTCGACTGGGTACATATACCAGTCGACTGGTATATGGGTCAGAAGGTATCCAGTCGACTGGATGAATTAACCCAGTCGACTGGTACATTGACCAGTAATATCCCAGTCGACTGGATGATTCAACCCAGTCGACTGGTAAAATGGACAGAAAGTCCCCAGTCGACTGGATACCCAGAAGGTCTGAAAACGTATATTTTTCAAGTGAACCCAGTCGACTGGTATCTCGACCCAGTCGACTGGTAGTTCAAAAATATGACCGTTGGACTCCAAATCTGAACGTTTTAAAGTAAATCTTTTTCAAATTAAAGTCCAAAACGGCCATATTAATTGATTGCTATATAAACCCATTCAGCAAAGCATTCAAAAACAAGAAGAAAATATTCAAAAAGAGTTGATCTCATATAATCAAGTTTTTATACTCTTGAAACACAAAAAGCTTTGAGATAATCTTATTGAGCCATTTCTTCAAGCTTTACTTTGAAAGAGAGACATTTCTGTTGTAATAAGCTTTCATTTGTTGTCTCTCTACCTTTTACTTTACACCATCTTTGTAAAGGGATTACTTCCGAGAGGAAAGGGAAACTTCCGAAAGGAAGGGGATTTTTCGGTTTAAGCAATTCCTGTAAATTGCTTGTGTACGGTTTGTGCAACACCCGGCTAAGTTGTGCGACTAAGTTTTCTTAGTGGATTACTTCAAGGAGTTCCTTGAAGAGAGTGGATGTAGGGTCGGAACGAATCCGATATTGCTGAACCACTATAACTGTGTTTGCATGCTCTTTCCTTAAACTCTTTATTTACAGCTTTTTACTTATATTAATTATTTGTTGCTTATCAGTTTTTATAAACTTGTATAAATTCCGCAAAAGTTTTTAAAAACCCAATTCACCCCCCCTCTTGGGTTGAAACCTCGAGCTACACAAAGTTATCTAAGTGTGGGTGTTGATTGAATGAAATAACTTTCTGGGAAATGTAATATGGGAAAATGGTATAACAGATGATCTACAAAAAGTATAGGCAATGTTAAGTTGGGAGAGACCAACTAAGGTGACTGAGATTAGAATCTTCTTAGGGTTAGTTGATTATTATAGAAGATTCTTTCAGAAATTTTTTATTATTGTAACACTGTTAAATAAACTGACTAGGGAAGAGGTGAGATATGTATGGGAATGAAGGTATGAGAAAAAAAAATTTCAATTACTCAAGAAGAAATTAACTGCAGCTCTAGTATTGGTGTTTCCTTCTGGTGATGAAGGATTTGTGGTGTATAGTGATATGTCACATCAATGATTGGGATATGTGTATCATAGGAAAGTTGTGGGCTATATATCTAGGCAATTGAAGATTCATGATAGAAATTACCCCACGCATGATTTAAGGTTGGCTGCCATAGTGATTACTCTAAAGATTGGAGATATCGTTTGTATGGAGTCACTTGGGAGATATTCATGGATTATAAGAGTTTGACATACTTACCTGCCTAGAGAGTAAATTTAAGGCAAAGATAGTGGATGGAGTTGATAAGTAACGATGATTGTACAATTTACTTTCATCTAAAAAACGCAAAGGTGATAGTTGATACATTGAGTAGAAAGCCTACAAGAAGTTTAACTGCTACTGAGAGTCTTGATGTGAAATGGATGATAGATTTAAAAGAGATAAGAATGAAGTTGAATAACAATGGTAGAGGATCATGGATAAAGAATGTAGTTGTACAAATGCTTTAGAGATGCAGAGATAGAAAAGATTAAACATTGTGTGCTTACTAGAAAGAAATATATTTGATCCAGCAATTATTGAGTTAACAATTGAGATAATCAAATCGGTTAGAGAGAACCGTAAAACAGCACAGAGTGGATCAATTAACTTTGCCGATTCTAAGAGAAGATCTCTCGAGTTTCAAGTAGGTGAGTTAGTGTATCGAAAAATATCTCAATGAAAAAGTATATTGAAATTTAAACAGGAAGGGAGAGCTGAATTTGAGGTATTAGGGACTCTATAAGGTTGTGGAGAAAGATTGGGTGTATATACATGTACCAATAAGGATTTTAGAGAAAAGGAACAAGTTTTGTATAATAAAGAAATTGCATTAGTTCAAGTACGGCAGCGGAATAAGGATGTTAAAGAGATTACATGAAAGTGTGAGACAATTATGAAGAGATATTATTCACAATTATTTCTAGAGCAAAGTAAAGAAATTTTGAGGACGAAATTTTTGTAAGGTGGGTAGAATTGTAATACCCGTATTCGTAAAGTAAGGGTAAAGAAGTAAATTAAGAAATATAACATGAAATTAAAATCATATATTTTACGCAAATGATTTAGTATTGAACAAAATAATTCTTAAAAAAAAAAATTCTAGGATGTGGATGTCATTAAAGGATTTTTAGGACGTGAACATCATTAAAGGATTTTTGGGGTATGGACGTCGTTAAAGGATTTTTAGGACGTGGATGTCATTAAAGAATTTCTGGGAAGTGAACGTCATTAAAGGATTTTTGGGACGTGGATGTCATTAGAGAATTTTTGGGATTTAAACGTCATTAAAAGAAAAGATAAAAAATATTATTATTAAAAAAAATCTAGACGTCTAGAACGTCCAGAACGAAGAAAGGAAAAAAGAATGTAAATATATATATATATAATATATATATATATATATTAAATTATTACTTTCTCAAAAAAAAAAGTCAAAAAAGGGTGGCAGCACGCCAAAGGAAATTAAATTTTAAGTTGATACATTTTAGTGTCGTGGCAATTGGAGAAATTGAGGGGACTGCTGTTGGTGCCAACGAATTGGTGAGCTGCCGAGATTTTGGGGCAGCAAACATGTATATATACACACCTCTGTGAAATCTACAGATTTCACATAGTTTCTTTCAATCTTTCGTTTTTCTTTAAACTTTTGGGAACCCAAAGAAATGCTGAAAGAGCAAAATTTTGAAGAAGTTTTCTGCGGAATTTCATAGAGAATCAAGAATAGCTATCAAGAAAGCAGAAGGTAATATTATAGTGTTTATTTTTGAATTTCTGACATTTATGAAGTTTCCCTAAATTCAAAGTGGGAATTTTCAAAGTGTGTGGTTTATATCAGATTGAAGAATAAATTAGAAAATTTATATAAATATGATGTCAGGTGTTGACGATCTACAGCCAGGAGAATTTTTGAAAGAAACAGGAAAGGTAAAGAGGTGATCTACGGGTAGCTTTAAGAGCTATGTGGTGAGTTGGATTTACTTTAAGTAGTCTAAATAAAAAAAATCAATTATTTGGTAATAATATTACATTTAATTATTAAAGTATGATTGGGTGATAGATAAATCTTTAGGTGGATAGATATGGTATAAATGTTGGAATCGTAGAAAATTATTTTGTGAGAAGAAATATTAGTAGAAAAATGAGTTGATTTAATTAAAAGTGAGAAGTAAAATTCTTGATGAGCTATAGTTGAGATTTTGATATGAATTTTTGAGGAGATAAATTTTTGTGGATCTTAACAAGTTTTAATGGAGGATTTGATGTGATTTGGGATGAGAGAGTCTTAGTGGAAAATTTTATATAAAATTAAGAATGATCAGGAATGCCAATTTAATTGTTTTAAAATTTTGTTTTTTTATGTTATTGTTCATATGTTCATTTGATATCATTGTTCATATGCATATACATTAAATGAGAAAGAAAAGAACCAAAAAAGCAGCCGGTCTAATGAAAGAAAAGAACCGAGAAGGCAACATGTTTAATGAAAATGAAAGAACCTAGAAGGCAGCCGGTCTAATTGAAAAACCGTGACAGCTGATATATGCTGGAAATAAATTCTGTGACAAACGGGATAGGCTGTAAAGAACCGGGAAGACAGCCGATCTAAATGAGAATGAAAGAACCGAGAAGGCAGTCGTTCTAAGATAATAACAACATGTCGACAGGTGGGAAGACGTTCCATCATAATCATTCATGCATTGCAATTGTTTTAATTATTGCTGCATTTTTTAAATATCGATGAGTGATGTATTAATCGTGAATACAATTATAGATGATTGAGTCTCACAGAAAGAGACAGTTATGATGAAAATATTATTGAAAAGCTGAGATGTGGTATATTGTTGTGAATAATGATTGAGTCTCACAAAAAGAGACAGCTATAATAATAAGATTATTAAAATGCTGAGATGTGGAATATTATTGTGAATATCATTAGAGATGATTGAGTCTCACAAAAAGAGACAGCTATGATGATAAGATTATTAAAATGATGAGATATGGTACATTGTTGTGAATTTAATTATAGATGATTTAGTCTAATAGAAAGAGACAGTTATGATGATAAGAACCATCTAAATGATGGACTTTATGATGTGAACCTCATTACGAGGTAATTATGAGATAATTGATAGTCTTAAGGTGGACCAATGATTGAGAAGAAGATATTGATAGAGAATGAATCATATGACATGTAAAATGATAGTAAAAAATTGTCATTAGGTTATGTGAAAAATAAAATATTAAATATTAAAATACTATTTATGGAATTTGGAATACTTTTAGTAAATTTAATTCACTGAGCTTGTGAAGCTCACTCCTCATTGTACAATGATTTTCATGTAGCAGGCTTGACAAAAAGTTTCGTGAGTTGAGGTTCAGAAGAAATCATTTTCTGTAAGCCGCGTACGTGTCATTATCCTCATACTAATAAGAAAATAAAATGAAAATTTTATTTGTAAATCTTCATGCATTTTACGTTGTAATTAATGTTTAAAGATCATATCGAGGTAACTCCCCTGTTGAAGGTTGATGATTTATGTTAAAAATTTTCTATTGGTGTTATATATTTTATTGTTGCATATAAGTGTCGTGCTTGGATTTTCAAAATGTGATGACACTGTTTCGGGGGTGGCCAACCCGGGATGGGTCGTTACACTTACAGATAATGACTTCGTCTGAATCTCAACTTACCAAACTATATGTCCTGCCTGCTATCTGAAATCATTGTACAATGAGGAGTGAGCTTTCACAAACTCAGTGAATTAAACTTACTAGAAGTATTCAATTTGTATAAGCAGTCTTTCAATATTTACTCATCTATATCTCATAAAAATTGATAATAGCATTCTATTATCACTACTCATATCATAATCCTCATTCTTTATCAATCTTTTTTTCTCATATATTTATTTACTTTGAGACCATCAATTATATCTCATAATTACCTTGTTATGAGGTTCACAGCATATAGTTTATCACTCAGATAGTTTTTATTATATCATACTTTTATGTTTCTTTTCCACCGTATCTGTCTCTCTGTGAGACTCATTCATTTATAAATAATTTTACAATCAAGAACAACACTGTAACAATTCAATAATAAAGTCAATATTTAATACAAATGCAATGCATGAATTATTAATTGGGAACATCTTCCCACATGTCGATATGTTTTTATCTTAAACCGGCTGCCTTCCCGATTCTTTCATTCTCATTTAGACCGACTACTTTCCCGGTTCTTTTATTCTCATTTAGACTGGCTGCCCTCCCGATTCTTTTATTTCCAGCATATATCGATTGCTTTCCCGGTTCTTTTATTTTCATTTAGACCGGTTGCCTTCCAGGTTCTTTTATTTCATTTAGACCGGCTGTCTTCCCAGTTCTTTTATTTCATTTATATGCATATGAACAATAATATAGAAAAAAGCATGTCTTTAAACATCTTCCCACATGTCGACATGTTTTTATCTTAAACCGGCTGCCTTCCCAGTTCTTTCATTCTCATTTAGACCGACTGCTTTCCCGGTTCTTTTATTCTCATTTAGACTGGTTGCCCTCCCGGTTCTTTTATTTCCAGCATATACCGATTGCCTTCCCAGTTCTTTTAATTTCATTTAGACCGGCTGCCTTCCAGGTTCTTTTATTTCATTTAGACCGGCTGTCTTCCCAGTTCTTTTATTTCATTTATATGCATATGAACAATAATATAGAAAAAAGCATGTCTTTAAACATTCAAATTAGATATTCTGATTATTCAAAAATTTCACAAAATTCATCTCCTCATAAATCATATCAAATCATCAACCATAGCTCGTCAAGAATTTTACTTTATTGCCTTTATTTTTAAATCAACTCATCATTCCAATAATATTATTTCTCATAAAATAATTCTCTACACATCCACTATTCTTATCATACGTATCAATTAATTTTTATCTATCACCAAATCATAAATTAATGATTTATTCAAATACTATCACTATATATTTTATATTTATCTTGATTACTTAAAGTAAATCTAACTTATCACGTAGTACTTAAAGCTACACGTGGATCACCTCATTGCTTTTCCTGCTCCTCTCAGCAATTCTCCTGGTTACTGATCATTAACACCTGACATAATATTTATATTAAAATTTTTGATTTATTCTTCAATTTCTTCGTAATTCACACCATTTAAAATTTCTCACATTGAATTTCGAAAAATTTTATAAATGCTAGATCTCAAAAATAAAACTCATGTTATTACCTTCTGTTTTTCTTAGAGCCTCTCATGACTCCCTATAAAATTCTCTCGTAAACTCCTTCAAAATTTTACTCTTTCAATTTTTTTTTCGGTCTCCAAGTGTTTAGAGAAATATAATAATTCGAATTATAAAATAAAAAATAAATCAATCAGAATTTAATATATATATATATATATATGTAAATTTTGCCCCTCACTGTTCACCTTTTGTGCTGTGTATCCCAGCACATTACACTTTCTCTTTTGGCAACACTTGGGGATTCTAGGTGTTGCACGTTTGTGTTTTTTTAATCCTTTTTTTTTCTTTTTTCTTCTTATCCACATTGAGCACGTTAGTTTTTTTCCCTTTTTCTTTTTTTTTTCTTTGTAACTACACCATCGCATATCTAATTTTTTTTAAAAATTATTTTATTCAATAATAATTTTTATATATTATTTTAATTATATATTATATTTATTAAATTATTTTTTTATTATTATTTTACGAATACAGATATTACACCATCTTGTCACAAATTAAGCAATTTACATTGAGTATTCAATTATGATAATGACAGGATGCATATTTATAAATTGAAAGCAATAATGTCCGAATATCATAACTTTTCCTCATGAATCGATACAGAACAAATAGAAAGAAGAAAAAAAAGTTATGCTCTTTCAGGGTGATGTCTCGTCAAATAAATATTGTTAGTACTGGTGTGAAACTCGTGCGTAGTACTGATCGTGATCGTTATATATTTGTTGAGAATAGGACAAAGGAAAGTTGTTTCAAAACCAGAAATTTAAAATTTAAAATTTTTTGGAATGGAGTAAAATGATAAAAATGGGTAAATTATATTACATTAATTCTAAATTTATTCAAATAATCTTAATATATCAATTTTTTTTAAATTTATGATTTATTTCAAAACATCAATTTTCATAATCAAGTAGTTTCAAAATAATTTTTTTAATTGAATATTATTTTTTATGATAATCAAAGTATCTTTAATTTAATGTTAAAATATCTAAAAATTATTATGATAAGTTTAATAATTTTATTTATCTCCAAATTGTTTATTATACAAAATTTTAGGTTATTTGAATTCATATTTTTAAAAAAAATAAAAACATACAGTATCATTTTAATTTTTAAAATAGAAAAGTTTGTATTAGATTTTTATTTTATGATAGTTTTTTATATGCATTTATTTTAGATGTTAAGCGATTTAATTTTATAAAAAAAAAACATATCAATAAACTTTTCATTTAAAATATTTCATTTTCTTTTATAATTATCTTTGATTTTTTATTTATTTAAGGATGCAATGATATCATAATAATTTTTTTTAAATATAAAATATATGAAGTAAAATTTGTTTTATACTATATAGTAGAATATAAATTCATTTAAAATATACTTTTAACAATTTTCGAAAAAGAACAGTGATAATTTTCTTTTAAAAAAAAGCCTAATTTTTTTTGATTAAATATATTTTATCCCTAATACTTTTTATTTTTTTTTTAAAAGTAACATTTATGATACTTAAGGGTACTTTGGTCATCGTGAAA
Source organism: Bretschneidera sinensis (assembly GCA_023935145.1). Classification (NCBI taxonomy): domain Eukaryota; kingdom Viridiplantae; phylum Streptophyta; class Magnoliopsida; order Brassicales; family Akaniaceae; genus Bretschneidera; species Bretschneidera sinensis. The sequence goes on from CM043701.1 coordinate 20,567,364, forward strand.
ATTAATATCCGGCTAAAATTTTGAATCTTCAAATAAATTCATTTTGGGTTACTTGATAGTAGAAATTAATGTTTTGGAGTGAATCGTTGGTTTTAAAAAGTTTAGTATATTAGTATAATTTTAACAAACTTGAAGTATTGCAGTGTAATTTTCCCTAATAGAATTGGATTATGAAACAATAATAGTCCCATGTAATAATCCTTATTAAAGTAAAAAAGTTGTATGATAAAGATCATGTAGAAGGTAAGATTGAAGACATTTTCTCTATGGTCCAAGTAGTCATTGAAAATATTGAGGTTAAAATAGTTATTAGGGTCTTAATAAGGTCACTAATTCACATTAAGCAACTAACAGTTGGACTATTAAGCCACTAACTGTTGGATCATATTGATAATTATCTCACCCATAATTTTTCATTTAGTGAACTTGTAACTCTTAAATCCAAGAGTCTATAAAACCTTGAGGATGCAAATAAAATTGTTAAATATACTATTTTAAGTTGTTTAGCTAATGAGTTATTTACTAGAAATTGATATTATTTATTAAATAAAATTTTATGTTATAATCACGCGAAATATTGGTTGATTTATAAAATTATATATAAATTTTTGTTTTTGAAATGAAATATATAATAATATTTTTTTAGTTGAATCAAGACTAAAAAAAATTGCAGATCTAAAATGATCATCTACTTAGAAATTAAAAAAGCACCGAGGTGGTGACAAAGAAATTAATTGTGGATGTTAGTAATATTTTATCAAATCGTCACGTGGAAGAGATCGACTCAGCAAATGTGCAAAACGTTAAAGTAAAATAATAATCAACAAAGATTTTGTTGGGCATATGGTATCTTGAACCCGTGTAATGTTTTTAATTTTAATTATTTTATTTCAACTTTTAAAATAAAATAAAAACAGTAAAAAAGGAAAAGCATGTCAATTATTTTATTCAAACTTTTAAAACACTAAGTTCATTTTATATTATCAATGATATTTTGTATCTTTATTAGATTAAAACTATAATTAATATTCATTGAATTTGAGTAAAACTTGTTACTAAAGACAAAGAAACCGTCAATAAAAATAGTCACGAGATCTATAAAGTTGACGTGACTACTAAAACGGAAAAAAAATATGTAAATTTATTTTTTTTAACAAATATATAATTTTATTTAATTTAGTGTGTATATAATTGATATTATTTTATCAGATTAATTTTTCATGTGATTGAAAATTGAAAATTGTGAGTTTAATTTAGTATCTTGAAATGATCTGAATCATACTAACATGTTTTTCTCACATATTACATCATTTACATTGAATACTCCATTATGATAACGTACTTATATAAAGTGAAAGCGTTAATATGCAAATATCATAGCTTTTCCACCCGTGATATTGAACAGACAGAAAGAAAAAATATAAAGAAAACTATGTCTTCCAGGTGAGATCTCGTCAAACAAAAAATTATTTCCCCTCATAATAGGGTACTAGTGTGTAACCCGTGCATATTTCTTTATTTATGTGACTGTTATATATTTGTTGAGAATAAGATATAGAGAAAGGTGGTGATTTTACAGGTTTGATATTTTTAGATTTATTACAGAATCAAGAAAATTTATTAATAATAATTATTTATAAAAATTTAAATATTAAAATTACTATTTAATTTTTTTATGATCATTAATAGATTTTTCAGTTTCGTTCACAGAATCAGATCCATTCTCTAGAAAGTTGATTTGCTGTTTTAACGGGCCAAAAAAAAATGATAACTGATTACATCAATATATAAATGTAAAGGTTATGCCCTCTAGCCTCACTTCTTAACCAGTAAACATATATTTTCGTTATGCAATAAGGGAAGGATTATATTTATATAAAATTAATTATCTCTAAGGTATTATACTGGAACATGAATAGCAAATTTTGTTGGAGATGTTCTTCCAAGAGTTTATTCCACTTACATGACATCTCCAAGACAGATCTTGTCATGGACAATTAGAACCCACCCTCAATTAAAATTGATACTTGTGAATAAAGATGAAGTCGTCAGCTTCTATATTATTGTGGGTATTGCAAAAAATCCAATATTTTGTTTTGTTTATTTGTGTATTTATATTTTTTTCTTACTCAATGGAGTGCACGGGAGATAACACTAAAAATACGATTGAAAGTCCAAGCAACAATCGTAATTTAGCTCTAAGTCTTTCTTCCACTCTACCTCCTCGAGAAACATCCACATCAAAAGAGGCCACATGCATCCAAAAAATAATTTGAATCAAAAGTGAGTGATTTTTGAAAAAGATTTTGGGAATGAAATCATTTTGTTTTATTGAATGAAAATGATGAAGCCTCGTGTGACTATTTTGGCAAGATTATGTCTTGTAAAAAAAAATGAGCTGATACAAGTGGAATGATTAGCCACTTGAACAAATACTTGCAACCTAACGGTTTTGATGAAAAAAGAAAACAAAAAACTTTGGGTTATAAACGAGTAGAAAATGTTGAGTTTGATGTACCTACCACAAAAACACTTGGCACATGGAAGTTTGAACAAGAGGCTTGTATGAAAGCATTTGCAAAGATAATTATCAAGGATGAGTTGCCTTTTAGGCATGTCAGCATTAAAAATTCCAAACAGCATTAAAATTCAATAAAAAAAAATGGTAACTGATTACATCAATATACAAATGTGAAGTTATGTCCTCTAGCATCATTTCTTATCCAGTAAACATAAATTTTTGTTATGCAATAGGGGAAGTATTATATTTACATAAACATAATTATCTCCAAAGTATTATACAGGAACATGAATATCAAAATTTGTTGTGGTAGTAACCCAACGGAGCCAAGAGCCATACATATCAGTGTTGTTTAGGTAATACTTTAAGTGAAAATTAAAGCAACTTTTTTACTTTAAACTCCATTTAAAGCCTTACTCAAACCATATCATCGTCATACAAAAGTCTTTGGATAAAAGCAGGAACTGCTTCAAAAACCAGAAGATTCAGTAGAGGCACTTATACTTGCTAAGTCACAGAGAAGAAATTAGAGAGCAGTCCCCAAGCAAGGTCTGCTGGTGAGGTAGATGAGCATTCCTCCTGTGGTCATGGACTCGGTATCCAGGACATTCCGAGAGAGACCAATGACCTATTTTCATGTTTATATAAAAAAGACCTATTTTCATGGGGTATGCACAACAGGAAGAACATATTTCTTTCCACTTTCCTAAAATTTTGAGTTCAGTTAAAAAAGATAATTATATATATTATAAACTGTGAGACCAAAAACAATGAATATAAATCTCTTTTTTTTGCTAGAAAGTAATTTCATTCATTAAAATTTATTGGAAATCTATAAACTATATAAGTAGATCAATGCCCCAAGTATGAATCTTCACTTTTCTTCACTCAAATGTGATATAGATTAATTTAACAAATAGGCCAACATATTAATTACAAAGTTAAAATATATTAAAGACAAGTGAAAGAAAAAATTCTAAATGATTGATAATTGAATAAAAAAAAGAGAATCAAAGAAACATGTATAAAGGGGAGTAGAAGAATCAATAAAGAGGACTTTGTAGGGCTCAAAGTAACCACTCTAAGCACTTTTTTAAGAAAGCCTGCCGAGTGAAAAATGTGATCAAAACTTGAAAAAATGTACATACCTCCAAATTTCAGATCATTTGATGTCGAAAAGCATCATCTGAATGAATCTCTTAAAGAATGACCATAAATCATAAACAATCACCATATTTTCTATTCAAAACCATTTCAAGGTTAAGAAAATGTATAAAAGTAAATAAGCAACGAACAAATTTGAACAAAATGAAAGAAAAATAGAGAAAAGACAATAAGATATTCAGACTTGAAATGGCATTGTACCTACTCATGAGAAAAGCAGTGTTGCTTCAAATTTCCTTAAAAGCTGATTATAGCAAGTCTTGAATCTGAAGTGCGATGTGGTGTGCTTCACAGTTAAACAATCTGACAGAGGAGAAACACGACAATTTTTCAGCACCAGTAAATGCTTTCTAAGCTTCTTTGACTATATCAGCTTCATATGCTCTTCTACATCTGCTCAGTATTCATGAGTGATTACTCCCACCCTCACCCACTTGATTATAAATTAGCATCGTAATTTGTAAATGGGTATAAAAAGTATTGTAGTATGTCTATATATAAATTCTGCATCATCAATGCCAAGAGTAAAAAAGAGAAAATAGATGAAAAGATATTTGACAACTCAATACCAGTTTCACACAAAACAGATACAGAGTAACTTACCCAGAATCACAGCATCATCTCCAAAATCATTCATCAGATGATATCTAGCTCTGTCCCCAGTAGCACAAATTGAAGCCTAACATAAAAATCAGAATGGAGAAATGAGACCCAGAAAAAAAAGAGTCATATGTAACTAATAATTTAAAAGAAAAAGTCTTGCAGTTAAACAGAAAAAAAGCTCTTATATCATAGATTCCTAAATGAACAAAATATTGATCTTTCATGTGCACATAATTAGAAATGCATCTTAAAAAATAATTAGGATCCTGAAAGCACGACTATATATCTTGTGAATATAAAGAAGGAATCCAAGCTTTCTTTGAATCCAACAATAACTTCTTAAATATCACATCATTGAACATGAAAACAAAAGCTCAATTCTAAACTTCAAATTTATTCAATGGATGCTTCATGGATATCAAGAGTCATGAAGCAATCGGTGCATCGAAAAATCTATGGAGAATGGATTAGGCAATAAGACTCAAACTCTCCAGAACTTCTTAATTCCTCTTATTATACCAACTTTAAGCAATGTGTAAGCCCTACAACTAAGAATTCCCGTTTTCTATTGTTAAGAACCTCCCCATTGATCTGATTATTATTCAAAGCCATGACACACCATCCAAACTTACGAAAAAGTTCAAAAAAGGCAGAACCATTAGAACTTCAAAAATCCTCTGCTTGAATATCTGGCACTCATCTCTTTCAGGCCCTTTTTCAAACAACTGGTAAGATTAGTTGATTTCACCTGATTTGTACAATTCATTCAAGACCCAGTTCGAATCAAACTTCAAATAATTGAATTCTCTAACATAGTGAACATATAATTAATTGACCTATATGCTTGCACTGGTGACATTCATCGTAATAACTTTATCCTCAAAGAACTTGTTTTACCTCCCCTTCTTCGTAACTAATATTACTGTCTCTCTGTAAAAGCATTACACAAATCAATACAAAAGGAAAATCAATTAGTTATATTATAGAGCACTAATTTAACAAAAATGATGAAAAAACAAATATAACCCCAAAAGTGTTTTGATATACATTTTAATTATTTTTAGTTTTGAATTTAAATTTAAAATCCATATTAATTTTATTTTTTATATTTATTAAATATTAAAAAATAATTAACATTATTTTATTTTCAAAATTTTAATATTTTTTTATACACCATGGAAGAATAATGAAACTGAAAAGTGAACACTGATTTTAAGGTTATTTTTTGAAGATTATGTCAGAAACACCAATTTGGAGTTTTTAAAAAACTGATTTTGAAAATTAGTTTTTTGAAAACTGTCTTAAAAAATTACTTTTAAAAACTATTTACCAAACATAAAAAAATATTTTCAAAAACTGAAAACGATTTTTAAAAATTTCATCCAAACATACCCTTAATTTGCACCCGATGCGGTCTGGTTAGTGGTTACTTCTCAAAATGAAAACGAAAATGATGTGTCAGTTCACCAACACTGAAGGACCATTGAGCCATTAAGTTTCTTAAACGGCACAGTACAGGGAAAATTTGCAATCTAACTTTTAGTTTATATTAGATTATCTTTTGCTTGGATGGAAGGGAAATAGAGGAAATGAAATGGTACATGTACATCTTGATTTGAATATCATTTGCTTCGATTGATAGGAATTTTGAGAAAATAAAATAATACATATATATCTTGATTTGAAGTTTTTTTTTAAAATGAAGGGATAAGTAAAGATAAATTTATTCTCAAAACTCCAAATATAAATCTTTCAGTAAATCCATCTTGTTTAAAATGTATGTGAAAATTATAAGTGTATTGGATTTTGAGTTGTCAAGTAAAAATAGTACTCACCAGTTACAACTAGAGCTAAGTTAAGCGTTTTTGTTGTTTTAGGATTTTGGGGTGAGAATTTGACAATTTTGCTATTCTTAAAGTTATAATTAAAGATTAATAAAGCAGTTGGTGCAAAGAAGTTGTTAAATCACATTAATTCTTGATATTCTTTCTCTATATTTTATTTTCATATTTAATTGTTGTGTTTGTGTTTTTCTCAATATTTGAGTACGTGAATTTTAGAGGTAAAATCCCAATAAGAGGTTTGACAATTTTTTTATATATAAAATAGAGTAAATGAGAGAATTTTAGAGGTATTTTTCTCTATTTCTTCCCTCTTATCTTCCTCAATCTAAACATACCCTTAAAGAATTAAACAAAATGACGAAAGACAATAAGAACTCACATGGACATCAAATTATTCGCATTTTAGGGTGTGTTTAATAAGATAGAAAAGTAAAAGAAAAGAAAAAAAAATGAGAAGTACAAAACTAGAAATATAGAAAAGTAACAAGATTGATTTTTCTTTCATGTGTTTATTACAAATGATGAAAAACTAAAAGTAACGGGGTGGAAATATGACAATAAAGAAAATATAAATAGTATTAGTTTTATAATTATATCATTCACAATATTAATAAATAATAATGTGAGAGGTAACATGGGATTAATCAGTGAATTGATAATTTTATCTTTTCTCTCTCCAATTTTTTACTCTCCAATCTTTCCAATTTTGAAATATTATGATTTGTAGTAAAAAAAAATCAATCTTTTTAATTTTTCTTTCCTCTCATTTTTTTTTTTCTTACTAATTAAAAGAAAATCTCATTCCACTCATTTTCTTTTCTTTTATTTTTTTTCTCACTTTTGTCTTCTATTCAACGCACCCTTAAAGTAACAATGAATTGGGAAACAAATTAGCTCGTGGTCCCATCAAAGAAAAAGGATAAACAATGTCAAGAGTCAAGACACTTCGGTGGAAACATGTAATTCATGAGAAATTCTTATTTAGATCTTGTTCAAGAAATATTCATAGCTTAAGAGCATTTTCATCTTTAGATGGAATGAAAAGAAAGAAAAAAAAAATCTTTTTTTTTTTCATGTAGTAGTGGAAAATATTTTTGTCATATGTAAGTACAAGAATTTCTCCTTATTCATATTCCTACTCCTTTTGCATAAAGTCCTGCCAATTGTCTTTCCCCTGCACATATTTCGTGCTTCTAGGGACCTTTACATATTGCAAGATTTGTCTAACAACCCAAGAATTATGAAACTGTAGAATAAACAAGTAATTAATGCATAGTGCAATCTCATTACCAAATTTAAATAATAGTGAAGCTATACTAAGTACATGTTGAATCAACCATCTAAACAAATTTTTGAGAAGGAAGATAAAGCGATGACACAAGAAAATAATGAAATAAATACGAACAAACAACTGCCATTTCTGTCTGTACAGTTTTTCAGTCTGTAAAGTATAATAAACTCATAGAACAATTCTGCCAAAAAGAGAAATTTCTCCCAGTATAAAGTGTTGACAAAACCCAATCCAACAGCAGAGACAAAACCAGCAAAGAAATTGTGGATTTCAAAGGCCAAAATCTTGGGAAATCAACCAAAGCCTCCCAAACCAGATCAGAAGCCACACTCCCGAATAGGGGGAAAGAATCAGGATCAAAGAATTAGAAAAAGAAAGATGCAAACTATCATCTCTGCTCAAAACCAACAGTGCTTCACTCATAGTTAGCTAGAACTTATTGGTTATCACAGCAGTAGAGGATGAATTTGCGAGAAAATTAGAAGTGGTCTTAACAAATGTTCAAGAGGGGGAATCCTGTTACTTATCAAAAAAAAGAGAGGGAATCCTGTTCATCATGGCAAAGTTCCTTCCTGAGTTTATGTGAGAAAAGCTGGCAAGCGTCCATACTAAGATCAATTGCAGCTGAAAGTGCAATAAACAATGCAGCATCTGCCGTACATGTTACATGCTGCACTCCAACTTGTACCACAGGCTTGCTAACTTTACCTTCACCTTCCACAGTTGATCCCATCACAAAGCCTTTAACAGGTGACTTTGTACACAACGCAGAATCTCTGACTACCTTACTATCAATGCAAAATTGGCCACCCTTTATGACACTCATTGTAGCTTCTGCAATGGGGATCCGACAGGTAGGGCCATTGTCAGTTACAAGCTCAAACTTATAACCCAAGCCATCAATAGGACCTCTCTCTCGCCATGCCTCAAGACGACCCCATGGCTTCCAGCTGCTGACAGAGAATCCATGAGGGCGGAGGATTAGCCATGCACCAGGGTTTGATCGAGAAACGCGGTCTGATCCTGGGGAGGGGACAAATGGAGTGATCATAGAGGCAGCTGCAACAGGGGAGCCAGAGAGATCGTATATCATTATCATCCACCCTTTTCGCTCCCTCCCTTGTCGTTCCTTTTCACCTGAGAATGTTCTCATCCATACTCTATTATTACTGTTGGTAAAATCTGATGGCAAGGATCTGGTTTACACATGGCCAAGAGGCAAATATCAAAACACATTGCATCTATGATTATTAAATTAAATTGCTACAACAGGATAAAATAACCAAACAAAATAGAAGCATGTAAATGTCAAACATGAATATGAGCAGCAAAACAGAATTTTAAACTGCAACCACATATCTCAGCACTTGGGACGGAATCAAAGGTGGTTTGCCTTCGACAACTGGGGAGATATCAATTTTTTCTGTTTGACCAGAACTGATCAGGTGCAACTAGAAGGCGGCCACTATCACTTATTATCTTATAGGTTTGTTTATCACCAAATATAGAAGGGTCCTGATAAGTCATGATTCGTGGATGCCTAATTTCTCACAAACAAGTCGATATTCTCCAAAGGGATGAAATTTTCATGAGAGAATACTTATTGACAACAAAGCTTGAAAACTATTTGCCAATTTGGCACCTGAGAATATCAGAGAAAAAACAGTAAGACCCAATTTCCCAATGTTTTCCCCTTCTCAACAACAGAGTGTAAACATTAAAAGCATGAACTAGTACTCAAGAATCAAATCATTTTATTTTAACTCTTCATGAAAGAGCCAAAGGCTGTAAAAGCATGAACTCAAAGCCTACAAAGCTAACCTTAAATGCATTTAGGTAGTTTTCAGTAACCTAATCTGCAAGTAAGAAGCAGGATAAATCCAAAGGCTTTCACATAATTAAGAAGACTCAATAATTACTGTTAACATGATTATATCGTTTTTCATATAAAACACAATCTTGATTCGCATTCATCCACAAAGAAAGTTCAGATTGAATTAATATTGTGCATATATGGGTATTGTTTGACTGGATCTCTATGAGACTAAGTAAGTTGTTTGATATCGAATTGTAAGGAACGTAAGTATTCGAGAATTGGCATGTCAACCTATTGATAGAGACTACCAAATTATCAAAAGTACAAAGATAAAGTCATACTCAAAATAATCACTTATTTGTAATATTCTATGGATTGATTAGTAACCTAGTGATGTCTATAAGACTCAATTAGTAAATGACCATTTTAATCTAAAAAACACTATTTGACACCATAATCAATATAATTATTGCTTTGGATTGATTATTGGGTGTGAGGCTGAAATATTTTAGATATTTCCTTAGCACTGCTCAAACCTATCAATTACTAGCAGAAAGCTCATTGCTCACTCTCATCTGCCATACAAATCTCAATTATCGGATCACTAAGAACCATGAGAAAAAAACATAGAAAATGATATCCATGAAAGGAACACAAAATGAACAAACAGATAAGGTGGTGGTGCCCCAACTTGGAATTATGCCATGTGAGGTTAGTTACCAGCTCAGAGAGACATTGACAACCCACATGCTTACTTTATCTTTAATTATTAAAAGAAAAAACACAAAAAAACAACACACCCAAATCCGGATAAATCACAACCCTCCAATTAAGGCGACAAACGATAATTTTCCCTAAAAGAGCATTTATCAAACCTATAATATATGGACTCGTATGGGTGTCAAATACAAATACATGTTTGAGTCTTAGACTTATTTATTTTTTGAATTTATTTTTTGTATTTTTTCAATAATTTAGAATATTCAACTATCCTACCATTATTCGATTAGTTGGTATCGGACATCAGTAAGTGAAAAGTCCATGCAAAAGAGATCAAAACCAATCATGACCAACAGGCTTAACCACCACCACCTCCGGTGCATTTTAGCATGCAACCACGAATACGCTAAGATGCATAATGTAACTAAAAAAAGAACAGAGAAAAATATGGTAAAAGCTTACCGAGATCTTGAGTTCCGGTCTGCACTAAACTTGCAGCTAAAGACCGGTTGCCTGATATTCCCTTGAAGCTGGAAAACCACTGGGCTACACTCTGGTTCACCGCCGAACTGGAAAACAAACCGAGGATCTGGTTCTGCCCGGACCACTAAGTGGAGCCGAGCCGAGGGCTTATCCGGATGTCTGCCCAGCTTCATCCATCCGTTATGGAACACGGCAGGCCTGGACTGGGCTGCCGCTAAGTCAACGGAGACCTGGACGAGGCCGAGAAGCTTGCCGGAGCTGACGCCGCATGTGCGGCCCATGCGACCCGTGTAGACAGAGACGCGGAGGGCGACGGGTTTTCCGGAGAGATGTCGGATGGCGGCAGCGTCAAGGTGCAAACCGGGGGCTGACGTGGTGGACTCCGGTGGGGAGTCGTTGTTGCTGGGATTGGTGCAGAGCGGGATGAGTGCCGTCTGGGAAGGGAAGTTCTTAATGCTGATCTTGCAGAAGCACGGCGTCGTCGATGGGTGCACCCCTGATCCCGCTGGCTTCGTCGCCTGTGGCAATTTCAGAGCCAGAGACTCAATGATTAGCCGTATAAATGGGCAAGGATCCATTTCTCTTTTGCTTCTTCTTCTTCTTCTTCGTTTTACTAAGTACTTCCTAGTTAACTAGACTCTTCCTATAAGTTTCTATCTGTGCTTGTGTGTGTGGTTTTGTGGGTTGTGGGTTGTCGTTTGAGTGAAGAAGTGAAATTCAGTGGAGATCAGAGAGAGAGAGGGGTTGCTTGGGGAACATCTATCTTCATGGACTAAAATGGAGGATGTCGGGATACCTATTTTAACGCTTCTCTCTCTCTCTCTCTCATCTCAATAGCCAAAGCTGATGCTGCTTCTTTTTCTGTTGTTGTAGTTTAGTGGGTTGGGTAGGGCTCGAGTTTTCTTTCGCTCTTCTCTTTCTCCCTTCTCGCGGGAAAATGGAATATATTGATTTTGTTTTTTGGTGAAGAAGATATGGCTTATTACATCTCTTTTTATGTTGCAAGGTGTGTTAATAATGGTGTCAATTTGCAAAATTTCTTGATTGGTTCGGGTGTGAATATCATGATTTAGATCAGTTGAAATTTCATGATAATATTGAGAAGTTACACTGATAACTCTAATATAGGTGTAAGATCCAAAAATTAACATTACTAGTAAAATTTCTTAAAATTACCAGTGAAGTTTTTAGTTGATCTAAACCATTAGGTTTAGACCCAAATTAGCCAAAAAAATTCTCGTAAATTTGATATGTTTTCCCTATATGTGATTGTTGGAATTAAATATAGGGTTTTATGGCACAAAGTATGAAATAGGTTTTAGTTTCGGTATCAACGTAGATGCAGTGAGGACTACTCCAGATTTACTTTGTATGCTGAAACCCAATGCTAAGTTTTGCTGATAATTTCCATTTGTAGTAATAAAATCTGCTAATTGACAATCAAATTTTCTTAAAATATTTTAATAAAATCTGATTTTCAGGGCTGGATTTCCTTTTAATATAGAAGACCAGCTGCCAAATTTTGATTTATTTTTTTCTTTTTCTTGAAAATCTTATGATACACTTCAAGAATCAAGATCAAGGGTTTATGCATATATTGACCAAGTGTCCCCGAATGGTATGACGAATAAAACTGATGAAGCTACAAATCTGATAATATAAAGGACATGCATTTCTTTTCTTTTCTTTATGAAAAAAGAACATATATTCCTTTTTTTAGTACAAGATACATATTTCTTTGAATGGTACAAAAAGATAAAATTTTAATTTTGACTTGAAATATCTTAGATGGTCACTTATTTAAAACACTCTGTTCATCGATTAGTAATTGAACAACACTTATAAAAATTAGATCGATAAATTAATGTTACTTTAAAAACCATAATTTTAGCATTGTAACAAGTTCAGAAGTGGATTTTTATTGACTGTTGATTGATTTGAGTGACCAAGATGGAAGGTTTTAAATCTTTATTGATTTCAGAAATCTTGAATGGCAAACAATTAGCTTAAAATGAAATTTCGTAATGAATTTTTTAGTCAAAATTAAAACAAAAATAATCACATAACATGTATTTATTGGTTTATTCTGTTAGGGTATTTTGTTTAATCTTCAGATATTTTAATGTAACAAACCTTGGATTTATTACTGATAAGTTTATTGAGTGTGCAAGACATTTAATGTAAGATTTTAAGAATCAAAGAAAATATTACGGAAAACGAAGAAAAAAGCTGACAGTGCACTAGGCGTCTGACAGAAGGGCTAGGCGCCTGGTAGGGTGCTAAGTGCTTGGTAGGAGATCAAATGTTGAAATGATGAAAAAGTGGGAGTTTTGCATAGTAAAGATGTTTAAGATGAAGAAATGGTTCAAAGGAGTATGTGTGCAAGGACCAAACGACTGATGAGTCGACTAAGGATGTCTTAGGTGCTTGAGAGTGTGCTAGCCTCCTAGCTAGGAGCTTGGTAGAGGAGCTTGCAAAAAAAAAACTAAAAATGTGGGGAAATGGCATGTGCGCAATTGCATGCAAGTGCGTGCATGTTGTAGGCAACTATATAGACGAATAAGACATGCCTAAGCGCCTAGCTAGGCATATGGGAGAGGTGTTAGGTGTTTGGTAGAGAAAGTACAGTGCACACAAATGCGTGCAAAGACTAGGAACATGCGTGCAAGTTCGTCCAAGTACGTATATGCAAAGGTATCAGCATATGGGGAAGGATTAGGTGCCTAGCTAGGTGTCTACGACAGTGTTAGGCGCCTAGGTTGGCTAAAATGCACATAAAGTTATGTTGCTAATGAAGAAAGGCTTGAAGAGCATGCACTCAAGGAGTAGGCTCCTAGTTAGGCATCTGAGACAAGGCTAGGCTTCTGACAAAGTTTGGAGCAGTTTGAAGACCTGGTCTATTGAGAAGTTGAAGACGTCTGGAAAAACAATTGACTAGGCGTCTGGTTGGTCACTTGGAGATGTTCGTTGGGGATCAGAATATCAGTATTTAAAAAGAATCTCTGTCATAAGTTCAGAATGAGCAAATTTTGAAGTTTCCTTTTCTGAAGGCATAGCTGAAGGCTATAAATAAGATGATGCTGAAAGGAAGTTCGGAAGAGAGAAGATCAATCTCAAGATCTACATACAAGCTTAAAGATTCAGTTTTGTTTACTACTATGATAGTGTTTAAACTGTAAATAGTAAGAGTTGTGAGACTGTAAGTGGTATCTCTCTATAAGGTTGCTTGCAACTCGTAAAATCAAGCAAAGTGCAAGGTTTGCTTGGTACCCGAAAATCTAAACAGATATAACGGTGTTTACATAGTGAAACTCAGTAAATCGAGAAGACCTATTGAAGAAGTGGATTTAGGCACAATCATTACCGAACTACTGTAAATCTGTGTCCTTCCTCTCTTTTTCCTTGACTTTTTATTTGAACATTAATTTTTGTTTCAATTATTATTAGTGTTTATTGTGCTAATATTCATTGTTTATTTTGTAGAACAAATTCAACCCCTTTGAATTCCTAACATATTTTATTAAAATTAACGAGATAGATTAAATTTACTTAATTTTCTTTATCAAATAAATTGCGTTGTGACCACGTTGATGACGAAGAAAATATAATTCATTTTTTAACAAAAAAATACTCTTATAAAATAATATAAGAATGCAAATGAGAAATTGACGAGAAAAACAATGGGTGATAATATCGGAGGGAAAATCTGAGGTGGATCCCAGTGTGGGGGCTTAACAGCTAGCTTAAGGCTGTCATCACGTTGTCATGGTCATCTGGCTGGGTGAGAAATTTGCTCAATCCCGTAAATTCCAAATCAGCCACCCAAAAATCAGGGACGAGCAGATTATTGACGTGGTATTCGCTGGCGCCTCCCTAATTCCCAATCGCCGTTTCGACGGCGCTAACGGGATTTTATGTTTCTTTTGTTACAATTACTTGTTAGCATATGTTTAGATGTACATGACAAAATGGTATATTTTATTTTTTGATAAAATAAAAAATATATATTATTTTTAATTAAAAATTAATTTTTGTGTTATATAATTTTTATAAATTTAAATTAAAAAAATTTCATTAAAATGATCACATCATAGTATCCAATCCGTGATAACTAACAGATAACTTAAAGCTAAATAATTTGTTTAATTAAAGAATTCTTTACGAAGGACAGTTCAATTGATAAAATGTGGACCAATATTGGAGAAAATTAAGGAGTAAAAATATGATAGATGGAAGAAAAATATATATATTTGAAACAATCTTCCAAGTTACATGATTTCATTGGACCATTTATCTTTTGTGAATGGTAATACAATAAAGGTAAAGTTAATCAAACCTAACCATCTCTAATCAAGAAAAAATAATAATAATTTGTTCAGTTCGGATCTATGAAAGATATATATATATGATATAAAGGTTATCTCATTTTTGAATGAAAATAAAATATTTTTTTTTCTCTTTTCGTGTCACTTAAAGATAAAATTGACTATCGTATCATGTATCTTTTATGAATATATATTAAACAATAATTTCTCTTCTAATTGATATGTATTAACTTTGAAGTCTAACTCTCGAGGAACATTAATTACCCGTGCAAAATTTCGTTATTTCACTCATTTTCGTTTGTTTTTCAAACATTATACTTTTTGTTTATTCTTTACAGAGTGACAGAGATACAACTGGTGAAGACAGTAATTTTTTTTCAAAATATCTATTAATATCTTTTGTAACTTTTATTAGTAATGTTTGTTTAACTTTATCCATATAAGCTCAAGCCTTTTATTATGAATGAAGGTGACCCATCAAAAATCTTCGTCGGTAGTGGCCCCCCTTACATTTATCGGTGACAGGAGCGTGGGGAGCAAGCATGTAACCGTACCACCCCACACCCCATCTGTATAGTGAAATCTCAATCAAAGCATGATGTTTGTTTCGTTGCTACGCTATCAAACGGTGGACACAGTTCATGCATGGACACTCATATTGTTTTTTCTTTTTTCTTTTTTCCAGTTATTAATTCAGTTCAAATGCTGTACTGTAAAGAGAGGTCACAAGAATTTTTCCTATAATATATGGGCACTTAGTTTATAACACCTTTTATATATGCAATGGGTAATTACAGTATTTTCTCTGAGTTTTGGCCGCTTTTTTAATTATTTTTTATTGTTTGAGAAATAAAAAAAATCTTATTTAATGTTTTTGATCAAACAAAATCTGTTATTCCTGTCGAAAAATTCAAAATACGAATTTACCCTCATACATTAACACTTTTCTTCTTCTGCTCTTCCATTTTCCTTCTTTTCTCTTCCCTGCAACTCTCTCTCCACGTCACTCCCTCATCTCAATCTCTCACCCTCTTTGTGTAAAACTTGGTCGTGGCTACGTGCTTGGATCTGTGCATTGCGGTTTGCTAACCAACACACCATTTATCTACTTTCGTTGTTGCGGGTAGCCGAAGAAATCGAACAAATTTGTGGGTTTTGTCTGTGACAAAGTATTGACCACGAAACTAAAATTTTTCTGCCGTGTGTTGGCCAGAAAGATCTAATGGAAACGTGAATCTGTTTGAGTCCTACGCTTTTAGTTCTCTTATCATCGACAATGAATACTTTTCCAGCTTTCTCCTCTGTGATGTTTTACTGCTATATAATCTCTAAGTTGACTTCGAAATTGATGGGCAAAGACTTTTGTGTAGAATGACCAAATAACTTGATTCTTGCATTGGGTATTTGAATAAAGTCATCAAAAAATTTTGAGAAAAAAAGTTATAAGGACACCAGATCAAAAGGGAAAACAAATGAAATAAGTTGTAGATCAATTACCAATTTTGTAATTTTATGTTTAGTTTTTTACGGGTTTAATTTTGTTTGTTTTTTTTCATGGGTTTTGAGAAGTAGATGTAGATCTACTATCAATGTTGTAAAAAAAAGGAAAAAAAGTTTTTTTGATGCAGGGGCGGTGGCCATGGTGGTGAAGAGCATTGGTTCTATTGTTGCATAGAGAAAGAACAGAGATAGAGGAAGAAGAATGATAGTTTTGGGTGTACAAAAATAGTTTTTGAGTTGAATAGTTTTGTATGAAGTTTAATATATAACATCATTAATTGCTACATCAATTATCATTAATGCTATAAAACTATACTAGATAATTAGAGTGTAATTTAAATAATTTAAACTGTACAACAGTAAAAAAAATAGTTTTGATAGTTTTTCTTCCTGGCTTTTTGCAAAGAAGAATTTGATGTAGGGGCGATGGCCATGGTGGGGAAGAGCATTGGTTCTATAAAACTATACTTGATAGTTAGAGTGCAATTTAAATTATACAACAGTACAAATGTCATGTTTTTTCGATATGAGACAATTACTGTCAATACTTAACCCAACAATCTTCCCTTCAGCGATTGCACCGCTAAGAATTGAACCTGTGACCTTTGATCTGTGACTTAAATTACTTAAACCGCACAACAACACAAACATCACGTTTCGACTGTGATTTAGCCCCACCTGAATCTCTACCACGAGACAATTGCTACCTCTAACATCATTTATATTTTTAATGGAATAGCATAATATAATTGAATGAACTTTAGGTGATCCTTATAAGGCCGACACTACAAAAAAGAAAGAAAAAAAAAAAATTAGGCCTTGTGCTACTGCTACCACAGAGTTAAACATACAACTATTAACATTAGTGCTTTAAAAGAGAATTAGTAACATTAGTGGTTATTAGACGCGGTTAGGAAACCCCTCTTAAAAGAGAGATTAATTAAAGCAATATTTTTTTACAAAAAAAAATAGCTTTAATCTTTAATCCATTTTTAAATGAGTTCCAAACAGCACCTTAAAATTCACAAGACAATTTTTAGTATAATGACACCTTGGTTTGAGGGGTTAATTTTTCCTCCAACCATATAGGAAATAAATCCTTAAAGTCTCACTATTTTATAGTCCATAAATTATATGTGTTGATCATGAATTGATTAAAGGATATCAAAATTAACTCAATAAAGACTTTAATTTTTTAGGGAGGACCCTCGATATTTTAAAGAAATTTGATATTATTATTCTTTTTGTCATTTTATATGTATTTTGTTTTATTTTTATACATTTTATTCATTATATCAATAAAAAAAATTGATTATTAAATCAGTATTCTTATTATATAAAAAGTATAACTTTATGGGTTACCTAAGGAAATAAAAAAAATGAATTCAATAAATAATACATTTAACTTAAATGAAAATAGATACTTGCTTAAAATTTATTTTTGTTAATTACTGTTTATATATTGATTTATTATTTAAATAGTCAATAATTCAAATAATGATATGTTGATCTAACAGATACTGTTTTCTAATATAATTTAATTAGAAAAATAAAAATTTCCTTTTCATTTGAATACATATACTTATAATTAATTATTTGACATAACTAAATAATTAATAATGAACTTGATTCATGTTATTAATAATTATTTCTTATATATTGAATTATTATTTAAAAAATCAATATTCAACCAATGATATATCAATTGAATCATTGATCAAACACCTTATAAGGTCAATACTTCATTCAGTTCTCTAATATATTTAAGAAAATAAAGGGTAAAAAGTAAAAACATCTCTGAGTTTATACCAAAAATATATTTGCGTCCCCCTAGTTTAAAAATATACACTTTTGTCTCTCAAACTCACCGGAAACAAGTCAAATAAGAATAACATCGATCAAACCAGATGTTACCATTATAAATATTTTTGAAATCCCCAAAACACCCTTCTCCCTTTAAAACACGTGAACCTAGCTTCCTTCTCTCCAACACTTTTCATCCTTTTTTTCTTCGTCTCCTTTGTGAATTGTTGTGGCCTTCATAAATGTTCTGCAACTTCAAAATTTTGCAGACATAATCTTGTACTCTGAACTTTAAATTTATTCAAAAATCAATCATAAAAGAAGTAATGATGTGATAGAATATTATGTATTTTACTGAGCAGTAGTTATTTTACATTAAATGCATGGTAAATAAGACTTTTTACTTTTTCATTGAACGATGATTTGTTTTCGATGAGTTTAAGGGATAAAAACCTATATTTTTAAACTAGTTGAACTCAACTGTATTATCGAATAAACTTAGTTTAAAATTGGCAACGTTTAATGACCAAATTAGGAAGTTCATAATTTAAAGTAGCCTTTAAGCAAGGTCCACATATAACAAGTTGCATCAATCACTTTCTTGTCGGTGTTGATCCTGTAGATACCGATTAGCAGAAGCTTGTCAATAATGGTATCGATGGTGAAGAACATGACAGTGAAGTCAAATAAATGAGTCAGAAGTAGATGACCTGTTTGATGACATAATTGTATAATAGTGTTTCTTTAAAGATTGTTTTTCATATTTATGTTTTTACATTGTTTTTATTGTTATTATTGGTGACTAATATTTATATATTATTTTTAATTTTTTTTATTATACTTAGAGTAAATGGTAAAATGAATAGAAAGTAAAGAAGATGCTAGGTATAAATTATTTTAGTTTTTTAATATATTATATATGAAAACAAATTAATTTATGTAAATTTAATCAATTTCGATGATCATTATATTAAGAAATCTTTATATTAATTGATAATTTTAGCAAGCATGTGTCAATCAGTTAAAACTTTAGTTATTTTTTATAAAAAAAATAAATTGATTGACTTAGAGAAGAAATAATAATAGATTATTATTAAGTAAATAAGAGTAAACGCAATTTTTTGCTATTTAATTATGTGTTTATTGCCTTTACCTTGGTGCAGTGGTGAGAAAAGCATCAAAATCCCTGCCCAAAGTGCAAGGTTCAAAACCTCTACCCCCTCTAAAAAAAATTGTATGTTTATTAAACAAAATTAATTTATACAAATTATATACTATACTTAATTCTTATTTATCAATATATTATATTATATTGATGATTGATAAGAAATAAATGATAAAAATTTAATGTCTTTTACAAGTAGTACAACCACAAAGTAAATGATTATATTTATATATATACTAGTCGTCGTGGCCATGCAATACATAAGATTTTAGTTATTTGTTTATTCAATGGTGCCATTATAATGTGCAAAATTATATTTTATTCTCAATTGAATATTTTTAAAACAATCGATTATAGGTATTAGTAAGTATAACCTACCATATGACATTTTGCATATGTCTACATAGTTAGTTCTTTTTAGTTTTATCATGAACTTATTATTCTTGCTAAAAACATTGATTTGGATTACTCTGTCTTAATATCAATAGAATATATATTCATTTAAATTTACCTTGTTGCAATGGTTTGTCAATGTATAAGCTCTTGAATAAAATAAATCTCATCAAATAAATAGTCACTTAAATAAGATGTAATATTTTTTATTAGATTATTTCTATCGAAGAAATTTTTGTGATTTTAATCTTTAATCTCGAATTCCAAATTAAACATATGGTGTTAAAATTCTTTATAAAAAAAATTATTTTGTTTATATTATTTGATACATAAATAACTATTAATTATGTATTTATAGAATTTAATTTGGATGTTTGTTTTTCATTAACTCATCACTTCAATTGTACTAACTCTTTTTCTCATCAGATATATATATATATATATAGTTTTATAGTCGCATGATTAATTTAATTCACTTGATGTATATAAATTCACAGTCTCATGATATTAAGGATCATTGTAATTGAATATGTCTTTTTAATTTTTTTATTATGAAATTTGATTTGGATTTATTAATTAAGATTACATTATTTAAAACTGAATGTATTCAAATTAACGTTTATAATATTGTACTTGAGATTTTTCTCGATCAATGATGAAACCTTTTATGGTGAAATATTATTTAGTGAATTCATTTTTTGGATATCTAATTTAATTTAGTTACTACTTAACATGATTGTATTCTTTATTTTAGGCATTTTATAAACTTTATTAATTTAGACATTTATACGATTTCTAGATTGAGATTTATATAGCTTGCATAATTACACATACCAATATTATGTTGTGTTGAAAAAATTATATTTAAAAAAAATGTCATGTAAACTCAATTTATTCTCTTTTTATGATGTAATCTTATTTTAATTTTATTGAATATTTAACTTTAGTTTATAAAATGGTTTTTGAAACCGTTTATATAGTAAAACAATAGCTAAGTTATAAATTGTTTAATATTGTTTGGTAAAATATCAATGAAAATAAACTTTCTAGCACAAATTTAATTTCTTAAAAATAGGAACCATTTCATACTCTCTAAAAGGGGTGTTTGGCAAGGTTGTAAATTTCATACAATATTTCATTTTAGTTATTAAAATAAAATGTTTCGATTTCAGTTTGTTTCAATACGTCGTTTCGAATTTGATGACATTTTCAAATAGGTTTTTGTCAAATTACATATCTTTCAAAAAATATATATACAATTATAGATACATATCATAATAAAACCATCATCATTTAAAAATAATATGATAAAAAATATTGTATTAACCAAAATAAATTATAATTGTAATCCAAAATTCAAATACTAACACAAAACAACACTAAGTTTATGTTATTTTGAGAACTACTAATCCAAAACAACATTAACTAAAAGTGTTTAGCAATTGCATACCAAGCTTTCTAAACTTAATTAAAAGTGTCATCGTAAAAAAAAAATCATGTGAAAACAAATTTAAACTAACATGAGAGGATAAACGAAAAGGGAAAACTATATTC
Organism: Bretschneidera sinensis; assembly: GCA_023935145.1. Lineage (NCBI taxonomy): Eukaryota > Viridiplantae > Streptophyta > Magnoliopsida > Brassicales > Akaniaceae > Bretschneidera > Bretschneidera sinensis. The sequence continues at coordinate 20,588,546 of CM043701.1, forward strand.
TAACCCTTGAGGTTTTACTTAATGTTCCAATTAACCCTTGAGTTTTTAATTGTTTAGATTGAGTCTTCACGTTTTGATGTTGTATCAATCAACCCCTAAGATATATGGGTTAGTGAGTTGACAGAGCCTTGATTGATGTAATGTATGAGGATCGATCTAAACAAATTAAAAACTCAAGAGTTAATTGAAATATTGAACAAATTTCAGGGGTTAGAACATAATTTTCCCAAACAAAAATTATTTTCATAAATTCTACCGAATGGACACTTAGCCATGAGAGCAGCATCACTGGATTTCATAATCCTAGTATCATCAACATATGCCGACTTAAATTATGGACACAAAATTTAGCCCAACCCAAAGCATCTTTGATCAAACCTCAGGTTGGCCCAATCAATATTCCAATTCCCACAAGGTCCGCAAGTGATAATGTTAAGAAAGCAGCACGAAACAGAACTTTCTCGGTCGTACTCGTACCGTATGAACAACCAACCAGTATTCCCTTTTAACATTTGAGTAAAAGTGTTTCCTTCAAAATTGTTCTTCAATCTCAATGGCTTTCATTTGAATTTAGCTTTTTGGGCCAGCAATATCTTCTCCTGCTGAGTAATGCCTTCTTCTCCCGTCCACAAACCAATCATTATTCCACTATTTTATAATTTTTGAATAGAAGAAAACTGTTAAAACTTACTACACCACAATACATAATTTTTTTAGACAAATTATGTGAAAACTCTCCTTAATCTCACAACCCAAAAATCCCAATACACCCAATATTCACTCAACCCTTGAATCTTTATATTAGTGTTTGGTTACTACACTCCCATCTGACAAATTATTATTTGTTAAAGATAAAGGTGAGGGATTAATCATGTTATATTTATGCTCATATTTATAATAGCTAACATACACATCCTTTTGATACATAGAAGATGTGAGATTAAAATGACTTACAATAACACTTCTCTCTAATATAAGATTCGGGGAATATCCTAACATTTAATTATCTCTTAAATTTCTTTAGATTCATAGTTGCTTAAGTCATTTTTGATACTTCTTATACTTCAAATTTATTGATTTTTTATTTGGTTATGCGTTAATTATGAGGGGCACTTGAATTTTGCCCTTCGATAAGTGGATGAGTTTGTGTATTCTACGGGAGTCTAATTAGTAAATGATCATTTTAGCGCCATTTGATAATTCTTAAAAAAAATTTGCTTTAATCCCTCTTTAAGAGGCACCCAAACGACGCTTTTGACCCTAAAAAGTTTTAGAGTAACAAATGAGATTTGAGAGATATTATGGGTTTATGGGCAAGTGTCAAGATGGGATGGCTATTTAGGATGGCTCTCTTGCAACGCTCTTTGGTTACATGATTTTAAGTTTTATTTGGTAAGACTGATATATTAATCACATATGTTGTAATAGAGCTTTGAGCATGAATCTTTAAATATGTTATATATTAGGAGTCGTTTCGGAGTTGTTTAAATGCAATTTAAATTATCAGAATTTAAAATTTTTAAAACGTTAGTGATTTAAATTGTATTTAAGCAACTTTCCAACGAGACCAATAGTTGTTTCTCGTTATGCAGAGCTTTAATTTTTCATAATACAATTCAATCGATCTTTATTTGTCCGTATAAGTTTCTAGGTTTTAAATTTTTAGATCTTGTTGCTGAAACTTGGTTTGTGGAGCTATACTCTCATTAGAGCCATGCAAAGCATCTGCTCAACTTGTAACATCAATTTATATTGTTTTCTTCTACACAGAAATGATATCCATGTTTTGCTTCGTTGGTTAGCCTTATACACTATCCAATTGGTAAATGCATCTTAGAAAAAGTAAAGCAATGAGATGATTATTAATGTCTTAAATCCAAACATGATTAATTAAGATTAAAACGTCAAAATTATTCTTTATGTGTTTCATAGTAGACAATTTTTTGAGTGTACCGAATACATGCCAACTGTCCATCAAAAAAAGATAAAGAAACAGTAATTTTAACTGTGGGCGACGCTTGCTTTGGATGCTATTTTCATGCTTGGAATCGTGGTAGGGCATCTATATTACTTCCTGTCTATGTTGCATCCACTTGCCAGTGGAAAGAACATGTTGAAGACTCCGAAGTGGGCATAAGGCGGACCTTGGGGGCCAAAGCTATAAGCTTTTAATTAATTAATTAATTAAAAAACTTACAATAATTTCATGTCTTTCGAGAGAAGACCATAGAAGAACCACAAGACTGGACCTAAAGTGAGGAAGAAGGATAAAGAAAATGGTATTTGCGTCCGGCATGCATGGCATGCACTCAGCAGCATTATAGTCTCAATCACAAATATGAGTAAGTTTATTTCCCTAATCTTCTGCATTCTCTAAGAATGTGTTCCATGGCAAAAATTCTTGATTGGTTTGGGTCTTAATCCAATGGTTTAGACCAACTGAAAATTTTAGTGATAATTTTAAGAAGTTTCATTGATAACATTAATATAGGTGTGAGACCCAAAAATTAACATTATCAATAAAAATTTTAATATTACCAATGAAGTTTTTAGTTGATCTAAACTCAATGATTTAAATCCGAACCAATGAAGAATTATCATTCTCATTTTAAGAGTCATAGTTCTGTCACCATACCTAAGGTAAAGAAATAGAGTACTTATTTTCGTTTATTGTCTAAATATCATCCCCCCAAAGTCCCTTGTTACTTTGGAAATAGATTTAGAGTTATATTTTCCATGGTTGGTAGGGTTTTTGCCATGAAAAAAAAAAAACTAGAGTTTGTGTATTTGGCGACTGCTTGAATAGCATTAGTAATAAAAGCTTATATTTATAGACAACAATTATATTGAACATTATAATAATATCCTTAGGGTTTTCTAGGGTTAGAGTTATATACATTTACATTGATCATATTTGACATTTTATAAGATTGGAGTTATATACATTAGGCCTTGTGCTACTGCTACCACAGAGTTAAACATTCAACTATTAACATTAGTGCTTTAAAAGAGAATAAGTAACATTAGTGGTTATTAGACGCGGTTAGGAAACCCCAGACACAATTTTTAGTATAATGACACCTTGGTTTGAGGGGTTAATTTTTCCTCTAACGATATAGAAAATAAATCCTTAAAGTCTCACTATTTTATAGTCCATAAATTATATGTGTTGATCATGAATTGATTAAAGGATATCAAAATTAACTCAATAAAGACTTTAATTTTTTAGGGGAGGACCCTCGATATTATAAAGAAATTTGACATTATTATTCTTTTTGTCATTTTATATGTATTTTGTTTTATTTTTATACATTTTATTCATTATATCAATAATAAAAAATTGATTATTAAATCAGTATTCTTATATAAAAAGTATATTTTTATGGATTACCTAAGGAAATAAAAAATTCAATAAATAATACATTTAGCTTAAATGAAAATAGATACTTGGTTAAAAATTATTTTTGTTAATTACTGTTTATATATTGATTTATTATTTAAATAATCAATAATTCAAATAATGATATGTTGATCTAACAGATACTGTTTTCTAATATAATTTAATTAGAAAAATAAAAATTTCCTTTTCATTTGAATACATATACTTATAATTAATTATTTGACATAACTAAATAATTAATAATGAACTTGATTCATGTTATTAATAATTATTTCTTATATATTGAATTATTATTTAAAAAAATCAATATTCAACCAATGATATATCAATTGAATCATTGATCAAACACCTTATAAGGTCAATACTTCATTCGGTTCTTTGATATATTTAAGAAAATAAAGGGTAAAAAGTAAAAACTTCTCTGAGTTTATACCGAAAATATATTTGCATCCTCCTAGTTTAAAAATATACACTTTTATCTCTCAAACTCATCGAAAACAAGTCAAACAAGAATAACATCGGTTAAACCAGATGTTACCATCACAAATATTTTTGAAATCCCCAAAACACCCTTCTCCCTTTAAAACACGTGAACCTAACTTCCTTCTCTCCAACACTTTTCATCCTTTTTTTCTTCGTCTCCTTCGTGAAATGTTGTGGCCTCCATAGACTGCAACTTCAAAATTTTGTAGATATAATCTTGTTATCTGAATTTTAAATTTATTCAAAAGTCAATTGTAAAAGAAGTAATGATCTTATAGTATATTGAGTATTTTACTGAGCATCAAATGTTGCTTTGGATGCTATTTTCATGCTTGGAATCGTGGTAGGGCATCTATATTACTTCCTGTCTATGTTGCATCCACTTGCCAGTGGAAAGAACATGTTGAAGACTCCGAAGTGGGCATAAGGCGGACCTTGGGGGCCAAAGCTATAAGCTTTTAATTAATTAATTAATTAAAAAACTTACAATAATTTCATGTCTTTCGAGAGAAGACCATAGAAGAACCACAAGACTGGACCTAAAGTGAGGAAGAAGGATAAAGAAAATGGTATTTGCGTCCGGCATGCATGGCATGCACTCAGGAGCATTATAGTCTCAATCACAAATATGAGTAAGTTTATTTCCCTAATCTTCTGCATTCTCTAAGAATGTGTTCCATGGAAAAAATTCTTGATTGGTTTGGATCTTAATCCAATGGTTTCGACCAATTGAAAACTTTAATGATAATTTTGAGAAGTTTCATTGATAACATTATTATAGGTGTGAGACCCAAAAATTAACATTATCAATAAAAATTGTAAGATTACCAATGAAGTTTTTAGTTGATCTAAACCTAATAATTTAGATCCGAACCAATAAAAAATTGTCATTCTCATTTTAAGAGTCATAGTTCTATCACCATACCTAAGGTAAAGAAACAGAGTACTTATTTTCGTTTATTGTCTAAATATCATCCCCCAAAGTCCCTTGTTACTTTAGAAATAGATTTAGAGTTATATTTTCCATGGTTGGTAGGGTTTTTGCCATGAAGATATAAAAAAATTAGAGTTTGTGTATTTGGCTACTGCTTGAATAACATTAATAATAGAAGCATATATTTATAAACAACAATTATATTGATCATTATAATAATATCTTTAGGGTTTTCTAGGGTTAGAATTATATACATTTACATTGATTATATTTGACATTTTATAAGATTGGAGTGTTAGAAAATTTTGGTTTAGGATTTAATAATCCTTCATTAGTCATATCTTGCCGGACTTAAAAAAATTAATGGCTAATCTTTCTCGATCATCAAGAAGAAGTTTTATGATAACCAACGAGATGTGGGTAAAATGACAAGGATTTTGTGAAATAATCACAAAATCGTTGGTTTCAATCCTCGTGTTTACAAGTGGTCAAGTTACAAAAGTTTCTGATTGCAATTTCTTAGATCGAGTGTAGATAACCCGCCTTTAACCCATTCGTTAAAATAAATTTATTACCATTGATAAAAGTAGTTTCATGATCAAATTTATAATTTCTAATAAAAAATGGTGGTGCTAAAAATTGAATGAAGAAAAGAAGAGTGGAGTAAATAACGCGTTGAGCTAAAATAAAGGCGAACGTGAATGGCAGTAATTGACTGGAGCAGAACGGACGGTTGAGAATCCATCAAATCCATCATCCTCTCAGTGTTCAAAGCCTCCCACCTCATTCCTCGCTCTCTATTTATCAAAGCCCCTTATCAACAGAAACCAAATAACATTAAAGAGCTCAAATCACACACTGCACAAGAAAAAAAACAAAAACAGTTAAAAATAACAAGAGAAAGAAAGTGGTAGAAACAGTGAGCGAGAGAAACAAAAATGTCGTGGCAAACTTACGTTGATGAACACTTGATGTGCGACATCGATGGCCAAGGCCAGCATCTTACTGCTGCAGCAATCATCGGCCACGATGGTAGTGTCTGGGCCCAGAGTGCTAACTTCCCCCAGGTGATTTTTTTGATGTCTCTTCCTAAATTATATTTCTTTCATTTCCTTTTATTATAATGAATTAATCGACAGTTTGTTCTTTGTTGTTTTGGACTTCTTCTGGTGATCTATACCTCAGTCGCGCATCGAAATTTTTTATTTATTATTTTTTGATAAGCGGCTTTGATCCGATCGAGGATAATTTAGCTAGATCGATGACTGATATAAGAATGTGGCTGCATTTGATTCTAGGATAATTAGATTTATTTATTTACTATTCAAGAATGAGATTTGCTTATTGAATATGTTTTGTTGGTTGGATCAATGATTAAGCATATGAGCCGGTATAAATTGTATTTCTTTGATTTGTTAAGTATGATATTTCATTAAGTTTTTATGTAAATCATTGATTTTGCAAAGGATCTTGTTGATTTTGAATCTCGTTTGTTGGATTGCTGCAAAGGAATGCTAGCCAAATGCCCGGTGTTGACAATGGATGTTCGTTAACTCTAAATGTGCTAAAAAATTAGTAGGCACTCGGTGCAATTATACCAACACTAAAGCACGAGCTTGGGCGGACGGGTGACCTTTTGGGAAGCCTTGTATTGCACTTGCACCACTCCCTTTTCTACCCCGCCCCTTTGTACTTAAAAAAAAATGAAATTAGTAGCCATAAATTTTTTAAAAGAAAAAAAAAACTAAATTTGATTGGAAAATTGTGAGGAAAACTATGCGCACATTTTTAAGAACCTATTTTTATGTGTAGGATGCATCGATATTCCATATGTTGTGATCATTACAAATTGTGCCCACATTTCATGATTAAGTTGTTCAATATTGTAGGCAAGCTGATGTTGTGTCTGCATGTTAGTAGCTAAAACTTAAATCAATATTATATAAAAAAAAAAAACCTTAAATCTTAGGGAAACTAAATTCAGAATATGCTATGCCTTCTTCTGTTTTGAAGGAAATAAAACTAATTGAAAACTTAGAATATTTCACGAATTCTTTTTCCCCACATTTGTCCAACATGAAAGGTGGCAGCTTGTCCATCAGTGATTACTCTTTGAAGCCATGTCTATTTTCAAATTAGCCTCTGTATCAAATGCCACATATATAATCTTTTACGTGGTAACTATGGATTGATGCAAACAATTTAATTCAACTATTTAGCGTCATGTCTACTAGATCTGATTTGTGTTCTGAGTTTGTTACTAAAAGTGACAACACTTTAGATGGGATGACATTATATTTCTTCCTTATGCGTATTCTTTTTTTATTTATCAAACTTTCATCATTTGAGTATCTCTGACCTATTTTGCTTCTCTTTTTCCAGTTCAAACCACAGGAGATCACTGATATCATGAAAGATTTTGATGAACCAGGTCACCTTGCCCCTACAGGCTTGCACCTTGCAGGCGCAAAGTATATGGTGATCCAAGGAGAGGCTGGAGCTGTTATCCGTGGAAAAAAGGTGATGAATCTGTACGAAAAAGCTAATATAACTTTTGCTACATTGTTAATCAAAGTAATTTAATTGTACTTAACAATGCCTTGTACCGCTTGTGGGTGGACAAGATGTACTCCATCACCCATTTCGAGGATTTACTCGAATGTAAGTTGTCAGATGATTTTGCACGGCTAATGTTGTAACTGATTAATGTTTAAATGGCTGAAGGCTCTCATTCTTTTCCCTTTCTACCCACCTTTATGTATTTAGTTTTAAGTCTTTATCTCATTTGGATTGGCAGGGATCTGGAGGTGTCACTGTAAAGAAGACTGGTCAGGCTCTTGTTTTTGGCGTCTATGAAGAACCTGTGACTCCAGGACAGTGCAACATGGTTGTTGAGAGGTTGGGGGATTACCTCGTTGATCAGGGCCTGTAGGCCTAGTTTTATCGTTATCCCAGTATTTCTTTTGGGGGTCCGATTACTGTTTTTTGTTTTCCTTTTGTTTCTTGATTCCAAGTTTGCATCTTCTTCCTTAGAAAGCCTTGAATTGGCAGTGAGGATGTAGCAGACAATAACCATGTGAGAACTAGAACAGTTGTTTGGTGTTTGGTTGTTTCACTTAAATTTTTTTGATATGTTATGATTAAAGTGTATTCCTTCTTGTACTGGTTCTTTTGCGTTGTTATTTATTTTTTTGCTGCAATTGTAAGCGTCTTCAATCAATCCTGCATTTGGTATTTCTTTAGAAGCTAACGAAGAACAGTTCATGGAGGACCCTCTGCGTGAAAGAAGCTTGACAAATAAGTGTGTTAGAGAGTAAAAATTATTGTCTAGCACAGTATCATGAGAGATAAATAGTATTAGAGTATATCTCACGTTTAAATGAAAATAAAATATATATATATTTTTTTTATACCTTTTAATGATGAGATAGACCCTTGAAAACCCAATCTTAAAATCTTTTGAATGTGCGTGATGCTGGATTTAGAGATTTAAGATTATATAGGCCCATTCCTAGTCCATATGAATACTTAACCAATTTTTACTGAAAAAGTAATTGATGCTTAAAGGGGATGAGATCGCTACAAACAGGTGGATCTAAAGCATTTGCAAGTTGACGTCGGCCGATATTAAAAGGAGTATCCAGTCAGACCATCCATCTTTGGAAAGTGATGGGCAGTGAATTCATGTTAATTTGGCATCAACAAAGAAGAAATAAAGAATATGTAGTTAACATATTTTCCTAAAGTAAAATGAAAGGTGTCTCCTAACTTTAGGTTATTTTATACAAACTTTGTCTTTTTAATAATTGATGTTTGAATATGAAAATCATCGTTAAAGTAGGAACTGTATGATAAAAGGATGGTTTTATGCTCACATGAGCTTGAGCTCGGCCCGACTTTTTCTCCCTTCATTTCACTACATTAGAGCCTGAGCCTTAGGATGTGTGTGGCTTGTTTGTTCACTGATCTATTCTGATAAATGTGTCTAGTCTTTATCTATGAAAATGGATAACACAAAATATTTTTTACCTTAAGATGAAAATAAATTTTTTTTTATATCATCCAATGATGAAATAAATTTTTGTGTCGTATATTTTTTATGAACATATAAGATAAAAACCTCTAACCTATTAATTGCATTCGGTATTCTGTTGATACGTAGAGTATTTCTTTAAACCTTTTTTTCTTTATTTGGAATGTGACTGATAAGAGAAAAATATGGGTGGAAAAAAATGTAAGGAAAAAAATGAGAAAAAAAGAAAATTTTGATCTTTCTTCTATGTGTTACATAGAAATGATGAAAAATAAATAAAAACGAGAAAAAAAACAAAATTAAGTTTATTTTACTCCTTACTAGTAATTATAATTTGGAAAGCAAAAGTTGAAAGAGAATGTATGACATTTTCTTTCCTCTCTCAATTTTGTACGGAAACGTAAGAATAATTTACATATATCTCAACCACCCTATTAAATCTAATGGTCATTATTATTCTAAATCAACAAAACTATTTAAGGTAAATGAAACTGCCTATTATATTGCTTAAATCTTTTCAATTTTATGTTCTTTTCAATAGGAAATATTTCACATTTTTTTTTATTTTTCTTTTTTTACTCTCTCTATTGGGGTTCTAATAGTGAAAAAGAGAGCAAAAATTTGCTATTTTTAAAAAAGAAATTAATCAGCGAGATCACTTAAAGTAAATGAACCTCTTGTTAGAAAATAACTTTTAAAAAATGAATCCCCAAAAATATTTGGAAATTTTTTTTTTAAATTAAAAGATAAACCGTAAATTTCTAACTAGATTTATGAAGATTGTCTTGGTTTTATCATATTTCTTTTATATGGTTCATATATGTTATCATTGTTCATTTCTCTATCTTTTTTGGTGAAAGCAAGTTTCACATGAGCTTGTTATAGTCATTAATCAAATATTGCCAACTTGTTTTCAATATATAGTTTCTTTATTTTATTTGTTTTAATCTGAATCGGCATTTATTCATTTGTTGTTTTAATCTGGATCAGTATTTATCTATTTGTTGTACATGTTTCTATTTTATAAAAAAATGTAATAATTTTCTGCATCTTTTTTTATAACTAGAACCCTAAATAAAGAGAATGAATAAGTAGAAGAAGAAAAAAGAAGGAAAGTGGAATATTTACCATTGAAAAAAACATAAAATTGGAAAGATTTAAACAATATGATACACAGTTTCATTTACCTTAAGTGATCTTGATGATTTAGAATAATAATAACTATTAGATTTAATAGAATGATTGAAATGTATGTAAATTGTTTTTAGGTTTTCCGCACAAAATTGAGAGAACCAATATCCCTTTTTCTTACCATAGAAAAGTGTTTTTATCTTCTTTTATCTCACTTTTTCTCTCTATTAATCATAGTCTTAGTCTGAAATAATAATGTACTTTAGATATGTTTTTTCTTATTTTATGGCATATTTTTGTATTTAAAAAAAAAAGTGTGCTTGATAAAGGATAATGATTAAATACACTTAAGTATCGTGAATCCGAGCTCATAAGTTCAAGCTCTCAATAATTTTGATTATCTAATCAATACATCAAACATAAAGTGAATGGATGGAGTTACGATGGTTTGGGCATTTTTTTTTCAGTTCATTTATAACTACTTATCATCTTACGTGAAATAAACTGGACATGTATTCAGTTTCATTAATCCCATTAATTGGAAATTAATGAGAGAGAACAATTAAAAAATTAAAAAAAACGAAGAATTTATTGTTACAATTGAAACTTTAGTGATCAGTTTGGATTTCGACCCAAACCCTACACCCCTCAAGGCTCTTCCAATCACAACATGCAACCTCATTAAAAATGTAAGTAGGGGATAAGGTGGCATATTGTGGTGAGGTCTTATAAGGCCCGGCCTAAGAATTTCTTGACCGGATAATGTAATTCAACCTCTTTTAAAATTTGAATGAAGAGGAACATGTTACTCCTAAGGGGTTGTTCTGTGAATAATACATTGGAATGTCCATATATTTTATCATCAACTTTGTTAATTATTTTCAAGATATAAGGTTTTATTATTATGCCAGTTGTCAAAAGAATCTCTCGTTCTTTAATTAAATTTTTTTCTCCCATACACTCAAGTTCAAATATATACACATGGATATACTATTTTCTTGTTGGTTTCATATAATTCACGAACATTAATTTTTTTTTAAGCCTCTTGTTCATATCTCTCATCAATCAGTGTTATTCGATAATGTTGATAGGTTTTTTTTGGTCTTGCAAATAAGACATATCTTGTCTTACTACTTTATCACCTACTCAATTTGACTTCAAATTTTGATATATATATATATATATATACCAACTCTTGTTTGTTTTAATCTAACTCACATCAATATATCCTCAGTCACCTGTAGGTAATTTTAGACAAGTTTCCTTTGAAATAGACATTTGAATACCAAGTACGTGTATATGATGGTAATAATATATCTTTTTGAGCACACAATGATTCTTTCAATATATGAGACATTAATCTACCTACTGAAATATCATCCTTACTTTTTATAACTAAATTTAAATAGTATTTTTTTTTGTTTTTATTACAAATTTTATCAAATGTGACAACAAATTTAATGTGAATTGAGTTATTGTGAGTTTCAAGTTGTATTTTTTTTAGAATTATTCAAGAAATACACACACGGAGAAGAAAAAAGGAGGCTTTTAAGTTATTGATGCAACTATATATATTCTCACAACAATATTCTTAACAAGGTTATAAATAATAGAAATGTTACATTTAAGTGTTTAACTTCAAATTTATATACCATGTGAGAAGTAAATAGTATTTTTCAAACTAACCCGTGCATAAAATGGTAAGAGTTTGAAAATATAAAAATTTGGTTTTTAATGGTAGCATTTAGACTTTGAAAATACTTGATGTGTTTTTTTTTTTAATTTTAAAAAATAAGAAATAAATTTTATTACCAAATGTATTTTTCAGTTTTCAAAATTTTAAAAACAAAACAAAAATTTAAAAACATGAAACAGAAAATAGAAAACTGACAACAATACCAATCGATACCTAAACAATTTCTTTTGGCTACCAAAAGATTAAAATTTTTCCATAACCAAGAAGGTTACACTGAATCAAACAATATACAATTTAAAAGTTAAAAACACCGATTCATAATCTCATTCAATCCACACTCAATCATCCATGTTAAATCTCAACACCATGCAATTCACATTTAAATACTAAAATAAAGAAGTTATAAACTTCTAAATTAAAATTAAAAATAACCAAAACATTAACTAAAAAAATCGAAGTTTTCTTTCTAAGTTTTTCTCCAAAATCATTAGTATTTATATGTGCATGTATTGTATAATGCTTGAGTGATAGATGATGCATTAGATTTGTTAGTACCCTTAAATAAATTGTTGCCATGTACACGCGAACACGTAGAAGTAATATATAAATTTTATTTATATATATAATTTCATTTTACTTCGATTAAAATGATAAACTGATACGTTTAAAACAAAAAATCATAATCATATCCATAAAATTTTAAAAAAACCTCAATTATAACAAAACAAGAAAATTTGGTTAACGAGCAATGATGTTATCGACTCTATTCAATGAGAACTCCCACAAAATTGAAGAAGTTCATTAATATTTATAAAAAAATTAAATAATATTTTGATATTTTATTATTTTTAAAATAATTATTATCTAATTTTTTTTGTAATTATTAATAAAATTTTTATGTGCCTAATCCATTGAACCCAGTCTGGTTTCACGGCTCTTGATCAACGGCACTTTCAATTCAATTTCAAAATGATTCGGTTAACGGGTCAGCCCTAGTTTCAACGCTATATATATGTCTGTTGGCTGTTTTAGTCCAGACCACAAGAGCGAGATCTCAGCTACCGAAACACATCACACACAAACTTTCGAACAAGAAAAAAAAGAGAAGATGTCTTGGCAAACGTACGTAGATGACCACCTCATGTGCGAAATCGAGGGCAATTATCTCTCCGCAGCTGCCATCATCGGCCAAGACGGCAGCGTTTGGGCCCAGAGCTCCAATTTCCCTCAGGTTTTCCTTCCGCTCTCTGATTCTGTTTTCATTTCTTTTTCTACTCTCTATGTTTCCAGAAACAAAAAAAATGTTTTGTTTGATCTGCAAAAGTAGATTATCTAATGGGGTTTATCCTTTGTATCGGATCTGATTATAGTCTACTGGTTTCTTTGTATGCGGTTATGTTTTTTGGGTTTCAACTTTATTCTAATATATATATCTCTTGTGCTTGATGCGATTAATTGACTGATTTGATCTGGTACAAAACAATTCATATTGGTGTTGGTTCACTTTCTTTTCAAATGAGTTTTTTTTTTTCATTTCTCTTTCAGGTCTTCCGATCTACTCTATTAGTAGCGTTTATGGATTGATAAGCTCTCTTTGGGATTTAGTCTCTTACAGGATTTGTGGGTTCAATTTAACTTGTTTAGCAAAGGCCAATCAACATGTTATTTGTCAATGTTGATCAATATTATCAGCTGAGATAATAATTATTGTGAATATTACACAGTTTCTCGATTTAACTTGGTTTTTGCTTAATGTAGTGTTGTGCAGCTACTGCAGTGATGATTTGAAGTTTCAAAAGTATTAAGCATGGTATCAAAAAGTAATAAATGGAAATATTGCAATGAGTTATCTATATATTGCAACTGAATATGAGAGTGTAATATCTTATTTGATTCTCCAAAAAAATGAATGAAAGATAAAATGATTTTGAATGCTGAAGAAACAAAGGCCTTAAGCATTTTCTTTTCTTCTCTTCTCCTTTTCAGAACCATTACCAAACTGAGCATGGAACTATTAATAATTGGGATCTCTACAGGTCACTCCAATTATTCTCGCAATCATGCTGATGACAAAGACAATTATTAATGCTTGAAAACTTTTGCTATTTGTTTTCTTACCTTGTTTGTTAGATTTTTATACTTGTTTTACGCGCCTCTAAACGGAGAGTATTTATTAGTTAGATAGTGCCTACATAGACTAAGCCAATAACATAGTGACACATCAGACTTCGATGCTGACATGCTGGAATGTAATTGCTTTAGTCTACATAGCCCTTGTCTTACTAATGCTATGCATGCTGGTTCTTTTCTGATCAATTGTCGTGCATTACTTTTGATGTTGTTTTAGTTCAAGCCTGAAGAAATTACTGGTATCATGAATGACTTCGCTGAACCCGGATCACTTGCTCCGACTGGATTATATCTTGGTGGCACAAAATACATGGTGATCCAAGGCGAGGCAGGAGCTGTCATTCGAGGGAAGAAGGTGATGAACTTGCATCTGATACATGCCTATACACTTTGGAAACTATTTTTTATCCAATCATTCAAATGACCCATATCCTATTTAAATGCAATTTGAAGTCTGAACTTACAAATGCTAGGCCTAGAATTGTGCAGCATTTCATGCATATAAGTTTGGATGTTGACTATATACGGTAAGAAAAAAGAATGAATTTGGGTGATTTTGTTCTAGCACTTGTCTGATAGAGTTACAATTAAATTTCACTAGTGCCTCTTATTTTTTGTTTCCTTACGTGGCTGTTTTCTGACCTATGTTTCTTCAATTGCAGGGACCTGGGGGTGTTACTGTTAAAAAGACCAATCAGGCCTTAATCATTGGTATCTATGATGAGCCAATGACTCCTGGCCAGTGCAACATGATCGTTGAAAGGCTTGGTGATTATCTCATCGATCAGGGTCTTTAAATGTATGTGTTGTTATTGATTCCAAATTTTCTTGGCTTCTATACAAACTTTGTATCTGTCTACCTTCTCCTGTTATGGTCAGATGCAGTTAAATAATATTACAGGTATAAGTCCTGGGGAACAGTGGGGGAAAAAGAAATTTGGTGTTTGTTATATTGATTGATGTTGTCTTTTCGTTTGTCCTTGTACCTTGTTTGATGGATAGTAGTACTATGATTGTTGAGTGAGGTACTTGTCTAAATTGCATTGGATTCATATGATGGATGCTTCAATGAATTGGTATATTCTTAGGAAAATTTTGTTTTGGTGGCCTTTGGAATTTTCTCTTTTTGAGTGCTATCTTTAGGTTGGGGGAGATGACTTCTACCTTAGATGTAGTAGAAATTTGAGTGAGTTGACGTCGGACCATCTTATTTGGAAACTTACCATCCAAAGGTTGATTTCTCATATGGTATATTGGTCTTGGTTCTAGTTTATACGAAATGTAATGGGATTGAGGTGGTATCTTAACTTGGAGACTACTTTCCTCATGAGACTTATCAAGCCTTGAAAAAGATTTAACAAAAGACAGAAACAAATCCACGCTCTATTTTATGTCAAGCAATATGTGGAGTAACTCTCCATAAAACAGTAAAAGCAAGACGTGTAGGCGGATCAACTCATCAAGTTTCCATTGAAATAGGATTCACACAAGAAAAACACTTACCATTCGTTAGTTATTAGGGGCATCTCGAAAACGTCTGGGTCAAAATAGGACTTTCATATTAAGTTCTGAATTAGTGGATGCTTCCTCTTGATCTCTCTCGATATGGAGTACTGACATGAAAATACAACATTTGAAGCACTACCCATTGCCTGATAGAAGCTTGGCAAGTGAATCTGAGAGAGAAGAATATCAAATGGTTTTGATGGGAACCAAACCCTTAAGCTCATAAGGGGCTGGACTCTTGAAAACACGGCCCTTAACCCATTTGCCATACCTAGTCCATGCTCTCTCTCGCTCCTTGCAACATCTACCTATGAATGTTCAATATTTGCTCATCCATTGGATATTTACTAAAAGAGAGGCCAGTCTACCGAATATATTTGTGGCATATTTGCAAAATTGCTATGAATATCTTTTACTCCGCTATACTATACAACACGTAGTGCAAAGAAGATTTGAGGCTTAAAGGGTATGAGATCTCTACAAACAGGTGGATCTAAAACAATTCCAAGTTGACGATGGCTGATATTAAAAGGAGTATCAAGTCTGACCATCCATTTTTGGGAAGTGATGGGCAGCAAATCCACGTTAATTTGTCATTAACAAAGAAGACAATGCCAATGAAAGGTGTCTTCTAACTTTAGGTTATTTTAATAATTGATGTTTGAATATGAAGATCATCGTTAAAGTAGAAACTGCATGATAGAAGGATGGTTTTATGCTCACATGAGCTCGGCCTAACTTTGATTATTTTTTCCCAACTTCATTTCTCTCCTTTAGAGGTCGGGTCTTCAGATATGCATGGCTTGTTTGTTGGTTGGTCTATTTGCGTTCGCTATTGTGTTGCCTTCAAGGAGAGCATTGTCTGCTTTGAAAACGGCAACACAAGTAAAAGAGAACAACTATACGAAGATCAACTTATCCATGTTTGTATTTAAATTGTTAAAGAGGGGATGATATTGCAACCATGTTTATATTTAAGTTGGTTAGTTGAGCCAATTCCACTTCTAACCAGTTACAGTGGAAGATTTATGGTCAAAAATTTTGCTGGGCTTTATGGATGTAATTCACTTGTCAGATGAGCTGCACTATTAGAGTTGATGCAAACTTCAACAGGTGTAGATATGTAGAACCCCCGATGATCACAGAGTCCCGCTCCTTGAAGAGCGAGTCCGGGGCAGCACCCCCGAAACTTTTATGTCATATACATGAGTTGGGCTTGGTTTTTTGCTTTACAGTTTGGGTTTAGGTTCATGAATAACCGTGGTTTTACAGCAGGGCGGAAACCCTAATTAGAGCGTCTCAAGTTGTATCAAGTTGCTTATAAATACTTTCTATGTATTGAGTACACATTGTAACGAGAGATTTGTGAGGATGATAATAAGAAACTTTTGACAGGATATAACTCTCTATTATGGAGTGAGTCTGAGTAAATTTTTTCTTCTTTTCTTTTTGTTTATAATTCGTGTGATTTATCAGTTTTGAATCGTTCATGCAGGAGATCATACTTTATCCAACCGTTCATGCAGGAGATCATGCTTCATCCAACCAAACAGAGTAATTAAGTCTTCTTTTTTAATGCATGGGAGAAACATAGTTTTGCATCCAAAAAAAGAAAGAAAGCAGGCATATATTTTTTTAACCATTCCGCTTTTTACTGTTTTTTCTTTCTTTAGAAGAGAAAGATTTGCTTGACTGTAAAGGACGGAAGAAAGAAAAAAAATGTCCTAAATTTTAGAAGAGAATCTTTGCCGATAAATATTTATAATATAAAAGATAGTAATTTCAATAGAATTAAAAACAAGCACTATTGGATTTGAATTAATCTATCTAATTGATCTTTGCTATATATATAAAAGAAATCAAGCTCATTTTATAATCTTTATTCTTTAGCAAATATGCAATAAATTTTTTTTTTAACAAATAAAATAACTAATATATAAAAGATAACATTATTGATTCTTTCGATAATGTTATTGGTGCTTTCTATCTTTGAGATAAAATTCTTTACATGAATCTATCATAAATTTAGGTTCTCTCAATTTGATAATTGAAATGAAGATTAAGTCATTGTGAAATTGAATATCATCATGATAAATTTATATTTAAATATATAATTTATTTGATGATACTGTATTCAATCTCACCATTCAATTCTCAAATGAAGAATATCAAAATACTCAAGGAAGTTTCTTTAATGCCTTTTTCAAAACTAATTTTTTTAGAATATTTCAAAATTAATTTTTTAATTCACTTGTCAAATACTTCTTTTTAAGTGTATTTATTATTATTATTATTATTATTTTACCATTTTCCCCTCTTATACATGTAACTTGCCTTCGTAAAGCTCATACTTTGAATCAAATTTTTTTTAATGGTTAAACAACACTACTAATCTTTTGAGTGTACCTTAAAATTTAAATTAGTTCACATAGTTTCAATTGCAACATTTAAGTCTATGGACTATTAATTTAATTCGTTGTTGTTCCCTCATTAATATCTAGCAAACATGGTTAGGGAAACTAGACATGATTAAATGTTTTTATCATATAAGATGATAGGTTACTTTCAACAAGCGGGAAAAAAAGGCACCCAAATATGCTCACATGATCATTTGTTTTTGTAAATTAAGAAAGGATACAAAAACATAAAATGAATTGATGAAGATGGAATATTTTGGACATTTTTTTCCTTAATAATTAATATCTATTTATCATCTTACAGTGAAATAAACTGGACACATATTCGGTTTCACTAACTCCGTTAGTTGAGAATTGACGAAGGGATATCAATTAACAAAATTAAAAGAAAAAGGAATTTAATATTGCAATTGAAACTTCGATGATCAATGTGAATTTCAAACCAAACCCTAGGGGGATTGGTAGTGTAATTCAATCTCTTTTAAAATTTAAATAAATAAGAACATATTACTCCCAAGAGATTGTCGTGTAACAATTGCACATTGTTCATTGGAAAGTCCATATATTTTATCATAAACTTGACGAATTAATTTCAAGTATAAGGTTTTACTATTATAACATGTTGTTCAAAAGAATCTCTCATTTTTTTGATAATTTTTTTTTTCTTCTAAACACTCAAGTTTAAATATATATCCATGAATTCACTATTTGTTTATTGGCTTCGTATAATTAAGAAAACGTTAGTTCCTCAAAACCTTTTGTTCATCTCTCTCATCAAATTGTGTTATTCAAAAATATCTATTTAATAAACTCTCTATTAACAACCTAAGTGAACATTCAAATAATATTTGTCATGCATTGGTATTCCAAATGGGTTGAAGACCATCCCAATAGGTTTTTTATCTTGCAAATAAGACATATCTTGTCTAAGAGATTTTTTTTTGAAATAATACCTTTTATTTCTCTATCTTTTGATTATTTTATCACCTACATTGTTTTCAAGATTTTTTTTTGTGTGAAATATATACACAAATCAATTTTGGATTATAATTAGAACCTTTTTTTTTTCTTTCCTTTTTTTAGATCCAATGCACATCAATAACTTGATCTCTACCTTTTACAAGTAATTTTAGACATTTTTCCTTTAAAAGAAAATCATGACTACCAAGTATGACAGTAATAATATGTCTTATGATTCTTTCACCGTCTAACGTATTAATTTACCTACTAAAATATCACTAATTTCAACTCAAAATCTCAGCATCATAATCATATTTTTGTCTAAATTACAAAATAAATAATTTTCTAGATAAAGTATTTCATTAGTGATTCTTTAGTGATTTTTGCTTGTTACATAAACCTGAATTTCATATTTCTTTACGTGAAAAATGGCATTAGTATTGTCATCTTCAAAATTGTACTAATAACAATCCATGTATTTAATAAATTTTTATGTAAATTACTTTGTTGATATTTTATTATCAAAAAAGCTAATGATATTGTTAGGGGAAAAAAAGAGGCCAATTATGGCTTTATCCACACATTATTTCTTGTCCTTTTGTTTGTTTATTGATCATTTTGTTACTAAATGACAAAACAATGAGTGGATGAAGCTATAATGTCGTGTATACAGCATTTCCAATAAAGTAAAATATTGTGTTTGTGTTTTTTTTAATAAATTAAAAAAAATATTACCATGAAAGGAAAATTTTGTGAAATGAAAAAAAATATAATTTGTAGTCTTTTACTTCGACAATTACGCCATCCTGCCCTAAACTTTTATTTTATGAAACAAGTAAAAAATAAAATTAAAATTAAAATTAAAATATGGAAGTGGGGAAAGTTGTGAAAATGAAATGAGACTTATCTTGAAAATCTTTAATATTGAAAAAAAAGGAAAAAAAAAATTAAGAATTTATTTAGTTGCGTACCACATCTCGCCGTTTCAACGCTATATCTAATATCTCTGTCTGTTGGCTCTTTTAGTCAAGACACAGAGAGAGAGAGCTCTCAGTTAACGAAACAAACACAAAAACAGAGAAACCAAGGGAAACACTTTCGAACAAGAAAAAAAAGAGAGAAGATGTCTTGGCAAACGTACGTAGATGACCACCTCTTGTGCGAAATCGAGGGCAATTATCTCTCCGCCGCTGCCATCATCGGCCAAGACGGCAGCGTTTGGGCCCAGAGCTCCAATTTCCCTCAGGTTTTCCTTCTGCTATCTGATTCTTTCTTCTACTCTCTATGTTTCCAGAAACAAAGAAAAAAGTTTTGTTTGATTTGCAAAAGTAGATTATCTGATTGGGTTTATCCTTTGTATCGGATCTGATTATAGTCTACTTGTTTTTTTTGTATGCGGTTATGTTTTTTGGGTTTCAACTTTATTGTAATATATATATATATATATTGTGCTTGATGCGATTAATTGGTTGATTCGATTTGGTGCAAAACAATTGATACTGGTGTTGGTTCGCTTTTTGTTCAAATTGAGTTTTTTTTTGTTTGTTTTTGGTTTCTCTTTTCAACGTTCTACTTGAGATCCTCCGATCTAATCTATTAGATTATTAGTGTGGATTATCGGTTGATATGCTCTCTTTGGGATTTAGTTTCTTACAGGATTTGTGGGTTTGGTTTAATTTGTTAACAATTTTTTTTAAGATCCATCAAGGATGTTTTTTTTTGGGTGCTGATCAAGCTGTTTTTTTTGTCGATATTGATTAAAATTATCAGCGGAGATAATGATTATTGTAAATATAACACAGTTTCCTGATTTAACTTGGTTTATGCTTTATTTAGTGTTGTGCAGCTACAGCAATGCTGGTTTGAAGTTTCGAAAATATTAAGCATGGTATCAAAAAGTAATAAATGAAAGTACTGCAATGAGTTATCTATATAATGCAACTGAATATGAGAGTGTAATATCTCATTTATTCTCCAAAATATGAATGAAAGATAAAATGTTTTGAATGCTTTTTTTGATAAGAAAATGCTTTTGAATGCTGAAGAAAGAAAGGCCTTAAAGCATTTTCTTTTCTTCTCATCACCTTTTCAGAACCATTACCAAACTGAGCATGGAACTATTAATAATTAAGATCTCTACAGGTTACGCCAAATATTCTCGCAATCATGCTCTGATAATGTAGACAATTATTAATGCTTGAAAACTTTTGCTATTCATTTCCTTACCTTGTTTGTTAGATTTTTAGGCTTGTTTATGGGCCTCCAAACAGAGAGTATTTATTAGTTGGATAATTAATGTCTACATAGACTAAACAAATAACATAGTGACACATCAGGGTTCGATGCTGATATGCTGCAATGTAATTGGTTTACCCTACATAGCCCTAGTCTAACTAATATTCTTGAAGAGATGCACACCTAATAACATCCTTGACGTATGCTATGCATGTTGGCTCTTTTATGATTAATTGTTGTGCTTTACTGTTGATGTTGTTTTAGTTCAAGCCTGAGGAAATCACTGCTATCATGAATGACTTCGCTGAACCCGGATCACTTGCTCCGACTGGATTATATCTTGGTGGCACAAAATACATGGTGATCCAAGGCGAGGCAGGAGCTGTCATTCGAGGGAAGAAGGTGATGAACTTGCATCCGATACATGCCTATACATTTTAGAAACTGTATTTTATTCAATTATACAAATGACCAATATTCTATTTAAACGAAATTTGAAGTCTGAACTTACAAATGCTAGGCCTAGAATTGTGCAGCATTTCATGCATGTAAGTTTGGATGTTGGTTATCTACAGCAAGAAAAGGGGATGGATTTTGGTGATTTTGTTCTAGCACTTGTCTGATAGAGTTACGATTACTTTCACTGGTGGCTCTTATTTTTGGCTTCCTTACATAGTTACATTCCGCTTTTCTGAACTTTGATACTCCAATTGCAGGGACCCGGGGGTGTTACTGTTAAAAAGACCAATCAGGCCTTAATCATTGGTATCTATGATGAGCCAATGACTCCTGGCCAGTGCAATGTGATCGTTGAAAGGCTCGGTGATTATCTCATTGAACAGGGTCTTTAAATGTACGTGTTGTTATTTATTCCAAATTTTCTTGGCTTCTATACAAACTTTGCATCTGTCTACCTTCTCTTGTTATGATCAGATGCAGTTAAATAATAATATAGGTATTTAAAGTCCTGGGGAACAGTGGGGTGAAAAGAAATTTGGTGTTTGTTATATTGATTGATGTTATCTTTTCGATTGTCCTTGTACCTTGTTTGATGGATAGTATTACTATGATTGTTGAATGAGGTACTTGTCTAAATTACTGTGGATTCATATAATGGATGTTTTAATGATTGGCATATATTCTTAGCATTGTTATTTTTCTTGTGGTCGTTCGAATTTTCTATTTCCTGTGTGCTGTCTTCTGGTTGGGGGAGATGACTGCTTCCATAATGTAGTAAAAATTTGAGTGAGATGAAGTCGAACCATCTTATTTGGAAACTTAGTATCCAAAGATTGATTTTTCTCTTATGGTATGTCGCCATACTGCCATATTGCCATATTGGTCTTGATTCTAGTTAATACGAAATCGAGTGGGATTGAGGTGGCATCTTAACTTTGAGACTCCTTCCCCCTTGAGACTTACCCCCTCATGATCTCTCTCCATACGAAGTATTGATATGGAAATAGGCTGAGTTTCTGACATTTGAAGCAGTAATCAAAAGACCAAATGCTGTCTTAGTGCTACAGCAGCCACTTCTGCATCATTTTGTGGTTGAAGTGGTAGGGGATGTGGTGCCAATGAAGGTTGTGATCTAGTGGTGTTTGTTGGGGGTGAAGATACGAAGGGGCATGTTTGTTTTTTGGGCAGATATTCAAATCTACAATGTCTTAAGTCAATAGTTATCATAATCGATTCAAACGTTGAACTTGTTTTTTGGGCAGATATTCAAATCTACAACGTATTAAGTCAATACTTATCATACTTGATTCAAACGTTGAACCGGCCGGAGTATCAAGTCATTGGTTTATTGGTTCAATTGATGGATCAATAATCAAATTGCAGGTTCATGAAAAATAAATGGTTTTGATAATATTGTAATAATACTAATGATTATATTAAGTACTTTTACAAATATGAAATCTATAATTTTTTACTAAATATTAATTCACACTTCAATAAAAAGTTATTGTAAATGAAATCTTTATTAGGAGTGATACTTAATTAGATAGTGACACGTGGCATTCGGTATAAGCCCACAAGACCAAAAGCACCATCAATGATGTTTGTTGATGCCGAAAATCTGCTGCTGAGCCGGAGGTCCGTTACTTCATGCTCTGCATAAAGAAAGAGGGGTGAACTAAAGAGTCGCCGAAGGAGGGGGTGCCTCCGAGGACTTTTCGATGCTTTTGTCAGTGCAAGGTTTTGAGGAAATGGAAAGATTAGTGATACCGGTGTTTCAGGGGTGAACTTAAATTGAAATGAGATCTATATACCTTGGGCTTTTTATTGTGGTTCAAGGAGAAAGTTGACCACGTGCTTGGGACGGCGCAATCCCGGAGACCACGCTTTTCTGGCGAAGGTTCTTATTACATGTTTAGGGACGATGCAGTCCCTGAAATCTTGCTTTCGTTCTTGCATGCAAGAAGTCCGTGAACGATGACGGCTTTGTCACCTATTCGACCACATGTCGTCCGATCATTGGAGGGGAGTTGTCCATGCATCATTAAGCTACTTGAGAGTGTATGTTATTGATATGGCTAGGTGTCATCCTTTCGTTGGAGGGAGAGCTGTCCAGGTGTTATTAGGCTACTATAGGGTGAATTATTTGTTGTATCAGAGGCCTCTCACTTCCTTACGTACATTTATATGCTTGAGGAAGTATAATAGAGCTTCGTGTTGCTGGTTGCGCACTTCAGCCTGTGAGCCCTAGAGCCGAGCGTGTGCACCTCAATCAACATGCTCAATCTTGGAGGCGTGGGACCGAGCATTTGAGCAGCAGTCAAAATGCTCGGCCTTGGAGACGTGAGATCGAGCATTTGAGCAACAATCAATATGCTCGGCTTTGGAGACGTGAGACCGAGCATTTGAGTAGTAGTCAATATGCTCAGTCTTGGATACGCGGGCCCGAGAATTTTAGCAGCAGTCAATATGCTCAGCCTTGGAGACGCGGGCCCGAACATTTGAATGACATTCAATATGCTCAACCTTGGAGACATGAGCCTGAGCATTTGAGCAGCAGTCAATATGCTCGGCATTGGAGACATGAGCCCGAGCATTTGAGCAGCAGTCAATATGCTCGACCTTAGAGACATGGGCCCGAGCATTTGAGCAGCAGTCAATATGCTCGGCTTTTGAGACATGGGACCGAGCATTTGAGCATTAGTCAGTATGCTTGGCCTTGGAGACATGGGCTAGAGCATTTGAGCATTAGTCAATATGCTTGGCCTTGGAGACATGGGCCCGAGAAGTTGAGCAGCAGTCAGTATGCTCGGCATTGGAGACATGCCCGAACATTTGAGCGGCGTCAATATGCTCGACCTTGAAGATCTTTGATGAATGGTGGGCCTGCGTGGTTTATTGGGCCTACAGAAGATTTTTTGCACTGGGCCCATGGAAGGTTTTTTTAGCTTTGGCCCATAGGAAGCTCTTTTTCTCTGGGCCCAAAAAAGGTTGTTTGCACTAGGCCTGGGGAAGGCTTTTTCAGGATCCTCTGTGGAGACATTTAATGCTGGGACGTTGGGTCGTTCCGGGATATTATATGTTGGGGAGTGCGCTATCGTTTTGAGGAGTGTAATGGCGGCGCACACCCTTGATGGTATGCCTTCTACAGTTTTGGGGAGTGTGACGGTGCCTTGGTTATGCCAAACGTCATGTCTTTACAGTTGAAGAAGCCTTGGGGAACGTAACAGCACCTCGGTTATACCAAACGTCGCGTCTTTACAACTGTAGGGGAGTTAATTTTCCTCGTTAATTATGTTTGGGCTTTTATATAAGAGAAGAGTCTCCTCTCATTTTCTTCACTTCACTTCATTTGCATTCAGAGAGAAATTTTAAGAACCCTCGTAGTCAGCTTGAGATTTAGAGCCCTCAGAGTCCGTTGGTCTTTGGAGAGCTTTTGTCGTGGGGAAGATCGAGGTGTGAGTGAGGGGGAACTGTTTTTTTAAAGTGCTTAGAGTCACCGCGGAGATCTACCTTTGGTGAGTATTTCTGCTTCACTTTATAATATCTTTGGTAGATAAGTATCGTGATAGGCCTAGTAGCGGTAGTGGTAGTGAAGATAGTGAGGCCTTATCTAGGGAGCTGAGGGAGGCTATGGGTCTGGGCCGATCCTCTAGTAAGGGTGAGTCCTTAGGGAATGGCAACACTTGAGAGGGGCCACTGGCAATGGTGCCCTATAGGGCTGGAGAAAAGGAGGATGGGGAAGAGGATTCCTTTTCCGAGGATGAAGACGAAGTAGATAATGTCTTAGCTGAGCTGAGAGGGGGACATGAGGGTGGAAGAAAGGGTGCAATGGTCGTTCACGACAAATTTTGTGCCTAATAAGTTAGAGGAGAGGGAGCTTGAGGTCATTAGGCGTGTGTACCATATCCCTGAAGAATACACGCTCAGGAATGCTAGGGTTGGGGAGAGGGCTTGTGATGATCTCTCGAGCCGTGTGCCTTATGAGATATGTGTCTATGAACTACACATGAGGGTCGGGCTTAGATTTCCACTCTACCCTTTTTTTTGCACGGTGTTGAGGTTATTTGACAGAGCCTTGTGCCAGGTGGTGCCCAATTCAGTGCGTCTGATTATGGTATTCATCTGTATTTGCCCGGACGTGAAGGGGCTGATAAACATTAACGTCTTCAAAGTCTATTTCCAGATCAGCAAGCACGACCAGCACCGACGGGTCGTGATCAGCTCTAGGGTTAGAAAGGGGTTGCTGAAGAAGAAACCCTCATCGATCAAGCAGTGGAAGAAGTTCTTCTTCTTCGTCCAGAGCAAGAAGAGCTTTGAGGTCCCATTGTCTTGGAGCCTGGACTGTGCGGGGAACTGCAAGAAGCCGTACCTCTTACACTGTGAGCAGAAGACACTAAAGGCTATAGTGGTCGTGCCCATTGATGTGGGCTTTTTGTATGACAACGATGAGCTGGTAAAGAAAAACCTTTGCCCTCGCTGTCCTGAGGGTACATTAGAGAGTGGTACATACTTAGGCTTCATGCTTTGCTTTATGCTTTCATAACTGTGTTCTTGATACCTCTTAGCAGATATGGAAGCAATGGCTAGGGCTAGGGAGAGGGCAAAGAAGTTGGCCCTAGAGAGGAGGATGGTTGCCCAGGCTGGGAAGCAGCCTGCCCAAGCCCAAGGCTTGAGGGAGTGGTCACGGGCTCTCTCTCCCATCCTTATTGATATGGAGACTCCGAGCCCTCACTCGAGCCAAGAGATATTTTCGTCACGCCTCAGCCTGAGCAGACGCGACCTTCATCTTTATCCTAGGGGGCTCCCTCTGAGGCCGGGTTCTTTATGCCTAATTGGAGCATAAAGACGGATGACTCGGTCTTCGCCCATCCCAGGGTTGCTCTGGAGCACCTGATCTTAGGAATCCCTCCATGTGACATAACCGAGCTTTCGAGAAAGCCGATTGAGGGCCTTTGCTCCGTGGCCGAGGTCTTGGACTCTCAAGTGAGTGTTTCTGCCTCGATCTTCGTTTTTGTGAGTTTTTCCTGTTTTTTAATAGTTTACCCTTCTGTACTTTATTTTAGTCGAGCGTGGTGGAGGGGATACTGTCACGTCACTGTTTAGACATGGGCGAGAAGTTGGCTCGGTGCCAACAAAAGCTGGATGACAGCTGTGGGCTCATCCAGCAGCTGCAGGGGTCTTTGGAGGGAGCTTGGCTGAGCTAAAAGAGTGGCAACTGGGCTAGGGCTGCGGCCATGGAGAAAAAGGAGGCCATGCGTAGAGGAAGGGATGCTGCCATGGCCTCTGAGCAGAAATTGAGGGAGGAGGCGGAGGAGGCCGTAAAGAGGGCTATAGAGCACGCTCTGGCTAGCTTCAAGAGCTCTGTTTCCTACTGAGAGGCCGTGGAGGAGGCTCTTGCCAGCTTTAAGAGCTCTGCCTCCTATAGAGAGACCGTAGAGGAAGAGGCCAGGCTCCAGTTCTTCGAGGAGGGGGTCGTGGCTTGCGGGTCTGGTGGCGAGGAGGAGGCTCAGCCGAGTGGTGCCGCGACAGAGGCTGCGTCCGATGGGGAGGTCGACCCCTAGGGATTTGTAGTTTTTTTTTTTTTTTTTTTTTTTTTAAACCGAGGCTGATAGTGCCTCTCTTTGCATGTAATCATATTTTTTAAATAAAATTTCTAGTTTCCTTTTTCTTTATCTTGTCGCATTTTGTAGACTTTAACATTTAAACTTCAACACTTCAATACTTTAACTCTTTCATTAACAGTCGAAGCGTTCACCAGTGACACTTAAACATGGAACTAAAGGGGTATACACTACTGGTAAAATTTGCGGAGGTTCTCCGCGTTCCAAGTGCGAGGGATGGGCTTGCCATTTAACTCTTTAAGCTTGAAAGTATCGACTTGGCAAACTCTTTTGATACGATATAGGACTTCCCAGTTTGGGACGAGCTTCCTCATTTCTCGAGGACGAGACACTTCGTTTTTTCGTAGAACAATATCGCGTAGCTTAAAGCTTTTATCTCGAACCCGAGAGTTGTAATACCTAACCATCCTCTGCTGATAGGCGGCTAATCGAATTTGGGCTTTATCTTGAGCGCCGTCGATAAGATCAGCGTTCATCCGTAAGGCTTTTTCGTTGTTAGTTCGCTTGAAGTTATGTACTTGTAACGATGGCACCCCAATTTCGAAAGGGATGACCGCTTTGGAGCTGTACGCCATGAAGAATGGAGTTTCTCCCATGGGAGTCCGAGCAGTGGTTCGATAGGCCTAGCGTACGTTCAGAAGATGGTTGGTCGATTGCTTGTCAGCTTCATCCGATCTTTTCTTGATACCTTGCAAAAATGTCCTATTGGTCACCTTGGCTTGCCCGTTAGCCTGTGGATACCCTACAGAGGAGAATTGATGCTCAATGCGAAGCTCTTCATAGAATGCCCTGAATCGAGCGCTGTCAAACTGTTTACCGTTGTTAATGACCAGTATTCAGGGTATGCCGAATCGACACACTATGGACTTCTAGACAAAACTTCGAGCTTGGTGATCTGTTATTGTAATACCCGTATTCATGAATTAAGGGTAAAGAAGTAATTTGATAAATATGTCATGAATTTTAATTAATATATTTATGCGAAGGATTAATATTGAATAAAATAATTCTTAAAAAAAAGTGAACAGTAAAATATGAATAGTAAATCGTGAATAGTAAAAAAGGTGAATAGTAAAAAAAATCTGGGATGTGAACGTCCCAGACCAAAGACAAGAATAAATAACAAAAAAGGAGAAAGGAAAAAGGAAAAAGTAAAGGAAAAGAAAAAAAAAAGAAAGAAAAAGAGTTTTGTTAAAAAAATGGGTAGCGGAAATTATGCTCCCACCATTATCTTTTAGTGGAGACTTTTTAAAAAAAAAAAATGAGAGAGTTAGGTGGGGGGCTGCTGAAGACAAAAACGTGGAGTTTTTTTTTTTTTTTAGAACAAAATTGAAAGTTAGGTGGAGAGGGGGCAGCTCACTCTTCCTATATATGCATATATGTATAAACTGAACGAAATCGTTCAGTTTCTTTCTTCAAATTCTTGTATTCTCAAAACACTTGGAGACCCAAAGAAAAGTCAAAAGAGCAAAAGTTTGAAAGGGATTTCTGCGAAATTTCATAGAGGATAGTGAGAAGCTATCAGTATTATAAGGTAATAGCGTAGTATTTATTTTTGAATTTTTAGCATATATGAAATTTCCGAAACTCAAAGTGGGAATTTTGAAAGGTAGTGGTTTACGATGAATTTAAGAAATAATTAAAAATTTCATACAAATATTATGTCAGGTGTTGACTATCTACAACGAGAGAAATTTTTTAGAAGAACCGAGAAAGGCAAGAAGGTGACCCACGAGTAACTTTAAATGCTACAGGGTGAGTTGGATTTACTTTAAGTAGTCTAAATAAAATATCTAGTAATAAAAATTAAAATAAATTATTGATATATGCTTGGGTGATAGATGAAAAAATTGATTTATAAGTATGATGGGAAATTTGGATATGCAAAAATATTTTTCGGTGAGAATATTTTTTTGGAAATAATAAATTTATTTGAGAATAAAAGCGATAGATAAATTATTGTTATATATTTTGGTATTTTAATACGAATTATAATGAGATGAATTTTAGTAGATCTTGACAAATTTTGATGGATGATTTGAGATGAATTTTAGTGGATCTTGACAAATTTTTTTATGGATGATTTGGGATGAAATTTAGTGGATCTCGACAGACTTTAATGGATTATTTTATGTGATTTGGGAATAGAAGAATTTAGTGAAATTTTTTATATAATTTGATGAAAAAATCAGGATGATTAGATGTGAGGAAATTTAAAAAAAAAAACTTTGTTATATAAATTTGTAGATAATCAGGATAGCCAATTTAAGTGGTTTGAATTTTTATATTGTTTTTATATTACTGTTTATATTACTGTTTCATATCATTGTTCATGTGCATATGCATTTAATAATATAACCGAAAGAACCGGGAAGGCAGCCGGTCTAATGAAATAACCGTGACAGCCGGTATATGCTGGGATGAAAAGGAAAAACCGTGACAGCCGGTATATGCTGTGATGAAAAGTGAAAACCGTGACAGCCGGTATATGCTGGGATGAAAAGTGAAAACCGTGATAGCCGGTATATGCTGAAATTAATCGGGAAGGTAGCCGATTTGATGAGAATAAAAGAACCGGGAGGGTAGCCGGTCTAAGATAATAATAACTTGTCGACAGGTGGGAAGACGTTCCCATCATATGCATTCGTTGCATTGTATCTGTTTTAATAATTGCTTGCATTTTTGAAATACTGATGTGTGATGTATAAATTGTGAATTAAATTATAGATGGTTGAGTCTCATAAAAAGAGACAGTTATGGTGATAAGACTTATCTAAATGGTAGATTTTATGATGTGAACCTCATTACGAGGTAATTATGAAATAATTGATGGTCTTAAGGTGAACCAATGATTGAGAAGAAGATATTGATAGTAGAAAGTTGTCATCAGGTTATGCGAAAAATAAATGATTAAATATTAAAAGACTATTTATAGAATTTGGAATACTTCTAGTAAATTTAATTCATTGAGCTTGTGAAGCTCACCCCTTATTGTACAATGATTTTCAGGTAGCAGGCTTGGCAAATAGTTTGATGAGTTGAGGTTCAGAAGAAATCATTTTCTGTAAGCCGCGTACGTGTCATCATCCTCAGACTAATGAGAGAATAAAACGAAAAATTTATTTGTAACTCTTCATGCATTTTTCGGATTGATGTAAAGTTCTTTTGGTAATATTTATTTTTACTGCTGCATATATGTGTCGTGCTGGGATTCTCAAAATGTGATGACACCGTTTCGGGGTGGCCAACCCGGGATGGGTCGTTACAGTTATGCTGGCAAGTGGTTCCGCCTCTACTTACTTGGTGAAGTAATATATCGCTACAATAAGATGTTTTCTCTGGCCGGGTGCCCTAGTGAAGGGACCAAGGAGATCCATCCCTCACATAGCGAAGGGAAGCGGGCTCGTGATCGATGTAAGAGGATTTGCTGGCCTGTGGGGCACAAGGGAGTATTACTGATAGTTTTTGCACTTCTTGACTAATTACGCATTGTCTTTCTGCATTTTGGGCCAGTAGTACCATTGACAATGTACTTTGAAGGCTAAAGCTTGGCTTCGCAAGTGATTTTCGCATACCTCTTCGTGAACCTCCCGAAGAACGTAATTGGCCTTGGTGGGTCCGAGACACCTCAAGTAAGGCGTCGTAAGACCTTTATTGTATAATTGTTCATCTATGATTGCGTATCAAGAAACGCATGAGATGAGTTTCTTAGCTTCACTTTTATGCTTAGAAAGCTAACCATCACGTAGATACTAGAGGATCGGGTCTACCCAGGTTTCTTCTTTGGTTATTGGTAGCATAGGTATTTCATCGATACTTGGGGCGACGAGGGTCTCGAGGGAGATGACTTAGGTTGGTTCGGTCTGGCGAGATGAGGTGAGTCGGGCTAGAACGTCAGTTTTTGAGTTTTTCACCCCGGGAAATCGAGTTATCCGAAACACTCTAAATCTAGCGGCAGGTTCCCTAGCCTTCTCAAGGTATCGAGTAATCTTCTCCCTTCGGGCCTCGAACTCACCGTTCATCTGATTAACCACTAGTTGCGAGTCGTCGTACGTGTCTAGGGCTCTGACGACTGTTGCTTTTGCCAACTTTATTTCGGCGAGTAATGCCTCGTATTCAACTTCATTATTGGAAGCTCTGAACTCGTACCTTAAGGTGTATTCAATGATGAATCCATCAGGACTGCAAAGGATGAGCCCAACCCCACCTCTGGTGCTGTTAGAGGAGTCGTCAACATGAAGGGTCCACTGCAGAATTTGCTCGGACCCCCTTAGAGTGTTGTCTCCACAATGAAGTCTGCGAGTGCTTGAGCCTTGATGGCTTTTTGAGGATGGTACCGGATGTCAAATTCCCCAAGCTCTATAGACCACTTAACCATCATCCCCGAGACGTCTGGCTTGTGAAACACTTGTCTTAGCAGCTGATCTGTTAAGAGGACGATGGTGTGTGCCTGGAAATATGGCCGAAGCATCCGCGCTGTGATTAGGATGGCGTACGCCATCTTTTCTGCCGAAAGGTACTGTACTTCTGCATCATGGAGAATCTTGTTGATATAGTACATGGGTTTCTGGACACCCGCCTCTTCCCGAATCAGAATGGAGGCAACTACCTCCTGCCCAGTCGATAGATATAGGAAGAGTTATTTCCACGTGACAAGTTTGGTCAAAAGTAGGGGAGAGCTTAGATACTCTTTCAGTTCTTTAAAGGCTTTTTGACAACCTTCAGTCTAGGCAATGTCTTTCGCCTTTCTGATGGCTCTAAAGAAATAGAGGCACTTCTCTACAGATTTTGACATGAAACGACTAAGTGCCATTACACGCCCCGTCAGCCTTTGCACTTCCTTTATCATCCAATGAGGGGTTATACCAAGGATAGCCTCGATCTTATCTGGGTTAGCTTCTATTCCTCTTTAGGTGACCATAAAACTGAAGAACTTCCCCCAATGACTTCGAACGCGCACTTTACGGGGTTCAGCTTCATTTGGCGATGCCAAACCAGCTCGAAGGCCTCCTCTAGGTCAGAATTGTGGTCTTTGGCCTCGACGCTCTTGACCAACATGTCTTCCATATAAACTTTCATGTTTCTTCCGATCTTCCCACGAAAGATATTGTTTACTAACCTCTGATAGGTTGCCCCGACGTTTTTGAGCCCGAAAGGCATGACTTTGTAACAGTACAGCCCTTGGCCCGTGACAAAGGCTGTTTTCTCCTGGTCAAGCTCGTGCATGAGGATCTGGTTGTAGCTAGAATAGGCGTCCATGAAAGTTAAAAGCTCATACCCTGAGGTGGGGCCAACCAGCTGATCAATCCGCGGTAGAGAAAAACTGTCTTTTGGGCAGACCTTGTTCAGGTCCGTGAAGTCAATGTAGATTCGCCACTTTTCGTTGGGCTTTCTGACCATCACTACATTGGATACCCAGTCGGGATAGTCCGTCTCCCGGATAAAGTCAGCTGTGAGTAGCTTATCCACTTCGGCGTTGATGGCAGCTTGCTGCTTCAGGGCGAATGACCTCTTCTTTTGAACGACTGGCTTGTGGCTCGAGTCCATGTTTAGCCGGTGCACGATGACCTCAGGGCTAATCTCAGGAATATCCGAGATTGACCACACAAACAAGTTTTGATTCTTCCGTAGAATAGAGATGAGGGACTTTTTGAGGTCCTCGAGGAGATTAGAGCCAATTTGGACTGTTCTAGAGATGTCTTCACCAAGGGGGATAGCGGTTAGCTCCTCCATAGGTTGGCCTCGTGGGGTTTTTACCTCATCTTTAAAGTCTTCCACTTCAAAAGGCAAGGCCTTTGTCATTTTCCCTCTTCTCATGGCATTCAGATAACATGACCTGGAGACTTGCTAGTTTCCTTTGACTTCACCCACTCCATCGTCAATGGGGAACTTCATCTTCAAATGGTAGCTGGAGACAACCACCTTTAGTTTGTTGAGAGTGGGTCTGTCGAGGATCATATTATATGATGATGGTCGTTTGACTACCAGGAATGTAGTTTGCACAGTAGTAGTCTGTGGGGTTGTCCCCGTGGTGACCAGGAGCACTATGCTACCTTCGGCGAACACCAATGCCCTTGAAAAACCGTACAACGAGGTGGAGATCGGCTCTAGCTGACTATCTTTCAACTGCATCTGCCAGAAAACATCATAGAATAAGATATTCGCCGAACTCCCGTTATCCACTAAGAAGAAATGAAACCACTATGGCATCATCATACGGGGCCTGTACTCCGTCCAGATCATCGTCCGTGAAGGAGATCGTCTGGTTCATCCTCCTTCGCTTATGAGACCCGCTGACAAAGGCCAAAGACCTGGCGTATGCTTTGTCATTCTGCTCCGAGTCACCTCCAGCGGCTAGACCACCACAGATTGTCTTGATAATCTCGGTTGGGTTCTCTTCAGTTCGGCCTTGGACTCTTTTGGGGAGCTTGACGCTCCTAGTTTTGATTAGAGGGATGTTCGGGACTCCTCCTGGGTCAGTCGGACATTCCTCCATGCCGTGATCCGGTAAACTTTTTCAAGTGCCCTCGATTGATAGGGGCCTCAATATGTTGTTTCAGGACGTGGCACTCCTCAGTATCGTGCCCGTGGTTCCTATGGAATCGGCACCACTTGCTCTGATCTCCGTTGAGGCGTTGCGGCTTCGGGGGCCATTGGAATATCGCCTTATCCTGGAGTTGCATCATGACATTGGTTTTATATGCGTTGAGAGGGGTGAAACTTTTAAAACGGGTGGGGGCCTTATATCTCCCCTCGTGGTGGGGCCTTTTGGTCGTCCTAGCATGAGGTTCGTTAGTGTCTTTCCTCTTCTTCTTTGTTTCCCCTTCCATTTCTCTTCAGAAAGCTTGGTTGTCTTCTGCTAACATGTACTTCTCTGCTCGGACCAAGGCCTCATTCATGTCTTTAGGCGGTCGCCTAATGAGCTTAGAGTTGAAGATTCTGGACCTCAGTCATTTTTTGAATGCCAACATCTGAACGTTGGGATCGAGGTCAAATCTCCTAAGCGGTAGCGTTGAACCTTGAGATGTAGGCTCAAAGCCTCTCCCCTCGATGTTGAATGATGTTGAACAAGCTCTCTGAGGTCTTCTTAGGTCCCTTGCTACTAAGAAAGTGGGAAGCCAACATCTGAACGTTGGGATCGAGGTCAGAGATCCCCTAAGCGGTAGCGTTGAACCTTGAGATGTAGGCTCGAAGCCTCTCCCCTCGATGTTGAATGATGTTGAACAAGCTCTCTGAGGTCTTCTTAGGTCCCTTGCTACTGAGAAAGTGGGAAGCAAAAGCGTAGCTTAGCTTTTCGAAAGTGTCAATGCTTCCTGGTTTCAACTGGGAATACTACGTACCGGTAAATTTTTTGAGCATCAGGGGGAACACTCGGCACATCATCGGGTCGGAGTGTCGATGCAGTATCATGGTGGTCTTATAATGCTGGAGGTGATCCAATGGATCTGTCGAGGCGCTATAGGGCCTGATTTGGGCATCCGAAAATTCGGCAGGAACGACGCTTCGAGAACTTCCGGTGTGAATGGTAGGTCTTGGACACTGAGCTCATCCAGGATGCTATGATTCCGGCACTTGAAGGCTTCATTGATTTTTTCTTCCATCTCATCGATCCATTTGTCTAGGCCGAGATTGCTTTTAGAAGAGGAGCCTCCCCTAGACTTACTGGGACGAGGTGGTGACGACTCCACAGGGGAACGATTGTCGATGGGGAGTCCGTCACTAGGGGCTAGTTTGCCCGGTGGCGCGGTGAGGAGATGGGTGTGAGGGCTGTCGACCCTCTCTTCGAACTTTGGTGTTCAGGTCCGTCACCAAGTGAGAGAGCTCTAGGAACTGCGCTTGAATCATCGGGATAGCAGGATGCACCGAGGCGGCTCCTCGGAGACTTTCGAGCGGGTCGGTCTCCATAAGGTGAGGACGTTGTGTTCTCAGAAGGGTTCGCGGGTCGCAACCAGAGTTCCTATGTTCAGACACAACAGAGAACCTTGAGCTGGACTGCTGGCTATAGGAACTGTTTTGTGTAGGCGCGGCACTATTTCTGGTGGCTCCCTTACCAGCGTTCTTGGTGGTGTTGGAGGTCTGTTACTCCACGGCCTGCACAAAGAAAGAGGAGTGAACTAAAGAGTCGTCGGAGGAGGGGGGTGTCTTTGAGGATTTTTCGATGCCTTTGTCAGTGCAAGGTTTTGAGGAAATGGAGGGAGTAGTGATACCAGTGTTTCAGGAGTGAACTTGAATTGAAATGAGATCTACATACCTTGGGCTTTTCATAATGGTTTAGGGGGAAAGTTGATGACTTTCGTTCTTGCGTGCGAAAAGTCCAAGAACGATGACGGCTTCGTCACCTGCTCGACCATGTGTCGTCTGGTCATTGGAGGAGGTTGTCCATACGTCATTAGGCTACTGGAGAGTGCCTGTTATTGATGTGGCCATGTGTCATCCTTTCGTTGGAGGGAGAACTGTTCACGTGTTATTAGGCTACTGTAGGGTGAATTATTTGCTGTATAAATGTCATTACATATGTCCAGGGGTACGGGGTAATTTCACATCTAAATCTTAAAACACGAAGAAAAAAAAAAAAAAAAAAAAACTCTAATTCTACTGGGACATTCGTCCATGAGAAATCCTAATCTTATCTCAATACTCATCTATGAGTTATTTTCCTAATTGGATTTTGCACTAAAACACTCTTTATATCATCACACACAAACGTCACAAGCACAAACAAGCCTCACATCTCTTTATTTTTTCATCCTCAATGAATTTAGGCATCAGAGTCCCTTGGAGTCACTTCGTAGGTTTTTTGGTTTCGTGTGCACAAGTTCATTTTTATGTTTTTAAAAAAAAAAAAAAGACAATCAGATTTTTTACATCAATAAAGAGTATGATTAATAATTTTACCAGTTCAAAAATATCACAACTAGACTGAATCGGAGATTTTCTACGCAGTGAAAAACTCACCATCACATAAAAGATCCCTTTTCGTGACAAAATTGGTCATTTAAACTATGAAAGTTTCAACGAGAAAAAATTGATTGTTCCCTACCGGTTCGGTAAGAAACCATCCATCCAATTCAACCGGTTTTTCACCATTTTTCGATATTTAGAAACCAGAACAGTCTGTCTTTCATATAACCGGTTCTCCAATCATACCACTATGCCAGCCAATCCAATCCGGTTTTGGCAACCCTGTATCAATCACGCTTTAATAGATCACATCATTATCAACGTGTCCTGCATTTTTTTTTTTGAGTTTTAAAGACCATGAGAAGATTTAGCTAATACATCAAAGATCAAATAACTTGAGGAGTAATTTTTGTCAAAAAAGAGAAACTTCATACCGTCATCGACTTGCGTTGCTTATCGCTAGGAGTGTGATGTTGAACAAAGAAAGGATTCTACAGAAATAGAAAACAGTACTTGCTTTTGGGCATAAATCTTAGGGTCACAGACAAAAAAGATGACTGAGATTTGCACTTAAATTGCATGCAGTTTCACCTTACACAGCATAGTTGCCATCAGAGACCCTTCAATACACTAACAACGATCTACTGCAAACTTCACACCTTAAATTAGACTCCTATGTCCAAAGACATAGTTCTTCCATCCCACATGCACCCTTTCAAACAATCTTCTCGACACTATCATACAAAACTAGGCGGCATATTGCTCCACAGCAGTTCAATTCTTTCCGATTTCAGTTGCCCAAGAATTTCTTCGATTAATACCTCTCAATTTCATAAGCCGCTGCTCTCATCAATCATGTCAGACCCCCTCTTAGCTGTTTCTCCAAGATCAAGCTTCTAATGAATTTGACATGTTTAAAAGTAACGAGAGCGAAATCATAAGAAAGAAGCTGGACATCCATGTGAATGATTCATTCTGTGAGGAAAAAGAGGTTGAAGCGAGTGCTGTTGTATTGCTTGCTGCAGTTTTGTTCATACTGCACAGTAGTTACATAACATTGTGAGCAGATATTCAAGCATAAAACAAAAATGATGAAAGTGCCCCCACAAAGATCAAAATACAGGTTGTCTTTGAACTTACCTACCGGCAGTCATGTACAAGCAATTATCATAGCCTGCACAAATTAGTTACGAATTAGATTCTTACCAAGCCAAAACATCACCATCCCTCCCCCAATAATTAGATTCTGATGCATACCCTTTTTCTTATCAGTGATATTGAGCATGTTCGTTAACCAACACAAATTAAATCAATAAATAAACATTGAGAGTTCTGAAACTGATAATAAAAAGACAAATTAGGATCAAAGTAAGCAAATTGTACTTTTAATTGCCTAAAACAGTTTGAAATGCCAGATGTAAATTGCAGCTAGTTACTAGTGACAGATGAATAGGTCATTAATAAATAACAATGTCTCCGAAGTCCAGTCATCATTGAGTTGCTCAGTCTACATTGGAGTGTTTAGTCAATCCCTGAAAAAGCAATGCTTACTCATTTCAACTACATATGCTTTTTCACATACCAAAATATAACACTCTTAGCAGCTCACCTGACGAAAATTAAGGACAGGTAAGCAAACATATATATGTTCATGTAAGAAGAGAACAGAAATAGGAGATACTATTAGTTAAAAGAAAAAAGTGAAGCTTTATATACATACTAGGATCCTTGTCAACTTTGACCCCTGCCCCTCCGAAACTGCAGGCAACATCAGTAGCCCGATTTTGCTGGTAGTAACTATTGAATGCATAAGATGCATGAGAGACTAGCGTATCTGGCTGAAAACAAGGCTGGCTAGGTTGGATAGCAGAACAGTCCACATTGCCAGAACCGCAAGCCCAATCTATTGCACTCTGCAAATCCATTTCAGAAGCCTTGGCAGAAGCAATGCACCATGTTGTTCCACTTGAATTTGTAACACTTCCATTTGTTGTCATAACAACAGCACCTTTTCCAGTGAAATCCAAGTTATAGACACTTGTCTGGTCTGGATAAAATAGCCCCCAGTTCCTCTCAGATTCCAGTCCAGGCTTCCTGTTCTCATTAAACAATGAGAAAATATACACATCTAGCTCCTCTCCAGGCTTTGCAGGAGTACCAGAGTCATTGATGACATGACGAATTAGATTGGTGTTATAAGTTTGGGCATTGTCAGGAGTCGCAGCAGTCTCTTTGGGAGACCCTTTTGAGGGCCAACCTGTCTCTGTAACCATAATCTTTATTGTTCTGAAATTCAATGCCATCAATGCAAAATAAAGGGCATCAATCTGGGCATCAAACATGTTTGTGTAAAGCAAACCAGTGTTAGGATCTATGACTTCCGAGGATGACTCAAATAGAGCATAGTCTAGGGACACATTGTTTGGGGAATCTCTATAAGCATAGTAAGGATATACATCAATCATAAAAGGTGACTGGTTCTCAGCAAGGAATTCCAACATAGGTTTCAGGAAAAATGCATGGCTGCTATCAAACGCCCCTGCGGACGGAGGGAATGAACGGGACAGAACCCCAAGGGAAAGGGTGGTTGAAACTTTTATCCTTTTATGCAGACCAGCTTTTCTCAAAGCTGTAAGTACGTTTTGCATGGCAGGTACAACTAGCGCAGAGGCATTGTTGGAGGCGTCAGTAGATTCGGCACCAACAGTTATGTATGTGATTTTTGTTGCTGGGTAGTAAGGAAGGATGCTATTCTTTAGCCAGGTGTCTGCATTTGTTTGGAACTGAGAGAACGGCAACAAATCTGAATTTGGAATCCCAATCATAAGTTCAACACCAGTGTTTGCAAAGGCCTTGAGAACCTGGATATTAGAATCATAGATCCTTGCAAATTTAATGTTATGCTGTTGAATAAGCTGGACTGCTTTATCAGCTGTTGGGAGATCATCAGCATTTCTTCCGTAGCAAATTCCAATCCTGCTTCCTCGGCAGCAATCTGAAATAGAAATTTGACAAAATTTGTAGTCCTGAATTAAATTGTCAAGGCATTGACTTACATTCAAAATGGTAGATACACAATCATTGCTCTTCTTTTCCCCAAATTGAAACAATTTCTGAAGATTATTATATGTTGCAGTATACAAACGAAACAGAACATAGATAAATAATAATTGCTCTAGACAATCACCATAATACTTCAAAGCTATGTGAGTGAGAGACATAACAAACATCAGATACACAATCATCGCTATACTTCAAAGCCATATTTGTTGATGAATACCCTCCTGAGATTGCTTTCGTTCACAGCTATATGGCAATTGTTGATTAGATCTTCTTTCCCATCTCTTTTACAACAATCATTCTTCAACAATAATGCATATCTGAATATCAGTTATTACCAATCAAATGATAAAAGCAAGCAACAATAAGCAAAGAAATATGTTCCAGTGAGTCAGTGACTATGCCCTAGTATAGATTCCTCCAGTTGTTAAGACTTGTTAAGCATTGTATTATACCAATGTAGCATAAAGCTAGACCCAAAATGATTTGTACACTGACCAGGAAGCCTAAAATTTGCTAACAAGTAACAAGCATCTCAATGATCGAAAATCTCAGCGATAGGTACAGTCTATGCTTCATCGAGCAAGCTGCTGTGTGTGAACATAAAGGAAACCAAGAAAAGAATATCACATTATGCTCATGAAAGATGGATCTTAAAGAGACATTTAACTCAACCTCCCTACTGAAAAATCTAACTAGAAGCCTTCAACTCGCATGATTTAGCTAAACAATTTGTTGATTCTCAATTTTGATTGCATCATCAAGTTTTCTTTTGAGTCCTTACAACTCATGAGTTGAGCATTATTAGGCACATAAATAAGAAGAAAAAAATCATACAAAAAAGGGATCCACGAACTCAAAATATTTGCAATCGAGCTGTAAAACATGTTGACATTAAGGCTACCTACCTCATTATTTAGCTGTAAATGCAGCTGCTAAGATAGTGATTACCAGAGCAATTTAACAAGTCGAAGAGGAAGCTAAAAAAAAGGCAAGCGTAAAGGGGAGAGACTGCAAAGTACAAGAGATGATGGATAGATATGAGGTATAAATTAAAGGAAATGCTACTTCTCGGAAATCTCAGAGGCCACCAAATTTTTTATTTAAAAAAATCTAAATATGAAAGCCGAAAAGAATCTCTGTTAGTGGAGCAAAACTTCCAGTTAGAAAGAATCAAAATTTGAAGACAACACTAAGCATTAAAGCAATAAAATTGTGGATAGACAGAGAGCGAGGGCGAGCGAGAAAATAGAAGAATCTAAGAACAGAAAGAAGACATACCTAAAAACACAAGCAACAATGAAATCGCGAAGATAAGCTCGCATCCTCTCCCCATTTTGCCTATTTGCTTGAATCCTCTTTTACTACTGTACTACTTTCTCTCACTTTACTCTTCTTATTGAACTGAGACTGCAACGTTCTTCTTCTAGAAAGTAACGTCTCGCTCTCTCCACCAAAGAGAAGAAAAGCTCTCTCTCTCTCTCTCGGAGTTCGAGAGAGTGAGACAGCACTTGTACGGTGTGTTTTGTGTCAGAAAGTGAGAGACAGTGTCCGGGCCGGATTTCAGAATTCTTTTATGAAATCTGGTTAAGAGAAGCGTCTCGGTTCCGTGAATTGGCATGTCTGCTGACTGTTGGTTTCTGTTCTCCAGTATTTATACCACGGTATGTAAAGATTTCTTGACAGGTTCCGTTAAATCTAATGATTTAAACCAATGGAAAATTTTATTAGTAATTTAATTTTTTTATTATTAATATTATTTTTTAAATTTTAGATTAATTAAAAATTTTATTAATAATTTTAAAATTTTTACTCATAATGTTAATTTTTGAGTCTCATACTACCTTGATGTTATCAATAAAACTCCTCAAAATTACTAGTGAAGTTTGACTTATATCCGAGTCGGCTAAGAATTTTTGTACTACAAACAACTGTTCGCTTAAACGATCCATTTTCGTTAGGGGTGTGCAAAAGTCGGACAATCAAACCGTTTTCAAAATGAAATTGTAAATCAGGTCGGTTAAGTTGGATGATCAATAGGAGTCAATTATTTTGAAAGTGAGTAAATCGGGTCAGTCATTAGATAATTTTTTTTGGATCGGTATAATCGATTAATCGACTTTTATAATGTTAATAAGTTAATTTATTAAAAATTTTATCTATATATACTTTCATTACTCTCTCTCAATCTCATACGCCCTAAATTTCATTTCCTCTCATCTCTTTCTCGACTTCTCTCTCCTCTCTTTCTCGACTTCTCTCTCCATAACCCTAGGCTATTGCTACTGCTAGGTAAGCGTAGCATAGCTACGCAGCCAACGGATGCCTCCACCGTTCAAAGTGTCCATTTCGGTGTTCCCTTCTTTATCTAAGTCTCTATCTTATAAAAGAAAGAACGACTCGTCTTCACTCCCTCCAAGCCTCTACTCAGCCTCTACTTCCCACCGGACAGTCACCACATCAAACAGACTCGCTCCTACTCCCCACTGCACCAGCCACCACAATTAACCCATATCTTGCAAGATTTAACCCGAACACTAACCCTAAGTCCATAACCCTTCAATTTCATGCTAGATCCGGGCTCTATCCGTCGTCACGACTCACGACCCACTTTCATTGGTGCCACGTTGAATTAAAGGTAAGATACATTTTATCTCTATATTTTCTCTATTTATGGGTCCGTATCTCCGTATTTCGACTTCTCTGTGTGATTGTGTTGGAGATTGAATTTACTTGGTCTGGTATAGGGAAACATGCGTTGGAGGCTGAGTTAAATCAATCGAGTGAGGAGAATATGAGTTTGGAGCTAGAGAAGTGTTTATTCTAGGTTTTCGTGGAGACCCGCATGAGAGAAATGGGTGATAACATTGATGGGTTGGTGAGAGAGATGAGTGACAGAGAGAGTGAGATTGGTGATCGGTGCAAAACTGCAAGTGCACAGTATCGTAGTTTTATAGTAAAGTGATAAGAAGAGTATCGGCTTCAGTGATTGGTAACTTGTTTCTGACAAGTACCGAAATTATACTAATTTCGATTTTATTTAGAAAATCTCTTTTTGTTGTTTGTAATTGCAATACAATTTAAAGGAAAAGAAAGTAGTTTTTCGAATATCAAATTAATAAGAGAAAGAACTTCTAGGAAATTGATTTCACTTAATTCCTCGCTATACTTAACTCATCTAACTAATTAAAATTAATTATCTCTATTTTTAGCGAAATCTCCAACTTATCCAAAAGCCTCTTTTGATAATCAATTGGAAATATTCTTATTCATCATTCTACACAAGAGTATGCAAATTAATGAAACAAGAAAGCATTAAGACCAACGATTTTTAAAACTACATAGGTTCATATAAGTCTTTCGATCTCTATATTTACCTATGCTGAAATATCCGAGTTTTATCCTGTAATTCCTTATTTCGATAGCAAATCACAAGATCAAGATCAAGATCATTTAATTAATTGCCAGTCAATTAGAAGCAATACATTCAAAATAAATCAGCCAAACATAAAAGATAATTACTGCAAATCAGCATAGAAAAGCAAGCATAGTTTGAAATTAAATTACATCATTTTCCTATAATAAAGAAAGTTTGGTTCATGCCGAAAATCAAATTTAACAGCAAAGAATTCACCATAATTCCATAAATCAGTGCGTGTTCAGCTACTGCTGCTATGGAGGGCTGTTGTGCGATCAGCACTGGAATCCGAGCAGGGGGCTATTGTGCGATCAACTGCTACTACAATCAGTGCTGGTGTGGATGAATCAGTTGCTGGAAGCGACAAGGAGGCTGCTACAATCGGCACTAGTATGGAGGGGAGAGGTGGTTGCTGGCTGTGAGGAAGTACTGAAGGCGACAGCTATTGGCTACGACAAGGAGGCGAGTAGCGGGCTGCTGTGCGATCAGCTATTGTAGGCGGCAACAGTTGGTGCCAGATGAGGATGAGAGGAGGGAGGCTGCTGTGCGATCACTCTAGGGTCATGTCTCTAGGGTTGTCGGCTCTCTCGGGCTACAGGCTGTCTCTTTTAATTAGGGTTTATCCCTTTCTTTTATATAGGCTCCAAAGTTTTCAACTAAAATTTCCTTTTTTATAGGCTCCAAAATCTTCAACTAAAATTTCCTTTTTTAAATAAGAGAAAGAGCCCCTTGACGACAGGACACTAAAATTTGGATCTTTCCCTTCTTCTAAACATGAAATAAATTAAATGACAACAATGAAGCCTAAAACCAACAAAAATTAATAAAATTAGATTAAAGTTAAAAGTTAAGACGTGATAAAATAGGAAATTATGCACGACATCAATTGGGCTCTTGAAAAGTGAAGTTAATTAGCTTATGAGTAATCTTGAAAATGAGAGGGATTGATTGAGCCGAGTTTGTCTAGAGAGGGACTCAATAAAGTGTGATTTTGATTTATAGGTTAATGAAACAAATGGATAAAAAGAGAAGGTGACTGGATGGAGAAAAATGTGAGAAATTTTTAGGAAGCTTAAAAGACTGAATCTCAAACTTGAGTTTTTTTTATAAAAAAAAAAGTGAATCTCTTTGTAAGACTGTAACAGTAGCAGTCACCCTAGCAAAGTACCAAGTACTAACCTAGTAAGTCAGCAATCCGCAACTGAACAGGATTCCCTATAGATCAAAATTATGCCCTGCAATATAACTGGGTATGTATGGCTATGTTTTTTGTACTAAATCTTTGTAGGTATGCTCTCTATATGTTTGGGTATTCTCTAACTCTGTGTGTTTTTTTGTATTAGATAAACATTTTTTTATTTTCCTGGATTAAGAACTGGGTATGTCTCTAATTGACCCAGTTTCTTTATTCTGTTAAGCATTTTGTGCTTATTACTTATCACTTGCAATAAACTGATTGTTTAGGTTGTAAATTGTGGTTTTGGATATTTCCTAATTGCTTTTTGTGTGTGTATTTGGGTCTTAAATCTTGATGACTAACTAAAGTACTAAACTAGTGAACTATGTCATATTTTAGAGTTTGATTTTTATTATGTTTTTCTCTTTCCTTCTTAAATGTCAGAAAATGAGTCTGATACCATAAATGATGGTCCAACAGCAACTTCTTGTCCTCCACTACCTAAATGGCAGAATAAGATGTGGTCAGTAGTTTGGGACCACTTCACAAGATTTGTAGGCAAAGACAATTCTCTGATGGCTAGATGCAACTACTGCAAAAGACAGTTCTTTGCCTATTCAAAAAGTAACGGCACAACAACACTCATATATCACACGAATTATTGCAAGCTTCTACCCCGTAATGTAGATAGTATAAAGGTTAATTAGCTTAGGAAGGCATTAGCTTAGACTTGTGGAGGGTATAGGCTTTAAACTTTTGATGGCTGCCTCATGTACTTGGTTTCGTATCCCATCAAGGACGACTAGGGATTGCTATCAATTGTATGTAGATGAAAAATTGAAGTTGAATTTTTTTTAAGAGACTCATGTCAAATGGTTTGTCTTACCACTAACATATGGACCTCCATTCAAAGAATTAATTACATGGTCATCATTGCACACTTTATTGATGATGATTGAAAGTTGCATAAAAGAATCTTAAATTTTTGCCCATTTTTTAGTCATAGAGGTGATTGTTGATCCTTATTTGATTTTAATTACGATAAAACATCATTTAAATTGCATTAACAGTTTTATATAAGTTTATAACCTTCCAAACCATGTTTATAAGCTTTCTGAGGATCTCTATGGGTTGAAGCAAGCTCCAAGAGCTTGATAGGAAAGGTTAAGTCATTTTTTACTTGAAAATAGTTTTACAAGAGGAAAAATAGATATAGCTCTTTTTACAAAAATTCATAAACATGACACACTCCTAGACTAAATATATGCTGATGATATTATATTTAGTGCCTCTAATGAATCAATGTGT
Source organism: Bretschneidera sinensis (assembly GCA_023935145.1). Lineage (NCBI taxonomy): Eukaryota > Viridiplantae > Streptophyta > Magnoliopsida > Brassicales > Akaniaceae > Bretschneidera > Bretschneidera sinensis. Next base: position 20,633,418 of record CM043701.1, read on the forward strand.
CAAGATTTTGCTAAGTGTATACAAGGTGAATTTGAGATGAGTAGGATGGGAGAGCTTACATATTTCCTACTGACCATTTACCCAGTCGACTGGTACCTGGACTTAGTCGATTGGCATCTCAAAAATGAACCCTAAATCCTCAATTTGTAATGGACTAGTCGACTGGTACCTTGACCCAGTCGATTGGTATCGTGATTTTATATAATATCTCTTCAGATTTTCGAGCATTTCAAGCCTAAACTCAAGAACCCTAATGTAACGACCCATTCCAGGTTGGCCACCCCTGAGATGATGTTGTCACATTTTGAAAATCTCAGCACGACATATATATGCAACAAGAAAATAACACCAAAAATAATTATGTACATCATTCCTCAACCCTAAAAAACGGAGATACATCATTTAGATCTTAACTTAAAATTTATATACAACGTAAAATGCGTAAATATTTACAAATAAATTTTTATTTTATTTTCTCATTAGTCTGAGGATGTGGACACTTACGTGGCTTACAGATTATGATTTCGTCTGAACCTCTACTCACCAAACTATTTGTCCAGTGTGCTACCTGAAATCATTGTACAATGAGGGATGAGCATCACAAGCTTAGTGAATTAAATTTACTAGAAGTATTCAATTTGTATAAATAGTCCTTTAATATTTAATCATTTATATCTCATATAACTTGATAATAGCATTTTACTATCACTACATATATCATAAGTCTCATTCTCTATCAATCTCTTCTTTTTATATATATATATTGGTTCACCTTAAGACCATCAATTTTCTCATAATTACCTCGTTATGAGATGCATAGCATAAAGTCTACCATTTAGATGGTTCTTATCATATCATACTTTTATGTTTCTTTCCCACCATAACTGTCTCTCTATGAGACTCATTCATCTATAAATAAATTTTACAATAACAAACAACACTTCAGCATTTCAGTAATGCAATCAATATTTAAAACAGATGCAATGCATGAATTATTATCAGGGAACGTCTTCCCACATGTCGATATGTTTTTATCTTAGATCGACCCCCTTCTGGTTCTTTCATTTCCAGTATATACCAGCTGTCACGATATTCATTTATTTCCAGCATACACTTGTTGTCACAGTTTTCATTTATTTCTAGTATATACCTGTAATACCCGTAATCATAAAGTAACAGAAAAACGTAATTTAACAAATATGACATAAAATTTAAAATAATATATATATATATATATTATATATATATGCGCGAAGGATTTAGTATTGAATAAAATAATTTATTTGAAAAAAAAAACCTGGACGCGTGGGGCCGTAATTACAAAGAAAATGAAAAAAAGGGAAAAAAACATGGCAGCAGGTGTTGCCACTTGCTGCCAAGTTAAAACATGAGGTAATAACGTGGAGTTTATTTTTTGAAGGAGTTTACGGGAGAATTTTATAGAGAACCTCGAGAAGCTCTAAGAAAAATAGAAGGTAATAACGTGGAGTTTATTTTTTGAAATTTAACATATATGAAATTTTTCGGAATTCAAAGTGAGAATTTTCAAAGGGTGTGAATTATGAAGAATTAAAGAATAAATTAGAAATTTCAATATAAATTTTATGTCAGGTGTTGACGATCAGCAACCGAGGGAAATTGCTGAGAGAATCAGAAAAAGCAAGGAGGTGATCCACCGGTAGCTCCAAGTGCTACGTGGTGAGTTAAATTTACTTAAAGTAATAAAGATAAATATGAAATATGTAGTGATAATATTAGAATAAATCATTAACTTATGATTTGGTGATAGATGAATGTTGGTTGACAGGTGTGATAGGAATAGTGGATGTGTAGAGAATTATTTTTATGAGAAGTAATATTTTTGGAGTAATGAGTTGTTTTAATAATAAAAGCGATACATGAAATTCTTGATGAGCTATGGTTGATGTTTTGATACGATTTATGAGGAGATGAAATTTAGTGGATCTTGACAAGCTATGATTGATGATTTGGTGTGATATATGAGGAGAAGAAATTAGTGAAATTTATCAAGTAGAAATTTGAGGAAAGACAGGATAGCTAAATTAAATATTTGAATTCATGTTGTTTTTATATTATTGTTTATATGCGTATTTCATATCCTTGTTCATATGCATATGTATAAAATAAAAGAACCGGGAGAGGGTCGGTCTAATTGAAAAATCGTGACAGCAGGTATATGCTGAAAATAAAGAAAAACCGTGACAGCCAGTATATGCTAGAAATGAAAGAACCGGGAGGGGGTCGGTCTAAGATAAAAATATGTCGACATGTGGGAAGACGTTCTCTAATAATAATTCATGCATTGCATCTGTTTTACATGTTGATTGTATTACTGAAGTGTTGTTGTTATTATACATTTATTTATAGATGAATGAGTCTCATAAAGAGACAATTATGGTGAGAAAGAAATATAGAAGTATGATATGATAGGAACTATCTAAATGTTAGACTATTTATACAAGTTGAATACTTCTAGAAAATTTAATTCACGGAGCTTGTGAAGCCCATCCCTCATTGTACAATGATTTTAGGTAGCAAGCAGGACAAATAGTTTGGTGAGTTGAGGTTCAGACGAAATCATTATCTGTAAGCCACGTACGTGTGCACAATTCTTAGACTAATGAAAAAATAAAATAAAAATTTATTTGTAAATATTCATGCATTTTACGTTGTATATAATGTTTAAGTCAATATCAGAATGATGTATCTCCCCTGTTGAGGGTTGAGGAATGAGGTAAAAAATTTCTATTGGTGTTATTTTTATTCTTGCATATATGTGTCGTGCTGAGATTTTCAAAATGTGACAGCACTGTCTCAGGGGTGGCCAACCCAAGATGGGTCGTTACAATTTTAATTACAGAGTATTAGGTTTTATGATTATGTAGACTGCATAAAAAGTAAGGAAGTGTAAGATTAAAATAAATTGTATTTTATAGTCTGAGGATGATATGTGGACGTGCTAGAGCTAGAATTATAGTTATTGATTTGAGAGGGCGTCGTAGGCCCCCAATATTTTGACAAGTCGAGGTTGAGTCTGAATCTGTGGTTCCTAGAAAGGAATGTTTTGACAGTATAATTGATTTTAGTAAAGGTTTGAGAGAATCTAAAGTTGAAATAGATGAACTAAAATAAGCTCTTACACATGCTCTTGAGAAGAATGTAACAGATGATAGAGTTGGTAGTCTATAGCATAGACTTGATAAACAAGCTAGGGCAGTGCCCAAGGTTGTTGTAAATCTACTAATGATAAATGTTAAAAAGGGGAAAACTGAGTTTATGCACCAAATGCAGAGAGATTGTTTTGCAAGATATATTATTTCGAATGCCTTTTTGTTTAAAGGATCTATGAATCCTTTTAAGCCTGAATTTTGGAAGAAACATGTAGAGAGATTATTTGGTATTTTACTAGTAACTGACAGGGAGATGGTTGCCTTTGCTTCGTTTGAGTTAGAAGGAGAAGCTTTGGAATGATGAGAGGATACTCTTCCCAGGGTAAGTGCAGATGTTGATAGACCCTTAACCTGGAATAGGTTTAAGAAGGTTTTCCTTGATAAATACTTTCCTTAGACCTTTAGAGCCCAACAAGATAGAGATTTTATTTATTTAAGGCAAATATGTTGACTGTGGCTCAGTATGATAACAAATTTGTGGTTTTGTCAATGGTTGTACCGAAAATGGTAGATCTAGAAGAGAAAAAGTGTAAGAGGTTCAAATATGAACTATATTTTAAGATTTGATCTAAATTATCTTATATAAGGCATATGAATTATGTTACGTTGGCAAATATAACACTCCAGATTAAGAAGGATGTGATGAAAATTAGAGGTAGGAGGAATCGACTGAAGAGGTCTAGATTTGAGGAACCCAGATGTGGTACTAGTATGAGTGTGCAGGGTGGGAGACCAGCCAGATGAGGCATTCCTTATCACAGGGAATTGGAGTACGGAGTCAGAGGCAAGCAAGATTTCTTGCTTTTATAGCTCAGATTAATATCGGTGGGACCCTTAGACTTGGGGGATAGGTTATGGGAACTGGGAGTCATGGCAGATGAAGTAAGTATGCCACCAAAGGGAAGTGGTAATCTGATGTATGATCGAGAGACAAAATTTTGTTATAGATGTATTCATATAAGATATTTATCCCGGAATTATCATAATTTGAAGTGCTTTGTATGTAGAAATGGTGGACATATCAATGTTGGTTGATCTTGGTGCAACCCATTCTTTTGCATCCAGTATTCATATGAAATCTATTGAAGTATATATTAGTACTTTGATGCAAAATATTGTTATTGAAGTTCCCACTAGAGATAGAGTGATAATCATAAATGTTTACAAGGGTTGTGTGATTCATATCAGTGATAGAGAATCTAAAGCTGATTTATTATCTTTGAATATAATATAATTTCATTTAATTTTGAGAATGAATTGGTTGTCGACGTATTACGCTTGGGTTGATTGTTCCAGAAAGAAAGTAGTGTTCAAGATATGGACATGAGGAATTTAACTTTCATGGAGAACATAAGATACTCTTAAACTATCTTATTTTGCTCTGACCACTAGGAGATGGTTGAAGAATGGTTTTGAGGAGTACTTGGCATACATAATGGATTCTAAAAAGGAAAATAGGCTGTTAGAATAAATCTTAGTGGTGAAAGATTATTCTAATGTAATTCTTGATGAGTTGCCTAGTTGTCTCCTAGTAGAGGGATTAAATTCTCTATTGATGTGATACCAGGTTCATCACATATATCCAATAGCACCCTATAGAGTGACACCCACTGAGTTAAGAGAGTTGAAAGTTCAAGAATTTTTAGATAAACAATTTATCAGACCTAATATATTTGGGGAGCCCCTGTGTTGTTCGTGAAGGAGGAAGATGGAACGATGAGATTGTGTATAGACTACAAATAGTTGAATAAGAACAAATATCTTTTACCCAAGATAAATGAATTGTTTGAGCAGTTGCAAGGAGTTAGAGTGTTTTCTAAAATAAACTTGAGATCAGGTTATCAACAGTTAAGGATAAAGGAGGAAGACGTGCCTAAGATTGCTTTTAGGACATGTTATGGTCATAAGTTTCTTGTGATGTCATTTGGATTGACTAATGTTCCAGAAGCATTCATGGACTTGATGAATAAAGTGTTTAAACCGTTTTTTGATAATCTCGTGGTTGTGTTCATTGATAACATCTTGGTGTATTCTAATACTAAGAAAGAGCATGTAAAATATTTAGAAATTTTGTTGGAAATTTTGATGAAAGAGAGATTGTATGCTATGATTTTCTAAATGTGAATTTTGGCTGAATGAGAACTTTCTTGGGGAGTGTGAGAAAAGTTTCCAATTACTAAAGGAGAAATTAACTACAGCTCCAGTATTGGTGCTTCCTTCTGGTGATGAAGAATTTGTGGTGTATAGTAATGCATCCCATCAAGAGTTGGGATGTGTGTTAATGCAACATGAGAACCTAATGGCATGTGCTTCTACGTAATTGAGGAATTATGAGAGAAATTGCCGTACCCATAGCTTAGAATTGGCTGCCATAGTAATTACTTTAAAAGATTGGAGACATCATCTGTGTGGAGCCACTTATGAGATATTCATTGATCATAAGAGTTTAACATACTTACCTACCCAGAGAGAGTTGAATTTGAAGCAAGGATGGTGGATGGAGTTGATTAGTAACTATAATTGTACAATTCCTTATCATCTAGAAAAATGTGAAGGTGGTAGCTGGTGCATTGAGTAAAAAAATCTTTAATAAGATTGTCTGTTATTGAAAGTCATGATGTGTAATCAATGATAGATTTAGAGAGATAAGAATGAAGTTGAATATCAATGATAGAGGATCATGGTTAACGTTGTACAATCATCCATAGTAAAATGCTTTAGAGATGCATGGTAAAGATGAAAAGATAGAAAAGATTAAGCATTGAGTGCTTACTAGAAAGCAATATGAGTTCAAAATTTGAACTGAGGGTATTTTGGTATTGGAACATAGGATTTGTGATCCCAATGATGCGAAGTCGAGAAAAAAGATATTGAAAGAGGTATATGATGATGTATATTCGATGCACCCGAGTAACAATAAGATGTATAGAGGGTTGAGACAGAATTTTTGGTGGTCAAGATTGATGATAGATGTAGCGGAATATATTTCTAGATGTTTGGTTTGTCAGCAAGTGAAGTCAAAGAACAAACATCCGGGAGACTTACCACAGCCTCTTCCTATGCTCGAAGGACCATAGAAAAATATGAGTATAGATTTTATTTCTAGATTTTTCCATACCCAAAGAGGTCACGATACAGCGTAAGTGTAAGTGATAGTAGATAAACTTTCTATGTCATCTCAATTTTTCCAACTAAAACTAATTGAAATCCAAAAAAGTTGGCTGAACTGTATGTAGCTGAAATTGTGAGGTGGTATGGAGTACTATTGAGAATAGTGTCATTTAAAGATGCTAGATTTACATTTTGGTTTTGGAGAGGCTTTCAGAAAGCCATGTGTACACAGTTGCAGTTTATTTCAACTTTTCATCCTCAAATAGTTAAGCGGACAAAAAAGATTATTAGAGTACTAGAAGAAATGTTAAGGACAAATGTGATGAGTTTCTCAGTAAGTTAGGATGTTTACTTGCCATTGATGGAATCTGCTTATAATAATCAACATCAATTTAGTAATGGAATGGCACCGTTTGAGACATTATATGGTAGGAGGTGTAGAACTCGTATATGTTGGGAAGAAATGGGAGAGAGAAATATATCTGGTCTATCAATTATTGAGTTAACAGTTGAGATGATCAAATTGGTTAAAGAGAACCATAAAGCAGCACAGAATAAACCGAATAGCTATGCTAATAATAAAAAAATACCTCTTGAATTTCAAGTAGGTAATTGTGTGTAATTAAAAATATCTCCATGAAAAGGTGTGTTAAGGGTCAAAAAGAAAGAAAAGTTGAGTCTAAGGTAAGCGGGACCCTATGAGGTTATTGAGAAAGTTGGGCTAGTTGTGAATAGCCTGTATTTTTCTCCAGAGTTGAAGCGGGTGACATAACATATTCCATGTTTCACTTTTGCGAAAGTGCTTACTTGATAAATTTCATAATATTTTGAGCTAAGCTATAGAAATTCAGAAAGATTTGGCTTATATACAAGTACTAGTGAAGATTTTAGATAGAAAATAACAAGTCTTGTTTAATAATAAGAAAAAATTCATTAGTTTAAGTTGTGTGGCGGAATAAGGATGTTGAAGAGATTACGTGAAAGTGTTAAACAATTATGAAGAAATATTATTCACATTTGTTTTTGGAGTAAAGTAAGGAAATTTCGGGACGAAATTTTTATTAGGTGGGTAGATTTGTAATACCCGTAATCGTAAAGTAAGAGTAAAGAAGTAATTTAATAAATATGACATAAAATTTAAAATAATATATATATATACGCGAAGGATTTCGTATTGAATAAAATAATTCTTTTGAAAAAAAATATGGACGTGTCCAATCTTAGAGAAAAGGAAAAAGAAAAAAAATGATTTTTTTTTCACTTTTCAAAAAAAAAAAAAGGGAGAAAAACGTGAGGTTTGCATGTAGGACCCTGTGTGGAGCAATTTGGGGGGGGGGGGGAAAGGGAAGGTGCCGAAGAAAATATATATATATATATATATATATATATATATATATATATATATATATATATATAATTTTTGCTTTAATTTTTATTAGCAAATCTTTGGTTTTCTTCTTTCCTCAATTCAAACTATTTTATTTCTCTAAACACTTGGGGACCGAAAGAAAGGTTGAAAGAGAAAAATTTTGAAAGAGTTTACGGGAGAATTTTATAGAGAACCTCAGAAAACTCTAAGAAAAACAGAAAGTAATAATGTGAAGTTTATTTTTTGAAATTTAGTATACATGAAATTTCACGGAATTCAAAGTGAGAATTTTCAATGGGTGTGAATTATGAAGAATTGAAGAATAAATTAGAAATTTCAATATAAATATTATGTCAGGTGTTGACGATCAGCAACCGGGAGAAATTGTTGAGATGAGAAGGAAAGGCAAGGAGGTGATCTACGGGTAGCTCTAAGTGGTACGTGGTGAGTTAGATTTACTTAAAGTAATCAAGATAAATATGAAATATATAGTGATAATATTAGAATAAATCATTAACTTATGATTTGGTGATAGATGAAAGTTGGTTAATATGTGTGATAGGAATTGTGGATGTGTAGAGAATTATTTTTATGAGAAATAATATTTTTGTAATAATGAGTTGTTTTAATAATAAAAGCGATAAGTAAAATTCTTTATGAGCTATGGTTGATGTTTTGATATGATTTAAGAAGAGATGAAATTTAGTGGATATTGACAAGCTATGATTGATGATTTGGTGTGATATATGAGGATAAGAAATTAGTGAAATTTATCAAGTAGAAATTTGATGAAAGACAGGATAGCTAAATTAAATATTTAAATTCATGTTGTTTTTATATTATTGTTCATATGCATATTTCATATTATTGTTCATATGCATGTGTATAAAATAAAAGAACCGGGAGGGGATCGATCTAATTGAAAAACCGTGACAGCTAGTATATGCTAGAAATAAAGTAAAACCGTGATAGCTGGTATATGCTGGAAATGAAATAACTGGGAGGGGGCCTGTAACGACCCATCCCGGATTGGCCACCCCCAAGACAGTGTCATCATATTTTGAGAATCTCAACACGACACATATATGCAACAATAAAATAATACCCACCGAAATTTTTATTTTAATCCTCAACCCTCAATAATGGAGGTACTTAAATATGATATTAACTTACATATAATATACAACGTAAGATGTATGAATATTTACAAATATTTATTTTATTTTCTCACTAGTCTGAGGATATTGACACATATGTGGCTTACAAAAATCGAATTTGTCTGACTTTTGACCCACTAGATTACTTGTCATGTCTGCTACTTGAAATCATTGTACAATGAGGGATGAGTTTCACAAGCTCAGTGAAGTAAATTTACTAAAAGTGCTCATTTATATAAACAGTCTTTTAATATTTAAATAAATTTATATCTCATATATTTGATACTAACACTTTACTATCACTACACATATCATCATATCCATTCTCTATCAATATCTTCCTCTTATTTATTGATTCACTTTAAGATAATCAATTCTGTCAAAATTACCTCGTAATGAGGTTCACATCATAAAGTCTACTATTTAGATGGTTTTTATCACCATAACTGTCTCTCTTTGTGAGACTCATCCCTCTATAAATAATTTCACCATACTATATCACACATCAGCATTTCAATAATGCAAGCAATAATTTAAAACAGATGGAATGCATGAATGATTATGATGGGAACGTCTTTCCACTTGTCGACATGTTGTTATTATCTTAGACAGGCTGCCTTCCTAGTTCTTTCATTCTCATTTAGACCAGTTGCCTTCTCGGTTCTTTAATTCTTATAAGACCGGCTGCCTTCCCGGTTCTTTCAGCTTGTCCCGGCTGTCATGAAATTCATTTCTAGCATATACTAGCTGGCACAGTTTTTCAATTAGACCGATTGCCTTCCCGGTTCTTTTCTTTCTCATTTAATGCATATGCATATGAGCAATGATAAGAAATATGCATATATACAGTAATATAAAAACAACATATAAATTCAAAATGCTTAAATTGACTATTCTTATTATTCTCGAATTTATAAAACAATAATTCCACTAAATTCTTCTTATTCCCAAATCACATCAAATAATCCATCAAAGCATTGTCAAGATCCACTAAATTTCATCCCAAATCATATCAAATCATCCATCAAAGCTTGTCAAGATCCACTAAAATTCATCTCATCATAATTCGTATTAAAACATCAAGAATTTCACTTATCGCTTTGGTTATTAAATCAACTTATTATTCCAAAAAATATTATTTCTCTCCTAATAATTTTCTACATGTTCAAAATTCATATCATAATTATCAACCAAATCTTTATCTATCACAACAACATAAGCTAATAATTTATTTTAATATTATCACTAAATTTTTCATTTTTATTTAGACTACTTAAAGTAAATCCAACTCACCAGGTAGCACTTAAAGTTACCCGTGGATCACCTCCTTGCCTTTCTCGTTCTTTTCCAAAACTTCCCCCGATTGTTGACTACCACCACCTGACAAAATATTTGTATTCAATTTCTAATTATTTCTTCATTTCTTCATAAGCCACACCCTTTGAAAATTCCCACTTTGAATTTGGAGAATTTCATAAATGCTAAAAATTTAAAAATAAACATTATATTATTACCTTCTGCTTTTCTAACAACTATTCTAGATTCTCTACAGAATTTCACCATAACCTCTTCAAAATTTTGCTGTTTCAACCTTCATTTGAGCTCCCAAATGTTTTAAGAAAACAAATGAATTACATGAAGCTAAACGAAATCCCTTCGTGTAACTTGCCTGAACCTATTGCACTTATAATGAAAGCTTGGGCTGAAAACTTCAGCAGCCCTCCCTCCAAAAGTCTCCACAATCTCCAAGTTGTGGAGATGTGTGAGGCATTTACAAATGCCTTATGAAATTGGCAGAGCAGGTATTACACCTACTGCCCACGTTTTTGAATTCGTAAGCCTTCTGAAAATTGGTAGCAGGTATTAAGTCTGCTGCCCACCCTTTTTGACTTTTTTTAAAAACTTTTTTTAACTTATAATTTTTTTTCTTTTCTGTTGCTCCCTAGGACATTCTAAATGTTTTTTTCTTTTTTTTAATGACGTCCACGTCCTAGATTTTTTTTAAACTTTTCACATTTCAAAATATCTATATTATTTTAACTTTTTGACACATTCATTAAAGTACTTATTTACCCTTACTTTATAATACGGGTATTACAATTCTACCCACCTTACAAAAATTTCGGCTCCGAAATTTCCTTACCTATAATCAAGAAAAGAGTTGGGGGAAATCATTTCTCATTCTTGCTTCGTGCTCCCAAGTGACTACTTCGACATCTCCATTTTGCCATAATATTTGAATCAAAAGAATGACTTTATTGCGCAAGACTTGATCCTTTCTGTCTAGTATTCTGACTGGTACTAGCATAAAAGTCAAATCTTTCTGAATTTCTATCGCCTGATTCGAGATATTATGGGACTCATCGTGCAATTACTTCCTTAGTAGAGACACATGAAAAACATTATGTGATTGCTTTAATTCTGGAGGCAAATCCAAAGATATGCTACGGGCCCAATTCTCTCAATCACTTCATAGGGCCCTATAAATCTCGAGCTCAACTTTCCCTTCTTTTTAAACCTCAACACTCCCTTCCACAGAGATATCTTCAAAAATACTCAATCACCAACTGGGAACTCGAGAGGTCATCTTCTTTTATCAACATATCCTTTCTGTCTGTTCTGAGTTGCTCTGAGGTTCTCCCTAACCAGTTTGATCCTCTCAGTAGTCAAGTCTATCATTTCTGGGCCATATATCTTTCTCTCTCCAACTTTTTCCCAGTATACTAGAGTTTTACACCTTCTACTATATAAAGCCTCGAAGGGTGCCATCCCAGTACTAGTTTGATACTGATTATTGTATGCAAACTTGATCAAAGGCAAATAAGCATCCCAGCTCAATGGGAAACTCAGTACATTTGCCCTCAGCATATCTTCTAATATTTTGATGATTCTCTCTGTCTACCCATCAGTTTGTGGATGAAAAGCTGTACTAAACTGTAATTGCGTACCCATAGCTTCTTGAAAACCCCTTCAAAATCTAGAGGTAAATCTAGAATCTCTATCTGATATGATACTCAAGGGTACTCCATGTAATTTTACTATCTCTGCTACATACAACTCAACCAACTTTTTCGGACTCCAAGTAGTTTTAATACGAAGAAAATATGAAGACTTAGAAAGTCTATCCACTATAACCCATACAGCATCATGCCCTCTCTGGGTACGGGGAAAACCAGAGACAAAATTCATACTCATATTTTCCCATGGCCACTCAGGTACTGGAAGAGGTTGTAATAAACCTGCTGGATGTCTATTCTCAGACTTTACCTGTTGACAAGTCAAACATCTAGCTACATCCTTCTTCATCCCTAACCACTAGTAATGTTTCAACCCCTTGTACATCTTATTATTAGCTGGGTGCATGGAATATGTAGAATAATGAGCCTCCCTTAGTATCTCCTTTCTAATCTCCACATAATTGGGAACACAAACTCTATACCCCAATGCTACCATACCATCTTCTCTAATTCTAAACTCAGTCGGCTTCTTACTCAACACTTACTGCTTAATTTTCTCAATTCCTTCATCTTTACCCTGCAGCTGTAATAAACGATCAATAATAGGAGATTGTATCACCATATTTTCCATTAATACTCCTCTACCATTGACATTCAATTGCATTAATTTTCTTCTTAATTCTATCATCAGACTAGTATTATGACTCCCAATAGCAGCTAATCTCCCTGTAGCCTTTCTGCTTAATGCATCAGCTACTACATTAGTCTTTCCTGGATAATAGTGAATTGTACAGTCATAATCACAAATCAATTCCATCCACCTTATCTGCCTCAAATTCAACTCCTTCTGGGTTGGTAAATGTGTCAAGCTTTTATGATCAGTAAAAATTTCACACTTGGCTCCATATAGATGGTGGCTCCAAATCTTCAAAGCAAAAACTATGGCAACCAATTCTAAATCATGGGTCGGGTAATTCCTGTCATGGTTTTTTAGTTGCCTAGATGCATAACCTATAACTCTCACATGTTGCATCAACACACATCCCAACCCCTGATGTAACGCATCACTATAAACCACAAATCCTTCATCACCAGAAGGAAGCACTAATACTGAGGCAGTAGTCAGTTTTTCTTTTAACAATTGGAAACTTGTCTCATATTCCTTTGACCACCTAAACTTCACATCCTTCCTGATCAATTTAGTCAAAGGTCCAGCAATCATAGAAAATTTTTGAATAAATCTTCTATAATAACCAGCCAATCCCAAAAAGCTTCTAATTTCAGTTACACTTGTGAGTCTTTCCCAATTCAACACTGCTTTTACTTTTTGTGGGTTAACTGCTATCCCCTCTCCCGACACAACATGCCCCAAGAAAGATGTCTCGTTCAACTAAAACTCACATTTAGAGAACTTCGCATATAATTTCTCTTTCCTCAGAATTTCCAATACTATCTCCAAATGTCACATATGCTCCTTTCCATTATTGGAATATACGAAAATATTATCAATAAACACAATTACAAATCTGTCCAAGAATGGTTTAAACACCTGATTCATACGGTCCATAAATGCTGTAGGAGCATTGGTCAACCCAAAAGGCATCACTAAGAACTCATAATGGCTATATCGTGTCCTAAAAGCAGTTTTAGGCACATCCCCCTCCTTTATCCTCAATTGATGATAACTCGACCTCAGGTCTATCTTAGAAAACACTCTAGCTCCCTGTAACTGCTCGAATAAATCATCTATCATGGGCAAAGGATATCTATTCTTGATGGTGATCTTATTAAACTATCTATAATCAACACACAACCTCAATGTCCCATCCTTCTTCTTGACAAATAACACAGGGGCTCCCCAGGGTGACGCACTAGGTCGGATAAACTGTTTATCTAGCAACTCCTATAGCTAAACTTTCAACTCTCTCAATTCAGTTGGGGAAATTCTATAAGGTGCTATGGATATGGGTGCTAATCTTAGAATCACTTCAATAGAAAATTCAATCTCCCTATTGGGAGGCAACCCAGACAATTCCTCAGGGAATACATCAGAAAAATCTTTTACCACTAAGATTTCTTCTAACTTCCTATTCTCTTTGCTAGAATCCACCACATATGCCAAATACCCCTCACAACCCTTTCTCAACCATTTACTAGCAGTTAAGGCAGAAATAAGACAATTAGCAAGTATCTTACGTTCTCTCTGAAAATTAAACTCCTCCTGCCCGGGTATTTTAAACACCACATTTTTTCTAAAACAATCTATCCAAGCATGATACATAGATAACCAATTCATCCCCAAAATTAAATCAAAATCTGTCATATCTAAAGGTAATAAATCAACTTCAAAATCTCTATTAGCCATATTAATCACACATCTTCGATATATTGTTATAGTAATAACCCTATCTCCAGTAGGAATATCTCCAGTAGGAACCTCACCAATAATTGCATGCATCAAAGGACTAGCATTATCATCAATTGATTTCATATAACTACTAGATACAAAAGAATAGGTTGCACCAGGATCAATTAATAATCTAGCAAGCCTACCAAGGATAAAGATCATACCCATAACAACATCAGGAGTGGCTTGTGCATCTTGTTGGGTCAAAGCATAAACTCTACCATCTCTAGACTGAATCTGACTACCACATCTTCGCTCTGCTACTGATCCTTGACCTCTGCCCTGCACACCTCCTGATCCACCATCTCTCTTCATCGATCTCCTCCCAACACTTACGTCAGCAGATTTTCTCCCTGGACAATCTACAGCAACATATCATCCCTTACTACATACAAAGCATATCTGTGTAGGGCAGTTCCGAGCTAAATGCCTCATCTGATTACATTTAAAGCAAACCCTTGACTCTCGGTCATACATCAGATTACCACTTCCCCTTGGTGGTATATTTATTCCTCTACCATATCTCTCAATTCCCATAGTTTACCTTCCAAATCAAGGGGTCCCACTGGTATTACTCTGAGCTACAGAAGCAACAGATCCTGCTTGCCTCTGACTTTGCCCTACAGTTCTTTATGACAAGGAATGCCCCATCTGGGGTGGTCTGCTGCCCTGTACACCTATACTGCTACCACCTCTAGATCCCTCAAATCTAGACCTCTTCAATCAATCCTTCATACTTTTAAACTCCATTAAATCCTTCTCAATCTGTAATGCTTTATCCACCAGTACAACATAATTTTCTACGCCCATGTAAGAGAGTTAAGATCGAATTTCGTAGTGTAACCCGTCTAAAAATCTCTTACATTTTCTCTCATCTGTATTCACTAACTCAGGTAAAAATCTTGATAGAACTATAAATCTACTATCATACTCCACCACAGATAAGGTATTTTGACTTAAGTGAATAAAATCTCTCTTGCTGGGTTTGAAATGTATCTGGAAAATATTTCACAAAGAACTCATCTGTTGACCCTCACCTGAATTTTAATGATGACAAAACACAACTCTTAATATACTAACGATGCTATCTAAGTGTATTAAACAATAAGAGCATTCAACCAAGGATCAAAGAGTAAGAACTCAACCCGAATCAAACATCAAGTGAAGACAGAAGAACTAGAATAGGTCTATAGTATTAAATCAAGTTGTAAGTCTCACTTGTTCAGGTAATTAGCTTGTCCAATGGCTCGTTTTGAAAAAACCATTTTAACATAACTTTTTAAACAAATACTTTTAAAGTTAAAATCTATTCAACACATGAAAACTGGGTTGTTAAAGCAATCTAGTCGACTGGGTACTTATACTAGTCTTCTGGTATAAATGTCAGTGTATTCCTAGTCAACTGGATATTTCATACCAGTCAACTGGTGTTTTGGTCAGAGACTTCCCAGTCGACTGGTAATCTAGACAGAAAGCTTCCAATCGACTGGTACCTTCAATAGCCTTAAAAATGAGATTTTTAAAGTGGACCCAGTTGACTGGTATTAAGACCCAGTCGACTAGTAATTGATAGAAGCTTAAATATTCATATTTAAGCCCATTAATTTATAATTATTAAGCTCTTAGTTCGCGTATTTTATTCCATTTTACTTTATTTTTGTGTTTTTTGTGTTTTTATAGGTTTTTGGAAGAAATGAAGCATTTTGGAACTCAAAGAGCAAAACTGGAACTGGGAGCTACAGAAGAGTGCGATCTAGCGCACAAGCACTCGTGCGCACAAGGAGAAGACTCAAGCGCAACCTTGCGCTCGAGTGCAAACTCATGCGATCGAGCGCACATACATCAGTGAAACATCAAAACGGCAGTTCTTATTTTGGAAAGTAGGGTTAGAGTCCTGTTTTGGAAATTAGGGTTTCCAAGTGTCCTTAGAACCCTATAAATAGGCTTGTAAAACATAGAAATAGTATCTCCCTTTGGAGGAGTAGATATCCCTTTTGAGGAGCAGATCTTCCTTTTAGTTTAGTTTTTGTTCGGGGAGGCCGGAGGCTAGATGAGCTCGGAGGAGAGATTGTGGAGACGAATTGACGACTCTCCTCCATAGTGTTTTCGGGTTTTTTCCTTCATTTTTATTTTATTTTATGACATTGTTTAGCATCACAACTATGTGTAACTAATTTTCTAGTAAGGGTTTGGTTGAAGCCCTAATTATGTTTACTCAATATTTCAGTATTGGCGCCTTTGCGATATTTGTGTTGTGATGCTTAACTTGATTAATGTCTGTTTTTATTTAAATTCCTCATATGTGTTTGTTGATCAATATATGCATATGGTATGGATTAGTTAGTTGAATCAATTTGGATGACCAAGTCTTGGGTTCAATAATAGTAACAAAAGATATCCACGCCAGATTCTTTGGTTAATCAACATGGGAAACTAGGAGTAGATACCATGCCCTAGGTCTTGTGTGGTTGTCGATTTCCACAGATCTTATGTTCTTTTAAGGAATAACTCAGTATACACCATGTTGAATCCCTTAAGAAAGAAAAGAGTTAGAATAGATACCATGCCTAACTCGTTTCTTAGGAAAATCAATAGCTTAAGGAGTAGATATCATGCTCTTAGGTTAACAACCATTAGGTATTCATGACATGAGTAAAGCATTGACATACTATTTTGTTGTGGTAGCATGATTAGTGGTGGATATCAATTCCCTACACCTTTATCTTTAATAAATTCCAACTCAATATTTATTTCTCTTATTTTTATTTTATTATTGGAAACTAATTCTAAAACGAAATTCACCAATCGCTGTGGAAATGATCTCGCACTTGCATACTATGCTACTATTGACCTTGTGCACTTGCAAGTAAAACAAGTTCGATTATTTGCTTATTTATTTAGGTAGATAATTGAGCAACAAGTTTTTTGTGCCGTTGCCGGGGATTGCGCTAAATTTCTTTTTAGAATTATTTTCGTTAGTAATTTTTATTTTTTCTGTTATATTTATATTTTCTTTATCAAACAATCTTAATTTTTTTTTTCATCTTTTCGTTTTTTTTTTTTTTGTTCACGTGTGCAGCAGAGGAGTTTCTGTCCTCATTGCGATCGAGCGCACTAGTTTAGTGTTCGAGTGCAGGAAGAACAGCAATCGAGTGCAAAAGGTCCAGAGAGTACCCGAGCAGCAAAACTGAAACTGCTGCACTGAAGCGGTTCAACTGATTCATGCACAGGCTTCGATCCAGAAATCCAACCTTCTTTCCACTCAATACAGAGCAAGGAGTAAAGAGCAAGGACATATATGAAGTGAACTTAAATGGTGGATTTCCAAATTGATTGGTTGTTATGGAAAGAAAGATAGATATGCTTGTAAAAGCCATGACTGTGCAGAACGTCTCGCCTAGTCCACGAGCCAAACAACTCCAGGTATGTGCTATATGTTCTCATTTTGATCACACTACTGACACTTGCCCTTTGTATTCATCTGCAGATCAAGAGCAAGCAAATTATGTGGGACCGAACAACTACAACATATATGCAAATACCTATAATCCTGGATGACGAAACCACCCCAACCTCTCATGGAGTAGTAATCAAAATGCCTTGAACCTTCAAAGATAGCAAAGAAACTCCCAACAAGCAGCTCAAATAGTTCTGGAATCAAATGAGAGTGACCTAGAGAGTTTTGTGATGCAATAGGCAACTCAGCAACAACAATTGATGGCTTCACAAGAACAGTTCATAGCAGAAACAAGACAATTTCGGATTGTGCAAAGACAAATCACTACAAAGCATGAGAAAACCATTCAAAGACTAGAAGTACAAGTGGGGCAATTGGATAAGGAGCTAAGTGAAAGAAAACAGGGAGAATTTCCAGCCCAAACAACACCCACTTTAGGTGTTGTTGAGCAAGCTTTTCAGTTCCATCATATTGATCCATTGGAGACCACCCCTACCCTTAGTTTCACAAGATAAAATACAAAGCCAGCATCTGAGGATGTTACTGATGACATCATTGAAACTGTGCACCTCCTTGAGGCCACTCTAAAGCATCCAAGTAAGTACACCGATCCATTTAACACTTTTGTGCCTTATAATACTACTTTTTTCCCTTTTATTGTCCAGGTACCAAATTCAGAGTTGAAGCAATTGCCGAAGCATTTGACTTATGCTTATATGGGAGAGAATAAAACATTACCTGTGCTAGTTGCTACCAATCTTAGTTTTGGGGAAGAATAAAGCTTGGTCCGGCTGAAGATGTTAAACTTAGCGCTCAGGGGAGGCACCCCACAGTTTATCCTTTTATTTTTATTGTTTTTCATATTTATTGTTATTTATTTATTTTTTATACTTTTTGTTTTCCCGTATTACGTTAGTTTTTCCTTTTTTTTAGGGACAATGTATGCATCCGTTCAAGTTTAGGGGTGTGCTATGAGCCATGCCGGCCCAGCTAGTTCTCCATCTCCCAGGTCAGATCTTTCCATGTTATTCACACATTGGGGACAATGCATAATTTAAGTTTGGGGGTATGGGAGACACATTCACACACTTGTCCTAGTTTTTTTCAAAAGATAAATGCATATTCATATTATGTTGAAATTTTTTGTTGATCTAAACGAATACTGTGATATGATTTCATCAGTGAGCTTAAAATCCTAAACATATTAGCTGATAATAGAGTTTTAAGGTGTAGTTACCTACTTTTGGCATTTAAGAATTTACAAGTTTGATCTAAATCTGACACGAGCACAGTAGCACATAATTATGTGGGGTATGACGTATAATTTTTATGTATATGTTTCCATGACCTAACTGTAATCGGATAACTTGTTCGAATAACACTTTGGCATAGAAAAATAGAGAAGAATGTTATTATGCAAAAAAAAAAGAAAATAAAATGCTCCTAATGATCATTAAATATATTTTCCACTGAGTAACTGGACTTTTTGCCTCAGTAAGCAGTGAGTGTTCACGTCAAAAGGTGGGAATGATGCATATAATGATCATTAAATAAAGTTTCCATTGAGTAACTGGACCTCTTGCCTCAGTAAGCAGTGAGTGTTCACGTCAAAAGGTGGAGATTTTGCTTGGAAGCATTAAGACCAGTTAGTTTCGCAACCTTTTTGACTCGAGTTAGTAAGTTCTTAGAGGTGTCTTTACACTTAATGCCTTAAAACCATCTGGTTTGGGAGTCATTGGCTAAACACTCGCTATATGGGTCAATTAGAAAGCTTAATGGAACTCAACATGGCAAAAAACTCATGATAAAAGAAAAAGAAAAGAAATAAAACTATGTCATTATTGTTCATTTTGATAGGGAATTCAATGAATGTTAAGACACTGAAACACTACACAATGGAATCATTTGGAAGCTTCATCTTTTATGTGCTAGTTCACCATACACTGATTCAGACTTTTGATGCCTTAGCCAGCCTCTTGTAAGTAATTAAAAATTTAAAACTCCTATTCATTGCGAAGATGGGTTTGTACTTTAAGCTTGCTCATGAATAAATATCACGGTTTATGGGACACTTAAATTTTTGGATATCATGAATGATGGATTTATCTTTGCATCTTTGTTTTTCATTTAGTTTTTAGTTTCGTATTGCTAAGGGACTAGCAATATGTAAGTTTGGGGGTGTGATAGGAGCTTAAATATTCATATTTAAGCCCCTTAATTTACATTTGTTAAGCTCTTAGTTCGCGTATTTTATTCTATTTTACTTCCTTTTTTTGTGTTTTCTGTGTTTTTATAGGTTTTTGGAAGAAATGAAGCATTTTGGAACTCAAAGAGCAAAACTGGAACTGGGAGCTACAGAAGAGTGCGATCGAGCGCAGAAGCCCTCGTGCGCACACGCATCAGTGAAACATCAAAATGACCGTTCCTATTTTGGAAAGTAGGGTTAAAGTCATGTTTCGGAAATTAGGGTTTCCAAGTGTCCTTAGAACCCTATAAATAGGCTTGTAAAACAAAGAAACAGTATCTCATTTTGGAGGAACAGATCTCCCTTTTGAGGAGCAGATCTCCCTTTTAGTTTAGTTTTTGTTCAGGGAGGCCGGAGGCCGGACGAGCCCGGAGGAGAGATTGTGGAGACGAATTGACGACTCTTCTCCATAGTGTTTTCGGGTTTCTTCTTTCCTTTTTATTTTATTTTATGATGTTGTTTAGCATCACAACTATGTGTAACTAATTTTCTAGTAAGGGCTTGGTTGAAGCCCTAATTATGTTTACTCAATAATTCAGTATTGGCGCTTTTGCGATATTTGTGTTGTGATGCTTAACTTGATTAATGCATGTTTTTATTTAAATTCTTCATATGTGTTTGCTGATCAATATATGCATGTGGTATGAATTAGTTAGTTGAATCAATTTGGATGACCGAGTCTTGGGTTCAACAATAGTAACAAAAGATATCCACGCCGGATTCTTAGGTTAATCAACATGGGAAACCGGGAGTAGATACCATGCCATAGGTCTCGTGTGGTTGTCGATTTCCATAGATCTTATGCTCTCTTAAGGAACAACTCAGTATACACCATGCTGAATCCCTTAAAAAAGAAAAGAGTTAAAGTAGATATCATGCCTAACTCGTTGCTTAGGGAAATCAATAGCTTAAGTAGTAGATACCATGCCCTTAGGTTGACAACAATTAGTTATTCATGATATGAGTAAAGCATTGGCATACTGTTTTGTTGTGGTAGCATGATTAGTGGTGGATATCAAGTCCCTATCCTTTATCTTTAATAAATTCCAACTCAATATTTATTTCTCTTATTTTTATTTTATTATTGCGAAACTAATTCTAAAATGAAATTCACCAATCCCTGTGGAAATGATCTCGCACTTGCACATTATGCCACTGCAAACCTTGTGCACTTGTAAGTAAAACAAGTTCGATTATTTGCTTATTTCTTTAGGTAGATAATCGCACAACAGTAATTCGAAAAATAAAAGCGTACCAAATTAATTCAGAACGGAAATATTTCATCAAGGCTATTTAAACCTACACTACTGAGCATTTCAAGCAGAGTAATAGACATTCAAACAAGTTTTCACTCATTGATACTCAAAAAGCTTTGAAAAATAGATTGTTGAGCCATTCTTCAAGCTTTACCTTGAAAGAGAGATATTATTCAGTTGTATAAGCTTCTATTGTTGTCTCTATACTGTTTTCTTTACATTATTTATTGTAAAGGGATTTGCTTCCAAAAGGAAAGGGTTTTTCTTCCGAGAGGAAGGGGTTTGCTTTCGAGAGGAAGGGATTATAAGGTTTGTGCAACACCCGTGAAGTTTCATGACTAAGTTTCTTAGTGGAGTACTTCAAAGAGGTTCCTTGAAGAGAGTGGACGTAGGGTCGGAACGATTTCGATATTGCCGAACCACTATAAACTGAGTTTGCATCCTCTATTCCTTAATCTCTTCATTTACAGCACATATTACTTGTTATATGCTTGTTGTGTCATTTGTTTTAATAAACTTGTGTTTTAATCCACAAAAAAATTTAAAACCCAATTCATCCCCCCCTCTTGGGTTGAAACCTCAGTCTACAATTGGTATCAGAGCCTTGTTCTCAATTTTAGGCTTAATATCTCTGAGTTGATCCGATGGCAGCAAATATCTATTATGAGGGACACTCATATACTAGACCTCCCTTGTTCAATGGCTCCAACTATAACTATTGGAAAAATAGAATGAAAATCTTTGTTGAAAGACAAGATTATAATCTATGGAGAGTCATTGAAGAGGGACCTAGAATTCCATCAAAGGAAATCACTATTGGAGATACCATTCATACAATGCCTATACTCAAAACTGAGTACAATGAGGAGGATTGTAGAATGATGTCCTTCAATAGTAGAGCAATAAGTATTTTACATTGTGCTTTAGATATATCTGAATACAAATCTCTGCATGTGTTTTAGTTAAGGAAATATGGGATAAATTACAAGTGACATATGAAGGAACTAGTGAGGTTAAAAAATCAAAAATCTATATGCTAGTATCTGTATATGAATCTTTTAGAATGTCTCCTAATGAAACAATTTCTCAAATGCACTCACGTTTCACAACTATTGTTAATGGTTTGAAGCTTCTTGGTAGGAACATTGAGAAATTTGAATTGACAAGAAAAATCTTAAGGTCTTTGCCATCCACATGGAAAGCAAAGAATACGGCTATTCAGGAAGCCAAAGATCTTGACAAACTTGATGTTGAGACACTCCTTAGGTCATTGTTGACATATGAATGAAAGAAATGAATCTCATTGTCAATGATAATGAGAAGAAGAAAAAGGTGATTGCTCTCAAAGCCTCCACAAGCAACAAAAAAGAAAAATCGGAAGAAGAGGAGTAGAACAGCGAAGAAGACGGTGAAATGGCCTTAATCACCAAATGGTTTCATAGATTCTTGAAGAAAAGCAAGAAACCATACACTAAGGATCCCATTTCAAAAAGGGAACCACTTATGTGCTATGGATGCAAGAAGTTCGGTCATATCAAGGCCGATTGTATAGCAACGAGCAAACCATACAAGAGCTTCAAGAAGAAGGCTATGATTGTAACCACTTGGAGTGATGACGAAGAAGAAAAAGAATCCTCGGATAAAGAAGTCGGATATAAGGAAATTGCCAACCTATGCCTTATGGCAATTGATGATGAAAATGAAGTATTATCTTTTCCCTCTTCTAAAAATAACATTGTGAGTAGTAGTGAAGAATTGTTAGAAGTTATAAATGAAATGCCTGATGAATTGAAGAAATTCAATTCTAGGAACTCTACTCTTAAGAAAAAGGTGTCAACCCTTTCTAAGGAGATGATAAGTCTAAGAGAAGATAAAGAAAAATTATCTTCATTGCTGTATGACGCTTCTCAAGACTTCCTCAAAGATAAAAATGTGAATTTAAAGAAGAAGATATTAGAATTGAATGGTACTATATCTAGACTCATGCTTGGTAAAGAAAAGCCTGATGAGGTGCTTTCTTGCCAAAGATTAAGTGGAGGAAAATCTGGTTTAGGATACTCTCCATTAGGCAAGCAAAAATTAAAAGAGGGCTTATTCATGAAAGCTTCATGTGTAAATGAAGCCTCTACTTCTAAGGTTAAAATCACACCCCCATTGAATGATAACATGTCTAGAAATACTAATTCTAATGCTAATACAAGATTAAAGAATCCTAGAAATACTCATGCTTACATGTATGCTCATTCAAGGAATGCTTATGCACATGTTTGGAATAATCATAATGTGCATCCTTGGAACAACTTGTATACCCAAGACTTGCACACTGCACAAGCATATCCTAGGAATTACTAGCATAATTATTCTAGAAATAATATGCATACTCATGATAATGCAAGCATGTATCCTAGGAATCATCATCATACATTTTCTGGAAATGATATGTATATTCATATTCCTTATAATAGAAACATGTATCCTAAGAACTTACATCCTAAGCATTATAGGCATGCACAACTAAAAAATTCTAGAAATTTCAATAACTATAATCCTAGGATTGTGCATCATCAACATGTCTATAGATCACCATACACTGTTAAGAAAGTATGGGTCCCAAAAGGAACTGTATTTTCAAGGACTAACCCTAAAGGACCCAAGAAATTTTGGATACCTAAAAATACCATTTGTATCCATGTGTGATGTAGATATGTCTCCACACCAAGGAAAAGGGTAACTGTTGGTACCTTGATAGTGGATGCTCAAAACACATGACCGGTAATAAAAGTGTATTCAAAGAGCTAACTCTAAGAGATGGTGGACTTGTCACCATTGGAGACAACACAAAATTAAAGATCATTGGGCATGGAAAAGTTGGTAATGATTTCTCAACCATAGATAATGTATTGCTAGTACAAGGCCTTAAGCCAAATTTACTAAATATTAGTCAACCTTGTGACAAAGGCAATAAAGTTACATTTGAAACCTCTTATTGTCTAGTTATAGACATCAAGAGTAACAAGATTAAATTTGTTGTCCATAGACATGAAAATATCTATATAGTTGACTTGAAATCTTTGCATTCTGAAAATGAAAAATGTTTTCCTGCCATTAGTGAAAATCCATGGCTATGGCATAGAAGGTTTGGTCATGTGAACATAAACTTGCTGAAAATCATTTCAAGAAAAGATTTAGTCATTGGAATTCCCAAAATCAATTTTGAAAAAGACAAAGTATGTGATGCATGTCAAATGGGAAAACAAACTAGGATTTCTTTTAAATCAAAGAATGTAGTCTCAACTACTAGACCTTTGAAACTTTTGCATATGGACTTATTTGGTCCAATAAGTACCATTAGTCTAGGTGGCCATCAATATGCTCTTGTTATTGTTGATGACTATTCAAGATATACCTTTGTTATTTTTATTGCTTACAAGGATGAAGCTTCCAAAGGATTTGAAAACTTTTGCAAAAAGGTTCAAAATGAAAAAAAGGAATTTGTATTTCAAGCATTAGAAGTGATCATGGAAAAGAATTTGAAAACCAAAGTTTTTCACAATTTTGTGATGAAAATTGAATTGATCACAACTTTTCAGCCCCTAGAACTCCTCAAAAAAATGGAGTTGTTGAGAGGAAAAATAGAGTTCTAGAAGAATTTTCAAGAACAATGCTTCGTGAAAATAATTTACCAAAATACTTTTGGGCTGAAGCGTTAAACACCTCTAGCTATATCTTAAATAGAATTTTAATTAGGCCTATGCTTGACAAAACTCCATATGATTGGATAATTGTAATGCAAGAAGAAATAAATCAATTTGAAAGGAACAATGTATGAAATCTAGTTCCTAGACCTAAGAATCATACAATAATTAGAACTAAATGGGTATTTAGAAATCAGATGGATGAAAATAGAATAGTAACTAGAAAAAAGGCTAGACTAGTTGCTAAAGGATATAATCAAGAAGAAGGAATAGACTTTGATGAGACCTATGCTCCTGTAGCTAGATTAGAAGCTATTCGAATGTTGTTGGCCTTTGCATGTTTTAATAAGTTTAAGTTATAAAAGTGCCTTCTTAAATGGATTTATAGATGAAGAGGTTTATGTTGAACAACCTATTGAATTTGAAAATCCTAGTCTTCCAAATCATGTCTACAAGCTTTCTAAGGCTCCATATGGGTTGAAGCAAGCTCCAAGGGCATGGTATGACACTTTGCTAGTCCAAATATATGTTGATGATATTATATTTGGTGCTACTAATGAATCCATGTGTCAAGAGTTTGCCAAGTGCATGCAAGGTGAATTTGAAATGAGCATGATGAGAGAGCTTACCTACCTCTTTGGACTTCAAATAAAACAACTAAAAGGAGGCATCTTCATCAATCAATCAAAGTACAGTAAGGATATACTAAAGAGGTTCAGGATGGAAAGCTCAAAGCTAATTGGAACACCTATGAGCACCTCGACAAAGCTTGATCTTGATGAAGGAGGTAAATGTGTAGATACTAAATATTATAGAAGCATGATAGGAGCTTTGCTTTATTTGACTGCAAGTAGACCTGATATAGTGTTCAGTGTATGCATGTGTGCTAGATTTCAAGCTAATCCTAAGGAATCACATGTAGTTGCAGTAAAAAAATCCTTAGATATCTAAAAGGAACTCAAACTATAGGATTATGGTACTCTAGAGATTCATCTTTTGAGCTTGTAGGATATTCAGATGCTGATTTTGCTGGATGTAGGTTAGATAGAAAAAGCACAAGTGGAACATACCAATTCTTAGGTGCAATGTTAACCTCTTGGTTTTCCAAGAAACAAAACTCAGTTGCACTATCAACCGCCGAGGCGGAATATGTAGCAACTGAAAGTTGTTGAGCTCAAGTATTATGGATGAAACAACAACTAGAAGACTATGGCATGATCTTTAAAAGTATCCCAATTCATTGTGATAATACTAGTGCTATCAACCTAACCAAGAACCCTATTCAGCACTCTAGAACTAAACATATAGAAATTAGACATCATTTCTTAAGAGACCATGCTCAAAAAGGTGATATAAGACTAGAATTCATACCATCAGAAGATCAAATAGCTGACATTCTTACAAAACCTCTAAGTGAAGCTAGCTTCTGTAAAATTATACTATTAATGGGATTATTGGACTATGATAAACTGAATGTCTAATTGCTTCATCATTCATCATTATGCATATTTAACATCTAGTGAATGAGTATTAATCATTGTTTGATATTTCTCTCACACAAGATGGCATAGATAAACAAATTTCGTGCTAAGACTCAAAACTAATAAGTTTCTCAAAGAGTCCAGTCGACTAGTAAGTCTATCCCAGTTGACTGGAAAGTCACTGCTTATTTTCTTAGTCGACTGGTAAGTCAATACCAATCGACTAGTTCAACTAAACCTTATTTGGAGCCAAAATTTTGAAATTCAGTTATCACCCCAGTCGACTGGTATCTCTTTGCCTATTCTTCTAGTTGACTGGTACCCTGACCCAGTTGACTGGTATCCAAAATATTCATCTTTGTAAATGGACCCAGTCAACTGGTATCCCTACCCCAGTCGACTGGTATCGCGATTCTATAAATAGGCTCTTCATTTTTTCCAGATTTTTACACCATTTTTAAAAACCCTAGCTTTCTCTCTCTACAAAATCTCACCATTTTGATCCAAAAACCACCAAAACAACACCTAAACACAATGATCTACTCATCCAAAACCTTATTTTCAACTTTCTATGATTGAAATCTCTCATTTCTACCAAAAACCACTTTTACCCAAAAACTTCATTTCTTCCAAAATGTCCGAAAGAATCCGGATAAAGACCACCGTTGGGGGACCCCATGCGCCTACAAGGCCAAGGTCCACCAAATCCACAGTTCTAGAGTCACGGGGGAAGGATGTGGGGGGCTTATCAAGCAAGAAGCCCAGAACAGAGCTTGATGAGTCTCTGTTTTCCAGTCCTGCAGCGAAGGCCAGGTATAATTCAGTCATTCGCAACAAGAAAATCATGACGGGTAGAGTTTTCGACTTCAACTCTATTCGTCATGGTAATTTTGATATTTTACCTACCTTCGAGGCAATATACCTGACCCTACTGGTCAAGGTGCATGAGAAAAACTACCCATGACTGATTCACTAGTTCTATGTGAACTTGGTGAAACCTAGTCCACTGGCTCTGAGATTCAGAACCAGTGTTATGGGTGTGGAGTTTGAGGTCAACACTGACCTCTTAATGAGCATTTTGAGGATCCCTGTGGGAGGGATCCAATGGAGTTTGGATGGATGGCTAGACAATTTCAAGGTTGAGAAGGCTTGTCAGATAGTTAGGGGTGACCCTAACTATGTGTACAGACCCACTACATTTCACACATATAGTGATATGGCCCTAGACTCGAAATTGTTCAACCTAATAGTGAGTTGGACCATTCACCCGAGACTAGGGAGTCGAGGGTATCTATCTAAGATAGATACAGTATTGATTTGGTGCCTTAAAACTGGGCACCACTTCAATATATACCCCTTGCTGCTCGCCAACATGATTAATGGCGAAGCGAGTGACTCTGGGTGTCTTCCCTATAGGATGCTCAACACACTCATACTCCAGCACTTTCGAGTGCCTCTCCCCACCTCCGAGGCTCAGGATATCGGGACAAAGGATATCATCAATGTCTCCTCACTGAAGAAGATGGGATGCACGGTCCGTGATGGCTTTATTTACTCAAGGCCGGGAAACACATACGGATCAGGGAGGATGACAGTAGTGATGATGAGGATGAGGATGCTGCTGCTGCTGCTGATATGGATACGGATACCCGAGCACCTCCCATAGGTGCCTCGAGTGCTGGTCAGGCTGGGTATGGCGATCTACTTTAGGCTATCATGAGCCTCCAGCTGACTATATAATCCGGATTCCAAACGTTGAGCTCCTCCATTGAGCACCTACGGGATGACTTTGAGCTGCACTATGAGAGCACCGAGAGTTCCCTAGCTGAGATTCGGGATCCCATTCATGATGGCTCAAACTCTCCCACTCCATGAGTCACCTCACTATCTCCCATTTGGCGTACTTAGTATTTTCAGTTCATAGTGTCTTAGCACGGACATAATTTATTGTATTTATACTTATGTTTCGACTCTCCGAAGCCTCATTTGTATAGTACTGGTGTATCTATCAATTATTTATGCTTAGAACTATTTCATACACTTGTTTTACATATATGTAATATGGTTGCATGCTCCATATCTGCTTAAATTTGGATATATGCTTTATATCTGCTTCGACATTCATGGAAACTTCTGGTTCTTCCCGGGAAGGCTTTCGTACCCCAAATGGAGCCAAATTTTTGTGTACAAGTTTTTTTATACATAATTTAGATGACTATAGCTAAGCAGCTTATTTTTTGGTTTTTAGCCCCTTTTGTTATTGTTGTAAAAACGGGAGAGAAATATGAGAAAACGAGATAAAAATGTAAAACAGAAACCAGTGCATAGATTTAGGGGGAGAACTGCTCCAAAGAATATGGTGTATGATTCAATATAGTATATTGATTGGTTGGATTGTATATAAATGGCTTTTTACTTGTTTATAGGTTGGTTTTACTCAAAGAAAACATATGAAACTCTGCCCGAATTTCGCAAAAACCTTACACTTAGTCTTTTATAACTGTTTTCTCTTATTAGTTTTGTCATTATCAAAAAGGGGGAGATTTTTTACCCTCACCTGTATTTTAATGATGACAAAACATAACTCTTATTATACTAACGATGCTATCTAAGTGTATTAAGCAATAAGAGTATTCAACCAATGATCAAGGTGCAAGAACTCAACCCGAATCAAATATCAAGTGAAGACAGAAGAACTAGAATAGGTCAATGATATTAAATCAAGTTGTAAGTCTCACTTGTTCAGGTAATTAGCTTGTCCAATAGCTCATTTTGAAAAACCATTTTAACAAAACTTTTTAAACAAATGCTTTTAAAGTTAAAATATATTCAACACATGAAAACTAAGTTGTTAAAGCAACCCAGTCGATGGGTACTTATACTAGTCTTCTGGTATAAAGGTCAGTGTGTTCCCAGTCGACTAGATGTTTCATACCAGTAGACTGGTGTTTTGGTCAGAGACTTCCTAGTCGACTGGTAAGAACTACCCAGCCGACTAGTAATCTGAGCAGAAAGCTTCCAGTCGACTGGTAAGAACTACCAAGTCGACTGGTACTTTCAATAGCCTTAAAAATGAGATTTTTAAAGTGGACTCAGTCGACTGGTATTAAGACTCAGTCGACTGGTAATTCGAAAAATATGATCGTTATAGCGCCAGAACTGTACATTTGATGTACAAAAGTGTGCCAAATTAATTCAGAATGGAAATATTTCATCAAGGCTATTTAAACCCACACTACTGAGCATTTCAATCAGAGCAATAGACATTCAAACAAGTTTTCAATCATTGATACTCAAAAAGCTTTGAAAAATAGATTGTTGAGCCATTCTTCAAGCTTTACCTAGAAAGAGAGATACTATTCAGTTTTATAAGCTTCTATTATTGTCTCTCTACTGTTTTCTTTACAGTATTTATTGTAAAAGGATTTGCTTCCGAAAGAAAGGGATTTACTTTCGAAAGGAAGAGGTTTTGCTTCCGAGAGGAAGGGGTTTGCTTCCGAGAGGAAGGGATTATAAGGTTTGTGCAACACCTGTGAAGTTGCACGACTAAGTTTCTTAGTGGAGTACTTCAAAGAGGTTCCTTGAAGAGAGTGGACGTAGAATCGGAACGATTCTGATATTGCCGAACCACTATAAACTGAGTTTGCATCCTCTATTCCTTAATCTCTTCATTTACAGCACACGTTACTTGTTATATGCTTGTTGTGTCATTTGTTTTAATAAACTTGTGTTTTAATCCGCAAAAAGTTTTTAAAACCCAATTGACCCCCCCTTTTGGGTTGAAACCTCAGTCTACATCATCCTTAAACTTACTCTAAGTCGAAGGTTGTTCTACCTGTGTACTCACCCTAGGCAGAATATCTTCCCACCATTATGAAGCCTCACCTTCCAGCATAAATGAAGCAAAAGCAACCTTCTGTCTATCTGTCACTGGTAAGACTTCAAAATATTTCTCTATATGTCTAATCCATTGCTCAGCTTCCACAGGGTTTACAGATCCTCTAAAAGACTGAGGTTTAAACTTAAGAAATCTCACAAAACAATCCCCTTGCATTTCATGTGCAAACACTCATTCTCCCTCACAAACCTCTCGTCTCACCACATCAGGTTCTATTCTATCACTTTTCTCTAATCTCTTCTGTAGATTATTAGCCCTCTCTTCAGCTGCATTCATCCTTTCTATAACACGATTTAGAGCTTCTCTCAATTCATCTTTCCTAACCTCATATTCTCTCCCGACTGTACTAGTACCAACTGCACTATCATCTTGTTCCCTCGCAGGAACCACTGACTCAACTTTCACATCTACTTCAGTTCTCCTAAAAATTGGGGGTCTATATGATTCAAAACTCTACCTCTAGCTCTAGCACGACCACGTGTCATCCTCAAACTCTGCATTTAAAATATAGTTTATTTAGATCTTCCACTTTTAAATTTTTATGCAGTCTACAGAATCTTAAAACCTAATGCTCTGATACCAAAATTGTAACGACCCATCCCAGGTTGGCCACCCCCAAGACAGTGTCATCATATTTTGAGAATCTTCGCACGACACATATATGCAACAATAAAATAATACCCACCAAAATTTTTATTTTAATCCTTAACCCTCAATAATGGTGGTACATAAATATGATATTAACTTATATATAATATACAACGTAAGATGTATAAATATTTACAAATATTTATTTCATTTTCTCACTAGTCTGAGGATATTGACACATATGTGGCTTACAAAAATCGAATTTGTCTGACTTTTGACCCACCAGACTACTTGTCATATCTGCTACTTGAAATCATTGTACAATGAGGGATGAGCTTCACAAGCTCAGTGAATTAAATTTACTAGAAGTACTCATTTGTATAAACAATATTTAAATATTTAAATAAATTTATATCTCATATACTTGATACTAGCACTCTCCTATCACTACACATGTCATCATATCCATTCTCTATCAATCGCTTCCTCTTATTTATTGATTCACTTTAAGATCACCAATTCTCTCAAAATTACCTCGTAATGAGGTTCACATCATAAAGTCTACCATTTAGATGGTTCTTATCACCATAATTGTCTCTCTCTATGAGACTCATCCCTCTATAAATAATTTCACCATACTATACCACACATCACCATTTCAATAATGCAAGCAATAATTTAAAACAGATGGAATGCATGAATGATTATAATGGGAACGTCTTCCCACCTGTCGATAGGTTGTTATTATCTTAGACCGAGTGCCTTCCCGGTTCTTTCATTCTCATTTAGACCGGCTGCCTTCTCGGTTCTTTCATTCTCATAAGACCAGTTACCTTCCCGGTTCTTTCAGCTTGTCCCGGCTGTCACGGAATTCATTTCCAGCATATATCGGCTGGCACGGTTTTTTGATTAGACCGGCTGCCTTCCTGGTTCTTTTCTTTCTTATTTAATGCATATACATATGAGCAATGATATGAAATATGCATATATACAGTAATATAAAAACAATATATAAATTCAAAATGCTTAACTTGGCTATCCTTATTATTCTCGAATTTATATAACAATAATTCCACTAAATTCTTCTCATTCCCAAATCACATCAAATAATCCATTAAAGCGTTATCAAGATCCACTAAATTTCATCCCAAATCATATCAAATCATCCATCAAAGCTTCTCAAGATCCACTAAAATTCATCTCATCATAATTCGTATTAAAACATCAATATAACTCATCAAGAATTTCACTTATCGCGTTAGTTATTAAATCAACTTATTATTCCAAAAAATATTATTTCTCTCCTAATAATTTTTTGCATGTCCAAAATTCATATCATAATTATTAACCAAATCTTTATCTATCACCACAACATAAGCTAATAATTTATTTTAATATTATCACTAAATTTTTCATTTTTTATTTAGACTACTTAAAGTAAATCCAACTCACCACGTAGCACTTAAAGCTACCCGTGGATCACCTCCTTGCCTTTCTTGTTCTTCTCTAAAACTTCCCCCGATTGTTGACTGCCAACACCTGACAAAATATTTGTATTCAATTTCTAATTATTTCTTCATTTCGTCATAAACCACACCCTTCGAAAATTCCCACTTTGAATTTGGAGAATTTCATAAATGTTAAAAATTTAAAAATAAACACTATACTATTACCTTCTGCTTTTTTTTACAGCTATTCTAGATTCTTTACAAAATTTCACCGTTATTTCTTCAAAATTTTGCTCTTTCAACCTTCCTTTGAGCTCCCAAATGTTTTAAAAAAACAGATGAATTACATGAAGCTAAACGAAATCCCTTCGCGTAACTTCCCTGAATCTATTGCACTTATATATATATATATATATATATGAAAGCTTGGGTTGAAAACTTCAGCAGGCCCCCCTCCAAAGGTCTCCACAATCTCCACGTTGTGGAGACATGTGAGGCATTTATAAATGCCTTATGAAATTAGCAGAGCATGTATTACACCTGCTGCCCACGCTATTGAATTCATAAGCCTTCTGAAAATTAGCAGCAGGTATTAAACCTGCTGCCCACCATTTTTGACTTTTTTCTTAACTTATAAATTTTTTTCTTTTCTTTTTTGTTGCTCCCTGGGACATTCTGGACCTTTTTTTTCTTCTTTTCTTTTCTTTTAATGACATCCACGTCCCAATTTTTTTTTTAACTTTTCACATTTCAAAATATCTATATTATTTTAACTTTCTAACACATTTATTAAAGTACTTCTTTATGATTACTTTATAATACGAGTATTACAGGGTCGGTCTAATAAAAACATGTCGACATGTGGGAAGACATTCCTTAATAATAATTCATGCATTATATCTGTTTTACATGTTGATTGTATTACTGAAGTGTTGTTGTTATTACACATTTATTTATAGATGAATGAGTCTCATAGAGAGACATTTATGGTGAGAAAGAAACATAGAAGTATGATATAATAGGAACTATCAAAATGTTAGACTATTTATACAAGTTGAATACTTCTAGTAAATTTAATTCACTAAGTTTGTGAAACTCATCCCTCATTGTACAATGATTTCAGGTAGCAAGCAAGAAAAATAGTTTGGTGAGTTGAGGTTTAGACAGAATCATTATCTGTAAGCCACGTACGTGTCCACAATCCTCAGATTAATGAGAAAACAAAATAAAAATTTATTTGTAAATATTCATGCATTTTACGTTGTATATAATGTTTAAGTCAATATCAGAATAATGTATCTCCCCTATTGAGGGTTGATAAATGATATAAAAAAATTATATTGGTGTTATTTTTATTGTTGCATATATGTGTCGTGCTAGGATTTTCAAAATGTGACAACACTATCTCGGGGGTGGCCAACCCGGGATGGGTTGTTATACTTCCAACATATACCTGTCGTCACGGTTTTCCTTTATTTCCAGCATATACCAGCTGTCACGATTTTTCAATTAGACCGGCCCCCTCCCGGTTCTTTTATTTTATACACATGCATATGAACAATAGTATGAAATATGCATATAAAAAATAATATAAAAACAAACATGAATTCAAATATTAAATTTAGCTATCTTCTCTTTCCTCAAATTTCTATTTGATCAATTTCAGTAATTTCTTCTCCTCATATATCACATCAATTTATCGACCATAACTCGTCAAGAATTTTATTTATCACCATCATTATTAAATTGACTCATTATTCTAATAATATTACTTCTTACATAATAATTTTCTACATGTCCAATATTCATATCATACCTATCAATCAATTTTTCATCTACCATCAAAGCATAATTTAATAATTTATTTTAATATTATCACTAGATATTTCATTTTTATCTAGATTACTTAAAGTAAATTTAACCCACCACGTAGCACTTAGAGCTACCCATGGATCATTTTTTTGCCTTTCCTACTCCTCTCAGCAATTTCCCCTAGTTTCTGATCGTCAACACATGACATAATATTTATATTAAATTTCTAAGTTATTCTTCAACTCTTCATAATTTACACCCTTTGAAAATTTTCACTTTGAATTCCGGGAAATTTTATGTATGTTAAAAATTCAAAAAAATAAACTTCACGTTATTACCTTTTATAAAAATTTAACTTTTATATTTCGAATTGTTTTATAAAAATTTAACTTTTGTGTTTATATATATATATATATATATATATATATATATATTATTTTAACTCTATATCGTATTTATTAAAGTACTTCTTTACATTTACTTTACAAATAAGGGTATACCAAATCTACCCACCTTATAAAAATTTCGTCCCTGAAATTTCCTTACCTAACTCCAAAAACAAATGTGAATAATATTTCTTCATAATTGTCTCACGCTTTCACGTAATCTCTTCAACATCCTTATTCCACCACAGAACTTGAACTAATTTAATTATTTTATTATACAAGACTTGTTCTTTTTTGTCTAAAATTCTCACTGGTACTTGTATAAAAATCAAATCTTTCTGAATTTCTACAGCTTCGCTCGAAATATTATGAGATTTATCAAGTAAGCGCGAGCCAAAGTGAAACAGTGAAAACATTATGTCACTACTTCAACTCTGGAGGCAAATCCAGGCTATTCACCACTAGCTCAACTCTCTCAATAACCTCATAGGATCCACTTACCTTAGTCTCAACTTTCCTTTCTTTTTTGATCCTCAACACACCTTTTCATTGAGATATTTTTAATTACACCCAATTAACTACTTGAAATTTAAGAGGTTTTCTTCTATTATCAGCATCGCTATTCGGTCTACTCAGTGCTAGTTTACAGTTCTCCCTAACCAATTTGATCTTCTCAGTTATTAACTCAATAATTGATGGACCGAATATATTTCTTTCTCCCATTTCTTCCCAACATATAGGAGTTCTACACCTTCTACCATACAATGTCTCAATCGGTGCCATCCCAATACTAGTTTAATATTGATTATTATAAGAAATTTCAATTGACGGCATGTAAGCATCCCAACTTACTGAGAAACTCATCACATTTGCTCTTAACATATCTTCTAGTACTCAAAAAAATCCTTCTTGTCTGAGCATGAAAAATTATATTAAATTGTAACTATGTACCTGTGGCTTTCTGAAAGCCTCTCCAAAACCAAGATGTAAATCTAGCATCTCTATTTGACACTATGTTTAATGGTGCTCCATAAACCTCGCAATCTCAGCTACATCCTTCTTCAATCGTGACCACCAGAAATTCTGTCTCAATCCTTTATAATTGTTGCTTGGTTGCATCAAATATGCATCATCATGTGCCTCTCTCATTATCTCTTTTCTCAACTCCGCATTACTAGGAACACAATTTCTATGTTCCAAGATTAGGATACCATTATTTCAAATTTTGAACTCATATTGCTTTCTAGTAAGCACTCAATGCTTAATCTTTTCTATCTCTTTATCTCTACTTTTATCTATAAAGCAATTTACTATGGATGACTGTACAACCATATTTGTTAACCATGATCCTCTATCACTGATATTTAACTCCATTCTTATCTCTCTAAATCTATCATCAATTACATATCATGACTTTCAATAGCAGACAATCTTCTTGTAGACTTTCTACTCAATGCATTAGCTATCACCTTCACCTTTTCCTAGATGATAGGGAATTGTACAATCATAGTCACAAATCAACTCCATCCACCATCTTTGCCTCAAATTCAACTCTCTCTAGGTAGGTAAGTATGTCAAACTCTTATAACTCATGAATATCTCACAAGTAGCTCCATACAGATGATGTCTTCAATATTTGAAGTAAACATTATGGTAGCCCATTCTAAGTCATGGGTAGGGTAATTTCTCTCATGATTTCTCAATTTCCTAGAAGCATATGCCATTACCCCAACTCTTGATGGGATGCATCACTATACACCACAAATTCTTCATCACCAGAAGGAAGCACCAATATTTGAGTTGTAGTTAATTTCTCCTTTAGTAATTGGAAACTTTTCTCACACTCCTCAAGAAAGTTATTTCATTCAGCCAAAATTCACATTTAGGAAATTATAACATAAAATCTCTCTCTCTTCAAAATCTCCAACACAATTTCTAAATGTTTTGCATGCTCTTCCTTAGTCTTAGAATACACCAAGATGTTATCGATGAACACAACCACAAGATTATCACAAAATGGTTCAGATATTTTATTCATCAAGTCCAGAAATGTTTCTGGAACATTAGTCAATCCAAATGACATCACAAGAAACTTATGACCATAACGTGTCCTAAAAACAGTCTTTGGCATGTCTCCCTTCTCTATCATCAACTGATGATAACCTGATCTCAGGTCTATTTTCGCAAATACTCTTGCTCCAAATAACTTCTCAAATAAATTATCTATCCTGGGTAAAAGATATTCGTTCTTAATGGTTATCTTATTCAAGTATTTGTAGTCTATACACAATCTCATCGTTCCATATCTTTCTCCTTCACAAACAACACATGGGCTCCCCAAATACATTAGGTCCGATAAATAGTTTATTTAAAAATTTTTGAACTTTCAACTCTCTTAACTCAGTGGGTGTCACTCTGTATGGTGCTATTAAATATATGTGATGAACCTGGTATCACATCAATAGATAATTAAATCTCCCTACTGGGAGGCAACCTACACAACTCATCAGGAAACACATTATGAAAATCTTTCACTACCAATATTTCTTCTAACTTCCTATTTTCTTTTCTAGAATCCATTATGTATGCTAAATACTTCTCACATCCTTTCTTCAACCACCTACTAGTAGTCAGAGTAAAGTAAGATAGTTTGAAAGTATTTTATACTCTCTCTGAAAGTTACACTCCTCATATCCATATCTTGAACACTATATTCTTTCTGGAACAATCAACCCAGACATAATACGTCGATAACCAATTCTTTCCCAAAATTGAATGAAGATCTATCATTGATAAGTGCTTAAATATTCATATTTAAGCCCCTTAATTTACAGTTGTTAGACTCTTTGTTTATATATTTTAGTAGATTCTACTTCATTTTTGTGTTTCCTGTGTTTTTCATAGGACTTTGAAGAAAAGATGACATTTTGGAGCTCTAAGGAAGAAAAACTGAAGATCTGGAACCAACCAAGTGTGCTCGAGCGCACCTCCCCTGAGATCGAGTGCACAAGCACTCGTGCGCATAAGGCTCGAGCTCAGAGGCATGTGATCGAGTGCACACGCACAGAGAGGCGGCAGAGCCAGTTTTGGAAAGATGTCTTCGGGTCTTATTTTGGAAATTAGGGTTTTGAGGCGTCCTTAGAACCCTATATATAGTCTTGTAAAACACAGAAACTATACTTTTGATTTGGCTTTTAAGTTGTAAGTTTTGGAGAGGAATTGATGACTCATCTCCACAGTATTCTTCGGGTTTTATACTTTCTATTTAGTTTATGTTATGATGATGTTTATCATAGACAACATGTGTAACTAACTTCTTAATAGGGCTCGATTGAAGCCCTAGTTATGCTTATAAGTATTGTTGCCTCTGCAAATAGCCATGTTATGATGCTTTAATTGATTAATGCTTGTTTTATTGAATTACTCATATGTGTTTGTTTGATCAACGTATGCATGTGGTATAGATTAGTTAGTTAGATCAATTTGGATGACCGAGTCCTAGGTCTAACAATAGTAACAAAAGAAATCCACACCGGATTCTTGGGTTAATCAACATGAGAAACCGAGAGTATACAACATGCCCTAGGTCTCGTGTGGTTATCGATTTCCACAGACCTTATGCTCTCTTAAGGAACAACTCATTATACACCATGTTGAATCCCTTAAGAGATAAAAAAGTTAAAGTATACACCATGCTTAACTCGTTGCTTAGGGAGATCAATAGCTTATAGAGTGAACCAAGCCCTTAGGTTGACAACCATTAGGTACTCATGATAGGGCTAGAGTATTGGCACATTACTTATTGGGAAAGTATGATTAGTGGTGGATATCAAAGCCCTATAATATTATCATTATCAATCTAGACTCAATATTTATTTCTATCAATTTTTACATTGTGAATTGTTCTAAAATGAAATTCACCAATCCCTATGGAGATTATCTCCCACTTTCACATTCTGCCACTGTAGACCTTGTGCACTTGCAAGTAAAACAAGTTCGATTATTTGCTTATTAATTTAGGTAAATATATGCTCAACAAGTTTTTGGCGCCGTTGCCAGGGATTGCGCTAAATTTATTTTTAGAATTATTTTCGTTTAGTTTAGTCATTTTTAGTTTATTTTATTTTATTTTATTTTTATCAAGAATCTAAAAATTTTAAGCTTCTATTTTTCACTTTTATTTTGTTTCATCAAAAACCTAATCCATTTTCTTTTCGTTTTCTATTTCAGGCACTACAACAGAAACTCTCTGTGACACTGTGATCGAGCGCAAATACCTTATGCGATCGAGCGCAACCTCTTGTGCGATTGAGCGCATTTGAGGCAGAGGCTACCCGAGCAGTAGTACTGAACTGCTACACAGAAGCAGTTTTTTCTGATTCATGCAAGGACTTCGATCCAGGCATCTCACTTTCTTTCCCCTCAATATAGAGCTTGAGCGGACCATTCAATGAAGGCTTAAAGACAACTCTGAAGAGGTAGAAGAAGAATTCGAGGAAAAAGCATCAATAGCGGAACAGCTAGAAAACCAACAACCATCTGAACGAGGACCAATGAAGTATTCCTTCATCCCAAGGAACATTGACCAGCCATCTTGCATCGCTTATCAACCAGAGGTGAAAGGTAATTATTACATATCTCCGCAGATACTCAGTGCATTGACTCACTTTAGGGGTACACCTAATGAGGATCAACACTTGCACCTTCGAGAATTTTTTGATCTCTGTAAGTTCCAGCACATCCGAGGCCTAGACCAAGAAGGAATCAGGATAATTCTTTTCCCTTTTTTCTTAAAAGATAATGTTAAACTATGGTATAATTCATTGCTTGTAGTTTCTATCCATACCTGGGAGGAGTTGGCCAACAAGTTCCTAAGAAAGTTTTTCCCAGCCCAAAAGACGAGGCAAATGAGGAAGGAGATTCAGTCTTTCCAATAGAAGGATG
Source organism: Bretschneidera sinensis (assembly GCA_023935145.1). NCBI lineage: Eukaryota > Viridiplantae > Streptophyta > Magnoliopsida > Brassicales > Akaniaceae > Bretschneidera > Bretschneidera sinensis. Next base: position 20,672,820 of record CM043701.1, read on the forward strand.
AAGACCTATTCTTTGAGGCATGGGGACATTTCTACGAGCTGCTACTCAAATGCCCACATCATAATCTACCTTAAGATGAACTGGTACAAGCTTTTTATGAAGGTTTAAGTGATATGTTGTGAGTTTTAAATTATTCACAAGCGCACGAGTCGTTTGCAATATAGCGTTGTGCAAGTGCGAGGTCGAATCCACAGGGAATTGCATTGTGAAAATATAAATTTATCTAAACTAATCTTATCTTAACCTAGTTCCGATTTTTGTATTATATGTTGCAAAATAAAAGCTAAACTAAATTGATTTTAAAACTAATAATAAAAACACTAAGGTTTCTGAATCCACCCCGCCAAAGTTAAGCATATATCTCAATGTTCTAAAGATAGCCTATCGAAAAATTCCATGAATCCAACTATAAGACAAAAAACAAAGAATATCCCAATTAAACCAAAAGCATCCAATGTATCTGCTCTCAACAAATCACAAAGAAAATCCAATTTAATCGAAAACAATTCGATGTATCCATCAGATGAAACACAAGGAATATCCAACAGAACAATTTAAACTCAATCAATCACAAGATTAACTCAAATAATTGACAGAACATTTATACTAAAAAATGTCAGATTTGTACAAGCAAATCTGAACTACTATACCAAACAACGGCAGGGCTTCATCTTCAACCTTAGCTGAAGATTCTAGCTACTCATAATTATGAAACTACAATTCATAATAAAAGTGCTAAACATTAAACTAAAACAAATAAATAAAAAGAAATAAATAACTTCACATGGGAGAAATTCCACTCGCTGATGGGCCGCACTTCCCCTCGTGGTAGCAAAGCCTTCGGGATCCACCAGAATGCTAACAGACATCCACCGGTTAACACCAAAGTAGCCCAGGAATTTGCCACTAAATGATGAAGTGGAGTGGGTCTTATATAGGCAAATACCACGAGTGCAATGTGTTTCCAATCCGATGTGGGATGTGGGATATAGAAATGTGTTTCCAACCGATGTGGGATGTGGGATTTAAGTCTTCACATGCCCTTCAAAACTTCTATTCACGCTGAAATCTCGCACAGTCCGCACAGCCTGACCTTTGTCTACTAAAACGACCATAACTTTCTGTAGAAAAATCATTTTTACGAGTCGTAAATTCTCCAGAAAATAGACTTCTGAATCTTTCTAAGCATATATGGTTCATATCCTGGTTCTTCTTGAATCAATACAGTTTAATTTTCAAAGATGATTGATCTGTACGGTCAATTCTGGCAATTTTAATGAAACTCCTTTTCCAGTGCTTGTAAACTTCAAAAACAACGAAAACAACTCAAAGTAACAAAATCCTAAGCTAACAAATGTAAATTAAGTGGCCAAAATATGCAATATTTTTCTCTCATCATGATACTAACAAAAATATTATGGATTCAGGCTGTGGAGGAGTGTTGATGGAGAAAAGCAGCGAAGAAGCTATGGAGCTATTCGAGACATTAAGTGAACACACTCAGCAGTTCTCCTCTCGAGGTAGATATAAACCCAAGAGCAAAGATATGTATGAGGTGACCCTAAACGGAGGATCCTCTACCCAAATAGCTACTGTGGAGAGGAAACTAGATCTGCTTGTTAAAGCCATGACTGCTCATAATGCCTCACCTAATCCACCAGCTACACCATTCCATGTATGTGCTATATGTTCTCAATTTGATCATAATACTGAAAATATCCTTTGTATTTATCTGTAGACCCAGAGCAAGCGAATCATGTGGGACCAAACAACTACCCGCCAAAGAACAATCCGTATGCAAACACCTACAAACTTGGATGGCGAAATCACCCCAACTTCTCTTGGATCAATAATCAGAACATTCAACGGCAACAAATGAACTCCTAACCAGCAGCCTACTCAGTTCCCAAAACAAATAAAAATGACTTAGAAAGTCTTGTGAGGCAACTGACAACTCAGCAACAACAGTTGGTATCCCAACAACAACAGTTGATGACTTCACAAGATCAGTTTATAATAGATAAAAGGCAATTTCGGACTGAGTTAAGATAGACCACTGTAAAACACGAACAAGCCATTCAAAGGCTAAAGGTACAAATGGGGCAACTGGCTAAAGAATTGAGTGGCAGAAAGCAATGTGAGCTTCCGGCTCAAACACTACCTAAACCTGGGGGGCACCAACAACTGAAGGCTGTCACAATCCTCAGAAACGGTAAGGTTATAGGAACCGATGAGTCTGTAAAAGCATCTCTAGAGAAACCATTAACATCAAAGGCAAGCAAGACGGAGAAGGTGAATGCACCACCCTTCCAGCAAAGAGTAAAACAAAAGAAAGAAAATAAACTGTTTGATATCTTTGAAACTTTGCAGAAAGTTAAAATAAACATTCCTTTATTAGATGCAATTCAACAAATACCTGCTTATGATAAATTTCTGAAAGATTGTGGCACTCATAAAAGGAAGTTTCAGGAACATGAAAAAGTGACCTTGACCGAAGAGGTAAGTGCTGTGCTATTAAGAAAACTACCACCAAAACTAAAAGATCCGGGTAGTTTCACTATTCCCTGCAGGATAGGTGACCAGCTGTTTGAACGGACATTACTAGATTTGGAAGCGGGTGTAAATTTTCTACCATACACAGTATTCGAAACCCTAGGTTTGGGGGAGCTTCAACCGACTTCCATCACTTTGTAGTTGGCAGATAGAAGCATCAAAAGACCTAGAGGTATTCTTGAGGATGTCCTGGTAAAGGTAGGTGAGTTCATTTTACATGTTGATTTCATTGTGTTAGATATGGAGGAATGCCCTATGCCATTACCTCTGCCCATCATCTTAGGAAGACCCTTCATAAGAACCATTGACATAAAAATTTGAGTAAAAAAAGGTGTAGTAAGTATGAAGGTAAATGGTGAGAAAATAAAGTTTAAAATATTTGATGCATTAAAACTATCTCAAGATGATATGGAATGCATTTGAATCTCTCATACCTCTTCTCTCTTCTATTGTCCAGGCACCAACCTTAGAATTGAAGCAGCTGCCTGAGCATTTAACTTATGCATATTTGGGAGAGAAGAAGACATTACCTATGATTGTGGCTACTAATTTAAGTGTTGAAGAAGAAAAAAAAACTATTAAGAGTTCTTAGGGAGCATAGATCTGCCATTGGATGGACCATTGCTGATATAAAGGGGATAAGTCCAGCCAAGTGCATGCATCATATCTACCTTGAGGATGAAGCAAAGCCTACTCGAGATGCTCAAAGAAGACTTAGCCCACATATGAAATAGGCAGTAAAAGCCAAAGTATTAAAACTATTAAATGTTGGCATTATCTACCCCATCTCAGACATTAAATGGGTAAGTTCGGTCAAAGTTGTTCCTAAAAAGAGTGGGATCACAGTGGTAAAGAATGAGGATAAGAAGCTCATACTTACAAAAAAAAAACAACTAGTTGGAGGGTATGTATTAATTACCGAAGATTAAACAAGGTGACAAGAAAAAATCACTTTTCTTTGCTATTCATTGATCAAATGTTAGAGAGATTAGCTGGCCATAACCATTATTGCTTCTTGGATGGGTATAGTGGGTACAACCAGATTGCCATAGCACCTAAGAATCAAGAAAAGACTACCTTCACATGTCCTTTTGGCACATTTGCTTATCGAAGGATGTCATTCGGTTTATACAACGCACCAGCCACCTTTCAAAGATGTATGATAAGCATATTTTTCGACATGGTGGAGAAATTCATTGAGGTATTATTGGATGATTTCAGTGTTTTTGGTTCCAATTTCGATGAATGCCCGAATTATCTAGAGAGTGTCCTAAAGAGATGTAAATAAAGCAACTTAGTTTTGAATTGGGAGAAGTGTCACTTTATGGTTCAACAAGGCATTATGTTGGGACATTCGATCTCCAACAAGGGCATTGAGGTAGACAAGGCCAAAAAAGACATCATTTCAAAGTTGTCTCCTCCTCTAACAGTCAAGGGAGTCAGAAGTTTCCTTGGACATGTTGGATTCTACAGACGATTCATCAAGAACTTCTCCAAGATCTCTAGACCTCTATGTGCATTGTTAGCTAAAGATACCAAGTTTGAATGGACTGATAACTGTATAACAACTTTCAACACATTGAAGGATGTGCTCACCTCCGTACCAATAATGATGGCACCAGATTGGAATCTTTCGTTCGAGCTAATGTGCGATGCTAGTGACTTCACCTTAGGAGTTGTCTTAGGCCAGAGAGTCAATAAGGTACCTCATGCTATTTACTATACTCTAGAACTTTAAATGATGCTCAGCTTAACTATTCTACTACTAAAAAAGAATTGTTAACTGTTATTTTTGCTTTAGAGAAGTTTAGATTATACCTTATTGCCTCTAAGGTTATTGTATTTACTGATCATGCTGCTTTGAGATATCTGTTTTCTAAGAAAGATGCAAAGTCTAGGTTAATCAGATGGGTACTCTTATTGACTTGGAGATCAAAGACAAGAAAGGCAGGGAAAATGTGGTTGTAGATCACTTATCAAGGCTACCTTATAAAGATGACAAAAATGAGCTACCTTCGAATGAGAACTTCCCCGATGAATAATTATTGGCACTAGAGGTAACACTTCCATGGTATGCTGATATTGTCAATTATCTAACTACTAAGGTTTTTCCTCCAGGTATGACCAGTCAAGGAAAAAAGTGATTGATATCTATGTTTAGGCACTACCTTAGGATGATCCCTACCTATTCAAATTATGCCCCGATCAAATCATCAGAAGGTGTGTCTCAGAAGATGAGCACTTAAGTTTATTAAAACATTGCCATCAGTTTGCTTGTGGAGGACACTTTAGGGCCAAGCGAACAACACTTAAGGTATTACAATCCAGTTTTTATTGGCCTAATCTGTTTAAAGATGTCTTCTTATTTTGTAGTGCATGTGATAGATGCCAGCAGACAGGTAACATCTCATCCCAAAATTAAATGCCTCTACAAAATTTCATATAGTATAACTTTTTTATGTATGGGGCATCAATTTCATGGGTCCATTCCCTAATTCCTTTGGTTATTTGTATATTCTTGTAGGTATGGATTATGTGTCCAAATGGATCAAGGTTGTCCCCTCAAAGACTAATGATTATAAAGTGGTTGTGACTCCAAGAGCAATCATCAGTGATGGTGGCAGCCATTTTCATCATCATTCTTTTGCTGTACTCATCAGAAAATATGGGATCACCCATAAGGTTGGCACTCCATATCACCCTCAAACTAGTGGCCAAGTAGAGGTAAGTAACTGAGAAATCAAAAGAATCCTAGAGAGGACTGTGAATCCTAATCGGAAGGATTGGCCTTTGCGACTAAATGATACTCTATGGGCATATAGGACAACTTATAAGACACCAATTAGGATGTCCCCATACCATTTAGTCTTTGGTAAAGCATGTCATTTGCTAGTAGAGCTCAAAAATTGAGTATATTGGGCCATTAAACAGTTCAATTTTGATATGAAACAAGCGGGTGAGAAGAGGAAGCTGCACTTAAATGAGCTAGAAGAATTAAGGCATGATGCGTATGAAAATGCCAAGCTCTACAAAGAAAGGACAAAAGCCTATCATGATAGACAACTAGTAAGAAAAGAGTTTCATGTGGGACAAAGGGTGTTGCTCTACAACTCAAGATTAAGACTGTTCCCAGGAAAACTAAAGTCTCGATGGTATGGTCCTTATGTGGTCACCCAGGTCTTTCCTCATGGTGCTTTGGAGATTCATGGTTCCAGTGGAAATCAGACATTCACAGTCAATGGACACAGAGTTAAGCCATACCTTGATCTCAACATGCCTCCTAGAGACAAAGACGTGGCACTTCAATCTGTCCAGTATACAGCTGATCCAAGAGCACTTGAACTATATGAGGTGGGCTCTAAGTGCCCCCTTCAAAGAGAGTAGCATTAAAGCTACTATAGAGAGCGCTTAAACAATTCCCACTTTAATATCCATATAGCTCAAGCGCCTCTATTGAGGTTAGTGGTACCAAGGCCACTAAAGTACGGAGGTTGAGATCAAGTTTGTGTGCTTTCCACAGCTTCCAAGCTTCTATCGCCCACAACATGTTCAACATATTGCCTGAACCATTGCACTTGAGCACAAATCCCCTGTGATCGAGCGCAAGTCACCAAGTGCGATCAAGCGCACCTAACCTGTAATCGAGCACAAACTTGACAGCAACTAGACCACAAGGACCCCGTGAGCATATTCCTGCTGATGATCCTATAGAGGATGACCCCATGGACACAGAGCACCCCACAGAGAGCCTTACTTGGGAGGAGGACCAGCCAGCCATGGTTTCCACTAAGTGCCAGCACCTTCTAGAGGAGCTGTCCTCTTTTGTGAGCTCTCTGACATCCGTAGGGAGGATAGAGAAGCGACTATATTGATACATCAGCAGATAGATGGTTTGGAGGCACAGTTTGCGAGACAAGATGTGATGTTCCAGGCCATCCTCGATTGACTACCTCCCGCACCTGGTACCTCATTGACTACACCACCTGGAGACCAACAGTGAAAGAATACCCCGTCTGACTGAAGACATAAAACTTAGCGCTCATAAGAGGCACCCCATAGCATATTCCTTTTCATTCTAGTATTTTCTTTTATTATTAGTATTTAATTTTATTTAACTATTTATTATTAGTGTTTCTTGTTTTCCGGCACAACGTTTGTTTTTCTTTTTCAGGAACATAGTGCGTGCACCCAATTCAAGTTTGGGGGTGTGCTACGAGCGATACCAGCCATTTAGTTCTCTATCTCCCAGGTCAAATCCTTCCATGTCACTCACACATTGGGGACAATGTGTACATTAAGTTTGGGGGTATGGTAGACACATTTCACATATTTTGTCCCAGTTTTTTTCTTTAGTATTTGAATTTTTTGTAAATAAATGCATGTTCATTTTGTTCCGAAAATTTTGGTTGATTTAAAACAAATAATATGATAAAACTTCATCAGTAAGCTTAAAATCTAGAACACATAGCCTAGTGATAAAAGTTTTAAAAGTTTAATTACCTACCTCAAGGTAGTTAAGAATTCACAAGTTTGATCTAAAACTGACATGAGCATATTAGCACATAATGGTGTGAGGTATGACATATAATTTCTATGTATATGTTTCCATGACCTAGCTGTAATCGGATAAATTGTTAGAATAACACTTTGGCATAGAAAATTTGAGAAAAATGTTTATTGTGCAAAAAGAGAAAATAAAATGCTCCTAAATGATCATTAAATAAACTTTCCACTAAGTAACTTGACCTCTTGTCTCAGTAAGCAGTGAGTGTTCATGTCAAAAGGTGGGAATTATGCATATAATGATCATTAAATAAAGTTTCCACTGAGTAACTGGACCTCTTGCCTCAGTAAGCAGTGAGTGTTCACGTCAAAAAGTGGAGATTTTGCTTGGCAGCATTAAGACCAGTTAGTTTCGTAGCCTTTTTTACTCAAGTTAGTAAGTCTTTAGTGGTGTTTTTACACCTAATGCCCTAAAACCATCTGGTTTGGGAGTCATTGGCTAAATACTCACTACATGGGTCAATTAGAAAGCTTAAGGGAACTCAACATGGCAAAAAAAAATCTCATAATAAAAGAAAAATAAATAAATAAAACTATGTCATTATTGTTCATCCTGATAGGAAATTCAATGAATGTTGGAACACTGAAACACTATACATTAGAGTTATTTGGAAGCCAAATCTTTTATGTGTTAATTCACCACACACTAAGTCAAACTTACGATGTCTTAAACCAACCTTGTGTAAGTAATTAGAATTTAAAACCCTTATTCATTGCAAAGATGTGTTCTTATTATAAGCTTACTCATGAACAATCATCAAGGTTTTATATGCAACCCAAATTTTTAGATATCATGAATCATGAATTTATCTTTGATTTTGCTTTTCAAATAGTTTTTCGTTTTGTATTACTAAGGGACTAGCAATATGTAAGTTTGGGGGTGTGATAAGTGCTTAAATATTCATATTTAAGCCCCTTAATTTACATTTTTTAGACTCTTTGTTTATATATTTTAGTAGATTCTACTTTATTTTTGTGTTTTCTGTGTTTTTCATAGGACTTTGAAGAAAAAATGACATTTTGAAGCTCTAAGGAAGAAAAACTGAAGATCTAGAACCAGTCAAGTGCGCTCGAGCGCACCTCCCCTGAGATCAAGCGCACAAACACTCATGCACATACCTAGAAGGCTCGAGCGCACCCATGTGCTCGAGTGCAGAGGCATGTGATCGAGCACACACTAACAGAGAGGTGGCAGAGCCAGCTTTGGAAAGATATCTTCGGGTCTTATTTTGGAAATTGAGGTTTCGAGACATCCTTAGAACCTTATATATAGTCTTGTAAAACATAGAAACTATACTTTTGATTTGGCTTTTAAGTTGTAAGCTTTGGAGAGGAATTGACGACTCGTCTCCACAGTATTCTTCTGGTTTTATCTTTTCTATTTAGTTGATGTTATGATGATGTTTATCATAGACAACATGTGTAACTAACTTCTTAATAGGGCTCGATTGAAGCCCTAGTTATGCTTTTCTATATATAAGTATTGTTGCCTTTGCAAATAGCCATCATATAATGCTTTAATTTATTAATGCCTATTTTATTGAATTCCTCATATGTGTTTGTCTGATCAACGTATGCATGTGGTATTGATTAGTTAGTTAGATCAATTTGGATAACTGATTCCTGGGTCTAACAATAGTAACAAAAGGAATCCACACCGGATTCTTGGGTTAATCAACATGGGAAACCGAGAGTATACAACATGCCCTAGGTCTCATGTGGTTGTCAGTTTCCACAGACCTTATGCTCTCTTAAGGAACAACTCAGTATATACCAGGCTTAATCCCTTAAGAGAGAAAAGAGTTAGAGTATACACCATGCCTAACTCGTTGCTTAGGGAGATCAATAGCTTAAGGAGCGGACCAAGCCCTTAGGTTGAGAACCATTAGGTATTCATGATAGGGCTAGAGCATTGGCACATTACTTATTGGGAAAGTATGATTAGTGGTGGATATCAAAGCCCTATGTTCTTATCATTATCAATCTAGACTCAATATTTATTTCTATCAATTTTTACATTGTGAAACTGGTTCTAAAACGAAATTCACCAATCCCTGTGGAGATAATCTCGCACTTGCACACTATGCTATTGTAGACCTTGTGCACTTGCAAGTAAAACAAGTTTGATTATTTACTTATTAATTTAGGTAGATAAAAGCTCAAACATCATACTCAAAGGTAATAAATCAACTTTATATGAATACTGGATGCAAAAGAATGGGTTGCACCGAGATCAACCAACATTGATATGTCCACCTTTTCTATAACAAAACACCTCAAATTAGAACAATTATGGAATAAATATCTTATCGGATTACATCTATAACACATTCTAGTATTTTTATCACGTTATCATATCCTCTAAGTAGTACATTCCCACATTTACCATATCTTCCAGTTCCCATAACCTATCTTTTAAATCTAGGGGTCCCACCAATATTACTTTGAGGTACAGAAGTAATAGATTATGCTTGCCTCTGACTCTGTACTAAAGATCTCTGTGACAAGGAATACCTCATCTGGGTGGTCTCCCACTCTGCACACTTATACTGATACCATTTCTGGATTTTTCAAATCTAGACCTCTTCTGCCAATTCCTCTTACCTCTAATTTCCATCACATTCTTCTCAATCTAAAGTGTTATATTTTCCAACGTAACATGATTCATATACCTCGTGTAATATAGTTTCGAACAAATCTTAAAACATAGTTCATCTTTGAACCTTTTACACTTCTTCTCTTCTAGGTCTACCATTTCCAGTACAACCATTGACAAGACCACAAATCTGCTATCATACTGAGCCACAGTCAACATATTTGTCTCAAATAAATAAATCTCTATCTTGCTGGGCTCTAAAGGTCTAAGGAAAGTATTTATCAAGGAAAACCTCATTAAACCTATTCCAGGTTAAGGGTCTATCTACATCTGCACTTTCCCTAGGAAGAATATCCTCTCTCCATTCTAGGGCCTTTTTCTCTAACTTGAATGTAGCAATGGTGATCCTCTGCCTGTCAATCATTGATAAAATATCAAATAATCTCACTACATGTTTTACCCAAAACTCAAGCTTAAAAGGATTCATAGATTCTTTAAACAACAAAGCATTCGACTTAATATATCTAACAAAACAACCCCTCTGCATCTCGTGCATAAACTCACTTTTTCACTTTTGAATATTTACCATTACTGGATTTACAACAACCTCAGGCACTGCCCTAGCTTGTTCATCAAGTTTATGCTATAAGCTATCAACTCTATCATCTGTTACATTCATTTTCTCAATAACATGTGTAAGAGCTTATCTTAGCTCATCTCTTTCAACTTCAGATTCTCTCACACCTTTATTAATATCAATTATACTATCAATATGTTCCCTTCTAGGAACCACAAATTTAGACTCAACCTCGACTTGTCAAAAATATCGGGGACCTACCATGTCCTCTTAAATCAACAACTCTAACTCTAGCTCTAGTGCGTCCACGTGTCATCCTCAGAGTATTAAAATATAATTTATTTTAATCTTCCACTTTCTTACTTTTTATGCAGTCTACAGAATCATAAAACCTAATGCTCTGATGCCAAAATTGTAACGACCCATCTCGGGTTGGCACTCCCGAGACAGTGTTGTCACATTTTGAAAATCCCAGCACGACACATATATGCAACAAGAAAATAATGCCAACAACAATTATTTACATCATTCCTCAACCCTCAACAGGGGAAATACATCATTCAGATCTCGACTTAACCATTGTATACAACATAAAATGCATGAATATTTACAAATAAATTTTTATTTTATTTTCTCATTAGTCTGAGGATGTGGACACGTACGTTGCTTATAGACAATGATTTTGTCTGAACCTCTACTCACCAAACTATTTGTCCTACTTGCTACCTGAAATCATTGTACAATGAGGGATGAGCTTCACAAGCTAAGTAAATTAAAGTTACTAGAAGTATTCAATTTATATAAATAGTCCTTTAATATTTAATCATTTATATCTCATATAACTTAATAATAGCATTCTACTATCACTACAAATATCATAAGTCTCATTCCCTATCAATCTCTTCTTCTTATATATATTGGTTCACCTTAAGACCATCAATTTTCTCATAATTACCTCGTTATGAGGTGCACAGCATAAAGTCTACCATTTAGATGGTTCTAATCATATCAACTTTTAGGTTTCTTTCCCACCATAATTGTTTCTCTGCGAGACTCATTCATCTATAAATAAATTTTACAATAATAAAAAACACTTCAGCATTTCAGTAATGTAATCAATATTTAAAACAATGTAATGCATGAATTATTATTAAGGAACGTCTTCCAATATGTCGACATGTTTTTATCTTAGACTGGCCCCCTCTCAGTTCTTTCATTTCCAACATATACTAGCTATCACAGTACTCATTTATTTCCAGCATATACTGGCTGTCACGGTTTTCCTTTATTTCCAGCATATACCGACTGTCACGATTTTTCAATTAGACCGACCCCCTCCCGGTTCTTTTATTTTAAACACATGCATATGAACAATAATATGAAATATGCATATGAAAAATAATATAAAAACAAACATGAATTCAAATATTAAATTTAGTTATCTTGTCTTTCCTCAAATTTCTATTTGATCAATTTCACTAATTTCTTCTCTTCATATATCACATCAATTTATCGACCATAACTCGTCAAGAATTTTATTTATCACCATCATTATTAAATTGACTCATTATTCTAATAATATTACTTCTCACATGATAATTTTCTACATGTCAAATATTCATATTATACCTATCAATCAATTTTTCATCTACCACCAAAGCATAAGGTAATAATTTATTTTAATATTATCACTAGATATTTCATTTTTATCTAGATTACTTAAAGTAAATCTAACTCACCACGTAGCACTTAGAGCTACCCTTGGATCATTTCCTTACCTTTCTTGCTCCTCTCAACAATTTCTTCTGGTTGGTAATCGTCAACACCTGACATAATATTTATATTAAATTTCTAATTTATTCTTCAACTCTTCATAATTTACACCCTTTGAAAATTCCAACTTTGAATTCCAGGAAATTTTATGTATGCTAAAAATTTTAAAAAATAAACTTCATGTTATTACCTTATGTTTTTCTTAGAGCTTCCCGTGACTCTCTATAAAATTCTCCCGTAAACCCCTTCAAAAATTTGCTCTTGCAACTTTTCTTTCGATCCCCAAGTGTTTAAAGAAAACAGAGTAATTGAAGGAAAATCAAACAGGATTTGGAAAGTAATAAAATAAATTACGTTTATATATATATATATAATAAAAAAAATTTGCAACCCGGCAGCCCATTTTTTGTGCAACCTCAGCAGCCTTGCTGCCTTATATGCAGCATCTGCTTCTTCTTTTGGACAACTCCAGAAATATTTAATTTTTTTATTTTTCGAATTGTTTTATAAAAATTTAACTTTTTGCGTTTAAATATATATATATATATATATATATATATATATATATTATTTTAACTCAACGTCATATTTATTAAAGTACTTATTTACCCTTACTTTACAAATACGAGTATTACACCTAACCCTCTGTAACGACCCATCCCGGGTTGGCCACCCCCAAGACAGTGTCATCACATTTTGAGAATCCCAGCACCACATATATATGCAACAATAAAATAATACTAACAAAAAATTTTATTTTAAATCCTCAACCCTCAACAGAAGAGGTATATAAATCTGATATTAGCTTACACATAATATACAACGTAAAATGCATGAATATTTACAAATAATTATTTATTTCATTTTCTCACTAGTATGAGGATATTGACACGTATGTGGCTTACAGAAAATGAATCTGTCTGACTCTCAACCCACCAGACTATTTGTCCTGTCTGCTACCTAAAATCATTGTACAATGAGTAATGAGCTTCACAAGCTCAGAGAATTAAATTTACTAAAAGTATTCAAATTTCATAAATAGCCCGTTAATATTTAATCATTTATTTCTCCTATAACTGGATAATGGCATAATGTCTAACATTTAAATAATTCCTATCTTATCATATTTCTATGTCTTTTTCTCATTGTAATTGTATCTCTGTGAGACTCATCCATCTATAAATAAATTTACAATAATACTCCACACATCAGCATTTTAATAATGCAAGCAGTAATTAAAACAGATGCAATGCAATGCATGAATTATTATTATGGGAACGTCTTCCCACCTGTCGACAGATTGTTATTATCTTAGACTGGCCCCTTCCCGGTTATTTACAGCTTATCATGGTTGTCACAAAAAAATTTTCCAGTATATACCGACTGTCACGGTGTCCCTTTTATTTCGAGCATATACCAGCTGTCACGGTTATTCCATTAGACCGACCCATTCCTGGTTCTTTCGGTTATTTTATTTAATTCATATGTATATGAACAATGATATGAAATATGCATATAAACAGTAATATAAACACCACATGAATTCAAAATATTTAAATTAACTATCCAGTCTTTCCTCAACTTTCTGCTTAATAAATTTCACAATTTTCTTCTCCTCATATATCACATCAATTTATTCACCAACTAGTCAAAATCTCTTTATCACCATCATTATTAAATCAACTCATTATTCTAAAAATATTTATTTTCACATAATAATTTTCTACGTGTCCAATATTCATGTCATACATAATAATTTAATTTTTATCTACCACCTAGCATAAGCTAATAATTTATTTTAATATTATTATTAGATATTTGATTTTTATTTAGATTATTTAAAGTAAATCCAACTCACCATGTAGCACTTAAAGCTACCCGTGGATCACTTCCTTGCCTTTCCCGTTCTTCTCATAAATTTCCCCCGGTTGCTGGTCGTCACCACCTGACATAATACCTATATTAAATTTCTAATTTATTCTTAGATTCTTCATAAACTACACTATTTGAAAATTACCACTTTGAATTTCGTAAATACATGTATGATAAAAATTCAAAAATAACATTATGCTATTACCTTCTATTTTTCGGATAGTTTCTCGTGACTCTCTATAAAACTCCCTCGTAAACTCCTTCAAAATTTTGCTCTTTCAACCTTTCTTTCGGTCCCTAAGTGTTTAGAAAAACAGAGTAATTGAAGGAAACTAAATAACTTTTCGTAACTATAACGTAGGTTTACCTATAAGAGTGCATACATATATATGTATAAGTAGGATGTGACAAATCTTCTGCAACTTTAAAAGTTGCTTGCACTATCACCATGAGATCTCCCAAAACACTCCACCTATATGCCTTGTTGTAACAAAACCAAGGCTTGAAATAGCACTTAGCAACCCCAAATTAAGTTGGCAGCAGGTGGCTGCCACCTGCTGCCATGTTTTACTGTTTGAGGTTTTTTTTTTCCTTTTTAGTTCTTTTTTCTTTTTCAGTCTTCTACTGTCTGGGACGTTCAGGTCCTAGATTTTTTTTTATAATTGCTTTATTCAAATAATAATAAACCTTTCACATAGACTTTATTTTAATTCTATGTAATATTTATTAAATTACTTTTTTACCCTTACTTTACAAATACGGGTATTTCAATTCTACCCACCTTACAAAAATTTCATCCCCGAAATTTCCTTACCTAAATTCAAGAAAATAGTTGGGGGTAATCCTTCCTTATTCTTGTTTCTTGCTCCTACGTGACTTCTTTGACATCTTTATTTCGCCATAATACTTGAATCAAATAAATGACTTTATTGCGCAAGACATGTTCCTTTCTGTTTAGGATTCTGACTGGTACTAGCATAAAAGTCAAATCTTCCTGAATTTCTATTGCATGATTCGAGATACTATGGGATTCATTGTGTAAGTACTTTCTCAGTAGTGACACATGAAACACATTATGTAATTGCTTTAATTCTGGGGGCAAATTCAAACGATATGCTATTGGTCCAATTTTTTTGATCAGCTCATACGGCCCCACAAATCTCGGGCTCAGCTTCCCCTTCTTCTTAAATCTCAATACTCCCTTCCATTGAGATATCTTTAAAAAAACCCAATCACCAACTTGGAACTCAAGAGGTCATCTTCTTTTATCAGCATATCCCTTCTATCTGTTTTGAACTGCTCTGAGGTTCTCCCTAACCAGTTTGATCATCTCAGTAGTCAAGTCTATCATTTTCGAGCCATATATCTTTCTCTCTCCAACTTTTTCCCAACATACTGAAGTTCTACACCTTCCACCATACAAAGCCTCGAAGGGTACCATCCCAACACTAGTTTGATACTGATTGTTGTATGCAAACTCGATCATCGGTAAATAAGCATCCCAGCTCACCGAGAAGCTCAATACACTTGCCCTCAGCATATCTTTTAGTATTCTGATGATTCTCTCCGTTTGCCTATCAGTTTATGGATGAAAAGTTGTACTAATCTGTAATTGCGTACCCATAGCTTCTTGAAAACCCCTATAAAAGCTAGAGGTAAATCTAGAATCTCTATCTGATACGATACTCAAAGGTACTCCATGTAATTTTACTATCTCTGCCGCATACAACTCAGCCAACTTCTCTGGACTCCAAGTAGTTTTAATAGGAAAAAAATATGAAGACTTAGAAAGTCTATCCACTATAACCCACACAGCGTCATGTCTTTGGGTATGGGAAAAACCAGAGACAAAATCCATACTCACATTTTTCCATGGCCACTCAGGTATTGGAAGAGATTGTAATAAACCTACTGGATGTCTATTCTCAACCTTCACCTGTTGACAAATCAGACATCTAGAAATATATTATACTACATCCTTATTCATCCCTGACCACCAATAATTCTGTCTCAACCCCCTGTACATCTTATTATTACCTGGGTGCATGGAATATACAGAATTATGAGCCTCCCTTAGTATTTTCTTTCTCATCTCCACATCATTGGGAGCATTAACTCTATACCCCAATATTACCATACTATCTTCTCTAATTATAAACTCGGATGGCTTCCCACTCAACACTTCCCGCCTAATCTTCTCTATCCTCTCATCTCTACCCTACATCTGTAATAAACGATCAATAATAGAAGATTGTATCACCATATTTGCCATTAATACTCCTCTATCATTGACACTCAACTGCATCCTCGTTCTTCTTAATTCTATCATCAGGCTAGTATTATGACTCCCAATAGTAGTTAATCTCCCTGTAGCATTTCTACTCAATGCATTAGCTACTACATTAGCCTTTCCTGGATGATAATGAATTGTACAGTCATAATCACAAATCAATTCCATCCACCTCCTCTGCCTCAAATTCAACTCCATCTGGGTTGGTAAATGCATCAAGCTTTTATGATCAGTAAAAATTTCACACTTAGCTCCATATATATGATGTCTCCAAATTTTCAAAGCAAAAACTATGGCAGCAAATTCTAAATCATGGGTCAGGTAATTCCTCTCATGGTTCTTCAGTTGCCTAGATGTATAAGCTATAACTCTCCCATGTTGCATCAACACACATCTCAACCCTTGATGTGACGCATCACTCTAAACCACAAATTTTTCATCACCAGAAGGAAGCACTAACACCGAGGCAGTAGTTAGTTTCTCTTTCAATAGCTGGAAACTTCTCTCACATTCCTCTGACCACCTAAACTTCACACCTTTCCTAGTCAGCTTTGTCAAAGGTCCAGCAATCATAGAAAAATTTTGGATAAATCTCCTATAATAACCAGCCAACGCCAAAAAGCTTCTAATTTCAGTTACACTCGTGGGTTTCTCCCAATTCAACACTGCTTCTACTTTCTATGAGTCAATTGCTATCCCCTCTCCTGACACAACATGCCCCAAGAAAGATATTTTGCTCAACCAGAACTCACACTTTGAAAACTTCGCATATAATTTCTCTCTCTTTAAGATCTCCAACACTATCCTCAAATGTTGCATATGCTCCTCTTCATTCCTGGAATATATCAAAATATCATCAATAAATACAATCATAAATCTGTCCAGGAATGGTTTAAACACCTGATTCATCCATAAATGCTGCAGGAGCATTGGTCAACCCAAAAGGCATTACTAAGAACTCATTATGGCCATAACGTGTCCTAAAAGTAGTTTTAGGCACATCTCCTTCCTTTATCTGCAATTGATGATAATCCGACCTCAAGTCTATCTTAGAAAACACTCTAGCTCCCTATAACTACTCGAATAAGTCATCTATTCTGGGCAAAGAATATCTATATTTTATGGTGATCTTATTCAACTGTCTATAATCAATACATAACATCAATGTCCTATCCTTCTTCTTGAAAAATAACATAGGGGCTCCCTAGGGTGACAAACTAGGTCAGATAAACTGTTTATCTAGCAACTCCTGAAGCTGAACTTTCAACTTCTCAATTCAGCTGGTACCATTCTATAGGGTGCTATGGATATGGGTGCTGATCTTGGAATCACTTCAATAGAAAATTCAATCTCCCTTTGGGAGGCAGCCCAATCAATCCTTCAGAGAAAACATCAAAAAAATCTTTTACTACCAATATATCTTCTAACTTTCTACCCTCCTTGCTAGAATCCACTACATGCGTCAAATACCCCTCACAACCCTTCCTCAACCATTTACTAGCAGTTAAGGTAGAAATAAGACAATTAGCAAGTATCTTATGTTCCTTCTGAAAATTAAACTCCTCTTATTCGGGTATCTTGAACACCATATTTTTCCTAAAACAATCTACCCAAGCATGATATGCCGATAACCAATTCATTCCTAGAATTAAATCAAAATCTGCCATATCTAAAGGTAATAAATCAACTTCGAATTCTCTATCAGCAATATTAATCACACAACCTCGATAGATTATCCTGATAATAACCGTATCTCCAGTAAGATTCTCAACAATAATTGCATGCATCAAAGGACAAGCATTAGCATCAATAGATTTCATATTATTTCTAGATGCAAAAGAATGGGTTGCACCAAGATCAATTAATAATCTAGCAGGCCTACCAAGGATAGATATCGTACCCATAACAATATCAGGAGTGGTTTGTCATCCTGTTGGGTCAATGCATAGACTCTGCCATCTCTGGACTGAATTTGACTGCCATGTCCTCGCTCTACTACTAATCCTCAACCTCTGCCCCATACACCCCCTGATCCACCACTTCTCTCCATCGATCTCCTCCCAACACTTCCAACGCCTCCGTCAGCAGATTTCCCTGCTGGACAATCTACAGCCACATGTCCTCCCCCATCACATACAAAGCATATCTGTATAGGGCAATTTTGAGCCAGATGCCCCTTCTGATTACATCTAAAGCAGACCCTTGTTTCTCAATCATACATCAGGTTACCACTTCCCCCTGATGGCATACTTACTCCTCTACTATAACTCCTACTTCCCATAGCTTGCCTCTCAAATCTAGGGGTCCTATCAGTATTACTCTGAGCTACAGAAGCAACAGATCCTGCCTATCTCTAAATCTGCACCACAGTTCCTTGTGACAAGGAACACCCCCTTTAGGGTTGTCTCTCACCCTGTACACTCATACTACTACCACCTCTAAGTCCTTCAAACCTAGACCTCTTCAGTCAATCCCTCCTACCTCTCAACTCCATTAAATCCTCCTCAATCTGTAATGTTTTATCCACCAGTACAGCATAATTCCCTATACCCATATAAGAGAGTTTAGTCCGAATATCATAGTGTAATCTGTCTAAAATTCTCCTCTGTATTCACTAACTTAGGTAAAAACCTTGACAGGGCTATGGATCTACTATTATACTCAACCACCGAGAAATTTTCCTATCTTAGAGGAGTAAAATCTCTTTCTTGTTGTGCCCGAAAGGTATCTGGGAAATACTTTGCAAAGAACTCATCTTTAAACTTACTCTAAGTTAAGGGTTGTTCTACCCGTGTGCTTACCTTGGGAAAAATATCCTTCCACCATTGAGAAGCCTCACCCTCCAGCATAAATGAAGCAAAAACCACCTTCTGTCTATCTGACACCGACAATACCTCAAAATATTTCTCCACATGCCTAATCCACTGCTCAACTTCCACTGGATTTACAGATCCTCTAAAAAACTGAGGTTTAAACTTAAGAAATCTCACAAAACAATCACCTTGCATATCATGTGCAAACACACCTCCCTCATGACCCTCTTGCCTCACCACATCATATTCTCTTCTACCTATTTCCCATAATCTTCTTTGTAGATTATCAGCCCTTTCTTCAGCTACATTCATCCTCTCTATAACATGATTAAGTGTTTATCTCAATTCATCATTCCTACCCTCAGATATTCTCCCAGCTCTACTAGTACCAGCTGCACTATCAATATGTTCCCTCACGAGAATCACAAACTCAACTTCCTCCTCTGCTTCAGTCCTCCTAAAAATTGGGGGTCTACCACGTCCCCTTTGATTCAAAACTCTACCTCTAGCTCTCGCATGACCATGTGTCATCCTCAGACTCTACATTTAAAAATATAGTTTATTTAGATCTTCCACTTTTTAAGTTTTCATGCAGTCTACATAATCTTAAAACCTAATGCTCTGATACCAAAATTGTAACAACCCATCCTGGGTTGGTCACCCCCGAGACGGTGTCATCACATTTTGAGAATCTCAGCACGACACATATATGCAACAATAAAATAATACTAACAAAAAAATTTATTTTAAATCCTCAACCCTCAACAGGGGAGGTACATAAATCTGATATTAGCTTACACATAATATACAACATAAAATGCATGAATATTTACAAATAATTATTTATTTCATTTTCTCACTAGTCTGAGGATATTGACACGTACATGACTTACAGAAAATGAATCCGTCTGACTCTCAACCCACCAGACTATTTGTCCTGTCTGCTACCTGAAATCATTGTACAATGAGAAATGAGCTTCACAAGCTCAGTGAATTAAATTTACTAAAAGTATTTAAATTTCATAAATAGCCTGTTAATATTTAATCATTTATTTCTCCTATAACTGGATAATAGCATAATGTCTAACATTTAAATAATTCATATCTTATCATATTTCTATGTCTTTTTCTCACTGAAACTGTCTCTCTGTGAGACTCATCCATCTATAAATAAATTTACAATAATACTCCATGCATCAGCACTTCAATAATGCAACCAATAATCAAAACAGTTTCAATGCATGAATTATTATTATGGGAATGTCTTCTCACCTGTCAACAGGTTGTTATTATCTTTGACAGACCCCTTTCTGGTTCTTTACAGCTTATCCCGACTGTCATGAAATTTATTTTCAGCATAAACGGGCTGTCACGGTGTCCCTTTTATTTTTAGCATATACCGGTTGTCACGGTTATTCCATTAGACCGGTCCCTTCCCGGTTCTTTCGGTTATTTTATTTAATGCATATGCATATGAACAATGATATGAAATATGCATATGAACAGTAATATAAACACCACATGAATTCAAAATACTTGAATTAACTATCCGGTCTTTCCTTAACTTTCTGCTTAATAAATTTCACAATTTTCTTCTCCTCATATATCACATCAATTTATTTACCAATTAGTCAAAATCTCTTTATCACCATTATTATTAAATCAACTCGTTATTCTAAAAATATTTCTATTCATATAATAATTTTCTACGTGTCCAATATTCATATTATACATAACAATTTAATTTTTATCCACCACCAAGCATAAGCTAATAATTTATTTTAATATTATTATTAGATATTTGATTTTTATTTAGATTACTTAAAGTAAATCTAACTCACCACGTAGCACTTAAAGCTACCCGTGGATCACTTCCTTGCCTTTCCCATTCTTCTCATAAATTTCCCCCGGTTGCTGGTCGTCACCACCTGACATAATATCTATATTAAATTTCTAATTTATTCTTGGATTCTTTATAAACTACACTCTTTGAAAATCCCCACTTTGAATTTCGGAAATACATGTATGATAAAAATTCAAAAATAACATTATGTTATTACCTTCTGTTTTTCGGAT
The DNA here is from genome assembly GCA_023935145.1 of Bretschneidera sinensis. Taxonomy (NCBI): domain Eukaryota; kingdom Viridiplantae; phylum Streptophyta; class Magnoliopsida; order Brassicales; family Akaniaceae; genus Bretschneidera; species Bretschneidera sinensis. The sequence goes on from CM043701.1 coordinate 20,693,933, forward strand.
AGTTTCCCGTGACTCTCTATAAAATTCCCTCGTAAACTCCTTCAAAATTTTGCTCGTTCAACCTTTCTTTCGATCCCCAAGTGTTTAGAGAAACATAGTTATTGAAGGAAACTAAATAAATTTTGGTAAGTATAACGTAGGTTTACTTATAAGAGTGCATATATATATATATATATATATATATATATATATATATATATATATATATATATATATATATATATATAAGTAAGATGTGAAAAATCTTCTGCAACTTCAAAAGTTGCTTGCACCGTCACCATGAGATCTCCTAAAACACTCCACCTATATGCCTTGTTGTAACTCAACCAAGGCTTGAAATAGCACTTGGCAACCCCAAATTAAGTTGGCAGCAGGTGGCTGCCACCTGCTGCCACGTTTTACTATTTGTATTTTTTTTGTCTTCTTTTTTCTTTTTCAGTCTTATGCTGTCTGGGACGTTCAAGTCCCAGATTTTTTTTGAATTGTTTTATTTAAATAATAATAAACCTTTCATATATACTTTATTTTAATTCCATGTCATATTTATTAAATTATTTTTTTTCTCTTACTTTACAAATACGGGTATTACACCCTCTATCTCCACTATCTCTATAAATCTCTTGATTACAGTCAAAATTGTATCAAAATAATTTAAAACTTTATATACCCATCCTTCAAATCACTTGATTCTTGAATATTCACCTTTTCACTTCTCAAAACCGTGTTTTTGGCCAGAATAACTATCCCGGACCAAACGTGGCAAAAGGTTCAAAAACACATAAATCTTCAGCTTTAGACTCTAAAAGGAAAGGGGTTGCCGGTTCGTCAAGCAAACAAGCACGAACTGAGTTGGATGATTTACTTTTTTGGAGTCCTGTGGTCAAAGACAAGTATAACACTATTATTCATCATAAGAAAATCATGACTGGTATTTACATTAATTTTGATTCTATTAGGCATGCTAATTTTGAATTATTACCTACTTTTGAGGCCATTGGACTAAGACCACTAGTCAGTATCCATAGAAAATACTATCCTAGGCTAATTCACCAATTTTATGCCAATCTAGTGAAACCTACTCCATTAACCCTTAGGTTCAAAATTAGAGTTATGGGTAGTGAGTTTGAAGTTAATACTGATCTATTAGTTAGCATTTCGAAAATCTCTATCTCTGGGATCTCTTAGAGTCTTGATGGTTGGCCAGACAGCTTTGACTATAAAGACGCATGTCAAGTAGTTAGGGGAGATCCTAATTATTTTTTCAAGACTACTACCTTCCATCAGTGCAATAACATGCCCTTAGACTCCAAGTTGTTTAATCTGATAGTCAGTTGGACTATTCACCCAAGACTTGGCAATCGAGATTACATGTCTAAGATGGACGTTGTGTTGATTTGGTGCCTCAAGACTGGAAACCCTTTCAATATTTATGCACTGATTCTAGCTAACATAATCAATAGAGAAGCCCATGATTTTGGTTGCCTCCTATATGGTATGCTCATCACCCTGATCCTTCACCATTTCAAGGTTCCTCTTTTTGTCACAAAAGCACAAGACATTGGTCCCAATGATATTATCAATGTCTCATCCTTAAAGAAGATGGAATGCACCATGCGAAATGACATGGTCCTCTCTAAGGAAGGACAAATATACATATTGGTGATGAAGACAATGATGAAGAAGAAAGTCCTCGAGGATGAAGCTCCTTCTACTGAGATCAACATTAAAGAACCAGGGGCTAGTCCACATAATCTTGGATATGGTAGCTCAACAATTGGTCGAGGTGTTAATGACGATCTCTTTCAGGCCATAGCAAGTCTTCAGGTATCCATCCAGTCTGGCTTCTTGAGTTATTCCGTTGACTCGAGCTTCCAGTTAGTATGGACAGACCTGGATCTCATGCGTCATGACATTAGTACTTTATGTGATAATTTTGAGTTACTTTTGGAGCACTCGAAAGGTTCATTGGCTAAGATACAAGATCTTCTCTGTGACACCCCTGATTCTCCAGCTCCTTGAGTCATTCATTATGAATCATCCATCTATTGTTAGCACTATGGACTCTTTACAAGAACATTTTTTTTCTTTTTCATGCATTCATAGGTTATTTACTTGCTTGAACTATTATGGGACAGTTTTCTTTAGCTTTATTATGTACGGACCTTAATATGCAAGTTTATTTTTCCCTTCTATAAAATCAACACGTGTTTGTTTCTCTATTTGGTTAATGGTTGGATGATTTGACTACTTACAATTGGTTTTTAAACTTGAATTATTTCAGCTTCCTTGTAAAACTTCTTACACTTACTGGGAGATCTTAACATCTCCGGTTTAAACTCAATTTCTGCACACAAGTTTGTTTTTGCCTTATTTTTCTGCTTGTGGTATTTGACTTGCTTATTTTCTGGTTTTTCCTCCCTTTTCTGCTACTATCAAAACGGGAGAAAAAAAGAAAAAATATGTGTAAATGATATAAATCATAGTTTTAGGGGGAACATTTCTCTGAACGTGTTAAAACTATTTAAGACAGTACTTCATTTACTATTATTGCTTGGTTGGGTTGCCCTTGAAAAATTTCAGGTTGGTTTTTATCACAAAAACAGAGAAAACTTTATCCGTTTTTCTTTAAAAACCCAACACTTATATTTTAAAGCTATTTTTCTCACTATGGTTTTGTCATCATCAAGAAGGGGGACATTGTTGACCTTTATTTGATTTTAATTATGACAAAACACCATTTAAATTACACTAGCAGTTTTATTTAAGTGTTTAAGTTGCAAAAACATTCAATACAGAAACAAGACACAAAATACGACACGTACAATTACCAAAAGAAGACACAAGATCTAGATTAGGTTATAAGGTAACTGATTCAAGTTATAAATCTTTACTTTCAGTTACTTAGCTTAACTATGGCTCATTTTGATTACAAAATACCTTGACAAAAATAATCCAAAAAATGTCTCTAAGTCAAAAACTGCTTTTAAACATGACTATTGGGTTTTGGGTCAACCTAGTCGACTATGTCTTTGAACCAGTCGATTGGTAAAAGAGTCAGTAGCTTCTAGCCTTTGATCCAGTCGACTGGTTAAAAGACCCAATCGTCTGGTACTAGGACCTAATCGATTGGTACTTGTCTGATGTCCAAAAATTGGATTATTTCACATGACCCAGTCGACTAGTATAAAGACCTAGTCGACTGGTAACTTGAAAATATGACCGTTTGAGATGCATAATTTGAGCATTTAATGCTCCAAACCTATCAAATCTATGTCTAACGGCTATATAAGGCCAATGTTATAAAAAAAAACCCCGTCAATGAGCATTGAAACAACAAGAAAGAACACTCAATTTGAAATATAGCTCATTAATGCTCTCAAAAGCTTTGAAAATTTTATTGTGAGCCATTCTTTAAGCTTTGTTCTTGAAAGAGAGATAACCTTCACCTTGTAAAACATTTATTACTATCTCTTTTATTTTCCTTTACATTCAATATCATTCATTGTAAAGAGAAAGAGTTAGTATAACTCTTAGAGTCTTTAGGATTAAACACTTTCTTGTAACTTCTTTGTGAAAGAAAGTGCTTGTAAGGTTTATGCAACACCCATGAAGTTGCTCGACTATAATTAGTGAATTGCTTCAAGGAGGTTCCTTGAAGAGATTAGACATAGGGTCAGAGAGATTTCAATATTGTCGAACCACTATAAACAGAGTTTGCATATTCTCTTTCCTTACTCCTTTAATTTCAAGCATCTTATTTGTTGTGTGCTTTGCGTGATTAAATTGTTAAAAACTTGTGTGTTAATTGTAAAAAGTTTTTAAAACCCAATTCACCCCTCTTCTTGGGTTTGTACCTTAGTCTACAGTGATGATATTGGTAGAGCAGTTGAGATTTGTTTTATTGAGCGAGGGATTGACGAGGTGTTTACTCTCACAATCAATGTTTTTAGAGGCGAGGGCGTTTTGCGAGGTGTTTTGCCTCAATGAGGTGAGGCGTAAGCCCCGAGACGCTGGGGCGTAAGCCTTTTGAAACATTGGAGTATTTTGAATAAAATAATATTAATTAAATTATAAAAATACTAAAAAATAATATAATATAAATTAATTATCAATGAACGTTACTAACTTAAGACCTATGAATGAATATTTATCAAAATATTTTTACACAAATATCAAACAATTTGATGAAAATTTTAATCACATCTGCTATTAGACGTACACTATCGTTTGTTGCATATGTATCTATCAATTTATACTATGGTCCTCTAATACAGTGGTTCCATTTGTACGTAAAAAGGTAAGTATATATAGCTATGAGGATATTTAAAAGGGCTTGATTTTTTATATTTTGATGAGAAAAAAGAAAAATAATTTAAAAAAGAAATAAGTAAAGAAAATAAACCACACACTGCACCACGTGTCCCAGTCCCCCAACAATCTTCAACTCCACGAAGGGGTTGATTTTTGATATTTTGATGAGAAAAAAGAAAAATAATTTAAAAAGGAAATAAGTAAAGAAAATAAACCACACACTGCACGTGTCCCAGTCCCCCAGCAATCTTCAACTCCACGATTTTCTCTTCTTTTTTCCCCTTTTCTGTTATTCTTTCTCTCCATTTTATTATTTTTTCTATCCTTGAAGTCATTTGTCTTCTTCTTCTTGATATTTTTCTGATGATTTCTCCTTATTCCCCACAAAATTTCCCCATCCTGGCAAAACCTACTGCTCCGATGCGATTTTCTTCCTCTTCTAGTGAGATATATTTTCCCTCTCCTCCATGAAGCAGCTGAATCGAGATTAGCGCTGCCTAATTGTGCTTGGTGAGTACCCGACTTTCTCTCTTCCTTCTAAGTCAAGAATCCTAACTCTCTCTCTTTCTTCTCTGTTTCTCTGCTTAAAGTAAGTTATTTATGTTCCCTTACGGGCATTGGGCGTACACCCAAACACCCCAGGCATTTGGGGTGTACAGAACACCCAAACCCAAAAAACCATCGCGCCGTGAAATATCCGCCCCAAGATTCACACCCTAAGGCGTTTTGACCCGAAAACGCCCCCGGGAGCGCCCGAGGCGCGCCCAGAAAACGTTCTTTACAACACTTCTTACAATAGATAATGCCTCTTCGAATGATAATGTTGTGGGGTACTTGAAGAGAAAATTGTGTCATTGGGGTACTAGTATTGTGGGTGGGAATATGCTTCATATGATGTGTATTACACATATAATTTACCTAATTGTTATGGATGGCTTGACAGAGGTTGGGGATTAGGTTGGTCGAGTTAGGCGGCTTGTGAGGTATATAAAACAGTCTCCATTTAGGTTGAAGAAATTTAAAGAGGTTATTGAGCTAGAGAAGATAGAAAGTACAAGTTTGTTATATCTAAATTTCCCCACTAGATGAATCGATTTGATGTTGGATGTGACCCAAAAGTTTGAGAAAGCTTTTGATAGGTATGAATATCTTGATAGTAGTATTAGGCATGAGCTTCAAAAGGGGTTGCCGGATGAAGATGATTGGATCAAAGTTAGGAAGATGGTTGAAATATTAGAGTGCTTTTATGATCTCACTAATAGGGTTTCAGGTTCATTATATGTTACTTCAAATACTTTTTTTTCATGAGATTAGTGAAGTTGATGCCCTTTTACAACAATAGAGTAAGTAGCATTAAAGCATGATGACTTATACACAAGGCATCCATAGTGCCTCAAGTTTAATAATCACTTGTTTAACTGCAATGTAAGAATTCATATTGACAGTTAGTAAAATTTTCATTAGGAATTTACTTAGTCTTGTTAACTCAGTGTACCCATTCACTAACAAACACCTATATAACTTGTTTTTGTGTCTCATACACTAATGACCATGAGATCAGTCACCCTCAACTACTCGAAAAAAATAGTATGTACTAATCTATCTTGAATCACTAATGCTCTTCTTAGTGATCATATGATTAGGAACATTTCAGAATAAATTTTAAGGAAATACATCTTATTAGCATGATCTCATCATTGTGCTTATTTTATGGGCTTCATCGTGTAAACATATTGAATGTTTTGTAATAAACATGATAAAAAAATATAAATTGTCATAATTAATATTTATTGTCAATAAATAAATAAGATCAATTATAAGTAATATGCCTAGACATCAAATGCTATTGGCTTGTAGTGCATACTACTATTACCTACCTTTTCTAAAACGTGGTGTTTATTTTTTTGAAGATCAGGAACATTTTGTTACAAATTTATCATGGGTTAAACATGTTCAAGAAATTGAAAAACAAGTAAAACCTATTTTTGTTCCTTAAACAATACCTCTATTTCAATTTGATCATGAATATTCAAAACGTTGCAATTGAGTTCTAAAACACCTATTTTTATAATAAAAATTTGTTCTTAATTTCATTTTGGTTGTTTGTATTAATGAGGTGATGTCTACTGGATAACAATGGGACAAATATTGCCAGTTTTAGCACGTGCGAAAATGCATATACATCTTTACCCTTCATTAGCATAAACCTACATCTAACCCTTACCCAAATTAGATCAAAAACCTAAATCCAACCTAATCAGATAGAAAACAATAGAGAGGGAGTTTGTGCATTTCTCTAACTCTCACTCAAATCGATCAAAACCCTAACCTAATCCAACAAAATTTCTTTCGTTCTCTTTCGGGGTTGTCAATCTTCAGCATCTACTTCAAGCCCCAACTTTAAACCAACTACAAACCCCAGCTTCAAACCACAACAGAAAACCATAATAACCAACTATAAGCTCATCTGTAATCCCAACTACAAAAACTCTAAACACTAACCAGCAAAAAGCACAATGCTAAACACAAACCCAGTTACATGAAGCCATTTACAATCCTTGCTACAAAACCCAGTTATCATCTCAAATTACTACTCCCATCTAACATAAATCATCATCATGATCGAGCAAACCAAAAATAGACCAAGAAGCCACAAAAGAAGCCAAGATGAAATCCACCATAACTCATACACCTCATTCCAATCTTATTCCTCTTTATCAACTTGATTCTCTTCAGCAAACCAAAAATAACATGTGAAACTCTTTTACCCATGGGAGGAACATACCAGGCAAAGAATTTCACAAGCTTCTGACTTTTGTGTTAGATAACACAATAAAAAATAAATAAATAAAAGAGAAGAGGTAAACAAATTGAGAGAAAAAAAAATTAGGTTTAAACAATATATAAAAAAATTTACTCTATAATTCTTGTAATTTCTACACCCATAGAAACTCTTCCCTATGTTTGAATTAGTCTAAGAAGTCTTCAGTTCAGTAGATAGGTAGCAATGGCAAGAAAGAATATCACAAACGGTCATTTGTGATGTGCTTCAATGGATGTTGTTCAATGAAAATGACGAAGCTTGCAACGTGCCTCAGTGTAAGTTGCAGGCAATGAAGATATGAGGTTTGTTTTGGATTGCAATCGCATGAAGATGAAGATAGAGATAGAGATGGAGATAAAGAAAATTTGAGTTTGTGGGTTTTGAATATTAAATTTGGGAGAAATTGTTATAGGTTTGGGTTTGGGGTTTTAATTGATTTAGCATTAAGAATGAGACTTTAATTGTGTTTCATGTGAAATTTCCATAATACCCCTTTCTCTAAACCTAATGCTGAATTGACATGTCCACCTTAGTCATTTGGGCAGCCAAATTGAAATTAGGACAAAAAATCATAAATTTGGATGTTTTAGGGCTCAATTGCAATGTTTTGAATATTCGAGATCAAATTAAAATAAAAGGTATAGTTTAAGGATAGAAAATGGTTTTACCCTTGAAAAACTAATAAGTCTGCCACAATTACAAAACTTCAAACTCTTTTTTTTTTATAAAAAAAAATTCAAACTCCTAACAAGTGCATCAAAGCTAATTGGATGAAACTAATGAAGGTAATTGAAGTACAGATTCATAAATGTAATTTCTAAAGAGAGCTCAAAAATCAAAATTAAGAGATTTGTCTAAATACAAATAATTTAATTTTGAATTTTTTTTCTGAAAGCATTTTCCCAAATAAAGAGGCAACAAAAAATTTTAAAGTATAAAAATCCCCATCATAACAAAATAGCTGCATTTCCATGGGATTATTGCTCTTCTTTGTTGAATTGTCCATGCATGACACAGTCATTAAATTTCAAATATTTTTATGTAGTTCTACTGTTTTCATTTAGCGCGGTCTTTCTCGTTTGAATTCATGATTAGAGTCAATCGTCGCTTTCTCCATAAAACAATTCTCTCTCACTCTCTCCAGGGTTGCATATAGTATATAACCCTAGAGAGCTATTAAATCATTCAAAGGAAACGGTAGAAGCCATGAAGACCAAAACGCCATTAAAGCAACTTAAGCTCTCTGTTCCAGCTCAAGAAACCCCAATCAGTTCCTTTTTGTAAGTTTACTCTCATTATATATCTATATCTGTATAGTTCGATTTGATCAGCATCCTTCTTTATCTCTGCATTTTAGATCGAACTTTCGTTATTTTTTTTACTTTCTCTCTTGATGCAGTTAATTCTAATTCTTGATTAAGATTTTGATTACCTGCACAGCTTTGTTTGGTTCCTGAGAAAGTAAAAGAATCTTAAAAATGTCGGTAACGCAAAAAATTCAAAAATTGAAATCCCGAATATTTCAACACAGGGACCAAGGGTTAAAAAGCCAGTAAACTAGGATCGGTCTAATTAATGCACTTCATTGAATTGAATTTATTTTGTTATATTCTATAATCAATTGTATTTTTTGTTAAAATATCAGAACTGCGAGTGGTACATTTCATGATGGCGATTTGCTTTTAAACCAGAAAGGTCTGCGGCTCATATCAGAAGAAACCGAATCCCGTGTAAGCTTTCATTGATTTAAATCATTACACATTTTTTGAGGCAATTTTGTTGTTATGTTACAATCTAGAATCTTCTGTTCTTGTTGTGTCCCAGTTTACAACAGATTAAATGTGTAACTTTTAGTACTTTATGCAATCTTTACATTAACTGTTTGATAATTGATGACTGCGTGCTACATTCAAAGATAGCTCTGTTTTAACTTACAATTTTCGTTACTTCTTTGTGATCTAACTCGCCTGTGGGCGTAGGCCAGCGCTGAACCACACAATTCTATCGTCTTTTGATTTCCTTTGCTGTACAATCACAAACTTAGGTCTAACAGAAGTTTCCGTGGACTCTTTTCAGTATGCTTAGGTAAAGATTACTTTCTTTGGATAAATCAAATTTATTACCCAAGAAAAGACAAAGCAGAAAACACCTGCTACAAAGAGACATACCAGTTAGGAACTTACAACTAGATCAGATTCTATCTTGTAACAATGCTATCATCCAAACTTACACAATTACCAAAACTAAAAATTCTGCATCTAACATCACTTACATCAAAATCAAAAACTTCGTCGGGACTAGGAAATAAACTCTGGTGAAGCCTAGAATTTCTTTCCTTCCATATGTGATAAAGGAAAGCATTCCAAGTTAGCTTTAGGATGGAAACAGAAGTCCTTACCCTCTAAGAAACTCAAAGCCCAAGAAAGTTCATCATACCAAGAGCCAATCTGTCTACTCCCAATACCACTTTCATTTGGAGATTAGTCCATACCTGCCTGAGAAAACCACAACAAAAAAAGAGATTGTCTCTAGATTCTGCATCCAGCCCACCTAAAAGACATGTTGCATCTATAGAATGACCCCAACTCCGTTGTCTAGATTTAGTGGTGAGTCTGTCAAGAATGACTAACCAACTAATAAAACTGTGCTTGGGGATGAAGTACGGGAACCAAATAAGTTTGTGCCAATTCACTTTGGCTTTCCTGACTAGTAGGTGAGTTTCATACAACTTTGTCTTCCTGAGATGTGTCAAGATGAAGATTACATGCTGCAGCTTGGATTTCAACGAAAACATCAGACCTAGCAGCAGGCCAAAACCATTGCCCTTCGTGAATTACCTCACTAACCAGAGCTTGCTCTTTAATAGCAGAGTCATAAGTAATTCTTCTTCCAAAAGTTTCCACCAAAGGGCTTGCAGGGTACCAATAATCACACCATAGATAGGTTTTCTCCTCATTTTCCAATAAAAGGCCTAGCAATAGTTCTTAGCTTTAAGAGTTTCCTCCAAGTCCAGGAACACTCAGCAAAAACTGAAACTGACCAAAAACTTTTGTTTTTAAGCATATATATCTCAATCCAAGCCACCCAAAGAGATCCTACATTTGCAAACAAGAGCCAAATATTTCTAAGGGCACAAGTGGTATTCCACTCTTGTATCTTTCTCAACCCCAACTCACCTTCAGTTTTTGGAAGGCATGCATCTTGCCAACAAACCTTAGCACCAGTAGCTTTTGATGGTTCTCTGTTCCAAAGAAAAGCATTGCAAAGCCTTTCCACATCTTGAATTATCTTCCTTGGCAGAAGAAACATGGACCACCAGTAGGTTTGAAGGCTAGAAATGACCGAAGAGATAAGCTGCAACCTACCAGCAAAAGAGAGATGTCTGGCAGTCCAAGATTGGATTCTGGCTGTAATCTTCTCTAATAGGGGCTTGCAGTCCATAGCTGATAATCTCCCTGTGATCAAAGGGACTCCCAAGTACCTAACAGGCAACTTTCCAATTTGTAGACCAGAAGCAGCAGCTAATTGATTGCATTCAGTTTCAGTTATGCCTCCACAAAAGAGCTCACTCTTGGATTGACTGACTTTGGGGCCAGAGATTCTGTAGAATTTATCAAGAATTCCTTGAATAGAAGTGAGGCTGCAATTGGTGAAGACCATCAAGTCATCAGCAAAACATAAATGTGTTAAGTCAATTTTCTGACACACTGGAGTTTGGATGAAACTGAAAAACGGCTTCTGTGACAGCTTTGTTCAAAAGTCTAGATAAAACCTCCATAGTTATGACAAACAAATAAGGGGATAAGGGGTACCCTTGTCTAATACCTTTTTCTCCAGGAAAGAAACCCACCAAGGAGCCATTAAAAGCAAAAGAGAACATAGAAGTAGTGATGCAGACCTTAATCCAAGTTATGAATCGAGGAGGGAAGTGCAAAGCATAAAGCACATTTATGAGAAAAGTCCAATTTACTGAATCAAAAGCTTTCATGATATCCACCTTTATAGTGCATCTAAGAGAGATCTTCTTCCTGTGATAGTTCTTTACAATCTCCTGAACCAAAATAACATTCTCAACAATTTTCCTACGTTCAACAAAAGCACTTTGACTATTGTTGATGAATAGAGGCAAACACCTTTTGAGTCTGTTGGGCAAAATTTTAGTAATGCATTTGTATATGACAATACAACAAGAAATAGGCCTAAACTCTTCCATCTCAGAAGGATTGTCAACTTTGGGGACTAAGTTAATAATTGTGGCATTTACTTCCCTTAGCAGCTGTCCTGAGAGGAAAAATTCTGAGATAGCATTTGTAAAGTCCTCACCGGCAATGTTCCAGGAAAACTTGAAAAATTTAGCTGAGAATCCATCAGGTCCAGGAGCCTTGTTGTTTTTAAAACTAAACAATGTCTCCTTGATCTCTTCTTTGGTTATTTCTTTCGTTAAAGACTCTTGAATTTCTTTAGGAAGATTGAAATCCAAGATACTTTGAAGATATTCCACTGAATGATTATCACAAACAGGATCAACATTCCCCAATAAGGCCTTGAAAAAACTTACTGCCTCTTGGCTCATACTAGGAAAATCTTCGAATCTATCACCGTTTGATGAGTAAAGGAATTTAATAGTATTAAAAGACCTCCTTGCTTTCACAACTGTGTGGAAAAACCCTGTATTCTGGTCACCCTCTTTAAGCCACTGGATTCTTGACTTTTGCTTTAGGAAAGCTTCTTCAACAAACAGCAATTCAGAAACCTTAGCTTGTAGAATAGGCTCCTGCTTTATTAGCTCCTCAGTAGGACAAGAAAGAAGCTGTAATTGAGTGGACTCTAGCTGCAATCTAGCTTGTTGAACTCTTTCATGAATATCACCATAGTGAGTTTTATTAAGAGCTTTGAAATGAGGTTTGACTTTAACTTTTTGCATAATCTGAACATGTGATAGCCAGGAATAAGAATCTTCCAGCGTTCTTGAACAATAGGAGGTTCTGAATTCAGAAATTATAAAATTTGAAAGGTTGGTACTGGACTTACTAGCAGGGTGTAAGTTTATAAGGCCAGAGCAGTGATCAGACACCTGATCTGGATAAAGAAATTCCACTAGTGAATCTGAGTGATGAAGCAACCAGGCATCATTTATAAGGATTCTGTCAAGCTTTTTTGCTACGAAGCCTTGCGTTCTTTATTTGACCAAGTGAAAAAAGGTCCAGAAAAAGAGTGGTAAAAAAGATGAGCTTGAACCAAACAACTTCTAAAATTGTCAACCTCCGTAGAAGAAGGGCTGTCCCTGCTAGAGTCAGATCTTTCTCACATGTGGAGGATGGTGTTGAAATCTCCTAGTAGAATCCAAGGAACATCAGCTAAAATCCTGCTATGATGGTTTATATCAACCCACAACCTCCTGTCAACATCCGTGTTAGCAGCATAAACAAAGGAGCAAAAAAAATAATCACTGTTGTCTTGTTTACGAACATGACAGTGTATAACGTGGTCAGACATTGAACGAACAAGGACCTTTACATTATATTGCCACAAAATCCAGATCCTACCCAAATGAGCATGACGATAATTTTGAATGGAAGACCAACTAATAAACAAAATCGAATGATTTTATCAGCGTTCAACTCTTGAACACGAGTTTCCAATAAGCACACCAAATCAGGCTTCTGAACTCGAAACATTTTTTACTTATTATTGTTGTAGGGGTCATTTAAACCCCTTACATTCCAAAAGAAGACCTTCATTTATTGGAGAGGGAGGAAGAACACACACCAAAAAGAGAAGTTTTCATTTTTGTCTTGTTTGGCCTCCTTTTCTGGTTTACTTTCTTCAGTATCTCAGCTACACCAGCAGATGCAGCCCTAGTCTTCCTAGGGGAATAGTGAATGTCTAGAAGACTATCATCCTCAGTTTTTTCAAGAATTTCCCCCTCCTCTTGATCGTTCTCCTCAGGCAAATGAGATTTGTGATGCTGCAACAAGATCTGTAGAGAGACTCGGAGCTACTTTAAGGCAAATGAGATCCTGATGAAGGGATCTTTTCTGTAGGTTCTACATTGAAAGTATTTCCGGCCTTCTGTGTTACTGTAATTTGCCAATTAGATTCAAGTGGACCTTGATCTGGATGTGCGTTTAGTTTCTATTCCTGCTGAGGAGGTTTGGATTTAGAACGCTTGGATGCATCATGACCAAACAACTTACAGTGAGAACACTTTGCTGGTCTCCAGGTATATTAAACTCCAATTTCAACTTTAATACCATCCTGGACTTCAACAATGACAAATTCTGGAAGGGAAGCATCAATATCCACTTCTATATAAACTTTGGCAAATAATATTCTTGGCCTACTCTCAGTAGATTTATCCATGTATAAGGGAGTGCCAATTGCACTAGCCACATAGCTCAATCCTCGCAAAGTAAGAAACTCCATTGGCACATTTCAGAGTTTCACCCAAATAGGAACATGTGTGACTGATTTCTTTCCCGGCTGCATACCAGGTCTTCATTTCATAATGGCAAGAGTTTTATGGGCAATATGCCAGGGTCCAGATTTAAGAACCCAGTTCCTAGTTACAGGGTTGGAGAATTTGAAAATATAAGCATCACTGCCTGCATTGATGACCTCAACAGCTCCATTTTTCCCCCAGATTTTATTAGCCATGTAAAGAACAATATGAAATTTTGGAGCAGAACCATAAAATTGCCCCACTAAGCTATCTTCTCAAGCTGCTATACCTTCATTTCGGACTTCCAATTTATATGAATCACAAGCCTTTAATGATCAATTCCCTCATTCTTTATCAGAAAAAGTTTCTTCAAGTGTATTTATGTAATATCATGACCAATGTGCTTCTCAACCTTATGTCGTTCTTTGTTGTGTGTTTGTGTTCTCTTACTTTCTCTATACATAATATTTCCATGATAATTATTTGTTTATTTCTTTTTATATATGTAAAGTCGTGAGCCTTCTTGTCAATTTAACAGCCTTTTGACGGCAAGGAGCTTGATTTCGAATTTTCATTGGAAGATCTTGAGACAGTCAAAGTCATTGGGAAGGGAAGTGGTGGTGTGGTACAACTAGTTCGCCATAAATGGGTTGGAAAATTGTTTGCTTTGAAGGTCAGTATACTAGCAAAAGAGATACTTTCAATTGCCTGTTAGTTTTTGGACTTGCATATAAAAGTCTTATTGGACTCATTTTCGTATATTTTACATTTATGAAGTTCAAATGGCCTTGTGTCTCAGAAGTTCTTAAGGGGTGGTACCTTACATAGACAAAAAAATGCATTTGCTTGATATAAATGAAGTCTTGATTACCATAGATACTCTATTGAGTGAAGAAATCAAGGGGAGAGGTCAGTAAGTGACTCTTCCTTAATATTTTGATTTTCAAAAAAGTGACATTGGCTACACAAGTTATTCGTATGATTAAAGCCTTAGATGAGGGTGAGGTGGAGTGGAGAGCAAGGTGTGTTTAGTCAGTACTTACTACTTTAAATAGTTGTATAATTTAACAATCAAGTTCTAATAGATGGAGACCTATATCATACTATTGGAGTAAATCACTTCATTTTCCTTTTATTTTTAATATATAACAGAAGACCAACGCTTTATGTAGTTGCATAAGTTAGTACAACAAACAATTTGTAAGCCCCTTACTTCTCTTTTATCATATGGTGACATACTGGTAATTTATCATTGAAATTATAAACACGATAATTATGCAGCATTCTATCCCTCTTTTTCTCAACATATTGGATGAATTTCATTCCAACATTTGACATTGTCATTAGAACATTTACAGTTTTGATTCCTATGTTGAGTACGATATACATCGTCTAAGCAGGTCTTGGATGATTAGCCAGCTGCCATTCCAATTTGTTTTGAAATGCAGGTCATCCAGATGAATATACAAGAGGAGATCCGCAAGCAAATTGTCCAGGAGTTGAAAATAAACCAAGCATCACAATGTCCACATGTTGTAGTTTGCTATCATTCTTTCTATCACAATGGAGTCATTTCCCTTGTGTTAGAGTACATGGACCGTGGATCTCTGGCAGATGTGATCAGACAAGTTAAGACAATTCTTGAACCATATCTTGCAGTTGTGTGTAAGCAGGTTTGTAAGCTTCCTTCAGAGTTCAAATGTTCAGATACTATCCAGAGTACCGGAAATAGTTCAAACAAGTCCTTTTTCCTTGCTGAGCATATGTTTTCGTTTTTCAGGTTTTACAAGGCCTTGTGTACTTGCATAATGAAAGGCATGTGATACACAGGGATATGAAACCATCCAATCTACTAGTAAACCATAAAGGGGAAGTGAAGATTACTGATTTTGGTGTGAGTGCAATGCTAGCTAGCTCTAAGGGCCAAAGGGATACATTTGTTGGAACTTACAACTACATGTCGGTATGTAGATCTTTTATTCACTAATATCATTTTGTGATACCAAATTGATTCAACTCCTTTTTGTTACTTTTGCTCTTTTGCATTTTATAATTTTTTCACTCACTATTCATCCAAAAAAATACTCATGCCGAGGGTATATGCATACCACAGATTTGATCCAGAGTTCAAAAATAACTGGTGTTTTCTCTATTTTAGCCAGAGAGAATCAGTGGGAGCACATATGATTATAGCTGCGATATTTGGAGTTTGGGCATGGTAGTACTTGAGTGTGCTATAGGGTGTTTTCCTTATATGCAATCTGAAGATCAGCAAAGCTGGCCAAGCTTTTATGAGCTTTTGGAGGCAATTGTGGAAAGTCCACCACCATCTGCTCCTCCAGATCAGTTCTCCCCAGAGTTCTGCTCCTTTGTATCGGCCTGGTAATAACTTACACTAGATAATTTTGCATTCTTTTATGTTCTTCCATTGTGTCATTCTCTAAACATTTTGTTTTGGTTTCTTTTGTCACTATCTACAGTGGTATTTTTCTTTTCCTTCATTGAAGCCTACACCAAGAAAATTGCAAACATCGATGGAACCTTACATATTCTCACTCCGACTTTTAGCTTAAACCTCATAAACTCTGGTTGATATTGTCACGTTTGAGTTCCAAGTTCTTTCCACTAGTTAATTCCACTTCTGAAGCCTTCTCTCTCCCCTTTCCCGCAAACAAGTCTTTTTGTGAAGTACTTAATAGGATCCTTTCTCAACTGCAAGTAGAAATGGTGCTCTCTTTTGAATTCCAAGTTCTTTCCACTGGTTAATTCTACATCTGCAGCCTTTTATTTTTCCTATTTGGTTTTTTAGGATAAATGCAAATTTATATATCCAAGAACAAGAACACAAAGCAGAAAACTGTTACATACTGATACAAAACAAGCTAACTTTAAACAGAAAACAATCAAACAAAAAGATTGAGGCCCCAGCTTACAGCAACCTCTTCATCTAGAGAACTAATACAAAATTGGGTAATTCCTAGGAGCTTATCCCTAACATCAGCTCCAATGAGAGTTAGAATAGCCTCTGCACCCTAGAAAAAATTCTTGTTTATCTTGGAAAGTCCAAGTACCTGGTACAATATGCATTTGGCGAAAGATCCACGAAAAAATAAGTGTTCTCTAGATTCATCCTCGCTGTTACAGAGAGAACATAGAGCATTTACAGTGCTACCCCACTTTTTGAATAGGCACTTCTGAATTAAAGATCCTTTCTAAACTGCACTTCCTTCTGTCATCTTTTAGATTCCATACTACTCCATTTCTTTAAAATGAGTAACTCTGGAACCAAGTTATCAATTTTCGCTCCAGTCATTCCTTTATTGTGTGTTTGGGAGTTTGGAGGGGAGGGAAAGAAAAGGAGGGGATGGGAAGGGAAGGTAGGGTGGTCACCTGGCCCCTTGTTTGGATGTTAAAAAAAATAATGGGGGATAAGGGAAGATAAATTAACAAGTTTCAATCCCCTCCCCTCTCATACCCCAAATTGAAGGGTATGAAAAATAGGGGTTTGGAGGGGATGGGAGGGGGTTTCCCCTTCCTCTTTAAAAAAACTCCCAATCAAGGTTATGATACCCACTCCCCTCCCCTCCTCCAATCCCCTCCATCCCAAACACACTGTTTAAGGAAAATCCAATCTGAACGGCTTCTAAATTTCTGTGTTAATTCTTTTATATATGATATGACTGCTACTTGAGAAGGTTCTTAGTTGTCTAAAAGTTCTAATGTGGTGATTAAGACACTAATTTAGTGATTCAAGTCCATTGTATCATGAAAGGAATGAAATATCTATGTCATTGTCATGAAGAATAGCATAATAAGGAGATTATAGTGACAAGTACCTGTGATTCAATTAAATTCTGAATAATCAAGAATCCTATATCATTTTTTATTTTTTTAATCAGAAACCCGAAGAGAATCAATATTCAAAATGGACTTCTATTATGGCGGAACTTCACATATTTTCATAGCATAACTAGATGTGAATTTTTTTTTTTTTTTAATCAGAAACCCGAACAGAATCAATATTCAAAATGGACTTCTATTATGGCAGAACTTCACATATTTTCGTAGCATAACTAGATGTGAATCTTCAAGATGTTCTTGACACACCTATTCTATGTTGATCTACCTAGCTTAAAATTTGTTGATGGAAACACTCACATGATAAGCTCTTTATCTTAGACGGCAAGACAATTTTCTGCTGCATGCATGCTTATGATTAACATTACTGTTATCGCAAACACATTTAATTGGCTAGATGAATAGGAATTTGTGATCCACCTATATTATACTTGTTAGATTTATCTACTATCGTTTTCAGGTTATTCGTTTCCTCTTTTTTTGCTTTTGTAAAACTCATAATGCCTTAACAGTCTTGTTGATTGCACTTTTGTTGCATTCGCAGCATACAGAAGGATCCTCGAGACAGATCATCATCTTTGGACCTCTTGGTTAGTAACGCATTGGATAATCAATATAGACAATTATTAGTCAGAATGATAGAAACACAGTTTCAGAATCCTGATTGCATGTTCTTTCTATGCTTACAGAGTCATCCTTTCATCAAAAAATTCGAAGACAAAGACATTGATCTTGGCATTCTGGTTGGTAGCTTGGACCCTCCTGTGAACTACCCTAGATAGTTTGTCTGGTGATAATATGTTGAATGTAATGTGTTTTACTTATGTATCAGTTATCAATCTCAGTCAAATATTACTTACAGCACTAAAAGAATATGATTTATATATCATCATTACATATATGTCTGTTATGAATTTTTTTTATTGAAGTGATGACAACTTTGATCGAAACCAAACCATCACTCTTGCATGGGAGAGGTGTAATCGCTAAGCTCACAGTCACTGTCATAAAATTCTTAATTTCTACATTTTCTTGTTCAGTAGTATTGTGATAGCACTAATAAAGTGAAAGTTGTGATAAAATATTTCTGTTCTAGTATGGTTAACACTTGATTCTAAACTAAGACATGTTGATCAGCGTGGGCTTTTATGCCCATTTTTAAGAGTGGACATGGTTTGGTAGGGGTGCACAGAGAAGCAACTGAGCAAGGGGAAGGAGGGTAGAGAGATTAGGATTTCATTTGGGACTTAAAAGTTTTGTTGTTGTAGCGCGGGCTTGGAGTGAGAGGTAGGTTAGGTTTGTACTTGTAACATGAGCGTAAATATTAAGCGGTAAAAGGCATCTTGTATTTATTTATACCTTGATTCAATTAATCGATATGTTAAAAGATCAATAACCATAATTATAGTCATAATAAATTTTTTTAATCATAATCAAATTAACGACGTTTTTACCATTTCATGTCTTTTCTTCGCAAGATTCTTTGAACCGTAGTGTGAGGGCATCGTTATGTTGCACGTGCTGCCATTAAAACGATATTACTTCTTTATTCACAACCTGATATTCTTCTAAAAACCACTTCACAAGGTCCACCCAACTTGTTCAATTAGAGATCGTTACACAGGCGAGGGTAACAACGGATTCCACGGCAGGTCACGGTGGCGACAAAGAGAGCAAGACACTGTTTTCAGAGAGAAAGTAGCGTGAGGAGAGAGACAAGAGCCAGAGTGTTTTTGGAAAGAGAGAGACAACACGAGGAGCGAGAGAAAATAGAGAAATGGAGAAAGAGAGTTGATGTGGATTTGGTTTGTGCGCGATATAATTTCACTTACCGGCTGATTTTTTGTGGCAATTTTCTAATTTTCGCTCATAGTAGCGTGGATATATTGACCGTGTGATTTTATCTCTATTTTTCATATTGTATTAATATTTTTAAATTTTTTCAAGCGCAAAAAAATATTAGTTGTGTAATGTTTTTTTTTTTTTTTTTATGAAAAACGAATACAAACTTATATATAAAGATTAAGAATATAACACTTAACAGAAATAAGAAACTTAAACTTATAATAAATTAAAAAACTAAACTAATAAAAAAATTAATACATATGAAATTAAGAAATTAATATTATAATAAAAAAAGAAAATATCATATGCGTTAACAATATTATTCTTCAATCTTTATCTTTCTCATTTTAGTGTGAGAAGTTTGATTCTTAATTTTTTATGAAATAACAAATAATTTTATTAATTAAACTAATTGATACCACAAAGTATAACTTTTTTTCTCATCGTGTTGAATAAAATATTTCCTTGCCATGTCACCTTATAAAAATAACGTGTATGATTCTTCGTGAAAATGACAATACTCTTTTTCTACTCTTACTTTCAACACTACTTTGTAACTAATTTTTTCTTATATTCGTGAATGATTTTTGTGTTTTAGAACTAAATAGCTTGAAATTTTTGCCATAATTGTGTACCACATTGCACAAAATGTTTCAAAAATATATAAAGGTCATTTTAGTTATTTTGTCAATACTCATTGTATATTATCAACAAGTTTCTAAATTCCAAAACATAATGATATCACTACAAAAATCTTTGTTTTGGGGGAAAAATTAGTGCATACATAATATTTATATAAAAGAAAAATTAACAAAGGAAGATATGTGTTGATGAACTATAGTATATCCACTGAAAGAGAAAAAATTGGTTAATTCAGATTTAAAATTTATGTTTTAATTTATTAAAAATTATATTGACAATATTATTTTTTTAATTTGTATTTATACTTACATGATTAATAAAAAAATTAAAATTATTAATAAAATTTTCATTGAATCTTAAACTCAAACCACTCAAAAATTTACCCATATGGAGAATAGGTGGAGCAAGAGGAATGGATGAATGGCATCTAGTGGTATTGCGGAAATCCAATTTCTGTGGGTGCCATACCAAACACATCCGTGCCTTAATAAAAAGGTATGAGAGACTGAACAATCTATCTATTTATCTGCAAAAGCATGTGGTGGCAGTTCGACAAATACCTCCACGCCCACTATCTTCTGTTCCCAAGTCAACCTTCTTGTCCTATTTCCCTACCTTACAAACTTTGGTCCAAAAGTTCAGAATATAAAAATAAAAATTGTCAATAATAAATCAATTTAGTCAGAAAAACAATTTAGGATTATATCTATTTCAGGCAATGAGTTTTACGGGTGGGATTGGGAATGTGGGATAGATCATTTGTGAAAGATAAAACGTATCAGAAGATCTCTCTAATCAATATTTTCAGGCCGCGCAAAAATTTGATGACAATGTTGGCGATGGACCTGAAAGTTAGGACTCCTAACACCCCAAAAATTCTCCCCAATTGATTAGAGCAATGAGTTTTGTCTAGTGATTTTGTACAACACGAAAATAGATTAATGAAAAAACATCATAAAAAGTTTATATAATGATAAGTAATTCCATGATTGAAAGAATATTCTTTTCATATCACTTTAATTAATCAATTAGTCTTAGATCAAGGAAAATCAACATAGGAAAATTAACTACATGGAAAAGTTCATCTGTGTAACTAGTATCCAATTTAAGTCCAAAGTTATACAACTAAACTCTACTTTTAACAAATAAAATTTTCACCGGTTCGAGTCTTTTTAGGGTCAAGTCGCAAAGTTTTTTTTTGTGAAATCTCTATATTAAACGTGGATGGTCTGTCTTTAACTCGTCCAAAGAGGTGAATTTAGCATGATGCACGCAAACTGACTTATAATACCACCTCACCGTTGAACAAAAATAAATAAATTTTGTTTCATATAAATAGACATCCAAAATATAAACCACAAATAAAATTTGTACCCACTTGCAATTTAGTGAAAATGGTAACAAATTTGTACTAAGCTAGGCAAAACAAAGTTGGTGTTAAAACAAAAATTGAAACGACATTCAAGACTATAAAGATTTCACCCTCATCTTTTCAATAATTTTTTTTTTGTCATAAAAAGGTCAAGTAGATGTAAAATTATTTTTTTTTTCAATCCCTCTATATTATTATCGGATTATTTTCGTGTTATATAATGGATTTTTAAAAAATTTATTAAAAGAGTTTTTGAAAAAAGAAATACAAATAGGCTGTCACCAAATGTATACTTTATCAGCACTTGATTAAAAAATATTCATATCAACTAACAATTATTAGATCAAATTTAAAATTAATGTTTTAAATCCATTTGAAATATTATTGATAATTTTAAATTTTTTTATTAATAATACTATTTTTTAGATTTTATATTTATACTAATATTATTAATAAAAAAAATTAAAATTATTAATAAAATTTTAAACGAAACTAATTAATTTTAGATCCAATTTAATAAAAAAAAAATTATAACCGAAAACTGTTTCACTGAACTTATCACAAGCTTATGTTAAAGCAAGAGAGATTCGTCCTTTCACTATGGGAATTCCTCGAGACATGAAAGCATGTAAACGTGTCATAGCTTTATGAGGCAAAAGTTGCAATTAGATAGCGGCCTTAGTTTCAGCCTAACCAAAAGAAAAAAAAGGTGACTCGGATATGGATGTACCTTATCCTCTTTCCTAGTAGTATAGGAGATGATAAGGACAAATCTCAGAATTAAAAATTTACTTATTTTAACATTATCTAGTCTAGGGCTTACATACCACCAAGTATATGTATATATATATATGCTGCTCACTGCAAAAAGACAATATGTGGTTAAAATCTTCTTATTGTTGTTTGTTTTATGAGAAATTAAGAAAGAAAATGGGTGAAAGAGCAAGGCAAATATTTCAACATTTGAAGCAAATAGATGGAGGAGGTGAAGTTAATTGGGTGACCATGGAAGGTGGTAATGACTCGATATCCATTGAATCCTCCTTAGAAGATTCAACAAATTCTATTTCTTCATCGTCTACATCAGATTTGATAGAGGATGCATCCTCTTCACATGGTTCATCTAATTCATCGTCATTAAATGGTCCTCTGTATCAATTATCTGACCTTATGGCCCAACTTCCGATCAAGTAATCAAATTAACCATCATTTGTCTTATTTTCACCTAATTAATTTGGTTGAGAAAACTTAGTCTAATTATTTTTAATAAATAGTGATGATTGTTTGTCATTGCAGGAGAGGTTTATCAAAGAATTATGAAGGGAAATCTCAATCTTTTGCATCTCTAGCAAGTGTGAAGAGCATAGAAGATCTTGCCAAAAAAGGGTACTGTTATAGGATGAAAATGAAGACATGCAAGAGCTATGGAGGCGGACTAGATGGTCACAAGTTATACAGTCCTAAGCCTACCATATCAAAGAAAGCTTCAAGGAAAAGCCTTTTTTCTACCTTACCAGCTAGGTAACATGAGAGACTTGATCTAAAAAATAGTCCTGGCGGGCAGGTTTCGTCTAAAAAAATCAGTCTTGGCATGGTGCCCAACAAGAATTTCTCAGGTAATAGAGGCCGGTGCTTTAGTGGGTTGGCTGTAGGCCCTTCCATTTTCTGTACAGAACAAGTTTTGATTGGAAGGTCATGTAGAATTTAACAACATGCATGGATTATATTGAAATCAATGAAAGCTAAAAGATTCATTGCAGAGGCAATACCTTCTCCCTCGATCTACTGCGATAATTGCTGTAGCTAATTTTTCTTAATTAATTCAAATTTTCAATTGGACTTTTTTGCATGCTTTATTTTCTAACAGCTTGATGAACATGATCTAGTTCTAGAGTAAATGACGACAAATCGAATCATATATCATATAATATCATTACAGACAACTAATCTTGTTGGGATGTCCAATTAAGGTTAATTTAGAGAGGCCAATGGACTAGTAAAATGATTCAATTTTTAGTTAAAGAATGGATAATGGAACTCATGTTCTGACGTTGGAATTCCTCCCACAATCTTGGAAAAAGGGCCCTGTATTTAAAGTTAAAAGTATTTTCCAGTTAATTTTAACTTATTTAAAACTAAATTACATTAAAAAAAAAACAAAGTTTACTTTGCTTTATATTAAACTCTGTGGTTGACACTGTTAACAGTATTAACTTTGCTTTTAATCTTAAGATTTATTATGAAATTGAACTAAACAATGAAATTTTTTATGTAATTTAAATATTTTTAATTTCAATAGAAGAATTTAAAAAAAAATAGTGAAAATTTTTATTTCTAACGTTATAACGGTTTATTAATCCAGATAATGAATTCAAAGAATTATTCAAATTTCAAAGTCACATATACACCATACAAATTTCACTACATCATCTCAGAGGTACATACATCTTTTCTCAGCATTTTTCTAACAAACTAAACACAATTTTTGCAAAAATCAAACAATCAACACAAATCAAATTTCACGAATAACCCAACGATCACTCACAAATATCAATACAAACCCATAAAAAAATGCAAAAACAAACAACAAATGAGCAAAGTTTAGTATGAACCACAAGGTTTAGTATGAACCAAAGTAAACTTCGGGTTTGTTATGAAACTGACCCAGATCACAAGGTTTTCTATGTAATTCAACATTTTTTTTAACAATTGACTATCTGTAAATTATAAAAGAGTGAATTTGCTTTTAAGCTCAAATCCCTCAATCAAGATAAGAATTAGAGAGGACAATTAGCTAGGATAAATTCGAATCAAATTGAGTTCGAATACTAATGGTTGACTTAAAATAAACAAGTTTGAGCTCGAGTTCAAAAATTTGATTCGAGTTCAAGCTCGATAAATTTTTTGATTGCTCAATCTGTGCTCGATGACAAATGAGCTTATTTGAGTCTGAGTTCGAACCTGAGCCTTGAACTGCCCATTCGAAATCGAACTCGAACCTTAATTTTAATAAATAATAGTTCGAGCTCAAACTCAATAATATCTTATCAAATTATTCAAAAATATTTCGAGTCAAACTTTAAAGTATTCGAACTCAACTCGATAAGTTATTCGAACCTAATTTTCAAACTCGAGTTCAAATAACTCTATAAAAACTCGACTCAAATCTTACCCAGATTTTTAAGGAGCTAAATTACCTTTTGTGTCCCCATTTATAAAATATGAACGAAAATTCTCTATGAAAAAATACAAAAATTCTCCGTTAGCTTAATTTTTTTAAAAAAAATAAATAAACTAAAAACAATAAATATATTTATAAACAAAAAATATAACATAATGTAATTTTTTTAAAAAGAAATCAGTTGCACTTACAAAAATAATAAATATATTAGATTAATATATTCAGGCAAAAAATATAACATAACATAAACCAATAAACGGATTCAAGGATTAAATGAGATAAAAAAATTGAACAGATTCAAAACTTAAACAGGTCGAAGAGTGCCACCCATCTCCAAATCTGTCAAAGGATTTTTATCGTCCCAATCCCCACTAGGATAAAATCACATTAAAAACCGACTAGGTCAGGTAGAGAGGCCTGAGTCCCGCCCGGACAAGGACTTTTCCCATCCCTAGTAAGAGTTGGCATCATTGTAAACACAATGCTATCCAGTTTTTCCATTTCCGAGCCATTGCTCCTATAACTACTTTCTATGAAGCAATGCCAATGTACCATCCAGGCGACCGATTGATGTCACTATGATGAAACAACTGTAGCTTAAAAACTACTCGAAGGAACCAACATAACCTGGAAATGTTTTCTTTTCTTGTTTGCACTTGCTAAATGTTTCCACCAAAAATATCCAATTGATACATACCACGTGCAAAATTTTAGACTTGAAGCAAAACAAATATTTATAATATTGAACTATTGTACAACGTCATATCTTGTAAACAGGTGAAATTCCAAGAAGGTGAAAGCATTTTCTCATAACAGTAGCTGTCGCTTCGCATAGCAAGAGCCTACTTGTTTCTTCTGCTGACCCAACAACCTGCCCAATTTTACAATGCACAAAAGATAAATCAGACAGACAAAAATACTTGATTAAACAGACAAATCTAAAATTCAACACCAAAAATTATAGTATCGTAAACAACAAGACTTGACAATATTTATTAGACCGCACCTGGCAATTAGAATAAAATTTGGTGAAGTTCTCAGATAAGTTATAGAGGTATTCACACAACTTATTTGGCAGTAGATTGGTGCAGGCCTCCTCAACAATCTGAAAAGAGAGTACATCAATTGTAAGCGTTTTACTTCAGAGTCGAGCAAAGGTTAAGAAGCAGGAGAAGAAATAGTTCTTTTAAATGCATGTCCTACCTCAGGAAATTGCAGCAAATGAAGCCCCAGCGCACGCTCATCCGCATGATCCAACACTAATGTCCCCGTCTATATGAAACGGATAGATAAAAGTGAACAATTAAACACATCAAACCTCTTTCAGAATTATGTGTTAAACTAGTCCCCTTTTGGTCGAGCATTATCTAGCTGCCTCCACCCTCCTAACTTTTTATTTTTACTTTTAGGTGGGTGGGAGGGGAAAAGGGAAGCGCTGAGGTTGCAGCCTAGCTCAACACCTATGTTTTTTATATGAACACTTGAGTGTTAGAAGCATGTAAATAGAGTAATGTATGGGCTAAATCACGTAGATTAATAAACAAAGTAACTTTCAGATCAAATGGCCAGCATCTAGAACAAATCGCACAATTTAACAATGGGCAAAAAATTGTGAAATTTAGTCCCGGTTAAAGCTGGGAAGAAATAAAGGCAGGGTGTTCCTTTTCTTTTTTTCATTCTTTTTTTTTTTGTTGGGGGGGGGGGGGGGGGGGGGGGGTTGGGGGTTAGAATAAGAATAGATTACAAAGCAAAAATATGAACACTTCCATTGAAAGAATGGTCTGCCAGTAATGATTCAAAGTTACACCTGCATCCAGGTATAAAGGATTTACAGAACAGTAAAGCTTCTAAAAAAATTTTGGCAGCCGATAGCAATCATGCAGATCTACTAATGCCACGAAGAAAAAACTAAATGCATGTCCGTGGAAACTACAGCTTCAAGTATTTAGAGAATTTACCTTCTTCAGCTCCTCTCTGTCTTTACCAGATTTTCTGATGATTGAACAGATCCGAGCATGAGCATAAAGCAAATAAACAGCAGTATTGCCCTGCTCATAAGAGAATTTTACTAAGGTAAGAAACAGACTAATGGTAGCAGTGGTAACTGCTGCAGTGATCGTAGTAAGGGGGGGAGAGAGAGAGAGAGTATGAAAAAATGACAAGCTTTTTTAACAACTAGTTCAGATTTAGTAGCCATCTCTAAAGATGGAGTCTTTTTTAGGGGGGGTTAAAACACACTGTAGAACCACAGTATAATCATTTGTCCCAAAAAGAATCTCAGTATAATTATAAGATGTTCATTAAAGAAGTATTGGGTGAAACAAGGTAAGTTTCAAATCTTTTGCACTCCAAAACCAGCAAAGAGTTGGCACCTTATCATTAAGCATCTGATCAAAATTAAATGTGTAACTAGTCAATCTGTTGTTCTTCAGGTCAGCATACCTGTAAGGAAAATGAAAGAAAAACATATATCAATAAGGGTACTATAATTCAAAAGAAAATTATTCATACATGTGAAACAATAATGTAAGAGGAAATAAATCATTCAATCACATAAGACTAACTCCAACAGCAAAAACCTAATTAGTAAGTGCTCGTTCAATAACATAAAACTACTACAACAGCAAAACCTAATTAGTAAGTGCACAATGCTCACATTTAAAAGGAGCATATGCTATTATAGTAAATAAAATAGAATTGTCATTTCTAAAAAGAATGCATATGAAGGTATCATAAATAGTTAAACCATGTGTGAGCAACAGTATCATAATTTCACAGTACAGCTGTAAATTTATTGTCCTATCCTAGAGACAATGAACATGAAACAAAAAAAAAAAATATTTCTCAAAAACATCATTTTTTAACAGAACAAGACAACGTTACTTTTTACATTTCGAGCAGTTTCACTATGTAGTTCAATGGAAGAAGAAAAAATAAAGCAACTGAAGATGTAATATATTACACTCCAATTTACTAATGCATCAAACTGGAGCATAACTTCAACTAGGAAACCTAGACTACTTTTCCTCCGCTACACACTTCGTACCATTTCCCCAGGTGCAAAATAACTGTGCTGGTGCTATTATTATGTTTGTTGTTGATTTTTTTTTTTTTTTTTTTATAAGTAAAATTTGTATTAAAAGCACCAAGAGGGTACAACCCAAAAACAAAGATTATCTACACAACAGAAACTCCAGATCTTCATCATTCGCAAAAAAAGTTCCTTTTAAACCAAAACTTTAGGGTATTGAACCAACTATCTCTACCCACCTTAGTAGGCCTCTCTTGGCCATCAAATGCTCTTCAATTCTTTACATTCCACACAAGCGAAAAAATAGAGGGAGGACAAAGAGAAAGATTTCTTAAGCTCCTTAGAAGCATGTAACTTATAAAAAAAAGCTCTTTAGAAGCATGTAAACCACTCAAAGCCCACACTTCATCTTTCACGGAGCTTGCAACCACACAAGAAACTCTCAAAACACTATAAGCCATCTCCCACAAGCTTCTAGCCAATGAACACTCCAATAAAAGATGAAACATGAACTCAACACAACCTTTATAAATATAGCACCTATTAACAAGCACTTTCCCCCTTCTTTGTAATTATCAATAGTAAGAATCTTATCTCAAGACTCAAGAGGATTCCTGCACAAAAACTTACTTTTTAGGGCACAAGGACACCAAATTACTTTCCAATGGAAGTTGGGTGATCCTTCCAAAGGAGTCCCATCAAGAAGAAACTTATAAAAGATTTTATTTCAAAGCCTTTATCCGGCTTAAACTTCCATCTAGCCAGATTCTCTCTTGCCACATCAATGCGAGAACAATACAAGGCCTCCAAAAGCTTTCCACCATCTCAATCTCCTAATCATGGACATTACAAATAAAAGGCACATCCCAAGAGATCGCATCATTGGAAAAGGAGAAGCAAGAACTAACGAGAGCATTTTTATCTCTCACAATAACAAAGACGTCCGAAAATTGATCTTTCAAAGGAGTGACACGTGTCAAAGCCGAGTTCTTCCACCATTTCCGACCATCACGAAAACCCAAGGACAAAATACCTCCCACCGTTTGCAAATTCATTTCCACACCCCCACTCCATATGCCCCCTCCCCTCCTTAGACATCCACCCATTAAGTTCCAACCCAAATGTAACCTCCACCACTTTCTCTAAAGATGATCCCCTCTCCACCAAAAATATCCATAACCATTTTCCAAGAAGAGTTTTATTGAATAAAGTGAGAGATTTAAAGCCTAGACCCCTTTTTTCCATCGGTTGTTTAACCATACCCCATTTAACCAAGTGATACTTATATTCCTCCCCCGTGTTGCCCCCAAAAGAACCTTCTTTGAATACTCTTCAGCCAATTAGCCACTGAACTAGGAATAGGAAAAAGAGACATAAAGTAAATGGGGAGGCTAGAGAGTGTGGTTTTGATGAGGGTAAGCCTTCTTCCTTTTGAGAGGTAATGATTCTTCCACCCGGCTAATCATTTCTCAAAACTTTCCACAATGAGATCCCACACACTTTTATCATTAAATTTAGCCCCAAGCGGGAGACCAAGATTAGAAATAGGAAGAGGCCCAACATTGCACCCCAAGTTTGCAAGAAAGAAGCCATTAATATTCTCACCAAGAGGGATTAAATCACTCTAACTAAGATTAACATTAAGCCCCGTAACCGCCTCAAAGCATAGGAGGATATAACAAAGGTGCAAAATTTAAAGAGCTTCCGCCCCACAGAAAACAATGACGATTTCTTTTCGAATCATCAGCAAGTAAAGCATATATTTACATAAGTTACTTACTTAACAGCACCATAACCAACTGCCTCAGCAGTTTGTTCGAGCTCCTCCTCAGTCCACTCCTTGTCCTTACCTGACAATGATTTTTTTAAAGAAAAAAACACAATGTTAAACAATTACAAATTTCACTATGATGATTTTAACCAAACAGAAACACTGTTACTGTTCCACAAATGATTGCAAATATAAGGAAGATAGAAATGGACAAGGAACTTTTGTAAGAACTAAAAGATGGATCATTCAATAGCATACCACGCTCGATAAGTGCCGCTTTACTGCGGGTCTTGGCTTCATCAAGCAAATCAACTAATCGGACCACTTCAGTGTTTCGAGTCCGAAAGCGCTTTCCATCTTCTCCAAGAACAAGACCAAAACCAACATGGCTAGCTTTAGGGTAGGTACTATTATCAGCCGGGAGCCAACCTGCACGTTTGGCAGCCTGAAATGGAAAACCAGAAAGTATTGACACATCAAAAATTAAAGAAAACTTACATAACTCTAATTAAGATAGAAAAAATAAGTAAACAACATCAGAAAATTTCATGACACAACATAATACAGGATATTGCTCTGCATACATACTTTGAAAACCATATCAAAGTGCTGCTGCTGGCCAACATCAGTAACATATATGATCCACTCAGCTTTCTCTTCATTAAGGCGATACCTACATATTGCAAGTATTACCGTCACTACGAATGATCTTATCATAAATGCACCTACACACTCAAAACTAAGATTAAGATACATAATATAAAAGATGAGTAAACGTTTCCGTAGCCAGGGATCTTGGATTCAATTCACCAATAGCGTAAAAAAGAAATGTGAAGGATTTCAAATATATAAATCACAACTCTAATCAACAAAGGGCATCGATTATATCATTTAACAAAAAATCACGAGGATACCAGGAGTCACCGTGTAGCAAATAGTTGTAGAAATATCCTAATTCATTAACATGCAAAGAAACAATCAACACCAAATAAACCACACAGAACCATATAAATCCATTATACAGAATAGCTAGCATTTACATACACAAACACAGAAAAATGATTGCCAATTTGTTTCTGCAGTTTCCCTAATTTCAGTTTGATTCCCTGGACAACATAAGAACTTTTAAGAGTAAAGATGGTAAAGTAAACAGAGGTAGGAACAAAACGCATGAACAAATTACTAGAGGATAACAGAATCAACATTTACTACATGATTTCAAGGAGATATCAACTTCAAGTTTTATTTAAAAAAATGAAGAGGGGCTGAACTAACCAAAGAGCAGTCAGATCAGTTGAAGCATAGTTGTAACCACCGTCACTCTTTACAACAATAAGAGGAATGTTAATCCCTTCAATAAAGATCACACGAGCACCCTGGCTTTCCTCAACGAATCCTTGATTACTCAACAACTCTATAACCTTGGGAATATAAGGATTATAAAAGCTTTCTCCCTGTCAACAAGGAAAAACACAAAACTACACATGGATTACTTACCTTTCCTTAAATAATATAGCATAAACGAAAAAGAGATTTTGGTAGTATACATAGATTTAATGTAAAATATTCAATGTTCCGTAATCTAAATATTCATACTTATATTTTGGATAAATATTACAATAAACAGGACCACATAAATAGAACTAAAATATGTTCTTGCGATATTGCCAGGAAAAAGGACTCATGCAAATGCAATATTTATAATTGACATAATATGACAAACTACAATTAAATTTATATTTTTCTAGTGTGCAACAAAATAGCTAAACACCTTTTTTTAAAGTTGGTGTTTGGGAGAAGGTGCAGCACCTGCCCCTTTGGTCAGTTGGTTAGAAAGGGACAATTACGGTTGGCTCCCATACTGCTGGCTCTGCCAAGTCAACAGCTCACTGTGCAACACCTAATAGCACTGCTTTTTCAGGAGAAAGCCAACCTACCCTATTGTAACCAATGAGCATCCAACTTTAATGCTCCCACTCGGGTCACAAGCTTACGTTACCAATATTCATTCTGACATAGCATATGCAATATCAAAAAATTATGAACCACCTAGGGCAAAATGAGATTCATTGCAAAAGCTCCCCTAGTTTTATTTTATAAGTAAAAGCTCCCCTATAGCATATGCAACATCAAAAAATTATGAACCACCTAGGGCAAAATGAGATTCACTGCAAAAGCTCCCCTAGTTGTTATGATTCATAACAAGTTAAACTGAAATTGTCCACCCATCCCACCCCTCCAAAAGAAGAAGAAGCAATCATGATATGAAAAGATTGTACAGAATACTCTTAAATGCATGTGCCCGTAAAAGTTACCAACATTGGTGATCACACCATCATTCTAACGAATGGAAAGCTAATAATTTACCTTCTCTTCTAACTGAACTCCAAGGTGTTGGTAGACCTTATCAAACTCATTCCGGCTGATTTCACAGATCTGTGCCCATGCCCTCCGATACTTGGGTTCCCCACCCTGCAAATAAGTTGAGTCAAACGGATGTGCAAAGAGAAATTCAGACACAATGCTACCCAAAAATTCATGCATCACTAAGATATTGCATGAACAGAGAAGTGAATATGAACCTTACAAGTTCATGAGCTAAGAAGGTAAATTATTTACCTGAAGGCGAACCACAGCCTGTTGTGCCTTCTCCTTAAAAGCGGGATCGTCATCAAATCTCTTTTTTGATGCTTTATAGAATGTCTATGAGAGCATCTCCAAAGTTAGAATTACAACAATCATTACTTGATAAGAAATTCCTTTTTCAAAATTAAAAATAAAAAATAAATTTGTGGCATTTAGCTCCCAGAAAAGCATAAATAAATTGGAGTAACAATAATCACACAATAATAAGACAACATTATAGTAAGGAGGATGGAGTTCTTGGTACTCTATTATGAGCTAAACTTCAATTTTCACGTCGCAGGGACAGACAAGGGGCAAAGAACATTAAAAAGAGATGAAACGGCTTTTAAAAGAAATATACATAATATAACAAAAAAAACATTGCAACATTGTAAGGCAGAATACTGATGATTCATCCATTCTATAAAAATTTTACTAACAATGAGAGCAGAAAACAACATGAGCCACTGTCCATTCAAAAATAGGCTTTATTCGTATCTGATAATGCTGACAATCCGAGCTGGGTGCTCAATTAAAAATAACAATTTATACCTCCAGATATGAGATTGAAATATCATTTAATCAGAATACTAGTATGGTCAACTACACTTTCATTTATTAAAAGCAGGGTTTCATCCTTCAATTACTAGTTAGAAAGCCACTCTAAGACTGTGATTGTATGTGAAGTGCTACAATTTGGTCCATATAGCTCATATGAAAAGATAAAAGAGAGCTCCTGATTCTGAACAGAATTAATGCTAATGACTTGTTGTAAGTGAGAAGGCCTAACAAGGACTCAGTCCAGACATCTGTCTAATGTGCAAGTCTTCTAATGAGATACATAGCCATATCCTTCTTCATTGTTAAGTAGCAAGGCAACTTCGAAATAATCTGGGTTTCACTTTGTCCACCGAAGGTGGAGGATTTTAAGAAAATCGAGTTTCGGGGTTTTGGGAGGGGTACAAAATGAAAGATTTTATGGCAATGTGCCTGGTTTGCAACTCTTTGGGTGATTTGGAAGGAAAGAAACGTATGAATTTTATCTACTTTAGAATAGAGTTGCTCTTCTTTCCCCCCTTCTGGCCTTAGCTTCAGATGTATTTAGGGGGGTTGTTACGTTATCATATAGTCTCTTACTCCTTTAATCCACCTTTATACTCTCTTTTAGTAAATTTCTTCTTTTATTTAAAATAGAAGAACTTCTGAAGCTTCAACATCCAAATAAATTTACTAGCTTCTACTCACCTGTAAATCTCCGATGGCTGTTTCATTAACATCTTCGGAGCTTGGGAATTTTTCAAATAGAAATTCAATAAGCATACCAAACTGCAAAACACAAAACAGAACTTTATGTTAGCCCGTGCTGGTGGAGAAAGGAGGGAATTTCAATATACTGATAGCTTCTGCTTCAGCAATAAGCACCAACCAACTGAGATTTCAAGGAGGAATTCAATCAGCATATGAAACGGCCAAA
Organism: Bretschneidera sinensis; assembly: GCA_023935145.1. Classification (NCBI taxonomy): domain Eukaryota; kingdom Viridiplantae; phylum Streptophyta; class Magnoliopsida; order Brassicales; family Akaniaceae; genus Bretschneidera; species Bretschneidera sinensis. The sequence goes on from CM043701.1 coordinate 20,727,309, forward strand.
CAAAAAGACCAATACCAACCAACTGGCATCTCATATAGATAAACCATATAATACAGCGTTTGACAAGCAGAGAAACTCAGGCAACTGTACAAGAGCAGAGAACAGCACTCAAATGTTGCTTCCCAGCAGAGGCGGAGCCAGGAATGTCAATTTGGGGAAACTTAGGGGGCAGCTTTGGTAATTGTACTGAAAAGGGTCCAATCTATACCATACACATAAAGGTTTTTTTATTTTTATTTTTTTTTGGGGGGGGGGGGGGGGGTGCATTCTTGTACTTGGCGCCGCCCCTGCTTCCCAACATAAATATGTTGGACTTTAAGTCTTCAATGTTAAAGTGGAAACTTGAAAGAGAAATATTAATTTGCCATTGACCATCACGCGGGAGATTGGGAAATCAGATGAAAGAAAAAGATTTTAAAAAAGATAAAAGCACCTACCTGCGTCCCCCAATCACCAACATGGTTTCGCCGAAGAACTTCAACTTTTGAGAATTCAAGCATACGGGCTAATGTGTCGCCAATAATAGTAGATCTTAAGTGGCCAACATGCATTTCTTTCGCAATGTTCGGTGAGGAAAAATCAACTACAGCCCTTTTGACAGAAAGAATGGGTGCCCATGTTTCAATTCCATCAATAAGCATTTTTTGAATGTTCTGCAGGTTGATTCTAACAGTTAAATGATCTTATAAGGTTACCTAAAGGATTACGATTAAGCAAAACACATTCCAAGCTGAATAATATAAATAAATAACTAGTCATACAAGTAAACAAAGTCTAAGAGAATGCAAAAGACCTTAGCCATCCAATTCTTTGATAATACAACATTCACAAATCCAGCTCCTGCAACAGAGCACGATTCTATCATTTCAGATGCAGGGAGATTTCTTGTGATGGCCTATCAAAAATATGAAGAACAAAAGAAAGCAACGATTACTAGAGAAAGCTAACAAGTCAAAATCGGGGTACCGAAATCACAATCATCTACAAGCAAGTGAATTCTAAATGTCAATGAATACCTGTGCAACTGCTGGAGGACCCCTCAATCCAGTGCCCTTTCCTTTTATTTTAGTCCAGAGGCCCATGGCATTATTACTGCACACGAAAGAAAAATAAAATAAAATCGTAATATAGCATGCAAAAAGAAGACCAATTTAATACATTTTCTTTTTTTGATAAGTGACCAATTTAATACATTTTCATTACGCAAAATTATGTCATACCACTGGTAATCGCCAAAGTTTCCAGTACAGATATCGACCAAAGGCTCAACATCAGGTTCATCAGGAACTGTTGTTTTAAGCGATACCTCAAAAAGCTTTGCCAATTTTCGTTTCACACTGCCCATGTTTTCTTCATCCTGTGCCACAACAATCAAAATCAATCTAAAAGAGGTCAAGAAAAACAACTCAACCATGCCATCGGATAATCTTTGAAAATATTTCAATAGAGTGCTACAATTACATTGGTTCCAATTCTCACAAAAAGCAGTCTAAGATAACAAAAGCTAAAACTTCTTTTTTTTTTGCGTTGAATGAACTTACAGTTGCCATGGTTGATATCGAATGTGTTTTCGTTGCCAAAGCAAGTCTTCTAGATGTTGCCCTCAATAAGTCTGTCTAGTTTCACAATCACCACATCAAATTACTGCAAGCACTTGCTTTAACGTGGTAAGGAAATAAAAGAGAATGAGCAATAAAAACTGCAAAAACATGTTCAATATTACATGGGAGAAACTGGTCCAAACTAACATCTTCCTTAACGCATTGTGACAAGACATTCTGAACACATTAAAGATTGAAAATTTACATTCAGCCTCACTTTGGTTACAGTAGAATAAATGAAGATTACTGAACAGAAAAATAAGATATCAATTTTGGATATAAATTATTTTCGACCACAAAAAAAGATAAAAGATAAACGAGGCCACTGAGCCGGACCAGCTCAAGTAATAGATTTTTAACTTAATTTCATGCTATTGTTTATTTTCTACAAACTAAAACGGCATAAATCATAAATTCGAGTTTCTGTTTTCGTCCAATTCACTGTATTACCTAAATCCCAATAAAAAGCAGGTCACATGAGCAACCAAAACACCAAACTTAAGCTTGAAGTTAAAATCCATGCCTGAAAAATCAAATCTATGGACAAATTAGATGCCAACCCCAAAAAAATCTCCTACAACGCACAAGTACCGATTCTTAGGAGTAAACCCGGTAGAAATCCTAAAAGAATACATACAAACAATAAAAGCCATGGAATTACAAAGAAATAATAACTACAATCGTTTACTTGTAATGTGAACACAAGCAAACCACCAAAAATGAAGAAGTCAGGTAAACTCTCACCAGAGGCAGGAAGATAGGGAGAGGAGTGAAGATGGGAGAGGCGACTGAAGGAGAGAAATGGGGAAGAGGTAACCGGCGGGAGAAAAAGGCTTAAGGACCCTAGCATAATTAGCTTTTATATAATTTAATTTTTATTCCCTTTTTTTTAGTCTGCGGAACCCTCACGCTCAAAGTGGCTTCTCATGCCCCTCCTAATGTTTCCATTTCCTTATTTCCTTCGTTGCTTTGATTTTTAGGCAATGCAATTTATTCTTTATTGGGCCTCCTTATTTAAAACACAAAAAAAAAACTTGGGCCCACTGTTGTTTTGTTTTGTTGTATGCATGAGAGATTTTTGGTTGCATTGGTTACAAAACAAAATTTTTGCACCTTATGAAAATTTGGTTGGTAATTTTTTGAAACTTCACTAATAATGTTTATACATACTCAATTAATATTATCAAAAAGTTCTAAAAAATTATTGATTAAATTTTCACCCAATGCAAAAACCTTGTTTTACATCTGATGCAAATAATAATTTTTTATAACATGTCTTTTTGGCTAATCTTGATATGAATAATTCAGATATGAATAACTCAAGAGAAAAGGCTTGATACCTTGCGTGAGATATTTCAACCTCCACACATAGAAAAATTATTGGTTGCATAGGTTAAAAATTTGATTGGTAATTTTTTGAAACTTCACGCTTAATGTTAATTGAGTATGTATAAACATTACTAGTGAAATTCTTAAAAGTTACCGATCAAATTTTCAATAAATCTCTTGATTTGCATCCGGTATAACCAATAATTCTTCCCAAGCATAGCATTTTTTAAAGAAACCTCCCAAGCATAGCATTGACTACTCTCTCTTCCTCTTTATTCTATTTTTTTTATTGTTACACATCCAATTAAATTTTTTTTAGAACATTTTGATGACCTACTTTAGAGAGAAATTCTTATTTGTATTTGGTGTAAAACTTATATTTATATTAAAATGAAAACTTGATTGATAATTTTGAAGAAATTTATTAATAATATATGTACTATCAATAAAATACTAAAAAATTATCGATTAAATTTTCACTCTAATTTAAATATAAATTTTATACTCTGCGTAAGTATAAATTTTATACTCTACATAAGCCATTCAGGATGAAATTTGCGATCATTTCGAATGTTCCCCTCGCATTAATTCTCTAAATCATTTGGTCTCGTTGTGTGATCGATAAGAATCAGATCTGAGGTGTTCAAAAACAAATCTCATATTTGACTTCTATTCTCCATTTCATTCGGTCATATTGTTGGATCGAGGCTCAGTAAAAATAATAATAATAAAATAGATAATAAGCAAGTAAAAAGAAAAGGAAGTGAGGGTTTCTTTTTCTTCTAATTCTTTTACTTGTCAACCATAGTTACAACCGCATTTATGTCATTTGATTTTTTTTAAAATTTGAATTTAAATAATTTTATGTAAATTCAGAATGAAAAATTAGATTAAAAATAATTTAAAATAAAATTTAATTTAAATAAAATTATTTAAATCCAACTTTAAAAAATCCAAACATAACCTATATCCCAAATGATAAACTTCACTTTTATATTTTGTGGAACTCCAATATTACTCATAAATAAAATATCGTCAAAATATTTAATTTTAATTAAAGACCCATAGTCCCACGGTCTTCAAGCACATCTTGCCCTTTTGATACAATCAATGATGCTGATGATGACCAAACCTTATGGCCTTCCATCCTACCCTTTGGCTGATATACCCTCTTGACATCTCAAGAATACCTCAAAGCCCGAATATACATGTTTCTCCGAAAGTAAGTTCCTTAATTTCAATTAATTAGAAAAGAAAAGGGGAAATTTCGTTTAAAAAATAAATGATTATGCAAGCATACCACATTCTAACACCATTCATGCATTGCACTTCGATTGGTACGTTCATTTTGCTCTAATCTTATTATTGCACATCATTTTATGATATCATCCTTTCGAAGCTACTGCTGTAAAGAGTGCAAACCTTCCCTCTTGACTTTATTTACAAATCGTAATAAAGGTATTGCTATCTTAATGGTGGCTTATTCTCATCTTGGCATTAATTTTTTTGGTCTCATGTCAAATCTCACGATTGCACGAACATGCTTGACAATGATTGTTGAGCTTTCTCAACAATCTCCAATGATTTGGGCACTCATATTCGGGATGTCGCATGCCTCGGAAGCAAGGTTCGAAAATGCAACCAATTTCTCCAGATTTTCGTGTGCTAAAGCCTTGAGTTAATTAGGCACTTATTTAAGTCCCAAAATGTATAGTTTCTTCGGACATGCTAAGTCTATGAATATACTAGTTCTTTTTAGAAAAGTTAAGTTTTGGAATGTATTAGTTAGTGCATTCGAGCAAGCTAAGTCTTGGAACGTACTAGTTCCTTCGAGCAAATTAAGCCCTAAAGAAATTTAGGCACTGCAAAAAAATTAAGATGTCTTAAAGCCTCGATAAGCATGGTTTAGAATTATAATCTATTCGAACTATTGCACAAACATAAACCGTAAAGAAACTTTATTAAGCACCGCAAAATATAGAGATGTCTTAAAGCTTCGATAAACGTGATTTGGAATGTTAATCTCTCTTTGAACTATTGCACAAACATAAGCCCTGAAGAAACTTAGGCATGTAAAAAAAATCAAGATGTCTTAAAGTCTCGATTCACGTGATTTGAAATGTTAAATCTTTTTTCAGACCATTGCACAAACGTAAGTCCTAAGGAAACTTAGGCTCCAGAAGAAAAAAATTGGGATATCTTAAAGCCTTAATTCATGTGGTTTGGAATGTTAAATCTCTATTTAAATCATTGCACAAACAGAAGATCTAAAGAAACTTAGTTACCACAAAAAATCGAGTCGTTTTAAAGCCTCGATAAGCATTATTCATAATGATAATCTCTCTTCGAACCTCACACGTAACTAAGCCTTAAGGAAATCTTAGGCGACTCAAAAAAGTGGGCTTAAATCCTTGAAATGTTAGGTTTGGAATATTTCTTCGAACCCATGTTGAATGAGAGAAATAGAGAGTGCGAGAGTCTATGTCTATGTTTAGAGATTTTAATTTTCTTACCAAAATAGCTTTGTAAAGAGCAGTAATTATAATACCCGTATTCGTAAAGAAAGGGTAAAGAAGTAAGTTAATAAATATGACATGAAGTTAAAATAATATACATGTAAAAGATTTAATTTTTATAAAACAATTCATTTGAAAAAAAAGGATGCATAGAAAACATGTAAACAAAAAAAAAACAAAAACAAACGTGGCAACAAGTGTTGCCAAGAGAAATTTAACTGCTACATGTGAAACGGCAGTTAAATTCGTGGCAACCATTTGAGAATTAGTTGTTGAGTGTTGGTTTGTTAACATATATATTTTAGTTTATTTTACTTATTACTTACCAAATCTTATTTAGTTTTCTTCCACTACAATTCAGATTACTCTCTTTCTTTAAGTACTTGGAAACCGAAAGGAAGATTAAAAGAGTAATAATTTTGAAGGGGTTTACGGGAGAATATTATAGAGAGTCACGGGAAGCTATAAGTAAAATAGAAGGTAATAATGTGAAGTCTATTTTTTAAATTTAGCATACATGAAATTTCCGAAATTCAATGTGAAAATTTTCAAATGATGTGAATTATGAAATAATTGAAGAATAAATTAGAAATTTCATATAAATATTATATCAGGTGTTAACAATCAGCAACTGAAAGAAATTGCTGAAAGGAGCAGGAAAGGCAAGGAAGTGATCCACGAATAGCTTTAAGTGCTACGTGGCGAGCTAGATTTACTTTAAGTAATCAAAATAAATATGAAATATATAATGATAGTAGTTGAATGTATTATTAACTTATGATTTGGTAATAGATGAAAGTTGGTTGATAAGTATGATAGGAATAAGTGATGTGTAGATAATTATTAGATGAGAAATAATATTATGAGAATAATGAGTCGATTTAAGAACAAAGGTGATAAGTGAAATTCTTGACGAACTATAGATGATGAGTTGATATGATATACGAGGAGAATAAATTAGTGAAATTGATCAAATAATGATTTGAGAAGAAATATGATAACTAATTTGAATGTATGAATACATATGTGTTTTTATATTATTGCGCATATGCATACTTTATATCATTATTCATATGCATATACATGAAATAAAAGAACCAGGAGGGCGGTCGGTCTAAATGAAAACCGTAACAGTCGGTATATGTTAGAAATAAATGAAAACTGTGACAGTTAGTATATGCTGCAAATAAATGAAAACCGTGATAGCCGGTATATGCTGGAAATAAAATAACTAGGGGGCAGCCGGTCTAAATAAAATAAAAGAACCGGAAAGGTAGTCGGTCTAAGATAAAAACATGTCGATATGTGGAAAGATATTTCCTAATAATAATTCATGTATTGCATCTATTTTAAATATTGATTTTATTACTGAAATACTGAAGTGTTGTTTGTTATTGTAAATTTATTTATAGATGAATGAATCTCACGGAAAGACAGTTATGGTGAGAAAGAAACATGGAAGTATGGTATGATAAGAACTATCTAAATGGTAGACTATATGTTGTGAACCTCATAACGAGGTAATTATAAGATGTAGTTGATGGTCTTAAGGTGAATAAATATATAAGAATAAGAGATTGATAGAGAATGAGGCTTATGATAAGTGTAATGATAGTAGAATGCTATTATCAAGTTATATGAGATATAAATGATTGAATATTAAAAGACTATTTATACAAATTGAATACTTCTAGTAAATTTATTTAACTGAGCTTGTGAAGCTCATCCATCAATGTTAAATAATTTCAGGCAATAAGGAGGACAAATAATTGTTGATTGGTGAGCTGAGATTCAAACGGATTCATTATCTGTAAGCCACGTGATTCACATCCTCAGACTAATGAGAAAAAAACGTTTGTAAATATTCATGCATATTATGTTGTATACAATGTTTAAGTTGAGATCTGAATGATGTATCTCCCTTATTAAAAGTTGAGAATTGATGTAAATAATTTTAGTTGGTGAATTTTTATTGTTGCATATAAATGTCGTGCTGAGATTTCAAAACGCGACAACACCATCTCGGGGGTGGCCAACCCGATATGGGTCGTTACAGTAATCCATTGTATATACACGATTTAGTGATGGAATATTGAATCCGTCAATATATACATGATTTATAATGACAGAATAGATTTAAAATCCATCATATAAATGTTCTATACTTACAGATTTTAAATCTTTCAGTATAGACATCCATAGATATATTACATTTTTTAAGTGATAAGTGGTATTTATAAGAGATGAAATCCTTTTCCAACATTTTTATAAGTAATATGGGATTGAAAAGAAAAGAAAGATCAAGGGTGTAGAGGTGCTAGCTGATGTTGGAAGAATGAAGGGGATCTTATGGCTTTTATATTTTATTATTTGAGATAGAATAACGAGCACATAAAAACACAAAAATTCATGTAGTAAAAAAACACATGAATTTCAAATAGGAAATACGAATTCATGATAAGTAAAATGTTTTCACTTGTTAATGGTAATGGGTTGTTGACTTGGTGACATAGTGCTACAACCGGATACATGAATCCCACATCGAAGTAAACAGTTCTGTGAAAGTAGACAGTTCTGCATATAGGAAGCGTTCTCTATAAAAGGCTTCCCCTAGCTATAATGAAATTGCCTTGAGGGCTGCGTTGTGAATGCAATACCTCAATGATCATTTGAGTTAAAATTTTGTAAGTTTTTAAAGTTTGAATTTAATAATTGACTTTTGATACATAAAAATAAATTATAAATATTTATATATCTTGGTTGTGAGCCATCGAGTTAAATATTTAAAAGCTCAAACTTGGCTCGTTTTGTCAAATGAGTTCAAAACTAAGCTTGAGCTCGAGTTCAGTGACTCACGAGCCGAGTTTTAATGAGTCTTAACATTAGACACCTATACATATATGTAATGATTAACACCGTACACTAGCTAGCTTTTTAATCATGTGAAAAAATATATATTTTTTAGTTATAGAAAAATGATATTTTGATATTTCATAAAATAGCATGAAATGTCAGTTTTTTTTACTCTTTCATGAGTCAATTTGTGAACCCGTAGATTAATACAATCCAACTCGTAATTTAACAGATTGGATCAGGTACGGATAAATTTTTTATAAGTCTTTAAACTTATGTCTGTACTCATATTTTAATAGGTACATAAGCCTAATAGGTCCAAATCAAAATTTTCACCTTTAATTATCATTGTTAAAGATGAAAAATAAGTGAATTGTAAGAGGCATACAACTTCGTTATATTTTATATATAATTATGAGAAACATTTATTTGGCTCTCAATAATTATATAAGAATGGGTACCCACTAATTGCTTATGACAAGGAGGAGTCTAATTGCTGTTTAAAAACCAAAAAAAAAAAAAAACTTATTGTTGAATCAAACTTCATGAAATCCAAACGCGTCATATTAGGACGTGCCAAATGTACGGCGAAGATCATTTGAAACCAGACTATCTCAACGGCCGAGGTGCGGTGGTACATTAGATTCACATGGCCAATACCCAGACAGTACGTGCTCTGCACACAACCATTGGTAAAAAATTACGTTGTTCTTATTCGTTTTGCCATCCTCGAATCACAAGACTACACGCACACTACCGACAGAATCAATCACTGTTTTCTCTTCATCTATATAAAACCCGTAAAACCCTTTTTACACTCTCAAGTGACGAGCACCGAGGAGAAAGAGGGGGATAGGGATTTTAGCCTTTTAATTAGAAGAGAGAGAGTAGTGAAAATGAAGAACACAGGGAAAAGCATGAAAAGCAGCAATGGCAAGTCAGATGTGAGGAAGGACAGGAAATCAGCGACTGGGATGAGTGGATCGCCCAAGAAAGCAGGCCATGGTGGCAAGTACACTTGGTCCGGTGCTGGCTACTCGCAGGCTGAGATCGGGTTCGAGAGGGAGATCGAGGATGCTAAGGACCCCAACTTTGAAGACCCAAAAGAGACCGGGACCGTTTGATTGCAAAATTTGATAATCTTTTTGGTTTATCTGTAGTTCGATGATGATATGATGGTAGACATGTAAATATTTCTGATGTAAGGATGATCCTTGAGGTCTCCATTTGAATAAAATTAGTTCAATTTCCATATTATGTGAATTTGGTTGTGGTTTGCTTGGTCTAATCTGTGGATTTGGTTGTGGTTTTCATGGTCTGATAATAATCAGACTGATCGTATGGTTTGGGAGAAAAATGTTGTCAAAATTTAAACAAACGGAGCTAAATAATATTATCTACAAATCAGTTATCGGAGCTGTATTTGCTTAATTCGGTACTTCACCAGCAGACAGCAATTATCTAGTCAGTAAGCGGTAGAGGCGCTTGGCTCTCTCACTCGCTATGCTATAAAAATAAATTAAATAGATCAGTATAATAATGTTTTTTTTTTTTAATTTTCTATTTTGATTGGATTTTTCTTTTCCAGCTTGTTTATCAACCTCCATCGACCTGATGATTTGTTAAATCAAGCATATGCAGGCATAGGTATTAACATTCACTCATCGAGAACGCTTTTGATAGTTTTTACCAAAATTTCAACGATGATAGTACCAATCGAATCCAGTCCGGTACTGTAGGGATGGAGTCAATCAAATCGGCCCTCAGTATTATAGCTTACTCACTTAACATGAACGGTTTGAAAATTATGTTTGAATTTGATAAATTTTACAGTGATTCAAATTCGGTTTAAATATGATATTAAAACAATTTGTTTAAAGTTAAATTTAAGTTTAGATTCTCGAATTTAAATTATAATTTTAATAAATAAAAATATTAAATAATTATTAATTTTAAAAGAGATCTCGATAAGTATTATTTATTATTCGAGATGTTTTTAAACCGAACTTGTCAAGTATTCAAATTTGTTTGATAAAATGTTTAAATCTAATTTTCAAATTTAAAATTGATTGAATCGAGCTTTAATTAAATTTAGACTCAAATAAATCGATAAAAACTGTAATGAATTCTACTCTAATTACGTTTTACAATGAAAAATACATCGACAAGTGCCACTTGTACAAACCAAGTTTTAATGCAACTCTGAAATCCATAGAAGCATGTTTGGGTAACAGTTTTCTATTTTCAGTTTTCAAAAACTGTTTTAAAAAATAAAAACTGAAAACAGTTTTACGAAGAAAACATGTTTGGATAACTGTAACTCGAAAACTGTTTCCAAAACAGAAAATAATGAAATGTTGTTTGGGTAATTTTATTTTGAAAACTGTTTTAATACATAAACTGTTTTAATACATGTAATTATTTTTAGTTTAAGTTTAAATTTAAAATCTATATTAATTTTATTTATCATATTTACTAAATATTTAAAAATAATTAATGTTATTTTATTTTTAAATTTTTAATATTTTTATATATGATAAAAAATAAAATAAAAAAATAAATACTGATTTTAAAGTTATTATTTTTAAATTTTTAATATTTTTATATATGATAAAAAAATAAATACTAATTTTAAAATTATTTTTTAAAAATTATATAAAATAATATCAATTTAAAATTTTTAAAAACTATTTGCCAAATTCGAGTTTTCAACTGTTTCAAACATAATCATGATTACCTCCCAAAACACGTTTCGAAACCGATCACTCCAAACAGCCAATGCTCTCCTTCCGCCCCCTCCTCCTCTTCTCAGAGACGATAATCATAATTATGCTTCTCCGAAGAAGAAATTTTAAATGTGAAATAATCGAATAGATACAGCAAAGAAGAAAAAAGGAAAAAAAGAAAAAGTAATGGGGAACAAGATCGGGCGAACGACGCAGGCATCGGCGTCGGAGTACTACCTGCACGACCTGCCGTCTTCGTATAATCTGGTGCTGAAGGAGGTGCTAGGGCGAGGGCGGTTCTTCAAGTCGATCCTCTGCAAGCACGACGAGGGATTGGTCCTGGTCAAGGTCTACTTCAAGCGAGGCGACTCCATCGATCTCGGGGACTACGAGCGCCGCCTCGCCAAAATCAAAGACACCTTCTCTTCCGTCGACCACGCTCACGTTTGGCCTTTCCTGGACCAATTTTAATTATCACTTTTTTGAAGTGTTACGTTATGTTTGGTTGCTCAGAAAATGCGGGAAAGGAATGGAATTTGGGAGGGGTTTTGACTTCTGAATCTTAGTTAAGTGATACGCTACTGTAATTGAGTTGAACTGGTGGGAGAGAGAGAATAGAATAGTGATTTGGAGCTCTAAGGTGTGTTGCAATTGATTTAATATGAAGAATTTGTTTTCTTTGGTTCCGTTTGTGTTTTCTAGACAGTTAAGTGAAGCTTCATCGTTCGAATTTCTCATATTAATGGCGCGTTTTGGCAGTTTTGGCAAGAAACAGATAAAGCAGCTTATCTTTTGAGGCAATACTTTTTCAATAACATACATGATCGATTGAGTACTCGACCTTTTCTTAGTCTAGTGGAGAAAAAATGGTTGGCGTTTCGGGTGTCCCTCTCTCCCTCCCATGCTCACTGAAGCCAAAGTTTTCTAAGGGTACATTTTCTCTAAGCGTTTTGTATTCTAGCGGTTATGCAGTTACTTCTTGCTGTGAAGCAGTGTCATGAGAAGAATATTTGTCATGGTGAGTTCAGTTTGTTGAGGGAATATACTCCTTATGCTAGAATGCGATTTGCAATGCATGCTAAATTGCATCTTTGTAGGTGATATTAAGTGTGAGAATGTGCTGGTCACTTCTTGGAATTGGCTGTACCTAGCTGATTTTGCTTCATTTAAGCCCACATACATTCCGTATGATGACCCTTTGGATTTCTCGTTCTTCTTTGACACTGGAGGAAGAAGATTATGTTACCTTGCACCAGAGGTTAGTCTTATTTCTTATATGCTGTTGACATATTTCAATTTGTTTGTTTTACTGAAATATGCTCTATTCATCCTTAATTCAAACTTATCCTCATGATGTACTTCTGTAATACATGATCATTTGAATTAATAATACTTGGCATCCTTTAGGCCTTGTATAATTTAAGGTGTGCTTTGGATAGAGATGACATGGTTTCTTGGAAGTTAAACTGGGAAAAGGGTTTTGAAGTTAGCTCGTTTTATAAGATTCTTTTGGATGGTATCCCAATGAAAAGCTTCTTTAACTTCCCTTGGAGAGCCATTTTGAAGAGCTTCTTTGCTTGGGAATCTTCTTGGGGGAGAATCTTAACGTTGGACAATCTACGAAAGAGAGGGACGGTGATTGTTAACTGGTGCTACATTTGCAAGGAAATGGTCTAGTTCGTCAATCATCTTGGTGTTCATTTGCTAGGAACTTATTGGAAATGGCCTATCGTGTATTGAGGATTTCTTGGGTGGTGATTGGTTCCGTTTGTGACGAGGTTTGCTCTTGGAGCGGCATTCCTATGGAGTTAAAGAAAGCCTATTCTTTGATTCCACTTTCTATTTTTCAGGTTGTGTGGCAAGAAAGAAATAAAAGGGCTTTTGATAGTATCAAGAGGTCAATAGAGATCATTAGGGATGGTTGGTATAATACCCTTAGTTTTTGGTTTAAGAGTACTTTTTTGGTTAATAAAGTGGACCTTATAGATTTTGTGGAGCTTCTTTCTTGTAATTAGCCTTTTGTGTTTGGGTTGCACTACTTTTTATATACTTCTTTACTTGTTAAAAAATAATAATTGACATTCTTATATAAGCCCATTGTTTATATTATCCTCTTTCTCTCATTTCGTATCGCTCCAATAAATGAAGGTTTCATTTTCTTGTAAATAGGTTACACATTTAATTGCTTTGGAGAGTGGAATTTGTTTAAACTGAGGTTGAGTTTTATAAAAGAAAAAAATTAAAATTTTTAATTAGTTAATGTATATCTAGAACAAAAATGATGCACATTAGTGAGTGCCCTTGTGATAGTTTTATTCCCAATCCTATCAATTTTTGGGAATTTAGAGCCGTGAGCTTAGTTAAAGATTCTATTAAATCATGTTTGATGTACTTCTCGGGAGATTTAGTCTCATTTGTTAACTTATTAGAAAAATCAGTCTCATTTTGCTTTGATAAGTGGATGCATCTCAATAAATGTGACTTGTGCCAATAGCATGCATACTTTTAGTTGCAATCTATGGTTGAATTTCGTTGATCTCCTAATTGATGAGTCAAATGATGAGGCTTTAATTAATACTTGTAAGGAAATATTTCAATGCATTCTACATTTCTATATTTCTCAAAATTAGCAAAGGGGCTTGAGAACTTGTGGTTGAAAAGCACTGTCGGAGATTGGTTTGTTAGGGAGAGTTGTCGTTATATGGGATGTGAAGGTGCTTGACTTGATTGATTTCCAGGTGGGTTTGTTCTCGGTGTCTTGTGTCTTTAAGGAGCTCTCTTCTAGTGGAGAGTGGGTGATGTCAGGAGTTTTGGCTTCTCCCATTGGTGGCGGGTGGTGATTTCAACATTGTTCTTTATCCTCACGAGAGAGAAAGGGGTTCATAAGAGAATAATTCGATGGGAGAGTTTTTAGACTTTGTGCGAGGTCATGAGATTTGCCTTTGTCGGGTGGTTCTTTCACTTGGTTAGTTATAAGTAGAGTCCCTTGTTCTCTAGGATTGACCGTTTTCTTGTCACTGGTTGTTGGGAAGCTCTTTTCCTTAGTTTACTTCAGAAGCTTTTGCCTCGTCCAACCTTAGACCACCATCCTATAGTTCTTGAAGTAGGGGGCATGCAGTAGGGTCTGACTCTATTTTGGTTTGAGAATATGTGGTTTAAGGTGGATGGTTTTCGGGATCTTGTCAGAGGTTGGTGGGAGGGTTACAATGTGGAAGGCTTTGCTAGTTTTGTGGTGGCTTTGAAACTATAAACATTAAAAGAGGAGTTGAAAAGATTGAACAAAGGAACCCCTGGAAATGTGAATTCCTCTTTAAATGCTTTGTTGGGTTAAATTAGTGGGCTCGATGAGAAAGATATTGTTTAGGGCCTTTCGGGATTGGATAGAGAGAGGAGGGGTTGGGTTAAAAGGAACTTGCTAAGCTTATCTCCATGGAAGAAATATCTTGGCTTAAAAAATCTAGAGAAATTTGGCTTCGGGAGGGTGATAGGAACACTAAGTTCTTTCATCGTATGCTCATCAAAGATTTAACTTTCCTAGTTCTATTGAGGTTGGTGGCATGTTGTTTGAGAATGAGGGGGGTATGAAGGGGGCAATTTGTGACTTCTATAAGAATCTCTACAAGGAGACGTGTGATAGTAGACCGAATTTGGATGGGTTAGAATTCTCTATAATTGGTAGGGGGAAGCAATTTGGCTTGTTTGAGAAAGAGGAGATCCTTGTTGCTCTCCGTGATTGTAATGGCGATAAAGCTCTGAGTCCAAATGGTTTTACCATGACTTTTCTAGTTCATAATTGGGATGTACTAAAAGGGGATATCCATAGATTCTTTGAGGAGTTCCATTTATTGAGGGAGTTTGTGGGAAGTCTTAACTCTACTTTCAAAACTTCCAACCTATTAGCCTTGTGGAGTGTATTTATAAGCTCTTATCAAAGGTCCTTGTGTCTAGATTGAAATTTATACGGAAGGTGGTGAACCCCACCAAAATGCTTTCATTGAGGATCGACAAATTTTGGATGCCCCATTGATAGCCAATGAAGTGGTGGATGCCCATTAAAACATGAAGGAGGGCTAATTTGTAAAATTGACATGGAGAAGGCTTATGACCATGTAAGTGGATTTTTATGTGCATTTCATCGGCTTCTTTCTCTATCCTAGTTAATGGTTGTCCCTTGGGCTTCTTTAAAGCCTTGAGGGGTCTTCGACAAGGGGATTCATTGTCTTCTTTCTTGTTCACGTTGGTAATGGAGGCTTTTGGTAAGATGTTGGTGAAAGCGGTTGAAGGGGGCTTTTGAGCGATTTCAAAGTGGGGAGAAATGGAGGTAGTGTGAGTGTCTCATCTTCTTTTTGTCTATGACACAATTGTTTTTTGTGGGGTGGAGACACTTCAAATTTTGCATGTTCGGTGTGTTCTTTGCTTTAAGGTGGTGTCAGGGCTTAAGATTAATCTTAGCAAGAGTGATTTAATCCCTCTTGGTGAGAATATTAATGGTCGTTTTCTTGTAAGTTTGTTGGGATGCAACGTGGGGTCGCTTCCTATCACTTACCTCAGCCTCCCTCTTGGGATGAAATTCAAAGACAAAAGAGTTTGGAATCCTATTGTGGAAAGGTTTGAGAAACAGTTAGCCGGATGGAAGAGTTGCTATTTATCAAAAAGAGGAAGACTTACTCTTATAAAAAATACTCTTTTTAACCTTCCAATCTACTTTATGTCTCTCTTTTCTATTCCGAGTTCAGTGGCTAATCGCTTGGAGAGTATTCAAAGAAGGCTCCTTTGGGGCAACATGGGGAGGATTACAAGTATCACTTGGTGTGGTGCGGTGTGGTTAAGCAATCGATGGAAAATGAGGGTGCTTGGTCTTAAATCTCTCACTTTATTTAATAAAGCTCTTCTAGGAAAATGATTATGGAGATTTCTTGTGGAGAGGTATCATCTATGGAGGAGAGTGGTGGAAGCTAAGGTTGGGATGGATTCTAGTGAATGAATGTCTAAGGAGCCTGGAGCCTATGGTGTAGGGGTGTGGAAGTGGATTCGGAAAGGGTGGGAGGCCTTTATCGTGTTTTGGTGTTGGTAGGAAATGGGACAACTCAGCTTTAGTATGGCATGTGGTTCGGGAATACTTCATTAAAGGACCAATTTTTGGACGTCTTCGAGATTGCGAGGGATAAAGAAGCACTCATTAGCAAATTGTGCGAGGTTGGATGAGGCTTGTGGCGATTTGGCTAGGTGGAGGCCTTGCCCGGATAAAGGCTTTGAGGTGAAATATTTATATAAGTTTCTTCTTGATGGGGCTCCCTCGGATAGAGATACCAATTTCCCTTGGAGAGTGATTTGGTGTTCTTGTGCCATGAAAAAAGTAAATTTTTTTTTTTGCGTAGGAGGTCTCTTTGGGAGAAAATTCTTATTATCGAAAACTTACAAAGAAGGGGGAAAGTGTTTGTTAATAGATGTTACATTTGTAAAGAATGTGTCGAGTATGCGTTTCATCTTTTGGTGGAATGTTCGTTGGTTAGAAGTTGTGGGAGATGACTTATAGAATTTTGGGGGTTTCTTGGGTGGTGGCCGGTTCCGTGAAAGATGAGGTTTGGGCTTAGAGTGGATTGAGGGTACGAGTGTTCAATTGGTCGGAACAGTCGGTTTAAATTTTAACCGACATTTCTGGAATGGATTTTTTTGCTACCGTTTAAACCATATATCAATAGTGTTACCGACGGAGTTTCGATTGAATTCTTTCTGTTGGTACGATCGGTTAATTCAGTTTTTCTTCATTTTCTTAGTCACCAAATAGAAACATAAAAAGAAAATAAAAAGAAAAAATCTCCATGTATATTCTGAAACAACCTTGTCATCTCTGATGAAATTCCAAATCCTATACAATTTATTAGATCCACAACCTCACAAGATCACATCATTTAACACCAAAATAGATTTTCATCCATAATTTGAACCAACATCACATGTCAAATTGAGACTAAGAGAGATAGTGAGAGACCAAAATTACCTAGAAGATTTCTGCCCCAGTTCATATTTGCCGCCATCTATGAGAGATGTTGTCATTGCGAGGGGGGGGGGGAATTTTGCACACAAGGAGAGAGAAAGATATCGCTGTATATCGTTGATGAGAGAAAAAGACAGACCGCGAAGTTAGATGGGGAGGAGAGAGAGAGACTTGGTCAGTTGCAGTCTTGCAATTGGTTTGGTGTGTGAGAATGGGGAGGTGAGAGAGAGACTTGGTCAGTTGCAGACTTGTTGGTTTGGCGTCAAGGAATGGGGAGGAGAAAGAGAAATGCTTCATGCTTGGAAGAAGATAATCAGAGAAAGAGAAATGCTTCATGCTTGGAAGAAGATAATCAGAGAGAAACGTTTTTTGGCTATGGGAGGAGAGAAAAAGATATTATATACTTAGAGTTTAGGGTATAAATGTAAATTTTTTAACTATAAAAATAAATAATATAAGTGTAGATCGAGGTACAAACCCAAGAGGGAGGTGAATTGGGTTTTGAAAAACTTTTTACAATTAACAAACAAGTTTCAACAATTCAATTAAGTAAAGCACACAATAAATAAATTGCTTGCAATTAAAGGAGTAAAAGAAGAGAATATGCAAACTCCGTTTATAGTGGTTCGACAATATTGGAATCATTCCGACCCTACGTCCACTCTCTTCAAGGAACCTGCTTGAAGCAATCCACTAAGAATAGTCAAGCAACTTCACAGGTGTTACCTAAACACTCTAAGAGTTATACCAACTCTTTTTCACTTTGAGAATAAATGAAATAGATTTGAACAAGAGAGGGTGTACAGTAAATGCTTACAACTCAGAAAGTTTATCTCTCTAAAGCTTAAAGCTCAGCAATGGCTCAAGCATAAAATTAAAAGCTTGATTCTTGCCATAAATATTTTTTATGGTGTTCAAGATGGTTGTTAAGGCTTGTAATGGCTGGGTATTTATTGCAAAAACTCCAAACAACCAATTCAAATTCAATATGACCTTTTGAGCATTAAATGCAATTGATTCGCGCAAGATTTTATGCAAAACAACCGTTACTGGACTTGGCGTAGTCGACTACAGCCTTTTTGAGAATGAGAATTAAGCAGCAGGTAGGTCTTGTAGTCGACTATAGAAAGGTGTAGTTGACTACAGCTTTGTTTGAAGCCAAAAAGGACCTTGTAGTTGACTACAACATGGTTTTGTGCCCTTTTTGTAGACCCTGTAGTCGATTAAGCAGTGTGTAGTCGACTACAGCAAGTTTCTGTAGTTGACTACATGAAGGTAAATCTGTAGTCGACTACAGCAAGGTTCTGTAGTTGACTACAACATGGTTCTGTAGTCGATTACAAAATTCTGTAGTTGGCTACGGTTCTTTGTAGTTGAGTACGGCATGAAGAAATTTTTTGTTTTTGCTTAAAATCATTTAAAAACATTTTAATTTTTGAGCCACAATTCATCTAGGAGCATAGAGAGATATTTACAAGGAATTTAAGCTTTACGAGACTAGTAATCTCTTACTTTGCTTCTAAGTCTTTAGAAATATTTCAAGGTTCCATTGATCGCGCGTTGCTTCTAACGTGCGTTCCTTTATTCTTAAAATCGAAATAAGACTATATAAAGAGAATTTGTACAATAATATGTTTTGCCATTATCAAAATAAATATGGGTCAACAATCTCCTCATTTTTTATGATGACAAAACCATTTTGAAAAACATTTTAAGAAAATCTAAGTGTTGTGATTTTACAGAAATTTTGACAGAGTTTCCTTTGTATTTTCAATATTTCCTCCTGTATAAGAGAGCAATTTTATATCCAACCAACCAAGCAATATACGAACAACCAAGCATAGTAACTTTAGAGACTTTTCTCCCCCTTTCTTGAAGAGAAAAGTAGTTCAAGCATTAATAGCATGCATAGAATGATATAACAAAGCAACAATAAGTAGCCACAAAACATCATTAGAATTAGCAAAAAAGTCAATAGATTCTTCTCCCCTTTTTGTCAACACCACAAAAGGAAGAGGAAGGAGAAAGCTCCCCCAAAAATTATGCATCTAAAACATCGAATTACAAGTAAAAAACTATAAAGGATGCAGATACAATTAAACATATAGACATTCAAAGTTTTTCAAGCCCATTAGCGTTCTAATTCTACAAAAGCTTATTCATTTAAAGGTTTTGTAAGAATATTAGCAATTTGATCTTTTGTAGGAATGAATTCAAGTTTGACATCAACTTTTTGAGCATGATCTCTTATAAAGTGATATCTAATCTCAATTTGTTTGGTCTTAGAATGCTGAATTGAGTTTTTGGTAAGATTGATGGCACTAGTGTTGTCGCATAAAATTGAAATATTTTGAAAACACATGCCATAATCTTCTAGTTGCTGTTTTATCCATAAAATTTGTGCATAACAACTACCGGCGGCCACATATTAGGCTTCGACAGTTGATAATGCAACTAAATTTTGTTTCTTTGAAAACCAAGACGTTAACATGATACTTAAAAATTGGCATGTTCCACTAGTACTTTTTCTATCAATTTTTTAACCGTCATAATCAGCATCCGAGTACCCAACTAGCTCAAAAGATGATTTTCTTGAATACTATAGTCCTAGGTTTTGGGTACCATTCAAATATCACAAAATTATTTTTACAGCAATAATGTGAGATTCCTTAGGATTAGCTTGGAATTTAGCACACATACATACACTAAACATTATATAGGGTCTACTTCTTGTTAAATATAGTAAAGCTCGTATCATGCTTTTATAAGTCTTAGTATCTACACACTTACCTCCTTCATCCAAGTAAAGTTTTGTTGAGGTGCTCATGGGAGTTTCAAGAGACTTTAAGTTCTCTATCCCAAACCTCTTTAGCAAGTCCTTAGTATATTTGGATTGATTGATGTAGATGTCTCATTTCAATTGTTTGATTTGAAGTCTAAGTAAGTATGTAAGCTCTCCCATTATACTCATCTCAAATTCACCTTGCATGCACTTAGCAAATTCTTGACACATAGATTCATTAGAGGCACCAAATATAATATCATCAACATAAATTTGGACTAAGAGAGTATCATGTTTATGAGTTTTTGTAAAAAGAGTTGTATCTATTTTTCTTCCTGTAAAATCATTTTCAAATAAAAACTAACTTAATCTTTCATACAATGCTCTTGGAGCTTGCTTCAACCCATAGAGAGCTTTAGATAGCTTGTAGACATGGTTTGGAAGGTTAGGATCTTCAAAACCAAGCGGTTGTTCAATATAAACCTCTTATTCTATAAAGCCATTTAAAAATTCACTTTTCACATCCATTTGAAATAGCTTAAAGTTTTTAAAGCATGTAAAGACTAGTAACATACGAATAGCTTTTAATCTAACTACGAGAGCATATGTTTCATCAAAGTTTATTCCTTCTTCTTGATTGTAACCCTTAGCAACAAGTCTATCATTGTTATTAGTTACAATTCCATTTTCATCCATTTTGTTTCTATATGCCCATTTAGTTCCTATGATAGTATGATTCTTTGGTCTAGGAACTAAAGTCTACACTTTATTTCTTTCAAATTGATTTAACTTTTCTTGCATAGCATTTATCCAATCAGCATCTTTTTCGGTTTCAACAAAAGTCTTAGGTTCTATTTGAGATAAATAAGCTACACAATTACAAATATTTCTCATAGAAGATCGAGTTCTTACCCCTTGTGAAGGATCACTAATCGTTTGATCGATTGGATGATAATTCACATATCTTCAATTTTTGGGAAGTCCATTTCCTTGTTGACTTGTAGGAGGTTGATCAAGATTGGGAGCATCTACCTTTTGATTTGTTTGAGGTTGACTTTACTTAGGGTCAACAATGGGAGTAGATGCATCCACTATTGGAATAAAATTTGCATCATCATCAAGAGATACTATTTTACTACAAATTGGGTTAGATTCATCAAAAACAACATCGACGGATTTTTCAACCACTAGAGTTCTTTTGTTAAAAACTCTATAAGCTTTACTAGAGGTTAAATATCCTAAGAATATCTCTTCGTCGGTCATTGAGTCAAATTTAATTAAATTAGTTTTATTGTTATTTAGGATGAAACACTTGCAACTGAAAGTACAAAAATAAGAGATGGTAGGCTTTTACCTTTCCATAGTTCATATGGAGTTTTATTAAGCATAAGCCTAATTAATACTCTATTTAAAACATAGCAAAAGTATTTACGGCTTCTGCCAAAAAATATTTTGGTAAACTATTTTCACAAAGCATGGTTCTAGCAAATTTGTCTAGAACTTTATTTTTCTTCTCAACAACACCATTTTGTTGAAGAGTTCTAGAGGCTGAAAAATTGTGATCAATTCCATTTTCATCACAAAATTTTGAAAAACTTTGGTTTTCAAATTTTTTTCCATGATCAGTTCTAATACTTGAGATAAAAATTCCTTTTTTATTTTGAACCTTCTTGCAAAAGTTCACGAAACTTTTATAAGCTTCATCCTTATAAGCAACAAAAATAACAAAGGTATATCTTGAATAATCATCAACAATAACAAGAGTATATTGATGGTCACCTAGACTAATGGTGCTTATTGGACAAAAAAAGTTCATATGTAAAAGTTCTAATGGTCTAAAGGTTGAAATTACCTTTTTAGATTTAAAAGATACTTTTGTTTGTTTTCCCATTTGACAAGCATCACAAACTTTGTCTTTTTCAAATTTGATTTTGGGAAGTTCGATGACTAAATCTTTTCTTGAATTTTTTTTTGAGTAAATCCATGTTCACATGACCAAGTCTTCTATGCTATATCCTTAAGTTTTCACTACAAGCGGGAAAACATTTTTCATTTTCCGATTGTAAAGATTTTAAATCAATTAGATAGACATTATCATGTCTATGACCAATAAACTTAATCTTGTTACTCTTGATGTCTATTACTAGACAATGAGAGGATTTAACTATGAATTTGTTGCATTTGTCACATGATTGACTAATACTAAGTAAATTTGACTTAAGGCCTTGCACGTATAAAACATGGTCAATGGTTGAAGAATCTTTACCTACTTTTCCATGCTCGATAATCTTTATCTTGGTATTATCTCCAATGGTGACGTGTCTGCCATCCCATAGAGTTAGCTCTTTGAACATACTTTGATTACCGATCATGTGCTTTGAGCATCCACTATCAAGGTACCTATAGTTACCTTTTTCTTTGGTGTGGAGACATATCTAAATTACACATGGATATACAATAGCACTTTTAGGTACCAAAAATTTCTTGGGTCCTTTGGGGTTAGTCTTAGAAAATATGGTTCTTTTGGGGACCCATACTTTCTTAACATTATAAGGTGCTCTATAATTGTACACATGTTGATGATACATAATCCTAGGATGATAGTTATAGAAGTCTCTAGAATGTCTTGAATATGTATGCCTATTATTCCTTGGATGAGCATTCCTAGGATATATGTTTCTAGCATGAGAGTTTTAAAAATATATGTTATCTCTAGGATATGCATGATAGTAATTTCTAGGGTGTGCATTCCTAACATGTGCATACCTTGAATGCGTATTCCTAGCATTTGTATATCTAGGATGAGCATGCATATATACATATGTATTTCTAGGATTTCTAGCATATGCTTTAGAATTCTTTGCATTTGAATTGAAATTTCCATTCTTAGGTTTACTAGCATTTTTTGAAGGAAAGCTCTTAACCTTGCTAGTGGCCTTAGAGGTGGAGGGTTCATCTACACATATTGTTTTCATGAACAAAATCTCTTTTGATTTTTGTTTGCTTAATGGAGAATAACTCAAACCAGATTTTTCTCCACTCATTCTTTGGCAAGATAATACTTCATCTCGTTTTTCTTTTACAAGAATAAGCCTAGATATAGTGTTATTCAACTCCATCACTTTCTTCTTTAAACCTTCATTTTCATTTTTCAAAAAATCTTATGATGAGTTATAGAGCATGGAAGATAGCTTTTCTTTTTCTTCCTTTAGACTTTCCATCTCTTTAGAGAGAGATGCGACTTCCTTCTTGAGAGCAATATTTTTAGAATCAAATTTCTTTAATTCTTCATGCATTTCATTAATTACATCAATCAATTCTTCACTACTACTAATATTATTATTATTAAAGGGGGAAGAATTTGTTACCTCATTTTCATCATCAGTTGCCATCAAGCAAAGATTGACAATTTCTTCATATCCGACGTCGTTCGAAAGTTCTTCTTCATCGTCACTCCAAGTGGTTGCAACCATGACGTTCTTTTTGAAACTCTTGTATGGTTTGTTTGTTGTTGGACAATCGGCTTTAATGTGTCTGGGCTTCTTGTAACCATAACACACAATAAGTTCTCTTTTTAGAGTGGAATCCTTTGTGTAAGGTTTTTGCTCTTATTCAAGAATTTATGAAACCTCTTAGTGATTAAAGCCATTTCACCATCTTCTTCACTATCATTTTCTTCTTCATTTTCTTTCTCTTTCTTGCTAGTGGAAGCTTTGAGCAATCATTTTCTTTTTTTTCATCTCATCATTATTGACACCGCGATTCATTTTTTTCATCTTGTATGTCAATAATGATCCGAAAAGCGTTTCGACATCAAGTTTGTCGAGATCTTTGGCCTCCGTTATGGCCGTATTCTTTGCTTTCCAAGTTGATGGCAAAGACCTTAATATCTTCCTTGTTAGTTCAAACTCCTCAATGTTCTTACTAAGAAGCTTTAGACCATTAACAATAGTGGTGAAACGAGAGTGCATTTCAAAAATTGTTTCGTTAGGAGACATTTTAAAATATTCATACTCGGATACTAGGATATAAATTTTTGATTTTTTAACATCACTAGTGCCCTCATAAGTATTTTGAAGTTTGTCCCATATCTCCTTAGTCGAAACACATGCAGAAATTTTATTGTACTCATTAATGTCTAAAGCACAATGTAACGTACTAGTAGCTCTACTATTTAGAGACATCGTTCTACAATCCTCTTCACTAAACTCCGATTTAAGTTTAGGTATTGTATAATTGATTTCTCTAATAGTTATTTCCGTTATAGGAATTCTAGGTCCTTCTTCAATGATTCTCCACAAATTATAATCTTGTCCTTTAACAAAGATGTTCATTATATTTTTCCAATAATTATAATTTGTACCATTGAACAAAGGAGGTCTAGTATAGGAACGACCTTCCGTATAACTATTTGAAGCCATCGGATCAACTTAAGGATTTTAAGCCTAAAATTGAGTACATGGCTCTGATACCAATTGTAGATTGAGTTACAAACCCAAGAGGGGGGTGAATTGGGTTTTAAAAACTTTTTGCAATTAATGCATAAGTTTTTAACAATTTAATCAAGCAAAACACACAACAAATAAGATGCTTGAAATTAAAGGAGTAAGGGAAGAGAATATGCAAACTCTGTTTATAGTGGTTCGGCAATATCGGAATCTCTCCAACCCTACATCCACTCTCTTCAAGGAACCTCCTTGAAGCAATCCACTAATTATAGTTGAGCAACTTCACTGGTGTTGCACAAAACTTACAATCACTCTCTTCCACAAAGAAGTTACAAGGAAGTGTTTAATCCTAAACACTCTAAGAGTTACACCAACTCTTTGTCACTTTGAGAAGGAATGAAGTAGATTTAAATAAGAGAGAGTGTACAATAAATGCTTACAACTCAGAAAGTTTCCCTCTCTAATGCTTAAAGCTCAACAATGGCTCAAGAATTAAATTGAAAGCTTGATTCTTGTTGGAGCATGTGATGGCATGATACATATGTTTTCTGTTGATTATATGTCCAAAGGTACCGGTAATGTTGTTGAGAAGTATTCAGGTATTGCTGATATTAAAAAGAAGGATCTCAAAGAAGGCGCAATACTTACCCTCCTGAAGTACACTTCTGATAGTTGTTATAGTCAAGATGGTTATATACAACACCCAAAACTGTGGGATCCATCTCTGGGATATGAGATCAAACGCAAATGCAAATGCATGGACATTAAAGGCAATCCCCAAAGAAGGCTATATGTCTTCTTTGGTTACAAGCCCTTGTGGGAATTGGTTTGTGTCAGGGTCTTCTAGGGGTGTGCTTACTCTTTGGGATCTGAGGTTCCTTATACCTGTAAACTCTTGGCAGTATTCTCTTGTATGCCCAATAGAGAAGATGTGTCTTTTTGTTCCTCCTTCAGGTGTCTCTGTATCTGCTACTGCAGGGCCTCTTATTTATGTTGCTGCTGGTTGCAATGAAGTTTCACTTTGGAATGCAGAGAATGGAAACTGCCATCAGGTGATGCCATTTGCTTTCTGTATTATTCATATGAGATGGCATTAGATAATCCTGTTTAGGTGATAAATTAATAAGATGACTAAATTTTGACCCCAACCCAAAAAGGAAAAACAGAATGAACATATCAAAATTTTATTTAGTAATGACACCATTGCTTTTGTTGGAGAGCAAAGTGGGAATGGTAGAGGAGTAAGTGTCAACAGCAACTAAACTGTGACAGGCAGAAAACGCTCTCTTTAAGGTGGGGCTTTGAACAGTCAATCTTCCATATTTTCCTTAAATGGAATTAAGTTGTAGGATAAGATTGTTGCTGTTAATAAATTGAAATTTTCATACTCTAGTATTTCCCAAACCTTCGTCCTTCACCTGGATTAGACACCATCATAATTTCTTTGATAACTAATCTGAAGTAAATTATGGGTAATAAAATGGCTGGTTGAAGAAAGTGAATTAAAGAGAATGATGTGGGGTGTGTCACCCTGTCTAACTATATAAAGATATTTATAGTCTAAGAGATCAAGTTTTGAAAAACTAGAAGGGTGACTGTCCTTGAAGTGAGAAGTTTAAGTGGTTTGTTCAATGATATTAATTCATTTTAATAATTTGACTAAGCTGGATACTGGGATGAAGTCTGGATTCTCGATATTCTTATACTTTTGTTACTGCTCTGATTACTCTACCAAGTATTCTGAATACTCTCCACCAAGTTATGTTCTCCTCCTCTTGTTCATTATAATCCCATGAAGTCATGATTTAACTTTTGTTTGCAGGTATTGAAGGTAGCAAACTATGAAAATGATGCTGAAATGTCTGATTTGCCTTGGGCCTTGGCAAGGCCATCTAGTAAGCCAAATTCTAAATCAGATCTGAGGTGGAATGTGAATACCAAGTACAGAGTTGATGAGTTGAATGAACTTCCTCCCCGTCTTCCTGGTATCTGTTCATTACTTCCTCTGCCTGGGGGTGATCTGTTAACCGGGGGTACTGACTTGAAGATACGTCGATGGGACCATTGCAGGTTCTAATTCAACATCAAATTTTGTATGCCTGGTTATCTTATGACAGTTTTTGGTTTTAGTAACACTGGTTCTTCATGTTGCAGTCCTGAAAGAAGTTACTGTTTCTGTGGGCCCAATTTGAAGGGAGTTGGAAATGATGATTTCTATGAAAAAAGATCTAGTGTTGGTGTGCAAGTTGTGCAGGTATGTAAAATAATTTAGAGTTTTACATCTAGACTTTCTGATTTAAAATTGATCAGTACTGTTAAAGGCGAAAGCATAAGGCAAGGCATAAGGCTCGAACCATTGAGGCATAACCCTTGTGAGGTGAGGCATATCCCTTGAACTGTTGAGGCATGACTCTTGTAAGGCGAGGCATAAGCCTCGAACCATTGAGGCATGACCCGGGCCTCTAGCCTAGTTGTTACCTTCGGGTTCTCCTTATAGGAGACTCGGGTTCAATCCCTTCTTTGCCAATGTAACAAAAAGAAATAATTTAAAATAATAAAATTATTGATAAAGAAATAGTAAAAATTGGTATTCATTCATAAAATAAGTAAAGATCCATAAATAGCACTTATCAAAAATAGAAGATCTATAAACAACTAAAATTCATTAAAAAAAATTCTCTAGTACTTGGGAATTGGGATGAGATGTATACACTTACATTATTTCTTTTGTCAGAATTTTTTATAGGGTAGAGAAGTCATTGAGATACTCTAAATGTAATTAGTTTTGCTTGAGAACATATACTTGTAATTCTCCCATAATATGATAGGTTGAGATTCCATGGCATGAGACATAAGTCATTAGATAAAGTCGGGAGAAAAGATAAATAAGGAACACATTTCTGACATAGAAACAGAATGGTGATGTTGACACCATCACGTTAATTATGATTTTTACTCCATTAATAATAGACAAAACATCAACTCCTATTACATGCTTCTCAAAAGTAAGAAAAAAAATTTCCCTTAAACTGTACGCCTCTCCCATAAGGTTGTAAAATTCCCATGCTTTTCAAAAAGATGTATGCTCACAAAATTTAGGCATACACCTTTGGGTTCCTTTCTTTAACTTTTAACGCGTTGACGCTCCCTGCTAGGTGCTCCTCAGAAATGTCTTAACTTTTGGTAAAAGATAATGATTTTTTAGATTTTATGGATTTTACTATCATGTAGATAACCCAATTAAATGGGTGGCACCCCTTTGGTACTTTTTTTAATACATTTTTTACTTATAAAAAAACATTGGTTTTGATTGATTTTTATAAAAAGTGGAACATTGTGGTAGAATTAACTATTTGAGGGAAAACCTGCCCAATTGTTAGATCTTTTAAGCAAAATCTGAGTTTCAGTGTAGAATCTATAATCGGAGGCACGGTGTTTTCAAATTTCATTCGTAACTTTTATCACTTCAACTCCAACAATATGAGCTGTGCAAAATTGTTGCTGA
Organism: Bretschneidera sinensis; assembly: GCA_023935145.1. Taxonomy (NCBI): domain Eukaryota; kingdom Viridiplantae; phylum Streptophyta; class Magnoliopsida; order Brassicales; family Akaniaceae; genus Bretschneidera; species Bretschneidera sinensis. Next base: position 20,755,067 of record CM043701.1, read on the forward strand.
ATCTTGACATTTTAGTTAGGCGACTGGAAAATTATTATCATTATCTGCAAATCTCACTATTAAAGTTCATAACGCTTAAATTGCATTTTTTTTTCTTGCAAATAGGAGACAAAGAGGCGACCTTTAACGACTAAATTGATGGCAAAAGCTGTTCTTGCGGTCGCTGCCACTGACTCTACTGGTTGCCACCGCGACTCCATCATCTCTTTGGCTTCTGTCAAATTGAACCAGAGGCTCTTGATATCTAGCAGTAGAGATGGGGCTATTAAGGTTTGGAAGTAAACGATTTAAGCATATGAGTGCTTTACTGAACATATTTAGTGTGAATTCTCATGTTAAGAGTAAGAGGTTAACTTCCCATTTAGATCCTGATTTGTATATCTAATCACTTGAATAATATTCTTTCTTTGAATTGCATCCATGCTCGATTTGTACAGCATGTTAGCATGTAGGAATAGATAGGAAATCTATTGTTAAATGATGTCTTATTTTAACAATTAAATACTCAATTTGTACATGTTTATATAAAAAAGTATAATACTTGAGTGTTGTTAAAAGTTTTATTCTAATGCAGATGTACGTGTGCTACTGCAAGCAAAGTTCAATTGCAATGGTGTCTTTTTCTTTTCGGTTAATTTTAAACCATTTTTATTTTCCTAATTTCTAAATGTTGAGAGTCCTAATTAGGTTGTTGAGATTCCTAATTAGGTTTCTTTTTATGTGTCATAGTAGGTTTCCTAAATCTTATCTATTTTATATCTATCTTATCTAATTATGTCTCTTAGTCTTATTAGGTTTGTATTTCATAAGTTTATATATATGACTGTTGAATTGTATTCAGAAAATCAATAATACATAATTCTTTTCAATTCTTTTTGTTAACATGGTATCAGAGTTTAAGGGTTTTTTTTTTTTTTTGGAATTTCCAAAGCCTTCATCACCTCATCTGTTTTGGCCTTCATAGCCGACCATACCTCTGGCCTTTATCGCCAATTTTTTCTTCCCTCTAATCTTGCCTTCTTCTCCATCATTAACCCACCATGGCTGAAAAACCACCTTGTCCACAAAAGTTCTCAATCATCCGACTTCAGGTGATTTGTAGAATATTCAAACACCGGATAGCTGGGATACTCTCTGGTGCACTTATTGCAAGAAACCGAGACACACTAGAGAGAGGTGCTGAAAACTGAATGGAAAACCACCGAGCAAGGAATGGGGATACCAAGGAGGACAACAATGTAATCTGGGGACAGTAGCGGAACTAATCCTATTTCACCATGAATCAACCAGGTTCAGACCAGGGTATGCTTAATATAGAGGAGGTAGAGAAGCTAACGGGACTTCTGGAAGCGCTGCAAAAACCTAGTGATTCATGCTCTCTTGCATTCTCAGGTAAGTTTTCATTTTCTCAAGGACTAAATGTCCCAAATGAAACTATCAGGAATTTATGGGTCATTGACTCAGGAGCCACATACCATATGACTCATTCTTCACTAAATTTTAGCACCTACTCTCCATGTCCTAGCAATCGAAAAATAGCAGTTGCTAATGGTTCTTTAACTACTATAGCTGGTCTAGGAGATATTCATATCAGTTCTTCTCTTACTTCAAAAAATGTTCTTCATGTCCCAAAGTTGTCCACCAACTTAATATCAATTCAAAAACTCACATGATATGAATTGTAATGTACTTTTCAATCCTTCTCAATGTGTTTTTCAGGATCAGATTTCGGGGAAGAAGATTGGACTTGCTAAGGAAAGAAACGGGCTATACTATCTTGGCGAACCAAGCAAATCACTTACGGTTAGGAATAATTTATCTCTGTCATTTCTATCATCATCCGATAAAGACACTATTTGGCTCCACCATTTTAGATTAGGGCATCCATCTTTTGGAATCTTGAAAACTATGATTCCTACTTTGTTTAGAGGTCTAGGTGCTGAACAATTTCATTGTGATGTATGTGAGTTTGCGAAGCACAAATGTGTACCTTTTTCAATCAGCAATAATAAAAGCCCAATTCCGTTTTATTTGATTCACAGTGATATATGGAGACCCTCTACGGTTCCAAATGTGTCATTTTCGTTGGTTTGTCTCTTTCATCGACGATTGTACTAGGGTTTCTTGGATCTTTCTTCTTAAACATAAATCAGATGTAAGTAGTGTACTCCCAAACTTCCACAACATGATTCAAAACCAATTTGGGGTAAAAATCAAAAGATTCTGGTCAGACAATGCAAATAATTATTTTAATCAAGTTCTATCTCCATATTTTCAAAAAGAGGGAGTCATCCATGAATCCTCTTGCATTGATACTCCACAACAAAATGGAGTAGCTGAAAGGAAAAATGGTCATTTGCTAGCTACAACCCGAGCCCTTCTCTTTCACCATAATGTTCCAAAACACTATTGGGGGGAAGCCGTACTCACAGCTGCTTATATGATTAATCGTCTATCTTCTCGGGTGCTAGGGTTTAAGGCACCAATGGAAACAATGTCCCAATTCTATCCCGACCTTCGTACAACAAATAACCTCACTCCAAGAATCTTCGGCTGCAATGTCTTTGTCCATGTTCATAGTCGAAACAGAGGAAAACTAGATCCAAGGGCTCTTAAGTGTGTGCTTGTAGGTTATTCATCCACCTAGAAAGGATACAAATGCTACCATCCATCTACACATAAATTCTTTGTCTCCATAGATGTCACTTTTGAGGAAACAAAACCATACTTTAACCAGCCTTATCTTCAGGGAGAGACTTCATTTAGTGAAGATAAGGATAGAGATCTGTTTCTGCTCGATTTACCTACTCGTGAGTCAATTGTGTTCACCAGATCAGTCTCATCTGATATAATTCCAGCCGAACCAGCTCCAGCTGACCCACCTGTATCGGCCGAACAATTCCAGTCGCTGTCAACACCCACACCCACCCACACTGGACCTATGACAGAGTATAATGAACGTCATGACTCTATGCGATTTGTGCAGGCTTATTCAAGGAGAAGAGACTCAGATCCTAATCCCATGCAAGTCCAAGATTCAACTCCTAATCCTGAGAATGAGGTAAATACAATTTCTGATCAATCTCAATTAACACTAGACCATGATCTCCCAATTGCTATTAGGAAAGGCACAAAGAGAATGCCCAAAAACACCCATTGTATCCTTTGGCAAAATTCGTCTCTTTTGAGAAATTCTCACCCTCACATAGGACCTTTCTAGTCAGTCTAAACTCTATTCATACTCTAGAGACTTTCTAGATTTCATGTTGAACAAAACCCCATGATTCTATGGTGTTCAGACTCTTTGCCCTTTCAATAGCATCATCTATTCTAGGAAAGGATTTAGATCCATAATCATTATGCTTCAAGGGTTCATATAGCTGCAAGTGGAAAATAATAGGTAAATAATAATTTGTTGTACTAATAATTACAACAATGCAAAGTGATAATTATATCAATCACTTACTTTACACACTTGGATTTCTGTTTCGGGGCTTTGATGTAATACTTGTTTCAGTGGATGGTATAAACAGAAAAGAACCCAAAACTCAATGAAATTTACTTAAATTAAGAATTCACATAGTATGTATTTGTTTTTGAAAAAACATACCAAATGCTTGTGCCATGGGCATCCAGAGAGTCCATCCCGATCTACGAAAGCTTGCTCTGTCATCATTAGTCTGTCATTCAGCTCTCTCACTTTTAAGTGGTCTTGTTTCCAAATTGATGTCCAGCCTTTGGCTTCTTTTTTCGCCATGAGAATTATACTTCAGTTGCTGCATTTGTAATGAACATTGTTTATGAAGATACTTTTATATAAGCTCAAATGATACCTTTTCTTGCTTATTTATTTTGGTGGCTGTTTTTGCTAGCTCCTCAATAGACTATAACAAGGGAGAAAGGCTTATGCCTTTGCCCAAGACCTCATCTTCTAAGTCCTTTGTGCTTTTCTGTCATTGTGGATTTGATGAATTGCATTAATTTTTCTGATAAACACTGATGTTAGTTGTTCTGAACTATACATGAGTGCATTTTATAGTTGTATTCCCATTAAACATTAATATACCTGGAGCTCGTATGCATAGGACTATAGGAGTGATAATCAAAGGGCAAGAACTCCTCACTTGTGAGCTTAAGAGCTACTAGACCCCAAACGGTTGCCACTGTTTTTCAGAAAGAAAGACAATATGTATTATAAAATGGAAATGGATTGTTGTTATAAGTTGATAGATGAATAGTTTTTTGTCAAACCTGCAACATATCTATGAAACATTGGGTCCCCAAAATTTTTCATCCATACATCGAGTGATATACTAGGTATCCCGTGATTGATAACTACTGTTAGTAAGGCATGAAAGATATAAGAACCCATCATGCACAATGCATCCAGTTTGCCAGTGGAAGTAGATGCGTGACTTCTGAGAGTAAAATGATGCATTTAAAGGTGAAGGCATACAGAAATATCTAAAACTTTCAAATCACCGAGGATATGATGTTTAAGCTGAAGCATATATGTGCATTGGTAAGGAAAGTGGCTTGAAACAATACTTAGCATTGATGCATCAATTTATTTTATGCTTGTAAGATGATTGTATTAAAGGCTAATGTTGGCTAGTGGGTTTTAACATAATAGTTCCCATCACTAGGAGAGAGAGAACTTCATTCAAGCCTTGGAGGAAAGTTCTTTCATTCTTTTTAATTGTAGTGGTTTGCACGCTTGAAAGATAAGTTCTTAGACGAATAAGTAAACCAAATATTGTGAAAACTTAGGTGGGGCTTGGGGAATGAACCATATTATCCACAAACCTATAATTATTTTGTGCCAGTTCTTGATTATGCAAATGTATTATTCTTTGTGGTACTTCTTGGTTACTTTGGATTAGTATTCCATCATTGCCAAAGTATCTGTATGAACTGATTCAACTGAAATGGAACATTTTTCTTTGGCTACTACGGATGACCTTTGGCAGGTTATTTAATATATTTGTCGGTTATGTTATTGTTGTATCTTCACCATGACATACTTGAAATTAAGTTCAATGCACTGTATTCTTATTTGTTCATTTCTGTTGGTCAGAAGCAATTCTTTCATAACACATTGCTTCAAAGTATTTTATTGGTGCCCATTTCAGCACTATAGTGATAATTGCAGGGTGAAAGATCCTGTTTATTGTTGCAACTGGATACATGTATCCAGGTTATCAAAATATCTCAGTGTAGTGTGTTTGTTACCTCCTCCAAATAACATGTTAGCTGCCGGGTGTCGGACTCGAACGGTTGACCCAAAGGCCCAGCTGGTCGACTAGATCAGACTTTATGTGCCTTGGTTTTCATTTTCTACGCTTTTGTTCATTTTGATCTATTTTTTTTGCTATATTTTGGTGCATTTCAAAGTTATTTGAATCAATTTTTTTTTCAAATTTATTATTTCATATTTATTCATCCACTTTTTGGTATTTCGAGATCATTTTTCATCGTTGGGCTTCACACGTGATTCATTTTAATATTTGAAACGAAATTTAATATCTACACATAGCCTTAATTTGGGGCCATCGCTAGTGGTTTTTAGTCTTAACTCTTTTGGACATAATTTGTCATATCCCAAACCATTTAATCTTGAATGCAGTTAAGGATTGATTAATTTAATAACCAATGAGTTATTTTGACTTAATATAAATTCATATTCAATCAATCCATCTTTTAGTCCAACGGGCGTAATAATACTTAATGATTTATGACTCTGTTTAATTTTGATTCCAGCCCATTATCTATTAATTAAAATAACTAAATAGCACAAAATCCTATTTATCTATTTTACAGTTAAACCTCATTGGAGATGGTCCAAATTGGATTTAATTTTATGAATTTTTTGGATCAAGTTGAATGTTAACAATAACAAAAAGAAAACAACTTCTTAAAGAGTTAAATCCGTAGAATTTATTCTTGAATTTTATTTGATAAATGTAATGAGATGGTTTGCATATATCTATGTATTAACGAGGTAAAATGTTTGCTTTAGTTTTAGGTAAGATGATTATTTATTTTCAAAATATTTAAAAGTACTTTATTATGTGATTGTTTAAATTTTTTAAAAATGCTTCTGTGCTCGTCTTGAACCATATAAATGACTAAGTTCAAAAGTAAAAAAAAAAATAGTTGAAAATTCTTTTAAAAGAGCTTATAAAATAGAGTTTGTTTCTTTTAATATAATTTAAATAAAACACGTTTAAAAATAATCTATTAAAAAATATTTTAAAAAATTTAATTTGTGTTCAAAATATTTTTAATATTATTTAATCAAACAATTTTAATTATTTTATCAAAATTTATTTAAAAAACTAAAGTACTAAACTACGTAGAATAACGAACGAGTTCGAAAGGCCATTTTTTTACCCATTTTTTCTGGTCTTTTATTCTGGGGAGGTAAGTACGCATATATACAAGGCATATTTAGCCACTGACACGAGCTTTCTTTCATAAAGAAACGCTGGGCAATGGAGAGAAGTGAGGAAGAGAAAACAGGACCACAACTGGAGGGAGGCAGTGGAGGATCTGGTGGCAGCAGGAGACACGGAAGCAGCCATCTGTATTCCTCTAAAGTCTACTATCTTAAATCCGCTTCTCTCAACAAAGCGCTCTTCAATTTCCCGGGTATTTTCTACTTTCTGTTCTTTTCTCTTTTTCTTTCTTTTCTTGATGAGAGAATGCGAGAAAAGTACAGAAATTTGAAATTAAATTTATACGTTTCTTGTTTCTTTACTGGGTAGTTAATTTTCTTGGGTTTTGAAATAAAGTAATGCAGGGTTCAAGATCAAATTTTGCCACAAAATGTGGCTTTGGGAAGCGGCAATTCTGGAGGATCAAATTTATACTACATCTCTTTCTTCGATCTGAAGCTGATCGATCAATTCATGGTGGCTTTCAGAAATTTCTGCATGGGTAAGTTATAATTCTTCTATTCTCTCTCTGTTTCATATCTTTTTTTTTCGTGCTCTCTCTCTAACTCATCTCTCTCTTGGAAAACAGGGGAGCGCCGCATCTGCCAAGCCACTCCATTAACCATCAGTCAGTCTTTCTCACAGCCCGTCAGCAACCCCAACCCCAACCCCAAGCCCAACCCCAACCCCAAGCCCAACCCCAATCTCTTTTAATTTCCCCATCAACGGTAATAATCACCCCTGTTTTTGACAGCATATGTATACATGTAATACATGTATATATAAACATTATTATATTCTTGAGTCATGATGAATATTCAAGAGGTGTGTATTTTGCCTGCAAAATCCTTGGAGGCTAGATGAAATTCTTAAAGGGTTTAAGTTTGTATTATTTGGGTATTTCTTCCAAATAATATTTGTAGAAAGTTTCACAGAGCGGTTCAGACTTCTTGGTGAGATCAGTACACTGCTTGGGGATGTCAAACAAAGCAATCAATTTGTTGGTGCGATGCCAATGCAAGAGGATGCGTCCAATCCTGCAGTTACCCAGGATTTTAAACAGTGTAGCATGACGTCTCCTGGTGAGCTTCTACAGACTATTTCTGATGCATTTAGGAGAAATGACCATCTTTTTCTAAAGAAGATTAATGGACGATTTGAGTACATTACCCGAAGTTAATATGAGATGTGAAGGAATGGTTCTGATTGCGTCTTTTCTATGTTCCTGCATACGCAATGCCAAGTTGCCTCATTTGAGGAGGGGAGCTATACTTTGATTGAAGTCTTATACATTATATATTGATGATGAAGATCGTTTGCAGCGTGTGCTTCCATATGTTGTTGCTATGCTTTCTGATCCAGCAGCAATTGTGCGTTGTGCTGCCTTGGAGACTTTGTGCGACATTCTGCCTCTAGTCCGAGATTTTCCTCCCGGTGATGCAAAATTTTTTCCAGAGTATATTCTTCCGATGCTTTCTATGCTTCCTGTGTGAGAATTTGTTATGCCAGCAATATAGCTAAGCTGGCCCTAACAGCTTATGGATTCTTGATTCACTCGATACATTTGAGTGAGGCAGGGGTTCTTGATGAATTAAGTTTGCCACATAAGTCATTGGCATCATCTAGTGAGACAACTGGGTGGTTGCAGAGGTTAAATGGTGATACCCAACTTGCTCAGCTGAGGAAATCCATCGCTGAGGTTGTTCAGGAACTTGTAATGGGACCAAAGCAAACTCCAAATATCAGGAGAGCACTCCTTCAGGACATTGGCAACCTATGCTGCTTCTTTGGCCAGAGACAGAGTAATGACTTTCTTTTACCCATCCTCCCTGCTTTCTTAAATGATTGAGATGAACATCTAAGGGCTGTATTCTTTTGGAAAATCGTGCATGTCTGCTTCTTTGTGGGCCAAAGAAGCGTGGAGGAATATCTTTTGCCTTACATTGAGCAGGCTTTAAGTGATGTGACTGAGGCTGTCATCGTCAATGCATTGGATCGTTTGGCCATTTTGTGCAAAAGTGGTTTCTTGCGGAAGAGGATACTCATTGAAATGATAGAGCATGCCTTTCCATTGTTATGTTATCCAAGTCAATGGGTAAGAAGGTCAGCTGTCGCTTTTATTGCAGCTAGTAGTGAGAGCTTAGGTGCAGTCGATTCTTATGTTTTCCTTGCCCCAGTTATACCTCCTTTCGTCCGAAGACACTCTGCATCTCTAGCTTCTGAGAAGGCTCTACTTTCATGTTTAAAACCTCCAGTCTCAAGACAGGTCTTTTACGAAGTCTTAGAAAATGCCAGGAGTTCAGACATGTTAGAGAGACAGAGAAAGATATGGTACAATTCATCCACACAATCAAAACAATGGGAAACTGTGAATTTACCTGACAAGCAACAAAGTCGTGAGGATCAAAGACCTGCTGGCAATGCATTGCAACAGAAAGATCTAATTGAATGTGGCAATGGTGAAGGTAAGTTGAGAGCTATTGGAAGCCATATGAGCAAAGCTTCTAGCACAGTTGACCTTCGTGATCCCCTATGTTCAGAAAAACTACAATTCTCAGTCTATATGTCTTCACAGGTTAATGGTATAAATAGCTTCGTATGTGATAAATCATCATAAGGCATACCTCTGTACTCGTTTGGCGTGGACAAGCGTGCAGTCGGAATTCCTCCTGTGGCTTCTGAGTCTTCATTGCAAGTGAACTCCCTAGGAATTGGTTCATTATCCACGCCTTGGATGGATCCATTAAATTGATCATTTAGCTTAGCTAGCTCGGTTCCTGTGCCTAAGGTTGGTTTCGGCTCATTCAGCATCAGTAGTGGTTCTAAACAATTCTATGGAGTAGTACATGAACCTGAAGGCAGGGAAAGTGATCAAACAGCCATGTTAATTGTAAATTTCAAGATTTGGGATTATCTGGCACAATAAAAGGAAGTCCCATAACTGCAGAAGATGCCTCTGCTCCAATGGATCTTACAGGAGTTCCATCTTTTGCACGGACATCGTCAGTTCCATCTGATATTAAAAAGAAGGATCTCAAAGAAGGCGCAATACTTACCCTCCTGAACTACACTTCTGATAGTTGTTATAGTCAGATGGTTATGTACAACACCCAAAACTGTGGGATCCATCTCTGGGATATGAGATCAAATTCAAATGCATGGACATTAAAAGCAATCCCCGAAGAAGGCTATTTGTTTTCTTTGGTGACAAGCCCTTGTGGGAATTGGTTCATGTTAGGGTCTTCTAGGGGTGTCCTTACTCTTTGGGATCTGAGGTTCCTTATACCTGTAAACTCATGGCAGTATTCTCTTGTGTGCCCAATAGAGAAGATGTGCCTTTTTGTTCCTCCTTCAGGTGTCTCTGCATCTGCTACTGCAGGGCCTCTTATTTATGTTGCTGCTGGTTGCAATGAAGTTCCGCTTTGGAATGCAGAGAATGGAAACTGCCATCAGGTGATACCATTTGCTTTCTGTACTATTCATATGAGATGGCTTTAGATAATCCTGTTTAGGTGATAAATTAATAAGATGACTAAAGTTTGACCCCAACCCGAAAAGGAAAAACTGAATGAACCTATCAAAATTTTATTTAGTAATGACACCATTGCTTTTTTTGAGAGCAAAGTAGGAATGGTAGAGGAGTAAGTGTTCACAGCAACTAAACTGTGACAGGCAGAAAATGCTCTCTCTTTAAGGTGGGGATTTGAACAGTCAATCGTCCATATTTTCTTTAAATGGATTTCAGTTGTAGGATTAGATTGTTGCTGTTAATAAATTGAAATTTTCATACTCTAGTATTTCCCAAACCTTCGTCTTTCACCTGGATTAGACACCATCATAGTTTCTTTGATAACCAATCTGAAGTAAATTATGGGTAATAAAATGGCTGGTTGAAGAAAGTGAATTAAGGAGAATGATGTGGGGTGTGTCACACTGTCTAACTATATAAAGATATTGTATAGTGTAAGAGATGAAGTTTTGAAAAACTAGAAGGGCGACTATCCTTGAAGTGAGAAGTTTAAGTGGTTTGTTCGATAATATTATTTCATTTTAATAATTTGCCTACGCTGGATACTGGGATGAAGTCTGGATTCTCAATATTCTTATAATCTTGTTACTGCTCTGATTACTCTACCAAGTATTCTGAATACTCTCCACCAAGTTATGTTCTCCTCCTCTTGTCCATTATAATCCCATGAATTCATGATTTAACTTCTGTTTCTAGGTTTTGAGGGTAGCTATGCTATGTTTTCATGAAGTCGTGATTTATAGCTACATTATGTTCTCATGAAGTTATGATTTAACTTCTGTTGCCAGGTATTGAAGGTAGCAAACTATGAAAATGATGCTGAAATGTCTGATTTGCCTTGGCCATCCAGTAAGCCAAATTCTAAATCAGATCTGAGGTGGAATGTTTATATTAAGTTCAGAGTTGATGAGTTGAATGAACTTCCTCCCCGTCTTCCTGGTATCCGTTCATTACTTCCTCTACCTGGGGGTGATCGGTTAACTGAGGGTACTGACTTGAAGATATGTCGATGGGACCATTGCAGGTTCTAATTCAACACCATATTTTGTATGCCTGGTTATCTTATGACAGTTTGTGGTTTTAGTAACACTGTTTCTTCATGTTGCAGTCCTGAAAGAAGTTACTGTTTCTGTGGGCCAAATTTGAAGGGAGTTGGAAGTGATGATTCCTATGAAACAAGATCTAGTTTTGGCGTGCAAGTTGTGCAGGTATGTAAAATAATTTAGAGAATTTTACATCTAGACTTTCTGATTTAAAATTGATCGGTAGTACTGTTAAAGGCGAAAGCATAAGGCAAGACATAAGCCTCGAGCTTCAATATACAATATGAAACCATCACTGTTATTTAGAAAATTATTGGTTGGATGCTTAACTTTAATAAGTTAGTTCATCGGAGATGTTGCCAAGTTTTGCAGATATGATATTTATGTCAACTAATGTATGAGGATTTCTTGTTGTGAATGCAGCCAAATATGGTACACGATATGTTCTTGTCCTGGCTGACTTTTAACTAAGTATGAGGACAACAGAGCTAGAGAAGCTTTTGAAGGACTTAAAAGATCGCGGAGTTGTCATTCGCTGGGTCAATGATAGAACAGCCCTTGCAATATTTCGATCACCCTCAATTGGTAATGTTATTTTTTACTCACTTTTTCTGCCATCTGATGTTGAATTCTTTAAGAACATTTAAATATTGGATTAGTTCCCTACTTTCTATACCAAATTTGAGTTATCTGATGTGCTGTTAATGATTTGTCACTCCTGCTAAGTGGTACCTCTTCCCCTTAGAAGTTTAATCATGCTTCTCTTTTCATGGCCATATTATATTGATAAATTGCTGATCTTTGCCTAAGTCCATAAGAAACCTAGGGGTGCTTGTTCATCCTAATCCACGGTCCGCTTAAGTAGATAAATCTGGTATATGTTTGGAAGAAAAATTGGAAACATATTTTTTTTTTAAAGCGAAGAAATAGAAATAAATGTTATGACAAAACAAGTGATAATGCTTGACCATTTTAATATCTTGATTCAATTGTAAAATACACACGACGTGGGTATCTAAGCAGTAGTCTCTTCAAAGCAAATACTCCCTATCATGATAATTCTGACACTGAAGATGTAGAAGATCAAGATCAGTCCCCAAATTCAGAAAGTAATACAGAACCATACGTTGTAAACTTTGCATTTTCCATCTCTTTTATCGAGTTTTCATTCCTAAAATCATTGCATGCTTGAGGCCGTGTCAGGGGGCCGACGTGCTATCCTTCCCTAGTTTGGGCTTGTATGGCCAGATCCAAAATGAGCCCGGCCTTAGAGGATTCTGGGTTATAAAAAAAAATCGCTGCATGCTTAATTTACTCATTCACATTTGTCAATTAGTTTTTAATTGCAAAGGTAAGTAAATTGGAGTAACTTTAAAAATTCTAGGCAAACCTAACATTTGATTTTATCAACATTTTGAGAACTTATAATGTTAGTTTAGAGTTTAGAAAACTGCTGGTTTTGGTTATCTCCCTCATGCATATAATGTAATGATTTGTTAATTAGACATTGATTTATTGGCAAGACAGTCTAGCATATGTTTTAACAAAAGTCAATTTATCTGTATGAGATGCATCTGCTATTGTCTTTCATCTCGGTTGATAGGGAATTAATGCATACACTGCTAGAAACATAAGAGAAACATGTAGTCAAACACTGAAATACTTGAGATTATAGTACAGTAGCATAAATTAACTTCCTCATCTTTGTGATGATTTTTATATTAAATATAGTCTTCTTTCTTTCCGAGGAAAATGACAGCCCTTGTGTTTTGGTATATATGAGCAAAAAATGAGATGGATGAAATATTTTTGCTAATTATTTTTTTTGGCTAATTCTAGTTGGTGTAGAGCAAAACCAAATCACACAAGGTGCATGAACTCAGGTGATATATGGGTCAGAATACATGTATAACGCTGAAGTCCTGATTAATAAAATTTTGATCAAACTTCTAATTTTCCACTAACATCTTTTCACGAATCCCTTTTGTGATGTTCCTTAGCTAAGAGGAATCTAAGAGATTCACCATGGAATTTGACTACGTACCTGAAGTTTCTACATGGTTGTGTCCTGCTTGGTTTTTCTTTTTTCATTTTGGGTATCCATGTCAGCACTTTGTTTTATTTTGCTATTTTTCCTTCTTTTGTGATTATCTTTTGGGAATATTTTGTTTCTTATACTACCTTTCTTCTTTGAAGTAAGATCTGTGTTGGCTGGATAAGTATATAAAATCACTTGATGAATATCAATTGTGCATGAGGTCAATTTGAAATATTGGTTTTTGTTTTTAGCACTTTTATGCATTATTTTATTGGGATATAGGTTCTTAAAATTGCAGATTAAAGCAGCCCACTTAGGAAAGAATCTGAGCTGGACTCCCTATATTGATAAGAGAACTGATTTCTGGTTCCTTGCATTTCTATATATGTTGCATTATGGTTTTTATGGAGAACATTAATGATTAAAAACCAATAATGTAACCAAACCGAAAGCATAAGAGATTTATTGACAATTGTCCATCCTTATGTCAACTTCAATATACGATATGAAACCATCACTGCTATTTAGAATATTATTTTGGTTGGATGCTTAAATATAACCCGTTAGTTCATCGTAGATGATGCTAACTTTTGCAGATATGAGCTTTATGTCATCTAATGTCTGAGGATTTCTTGTTGTGAATGCAGTCGAATATGGTACACACCATGTTCTTGTCCTGGTTGACTTTTCACCAAGTATGAGGACAACAGTGCTAGAGATGCTTTATAAGGATTTCAAAGATTGCGGAGTTGTCATTCGCTGGGTCAATGATACAACAACCCTTGCAGTATTTCGATCACCATCAAATGGTAATGTTATTTTCAACTCACTTTTTCTGCCATTTGATGTTGAATTCTATAAGAAAAATTAAATATTGGACTAGTTCCCTACTTTCTATACCAAATTTGAGTTATTGGATGTGCTGTTAATGATTTGTCACTCCTGCTCAGTGGTACCTCTTCTTGTTAGAAGTTTAATCATGTTGCTCTTTTCATGGCCATATTATATTGATAAACTGTTGATATTTGCCTAAGTAGATAAATTTGGTATATGTTCGGAAGAAAAATTAGAAACTGATTTTTTTTAAAGCGAAGAAATAGAAACAGATGTTATGACAAAACATGTGATAATACTTGACCATTTTAATATCTTGATTCAATTGTAAAATACACACGATGTGGGTATCTAGGGAGTAGTCACTTCAAAGCGAATCCTCTCTATCATGATAATTCTGACACTGAAGATGTTGAAGATCAAGATCAGTCTCCTAATTCAGAAAGAAATACTGAACCATATGTAAACTATGCATTTTCCATCTCTTTTATTGAGTTTTCATTCCTAAAAGCACTACATGCTTAATTTACTCATTCGCATTTGTTAATTTGTTTTTAATTGCAAAGGTAGGTAAATTGGAGTAACTTTAAAAATTCTAGGCAAACCTAACATTTGATTTTATCAACAATTTGAGAACTTATAATGTTTGTTTACGGTTCAGATAACTGTTGGTTTTGGTTATCCCCCTCCTGCGTATAATGTCATGACTTGTTAATTCGACATTGATTTATTGGCGAGACAACCTAGCATATGTTTTAACAACATTCGATTCATCTGTATGAGATACAACTCCTATTTTCTTACATCTTGGTTGAAAGGGAATTACTGCATACACTACTAGAAACATTTGAGAAACTTGTAGTCAAACATTGAAATGCTTAACATTATAGTGCAATAGCATAAATTAACTTAACCGTCTTTGTGATAATTTTTATATTAAATATAGTTTTCTTTCTTTCCAAGGAAAAAGATAGCCCTTGTATTTTGGTATATATGAGCAAGAAATGAGATGGATGAAATATTTTCGCTACTTATTTTTTTGGCTAATTCTAGTTGGTGTGGAACAAAACCAAATCACACAAGGTGCACGAACTCAAGTGATATATGGGTTAGAATACATGTATAACGTTGAATTCCTGATTAATAAAATTTTGATCAAACTTCTAATTTTCCACTAACATCTTTTCACGAATCCCTTTTGTGATGTTGCTTAGCTAAGAGGAATTTAAGAGATTCACCATGGAATTTGATTACGTACCTAAAGTTTCTATATGGTTGTGTCCTGCTTCGTTTTTCCTTTTTATTTTGGGTATCAATGTCAGCACTTTGTTTTATTTTGCTCTTTTTCTTTCTTCTGTGATTGGATCATCGCTTAACTAGATCTTTTGGGAATATTTTGTTTCTTATTCTACCCTTTTTCTTTCAAGTAAGATCTGTGTTGGCTGGATAAGTATATAAAATTACTAGATTAATATCGATTATGCCTGAGGTCAATTTGAAATATTAGTTTTTGTTCTTAACACTTTTATGCATTATTTTATTAGGATACAGGTTCTTAAAATTGCACATTATAGCAGCCCACTTAGGAAGGAATCTGAGCTAGACTCCCTATATTGATAATAGAACTGATTTTTGGTTCCTTGCATTTCTCTATATGTTTGTATTATGGTTTTTATGGAGAGCATTAATGATTAAAAACCAATAATGTAATCAAACTGAAAGCTTAACAGATTTATTGACGATTTTCCATCCTTCTGTCAACTTCAATATACAATATGCAACCATTACTGTTATTTAGAATATTATTTTGGTTGGATGGTTAACTTTAACCAGCTAGTTCATCGTAGATGTTGTTAACTTTTGCAAATATGAGCTTTATGTCAACTAATGTTTGAGGATTTCTTTTTGTGAATGTAGATGAATATGGTACATGCCATGTTCTTGTTCTAGCTGACTTTTCACCAATTATGAGGAGAACAGAGCTAGAGAAGATTTATAAGGACTTTAAAGATCGCTTAGTTGTCGTTCGCTGGGTCAATGATACAACAACCCTTGCAGTGTTTCGATCAGCATCAATCGGTAATGTTATTTTTAACTCACTTTTTATGCCATATGATGTTGAATTCTATAAAATATTTGATTAGTTCTCTACTTTCTATATCAAATTTGAGTTATCTGATGTGCTGTTAATGATTTGTCACTCCTGCTAAGTGGTACCTCTTCCCCTTAGAAGAAAAAAAGAAGGTTCTGGCGGAGGCTTTAAGGATTTGAGAGGCTATTCCCGTTAGATAGCTTAACTTTACATTTGAGTGAAGAAAAAAAGTTTAAGTTTAAATTGATTTAAGTTTTTAAAAGGAATGATTAATATATTTTAAAAATGAATCACAAGTATTTCTGCAGTAATTATAGTGGAATCACAAATTGGTGCAGTATTGCATGTGCAATAGATGGTGTTGTAAGAATGTAGTAATTTTTTCCGTAATATTACGATTTATAGTTGCTATTATTCTATTTGGACCAAATCTCTATGTTCTTTCAAGTAAGATTTTTCTTAGTGATTTGACATCTCTAACACTTAACTAACAACATGGATGATTTTTCTTATCAACATTATCTTGTGTTCCTTTTGATAATTAATGGAGTAATAATTATTGGTGATGCCTTGAATAATGCATTTAGTCATGTGGTTATAAAACCTTTGCTTTAAAGTGTAGTTATTAAACTCGAACTTGACCAACCGATTGAATCGGTAAATCGGTGAACTAGATCTTTGATCGGTCTTCGTTTTTAAATGGACCAGTTTTGCACTTTATCAGGCCAAAACTGGCTGACCCGACTGGTCTTCGATGAGTTCTTCTTCTTCTTCTTCGACATGTCTTCTTTGTCCTCTTCTTCTGCTTCGATTTGTTTTCTTTTTCGATGTATGTTATTTTTCTTCTTCTTTGTGTCTTCGATGTGTTTTCTTCTTCTTCTTCGATGTGTCTTTTTTTTCTTCTTCGTCGATTAGTATTCTTCTTTGTTTCTTCATTTTCTTTGATATGTCTTGTTCTTCGATTGATCTTCTTTTTATTCTTCGATGTGTCTTCTTCAATGTTCTTCTTTGATGTGTTTCTTATTCTTCGATTTGTTTCTTAAATGTGTCGTCTTCTTTTTCTTCGATGTGTCATTTTCTTCCATGTGTTTTCTTTTTTAATGTGTTGTATCGCACTTCTTTTTCGATGTGTCTTTGATGTGTTTTCTTCTGTGTCTTTGATGTGTCTTTTTTTTTTCGATGTGTGTTCTTTTTCTTCTTCTTTGTGTTTTTGATGTGTTTTCTTATTCTTCTTCTTCGATGTGTCTTCTTTTTTGTGTCTTATTCTTCTTTGTTGTGTCTTTTTTTCTTCGATTTATCTTCTTTTTTCTTCGATGTGTCTTATTCTTCTTTGATGTGTCTTTTTCTTCTTCGATGTGTCTTCTTCTTCTTTAATGTGCCTTCTTCTTCTTCTTCGATGTGTCTTTTTCTTCTTAATTTCCTTCTTCTTCGTTGTCTTCTTTTGCTTTTTCTTCTTCTTTTTCGTTGTGTTTTTTTTTTCTTCTTCTTTTTCTTCGATTGTCTTTTTCTTCTTTTTCGATATATCTTTTTTTTTCTTCTTCGATGCGTCTTTTTCGTCTTCAATCTGTCTTATTCTTCTTCTTCGATGTTCCTTCTTCTTCATTTTCTTTTTCTTTGTGTGTCTTCTTTGTGTGTCTTCTTCTGGGATGTGTTTTCTTCTTCTTCGATGTCTTTTTATTCTTCAATGTGTCTTTTTCTTCGATGTGTCTTCTTCTTCGGTGCCTTTTTATTCTTTAATGTGTTTTTTTCTTCGATGTGCCTTCTTCTTCGGTGCGTCTTCTTCGTTTAGTCTTCTTTGATTTGTTTTCTTCTTTGACGTGTCTTCCTCTTCTTCTTCGATGTCTCATTTTCTTCTTCGACGTGTCTTCTTCGATGTGTCTTCTTCTTCTTTTTCTTCGAAGTCTCTTCTTCTTTGTCGATGTCTCTCCTTCTTCTTCTTCGATATCTCTTTTTCTTCTTCTTTGATCTGTCTCCTCTTCTTCTTCGATTTGTCTCATTCTTCTTCTTTGACGTGGCTTCTTGTTCGATGTACATTTTTCTTCTTTTTCGATGTGTCTTCTTTTTATTTTTCTCCTTATTCAGTGTATTCGTTTTTATGTGTTTTCTTCTTCTTTGTCTTCTTTTCTTCTTCTTTGTATCTTCATCTTATTCTTTGATGTGTCTTCCTATACTTCTTCGATGTGTATTCTTCCTCTATTTGTCTTTCTTCTTCGAAGTGTCCTCTTATTTGATGTCTTCTTCTTCGATGTGTTTTCTTCTTCTACGTTGGGTCTTATTCGATGTGCTTTCTTTTTCTTTTTTTTCTTCAATGAGTCTTTTTCGATGTGTCGTCTTCTTCTTCATCTTCCTCTTCCTCTTCGTTGTGTCTTCCTCTTCTACTTCGATGTGTCTTTTTCCTCGATTTGTCTTGTTTTTTGATGTGTCTTCTTCCTCGATTTGTCTTGTTTTTCGATGTGTCCTTCTTCGATGTGTGTTCTTGTTCGATGTGTCCTTTCGATATGTTTTCTTTTTCGATTTGTCTTCTTCTTCGACGTGTCTTTTTCTTCTAGTTGTCTTCTTTTTGGATGTACCTTTTTCTTTTTTTTTTCATTGATGTGTCTTCTTTTTTCGATTCTTCTTTTTCTATGATATGTCGTTTTCTTCTAATTATTCTTCCTCGATGCGTGTTCTTCTTCTTCGATGCATGGTCCTCTTCTTCTACCTCTTTGTGTCTTCTTATTCTTCGATGTGCCGTCGACTTCTTCGATGTGCATACTCCTCATTCGATATGTCTTCTTCGATGTGTTTCTCTTCTTGTTATTCTTCTTCTTCGATGGGTCTTCTTATTTGTGTCTTCTTCTTCTTCTTCGATGTATCTTCTTCTTCAATGTGTCATTTTTCTTCGGTGTGTCATTGACCTCTTTGATGTGTCTTCTTCCTCTTTTTCTTTTTCTTCTGCTTTTTCATCTTCCTCGACGCGCCTTCTCATTCTTCTTCTTTCTCGAAGTGTCTTCTTCTTCCTCGAAGTGTCTTCTTCTTCTTCTTCCTTGATGTGTCTTCTTTGCAGTTGTTTTGTATTGGCTTAAAGCCAACTTAAAACAATAACTTAAAGGCAAAAGTGACTTGCTTTAAGTTGGCTTTAAGCCGATTCTACACAACGCCTTTAATGTGTTTACTTTTTTTTTCTTCTTCTTCTTCTTTTATGCGTATTCTTCTTCTTGCTCTTCGATGTCTTTTTTTTTTTTCTTTTTCAATGTATCTTCATTTTGTTCGATGTGTCTACTTCTTCTTCGTCAATATGTCTCCTTCTTCATTTTGTGTTCTTTGTCTTCTTCTTTGATTCTTCTTCTTCGATGTATATTTTTCGTCATCTTCTTGGATGTGTGTTCTTCTTTCATGTTTCTTAGATGTCTTCTTCTTCTTCGATGTGTCTTAACCTCTTCTTTTTCTATGTGTCTTCTTCTTCATCTTCTTCTTGTTCTTCGATGTGTTTTCTTCTTTTTCTTTGATATGTCTCTTCTTTTTCTTGGTCAGCTTCTTCTTTTCGATGTCTTTTTTTTCTTTGATCTTCTTCTACTTCGTTGTGTCTTCTTCTACTTCGTTGTGTCTTCTTCTTACTTGTTTCTTCGATGTGTCTTCTTTTCTTCTTTGATGTGTTTTCTTTTCTTATTCAATGTGTCTTCTTTTTCTTCTGTGTATCGTCAATGTGTTTTCTTTTTCGATGTAACATTTTATTCTATTTTTTTATCGATGTGTTTTTTTTTATCTATGTGCCTTCTTCTACTTCGATGTGTCTTCTTCTTTGATTGATCTTTTTCCTCATCTTTGATATGTCTGATTCTTCTTTAATATCAACTTCATTTTCCTCAATGCGTGTTCTTCTTCTTCTTCTTCTTCATGTCTCTTTCTTCTTCCTCTTCGATATGTCCTCTTTTCTTCTTCCTCTTTGATATGTCATTTTTTTTCTTCTTTTTCGATGTGTCTTCTTGTACTTCGACGTGACTTCTTCGTCTTCTTATTCGACGCATCTTTTTCATTTTCTTGGATGTGTGTTCTTCTTCTACGTGTCTTAGATGTGTCGTTTTCTTCTTCTCCTTCTTCAATGTGTCATCTTCTTTCTCTTATTCTTTTTCGATGTGTGTTCTTCTTCTTTGTCTTTGAAGTGTCTTTTTTCTTTCTATCTTCTATGTGTTCTTTTTCTTCTTTGTGTCTTCGTTGTGTTTTTTCTTCTTTTTCGATGTTGTTGTCTTCTTCGATAGGTCTTCTTATTTGTCTTCCTTTTCTTCGATGTGTTTCTCTCCTTTGCTGTGTCGTCGATTTCTTTGATGTGTCTTCTTCTTCGATTTTCTTTTCTTTTTTGATGTCTTCTTTGTTTGTTCAATGTGTCTTCTTCTTCATTGATGTAACTTTTTATTCTATTTCTTCATCGATGTGTATTTTTCTTCTATGTGTCTTTTTCTAGTTGGATGTGTCTTCTTCTTCGATTGATATTTTTCTTCTTCTTCGATCTGTCACCTTCTTCTTCCTCGATGTGTGCAGTGTTCTTCTTTTTCCTCTTGGATATGTCATCTTTTTCGATGTGTTTTCTTATTCTTCTTCTATGTGTCTTTTTCTTCGATGTGTCATTTTCTTCTTTTTCTTCTATGTGTGTTCTTCTTCCTTGTCTTTGAAGTGTTTTTTTTTGTCTTTTGATGTGTTATTTTTCTTCTTTGTGTCTTCGTTGTGTCTGTTTCTTATTTTTCGACGTCGTCTTCTTCGATATCTTTTTCTTTGATTTATCTTCTTTTTCTTCGATGTGTCTTTCTTCTTTGATGTGTCATCAACTTCTTTGATGCGCCTTCTTCTTCTTCTTCGATTTCTTTTTCTTTGATTTTTCTTCTTCGATGTGTCTTCTTCTTCTTCTTCGATGTGTGTTCTTCTTTGTGTCTTTTTCTGTCTTCGACGTGTTCTTTTTCTTTTTTGTGTCTTTTTCTTCTTTTTTTCGACGTCATGATTTTCTTCTTTATGTCTTCTTTTTCTTCGATGTCTTTCTTCTTCGATGTGTCGTCGACTTCTTTGATGTGCATTCTTCTTCTTCTTCTTCGACATGTCTTCTTTTTCATCTTTTGTGTCTTCTTTCCTTCATTTTCCTTCTTTCTTCGATGTGTCTTCTTTTCTTCTTTGATGTATCTTCTTTTTTTCTTTGATATGTCTTCTTTTTCTTCTTTGTTTGTTTAGTGTCTTCTTCTTCGAAGTAACTTTTTATTCTATTTCTTCATAGATGTGTTTTTTATCTTCTATGTGTCTTCTTCTTTTTTGATGTATGTTCTTCTTCGTGTCTTTGATGTGACTTCTTCTTCTTCTTCAATTTCAATGTGTCTTTCTTTTTCTTCTTGTTTCTTCGATGTGTCTTCTTTTTTTTCTTTGATGCGTCTTCTTGTTCTTTTTTGTTTCTTCAATATGCCTTTCTTCTTTTCTTTGATGCATCTTCTTTTTCTTTTTTGTTTCTACAATGTCTTCTTCTTTTTCGATGTCTCCTCCTCTTCTTCCTCCTTCTTCGATATCTTCTTGTTCTTTTCCTTCAATGTCTTTTTCTTCTTCAACGTGTCTTTCTTCTCTGATGTACCTTCTTCTTCTTTGACATGTTTTATTCTTATACTTCTTCTTTGATGTGTCTTCTTTTCTTCTTCTTCTTTGTTTCTTCCATCTGTCTTCTTTTCTTCTTTGATGTGTCTTCTTTTCTTCTTCGATGTGTCTTCTTTTTCTTCTTTGTTTGTTCAATGTGTCTTCTTCTTTGATGTAACTTTTTATTCTATTTCTTCATCTATGTGTCTTTTTCTTTTGTGTGTCTTCTTCTACTTCGATGAGTCTTCTTTTTCTTTGATTGATCTTTTTCTTTTTCTTCAATATGTTTGATTCTTCCTTAATGTCTTCTTCTTTGATAAGTCACCTTCTTCTTCCTTGATGTGTGTTCTTTTTCATCTTCGTATTCAATGTGTTGTCGTCTTCTTTGATGTGTCTTCTTATTCTTCTTTGATGTGTCTTCTTTCCTTCTTTTTCCTTCGTTATTCGATGTGTCTTATTTTCTTCTTTGATTTGTCTTCTTTTCTTTTTTGATGCCTTTTCTTTCTTCTTTGTTTCTTCAATGTGTCTTCTTCTTCAATGTAACTTTTTATTCTATTTCTTCATCAATGTGTCTTTCTTCTTTGATGTGTCTCCTTATTTGAAGTGTCATTTTCTTCTTCTTCGATGTGTGTTCTTCTTTGTGTTTTTGAAGTGTATTCTTTTTTTGTGTTTTCGATGTGTTCTTTTTCTTCTTTGTGCCTTCGTTGTCTTTTTCTTCTCTTTTGACATCGTCGTCTTCTTCGTTGATGGGTCTTTTTCTTTGCGTCTTCTTTTTCTTCGATGTGTCTTTTTCTTCGATTTATCTTCTTCTTCTTTTCCTTCAATGTCTTTTTCTTATTCGACGTGTTGTTGCGCGTTTATTTACCTAAATTAATAAGCAAATGACCTAACTCGTTTTACTTGCAAGTGCACAAAGTCAACTTAGTAGTGTAGTGTGCGAAAGCAAGATCATCTCCACAGGGATTGGTGAATTTCGTTTTAGAATTATATTCGCAATGTAAAAAGATAGAACTCTTCACAGATTTACTAGATCAAAAGCCGACTATGGCAACTCCGACAAGGAGAGAAGGAAATAACAGAATACTACACAGAGATGAAATCTCTGTGGCAAGAGCTCGATCTGAGCTATGATGACAAATGGAAGTGCAGCGACGACTTGGTGATACACCAAAAACGGCATGACAACGATAGAGTGTATGAATTTCTTGTCGGACTCAATCGAGACCTTGATAAGGTTCGAGGTCGTATCCTAGGTCGAAGGCCGCTACCTTCCATCCGTGAAGTATTTGCTGAAGTGAGACGTGAAGAAAATCGCAGAAGGGTGATGATGACAGAAACTGGGCTTAGTGGGCTTAAAGAACCTAACGGGTCCAGTGAGTCCTCAACTCTAAATGTTAGGAGTGGATTAGGACCAAACAACCAGAGAGAAACAAGGGACAAAGTGTGGTGTGATCATTGCCATAAACCCCGACACACTAAAGAAACATGTTGGTATTTACATGGAAAGCCACCTGGGTGGAAACCTAGACAACCTGGAAAAAGTCGAGGATACCGGACTTCAATTGAAGATCAGATTGAGAAGATTTTGGAAACGAGTAGTTGCAATCCATTTAATCAAGAGCAAATGGAGCATCTCCACAAACTTTTCTCTAATTTTCAGTCTACAGGTCAAACCTCAAATTATGTGTCTTCTGGTTCATTAGCCCACAAAAGTAATTATTTGACAGCCTTTAGTACTACCTCCAGAACAAAAATTCCTTGGATTAATGACTCCAGGGCCTCTGATCATATGACTGGTACTTACCATATTTTTTCCAAATACTCACCATGTGTTGGCAATTTCAAAGTTAAAATTGCAGATGGTTCACTTTCACCTGTTGCAGGAAAAGGAGATATTCAACTCTCTAATTCTGTAACTCTTGAATCTGTTCTCCATGTTCCAAATTTGTCTTGTAATTTGTTATCTATAAGTCAATTGACAAAAAATCAAAACTGCTCTGCTAAATTTCTTCCTTCTCACTGTGTTTTTCAGGACCTATTATCAGGGAAGACGATTGGCAGTGCTAAAGAATGTGGGGGCCTCTGCTACTTTGATGTGGTGAAAATGAGTAGATAGCCTCAAACTGCAATTTGTGATTCTGTATCTGTTTCAAGGGATAGTGAACTTATGTTATTTTATTTTAAAATGGGTCACCCTAGTTTCCAATATTTAAAACATTTGTATCCTTCCATCTGTTCAAATAAAAGTATTTCTGATTTTCAGTGCGAAATTTGCCAACTTGCCAAGCATCAACGTACTTCATTTCCCATGTCTAAATATCAACCATCTAAGCCGTTTGCTATTATCCATAGCGATGTTTGTGGACCTTCTCGTATCCATAACCGAGACCACACAAAATGGTTTGTCACATATATTGATGACCACACTCGAGTTTGCTGGGTTTATTTTTTTAAAGAAAAATCTTATGTTCGTGTTGTGTTTAAATATTTCTATTCCATGATCCAAACACAGTTCCAAACCAAAATTTAAATTTTCCAAACAGATAATGGCAAGGAATATTTTAACTCTATTCTAGGGGACTATCTACAACAAAATAGCATTATCCACCAAAGTTCGTGTGTCGACACTCCACAACAAAATGAGATTACCGAACGAAAAAACAGGCACTTACTTGAAGTAGCCCGTGCCTTGATGTTCACCACCAAAATGCCAAAAATGTTTTGGGGAGATGCCATTCTCACAGCAACTTTCCTAATTAATAGAATGCCCAGCCGAGTCCTTTCTTTCAAAACCCTCCTTCATACTCTACAAACTTTGTTCCCTACCTCCCACATGCACTCTCATCTCCCTCTTAAGGTGTTCGGATGCACAACATTTGTTCATGTCCACTCACATAATCGGAGTAAATTAGATCCGAGAGCTATAAAGTTTTTTTTCATCGGATATTCCTCTACACAAAAAGGCTACAGGTGTTTTGATCCTTCAACAAAAAGGGTCTTTGTTAGTCTTGATGTTACATTCTTTGAAAATACACCTTTCTTCCAAAAAACTTCACCTCAGGGGGAGAATGACGATGAAGATCGTTTTTTGTACTTTGATGTTTCGTTCTCTGAATCTACCCATCCCTCTCATTCTACTATGCCATGTACAGAAGAACACTTGAACTCAGGGGGAGAAATGGAAAAACAAGGTGACAGGGAGATGCTTGTCTACTCAAGGAGACCAAAGCCAAAGCATAGGGAGAATCTCACACCTTAAGCACCGAAAGAGTCTGAACCGGTAATAGTTCTAAGTATCCGTGAGCCACCCACCATTACAAGTACTTTTGATATTGATTTACCCATTGCTCTCAGAAAACAACCTCGATCATGCACATTACATCCTATTTCTAGATTTGTATCTTACAATAATTTGTCCACTGCTTTCAGTACTTTTACCTCTAGTCTCAACAATATCGAAATTCCAAAGAATGTACAGGATGCTTAGGCTGTCCATGAATTGAGAAATGCTGTAATGGAGGAGATAACTGCACTAGAAAAGAACAACACGTGGGATGTAATAGAACTACCGAAGGGAAAGAGACTAGTAGGCTGCAAGTGGGTATTCAAAGTAAAGTATAAAGCTGATGGAACTCTAGAACGGTACAAAGCCCGTATAGTTGCCAAAGGCTTCACACAGACGTTTGACATTGATTATACAGAAACATTTGCACCTGTAGCAAAGCTGAATACAGTTCGAGTTCTCTTTTCTTTGGCAGTAAACTTAGATTGGTCTCTACAACAACTCGACATTAAAAATGCCTTTTTGAATGGTGGGTTAGAAGAAGAGGTCTACATAGAGGTTCCACCAGGTTTCAGTAAAGGACGTGAAGATAACAAAGTGTGCAAACTCAGAAAATCTCTATATGGCCTTAAGCAATCCCGTAGAGCATGGTTTGACAAATTTGCCAAAGTACTGAAGAGTCATGGATATCAACAAGGCCAATCGGATCATACTATGTTTTTCAAGGAAACTGAAAATAGAAGAAAAGCAATTATGATTGTATATGTCGATGATATAATCCTAACTGGGGATAATGTGGTTGAAATGGAGAGATTGAAGAATATTCTGGCCAAAGAGTTTGAAGTTAAAGATCTTGGACAAATGAAATACTTTATGGGAATGGAGATTGCAAGATCCAAGAAAGGAATTAGTGTTTCCCAGAGAAAATATGTCCTTGACCTACTGACAGAAACTGGCATGCTTGGTTGCAAACCAAGTGATACTCCAATCGAAGCAGGAAAAAGGGTAGAATATGGTGATCCGGTTGACAGAGACAGGTTTCAGAGACTAGTTGGGAAGCTGAACTATCTATCCCACGCCAGACCTGATATCGCATTTGCAGTAAGTGTTGTGAGTCAGCACATGCATTCACCAAAGGAATCCCACATGGAAGCAGTATATAAGATACTCAGATATCTTAAGGGCTCACCAGGGAAAGGATTATTTTTCAAGAAGAGTGAGTGTAGAGATGTCGAAGTTTTCACAGATGCGGATTGGGCAGGGTCTGTTGAAGATAGAAGATCTACTACAGGTTATTGTACATTTGTATGGGGAAATTTGGTAACCTGGAGGAGTAAAAAACAGAATGTGGTGGCTAGGAGCAATGCAGAAGCAGAGTTTAGAGCTGTTGCACAAGGAATGTGTGAAGTTTTGTGGTTAAAAAAACTCTTGGAGGAGTTGTTTGTCACAGTAAAGTTTCCTATCAAACATTATTGTGATAACAAAGCAGCAATCAATATATCGCTTAATCTAGTACAACATGACCGGACCAAACATGTAGAGGTGGACAGACATTTCATTAAAGAAAAGGTTGAGAAGGGTATTATCTGCATGACTTATGTTCCTACGAGAGATCAAATTGCAGATGTCTTCACCAAAGGTCTTTCAAGACAAAGTTTCGATAATTTCATAGGCATGCTGGACATGATCAATATATATGATCCAGCTTGAGGATGAGTGTAGAAATCCCAGTTATTCTGTGTAATTAGTGTTCCAATTAGTTAGGGATTTGATTGTGTGATTAGGAGAATTTCTCTCCATAAGAATAGTTTTTTCCTTTTTTAGTTTTTGCCTTTGTATTATATAATAGGGTGTAATTTCTGTAAATCAGTATTGAGAAGTAATAAAAGATTAAAATATATTTTGTCTTCAATTCCTCTATTTTTTGGATGGTGTGGAGTGAGAGGAATCGTAGAGCTTTTGATGATATAGAGAGGCTTATTGAAGCTATTAGAGATAATTGGTTCAACATCCTTAATTTTTGATTTAAAAAGATTTTTTTGTAAATAAATTTGACCTCATAGATTTTGTGGAACTTAATTCTTGTAAATAACCTTTGGCTTGGAGTTGCATCCTGTTGGTGCTTTTTTAATACAATTTTACTTATCAAAAGAAAAAAGAATTAGCAAAGCACCTAGTTTTCCTTTTTCTGTGAATCATGTTTGTGTTTATCGTATATCATAATAAATTGTTTCTTAATTTGCAGAGATTTTATGAGCATAGAGGTGAGATGCAAGTAGCACAAGAGGCCCCTTTAAAACCATCAATGGACGTATTTTCTGTTGGGTGAGCATTTTCAGTTATCAGATTCTTTATTATCTTGGAGCTCTGTTTTAAATTTTAGAATATTGTTGTCAAAAGATTTTTAAAATATCAGAGAAAGTGTCATCAAATTCATTCTTCTTGTTGAAGCTTGTATTTGCATTGTTACATGATGTAATAGTTTCATGTTAATGCATTAGGTGTGTAA
Organism: Bretschneidera sinensis; assembly: GCA_023935145.1. Lineage (NCBI taxonomy): Eukaryota > Viridiplantae > Streptophyta > Magnoliopsida > Brassicales > Akaniaceae > Bretschneidera > Bretschneidera sinensis. The sequence continues at coordinate 20,782,415 of CM043701.1, forward strand.
AAGCGGAGCTTTTCCTTGAGGGTCAGCCACTGTTTGAACTCTCTCAGCTTCTTACTTATCGCAGAGGGCAGTATGATCCTAGCCAACATATCGAAAAGGTACCCGCTTCTCTATTTCTCCCTCCTTTCTGTTTCATACTTTCTTCTCTTCATCCTCTCCAATTATTATTCTATAGTTTCTTTTCGTTCAAAATCTTCAGCCTCTTTTAATTCATGCTTGATTCAATCATTTTAATTCTATCTCAAATTGACCTATACGTCTCGACTTGGGCATCCTGTGTTATCTATGGCAATGATGTATTTAATTATATGTTATCATGTTGCCGTTTTAGACTCAAAACTGCTTTAAGTCCTAGTCTTATACTGCCTTTAACTTAAGATGTGCTTATGATTTTGTAGGTACTTCTTTAATTATGAATCTTTCCAAGTTCCATGTTAGATTTCTCTTTCTTTTTATTCTCCACTTCGGTTCGTTCTCATTGATCTTTTGTTCATTCATTTGTCCCATTGGTGAAGATCCCAGATCCTGGAATCCGTAAGATGATACTTCATATGATTCAGTTGGAACTGGAGTCACGCCTTTCCTCTGAAAGCTACCTGCAGAATTATGTGGAAGTTGTTTTCCCGAGCTACTTCTCACCGTTTTTGCATAATTTATACTGCTGCTGGAATCCGATCCATTCTGATATGAGGGTAAGTAACTTCGTAACATTATTTGTAAACTTCAGTTCTTCTTGCAACTCTCGTATACCTTCATGCTCTGTATTTTCTTTTCTTAGATTGCCATATGCCAGCGTATTTTTCATGACATACTTAAGCAGATGATGGGTAATAGGTTAAGTGAGGAGACAAGTCGTGGTCTGGACACACCTTCAAATGCCATGTGTTAAACAGTCACAAGAAATAGTTTTAGTTCACAATTTCAACTTGACCAATGACTTGCTAAGAAGGAGAGAACACATGGAGAAAGTTTCAGTTTTAGAGCGGTTCAGACTTCTTGGTGAGATCAGTACACTGCTTGGGGATGTCAAACAAAGCAATCACGTTGTTGGTGCGAAGACAATGCAAGAGGATGCGTCCAATTCTGCAGTTACCCAGGATTTTAAACAGTGTAGCATGCAGTCTCCTGGTGAGCTTCTACAGACTATTTCTGACGCATTTAGGCGAAATGCCCATCCTTTTCTAAAGAAAATTACAATGGACGATTTGAGTACATTCATGTCTGAGTCTGACAGCCAGTCAGACATCTTTGGCATGCCATTTCTACCGTTACCTGAAGCTAATATGAGATGTAAAGAAATGGTTCTGATTGCGTCTTTTCTATGTTCCTGCATACACAATGTCAAGTTGCCTCTGTTGAGGAGGGGGGCTATACTTTTATTGAAGTCTTGACATTATATTTTGATGATGAAGATCGTTTGCAGTGTGTGCTTCCATACGTTGTTGCTATGCTTTCTGATCCAGCAGCAATTGTGTTGTGCTTGCCTTGGAGACTTTGTGCGACATTCTGCCTCCAGTCCGAGATTTTCCTCCCAGTGATGCAAAATTTTGTGCAGAGTATATTCTTCCGATGCTTTCTATGCTTCCTGATGATCTAGTGGAGAGTGTGAGAATTTGTCATGACAGCAATATAGCTAAGCTGGCCCTAACTGCTTATGGATTCTTGATCCACTTGATACGCTTGAGTGAGGCAGGGGTTCTTGATGAATTAAGTTTTCCACTTAAGTCATTGGCATCATCTAGTGAGACAACTGGGTGGTTGCAGAGGTTAAATGGTGATACCCAACTTGCTCAGCTGAGGAAATCCATCGCTGAGGTTGTTCAGGAACTTGTAATGGGACCAAAGCAAACTCCAAAAATCAGGAGAGCACTCCTTCAGGACATTGGCAACCTATGCTGCTTCTTTGGCCAGAGACAGAGTAATGACTTTCTTTTACCCATCCTCCCTGCTTTCTTAAATGATCGAGACGAACATCTAAGGGCTGTATTCCTTGGGAAAATCGTGTCTGTCTGCTTCTTTGTGGGCCAAAGAAGTGTGGAGCAATATCTTTTGCCTTACATTGAGCAGGCTTTAAGTGATGTGACAGAGGCTGTCATCGTCAATGCATTGGATTGTTTGGCCATTCTGTGCAAAAGTGGTTTCTTGTGGAAGAGGATACTCCTTGAAATGATAGAGCATGCATTTCCATTATTATGTTATCCTAGTGAATGGGTAAGGTCAGCCGTCACTTTTATTGCAGCTAGCAGTGAGAGCTTAGGTGCAGTCAATTTTTATGTTTTCCTTGCCCCAGTTATATCTCCTTTCTCCGCTGACAACCTGCATCTCTAGCTTCTGAGAAGGCTCTATTTTCATGTTTAAAACCTCCAGTCTCAAGGCAGGACTTTTATGAAGTCTTACAAAATGCCAGGAGTTCAGACATGTTAGAGAGACAGAGAAAGATATGGTACAATTCATCCGCACAATCAAAACAATGGGAAACTGTGGATTTACGTAAGAGTGGGGCATGGGAATTAAACTCAATGAAGAGCTGGCCTGACAAGCAATAAAGTCCTGAGGATCAAAGACCTGCTGGGAATGCATTGCAACAGGAAGATCTAATTGAATGTGGCAACGGTGAAGGTAAGTTGAGAGCTATGGGAAGCCTTATGAGCAAAGCTTCTAGCACAGTTGACCTTCGTGATCCCTTATGTTCAGAAAAGCTACAATTCTCAGGCTTTATGTCTCCACACGTTAATGGTGTAAATAGCTTCATATGTGATAAATCATCTGAAGGCATACCTCTGTACTCGTTTAGCATGGACAACTGTGTAGTAGGAATTCCTCCTGTGGTTTCTGAGTCTTCATTGCAAGTGAGCTCCCTAGGAATTGTTTCATTATCCACGCCTTGGACGGATTCATTAAATAGATCATTTAGCTTAGCTAGCTCGGTTCCTGCGCCTAAGCTTGGTTCCGGCTCATTCTGCATCATTAGTGGTTCTAAAGAATTCTATAGAGTGGTAGATGAACTCAGGCAGGGAAAGTGATCAAACAGCCTATGTATAGTAAATTTCAGGATATAGGATTATCCGGCACGGTAAAAGGAAGTCCCATAACTGCAGAAGATGCCTCTGCTCCAGTGGATCTTACAGGAGTTCCATCTTTTGTACGGACATCGTCAGTTGCACATTCAGATTGGAGGCCTTGTGGGGTGTAGTTGCACATCTCCAAGAGCATCGTTCTGCTGTCAACGACATTGCAACTTCAAATGATCATAGCTTTTTTGTGACTGCGTCTGATGATTCCACAGTAAAGGTGTGGGATTCAAGAAAGTTGGAAAAAGACATCTCATTTAGATCTAGGCTAACTTATCACCTTGAGGGAAGCTGAGCACTATGCACTACGATGCTCCCTAATTCTGCTCAAGTTGTTGTTGGAGCATGTGATGGCATTATACATATGTTTTCTGTTGATTATATGTCCAAAGGTATGGGTAATGTTGTTGAGAAGTATTCAGGTATTGCCGATATTAAAAAGAAGGATCTCAAAGGAGGCGCAATACCTACCCTCTTGAACTACACTTCTGACATTTGTTATAGTCAGATGGTTATGTACAGCACCCAAAACTGTGGGATCCATCTCTGGGATATGAGATCAAATTCAAATGCATGGACATTAAAAGCAATCCCCGAAGAAGGCTATGTGTCTTCTTTGGTGACAAGCCCTTGTGGGAACTGGTTCGTGTCAGGGTCTTCTAGGGGTGGGCTTACTCTTTGGGATCTGAGGTTCCTTATACCTGTAAACTCATGGCAGAATTCTCTTGTATGCCCAATAGAGAAGATGTATCTTTTTGTTCTTTCTTTAAGTGTCTCTGTATCTGCTACGGCAGGGCCTCTTATTTATGTTGCTGCTGGTTGCAAGGAAGTTTCACTTTGGAATGCAGAGAATGGAAACTGCCATCAGGTGATGCCAATTGCTTTCTGTATTATTCATATGATATGGCATTAGATAATCCTGTTTAGGTGATAAATTAGTAAGATGACTAAATTTTGACCCCAACCCAAAAAGGAAAAACAGAATGAACATATCAAAATTTTATTTAGTAATGACACCATTGCTTTTGTTGGAGAGCAAAATGGGAATGGTAGAGGAGTAAGTGTCAACAGCAACTAAACTGTGACAGGCAGAAAATGCTCTCTTTAAGGTTGGGGCGGTGGGGCTTGAACAATCAATCGTCCATATTTTCTTCAAATGGATTTCAGTTGTAGGATAAGATTGTTGCTGTTAATAAATTGAAATTTTCATACTCTAGTATTTCCCAAACCTTCGTCTTTCACCTGAATTAGACACCATCATAGTTTCTTTGATAACTAATCTGAAGTATATTATGGGTAATAAAATGGCTGGTTGAAGAAAGTGAATTAAAGAGAATGATGTGGGGTGTGTCATCCTGTCTAACTATACAAAGATATTGTATAGTGTAAGAGATCAGGTTTTGAAAAACTAGAAGGGCGGCTGTCCTTGAAGTGATAAGTTTAAGTGGTTTGTTCAATGATATTAATTCATTTTCATAATTTGACTAAGCTGAATACTTGGATAAAGTCTGGATTCTCTATATTCTTATAATCTTGTTACTATTCTGATTACTCTCTACCAAGTAAAGTTCTTCTCTACTCTGAATACTCTCCACCAAGTTATGTTCTCCTCCTCTTCTCCATTATAATCCCATGAATTCATGATTTAACTTCTGTTTCTAGGTATTGAGGGTAGCTACGTTATGTTCTCATGAAGGCATGATTTAACTTCTGTTGCCAGGTATTGAGGGTAGCAAATTATGAAAAAGATGCTGGAATGTTTGATTTGCCATGAGCTTAGCAAGGCCATCCAGTAAGCCAAATTCTAAATCAGATCTGAGGCGGAATGTGAATACTAAGTACAGAGTTGAGGAGCTGAATGAACTTCCTCCCTGTCTTCCTGGTATCCATTCGTTACTTCCTTTACCTGGTGGTGATCTGTTAACTGGGGTTACTGACTTGAAGATATGTCGATGGGACCATTGCAGGTTCTAGTTCAACATCAAATTTTGTATGCCTGGTTATCTTATGACAGTTTGTGGTTTTAGTAACACTGGTTCTTCATGTTGCAGTCCTGAAAGAAGTTACTGTTTCTGTGGGCCCAATTTGAAGGGAGTTGGAAATGATGACTTCTATGAAACAAGATATAGTTTTGGGATACAAGTTGTGCAGGTATGAAAATAATTTAGAGAGTTTTACATCTAGACTTTCTGATTTAAAATTGATCATTACTGTTAAAGGCGAAAGCATAAAGCAAGGCATAAGCCTCAAACCATTGAAGCATAACTCGGGCCTCTGGCCTAGTGGTTACCTTCGGGTTCTCCTTATAGGAGACCAGGGTTCAATCCCCCTCTTTGCCAATGTAACCAAAAGAAATAATTTGAAAAAATAAAATTATTGATAAAGAAATAGTAAAAATTGGTATTCATTTATAAAATAAGTAAAGATCCATAAATAGCACTTATCAAAAACAAAAGATTTGTAAATAACAACTAAAATTCATTAAAAAAATTCTCTAGTACTTGGGAATTGGGATGAGATGCATACCCTTACATTATTTCTTTTGTCAGAATTTTTTTTATAGGGTAGAGAAATCATTGAGATACCTTAAATGTAATTAGTTTTGCATGAGAACATGGACTTGTAATTCTCTCATAATATGATAGGTTGAGATTCCATTGCATGAGGTATAAGACATAAGATAAAGTCGGGAGAAACGATAAATAAGGAACACATCTTCTGGCATGGAAACAGAATGGTGATGTTGATGCCATCACTTTAAATATGATTTTTACTCCATTAATAATAGACAAAACAACAACTCTGTAGAAATCCCAGTTATTCTGTGTAATTAGTGTTCCAATTAGTTAGGGATTTGATTGTGTGATTAGGAGAGTCTCTCTCCGTAAGAATAGATGAGGAGAATTTCTCTCCATAAGAATAGTGTTTTCCTTTTTTAGTTTTTTCCCTTTGTATTATATAATAGGGTGTAATCTCTGTAAATCATGATTTGAGAAGTAATAAAAGATTAAAACAGATTCTGTCTTCATGGTATCAGAGCCGACAACCTAAATGGTGATGTTGAGTGGTTCGTGCTCTTCTGAAACCACCGACAACCGATCGGAGGCTATGTCTACCTTTGGTTCGAATGGAGCCGACAATTCATCCTTTCAACTCACAGTAGAAAAGTTGAATGGAAAGAATTATCTAGAATGGGCTCAATCGATCAAACTCGTAATTGACAGAAAGGGAAAGTTAGGATACCTTACCGGAGAAACAAAGAAGCCACCCTCGACCGACTCTTCTCTGCAAAAATGGCAGTCAGAGAACTCGTTGGTTACAGTGTGGCTGGTAAACTCTATGAAGCCTACCATCGGGAAGACGTACTTGTTCTTGCCAACGGCGAAGGATGTGTGGGACGCCGTTCGAGAAACATACTCGGACATAGAGAACTCGCAGATTTACGAGATTAAAACCCGACTCTGGCAACTCCGACAAAGAGAGAAGGAAGTGACAGAATACTACACAGAGATGAAATCTCTGATGCAAGAGCTCAATTTGAGCTATGATGACAAATGGAAGTGCACCGACGACTTGGTGATACACCAAAAACGGCAGGACAACAATAGTGTATGAATTTCTTGCCGGACTCAATCGAGACCTTGATGTGGTTCGAGGTCATATCCTAGGTCGAAGGCCGCTACCTTCCATTCGTGAAGTATTTGCTTAAGTGAGACGTGAAGAAAATCGCAGAAGGGTGATGATGACAGAAACTGGGCTTAGTGAGCTTAAAGAACCTAATGGGTCCAGTGAGTCCTCAGCTCTAAATGTTAGGAGTGGACCAGGCCCAAACAACCAGAGAGAAACAAGGGACAAAGTGTGGTGTGATCATTGCCATAAACCCCTACACACTAAAGAAATATGTTGGTATTTACATGGAAAGCCAGCTGGGTGGAAACCTAGACAACCTGGAAAAAGTCGAGGATACCAGACTTCAATTGAAGATCAGACTGAGAAGAAGGTGGAAACGAGTAGCTGCAATCCATTCAATCAGGAGCAAATGGAGCATCTCCACAAACTTTTCTCTAATTTTCAGTCTTCAGGTCAAACCTCAAATTATGTGTCTTCTGGTTCATTGGCCTACAAAGGTAATTATTCAACTCTCTGATTCTGTAACTCTTGAATCTGTTCTCCATGTTCCAAATTTGTCTTGTAATTTGTTATCTATAAGCCAATTGACAAAAAATCAAAACTACTATGCTAAATTTCTTCCTTCTCACTGTGTTTTTCAGGACCTATTATCGGGGAAGACGATTGGCAGTGCTAAAGAATGTGGGGGGCTCTACTACTTTGATGAGGTGAAATTGAGTAGACAGCCTCAAAATGCAATTTGTGATTCTGCATCTGTTTCAAGGGATAATGAACTTATGTTATGGCATTTTAGAATGGGTAACCCCAGTTTCCAATATATAAAACATTTGTATCCTTCCATCTGTTCAAATAAAAGGATTTCTGATTTTTCAGTGCGAAATTTGCCAACTTGCCAAACATCAACGTACTTCATTTCCCATGTCTAAATATCAACCATCTAAGCCGTTTGCTATGATCTATAGCGATGTTTGGGGACCTTCTCGTATCCATAACCGAAACCACACAAAATGGTTTGTCACATTTTTTGATGACCACACTCGAGTTTGCTGGGTTTATTTTTTTAAAGAAAAATCTGATGTTCGTGTTGTGTTTAAATATTTCTATTCATGATCCAAACACAGTTCCAAACCAAAATTCAAATTTTTCGAACGGATAATGGCAAGGAATATTTTAACTCTATTCTAGGGGACTATCAACAACAAAATGACATTATCCACCAAAGTTCGTGTGTCGACACTCCACAACAAAATAGAGTTGCCAAACGAAAAAGCAGGCACTTATTTGAAGTAGCCCGTGCCTTGATGTTCACTACTAAAATGCCAAAAATGTTTTGGGGAGATGCCATTCTCACAACAACTTTCCTAATTAATAAAATGCCCAATCGAGTCATTTCTTTCAAAACCCCCCTTCATACTCTACAAACTTTGTTCCCTACCTCCCACATACACTCTCATCTCCCTCTTAAGGTGTTCAGATGCACAACATTTGCTCATGTCCACTCACATAATCGGAGTAAATTAGATCCGAGAGCTATAAAGTGTGTTTTCATCGGATATTCCTCTACACAAAAAGGCTACAGATGTTATGATCCTTCAACAAAAAGGGTCTTTGTTAGTCTTGATGTTACATTCTTTGAAGATACACCTTTCTTCCAAAAAACTTCACCTCAGGGGGAGAATGACGATGAAGATTGTTTTTTGGACTTTGATGTTTCGTTCTCTGAATCTACCCATCCCTCTCATTCTACTATGCCATGTACAGAAGAACACTTGAACTCTAGGGGAGATCTGGAAAAACAAGGTGACAGGGAGATGCTTGTCTACTCAAGGAGACCAAAGTCAAAGCATAAGGAGAATCTCACACCTCAAGCACCTAAAGAGTCTGAACCGGTAATAGTTCCAAGTATCCATGAGCCACCCACCATTACAGGTACTTCTGATATTGATTTACCCATTGCTCTTAGAAAACAACCTCGATCATGCACATTACATCCCATTTCTAGATTTGTATCTTACAATAATCTGTCCACTGCTTTCAGTACTTTTACCTCTAGTCTCAACAATATCGAAATTCCAAAGAATGTACAGGATGCTTTGGCTGTCCCTGAATGGAGAAATGCTGTAATGGAGGAGATAACTGCACTAGAAAAGAACAACACGTGGGATGTAATAGAACTACCGAAGGGAAAGAGACCAGGAGGTTGCAAGTGGGTATTCACAGTAAAGTATAAAGCTTATGGAACTCTAGAATGGTACAAAGCCCGTCTAGTTGCCCAAGGCTGCACACAGACGTTTGGCATTGATTATACAGTAACGTTTACACCTGTAGCAAAGCTGAATACAATTCGAGTCCTCCTATCTTTGGCAATAAACTTAGAATGGCCTCTCCAACAACTCGACATTAAAAATGCCTTTTTGAATGGCGAGTTAGAAGAAGAGGTCTACATGGAGATTCCACCAGGTTTCAGTAAAGGACGTGAAGATAACAGAGTGTGCAAACTCAGAAAATCTCTATATGGCCTTAAGCAGTCCCCTAGAGCATGGTTTGACTAATTTGCCAAAGTACTGAAGAGTCAGGGATATCAACAAGGCCCATCGGATCATACTATGTTTTTCAAGGAAACTGAAAATAGAAGAAAAACAATTCTGATTGTATATGTCGACGATATAGTCCTAATTGGGGATAATGTGGTTGAAATGGAGAGATTGAAGAATATTCTGACCAAAGAGTTTGAAGTTAAAGATCTTGTACAAATGAAATACTTTATGGGAATGGAGATTGCAAGATCCAAGAGAGGAATTAGTGTTTCCCAGAGATAATATGTCCTTGACCTACTGACAGAAACTGGCATGCTTGGTTGCAGGCCAAGTGATACTCCAATCGAAGCAGGAAAAATGGCAGAATATGGTGATCCAGTTGACAGTGACAAGTTTCAGAGACTAGTTGGGAAGCTGATCTATCTATCCCACACCAGACCTGATATTGCATTTGCAGTAAGTGTTGTGAGTCAGCACATGCATTCACCAAAGGAATCCCACATGGAAGTAGTATATAAGATACTCAGATATCTTAAAGGCTCACCAGGGAAAGGATTATTCTTCAAGAAGAGTGAGTGTAGTAATGTAGAAGTTTTCACAGATGCGGATTGGGCAGGGTCTATTGAAGATAGAAGATCTACTACAGGTTATTGCACATTTGTATGGGGAAATTTGGTAACTTGGAGGAGTAAAAAATAGAATGTGGTGGCTAAGAGCAGTGCAGAAGCAAAGTTTAGAGCTGTTGCACAAGGAATGTGTGAAGTTTTGTGGTTAAAAAAACTCTTGGAAGAGTTGTTTGTCACAGTAAAGTTTCCTATCAAACTTTATTGTGATAACAAAGCAGCAATCAGTTTATCGCTTAATCCAATACAACATGACCGGACCAAACATGTAGAGGTGGACAGACATTTCATAAAAGAAAAGGTTGAGAAGGGTATTATCTGCACGACTTATGTTCCTACGAGAGATTAAATTGCAGATGTCTTCACCAAAGGTCTTTCAAGACAAAGTTTCGATAATTTCATAGGCAAGCTGGACATGATCAACATATATGGTCCAGCTTGAGGGAGAGTGTAGAAATCCCAATTATTCTGTGTAATTGGTGTTTCAATTAGTTAGGGATTTGATTGTGTGATTAGGAGAGTCTCTCTCCGTAAGAATAGATGAGGAGAATTTCTCTCCATAAGAATAGTGTTTTTCTTTTTTAGTTTTTTCCCTTTGTATTATATAATAGGGTGTAAGCTCTGTAAATCATGATTTGAGAAGTAATAAAAGATTAAAACAGTGCTTCTCAAAAGTAAGAAAAAAAATTCCCCTTAACTGTACACCTCTCCCATAAGGTTGTAAAATTCCCATGCTTATCAGAAAGACGTATGCCCACAAAATTTAGGCCTACACCTTTGGGTTCCTACTTTTAACGCCTTGACGCTCCCTACTAGGTGCGCCATGGGTGCGCCATGGAAACGCCATAACTTTTGGTAAAAGATAACGATTGTTTAGATTTTGTGGATTTTACTATCATGTGGATAGACATTATACATGGGTGCACCCCTTTGGTGCTTTTTTTAATACATTTTTTACTTATAAAAGAACATTGGTTTTGATTTATTTTTATAAAAAGTGGAACATTGTGGTAGAATTAACTATTTGAGGGAAAACTTGCCAAATTGTTAGATCTTTTAAGTTAAAACGGAGTTTCAGAGTGTAGTATTGTTAGGAAGGCGCCGGTGTTAAAAAAGAAAGCATAATAGGAATCAAGAAAGAAGAATAGAAATGAATGGGATTGGAAAAAAAAAGGATGGAGAAATAAAATATGTTGAAGTATGAAGAATTGCCACTTTTCGAGCAAGTGGATAGCTCCTACTCATTGCAAAAGAAATGCCTTGAATTCTTATTCAATGATAGTTTTAGAAAGGATTACAACTATTTATACACAGATGCATATATTGGTCTGCTAGTTACAGTCCTATAACTAACTATTACAGAATACTAACTCTAACTACTGTTGAGTTCTCTACATTGAAGAGCCTTTATCCTGGCACTCCTCCTGAATGTTGGTGCTCCTCCTGGACCAGTGGGCATGTCATCTTAGCTGTGTTCCTCAGCGTTCACCTGATCTGTGTTGTGCCCACCAGTGTGCACTGGTCCAGGGTCTGTATAATGGTACTGTCCCTTCTAGTGTGCATTGGGTCTGGTTGGTGTTCACCTGTGTGCACTGGTGTATCATTCCCACCCCTGGAAAACAACCTTGTCCTCAAGGTTTAAGTCAGGGTATGTCTTGAGTAATGCACCCTAATTCTCCATGAAGTTTCTTGTGGCTGTAGTCCCCCCCACTGGACCAGTTCTTGAGAAACAAGCTGGCCTTTGAGATAAACTTTTCTGGAGGATATGATAGCTTTGGGGGTAATTAGAGGTTGATTGTTGATGTTGCTTTCTGGTAGAGGATGGACTGTGAGTTTTGGGGAAGGGCCAGTATATGGTCTTAATTTGGAAATGTGAAAGACGTGTTTTTTGCTGTCTTGTGGGAGTTGGAGCTTGTAAGCTACCTTGCCAGTCTTCTGGGTGACTCTGAAGGGACCAAAGTACCTCTGACTTAATTTTTTATTAGCCCTATATGCCACAAATGTCTATCTATAGGGTTGGAGCTTGACCAAGACCCAATCATCAACTGCAAAAGACCAGTCTCTTCTGTGTTTATATGCATGTGCTTTCATTCTTGCTTCGGCTTGGAGGAGGTTGCTTTTTAGTTGGTGCAGTAACTGTGGACAAGTGATGTTCTACTGCCTCAATATTAGTAGACTACTGGAGATAGTCAGGAGGAAGCTTGCCATACATAGCTTGAAAAGGGGTCATGCTTGTTAGCTGAATGATGGCTAGTGTTGTACCAAAATTCTGCCTAAGGTAGGTATGCCGGAGCTTAGACTGAGTTCTGAGTGGTGCCACTGAGGTTGAATAAATGTTGCCAGAAATTGCTGAGGAAGATACTGTCTCTGTCAGAAACAATGGATTTAGGAAACCCATGATGCTTGATCACTTTATTGAGGAAGAGCTGTGCCACTGAATTTGCTGTGTGAGAAGTAGGGAGTACTCCAAAATGGGCTGCTTTGGATAGTCTATCCACCACCACCAAGATTACTGTGTGCCCTTTAGACACAGATAGCCCTGTTATGAACCCCATAGATACCTCTTCCCTTGTTTGATCAGGAATAGGGAGGGGTTGAAGAAGGCCTGCAACCTTTTTAGTAGAGTACTTAGTGGTCTGGCAGACTAGGCAGGTTTGAATAAATGCCTGGGCATCCTTCCTCATGTTAGGCTAGAAAAAATTAGAATTGAGCCTAAGTCCGGAGGACACCAGAATGGCCACCCAAAGGAGTAGAATGAAATTCTTGGATGAGTGAATTCTTCATATTGAAGCTGGAGCTGAGCCTTAGTTTGCCTTTATAGTAGAGTAATCCATCGTTGCTGTGATTGATCTGTCTGCAAGGTTTTATGGATACTGATCAGATCAACTCAGGGTCACTAGCATTTTCATTTTGCAAGTCTGTAATTAGTGACAGAGATATATGTGAGAGAGCCATTAGTTGAATCACCTGGTTCAGCAGATTTTTTAAGCTCCTGCGGTCTGTTTTGATAATGAATCTCCTGCCCAATAGGTATTGCCTCCATTCCATCAGAGCTTCAGTGATGGCATGCAACTCATTGACATAGGTAGATGAGGCTCTCATTCTAGCTCCAATCTTTTTGCTGAAAAAAGCCAATGGATGGCCAGCTTGAGTCAAAACAGCTCCAATGCCCACATTAGAAGCATCTGTCTCTACTTCAAATTGCTTAGTGAAGTGAGGTATTACCAAGACAGGACCTGAGTCATAATGTTGGACAAAGCCTCTCAATTGTTTGAGAGTTGTGGGAATAGGCCACTCAAGCATTGCTTGCACTTTAGTGTTACCAGGTTGAACACCTTGAGAGGATACAACATGGCCCAAGTACGCAATAGACTCTTTGCAGAAGTCACATTTCTTCTTGTTAGCAAAGAGTTGACTGGTGATGAGGCACTTAAGGACTAGTTGTAAGTGATGGTGATGGTCTTTTAAGGAGGTACTGTAGATGAGTATGTCATCAAAGAAAACAGTGACAAATTTCCTTAAGAAGGGTTTGAAAACCATGTTCATTGTGGCTTGAAAAGTGGAAGTGGCATTTGTGAGGTCAAAGGGCATGATCAGAAACTCATAGTGGCCCTCGTGTTCTAAAAGCAGTCTTGTGAATATCCTTTTCAGCCACTCTTATCTGATGGTAGCAGATCAAGCTTAGAAAATACCTTTGCACCATTTAGTTCATCAAGTAGCTCTTGGTAACAACATCAAGTGCCCTGTAGTCCACACAGAACCTTCATGACCCATCTTTCTTTTTGACCAACAGTACTGGAGAAGAAAAAGGGCTCTGACTGTTTCTTATAAAGCCATTGTCCACCATCTCTTGCACCAGCTTCTAGTCATTACATTTCGCAAAGTCATAAGAATTTTTGGTAAAAGCAATAATTTATAAAATGAGTCATTTTCTTTTGGTGAAATTCAATACATGAATGAAAGAAACAATATTTTACTAAACACTTGTTTTATTTCTTCTAGAAATTATTACAGATATCAATTGATTCAACAATTGGATCATTAGAGTTATTGTATTATTAGTCTTGGGTTTATCTTTTTAACCATAGGCATTCTTTCGGGAGCAGTATGGGCTAAAGAGGCATGGGGTCATATTGGAATTGGGACCCAAAGGAAACTTGGGCATTTATTACTTGGACCATACTCACGATTTATTTACATATTCGAACAAATATAAATTTAGGAGGTATAAATTCTGCAATTGTGGCTTGCACTAGCTTTTCAATTTCCCCTTTCTGGAACTAGGGGTATCTATAGGGCTTGACATTGATAGGTGTACAATAAGATGTATGTTATGGTTTAGTGGTTTGGATGGTTGAAGTGTAGTGGAGTTTGAAAAACAGAATTGTAGTTTTGTTGAAGGTGGTGGATATTAGGGGGAATGTGGTGGTTTTCTGGTTGTGGGTTAGGTTCAGCTAGTGTTAAGTGGAAATAGGAAATTATGCCATTGTAGGCAGCAAGTTTTTGGAGTTGTTTGGGGTTTATGGGTTGGGGATGGAGACAAGATTCTCCTTGAAGGTGTATTGTCCAGGCCAGTCAAGCTGCATGGTAAGGTCTTTGTAATTGGTTAAGATAGGTCCCAGCTGTTCCAACCATTGAATGCCAAGCACTATATCAGCCCCTTGAATAAGGAGCACAAATAAATCCAATACAAAAGCATGGTTCTGCGGTAAGAGATCTACTGAAGAGCAGATCTTGTCACAGCACAAGTAACCACCATTTCCCACATAAACTTTGAAGAGTCTTGTTGGAAATACAGGTAACCCCAATCTAAATGCTACTTCTTCTTGAATAAAATTGTGTGCGCTACCACTATCTATCAAGATCTGTAGGGTAAAAGGTCCATGCTGTCCTGATAACCTTAGTGTCCTAGGACTTAACTGGCCAAGTAGAGCATTTAGACTTATTTACGACAATAATTGGGATTCATCATCTGGGCACTTGGGTAGTGTGTACTCTATGGTATCAAGGCATACATCATCTTCTTGATCACCAATTAAAGTCAAGAATTTGTTCTTGCATCTGTGGCCAGGATGGTATTTTTCATCACAGGTAAAGCAAATTGCTTTTTCCCTTTTACTGTTCACCTCAGCCTGAGTCTTTTGAAAGAAATTTGGGTGTTAGGCTGTGTGGGTGTGATTCTTTGTCGTAGAGGTTTATTGGTGGGTGTAGTATTAAAACCTGGTCTACTGAAGGGAGGTAAGGTGTTCTTGAAATTACCTGGAGTGAAACTGGTGGTTGGAGTATGTTGTGCGTTTATCTACCTAAATAAATAAGCAAATAATTGAACTTGTTTTACTTGCAAGTGCACAAGGCCAATAGTAGCATAGTGTGCAAGTGTGAGATCATCTCCACAGGGATTGGTTTTGATTTAGAATTAGTTTCGCAATAATAAAATAAAAATAAGAGAAATAGATATTGAGTTTGAATTAATAATAATAAAAGCGTAGGGACTTGATATCCACCACTAATCATGCTACCCCAACAAGACAATATGCCAATGCTCTATTCATGTTATGAAAACCTAATGGTTGTTAACCTAAGGGCTTGGTCCACTCTTTAGGCTATTGATTTCCCTAAGCAACGAGTTAGGTTTGGTGTATACTCTAACTCTTTTCTCTCTTAAGGGATTCAGCATGGTGTATACTTAGTTGTTCCTTAAGAGAGCATAAGATCTGTTGAAATCGACAACCACACGAGACCTAGGGTTTGGTTTGCTCCCGGTTTGCCATGTTGAATAACCCAAGAACCCAGTGTGGGTATCTTTTGTTACTATTGTTGAACCCAGGACTCGGTCATCCAAATTGATTCAACTAACTAATCCATACCACATGCATATGTTGATCAGATACACATATATGAGGAATTAAAATAAACACAGGCATTAATCAAGTTAAGCAACACAACATGAATATCACAAAGGCGCCAATACTGAATTATTGAGCAAACATAATTAGGGCTTTAATCAAGCCCTTACTAAAATGTTAGTTACACATAATAAAATAAAGGAAAGAAGAAACCCGGGAGAAGAGTCGTCAATTCGTCTCCACGGTCTCCTTCTTCTGTCTCCCCGAACAAAAACTAGAACTAAAAGGGAGATATGCTCCTAAAAAGGACGATACTGTTTCTGTGTTTTACAAGTCTATTTATAGGGTTCTAAAGGTGCCTCAAAACCCTAATTTCCAAAATAGATCCGGAAGAAATCTTTCCAAAATTGGCTCTGCCGCCTCTCTGTGCGTGTGCGCTCGATCGCATGCTTCTGCGCTCGAGCACATGGGTGCGCTCGAGCCTTCTATGTGTGCGCACGACTGCTTGTGCGCTCGATTGCAGCCATGTTGCGCTCGATAGCACTAGCTCTTTCCAGATCTTCAGTTTTCTTCCTTTACAGCTTCAAAATGCTTTCTTTTCTTCTCAATCCTATAAAAAACACAGAAAACACAAAAAAGAAGTAAAATAGAATAAAATACGTAAAAAAAGGTTTAACAAATGTAAATTAAGAGGCTTAAATATGGATATTTAAGCTCCTATCAGAGTAGTGTTCCTAGGAGGTTTGAAGGACTGTCTTATGTCATTGTGGTTTCCTGCAATCTTGTCATGGCCATTGCTTGGATGACAGAAGAGGGTTGAAGGAGCAGTAATTCTCTTTTTAAATCTGGCTTCAATCCGGATATGAAAAGACTAACAAGAAATGAATCTGATAAGCCGTGAACTCTTGTGGCTAATGCTTCAAAGTGTGCTTAGTACTAAGCAACAGTGGTGGCTTGTTGTAATTTTGCCAATGAACCTTGAGGATCTTCATAAGTTGCAGGGCCAAATCTCATCTTGAGAGCTTCCAAGAATGTTGTCCAAGAATGGTGAAGACATCCTTTGTGAACCCACTTAAACCAAGAAAGGGCCACGACCTTCCATGTGGAAAGAAGAAATAAGTATTCTCTTATCAGAAGGTGGTGTGTGATAGTCAAAAAATTGTTCTGCCTTGAAGATCCATCCTTCAACATCTGAACCATCAAACTTTGGGAATTCCAACCTGAAATTCCAAAGAGGTAAAGAACAAGATTTACTTTCTTGGTGTTTGGAAGGACTAGCATTTTCTTGTCTAACTTGAGTCTGTGCAGGAAGAGTAGTCTGGTATAGCTGTTCCCATTTCTGATCTTGAGAAGGCATGTAAGCATTTAAAGTCTTGTTGAGATCTACAATCTGAGAATCCGTACTCCTTTTGTATTCAGAGATTTGTTGATGCTGAGTGGTTTGGAACTGGTGAATATTATCTATTTGAGTGTGTAGATTCCTGAAGTGGTCATCCATTCTTCTGTAAGTTTTGGTGCCTTCTGCCATGTCTAAGTGACTGATTTTGGAGGAAAAGGTGTGGAAAAGTGTGTCTTGAATGAGGGAAAGAAGAGGGAACGATGAAAGCGCTAATGTTAGGATGGCAGTGGTGTAAAAAAAGAAAACAGAAAAGGAATCAAGAATAAAGAACAGAAATGAATGGGATTGGGAAAAAAAGAATGGAGAAAGAAAATATGTTGAAGTATGAAGAATTGCCACTTTTTGAGCAAGTGGATAGCTCCTAATCATTTCAGAAGAAATGCCTTGAGAATTCTCATTCAATGATCTTTTCAGAAAGGATTACAACTATTTACACAGATGCATATCCTGGTCTTTTAGTTACAGTCCTATAAGTAACTGTAACAGAATATTAACTGACTCTAACTACTGTTGAGCTGTCTATATTGAAGAGCCTTGATCCTGGCACTCCTCCTAAATATTGGCACTCCTCCTGGACCAGTGGGCATGTCATCTGAGCTGTGTTCCTCAGCGTGCACCTGATCAGTGTTGTTCCCACCAGTGTGCACTGGTCCAGGGTCTGTATCATGTGCATTGCCCCTTCTAGTGGGCATTGGGTCTGGTTGGTGTTCACCAGTGTGCACTGGTGTATCAAGAATCTATTATCAGAGGCACGACATTGTCAAATTTCATTCGTAACTTTTACTACTTCAACTCCAGAAATATGAGCTGTGCAAAATTGTTGCTGAATCTTGACATTTTAGTTAGTCGACTGGAAAATTATTATCATTATCTGCAACTCTTGCTATTAAAGTTCATAATGCTTAAATTGCATTTTTTTTCTTGCGAATAGGAGACAAAGAGGCGACCTCTGATGACTAAATTGACGGCAAAAGCAGTTCTTGCAGCCACTGCCACTGCCACTGATTCTGCTGGTTGCCATCGCGACTCCATCATCTCTTTGGCTTCTGTCAAATTGAACCAGAGGCTCTTGATATCTAGCAAGAGAGATGGGGCTATTAAGGTTTGGAAGTAAATGATTTAAGCATATGAGTGCTTTACTTAACATATTTAGTGTGAATTCTCATGTTAAGAGTAAGAGGTTAACTTCTCATTTAGATCCTGATTTCTATATCCTAATCACTTGAATAATATTATTTCTTTGAATTGTATCCATGCTTGATTTGTACAGCATGTTAGCATGTAGGAATAGGTAGGAAATTTATTGTTAAATGATGTCTTATTTTAACAATTAAATACTCAATTTATACACGTTTATATAAAAAAAGGTCTAATACTTGTGTGTTGTTAGAAGTTTTATCCTAATGCAGAAGTATTTGTGCTGCTACAAGAAAAGTTCAATTGCAATGGTGTCTTTTTCTTTTCTGTTAATTTTAAACCATTTGTATTTTCCTAATTTCTAAATTTGTCAACCATCTAGATAACAATTCGCCATCCAACTTTTCCTTTCTTCCTTTCTTTTTTGCACTTTCTGGAATGTTAGACTCAGTGGCTGGGGGTATCTTTTAAGACTGTATTTGCCTTTAGGATTAGATTTCCTATGCTTGATTTGTACAGCATATTAGCATGTAGGAGTAGATAGGTTAAATGATATTTTATTTTAACAATTAAATACTCAATTTATACACGTTTATATATAAAAAAAATAAAAAATAAAAAAAGGTGTAATACTTGAGTGTTGTTAAAAGCTATGTCCTAATGCAGAAGTACGTGTGCTGCTACAAGCAAAGTTCAATTACAATGGTGTCTTTTTCTTTTCTGTTAAGTTCAAACCATTTGTATTTTCCTAATTTCTAAATCTCTCAACCATCTAGATAACAGTTCTCCATCAAAGAAAAAAAAGATAATAGTTCTCCATCCAACTTTTCCTCTTTTCCTTTCTTTTTTGCACTCTCTGGAATCTTAGACTTAGTGGTTGGGGGTATCTTTTAAGACTATATGTGCCTTTAGGCTAGGTTGTTAATAAAAATACCTAAGTTGGAGACATGCTTTTACCTCGTGGTTCAGTAGCACATGAACCATGTGTCGATTTGTCAACTCCATGGATGGGGATTTTTAATTGGAGTAGTATCTTCATATCATGCAAGTAGTTTTGCGGTCTACAAGCTATTATTAGATGGCTTGATGGAACTTGAGCCATCACGGTCGTTAAGAAATCAGTTTAAGGTACTAACTGATTATAGGTATTTTTCTTTTAATATTCTAGGAGAGTGTTGTTTTAACTTAAAGAGTAAGATATCTGAGAGTGCTTTAACCTCGTGGCTCAATAGCATGTGAACTAGTCATGGTCTCAAATTTATAGATATGACCTTTCTTTATAGAAATATTTTTCATTGACTGCAAGAGAAATTCAGTGTCTTTCAAGCTCTTATTGCATGGTTGTTGAGCCCTGAAGATTATTGGGAACTTGGTTTTATTTTAATTTCACATATTTATTCTATGGGAAACTTCTTTTATGGTTCTAACTTGGCAAATTGGTTTCATTTGTCATTTTGGTATGTAATTCTATAAAATAAATCACGTGTCAGATTATTTTTATAGACCGAGTTGTAGAGTTTTTTCTATTTTAGGAAACTCCTATTTTGAGAGTAATATGTTGAGAAATTTTGGGGAGTCGAACTCTGTTGATGTATTGCTTTGGGAATCAATCATCAAATGCCACTCTCTAATAAAATATATTTTATGTTTGCACTTGATTAACGGTAGTTGCTGTCTCAACAACCTATTTATTAAGCAAATCATGTATATTTCTTGTGGTTAAGTGCTGCATTCATTTTCCACTATCATTCTCTTGATTTATTTTGTCTCCCACTATGTATAAAATGACCAAGACTGATGATGAGGTGTTCAGATTTATAGACGTCTGCACAAGAAAAGATGAAATTGAAAATGAGTTAATGCATGAGAAGGTATGGGGCCTTGAGGCAGCCCTAACAGAGAACATGATGAGAAAAAGGTTTTGATTTACAGGGTTTGTCATGTGGAACATGTCAAGGAGTATATTTGTTGTTGGAATTTCATATGAATGGATATAAGGACAAGAGGAAAGTGTCAGTGAACATGACTCAAGGAGTTGAGAAAGGACTTGATAATATGTGACTATAGGATCAGATCTTTGCATTAGTTAGGTCATAGATCTTTATTGTTGCTATTGTATGCAGTTAATCATTGTTGTTTTCTTCACTAGTTGTGCAGAAGACTCTGAGATACTCACTAGGCAAAAGGGATTCTGATATTGTCTTCTGTTGAAATTAAGAATTGAAAAGAATTTTATATTACTGATTGATTATCTGAATACAATTCAACAGTCCTATGTATAGACATATGAATATGAAACCTAATAAGACGTGATATTAACTAGATAAGATAGATACAAACTAGATGAGATTTAGAAAACCTAACACATAATAGGAACCTTAATAGGATTTTCAATACCCCCCTTCAAGTTGGAGTAGTTGGAGCATACTCCAACTTGTTACAACGATACTCATCCAATATGTTACAAATAAATCCAAACCTAAATAACAGCGAAACTCATAACAATTCGGAGAAACTAGGCCCAAGACAATAGTTAGGTCACCACGTCGGTATCACCTAATGATAATGGATCAACACAACCCATGAACAAGGTTTGGGGACATCGAACAAATAAGACCCTCAACTTAGGGGTCAACAAAACAAGACTTGGAACGAGCTGTTTCACATGAGTTGAATCCACGAAACGAGTTGGATTGGGTCGAGAGGCAAATCTGACTTGGATCCGGGTCAGGTCAACACAAACAAAACCCAAAATTTTTCTTTTCTTCTACAGGAGATGAAACAAAAATTACTAAAAAAGAAAAACACTAGAAGAACGTCGGAAAAACATAATAGAAACTAAGAGTAGAATCTAAACCTAGCTACATATTTTTTTTTTCTTTTTTTCTTTGGTTTATCTAAGGCTAAGACTACCATTAGGGTCCCAAACCATGGGCTTTGATACCATGTTGAAATTAATAATTGAAAATAATTTTGTGTTATTGATTGATTATCTTAATACAATTCAGCAGTCCTATATATAGACTTATGAATATGAAACCTAATAGGACGAGATATCAACTAGATAAGATAAACACAAACTAGATGAGATTTAGGAAACTTACTCGGACACATAATAGGAATCCTAATAGCATTCTCAATAGCTTCCATTGGTGATCATCAAGTCTTGCCACAAATACATTGTGCAAGAGAACGTACATATTTCTTATTATTGATACATTATTTAAGTCTACAAGTGAAATTTTGGTTAAACTACATTTGACTCGAAGAGTGATTATGTGATGCATGTTCATGTTAGTTCTCCATTGAGGACTAGTGAGGCATGTCTGATAGCTCTAGAGACTCTTCAGATTTCATGTTGAACAAACACCATGATTCTGCCGTGTTCAAACTCTTTGCTCTTTCAATAGCATCATCTATTCCAGGAAAGGATTTAGATCCATAATCATTATGCTTCGAGGGTCCATATATCTGCAAGTGGAAAATAATAGGTAAATTCTAATTTGTTGTACTAATAATTACAACAATGCAAAGTGATAATTATGTCAATCACTTATTTTACACATCTGGATTTCTGTTTTGGTGCTTTGATGTAATACTTGTTTCAGTGGATAGTATAAACAGAAAATAACCCAAAACTCCATGAAATTAACTTAAATTAAGAATTCACATAGTACTTATTTGTTTTTGAAAACAACATACCAAATGCTTGTACCATGGCCTTCCAGAGAGTCCATCTCGGTCTGCGAATGCTTGCTCTATCATCATTAGTCTGTCATTCAGCTCTCCCACTTTTAAGTGGTCTTGTTTCCAAATTGGTGCTCTCTCACTTTTAAGTGGTCTTGTTTCCAAATTGGTGTCCAGCCTTTGGCTTCTTTTATCGCCTAGAGAATTATACTTCAATTGTTGCATTTGTAATTAACATCGTTTATGACAATACTTTTTTACAAGCTCAAATGATACCTTTTCCTCGTTATTTATTTTGGTGGCTGCTTTTGTTAGCTCCTCAATAGACTTGAACAAGGGAGAAAGTCTTATGCCCTTGACCAAGACCTCATCTTCTAAGTCTTTTGTGCTTTTTTGTCATTGCGGATTTGATGAATTGCATTAATTTTTCCGATAAAGCACTGATGTTAGCTGTTCTGAACTGTACATGAGTGCACTTAATGATTGTATTCCCATCAAACATTAATATACCTGGAGCTCGTATGCATAGGAGTGATAATCAAAAGGCAAGAACTCCTCATCTGCTAGCTTAAGGGCTACTAGACCCCAAACGGTTGCCAGTGTTTTTCAGAAAGAAAGACTGTATTATAAAATGGAAATGGATTATTGTTATATGCTGATAGATGAATAGTTTTTGTCAAACCTGTAACGTGTTTATGACACATTGGGTCCCCAAAAATTTTCATCCAAATGAAGTCATCACACATCGAGTGATATGCTGGATATCCTGTGATTGATAACTACTGTTGGTAAGGCATGAAAGATAAGATACAAGAATCCATCATGCATAATGCTTTCAATTTGCCAGTGGAAGTAGATGTGTAACTTCTAAGAGTAAAATGTTGCATTTAAAGGTGAAGGCATGCAGAAATATCTAAAACTTCCAAACATAAGTAGGAAAACAAAATTGGCATACATAGTGGGTTGGTAACTCTACCTATTAGGTTAGTTTCTTGGGTTGAAGGTCAGCACATGATAAGTGGTATCAAGCAAACCTTGACTTCCATGTGGGATAAGGATACTGTCAAGAGAGCCTAGTGATTGGTCAGGTTTGAGAACTCACTTTAAGCCCACCCAAAACATCCTCATTAACCACCTTAGCAACATTTTCCCCCATTTAATGAATAAATAGTATTATCATTTTTCATGCATATTTTAATGTGAAATCGGTGTACCTTTAGAGAGAAATTTAAAAACAAAAATGGTTTCTTCTGCCTTCCGGAATCAGTTGCCACTTTCCATTAGGAGCTCATGTGAGTTAAATTCCAATCGAATGGTTCACAGTTGGGTTCAATTGACCATCTGGTTGGTTCTGTTTGGATTGGCCTAGTCACGAGACCACCAATCCTTTAATGTCATTATACGTTACATTGATAACGCCTCGTAGTTTTACTATTTTAGATGCAAAAGTCATCCAATTCTCTTGTTTGAAGCTTTGGATTCATTTGGCTTATTTCGCTCATTTGGGTTTCTAATTAAAAAATTTAATAATTCAATAAAGGATAATAGGATATTTATTTGGATGAGTTTCTGTTGATCAACATTTTTTTTTCTAATATGAATCTATAAAAAATACATGACATATGGATTCTTACTAAATAAAAACTTCTCATGTTAGGTATTATAGTTGGACACGTGGTTTCTTCCACCATGAGAAGTTAAGTGGAAGTGGTACCTCCTCGGCAGAAATTAGAAAAGCATAAAAAGAGATTTTTCTGGTAATTCCAAAACACAAACACCAATACTTCTGTTAATAGCCTAAACCCTTCTCTCATTATGTCATATATCACCAAAATTGAAAATTTTCTACGCAAACAAGCAAAGTGTTTTGTAGTACCTAAGACTTTATGCATCTCTTTTTGTCTGGTCCAGCAAGTGGATCTGCCAATCTTCTCTTGAATGCATAATATTAAAAAACACAGTAATTTGCTTTACCTATATATTTTATGGTAAACATATATTTTTCACGGTAAATTTTTATTTTTAATAATAAAAAATATATTTTTTTGTTTTTATCATCAACACTTTTGTTTCTATCACAAGAAATGACCGTTATAAAATATATATATTTTACTTAGATAATGTTAAATTTCAATTTCGAAGTCAACAACCATAAAAAAAAGAGGATAAAATTGCATTACAAATCACAAGAAATAGGGAGATAATTCAATTAACACGAGCAAAACTTCTAGAGGATATAATATGGCCTTCAAAGATCCGTTTTGGGAAATGATTGCTTTGGTTTTGAAGAAACTTTTTTAAACCTAGTTCGTGGCGAATTTTCAAAGGAAATAACCATCGTAACTATTTTAGCGAAATGCACAAAAAAAAAAATGAGCTACCTTCGAAAAATAGCATATTTTTTTTTTCAAAATTTGATTTTTCTTGATTATCCAAATTTTCACTTTGACCAAAGTATATTTCTCGTAAATCATGTTAAATTTCACTTTCGATGTCACTAGCCATAAAAAATAAGGATAAATGCATTATAAATTGTAAGAAAGAGAGAAAGTTCTATTAACACAAGCAAAACTTCTAGAGCATATAATATGACCTTTATATCTATGTTTTGGGAAATGATCCATTTGATTTTGATATAACTTTTTGAAACCAAGTTTTTGGCAAATTCTCAACGTAAATGACCATTGTAACTATTTTAGCGAAAATGCACAAAAAACGTGAGCTATATAACGTTCGAAATTTTTGGTTTTTTCCAAATTTTAATTTTTCTTGATTATCCCATTTTTCACTTGGACCAAAGCGTATTTCATTTAGATAATGTTAAATTTAAATTTCAAGGTCAGTAACCATCAAAATATAGGATTAAATGCATTACAAATTGTAGGAAAGAGGGAGAATTCGATTAAGACGAGCAAAACTTTTAGATGGTATATGACCTTTAGAGCTCCGTTTTGGAAAATAATTCATTTGGTTTTGATGAAACTTTTTGAAACCTAATTCGAAGCAAATTTTCAAAGGAAATGACTGTCATAACTATTTTAGATGCACAAAAATGTGAGCTAACCGTTGAAAATGGCTAATTGTTTTTCAAAATTTGATTTTTCTTGATCATTCTATTTTCACTTGGACTAAATCGTATTTCACTTAGATCATGTTAAATTCTACTTTCAATGTCACAAGCCATCAAAAAAATAAGATGAAAGTGCATTACAAATTGTCGGAAAGAGTGAGAATTCAATGAACATGAGCAAAACTTTTAGATGGTATAATTAGGCCTTTAGAGCTCTATTTTGGGAAATAAAACTTTGGTTTTGATGTAACTTTTTTAAACCTAGTTCGTGGTAAATTTTCAAAAGAAATTATCATCATAACTATTTTAGTGAAAAAAAAAAAACGTGAGCTAACCTTCGAAAAATGGCATTTTTGAAAAATAGAAAAATTTGATTTTTCATGATCATCCAATTTTTCACTTGGACCAAATCGTATTTCACTTAGATCATGTTAAATTCCACTTTCGATGTCATTAGCCATCAAAAAATAGGATAAAACGTGTTGTAAATTGTAGGAAAGATGGAGAGAATTCTATTAATACGAGCAAAACTTCTACAAAATATAATGTGACCTTCAGAGTTCCATTTTGGGAAATGATCCCTTTTGTTTTGTTGTAACTTTTTGAAACTAAGTTCGTAGAAAATTCTCAAAGTAAATGACCATCGTAATTATTTTAGTGAAACTGTACAAAAAAAACTTGAGCTATGCCTTTGGAAATAGCCAGTTTTTTCTAACATTTTATTTTTATAAATTATCCCATTTTTCACTTGGACCAAAGCATATTTCACTTATATCATGTGAAATTTAACTTTCGAGGTCACTAGCCATCAAAATATAGGATAAAATGCATTACAAATTATAGGAAATAAAGAGAGAATTAGATTAATATGAGTAAAGCTTCTAGAGGATATAATATGACCTTCAAAGCTCAATTTTGGAAAACGATTCATTCGATTTTGATGAAACTGTTTGAAATCTAATTCGTAGAAAATTTTCAAATGAGATGATTTTCATAAAAATTTTAGCGAAAATGCACAAAAAATGTGAGCTATATTCGAAAATGGCCAGTTTTTTTTTTCTTTCCAAATTTCGATTTTTCTTGATGATTATATTTTTCAATTAAACCAAAGCGTATTTCACTTAGATCATATTAAATTTCACTTTCGAGGTCACCAACCATAAATAAAAAAAAAATTACATCACAAATTGTTAGAAAGAGTGAGAGAATTCAATTAACATGAGCAAAACTTCTAGAGGGTATAATAAGGCCTTTAGAGCTCCGTTTTGAAAAACAATTCCATCGGATTTGATGAAACTTTTTGAAACCTAATTCGTAGCAAATTTTCAAAGGGAATGATTGTCATAACTATTTTAGTGAAAACGTACAAAAAACGTGAGCTATATTTTAAAAAATTGCCACTTTTTTTCAAAATTTTATTTTTCTTGATCATCAAATTTTTTACTTGGACCAAATCGTATTTCACTTAGATCATATTAAATTCCGCTTTTGATGTCACTAGCCATCAAAAAATTGGATAAAGTGCGTTACAAATTGTAGGAAAGAGGGAGAGAGTTCTATTAACATGAGCAAAATTTCTGGAGGGTATAATATGGCTTTCAGAGCTCTGTTTTGGGAAATGATCCCTTTGGTTTTGTTGTAACTTTTTGAAACCAAGTTCGTGGAAAATTGTCAAAGTAAATGACCATCATAACTATTTTAGCGAAACTGCACAAAAAAGTTGAACTATAGCCTTTGGAAATGACCATTTTTTCCAAATTTTGACTTTTCTTGGTTATCCCATTTTTCACTTGGATCAAAGCGTATTTCACTTAGATCATGTTAAATTTCACTTTTGAGGTATATTTTGGGAAATGATCCCTTTGGTTTTGATATAACTTTTTGAAACCTAGTTCGTGGTAACTTTTCAAAGGAAAATACCATCATAACTCTTTTAGTGGAAATGTACAAAAAATGTAAGCTATAACCTTCAAAAAATGGCCTTTTTCGAAATTTAATTTTTCTTGATCATCCAATTTTTTCACTTAAATCATGTTAAATTTCACTTTCGATGTCACTAACCATCAAAAAATAGGATAAAATGCATTACACGGAGAAAATTCTATTAACACGAGCAAAACTTCTAGAGAATATAATATGACCTTCAGAGTTACGTTTTGGGAAATGATCCCTTTGGTTTTGTTCTAACTTTTTGAAACCAAGTTCATGGCAAATTCTCAAAGTAAATGACCATTGTAAGTATTTTAGCGAAACTGCACAAAAACTTGAGCTATAGCTCTCGAAAATAGCTAGTTTTTTCCAAAATTTGATTTCTTTTGATTATCCCATTTTTCACTTGGACCAAACCGCATTTCACTTAGATAATGTTAAATTTCAATTTCGATGTCACTAGCCATCAAAATATAGGATAAAATGCATTACAAATGTAGTAAAAAGAGAGAATTTGATTAAGACGAGTAAAACTTCTAGAGGGTATAAGATGACCTTTAGAGCTCAGTTTGAAAACGATTCCTTCAGTTTTGATAAAACTTTTTGAAACCTAATTTGTAGTAAATTTTCAAAGGGAATGACTATCACAACTATTTTAGTAAAAATGCACACAAAAAATGTGAGCTATAACCTTCGAAAGTAGCTAGTTTTTTTTTTCAAAATTTGGTTTTTCTTTATCATCTTATTTTTCATTTGGACCAAAGCTTATGTCACTTAGATCATGTTAAATTCCAATTTCAATGCCACTAGCCATCAAAGCGTTACAAATTGTAGGAAAGAGGGAGAGAATTCTATTAATACGAACAAAACTTCTAGAGAATATAATATGACATTTAGAGCTCTGTTTTGGGAAATGATCCCTTTCGTTTTGTTGTAACCTTTTGAAACCAAGTTCATGGCGAATTCTCAAAGTAAATGAACATCATAACTATTTTAGCAAAACTGTACAAAAAACTTGAGCTAAATCTTTCGGAAATGACCAGTTTTTTTCCAAAATTTGATTTTTCTTAATTATCCCATTTTCACTTAGATCAAACCGTATTTCACTTAAATCATGTTAAATTTCAATTTCAATGTCACTAGCCATCAAAACATAAGATAAAATTCATTACAAATTGTATGAAAGAGAGAGAATTCGATTAAGACAACCAAAACTTCTAGAGGGTATAATATGACCTCAAGAGCTCTGTTTTGGAAAACGATTTCTTCGATTTTGATGAAACTTTTAGAAGCCTAATTTGTAGCAAAGCGTATTTCACTTAGATCATGTTAAATTCCACTTTCAATGCCACTAGCCATAAAAAAAAAATATGATAATATGTGTTACAAATTGTAGGAAAGAGGGAGAGAATTCTATTAACACAAGCAAAACTTCTAGAGAATATAATATGACCTTCAAAGCTCCGTTTTGGGAAATTATCCCTTTTTGTTTTGTTGTAACCTTTTGAAACCAAGTTTGTGGCAAATTCTCAAAGTAAATGACAATCATAACTATTTTAGCGAAAATGCACAAAAAAAACTTGAGCTATAACCTTCGAAAATGGCCATTTTTTCTTTTCCAAAATTTGAATTTTCTTGATCATCCTATTTTTCACTTGGACCGAAGTGCATTTCACTCAGATCGTGTTAAATTCCAATTTCTAGGTCATCAGCCATCAGAAAATGGATAAAAGTGCATTACAAATTGTAGAAAGAGTGAGAGAATTCAACTAAAACGAGCAAAACTTCTAGAGGGTATAATAAGTTCTTCATAGCACTATTTTGGGAAATGATCCCTTTGGTTTTGATGTAACTTTTTGAAATCTAGTTTGTGGTAACTATTCAAAGGAAATGACCATCATAACTATTTTAGTGAAAATGAACAAAAAATGTGAGTTATATAACCTTTGAAAAATAGCCTGTTTCTTCCAAAATTAGATTTCTCATGACGATCCCATTTTTCTCTTAGACCAAAGCGTATTTTACTCAGATAATGTTAAATTCCACTTTCAAGGTCACTAGCCATAAAAAAAAAAGGATAACAGTGCATTATAAATTGTAGGAAAGTGGGAGATAATTTGAATAACACGAGCAAAACTTATTGAGGGTATAATATTGCTTTCAGAGCTATGTTTTGATAAATGATCCCTTTTGTTTTGATATAACTTTTGGAAACTTAGTTTGTGATAGTTTTTCAAAGGAAATGTTCATCGTAACTATTTAAGTGAAAATGCACAAAAAGATGAGCTATATAACCTTCAAAAATTGCCAATTTCTTCCAAAATTTGATTTTTCTTGACCATCCCATTTTTCACTTGGACGAAAGAGTATTTTAGTTAGATAATGTTAAATTCAAATTTTGAGGTCATCAGCCTTCAAAAAATAGGATAAAAGTTTATTATAAATTGTAAGAAAGAAAAAAGAAATCGATTCACACAAGCAAAACTTCTCAAGGGTATAATTTGGCCTTCAGGGATCCATTTTTGGAAAAATATAATTTTGGGTTTGATGTAACTTTTTAAAACCTAGTTCATGGCATATTTTCAAAGAAAATGACCATCATAACTATTTTAGCAAAAATGCACTAAAAACGTAAGCTTAGCTTCGAAAATGGCCAGACCATCCCATCTTTCACTTGGACAAAAGTGTATTTTACTTAGATCATATTAAATTCCACTTTTGAAGTCATTGGCCATCAAAAAATAAGATAAAAGTACATTACAAATTGTAGGAAAGAGGAAAAGAATTCAATTAACACGAGCAAAACTTCTAGAAGGAATAATTTGGCCTTCAAGGCTCCGTTTTGGGAAATCCTTTGGTTTTGATGTAACTTTTTGAAATCTAGTTTGAAGGAAATTTTCAAAAGAAATGACATTCATAACTATTTTAGTGAAAATGCACAAAAAAAGTGAGCTATGACATTCGAAAATTGCTAGTTTCTTCCAAAATTTGATTTTTCTTGATCATCCCAATTTTCACTTGGACCAAAGCATATTTCACTTAGATCATGATGAATTTAACTTTTGAGGTCATCAGCCATCAAAAAATAGAATAAAATTTAATAAAGAATTGTAGGAAAGGGGAAGAGAATTCGATTAACACGAACAAAACTATCGGAGGGTATAATTTGGCTTTCAATGCTCCATTTTTTGTAAATGACCCCTTTGGTTTTAATGTAACTATTTGAAACCTGTTTCGTAGCAAATTTTCAAAGGAAATAAAATTCATAACTATTTTAGTGAAAATGCACAAAAATCGTGAGCTATAACCTTAGAAAATGGCCAATTTTTCTAATATTTAATTTTTATTGATTATCGTATTTTTCACTTGGACCAAACTGTATTTCACTTAGATCATGTTAAATTCTAGTTTTGAGGTGACCAGCCATCAAAAAAATAGGATAAAAGTGGATTACAAATTATCGGAAAGAGTGAGAGAATTCAATTAACACGAGCAAAACTTTCGTAGGGTATAATATGGCCTTTAGAGCTCTATTTTGGGAAATGTTCCCTTTGGTTTTAATGTAACTTTTTGAATACTACTTTGTTGTAAGATTTCAAAAGAAATAACCATCATATCTATTTTAATGAAAATGCACAAAAAGCATGAGCCAGAAACTTCGAAAAATGGCCTTTTTTCAAAATTTGATTTTTCTTGATCATCATATTTTTCACTTGAACCAAAGTGTATTCCACGTAGATCATGTTAAATTCCACTTTTGATGTCACTAGCCATAATTTTTTTTTGGATAAAATGCATTACAAATTGTAGGAAAGAGGAAGAGAATCCTATTAACACTAGCAAAACTTGTGGATAATATAATATGGCCTTCAAAGCTCTGTTTTGGGAAAAGATCCCTTTGGTTTTGTTGTAACTTTCTGAAACCAAATTCGTGGCAAATTCCCAAAGAAAATGATCATTGTAACTATTTTAGAAAAACTACACAAAAAAAAAAAACTTGAAATACAACCTTCATAAATGACCTGTTTTTCCAAAATTTGATTTTTCTTGATTATCCCATTTTCACTTAGCCCAAATCGTTTTTCATTTAAATCATGTTAAATTAAACTGTTGCAGTCACTAGCCATCAAAATATAGGATAAAATGCATTACAAATTATAGGAAAGACTGAGAGAATTCGATTCGTAGCAAAACTTCTAGAGGGTATAATATGACCTTAGAGCTCCATTTTGGAAAATGATTCATTTGATTTTGATGAAAACTTTTGAAACCTAATTCATAGCAAATTTTTAAAGGAAATAACTGTTATAACTATTTTAGTGAAAATACACAAAAAACACGAGCTATATAACCTTCAAAAATGACTAGTTTTTTTTTTTCCAAAATTTGGTTTTTCTTGATCATCCTATTTTTCACTTGAACCAAAGCGTATTTCACTTAGATCATATTAAATTCCACTTTTGAGATCACCACCCATATAAAATAAGATAAAAGTGCATTAAAAATTGTCAGAAAGAGTGAGAGAATTCAATTAACACGAGCAAAACTTTTGGAAGGTATAATAAGGCCTTTAGAGCTCTATTTTGGGAAATGGTCCCTTTGGTTTTGAGGTAACTTTTTGGAACCTAGTTCGTGGTAAATATTCAAAAGAAATGACTATCATAACAATTTTAGTGAAAATGGACAAAAAACGTGAGCCATAATCTTCGAAGATGGGCAGTTTCTTCCAAATTTGATTTTTCATGACGATCCCATTTTTTCCTTAGAACTAAGCGTATTTCAGTTAGATCATGTTAAATTCGACTTTTAAGGTCACCAACCATAAAAAATAATAAAATTTAATTATAAATTGTAAGGGAAAATGAGATAGTTCGAATAACATGAGCAAAACTTCTTGAGGGTATAATAGTGCTTTAAGGGCTCTGTGTTTGTGAAATTATCCCTTCAGTTTTGATTTATCTTTTGAAAACTTAGTTTGTGAATTTTTTTTGAAGGAAATGTTTATCATAACTATTTAAGCAAAAATACACCAAAAAACATGAGCTATATAACTTTCAAAAATTGTCAGTTTTTTTCAAAATTTGATTTTTCTTGACCATCTCATTTTTCACTTGGACAAAAGATTGTTTCACTTAGATCGTGTTAAATTCAAATTTTGAGGTCATTGGCCTTCAAAAAATAGGATAAAATTTCATTACAAATTGTAGGAAAGAAAAAAATGAATCAATTCACACGAGCAAAACTTTTGGATGTTATAATTTAGCCTTTAGTGATCCGTTTTGGGAAATTATAATTTCGAGATTGATGTAACTTTTTGAAACCTAGTTCATGATATATTTTCAAAGGAAATGACCATCATAACTATTTTAGCGAAAGTGCACAAAAAACGTGATAACCTTCGAAAATGGCCAGTTTCTTCCTAAATTTGATTTTTGTTTACCATCCCATTTTTCACTTGGAAAAAAGTGTATTTCACTTGGATTATATTAAATTCCACTTTTGAAGTCACCGACATTAATAAAAAATCGGATAAATGTGCATTACAAATTGTAGGAAAGAGGGAGAAAATTCGATTAACACAAGCAAAACTTCTAGAGGGTATAATTTGGCCTTCAATGCCTCGTTTTGGGACATGAACCCTTTGGTTTTGATGTAACTTTTTGAAACCCCCCATAGGAAGTTTTCAAAGAAAATGACCACCATAACTATTTTAGCGAAAATGCACAAAAAAACGTGAGCACCTTCGAAAATTACTAGTTTCATTCAAAATTTGATTTTTCTTTACCATCTCATTTTTCACTTGGACCAAAAGATATTTCACTTAGATCATGATTAATTCAACTTTCAAGGTCATCAGCTGTAAAAAAAAAAGGGATAAAAGTGAATTAAGAATTGTAGGAAAAAGGAAGAGAACTCGATTAACACGAGGAAAACTATTGGAGGGTATAATTTGGCTTCCAATGGTCCATTTTTGTATATGATCCATTTGATTTTGATGTAACTTTTTTATGTCTAGTTCATTTCAAATTTCCTAAGGATATGACAATCATAACTATTTTAGCGAAAATGAACAAAAAAAAGTGAGTTATAACCTTCGAAAATGGCTAGTTTCTTCCAAATTTGATTTTTATTGACTATCCCATTTTTCACTTGGACCAAAGTGTACTTCACTTAGATCAGGATTAATTAAAATTTTGAGGACACCAGCTTTCAAAAAATAGGATAAAAGTGCATTAAGAATTGTAGGAAAGAGGAAGAGAATTTGATTTACACGCGCAAAACTTCGTGAGGGTATAATATGGTTTTCAAAGCTCCATTTTTGGAAATGATTCTTTTTGTTTTGATGTAACTTTTTAAAACCTAGTTTATAGAAAATTTTCAAAGGGAATGACCATCATAACTATTTTAGCGGAAAAAAAAAATGATCTACCTTTGAAAATTGCCAATTTCTTCCAAAATTTGATTTTTCTTGCACTTAGATTATGTTAAATTTAACTTTTGAGGTAATTGACCATATAAAAGGGATAAAAGCTCATTATAAATTATTGGAAATAAAAAGAAAATTCGATTCACATGAGCAAACTTCTAAAGGGTATAATTTGGCCTTCAGGGATTGATTTTGAGAAATTATCATTTTGGTTTTGATCTGACTTTTTGAAGCCTAGTTCATTGTATTTTTTCAAAGGAAAAGACCATCGTAACTATTTTAGAGAAATCATAAAAAACGTGAGTTAACTTTCGAAAATTGCTTGTTTTTACCAAAATTTGATTTTTCTTTATCATTACATTTTTTACTTGGACCAAAGCATATTTTAGGTAATCATGTTAAATTTCACTTTCCAAGTCACTAGCAATAAATAAAATGATAAAATGCATTACAAATTGTTGATAAGAGAGAGAATTCTATTAACACGAGCAAAACTTCTACAGGATATAATATGGTCTTCAAAGCTCCATTTTGAGAAATTATTCCTTTAATTTTGATGTAGCTTTTTGAAACATAGTTTGTGGCAAATTCTCAAAGGAAATAACCATCATAACTATTTTAGCGAAATGCAAAAATAATGTGAGCTATAACCTTTGAAAATGACATGTTTCTTACAAATTTTGATTTTTCTTGGCCTTCTATTTTTCCCTTAGACCAAAGCATATTTCAATTAGATCATGTTAAGTTACACTTTTGAGACCACTATCCATAAAAAAATGATAAAATTTCATTATAAATTGTAGGAAAGATGGAGAGAATTTGATTAACACGAGCAAAACTTCTTGAAGGTATAATATGGCTTTCGAAGCTCCGTTTTGGGAAATGATCCCTTTGATTTTGATGTAACTTTTTGAAACTTAGTCCATGGAAAATTTTCAAAGGAAATGACCATCGTAACTATTTTAACGAAAATGTACAAAAAAATGGAGCTAGGTCCTTCATAAATGGTCAGTTTCTTCAAAAAATTTATTTTTCTTGAGCGTCCCATTTTTTACATGGACCAAAGCGTATTTCACTTATATCATGTTATATTCCACTTTTGAAGTAACCGGCCAACAAAAAATAGGATAAAAGCGCATTTCAAATTGAAGGGAAAATGAGAGAATTCGATTAACACGAGCAAAACTTTTAAAGGGTATAATTTGGTCTTTAAGGTTCCATTTTGGAAAATGATCCAGTTCGTTTTGATATGATTTTTTGAAACCTAATTCGTGGCGATCTTTCAAAGGAAATGACCATCATAACTGTTTTAGCGAAAATTCTAAAAAAAAAGAAGCTTAAAGCCTTCGAAAATAGCCTGTTTATTCAAAACTTTGATTTTTCTTCACCATCCCATTTTGCACATGGACCAAAACATATTTCACTTACATCATGATTAATTCAACTTTCAAGGTCACTACCTTTAAAAAAATTCGATAAAAGTGCATTAAGAATTGTAAGAAAGAGGGAGAGAAATCGATTAACACGAACAAAATTTTTGGAGTGTATAATATGGCCATCGTAACTCTGTTTTGGGAAATGATACCTTTGCTTTTGATGTAACTTTTTGAAACCACGTTCGTGACCCATTTTTAAAAGAAATGACCATTGTAACTATTTTAGCGAAAATGAACAAAAAACATGATAACCTTTGGAAATGACTTTTTTTTTTTTCTTTCTAAAATCTGAATTTTCTTGATTATCCAATTTTTCACTTGAACCAAAGCGTATTTCACTTAGATCATGTTAAATTTCACTTTCAAGGTCACTTGAACCAAAGTGTATTTCACTTAAATCATGTTAAATTTCACTTTCAAGGTCACTAGCAATCAAAATATAGGATGAAATGCATTACAAATTGTAGGAACTAGATAAAGAATTTGATTAAGACAAGCAAAGCTTCTAGAGGTTATAATATGACATTCAGAGCTCCGTTTTGCAAAATGATTCCTTTGGTTTTGATTAAACTTTTTGAAAACTAATACGTAGCAAATTTTCAAAGAAAATGACTATCATAACCATTTTAGCGAAAATGCACAAAAACCTTGAGCTATGAACTTAGAAAAATGGCCAATTTTTTCAAAAATTTTATTTTTCTTGATCATCCTATTTTTTCACTTGGACCAAACTGTATTTTACTTAAATCATGTTAAATTACAATTTCGAGGTCGCTAGCCATAAAAAAAAGAAGATAAAAGTGCATTACAAATTCTCGGAAAGAGTGAGAGAATTCAACTAATACATGCAAAACTTCTAGAGGGTATAGTAAGGCCTTGAGAGCTCTATTTTTTGAAATGATTTATTTGGTTTTGATATAACTTTTGGAAACTTAGTTCGTGGTAAATTTTCAAAGGAAATGACCATCTTAACTATTATAGTGAAAATGCATAAAAAACATGAGCCATAAACTTCGAAAAATGGCCTTTTTTCTTCAAAATTTGATTTTTCTTAATCAGCCCATTTTTCACCTGGACCAAAGCGTATTTCATATAGATCATGTTAAATTCCACTTTCAATGTCACTAGCCATCAAAAAATAGGATAAACTGCATTAAAATTATAGGAAAGATGAAGAGAATTCTATTAACATGAGCAAAACTTCTGGAGAAAATAATATGGCCTTCAGAGCTCCATTTTGGGAAATGATGCATTTGGTTTTGATGTAAGCTTTTGAAACCAAGTTCGCGGTGAATTCTCAAAGTAAATGTCTATCATAACTATTTTAGCAAAATGCACAAAAAACATGAGCTATACCTTCAAAAGTGACCCGTTATTTCCTAATTTTGATTTATCCCATGTTTCACTTGGACCAAAACAAATTTCACTTAGATCATGTTAAATTTCACTTTCAAGGTGACTAACGAGCAAAATATTAGATAAAATGCATTACAATTTGTTGAGAGAGAGAGAATTTCATTAAGAAGAGCAAAACTTCTATAGGGCCTTTAAAGCTTCGTTTTGAAAAATGATTCCTTTGGTTTTGATGAATCCTTTTGATATCTAATTCATAGCAAGTTTTCAAAAGAAATAACTTTCATAACTATTTAGCGAAAATACACAAAAAACGAAGCTATAACCTTAAAAAATGGCCAGTTTTTGCAAAATTGGATTTTCTTTATCATCATATTTTTCACTTGGACCAAAGTGTATTTCGCTTAGATAATGTTAAATTCCACTTTCAAGGTCAGCAGCCAGCAAAATATAGGATAAAAGTGCATTACAAATTCTCTGGAAAAGTGAGAAAATTCAACTAATACATGCAAAACTTTTGGAGGATATAATAAGGCCTTGAGAGCTCTATTTTTGGGTATGATCCATTTGGTTTTGATGTAACTTTTTGAAACCTAGTTCGTGATAAATTTTCAAAGGAAATTAACTCATAACTATTTTAGTGAAAATGCACAAGAAACATGAGCATAACCTTCAAAAACGGCATTTTTTCAAATTTTGATTTTGCTTGATCATTCAATTTTTCACTCGGACCAAATTTTTTTTCACATAGATCATGTTAAATTCCAATTTTGATGTCACTAGCCATAAAAAAAAGAGGATAAAATGCATTACAAATTGTAAGAAAGAGAGAGAGAATTCGATTGAGATGAGTAAAACTTCTAGAGGGTATAATATAACCTTTAGAACTTTCTTTTGGAAATTGATTCTTTTCGTTTTGATTTAAATTTTTTAAACCTAATTCATAGCAAATTTTCAAAGGAAATGATTGTCATAACTATTTTAGTGAAAATTCACAAAATACATGAGCTATAACCTTCGAAAATGAGCAATTTTTTTTTCAAAATTTAATTTTCCTTGGTCATCCTATTTTTCACTTGGACCAAAGCGTAATTCACTTAGATCATGTTAAATTCCACTTTCGAGTTCACCATCCACAAAAAAAATAGGAGAAAAGTGCATTACAAATTGTCGAAAAGAGTGAGAGAATTCAATTGACACAAACAAACTTCGAGAGGGTATAATATGGCTTTCAAAGCTCTATTTGGGGAAATGATCCCGTTGATTTCGAGGTAATTTTTTGAAACCTAGTTCATGGTAAATATTCAAAGAAATTACAATCATAGCTATTTTAGTGAAAATGGACAAAAAATGTGAGCCATAATATTCAAAAATGGCCTGTTTCTTCCAAATTTTGATTTTTCCTGATGATCCCATTTTTCCTTTAGAACAAATCGTGTTTCACTTAGATCATATTAAATTATACTTCAAGGTCACCAGCCATAAAAAAATAAGATAAAAGTGCATCACAAATAGTAGGAAAGAGAGAGAAAATTCAATTAACACGAGCAAAACTTCATGAGGGTACAATATTACTTTCAGAGCTCTGTTTTGAGAAATTGTCACCTTGGTTTTAAGGTAACTTTTGGAAACTTAGTTCATGAAAAAATTTCAAAGGAAATGTCTATCATAATGATTTAAGTGAAAATACACAAAAAAAGAAAAGAAAATGTGAGCTATATAACCTTCGAAAATTGCTAGTTTCTTCCAAAATTTGATTTTTCTTAACCATCTCATTTTTCACTTGGACTAAAGCATATTTCACTTAGATCATGTTAAATTAAAATTTTGAGCTCATCTGCATGCAAAAAATAGGAAAAATGTTCATTACAAATTGTAGGAAAAAAAAGAGAAATCGATTCACACGAGCAAAACTTTTTAAAGATATAATTCGGCCTTCAGAGATCTGTTTTGGGAAATTATAATTTTGGGTTTGATGTAACCTTTTGAAACCTAGTTCGTTGCATATTTTTAAAGGAAATGGCCAGCATAACTATTTTTGCGAAAATGCACAAAAATGTGAGCTAAACCTTCAAAATTGGCCAATTTCTTCCAAAATTTGATTTTTCACTTGGATAAAAACATATTTCACTTATATCATATTAAATTCCACTTTTGAAGTCACCATCCATCAAAAAATAGGATAAAAGCGCATTACAGATTGTAGGAAAGAGGGAAAGAATTTGATTAATATGAAAAAACTTCTAGAGGGTATAATTTGGCCTTCGGGGCTCCGTTTTGGGAAACGAAATATTTGGTTTTGATGTAACCTTTTGAAATCTAGTTGTGGAAAATTTCCAAAGGAAATGACCATCATAACTACTTTTGCGAAAATGCAAAAAAAAAAGTGATATATAACCTTCGAAAATGGCTAGTTTCATCTAAATTTTGGTTTTTCTTGACTATCCCATTTTTCACTTGGACCAAATTGTACATCACTTAGATCACGATTAATTCAACTTTTAAGAACACCAACTTCCAAAAAAAATTGGACAAATTTCATTAAGAATTGTAAGAAAGAGAGAGAGAATTCGATTAACACGAACAAAACTTCGTGAGGGTTTAATATGGCCTTCAAATCTCTGTTTTGGGAAATGATCCCATTAGTTTTGATGTAACTTTCTGAAATAGAGTTTATGGCAAATTCTGAAAGAAAATGACTATCATAACTATTTAAGCGAAATGCACAAAAAACGTGAACTATAACCTTCGAAAATGACATGTTTCTTAGAAAATTTGTTTTTCTTGGCCTTCCATTTTTCCTTTTTAGCAAAGAATATTTGAATTAGATCATGTTAAATTCCATTTTTGAGGTCACTAGTAATCAAAAAATAGGATAAAATTGCATTATAAATTATATAAAAGAGGGAGACAATTCGATTAACACGAGCAAAACTTTTTAAGGGTATAATATGGCTTTTAGAGCTCCATTTTGGGAAATGATCATCGGGTTTTGATGTAACCTTTTGAAACTTAGTTCGTGGAAAAATTTTCAAAGAAATGACCATCGTAACAATTTTAACGAAAATGCACAAAAAGGGGGTAGATCCTTCGAAAATGGTCAGTTTCTTCAAAATTTTGATTTTTCTTTACCATCCCGTTTTTCACATGGACCAAAGCATATTTCACTTAGATCATTCTAAATTCCACTTTCGAAGTCATCGGCCATCAAAAAATAGAATAAAAGTGCATTACAAATTGCAAGGAAAAATGAAAGAATTCGATTAACACGAGCAAAACTTCTATAGGGTATAATTTGGTCTTTAGGGTTCCGTTTTGGAAAATGATCTTTTTGGTATTGATATAACTTTTTGAAACCTAGTTCATGGTAACTTTTCAAAAGAAATGACCATCATAACTGTTTTAGCGAAAATTCACAACAAAAAAAAAACATAAGTTATATAACCTTAAAAAAATGGCTAGTTTCTTCATAACTTTGATTTTTCTTTACCATCTCATTTTTCACTTGGACCAATGCGTAATTAAACTTTTGAGGTCACCAACCTTAAAAAAATGATAACAGTGCATTAAGAGTTATAGGAAAGAGGGAGAGAATTTGATTAACACGAGCAAAATTTCTCGAGGGTATAACATGGATTTCAGAGCTCCGTTTTGGGAAATGATCCCTTTGGTTTTGATGTAACTTTTTGCAACCAAGTTTGTGGCTATATTTCAAACAAAATGACCAGTATAACTATTTTAGCAAAAATGAACAAAAAACATGAGCTATAATCATCGAAAATAACTTTTTTTTTTCTTTACAAAATTTGATTTCTTGATTTTCCAATTTTTCACTTGGACCAAAGAGTATATCACTTAGATCATGTTAAATTTCACTTTTGAGGTCCCTAGCCATCAAAATATAGGATAAAATGCATTATAAATTGTAGAAAAGAGAGAGAGAATTCGATTAAGACGAGCAAAGCTTCCAGAGGGTATAATATGACCTTCATAGCTCCATTTTGGAAAATTATTCCTTTGGTTTTTATGAAACTTTTTGAAACCTATTTCGTAGAAAACTTTTAAAGGATATGACAGTCATAACTATTTTGGCGAAAATGCACAATAAATGTGAACTATACGAAAATGGCCAATTTTTTTCCAAAATTTAATTTTTCTTGATCATCTTATTTTTCACTTGGACCAAAATGTATTTTACTTAGATCATGTTAAATTCCACTTTTGAGGTCACCAGCCATCAAAAACTAGGATAAAAGTGTGTTACAAATTGTCAAAAAGAGTGAGAGAATTCAATTAACACGAGCAAAACTTATGTAGGGTATAATAAGGCCTTCAGAGTTCTATTTTGGGAAATGATCCATTTAGTTTTGATAAAACTTTTTGAAACCAAGTTCGTGAAAAAATTTCAAAAGAAATTACCATCGTAACTATTAGCAAAACTGCACACAAAAACTTGAGTTATAACCTTCAGAAATGACCTATTTTTTTCCAAAATTTGATTTTTCTTGATTATCCCAATTGTTAGATCTTCATAACTCTATTTTTCTTTATTAAGACGAGTAAAACTTCTAGATAGTATAATATGACCTTCAAAGCTTTGTTTTGGAAAATTATTCCTTTGATTTTGATGAAACTTTTTGAAACCTAATTCATAGCAAATTTTAAAGTAAATGATTGTCATAATTATTTTAGCAAAAATGTACAAAAAATGTGAGCTACCTTCGAAAATGACCAGTTTTTTCCTAAATTTGATTTTTCTTTATCATCTTTTTTCACTTAGAATAAAGAGTATTTCACTTAGATCATGTTAAATTCCGCTTTTGAGGTCACTAACCATAAAAAAAAAAAGGATAAAAGTGCATTATAAATTGTAGGAAAGAGAGAGAGAATTCGATTAACACGAGCAAAACTTTTTGAGGGTATAATATTGCTTTCAGAGCTCTGTCTTGATAAATGATCCCCTTAGTTTTGATGTAACTTTTTTGAAACTTAGTTCATGAAAAAATTTCAATGAAAATGTCCATCATAACTATTTAATAAAAAATGCACAAAAAAATATGAGCTATAACCTTCGAAAATTGTCAGTTTCTTCCAAAATTTGATTTTTCAGGACCATCCTTTTTTTCACTTGGACGAAATTGTATTTAACTTAGATCATGTTAAATTCAAATTTCAAGGTCACCATCTTCAAAAAAATAGGATAAAAGTGAATTAAAAATGGTAGGAAAGAAAAAAAGAAATTGATTCACACGAAGAGGGTATAATTTGGCCTTCAGGGATCCGTTTTGGGAAATGATCATTTTGAGTTTGACTTAAATTTTTGAAATCTAGTTCGTGGCATATTTTCAAAGGAAATGACCATCATAACTATTTTAGCGAAAATGCACAGAAAACGTGAGTTACAACCTTCGAAAATTGTTAGCTTCTTCCAAAATTTGATTTTTCTTGATCATCTCATTTTTCACTTGGATCAAAGCATATTTCACTTAGATCATGATAAATTCAACTTTCAAGGTCATCAGCCATCAAAAAATAGGATAAAACTGAATTAAGAATTGTAGGAAAGAGTAAGAGAATCTGATCCTATTACATGCTTCTCAAAAGTAAGAGGAAAAAAAATTCCTCTTAACTGTACGCCTCTCCCATAAGGTTATAAAATTCCCATGCTTTTCAGAAAGATGTATGCCCACAAAATTTAGGCGTACACCTTTTGGTTCCTTTCTTTAACTTTTAATGCCTTGATGCTACCAGCTAGGTGCACCTCAGAAATGCCTTAATTTTTGGTAAAAGATGACGATTTTTTTTTATTTTGTGGATTTTACTATCATGTAGATAGCCCTTGTACATGGGTGGCACCCCTTTGGTGCTTTTTTTAATACATTTTTTAACTTATAAAAAACATTGGTTTTGAATGATTTTTACAAAAAGTGGAACATTGTGTTAGAATTAACTATTTGAGGGAAAACCTGCCCAATTGTTAGATCTTTTAAATGAAAGCTGAGTTTCACAGTGTAGAATCTATAATCGAAGGCAGGACTTTGTCAAATTTCATTCTTAACTTTTATTACTTCAACTCCAGCAATATGAGCTGCGCAAAATTTTTGTTGAATCTTGACATTTTAGTTAGGCGACTGGAAAATTATTATCATTATATGCAAACCTCACTATTAAAGTTTGAAATACTTAAATTACGTTTTTTTCTTGCAAATAGGAGACAGAGAGGTGACCTCTGACGACTAAATTGACAGCAAAAGCAGTTTTTGCAGTCACTGCCACTGATTCTGCTGGTTGCCACCACGACACCATCATCTCTTTGGCTTCTATCAAATTGAACCAGAGGCTCTTGATATCTAGCAGTAAAGATAAGGCTATTAAGGTTTGGAAGTAAACGATTTAAGCATATGACTGCTTTACTGAACATATTTAGTGTGAATTCTAATTTTAAGAGTAAGAGGTTAACTTCTCATTTAGATCCTGATTTCTATATCCTAATCATTGGAATAATATTATTTCTTTGAATTGTATCCATGCTTGATTTGTACAGCATGTAGGAATAGAAAGGAAATCTATTGTTAAATGATGTCTTATTTTAACAATTAAATACTCAATTTATACACGTTTATATAAAAAAAAAAAGTATAATACTTGAATGTTGTTAAAAGTTTTATTCTAATGCAAAAGTACGTGTGCTGCTACAAGCAAAGTTCAATTGCAATGGTGTCCTTTTCTTTTCTGTTAATTTTAAACCAATTGTATTTTCCTAATTTCTAAATTTCTCAACCATCTAGATAACAATTCTCCTCCATCAAAGAAAAGAAAAAGATAACATTTCTCCATCCAACTTTTCCTTTTCCTTTCTTTTTTGCACTTTTTGGAATGTTAGGCTTAGTGGTTGGGGGTATCTATTAAGATTATACGTGCCTTTAGGAATAGATTTCCTATGCTTGATTTGTACAGCATATTAACATGTAGGA
This sequence comes from Bretschneidera sinensis, assembly GCA_023935145.1. Taxonomy (NCBI): domain Eukaryota; kingdom Viridiplantae; phylum Streptophyta; class Magnoliopsida; order Brassicales; family Akaniaceae; genus Bretschneidera; species Bretschneidera sinensis. Next base: position 20,825,534 of record CM043701.1, read on the forward strand.
ATATATAGGTTAAATGATGTCTTATTTTAACAATTAAATTCTCAATTTATGCACATTTATATATATATATATATATATATATATATATATATATATATATAAAAAGAGTGTAATACTTGAGTGTTGTTAAAAGCTTTATCCTAATGCAAAAGTACGTGGGCTGCTACAAACAAGTTCAATTGCAATGGTGTCCTTTTCTTTTCTGTTAATTTCAAACCATTTTTAATTTCCAAATTTCTCAACCATCTAGATAACAGTTCTCCATCAAATAAAAAAAAAGATAACAGTTCTCCATCAAATAAAAAAAAAGATAACAGTTCTCCATCCAACATTTCCTTTTTTCCTTTCTTTTTTGCGCTTTCTGGAATGTTAGGCTTAGTGATTGGGGGATATCTTTTAAGAATATATGTGCCTTTAGGCTAGGTTGTTAATAAAAGGACAAAAGTTGGAGACATGCTTTTACCTTGTTGTTCAGTAGAACATGAACTATGTGTCGGTTTGTCAACTCCATGGTTAAGGATTTTTAATTGGAGTAGTATCTTCATATCATGCAAGGAGTTTTGGGGTCTACAAGCTATTAATAGATGGCTTGATGCAAGAGAGCGTACATATTTCTTATTATTGATACATTATTTAAGTCTACAAGTGAAATTTTGGTGAAACAACATTTGACTCGAAGAGTGATTATGTAATGCATGTTCATGTTAGTTCTCCATTTAGGACTAGTGAGGCAGGTGTGATGGCTCTAGAGACTCTCCAGATTTCATGTTGAACAAAACGCCATGATTTTGCGGCGTTTAGAGTCTTTGCCCTTTCAATATCATCATCTATTATGGGAAAGGATTTAGATCCATAGTCATTATGCTTCGATGGTCCATATATCTGCAAGTGGAAAATAATAGGTAAATATTAATTTGTTGTACTAATAATTACAACAATGCAAAGTGATAATTATGTCAATGACTTACTTTACCCATTTGGATTTCTATTTTGGAGCTTTGATGTAATACTTGTTTCACTGGATGGTATAAATAAAAAAGAACCCAAAACTCAATGAAATTAACTTAAATTAAGAATTCACATGGTATGTATTTGTTTTTGAAAAAAACATACCAAATGCTTGTACCATGGCCTTCCAGAGAGTCCATCCCGGTCTGCTCACTCTATCATTCAGCTCTCTCACTTTTAAGTGGTCTTTTTTCCAAATTGATGTCCAGCTTTTGGCTTCTTTTATCGGCTAGAGAGTTATGCTTCAGTTGCTGCATTTGTAATGAACATTGTTTATAACGATACTTTTATACAAGCTAAAATGATACCTTTTCCTGGTTATTTATTTTGGTGGCTGCTTTTGTTAGCTCCTCAATAGACTTTAACAAGGGAGAAAGGCTTATGCCCTTGCCCAAGACCTCATCTTCTAAGTCCCTTGTGCTTTTCTGTCATTGTGGATTTGATGAATTGCATTAATTTTTCCAATAAGCACTGATGTTAGCTGTTCTGAACTATACATGAGTGCACTTAATAGTTGTATTCCCACCAAACATTAATATACCTGGAGCTCGTATGCATACGACTATAGGAATGATAATCAAAAGGCAAAAACTTCTCATTTGCTAGCTTAAGAGCTACTATACCCCAAACAGTTTTCACTGTTATTAAGAAAGACAACATGTATTATAAAATGGAATTGGATTATTGTTATATGCTGATAGATGAATAGTTTTTGTCAAACCTGCAACATATCTATGAAACATTGGGTCCCCAAATTTTTTTATCCAAATGATATCATCATACATCGAGTGATATACTGGATATTATGTGATTGATAACTACTGTTAGTAAGGCATAAAAGATACAAGAACCCATCATGCACAATGCATCCAGTTTGCCAGTGGAAGTTGATGCGTGACTTCTGAGAGTAAAACATTTAAAGTGAAGGCCTGCAGAAATATCTAAAACTTTCAAATCATTGAGGATATGATGTTTAAGCTGAAGTATACATGTGCAGTGGTAAGGAAAGTGGCCTGAAACAATACTTAGCATTGATTGCATCAATTTATTTTATGCTTGTAAGATGACTGTATTAAAGGCTAATGCTGGCTAGTGGTTTTTAACATAATAGTTCCTATCACTAGAGGAGAGAGAACTTCATTCAAGCCTTGGAGGAAAGTTCTTTCATTCTTTTTAACTGTAGTGGTTTGCATGCTTGAAAGGTAAGTTTAACCTTGGACGAATAAGTAAACCAAATATTGTGAACACTTAGGTGGGGCTTGGGGAATGAACCATATTATCCACAAACCTATAACTGTTTTGTGCAGCTTCTGATTTATGCAAATGTATTATCATGGCCTTAATAGTCCTTGTGGTAGTTCTTGGTTACTTTGGATTAGAATTCCATCTTTGCCAAAGTATCTGTATGAACTGATTCAACTGAAATGGAACATTTTTCTTTGGCTGTTACGAATGTTCTTTGGCAGGTTAGTTGGTATATTTTCGGTTATGTTATTGTTGTATCTTCACCAAGACATACTTGAACTTAAGTTCAATGCACAATATTCTTATTTGTTCATTTTTGTTGGTCAAAAGCAGTTCTTTCATAACACATTGCTTCAAAGTATTTTATTGGTGCCCATTTCAACACCAAAGTGATAACTGCAGTGTGCAATTGTAACAACCCATCCCGAGTTGGCCACCCCCGAGACAATGTCATCACATTTTGAAAATCACAGCACGACACATATATGCAACAATAAAAATAATACTAACCGAAATTTTTACATCAATCCTCAGCAAGGGTGATACATTAATCTGATCTTTAAGCATTCTATACAACGTAAAAAATGCATGAATATTTACAATTAAATTTTTATTTTATTTTCTTATTAGTCTAAGGATGTTGACATGTACGTGGCTTACAGATAATGATTTCGTCTGATCCTAAACTCGCCAAACTATTTGTCTTGCCTGCTACCTGAAATTATTGTACAATGAGGGGTGAGCTTCACAAGCTCAGTGAATTAAATTTATTAGAAGTATTCAATCTACATAAATAGTCTTTTAATATTAAATCAATTATATTTCATATAACTTGATAATAGCATTCTACTATCACTACACATATCATAAGTCTCATTTTCTATCAATCTCTTCTTCTTATTTATTGGTTCACCTCAAGACCATCAATTATCTCATAATTACCTAGCAATGAGGTTCACATCATAAAGTCTACCATTTATATGGTTCTTATCATGTCATGCTTCTAGGTTTCTTTCTCACCATAACTGTCTCTCTGTGAGACTTATTCATCTATAAATGATTTCACAAATACACATAGCACATCAGTATTTCAATGATGAAATCAATATTTAAAACAGATGCAATGCATGAATTATTATTAGGGAACATCTTCGCACATGTCAACATGTTTTTATTATCTTAGATCGGCCCCCTCCCGGTTCTTTTCTTTACAGCTTATCCCTGGTGTCACGGTATTTATTTCCAGCATATATCGGCTATCACGACGTCCCTTTTATTTTCAACATATACCGGCTGTCACGGTTTTTCAATTAGATCGGCTCTCTCTTGGTTCTTTTCTTTTATTTAATGCATATGCATATGAACAATAATACGAAATATGTATCTGAACAATAACATAAAAAAACAAATATGAATTCAAATATTTAAATTTAGCTATCCTATCTTTCCTCAAATTATTATAAAAAAATTTCACTAAATTCCTTTCATCATAAATCACATCAAATCATCCATCTTAGTTTGTCAAGATCCACTAAATTTCATCTCCTTATAATTCGTATCAAAAACATCAACCATAGCTCATCAAGAATTTCACTTATCGCTTTTATTATTAAGTCAACTTATTATTCCAAAAATATTATTTCTCCCCTAATAATTTTCTACAAGTCCAAAATTCATATCATACCTATCAATCAAATTTTTGTCTACCACCAAAGCATAAGTTAATAACCCTTCAAAATTTTGCTCTTTCAACCTTTCTTTCGGTCCCCAAGAGTTTAAAGAAATAGTGTAATTGAAGGAAGATTGAACAAAATTTGATAAGTATAATATTAACGTTTATATATATATATATATATATATATATATATATATATATATATATATATATATATATATAAAAATTTGGCAACCAAAATCTCTTCAGCTCAAACACCCAAAATGCATGAATCAGCTACCTTGCTGCCTTACATGCAACAAGGCAGCCCTCCCCTTGCAACAGTTGGCGACACCTGTTGCAATTTTTTTTTCCTTCTTCTGCTTCTAGACATTCTACGTTCCAGTTTTTTTTTCTTCCTTTTTCTGGACTACCATGTCCCAGATTTTTTTAAAATTGCTTTATAAAAATTTGACTTTTCGCATTTAAATATATATTATTTTTACTCTATGTCGTATTTATTAAAGTACTTCTTTACCCTTACTTTACACATACGGGTGTTACAATTCTACCCACTTTACAATAATTTCATCCCTGAAATTTACTTACTTTACTCTAGAAACAAATGTGAATAATACTTCTTCATAATTGTCTCACACTTTCACGTAATCTCTTCAACATCCTTATTTCACCACAGAACTTAAACTAATGAAATTGTTTTATTGCACAAGAATTGTTCTTTTTTGTCTAAAATTCTCACTGGTACTTGTATATAAGCCCAAACTTTTTGAATTTCTATAGCTTAGCTCGAAATATTATAATATTTATCACGTAAACACTTTCTTAAAAGTGAAACATGAAATACATTATATAAATGTTTTAATTATGGAGGTAAATCCAGGCTATTCACAACTAACACAACTTTTTCAACAACCTCATAGGGTCCCACATACCTCGGATTCAGCTTTACTTTCCTGGTTAAATCTCAATACACCTTTTGATTAATATATTTTTAATTACACCCAATCACCCACTTGAAACTTAAGAGGTTTTCTTTTATTATCAGTATAGCTATTTGGTCTACTCTGTGCTGTTTTACGGTTCTCTCTAACCAATTTGATCATCTCAGTTGTTAACTTAATAATTTATAAACCAAATATCTTTCTCTCTCCAACTTCTTCCCAGCACATAGGAGTTCTACACCTCCTACCTTACAGTGTCTCAATCGATACCATCCCAATGCTAGTTTGATATTGATTATTATAAGCAACTTCAATTGATGGCATGTAAGCATCCCAACTTACTGAGAAACTCATCACATTTGTCCTTAACACATCTTCTGGTTCTCTAAAAAAAAATCTGTTATGTCTAAGCACGAAAAATTATATTAAATTGCAACTGTGTACTCATGGCTTTCTGAAAGCCTCTTCAAGACCAAGATGTAAATCTAGCATCTCTATTTGACACTATGCTTAATGGTGCTTCATACAACCTCACAATCCTCTATACATCTTATTGTTACTTGGTTGCATCGAATCTACATCATCATGTATCTTTCTCAATATCTTCTTTCTCAACTCTGCATCATTGGGAACGCCAATCCATGTTCCAATACCAAAATATCCTCATTTCAAATTTTTGAACTCATATTGCTTTCTAGTAAGCACTCGATGCTTAATCTTTGCTATCTCTTCATCTCTACCTTGCATTTCTAAAGCATTTTACTATAGATGACTGTACAACCATATTCGTTAACAATGATCTTCTATCACTGATATTCAACTTCATTCTTATCTCTCTTAAATCTATCATCAATTTCACATCAGGACTCCCAATAGCAGTTAAACTTCTTGTAGACTTTCTACTCAATGTATCAGCTATCACCTTCGCATTTTCTAGATAATAGTGAATTGTACAATCATAGTTACTAATCAACTCCATCCACCATCTTTGCCTCAAATTTAACTCTCTCTAGGCAAGTAAGTATGTCAAACTCTTATAACCCATGAATATCTCACAAGTGGCTCCATACAGATGATGTCTCCAATCTTTAAAGTAAACACTATAGCAACTTACTCTAAGTCATGAGTAGGGTAATTTCTATCATGAATCTTCAATTGTCTAGAAGTATGGGCCACAACTTTCCTATGATATACATATCCCAATCATTGATGTGACACATTACTATACACCACAAATCCTTCATCACTAGAAGGAACACCAATACTAGAGCTGTAGTCTATTTCTCTTTTAGTAATTGAAAATTTTTTCTCACACTTCCCTCACCATACAAATCTCACAACTTTCTTGGTTTGTCTAGTCAACAGTATTTCAATAACAGAAAAATTCTGAAAGAATCATCTATAATAACCAGCTAACCCCAAAAAGATTCTAATCTCAGTCACATTAGTTGGTCTCTCCCAACTTAACATTGCCTCTACCTTTTGTGATCAATTGTTATGCCATTTCCCGATATTACATATTCTAAGAAAGTTATTTCATTCAACCAACACTCACACTTCAAGAACTTTGCATATAATTTTTCTCTCTTCAAAATCTCCAACACATTGTCTAATGTTTCACATGTTGTTCTTCCTTCTTAAACTATATCAGGAAGTCAAATGCAACCATAAACTTGTTAAGATATAGTTTAAACACTCTATTCATCAAGTCCATGAATGTTTCTGGAACATTATTTAATCCAAATGACATCACAAAAAGCTTATGACCATAACATATCCTAAAAACAGTCTTAGGCACGTCTCCCTCCTCTACCCTTAACTGGTGATAACCTAATCTCCAGTTTATCTTAGAAAATACTCTTACTCCTTGCACTGCTCAAACAATTCATTTATCCTGGGAAAAAAGTATTTATTCTTATTCGACTATTTGTAGTCTATACACAATCTCATCGTTCCATTTTCCTCTTTCACGAACAGCACATGGGCTCCCCAAATACATTAGGTCCGATAAATTGTTTATCTAAAAATTGTTAAACTTTCAATTCTCTTAACTCAGTGGGTGTTACTCTGAATGGTGCTATAGATATATGTGATGAACATGATATCACATCAATAGGGAATTTAATCCTTTTACTGGGAGATAACTACGAAACTCCTCAAGAATTACATTAGAATAATCTTTCACAACTAAGATTTATTATAACTTCCTACTTTCCTTTTTAGAATCCATTATGTATGTCAAATACTCCTCAAAACCCTTCTTCAACCATCTCCTAGTGGTCAGAGCAAAATAAGATAGCTCGAGAGTATCTTATGTTCTCTCTGAAATTTAAACTCCTCATGTCCATATCTTGAACATTACCTTCTTTATGGAACAATCCACCTAAGTGTAATACGTCGACAACCAATTCATTCTCATAATTAAACGAAATTTTATCATATTCAAAGATAATAAATTAGTTTCATATTTTCTATCACTAATACGAATCACACAACCCATGTAAACATTTATGATTACCACTCCATCTCTAGTGTGAACTTCAACAAAAATATTTTACCATAGATTTAGACTCAACCTCGACTTGTCAAAAATATTGGGGACCTACCACGCCCTCTTAAATCAAAAACTCTAACTCTAGCTCTAACGTGTCCACATTTCATCCTCAAACTATTCATTAAAATATAATCTATTTTAATCTTTCACTTTCTTTCTTTTTATGCAGTCTACAGAATCATAAAACCTAATGCTCTGCTACCAAAATTGTAACGACCCATCCCGGGTTGGCCACCCCCGAGATGATGTCATCACATTTTGAAAATCCCAGTACGACATATATATGTAACAATAAAAATAATACTAACCAAAATTTTTATATCAATCTTCAACCCTCAACAGGGGAGATACATCAATCTGATCTTTAAACATTATATACAACGTAAAATGCATGAATATTTACATTAAATTTTTATTTTATTTTCTTACTAGTCTGAGGATATTGACACGTACGTGGCTTACAGATAATGATTTCGTCTGAACCTCAACTCACCAAACTATTTGTCCTACCTGCTACCTGAAATTATTGTATAATGAGAGGTAAGCTTCACAAGCTCAATGAATTAAATTTACTAGAAGAACTCAATCTGCATAAATAGTCTTTCAATATTAAATCAATTATATTTCACATAACTTGATAATTGCATTCTACTATCATTACACATATTATAAGTCTCATTCTCTATCAATCTCTTCTTCTTATTTATTGGTTCACCTCAAGACCATCAATTATCTCATAATTACCTCGCAATGAGGTTCACATCATAAAGTCTACCATTTAGATGATTCTTATCATGTCATACTTCTAGGTTTCTTTCTCACCATAACTGTCTCTCTGTGAGACTCACTCATTCATAAATAATTTCACAAATACACACAACACATCAGCATTTCAATGAGGAAATCAATATTTAAAGCAGATACAATGCATGAATTATTATTAGGGAATGTCTTCCCACATGTCAACATGTTTTTATTATCTTAGTTCGGCCCCCTCCCGATTCTTTTCTTTACAGCTTGTCCCGACTGCCACGGTATTTATTTCCAGCATATACTGGCTATCACGGTGTCCCTTTTATTTCCAGCATATACCGACTGTCATGGTTTTTCAATTAGACCGACCTCTTCCCGGTTCTTTTCTTTTATTTAATGCATATACATATAAACAATGATATGAAATATGCATCTAAACAATAACATAAAAAAAAAAAAACATGAATTCAACCTGTCTTTCCTCAAATTATTATAAAAAATTTCACTAAATTCCTCTCATCATAAATCACATCAAATCATCTATCTTAGCTTGTCAAGATCCACTAAATTTCATCTCATCATAATTTGTATAAAAAACATCAACTGTAACTCATCAAGAATTTCACTTATCGCTTTTATTATTAAGTCAACTTATTATTCCAAAAATACTATTTCTCCCCTAACAATTTTCTACAAGTCCAAAATTCATATCATACCTATCAATCAAATTTTTATCTACCACCAAAGCATAAATTAATAATTTATTTAATATTATTACTAGATAATTTTATTTTTTTTTATTTAGATTACTTAAAGTAAATCTAACTCACCACGTAGCACTTAAAGCTACTCGTGGATCACCTCCATGCCTTTCCTATTTCTCTTAGAAATTTTCCCTGGTTGTTGATCGTCAACACCTGACATAATATTTATATTAAATTTCTAATTTATTCTTCAATTCTTTATAAACCACACCATTTGAAAATTCCACTTTGAATTCCAAAAATTTTTATGAATGCTAAAAAAATTCAAAAATAAACATTATGTTATTATCTTCTGTTTTTCTGATAGCTTTTCATGACTCTCTATAAAATTTTCCCGTAAACTTCTTCAAAATTTTGCTCTTTTAACCTTTCTTTCGGTCCACAAATGTTTAAAGAAATAGTGTAATTGAAGGAAGATTAAACGAAATTTGATAAGTATAATATTAACGTTTATATATAAGTATATATATAAATTTAGCAACCAAAATCTCTGCAGTTCAAACACGCAAAATGCATAAATCAGCTGCCTTGCTGCCTTACATGCAACAAGGTAGCCCTCCCCTTGCGACAGGTGGCGACACTTGTTACAGATTTTTTTTCTTCTAAATATTAAAGTACTTCTTTACCCTCATTTGATAAATACAGATATTACATCAAGATCTTGTTTATTATCACAATTGGGTAGATATATTCAAGTTATCAAAATATTAGAGTATAGTGTGTTTGTTACCTCCTCTAAAAAACATGTCAGCTGCTGAACCATGTCAATTGTGGGTCTTGGACTCGAATGATTGACCCATGGGCCCAACTGGTTGACTAGGTCAGGCCTTATGTGCATTGGTTTCGATTTTCTACGCTTTTGTCCATTTTGATTTTTGCTCCTTTTTGGTTTATTTCGAAGCTATTTGAATAAATTCTTTTCCAAATTTATTATTTCATATTTATTCATCTATTTTTGGTATTCTTAGACCAATTTTCATCATTGGGCTCCGGTTTATTTTAATATTTAAAACAAAATTAGGTATCTACACATGGCCTTAATTTAGGGCCACCGACTTAATTTTGACTACGACCCATGATCCATTAATTAAAATAATTAAATAACACAAAATCTTATTTATCTAGTTTACCATTTAACCTACTTTGAGATGGCTCAACTTAGATTTAATTTGGTCTGAATTTTTTGGATCAAGTTGAATGTTAACAATAATAAAAGGAAAACAACTTCTCAAAGAATCATCCGTAGAATTTATTCTTGAATTTTATTTGATACTTGTAATGAGATGGTTTGTATATATATCTATATATTAACAGGGTAAAATGTTTGCTTTAGTTTTAGGTCATATAATAATTTTTTTTCAAAATATTTAAAAGTACTTTATTATGTGATTGTTTAAATTTTTTTAAAAATATTTCAGTCTTCATCTTGAATCATATAAATGACTAAGATCAAAAGTAAAAAAAAAGTAGTTTAAAAATTATTTTAAAAGAGCTTTTTAATCATATAAACGATTAAAAATATCTATTAAAAAATTAAAACTAAAAAATAGGTTTTAAAAAAAATTAATTTGTGTAAAAAATATTTTTAATGTTATTTAATCAAACAATTTTAATTATTTTATCAAAATTTATTTAAAAAAACGAAACTTGTATAAGATATAAGAAACGAGGATTAGAAAGGCCTCCTCCTTTTTTTTTTAAAACCTTTTTTCTGGTCTTTTATTCTGGGGAGGTTAGCATCTATATATGGCCTATTTAGCCGGTCACATGAACTTTCTTTCATAAAGAAATGTAGGCAACGGAGAGAACTGAGGAAGAGAAAACAAGAGGCAGTGGAGGATCTGGGAGCAGCAGGGGACACGGAAGCACCCATCTCTTTTCTTGAAATGGTTGTTGTTGAATTTAAGAGAGGAAGTGAGACAATACAAAAAGAAGAATTGTATTGAATGGTGTGATATACTTACAAAGGGAGCTATCCTATTTATATAAGCTAATAGGAGAAGTAAAGCTATACACAACCAATGTGGGATTATCCTATTTATACAAGCTAATAGGAGAAGCAAAGCTATACACAACCAATGTGGGACTAAGTCCATATAATACATTAACATCCCCCCTCAAACTCAAGGCGGTAAGTGGGAGGTGAACTTGAGTTTGGAAACCAGAGAGTGAAAGCGTCCGGGTGGATGAGCCTTAGTGAAAATGTCAGCTGTCTGATCGGCTGAACTGACGGATTGTAGACGAACCGTATTCTGGAGAATGTGATCACGGATGAAGTGGATATCATTCTCGATGTGTTTTGTACGCTCGTGGAAGACATCATTGTGAGCGATCTGAATAGCACTCCTGTTGTCACAGTGTAGGATAGTGGCAGCAGGAGAAGAGATACCCATGTCAGCGAGTAGCCATCGAAGCCAGAGAAGTTCTTGAGTTGCATCAGCCATGGCACGATATTCAGCTTCAGTACTGGAGCGACCAACTACAGTTTGTTTCTTACTACGCCAGGAAATGAGAGAATTGCCCAAAAAGAAACAGTAACCAGTGGTTGAACGTCTGTCGGTGGGGTCTCCGGCCCAATCGGCATCAGAATAGGCTTGTAAAACAGGGACAGACTGTGCTGAGAAATGAAGCCCATGAAATAAAGTACCCTTGACGTACCTAAGAATGCGAAGAACAGCCGAGTAATGGGTGGTCCGAGGAGCGGACAAGAACCGACTGACCTGATGAACGGCATAGGCAATGTCAGGGCGAGTGACAGTAAGATATACAAGACTTCCAACCAGTTGACGATATAGAGTGGCATCCTGAAGAGGTGAACCATCGAGTGGGGTAAGTCTGACATTCGGTTCGAGAGGAGTAGTGGCAGTGGTTAAGTCAGTGATCCCAGCCTTGGAAAGGAGGTCCGAGCCATATTTGGCCTGAGAGAGAAAAAATCCATCAGAATTAGAGGAGACTTCGAGGCCAAGAAAATAGGTGAGCACGCCAAGATCTTTCATCTCGAATTGACCACTGAGAAACTTTTTGAGTTCAGAAATACCATGTAGATCATCTCCAGTAATAACCATATCATCCACGTATAGTAAAAGAATGATAATACCGTTGATAGTATGGCGGATAAACAGAGCTGAATCATGAGCACTCGGTGTGAACCCAAACTGATGAATGGTAGTGCTGAATTTGGCAAACCAGGCACGTGGAGCTTGTTTCAAACCATATAGGGCACGGCGAAGGTGACAAACTTTGTTTCGAGGGGCATCCAAGCCGGGAGGTGTATGCATATAGACTTCCTCAAGAAGATCCCCATTGAGAAATGCATTTTTGACATCCATTTGAAATAGAGTCCATCTTCGAATGGCGGCGACAGCAAGGAGTGTACGGACAGATGTAAGCCTCGCCACTGGAGCAAATGTCTCTTCATAGTCAATGCCATATTCCTGAGCAAATCCCTTGGCAACAAGTCGGGCTTTATATCGTTCAATAGAGCCATCAGAAAGTGTCTTGATCTTAAACACCCATTTGCACCCAATAGGAGTTTTTCCAGGGGGCAAATCAACAATATCCCAGGTATGAGTTTTAGCTAGGGCCTGAAGTTCTTCATCCATTGCTTTCTGCCAAAGTGGATTAGTACTAGCCTCCTTATAGGATTGAGGCTCATGCAGATGAAGTATAGTGGAAAAACAATGATAATCACAATGGTAGTCAGCAAGATGAGAAGGGGGATGAGTTACCCTGGTAGATCTGCGGGGGTGATCTGGAGGATGGCTCTCAGAGGGAGTTGGTGCAGACTCATCAGACATAGGAATATCCTCGGGCACGACCGATTGAGTTGGAGAGGTGAGGTCAGTTGAGGGTTCTGGAGCTGAAGCTGGGTCCGGAACGGAAAGGGTGATATCGGCTGGTGATTCGGAGGTGGATTCAACAGTACCTGAAACTGGATTCTCAGGAAATAACTTAATAGATGGATCAGTAAAGAATCTGGAGTTAGTGATGGTTGACATGTCAAATGACCGTAACGAAGAGAACATTTGATGTTCCCAAAAAATGACATGACGAGAGATACGAAGAGTTTTAGAAATAGGATCCCAGCACCGATACCCCTTATGTTCAATACCATATCCAATGAAACAACACAGATGAGCCCTTGGTTGTAATTTGTTGTGTTCATGTGGTTTGAGAAGAACAAAACAAGCGCAACCAAAGACTCTGAGGTTAGAGTAATCAGGAGATTTACCGAAAAGGCGCTCGAATGGAGACTGATTTTGGATTGTAGCGGAAGGGACACGATTGATTGTGTACACTGCGGTTAAGGCAGCATCACCCCAGAAACGTTCAGGACATGATGACGAAATGAGTAGAGCACGAACAGTGTCAAGAATATGTCTATGTTTGCGTTCGGCTCGTCCATTTTGTTGGGAGGTTCCAGGGCACGAGCGGTGGGGAAGCGTGCCATTTTTGTGAAGTAGGTTTAGAAAAACACGGTCTTTATATTCCATTGCATTATCTGAACGAAAAATTTTGATATTCCGAGAGAATTGAGTTTTAACCATTGAAGAAAAATCAGAATATATTTGAAAGAGTTCAGATCTGCTTTTCATAAGAAACAACCAAGTATAACGAGAATAGTCATCCACAAATATAACAAAATAACGAGCACCACCCATGGATGTATGAGGAGAAGGCCCCCAAACGTCAGAATGAACTAAATCAAAAGGTGCAAGGGAAACAGACTGACTCTCATTAAAAGGTAAAGCTGATTGTTTTGCAAGTTGACAATGAATACAATGAAAAGACTCATGCTGAAGTGATCCTAACTGACCACTAGAAATAAGAGAACGTAGAGGGCTGGATGAAGTGTGACCTAACCGAGAGTGCCACAATTCCACAGAAGAGTGTGCTGGGATGGATGCGGCTGATTGGTTTGGTGATGGTGATGATGGGACTTGGAGGTGAGTAAGCTCAAAGAGGCGTCCAACTTTACGGCCGGTTCCAAGGAGTTTTCCTGTCTGAGGGTCCTGCACACGACAACCAGTAGAAGAAAAATGCAAATCAAGTCCAAGATCACATAGTTGTCCAACAGATATAAGGTTAAGCGTAAGATTAGGAACCAAATATGTGTCAGGGAGAGACAGATGAGAACTGTCAACATGTCCAGTGTGGCTGACCAACATATTTGATCCATTGGCAGTGTGAATAGTAGGTGCATGCTCATCACGGGTTTTAAAGGAAAATATGGAGGCATCCGAAGTCATATGATTGCAACAAGCAGAATCAAAATACCATCGGGATGTACCTGGTGTAGCTGACATGGCTATATTGTTACCAGTTTTAGTTAGAGCCTCGGTAAGAATGGTGCATAAACCACTCCAATCAGGTGAAGAGCTGGATGAAGTTGGTGTAGCATCAGTGGCTACAGCAGCAGTATTCTTTGACTTGGAATGGAACCGATTGTATGAGCCTCGTGAGCGATATTGGTTCCCATTTGACTGATTTCCAGAAGGAAGTTTAGGGCAGTCTGCAAGATAGTGACCCGGTTCTCTGCAGACTTTACATAGGCGAGAAGGACATTTGAGCAATTCATGCCCTTGTGAATGACAATACTTGCAATATAAGAGCTTCTGGTATGAGTTTGTCTTGGCAGCTGGTGTGGCAAGAGCAACGGGTGCTACAAGGGCAACATCTGTATGAGATCCCTGTAATGTGGCGAGACGTGTTTCCTCACTGAGTAGATCAGAAAGAACGTCGTTTAAGGGAGGTATTGCGCCTCGGTGTAGGATTGAAGCTCTTACAGGTTCAAATTCCTCTCTCAAGCCCATCAGGAATTGCATAATGTGTGTCTCAGTTCGGTACTTTCTATGAACATCAGCGTCTTTTGTGCATTCCCAAGTTGGCTCAGTGAGAGCTAACTGGTTCCACACGGCAGTCATCTGAGATAGAAAGCTGTTGATAGTTTGTCCAGGTTCTTGGCGCATGCTATGAAGGATGGAAAGAAGACGATACCGATTTGAGATGTCTGCCCTGGTGTAGCGGTGTTGGAGAAGATCCCAAGCTTCTTTAGCTGTATGGAGTGTACCAAATTGAAGTTTGATTTCTGCGATAATAGTGGCACGAAACCATGTGAGAATCTGGTGATTTTTACCATCCCAGTCCTCTAGACGGTCAACATATTTGTCAGCATCTTCATCGTCCTTCTTCTTGGGTTCAGTGATATCTCCAGTCACGTAACGCCACAATTTATGTCCACGGAGGAAACCAGACATTTCTTGAGCCCACACAACATAATTAGATTCATCCAGAACAGTAGTAATAACCCGGGGTAAGTACGATTCAGCCATATGCACAAAGAGGAAGGTGAACCTCCAAGAAACCAGGTGATGTGGCGGTCAACTGATGATGTGGTGGTCAACGGGTGACAGGGCACTGACGTGTCAGTGAGGTGGCGTTGATGTGGCTTTTAGGGCTGACGTGATAGCAGCGTTTCTGAAACAGGAGCGGCAGCAGATGTGATGTCAACAAGTGACGTGGCACTGACGTGGCAGTGAGGTGGCGTTGATGTGGCCTTTAAGGCTGACGTGGCAGCAGCGTTTCCGAAACAAGAGCGGCAGCGGAGATGATGTCGATGAGACTCCGACTATAGTGATGACCCGACAGATATGAAAAGGATATACTAGAAGTTTTTCTGATGTGAAGGATCCACTAATAGTGGCAATCACAGAGCATACTCAACTCTTAATATACCAAGAATTTCTGATGTGAAGGATCCACTAATAGTGGCAATCACAGAGCATACTCAACTCTTAAAATACCGAGAACCATTATGGCTCTGATACCATGTTGAATTTAAGAGAGGAAGTGAGACAATACAAAAAGAAGAATTGTATTGAATGGTGTGATATACTTACAAAGGGAGCTATCCTATTTATATAAGCTAATAAGAGAAGTAAAGCTATACACAACCAATGTGGGATTATCCTATTTATACAAGCTAATAGGAGAAGCAAAGCTATACACAACCAATGTGGGACTAAGTCCATATAATACATTAACAGTTGTGAAACTCGAAACCAAGTTGTTAGTTCTCAGCGAATTGGTAAACCTGTATTCCTCTAAAGTCTACTCTCTTAAATCCGACGGGTTACTCACTTGCGCTTCTCTCAACAAAGCGCTCTTCAATTTCCCTCTTACGGGTATTTTCTACTTCTGTTCTTTTCTCTTTTTCTTTCTTTTCTTGATGAGAAAATGGGAGAAAAGTAAAGAAATTTGAAATTAAATTTATACGTTTCTTGTTTCTTTACTGTGTAGTTAATTTTCCTGGATTTTGAAATAAAGTAATGCAGAGATTGTAAGTAAGGCTCCAAGATGAAATTTTGCCACAAAATGTGGCTTTGGGAAGCGGGGATTCAGGAGGTTCAAATTTATACTACATCTCTTTCTTCGATCTGAAGCAGATAGATCAATTCATGGTGGGTTTCAGAAATTTCTGCATGTGTAAGGTATAATTCTTCTATTCTTTCTCTGCTTCATCTCTTTTAACGTGCTCTCTCTCTAACTCGTCTCTTTCTTGGAAAACAGGGGAGCGCCACATCTGCCAAGCCACTCCAGTAACCATGGGTCAGTCTTTCTCACATCACGTCACCAACCCCAATCTCTGTTAATTTCCCCATCAACGGTAATAATAACCCCTGTTTTTTTACAGCATATGAATACGTGTTATACGTGTATATATAAACATTATTATATTCTTGAGTCATGATGAATATTCAAGAGGTGTATTTTGTCTGCAAAATTCTTGGAGGTTAGATGAAATTCTTAAAGGGTTTAAATTTGTATTACTGTTTTTTACAGCATATGAATACATGTTATACGTGTATATATAAACATTATTATATTCTTGAGTCATGATGAATATTCAAGAGGTATTTTGTCTGCAAAATTCTTGGAGGCTAGATGAAATTCTTAAAGGGTTTAAATTTGTATTATTTGGGTATTTCTTCCAATATTATTTTCATATATTCATAACACATACATAAATATTGAGTGCTTATTTTCAGGTATGTGTTATTAAATAGATGATATGGAGCTGGACTCTCTTGGCTAGTAACAAACCTGTTGAGTCGAAAATTTTGTTGGTCATATCATCTTTGAATTTAATTTATATGGAATAAGAAGTATAGGAAAAAAAAAAGTTTAATATAAATGATTAATTTTTTAATCTAATTTACTTGTTGGCATTCTTTCCATAAGTTGATTTAATTGTAGAGCTAATTTACTTGTTAATTTCATTGCATAGTTATTTTAGTCATAAATCCTATACTTGTTGATCTTGTTTGGATTCAAATTTTTATGGATGTTATCTTTGCATAAAATCCTTTCTTGAATGGTGGTTTGGTTAAAAAGTTTGTTTAGATTTGAAATTGATAGTGGGATTTGAAATGGTCGGTTAATCGGTTTTAACCGTTTAATGAACACCCTAATTGTGGGCTCCTAAGGAGAATAAGAAGGCTTACTCGTTGATTCCACTCTCTATTTTTTGGATGGTGTGAAATGAGAGGAATCGTAGAGCTTTCGATGGTATAGAGAGGATTATTGAAGCTATTAGAAATAGTTAGCTCAACATCCTTAATTTTTGGTTTAAAAGGATTTTTTTTTTTGTAAATAAATTCGGCCTCCTAGATTTTATGGAACTCTTTTTCTTGTAAATAGCCTTTGGCTTGAAGTTGCACCCTCTTGGTGTTTTTTTAATACAATTTTACTTATCAAAATAAAAAAGAATTAGCAAAGCACCTAGTTTTCCATTTTTTGTGAATCATGTTTGTGTTTATCGTATATCATAATAAATTGTTTCTTAATTTGCAGAGATTTTATGAGCATGGAGGTGAGGTGCAAGTAGCACAAGAGGCCCCTTTAAAACCATCAATGGACATATTTGCTGTTGGGTGAGCATTTTCAGTTATCAGATTCTTTATTATCTTGGAGCTATGTTTTAAATTTTAGAACATTGATGTCAAAAGATTTTTATAATATCAGAGAAAGTGTCATCAAATTCTTTCTTCTTGTTGAAGCTTGTATTTGCACTGTTACATGATGTAATAGTTTCATGTTAATGCATTAGGTGTGTAATAGCGGAGCTTTTCCTTGAGGGTCAGCCACCGTTTGAACTCTCTCAGCTTCTTGCTTATCGCAGAGGGCAATATGATCCTAGGCAACATCTTGAAAAGGTACCCTCTTCTCTATTTCTCCCTCATTTCTGTTTCATACTTTCTTCTCTTCATCCTTTCCAATTATTACTCTATAGTTTCTTTTCATTCAAAATCTTCAGCCTCTTTTAATTCATGCTTGATTCAGTCATTTTAGTTCTATCTCAAATTGATCTATACGTATCTACTTGGGCATCCTGTGTTATCTATGGCAATGATGTATTTAATTATATGTTATCATGTTGCAGTTTTAGACTCAAAACTTCTTTAAGCCCTACTTATAGTCTTAAACTGCCTTTAACTTACGACGTGCTAATGATTTTGTAGGTACTTCTTTAATTATGAATATTTCCAAGTTCCATGTTAGATTTCTCTTGCTTTTTATTGTCCACTTCGGTTCGTTCTCATTGATCTTTTGTCAATTCATTTGTCTCATTGGTGAAGATCCTAGATCTTGGAATCTGCAAGATGATACTTCATATGATTCAGTTGGAACCGGAGTCACGCCTTTTTACTGAGAGCTACCTGCAGAATTATGTGGAAGTTGTTTTCCCGAGCTACTTCTCACCGTTTTTGCATAATTTATACTGCTGCTGGAATCCCATACATTCTGATATGAGGGTAAATAACTTTGTAACATTATATGTAAACTCTAGTACTTCTTGCAACTCTCTTATACCTTTGTGCTCTGTATTTTCTTTTCGTAGGTTGCCATGTGCCAGTGTATTTTTCATGATATACTTAAGCAGATGATGGGCAGTAGGTTAAGTGAGGAGACAGGTAGTGGTCTGGGCATGCCTTCAAATGCTATGAGTGATAAACAATCACAAGAAATAGTTTCAAACCACAATTTCAACTTGACTAAGGACTTGCTAAGAAGGAGAGAACACATGGAAAAAGTTTCAGTTCGGAAGCGGTTCAGACTTCTTGGTGAGATCAGTACACTGCTTGGTGATGTCAAACAAAGCAATCGATTTGTTGGTGCGAAGCCAATGCAAGAGGATGTGTCCGATTCTGCAGTTACCCAGGATTTTAAACAGTGTAGCATGGAGTCTCCTGGTGAGCTTCTACAGACTATTTCTGATGCATTTAGGAAAAGTGACCATCCTTTTCTAAAGAAGATTACAAGGGACGATTTGAGTACATTAATGTCTGAGTATGATAGCCAGTCAGACACCTTTGGCATGCCATTTCAACCATTACCTGAAGTTAATATGAGATGTGAAGGAATGTTTCTGATTGCGAGGTTGTTCAGGAACTTGTAATGGGACCAAAGCAAACTCCAAATATCAGGAGAGCCTCCTTCAGGACATTGGCAACCTATACTGCTTCTTTGGCCAGAGACAGAATAATGACTTTCTTTTACTTATCCTCCCTGCTTTCTTAAATGATCGAGATGAACATCTAAGTTATGTATTCTTTGTGAAAATCGTGTATGTCTGCTTCTTTGTGGGCCAAAGAAGCGTGGAGGAATATCTTTTGCCTTACATTGAGCAGGCTTTAAGTGATGTGACAGAGGCTGTCATGGTCAATGCATTGGATTGTTTGGCCATTCTGTGCAAAAGTGGTTTCTTACGGAAGAGGATACTCCTTGAAATGATAGAGCATGCATTTCCATTATTATGTTATCCAAGTCAATGGGTAAGAATGTCAGCCATCACTTTTATTGCAGCTAGCAGTGAGAGCTTAGGTGCATTCGATTCTTATGTTTTCCTTGCCCCAGTTATACCTTCTTTCCTCCGCAGACATGCTGCATCTCTAGCTTTTGAGAAGGCTCTACTTTCATGTTTAAAATCTCCAGTCTCAAGACAGGTCTTTTATGACGTCTTAGAAAATGCTAGGAGTTCAGACATGTTAGAGAGACAGAGAAAGATATGGTACAATTCATTCGCACAATCAAAACAATGGGAAACTGTGGATTTACCTAAGAGGGGGGCAGGGGAATTAAACTCAAAGAAGAGCTGGCCTGACAAGCAACAAAGTTCTGAAGATCAAAGACCCGCTGGCAATACATTGCAACAGAAAGATCTAATTGAATGTGGCAATGGTGAAGGAAGTTGAGAGCTATGGGAAGCCTTATGAGCAAAGCTTCTAGCACAGTTGACCTTCGTGATCCCCTATGTTCAGAAAAGCTACAATTCTTGGGCTCTATGTCTCCACAGGTTAATGGTGTAAATAGCTTCATATGTGATAAATCAACAGAAGGCATACCTCTGTACTCGTTTAGCATGGACAAGCGTGCAGTAGGAATACCTCCTGTGGCTTCTGAGTCTTCATTGCAAGTGAACTCCCTAGGAATTGGTTCATTATCCACGCCTTGGATGGATCCGTTAAATAGATAGTTAGCTCGGGTCCTGTGCCTAAGTTGGTTCCGGCTCATTCAGCATCAGTAGTGGTTCTGAACAATTCTATAGAGTGGTACATGAACCTGAAGGCAGGGAAAGTGATCAAACAGCCTATGTTCATAGTAAATTTCAAGATTTGGGATTATCTGGCACAATAAAAGGAAGTCCCGCAAATGCAGAAGATGCCTCTGCTCCAATGGATCTTACAGGACTTCCATCTTTTGCAGGGACATCGACAGTTCCAGATTCAGGTTGGAGGCCTCATGGGGTGTTAGTTGCACATCTCCAAGAGCACCATTCTGCTGTCAATGATGTTGCAATTTCAAATGATCATAGCTTTTTTGTGACTGCATCTGATGATTCCACGGTAAAGGTGTGGGATTCAAGAAAGTTGGAAACAGAAATCTCATTTAGATCTAGGCTAACTTATCACCTGAGGGAAGCCATGCAGTCTGCACCACGGTGCTCCCTAATTCTGCTCAAGTTGTTGTTGGAGCGTGTGATGGCATGATACATATGTTTTCTGTTGATTATATGTCCAAAGGTACGGGTAATGTTGTTGAGAAGTATTCAGGTATTGCTGATATTAAAAAGGAGGATCTCAAAGAAGGCGCAATACTTACCCTCTTGAACTACACTTCTGATAGTTGTTATAGTTAGATGGTTATGTACAGCACCCAAAACTGTGGGATCCATCTCTGGGATATGAGATCAAATTCAAATGCATGGACATTAAAAGCAATCCCCGAAGAAGGCTAAGTGTCTTCTTTGGTGACAAGCCCTTGTGGGAGTTGGTTCGTGTCAGGGTCTTCTAGGGGTGTGCTTACTCTTTGGGATCTGAGGTTCCTTATACCTGTAAACTTATGACAGTATTCTCTTGTATGCCCAATAGAGAAGATGTGTCTTTTTGTTCCTCCTTTAAGTGTCTCTGTATCTGCTACTGCAGGGCCTCTTATTTATGTCGCTGCTGGTTGCAATGAAGTTTCACTTTGGAATGCAGAGAATGGAAACTGCCATCAGGTGATTCCAATTGCTTTCTATATTATTCATATGAGATGGCATTAGATAATCCTGTTTAGGTGATAAATTAATAAGATGACTAACTTTTGAGCCTATCCAAAAAAGAAAAAACAGAATGAACATATCAAAATTTTATTAAGTAATGACACCATTGCTTTTGTTGGAGAGCAAAGTGGGAATGGTAGAGGAGTAAGTGTCAACAGCAACTAAACTGTGACAGACAGAAAATGCTCTCTCTTTAAGGTGGGGCTTTGAACAGTAAACCGTCCGTGTTTTCTTCAAATGGATTTAAGTTGTAGGATAAGATTGTTGCTGTTAATAAATTGAAATTTTCATACTCTAGTATTTCCCAAACCTTCGTCTTTCATTTGGATTAGACACCATCATAGTTTCTTCGATAACTAGTATGAAGTAAATTATGGGTAATAAAATGGCTGGTTGAAGAAAGTGAATTAAAAAGAATGATGTGGGGTGTCACCCTGTCTAACTATACAAAGATATTGTATAGTGTAAGAGATCAAGTTTTGAAAAACTAGAAGGGTGACTGTCCTTGAAGTGATAAGTTTAAGTGGTTTGTTGGATGATATTAATTCATTTTAATAATTTGACTAAGCTGGATACTGGGATGAAGTCTGGGTTCTCTATATTCTTATAATCTTGTTACTGCTTTGATTACTCTCTACCAATTACTCTGAATTGATTAGATATATGAATTGGATTGGGTTTTGTTTGATTTACAGGTTTTAATTGATTGGTTAAAAAATTTGGGAACTGTCCTAAAAATAAGAGAAACTCTACTATATTTTCTATAGATTTTTCTCTTAATAAAGTATATGGATTTTAGAAAGGGGATTTATCTTTCCTTAATAAAAATAAAATGTTTCAGGATATTCTTCAAAGAAATATTTGAAAAGCTTATTAATTCTCGAAAGGTTTCCTGTCCATTCTTATGTCAACTTCAATATACAATATGAAACCATCACTGTTATTTAGAATATTATTTTGGTTGGATGCTTAACTTTAACAAGTTAGTTCATCGTAGATGTTTCCAACTTTTGCATATATGAGCTTTATGTCAACTAATGTATGAGGATTTCTTGTTGTGAATGCAGCCAAATATGGTACATGCCATGTTCTTTTCCTGGCTGACTTTTCACCAAGTACGAGGACAACAGAGCTAGAGAAGCTTTATAAGGACTTCAAAGATCGCGGAGTTGTCATTCTCTGGGTCAATGATACAACAGCCCTTGCAAGCCCTTGCAGTAGTTCGATCACCTTCAATTGGTAATGTTATTTTTAACTCACATTTTCTTCCATCTGATGTTGAATTCTATAAGAACAATTAAATATTGGATTGGTTCCCTACTTTCTATACCAAATTGAATTATCTGATGTGTTGTTAATGATTTGTCACCCTTAGAAGTTTAATCATGCTGCTCTTTTCATGGCCATATTATATTGATAAATTGCTAATCTTTGCCTAAGTAGATAAGAAACCTAGGGGTATTTGTTCATCCTAATCCACTGTTCGCTTAAGTAGATAAATCTGGTATATGTTTGGAAGAAAAATTGGAAACATATGTTTTTTTTTAAAGTGAAGAAATAGAAATAGATGTTATGACAAAACATGTGATAATGCTTGACCATTTTAATATCTTGATTCAATTGTAAAATACACACGTGGGTATCTAGGGAGTAGTCGCTTCAAAGCGAATTCTCCCTATCATGATAAAACATATGTTTTTTTTTTAAAGTGAAGAAATAGAAATAGATGTTATGACAAAACATGTGATAATGCTTGACCATTTTAATATCTTGATTCAGTTGTAAAATACACACGTGGGTATCTAGGGAGTAGTCGCTTCAAAGCGAATTCTCCCTATCATGATAATTCTGACACTGAAGATGCAGAAGATCAAGATCAGTCCCCTAATTCAGAAAGAAATACAGAACCATACATTGTAAACTATGCATTTTGCTTGAGGGCGTGTCAGGGGGCCAGTGTGCTATCCTTCCCCGGTTTGGGCTTGTAGGACCAGATCCAAAGTGAGCCCGGTCTTAGAGGATTCTGAGTAATAAAAAAAAATCACTGCATGCATTTGTTAATTAGTTTTAAATTGCAAAGGTAGGTAAATTGGAGTAACTTTAAAAATTCTAGGCAAACCTAACATTTGATTTATCAACAATTTGAGAACCTATAATGTTAGTTTAGAGTTTAGAAAACTGCTGGTTTTGGTTATCTCCCTCGAGCATATAATGTCATGATTTGTTAATTAGACATTGATTTATTGGCGAGACAGCCTAGCATATGTTTTAACAAAATTCGATTCATCTGTATAAGATACAACTGCTATTTTTTTACATCTCGATTGAGAGAGAATTACTGCATACACTGCTAGAAACTTATGAGAAATTTGTAGTCAAACATTGAAATACTTGAGATTATAGTACAGTAGATAAATTAAGTTCCCCATCTTTGTGATGATTTTTATATTAAATATAGTTTTCTTTCTTTCAGAGAATGAAAACTGCCATCAGGTGATGCCAATTGCTTTCTGTATTATTCATATGATATGGCATTAGATAATCCTGTTTAGGTGATAAATTAGTAAGATGACTAAATTTTGACCCCAACCCAAAAAGGAAAAACAGAACGAACATATCAAAATTTTATCTAGTAATGACACCATTGCTTTTGTTGGAGAGCAAAGTGGGAATGGTAGAGGAGTAAGTGTCAACAGCAACTAAACTGTGACAGGCAGAAAATGCTCTCTTTAAGGTGGGGCGGTGGGGCTTTGAACAATCAATCATCCATATTTTCTTCAAATGGATTTCAGTTGTAGGATAAGATTGTTGCTGTTAATAAATTGAAATTTTCATACTCTAGTATTTCCCAAACCTTCATCTTTCACCTGGATTAGACACCATCATAGTTTCTTTGATAACTAATCTGAAGTAAGTTATGGGTAATAAAATGGCTAGTTGAAGAAAGTGAATTAAAGAGAATGATGTGGGGTGTGTCACCCTGTCTAACTATACAAAGATATTGTATAGTGTAAGAGATTAAGTTTTGAAAAACTAGAAAGGCAACTGTCCTTGAAGTGATAAGTTTTAAGTGGTTTGTTCAATGATATTAATTCATTTTCATAATTTGACTAAGCTGAATATTGGGGTAAGGTCTGGATTCTCTATATTCTTATAATCTTGTTACTATTCTGATTACTCTCTACCAAGTAAAGTTCTTCTCTACTCTGAATACTCTCCTCCAAGTTATGTTCTCCTCCTCTTCTCCATTATAATCCCATGAATTCATGATTTATCTTCTGTTTCTAGGTATTGAGGGTAGCTACGTTATGTTCTCATGAAGGCATGATTTAACTTCTGTTGCCAGGTATTGAGGGTAGCAAACTATGAAAAAGATGCTGGAATGTTTGATTTGCCATGAGCTTAGCAATGCCATCCAGTAAGCCAAATTCTAAGTCAGATCTGAGGTGGAATGTGAATACTAAGTACAGAGTTGATGAGCTGAATTAACTTCCTCCCTGTCTTCCTGGTATCCATTCATTACTTCCTTTACCTGGTGGTGATCTGTTAACTGGGATTACTGACTTGAAGATATGTCGATGGGACCATTGCAGGTTCTAATTCAACATCAAATTTTGTATGCCTGGTTATCTTATGACAGTTTGTGGTTTTAGTAATACTGGTTCTTCATGTTGCAGTCCTGAAAGAAGTTACTGTTTCTGTGGGCCCAATTTGAAGGGAGTTGGAAATGATGACTTCTATGAAACAAGATCTAGTTTTGAGGTGCAAGTTGTGCAGGTATGAAAATAATTTAGAGAGTTTTACATCTAGACTTTCTGATTTAAAATTGATCATTACTGTTAAAGGTGAAAGCATAAAGCAAGGCATAAGCCTCAAACCATTGAGGCATAACTCGGGCCTCTGGCCTAGTGGTTACCTTCGGGTTCTCCTTATAGGAGACCGGGGTTCAATCCCCCTCTTTGCCAATGTAACCAAAAGAAATAATTTGAAAAAATAAAATTATTGATAAAGAAATAGTAGAAATTGGTATTCATTTATAAAATAAGTAAAGATCCATAAATAGTACTTATCAAAAACAAAAGATCTGTAAATAACAACTAAAATTCATTAAAAAAATTCTCTAGTACTTGGGAATTGGGATGAGATGCATGCTTGTCATGGGCTGCAAGCTTAAGTCGCTAACCGTGCGGCCTTAGGCCCGAAAATACCTCATTGGAATGCCTAATTCAGCCTTCCTCTTAGCTACTCAAGAGAACCGCCCTTGAAGCTAGACCCGCTCAAAGAAAATAAGCCAACACAAGAGAATATGAGACAAAGCTAGAGAGCTTGCTATTGCTTGAATGATTTACAAGTGAGGGGGAGACCCTTTTATATAGGGAGAGCTCCCTTACATCCATGGCTAACATCTTGCCAAGTGTCACAATCCTACGGTACTATAAATGTAGTACGAAAGTACAAGGTACTACCTCGTAGTGCATGTGCTCTACAATGCTGTACATTATAATCAAGAAGTGTACTAGGAAACCTCGAACACGCGGGTCGTGACATTTTCCCCCACTCAATCTGGTGACGCCCTCGTCACACTCTCGGCATGAAACTGGTCGATCTTTGTTTGAAATTGCCACAAGGCCTCGACTAGTTCCTAACTTGTGTCACTATCAAGTTGTCACTTTCATTGTATCAAGTACTGATGCCTCGGCTCGGCTTGTAATTCTTCTGTCTCAAAACTCGGTTGGCCAGTATACTCTCAATATCTTGGGTCATAAGAGACCCTAACTCCTATAGAGGCTCGCTGTGACTCACCTCGGTCCGGATCATTTTGGTCTTCATGGAATGGTTTCAACATGCTCACATGGAAGACCATGTGCACTTTGAGCTTGGATGGTAGCTCAAGTTTGTAGGCCACATTGCCTACCCTCCTAAGAACTCTGAAAGGCCCCTCATATCTGCGTACCAATGCCTTATGGATCCCCTTGGTGTGAAGTGCCGAATGTAGCTTCACAAGCACAAAATCCCCCACTTGGTACTGCACATCCCGTCTCTTACGATCAACCCACTTCTTGGAATGCTTGGATGCCTTGGCTGGTGGTTGGGCAGTAGATACCAACTCAATTTTATGATCCACCTCTCTTAGGTGGGAGTTTCTTGGGTAACTCTGGGGGCATCACATCAACAAAAGACTCTAAAAGCTCAAGTACTTCAAGAGGAGTCTCTTCCTTGGACGGTGGCCAAGTATGTGACTTCATCCCTTCTCACCCCCTTGGCTAGTTGGATTGTCGATAAAACCCGGTTAGCTTGGCCAAAGTCTCGTCTTACCGGTACGAGGCATTGGCACCGAGAATCAAGATGCACATACAGTTAGCAAATGACACTAGCAAAGCATTAATCCGATCAAGGAAATCTAACCCAATTACAAAGTCATAATCATCAAGTGGGATTACCTCAAGAGATTCCTTGCCTTTCCAATCTTCTAGTTGTAGCTTGTGCTACACCCATTGTCGGAACTTCTTTGGAATTGACTGTCTTGATCCACCTTTTGCCTTTCTCCACCTTAAGGCTTAATCTTTCGGACATTTCCTCGGACACAAAGAGATCGGAAGCCCCAGTGTCTACAACAGCACTAACTTTGGTGCCAGCCACCATGATGTCTGTAAACATGAACCCCTTTCACTTGTCAAACCTTTTGGCTTTGATCGAGTTAAGCATGATAGAGCCAAGCCGTAACGACCCATCCCGGGTTAGGCACCCCAGAAACGGTGTCATCACATTTTGAGAATCCCAGCACGACACAACATGCCCCAAGAAAGATATCTCACTCAACCAAAACTCACATTTAGAGAACTTCGCATATAATTTCTCTCCTCAGAATCTCCAACACTATCTCCAAATATTGCATATACTCCTCTTCATTCTTGGAATATACCAAAATATCATCAATAAACACAATTACAAATCTATCCAAGAATGGTTTAAACACCCGATTCATAAGGTCCATAAATGTTGCAGGAGCATTGGTCAACTCAAAAGGCATCACTAAGAACTCATAATGGCCATATCGTGTCCTAAAAGCAGTTTTAGACACGTCTCTCTCCTTTATCCTCAATTGATGATAACCTGACCTCAGGTCTATCTTAGAAAACATTCTAGCTCCCTGTAACTGTTCGAATAAATCATCTATCCTGGGCAAAGGATATTTATTCTTGATGGTGATCTTATTCAACTGTCTATAATCAACACATAACCTCAATGTCCCATCCTTCTTCTTGACAAATAACACAGGGGCTCTCCAGAGTGACGTACTAGGTCGGATAAACTGTTTATTTAGCAACTCCTGAAGCTAAACTTTCAACTCTCTCAATTCAGCTGGTGCCATTCTATAGGGAGCTATGGATATGGGTGTTGATCCTGGAATCATTTCAATAGAAAATTCAATCTCCCTGTTGGGAGACAACCCAGTCAACTCTTCAGGGAATACATCAGAAAAATCTTTTACTACCAAAATATCTTCTAACTTCTCTCCAAAATCGTGGGGTCCACTGGTATTACTATGAACTACAGAAACAACAGATCCTGCTTGCCTCTGACTCTGCCCTACAGTTCCTTGTGATGATTATGACTGTACAATTCATTATCATCTCGGAAAGGCTAATGTAGTAGCTGACGCATTGAGTAGAAAGGCTACCGGGAGATTAGCTGTTATTGGGAGTCATAACACTAGCCTGATAATAGAATGAAGAAAGAATGAGGAAGAATTTCCTCTAACTCTTTTCTTGATTTTTAAGTGAGGAAATTTCGGGGACGAAATTTTTGTAAGGAGGGTAAGAAGTTAGAAGATATTTTGGTAGTAAAAGATTTTTCTGATGTATTCCCTGAAGAGTTGATTGGGTTGCCTCCCAATAGGGAGATTGAATTTTCTATTGAAGTGATTCTAGGATCAACACCCATATCCATAGCACCCTATAGAATGGCGCCAGCTGAATTGAGAGAATTGAAAGTTCAGCTTCAGGAGTTGCTAGATAAACAGTTTATCCAACCTAGTACGTCACCCTGGGGAGCTCCTGTGTTATTTGTCAAGAAGAAGGATGGGACATTGAGGTTATATGTTGATTATAGACAGTTGAATAAGATCACCATCAAGAATAAATATCCTTTGCCAAGGATAGATGATTTATTCGAACAGTTACAGGGAGCTAGAGTGTTTTCTAAGATAGACCTGAGGTCGGGTTATCATCAATTGAGGATAAAGGAGAGAGACGTGTCTAAAAACTGCTTTTAGGGCACGATATGGCCATTATGAGTTCTTAGTGATGCCTTTTGGGTTAACCAATGCTCCTGCAGTATTTATGGACCTTATGAATCGGGTGTTTAAACCGTTCTTGGATAGATTTGTAATTGTGTTTATTGATGATATTTTGGTATATTCCAAGAATAAAGAGGACCATATGCGACATTTGGAGATTCTGAGGAGAGAGAAATTATATGCGAAGTTCTCTAAATGTGAGTTTTGGTTGAGTGAGATATCTTTCTTGGGGCATGTTGTGTCGTGCTGGGATTCTCAAAATGTGATGACACCATTTCGGAGGTGGCCAACTCGGGATGGGTTTTTACACAAGCTTGAGGGTATCTCTCTCTGTTTCCCCCTTTTCCCTAGCAATGGCAGAGAGTTTGGTTCTTTTCGGGCAATCTCGCACCCGATGAGGACCCTCACACAAGAAGCATGCTAATGGGTCCTTCTTTTTGCCCCCTTCCTTAGCGGACTTCTACTTGTGAATGGGCGGTTTTCCTGGACCACCCTTCTGATACTTGTCTTTGTCTCCCCCACCGTTGCCCTGGTTTTTGGAGGAGTCAAATTTCTCGTTTCTTGAACTCCACCAAAGATTTCGCCACGGACATGGCTCGGGTGAGGTCTTGGACACCCCTTCTTTGCAACTCTTGCTTGGCCTATGGTTTGAGGCCATCCATGAAGGAGAAGAGAGCCTCCCTCTCTCCAAGATCAGAAATTTGGAGCATGAGTTCCGAAAACTCTCGCACATACTCCCTACTTCCCCACACTGGGTGAGCCTACGTAGTGTAGCTTGTGCCTCATCTTTCGCATACTCCAAATAGAACTGTTGGCGGAATTCCCTCTAGAATACTTCCCACGTAACAATGGCAGCACCCGCACACCTACGTTGCCACCATAATAAAGCAATATCAACAAGATACATAGAGGCTATGTTTACCTTGGTTACGTCCTCCATCATGTTCATCACTCGAAAATATTGCTCCATCCCCCAAAGAAAGCTGTCCACATCCTTTGCAGCTCGGATGCCCTTTAACTCCTTTAGCTTAGGCACATCCACCCTATGATTGGGTGTCATAGCAAGAATACCACCTCCGAAGGCTGCTTTGCAAGCTGAGAGCTCCCGCTTGAGCTCTTCCATCTCTTCCTGCATAGACACCACCACGACCTCAAGGGTGTTGTTCTTTTGCGTGAGCACGTCTACGGCCTAGTTAAGGGCACCTTGCATTGCTCCTTGGAGATCCTCCCTCATGGAGTTTAGCTCCTCGATGCTACCATCGGTATCCTTGGAACTTGTCCCGTATTTCCCCCACGGCTAACTCCACCTTAGCCAAGTGAGCATCTATGCTTGACATCACCTCCCTTGAACTAGCCTTCTTGGCTGCCCTCCCTCGGGTCTCATAACCGTCATGAGCTGGGTTGTTAGCATCGGAAGCGGTCACCATCTCTTCTCAAAAGTCTTGATGAACCGGGCTCTGATACCACTATAACGACCCGACCTCCCACTTGGCATAATATTGTCTGCTTTGGCATCCCGTGCCTCACGGTTTTAAAACGCGTTATGCAAGTTGAGGTGGCTATCACTTATACATAGCACAACAACATCCTCTCTAGCCGATGTGGGATACCTAGACATCACAATCTCCCCTCTCCTCGGGGCACAGCGTCCTCGCTGTGTGGTCCCACACCAAGCAACCCGCCAGGCAAACCCTCCAGTCGAGCTTTCGAGAGTCGGCTCTGATACCACTTGTCACAGATTGGGTAGAGAAGTCATTGAGATACTCTAAATGTAATTAGTTATCTTCTGACATGGAAACATAATGGTGATGTTGATGCCATCACTTTAATTATGATTTTTACTCCATTAATAATAAACAAAACAACTCCTATTACATGCTTTTCAAAAGTAAGAAAAAAAATTCCCTTTAACTGTACGCCTCTCCCATAAGGTTGTAAAATTCCCATGCTTTTTAGAAAGACGTATGCCCACAAAATTTAGGCGTACACCTTTGGGTTCCTTTCTTTAACTTTTAATGCCTTGACGCTCCCTACTAGGTGCGCCATGGAAACGCCATAACTTCTGCTAAAAGATAATAATTTTCTAGATTTTGTGGATTTTACTATCATGTAGATAGACATTGTACATGGGTGGACCCCTTTGGTACTTTTTTTAATACATTTTTTACTTATAAAAGAACATTAGTTTTGATTTATTTTTATAAAAAGTGGAATATTGTGGTAGAATTAACTATTTGAGGGAAAACTTGCCCAATTGTTAGATCTTTTAAGTGAAAACGGAGTTTCAGAGTGTAGTATTGTTAGGAAGGCACCGGTGTTAAAAAAAGAAAACATAATAGGAATCAAGAAAGAAGAATAGAAATGAATGGGATTGGAAAAAAAAAAAAAAGAATGGAGAAATAAAATATGTTGAAGTATGAAGAATTGCCACTTTTCGAGCACGTGGATAGCTCCTACTCATTTCAGAAGAAATGCCTTGAATTCTCATTCAATGATCTTTTTAGAAAGGATTACAACTATTTATACACAGATGCATATATTGGTCTGTTTACAGTCCTATAACTAACTATTACAGAATATTAACTCTAACTACTGTTGAGTTGTCTACATTGAAGAGCCTTGATCCTGGCACTCCTCCTGAATGTTGGTGCTCCTCCTGGACCAATGGGCATGTCATCTGAGCTGTGTTCCTCAACGTGCACCTGATCAGTGTTGTGCCCACCAGTGTGCACTGGTCCAGGGTCTATATAATGTGTACTGTCCCTTCTAGTGTGCATTGGGTCTGGTTGGTGTTCACTTGTGTTCACTGGTGTATCATTCCCACCCTTGGAAAACAACCTTGTCCTCAAGGTTTAAGTCAGGGTATGTCTTGAGTAATGCACCCAAATTCTCCATGAAGTTTCTTGTGGCTGTTGTCCCTCCCACTGGACCAGTGCTTGAGAAATAAGCTGGCCTCTGAGATAGGAGGATATGATAGCTTTGGGGGTAATTAGAGGTTGATTGTTGATGTTGCTTTGTGGTAGAGGATGGACTGTGAGTTTTGGGGAAGGGCCAGTATGTGGTCTTAATTTGGAAATGTGAAAGAGTGTTTTTTGTTGTCTTGTGGGAGTTGGAGCTTGTAAGCTACCTTGCCAATCTTCCGGGTGACTCTGAAGGGACCAAAGTACCTCTGCCTTAATTTGTTATTAGCCCTATATGCCACAAATGTCTATCTATAGGGTTGGAGCTTGACCAAGACCCAAGCATCAACTGCAAAAGACCAGTCTCTTCTCTGTTTATATGCATGTGCTTTCATTCTTGCTTCGGCTTGGAGGAGGTTGCTTTTTAGTTGGTGCAGTAACTATAGAGAAGTGATGTTCTTCTGCCTCAATATTAGTAGACTACTGGAGATAGTCAGGAGGAAGCTTGCCATACATAGCTTGAAAAGGGGTCATGCTTGTAGCTGAATGATGGCTAGTGTTGTACCAAAATTTTGCCCAAGGAAGGTAGGTATGCCGGAGCTTAGACTGACTGCTGAGTGGTGCCACTGAGGTTGAATAAATGTTGCCAGAAATTGCTGAGGAAGATACTGTCTCTGTCAGAAACAATGGATTTAGGAAACCCATGATGCTTGATCACTATATTGAGGAAGAGCTGTGCCACTGAACTTGCTGTGTGAGAAGTAGGGAGTACTGCAAAATGGGCTGCTTTGGATAGTCTATCCACCACCACCAAGATTACTGTGTACCCTTTAGACACAGGTAGCCCTGTTACGAAATCCATAGATACCTCTTCCCTTATTTGATCCGGAATAGGGAGCGGTTGAAGAAGGCCTACAATCTTTTTAGTAGATTATTTAGTGGTCTGGCAGACTAGGCAGGTTTGAATAAATGCCTGGATATCCTTCCTCATGTTAGGCTAGAAAAAATTAGAATTGAGCCCAAGGAAAGTCCCGAGGACACCAGAATGGCCACCCAAAAGAGTAGAATGGAATTCTTGGATGAGTGAATTCTTCATATTGAAGCTGGAGCTGAGCCTTAGTTTGCCTTGATAGTAGAGTAATCCATCGTTGCTGTGATTGATCTGCCTGCAAGATTTTATGGATACTTATCAGATCAACTCAGGGTCACTAGCATTTTCATTTTGCAAGTCTGTAATTAGTGACAGAGATATATGTGAGAGAGCCATTAGTTGAGTCACCTGGTTCAGCAGATTTTTTAAGCTCCTGCAGTCTGTTTTGATAATGAATCTCCTGTCCAATAGGTATTGCCTCCATTCCATCACAGCTTCAGTGATGGTATGCAACTCCTTGACATAGGTAGATGAGGCTCTCATTCTAGCTCCCATCTTTTTGCTGAAAAAAGCCAATGGATGGCCAGCTTGAGTCAAAACAGCTCCAATGCCCACATTAGAAGCATCTGTCTCCACTTCAAATTGCTTAGTGAAGTGAGGTATTACCAAGACAGGACCTGAGTCATAGCTTATTTCAAGGTGTTAAAGGCCTGTAGTGCTTCAGGGCTCCAAGTGAGAGCATCCTTCTTTAGAAGATTAGTGAGAGGGGCAACAATGGTGGCATAATGTTGGATAAATTGTGTAGTATCCAGTAAGTCCCACAAAGCCTCTCAGTTGTTTGAGAGTTGTGGGAACAGGCCACTAAAGCATTGCTTGCACTTTAGTGTTATCAGGTTAAACACCTTGAGAGGATACAACATGGCCCAAGTACGCAATAGACTCTTTGCAGAAGTCACATTTCTTCTTGTTAGCAAAGAGTTGACTGGTGGTGAGGCATTTAAGGACTAGTTGTAAGTGATGGTGATGGTCTTCTAAGGATGTACTGTAGATGAGTATGTCATCAAAGGAAACAGTGACAAATTTCTTTAAGAAGGGTTTGAAAACCATGTTCATTGTGGCTTGAAAAGTGGAAGGGGCATTTGTGAGGTCAAAGGGCATGACCAGAAACTCATAGTGGCCCTCGTGTTCTAAAAGCAGTCTTGTGAATATCCTTTTCTGCCACTCTTTATCTGGTGGTAGCAGATCAAGCTTAGAAAATACCTTTGCACCATTTAGTTCATCAAGTAGCTCATGGTAACAACATCAAGTGCCCTGTTGTCCACACAGAACCTTCATGACCCATCTTTCTTTTTTACCAACAGTACTGGAGAAGAAAAAGGGCTCCGACTGTTTCTTATAAAGCCATTGTCCAGCATCTCTTGCACCAGCCTCTAGTCATTACATTTCGAAAAGTCGTAAGAATTTTTGGTAAAGCAATAATTTATTAAATGAGTCATTTTCTTTTGGTGAAATTCAATACATGAATGAAAGAAACAATATTTTACTAAACACTTGTTTTCTTTCTTCTAGAAATTATTACAGATATCAATTGATTCAACAATTGGATCATTGGAGTTATCGTATTATTAGTCTTGGGTTTATCTTTTTAACCAAAGGCATTCTTTCAGGAGCAGTATGGGCTAATGAGGCATGGGGGTCATATTGGAATTGGGATCCAAAGGAAACTTGGGCATTTATTCGAACAACTATAAATTTAGGAGGTATAAATTCTGCAATTATGGTTTGCACTAGCTTTTCGATTTCCCCTTTCCCACGCAAACAAGCAAAGTGTTTTGTAGTAGTTAAGACCTCATGCGTCTCTTTTTGTCTGGTCCAGCAAGTGGGTCTGCCAATCTTCTCTTGAATGCATAATATTAAAAAAAAAACATAGTAGTTTGCTTTACCTCTATATTTTATGGTAAACATATATTTTTCTCGGTAAATTTTATTTTTAATAATAAAATATATATATATTTGTGATAAAATAATAGTTTTTGTTTTTATCAATACTTTTGTTTCTATCACAAGAAATGATCGTTACAACTATTTTAGCAAAATGCATAAAAAACGTGAGCGAAAATAACCAATTTCTTCAAAAAATTTAATTTTTCTTGAACATACTATTTTTCACTTGGACCAAAATATATTTCACTTGGATAATGTTAAATTCCAATTTCAAGGTCAACAATCATAAAAAATAGAAAAAGATAAAATTGCATTAAAATTTATAGGAAAGATTGAGATAATTCAATTGACACGAGCAAAACTTCTAGAAGATATAATATGGTCTTCAAAGATTCGTTTTAGGAAATGATTGCTTTGGTTTGGAAGAAACTTTTTGAAACATAATTCATGACAAATTTTCAAATGAAATAGTCATTGTAATTATTTTAGCGAAATGCACAAAAAAAAAATGTGAGCTATCTTAGAAAAATAGCTTATTTTTTTCAAAATTTGATTTTTCTTGATCGTCTAATTTTTCACTTGGATCAAAGTGTATTTCTTGTATATCATGTTAAATTTTACTTTCGATGTCATTAGCCATAAAAAAAAAAGATAAAATGCATTACAAATTGTAAGAAAGAGGGAATTCTATTAACACAAGCAAAATTTCTAGAGTATATAATATGACTTTTATAGCTCTGTTTTGAAAAATAATCCATTTGATTTTGATTTAACTTGTTGAAACCAAGCTCGTGGCATATTCTCAACGTAAATGATCATCGTAACTATTTTAGCGAAAATGCATAAAAACGTGAGCTATATAACCTTTGAAATTTTCGATTTTTTTCAAATTTTGATTTTTCTTAATCATCCTATTTTTCATTTGAACCAAAGTGTATTTCACTTGGATAATGTTAAATTTAAATTTCAAGGCCAGTAACCATCAAAATATAGGATTAAATATATTACAAATTATAGGAAAGAATGAGAATTCGATTAAGACGAGCAAAACTTTTAGAGGGTATAACCTTCACAGTTCTGTTTTGAAAAATGATTCTTTTGGTTTTGATGAAATTTTTTGAAGCATGATTCGAAGCAAATTTTCAAAGGAAATAACTGTCGTAACTATATTTTAGTGAAAATGGACAAAAAAAAAAACGTGAGCTAACTTTTGATAATGGTTAGTTTTTTTTTAAAATTTGATTTTCCTTTATCATCTTATTTTTCACTTGGACCAAAGTGTATTTCTCTTAGATCATGTTAAATTCTATTTTCAAAGTTAGAAGCCATTAAAAAAAGAAAAAGATAAAAGTGCATTACAAATTGTTAGAAAGAGTTAGAATTCAATAGACATGAGCAAAACTTCTAGGATGGTATAATAAAATCTTTAGAGCTCTATTTTGGGAAATGATCATTTGGTTTTGATGTCTTTTTAAAACCTAATTCATGGTAAATTTTCAAAGGAAATTACAATCATATCTATTTTAGTGAAAATGCACAAAAAAATAAGATACCTTCGAAAAATAGTCTTTTTTTTATAAAAAAAAATTAATTTTTCATGATTATCCAATTTTTTACTTGGATCAAATCGTATTTCACTTAGATCATATTAAATTTCACTTTCGACGTCACTTAGATCATGTCCCTTTCATGATAAAAGGAAAATGATCCTTTTTGTTTTGTTGTAACTTTTTGAAACTAAGTTTGTAGAAAATTCTCAAAGTAAATGACCATCGTAATTATTTAGCGAAACTGTACAAAAAAACTTGAGCTATGCCTTTGGAAATAACCAGTTTTTTTTCTTTCTAAAATTTGATTTTTCTTGATTATCTTATTTTTCACTTGGACCAAAGTGTATTTCACTTAGATCATGTGAAATTTAACTTTTGAGGTCACTAGCCATCAAAATATAAGATAAAATGCATTACAAATTATAGGAAATGGAGAGAGAATTAGATTAAGATGAACAAAACATCTAGAGGGTATAATATGACCTTCAGTGGAATACACAAAAATACGGGAGCTATCTTCGAAAATGGTCAGGTTTTTTCCAAAATTTGATTTTTCTTGATGATCTTATTTTTCACTTAGACCAAAGCATATTTCACTTAGATCATGTTAAATTTCACTTTCGAGGTTATCAACCATAAAATAAAAAATAAAATGGGATAAAAGTGCATTACAAATTGTCGGAAAGAGAGAGAATTCAATTAACACAAGCAAAACTTCTGAAGGGTATAATAAGGCTTTTAGAGCTTCGTTTTGAAAAATAATTCATTCGATTTTGATGAAACTTTTTTAAACCTAATTCGTAGCAAATTTTCAAAGGGAATGATTGTCATAATTATTTTAGTGAAAACGCACAAAAAATGTGAGCGTATTTCACTTAGATCATGTTAAATTCCACTTTTGGTGTCACCAGCCATCAGAAAATATGATAAAATGCGTTACAAATTGTAGGAAAGAGGAAGAGAATTCTATTCACACGAGCAAAACTTCTAGAGAGTATTATATGACCTTGAGAGCTTCGTTTTGGGAAATGATACCTTTGGTTTTGTTGTAACTTTTTGAAATCAAGTTCGTGGAAAATTCTCAAAGTAAATGACCATCGTAACTATTTTAGCGAAACTGCACAAAAAACTTGAACTATAGCCTTTGGAAATGACCAATTTTTCCAAAATTTGTTTTTTTTGGTCATACCAGTTTTCGCTTTGATCAAAGCGTATTTAACTTAGATCATGTTAAATTTCACTTTCAAGGTCACTAGCCATCAAAATATAGGAAAAAATGCATTACAAATTGTAAAAAAGAGAGAGAGAGAGAGAGAGAGAATTTGATTAAGACAAGCAAAACTTCTAGAGGGTATAATATGACCTTCAAAGCTCTGTTTTGGAAAACGATTCTTTCGTTTTCGATGAAACTTTTTGAAACCTAATTCGTAGCAAATTTTCAAAGGAAATGATTGTCATAACAATTTTAGCAAAAATGCACAAAAAAACGTGAGTTATAACCTCGAATGGCCAGTTTTTCCAAAATTTGATTTTTCTTAATCATCTTATTTTTCACTTGAATCAAAGTATATTTCACTTAAATCATCTTAAATTCTACTTTTGAGGTCTCCATCCATCAAAACTTGGACAAAAGTGCATTCCAAAGTGTTGCAAAGAGTGAAAGAATTCAACTAACATGAGCAAAACTTCTTGAGGGTATAATAAGGCCTTCTGAGGTATATTTTGGGAAATAATCTCTTTAGTTTTGATATAACTTTTTGAAATCTAGCTCGTGGTAACTTTTCAAAGGAAATTACCATCATAACTATTTTAGTGGAAATGCACAAAAAAAACGTAAGTTATAACCTTAAAAAAATTGTCTTTTTTTCAAAATACGATTTTTCTTGATCATCTAATTTTTTCACTTGGACCAAATCATATTTCACTTAGATCATGTTAAATTTCACTTTCGATATCATTAGCCATAAAAAAAAATGATAAAATGCGTTACAAATTGTAGGAAAGACGGAGAAAATTCTATTAACACGAGCAAAACTTTTGGAAAATATAATATGACCTTCAGAGCTACATTTTGGGAAATGATCAATTTGGTTTTGTTATAACTTTTTGAAACCAAGTTTGTGGCAAATTCTCAAAGTAAATGACCATTGTAACTATTTTAGCGAAACTGCACAAAAACATGAGCTATAGCTTTAAAAAATGACTAGTCTTTTTCAAAATTCGATTTCTTTTGATTATCTCATTTTTTACTTGGACCAAACCGCATTTCACTAAGATCATGTTAAATTTCAATTTCGATGTCACTAGCCGTAAAATATAGGATAAAATGCATTATGAGTGTAGGAAAAAGGAGAGAACTCGATTAAAACGAGCAAAACTTCTAGAGGGTATAAGATGACCTTTAGAGCTCAGTTTTGGAAAACGATTCCTTCTGTTTTGATGAAGCTTTTTGAAATCTAATTCGTAGTAAATTTTCATAGGGAATGACTGTCATAACTATTTTAGTAAAATGCACAAAAAATGTGAGTTATAACCATTGAAAATAGCCAGTTTTTTTTTGAAAATTTGATTTTTCTTTATCATCTTATTTTTCACTTAAACCAAAGTTTATGTCGCTTAGATCAAGTTAAATTCCACTTTCAATGCAACTAGCCATCAAAGCATTACAAATTGTAACACGAG
This sequence comes from Bretschneidera sinensis, assembly GCA_023935145.1. Classification (NCBI taxonomy): domain Eukaryota; kingdom Viridiplantae; phylum Streptophyta; class Magnoliopsida; order Brassicales; family Akaniaceae; genus Bretschneidera; species Bretschneidera sinensis. The sequence continues at coordinate 20,864,325 of CM043701.1, forward strand.
CAAAACTTCTAGAGAATATAATGACATTCAGAGCTCCGTTTTGGGAAATAAACCCTTTCGTTTTGTTGTAACCTTTTGAAACCAAGTTCATGGCTAATTCTCAAAGTAAATGAACATCATAACTATTTTAGCAAAACTGTACAAAAAACTCGAGCTATATCTTTCGAAAATGATTAGTTTTTTCTGAAATTTGATTTTTCTTAATTATCCCATTTTTCACTTAGATCAAACTGTATTTCACTTAGATCATGTTAAATTTCAATTTCGATGTCACTAGCCATCAAAATATAAGATAAAATGCATTACAAATTGTATAAAAGAGAGAGAATTCGATTAAGATGAGCAAAACTTCTAGAGAGTATATATGACCTTAAGAGCTCCATTTTGGAAAACGATTCCTTCGATTTTGATGAAACTTTTAAAAACCTAATTCGAAGCAAAGTGTATTTCACTTAGATCATGTTAAATTCTACTTTCTATGCCATTACACATCAAAAAATATGATAGTATGTGTTACAAATTGTAGGAAAGAGGGAGAGAATTTTCTTAACACGAGCAAAACTTCTGGAGAATATAATATGACATTAAGAGCTTCATTTTGGGAAATGATCATTTTTTGTTTTGTTGTAACCTTTTGAAACCAAGTTCATGGCAAATTCTCAAAGTAAAGGACAATCGTAACTATTTTAACGAAACTGCACAAAAAACTTGAGCTATAACCTTCAAAATGGTCATTTTTTTTTCTAAAATTTGAATTTTCTTGATCATCCTATTTTGCACTTGGATCGAAGCGTATTTCACTTAGATCATGTTAAATTCCAATTCCGAGGTCACCAACCATCAAAAAATGGATAAAAGTTCATTACAAATTGTAAAAAGAGTGAGAGAATTCAACTAACACGAGTAAAACTTCTAGAAGGTATAATAAGGTCTTCATAGCACTATTTTGGGAAATGATCCCTTTGGTTTTGATGTAACTTTTTGAAATCTACTTCGTGGTAAATATTCTAAGGAAATGATCATCATAAATATTTGAGTGAAAATGAACAAAAAACGTGAGTTATATAACCTTTGAAAAATGGTTTGTTTCTTCCAAAATTAGATTTTTCATAATGATCTCATTTTTCTCTTAGACCAAAGCGTATTTTACTCAGATAATGTTAAATTCCACTTTCGATGTCACTAGCCATAAAAAAAAAGGATAAAAATGCATTATAAATTGTAGGAAAGAAGGAGATAATTCGAATAACACGAGCAAAACTTCTTGAGGGTATAATATTGCTTTCAGAGCTATGTTTTGAGAAATGATCTCTTTTGTTTTGATATAACTTTTGGAAACTTAGTTTGTGAAGTTTTTTCAAAGGAAATGTTCATCGTACCTATTTAAGCGAAAATGCACAAAAATATGAGCTATATAACCTTAAAAAATTGTCAATTTCTTCCAAAATTTGATTTTTCTTGATCATCTCATTTTTCACTTGGACGAAAAAGTATTTCATTTAGATCATGTTAAATTCAAATTTCGAGGTCACCAGCTTTCAAAAAATAGGATAAAAGTTTATTACAAATTGTAGGAAATAAAAAGATAAATTGATTCACACAATCAAAACTTCTCGGGGGTGTAATTTGGCCTTCAAGGATACGTTTTGGGAAATTATCATTTTGGGTTTGATGTAACTTTTTAAAACCTAGTTCATGGCATATTTTCAAAGGAAATAACAATCATAACTATTTTAGCGAAAATGCACTAAAAACGTGAGCTTAGCTTCGAAAATGGTCAGTTTCTTCTTAAATTTGATTTTTATTGACCATCATATTTTTCACTTGGACAAAAGAGTATTTCACTTAGATCATATTAAATTCCACTTTCGAAGTCATCAACCATCAAAAAATAAGATAACAATACATTACAAAGTGTAGGAAAGAGGGAGCGAATTCGATTAACACGAGTAAAACTTCTTGAGGGTATAATTTGGCCTTCAGGGCTCCGTTTTGGGAAATCCTTTGGTTTTGATGTAACTTTTTAAAATCTAGTGTGTGGGAAATTTTCAAAAGAAATGCCCATTATAACTATTTTAGCGAAAATGCACAAAAAAACGTGAGCTACAACATTCAAAAATTGCTAGTTTCTTCCAAATTTTGATTTTTCTTAACCATCCTATTTTTCAATTGGACCAAAGCATATTTCACTTAGATCATGATGAATTCAACTTTCGAGATCATCAGCCATCAAAAATAGAATAAAATTTAATAAAGAATTGTAGGAAGGAGGAAGAGAATTCGATTAACACAAGCAAAACTACCGAAGGATATAATTTGGCTTTCATTGCTCCGTTTTTGTAAATGGTCCCTTTGGTTTTGATGTAACTATTTGAAACCTATTTCGTAGTAAATTTTCAAAGCAAATAAAAGTCATAACTATTTTAGTGAAAATGCACAAAAATCGTGATGATCTTAGAAAATGGCTAGTTTTTCCAAATTTTATTTTTTCGTGATCATCATATTTTTCACTTGGACTGAAGTGTATTTCGCTTAAATCATGTTAAATTCTAGTTTCAAGGTGACCAACCATCCAAAAATAGGATAAAAGTGCATTACAAATTATCGAAAAGAGTGGAAGAATTCAATTAACGCGAGTAAAACTTTCGTAGGGTTTAATAAGGCCTTTAGAGCTCTATTTTGGGAAATGTTCCCTTTAGTTTTGATGTAACTTTTTGAATCCAAGTTCATTTTAAGATTTCAAAGGAAATAACAATCATTTCTATTTTAATGAAAACTCACAAAAAGCATGAGCTAACTTCGAAAAATGGCCTTTTTTCAAAATTTGATTTTTCTTGATCATCCTATTTTTCACTTGGAGCAAAGCGTATTTCATGTAAATCATGGTAAATTCCACTTTTGGTGTCACTAGCCATAAAAAAAATTGGATAAAATGCATTACAAATTGCAGGAAAGAGGAAGAGAATTCTATTAACACGAGCAAACATTGTGGAGAATATAATATGGCATTCAAAGCTCTGTTTTGGGAAAAGATATTTTTGGTTTTTTTTTTAAACTTTCTGAAACCAAATTTGTGGCAAATTCTCGAAGTAAATGATCATCGTAACTATTTTAGCGAAACTACACAAAAAAACTTGAGCTACAACCTTTGGAAATGACCTGTTTTTTCCAAAATTTGATTTTTCTTGATTATCCCATTTTTCACTTAGATCAAAGTGTTTTTCAATTAAATCGTGTTAAATTTAACTGTCGTAGTCACTAGCCGTCAAAATATAGGATAAAATGCATAACAAATTGCAGGAAAGACAAAGAGAATTCGATTAAGAGCAAAACTTTTAGAGGGTATAATATGACCTTAGAGCTTCATTTTGGAAAATAATCCTTTGGTTTTGATGATAATTTTTGAGACCTAATTCATAGCAAATTTTCAAAATGTTATATCTATTTTAGTGAGAATACACAAAAAAAAAAAAAAAAAAAAATGAGTTATAACCTTCGAAAATGACCATTTTTTCCCAAAATTTAATTTTTCTTGATCATCGTATTTTTCACTTGGACCAAAGCGTATTTCACTTAGATCATGTTAAATTCCACTTTCGAGGTCACCACCCAAAACAAATAGGGTTAAAGTGCATTACAAATTGTCGGAAAGAATGAGAGAATTCAATTAACACGAGCAAAACTTCTAGAGGGTATAATAAGACCTTTAGAGCTCTATTTTGGGAAATGATCCCTTTGGTTTTGAGGTAACTTTTTGGAACCTAGTTCGTGGTAAATATTAAAAGGAACTGACAATCATAACTATTTTAGTGAAAATGGACAAAAATGTGAGCCATAATCTTCGAAGATAGCCAGTTTCTTCCAAAATTTGATTTTTCATGACCATCCCATTTTTCTCTTAGAACTAAGTGTGTTTCAGTTAGATCATGTTAAATTCCACTTTCGAGATCACTAGCCATAAAAAAAAAAGAATAAAATTGCATTATAAATTGCAGAGAAAAGGGAGATAATTCGAATAACATAAGCAAAACTTCTTGAGGGTATAATATTGCTTTCAAGGCTCTATTTTGTGAAATGATCCATTTGGTATTGATGTAACTTTTGGAAACTCAGTTCATGAAATATTTTCAAAGGAAATGTCTATTGTAACTATTTAAGTGAAAGTGCACAAAAAAAAAAGAGCTATATAACCTTCGAAAATGACTACTTTCTTCCAAAATTTGATTTTTCTTGACCATCTCATTTTTCACTTAGAAGAAAGAGTATTTCACTTAGATCATGTTAAATTCAAATTTTGAGGTCACCGGCATTCAAAAAATAGGATAAAATTTCATTACAAATTGTAGGAAAGAAAAAAAAGAAATCGATTCACACGAGCAAAACTTCTAGACGGTATAATTTAGCCTTTAGTGATCCGTTTTGGGAAATTATAATTTGAGGTTTAATGTAACTTTTTGAAACCTAGTTCATGATATATTTTCAAAGAAAATTACCATCATAACTATTTTAGCGAAAGTGCACAAAAAACATACCTTCGAAAATGGCCAGTTTCTTCCTAAATTTGATTTTCCTTGACCATCCCATTTTTCACTTGGATAGAAGTGTATTTCACTTGGACCATATTAAATTTCACTTTTGAAGTCACCGGCATTAAAAAAATCGGATAAAAGTGCATTACAAATTGTAGGAAAGAATGAGAAATATGATTAACACAAGAAAAACTTCTGAAGGGTATAATATGGCCTTCAGGGCCCCGTTTTGGGAAATGAAGCCTTTGGTTTTGATGTAACTTTTTGAAATCGAAGTTGTGGGAAATTTTCAAAGAAAATGATCATCATAATTATTTTAGCGAAAATGCACGAAAAAACGTGAGCACCTTCGAAAATTGCTAGTTTCATCCAAAATTTGATTTTTCTTTACCATCCTATTTTTCACTTGGACCAAAAGATATTTCACTTAGATCATGATTAATTGAACTTTCGAGGTCATCAGCCATAAAAAATAAAAAAAGGATAAAAGTGAATTAAGAATTGTAGGAAAAAGGAAGAGAATTCGATTAACACAAGGAAAACTACTCGAGGGTATAATTTGACTTTCAGTGGTCCGTTTTTGTAAATAATTCATTTGGTTCATTTCATATTTCCTAAGGACATGACCATCATAACTATTTTAGCGAAAATGAACAAAAAAATGTGAGCTATAACTTTCAAAAATGGCTAGTTTCTTCCAAATTTTGATTTTTATTGACTATCCTATTTTTCACTTGGACCAAAGTATATTTCACTTAGATCAAGATTAATTAAAATTTCGAGGACACAGACTTTCAAAAAATAGGATAAAAGTGCATAAAGAGTTGTAAGAAAGAGATAAAAGGAAATGACCATCGTAACTATTTTAGCGAAAATGAACAAAAACCATGAGCAATAACCTTTGGAAATGACTTGTTTTTTTTTTTCAAAATTCGATTTTTCTTGATTATCCAATTTTTCACTTGGACCAAAATGTGTTTCACTTAGATCATGTTAAATTTCACTCTCAAGATCACTAGCCATCAAAATATAGGATCAAATACATTACAAATTGTAGGAACTAGAGGGAGAATTCGAATAAGACGAGCAAAGCTTCTAGAGTTTATAATATGACATTCAGAGCTCCATTTTGCAAAATGATTCCTTTGGTTTTGATGAAAATTTTTTAAAACTGATACATAGCAAATTTTCAAAGGAAATAACTATCATAACCATTTTAGCAAAAATGCACAAAAAACTTGAGCTATATAAACTTCGAAAATGGCCAATTTTTTCCAAAATTTGATTTTTCTTGATCATCCTACTCTTTCACTTGGACCAAACCATATTTCACTTAAATCATGTTAAATTCCAATTTTGAGGTCACTAGCCATCAAAAAATAGGATAAAAGTGCATTACAAATTCTCGGAAAGAGTGAGCATTCAACTAATACATGCAAAACTTCTAGAGCTCTATTTTTGGAAATGATTTCTTTGGTTTTGATGTAACTTTTTGAAACTTAGTTCGTGGTAAATTTTCAAAGGAAATGATTATCATAATTATTATAGTGAAAAGGCAAAAAAAACGTAAACCATAAACTTCAAAAAATGGCATTTTTTTCTTCAAAATTTGATTTTTCTTAGTCAACCCATTTTTCACTTGGACCAAAGCGTATTTCACATAGATAATGTTAAATTCCACTTTCGATGTCACTAGCCATCAAAAAAATATGATAACCTACATTAAAATTGTAGGAAATTTAAAGAGAATTATATTAGCGTGAGCAAAACTTCTGGAGAATATAATATGGTCTTTAGAGCTCCATTTTGGGAAATTATCCATTTGGTTTTGATGTAAGTTTTTGAAACCAAGTTCGTGGTGAATTCTCACAGTAAATGTTCATCGTAATTATTTTAGCAAAAATGCACAAAAAAACGTGAGCAATACCTTCGAAAATGACCTGTTATTTCCTAATTTTGATTTTTCTTGATCATCCCATGTTTTACTTGGACCAAATCAAATTTCACTTAGATCATGCTAAATTTCACTTTTGAGGTGACTAACATGTAAAATATTAGTAAAATGCATTACAAATTGTAGAAAAAAGAGAGAGAATTCAATTAAGAAGAGTAAAACTTCTATAAAGTATAATACGACCTTTAAAGCTCCGTTTTGGAAAATGATTCCTTTGGTTTTGATGAAACTTTTTGATATCTAATTCGCAGCAAGTTTTCAAAAGAAATGACTTTCATAACTATTTTAGTGAAAATGCACAAAAAAACGTAGCTATAACCTTCGAAAATTGCCAATTTTTTGCAAAATTTGATTTTTCTTTATCATCGTATTTTTCACTTAGATCAAAGCATATTTCACTTAGATAATGTTAAATTCCAATTTCGAGGTCAGCAGCCAGCAAAATATAGGATAAAAGTGCATTACAAATTCTTGAAAAAAGTGAAAGAATTCAACTAATACATGCAAAACTTTTGGCGGATATAACAAGGCCTTAAGAACTCTATTTTTGGGTATTATCCCTTTGGTTTTGATGTAACTTTTGAAACCTAGTTCGTTGTAAATTTTCAAAGGAAATTACCTCATAACTATTTTAGTTAAAATGCATAAGAAACATGAGCATAACCTTAAAAAAATAGCATGTTTTTTTCAAATTTTGATTTTTCTTGATCATCTCATTTTTCACTTGGACCAAAGTGTATTTCACGTAGATCATATTTTTCATAGGAAATTCCACTTTTGATGTCACTAGCCATCAAACAATAGGATAAAATGCATTACAAATTGAAGGAAAGATGGAGAGAATTCTATTAACACAAACAAAACTTCTGGAGAATATAATATGGCCTTCTGAGCTCTATTTTGGGAAATGATCCCTTTAGTTTTGATGTAACTTTTTGGAACCAAGTTCATGCCAAATTCTCAAAGTAAATGACCATCGTAACTATTTTAACGAAAATGGATCAAAAAAATTTGAACATGATTACGCTCAAACTAACACTCGGTTATTGTGTATAGATAAGGTGTCGATCCCACGAGGAAAAGCAAACTACAAGAGAAGCTGTAAACTTTAATACGAAACGATAAAATCCGAATGAGAAAATCTGAGTTTTGATAATGAAATAATGTGAGAAAGTTGTGTAAATATAATGAAGAATTCAATAGAGAAATAACAAGGTTCCGAGAATCCTTCCTAAGTTCGTTGCCTTATTCCAATCTCGATTCAATTGTTTTTATCTCAATTGCTAGTTTCACATCCCAAACAAGAAATCGGTAAATATTCAATCACAGCACATTAACACTCTAATGTAATTGCTACAAATCACTATTTGATTTTGATTCAAGCACACATGACCTATCTTATAGATTTATCAAGAAACGACAATATATTTCAGTAACAATACCGCAGTAATGGACAAACCTATAAGATAAATCTATCGGAATCAATCACATCCAAACAACTTAACATAAGAAGAGCTTGACTAGACTTATATGGAGGAGAAGGATGCAATCACCGAATTAAGAGAAATTCTTAGAGAAGAAGAATATAAATTGCAGCTGTCGCATGAACCTAAATTCTTCTTGTTTAATCAAAAGAGTAAATCATAACAATGTTTAACAATAAATCCTTACAACTGAACCAAGAATGAAAATAAGAACAACTACACCTAGGGATTTATCCATTTGCCTTGCTTGGAGATTAGTTGGCCATGAGGCTCATGCTTGAAAACCGTAATGGAGAAGAATGTCGCCCTTTTCTTAATTTTTCCCAGCCTCCTCTATCAAACCCTAAGTGATCTTATTTATAATACAAAAGGTTCAAGGGTATTTTCGGGTCTAAACTATCATTAAAACCCTAATTAGGAAACAAGTCATCGCACTTGCGCCGTGGCTCAGCCTTTCCAGGCCGCGACGAGACCTTGGTCCTAGCTTTGTGTGGTACTGGAGACCGCGGCTCAGCCTTTGATCCTGGTCTTGTGGAGGCTTCTGGAGGCCGCGGCTCACAACCTCCAGCTTTTATCCGAGAAGTTGATGGTTCTGGTGGGCGAGACTTAAGGTTCTGAGCCGCAGCATGGAACACTAAAGACTTGGTTTCTCTTTATTTTTTTCTTTCCGCTATCATGCCTTCACTCCGATACGCATGGAATCTTCATGCTTTAAGCAACGATAGCTTTTCCATCTCTTTTAGACTCAAAGTACCTGAAAATGCATCGAAATATATCAATGATCCAAGAATGATACTTTAGAATTGTTGAGGTATAAATGTGTAATTGAACCCTAGATCAACCCTAAAATGCTAACAAATAAGTACTATTAAGATGCATTTTACGACTCTCATCATAACCTCCAGCTAGCTTATTGCTAGTCCCTAGCAATTCAAGCGAAAAACATGAAATGAATTTTTTTATTAGAAATCAAAACAAAATAAAGCAATACTAGCGTTAATCCAAGAGTGATTCAAAATTTGTCTCAAAAATCATGCATAACACACAGCACATAGAATCGTTAAATGTCACTCAAGTCCAAAAATAATCCAAATGTCAACCTTAAAATTGTTATCGACTCTTACATCCATCTTACCACAGTCCATTAATCCGAACACCCGGATGATTTTATGCACAACATTCATGAATACAAGTCTTGGCCTCTAAAAACATATTAAATTGCGTGACATCAATCACAAGTCAAACTCCATAGGCTCACTTTTCAAATCATTCTCCACTAATGTAGAAAAATCACACTACATCGGATCAATAGGTCTTTAATAGGCTTGTAACGTTAGGCTAAGGTAAAAGTCAAGAAAGAACGGGAAGGATTAAACAAGTAAAAGAACTCAGTCTCTTAATTTTAAACACAACCTCTTTAAGTACTAAATAACCTCACTTCAACACCCAACTCTTTCAACCATTTTTCGAGCATTTCTCTCAATAATTCACAACTTTTTTTTTCTTCTTTCTTTGCCATAATTCACTTCTTTTTTATTTTGGCACATAACCATTCACCTCTGTTTTACTTTTTTTTTTCTTTTCCACAACCCCCAACTTATCTCTTTTAATGTACTTGGGTTATTGTAGTAATATTTTTTTTTTTTCCATATATCCATCCTTACTCCTCTTAAGTGCTTCTCAACAAATGTGTATAAACTAAGTTCTTTTAAAAGGTAGGTAAGGATAAAACATTTTTAGGCTCATAAAGGTAAGTAAATGGACTATCAAAAGAAACAAGGCTCAATTTTTTATCAAGAAAAATGCTCAAAAAGGTAACTAGTGATAAATATAACAAGGGTAAGGTTGAAGGGCTCAAACGGTCCAAAGATGACCTACATCATATCCTAAGTAGTGTGCATTCTAGGATTTCGCCTCAAGTGATTATCAAAGAAGTTCTAGAGCTTGTTGAGACCGCAAAAGTATTCACAAAATAATTGGCACATAAAACTTCTCTAGATGCTTTAGACTAATCATGCAATCTTACCGCAAACCAAATGAAGATAGACACTTAATTTATTCTCAAACCGAAGCAAGATTTAACTTCTTCTATATGCTATCTCAATTAAACTCATATCATTGACATGTAAATCAACTCCAAGGCTAACACACACACACACACACACACACACACACACACATATATATATATATATATATATATATATATATATATATATATATATATATCCTAACAACCAAAAAAGGGAAAGTGACACCAAGCAGTTCAATGGTGTGGAAAAAAAAATGCGTTTCCTCTACCCCCAACTTAAGAATTGCATTGACCTCAATGTGAAAGAACAAGTAAAGAAAACTCCCTTTTTAACCAAAAGTGCGAAGAAGTCAAGATTTGTGGACGACCATTTGAATTGCATACGGTTCCACTTGTTGAAATTTCGATCGCTAAAATATAATCAAAACAAACAAAAAGAAGGAAACTACGGTGTAACATAAAGATTCCCACCGAAGGTTAGGTTAGCACAACAAAACTAAATAGATAACTAAAAATGAAATAAGAAGTACAAAAAATAAAGATAACGAAAAGTTAATCCGATATAAAAGTTAGTACAATCATCCAATAATAAAATAAAATAACATAAAATGAAATAAACAGAAGACAACCCAAAGCTAGTCCTCTATGTCATCGTCCTCCTCTTCCTCCTCTTCATTCTCTTCACCCTCCCCTGGAGTTGGATCAAAAGATGAACCTGGATAGGTTGACAAGGTGGGAAAATGATCAATATCACAACCGGTGGCGAAAGCAAGGTGTTGGTATATCTAACCAAAAGAAGAGTACACCGCCGATTGATAATCTGCTTGCCGAGCCAAGAATCGTTCCTGACGATCAAACCTATCATGCAAGAATTTTTTATGCTCATTAAATTTAATATCTAAATGGTCAAGGCGCTCTGCAACAGTCAGAGTCCTAGGAGGTGGAGGGAGGGCAGCAACTGCTGCTCCCTCTCCTGGAGCTTGCAACCTTGATGTTTTAATCATAGTGAGTATGCCATCATCGATGGGCTTCTTGGGGGGCTGGGCTTCCTCATCAGTACTGTACTGGATGTTGGCTTGGATGCATAATTGGGTAATCAATGAAGGGAAGTACAATCCAAGCTTTTGTCTCACAGTGTGTATGATAGAATTAAACATAATTTGGCCCACATCAATAGTCATCCCCATCAAAATGGCATAAATCAGAACAACTCTCTCAATAGTAAGATCACTATAGTGCGTAGCAGGCATCAACCTCTGACACACAAAATACTACCAAGCCCGAGCATTGACAGTCAGAGAAGTACCGGGCAGGGTTTTAGGAGTATTACCCGACATTTTCCATGTTGTGCCCGGAATACAAAGAGAATTGCAAACCTCTTCATAGTCAATATTAGACACATACGCAATATACTCACTATTCTCTATGTCAAGTAGCCCATAAAATTTGTTTATAGATGCACTGCTAAAAGAAACTGGTTTTCCTCTCACCATCACCTTTCCATTCCTATGCTCTTCCACATTAGCATAGAATTCTCTAACCACATTAGTAATGGAATGGGGTGGTTGTCTTGCAAATGCACCCCAATTTCTGTTAATAATCATCCTAAACAGAGTTGGGTTTCTCCTCTTTGTGATAGTGAACCCTCTCTCAGGAATGGGCCTCCTAGCATGCATTAAGCTAACATATCTTTCACTAGCTTCATAGCTAACAAATTTACTCTCATCATACTCTTGAGGTTGTTTCCCCCTTTGTCTCTTAGTTTTAGGTGCCATTTGAACTAATTTCTAAGACAAGAGAACTAAATCAAATGCAACCACTCAAAAATCACAAGTCCACAACAAAGAGAAGAAATTGATCTTACTTGATGCCCAAAGTTGGAGAGAAGACCCACCAACTTGAAATCTTCTTTAAAAAAACCCAAAATCCTCTTAGAAGCAAGCTTTTTGGAGAAATTTTCAGCAAAATATGTAATATGAGTGAGTCATTCTTCAAGAAATTGTGTTAGAATCAAGAAATAGTAAGCAAAATGAGATAGGTAAGTGAGGGTTTGGAGAAAGGATGAGAGAGAGAGAAAGGGGCTGTTGTGTTCTCAAAAGAGAAATGAAGAAGAAAGGTGCAGATTTGGGGTTTTAAAAAGTGCAGATCGTGTGTGAGCCACGGCTTGGACTTATGTGCGCCACGGCTTGAAGACCTAAGCCCTCTTTTGCTTTGCTGTGCGTCGCGGCGCGTTGTGGGTTGAGGCACGGCGCAGACTGATGTGGGTTGGGCTGTTGTACTGCTGGGCGAGGCACTCCTGGTGGGCCGTGGCGTGCTGGACCTGGCCCTGGCCCTGGTTGCTGATGCTTTGGGGGGCGAGACGCGAGATGGTGGGCTGCGGCTTGCTGGGCCTGGCCCTGGTGCTAATAAAACATAGCCAAACACCTTATTTGTGCAAAACAGATAAATGAAAAAAAAAACATAAAAATATATAAAATAAAATTAGTAAAAATAACCTTTAAACTAAAAATTAGATTAAATCAACTAAAAACAAGAAATTAAAATTAAGATAAACTTAACTTAAAACAAAAATTAAATGGGTATAAAAGTGCAAACCAAAATGACTAAAAATAAATCTAAGACTACAAATTAAATCAAAATGAAAATTAAACTTAAAATAGACATAACTAAAAACGAAACAAACAAACAAACAAATAAATAAAAACATACCTGTGTGGTGTGGTCAAGGTGAATAGACCGGATCTATAAGTGGAATGTCTTCCACTTCCGGACCTTGCCTATCAATTAAGATTTTAAGGCGTTGACCATTTACTTTAAAGATCTGACCATCTTTAATATCCTCTATTTCTACCACCCCATTTGCAAAAACATTATTCACTACAAAAGGGTCGGTCCGCCTCGATCGAAGTTTTCCTGAGTGCTTATGGAGTCTAGAATCATACAAGAACACCCGATCATTAGGCTTAAATGTTTTCCTCAAAATATTTTTATCATGAAACACTTTCATTTTAGCCTTATAGATTCTAGAGTTCTCATAAGCATCGTTTCTCAACTCCTCTAACTCGGTCAACTGAAATTTCCTAAGCTTACCTGCTTCTCCTATGTCAAAATTGAAATGCTTGATGGCCTAATAAGCTCGATGCTCGAGCTCCACAGGTAAGTAGCAAGGCTTTCCAAAAACAAGCCTATAAGGTGACATACCTAAGGGAGTTTTGAAAGCTGTACGGTAAGCCCAAAGCGCATCAACTAGTCTCAAAGACCAATCTTTGCGATCTAGGTTGACCGTTTTTTCTAAAATTTGCTTAATTTCTCTGTTTGCAAGTTCTACTTGTCCATTTGTTTGAGGGTGGTAGGAAGTAGAGATTTTATGTAACGCCCCATATTTTTTCATCAAAGCTTCAAAAGAACGGTTGCAAAAAAGCATACCCCGATCACTAATTATAGCATGTGGTGTACCAAATCGAGATAACACATTTTCTTTGAGAAATTTAATTATCGTCCTATTATCATTACTCCTACAAGCTGTTGCCTTTACCCATTTTGACACATAATCTATTGCCACAATGATATATTGATATCCAAAAGAAGGAGGAAATGGTCCCATAAAATCAATGCCCCAACAATCAAAGATTTCGATCACTAAAATTGGGTTTAAGGGCATCATATTACGACGGGACACAGCTCCTAACTTCTGACACTTTTCACATGAGCGACAATAGTTGTTTGCATCCTTAAATAAGGTGGGCCAATAAAATCCACACTGTAGAATTTTTGCAGTGGTTTTCTTCATTGAAAAGTGGCCCCCACAAGCTTGGGAGTGACAAAATTCCAAGACGTTGGCAATCTCTTCATTAGGGATACAACACCTTAAAATTTGGTCAGAGTAGTATTTGAAAAGACAAGAGTCATCCCAATAAAAATTATGTACCTCAGTCATGAACTTCCTCTTATCCTGAGCACTCCAATCTGTCGGTATCTCACCGGCAGCCAAATAATTCACGATATGAGCAAACCATGGTAGAGTAGTAATAGAGAGTAAATGCTCATCGGGAAAATCATGCCTAATTGGCATGTCATCAGAGGTGTCCTCAAATGTGAGCCTCGAGAGATGGTCAGCTACCACGTTTTCTACTCCTTTCTTGTCTTTGATGGTGATGTCAAATTCTTGCAAAAGTACCATCCACCGTATAAGTTGCGCCTTAGCATCCTTCTTTGTAAGAAGGTACTTAAGGGCTGAATGATCTGTGAAAATAATAATAGGAAAACCAATCAAGTAAGCACGAAACTTATCCAAAGCAAACACTACAGCTAGCAACTCTTTTTCAATGGGAGTAATTCATCTGAGCACTATTTAGAGTTCTACTAGCATAGTAAATGAAAAAAGGCTTCCCCTCCCTTTGCTGTCCAAGAATAGCACCTATAGCAAAGTCACTAGCATCACACATGATCTCAAATGGTAAAGTCCAATCAGGTGACTGTATTATCGATGCTGAGGTAAGCTTGCCGATTAGCATTTTAAAGGCCTCTTTACAAGCTTGTGTCCACTCAAATGGGGCATCTTTAGCTAGGAGGTCACATAGTGGTCTAGATATGGTGGAAAAATTCTATATGAACCTCCTATAAAAGCCCGCGTGACCAAGAAAGGATCTCACATCCTTTACTGTCTTAGGTGTAGGCAACTTAGAGATTAATTCAATCTTAGATTGATCAACCTTTATCCCCCTGAAATAAATAATATGCCCTAAGACAATACTTGAAGGTACCATAAAGTGGCATTTTTCCCAATTCAAAACTAACTCCTTCTCATCACAAAGAGTCAATACTCTCTCTAAATTCAATAAGCATGCATCAAAGGAAGATCCAAAAACAGTCAAGTCATCCATAAAAACTTCCATGCAATTTTCAACCATGTCACTAAAAATGCTCATCATGCAACGTTGAAAAGTAGCAGGTGCATTACACAATCCAAATGGCATTCTACGAAAAGCATAAGTATTGAAAGGACAAGTAAAGGTGGTTTTATCTTGGTCTTCTAATGCAATTTCAATTTGATAATAACCAGAATAACCATCCAAGAAACAATAGAAAGGATGACCAGCAACACACTCAAGAATTTGATAAATAAAAGGGATGGGAAAATGGTCTTTCCGAGTGGCAGCATTCAATTTTCTGTAATCAATGCACATCAACCACCCAGTCACAAGTTTTGTAGGGACTAACTCGCCCAGGTCATTTTTCACCACAGTAACAGCTGACTTTTAAGGAACAACCTGTGTAGGACTTACCCATTTACTATCAGCAATAGGATATATGATTCCCGTATCTAATAGTTTCAACACTTCATTCTTCACCACTTCTTTCATAGTGGGATTAAGCCTACGTTGGGGGTCTCTACGAGGGCCAGTTTCTTCCTCCAAATTAATTCTATGGGAACAAATTAAAGGGCTAACACCTTTTATGTCGACCATGGTCCAACCTAGTGCAGATTTATGTTCTCTTAACAAATTTAACAATTGCTCACATTGTACATCACTAAGTTCGGAAAAAACAATGATCGGAAAGGTATCACCTGGGCCTAAAAAGGCATGTTTGAGTCCCTTTGGGTAGTGGAGCTAAGTTAAGCATTGGGGTCTCCTTGGAAGAGGGTTTGAGTGCCTCCCGTTCTTTCGGCAACTCCTCAAAGCATGATTGCCATAATTTCTTCATAAATCCCTGTGACTTATTGAAAACATCAACAACATTAATGGCATGGGGATAAATGGAAGAATCATCAAAATCAAAATTATTAAGAAGGAATTTCAAAGAGTTAGAATTATCCTTGATGTACTCATCCTCCTCATATGACTGCCTTAAGACTCGAAAAACATTCACCTCTAGAGCCATATTTCCAAATGATAATGTCATTATGTCATTCCTACAATTAATGAGGGCATTGGTGGTGGCCAGGAATGGTCTTCCAAGTATCAAAGGAGTTTTTGACTTTGTATTCACAATAGCCATGGTATCTAAAACCAAAAAGTCAACGAGGTAATAGAATTTGTCAATTTGCAATAAAACATCTTCCACAAGATTTGTTTCCAATTTGGCAAGCCACCGTTAGACAGCCTGGATCTTTATATTTAGGCAATGTCGTGCTATCAATTACCGCACTTGCTTGCTCCGTTAAGAACGCTGTTTTCTTCACATTGTGCCTCCTCTTGAGTGTACATAGATCCTTGATGACTTTAGCATAGTTGGGAACCTGTTTTATAACATAAAGAAAGGAGAGGTTAATTTTAACATGCTGAAGTTGTTCAAGAATCTCACCTTTCAATGCTGAATTTATATCCTTAGGTTTAAGGAGTGCTTGAGGGAAAGGCAATGGTAAAGAATTATTACGGGTATCTTGTTCCTTGGGGGCTTCATCCTTGTTGCTCACGGTGTTAGGAATCAAGTTTGATGGTAGAGTGGGCCCATCAATTTTCTTACCGCTGCGAGTAATCATGGCATTAACCTCTTTAGTATTTTGATTGTCGGGATCGGAGGTTTGTGCCATATGTTGTCCCCTTGGATTAGGTTGTTGCTGCGAAGGAAAACGACCTTGCTCTTGAATTGTCAAGAAACTAGTCAACTTGGTGAGTTGACTCTTTATCACCTTTTGTTCCTCTTTGATCCCTTGTTGATCCTCAAGCAACCGTTGATTTATTTTGTCCTGCTCTTCCACACTCTTAGCATGTACCTGCAAAAATGACTTAAACATATCTTCCAAAGGTAAAGATTGTTGTGGTGCATTCGATGAGATTGCTTTCGGTTTCCATTGGGTACTAGAGTGGGGATGAGGTTGTATATCGGATCTCCAATGGGTGCTAGATTGGGCAGGAGGTTGCATATCGGATTTTCAACTGAAATTAGGATGATTCTTCCAACTGGGATTGTAAGTGTTATAGTAGGATGAGTATGGTTTCCTAAAGGGTATACCCAAGGCATTACACTCTCTCTTCATCTCAAAATAAGCTGGATAATCCTTAGGTACATGATCTACCACATTACACATAAAACAAGGTTCATGGGACTCTACCCTAGCAACCAGTTTAGGGGCTCTAGCATCCTTGGTTTTTAAAGCTTCAATTTTCCTAGTTAGGACCTCTAAACGGGCTTTAAGGCTGTCCTCTTCCT
Source organism: Bretschneidera sinensis (assembly GCA_023935145.1). Taxonomy (NCBI): domain Eukaryota; kingdom Viridiplantae; phylum Streptophyta; class Magnoliopsida; order Brassicales; family Akaniaceae; genus Bretschneidera; species Bretschneidera sinensis. The sequence continues at coordinate 20,881,479 of CM043701.1, forward strand.
TAAGTTGATAAATTCCAACGGGTTGATTTCTCCTAGTATTTTCCATGGCATTTGATCATATCCAAGTGTGAGCCTTTTCCGATAGGTCATCTAAGAAATCTATGGCTTGGTCAGGATCTTTTTGAAAAAAATCCCCATTAAATATCATTTCTATGAATTACCTTTCCTTACTTAGGAGTCCATCATAGAAATAGCTAACTACCCGCCAACTCTCATACCCATGTTGTGAACAAGAATTCAAAAGATCTTTGAAACGTTCCCAAACTTGATATAAGGTTTCACTCTCCTTTTGTGCAAAGTTTGAGATTTGTCTCTTGAGGTTGTTGGTCTTATGGGTTGGGAAATGCTTTTGGAAGAAGGCTCGGGTCATCTCATCCCAACTACCTATAGACCTAGGCCTTAACAAATACAGCCAAATCTTGGCCTTTTCCTTAAGTGAAAAGGGGAAAAACCGAAGTTTGACGGTGTCTACCATATCAGCCCTACTTTGAAAGGTAGCTACTACTTCCTCAAATTCCCTAATATGGATATAAGGGCTTTCATTCTCAAACCAAAGGAAGGTTGGTAGCAATTAGATCATGCCCGGCTTAAACTCAGGTTGTTGAACATTAGGGGGGAACATGATACAAGATGCTGTGGCCGTTCAGCTAAGGTGCAAGTAATCCTTAAGTGTCCTAGCAACATTCTCATTGTGATCGTCGGCCATGTTAACAAAATTCTCTAAATTCTCGTTTGGGTTTTCACTATGGTTTAGTCTAGGCGAGGTTTCACTAACGGACGTGAAATGAAAGGGTAACTCTATTTCGGGTCTTTTAATGAATTTACCTCACGAATCTCTCAGTCTAAGCATACACCAAAGGAATTAGAGGGAAAATGAATAAAACAAAAAAATCAAAGAAAATTAGAAAATCAAAACAAAGAGAAAAGAATAATATTACTGTCTTGTCTCAAAGTTGACAATCTTCCTTGTATTTAACCCCGTTTCCCCGACAACGGCGCCAAAATTTGATTACGCTCAAACTAACACGCAATTATTGTGTATAGATGAGGTGTCGATCCCACGAGGAAAAACAAACTATAAGAGAATGTGTAAACTTTAATACGAAACGATAAAATCCAAATGAGAAAATCTGAGGTTTGATAATGAAATAATGTGAGAAAGTTGTGTAAATATAATGAAGAATTCAATAGAGAAATAACAAGGTTCCAGAAATCCCTCCTAAGTTCATTGTCTTATTTCAATCTTGATTAAATTGTTTTTATCTCGATTTCTAGTTTCACATCCCAAACAAGTAATCGATAAATATTCAATCACAGCACATTAACACTCTAATGTAATTGCTACAAATCACTCATTGATTTCGATTCAAGCACACATGACCTATCTTATAGATTTATCAAGAAATGACAATATATTTCAGTAACAATACCGCAGTAATGGACAAACCTATAAGATAAATCTACCGGAATCAATCACATCCAAACAACTTGACATAAGAAGAGCTTGACTATACTTATATGGAAGAGAATGATGCAATCATCGGATTAAGAGAAATTCTTAGAGAAGAAGAATATAAATTGCAGCTATCACATGAACCTAAATTCTTCTTGTTTAATCAAAGAGTAAATCATAACAATGTTTAACAATAAATCCTTACAACTGAACCAAGAATGAAAATAAGAACAACTACACCTAGGGATTCATCCTTTTACCTTGCTTGGAGATTAGTTGGCCATGGGGCTCATGCTTGAACACCGTAATGGAGAAGAATGTCGCCCTTTTCTTAAGTTTTCCCAACCTCCTCTATCAAACCCTAAGTGATCTTATTTATAATACAAAAGGTTCAAGGGTATTTTCGGGTCTAAACTATCATTAAAACCCTAATTAGGAAACAAGTCATCGCGCTTGCGCTGCGGTTCAGCCTTTCTAGGCGACAGTGTGGCCTTGGTTTTGGCTTTGTGTGGTGCTGGAGGCCGCGGCTCAGCTTTTCCAGGCCGCGGCGCACAACCTTCAGCTTTTATCCGAGAAGTTGATGGTTCTGGTGGGCGAGGCTTGAGGTTCTGAGTCGCAGCATGGAACACTAAAGACTTGTTTTCTCTGCATTTTTTCTTTCCGCAATCATGCCTTCACTCCGATACGCATGGAATCTTCGTGCTTTAAGCAACGATAGCTTTTCCATCTCTTTTAGACTCAAAGTACCTGAAAATGTCCCGAATTAGATCAATGATCCAAGAATGATATTTCAGAATTGTTAAGGTATAAATTTGTAATTCAACCTTAGATCAACCCTAAAATGCTAACAAATAAGTACTATTAAGATGCACTGTACGACTCTCATCAGAACAATACCTTTGGAAATGACCTGTTTCTTCCAAAATTTGATTTTTCTTCATTATCCCATTTTATGCTTGGACCCAAGTGTATTTCACTTAGATCATATTAAGTTTCACTTTCGAGGTCAGTAGTCGTCAAAATATATGATAAAATGCATTACAAGTTGTAAGAAAGAGAGAGAGAGAATTCGATTAAGATGAGCAAAACTTCTAGAGAGTATAATATGACCTTTAAAGCCTTGTTTTGGAAAATTATTCTTTTTGTTTTGATTTAACTTTTTTAAAACTAATCTGTAGCAAATTTTCAAAGGAAATGACTGTCATAATTATTTTAGTGAAAATTCACAAAATACATGAGCTATAACCTTCGAAAATAAGCAGTTTTTTTTTTTCAAAATTTAATTTTCCTTGGTCATCCTATTTTCACTTGGACCAAAGCATATTTCACTTAGATCATGTTAAATTCCACTTTCGAGGTCACCATCCATTAAAAAATAAGATAAAAGTGCATTACAAATTGTTGGAAATAGTGAGATAATTCAATTAACACGAACAAACTTCTAGAGGGTATAATAAGGCTTTCAAAGCTCTATTTGGGTAAATGATCCCTTTGGTTTTGAGGTAACTTTTTGAAACCTAGTTCGTGAAAAATATTCAAAGAAATTACCATCATAACTATTTTAGTGAAAATGGACAAAAAACGTGAGCCATAATCTTCAAAAATGGCCAATTTCGTCCAAAATTTGATTTTTCATGACGATCCCATTTTTCCTTTAGAGCAAATCGTGTTTCACTTAGATCATATTAAATTCTACATTCAAGGTCACTAACCATAAAAAATAATAGAGGATAAAAGTGACTCATAAATTGTAGGAAAGAGAGAATTCAATTAACACGAGCAAAACTTCTTGAGGGTACAATATTACTTTCAAAGCTTTGTTTTGAGAAACGATCACCTTGGTTTTAATGTAACTTTTGGAAACTTAGTTGATGAAAAAATTTCAAAGGAAATTTCCATCGTAATGATTTAAGTGAAAATACACAAAGAAAAAAACACGAGCTATATAACCTTCGAAAATTGCTACTTTCTTCCAAAATTTGATTTTTATTGACCATCCCATTTTCACTCGGACTAAAGTGTATTTCACTTAGATCATATTAAATTAAAATATTGAGGTCACCAGCCTGCAAAAAATAGGATAAATGTTCATTACAAATTGTAGGGAAAAAAAAAAGAAAACGATTCACATGAGCAAAACTTCTTAAGGGTATAATTGGCTTTCAGAGATCCGTTTTGGGAAATTATCATTTTGGGTTTGATGTAACATTTTGAAACCTAGTTCGTTGCATATTTTTAAAGGTGGCCGTCATAACTATTTTAGTGAAAATGCACAAAAACATGAGCTAAACCTTTGAAAACGGTCAGTTTCTTCAAAAATTTGATTTTTTTTTACCATCTCATTTTTCACTTGGACAAAAGCGTATTTCACTTATATCATATTATATTCCACTTTCGAAGTCACCGGCCATCAAAAAAATAGGATAAAAGTACATTACAAATTGTAGGAAAGAGAGAGAATTCGTTTAACACGAGCAAAACTTCTAAAGGGTATAATTTGGCCTTCAGGCTCCGTTTTGGAAAATGAAATGTTTGGTTTTGATGTAATCTTTTGAAATCTAATCGTGAAAATTTTTTTACAGGAAATGACCATCATAACTACTTTTGTGAAAAAAAAAAAGAAAAAAAAAGTGAGCTATAACCTTCGAAAATGGCTAGTTTCATCTAAATTTTGATTTTTCTTGACCATCTCATTTTTCGCTTTGACCAAATTGTACATCACTTACATCATGATTAATTCAAATTTTGAGGACACCAGCTTTCAAAAAATAGGATAAAAATGCATTAAGATTGTAGGAAAGAGGGAGAGAATTCGATTAGCACAAGCAAAACTTCGTGAGGGTTTAATATGGCCTTCAGGCTCCGTTTTGGGAAATAATCCCTTTTGTTTTGATGTAACTTTTTGAAACCGAGTTCTTTGAATTTTGAAAGGAAATTAACATCCTAACTATATTAGAGAAAAAAAAAAAATGTGAACTATAACCTTTGAAAATGGCCAGTTTCTTCCAAATTTTGATTTTTCTTGACCATCTCATTTTTCACTTAGATCGTGTTAAATTCCACTTTTGAGGTAACCAACCATAAAAAAATATATATGATAAAAGCACATTACAAATTTTAGGAAAGAATGAGAGAATTTGAGTAATACGGGCAAAATTTATGGAGGATATAATATAGCCTTCAGAGCTCCGTTTTGAGAAATGATCCATTTGGTTTTGATGTAACTTTTTGAAACCTATTTCATGAAAATAGTTCAAAGGAAATGACCATCGTAACTATTTTAGCAAAATGCACAAAAACATGAGCTATAACCTTCGAAAATGGCTTGCTTTTTTCAAAATTTGATTTTTCTTGATCATCATATTTTTCACTTGGACCTAAGCGTATTTCATGTAGATTATGTTAAATTCCATTTTTGATGTCACTAGCTATCAAAAAAAAATCCGATAAAATGCATTACAAATTGTAGGAAAGAGAGGGAGAATTCTTTTAACACGAGTAAAATTCCTGGAGGATATAATATGGCCTTCAAATCTCCGTTTTGGGAAATTATCCCATTGGTTTTGATGTAACTTTCTTAAACATAGTTTGTGGAAAATTCTCAAAGAAAATGACCATTATAACTATTTAAGTGAAATGCACAAAAAAACATGAGCTATAACCTTCGAAAATGACATGTTTCTCAGAAATTTTGTTTTTTTTTAGCCTTCCATTTTTCCTTTAGACCAAAGCATATTTGAATTAGATCATGTTAAATTCCACTTTTTAGGTCACTAGCCATCAAAAAATAGGATAAAAATGCATTATAAATTGTAGGAAAGAGGGAGAGAATTTGATTAACACAAGCAATGTAGGAAAGAGGGAGAGAATTTGATTAACACAAGCAAAACTTCTTGAGGGTATAGCTTTCAGAGCTCCATTTTGGGAAATGATCATTGGATTTTGATGCAACTTTTTGAAACTTAGTCCGTGGAAAATTTACCAAGGAACTGACTATCGTAACCATTTTAACGAAAATGCACAAAAAAATGGGCTAGATCCTTCGAAAATGGCAAATTTCTTCAAAATTTTGATTTTTCTTGACCATCCCGTTTTTCACATGGACCAAAGTATATTTCGCCTAGATCATTCTAAATTCCACTTTCGAAGTCATCGACCATCAAAAAATAGAATAAAAGTGCATTACAAATTGTAGGGGAAAATGAAAGAATTCGATTAACACGAGCAAAACTTCTAGAAGGTATAATTTGGTCTTTAGGGCTCTGTTTTGGAAAATGATCCCTTTGGTATTGATATAACTTTTTGAAACCTAGTTCATGGTAACTTTTCAAAAGAAATCACCATCATAACTGTTTTAGCGAAAGTTCGCAAACAAAAAAAAAATACATAAGCTATAACCTTCAAAATGTCTAGCTTCTCCCTAACTTTGATTTTTCTTTACCATCTCATTTTTCACTTAGACCAATGCATAATTCACTTAGATCATGATTAATTCAACTTTTGAGGTCACCAACCTTAAAAAAGTAGGATAAAAGTGCATTAAGAATCATAGGAAAGAGGGAGAGAATTCGATTAACACGAGCAAAATTTCTCGAGGGTATAACATGGATTTCAGAGCTCCATTTTGGGAAATGATCCCTTTGGCTTTGATATAACTTTGTGAAACCAAGTTCGTGGCTATATTTCAAAGGAAATGACCATCGTAACTATTTTAGCAAAAATGAAAAAAAAAAAGTGAGCTATAACCATCGAAAATGACTTGTTTTTTCCAAAATTTGATTTCTTGATTATCCCATTTTTCACTTGGACCAAAGAGTATTTCATTTAGATCATGTTAAATTTCACTTTCAAGGTCCTTAACCATCAAAACATAGGATAAAATGCATTACAAATTGTAGAAAGAGAGAGAATTCGATTAAGATGGGCAAAGCTTCCAGAGGCTATAATATGACCTTCATAGCTCCGTTTTGGAAAATGATTCCTTTGGTTTTTATGAAACTTTTGAAACCTATTTCATAGCAAATTTTTAAAGGAAATGGCAGTCATATCAATTTTAGAGAAATGCACAAAAAAACGTGAACTATACGAAAATGGCCAATTTTTTCCAAAATTTTTTTTTTCTTTATCACCTTATTTTTCACTTGGACCAAAGCGTATTTTACTTAGATCATGTTAAATTCTACTTTCAAGGTCACCAACAATAAAAAAAAATAATAATAAAAAATTAAAAAAAAAATAGGATAAAAATGCGTTACAAATTGTAAGAAAGAAAAAGAGAATTCTATTAACACGAGCAAAACTTATGGAGAGTATAATATGACCTTGAGAGCTCCGTTTTGGGAAATGATCCCTTTGGTAGTGATGTAACTTTTTGAAACTAAGTTTGTGGCAAATTCTCAAAGTAAATAACCATCATAACTATTTTAGCAAAAAATGCACAAAAAACGTGAGCTATATCAGAATTGACCTTTTATTTTCAAATTTTGATTTTTCTTGATTATACCATTTTTCTCTTATACCGATGCATATTTCACTTAGATCATGTTAAATTTCACTTTCGAGGTCACTAGCCAACAAAATATAGGATAAAATGCATTACAAATTGTAGCAAAAGAGAAAGATAATTTGATTAAGACGAGCAAAACTTCTAGAGGGTGTAATATGACCTTTAGAGCTCCATTTTGCAAAATGATTCCTTTAGATTTGATCAAACTTTTTGAAACCTATTTCTAGCAAATTTCAAAGGAAATGACTATCATAACTATTTTAACGAAAATACACAAAAAAAAATTGTTAGCTATATAACCTTCGAAACTGGCCAGTTTTTTATAAAATTTGATTTTTCTTGATCATCCTATGTTTTACTTGGACCAAAGCGTATTTAACTTAGATATTGTTAAATTCCACTTTCGAGGTCACCAGCCATTAAAATATAGGATAAAAATGTATTACAAATTTTTGGAAATAGTGAGATAATTAAATTAACACGAGCAAAACTTCTGGGGATATAATAAGGCCTTTAGAGCTCTATTTTGGAAAATGATCCCTTTAGTTTTGATGTAACTTTTTGAAACCTAGTTCGCTGTAATTTTCCAAAGAAAATTACCATTATAACTATTTAGCGAAAATGCACAAAAAAACGTGAGCTAAACCTTCGAAAAATGGCCTTTTTTCAAAATTTTATTTTTCTTGATCATCCAATTTTTCACTTGAACCAAAGCCTATTTCACATAGATAATGTTAAATTCCACTTTCGATGTCACTAGCCATAAAAAAAATATGATAAAATTCATTAAAAATTGTAGGAAAGAGGGAGAGAAATCTATTAACACGAGTAAAACTTATAGAGAATATAATATGGGCTTCAGAGCTTCGTTTTAGGAAATGATCCCTTTGGTTTTATTGTAACTTTTTGAAACCAAGTTCATAGTAAATTCTCAAAGTAAATGACCATCGTAACTATTTTAATGAAACTGCACAAAAAACTTGAACGATAACATTCGAAAATGGCCAGTTTTTTTTCATAATTTGATTTTTCTTGATCATACTATTTTTCACTTGGATCAAAGCGTATTTCACTTTGATCATGTTAAATTCCACTTTCGAGGTTATCAGCCATCAAAAAATAGGATAAAAGTCCATTACAAATTGTCAAAAAGAGTGAGAGAATTCAATTAACACCAGCAAAACTTCTAGAGGGTATAATAAGGCCTTAAGAGCTCTATTTTGAGAAATGATCCCTTTTGTTTTGAGATAACTTTTTTAAACCCAGTTCATGGAAAATATTCAAAAAAAATGACCCGCATAAGTATTTTAGTAAAAATAGATAAAAAAAAATGTGAGCCATAATCTTCAAAAATGGCTAGTTTCTTCCAAAATTTTATTATCATGATAATCTCATTTTTCTCTCCGACCAAAGCGTATTTCACTTAGATTACGTTAAATTCCACTTTTGAGATCACCAATCATCAAAAAAAAAAAGGATAAAAGTGCATTATAAATTTTAGGAAAGAGGGAGAGAATTCGATTAACACGAGCAAAACTTATTGAGGGTATAATATTGCTTTCACAACTCTGTTTTGAGAAATGACCCCTGTTGTTTTGATGTAACTTTTGAAAACTTAGCTCATGAAAAAATTTCAAAGGAAATGTCCATCATAACTATTTAAGCGAAAATAAACAAAGAAAACGTGAGCTATATAACCTTTGAAAATGGCTAGCTTCTTCCAAAATTTGATTTTTCTTGATTATCCCATTTTTCACTTGGACGAAAGCATATTTCACTTGGATCATGTTAAATTCAAATTTCAAGGTCACTAACCTTCAAAAAATAGGATAAAAATTCATTATAAATTGTAGGAAAGAAAAAGAGAAATCAATTCACACAAGCAAAACTTCTAGATGGCATAATTTGGCCTTTAGAGATCCGTTTTGGGAAATTATCATTTTGGGTTTGATGTAACTTTTTGAAACATTTTGGGTTTGATGTAACTTTTTGAAACCTAGTTCGTAGAATATTTTCAAAGGAAATGGCCATCATAACTACATTAGTGAAAAAAAAAAAAAAAAAACTGAGCAAGCTTCGAAAATGGCCAGTTTTTTCCAAATTTTGATTTTTCCTGATCAGCCTATTTCACTTGAACCAAAGCGTATTTCCCTTATATCATATTAAATTCCACTTTCAAGGTCACCAACCATAAAAAAAATATATATATATATATATATATATATATGTATATATGTATGATAAAATTGCATTACAAATTCTCAAAAAAAGTGAGAGAATTCAAGTAATACGAACAAAACTTCTGGAGGATATAATTAGGTTTTCACAACTATATTTTGGGAAATGATTCCTTTGGCTTTGATATAACTTTTTGAAACCTAGTTCGTGGTAAATTTTGAAAGGAAATGACCATCAAAACTATTTTAGTGAAAACGCACAAAAAACATGAGGCTTAAACTTCGAAAAATGGCCTCTCTTTTTTTGCAAAATTTTATTTTTCTTGATCATCCCATTTTTCAATTGGACCATAGTGTATTTTATGTAAATCATGTTAAATTCCACTTTCAATGTCATTAGCCATCAAAAAATAGGATAAAATGCATTAAACAATTATAGGAAAAAGGAAGAGAATTCTATTAACACTAGCAAAACTTCTGGAAAATATAATATGGCTTTTTGAGATCTATTTGTGAAATGATCCCTTTAGTTTTGATGTAACCTTTTGAAACCAAGTTCATGGAAAATTCTCAAATTAAATTACCATCGTAACTATTTTAGGGAAAATACACAAAAAAAAAAAACGTGAGCAACCTTCGGAAATGATATGTTTTTTTCCAAAATTTGATTTTCTTAATTATCCCATTTTTCCCTTAGACCAAAGTGTATTTCACTTAGATCATGTTAAATTTCAATTTCGTGGTAAGTAGCCATAAAAATATATGATAAAATGCATTACAATTTGTATGAAAAGGAGAGAATACAATTAAGACGTGAAAAACTTCTAGAAGGTATAATATGACCTTCAAGGCTCCGTTTTGGAAAATTATTCCTTTGGTTTTGATGAAACTTTTTGAAACCTAATTCATAGCAAATTTTTAAAGGAAATGACTATAATAACTATTTTAGAGAAAATGCATAAAAACGTGAGCTATAACATTCGAAAATGGCCAGTTTTTCCAAATTTTGATTTTTCCTGATCATCTGATTTTTCACTTGAACCAAATCTTATTTCACTTAGACCATGTTAAATTCTACTTTCAAGGTCACCAGCCATCAAAATATAGAATAAAAATGCATTTCAAATTGTTAGAAAGAGATAGAGAATTCAATTAACACGAGCAAAACTTCTCGGGGTATAATAAGGCCTTCAAAGCTCTATTTTGATAAATGATCCATTTGGTTTTGAAATAACCTTTTGAAACCTAGTTCGTGGTAAATTTTCAAAGGAAATGACCATCATAACTATTTTAGTGAAAATGCACAATAAATGTGAGCCATAAACTTCGAAAAATGATTGTTTTTTTTTTAAAATATGTTTTTTCTTAATCATTCCATTTTCACTTGGATCGAAGTGTATTTCACATAGATCATGATAAATTTCATTTTTGATGTCACTAGCCATCAAAAAATAGGATAAAATGCATTACAAATTGTTGGGAAGGGAGAGAGAATTCTATTAACATGAGCAAAACTTCTGGAGAATATATTATGGACTTCCGAGCTCCATTTTGGGAAATGATCCATTTGGTTTTGATATAACTTTTTGAAACCAAGTTCGTGGCAAATTCTCAAAGTAAATGACCATCGTAACAATTTTAGCGAAAATGCATTCGAAAATGACCTTTTTTTCCAAAATTTGATTTCTTGATTATCCCATTTTCCCCTTAAACCAAGGTGTATTTCACTTAGATCGTGTTAAATTTTATATTCAAGGTCACTAGCTATGAAAATAAAGGATAGAATGCACTACAAACTATAGAAAAGAGAGAGAATTCGATTAAGATGTGTAAAACTTCTAGAAAGTATGGTATGACCTTAAGAGCTCCGTTTTGGAAAATGATTCCTTTAGTTTTGACGAAACTTTCTGAAACCTAATTCACAGCAAAGTTTCAAAGGAAATGACTATCATAATTATTTTAGTGAAAATGCTCAAAAAAAAGTGAGCTATAACATTCAAAAATGGCTAGTTTTTACCAAAATATGATTTTTCTTGACCATCCGATTTTTCATTTGAACCAAAGTGTATGTCCCTTAGATCATGTTAAATTCCACTTTCGAGGTCACGAGCCATAAAAAAAAGATAAAAGTGTCTTACGAATTCTCAAAAAGAATGAGAGAATTCAACTAATACAAGCAAAACGTCTCGAGGGTATAATAAGGCCTTCACAGTTCTATTTTGGGAAATGATTTCTTGGTTTTATGTAACTTTTTGAAACCTAATTCGTGGTAAATTTTCAAAGGAAACGACCATCATAACTATTTCAGTGAAAATGCACAAAAAACATTAGCCATAAACTTCAAAAAATGGTTTTTTTTTTCAAAATTTGATTTTTCTTGATCATCCCATTTTTCACTTGAACCAAAGTGTATTTCACGTAGGTCATGTTAAATTTCACTTTCGATTCCACTAGCCATCAAACAATAGGATAAAATGCATTACAAATTGAAGAAAATATGGAGAGAATTATATTAACACGAACAAAACTTCTGGAGAATATAATATGGCCTTCCGAGCTCTGTTTTGGGAAATGATCCTTTTAGTTTTGATGTAACTTTTTGGAACCAAGTTCATGAAAAATTCTCAAATTAAATGACCATCTTAACTATTTTAACGAAAATTCACAAAAAAAAAAAAACGTGAGCAATACCTTCGAAAATGACCTGGTTTTTCCAAAATTTGATTTTCTTGATTATCCCATTTTTCTCTTGGACCAAAGCGTATTTTACTTAGATCATGTTAAATTTCACTTTTGAGGTCAGTAGCCATAAAAATATAGGATAAAATGCATTAAAAATTGTAGGAAAAAGAGAGATTTCGATTAAGACGAGCAAAACTTCTATAGCTATAATATAACCTTCAAGGCTCCGTTTTGAAAAATGATTCCTTTGGTTTTGATAAAACTTTTTGAAACCTAATTCTTAGTAAATTTTCAAAAAAAATGACTGTCATAACTATTTTAGCGTAAATGCTAAAAAACGTGATAACATTCGAAAATGGCCATTTTTTTTCCAAAATTTGATTTTTCTTGATTATCCGATTTTTCCCTTAAACCAAAGCTTATTTCACTTAGATCATGTTAAATTCTACTTTCAATGTCACCAACCATCAAAATATAGGATAAAAGTGCATTTCAAATTATTGGAAAGAGATAGAAAAATTCATTTAACACAAGCAAAACTTCCGTAGGGTATAATTAGTCCTTCATAGCTCTATTTTGGGAAATAATTCCTTTGGTTTTGATGTAACTTTTTTAAATCAAGTTCATGGCAAATTCTCAAAGTAAATGACCATCATAACTATTTTAGTGAAATTGCACAATAAACATGAGCCATAAACTTCGAAAAAAAGGCTTGTTTTTTTCAATATAATTTTTCTTGATCACTCATTTTTCACTTGGACCAAAGTGTATTTCACGTAGATCATGTTAAATTCCACTTTCGATGTCACTAGCCATCAAAAAATAGGATAAAATGCATTAAAAATTGTAGGAAAGAGGGAGAGAATTCTATTAACATAAGCAAAACTTCTGGAGAATATAATTTGGCCTTTCAAGCTCTATTTTGGGAAATGATCCCTTTAGTTTTGTAAATGTATATACTCCTACTGTAAATAATGCTAGAAATTCATAACGTTATTTACATTGGGAGTATACAGCATGGTTCAGATACTAATTAGTCCTCTCACTTTTCTCCTATATTTAATCGATTTGCTGGTATTTCCCGTTACAGTCGTGAAGGTTTATTGAGACCGCATCCTAGCGCATCTTCCACGTCATGTCAAATTTGTCACACCACCAGTCACCTTGCGTTAACTTGTCCTCATCGGTTCAATCATGATATTGTCTCTCATGACTTGCCAAAATCTTTTGTTACAATGTCACTTGGTGAGTCTAATGCTGCTCAGTGGTACTCTGATACGGCTGCCTCCACTCACATGACTCCTCAGTCAGGTATACTTACCAACCTTGCACCTTATTTTGGAAAAACCAAAATTTCGGTTGGTAATGAACAATTACTTGATATTAATAATGTTGGTTCTACTTTCTTACACCAAGAAAGACCAAGAGTAAAAAAGAAAGAACTAAAGCAGTGAAACGAAGCCCGAGGAGCCTGTTTCAGGCCATAAATGACTTTGGGTGACATGAGTGGGACAAAGGGTATCAACAAAACTAGCTTGTTGTTTCATGTACACCACTTCATTAAGATAACCATGAAGAAATGCATTCTTAACATCAAGTTGTCGAATCACCCACAAATAAGAAATTGCCAAGGATAAAACAGTGCATATAGTAATAGGTTTAACAACAGGGCTAAAAGTTTCATGATAGTCAATATCTGGATGATGAGGGAATCCCTGAGTGACCAACCTCGCTTTGTAGGGCTTCACAGACCCATCAACCTGATATTTAATTTTGTAAATCAACTTACACCCAATTAAATTTTTCATTGGATCATATGTAACCAGATCCCAAGTGTGGTTAGTTAAAAGTGCATTAAATTCGTCAGACATAGCTGACCACCACTCATGATCTTTATTTGCTTGAGAAAAATAAGTTGGTTCAGTTTGCTAGGTAGTAGTGGAAAGAGAGTGATTATTTGAGTTTGAAAATTCCAGTTTTATAATGAGTGATCATGGGGTGACAAGGGGCAAGGTGGGATGGTGGTGGAAAAGTGGAGGTAGAAGGAGCAGTTGGTTCATGAGAGGGAATGACAATGGGAGTGGAAGAAGATGAGGTTGGGGTTGAGGAGATGGATAAAGGAGATGGTAAGGGGAAAGACATTGGTGAGGTGGGTTGAGTGATGGGAGAGGAAATTAGGGTCCAGGGGTAGAGACCGAAGGTGGAGGTAGCGAGGCAATGGGAGCCGGTGATGGAGAATGAAGATTAGGAACAAGGAGACTAGGAACATGAGTTACTGGAGACGTAGGGGGGAGGGAGAAGATTGATGTAGGGGTTCGGCTGTAGTAAGAACAGGTGGAGGAATGAATGAGTGGTTAGGAGTAGGGAAGGGGATAGGTGCAATGAGAGTATGATAGGGAAAACATGGTTCCTGGAAGACAAAATGACGACTGGTATAAACACGACCAGTGGTGTGATTTAGACACCTATATCCTTTGTAATTTTGAGCATAACCTAAGAAGACACATTGCTGTCTCAACAGCCTATTTATTAAGCAAATCATGTATATTTCTTGTGGTTAAGTGCTGCATTCATTTTCCACTATCATTCTCTTGATTTATTTTGTCTCCCGCTATGTATAAAATGACCAAGACTGATGATGAGGTGTTCAGATTTTTAGACGTTTACGCAAGAAAAGATGAAATTGAAAATGAGTTAATTCATGAGAAGGTATAGGGCCTTGAGGCAGCCCTAACAGAGAACATGATGAGCAAAAGGTTTTGATTTACAGGGTTTGTTATGTGTAACATGTCAAGGAGTATATTTGTTGTTGGAATTTCATATGAATGGATAGAACTATAAGGACAAGAGGAAAGTGTCAGTGAACATGACTCAAGGAGTTGAGAAAGGACTTGATAATATGTGACTATAGGATCAGATCTATGCATTAGTTAGGTCATAGATCTTTATTGTTGATGTTGTATGCAAGTAATCATTGTTGTTTTCTTCACTAGTGGTGCAGAAGATTCTGAGATCCTCACTAGGCAAAAGGGATTGTGATGTTGTCTTCTGTTGAAATTAAGAATTGAAAAGAATGTTGTATTATTGATTGATTATCTTAATACAATTCAACAGTCCTATGTATAGACATATGAATATGAAACCTAATAAGGCGTGATATCAACTAGATAAGATAGACGCAAACTAGATAAGATTTAGGAAACCTAGCACATAATAGGAACCCTAATAGGATTCTCAACACTCCCCCTTAAGTTGGAGTAGTTGGAGCATACTCTAACTTGTTACAATGATACTCATCCAATATGTTAGAAATAAATTCAAACCTAAATAACAGCGAAACTCGTAACAATTCGAGCAAATTATGTCTAAAACAATAGTTAGGTCACCAAATGATAATGGATAAACACAATCCATGAACAAGGTCCGGGGACATCGAACAAACAAGACTCTCAACTTAGGGGTCAACAAGACAAAAAGACAACAAGACAAGACTTGGAACGAGCTACTTCAAATGGGTTGAATCCACGAAACAAGTTGGATTGTGACGAGAGGCAAATCTGACTTGGATCCGGGTCGGGTCAACACAAACTAAACCCAAAATTTTTCTTTTCTTCTTCACGCAAGATCACCACACATAATAGGGGACTCATGGTCAGCGGTGAGATGTTGCGATATCATCGAAAAAAAGAAAATATAATCTACAAGAGATGAAACAGAAGTTACTGAAAAAGAAAAACACTTGAAGAACGTCGAAAAACATAATAGAAACTAAGAGTATAATCTAAACCTAGCTACATATTTTTTTTCTTTTTTTCTTTGGTTTACCTGAGGCTAATACTACCACCAGGGTCCCAAACCATGGGCTCTGATACCATATTGAAATTAAGAATTAAAAATAATTTTGTATTATTGATTGATTATCTTAATACAATTCAACAGTCCTATATATAGACTTATGAATATGAAACCTAATAGGACCAGATATCAACTAGATAAAATAGACACAAACTAGATAAGATTTAAGAAACTTACTAGGACACATAATAAGAATCCTAATAGGATTCTCAACAGCTTCCATTGGTGATCATCAAGTCTTGCCACAAATACATTGTGCCAGAGAACGTACATATTTCGTATTATTGATACATTATTTAAGTCTACAAGTGAAATTTTGGTGAAACAACATTTGACTCGAAGAGTGATTATGTAAAGCATGTTCATGTTAGTTCTCCATTTAGGACTAGTGAGGCATGTCTGATAGCTCTGGAGACTCTCCAGATTTCATGTTGAACAAAACGCCATGATTCTGCCGTGTCCAGACTCTTTGCCCTTTCAATAGCATCATCTATTCCAGGAAAGGATTTAGATCCACAATCATTATGCTTCGAGGGTCCATATATCTGCAATTGGAAAATAATAGGTAAATACTAATTTGTTTAACTAATAATTACAACAATGCAAAGTGATAATTATGTCAATCACTTATTTTACACATTTGGATTTCTGTTTTGGGGCTTTGAAGTAATACTTGTTTCAGTGGATGGTATATACAGAAAATAACCCAAAACTCAATGAAATTAACTTAAATTAAGAATTCACATAGTATGTATTTGTTTTTTAAAAAACATACCAAATACTTGTACCATGGCCTTCCAGAGAGTCCATCCCAGTCTGCGAATGCTCGCTCTGTTATCATTAGTTTGTCATTCAGCTCTCTCACTTTTAAGTGGTCTTGTTTCCAAATTGATGTCCAGCCTTTGGCTTCTTTTATCGCCTAGAGAATTATACTTCAGTTGCTGCATTTGTAGTGAATATTGTTTATGATGATACTTTTATACAAGCTCAAATGATACCTTTTCCTGATTATTTATTTTGGTGGCTGCTTTTGTTAGCTCCTCAATAGACTTGAACAAGAGAGAAAGGCTTATGCCCTTGCCCAATACCTCATCTTCTAAGTCTTGTGCTTTTCTGTCATTGTGGATTTGATGAATTGCATTAATTTTTCCGATAAGCACTGATGTTAGCTGTTCTAAACTGTACATGAGTGCACTTAATGGTTGTATTCCCATCAAACATTAATATACCTGGAGCTCGTATCCATAGGAGTGATAAGAACTACTCATCTGCTAGCTTAAGAGCTACTAGACCCCAAATGGTTGACACTGTTTTTCACAAAAAAAAATAAATAAATAATATGTATTATAAAATGGAAATGGATTATTATTATATGCTGATAGATAAATAATTCTTGTCAAACCTGCAACACGTCTATGAAACATTGGGTCCCCAAAATTTTTCATCCAAATGAAGTCATCATACATCGAGTGATGTACTGGATATCCTGTGACTGATAACTACTGTAAGTAAGGCATGAAAGATACAAGAACCTATCATGCACAATGCATTCAGTTTGGCAGTGGAAGTAGATGCGTGACTTCTGAGAGTAAAATGTTGCATTTAAAGGTGAAAGCATGCAGAAATATATAAACTTCCAAATCACTGAGGATTTGATGTTTAAGCTGAAGCATACATGTGCAGTGATAAGGAAAGTGGCTTGAAACAATACTTAGCATTGATGCATCAATTTATTTTACACTTGTAAGATGATTGTGTTAAAGGCTAATGTTGGCTTGTGGTTTTTAACATAATAGTTCCTATCACTAGGAGAGAGAGAACTTCATTCAGGCCTCGGAGGAAAATTCTTTCATTCTTTTTAACTGTAGTGGGTTGCATGCTTGAAAGGTAAGTTTAACCTTAGACAAATAAGTAAACCAAATATTGTGAACATTAGGTGGGGCTTGGGGAATGAACCATATTATCCACAAACCTATAATTGTTCTGTGCTGATTCTGGATTATGCAAATGCATTATTATGGCCTTAATAGTCTTTGTGGTACTTCTTGGTTACTTTGGATTATTATTCCATCATTGCCACAGTATCTGTATGAACTGATTCAACCGAAATGAAACATTTTTCTTTGGCTACTACGAGTGTCCTTTGGCAGGTTAGTTGCTATATTTGTCGGTTACGTTATTGTTGTATCTTCACCATGACATACTTGAACTTAAGTTCAATGCACTGTATTCTTATTTGTTCATTTCTGTTGGTCAGAAGCTATTCTTTCAACACATTGATTCAATGTATTACATTGGTGCCCAATTCAGCACCAAAGTGATAACTGCAGTGTGCAAGATCCGGTTTATTGTCGCAATTGGGTACATATTCAGGTTATCAAAATATCAGAGTGTAGTGTGTTTGTTACCTCCTTCAAAGAACATGTCAGCTGCTGGAACACCGATATGTTGCACAAAAGCTGCATAATCTGATCCTCCACCTCCTAATCTTCCGATCTTCATTTACAGAGTTAGGTTACTGAGCAGTAAAAGTACACATCATGTAACAAGCTTAATGTTGCAATGGATGAAAATAATTTCCATGCCTAACTTTGGGTAGTATGATGCAAAATATTTACTAATCACTGGTTGGTTGGTGTCACTGGAGTGCAGTTCAACTCTTTCTTGAAATGGTTCATAAAAATATCATGTCATCATCAAGTAGGTGCAGTAAAGCTGTTGTGTTTTGCTTACCACGGGAGAGTTGCTCAATCCAATCCATGATTCGTAGATTGTTTGTGTTGAGTTATCCGGATCTTGAACCTTCAAAAAGTCGGTTAATATAACTTATTGAGATCAGTGAGAGAAGAGCGACAGACCAGAAAAAAGAATTGAAATCCAGAATACCTCTATTACTACTCTTTATGATAATGGTTCTTTTGGCAGTTATTGCCCCCACCTGCAGTTCTAAAGAATTGTGACATGAAAAATTATAAGCTCTTTGTATGCCACTTTTGCGTTTGGGTAGCTGGTATTAATTCTGTGACTACCATTGCTAATATTTTTAGTGCTATTAATTCTGTTGCTACAATGCCTATTATTAATTCTATGCCTACTATTGCTAGTATTTTTAGATACCTGTTGAGTAGCTTGTTTGAGTAGTTCATCAAGCTGTGGAGTTGCAGAGGCATGGAATCCTGCTCCAGATACAGCACAGTCAACATTCAAGTAGGCAACAACCGTTGAAGCTAGCATTTCCCTGTTGTCTTCCACCCATTCGGTTGATCCTATCTGGAAATTAGAAGACCGTTTGAATTTCTGTTTACAGACAGACAAGCAAACACACACACACACACACGCAGTACACACACACAGTGAGAGAGAGACCAGGCTATACTCCTCAGCATCCCAATTGCACAAAACAATTGTTGGTCGAGTTTTCCACCCTCTTTTCTGCAGCTTCTCTAGTCTTTGGGCAATCTACATTGCACAAAAAGTTCAGATGAAGCCTAGTTATTGAAATTTGGCATTTCTCTTTCAAGTCAGTAGGTACTTGACTTGGGATAATTACCTCTAGAAGTGCTGCAGCGCCGCTGTTGGGATCAACTGCTCCAAATGTCCATGCATCCCGATGATTACTCAGAATGACAAATCTGAAATGCTGCAATCATTATGTGATGGATAAGTTTCTTAATTGTTAATACTTCCGTTAATGTTTCTGAAATTTTCAAACTTACCGATCAGGCTCCTCTGCTCCTTCAATCACTCCAATGACATTCTGAATTGTTGCTATAACTTGTTTTCCCTGAAATCCACATCCAAAACGCCAACTAATTAGCACATTTAAATATTAGCTCATCTTGATTGTTTGGATCGGTGTCTTTTGATGAGATGTCTTTATATGAATGAGTGAACATCAAGAATGATACATGCTTCACTGAAACTGCGTTCAGTTACTTACAGTGTAACTTAGATTTACAACCCCTGGTCCTGGTCCAACTCTGTAAGTAGGAGCATCTTTACTTCCCTGCCAATCTTCCTTTGCTACTTGCCCTCCAATAGACCTCAAAATTGTTTCACCACCTGCTGATACTGGCAATGAAGGTATTAACGGAAAATCTCCACTCTTCTCTACCTCATCATCTGAAAGCCTCTCACATCCTTCGGTCCCAGCCCATCCAGGAGTTGTAGGATCCCCTGACCCATTAGAAACCGATCCCACCTGGACCCCGCTTGGTGGCATCCACTTGTCATCCGGAAACCACCTTGCATCACCTCCTCCACCACCATAGTCTTTCCTATCTGTATACACCATCACCCCAATAGCAACTGATTGGAACGCATTCTGCACAATGTCCCCTCTATAAATCTATCCGTACCTTGCTAATACAATAGCACCTGACACATTCACACTCATCTCTTCTAATGTCATGTAGTCTTCTACGCGTCCATAGTTCACATAGACCACAGGTCCAATGACGGTACCAGACTTGGCATATCCATGGAATGTGGGGAGAACTTGGTTGGCCACATCAGCATATGGATCACCATCATAAATCTTCTGTTCGAGATTGAGAGTGACGGGTGGTTCTGGGGCTGGAAGTGTTAGTGTTAAGGAACGTGAAACCGGGTAAGTCAGGAACATGTCATAGGAAACTATGTGCGCTTGAATAGTGCCGGAAGTGAAAGTAGATAGAACATAGGCTGCAGCCTCAGCGTTGGCTTCTGAACCGGCAACATGGGGCCGGCGGGTGAGGATATGTAGGTGGTGTGATATTGAGGCTTTGTCAGACCGGAAATCGGATATGTACAGGGAGTGATAATAAGATTTTGGAGGGGGAAAGAAAAGGAGAAACGAGAAAGAGGTAGCTATTGTTAGGAATGTGTAGGTGGCTGTTTTTAGCATGGTATCATCTACTTACTAATTGCTGTGGGTTTTTCTTGAGTAGGTCCTGGTTTAGGAACAATTTGGGTTAGCAAGAGAAGTTCAGGACCACAGGTGAAAATTAGAGAGTAGAGAGAGAGAGAGAGTTTAAAAAGATTTGAATTGTTATATAATGATTCAAGTAAAAATTTTGAATTATTAGATGATGATTCAATTACAAACTTTAATGTGACACTAAAGTTAAAATCATTTGTATGGTACTACTGTTTTTTCGTTGCCACTGGGGACAGTTTGTGTTGTCTTTTGTGTCATTATATTGTTCAACTTTTCCTTTTTTGATTCTTTTTAGATTGGGACTACTTCCTACCTTTGATTCTTTATCAAATTGAATTACTTTATCATGTGAACTGGAAATTAGAGAAAGGCAGAGTACCTTGTAATTTGGTTGAGAATCTTAAGCCTGATTTGATATATATTTAGAGGAGAAGATGCTACTAAACTGATTACAGTGATAAACAAGGATGTGGGACCAACCCTCGATGAAATCAATCCATTCTGGTTGTTCTAGGATGGAGTTGCGCTCAATCAACCCTTTTTTTTTTCTTTTTTTTCTCAATGTCAATTAATTTCTATTGAAGCTCAACCTTTCAAGTATATGCCAGAGGAAAAAAATTAGGACCCAACATAACACCGTTTATTCTTTTGACCAAGAATTTGATAAGCAGAAATGTGTCACAGACTCGTGTATCATTTCACATCGATTAAATAAAAAAACAGAATAAACATATATAATGGGTTGATAACTTTACCTATTAAATTAGTCTATTGAGTCAAATTTTAACGACTTTTATATAGGATGTGAATATTATCACATGAGTCTTACAAGAGTGTGGATCTCATGCAAATGAGCATGGGCTGGGATTGACAGGGAGAGCCTCAATCTTTTGGAGCGGAATCCGGCCCGTGACAATCCTACCCCTGCAATTTTCGTCAGCCCAAGTGACTAACCACCTTAACAACATTATTCCCCTTTAATGAATAAATAGTGCCATCATTTTTCATGCATATTTTAATGTGAAATCGGTGTACCTTTAGAAAGAAATTAAAAAACAAAAATGGTTTCATTTGTCTTATGAAATCAGTTGCCACTTTTCATCAAGAGCTCCTGTGAGTTGTGTGTCAGTGTGACTCAATATTCGAACCGAATGGTCCACAGTTGGATTCAATTGACGGTCTGATTGCTTCTGTTTGGACTGGCCTGGTCACGAGACCAAATTAGGATTGGGATTATTATCATTCAATGTCATTATACGTTTCATTGACAACGCTTCTTCTAGTTTTATAGTTTTAGACGTAAAAGTCATCCAACTCTCTTGTTTGAAGCTTTCGATTGGAGTTTGATTTAGCTTATTTCTCTCATTTGGGTTTCTAATTAAAAAGTTTAACAATTTAATAAAAGATAATAGGATATTCATTTGGAAGAGTGACTGAAAAAGTTTTATTCAATCTAAATCTATAAAAAAATAAAAAAAAATAAAAAAAAACCATGACACATGAATCCATATTAAGTAAGATCTTTTCCACTTGACCCACAGATGTCCCAAATGTTAGGTATCATAGTTGGACACGTTGTTTCTTCCACCAAGGGAAGTTGCACTCAGGCTGTGGCTCAAGGAAAGCAGAAAAGAAGTAGAACTGGCACCTCCTCAGCAGAAATTAGAAAAGCATAAAAAGAGAGATTCTTCTGGTAATTCCAAAACACAGACACCTGTACTTCTGTTAATAGCCTAAATCCCTTCTCTCATTATCTCATATATCACAGAAATTGAAAATTCCCCACACGAACCAGCAAAGTGTTTCGTAGTTGCTAAGACCTCATGCGTCTCTTTTTGTCTGGTCCAGCAAGCGGGTCTGCCAGTCTTCTCTTGAATGCATAATATTTAAAAAGTGTGTAATTTGTAAACCTATATATTTTATGATAAATATATATTTTTCGCGGTAAAATTTTATTTTTAATAATAAAATACATATTTTTTTGTTTTTATCATCAATATTTTTATTTCTATCTCAAAAAATATAAATTTTAAAAAAAAAACGTTTTTTTATTACTAAATGTATAAATAAAGCAAGTTAACTTTTTTTACCAAACATAAAAGACGCCCTACAATTTACTACCATTTTGCAGCCCAATTGAACTGAACCATACATAGTGGTTAAGAATGACAATATTCTAATCATGTTTACTTTTGGGTCCAATTGTTTAACGGCCATGATCCAAAGGTAGGCATTCCACCCACAGAACAGAAGTTTGGTGATGAAAAGTATTTAGTAATTTAAGTAGTAAGCAGAGAAATACTGTCCCATTCACAAATATACTCACCTTCACACACGAACAGGAGGGGAGACGACACTCACGGGCACTACCAAGTACCAAAAACAAACAACCAAAAGTGCAAATAAATTTGTTGGAAGTATACCTTTTTAGTTTTTATAAGCAAAAAGTGCTACCTTTGTGGCCTTGCTTGATTGTTTTTCCCTCTCCTCTCTCTACATGGAGGTCAGTAGAAGCACCCGTGACCTCAAGCTCTCTGTCATTGATTCTCTAATTCAAAATCACTTTCCACCTAAACCAAAGTAGGTAGTACTAACTCAGTCATATATAAACCATATCACGAGCCACTTTCCTAAGCCAATCCAAATTAAACAACATTCCTTTTAACACTAGCTCTCCCATTCCCCTCTCATCTTCTTAAGATGTCAAAATTTATTTCCATTCTCTATATTATCATTCTTCTTATACTTGTCAATTCAAGCCAAACACGATGCCATACAAAAGGGATCAGACCAAGAAATTCTGAAAGGAAGCAACCAACAGCCAATATGACTAGAGCCCAATTCTCAGAGCAGCAATTCATGAAGTGGGTCAAATTTGTTGGCAGCCTAAAACACTCGCTTTTCAGGGCCGCAAAGAACAAGGTCTTCCCTTCTTATACTATTACTGTGGCCAAGAACCCAGCTGCTGGAGACTTCACCAAAATTCAAGATGCCATTGATTCTCTTCCCTTCATCAATCTTGTGAGAGTGGTAATCAAGGTCAATGCCGGAGTTTACAAGTGAGTACTTGGGGGCTATAATGCAATGCAGTCATGTTTTGAGTTAGTTTAATGGTTATGTTTCTGTCCATTATGTCTTTGGTTGTGCCAAATTAATTGGCATGATTCTACTGAGCCCTGGATCCAGAGTTTGTCCACATTTACTTATAATGTTATTTCTTTTTAAGTGTGATAGAGGAAATGATTCCAAGTTTTGGTTTTTTGTCTTTTTCCTTGTGATCAAAATGCTTTAGGAATTGTTCCTTTGACTAAGAGATATGGATTCTGTAGTTTAGGAGGTTAATTTCTTTTGTTACATCCTTCTACATCTTTTTTTCTTACTATTAATCTATTTGTTAAGCAGTGAGAATGCTTTAATTAAAAAATGATTATGAATTTTGCAGGGAGAAGGTTAATATACCTCCATTAAAATCGTTCATAACCATAGAAGGAGCAGGAGCAGATAAGACAATTGTTCAATGGGGAGACACCGCTCAAACGCCAGGGGCAAGAGGACAACCAATGGGCACCTATAATTCTGCTACTTTTGCTGTCAATTCCCCTTTTTTCATTGCCAAAAACATCACATTCAAGGTAATATTCTTGGTCCTTCACTCTCCTCTATTTAATAAATATGTCTCTCTCTCTCTGTCTCACATTGTCCAAGAAAAATGTGGTGCAGAACACAACACCAGTTCCACCACCAGGAGCTGTAGGTAAACAAGCAGTAGCATTTAGGATATCAGCAGATACTGCAGCGTTCTTGGGCTGTAAATTTTTGGGGGCACAGGACACCCTCTATGATCATTTGGGTAGGCATTATTACAAGGATTGTTATATTGAAGGTTCTGTGGATTTCATCTTTGGCAATGCCCTGTCTCTATTCGAGGTAATTAGACTCTCACCTCTCAAGCAAATCCAATTTTAAGAATTCATTGAATCTTCATTAAATTTAATTATACCACATCAGCATTCAATGTAAAAGGACTTGCGAGACATGGAGTTTGAAATTTGGGCTTTATGTCTCTAGGGGAATTCTTGGCTGCACTTGGATGCACCCAGTTCAGCCAAGAATTTCTTGTCTCTGCCATGCACTAGAGGTCTATTTACGGGCCATAGTTACTACTATATTTATTGCATGACCTTAGCCTTCAGGTATACAACACATATAAATACAATTCAATAAACAGTAACAGGTTTATCTATTGAGAAGTTCTTGTCTAGTACATATCAATGAAAGATATGTGGCACAAGGTTTTATTTCATAATTGAATGTCGCGAGAAGGGAGAAAAATAGATATTTTCTTTTCATTCAATGATGAAATAAACCCTTGTATCATGTATTGTTCATGAAATAAGAATGTTTCGTATCATTTTGATTGTGATGCTTCGCATTGAAATTGCATTAAATGCGAACAATTCGAGATTTATCAATCACACAAATTATAAACAGAAAGAAAATAAGACGCGATATACCCAGGTTCACCCCAGAATAAGGTTACATCCTGTCAGAAGTTTCACTATTATCAACCTCACAAATCTCTCGTTACAATGTGCGTTCAGTACATAGAGAGTATTTATAAGCAGCTTAAGACGCTCAAATTAGGGTTTCCTCCCTGTTGCAAAACCACGGTCATTCATGGGCCCAAGCCCAAACTGTCAAACAAAAAACCAGACCCAAAACATGTACAGAGTCTGAAATTTTCGGGGGTACTGCCCCCTAACCCTCGCCCACTCACTGGGGAACGGGACCCCGTGGTCGTCGGGGGTTCTATAGATCTGGACCCGTGAAGTATGCACCAACTCTAACAATCTCCCACATGGTAAATACTTCACACACATGGAAAAATTCCTAGAACTCTGTTTCTTCAAACCCATCTCAATAGCACACCACTTAAACCTAGACTAACTGCTTTAGTCAAGAAATCTACGTTGTTTACTGTTATATCGACTTTCTCCAAGGTTATCACATTTTCTTCAATCTTTTCCTGGATGAAGTGATATTGGATATCAATGTGCTTCGTCCGTGAATGAAATACAGGATTCTTTGCTAAGAAGATAGCACCTTGATTATCACATTTCACCTTCACTGCTACTTGTTTAAACCCAAGCTCAGCACACAACATTTGAAGCCAAACTGCTTCCTTTCCAGCATAAGTTATCATCATATACTCTACTTCTGTGGATGAAAGAGCAACAACACTTTGCCTCTTGCTCATTAAACTCACCGTCCCACCAAACAGATTGAACACATATTCGCTTGTAGACCTCCTGCTATCAATGTCTCATCCCGAGTCAGCATCAACTGATCCTATAATATCAAGATTCTTCTTACCTCCCATACCTCCATAACACAATGCAAACTCTACCGTGCCACGAAGATATCTAAGAACTCTCTTGATTGCAGTCCAATGCTCTTTCCCAGGATTAGACATATATATGCTTAATACTCCCCCTGCTTAGGCAATATCTGGTCTCGTACACACCATGGCGTACATAAAGCTTCCAACCGCACTAGCATAAGGTACGTGCACCATCTCTTCAGCTTCTTCCTCTGTCTTCAAACATTGTTCTGCAGATAACTTAGTTCTCAAAGGCATGGGAGTCCCTACCGACTTGCTGTCAGACATGCTAAATTTCTTCAACACTTCTTCAATATACTTCTTTTGGCTTAGCCACGGTTTTCGATTTTCATGATCCCTCTTTATCTACATGCCCAAGATATGTCAAATTGCGCTGGCATCGATGCTTTCACAGTGCTAATCATTTTCCTGTTATTTCCAATCAACAGCATATCATCAACGTACAAGGTTAAAATGATAAAATTAACCTCTAACCTTTTCACATAGACACGGTGATCAGCATAGCTGCGAGTGAACCCAAGCTGAATGGCATATGTGTCAAACTTCTGGTACCACATCCATTATGACTGCTTTAGTCCGTACAAAGACTTCTTCAATTTACAAATCAGTTCTTCCTTGCCTTTGCTCACAAAGCCTTTAGGCTGTTTCATTTAAATTTCCTCCTCTAAGTCCTAGTGAAGGAAAGTTGTCTTCACATCTAGTTGTTCGACCTCTAGATCATAAGTGACTACCATGGATAAGACAAATCTAATAGATGTCAACTTTGAGAGTACCCTTTTGCAACAAGACGTGTCTTGTACTTTTCTACCATTCCATCTGCATTTGTTTTCTTCTTAAAAACCCATTTGCACCCAATTACCTTCCTATCTCTAAGCAATTTCACAAGGCTTTATGTTTCATTCCTGTCTAGTGCCTGCATCTCCTCTTTCATAGCATCCTCTCACAAATTTGCATCCTCCAAGATCCTCGCCTCTTTCACTATGCTAGGATCATCACCAATAATATTTAAAGCATATAATGCACTGCAAGCACCAAGGGAATACCTAATGGGTGACCTCCTAACCCGTGTGGATCTCCTCATGACATGCGTGGTTTCTACCCTCGAGCCAGCATTTGAATCCTCATCCTCTACATTAGAAATGTGAACATCGTGCTCAGACCCAACTGACTCAGAATCTGAAATATTTGATGCAGTCTGTGGGGTAGTCTCCCACTCTTTATCTCTCGGGCTAAGATCAATCTGAACCTGCTTTTGCTGTTCCGGTACATCTTAGGCAGTCACAACATCCCTTTGTGTTTTTCTGAACGCAACATCTCTGCTGAAAACTGTACTTATGTTTTCTGGATTCCATAACTTGTACCTGTTGACCCCATCCTTATAACCAATGAAAATGCACTTCACTGATTTGCTATCAAGTTTGTTCCTCTTTTCTTTTGGCACATGCATATAAGCTCACATCCAAACACCCTAACATGAGCCAAACTCGGCTTCTTCTCGAATAGTGCCTCAAATGGTGTCTGATCCTGTAAAGCTGATGCAGGTGACCTGTTCTTCAGATAACATACCGTAGCCACCGCCTCTACCCAGAACTCCGGCTCTAAGCCTGCACAACTCAGCATACTCCTTGATTTTTCTAAGAGTGACCGATTGAATCTCTCGACCATCTCATTCTGTTGAGGTGTATATAGAGTTGTTTTCTGTCTTACAATGTCGTTTGCCACACTTAATTTCTCAAACTTGTCTGAGCAAAATTCCTCTTCATTATCTGTTCTTAGCACCTTTATCTTTCTTTCCATATGATTTTCTGTCAATGCTTTAAACTCATGTAACTTATCAAATGCTTCAGTTTTACTCTTATTGAAGTAAATGCATGCATACCTTGAAAAATCGTTAATGAAAGAGACGTAATACCTTGATTTTCCAAGAGATTGAACCAGAACTGGCCCAAACACATCACTATATATCAAATCTAGAATACCCTTCGCCCTCGTGCCAGCGGATTTAAAACTCACACGGTTCTTCTTGCCATGTAGACAATGCTCACAGAAACCGAATCCCATTGAGCAATCTGGGATTTCTTCACCATATGTTTCGACAATAAAGTAGATAGTCTCTTTTCACCGATACGCCTAAACTTCTGATGCCACAACATGACCCAAAACATATACATGGCCTGAAATTTTAGGAGGCGCTGTCCCCTAACCCCCGCCCCACTCACCGAGAAGCAGGACCTCATAGTCGTCGGAAGTTCTACAGATCTGGACCCATGAATTATGTACCAACTCTAACAAAATACAACCATGGCCAAACTTCCTAGCTATAAACAAAAGGTGTTTAGTTTGTAGTACACGACTTTATGTATCGGTAGGCATTTTTTTGAGATAGAATTTGTGATAATGTGATATGATAAGTGATTTGTTTGGGGATACTTAATTGCCAGGGATGTCACGTGCATGCAATAGCACAAAACACAGGGGCCCTAACAGCACAAGGGAGAAGCAGTATCTTGGAAGACACGGGCTTCTCATTCGTTAACTGTAAGGTCACGGGTTCGGGAGCTCTGTTTCTAGGGAGGGCATGGGGCCCTTTCTCCAGGGTCGTCTTTGCTTACACATATATGGACAACATTATCATTCCCAAAGGCTGGTATAACTGGGGCGATCCTACTCGTGAAATGTAAATCCCTCTCTCTCCTCTCTACATAGTTTTTCTTGTATAACTATGGATTATAATTCATACAACATCAACTGTTATTATTCATGAAAGAATTGTTGGCATGGAGATTCAACTCCGAAACACATAATGAAAGTATCCAAAAACTTTTAACTTGATACAAGAACCAATGACTAGTTATTTTTAATTAGGGTATTGGGGGTTTAGAATCTACATATTTATCATTAATAAATTAACAATTTCTTAACCCATAAAAAAACTTGATAGTGTTAATTGTGTGTTTGGTATGAAATTGAGGAAATTGAGGCTTTAAAAAAAGAAGTTTAGATGAAAATAAAGATTTTATTTTATAATTTTATTATCAAGAAAAATTCCATTTCATGTTATTTAACGCAGGTTAAAAGATTCAAACCAGTAGTAATTAGTATAGGTCTTGATATAAAACAATTTGAGTCAGTCTTCCGTATCAATATCATATGAATTTGACTTATATTATAGAATATTTTTTAAAAATAATGATTTAAAAATGTGACATAAAAATTCGTAGAATTACCAAATAACCAAAACCTTGAGTAGATGTAGGAAACAAGTGGTCATTGGGTATGGGTCGAGTCTTATGAGTAGCCGGTCAACGGGTACGAGTTAAAAATGTATGTTTCTTATTTTCTGTGTTCATACCTATATTTTAGCGAACAGAAAGCGAGTCAAAAATGAGTATTGACAAAAATTCTTCCATATAGATGAGAAAAGAACGATCTGAACTGAATACAAGCCGGGTGTTACGGGTAACGGATTAATGAATATGAGTTAAAAATACTTGTTTCTTAATAAATTTTATTTTTCATATTCATATCCGTATTTTAATAAATGAATAACAAATCAAAAACGGATATAAACTAAAAATATGTCTCCAACCCGAAGATCCTAACTCAAAAGGAGAACGGTACAGTAAAAAACACATTTTTACCATCCCAATCCCAATGCTGTGTTTGGCACCAAAAATGGGGTTGGCCCAGACAAGACTAGTATACCTTCATTTGATTTTTATATACTACTATATTTGACTTGTATTTTTTGCCTTAGTGGACATGGACGGTGCCGTCCCCTATTCCCACAACCTGCTCTCTAGATGACATTATGTATTTGTCAGCACTCAGCATAACATTTTACCAGTCTAAGCTCAAAACAAAACAAGAGCTTTTCTCCTTCCTCATCAACATTGCAACTTGTCTACTGCAAAATCTACGTGTAATGCACCACAAAGAATACTTGAAAAAAAAAAACCTACCCACCTACCGCCGCTATATGATACAATATCGTGTTGTCATATTTTAGCAAAGGCCACGCCATGCGCATGAGGGCTTGTACTTATATGATTTGTTGTTTTGCTTTGCAGGACTGTTTTTTATGGGCAATACAAATGCACTGGACCAGGAGCAAACTTTGCAGGCAGGGTATCTTGGTGCAGAGAACTCACTGATGAGGAAGCCAAACCTTTTATTTCTCTTAGCTTAATTGATGGTTCTGAATGGATCAAATTATAATCATAAAATTCATATCTAACATATCTTCTTTTCTTTTTGTGTAAAAGCTGTTTAAGTGATCATGATGATTTGGTTTCATGTATCAATATAGTAATATCACACCTATCTAGCTAGTGGGATCGATCTCATTCATTAATATATGCCTTGATGGACTGCAAGTTAATTTGTGAAGTAAAGGCTTATGACAAATCATTATAGATTGTCATGCCCTCGTTTTGGACCCATAAATCAGAAGTACAAGACATATTATTTGCAGTCTTAGCAACATTTGACATCCCTATGATCATCAGAATTCAATTTATAAATTTTAAAAGTAGAAGATGCTAATGAACTACATTCCAAAGACAACAATTTTATTGGTACCCCCCTCAAATCTTCTTGCTACATTAAATGCTCTTTGAGCTGCTTTTCACCTCCCATTTTTAGGTACTGTTTGGCACTTTGGCCTGCACTGTCTAGAGTTTAAAGGAGTTTTTGAAACGATTTTTGGTAAAAAAGTTTAGAGTTAAAAATTATCTAGATGGAGCATCTATATCTGATACAAATTCAAGTTTTGATTTTTCTTTTTAGTCTAACTTTTGTTTCCATGATGACTTGTTTGATTGGCTGCATAAGAATACCTCTTCTTCTGTGATCTCCCAACGTGTTCTCTGATTTATTTGTTTCTCTCAAATCTGTTGTCACATTTGGAATGCTAGAAACAAATTTATTTTCCAAAAAGAAGCTGCTAACACCGATAAGATCTTAAAGTCTAGCCTTGCAAAAGCAATGGAGTATCACTTCCTTGTTGGTAGTTCTCTAGGAATCAATATGTTTCAGTCTCTAAGAACCCACCTAAAAAGGGTTGGTTTAAGCTTAACTGATAACGCGTCTTTGGAAACCTAGGGTCGACGGGTGCGGGAGGCCTAATCAGGGATGATGCGGCTAGGGGGGTAGTGGATTTTTCTTTGGGATCACCCGTATCTGCATCCTTTTGGATCTTTAATTGATTGATTGCATATCCTTCCTAGATTACAAGCTCTAGCATGTCTAAAGAGAAGCAAATGTGTGCGCTGACGGACTGGCTTTAGCTACTGCTACTGAACAGTCGGGTTTTTGTACTTTTGATTCGGTGCCTGCTCGCATCTCTCTTGTTTTTGGATTTGATATTCATGGAGGGGTTTCCTCCCGTTTAGTCTTTTTTTTCCAGCTAAAAATACTTTCATTTAAAAAGAGAACAAGGGGAAAATAGGGAAAGTCAATCCCAACTCCTCCAACAAGAGAGAATAGGTCAGAGAGTTGGGGAGAGATCTCAAAGAGCAAAGCAATACCAGTTATAAGCTACCAGTGAAGTTTTAATTAATCTAAACCTTGGGTTTAAACTTGAACCCACCAAAAATTCTTCACAAAAAGAAGGCAAAAGGCCCCACCTAGAAATATTTTGGCCGCAGAATTAGAGGCCCCAAGAATGAACATGGGCTTACAAAAATAAAAAGGAGCAAAAAGAGTCCTGATATCAGCAATAAGGGGCTCAATGACCCATTTGGGGAAGAGAGTCCAGTCCACGAGAAGTTTGAGGAGGATCAGGCAGTCTTCTTCAAGAGAACATGGGAGCAGCCCATCTCAAGGGAAAGGCTAAGGGCCAGTTTCGTGGCTTCAGCTTTTGCAATGAGAGGGTTTCTTGAGGTGGAGGACTTGATCCAGGCGCAGATGAGAGAAGACTGGCTTTTGCGAAAAACCACGCCTAGGGAAGCACCATTCGCATTCAAGGCAGCATCAAAGTTGAATTTCAAGGTCCCATCATGTGGAGGGGGCTCAACAGAGGTGGTGGCTCGGTTGTTGGGCTCATTTAAAAGAGTCGTGCAGAGCTCATTGAATTTCCCTTGGACAAGAGCTCCAATCCTCTCAGTAGAGTTTTTTGTGCCTTTGAATTTTGATTGATCCTGGCATAACCAAATTTGATCGATGGCGACGAAGGCATACAGGAAGACTTGCTTCATCAAGGAGCTTCTGGCAGATTTCTTCTTCTGTTCAATAAACTGGAATTTCAGTCAAGTACAGACAGAGGATTGGTGGGCGATGGCGATGCAAATGCCCCATTTGGAAGACTGCCAGATGTATTTGGCGAGGAAGTAGTTTAAGAAGAGGTGCTCATCAGATTCGGGCTCCAGATCAGAGAAGGAATAGAGACCAAGGACAGACTGACTCCTGAAAACTCCCATTCCTTTGGGCATGACGCACCAAACAATTCCCCACCATAAGAGTTTCTTCTGGTGCTACTTTTGCCTGTCTTTAGGGTTTTCCTTAGGCTTTTCCACCTTATTTACCTTCTTTCAAGATTCGATGGTATGCCTTTGTTGCAAACAATGCGAATAATATTCTGCTTTAGACTCACAAAAAACTGGTTGCCTGAAGCCATTCGATTTATCCGCTATTATTGAAATCCACACTTTTGAAGGAATTAGTTTAGAAACATCCACTTCAACACAAACCCTAGCATGGATTGGGTGTGATAAATTGAATATACGCTTAAGCACGAATGAAAGTACCAAAGGAGCCCACAATTTTCTTTAAAAAGGTTTGTGAAAAGAATGGAAGAGGAATATGTGGTAACTTGATCCATAGTGCAGGTTGCTTTGATTCATAAGAAGGATCAAAACTAGGATGCCATCTAAACAATCTGAATATTGAACTTCCAATAATATGATCCTTCATGGACCATGCTTTCACAAAATCCTCCTGAGAAAATAAACGAATAAGAACAGGACGAGGGCTAAGCAATCCAATCACAAGAGGAATAGCTAAGCGTCACTTGGTCAATATGTGATCTCGGATGGTGTTAATGGGTGGCCGCCCTTGGGAGAATTTTGCTATAAGTTCATGATCCAATAACTTTTCTGCCTGTTGCACTTCCGAAACTGTGAAATCAATTGAATGAAAACCATTGAATGAGCTATAAGGTTTAGTAGCTATGGTAATGGAAGGAAGTAGGTTATAATTAGGGTTTGATGGTGATGGTTTTGAGGATGAAAGCAAAGTCACATTGTAAGTTTTTTAAGGAAGATTAGTAGAGAGAGAAGGTTGGGATGCTCTCGGCGACCCAATGGGCTACCGCCATGATGGAAGCTAAGTGAAAGTCATAATGGTGGAAAAATTCTTGCCTAGCACAGTGTCATGAGAAAAACATAGTACAAGGGTCCATCTCACCCTTGAATAAAAATAAAATATCTTTTTCTCTCTCTTTTCATACCATTTAACGTTGAGATGAACTTTTGTGCCATGTATCTCTCATGGTGATGAGGACACGGCTAACAAATGGGATGCAGATTCTCTTCAAGTTCCAATTAGTCCAGTTACAAGGGCTCGAGCTAAAAGGTTCAAGGAAACTCTCAATGGGCTAATTCAACATATTTGGGCTAAGAACCATCTTTGGGGGCCCAAGGATGATGCTAGATGTGATCCACAAGGATGAGTTTCCATAATTCAAACTTTGGAATAATCTTGCAAATCTTAGTTTCCCAAAATTGGAGACTTACTCGTTTTGATTGGTTCATCAAGGAAAATGGTTGGCTGCTAATTTTACTTATTACCTTTTTTTAATTGTTTCCTTATTAATTTACTTGTTGAATTATAAGGCTTGCATGCCAAGTTAGGTACTTTCCTTATTTGGATTTTAGGTTACCAGAATTCTATTTAGGTTTATTTCCTATTTCTTAGTTTTCCTTTTTCTAATTGGTTACGAATTCTCATGTATTTAAATAACCATTTGCTTTTTGGAATAAAACAATTCAGATTTGATTCATACTTTTGGAGAGAAAATTCTCTTTGGTTCTTTTAGAACTCAAAACTTATTAGAGTTTATGTGGCGTTCATCTTCAACTTATCAATCAATCCTTCCATAATTGATTGTGGCATCTTCATTACATCAAGGTTCTTACTTCAACATAGGCAATGGGTCGCGGTCTCAGTCTTCATTATACCAAGGTTCTTGCTTCAATATAAGCAACGGGTCGCGGTCTCACATAAATCTACTTCTAGACGATCATGGAAGTCTTCTTAATCCATCAATTTCTTAGTTTTGACGTGGATCATATCAGTTGGTATTAGAGCCTTCTAGTTGCAGGTTTACTTATCTTTTGATTTGATTAAAAAAAAACATGAAAAAAAAAAGAATGAATTTCCAGTTTAGAAAAAAAAAACGTGAAAAAAAAGTGCGTGATATTTATATTCAAACCTTTCAATTTCTCATCTTTGTTTCCTTGTATTCTAGCCTTTAAATTCGAATTTCTTTGTGAGTTATTGGTGAATTGTTGCTGGAAACTTTGATACTTGTTTGGTTAGTTTGATAAGAACCTACAGAGGATTATTACGAGTGGAAAAAGGCAAGAGTGGTGAGCACATAAGAGGGTAAAAGTTAATCTGATTTTTGTGTAAAAACACGAGTGAAATTGAGTGACTCGTTCTTTGAGTGAAACACGTGAGGGAGTGTGTGAGGTCCTTTTGTTCTTCTTTTTTTTAACTTTGTTTTTGCAGCAAACATGTCAGACAACAAGAACAAAAATAATTCCAGAGATACGTCAGGAGAGGTTGACCCGGAGTTGCTCATGGAGGCTTTAATGGGTAAGATGAGGAGAGCATTGAGAACGGAGATAGAACAAGTTCATGAGCGAATAGATCAGGTAGAGAATGCATGTATGGGGCAGCAGCAAAACACTCCTAATATGCGTAGGAGGGAGAGAGTTTAACCTAGGGGAAAGAGTGTTAAAGATGAGGGATACACTACCCAAAGAGAATTGTTGGTTGCAATGAGAGCTCTAAGTGTGCAAATCAAAGAAGATGACGAAGTATAGCGAGAAAACATCTTTCATACTAGATGCCACGTGCAAAACAAGGTATGTAGTGTGATTATTGATGGGGGTAGTTGTACTAACGTTGCTAGCACTACAATGGTTGAGAAATTAGGGCTGCCAACAATTAAACATCCTCAGCCTTACAAGTTGCAATGGCTCAATGATAGTGGTGAAGTGAGGGTGAACAAACAGGTGTTAGTTTCTTTCTGGATTGGAAAATATGAAGACGAAGTTTTGTGTGATGTAGTTTCGATGCAAGCTAGACACTTGTTACTAGGCCGACCATGGCAATTCGATCAGCGTGTTAAGCATGATGGTTTCACCAACAAATATTTGTTTGTAAGAAATCAAAGAACAATCACTCTAGCTCCTTTGACACCAAAGCAGGTTTATGAAAATCAAGTGAGGTTACAAAAAAAGAGTGAGCAAATAAAAGAATGTGAGAAAAAGAGAACAAACGAAAATCAGAAAGAGAAAATGAGAGAGGCCAGAAAAATTGAGAGAGAAAATAAGAGAGCTGATTTGACCATTGAGAGAAAAACAAATTTCTATGCAAGAACGATGATTTTAAATCAGCTAATGATTGTACTTTTGCACAAAGAGGCATTAAACACTAACCAATTTGACTCATCTTTGCCTAGTTCTATTGTTTCTCTTTTACAAGAGTTTGATGATATATTTCCCGAGGAGATTCCACATGACTTACCTTCTATTCGAGGAATTGAACATCAAATTGATTTCGTGCCCAGTGTTACAATTCCAAACCGACCAACCTATCGAAGTAATTCTGAGGAGACAAAGAAGCTACAAAGGCAGGTTAGTGAATTGATTGAAACAGGATACGTAAGAGAAAGCATGAGCCCGTGCACTGTTCTGGTGATTTTGGTTCCTAAAAAGAATGGGACGTGGAGAATATACGTTGATTGCCGAGTAGTCAACAATATAACGGTAAAGTATCAACATCCTATTCCTTGTTTAGATGATATGCTAGATGAACTGCATGGTGCATGTGTATTCTCTAAAATTGATTTAAAAAGTGGATATCATCAAATAAGAACGAAATAGGGTGATGAATGGAAAACTGATTTTAAAACAAAATATGGTTTATATGAGTGGTTAGTTATGTCATTTGGACTAACAAATGCACCAAGTACCTTCATGAGATTAATGAACCATGTTTTGTGAGCTTTTATAGGAAGATTCTTTGTTGTTTATTTTGATGATATTCTCATTTATAGCACAAACTTAGATGATCATGTTGTACATTTAAAATCAGCTTTGGATGTGCTTAGAAAATAGAAGTTGTTTGCTAACTTGAAGAAGTGCACTTTTTGCATCGATAAGCTTGTGTTTCTTGGTTTAGTTGTGAGTGCACAAGGAATACAGGTTGATGAAGAGAAGATCCGTGCAATTAAAGAATGGCCAAGTCCCACAAGTGTAAGTCAAGTTCGTAGTTTTCATGGACTTGCTAGTTTTTATAAGAGGTTCATGAAAGACTTTAGCAGTATTGCCGCACCGCTTACCGAAGTCATCAAGAAGCACGTTGGATTCAAATGAGGAGACGAGCAAGAGAAGGCGTTCCAATTAATCAAAGAAAAATTAACCTTTGAAATTGAATGTGATGCTTCAAGTTTGGGTATCAGCGCAGTTCTTATGCAAGGAGGAAGACTAATTGCATATTTCAGTGAGAAATTAAGTGGAGCAGATTTAAACTATCTTACTTATGATAAAGAATTTTATGCGTTGGTTCGAGCATTGGAAACATGGCAACACTATCTTTGGCCTAAGGAGTTCATGATTCACACCGATCATGAGTACTTAAAGCATATAAAAGGTCAACACAAGTTTAGTAGGAGACATGCACGATGAGTAGAATTCATCGAGACATTTCCATATGTCATTTGATACAAGCAACGTAAGGAAAACATCATTGCAGATGCACTTTCTCGAAGGTACGTATTAATTTCTACTCTAGATGCAAAATTACTTGGTTTTGAGTACATTAAAGAGTTGTATCCTTCAGACACCGATTTTTGTGAGGGGTTTCGGGCTTGTGAGAAAAATGAAGTGGGTAAGTTCTTTAGGCACGAGGGTTTCTTATTCCAGGAGAATAAGTTGTGTGTACCGAATTTCTCTTCGCGTGATTTGTTAGTAAGGGAATCCCATAGAGGAGGTTTAATGGGTCACTTTGGAGTTGCTAAGACCTTAGTCGTTTTAGAAGAACACTTCTATTGGCCACACATGAAAAGAGATATTGAGAGAATTTGTGGTAGATGTCACATGTAGGCAGGCAAAATCTCGAATGCAACCTCATGGTTTATATACACCACTGCCCATTCCTAGTGAGCCTTGGATAGATATTTCGATGGACTTTGTGTTAGGTTTACCTAGGTCTAAAGGTGGTAGAGATTCAATTTTTGTTGTTGTGGATAGATTTTCTAATATGGCACATTTTATTCCATGTCACAAAACTGATGATATTTCCAATGTTGCTAATTTGTTCTTTCGAGAAATTGTGAGATTACATGGTATGCCTAGAACAATAGTTTCGGATAAAGATGCTAAGTTCTTGAGTTACTTTTGGAAGACTTTTTGGTGTAAGTTAGGGACTAAACTATTATTTTCT
The DNA here is from genome assembly GCA_023935145.1 of Bretschneidera sinensis. Lineage (NCBI taxonomy): Eukaryota > Viridiplantae > Streptophyta > Magnoliopsida > Brassicales > Akaniaceae > Bretschneidera > Bretschneidera sinensis. The sequence continues at coordinate 20,919,144 of CM043701.1, forward strand.
ACTACTTGTCACCCACAAACTGATGGTCAAACTGAAGTAGTGAATATGACTTTGTCTACTTTGTTGAGGGCTATTATTAAACAGAACATCAAAACTTGGGAAGAATATTTACCACATGTTGAGTTTGCTTATAATCATGTTGTTCATTCTGCTACTAAGTTTTCACTATTTGAAATTGTTTATGGTTTTAATCCTTTAACTCCATTGGATTTAATGTCATTACCTATATTTGAACATGCTAACTTGGATGGAAAGAAAAAGGCTGAATTTGTTAAGTACATACATAAAAAGGCAAGACTAAACGTTGAGAGGTAAACTGAACAATATGCAAAACAAGCTAACAAAGGTCGTTGATAGCCGATTTTTCAACCCGGAGATTGGGTTTGGTTACACATGAAGAAAGAAAGATTTTCGACACAAAGGTGTTCAAAGTTACTTCCTAGAGGAGATGGGCCTTTTCAAGTCCTTGAGCGCATCAATGATAATGCATAAGAATTGGATTTTCCAGGTGTGTACAATATTAGTGCCACTTTCAATGTTTCTTATTTAAGCCCTTTTGATGTAGGTTATGATTTGAGGACAAATCTTTTTCAAGAGAGGGGAATTATGAGGACACGGCTAACAAATGGGATGCAAATTCTCTTCAAGTTCCAATTGGTCCAGTTACAAGGGCTCGAGCTAAAAGGTTCAAAGAAACTCTCAATGGGCTGATTCGACACATTTGGGCTAAGAACCATCTTTGGGGGCCCAAGGATGATGCTATATGTGATCTAAAATGATGGGTTTCCATAATTCAAACTTTGGAATAATCTTGCAAATCTTAGTTTCCCAAAATTGGAGATTTACTCGTTTTGGTTGGCTCATCAAGGAAAATGGCTGGCTACAAATTTTACTTATTGCTTTTTTTTAATTGTTTCCTTATTAATTTAATTGCTGAATTATAAGGCTTACATGCCAAGTTAGGTACTTTCCTTATTTGGATTTTAGGTTACCAGAATTTTATTTAGGTTTATTTCCTGTTTTGTAGTTTCCCATTCCTACCAGAATTCTATTTAGGTTTATTTCATATTTCTTAGTTTTCCTTTTTCTAATTGGTTATGAATTCTCAGGTATTTAAATAGCCATTGGCTTTTTGTAATAAAACAATTCAGATTTGATTCATACTTTTAGAGAGAAAATTCTTTTTGGTTCTTTTAGAACTTCTGAACTTATTGGGTTTCCGTGGCGTTCATCTTCGACTTATCAATCAATCCTTCCATCATTTATTGTGGTGTCTTCATTACACCAAAGTTCTTGCTTCAACATAAGCAACGGGTCGCGGTCTCACATAAATCTGCTTCTAGACGATCTTAGAAATCTTCTTGATCCATCAATTTCTTAGTTCTTAACGTGGATCATATCACATGGCACTGTGCCAAACAAGAATTCTCATAACGGAGAGGTTAGGCTTGGGTAAATTTAAGAAGTCTAATTTCTCCATCCAAAGGCTAAAATCATTTTGAGAGCTAGACAAAACTGTTGGCCTTATAGCATGTAGATATTTTGAAAAGTTAGAGATGACTTCAAAAGTAGATTAAAAAGTAGTTATTAGCCTGTTGAACAATTTCAAATGCCAAAAATTTACAAATAATTATTTTTTGCCAATAAGTTAATTGATTGTCGCCAATGACTTCTATGAAAATTTATAATTGGGACTTTTAGAATGTACCCATAGGAATTTACAAAATATAGATCAGTTTATGAATAGTCATCAAAGTTTCTATTTAGGTTTGTTTCCTATTTCGTAGTTTCCCATTCCTTCCAGAATTCTATTTAGGTTTATTTCCTATTTCTTAGTTTTCCTTTTTCTAATTGGTTACGAATTCTCGTGTATTTAAATAGTCATTGGCTTTTTTGTATAAAAAAATTCAGATTTGATTCATACTTTTGAAGAGAATATTCTCTTTGGTTCTTTTAAAACTTCTGAACTTATCGGAGTTTCCGTTGCATTCATCTTCGACTTATCAATCAATTCTTTCATAATTGATTGTGGTGTCTTCATTACACCAAGGTTTTTGCTTCAACATAGGCAACGGGTCACAGTCTCAGTCTTCATTATACCAAGGTTCTTGCTTCAATATAAACAACGGGTCGCGGTCTCACATAAATCTGCTTCTAAACGATCTTAGAAGTCTTCTTGATCCATCAATTTCTTAGTTCTTGACGTGGATCATATCACATGGCATTGTGCCAAACAAGAATTTTCATAACGGAGAGGTTAGCCTAGGGTAAATTTAAGAAGTCTAATTTCTCCATCCAAAGGCTAAAATCATTTTGAGAGCTAGACAAAACTGTTGGCCTTATAGCATGTAGATGTTTTGAAAAGTTAGAGTTGACTTCAAAAGTAGATTAAAAAGTAGTTATTAGCCTGTTGAACAATTTCAAATGCCAAAAATTTACAAATAATTATTTTTTGCAAATAAGTTAATTGATTGTTTCTATGAAAATTTGTAATTGGGACCTTTTAGAATGTACCCATAGGAACTTACAAAATATAGATCAGTTTATGAATAGTCATCAAAGTTTCTTATGAAAGTTATAAATGAGTTTCCCAATAATCATCCAGTGCGTACCATTATAAAATTTTAAATAAAATAAAATAAACCTCGAGCTATTGGAAAGTCCAAAATTTACAAGTATTACTAGAAAATTTTTAAAAAGTCAATCTTACATGCCAAAGGATTTTTATAGGCGCATAATAAGCCCACATTGCAATACAAGCCTTAGTTACATGAGTTTCGTCAGCTATATATCTTAAAATAAAGGCATACGGAATGGCCCAGCCCACTAAGCCCACCTTGTTGACAGTCGTCCTGTGTGCATTAAACGACAGCCAATTTTAAACTGAGGTTGGCCTAAGAAATAATCACATTTTCTAGCTCTTCTCCAATATTTATCCTATCTAGAGTCCCTATTTTATATATATCCTCTCTAGAGGTAGGAGTGTTCAAACCGTTTGTCCGTCAATTTTTTAAATAAAACTTGTTTTTAAGTTTGGGTAGTCAACTGTAACATGATCACAGTCGATTGTAAGCATAATATCTAGTTGTAATATTGAAATTTTGAGACACATTAGACTCTCCCAAAGCTACAGTCAATTGGTAGAACGCAAAATTCAAATTTTCTGAACATTAAAGACAATTATGAAAGTTGAACACTTAACCAAAATATCTCTTATGAAGAGACAATTAATAGTTCTATAGAAGGAGTTGGCAATTGTCATTTTCTACAAATTTAAGAAGATTTTTGCATGTTTCTTTCATCTTCTTCTATTTTCTCTTAAATTTTTTTTTTTTTTGTGATTGAAAATTATGCAGAATTCTTCAAACACAAGTTCTATATCCATAAACTCATAGAAGTTGTTGTGGTTGTTCTTCACCAATGCAAAGTGTAGAATATCAACAAAACTTCATTGTATTTTAGAAAAAATTTGTTGTAACTTTTTTGCATCATAGAGGGACGAAATAAATCTTGAGGAAAGTGACTTGATTATGCCTTGAAGCCTCTTATCATCTCTTGTTCATTTTGATAAACAACACTATAAATTTCCTCCAACAATGGTTTGTTAAAAAAATTTAACCGAAACTTTTGGTATAAATATTTTTCTACCATTTCGACTGAGTTAAAACAATGCTATTGATACTGACCAAACGATTTCATTTCGATCTATTAATTTCAGTTAAATCAATCAATTTGTTTTTTTTTCATATTTCTATATTTAATTTATTATTATTAATGTTTACATATTTATATTTATTAAATGAATTGTTAAGATAGAATTTAAGACTCTTAACCCTTGTATATTTATAATTAATATTTAATTTAATTTATTAATTTTAGAATAGGTTAAATCGGTATATATTTTAATCTAATATTTACCGATCGATTTAAAGTCAATATAGTCAATCAATTAATCGATTAAACCAATTAACTTTTTAATTATTCCGTTTTATTGAAACGATTCGGAACAATTCGATTAATCGGTTTTAACCGAATACTGAACACCCCACTAGACTGAGTTGTGATCGATTAGAATTAAGTATCACAAGTCCACACAACACAACGGTAAAAGTAAAATGTATTTCTGTTTGTTGTACTTTTACATGAAAGTGTTTTTATTATCTTTTCATTAAAAACTCTTCTACATTGTTTTACTTAAGAGGCTTTTTTTTAATCTTCTTAAAGTTTTTTTTTTTTATTAAAGCAAGGCTATACAAATATAATGATATATTGATTTGATCACAATATAATTACAAAATACAATCTTATCTCATAATTATTCGGAATACTATCACTTTTTTTAACAACAGAATACTATTATCTTATTCATTTAAAGTGAGACAAATAATTTACGGATCAATGAGAATCAAACTTGAGATCTTGTGATCTCGCAACCTCAACCTTAATTTTTGTACCAGTGAACCAATGTCTTATTGGATATCTTCTTAAACTTTTAATGCCGAAACACTTAAGTTTTTTTATTTCTAAAAAATCACTTATGCTACGTTTGATTGTTTAGAATTAAAGTTTGAAATTAAAACTGATGTGTATTCATAATATTTTTCAACCATCTTCATGTTAAAAAAATAAAAAATAAAATATATGATTCCACGTTAATTTCAATTTCAAACTTTAATTCTAAGGAATCAAACGTAACGTTAAAATGTTAATCAAACATATATTTAATATCTTTATCATTAATGAAGTATTTTTTTAACATGCTACCATAAAATGAACCTTAGTAGGTGATGTGCACTTGGGGTCTTCGGCCGTCCTCCTTTGAAAGAATTTGGGGTCTGTGGTTCTGTGAGAGCAAGGCCACTTCCTTTCTAATGAAATATACTAGGCGTGACGACCTGAGCCATATAATATAGGTCCAGCCGTCTTTCGTGGATTTTCTCAAATTGGGACATCAATCCTTACAAATCATGGCAGGCAAACCATGTGGACTTGTTTGGTTGAGCTCCACTCTTCAAGAAAATTGTAGTATTGTTTTTTTTAATCAAGAAAATTAGTATTGATAGGTTCCAGGTTCCTACTTCCTACTTCCTAGAGCTAATGTTTAGGAGGCCATTGCGATCCCGAAACGGGGTGTGTTGTTTCCTTAATCCTTCTCTCCTTTAACCAACCATTTCTCATAAATAAATAATTTTTTTTTAATTTTTTAATATTTTTTAATAATTTAAACATTTTTTAACATAATTTCAATGTTCTTACACAAATTCTAATTAAATTTTTTTAATTATAAGGGATCAATATCCCTCCCTTTGTAATTAAAAATTTTTAAAAGGAAAAAGACTCGAAATATTCTTAAATCATTCTATCGAATGATTGAAAATGACAAAAAAAATCAAACTTCAAATTCATCTAATAACGATCATGCATCACCAATAACAGAAATTTTAAAAAAAAAAACATTAACATATTTAATTGTAACGAGAAATTTTTTTCATTAAATCGAATTAAACTTAAATATTTTTCATCCCTGTTTCCAGTTTATAATGCATATTACTACACAAATGTAAACATAGAAAACTAGTGCCATAAATTCCATTTTAAAAATATAGTGCCAAAAATATTTGGAGTTGTAAGCTTCCTACACTCCAAAGATGTAGGGTGCAATAACGGTGGGCTCTGGCCCAATACACACACAGTATATGTTCTGTGCACACCTACCAAAATTGTACCAATTTTGACGCTTCCCCAATCAACACGCATTACAAAATATCCCGTAAAAACACTAATTGAACAGACCAAACTGCCCCTCTTTTAAATTCAAAATGCTACAACTAGTCTTCCTCCAAAATTAAGAAACATTCACAATGTGTCAAATCACAAAGCGAATAATGATTATCCTATTATTGCTCTCTCTTTGGCGACGACAACAACTAGGAATTATCTACGTTAATTTGACGGTAAAGATAAAGATCTTCCTTGAAACTTTCAATTGAGCATTGCGAATAAAAAAAAATATTGATTACGAGGAATTTTTATACAGCTCAGGTTCGTTTTTGTGAAAATTATTAATAATTATAAAAAAATTAAATAATTATTATATTTTAAAATATTAAATATTAAAATTATTTTTTATTTTTAATAATTATTAATAATTTTTTTATGATTTTATAATAATTCTCACAAAACTAAATTTTTGGTATCACCCTTTTATCTAAACATTCAAATATTTCTAATTTAAAATTGTAATGAAGTTTACTATGCTTTCTTTGAAAAGAACAATTTATTTTATTTATATATTTATGTTAAAACATATTTTAAAATAAATTTATATTTTTAATAATAAAAATATAAATATTACTAAAGATATAAATTAAAATCATCGTTTCTAAGTAAAAAATTAAATAATTATTACAACTTTAACCATCTTGAAAGATTGGAATTTTTCGGACTTTGGCCTTCTAGATAGTTAATCACTATTTTAATCATGACTATTGAGATAAAGGTTGAAAGCTTTTTTGTTTTTTTCTCCTTTTTGTCATGGTTATTATCTGTCAAGATTAATCAAATTTCGAGAATGTGTAGTCCTAACAAGGAGCAATGACAAACTAAGGCCTAAGGTGTATAGTAATTGTTGATTCACCTTAATTAAATTAAAATATATACAAACTCAAATTACATTATTATTGGTTAATAATTTATAAATTTTCGTATTTTTTTTATTGAACAAAATTTATTGACTTAGTTTTATAAACTTAAAACATGTAAAAAATTTCAACGTACACAAATGAAATGATTGAAATCCCAAATCAAAGAGATAAAAAAAAAAAAAAACAAAAGTTGAGGGAACTTATTATGAGATTCAATGTTGAATCAACAAAAAACAGCTACCTATTTTAAAAAGGGGATCATGATCCTCTTTATTTAAGAATTGAAATGGATGTCAAGTTTATTGTGAGATTAAAGAACACATTGAAAAAATTGAATATTCTTCATTTGATGATGTGGCATTCAATCTCACCATAAACTTAATTTCATTTTAATTTTCAAATGGAGAGGATCATGATCCTTTAAAAAAAGAAATCGTTTTGTTTTTTTTTTATTCTACTATAATTTTCTTCTGACTAAATCAAGAAAATGATGGCATCAAATCAATTTGCAGCATTAGCACGATAGTAAAGTTTCTAAAAATTCGAATTCAGCTCCTTTTTCAATGTTCATCATGATTCATCATATCAAAAAAGTTAAAAACGTTGGCACAGTTTGATGAATACTACTCCATTTTAATTATGTTACGTGAACTTTTTATTTTATTTTGCGTGTTGGATATTGACACTCCGGGTATGATATTTAGATGCTTCAAATTAAAAGAAAAAAAAAACGAAAAATTATCAAAATAGATGAATTCAGATAGTCAGATACATACATGTGTCAGCACTTATACTTTAGTGTTCAATATACCAAAAGTAATCTAAATTGGAGTAGTGGCAGAGAGAGACTAGAATGAACTCGGGACACTTAAAGCCATGTAATTTCAAGTTAAAAAAATAAAGCCATGTAATTTTACAATTGGATTTCATTAATTAACAAGAAAAAATAGTGGGTTCCATCACTTCAACACCAACATTTGAATCAGATGCAATAAAATTACAATCATCAGATCATATTAATTATCAATTCTACACAGATAATCTTTCTTTTTTTTTATAGTTAGGCATGATACAAGAGGCAAATAGCAATAAACAACACTTGTAAAGAAGCAGAGCTATAATCACCATCTTCTCTGCATGTAGACATTGTTCCTCTCTGCCTCTCTACCAAAATCAGTAGACCTATCATGCTTACCCATCACAGCATTCTTGAAACCGATAGCCTCTTGAGCTTGTGAGCAAGACCTGTGCATCCTAACCCCACTAAGACTACTCCTCGACTCCATCAATTCATTAAGCGAAAGCCTCTTCTTTGGCCCAGGTTCAAGCCTTTGCTTTGGTGCACTCTGTGACCTCAATTTGGCCTTGAAAGATTGTGTATTAGCCATATAATTTGGGAAATTCGCGTGTTGCCTTAAGAAGTTATCAGCACAAACACTCTTAGCGGGTGTTAGTGGGGGATTAGACCAATAAGAATTAACAAATCTGGGTGTGCTGTGTGCTGTAGAGAACCTGCATTCATCACCTGTTAGGCCCCATTCAGAGTCTTGAAAAAGGCGGCTATCGGGTATCGATAAACGAGCCGGAATTCGAGCTGGGAGTGGAGAGGAGAGTGGTTGGTAATATGGGTCATCGCTAAAATCTGATACTGAGGTGTTTGTTCTGCGAGATCTTGATTTAGGCCTCCCTGTGTCAACCTCCACAATTTTGGGACTCTCTTCAATGGGATTAATTGCAGTGTCAAGAGAGGCAGAGAGTCTTCTGCTGTGAATAGAGACCGTGTGTTCACTTCTTGTTTCATCAAATCTCTCCTGCAGATTTGGAGTGAAAAACAGAGCAGTTTATTACAAAGTGTAAATATGGTAGACAAAATTAAGATTAAATGAACTGGTTCGGAAATCTAGTACTAGTAATCTTAAATTTTTGGGTCTTTACCATAGATTTTCGTGCTCGTATTTCAAATCTGTTAGTAGTATTATTGTTAATGAGGCCACGAGCTCTCTGAGACCTAACAATGGTTTGTGCTCTTATAAGTGCCTGCATACTGTGGAGAGTAGCAGCTGCTTGTTTCCTCACTAAATAACCCCTAACCACTGCCTGTAACTTCACTAGTCCTTTTAGTGCTCCCAATGCTTTTCTTGCCTGTTCACATTACCCAAAATCCAAGACAGTTAGCAAACACAAATTTCAAGTCAAACAAAATAGCAACACAACTTCATTCACCCAAATTCAAAAAAGGACTAATTAAGAAATTTGAATGAAGACCCACTTACCAAATAACCTCTAAATACAGTTTGAATCTGGACAGCGGCCCATCTCTCATGTCCACCACTAAACATGGTGCCTCTGCCATTGCTAGTGAGCCGCACAACCGCCACAGCCGCCTGAGCCGCTGCTACCGCTGCATCAGCAGCCGCGGCGGTGGCAGCTGCCACCGCAATCACGTGCTTGTTCTGCTCCTCCTCCGTATCACTGTAGTATGATCTTAGCCAAGCAGCCTCTGCTGGTGATATGTTGGGTGGTATTGTTGCAGGGCTGTGACACAAGCTGGTAGCTACTGTAATGTCTCCTCTCCCTGAGTGGCCAAAACTACACGGTTTCTTGTCTCTACGGTCACCGGAATTTGAGCTGTCTTTGTTGTTCTTTATGCCAAACAAGCCCTTTAGCCACCTTGTTGCTCTTCCCATTCTGTTTCACTGTGCTTTCGTGAGTAATAGAGAGAGGAAGAAATAAAGCACAGAGATGTAATATACAAAATGGGACTTAAAAGTGAAATCTACAAAATGCCCATTTAGAGTTTTTAGATAAAAAGGCTGTTGCAGCTCACAATCTTAGGTACTTTCCTTGTTGCGAAAAGTGGTGATACAGAGTTGTTCAAAGAATGAAATAGTTATTTAAAAAAAACAGGCACAGTCAATATTTGAAAAGATTGAAAAACAAAAAGAGAAATAAAGGACAAGGAATTTTCTTCTGTGTGTTTGAAATTTAAAAAATATACATATTATCATACAAATAAAGGACTAAAAGTGCTGGCAAAGCCTCGTGAAAAAGCTGCATTACATGACAAAAACATGCTGCTAAAAAATTCAGGGTGTTTTGTAAAAGGAAATATTGGAGTGCTTATTATTATTAATAAAATAGGTTTGTTAGTATAAAATAATCTCCAGGAAAACAGTAACCCCACCTTAGTAGAATCAGATTCTTAATAGAAAAGTTGTTAAAAGGAGAAAAGAAGAACTAAAAGAAAGAAAAAGGAAGGAAAACAAACCGAAACGCTCGAATTTTCATTCCTCAAATGGGAAACCGAGAAAAGCTAATGCATTCAAAAGAAAAAGCAACACTTCAACAGTGAAAACACAATCTTTCTCTCTCTTATAATCTCATTACTTAATTTCTGGAGCGACGTGTCCTCAAAAAGAAAGATACCTCTGGGTCCTCAGTCTCTGACAATCTCGTGAGGAGCCTTACCTTTCTGCATATAGAAAATAATTACTACATAATTTCATATAATTATATAAAGAGAAATTAATGCTTCTCTTTTAACCTCACTTCTATCAATTCTCTGTGACTGTATTCTCTTTAAACCCTGTCAAGTATAAATGAATTAACGATTGTGAAATCACACAATATCCATTTATTTTCTTGCAACTAATCGCTTACCTTCTCCAGCTCTCATATAGTAAAACCAAACAAATTGAGTTCTCTAACTTGAAAACACAGAGCAAATCATGTGTCAATATGAATTTCCATGTATACCCATTAAAGCAGAGCCAATGAAAGTGGCTTTTTAGTGAATATTTTGATTCTTCTTTGTCCTTTCTGAGCCCAAAAATGACAATGTATAATAGCTGTGACCTGCAACTGTTCTATATTCTTCTCTCTTTCTTTTTGGGTTTTGAAAAGATATTTTTACGATTGGTGGTAGTGATTTCTTTTTTAGAATTCCTTTTTACTGTTCTGCTTTCATTGTATCAATTATTTGTGCACTAATTCAACTCTCTTGTCAATTTTTTGATTGCCCTTTTCTCTGCTAATTCTGTAACACAGCTCTTAAAGATGAAAACAAAGCTTCTTCTACTATAGGTGTACTTTTATGCAAAATCTCTGATGAGTCATTTCATATCATGATAAAGAAACTGAGTATCGAAAAAAGAATAAAAAAGGAATAACAATCCCCAAAGATTGGTTTCACTAAGTGATGCGAACAAGTGAATTGGTTCTCTAGTACTTTGCTGACTATATCCAGACAAACCAAAACAAAAATGTCCCTTCCATGTCACTATTTACGAAAATGGAGCCCCATTATTAATTATTGCATTGAACATTGTCAGAAGGGGCAAAATGGTAACTTTATGAGTCTATGATGAGGGGACTTAGATCACTATATAAAGAATAAAATATTTCCTCATTTTATTCTCAACCTTAGAGAATATATTGTTTTTTCTTTACATTGGGAAAAGCTTATTTCATCAAGCTAGTGTATCAAGGATAATCAAGAAAGGGAAAAACCTAATTGCTTCGTTAAATGTCTACTCCTATTGACTTATTGAAGATTCCGTTGCGTTGTCTACGATGGATCCTAAGCAAAATATATTTCTATCTATTGTTTATTATGTGTTTTATACTCGTCTATGGTGATTACATGGAATTAAGGATATTATGAAATCTTGCATGTGGTATCAGAGCCTCCATAAATTAGGTTTAGAACCCTAATTAAGGTTTCAATCTTTGATTGAATAAATAATGATAGAAAGCATGCTAGGGTTTATGATTTTAGAAATAAAGTTAATATGTTTGATTGATTGATTCATATGATGGTTGATGCTAATATGAGGATTTATTTGCATGTTCATAAAGAATGAAATTAATGTTGGTAGAAACGTGTTCTAGGATATTGATTGTTGTGATTTAATTGAGTGGATTCTTGTTAATTGCTAGGTTTTGATCATTTAATTGAATCAAATGAGTTTAATATTGATTAAAACACATAGAAAATCAATTAAAACCCTTAAATGTTGTTTGGTTATAAAGAAAATTGGATTGAGCGTGAAAAAGGCATAAAAATCGAGAAGAACCATAAGGAATCGGGTTGATAGTCTACTATGCATTGGGTGTAGTCGACTATCCTAAGGGAATTTTTTGGACAGAGACTTTGGTAGTCGACAATAGCTTGTTACAGTCTACTACCACTCAAGTAAGTTTTTAAACAAAGCTTCTGATAGTCAACTATGGCTTGCTATAATCGACTACCACCTTAAGGTTTTGAGGACATAATGTTTAGGCTATCGACTATAACTTGTGGTAGTCGACTACCACCTAAAGGTTGTTGCACAAAAGGTTATGACAGTAGACTACAGCCTAGCCATGTCGACTATCACCTCGTTTTGTGTTGTTTTAAAATAAAGTGCCTCGATTCATTTTCAAATCAACTCAAAAAATTTTCTAATGAAAAATTAAAGTTGTCAACAATATGATTAGCATAAAATATGATTTTAGAGACATAATTAGCCTCTTGTCTTCAAGTCTAATATCATATATTATGGTTTGGTGTGGGTAATATAAAGTATGTCCAAGTATGGGAGAATTTAATGAGTTTAGTTGAATTATAGCTGCCAAAGTGGTATTTTCAATTGAATTTGTGGAATATCAATACTATACGATAGTGGGATATCTCTGATTCTAGCATATGGTCATACACCCAAAGATAGTGATTGTGTATTAGGAATGAGAGGGTCACATAGGAAGCATATGGTTGAAAAGTGATTAGTCTAAGTGGTCTATACACCCAAAAATGATATATTATCAAAGGTTGGAATAGATTTTCATGGTCGCTACTATATGGATCGTTTTGTAATTGCATGTCATGAATTATGCCCAAAGGTGCTTACATAATGATACGTATGAGCTCTCACGAAGTTTACTTTTTATAGTTTTGAAGTATGTTATTACTTCACAACTTCTAATATTATTGCATTGTTTTAACTATTACAGTCACCTTTTCTGTCTGCAACGATATGGTAACAATTGAGGTTCTTAGTGGGTTGAACTTTAAGAAATGGAAAAATGATGTAGAGTTTGACATAGAAATGGCAGATGCGCATTTATCACTAATTTTGGATAAGCCAGCTGATCTCACAGCTACCAGTATTGATGATGAGAAATTGGTTCATGCTGAATGGATAAAGAGTAATCATATATTTCTGTTAACCATGAAGATATCAATCCAATATCACCTAAAGAGTAGCGTACCTATTGAGTGTATAACTAAGGAGCTTATGGTTGTTATAGTGGTTAAGTATCATGTTTCATCGAATGCTAAGATAAAGATACTTCCGCAAGAACTCTTTTCCATGAGGTATAATGGTTTTAGAGGGGTTAGGAATTACATTATCCAGATGGTTGACTACCAAACCAAATTGAAAGCCCTTAATGTCTCTTTTCTTGACCCTTGCATTATTCACCAAGCCCTAAACACACTGTTACCTGAGTTTGGCATAATCAAAACCAACTATAATTCCTAAGAAGAGTCTTGGAACATCAATAACCAAATTTCTAGAGTGGTGGTTGAGGAAGAGAAATTTAAGAAACAGAGAACCCAAATAGCCTTGTTTGCTTCAGGTTTCAATACCAAGAAGAGCAAGAAACCAAAACTTACAAAACTGTTCAAGATACCAATAAGGAAATCAATCAGTCTTGTAATATTGTGGGTTCTCATAAAGATTTATTGAAGAAAGGAAAAGAATTATGCTTCTTGTGTAGGAAGAAAAGTCACTTAAAGAAAGATATCACCAAATTTAAGGCTTGGTTAGCTAAATGTGAATTTACAAGTAATGACTCATTGACACTTATTGTTTATGAATCCAACCTATCTGAAGCCCCATTAAGTTAGTGGTGCTAGATAGCGGTGCAACTAATTATGTTGCTTTTATTATATATGGGTTCATAAGCAAGAGAAAATCAAATAAGAAAGAGTCAAAGTTTACGGATGACAATAATGAAAAAGTCGATGTGGAGCTTGTAAGAATAGTTTGTTTAAATTTGGATTTCAGGTTTAGATTACTATTAAGAAATAAATTATATATATATATTCTTTTAGGTGGAATTTAATTACTATTTTGGTTTTGGACAAGTGTGGTTACTTTTTTATATTAAGAATTCTATGGTTAAATTAATTTTTGATTCAAAAGTTATTGGCCATTGCATTTTGTCTTATGGATTATATAGAATGTGTTTAACTCCTAATGATATATATGTTTCTTCTTATAATGTTGAACATATTGTTTGTAAAAGACCCTTAACTAAGGAACAATCTTTTATTTTATGGCATAAAAGGCTTGGTCACATCTCTAGGGAGAGAGTAGAAATGTTATCTAGGGAGAGAGTAGAAATGTTAATAAAGGATTTCATCCTATTTACTTTTGACTTAAATGACCTAGAGGTGTGTTTTGATTGTTGTAAGGAAAAATGACTAAGATGAAGAAAAAATGTGCAATTCGTAGTTTAGACCTTTTGGAGATAATCCATACAGATATTAAGGGACCCTATTAAGCTACGTTGTGTAAAAGTAGATACTTTATCACATTCATTGATAACTTTTCCCGTTATGGTTACCTATTCTTGATTAAGAAAAAGTTTGAGGCTCTTGATAAATTCAAGATCTTTAGGACTACAGTTAAGAAACACTTGGAAAAAGTTATCAAGATTGTTAGATCTGACCGAGATGGTGAATACTATGGTAGACATGGTGATACAAGATTGCAAAAAGGCCAGTTTGCCAAGTATTTGGAGGATTCTGGAATAGTAAGTCAATTTACTATCCCTGAAAGTCTTGAACAAAATGGTATGACAGAAAAATGAAATCGCACCCTTAAGAAAATGATGAGAAGTATGGTAAGTATGACAAATTTATCAGAGTACTTTTAGGATGAGGCCATAAAAACCGCACTTTATATACTCAATAGAGTCCCTAGTAAAGTCATACCCAAAACACTGTTTGAGTTGTGGATCGGAAGGAAACCTAACATTAACCATCTTAGAGTTTGGGGTTGCCTTGCAAAAGTACACCTATATAATCCTTTTGAAAGCAAGTTGGATGCTAGATTTACTCTTTTTTTTTTTCATTGGGTACTTGGATCATTCAAAGGGATATAGGTTCCATTGCCCTAGTAAAGGTACTAGAATTGTGGAATCACGTATAACAAAGTTTTTGGAGCTTGATGTAGCCGAGAAAGGTAGTTTTTCTTAGACTATACAGGATAGTGGGGAGGTAGATAGGACTGTGTCTTTCTCTTTACCCATTCAGATGGATATCATGGTTTATATACCTATGGTAGCACCTGTAAAGGAGTAGAAGCCAGTTGTTGAACCAGTTCCTATTGAGGCTCCTCAAGATCATGATGTTGTTGTGGAGATCCCAGTTAGAAGATCAACCATTCCACCTAACTACTTCGCTATCTAGAAGAGAATAACTATGATATCGGTTGTGTGCTGGATCCATTAACTTTTAAGGAAGTTGTCTTTAGTCTTCAGTCTAATTTGTGGTAGGATACAATGAGAGATAATATGTAGTCGATAAGTTATAATGGTGTTTGAGAGCTTGTTAAGTTACCTAAAGGTAACGAACCCATTAGTTTTAAGTGGGTTTACAAGACTAAAAGTGATTCCAAAGGAAAGATTAAGTGGTTCAAAGCAATAATGGTTGCCACAGGATTCACTGAGAGATAAGGAATTAACTATAATGAGACATTCTCACTGGTCTCTTTTAAGGATTCTTTTAATGTGATAATGGCTTTAGTATCTCATTATGACAAGGAGTTACACATGATGGATGTGAAAACCATTTTTCTAAATGGAAACCTTAAGAAAGAGACCTATATGGTGCAACTTGAGTGTTTTAAGAAGGATGGTAAAGACTATCTTGTGTGTAGATTCAACAAGTCTGTATATAGAGGATGGTAAAGACCATCTTGTGTGTAGACTCAACAAGTCTGTATATGGTTTCAACTGTATATGGTTTCAAGCAAGCTTCTAGTTAATGGTACTTGAAATTTGATGATATAGTGACTTCATTTGGTTTTTTTGAGAACAATGTAGATCATTATATATATCACAAAGTCGATGGGAGCAAGTTTATTTCCCTCATTCTTTTTATGGATGATATCTTTTTGGTAAGCAGTGATGTAGAACTATTTGATGAAATAAAGCAGTTGCTATCTAGGGAGTTTGACATGAAGTATCTTGGTGAGGCATCTTTTATCCTGGGTATTAAGATCCATAGGGATCATTCTCACCATATGCTAGGTCTCACTCAGAAGGATTACATTGACTTTATTCTGAATAGGTTCAGTATGTAAGATTACAAACATGAAAATGCTTCAATTCTCAAAGGTGACAAATTGAACTTGTTACAGTTTCTTAATATTGAAATTGAGAGAGAAACTATTAAAAAAATTCATTTTGCTAGTGTAGTTGGGAGCATTATTGTAACCACCCATCCCGAGTTGGGCACCCCCGGGACGATGCCGTCACGTTTTGAAATCCCAGCATGACACATATAAAAACGTACATCAACTTAATATATATATATATATATATATATATATATATATATATATATATATAGACACACACACACACATACACACAAACACACAAACACACATCAATCCTCAACCCTCAACAGGGGAGTTACATTATTAAAATTTCAACTGAAATAATATATACAACATATGATGCATGAATATTTACAAATATTTTTTTTCTTTCCATTTTCTTCTATTAGTCTGAGGATGTGGACCGCGTGGCTTATAGATAATGACTCAGTCTGAATCTCAGCTCACCAATCTATCTGTCTTACCTGTTACCTGAAATTATTTAACAATGAGGAGTGAGCTTCACAAGCACAATGAATTAAATTTATTAGAAGTACTCAATTATATACTTCCAGTCACATCTTATAATTCAATGGTTTCCAATTTCACCAATATTAATCATCTATTTCTTCACAGCTAATCATTCAATCTTTCATATAATTTTCCCATATTCATTTATCTATTATTTCGTGTAAATCAATAATAACATCCTATTATAATTTCAACCATTTCTCAATCTCATCTTGAATTAATCATCAAACATATCAATTTTTCTTCTCAAGTATTTAATCATCTTGAGATTATCAATTTAACATCATTATTTACCTCGTTATGAGGTTCACAGCACATAATCAATCAATCAATCAAACAAATTTTTATCATATTATATTGTCATATTTCTTTCTCATCATATTTGTCCCTCTGTGAGACTCATTTGTCTATCAATAAATTCACCATCAAGAATGATACTTTAGCATCTTAAGCAATAATAATCAATATTTAAAACAAATGCAACGCACGAATTTAAATTATCAGATCATTTCATATTATCATTTGGGAACATCTTCCCATATGTTGACATGTTTTATTTAAACCAGTTGTCTTCCCGGTTCTTTTATTTTCAGCTAGACTGGCTGCCTTCCCGGTTCATTTATTTTCATTTAGACTGACTGTCTTCCCAGTTTTTTATTTTCATTTAGATCGTCTGCCTTCCTGATTATTTTATTTTTATTTAAACTGGCTGTCTTCCTGGTTCTTTTATTTTCATTTAGACCGACTACCTTCCCAGTTCTTATTTTCATTTAGATCAGCTGCTTTCCCAGTTCTTTTATTTGATGCATATGAACAATAATATGAAAACAAACGGACCAGTTGCCTTCCTGGTCTTGTATTTTATGCATATGAGCAATAATATAAAAACAAGCATACATTCAAGTATTCAATTTAGCTATCCAGCTCTTTCTCAAAATTATTATTTTTATCATATTCATTAAATTATCTCCTCATATATCATATCAAATTATCAATCATAACTTGTCAAAAATTTCATTTATCATTTTATTATATATTTCATTAATATTACTTCTCATACAATAAATTTTAAGCATATCAATTATTCATATAATATCAATCAACCAACTTTCATATATTATCCAATCATTGTAGTTCAATAATTAATTCAAATATTATCACTTTATATTTCATATTTATCTCGATTACTAAAAGTAAATCTAATTCACCACGTAGCAATTAAAGCTACTCGTGGATGGCCTATTTGTCTTTTCTGCTCTTTTCAGCAATTTCACCTAATTGCTGATCGTCAACACCTAACATAATATTTATATTAAAATTTCTAATTTGTTCTTCAATTTTTCCAAAATTCATACCTTTTAAATTTCCACATCAAAATCTGAGTAATTTCATGTATGCATAATTTCAACCAAAAAAAATCACATTATTACCTTTTGTTTTTTTCTTAAAGCTTCCCTCAAATCTCTTAAAAATTCTCCCATAAACTACAAAATTTTAATCTTTCAACCTTCCTTTGAGTTCCCACGTGTTTAAAGAAAGAGAGTAATTTGAATTGAAGAAAGAAGGAAATCAAACAAGATTTAGTAAGAAAAATCAAAATAAAATAAAAACTATATATATAAACCCCCCCCCCCCCCATCTGCCACCGTTTTCATGACCCTGTTGTACTTTGACAACACCTGGACTCCAGGTGTTGTCCACCATTTTTTTCCTTCTTCTTTGTAACTAAATCTGGATGCTTCCAGGTTTATTTTTTTCATAATAATAATTTTGTCATATATATTATTTTAATTCCATATCATATCTATCAAATTAGTTTTTTACCCTTACTTTAAGAACACGAGTATTACAATTCTACACACCTTATAAAAATTTCATCCACCGAAATTTCCTTACCTAACTCATAAAAAGCTGGGGTACTAATTCCTCATTCTTACCTCATGTTCTCAAGTAATTTCTTCAACATCATTATTTTTCCATAATACTCGAATCAAATGAATAACTTTATTATGCATGACTTGTTCTTTTCTATCTAGAATTCTGACTGGTATTTGCATAAAGGTTAAATCTTCCTGAAGTTCTCTAGCCTGATTCGACATACTATGGGATTCATCATGTAAATATTTTCTCAAAAGTAAAACATGAAACATATTGTGTGATTTTCAACTCTGGAGGCAATTCCAGGCTATGCACAACTAGCTCAACTTTCTCAATAACCTCATAGGGTCCTACATACCTCAAACTCAACTTTCATTTCTTTTTTATCCTCAACACACCTTTCCATGGAGATATTTTCAAATACACCCAATCACTTACTTGAAACCCAAGAGGTCTTCTTCTATTATCAACATAGCTATTCTGTCTACTCTGTGTTGGTTTAAGGTTCTCTCTAACCAGATTGGTCCTCTCAGTTGTTAACTTGATAATTTATTGACCAAATATATTTCTCTCTCCCACTTCTTCCCAATATATAGGAGTTCTACACCTCTTACCATACGATGCCTCAAACGGTGCCATTCCGATACTAGATTGATGTTGATTATTATAAGCAAATTCAGTCAATGGCAAGTAAGCATCCCAACTTACTGAGAAACTCATCACATTTTACCTCAACATATCTTCTAGTACTCTAATAATCATTTATGTCTGCTCATTTGTTTTAGGATGAGAAGTTGTACTAAACTACAATTGCATACCCATAGCTTCCTGAAAACCTCTCCAAAATCTAGAAGTAAATCTATAATCTCTATCTGATACAATGTTTAAAGGCATTCTATGCAATCTCACCATCTCGGCTACATATAATTCAACCAACTTTTCAGGACTCCAAGTAGTTTAATAAGAAGAAAATGAGATGGTTTAGATAATCTATCTACAATCACCCATACAACATCAAAACCTCTCTGGGTATGGGGAAATCCAGAAACAAAATCCATACTCATATTCTCCCACGGCCATTTAGGCACTAAAAGAGGCTGTAATAAGTCTGCTGAATGTCTATTCTCAAACTTCACTTACAAACAAACTAAAACATCTAGAAATATATTCAGTTACATCCCTCTTCAATCCCGACCACCAAAAATTTTGTCTCTTTCCCTTATACATTTTATTATTACCCGGGTGTATCGAATACACTGAACCATATGCCTATCTCAATATCTCAAAAGTGGCTTCATACTGATGATGTCTCTAATTCTTCAAATCAAACACTGTGGCAGCCAATTCTAAGTCATGGTTCGGTTAATTTCTTTCATGATTCTTCTATTTCCTAAAAACAAATGCCACTACCTTCCCATGTTGCATGAACACACATCCCAACCCTTGATGTGAAGCATCACTATACACAAAAAAATCCTTCATCACTAGAAGAAAGCACTAACACTAAAGCAGCAGTTAATTTCTTCTTTAGTAATTGGAAACTTTTCTCACACTCCCCAGACCATACAAATCTCACATCTTTCCTGGTCAATCTAGTCAATAGTATTACAATGATTGAAAAATTATGAATGAATCTTCCATGATAACAAGCTAACCCCAAGAAGATTCTAATTTTAGTCACATTAGTTGGTCTCTCCCAACTCAACATTGTTTCTACCTTTTATGGATCAATTTTTATACCATCTCTAGATACTACATGCCACAAGAAAGTTACTTCATTCAGCCTAAACTCATATTTAGAAAATATAACATACAATCTCTTTCACCTCAAGATTTTCAACACAATTTCTAAATGTTTTACATGCTCTTGGTCTTAAAATACACCAAGATGTCATCAATGAACACTACCACAAAGTTATTAAGAAATGATTTAAACATTTTATTCATTAAATCCATGAATGTTGCTAAAGCATTAGTCAACCTAAATGGTATCACAAGAAGCTCATTACCATAACGTGTCCTAAAAGTAGTCTTAAGCATGTCTTCCTCCTTTATTCTTAACTAATGATAACCTAATCTCAGGTTTACCTTAAAAAACACTCTCACTCCTTGCAGCTGCTAAAACAAATCATTTATCCTTGGAAAAAGATAATTTTTCTTAATGGTTATTTTATTTAGCTATTTTTAATCTATGCATAACCTTATCGTTCTATCTTTCTTTTTCACAACCCATACAGGGGCTCCCCATGGGGACACACTTAGTCGAATAAGTTGTTTATCTAACAACTCTTAAAGCTGAACTTTCAACTCTCTCAACTCAGCAGGAGCCATTCTGTAAGGTGCTATAGATATATGTGATGGATTTGGTATTGCATCAATAGAGAATTTAATCTCCCTACTAGGACGCAAACTAGATAACTCATCAAGAAATACATCAGAAAAATCTCTCACTACTAAAAATTTTTCCAACTCTTTACTATCATTTTGAAAATCCACTATACCAAATACCCTTCACATCATTTCCTTGACCATTTACTAGTAGTCAGAGCAAAATAAGATAGCTCGAGAGTATCTTACGTTCTCCCTGAAACTAAATTCCTCTTATTCATATCTTGAACACTACATTCTTTCTAGAACAATCAACCCATGCGTAATACGTCGACAACCAAGTCATTCCCAAAATCAAATGAAAATCTATCATATTAAAAGAAAACAAATCAACTTCCAACTCTTTATCATCCATACGGATTACACAACCCTAATAAATAGTTTTTAATCATAATTTTATCTTCAATAGGAGTTTCAACAATAAAATTAAGCATCAAAGGACTAATATAAATACCAATAGACTTCATAAACCTACTAGATGCAAAAGAGTGAGTTGAACCAAAATAAACCAACATTGATATGTCCACCTTTTCTACATATAAAACACCTTAAATTAGGAAAATTCTAGGATAAATATCTTATCTGATTATATCTATAACACATTCTAGTCTTTCTATCACATTACTATATCCCCTAGGAAGTACATTCCCGCCTTTACTATAACTTCCAGTTCCCACAGGTTGTCTCCCAAATCTAGAGGTGCCACCAACATTACTTTGAATTATAGAAGCTATGGATCTAGCTTACCTCTAACTTTGTGTTATAGATCATTTTTCACGACGACTCCTTTGGGGTGGTCTCCCACCTTATACATTCATGCTACCACTACTTATATAACCTTTATGTCTAAGCCTCTTCAACTACTTTCTTTTTCTCCTTTAAACTCCATCACATCTTTCTCAATCTGAAGTGCTATATCCACCAACCTAACATAATTCATATGCCTCATGTAAGATAGTTTCGATCTAATCTCAAAATAGAATCCATCTAGGAACCTCTTACACATATTCTTCTTTATATCTACCCTTTTTTTATACAAACCTTGACAAGGCCACAAATCTGCTATCATGCTGAACCACAATCAACATATTTTATCTCAAATAAATGAAATCTCTCTTCTGTTGGGCTCTGAAATTATATGAGCAATATTTATAAAAGAATAAGCCTCCTTAAACCTACTCCAAGTTAAGAGTTTATCAACATATGCATTTATCCTGGGAATAATGTCCTCCCACCATTCTAAAGCTTCTCATTTTAACTTAAACGAAGCAAAGGCAACCCTTTACCTATTAGCAATTGGTAAAATACCAAATAATCTCTCTACATGTTTCACACATAGCTCAGGCTTAAAAGGATTCATAGATCCTTTAAACAACAAAGCATTCAACTGAATATATCCAACAAAACAATCTCTCATTATTTCGTTCATAAACTCACATTTCCCCTTTTGAACGTCTACCATTATTGGATTTACAACAACCTCAGGCATTGCTCTAGCCTATTCATCAAGTCTAGCTATAGACTATTAACTCTATCATCTGTTATATTCATTTTCTCAAGAGTATGAGCAAGAGCTTCTCTTAGCTCAACTCTTTTAACTCCAGATTCTCTCACACTCTTACTAGTATCAATTATACTATTAACACTTTTCCTTCTAGGAAACTCACTCTAACTCAGCTCGTCTAAAAATTGGTGGCTTACCACGCCCTCTCTGGTCAGCAACTCTAACTCTAGGTCTCATATGTCCACGCAACATCCTCAGACTATGCATTAAAATATAATTTATTTTAATCTTCCACTTTCTTTCTTTTTATGCAGTCTACATAAAATATAATGCTTTGATACCAAAATCGTAACGACCCATCGCGGGTTGGCCACACCCGAGATGGTGTGTCACATTTTGAAATCCAAGCACGACACATATATACAATAATATAAAAACGTACATCAATTGGATATATATATATATATACACACACATCAATCCTCAACCCTCAATAGGGGAGTTACATTATTAAAATTTCAACTGAAATAATATATATAACATATGATGCATGAATATTTACAAATATTTTTTTTCTTTCCATTTTCTTCTATTAGTCTAAAAATGTGGACCACGTGGCTTACAGATAATGACTCAGTCCGAATCTCAGCTCACCAATCTATCTGTCCGACCCACTACCCGAATTTATTTAATAATGAGGAGTGAGCTTCACAAGCTCAGTGAATTAAATTAACTAGAAGTACTCGATTGTATACTTACAGTCACATCTTTTAATTCAATCATTTTCAATTCACCAATATTAATCATTAATTTCTTCACAGATAATCATTCAATCTTTCAAATAATCTTACCATATTCATTCATCTATTATCTCATGTAAATCAATAATAACATCCTATTATAATTTCAACCATTTATCAATCTCATCTTTAATTAATCATCAAACATATCAATTTTTCTTCTCATATATTTAATCATCTTGAGATTATCAATTTAACATCATTATTTACCTCGTTATAAGGTTAACAGCATATAATCAATCAATCAAACAAACTTTTATCATATCATATTGTCATATTTCTTTCTCATCATATCTGTCTCTTTGTGAGACTCATTTGTCTATCAATAAATTCATCATCAAGAATGATACTTTAGCATCTCAAGCAATAATAATCAATATTTTAAACGAATGCAACACATAAATTTAAATTTTCAGATCATTTCGTATTATCATTTGGGAATGTTTTCCCACATGTCGACATATTTCATTTAGACCGACTGCCTTCCTGATTTTTTTATTTTCAACTAGACCAACTACCTTCCCGGTTTTTTTTATTTTTATTTAGACTGGATGTCTTCCCGGTTCTTTTATTTTCATTTAGACCGATTACCTTCCAGTTCTTTTATTTTTATTTTTATTTAGACTGCTTGCCTTCTCAGTTCTTTTATTTTCATTTAGACCAGCTGTCTTGCCGGTTCTTTTATTTTCATTTAGTCTCACTGTCTTCCCGGTTCTTTTATTTGATGCATATGAATAATAACATGAAAACAAACAGACTAGCTGCCTTCCTAGTCTTTTATTTTATGCATATGAGCAATAGTATGAAAACAAGCATGCATTCAAGCATTCAATTTAGCTATCCAGTTCTTTCTCAAAATTATTATTTTTATCATATTCATTAAATTATCTACTCATATATCATATCAAATTATCAATCATAGCTTGTCAAGAATTTCATTTATCATTTCATTATATATTTCATCAACTTATTATTTCATTAATATTACTTCTCATATAATAAATTTTGAACATATCAATTATTCATATAATATCAATCAACCAACGTTCGTATATTATCCAATCATTGTAGTTCAATAATTAATTCAAATATCATCACTTTATATTTCATATTTATCTTGATTACTAAAAGTAAATCTAACTCACCACATAACACTTAAAGCTACCTGTGGATTGCCTCCTTGCCTTTCCTGCTCTTTTCAGTAATTTCACCCGATTGCTGATCTTCAACACCTGTCATAATATTTATATTAAAATTTCTAATCTTTTCTTCAATTCTTCCTTAATTCATACCCTTTAAATTTTCACATCAAATTCCGGGTAATTTCATATATGCATAATGTCAAAATAAAATTCATAGTATTACCTTTTGTTTTTTTTCTTAAAGATTCCCTCGAATCTCTTAAAAATTCTCCTGTAAACTTCTTCAAAATATTAATCTTTCAACATTTCTTTGAGTCCCCAGGTGTTTAAAGAAAGAGAGTAATTTGAATTGAAGAAATAAGGAAACCAAACAGGATTTGGTAAGAAAAGTCAAAATAAAATAAAAACTATATATATATAAACCCCCCCTCCTCTGCCACTGTTTTCATGACCCTGTTGTTTAACATGCAAGAAATTGCATGTTACTTTGGCAACGCCTGGACTCCAGGTGTTGTGCACCGTTTTTTTTTTCCTTTTTCTTTGTAACTAAACCTGGACACTTCCAAGTTTCTTTTTCATAATAGTAACTTTTTTCATATATATGATTTTAATTCCATGTCATAACTATCAAATTACTTTTTAACTCTTACTTTAAGAACACAGGTATTACACTTATGTATGGACAAGTTTGTTCTAGGTCAGATATTGTGTTTATAGTTAGACTTCTAGGCAGGTATCAATTATACTCTAGTCATGATCACTGGGTGGCTGCCAAAATGGTACTGAGTTACTTGAAGGAGACAAAAAATTATTTACAGAAGGGTTCAAAATCTAGAACTAGTGGGTTATACAGATTCAGACTTTGCCAGTTGTTATGATGACATGAAGTCTACATCTGGTTATATTTTCATGATTGTAGGTGGGGCAATGTCTTAGAAGAGTATGAAACAAACGATGGTTACTTATTCTACCATGCAAATAGAGTTTGTAGCATGCTATAGAGTAGCTACTCAGGTAGTTTGGCTTAAGAACCTCATTACAGAGTTATCAGTTATTGATTCCATTGTATGGCCTATCCAGTTGTACTGTGATAACAACTCAGCTGTGTTGTTCTATAAGAATAAGAAAGGTATTATAGGGTTCAAGTATATAGAGGTAAAGTACTTGACAGATAAAGAACTAGTAAAGAAAAGTGATGTCATAATGGAGAACATTGGTACATATGATATGGTTGTTGATACATTGACTAAAGACCTTCGCCCCTAATGCTTTTAAGAAGAATGTTATTAGTTTGGGCTTAGGAGTATCTTTTGATGTACTTGGTTAGTGGGAGGCATAATTTTGCTTTATTTGTGTAATTAAAGTTTTCATATGTTTATACATCCATTGGTGATGTATTGGATTATATTGACCATGTTTATTGCATGCAATTCAATTATATATTGTTTATCTCTTCAATTTAAGATATTACTATTGTATTTAACATATGGATGTTTTACATGCTTGACATGTTTTTTTTTTATATATATATATACATATCTGTTGAAAATATTAAGGTATGTATCAATCTTAAGCAAAGGCTAAGGGCATTCAGTTTATAGCCTCAAGGGTATGTCTTGTGACACAAAGAATATCTTAAGATGTTAAAGATAAGACATACATGTTTTGTTGAATAAAATGATTTTCTTTAGTGTGTCTGTGCTACTTAGGAAGTAGAAAATTGAAAGTGCTTGACAAGGGGATAACATATAAAGGGACCACTTGGTGGATGTTGTCTATTTGCTACAATACCATATTGGATCCATGTTAGTAAACTTTATATACTCTCGTTACCATGGAAGGTCTTGTATTGTACAAAAGATACAGTTACTGCCATGATTCGTGTTGAGTACTCCATTGGACCAGATTGACTTTAAGAGTAGTTTCTAGACCAATGTTTTAAAACACGCACATAAAACTTTACAATTAACTTAGCTTGAGAGTCGTTTTTTAAAAGATAAAATATGTTCAAAATTATCTTCAATTAATGTCGCCCAAGTGGGAAAATATTAGAATTATTCCATGTGTGTTGGCTAACATTAATTAAGTTTTTGGGTTTTATTATAAACGGGATAAGTGATTGGTCTACGAATTGAGGCATACGATGGGCTTAATACAGTGATATATTATCAGTAGACCTGATACTCTAAATGTTTAATACAGGCTAGTTAGTGTAGACTATAGTTGACTTTATGGGCTTGTGATGAATGAGCTATTTGGATCGCTATATAAAGAATATGCTAGGTCCCCCTTCTATTCTCAACACAGATCTCATCAAGCTAGTGTATCAAGAAGGGGAAGAACATAATTTTTTAGCTAAGGATTTGCTCTTATTGACTTATTGAAAATTTCTACAATAGATCCTAAGCAAGATATGTTATTTTTCTATCTGTTTTTAGGTATTTTATACTTGTCTATGATTATTACGTGAGATTAAGGATACTGTTGAAATTCTATAGAGATTTCTCCATAATAGATTTGATAATTTAGGGAAAATTATTTATGTATTGTAATTTGTAAGAGAAGAAAATATTACTTATATCTTTTTTTTTTCATTTTTATGGTAATTACATCCATATACTTGAGTTTTGTACATAATTAAAACCAAGCTCATTAGTTTGAAAGGCCAACAACTTAAGTCTTATTGTTTAAAATTCGTAATAAAAACATGAAATGTTCATAAAATCCTTGCATATAGATAGAAATCTTGAACATGTGATCGGACATTATGTCAAACACTTGAATGCTTATATTCTCTAAACTAATATAATCTTTCAAACGACTATATTTCTTATTTATTTATATGTTTTTGTCTCCCTTTTAATATAGTAACATATTTTTCTTTTGGTTCAAATCAAATCGTAATTTCGTAGAGTAATATGGATGTTTCTCGAGTTCTAGGGGTAGTTTGACCCTTTTTATGGTCACATTGCAGCCACATGATGTTGTTAGATGATTTTCATCAAGTGTTTTAATGGTAACTTATGTTTTAGACCTATTTGTCATGTATAGATTAAAAGTGTGGGATAAAATATTTGATTTTCAAACAATGTGGGAACATATTTGTAAATCGATTAATGTTGTGAGAAAGGAAAATTGAGGGATCAAGTTTTTATCCTAGATTTTTAACTTTGAAACGAGATATAAATTTATCATAAATATTAAGGAATAATCATCATTGATGTTATGACAATGAGAGTAGTCCAATGATTTTCTTTTCTTATAAGAAACATTTAAAAGGAGTATATGAGAGATTTTGATGTCACACTCCATTGTAGTTAGAGATGACAACGAGTAGGTTACTTGTGAGTTTTGTCTTTTTATATCCGTTTAAATATTCACTATCATATCCTATATGTTATCTTTTTATTATTAATTTTCACTATCCATATCCGTTTTTGCTATATTTTTCATTACCCGTTATTATTTGTACCCGTCAGATTACATGGACACCGGTACAAATCAAAGCAGACATCCTACCGAATTTCGACCCAAAAATTATTTTTTTCCTATTTCAAAAAAAAAATTCATAGTGATAATACAATCTAATTCATAAATCACCAATAACAATTCATAATCAAGAATAAAGATATACTACATCTTGACAAAAAGTCATGGGTTCAAACCTTCGTAAAATCATATTTATTTTTTTAAGATTATATTAAAATATGTTTTATATATAAAAATATAATATATATATATATATAATCGGGTTTAAAGGGTACCGAAAGTGTACTACTCATACCCCTTCGGGTATTAAAAATTAATATCCACACTTGTATAAATCCGTTTATCTACTATCCATATCTATTTAAACGAGTTTAAATAAATTCAAAGTATTCGAAAATATCCTACTCATTGTCATCGCTAACTGCATCATACATAGGGTTCATTTTTTAGAACTTTGCTAACCAAATTGGAGAAAAGATTAGATGGCAAGTCAATTACAAGTTCCCAAATCGTTTATATTCCTATCCCCTGGCAGAGCTACATCATCAAATAAGCTCACTCCACTCTTGGATTCCATTATTAAAAACCCAATTTCCTAAAAAGTAGAAAAGAAGTTTTATATTTAATTTAATTTAATTTATTTAGTAGGTTCGTGGGTCATTTCAAAAGCATTGTAGGCCTCCAATGAGTTACAGTTATCAGGCTTTGTTTTAGGAAATCTTGGGCCTTCACTCAGCTGTGACTGTGAATAAAAAACAAATTTCATTAATGGGCTCAGGCTTACAGATGGCCAGATGGTGAACTAGAGCCTAGAGGTCTACTATAAGTCTAACCAGGCTTCTTACCATCACAGCTATCTTTAGAATTTTGGAAGCCCAATGGTGAGCATCCAACCCTGTCTACTTTCATCTATAGATTCAAACCGATGTAATAAAGTGAGGTTTTTAAAAATTGGTTTGGGTTTAAATTGAAAATTCATAAATCTATTGAGGTGGGTTTTAAATTTTTTTAACCCGACTGAAATAAATAATCCGATTATTTTATATATATATACTGTATTATTTTTATGTTATATATATAAATTTTTAAGACTAACCCTAACCTTTCAAAATCTAGTATTTATTTTGCATAGTTTTATATTAAATTAAGATTTTTTTGAACGTTATGTTAATTGATTTAAAGTACTTTATAAGTGATAGATTTGCAAGATTTAATGAACTCTTTATAAACTTGATTTTGGATATAATGAATAATGAATTGTTGTAGTTGAATATATTTTCTTGTGTAATATGTTTGAATTATTTTTTTAAGTAAAACCAAAATTTAAGCCAACGATCCAAACTGACTCAGATTGAATTGGATTAGGACTAAATGGATTCATAAGTTAGATTGAATTGAGATTTCTTTAACCCGAATAACTAAATTGAGTTACATATTTAAACCAATCCAATCTAAACAGACCCATACTTATCTCCAGTTTTACTATAAAAGTGTCTTTGTACAACTGCTACTACTGATCATAAGAAGAGGAATGATGAATGCCCAAATGGGCCTTTTGAGTTCTGGTATTAGATAATGGGCTTGTAGAGGCCCGTAATTTGGCCATAACTTGAACATGATATAGGTTGGAAACCTATGAAAATGATCTTCAGTTAGTAGTATACTAGTACGGTAGTACCTTTCATTGCCTTAATCACAATTTTGGTCCTAGGAGGTTACACACTTTCTAATTCAGTATTCAATAATTCTATTTGAGTCTTTTAACGTTATAAAAATTCTCAATCAAATTAGTTTGTTGGTCAAACATTAGGGTCCTTATCATTTCCTAGTTCAAATTGCTCATATGGTTAATAGTAGTGTGTCCTATAAACTAATAGCATTTAATGTTTAGATACTTTATTTGTAATTAATCATATTCATTTATTGACAATATTATTAATTATGATAATAGTAATATTTATCATGTTTTAATTACAATCATTAAACGTGTTTACGTGATAAAACTCATAGAATAGAAACAACGAAAATAAGTATCATGATGAGATCATGCCAATGAGATATATTTCCTTAAATTTTACTTTTGAATATTCCTAATTATAAGATCACTAAGAAGGGTATTAGTGAATCCAGATAAATTAGTACATGTCTTATTTCCTAAAGGAATTGAGGATGATTGATCTCATTGTCATTACTGTATAAGATACTAAAACAAGATATGTAGATGCTTGTTAGAGAACAGACACATCAAAATGACTCGCCTTTAACACCTATATGGACATTTTACTAACTGTTAATACAAGTTTTTATGTTGTAATTGTTCAAGTGATTTTTGGACTTGAGGCACCATGGATACTTTGTATATGAGTCATTATGATTTGATGCTATTTAAGTGTGGTTCTAATCATGAGCTATATAGAGGTAGTAATTGGGTATATGACCACTTATACATGAAAGTATGTGAGTGTACAATAAAGAATTCATCACTCTTTGTAAAAGAGAGAGAATGCCAATGTGATCTGATTAAGTCATAACTTGAAAATTCCTTGACTAAGATAGAGTAAAAATTAGAAAGAAATTTCTAATTTCACCATTTAGGTTATGGATTTGAGATCGAGATATATATGATTAAATAATTTAGCTTTGACAATAATTTTATAACTTAGGTTTAATTAAACATTACATGATGGAATGATTGAATTGCACAATAATTGACAACAGAAAGATTCATATAAAATTCATAATGTCGGGTTAATCATAATATACTGCTAGGTGTCACTCATGATTTTTAGAAGTCTTGAGAATTAATTGTAATTAATTAATTCTCATTAAATGGATAATTAATAGGGGGTTTTATTAGAACTAATTAGAAAGAGTTCTCACTAATTAGACAGGGTTCAGTTGACACATAATAGTTACAACTTACTATCAGCGCAATATTAAACCTAAAGAGTCACACACAATGAGACAATTGTAAGAATAGAGAAATTAAGGGGTCAATGAAAAGACTTTTAGAAATTAAATTAACCAGGGTTTAATTGCAATTCAAGAAATCTAAGAACATTTAAGAGTAAAAGTTTTATATAAATAAGGTTTCTATGGAAACTCTAATGGCCATTGTTACTCTCCACAAGCCATAAAACCGAAAATTTCCTAGGAGCTAGCTTTCTTGACTTTCGACCATCTTAATCGGAGATCTCTCATTCTTGGTTACTTGTGTGGATATGCTTAGGGTTCAGACGCTTGAACAGTTTGTGAACTTGTCTCAAAATTTCAATCTAATTCTCTAACTTAAAAGTATAAATCTCTAAACTTGTATGGAGATTGATTTTTCATTTTAATATATTCCATAGAGACCTTCTTGGGTTAAGTTTATTGGCATCCAGTCAGCCACGCGTGGTATCAAACAAACTAAATGCCAATGAAAAGATCAAATTACCCTTCCACATTTTTTTTTATATTCAAAAGATCAAACCAATTCCTTTCTCTCTCCGGCTTATGGTCTGTCACCGATCAGGCCCAAATCTAAAGCAAGTATGGTCGTCGTTGGTGCTGCAGCTAGCACAAGCGAGCATTCCTAATGGCCAAAACTAGGTGTGCTAAAATTATGCCTTTAACCGGATAGCACTGTCTCTAAAGTTTTAATTTTGACATCAACAGTCCATGAACTTTCTCTGTGTTGCAACATACTTCTAAATACAAATTATACAGTATTTTCAAGAAGTACAAGTGCTTTGTAGTTTATTTAAGACACATTGTTAGCACCTCGTAACCCTTTGAGAGTAAATTGTGTGTGCGTGGTTGATCAAAAGCGAATACTTCAATTGTGAGTCATGTGCTTGGTTATATATCTTCATGACAAAAGGCTAAAATTCTAGCGTCCATAAGGTAAGAAGTATGAACAGTGGTACATTACTGGTTATATATTTTCTAGGCTAATTTAGATAAGCTCTTTTTTTCTGGGTATGCTGTAATTAATTGTGGGGCAGTTCTTTCTGTATATCTTAAGGCCTTGACATGTTGCTCGTGCTCGTGAGGTTGGGCCAAACCAAGAGAGATAAATTATTGTACGTGTCTGATTCATCCCGTCAATTAGACCCAGTCTAAATAAGATTTTTTCACAAATCATAAAACAGCATACAAACTATCGCATATCCAATTGTCATTGGAAATTTTTTGCCTAGACTGGAATTGCATGTATAGAAACATCAGGCAACATCTGATAGTGTGTGAAGAGAAAAAAATTATCACTATCGATCGGTACCGATACTTTTGTTTCAAGCATCTTTCATAATTTTGGTTTAGACAAGAATTTCTCATTACAATTTATAATATCCTAAGCAGATAGTATCTTCTAACTCCAGCCATAATTGCAACCAAATAAAATACACACAAACACAGAACACAAGGCGAGTATATGCATGTTCACTGTTTTCTTTAACGTACCCTTTCTATGCTAAATTGCTAATGCTATAGTCATCAAAATATATATATTGAAAGAGAGAATGGACCCACGCGTCTAGCATAGAGGGTGTAGAGAATTATGGGTGAGCAAATAAAGCCTAACATGCTACTGACTACCGAGGTCTATGAATGTTAGAGAAGGCAGAACAGAAGCAAGAGTGATGACTGATCATGTGTGAATTGGGCAAGGAGACATGTCATGGCAAGTTGAGAAATAAAGAAACAGTAAATTGAAGAAATCATGGAACTAACCCTAACTCATACGCAAGTCTGATTGAGAAGAATATTCAAACTTGAAAAAGTGTGTGTATATATATATATATATATATATATATTGTGCCAGTTGTTGGTTATGAGGTGGACAAAAGGCCAACCCTTTTTTTCCCTAACATAGCTATTAGCTAGCTAGCCTATATATGTACCACATAATGCTTTTGTTACATATCAATTGACTATATATAGGGTCTCTTTCATTCATATCTACAGACAAGCATGATGGAGTTGTTCTGGTTGATGATGGTGTTGCTGGGACTTTGTAAAGAATGGCAACAAGTATTGAAAAAGTGAGAGATTTTTAGATAAGGGGACAAGAGAGAGAGAGAGAGAGAGATGGAGGAATTTGAAGGATATATATGGGAGTGGTTAAGCCATGTGAGAAGCATGATGCTCTAGAATGATGTTGTCCTTAACTGCTAGCATTATGAATCATTCTAATATTTTTCTGCTGTTTCTTTGTGAAGTATATATTAATATTATAGTTGTTTAAGTACTACCCAAGGAATGGCAGCCATGTCTCCTTAGCTCTTCTTAGTTGGGGATTTAAATGTCTAGCTAGCTAAATGCTATTTATAGGCTTCTTTTTGAGTTGCATATTCTATTTCCAACATGCTCTAAAATATCTATATCTGAATGGGTATCATGAAATTAATAAGCATTGGATAAGTTATATATCAAGCATATACATGATATGAATATGGAGGAGCTAGCTAGCTAGTTAGGTTAAACGTGTATTCTCAAGTGTCTTTTTTTGCATGTAGGGTCATCACCATGTTCCATATATATATATATATATATATATATAGGCAAGACAATCCTCGAGTATTTGCATTATGTTGAGTGACTTTTGGGAAACTGAAATAGGGCACCACTTATTTATGGCAAATGATATAAATATATCATATTTCTTTATTCAGATTAAATATATGAGTAGTATTTTCTTAATTACCGATAATATTAAAATTGATAGAGTTTTTTGCCCTAATGATGATCTTCAAGTCCTCCTTAGAGTAACTATACTAAGGTTTACGGGTCGACTCGAGTTAGAATGGCTCGAGCTTGAGTCGAACCCAAAAATAGAGTTCGAGTTCGAGCTCAATCAAAAAATACAAGACTCTAATTCGATTTGGCTCAAACTCAATAATTAACGAGCGCATTTGAGTATGAGCTCGAGAACACAAGCCTTAATTAAAAGGCCTTAATGAGCCTAGTGAGTCCAAACGAGGCTGTAGCAAAAATTTATTTTTATATTTTTAATAAATAAAAAAACAAAAAATATATTAATATTATAATATATAAAATATATATTTTAAAAAAACTTATATTAATCAAAAGGTTTCTCGAACCTCACTAGTCGTATAGTAAGATATTCTGACTCGACTCGATAAGGTAAACAAGTCTATATATATTAACAAGCTTCGACTCAATTTGAAGCTCGATAAGTCGAGTTTTGACCGAACTTGAGCTCGAATTGCTCTATAAAAGCTCTGTTCGGGTCCACTCTTATCCAAGTTTAATCATTCTCCCCACAATATAACAAAAAAAAGAAAGATAATTAACATTGAAGTAAGGTCGACGCTTGCAATCTTGATCATACAACTTTTGCATACAAGTATCAAGATGGGAAAGGCTAGCTAAACATTAAATGGTTAAAAATACTTGTGTTGCATAAAGTCTTCATGTCTTTGAAATTCTTAAGAAGTGTTATAAATGTGAATTGTAGAAACAAAATGCACGAATCAAGACTTAGAGACGTATTGTAAATACCGTCTTTAAAACTTTATTTATCTTCACTTATATAAAAAAGTTTGCTATGGATTGCATATCTCTAATTGAAGTATGTAGACAACAAAATCTAAAGAACTTTCAGACTAATTTTTCTTTGAAATAATTAATGTGAGTATTATGGCAAAATGTTTAGTGTAAGAGAGATTGAGAAGAAAAATAATAATAAAATTCGTTGTTTTAAACTGGGGAAAATACTGGGTATTTATAGGTGCAAAGACACTTTTACACATAGATATGATTTTTTTAGATTTAATGAGAGTCATCAGATTGTGTCAATTATTTTGAACAAATCGCGTCTGGTCAAAACAATTATGGTCGTTGAAAATTTCACGCCTTTTGATTTTTTTGCAATTGTTCGATTTTAATCATGTAACTGTTCGATTTTACTGATTTGAACTTTGCTCAAAAAGATATTATCGAACTCGAACAACAGACACAAGATGGGGCCCCTCTGCAAAATGGAAAGTGCACCTAAAGCATCATTAATGCGACTTTGAAAGTTGTGTGAGCCTTCATTCTATCATTTTTACATCACAAATAAATGAGAACCTTAAATAAATGCTTATAAAACACTTTACTTTTTATCAATGTGGAGACAACCAATTGAGTTTTTAAACTCTTTACTCTCATTTTAAATTTAATTATTATTTTTTTTTGAGTTTTATTAAACCTTATATTAAAGTTCAATCTTAAACTAAAATCAATACCCATTAAATCTTTGACTTTAGATTTATTAAATGTACCTAATTGATTGTCCTCCAAGAACCATTAATCAACCTTAATTTAAGTCTTAAAATGAACCAAAATCAACCATTAATGCCGATGTTTCCAATAAAAAGTGCTTCTCAACAGTGGTTGTCTGTTAGCTGTTACCAAACTGTTGTTAGCTGCGAATGAGCACAGAGGAAGGTGCGTTGACAAAAGCTTTCTGTCACCTGTTAAATGTTACACGTATGACACTGATGATGGAGGAGTGAGGAGAAATCCACGTGCAGCTTAATATTGGACTATATCTGGGCGTACGTCTGCAGTGGATTTCTATTTGTCTGAGTTGCTTAATTTACAACAAATTAACCCAGTTAGTGTTGCTGTCAATCTGTATTTCTAGCTAGATCCACTCAATAGATTAAGATGACCTGAACAAATTTCATAATTAGTGTGACTAGAGGACCACAGTACTCTATTCTCTCACTTTCCTTGCAAAGAAGATGGAGCTTTATGTACAATATGTTGACATCAACAGTGGGGACCGGGGGCTTTGATTTTTTGGGTTCTCTTAACTTTTTCACAAAATGGAAATTAAAAAAATTGGGGTTCGATAAGTTTCGGTGAGGGTACAATGCACATCTTAGTAAGATTAGATAATTACTTCTACAAGCTCTAAGACCACTCATATATGAACATATTTTTCGGCATGCGAATATATTTGTTGAGGTGCAAGTGTATGTCATATAAAAAAAATAGATTAATGAATGACATATAAATAATTTTATAATTAAGTGTTAGAATAATTCTACGGGTATAAATTAATATTAATTGAATTTTTGGGTTTTACGATAAACAGATTGAGAGATTGACCAACGAATACAAAAATTGTGTATGGTGATCTTAAGTGATTTCTTATTGAAATCCAAAATCAACACCAAAATTCATTAGTTTAAACTTCTAAGTTTATATAGTTTCCAACATTATGTGTATAGTATCTCAACTTGCACTATGTGCGTATTAATATGCTCTTTTATGCGATAAAACAATATGCTAACAATTATCTTTTTACCTATATAAGCATGTCAAGCATAATGATTATATATTTTTCATTAGAAAACTGAACCTGCAAAGAAACCCCAAGAGAAAAACATAGGAGAAAGATGAGTTTGAGTTGATTGAGTTACATATATAATTTTATTTAAATATTTAAATATAAAGAAAATATAAATATAGATGTTTGGTTTGGTATTTAAGTCAATTTAAAGCAAGTTGGCTTAAATTCTCATTTAAGCCAACGTACTTTAAATTGACTTAAAAAGCGAAACATCACCTATACATAAACCACTAAATATACAACCCTTGACATGAAACTATGTATTATTTATCTTTTTCAAAACTTTGCTATTTGTATTCATTGAACTACAAGATCTAAAAAGGGAAATATTAAACTTTGTGACGGTATGGCTATTCAACGATTTTATTTGAAAGTAGTTTCATAAATTTTATGAAATTTATTTATAATTCTATACATTTATTATGAAATTAAGTTAGTATATATTATAAATTATATTAAAATTGATAGAATTTAAAAATAAATTTTACAAGTAAAAAGAAAAAATTATGTAAACCAAATTAAGTACTATATCTCACCAACTCACTCTCCCCTAAACAAATAAGATATATCTCACCCACTCACTCACAAATTTATTTAAATTCTTTTTAAAATATTTTTTTATAAGTTTATTTAAAAATTAAATTTGATTTTAAGCAAAATATAAGCATCATGTGTTTCACGTATTACTCTCACACATGGAGCTTATCCTCATATAGAACGTAGAAATGACGAATGTCAACAATGTGTGCGACTACTCGTAGTGATTCTCATATCAAATTATTTGATATTAGATTTAAGTATACTTAAAGCTTAATTAATATTGTAAGATTTATTTTTTTGATAAGAGTAAGACTCGTTCTGGAGAAGCAAAATACCAACCGCCATTTTTGTCCAAAATAATACACGAACTACAAGTCAAAAACCTTTCCCCTGCCGATAGTTTCGCTACCCTTGCCCCACATAACAGAAATGGAAAGAAAAGTCCTAGGAGGCACGAGCTTTACATAAAGATGTTGTTTGGTATTGAATTTAAATCAATTTTAAGTAAAAATTTAAAATGATTAAAAGTAAAATAGAATATTATTGAATTTAATTTTTTTATTTTAAATCGATTTAAATTTAATATCAAACAATATTGTATTTAACTTAACCGGGAAAAAATCTAGCAGCTATGTATTTTACTGTATTTAACTTTGAAGTAGTACTATAGATGTGAGACTGGTTTGTGTTACTGTGGCGTAAATTATAATACTCATGTTTTGTTATGTTAAAAATTTTATATATTTAAAAAATTTTAAAATAATAATTTATTTACAGTAAAAACCTGTTGGCTGAATAAAAAAAATTTGTTGGCTCGAATGCAGCTCCAACAAACAAAATCATTAATATTACATGGATTTATATTTAAATATTAAAATTAACAACGATATGCGGAAATAACATTGGGTGGCAATAAGTTCTACATTTTTCAATCTAAAAAATTTCATTATTAATTTTTATAAATTCATTAATAACACATAAAAACATTATTGATAATACGAAAAGATTAAAATAAATAGATATTTAATATCTACATAACACGATTTAATTGGATCGTACTGAAATATAAAAGTTGCTGTCGCCAATAGCTGTTTCCCAATCTTTATCCTGAAATCAAAGATCAGGATGTCCAATGAATTATTTATCCTTACAAAACCAATGATGAGGGGTAAAATGATACCAAACAGTTGCTTGATGTGAAATGAAAATGGTATTAATGGTATGGATCCCACAAAGCGGGAGGGGGTCACCCTTTAGTTTGGGGGTACGAATTATATACAACAGAACGCAAATCAGATTTTGAAGTGCCAATTTTTACATGGCGAAAGGAGAAAAGGGGAGATGAATTTCTGCTCTAAATTAAAAATCGTCGTGCA
The DNA here is from genome assembly GCA_023935145.1 of Bretschneidera sinensis. Classification (NCBI taxonomy): domain Eukaryota; kingdom Viridiplantae; phylum Streptophyta; class Magnoliopsida; order Brassicales; family Akaniaceae; genus Bretschneidera; species Bretschneidera sinensis. The sequence continues at coordinate 20,957,154 of CM043701.1, forward strand.
AATAAAGAAAAAAAAAATTGTGCATGATGAGAAAACAACAAAAAGTGGACTGACTGACATTGAAATTGGCTGGCAACCCCCTCGTGCGCATTCTGCATAATTAAAACAGCCTGACTGCCACAATAGTAACAGACAAGACCCTATTTTTGTTTCCCTTTCGCAGAGCTACCATTGTAATGCTGCAGTCATGTCTTCACTTCTCTGAAGTAAAGAGACTGCCTTTTTTCCATTTGCATTATATGCCATTGTTTGTTTGTTTCTTTGTTGCCTTCCTCCATCCATATTCCATATTATAAGGACATGTTTGAACCATTTGATTGTTAGTAGATTAAATTTTATTTTTAGTCTTTTTAGCTTGTCTGTATTCTTATTGAATTAATGAAGTTTAAAACATTTTTATTGAGTCCTTTAAGTTTGACACATGTTTCATTCAGGCTCTTTATCCAAATTATCTAATAATCACATTTACAACAGATTCATTTACAGCAGACTCATTCACAATTGATTCAATCAACAACATAGTTTATCCTTACATCATCATCAATCTCATTTAACTGGCTTTTTATTACATCAACCACAACCCTATATTTCAAATAAAGTTCAATCGTGACTCTTGACTTGGGAACTTTCATACACAACATATATATTTGAATGATCACTAGTTAATTAAATAAAATTATTTACATGAAGGACCTGATTGGAACGAGTAATAAACTTAAAAAACCTAATAGAGGCATTTTAAACTCTAAAGACCCAATAAAAAATGAGATAAACTAAAATAACTAAAAATAAAATTTACTTTTGTCAATATGTTTTGATTTGTATGTTTGCGAGAAATTAATGCAAAAGCAAATAATACAACCATATTTTTTTGCTCACTTTTCGTAAAATTTGAAGAAAAATGGTTTAGATTGTTAAAGAAATAGTTGGATGACCAATAATCACAATTTTTAAAAACTTAAGCCAATAAAAAATGATTTAATTATTTTTTAATGCTATAATACATCTTTCCCCGTATAATAATTGGGTGAATGATTAAACTGATAGAAAAACAAGACTTACCAATGAAAGCAGGAGTGATGGCAGCGTTGGCTCACAGTGGTGACAGAGTGCGAGCAAGAGAGAGACAGAGTGGAGAGAGAGCGAACAAGGAGGAGAGAGACAACGAGAGAACAAAGAGAAGAAGGAGGAGAGAAAGTGAGATAGCGAGAGAACAGAGATATGAAGGAGGAGAGCGAGTAAGCAGAAGAGAGAGAGCGCAAGCAAAAGAGAGAGAAAAATAACGCAGGAGAGAGAAAGAGAGAGAGGAAAATGAGAGGAATTGGGGGTTAGGAATTTAAACATATCAGCGACGGAATCTCATCCCTGATATATTTAAATTACGTCGTTAAATTTTTTAGGATAACATTGTTTTTTCATATTTCTTATAAAATTATTTTAAATATTTAATGGATATTATCGACATGAATCTATTGCTGATAATTTTTTTTTATATACGTAGTGACAATAAAACGATAAAATTCCTGTCATTGATGTGATTTGCTAAAATTTAATATCTAAATAATGTTATCAATCAGGGGAAATTCCCATCGTTTATATCTCATCGTAGAATATCTTTTTTCTTGTAGTGACAATGAATAATTTGTTTTAGAAGCATAATTTTTAGAATTAATAAATGAAAAAATATGTTAATTTTTAAAGTAAACAAAATTTAATTAGTGTTCTTGTTGATGTTAATCAGAAAATTGATTTTCCTTTTTACATTTTTTTTCACTTTACTCCATTTTGTCCTCTCTGTTTTGGTATATATAAGATACCTTAAAACAGTATGATTTTGGTACCGCATCTTAACTTAATAGTTATTTTCAACTTTTCGATATAAGATATCAAGATTCGAGTTCCCAATTTACTAAAGAAAATATTTTAGTACCATCAAAGCGGACAAATCCCACATAAAACATGTCACTTGTAAAAACTTTAAAATTATAAAGGTAAAACTGGTAAATTAAATCTTGAAAATGAGCAGATATTAGTATGCTAGCTAATGTTTGTTGTGGATTTAAGTGTGATATCGTTACTTTTTTTATATAATTGTTTTAGTAGTACTTATTGAGACCCCTCTACAATTTGACCACTAATATATTAAATTTCATATTAATCCTTACAATTACTCAAAAGATACTTTATATCGAACTTTGTATTAAGTTTCATAAAATCATACAATAGAAAAAAAAAATTTGTTAAAGTTTGGGGCCATGTGAAAAAACATTTTGAAAACTTTCCGAATCATAATAAATTGTATTATTACCTGAAAAGTTAGTGGGTTAATTAATTTTAACAAATGATAATTAGCTTAATTGATAAAAATTAATTTTTTTTGGATATTGGATAGATTTTGAACTTAAAGATCTTCTCAAACTAATTAAAGAATGGTGCATGAAGAAATGGCTAAAAGGTACTAAATCACAACAATATTGTTTGTGGTAGCAAGTTTTATTCAGACAATTTTTTTTAATTAAAATTTGCAGTTTCGTTTTGTTTTGATCGAAACGACGGAAAGTATTAGTTTCATACGTAAAACGATATAAAATATTCTTTGTTTCATTCCATTATCTGTTTTGATTTGTTTAAATTAATTTCGTCTGTTTCGATTGATATATTATTTAATGATTTTTTTATAATTTTAATGTCCAGTTAGAGTATTTTAAGATTAAAAGTTTCAATTAATTATCTCTTTCTATTTATGCTTTCAAGATTAAAGATTTTTTTTTTATTTTATTTTTTTACAATTCTAGACCCAAACTTAAGGATTGTGGATGAATAATTATGATTTGACGTTTGTCAACCATATAACTTAGTCACTTTATGTTTAAATGGTGATAATTTATTATTGTTTATATAATCATATAATTTAAAAATATTATTAAATCTAAAATAATGTATTAAAACAAATCAAAACTAAAATATTTTTTATATTTAAATAGATAAATGAAAACACTTTTTAGTGCGATGTCGACAACTTTGATTTTAACATTAATGGCACCGTTCACTTGCACTTTCTAGTGCGATTTTTTTTCTAATTACATGAAAGAAACCTTAACACAAATGTCCAATGGACTTTTATTATTAAAAAAAAAAAAAAAATTGCTTAATGATAATGTTTTTCTGAGAAAAAATAAAAAGTTGTTAGAGACCAACAAGCCAATTTTATCATCTCCATTAATTGTGACCCGCGAAAGTAGATTGGCGGACTTAGCCAACTTGTACCATCTCCATATCGTTAGTGTCTTAGTGACACGATGATCTGATTGCAGATGGAACGTCAAAAGCAGTACAAGCCACTTTGGTCATCGAGTAAACTGTCATGTGTCAGTTGTTGATTTGAAGGTGCATGGTTTCATTCTAAAAGGTTTGTGCTTGTCTACCCAACACAACCATGGAAAGCCAAACAGCAAACATGTCTGAGTTTTTGAGACACTGTCCCGTCGGTTAAATGCTTCGGACTGAGTTACTTTCTACAGTTTTACTGCTACAAAACACTTTTTACTCTCCATTTTGCTGTTCAATTTTTTAGTTCAAGCCTTTGATCTTTATGAATCAACATCTAATTATTGAAAACTAAAAGAAAACATAAAAGGATATAACTAAAGAAAATCACTAACCATTGCAAAATACACATAATTTTCAACAAAAGAATAAAATAAAATTCTTCTTTTATCCTCTTTACGCAAGTCACCATTTCTCATAAGCGAGAAGAAAAAAATTAATTCCTTAAATCAAAGGAAAAGAAAAAAAAATAGCAAAATAAAAATATAAAAGTTAATTAAAGAAAGAAAAGGTCTAATTTTTCAGTCCTTGGTTACTTGAAGTCACTATGATATGAACCAACGGCTGTGCCTCCTCACCCTAACCATCATTGGGTACTGCGATATCTACAGTCTCGGCGCATGTCAGCATCTTGGCTCTCTTAGCTTGGAAATCCCAGTCGGTAGACCCCACTACATACAACATGAGCCCAGCACAACAAACCTGAGCCGACAACAACCCAAGCCAAAGCCCACAAAACCCAACCCCTAGAAAAAACCCAAGCCCAACAGCCACGGGCATGCCCACTAGATAGAATGCGCCAAGGTTCACGTTCGCCGCGGTGGAGGGGCGCGCGCTCCCTCTTAGGACCCCACACCCCACCGTCTGTGGACAGTTGCCAAGCTCGCACAGCCCTAGGATCGGTAAGGCGGCTGATGTCAGCCGTAGGATCTCCGTGTCGCTCGTGAACATCCGGCCCCAGCTATCTCTCATCGCCGAGGCGAACATCGTCGCTGATAGGCCCATCATAGATGCTACGAACACAGCAACCACAGCAGATAATTTCGCCTTGTGCGGACGATTCGCACCGAGTTCATTGCCCACACGAGTGGAGACTGCGAAACCGAGCGAGGAGGGGAACACGTAAATCAACGACGTCGTTTGGATCAACACGCCCATTGCGGCGATCGTTGATTTGGGGTCCACCAAGAGTCCGCACAGCACGATCATGATCTCGTACCACCACCACTCCAAGCAGACCGATACGCAGCTCGGCGCGGCTAGCTTGAGCAGAGGTTTCCAGCCAGTAAGACAGTCGCGGCTGGGCTTCGTCCACGTCGGCTCGTGCAACCCGGACGCCCACACGTAGCATACGAGGGATATGAGGACGAAGAAGTTGGAGGCAGCGGCGGCGGCTGCGACGCCGGTTAAGCCGAGCTGGAGGTGAGAGACAAGAAAGAAGTTAATGGGTAAATGGAGGATAGTGCCTGTGAGGGTTGCTAGAGTTAGCGGGTGGGTGATGCCTTGTGCACGAAGGTAAATGCGGATTGGGTGAATGAAGGAGTTGGTCAAAAGGTCAGGGAGAGAGAAAAGAAGGTAGGTATGAGCCAAACGGGTTATATGGGGATCTTGGTGAAGATAGAGAAGAATTTTCGAAATATTTAGCCATAAAAGAGAAATGGGTATTGAAGAGAACAAGAGGAAAATCACTGAACGGTGAAGGGTTAAGGAGAGGAGCTTAGGAAGTTGAGCACCAAAGGCTTGGGAGCAAAGAGGTTCCATGCCTAAAGCAAGACCCGAGAGCACTGAGTAGCCAGTGATATTAGCAAAGGCGATCGCAAGAGAACCAGCCGCGAGCTCAAGATCGCCAAGGTGGCCAAGGAAGAGCATGGAAACTATTGAGCGAGAGTAGAGAATGAGAGCCGTTAAGGCTATAGGGAAGGCGAGGTTGAAGAGAGATTTGGTTTCTGCTGTGATCTCTGAGATGGAGGGGTAAATGGATTCTGGTTCTTGCTTTTCTGGGTCTTTAATGGAGGTGCAGCAGGGCAGTGATGAGAAATCGAAATACATATTATGGGTATATCCGAGTTTCTCTGCAGATGCTGGTATGGTAAGGGTAGTGTTGGTATTAGGATTACACATGATCGATGATGATAAAGAAAATCTTGTTTTTGTTCGACTAATTGTGTTAATGTTAGTCTTCTCTCAATTCACGCTTAAGAGATACTCTCGTGAAGAACACTCTTTTCTCTCTCTCAGTAGTACTGTGTGTATGGATACGCTAAGTTTCCCTTGAGAGATAGATAGATGGATCGCTCTTCGCCGTAGCCCGTAGATGAGGATGGGAGGTATTAATAGAGGACTTGAGGTGGGGTTTTCTTCTCTCTCAATTTTATTATATTTTTTTTACTAGCCATCACTACTATACTGTACAGTCTATATATCCTTTTCCTGTTTTAATGAGTTGTGATATTCAAATGTTCATTTCTTTTTTATTTTTTCTTTTGAGAGTTAATGATTTTGTCACTTTTATGTGGTTTAAAGAAAGAGGCGTCAGGTTGTCAGATTCTGAGAGAGAGTTCAATTTCCGATAAGTAAAATGGTCTTTTTACGAGAGATTGTTGTTGGTGAAGGTTGAATGGTGATTCTTTCACTCCGGTACCTCTGCTCTGCCTCTGTCTTTGCTCACTCAGTCTCTTCCCTCCCTCCCCCTCCCTAACATCTCACGCTCTTTAGATATGTAAATTACTTGCACTCATTTTTATAGCTGGTATATATTTTACGGGTTTAGATTCGTAGAACCTCTGATGATTATGGGTTCTGTTTTTCGATGAGTAGATGAAGATCTTACTCCCCGGTGAAAGGACGACGTTGCCCTCGAAAAATTCAGGGCATGTGCATGTTTTTACTCTGATTTTTTGCTTGACGGTTTAGATTTGGACCTTTGAATAGCCGCGATTTTGCTGCAAGACGGTAATCTTAATTATGATATTTTAAACTGTTTATAAATACTCTTTTTGTTCTGAGTGCACATTGAAATGAGAGATTTGTAAAGTTGATAATGGTGAAATTTCTGGTAGGATGTAACCCTATTTTAAGATAAATCTGAGTATATCGTGTCTTATTTTCTTTATGTTTATAATTCTTATGATTGATAAGTCTCGAATCATTCATCACCTATACTACAATTACTAGTTACTACACCTCAACTTTGTCATAATTGATTTTGGCTAAACCTCTTTTAATGAAATTTTTTTTTTGCCAATTAGTCTACTTTCACGACATTTATTAATACAAAAAAATATTGAGTGGGAATGTTTTTTTTAACAAAGATTTTATCGTGAAAACAAACTAATTGATCATAAAAGACCTCGCCATTGTTTTTTTATTTTACGGGAGAGAGACTGTTGTGTGTGTGGGAGTATAAGTTTTGAGCTGTTAAAAAGAAATTTGTTTAACAAATTGATAGTCTCAGGATCGAGTATAAAATTTTTGAAATAGGTGTGTTTGTTTATGGTATTTTCGCGGTATTGTCTTCTTCCTATCATCAAAACGGGGTGATAAGTTTTATGGGGGCCTAAAAGCTCTGGACTAATTTATACAGTTTCTACTGTTATATATTATTCTTTGACGTTCTCATTTGGATCTCTTTTTTCCTTATTCATTTTCTTTAAATTCTTGGAACAGTTAATAATAATTAACGTGTTTTATTGATACACTTGCTGCCTTGTTTCGATCAAAATCGAAATAGTGAAATTTGGTAGAAGGAAAATAAATTCTCTTTCTTTACAAATAATCCAATGGGAATGGCTGCTATGTTAACCTCCATTTCAATCATCCGTTTTTGACACATCGACAGTCAACTAGTAATAACACAAGTTTGATTTGTAAATTATCGTTTTAATTTTAAAAATTCATTTTAACAAGTTGATTTTCTAATTTTTTTTATGAGAACTATCTAAATTTGTCATTTGTTTGTAACACATGGTCAGTTACTTAATAACTGAATGACATTTGTAAATTATCCTTTTGATATAAAAAGATACACTATTTGATACAACAACGAATGAGATAAGTGTTAAAAAATATAACAAATGAGATAAGTGTTTTTAATTGATTAATGGACCGGGCAACAAGTTTGAAAGTTTCTTTATGATTATCAATTTGTGATTGATTGCTGATTGGGTACTAAAAATGGGGTTTAGAGGAAAGTGATAAAACATATGGTGAGAGCTCTTATAAACCATAAATGGCATATGTATTCTTTTTATAGGGGCAATGGAGAGTATAGGCTAAATCATACTATTGGTCCACATAATTTGGTCTTTTTATCAAATTGTTCTTTAAAATTTTAATATGATCAAATAAATGTTTAGAATTTGATCGATTTGGTCAAATTTAATCTCTCGTTAAATCTCACTTAATCTTGTTAATTTATGCCACTTAGAATGTACACTTGACTAACTATTCAACCATATAAAGATAAAACAACAGGAATGTCACTTAAAAATAACATGAATAACAAGCGTGTGAACTAAAAAATTTCATCGTTCACTTGTATGAGTAAATCAGAGACCAAATAATGAACAATTAGGGTTTTTAGATTCTCGCTGCATTTTACAAGTGGCAAAGCAATTTAGTCAAGTGACCATACTAAGTGAAATTTAATCGAGGAACTTAATTGGATTAAATTAAAACTTTTATAATTTATTTGACAAAGTTTAAAATCTAAAGACCAATATAATGGCCAAACTAGAGAAACTAATGGTGACATTTAGCCTATATGTATATCTTGAAAGCTTGAATTCCATGATTTGATGATGGGTTATACATCTTTGCCTAACTAAATACACATTTTGGTAAAAATGTATATTTGTTGATAAAAAAATCAACAACTGCATTGATTAGATTTATTATTGAATACAAGTTTTTCATTATTAAATATATTGATTTATCAAAAGTTATAAGAAGCAAATCTTAATTTCTGAGCTAATTGTCCTTATTGTGATATCATTGCGTTTTATAAATAGTTATTACATGTCATATAGTTTAATAATAAATACAAATAATTTAATTAAACATTATATATAATTTATATGTTTTAAAGTGTTACTAAAAGTATTAAACTTTATTAAAAATTAATTTACATAAATTTTATTTATTTTTATATTATTTTAATTAATTACCTATGATTATTTCATTAAAATTTCAAAATGTCCCGCTAAATTTACTTCAAAACTTACGCCTAACGACGTCATCGCTTAAAACACCGCGATGGAGTAGTACCCGGCGTTTAGGGACACAAATTTTGTGGGCCTCCATGTGTGAAGCTCTTATTTTGACTAAGAAATTTTCTAATGCTATACTCCACTATTTAATTTGGTTCACGTCACTATAACGATTCTTCCTATGTATTTTTCAAAAAGAAATGTGTACGCAATTTAAACCATTATTGAATCATATTTTTGAATGGAAAAATTGCACTAGAACAAAAAAAATTGAATTTATTGCATTTAAGTCTTTAGAAGACGACAGTCCTCAAAATTTCAATAGATTAGAATGTTATCATTTTCATAAATTTAATTTTTTTTTTATTTTTAATTTTGTAATGTTTGAATACGCCAAAATATAGTTTCAATAAATTCTAAGAGCCATTTAGAGGTAATTCGATAATTTTTTTTTTTTGTGAATTTTAAACTCCTGCTAGTTTTTCAAATTTTTTTATAATAAAAAAAAATTGAAATACTTAATTTTTTAAAGGTTTTTTCTCATGGCATATTACAATTTTCTTTGCATGTATATGGAAGATCATGATTAAATTTTTTTTATTGTTAAGTTTTTAAGATTATTTTATTGATAGATTATTATTTAAAAGGTTAAGTTTCATCAATTTTAATTAGTAGTTTATGTACTTAAATGCAAAATGTGCACAATTTAAAGATGATTGTTACAACTTTTCCTTTTCTGATTTTTGTAAACTAGTGAATTTATAGGAGAAGATTATCACATAAAATATTACCAAATAAATCCCTTTCAATCAATATATGAATCTCTCTAGAAAACTCATTAGGATTAAAAGAATACTTATTAATTCTCATTATTACAAAAAAGAAGCAAAATAATCTGCAAGTTTTTTTTCCATGTATACAGGAAGAAAATCACAATCTTATCTGTTTAACTAAATCATTATGCTACCTGATAATCTCCTTTCACCTTTTTGATTGCAAGTTAAAGAACAAGATTGTAAGTTTCGTGTCAGACAACTTTTTGTTTCAACTATTCAAATAGAATATTTAGATTTCAGTTTGTTCTGATATATCATTTCAGATTTAACGACATTTTCAAGTAAATTATTGTTAAATTATATACTTTTCAAAAAAGTATATACAATTATAGATATAAATTATAATAAATCTATTATCATTCAAAACATAATACGATAAAGATAATGCATTAATCAAAATCAAATCATAATTACAATCTAAAATTCAAATACTAACATAAAGCATATAATTTATGCTATTTTACAAACTATTAATTCAAAACGGATTAGAATCTTCTCCAATAACTTGGAGAAAATTTTCTCCAAATACACCATTTGATAAATGACTCGTCATCCAACTTTTACATACCAAATTTTCTAAATTTATTTAAATGTACCATTATAAAAAAAATAATGTAAAAACAAATTTAAACCAATGGTAATGATAGAAGAAAAAAAAATTAATATAATGTTATGTTTCAGTTAAAGAAAGGTTTTTACTGTTTCGATTGAAATAGACTAAAACAATTGAAACAGTTCGAAATAAATCAAAACAAAATATAAAAATAATCTGCTTTGGTTTATTGTTAAAATTAAAATGTTTCGTGCATTTTTATCGGAACAAAACGGAATTTACAACCAATCAGTAACCACGAGAACCTTCATGCAACCCTTTTCAATAGCAAGCCTCATTCCTGTGTGCATTGCTTTTACTTCGTGGTACATAATATTCTGAGGTTGCTTAGCAAAAGCATAGCCAAAAATTGGAGAGTCTGCAAAGAGAATCTGACTTCATTCCTTTTAATTAACCGGGTAAAGCAATTCCAAGATCGAAGAGCATATATATCCTGAGCAGTATCAGGGGCGTTCTTAATAGTGCTAATTCTACTACCCAGACATAGGACATGTCTAGTACCTTAAGAACTAGGCAATAATTTGCCCATCAAATTTTTATTAATGTTATGTTTGGATATGAAAAAATTGAAGAAAAATAAAATAGAAAACAATAATAAATAAATTATTATAAATTTCTTTTATTTGAAATTAATTAATTAAATTATTTTGTGTTATTTTTCAATTTTTCTTTTGATTTCCAAACAAAATGAAGATATTTTTTTTCAATTTCCGTTCTATTTTCTTTTCTTCCAAAATTTTCAGGATCAAGCGTATCCTAAAGAAAAAAGTAGTAAAAATTTTCAGTGTTGTAATTTGAAATCATAAATTAGGCAAAGTGAGCTGGAGGGTAGATAAGGGAGATGATAGCAGAAAAAAATAAAATGAAAGAAAAAGAAAAGGAGTTGTGAAAATGACACGTGACAGACCACACGTGCACTTGGGAGCTGTATCTCCTTTTTGGTCTGCAGTCCATTTGGTGGCGCAGAGGCCAGGCGGCAGAAGAGGACGTAGTGGTGGCTTTGGCAGTGTCGCTGATCTGATTGGACGACTGCAACTGTAAAAGTAAAATCCCCACGTTTATACACGTCAGCAAAACCGTCCCTAAACTAAAACAAGGATTTTAATGCCAAAAATGCTGTTGCTTGCTTTTGCCGTCCAAAACTATTTTTTCACGTCATTTCTAGTCATACCTCACAAATTTTCCACATAATATATATAAAATAAAAAATTACCTTCAATTCTGTTTTATTTTTGAATAAGAAAGAAAAAGAGAAAATATTTACTATACCATCTTTACGTTTTAGCATTAGTTTATCGATCTAGTGGGTCAACTATGGCGATGTTTGGAAGGTATAAACAACGCTTATATTATATATAAAAGATATAATTAATTGATTTATATGAATAAAAAATTTCACATCGAAAAAAACATAAAATAAAAATGATATATATATATATATATATGTGTGTATGTGGAGTTTGAGCTTAAGATTAATGATCATATGTTTTTTAGTCAAATTGATGTTTATCAATGTATTTAATTTTAAGCCGCTTTTTGATTCTTAAATTAATAAATTGTGATTTATAGGACAATATATCAATATATATTTTTTATACGATGCCATAAAGTACATTTGGGGATATTATCACCAAAAACCCTTGGTTATGTTTGGAAATAGTTTTTGAAAATTGAAAATAGTTTTCAAAAACTATTTTCTATGTTTGACAAACAGTTTTCAAAAGCAATTATCTAAAACAGTTTTCAAAAAATCAGTTTTCAAAAGCTGTTTTATGAAAACTCCAAATTGATGTTTCTGACATAATTTTCGAAAAATAACCCTAAAATCAATGTTCACTTCTCTTTTCATTCTTCCTCCATGGTATATAAAAAATATTAGAATTTTGAAAAAAAAAATAATTTTAATTATTTTTAAATATTTAGTAAATATGATAAATAAAATTAATATAGATTTTAAATTTAAATTCAAAACTAAAAATAATTACAAGGTGTATCAAAACAGTTTTTAAAATAAGATTATCTAAACAACATTTAATTGTTTTCTGTTTTGGAAATAGTTTTCGAGTTACAGTTATTCAAACATGTTTTCTTCAGAAAATATCATAAAAATGTTTTCAGTTTTCATTTTCGAAAACTGAAAACAGAAAACTGTTACTCAAACATGCCTCTTGCGTTTTACTTTGCGTTTCAAGGTCCCCTTACGTTTTTTATTTGATCAATTTATCTCCTGACATTACAAGATAATCTCTAATAGTCCATTTGTTAAAAATTTCGACGAAATTGAAACCTAAAGGCATGTGCAAAGCACGTGTGCGGGACCAATGCAAGTGAAATTAGCAGCTTACCCCTCTCTTATTTTCTACTACAAATCACCTCTTCTTTCTCTTCAACCAAATTTCTCTAACGTCTAACCCATCGCGACAATACCCCAATTCCCCCATCTCCATCTTCATTCTCTTAGGCTCTTCCCCATCAATGAGTTGGATACTAGATCTACGATGGTGTTAAGGTCATGCTATGACTCAACACGTCTTGAGAGCAGGACCGATCCGACAATCATGATCATTGGGGGTAATATTATTTAAAAAAATCATTTATAATTTGAGATAAAATATAAGGGTAATTTTTCAGAAACATACATGAATTTTTTTATAATACCATTAATATGAATATTTTCACAAAAAAACTACATAAAAGATCTACACAATCATAACAAAAACTAACTATTTTATAAGTATAGATACCACTAATTTTTCAAAAAATGTCTGACGATCCACATTCTACATCAGTAGTGTAATGAGAAAGATTATATTTTATATGTAAGACCATATGGACTTAAAAGTAACTTGAGCTAGTACTTTTGTGTGATTGACCCATGATGTTACAAATGGTATCAAACTCGACTCAAACCCACTACAATGTGAATGTACGTATTTGAGTCGGCCATGAGCTCGTCGTGGTATATGGGCTCTCAATATATCAAAACCGTTGGTTTAATTGTGATTAGGAAGATTCTAGTATATATATATAAGGTCTTATAAACCCAAAAGTAACTTAATCTAATATTTTTGGATGATGAGTATGTTATAAAATGAAAACCCCGATAAATAAAGTTATAAAAAAAAGCTCAAAAGAAAAAAAAAAAAGCAAGAATGAAAGATAAAATCTTTATAATTTATTTGTGGTTGGTTTTGAAACTTGAAATACAACAAAATTTATATATCTTTATAATTTTTTAAAGTATTTTTTGTTTTTAATTTTTCAAATTTAATACTTATAGTGAAAATCTTTCAAGTTGAAAGATATATATATATATATATATATATATATATATATATATTTAACTAATTGTTAGTGGGGTAAATTGAAGCTATTAGTGGAGACAACTGTATTAGAAAATTTGAAAAGATTTTAAGATTTGAGTAAGAATAAGCGTGTGCAATCCACAGAAAGAGTTATCACACAGATTTTCCCCTCTTACCTTTTTATGTACGGTGTAGAAAACAATTCCACTTATATGCTCACATCCATATAATCCACCTATAAGCTCACATGCAATATTCACCGAAAGCGAAAGAAATAATCAATAATTTAAAATATATAACCGACCTAAAGATATAAATAAAATTTAAAACTTTATGATTCCAAATCCTCAACCATAGATTTGTTTTTAACTTAACCAAAGTCTCATTGGGCTACAATGCATGAATGTTAATCATTGATGATATAAAGGTGAGAGAGAGATAGTCACAAGCAAGAGAGTGGGGGCCGGGCAAAAGACAGCTGGAAGAAGATATAGATCAACGGAGGACTAAAACAGGCATGACTCAAGAAAGCTGCTATTTCCTCAAACAGATGGAAGGAAGGAGACATCTTCCCTGCGTTTAATCTCACCCCCTTAAACTCCGCATCTCTCTCTCTCTCTCTCACACACACACCCTTTCTCTATCTAGGTTGAGTTGGGAGTTATTGTCCGTTCTTGAAAATGAATAGTAATAATACTATTTTTCATTTTTGGTTTTTTATTTGAGAGAGAAAGAAAGAGATTAGAGATATGTTGTTGTGCGTAGTCAATATGACCCACACACTTTGGTTAGTAATTGGTAGACCACCTAATAATCTGACACAGTCTTCGTGCACCACTTCTTGTGTTTCTATTACGGGAGCGCCTGATCCCGTGTTCTCTGTTCGTTCTGTGCCGTTTCTGTGGGTCCCATATGTAAGATATTTTTTGGGTGGTTTTTCGACGTCCATAGGATTCAAGATTTTTACACCCAAGGACTTGCATGTATCACCATGGACACCATCTATTCCCATCCTTCACTATCATCTCCCACGTGTCTGCATGTTACGCTTTTATCAAGTCAAGCATAAAGTATTTTAATACATTGCATAACTTATCCGATTTCTTTCCTGTCCTTTTCACGTAAAGGTGAAAAACGAGCAGTTCAGTTAGGCATGGGTCTAATCTTAAAAGTAATAGATTAACAGATACATGTTAAAAATACCTGTTTTTGATCAGTTTTATTTATCATGTTTATATTTATATTATAATAAATGGTTTTATTTTTTACTGTATAATTTATTCGATTTCTTTCATGTCCTTTTCACGTAAATGTGAGAAACGAGTGGATTAGTTAGGTATAAATCGAATCTTAAAGGTAGTAGATCGATAAATACATGTTAAAAATATTTATTTTTTAATAAATTTTATTTTTTATGTTCATATTCGTATTATAACAGACAAATAACAGATTAAAAATAAATATTAATAAAAAAAAATTATTTAAATAAAATAATGATAATTCGATCCGGATACAGATCTGATCTTATAAATAGTATGTCAATGAATACAAATTAAACGAATTAAAAATATTTATCTTTTAATTGATCTTATTTTTTATACACACTTGTATTTTAACAGACAAATGAAGAATAAAAAACAAACATAAAGTAAAAATCTCACCTTTGTTTTCCCGTACATGTATGTGGCTAATTAACTGTTAATCATTTAGATAGTTTTGGTTGTCTAATGATCGTTGCACATAGAAACCATTACTAATAAAGTGGTCAAAAAGCTAACGACCAAAGCCAAATTAAAGGTAACTTAAATGGAGTTGTGAACTTTGATTGAGAGAGATCGTTGCACATAGAAACCATTAGTAATACACTGGTCAAAGAGCTAATGAACTTGAATGGAGTTGTGAACTTTGATTGATTGATTGATTGATTAAGAAAGAGAGAGAGTGTAATGAAAACAAAAAAAAAAAACTTTTATGTAAATAAAAAAAACGCGACATTAAAAAAGTAAAAAAAGCGATTATTGAATTAAAAAAAAAACTTACAAAATTTAGTTAGAATAATTTTTTTTTCAATGATCTTTATTCTGCAGTAATAAAAATAATGCAAATATATTAGGTATAAAAATCAACACAAACTTAAAAAATAATTGTAAAAATATAAAAGAAAATAATTAGTAAACTTTTTTTAGCTAGTTGCCTTGCAGAGTAATGAAAACATGAAAATATTGAAAGAAAATATCAAACTTAAATGAAACTAAAACAAAGCATGGTTTTA
Source organism: Bretschneidera sinensis (assembly GCA_023935145.1). Lineage (NCBI taxonomy): Eukaryota > Viridiplantae > Streptophyta > Magnoliopsida > Brassicales > Akaniaceae > Bretschneidera > Bretschneidera sinensis. Next base: position 20,972,714 of record CM043701.1, read on the forward strand.
AAGAGTATACGTGCTTTTAGAAGTTTCGAATCAGGCTTGAAAAGATAATGTTGTGCATGAAGGTTAATAAAGCAGTGGATTTGTTGGTGGACGTAAGCAAAATGATTGTTGAACCATATTAATTATTGTATTTCTACTTTTTATTTGTTTTTCCAATTTAATTATTGTGGTTACATTTTTTCTTTAAAAGTTGAGTAGATAAATTTTAGAAGGTAAAATCTCAAAAATTTCAAATATATATATATATATATATATATATATATATATATATATATTTGCATTAAAGAAAATCTAACTTATTCTATTCTCTTATCTTAATCCATACCACAATAATTGTTTTTATTCGTAATGGAGTTGTTGATAAGGAGATTCCCTAAGATTTCAAAGAATCAAAATACTTTCGTTTTTGACAATATATCAACGAGCTAAATATTGTTGGTTTATATATTATTGAAAGTGTTAAACTTCTATCAACATCATTTAAAAATTAAATCTATAATTATATAGTAATAATAACCATTGATTTAAACTTAAATGATGTGTCCCCACTAACAAGCCCCTGCCCCCCCCCCCCCACACACACACACACACACACATATATATATATATATATATATATATATATATGAAATAAAGTGTAAAACTTTTGATTGATAAAAATATCCTTATTTAAACGATATAGTTTTGATTCTGTAATTATTGGACTATATAAAAATAATATTGTAATTGTAATAGAATTTGGATTCATTTGATATTCTATTGTTCTATTAGAATTTGGGTTGCTATAATTTTCTATTTTTCTATTTGAATTTGGATTAAGTTTGAGTAGGGTATAAAACTTTTGATAGAAAAAAATACCATTATTCAACTCCATATAAACAAGATTTTTCTTTAGTAAAGCCTCTTTGAAGTGGAAGAGGGTTTGACAGACCCTTACCCGTTTATTAATAATATTTTAAAAAAGTATATAACATTCGAGATCTATATAAATAAGATACTTGTGTTTAAAAAAATATGTTAATTAATATGTTAACAGAGCATCATATGAGAATCTTATGATTGTACTTCGCTCAGATTTTTCAGTTTATTCATTGTATTTTTCTCAAAAAAAGAAAATAGTATCGATACGTAAAGAAAGAAAATTTATTACATAATAATGTAGACTCAAATGAATGCTTATCTATAATTAAGAGAATGTATCTAACTTTTCTTTCTACCAATGTAGTTTCAATTATAATATTAATTTATATATATGGGTTGATTTTCTTGATAACTGGTGATTTTGTGAGATTTGATTTAGTATCCTACATCTAACTTAAGAGGTGCAAATTAGTCGGTAATCGAACTGAAAATTTCGGTTATTGATTTACATAAAAATAAAGTAATTTATAAAAAAAATTATAAGATATTTTTTTCTTAAATTTTTGGTGATACGGTATTATCAAAATATAATTTGATTATTTTGTATTACTGAAATATTAAAAAAAAAACGTTACATTTCAAATTTATTAAAATAAAAAATAGTCATTAGGTATTATTGAAATAAAACAAAAATCATACCGATATCTAACCAAACCCTTATCCAACCCTTGACCAAATTTTATTTTTTTCACATAAATTGACAACTAATATTACATCACAATTCAAAAATTATGCTCTTATGTTTAAAATTTAGATGAGAGTTCCTTTTATTGTTAGAGATACTAGTTATAGAGTGCTATAATTCTTTGTAAATAATATTACTGTTATGGTTTGTGTAAATCTTCATTTTTGGAGTATTATATAATTTCATATATGGTACAAATAACTGATATATATATATATATATATATATATATATATATATATATATATAAAAGTATTGATAAGGTGTAAAACATTGAATAGTCAATACTTGTACTTAATGATTATTTTTTCTTTTTCTCTTAAAATTAAGATTTTGTATAAGTAATTGTTTGACAAAAAATGCAGGACTTTATATAAACAAGTTTTTTACAAAACAAATATTACGTAACAAATAAATTAAATTAGTTTTTACATTCTTCAAATAATTAAGATTTAGTTTTACTCTATATAAACAAAATTTTCAAAAATATTTAATTAATTTTTAATTAAATTAAAAAAAATTGAAGATGGATAGCTTAAATTTAGGATATTTTTTTACATATATAAATTAAACTATAATACTCCATTTGGATAAGAAAAAAATATGCTTTTCTACTTCAAAAGTTTTATCACGAGAAAAATTAGAGAAAAAAACACTTCAAAAAAATTAAAATAAGTAAAATGTATTTAATATGTTTTTCTCAAGGAAAAGTAATATTATATTAAACAAGTGATTTTAAAAGCACTTAATCATACTTTAATATTATATTCAAGTTAAATTTGCATTATTGATCATTAAAATAGGACATGCCTATTAGATATTGAGTGATTATCTAAATACTACTTTAAGTTTGAATCTTTTTGTGACACCTAGCATTGTGTACGTTAAATTTTTTATTACAACTAATTTTTTTAGTACAAGGACGTTCTTTATATATTCTTTTAATATATTTATGATAGTAACTCTCTTTTTTCAAGATAAAGTAGTTAACCTGAAAATTTGATTAAAGAATTTTAAGGTGCCTAAATGCTTATAATTTTGAGTAATAATCATTAAGCCAATAACCGATGATTTTAAGAACTCTTAACAATAAATACGCTATATATAATTTGTCTCATTCAACTATCAAGATATTGCGGTATACTTAATCTTTTCTAGGAAATTTCATTGAATGAAAAGTTGGAAAATATAAATAAAATAAAATAAAAACAAGATGAATGTCAATAAAGCCTTTAATTTGCATCCAATTTTGTCTTTGTTCTCTTGAGAAATAAGCATTAATTGCAAAGAAAAATGTATCTATTTAATTAGAATCTCTAACACATTGAAACTTTATTATAAATTTTCTTGACTCCATGATTCATTATTTGGTAACCGGATTTACGTGGAAGCTATATTATATTGACTTCGTTTTTTAGGAATCAATTAGTAGATTTTACAAAGAGTTGCCGATATAAGTTAAGACATCGAATCATATTAATTTTAAAGTAAATTCATGTAAGCTATATCTAACTATACAAATGTTCCGTAAAACATTAGCCGGACAAAACTATCTTTACATAATAATTTTTTTAAGGTTTATTTTTTTCTTCATTGAATTAAGATTCTCTATATAAAGAAATTATTTGCAAATAATTCAAAAATTAATTTATATACAAACGATAAATTATCATGTAATTAAATCCATAAAATTACACTTTATTTTATTGTTTTTAAATAAGCAACTTATTTGCAATTTTTTTTTTAAAAATAAACAAGTGTTACTCAATATGAACAAATTTTTTCATAAAAAGTTTATCACTTTGTAAAAAATCTATTAATTTTAAAAATATTAATAAGTAATCAATTAAAAAACTTAACTTTTATAAGATTTTATTGCATTAATAAATTCATCAATATATTAAACTTTGTATAAACTCCAATAACATCAATGGCTCTTTAACATATAAAGTTTGGAGACAGTACATAAACAAAACATTACAAAAAAAAAATCATTAATAATAAACAAAATTTCCACAAAAAATATTTCTATATAATTAAATATGTTAATTTTACAAAACAATAATGATTAGATTTCTATCATAATCATAAATTCATTAGCATATTAATTTTATTCATGTAAAAACAATATTAATGTTTTTAATATTACAAATTTTGATGATTGTATTTATTTCGTTCTAATCGAAATTAGAGCATATTATTTACTACATTATTCTTTAATTACACTTGAAAATATAATTAACATTAATCACGCGTAATATTTATTACATGTCATGCACGTTCTATAATAGCTAGTAGGATATAAAAAATGAAAAGTTATCTCCAAATCCCAAGTTACAAAACAAAAATTGATAATGAAAAAGATAAATTTTGTTGCCTTTCAAGTTTTAAGACCAATCACAAATAAATTATACAAAGTGTCTCTCTCTCTCACTTCCTTTTTCTTTTTTTAGGGTATTCTTTCTCTTTATATCTTCCTTTCATTCTCTCTTGTTTGGTGGTTTGAAGGGGAAGGAAGTGAGAAGTGTTTAAAGGGAAAAGGTTGAAAGGTGGGGTGGTTTTCCATCCCAATTTTAGATGTTAAAATTAAAAGAGAAAAAAGAAAAATAGAGTTATAATAATTCCCAATCTTCTCCTTATTTGGTTAAATTAGTAAGTTTCAATTCTTTCCCTTCTTATACCACCCAAATATCGGAAGGCATGAAGAATTGTGGTTGATGGGATTCGTCCCTCCACTTCTCTCCTTAAAAAACTCTCATATAGAGTTATAATAATTCCCAATCTCCTTCCCTTTCCTTGATGGCAAAAACATTGGTAGCCTTTTCTACTCTAGAACTTTGCTTCATTAGGGTTTTCATTCTCAAAGAAGTAGTGGCAATCGTATATATATAAAAATGTAGTTTTTTTTATTATGGTTACGTCAATCTTGTATATAAATATTTTTTATATATAAAAAATATTCATATTGATGATATTTAAAATACACTTTATGTTTTTTGTGAAATTCTCATTATATTTTCTTCAAATTATAATTTTTTATAATAATTTTATCCCCATAAATCAAGATTCTTGAATCTGTCCTGTGTCTACGTGAATCTAATTAATTATGCGACCAACATACAAATCTATGTCTAACAAATTTCTTCCATCACCATCTTGTATATGTAAATTTAAATTCAATTAATTTGTAGCAGCTAGATTTTGCAAGTCCACAGTAATAATTAGCATGTACATACAATTTTTACCAATCTTCAATCTTCCTCTTCGATTCCCTTTAAATTTTTATTCAATTTTTTGGATATATAGGTGATCGAATTAATTATAATATATTTGAATGTACTAATTTTTTCTTCTCCCAGCTTATGTGCATGGGATCCATTATGCATTATTTGTTACATGATTTTGTAGATAATATAAAAAATTCTTTGAAAATAATTTAATTAACTTTCTTTTAGGAGAGATGACTTTAAAGTGCCAATAACACTTTGACATTTTGTGATGATAACTTTATATGGTCAAGATTTGAAATATCTCCAAACAACCATCGTAAAATATGGAATAAAATTTGGTTTTTCATATTATAAATTTTTTAAAAAGAAAAAGATATATATATTAAGAGTTAATAACTTAATATCAGTATTAGCTCTACTGGGACGCGTGGCAGCACCCCAGATGCTTAACTAGGAAGATAATATGCATCTCCTTTTACAAATCCGATCAATACAGTACTACTTTTGGAGTTCCTCTATTTTTCCAGAAAGCTGTGCACAAGCACACCAAGAAGAAAAGGTTACAAATAAAGTACACCACACACATATATATAATCTCCATTACTCCATCTTGTATATTTTTCTCTTCCTTTTTATTTTATTTTTTATTTTTTTAGTCATTTGCTTCTTTTTCCTTTTCATAGATTGACAGAATTCTCTCTGCAAAGTGCCTTATGTTAGATCTTCAGTAGAAGGGTATAAGCAACCTCACTATAAAGGGTGGCATGCAATGCATCTAGAGTGTCACATACAAGGTTGGCGTTAACTTGTTGTCAGAACAGTTTTTCTTTTTCCCTTTTTTTTTTTTGGACAAACTCAATTACCGATGAAATTAAATAATGATAATTTTAAAAAAGAAGTTTAATTTCATTTAAAAAAAATATATTATATAATTAACTTTATGTTTGGATCGGGAAAATGGTGGAAAAGAAAAGAGAAGATTACATGTATCTATTCACAAAATAAAGTTAAATACATGTATCTCTTTTTTTCTTTCCTCTTGTTTCTTTTAACCCAAACATGGTATAAGAAAAACTTTCAAACAATAAATTGTTCCCGTGCATGGATGGATTGAGATTGACATAATTAATCAAATAATTTCAGCTAATTAGCCAAATTTTAAAAGTTACTCAGCATACAAGGGATCCATTGAGATTATCATATTAGAGTCCATGTAACTGTCAAAAAGTTGTGATATATATATAAAAAAGAGAATAAAAGGTGGAAAGAAAAAAAATATAATATAAGCACGTGATATATTAGAGGGTCTTTACATAAATTCCAGCTACTTGCCTCACACGCACAGCTCATCTTCATTTCTAGGGATCCAACACAGCAAAGCGAAGAAAAACCTGTACTTATCTTCTATATAAACCAAGAGGGCAATGTACCCTTTGCCTTTGTAAGCGTATATACTTTAGTTTTCCATTAATTGACTGTCCTTTGTGTATGGATCTTTTTTTTTTCCTGATTATATTCTTTTCTTTGCTTTGCTTGTAGGCTTTGTGGCTTTATGAATTATGATTGTCGACTTGAGGTGTACCTTCCATAAATTCGTTTAAAGGAACAAAAACAGAAAACCAATTTGTAGAAGACCCACACGCATGCCATATTCCACGTGGGGCGCATTTCAGAACATGGTTTGCAAGACATTCTTGTCTAAATCCACGCCATTTCTTTGCTTATTCAAAAGCAGGAATCCATTTGGAGCTGGCTATATATCCTTAAGCTTTTCTTTAACTCACCCTCTTTTTAAGATTTAATTGCTAGTTGTGTAATGGAATCAAAATCACAATAAAAACTTTGAGGCGTGATAAAATCACTATTTTAAGGTTTTATTAATTTATCCACGTTCAATTGAGTTCAGTTTGGGTTACACGCAAATAATTCTCTACAATACAACAAAATTTGGTGAGAATCTTTTAAAAGTAAATTCAAAAATTCTCCTTTGAATACTTTTTGAAACAATGGCTAACACTGACTGTAAGTTGAAAAGGATAGAAGAAGAAGATGAAAAGAATAAGTTATATAAGTTGATTGTAATTCAAAAGAAGTTCATTTCTATATATATAATCGTTTTTCATCTTACAGAAGTTATAAAAGTAAAGAAGTACGAGTCAAGCATCAAAACTCTCTGAAAAAGAGACATTTAAGCAGGTGAAATTTTGAAAATGACAACAAACAATTGACAGACCACTACCCCAATCGATTGGGTAAAACCTCTAGATAATTAGAGTTTATAAACTCGCGAGGCCAATCGATTGGTTCTCAACCACAACTGACTAGATCAAGCCTTGTGAATTTTTTAGACTGCACAAAATCATAAGCCAGTTGATTGCACGAGCTCTAGTCGACTATAGAAAAGTTTTTGCCTGAAAACTTCATCAGATACAATTCCATCCAATCAATTAGGACTAATGTCCAGGATCATTTTTTAAACAAAACTCCAACATTAATTATACAACTATTTCAGTATTATACAATCACAAAAACCATTTTAATGTTTACATTAAGCAGGTTAACAACTTGATAAGAAAGTTGTCAAGGGCCTGTTAGGTTGTGAGAACTCATAGTGTTGTTAAAATAGTTGTGTATAAGAGTGTTGTGTGGAATTAAAAATTGTTTATAACTTGGTAAAAGTTATGATAAATGTGTGACTTACTGAGATGAAAAAATTGATATGGTGTTGATAAGTTCTAAAATTGGTTTTAAACATTGAAGTTGTCAGAAAAGGTATATTAATATAATGTTGATTTAGATGTTTTATATATATATATATATATATATATATATATATATATATACATTTTTCTCAATAAATTGACTTTAGTACTTATATAATATAAAATTATTTATCTTAATCACAATAAATATAATAATAATAATAGATGTAACATTGTAATTACAATTAAGATTTTATTTAGAGAAAATTTAACAATAGCACGTCTTTTCTTCTTAAATTTAACCTCAATATAATCCTAAAATCCCATTCTTTAATATCTTTCGAAATTTATTCTTCTTTTTCTTCCAAAGTGATTTACAATTAAAAGGAGGAGCATTGTTTTCACTTTCCCATTTTGACGATGATTTGATTTATGCCTACTTCTTCGATTTAACATAAAAAAAAAATTGTCACCATCTTTCTACAAGTACTATAAATAGAACCTTAGATTCATCATTTGGAAGGGGGATAAAGAGGGAAAATCATAAAGAATTAGAGAGAATCGCAAAGAATTAGAGGAAAAGATACAAAAATTCAGGGAGAGAAAAAGAGGAAAAACTGAGCTTAAACTTAGTTTTAGTCATTTCCTCTATAAAAATATTTTGAGTGATCTTGTTGAGATAAAAAAAAAAAAAACCTTTTAAACAATTAAGTGAAATTCTAAACACAGGTGTGGAAATCATCTTGGGCTTAATTAGACGTAAGGGAAACACTTGAGTGAAGATTTTTCATCTAATCATTTTCACCATCATCGTGCTAAGTTATAATTGAAGAAAAGAACTATTGCAGTCATCTCCAACAATCAAAACTTGCATCTTCTTCTTGAGAGCTTCAAGAGGAAACCACAAAATTCAGGCATTCATATCCAAATTAAGGGCAAAGTGGAACGTGCAACTAAGTGGATCCAGTAACTCTCCCTAAAGGTAGGTGTTGATGTATTTATTTTATTAAAATCATGATTTGTATGTTTTGATTGACATGAAATGAGATGAAATTTTAGTTGATTTGGTGTGAAAGCATGATATTCTATGGGATCATGTATGCTGGAAATCTGCTGTAAAATGATGATTTAATAACTGTATGAAAATGAAATTTGTGTTGTAACTAAATCGGTTGTAGGTTTTGAGCTAGGATTTTAACAAGGTAGGTGCTTCTTTTGTTATTTTTCCTCAAGATTTTTACATTAACCTAGAATTTTTGTGTTCAAGTGAACTATGAACTCGTGTTATTGTTTCCGTGATGTATGAGGGCTGCGTACCTCTAGAGAGGTGCACAAGATTGTGCACAATTCTAGATATGCGCAGGCTATGAATGATGTCATGTAACTCTAGAACTATAAGAAAAAGTTATATCAGCGACGAATTATCAGCGACGAAACAATTTCATCGGTGATAACTACTTTCACTGACGGACTTTATCCCTTGGTGATATTCGAAAAATTATCACCGATGAAATATTCCGTCGATTATAATAATATTCCTTCGGTAATAGCTTTTTGAAAATTCATCTTTTAATTTCTAATTAAATTTTCATATAAAAAATACTATCACCGACGCAATATTCCATCGCAATATTCCATCGGTGATAATAAATGCATTTTAAAAATATTTTGAATTATTTTTTATTTTTTAATAATCGAAAAAAATACTATCACCGATGGAAAATATCCAGTCGATGATAATAAATTCATTTTCAAAACATATTACGTTGTTTTTTGATTTTTTAAATCGAAAAAATACTATCCCCGATGAAAATTCCGTCGGTGATAATAAATGCATTTTAAATTGTTTTTCTATTTTTTAAAACAAAAAAACTATTATTTAGTAATCACCGACGGATTCCGTCAGTGATAATGAACACATTTAAAATTCCATCTTAAATTATTTTTGTTATTTTAAAACCTAAAAAAATACACATTTAAATACTATTGTAATAATATTAATAATTTGTAAATAAATAATATGATTTAATAATAAAAATATAGTAATATATGACTAATAAAATATTAAGTATTTAAAAATTAGTATAATTAACTAATATAAGATATTTATATAATTTATATTGATATAAAAATCATATATTAATAAAATAAATACTAATTCTCTAATATAATTAACTAAAAATAATGTAACGACCCATCCCAAGTTGCTCACCCCCGAGACGGTGTCATCATATTTTAAAAATCCCAACTCGACATATATATGTAACAATAAAAATAAATAACACCAATAGAAAATTTTACATAAATCCTTAGCCCTCAACAGGGGAGATACATCAATCTAATATTAACTTTAACATTATATACAACGTAAAATGCATGAAAATTTACAAATAAATTTTTATTTTTATTTTCTCATTAGTCTGAGGATGTGGACACGTACATGGATTACAGATAATGGTTTAATATGAACCTCAACTCACCAAACTAGTTGTCTTGTCTACTACCTGAAATCATTGCATAATGAGGGACGAGCTTCACAAGCTTAGTGAATTAAATTCACTAGAAGTATTCACTTTGTATAAGTAGTCCTTTAATATTTAATCATTTATTTCTCATACAACTTGATACTAGCATTCTGCTATCACTACACATATCATAAGATCCATTCTTTATCAATCTCTTCCTCTTATTTATTGGTTCACCTTAAGACCATCAATTATCTCATAATTACCTCATAATGAGGTTTACATCATAAAGTCTACCATTTAGATTGTTCTTATCATATCATATTTCTAGGTTTCTTTCTCACCATAATTGTCTCTTTCTGTGAGACTCATTCATCTATAAATAAATTCATAATAACACACAACACATCAGCCTTTCAGTAATGCAATCAATAATTAAAATAGATGCAATGCATGAATTATTATTAGGGAACGTTTTCTCACATGTTGACATGTTTTTATTATCTTAGACCGGCCCTCTCCCGGTTCTTTTCTTTACAACTTGTCCCGGCTGTCACAGTATTTATTTTCAGCATATACCGGCTGTCACGGTGTCCCTTTTATTTCCAGCCTATACCGACCATCACAGTTTTTCAATTAGACCGACCCCTTCCCGATTCTTTTCTTTTATTTAATGCATATGCATATGAACAATGATATGAAATATGCTTCTGAACAATAATATAACAAAACAACATTAATTCAAATATTTTTTATTCTCATTTAGACCGGCTGCCTTCCCGGTTCTTTTATTCTCATTAGACCGGCTGCCTTCTCGGTTCTTTCATTTTCATTAGACCGACTGTCTTCCCAATTCTTTTATTTTCATTCAGATGCATATGAAAACCGATATGAATATGCATATAAATAATAAAATAAAAACAAGCATGTATTCAGACTAGCTATCCTGATTTTTCTCAAATTATATAAAAAATCCACTAAATTCCTCTCATAATAAATCACATCAAATCATCCACCATAGCTTGCCAAGATCAACTAAATTTCATCTCCTCATAATTAGTATCAAAACATCAACCATAGCTCATCAAAAATTTCACTTATCGCCTTTATTATTAAATCAACTTATTATTCCAAAAATATTATTTCTTACCTAATAATTTTCTATATGTCCAAAATTCATATCATACCTATCAATCAAATTTTTATCTACCACCAAAGTATAAGCTAATAATTTATTTTAATATTATCACTAGATATTTCATTTTTTATTTAGACTACTTAAAGTAAATCTAACTCACCACGTAACACTTAAAGCTATCCGTTGATTACCTCATTGCTTTTCCCGTTCCTCTCAGAAATTTTCCCCGTTTGCTGATCATCAACACCTGACATCATATTTATATTAAATTTCTAATTTATTCTTCAATTCATCATAAACCACATTCTTTGAAAATTCCCACTTTGAATACTAAAAATTTCAAAAAATAAACATTATGTTATTATCTTTTATTTTTCTAATAGCTTCTCGTGACTCACTATGAAATTCCACCATAAACTCCTTCAAAATTTTGCTCTTTCGACATTTCTTTTGGTCCCCAAGTGTTTAAAGAAAACTAGTAATTGTAAGAAAACTTAAACATAATTTGGGAATGAAATGATGAAAGAAAAGAAAAACTAAACTATATAAAAAAAATTAAAACAATCAGCCCACCCCCCAAGCTTCTCAAGCTGCCACGCACGGGCTACCTGGGCAACACGCAACTTCAAAATTTTTGTTTGCCACCTGCTTCGCGTTTTTTTTATAAAATTTTTTTTTCTTTCTTTCTTTTGCTGGATGTCCAGAATATTTTTTTTAAGAAAACTTTTTTTTTCTTCTTTTCATACTGGACACATCCAAAAATTTTTTTCTAAAAGAATTATTTTATTCAATACTAAATCCTTCGCATAAGTATATTATTTTAATTTCAAGTCATATTTATAAAATTACTTCTTTACCCTTACTTTATGATTACATGTATTATATATCTACCCACCTTATAAAAATTTCATCTCCAAAATTTCCTTTACTCCAGAAACAAATGTGAATAATATTTCTTCATAATTGTTTCATACTTTCACGTAATCTCTTCAACATCCTTATTCCGCCACAAAATTTGAACTAATGCAATTATTTTATTATACAAGACTTGTTCTTTTTGTCTAAAATCCTCACTGGTACTTGTATAAAAGCTCAAACTTTCTCAACGACCTCATAGGGTTGCACTTACCTTAGACTCAATTTTTCTTTCTTTTTGATCCTCAACGCACCTTTTCATTGAGATATTTTTCAATATACCTAATTACCTACTTGAAACTCAAGAGGTCTTTTCTTAGTATCAGCATAACTATTCGATCTACTATGTGTTGCTTTACGGTTCTCTCTAACCAATTTGATCATCTCAGTTGTTAACTCAATAATTGATGGACCAGATATATTTCTCTCTCCCATTTCTTCCCAACTTATAGGAGTTCTACACCTCTTACCATACAGTGTTTCAATCAGTGCCATCTCAATACTAGTTTGATACTAATTATTATAAGCAACTTCAATCGATGGCATCTAAGCATCCCAACTTACTGAGAACTCATCACATTTGTCTTTAACATATCTTCTAGTACTCTATAAATCCTTTTTGGTCTGAGCATGAAAAATTATATTAAATTACGATTGTGTAACCGTGGCTTTCTGAAAGCCTCTCCAAAACCAGGATGTAAATCTAGCATCTTTATTTGACTCTATGCTTAACGGTGCTCCGAACAACCTCACAATCTCAGCTACATCCTTCTTCAATCCTGACCATTAGAAATTTTGTCTCAATCCTCTATACATCTTATTGTTACTTGGTTGCATCGAATCTACATCATCATGTGCCTCTCTCATTATCTCCTTTCTCAACTTCACATTATTGGGGAAAAAAATTTCATGTTCCAATACCAAAATACCCTCATTTCAAATTTTTGAACTCATATTGCTTTCTAGTAAGCACTCAATGCTTAACCTTTTCTATCTCTTCATCTCTACCTTGCATCTCTAAAACACTTTATTATGGATGACTGTACAACCATATTCGTTAACCATGATCCTCTGTCACTGATGTTCAACTCCATTCTTATCTCTCTTAAATTTATCATCAATTTTACATCACGACTCCCAATAGCAATTAAACTTCTTATAGACTTTCTACTCAATGCATCAACTATCACCTTCTCATTTTCTAGATGATAGTGAATTGTACAATCATCATTATTAATCAACTCCATCTACCATCTTTGCCTCAAATTAGACTCTCTCTGGGTAGGTAAGTATGCCAGATTCTTATAACCTATGAATATTTCACAAGTGGCTCCATACAGATGATGTCTCTAATCTTTAAAGTAAACACTATAGCAGCCAACTCTAAGTCATGAGTAATGAATTTTCAATTGTCTAGAAGTATGGGCTATAACTTTCCTATGTTACACATATCCCAATCATTGATGTGATGCATCACTATACACCACAAATCCTCCATCACCAGAAGAAAACACCAATACTAGAGCTGTAGTCAATTTCTCCTTTAGAAATTGGAAAATTTTTCTCACACTTCCCTCACCATACAAATCTCACATCTTTCCTGGTCAGTATTACAATAATAGATAAAAATTCTAAAAAAAACTTCTATAATAACCAGCTAATCCCAAGAAGATTCTAATCTCAGTCACATTAGTTGGTCTCTCCCAACTTAACATTGCCTCTACCTTTTGTGGATCAATCGTTATGCCATTTCCCGATTTTACATGTTCCAAGAAAATTATTTCATTCATCCAACACTCATACTTAGAAAACTTTGCATATAATTTCTCTCTCCTCAGAATCTCCAACACATTGTCTAATGTTTCACATGTTGTTCTTCCTTCTTAGAATATATCAGACTGTCAAATACAACCATAAACTTGTTAAGATATAGTTTAAACACTCTATTCATCAAGTCTATGAATGTTTTTGTGACATTAGTCAATCCAAATGACATCACAAGAAGCTTATGACCATAACGTGTCCCAAAAGCAGTCTTAGGCACGTCTCCATTCTCTATCCTTAACTGGTGATAATCTGATCTCATGATTATCTTAAAAAACACTCTCACTCTTTGTACTGCTTAAACAATTTATTTATCTTGGGAAAAAGGTATTTGTTCTTATTCACTATTTGTAGTCTATATACAATTTCATCGTTCCATCTTTCTTTCTTTACAACCACTACGAGGGCTCCTCATGGTGACACATTAAATCGAATAAATTATTTATCTAACAACTCTCGAACTTTCAACTCTCTTAACTCAGAGAGTGTCACTCTGTAGAGTGCTATCAGATATATGTGATGAACCTGGAATTAGATCAATAGAGAAATTTAATCACCCTACGGGAGGCAACCTAGACAATTCATCAAGAAATACATCAGAAAAATTCTTTCATCACTAAGATTTATTCAAACTTTTTATTTTTCTTTTTAGAATCCATTATGTATGCTAAATGCTTCTCACATCCTTTCTTCAACGATCTACTAGTCATCAGAGTAAAATAAGATAGTTCGAGAGTATTTTATGTTCTCTCTGAAAGTTAAACTTCTCATGTCCATATCTTGAACACTACTTCTTTCTGGAACAATCAACCCAAGCGTAATACGTCGACAACCAATTCATTCTCAAGATTAAATGAAATTATATCATATCCAAATATAATGAATCAGGTTCAGATTTTTTATCACTGATACGAATCACCTTACCCTTGTAAACTTTTATGATTATCACTCTATCTCTAGTGGGAACTTCAATAAAAAATATTTTGCATCAAAGGACTAATAAGTACTTCAATAGACTTCAAATGAATACTAGATGCAACAGAATGGGTTACACCAAGATCAACTAACATTAATATGTCCACCTTCTCTACACATAAAGCACTTTAAATTTTGACAATTCTGGGATAAATATCTTATCCGAATATATCTATAACAAGCTTCTATCTCTCAATCATACATTAGATTATCACTTTCTCTTAGTGTTATACTTAGTTCATCTGTTATGACTCCCAGTTCCCATAACCTGTCTCCAAAATCTAAGGGTCTTACTGATAGTATTCTGAGCTACAGAAGTAGCAGATCCTGCTTGCCTCTGACTCTGTACTTCAGTTTCCTGTGACAAGGAATGCCTCCATTGGATGGTCTCCCACCCTGCACACTCATACTGGTGCTACATTTGGGTTTCTCAAATCTAGACCTCTTCCGTCGATTCCTCCTACCTCTAATTTCCATCACATCCTTCTCAATCTGAAGTGCTATATCCACCAATCTGATATAATTCATATATCTCATGTAAGATAGTTTTGATCAAATCTTAAAACATAGTTCAACTATGAACCTCTTACATTTCTTCTCTTCTGGTCTACCAATTCCGGTACAACCATTGATAAGACCATAAATCTGCTATCATACTGAGCCACAGTCACCACATTTACCCTAAATAAAGAAAATCTATATCTTGTTGGGTTATAAAGGTTTAAGGAAAGTATTTATCAAGGAAAACCTCCTTAAACCTATTCCAGGTTAAAGGTCTATCAACATCTGCACTTACCCTGGGTAGAGTATCATCTTATCATTCTAAAACTTCTCCTCCTAACTCAAACGACTCAAAGGCAACCATCTGCCTATCAGTTACTAGTAGAATACCAAATAATCTCTTTACATGTTTCTCTCAAAACTCAGGCTTAAAAGGATTCATAGATCCTTTAAACAACAAGACATTCAACTTAATATATCTAACAAAACAATCTTTCTGCGTCTCGTGCATAAACTCATATTTTCCCTTTGAACATTTACCGTTACTGGATTTACAACCTCAGGCACTGCTCTAGCCTGTTCAACAAGTCTATGCTATAAGCTATCAACTCTATCATCTGTTACATTCATTTCTCAAGAGCATGTGTAAGAGCTTATCTTAGCTCATCTCTTTCAACTTTTGATTCTCTCACACCTTCACCAATATTAATTATATTGTCAACATTTTCCTTTCTAGGAACCACATATTCATACTCAGCCTCGACTTGTTAAAATATTGGGGGCCTACTACACCCTCTCAAATCAGTAACTCTAACTCTAACTCTAGTGTGTCCACGTGTCATCCTCAGACTTTTAAAATATAAATAATTTTAATCTTCCACTTTTTTACTTTTTATGCAGTCTACAGAGTCATAAAATCTAATGTTCTGATACCAAAGTTGTAATGACCCATCCCGGGTTGGCTACCCCTGAGACTGTGTCATCACATTTTGAAAATCTCAACACGACACATATATACAACAATAAAATTAAATAACACAAATAGAAAATTTTACATAAATTCTTAACCTTCAACAGATGAGACACATCAATCTAATATTAACTTTAACATTATATACAATGTAAAATGCATGAAAATATACAAATAAATTTTTATTTTTATTTTATCATTAGTCTGAGGATGTGGACATGTACGTGGCATACAGATAATGGTTTCGTCTGAACCTCAACTCACCAAACTAGTTGTCCTGTCTGCTACCTGAAATCGTTGCACAATGAGAGATGAGCTTCACAAGCTCAGTGAATTAAATTAACTAGAAGTATTCACTTTGTATAAATGGCCCTTTAATATTTAATCATTTATTTCTCATGCAACTTGATACTAGCATCCTACTATTACTACACATGTCATAAGATCCATTCTTTATCAATATCTTCCTCTTGTTTATTGGTTCACCTTAAGACCATCAATTATCTCATAATTACCTCGTAATGAGTTTCATATCATAAAATCTACCATTTAGATGGTTCTTATCATATCATACTTCTAGGTTTCTTTCTCACCATAACTGTCTCTCTCTGTGAGACTCATTCATCCATAAATAAATTCATAATAACACACAACACATCAACATTTCAGTAATGCAATCAATAATTAAAACAGATGCAATGCATGAATTATTGTTAGGGAGCATCTTCCCACATGTCAAAATGTTTTTATCATCTTAGACCGGCCCCCTCTCGATTTTTTTTTACAGCTTTTTCCAGTTGTCAAGGTATTCATTTCCAGCATATATTGACTGTTACGGTGTCCTTTTTATTTCCAGCCTATATCGACTGTCACAGTTTTTCAATTAGACTGGCCTCTTCCTGGTTATTTTTTTTATTTAATGCATATGTATATGAACAATGATATGAAAAATGCATCTAAACAATAATTTAAAAAAAACATTAATTCAAATATTTTTATTCTCATTTAGATTGGCTGCCTTCCCGGTTCTTTTATTCTCCTTAGATCGGTTGCCTTCCCGGTTATTTTATTCTCCTTAGATCGGCTGCCTTCCCGGTTATTTCATTTTCATTTAGATCGGCTGCCTTCTCGATTCTTTTATTCTTATTCAGATGCATATGAAAAATGATATGAATATGCATATAAATAATAAAATAAAAACAAACATGTATTCAGACTAGCTATCATGATTTTTCTCAAATTATATAAAAAAATCCATTAAATTTCTCTCATCATAAATCACACCAAATCATCCATCATAGCTTGCCAAGATCCACTAAATTTCATCTCCTCATAATTCGTATAAAAACGTCAACCATAGCTCATCAAGAATTTCACTTATCGCCTTTATTATTAAATCAACTTATTATTCCAAAAATATTATTTCTCACCTAATAATTTTCCACATGTCCAAAATTCATATCATACTTATCAATCAAATTTTCATCTACCACCAAAGTATAAGCTAATAATTTATTTTAATATTATCACTAGATATTTCATTTTTTATTTAGACTACTTAAAGTAAATCTAACTGACCACGTAGCACTTAAAGCTACCCGTCGATCACCTCCTTGCCTTTCCTGTTCCTCTCAGAAAATTTTCCCGGTTGCTGATCATCAACACTTGACATCATATTTGTATTAAATTTCTAATTTATTCTTCAATTCATCATAAACCACACCCTTTGAAAATTACTACTTTGACTTCCGGGAAATTTCCTGAATGCTAAAAATTTTATGAAAATAAATATTATGTTATTATCTTTTATTTTTCTAATAGCTTCTCGTGACTCTTTATGAAATTCCACAGTAAACTCCTTCAAAATTTTGCTCTTTCGACATTTTTTTCGGTCCCCAAGTGTTCAAAGAAAACTAGTAATTGCAAGAAAACTTAAATGGAATTTGGGAATGAAATAATGAAAGAAAAGAAAAACTAAACTATATAAAAAAAATCGAAATAGTTAGTCCACCCCTAAGGCTTCTCAAGTTGCCACGCACAGGCTACCTAGGTGGCATACAACTTCAAAATTTTCATTGCCACCTGTTGCCACGCGGTTATTTTTTTACAAAACTTTTTTTTTCTTTCTTTCTTTTGCTGGACATCTAGAATATTTTTTTTAAGAAAACTTTTTTTTTCTTTTTCCTTCTTTTCATACTGGACACGTCCAGAATTTTTTTTTCAAAAGAATTATTTTATTCAATACTAAATCCTTCGCATAAATATATTATTTTAATTTCAAGTCATATTTATTAAATTACTTCTTTACCCTTACTTTACGATTACAGGTATTATAAATCTACACATCTTATAAAAATTTCATCCCTGAAATTTCCTTACTTTACTCCAGAAACAAATGTGAATAATATTTCTTCATAATTGTTTCACACTTTCACGTAATTTCTTCAACATCCTTATTCCACCACAAAACTTGAACTAATGCAATTATTTTATTATATAAGACTTGTTTTTTTTGTCTAAAATCCTCACTGGTACTTGTATAAAAGCCCAAACTTTCTCAACGACCTTATAGGGTCCCACTTACCTCAGACTCAACTTTTCTTTCTTTTTGATCCTCAACGCACCTTTTCATTGAGATATTTTTCAATACACATAATCACCTACTTGAAACTCAAGAGGTCTTTTCTTAGTATCAGCACAGCTATTCGGTCTACTATGTGCTGCTTTACAGCTCTCTCTAACCAATTTGATCATCTCAGTTGTTAACTCAATAATTGATGGACCAGATATATTTCTCTCTCCCATCTCTTCCCAACATATAGGAGTTCTACACCTCCTACCATACAATGTTTCAATCGGTGCCATCTCAATACTAGTTTGATACTAATTATTATAAGCAACTTCAATCGATGGCATCTAAGCATCCCAACTTACTAAGAACTCATCACATTTGCCTTTAACATATCTTCTAGTACTCTAAAAATCCTTTTTGGTCTAAGCATGAAAAGTTATATTAAATTGCAATTGTGTACCCGTGGCTTTCTGAAAGCCTATACAAAACCAAGATGTAAATCTATCATCTTTATTTGACACAATGCTTAACGGTGCTCCATACAATCTCATAATCTCAGCTACATCCTTCTTCAATCCTGACCACCAAAATTTTTGCCTCAATCCTCTATACATCTTACCGTTACTTGGTTGTATCGAATCTACATCATCATGTGTCTCTATCATTATCTCATTTCTCAACTTCGCATTATCAGGAACAAAATTTTCAGGTTCCAATACCAAAATACCCTCATTTCAAATTTTTGAACTCATATTGCTTTCTAGTAAGTACTCAATGCTTAACCTTTTCTATCTTTTCATCTCTACCTTGCATCTCTCTATGGATGACTATACAACCATATTCGTTAACAAAGATCCTCTGTCATTGATATTCCATATTCGTTAGCCATGATCCTCTGTCACTGATATTCAACTCCATTCTTATTTCTCTTAAATTTTTCATCAATTTCACATTAGGACTCCCAAAGCAATTATACTTCTTGTAGACTTTCTACTCAATGCATCAGCTATCACCTTTTCATTTTCTAGATGATAGTGAATTGTACAACCATCATTACTAATTAACTCCTTCTACCATATTTGCCTCAAATTCTACTCTCTCTAGGTAGGTAAGTATGCCAGACTCTTATAACTCACGAATATCTCACAAGTGGCACCATACAGATGATGTCTCCAATCTTTAAAGTAAACACTATAGCAACCAACTCTAAGTAATGAGTAGGGTAATTTCTATAATGAATCTTCAATTGCCTAGAAGTATGAGCCACAACGTTCCTATGTTACACATATCCTAATCATTGATGTGACGCATCACTATACACCACAAATCCTCCATCATCAGAAGAAAACACCAATACTGGAGCTGTAGTCAATTTCTCATTTAGAAATTGAAATTTTTTTCTCATATTTCCCTCACCACACAAATCTCACCTCTTTCCTGGTCAGTATTACAATAATAGATAAAAATTCTGAAAGAATCTTCTATAATAACCAGCTAATCCAAAGAAGATTCTAATCTCAGTCACATTTGTTGGTCTCTTCCAACTTAACATTGCCTCTACCTTTTGTGGGTCAATCATTATGCCATTTCTCGATTTTATATGTTCCAAGAAAATTATTCATTCAGCCAACACTCATACTTAGAGAACTTTGCATATAATTTCTCTCTCCTCAGAATCTCCAACACACTGTCTAATGTTTCACATGTTGTTCTTCATTCTTAGAATATGTCAGAATGTCAAATACAACCATAAACTTGTTAAGATATAGTTTAAACATTTTATTCATCAAGTCTATGAATGTTTCTGGGACATTAGTCAATCCAAATGACATCACAAGAAGCTTATGACCATAATGTATCTCAAAAGCAGTCTTAGGCACGTCTCCCTTCTCTATTTTTAACCGGTGATAACCTGATCTCAGGTTTATCTTAAAAGACACTCTCACTCCTTGCACTGCTAAAACAATTTATTTATTCTAGGAAAAGGGTATTTGTTCTTATTCAGCTATTTGTAGTCAATATACAATTTTATCGTTCGACCTTTCTTTCTTCACAACCACTACGTGGGCTCTTCATGGTGACACATTAAATCGAATAAATTATTTATCTAACAAATCTCGAAATTTCAACTCTCTTAACTCAGTGGGTGTCACTCAGTAGAGTGCTATTAGATATATGTGATGAACTTGGTATTACATCAATAGAGAAATTTAATCTCCCTACTGGGAGACAACCTAGACAACTCATCAAGAAATACATCAGAAAAATTCTTTCAACATTAAGATTTATTCTGACTTCCTATTTTCATTTTTAGAATCCATTATGTATGCCAAATACTCGTCACATCCTTTCTTCAACCATCTACTAGTCGTTAGAGTAAAATAAGATAGTTCGAGAGTATTTTTTGTTCTCTTTGAAAGTTAAACTTCTCATATCCATATCTTGAATTCTTTCTAGAACAATCAACCCAAGCATAATACGTCGACAACCAATTCATTCTCAAAATTAAATGAAATTATATCATATTCAAATATAATGAATTAGCTATAGATTTTTTTTTATCACTGATACGAATCACCCAACCCTTGTAAACATTTATGATTATCACTCGTTCTAGTAGGTACTTCAATAAAAATAATTTGCATAAAATGAATAATACATACTTCAATAGACTTCATATGAATACTGGATGCAACAGAATGTGTTACACCAAGATCAACTAATATTGATATGTCCACCTTCTCTACACATAAAGCACTTCAAATTTTGACAATTCTGGGATAAATATCTTATCTGAATATATCTATAACAAGCTTCTGTCTCTCAATCATACATCAAATTACCACTTTCCCTTGGTGGCATACTTACTTCCTATGCCGTGACTCCCAGTTCCCATAACCTGTCTCCAAAATCTAAGGGTCCTACTGATAGTATTCTGAGCTACAGAAATAACAGATCCTGCTTGCCTCTGACTCTGTACTTCAGTTCCCACTGACAAGGAATGCCTGCTTTGGGTGGTCTCCCACCTTGCACACTCATACTGGTGCACCTCTGGGTTCCTCAAATCTAGACCTATTCCGTCAATTCCTTCTAACTCTAATTTCCATCACATCTTTTTCAAAATAAAGTGCTATATCCACTAATCTAATATAACTCATATACCTCATGTAAGATAGTTTTGATCAAATCTTAAAACATAGTTCAATTATGAACCTCTTGCACTTCTTCTCCTATGGTTTACCATTTCCGGTACAACCATTGATAAGACCACAAATCTGTTATATACTGAGCCACGGTCACCACATTTACCCCAAATAAATAAAATCTCTATCTTGTTAGGTTCTAAAGGTCTAAGGAAAGTATTGATCAAGGAAAACCTCCTTAAACCTATTACAGGTTAAGGGTCTATCAACATCTGCACTTACCTTTGCAAGAGTAACCTCTCATTATTCTAAAGCTTCTCTTTCTAACTCAAACGAAGCAAAGGCAACCATCTATCTGTCAGTTACTGGTAGAATAGCAAATAATCTCTCTACAAGTTTCTCTCAAAACTCAGGCTTAAAAGAATTCATAGATCCTTTAAACAATAAGCATTCAACTTAATATATCTAACAAAACAATTTCTCTGCGTCTCGTGCATAAACTCACATATCCCCTTTGAACATTTACCATTACTGGATTTACAACCTCAGACACTGCTCTAACTTGTTCAATAAGTCTATACTATAAGCTATCAACTCTATTATCTGTTACATTAATTTCTCAAGAGCATGTGTAAGAGTTTATCTTAGCTCATCTCTTTCAACTTTCGATTCTCTCACACCTTCACCAATATTAATTATATTGTCAACACGTTCCTTTTTAGAAACCACAGATTCAGACTCAACCTCGACTTGTTAAAATATAGGGGGCCTACCACGCCCTCTCAAATCAACAACTCTAACTCTAGCTCTAGTGTGTCCATGTATCATCCTCGGACTTTTAAAATATAATTAATTTTAATCTTCCACTTTCTTACTTTTTATGCAGTCTACAGATCATAAAACCTAATGCTCTGATATCAAAATTGTAATGACCCATCCCGGGTTGACCACCCCTGAGACAGCATCATCATATTTTGAAAATCCTAGCACGACACATATATGCAACAATAAAAATAAATAACACCAATAGAAAATTTTACATAAATCCTTAACCTTCAACAAGGGAGATACATCAATCTAATATTAACTTTAACATTATATACAACGTAAAATGCATGAAAATTTACAAATAATTTTTTTTTATTTTCTCATTAGTGTGAGGATATGGACACGTACTTGGCTTACAGATAATGGTTTTGTCTGAACCTCAATTCACCAAACTAGTTGTCATGTCTGCTACCTGAAATCATTGCACAATGAGGGATGAGCTTCACAAGCTCAGTGAATTAAATTTACTAGAAGTATTCACTTTGTATAATTAGCCCTTTAATATTTAATCATTTATTTCTCATGCAACTTGATACTAGCATTTTGCTATCACTACACATGTCATAAGATCCATTCTTTATCAATCTATTCCTCTTATTTATTGGTTCACCTTAAGACCATCAATTATCTCATAATTACCTTGTAATGAGGTTTACATCATAAA
This sequence comes from Bretschneidera sinensis, assembly GCA_023935145.1. NCBI lineage: Eukaryota > Viridiplantae > Streptophyta > Magnoliopsida > Brassicales > Akaniaceae > Bretschneidera > Bretschneidera sinensis. The sequence goes on from CM043701.1 coordinate 20,996,247, forward strand.
GTCTACCATTTAGATGGTTCTTATCCTATCATACTTCTAAGTTTCTTTCTCACCATAACTGTCTCTCTCTATGAGACTCATTCATCTATAAATAAATTCATAATAACACACAACACATCAACATTTCAGTAATGCAATCAATAATTAAAACAGATGCAATGCATGAATTATTATTAGGGAACGTCTTCCCGCATGTCGACATGTTTTTATTATCTTAGACCAGCCCCCTCCCGGTTCTTTTCTTTACAGCTTGTCCTGGCTGTCATGGTATTCATTTTCAGCATATACTGACTGTCACGGTATCCCTTTTATTTCCAGCTTATACCGGCTATCACAGTTTTCAATTAGACCAGCCCCTTCCCGGTTCTTTTCTTTTATTTAATGCATATGCATATGAACAATGATATGAAATATGCATCTGAACAATAATATAAAAAAACAACATTAATTCAAATATTTTTATTCTCATTTAGACCGATTGCCTTTCCAGTTCTTTTATTCTCATTAGACCGGCTTCCTTCCCGATTCTTTTATTCTCATTCAGATGCATATGAAAACTGATATGAATATGCATATAAATAATAAAATAAAAACAAGTATTTATTCAGACTAGCTATCCTGATTTTTCTCAAATTATATAAAAAACTTCATTAAATTCCTCTCATCATAAATCACATCAAATCATCCATCATAGCTTGCCATGATCCACTAAATTTCATCTCCTCATAATTCGTATCAAAACGTCAACCATAGCTCATCAATAATTTTCTAAATGTCCAAAATTCATGTCATACCTATCAATCAAATTTTTGTCTACCATCAAAGTATAAGCTAATAATTTATTTTAATATTATCACTAGATTTTTTATTTTTTATTTAGACTACTTAAAGTAAATTTAACTCACCACGTAGTACTTAAAGCTATCCGTCGATCACCTTCTTGCCTTTCCCGTTCCTCTCAGAAATTTTTCCTGGTTGCATATCGTCAACACTTGATAACATATTTATATTAAATTTCTAATTTATTCTTCAATTCATCATAAACCACACCCTTTGAAAATTCGCACTTTGACTTCCGAGAAATTTCATGAATGCTAAAAAATTCAAAAAATAAACATTACGTTATTACCTTTTATTTTTCTGATAGCTTTTCGTGACTCTCAATTAAATTCCACCGTAAACCCCTTCAAAATTTTGCTCTTTCGACCTTTCTTTCGGTTCTTAAGTGTTTAAAGAAAACTAGTAATTGCAAGAAAACTTAAATGTAATTTAGGAATGAAATAATGGAAGAAAAGAAAAACTAAACAAACAAAAAAATTAAAACAATCAGCCCACCCCTCGGCTTCTCAAGCTGACACACACGGGCCACGTGGGCATCATACAACTTCAAAATTTTCGTTTGCCAGTAGGTGGCACCTGCTGTCACGCGTTTTTTTTTTTACAAAACTTTTTTCTTTCTTTCTTTCTTTTGCTGAACGTCTAGAATATTTTTTTTAAAACTTTTTTTTTCCTTCTTTTCATACTGAACACGTCCAGAAATTTTTTTTCTTCAAAAGAATTATTTTATTCGATACTAAATCCTTTGCGTAAATATATTATTTTAATTTCAAGTCATATTTATTAAATTACTTCTTTACTCTTACTTTACGATAATGGGTATTACATATAATTTAGGGTTTAGGATATTTCGAATTTGTGGTTTGGGGTTTAGGGTTGATGTTTAAGGTTTAGGGTTTAGGTTTTACTATATATTATTTACGAATCTCTTTTATATTATTTATGAATTAGTATATATTAATAATTAATTAAAAAATCAATATTATTTTTATAATAAATAATGTGATTTAAATATAAAAAATATAGTAATATATGACTAATAATAAAAATGGAATATAATTAAATATTAATATAATATAAGATATTTATATAATTTATATTTATATAAAAATCATATATTAATAAAATAATAAAATAAATATTATTCTATAAGGTAATTAACTAAATATAAGACATTAAGGTTTAGGGTTTACTATATATTATTTACGAATCTCTTTTAAATTATTTATGAATTAGTATATATTAATAATTAATAAATAAATAAATAATATTATTATAATAAATAATATATATAAAAATATAGTAATATATGACTAATAATAAAAATAGACTATAATTAAATATTAATATAATATTAAATATTTGAAAATAATATAATTAACTAATATAAAATATTTATATTACTTCCTTTACTGAAACAAAACGTGACATTACAACATTTTGAGATCGATAATTTTTGAAATCATATATAATAAATATTATCTTATTTTTTTTTTAATTTTAATGTGTTAAAATTGAATTTTTCTTGATTCTCATGTATCTACACTAATTAATTACGTTTCATGGTTTAGAGTAATTAGTGTTTCAATTTCGGTTTAGGGTTTAGTTTAATTAGGATTTGGAGTTTGATGGTTTGATGGAATTAAGAATTAAATATAATATTATGATCGTAAATAATATGATATATATAATAAATATTAATAGTAAATACCTTGTGTTTTTCTTTATTTTTTATAGCAAAAAATACTCCGTTGTTAGCCCACACAAGGTATTTTTTGTTTCAAAAAAAATTGCAAGGTATTTTTTGAAAATGAAATAAACCGCATGGTATTTTTTGTAATTAAGAATGCAGTTAAAATCACTGGAATTTAAAATTAATTTTATAATTTTAAAAAATATTACATAATTATTTAAAAATCATTTGCGTTATATATATATATATATATATATATTTTATAAACTTTAAGGAGCAAAACTACGTCATTTTACTCCAAGATATATATAATTTGTCATTGCGGAACTTGAATAAATTTTTGTTAGACCATTTCCTTAGTGATAATTTGACGTAAAAGAATTCCATTGGTGAATTTTTTTTTTTAAAAAACCCTCTTTAAATATATAATATAAATATTACTATATAATTAATGTGACTATATATTAAAAAAATATATTATATAATATAGTAAATATGAGAAATAATTAATAAAAATAAAAATAAGAATATAATTAAATATTTATATAATACTAAATATTTAAAAATGATAAAATTAAGTAATTAGATAATATAATATATTAATTTTTTAATATTATTATAATATGTATATAATATATAAATAATAATAATTATAATAATATGATTAAAAAAGGTTTTTCTTACTAAAATAATAATGATAATAACAATAATAATAATTATAATTATAATAATATTACAATAATGATGATTATTATTACCATAATAATAATATAATAATACCTATAATAATATAAAAATATTATTATGGTAATTATTATAACTATAAAAATATTGTTATGTATATTATAATTATAATTATGCTGATAAAAATAGTAATTTAATAATAATTATAATTTATTAATATTATAATATTTATTTTAATAATAATTAATAAATTTAAAATAATTATTATAATGATAGTAAATGTAATAATAATTTTAGTGATGATGATATTAAAATAATTAAATATTAATAATTATAATTATATCTAAATTAATTTTTGTTTTATGAATTCCACCAAAATAAATATAATTATATTCAAATTAATTTTTTCCCTCTTACACACTCGTCCTTTCTCTCTCTCTCTCTCTCTTTCTCTCTCTCTAACAGAACTGGTGTTCTCTGATATTACCCATTTCTCTCCCACAACAACCCCTCAATTCCATGGATTTCTTATTCTCTCTCAGCCTCTCTTCAGGACCCAAATAAATAGTTTGTTGCCCATATCTCTCTCTCCCGGCCTCTCTTTAGGATCCAAATTTCAGAAGACCCAAAGAATCAAGTTCTACCTCCCAATCTCTCCTTCGAATTTTCCCGTTCTGTAGCTTCTCCCCCTTTTTTTGGTTTTGCTTCTCTTTTTTTTTTCTTGATCTTTACTGGTATCTCTCATCTTTTTTAAAATTTAAGAGATTTTATCTCATCTCTCACATTTTTCTTTTCTCTTCATATTTTCTTCGTTTCTTCATTGCAGATCTCTTTTATCTAGTTATCTCTCCGCTTAGGGTGACGTGCTGCGACAGCAGCCAAAGGCAAACAACGGAAGCCAAAACCCAGTAACAATAGTCCAATAACACCACTAGTGAGTTGCAATCGATGACCCACGGCTTAACATTATGAAATTAACTGGTAGTTTTTTATTCTTTTTTCATGTGGGCAAAAATAATCTTGAAATTTCGCCCTAAATTCCCCTTATCTATTCGAGCTCTCTCATTTGGACTTGTCTCTTGTGTTAGGGAAACTTGTTGCAACGGGTTAGGGTCAAAGACGGAAGCCAAACCCAGCGATAGTCGTGGAATACCACCAACGACGAGTTGCAATTGAAGACCCATGACACAACATTCTGAAATTAACTGGTAAATTTATTTTTTATTTTCATTTGGGCAGAAAATACTATTGTTAGGGCAGATAATTTGGTTCTGTTTTGGTTCATGTGCTATGATGGTTCTACTGGTATAAATCCGTTTCAAATTTTGATGCCTATTTCTATCAGTTGTTCTCGTTTGTGTTAGTTTGTAGATTGGTTGTTTAGGGGCTGAGATCTTTTTCAGGTGGGTGGTTTTCAGTACAGTACAGTTTGGGAAAAATATTTCTGCAGCTAAGTTGTTCTGTTAAATTTCTGAACGAGACTCTGGCTCGCTATTTGTTGATGTTATAGCTGATGGCATTTGTTTCTTTTGTGGGGTGTCTTAGTTGAATGTTTTTTATTGGTGAAATTATAGTAGGTTGTTTTGTTAAGATTGTATTAGAAGATGGAGTATTTTGAATTTGGTAGTTGTTGGGTTTTTTGTTATGTAATTGCTTTAGCAGCTGATGAATACTTGAAAATACACTAATACTTAGTGATTTATTGGTATTATTTGTGAGAATTAGGTTTAAATCTTGTATTTTTACTTAATTGTCTTTAAGATGTGTTTTTCGGAATTACGAGTATTTTTTGTGTATTTTTAGGTCACAGGTGCTTAAAAATAACATTTAGATGAAAAAATAATTTTGGCAAGAAGATCTGGAACACCTGGGATCAAACGGTTCGAAAATCAGAGTTAGAATGAGAGAGATGACGTCGTTTTATTAAAAGAAAATAGCAGAATTCGAAGAAGGATGCGTGCCGCAACATGAGTTTTGCAGGCTGCGGCCATTTGTTCCTTGGAGTTTGGCTGGGGATGTCTACTGCACTTTTTCCTATTTTGTGTCATATTTCCTTTTAGTTACTTTCCTATTTCATGTTTTCCTAGTAGTAAAAGTATTTTTCATTTCAATGTCTTTCCTTTTCCTAGGCTGCACTCTTTCCTATTTTGTGTTATATTTCATTTTAGTTACTTTTCTATTTCATTTTTCCTAGTAGTAAAAGTATTTCTCATTTCAGTGTCTTTCTGTTTCTTAGAAGGAGTATTATTATTGTACTTTTCTTTTCTAAGAGTTTGACTATATAATGCCGGTTGCCCTTGCCTTGTGAGAACAACAGATTTTTCCTAGACAAAAAAAGGAGAAGAGAAGAGAAAATTAGGGAAAACGTAGCTACTATTGGTGATCAAGGAGATTTATCTACATAGAAGACTCTTTATGATTACTGTTGTTCGCTTTCATTCTTCATTCTTCCCATCTTTCATGTTTTTGAATATTTATTTTGTTTTTAATTTTAGGATTATGTCTAGCTAATTTTATTTTTGGTTAAGGGTGATTTTAAAGCCTTAAACATGATTTTGTAATTGAATATTCAGAGATTATTATCCATATTTTTAATAAAATTGTTTATGTTCTTTTATAAGGATTGCTTATGATTATTATTTTATTTTATTCGGAATGGCCAACCAAATGAAATAGGGTAATTATCTATTGCTAGGTTAGGAATCTTGATCCGTAATTGTCTTGAATTTCTAATCAATGGTAGCAATTAGTAATCACTGATTAATGGGATATTTTCTTGTGATTATTATATGGAACACAACTCAAGATAAATGAACTGAGCTTATGTGTTTGTTTTTTGGACCAACCTATCTTTCTTAACCTAATGCTTCTATTAAATTAAATTTAGAAAATTTATTTTAGGTTATTTAATAGATAGAGATTAAGTAAAGAGCTTGTTTTACTTAACGACAAACTAAGGAAAGATTGGGGTAATAGAGCTTATTATTTTCTACTATTGGTAATTTTATTAGGAATTTGGGAATAACTCTGATATTGATTCATCATTTCATGTCTAGTAGTGGAGAATGATCTATTGACCAGTTTTCTCATTATTGTTACAAAGTTTATTTAATTTTGAATCATATTTTAGTTGTCTTTCATTATTCATAATTTTTAGTTAATTATTTAAAAAAAAACCCCAATTAATTTATTAGGTTGTTTCGAATTTAATTAAGTTTAAAAATTATTTAGTTTAATTACTTATATTTTTTTAACAATTAAGTGTTTAATTGAATTAATTTACAATCCTTTGTGGGAAATGACCTTTGCTTTCTACTATATTTCATACGATAATTTTTAGAGCAAGGAATTTATTTATATGTCTGTTTTTTGGCGTGCCAAATTTTGGCACCTTTGCCAGGGATTGTTAAATTAATTTGTTAAATTGCTTATTTGTTAATTTTTATTTTTATTTTTTAGTTTGTTTTCAGTTTTTGCTTTTTATTTTCTTAGTTTGTTTTTGTTCTTCTTTTCAGGTAAATTTAAATGTATCGGAGTCCCTACAACTTGAGATCAAAAGGACCCATCTTAGAAACATTTGATCGAACAGTCCACAATGCCCTCCCATCTAGTTCGTCAAGCGACTCATCAGCTGATTTGGACTACTCTGATTACGAGGAGATGGATGCTGTAGGTGAGCAAAGGAAACTCCAACTGCAAGAACTTGAGGAGATACGGAATGATGCCTATGAGAGTGCAAGAACCTACAAGGAGAAAACTAAGGCGTTCCACAATAGAATGATTGTGCGGAAAAACTTCAGCTTCGGCCAAAAGGTCCTTTTAATCCACTCACGCCTGAAGTTATTTCCCGATAAGTTACGTTCTCGTTGGGTTGGACCTTTTATTGTTATTAATGTTTTTCCTCACAATGCAGTTGCAATCAAGAGTTTGAAAACCGACAAGGTTTTTAAGGTGAACGGGCATAGACTGAAGCCTTACTATGAGTCGTTTGAGATGCATGATGTAGAGGATTTATCACTCTACGAACCAACTTATATTGATGAGTGAAAAAGGGGTACACGTCGGGCTGACGACACTAAACCAAGCGCTGACTGAAAGGCAACCCAAATTTTTTTTGTTTTGTTTTTATTTTTATTTTCCATTTAGTTTTTAGTTTTTAGTTTTTAGTTTGGTTCGGTTTATTTTATTTTTCATATTAATGAGAACATTGCCCAATTTAGGTTGGGGGTGAATGATGTATTGCTATATTTTCATTATTTTTTTAGCTTTTTATTTTATTTTTGTTTTTAGTTTTATTTTCCTTAGGATTTTAAGAGTTTTTAGTTTCATTTTCCTTAGAATTTTATTTTTAAAAAATTAAATAAAATGAAAGACTAAGTTTAATGTTTGGGTTGATTCATATGGTCGATGATGGTATATCAGGTGGCATTTGTATGTAGTTTTCAATTGAGTTGGATTTTGTATGAGTTTAAGAGTGGGTTGCATGTCTAGTCTGCAATTGTCTGAGATTTATGCTATTCCTAAATATGATTGTGAGGATTGATAGTCTTTGCATGCTTAGAGAAGCTTTATGTGGATTTTGATTCTATGATTGATCTCAACGGACTCTAGAACCTATTTGATGATTGCTCGAGGCGAAATCCTAGGATTCACACCATTAGGGAAATGATTTAGGCCATTGTTGGATCGTTTGAGCCTTTCTAGCCTACCCTTTTTCATTTTGACTGCTAGTCACCCATTTGAACCATAATAAGAGACCATGTTTTTCTTATTTTTAGCCCATTATAACCTACCCCTTTTTTAGCATAAACACTATATCATTACCCTTTAAGAGGACCTAAATGCACACATTAAAATAAAGCATAAAGGGAGTTAGGAAATGAGTTGATTTTGAATACTACCACAACCCAAGTTATGAAAGATGATAGGTTGGGGGTTGTGGCAAGTTATCAAGGAGTAGATGGCAAAAAAAGAAGAAGAAGGAAAATCCATGAATGAAAATACATGATTTGCAAGAAATCGGGGATGGTTGAAAAGAGAAGAAAAAAGGGTTTGGTTGAAAAGATGAGTTCAATGATCAAGGAAAGTTAATGTTTAGAAATAGAGGCTCCTAGTGCTTTAAGGTTGTGCTTCAAATAAGGTCCTCTTACTTTGTTTGAATCCTATCCTTCGTTTATAGCCATTCCCCTAGCCTAACATTACAAGCTTGATAAAGTCCTTTTGATCCCAAAGTGGTGTGACAGTCCTACATTAGTGGAGAGTATTTCTAAACAATAGACCTATAGAGTTTGATACACATATTTCAAGATCATGATTAATACTTGTCTGCATAACACAATCCGAGCAGTAAAACTAATCTTTCTGAATAATCGTGCAAGGGAAGTGGTAGAGATTGATGGCAAAAGTATGAGTGGACTTGTGAATCTAACTCTTGAATTTGTGTGATATCTTACGATATTGTTAATTATATGCTCTTTGCAATCTTATAAGACACGATTATGAATTGACCTAGGATTAAGCTTAATTTTTTCAAGTGCTTGTGGGTATCACCGTTGGAAGCCCTCACGAGACTATACTCGTCCTATTTGGGCCACCAATAGGTTTAAAAAGGCTTGTTGCAGTCACCACATGCAATCGTGCAATCGACAAAAGTGATTTATCTTAGTTTATGAGTAGTTTTGATTTTTGGTTTTGGTTGGAGGTAATTTTTAGATGCTTGACTTGCTAGGGGCTAGCAAGGAGCAGGTTGGGGGTTGTGATGAGTACTTGAAAATACACTAATACTTAGTGATTTACGATATTATTTGTGGGAAATTAGGTTTAAATCTTGCATTTTTACTTAATTGTCTTAAAATATGTTTTTCGGAATCACGAGTATTTTTAGGTCACAGGTGCTTAAAAATAATATTTGGATGAAAAAATAATATTGGCAAGAAGATCCGGAACGTCTGGGATTAAACGGTTTGAAAATCGGAGTCAAAATGAGAGAGATGACGTCGTTTTATCAAAGGAAAATAGTTGAATTCGAAGGACGCGTGCCGCAGCATGGGTTTTGCATGCTGCGGCCGTCTGTTCCTTGGAGTTTGGATGGGGATATCTACTGTACTTTTTCCTATTTTGTGTCATATTTCCTTTTAGTTACTTTTCTATTTCATGTTTTCCTAGTAGTAGAAGTATTTCCCATTTCAATGTCTTTCTTTTTCCTAGGCTGCACTCTTTCCTATTTTGTGCTATATTTCCTTTTAGTTACTTTCTTATTTCATATTTTCCTAGTGGTAGAAGTATTTCCCATTTCAGTGTCTTTCTGCTTCCTAGAAGGAGTAGTATTATTGTACTTTCCTTTTCTTTTCTAGGAGTTTGCCTATATAAGGCCGGCTGCCCTTGCCTTGTGAGAACAACAGATTTTTCCTAGACCAAAAAAAAAAAAAAAGGGAAGAGAAAATTGGGAAGAGCGTAGCTGCTATTGGTGATTAAGGAGATTCATCTGCACAGAAGACTCTTCAAGATTACTGTTGTTCGCTTTTATTCTTCATTCTTGCCATCTTTCATGTCTTTGAATATTTATTTTGTTTTTAATTTTAGGATTATGTCTAGCTAATTTTATTTTTGGTTAAGGGTGATTTCAAAGCCCTAGACATGATTTTGTGATTGAATATTCAAATATTATTATCTATATTTCTAATAAAATTGTTTATGTTCTTCCATAAGAATTGTTTATGATTATTATTTTATTTTATTAAAAGTGGCCAACCAAATGAAATAGAGTAATTATCTATTGCTAGGTTAGGAATCTTGATTCGTAATTGTCTTGAATTTCTAATCAATGGTAGCAATTAGTAATCACTGATGATGAGATATTTTCATGTGATTATTATATGGAACATAACTTAAGATAAATGAACTGAGCTTATACGTTTGTTTTTTGGACCAACCTATTTTTCTTAACCTAATGCTTCTATTAAATTAAATTTGGAAAGCTTATTCTAGGTTATTTAATAGATAGAGATTAAGTAAAGAGCTTGTTTTACTTAACGACAAATTAAGGAAAGATTGGGGTAATACAGCTTATTATTATCTACGGTTGGTAGTTTTATTTGGAATTTAGGGATAACTCTGATATTGATTCATCATGTCTAGTGGTAGAGAATGATCCATTAACTAGTTTTCTCATTATTGTTACAAAGTTTATTCAATTTTGATTCATATTTTAGTTGTCTTTCATTATTCGTAATTTATAGTTAATCATTTAAAAAAATCCCAATTAGTTTATTAGGTTGTTTTGAATTTAATTTAGTTTAGAAATTATTTAGTTTAATTATCTATATTTTTTTATTTTAACAATTAAGTGTTTATTTGAATTAATTTACAATTCTCTGTGGGAAATAACCCTTGCTTTCTACTATATTTCATACGATAATTTTTAGAGCAAGGAATTAATTTACACATCTGTTTTTTTGCATGCCAGCAACACATTTTGGTTTCTATGATAGGCTATGTGTGGAGCCTGGTGGGCTTTTTTTTGTCCAATCTGGTGTTTCCAACAGTGTTTGGTATCTGTTTTATTTTAACCCGAAAATATAAGGGTTTCATCTTATTCTTTTGTGTAAGTGAGTGAGCTGTCTTTTTTGTGAATACTGTGAGGGGTGTCTAGGGGTGAGACCTCCTTGTATTGTTCTTCAAGACATAGTGAAATCGCTGCAACTCCATGGACGTAACCCGAATTTAGGTGAACCACGTAAATCTGTGTGCTGGGTGTTTGTCTTTAATTTATTTCTATTTTCTTCTCTATATTCGCATCTCAAGATCCGTAGGGATAGGGTAGTTTAGCCCTAACAACTAGTATCAGAGCTATCGGTTTTTTGAGTGGGAGCGATGGCCAGAGAAGAAGGAAAGGCGACAAGAATCGAGAAATTTGATGAAATAGATTTTAGGTATTGGAGGATGCAAATCGAGGATTATCTCTATGGGAAGAAATTACATTTGCCTCTGTTAGGGGCAAAGCCAGACAGTATAAAAGAAGACGAATGAAATCTTCTTGATAGACAAGTATTGGGAGTTATTCGATTAACTCTATCAAGATCAGTTGCGCACAATGTTATAAAGGAGAAGACCACCAAAGAAATGATAGCGGCTTTGTCCAGTATGTATGAAAAACCGTCGGCTAACAACAAAGTGCATCTGATGAAAAAGTTCTTCAATTTGAAGATGGCGGAAAGTACCCCTATTGTGCAGCATCTGAATGACTTCAATACAATTGTTAATCCATTGTCCTCTGTTGATATTGATTTTGATGATGAGATCCGTGCTTTAATTGTTTTGGCTTCTTTGCCTTTGGAAGCCATGAGAATGGTGGTGAGTAATTCTGCAGGGAAGAATAAACTCAAATATAAAGATATTTGGGATTTGATTTTAAGCGAAGAGGTTCGCAGGAGAGATACAGGTGAAACCTCGGGTTCTGGTTCCGCTTTAAATCTTGAGACAAGAGATAGAGCACAGGATAGAAATTCTAATCGGAGTAGATCAAAATCCAGAAGAGTAGGTAGGAGTAAATCCAGATCTGGATGACAACTGGAATGCTGGAATTGTGGCAAGACTGGTCACTTTAAGAAAAATTGTAGAGAACCGCAGAAGAAAAGGAATGAGAACGATGCTGCAAATACTATGACAGAAGAACTACAGGATGCCCTATTACTTTCTATTGACAGTCCCATTGACTCTTGGGTTTTAGACTCAGAAGCTTCTTTCCATACCACTACACACCGAGAAATCATGAAGCACTATGTGACAGGTGATTTTGGGAAGGTATATTTGGCTGATGGAGAAGCTTTGGATATTGTGGGTATGGGAAACGTTCGCATTAAATTGCTGAATGGGTCTGTGTGGTTAATATAGAAAGTGCAACATGTTCTAAAATTGATGAAGAACTTGATCTCTGTAGGACAACTTGATGCTGTAGGTCACACGGTGACATTTGGGGCTGGCACTTGGAAGATTACAAAGGAAGCATTGGTAGTGGCTTGTGGAACAAAAACGGGTACTCTGTACATGACCTCAAGTGAGAGAGATACTATTGCAGTAGTTGATGCAAAAGTTAATACAAACCTATGGCACCGCAGGCTTGGTCACATGAGCGAAAAAGGGATGAAAGTGATACTGTCTAAAGGGAAACTGCTAGATTTGAAATCCTTTGACTTTGATTTGTGTGAGAGCTGCATTCTTGGGAAACAAAGAAAGGTCAGTTTCTTGAAAGGAGGCAAAACTCCAAAGTCTGAAAAATTGGAGTTGGTACACACAGAATTGTGGGGAGCTTCCCCTGTTGCATCTCTTGGAGGTTCGCAGTATTATATCACATTTATTGATGACTCAAGCAAGAAAGTATGGGTTTATTTTCTGAAAAATAAATCTGAGGTATTTGAGACCTTTAAGAAATGGAAGGCCATGGTTGAGACTGCAACAGGTTTGAAGGTAAAATGTTTGAGGTCTGATAATGGTGGAGAGTACATAGATGGGGGGTTTAGAGAATTTTGTGCTGCTAATGGGATTAGGATGGAGAAGACTATTCCCGAGACACCACAACAGAATGGCGTGGCTGAGCGCATGAACAGGACCCTCAATGAGCGTGCTAGAAGTATGAGGTTGCATGCTGGGTTACCAAAAACTTTTTAGGCCGATGCAGTTAGCACAGTAGCTCACTTGATAAATCGAGGACCGTCAGTTCCTTTGGATTGCAGGATACCTGAAGAGATATGGAGTGGAAAGGAGGTAAACCTTTCTTACTTAAAAGTTTTTGGCTGTTTATCTTATGTTCATATTGACTCTGATGCTCGCAGTAAACTAGATGCTAAATCCGAAAAATGTTTCTTTATTGGCTATGGTGATGAAGCTTTTGGTTATCGGTTTTGGGATAATCAAAATCGAAAAATCATCAGGAGTAGAAATGTGATTTTCAATGAACAGGTTATGTACAAAGACAGGTCAAGTGCAAAATCTTTTGTTACAGGGCCAGAACTAAAGAAGTCTGAGTTTGTTGACTTGGATGAATTTTCTGAGAGCACAGTGCAGAGTAAGAATCAGGAAAATAATGAGAATACAGACCCACAGGTAGAACAGTGTACGCCCATAAGTGCTGTCTGAAGGTCTTCTAGGAACATTAGACCTCCACAATGGTTCTCACCATCCTTGTTCTATATTTTGTTGACTGACAGTGGTGAGCCAGAATATTATGATAAAGCTTTGCAGGTTAAAAATTCTAGCAAGTGAGAGTTGGCCATGAAGGATGAGATGGACTCACTGATGACGAATCAGACATGGGAACTAACTGAATTGCTCGAAGGGAAGAAAGCTTTACATAACAAATGGGTGTACAGAGTAAAAAAAGAGCATGATGGTAGCAAGCACTATAAGGCCAGAGTGGTTGTGAAAGGGTTTCAACAGAAAGAGGGTGTTGATTACACAGATATTTTCTCTTCAGTTGTGAAGCTAACAACAATCAGGCTGGTACTGGGAATTGTGGCTGCAGAGAACCTACATCTTGAGCAATTAGATGTGAAGACAGCATTCCTTCATGGTGATTTGGAAGAGGATATTTATATGCATCAGCCACAAGGATTTGCAGTGTAAGGAAAGGAAAATCAGGTTTGCAAACTGAGAAAGAGTTTGTATGGGTTGAAACAAGCTCCAAGACAGTGGTACAAGAAGTTTGACAGCTTCATATGTAGCACCGGGTTCACAAGGTGTCAGGCAGACTATTGTTGCTATATTAAGAGTTTTGACAACTCTTATATCCTATTATTGTTGTATGTGGATGATATGCTCGTTGCAGGGTCTAACATTGAGGAGATTAATAATCTCAAGAGGCAGCTGTCAAAACAGTTTGCAATGAAGGATTTGGGTGCTGCAAAACAAATCCTCGGTATGAGAATCATCAGAGACAGAGTCAGTTGGACTTTGAAACTTTCACAGACAGAGTATGTGAAGAAGGTTCTCTGTCGATTTAGCATGGATAGTGCTAAACTAGTGAGCACACCTTTGGCTAGTCATTTTAGACTATCTAAGAATCAGTCACCAAAGACAGAGCAGGAGCAGGACTACATGAGTAAGGTTCCCTATGCCTCAGCTATTTGAAGTCTTATGTACGCCATGGTCTGCACAAGACCGGACATTGCACATGTAGTGGGAGTAGTGAGTAGGTACATGAGTAATCCGGGAAAACAACATTGAGAGGCAGTCAAATGGATCATGAGGTATTTGAACGACACTTCAAATACATCTCTATGCTTCACAAGGGCAGGTTTAAAACTGCAGGGTTTTGTGGATGCGGATTTAGCTGGGGATGTTGATAGCATGAAGAGTACTGCAGGGATTGTGTATACTCTAGGTGGTACAGTTGTAAGTTGGGCTTCTAAGTTGCAGAAAATCGTTGCTCTCTCTACTACAGAAGCTGAGTATATAGCCATAACTGAAGCTAGGAAGGAGATGGTTTGGTTACAGGGTCTCTTAGATGAGCTGGGTAAGAAGAATGAGAGGGGTACTCTACACAGTGATAGTCAGAGTGTTATTTTTCTTGCTAAGAATCTGGCGTTTCATTCCAGGACAAAGCATATACAGTTGAAATATCACTTTATTCGCTCTCTTCTCGATAGTGAACAGTTGGTACTGGAGAAGATTCGTGGAACTGAGAATCCAGCAGATATGTTGACTAAGGGTGTCACTATTGAGAAATTGAAGCTGTGCTCAGCTTCAGTTGGTCTTCAAGCTTGAGGACAGGTGAATGAGTTGCGGCGATGGTTGCTTTGTTTGAAGGCATGTGGTGCTTGGTGTTGGTGATTGGACCAGTCTCTAAGTGGGAGATTGTTAGGCTATGTGTGGAGCCTGGTGGGCTTTTTTTTGTCAAATCTGGTGTTTTCAGCACTGTTTGGTATCTGTTTTATTTTAACCCGAAAATATAAGGGTTTCATCTTATTCTTTTGTGTAAGTGAGTGAGTCGTCTTTTTTGTGAATACCGTGAGGGATGTCTAGGGGTGAGACATTCTTGTATTGTTTTTCAAGACATAGTGAAATCGCTGCAACTCTGTGGACGTAACCCGAGTTTGGGTGAACCACGTAAATCTGTGTGCTGTGTGTTTGTCTTTGATTTATTTCTATTTTCTTCTCTATATTCGCATCTCAGGATCCGTAGGGATAGGGTAGTTTAACCGTTGAGCCAGTTTTGTTTGGTACTAATATAGTGGGTTCTCATTTTTAATCTCTTCAGTTGCTATGTTTTCTGGTGCTGCCATTTTGTTCGTTGTTGGTTTATTCTAAGGATGGGGCTAAGTTCTGCATTCAGGTGTATTCTGGTAATTAGGTCTGTCTCAATTTTGTTAGTTATTAACCTTCGTTCTCTGGAGCATTGTTTAGTTTAAAGGAGAAGAGACATCTGCAAGTAGTCATTGTAGTCATTAGTTTTATTGGTTTTTTCTTTTAAAATATGTTTATTAAATTCTATATAGGTAGTGTTTTAACACATGGGTTGTTCAAATTCAGGGTGCTGTTTCTGGGCTAAATAGAGGTCTTGCTACTAGTGTAGATGATCTAAAGAAGGCAAAGGCCGCTGCGAAAGAGATTGATGCTGTTGGAGGACCAGTAGACCTCTCAGTTGATCTAGACAAACTGTAAGGACAATGGAAACTCAATATAGCAGTGTGTTCTCCTCTCGCACTTTAGGTGGAAGTCGTCCTGGACCTCCCACTAGAAGGTTACTTCCTATAACTCTAGGCCAGGTGTGTTAAAATCATCTGTTCATTTAAGCATTATGTTGACCTAATGGTGCCCTCATTTACATTGGATAATCCACCAAGGATTTGTGAATACCAATTCAAATGATTCGAAATAGTCTAACTTGAAGACTTCGCACTCTTTCAAGCTAAAATACAACTCTGCAATAACTAGTTGACCATCTTAGATGCTGCAAAAATCAGTTGTCCTTTCTAAATAATGTCAAATGTTAGTAGTAATAAATTATTTTTTATAAAAGGTATTGGTCGTTCTTTCAAGATTGTAATTAATTTAGGTGGTTGATTATAACAGTGGTTGTGCTGGGGTTTATAATTATGCACTCTTATCGTGTCATGTTAAATGAACTGGAACTCTATATCATGCATTGTTTTTGCTAACTAGTAATGTTTAATACAGCTAGAGCATAATTATGTCATGATTGGGTGGGGACAGTAATCAGTAGCTTGATATGTGTATACAGAAGAGGGAGTTCAATAAATTTTTGGTACAATTGACCTTGGACCTTATTTGGCTATTCAATGCATAAGAATAATCATTGAGCTGTCATTTTTCCATGTTCTTAAGGTTCCATTGATGCTTCAAGTCTTGGACAGTAAATTGCATTTTATCTCCTTTTTGTTTTTGGCCGCTGTGTTTCTTGTAATGGAAGAGTAGTTCATCTTACAGACATATTTGAGAACAATATTTTAATTTACTAGGTGTCCTGTTATGATCGTAGTTCTTCTAATTATGTAGTTGATTATCTTCAAAAGGCATGTATCAATTGAAAAGTGATTGTTTAGTTGAAGGCCTTAAGCCATTAGGAAACGATTTGAAGTTTAGCTCTTCTCCTTTTAAAGTGTCAAGGAATTACGTTCGCTGAAAGCTGCTAGGATATATTAGTGAGGGATGGTCTTGTTTTACTTGAGTTCTTGCCATGTTGTTCCCAAGAGTTCATATAAATGTTGAAATTTATACAATGCAGCTATTATTGATTTAAGAACAAAGACACCATGAGAGCCTTAGCAGTCTTGTGGAAAGGGCATGATTTCGAAAAAAAAGGCCAACAAGTGAACTTTTTGACTTATACCTATTGTTGATCTTAGTGATGCTTTTCCCCCCTCCTGCAACATTTAGTTTAGTTTCTTTTTTTTTTTTTTGGCTTTTTATGCTTATATTTTCCGTTGCGGTGCCAACAATAGGTGCATTCATTATAGACTTGAAAAGAATTATATTGATGGTCAAAACTGTAATTTGGAGAACATGGTTCTTGTCCTCATGATATCTACACCAAATCGTGATGATCTTGTGATTCTGAAGGTATCTATTTCCTACTTTCCTATTCTGTAATCGCTGTCAAGTTACATTGATGACGTGATATGACATCATATTATTGATGGGAAACTTGAAATGAATACTTATGCCTTCATTTATTGTCAGGGTGGATGGGAAGATGATGAGATCATCAATGAAGCTGCATATTGTGAGGCACGTCCGTCTCCGCTGCGTCCGACCTTCAATCAGACTGCTCTCTTCGATCTCCATGTAAATGTGGTTGATGGAAAGTTTATTTTTGCCTCACTAATTAAACAAGCGATCAACCATGCATTTCTTAAGATTATCAAAGGTAGATTACGAATTAAACATCAACCTGCAGGTGGACTTTGATTTTTGAGTTATAAGAATACAAATTAAGAACAATTGCGTCTTGTAGATTAAATTAGATGTTGTCAACAGATTGAATATCTTTAGACCTTCTTTAGTAAAGAAAATAGAAAATGAGAAGAAAACATAAAAGTTGATCTTTTCCCTTTTCCAGTGTTATATATTGAGGCTAATTACAAATGGTGAAAACTCATTGGTTCCTGTTTTAGTTAGGAAGCAAAGTAATCCATCATCTTAAGATTGTGATGTCACACCTTAAGCTTAGTTTCTCTGTCTGGAATTCATGGGTTGCTTATTGTTCAACAGGGTGGATATATGTACTGGAGATGGCTCTAAAAATCTATTCATTTGGATTTGAGAATTATTGGAGAGATGGTCAAAATCACTTTGATTTTCTGTTCACATGGATAATAAGTAACTACTTTGGGCAGCATATCCTTGGTGTTAATTCCCCCCTCCCCCATGGATGCACTTTTAAAATGCACACCATTTCTTTTTCTTGTATTACACATGAATTTCTTATGTGATTGAAATGCAACTATTTTAATATAATGATTCTTTGGTGTTTACCCTCTTTTAAAATCTTTTAATACAGAAAAATAATAAATCATAATTTAATTTTGTGGTCTCATTCATTTAGTGATCACCCTTGTAAAGCATCAGTTTTATCAGTGTCTAATATTTTTAAATTTTGATTCAAGAAAAGGGGAAGGGAGGGAGAAATTTTAGTGACAACATTAATTGAATATTTCTGAATCCTCAAGACTACCTCATACAACAAAGTTCAGTGGTGAGTTGTTTAAGCTTGATGTTTATTGTAATATTTTTTTTATCAAATTGTAGATTACTTTCATGCTATTCTTTTTGTTTTTATTGAAAATGCAGCTGAGTTGGAATGAGATGGATTTCACCATTCAGTTGAAGGGTTTCGTTCATTGAATAAATTGGATTTGATTTTTTTGCCTCATCTTTGCTCTATATTTTCCTCTTTTTTTTTAATATTCTCATTGTTTTACTTTTCTATAACTGTCTGGTGGAGAAGTTCAGCTATTGCTATTTTACTCTTTTATATTAGCAAGTCAAGCTGATGCATCATGTGCATCTTCCAAACGTAATTGCTCTGATATTTTCATTTATGAACTTTCTGATCACCTGATTATAAAGAAAATATGTTCTCCTTAACTGACCTGGCTAAGCTGTACAATTTGCAGCTATAGTGGTCTCTTACTGTATATGGTCCAATCTATTGCCTGTAAGTGATGAAAGCTCTTGCTGTTTTTCATTTGTGTTCAAATTCTCCAAGCTACGACTGTTGTCGTTTCTTTTTTAACGAAGCTAAAATGATCAATTTCAGAACATTCTTTGATTTATTCTGTAAGGACAAAGTTAGAACATCTATTAGAATTGTTCCATCTATGAGCTGTAATAGATTGTCCATCTCTATTAGTTTAAACCGAGGTTCAAACCCAAGAGAGGGGTGAATTAGGTTTTAAAAACTTTTTTCTAATTAACTTGCAAGCTTTTAAAACAGTTTAATAAGCAAGGCATACAATCAGATAATATGCTTGAAAATAAAAGAGTTGAGGAAAAGAATATGCAAACTCCGTTTATAGTGGTTCGGCAATATCGGAATCTCTCCGACTCTACGTCCACTCTCTTCAAGAAGCTTCCTTGAAGTAATCTATTAATAGTTAGTCGAGCAACTTCACGGGTGTTGCACAAACCTAACAAACAATCTCTTCCTCAAGGAAGTTACAAAGAAGTGTTTAATCATAAACACTCTAAGAGTTACACCAACTCTTTCTTTTTACAATAAATGGTATTTAACTGTAAAGTAGCTTTTACAAATGAAGAATATCTCTCTTTCAAGAACAAGTTTAAAGAATTGCTCACAATAAATTTTTCAAGGCTTTTGAGAGTTAATGAGCTATTGTATGAATTGAATGTGCTATCTTCTATTTTTAAAATGCTCATTGAAGAGGGTTTTTATAGCCTTGGACTTATATGGCCGTTATACACTGATTTGATAGGTTTGGAGCATTAAATGCTCAAGTCTCATGTCTCAAACGGTATATTTTTGAATTATAAATGAAGAATGTCCTTGTACCAGTCGATTGGGTCCTTCTACCAGTCGACCGGGTCAAGTAAAAAAAAAGTTCACTTTTAGGCTTAGAGAAAGTACCAGGCGACTGGGTCATAGGACCAATAGACTGGGTTAAGTTACCAGTCAACTGGGTCCTATTACCAATCAACTGGGAACTTACTATCCCTTTTCCCAATCACCTGGTATAGAGACCCAATCGACTAAGTTGTCCTTAAACCCAGTTTTTTGTTTCAAAACAGTTTTTAATTTAGAAACATTTTTTTGTATTTTAGTTTTGTCAAAACTTTTTGTAAATTGAGCCATAGATAAAGCAAAGTAATTGAATTTTAGAGATTTACAAGGTGATTTAATTACCTTAGTGCCTATTCTAGATCTTCTGTCTTCCTTTGGTGTCTGAACGTGTTGTGTTCTTGTATCTTCTTTCTATACTGAATGCTTTTACTGCTTAAACTTTTAGTTAAAACTGTTAGTGCAATTTAAGTAGTGTTTTGTCATTATTAAAATTATATAGCTCAACAATTAGCTTCTTCGATTATATGTGTTTCTTACTATACATCTTAATCCTTTTCTCATTTTTTCTTCTTCTTCTTCTTCTTCTTCTTCTTCTTCTTTTTATTTATTTAATTGTTGCTCTCAAACTGTTAAACATGTTTTATATTGTAAGGTGTATATATTACCAAGCACGCCATAGAATTCGCGGTGATTTAATCACAGTTTTCCTCAACTAGATCATATTGTTTTTAAATAGTTATCCTAAATCCTTAACTGGAATTGGTGAACTTGGTGTTATAGGGAGGCACTGCAATGTGGTGCATTGGCTTTTAGAAAATGCAGGGTCAAGGAATAACAATTTTATGAGGTATTGATACCAAACGGAAAATCTATTTCTTGTGTATACTCCATTTTGATAGTTAATTTCCTCTAAACCACGAAATTTTAGGCTTTTTCCAATGCGTCTGAAATTTCATATAATTGTATTAATTAAAAAAATTTAAAAATGAAACTTTTTCTTGGACATTTTCATTTCCAATCCCACATACCTTCTATATCCAGTAGGAGCTATTGTACCCAAAAAAAATTAAAATGAAGCCACTGCTTTTTGAAATGTGAAACGTGGGCTACTCTTAGTACTGTTGTTTTCACTAGTTGAGAAGCCAATTTTAGATGATGTGGGATAGCTGCTAATGAAATCAAATGTAAATATGATGTCTTGTAACTGTTCCATTGCAGAGAATCTAGGTTGCAATCTTCGGTGACCTCAAATGATATTTGATGTTTGTGTTGTCTGCCTGGAGAGAACATGTAGTGTTGCTGCTGATCTTTCGCTGTTTTTAAGAAGTTTGAGATTTTCGTGTTATTTCCCCTCTATTATAATTCTTGTAGCTATTGATTTTAGCATCCCCATGACCAAATATTTTTTCTAGCATTTGCCCAGTTTATTACATTTTGTTTGGATATTAATTTTTTTTTTCAAAATTCATTATAACCGATGGATTATTCCTTTGATGATCAGTATTTTTTTTTTGAAATTCAATATCACCGACGAAATTTTTTTATTATTTATTTATTAAAAACTATCAAAATTAATTTTTTAAGAGAAATATCACCGACGGAATATTCCATCGGTGATAAGTCATTTATTATTATTTATTTATTAAAAATGATCAAAATTAAAATTTTTGAAGTAGAATCATTGCCGGATAGGTTATTGTTTTTATTAAAAATGACCAAAATTAATTTTTTTTTGAGGAAGCATCATCAACGGATATCCGTCAGTGATATTTGTTTCTCCGACGGATTTTTGAGCCGTCGGAGAAAAGTGGTTTCACCGAGAAGGTTATAACTGACAGAAATTAGTCGGTGATGACTATCACTGACGGGAAATAGAGTATCACCAACGGATTTTGTCTGTTGGTGATACTTATTTTTCTTGTAGTGTAGATATGGGCAGGCTATAGATGCTAGGTCCTTTGTGTCCTAGGCACGTGTGGGATACTCTTTCTTTCAACCTTCCTATAGTTTACCATAAGTTCTGAATCCGATCTCTCTCTTTGACCAGTGACAAAGGGTTCTTTGTTCCCTAAATTAACCAAGTGGCGACTCCAATCAAGTTTCCTTATATTTGAATTTTTGTCTCAGGTACTTTTCTTATTTAAGTTGACCATTAGAATTAGCCCCCATTCAAAGAAATATGATTCATAAAACATTGTTGCATTGGTGAAAGGTTTAAAGGGAAAGTACTTCATGATAGAACTCTCATTTTCCATTATGCCAAACCACTTCGATCCATACCCTCGCTCATTGATCTTCCATTGGAAGGAATAACATTGTGTATTAAACTGGAGTTGTGGAAGAGATAAAACTTCAAGAGGGTACCCTACACCCTAGTAAGAACTTAGATGTCTATCTAAGGCCATTGATAAACAAGTTGAAAGCGTTGCGGATGGATGGAGTTCCTACTTACGATGCATCAAAAAAACAAAATTTTAATATGAATGCTTCATTTTTATGGACGATTAGTGACTTCCTTGTACATGGTATACTTTCTGGATCGAATACTCATGGTTTATTGGCTTGTCCTTAGTGTATAGAGCATACCAAGTCATTTTGACTGCCATATGGTCATAAACCTTGTTGTTTTGACTATCTTCATTATTTTGCCAGAAGATCGTGTATTCTGAAAGTAGTTTTACAATTTCAAAAAGAACACGTCTGAGAGTTCAATACTTGGCCATTTTAGGGGCAAAAATATAAAAGACTTTTCTAATGGACGAACTGGGAGTAACAACACATCCATGGGGTCGAACTTGACTCATGTGAACAAACAGAATCTATTTTGGATCATCGATTAGCAAAAGTGTAAGTTTTAAGTCAATCAAGTTCAACATTTAATCGTTTTAGGGGCAAACATATAAAAGACTTGTCTAATGGACAAGTCAAGGGTACCATAAACAAAATTAATTTAGATCATCAGTTAGCAAACGTGTGGGTTTTAGGTCAATAAAATTTAACACTTAGCGGTTTTAGGGGCAAAAATATATATAAAAAACTTGTCTAATGAACGAACTAGTGGTATTGGAACGTCCATGTGGTCGAACATGAATCGTGCGAACAAACATAATTCATTTTAGATCACCGGTTAGCAAAACTATGGGTTTTAGGTCAATAAAGTTTAATACTTAGCAATTTTATGAGAAAAAATAAAAAATACTTGTCTAATGAACGAACCAGAGATACCGGCACGTCTGTCAAGTCAAACATGACTCGTGTAAACAAACAAAATCCATTTTGGATTACCGATTAACAAATGTGTGGATTTTAGGCTAATAAAATTTAACACTTAACGATTTTAAAACTAATAAAGTGTGGGTTCAATAGCACAAGTTTAGAACTTTTACTTGCTATTAATTTCATATTCATTTATATTTCTTATGGCAATTTTTTTGTTCAATAGGACCTGCAGGTTCGACTATTGCGGGCATGGCGATTCGACTGCTACGGGCTTAAGCTATTCAACTGTTGCAAGCCAAGTCGATATCAACATTGACCTGACTGACCCATGATATTTTTTTACGTGAAAATTTTTGTATTAGACTAGTATTTTTTGCATAGCTAGATTTGTATTTTTGGAAGAGAGTATTATTTTGTAAATATTTTTTTATTAATATCATTAGTATTTCATATGTTTATTAATAGTTTTAAGGGAATGGATTTCGAACATGTTTTAAACAGGTCGAAAAATATTTTTTAAAATTAATAATACTGTTATTGATGGATTTATTTCGTTAGTGATAATTTTTTATTCTAAAAATTAGGATTTTTTTAACATACTTATCACCAATAGACTTGTGTACGTTATAATTTTTAATTTTGAAATTAAAATTTATTCTCCTTAAACACATATCCTCCACGGAATTGATTCTATAAGTGATAATATTATTTTATTAAAATATTTTTTTAATTTTTAAAAAATTACCACCTGTAAATTATCCCTTGACTGTGTTTGTTGATGATACCTTTTTTTTGCAATAGAATTTTGTTCATAGGAGATAATATAATATAAATAACAAAGGTATCACCAAAGGATTTATGTCGGTGATGACTATCATTGATAGAATGTCATCCGCCAATAATAATTTTTTTCCTTGTAGTGTTCTTGAAAAGACTTGAAAGAATGAATGCTTCCTCAACGTTTATATATAGTCTTCTTCCAATTTTTACGGTCTTTTTAAAATTAAAAGATGAGTGGCGTGCAGATAACCAAAATGTTGTGAATGTAGGAGTTTCTATTTAATTATGAGTTTTTTATGGTGATAAGGGTGTCGCTTACTATATGAGTTTAATTTAATAATCACATCTTTTGTCAAAAGTGATTATGGATCAAAAAGTTACCGAATGTGTCGTCTGTTGATTTTTGTTTAAAATTAAATTATTTTTAATTTCTGATTCATCTAAAAAATATTTATAATGGTACAAAAAAAAATTAACTACTTATTTGAAGCATCAAAATAAGCACACGTATAGAATTAATTATTTTGTGACACATCAAAAAATTAAATAAATATTTTTTTTGATTTCACTTTTAGAAAACATTTTAACCAAGCTGAAATAAACGATGTAGTAAATGAAAGTTGATTGATATGGTCTAAAATAATGGTTCATTTTTATGGTTCAAATAAGAACATGTATTCTTTCAATAAACAGTGTTTAATTTTTGATTATTTTGGATCACTGAAAAGTAATCTAATAATTTATAAAAAAATTTCACTGATAATTTATATGTTTTATTATTTTTTTAATAAAATTACTATAATAAATGTTTTGTGAGAAAATGTTTAAATTAACGGTTGATTTTGGTTTTAGGAATATCATTATCGAATTTTTTTTTTAAACGAAAAACTGCTTTATAAGTTTGCGCAAAACAGGTTTAGTCATAGTATGAAGCTACACCCCACTTCAGCTTGTTTGACCCATTAATTACTCGGTACCTCAATAAAACTGACGTATGATATGATTTGACTCACAATTAGTAGTGGGGATCCATGTGTCAAACTGAGTGATTAGCCACGTGGACACATACATTTGTTTTCAGATGTTAATCAATTTGTTTCCAAAATATGTCCTCCACTTTTTTTAGATTTTGTTCCCTTTGGAATGGTTTTTGCCAAAATATTCTTGTAGGGCGTGTCAGAATCTTTTTAAAGTTTAAAGATTTTTGTTATGTTTGAATTAAATTTGACAAAAACAATAAAAATAAATAATTGAGTTATTTTTACATAATTATAAAAGATATAGAAGTGTAATTCAAGTAGAAGGTCAAAATGGTGATGGAAGAAGAATAGAAATATTCAAGCAACATCATTTTCATTGATGACTTTTAAAATATTCAAAGACAACTAAAAATAATTGAATAACTTGTTGGACTATCATTAATCTGGCTAATGCTATCTTGAGATTTTATTTAATTATTTTACGGTTTTAACCTATCTTGAGATGGCCCCATAAACACACCGGTGGGTAGTGGCCCTCCCAACTTGCTGGTCAAAATTGTTGTAGTTAAACTTCTGTTGGAAAGAATAGTAACATAAGTTGAATTATTCAAGTTAATTTACAGTATATTTCCATGTGGTGTTTAAAAAAAAACTTGTCGTACGATTTCCATATCCTTGTCAAATATAAAGAAACAAGTTAATAACATCCATTAACACAATTGAACTAAACAAATATTATCTGGCGTTGACACAATTTGATGGAAATGGGATCCTTGAAAAATGGTTTTCCCAAGCATGCACACTACAAGAAAAATGGTTATCACCAACAAAAGAACGCCGTCGGTGATACCCTTTCTACTGTCGGATATAGCTTTTTCAGTGATACAATTTTTCTCTGATGGTTTTAATATTCGTCAGAGAAACTAGTATCACTGATGACTATCAACGACGGACAAGCCGTCGGTAATGCCCCTTCCCAAAAATTAAATTTTGGTCTTTTTAATAAATAATAAAAAATAAAGACGTATCACCGACGGATTTATTCCGTCGATGATACTAGTTTTCAACAAAAGGCAAGACTTATCACCGACGGATGTATTTTGTTGATGATAATAATTTTCCAGGAACATTTTCCATTTTCACTGATGGAATAATCCGTCGATGATATGATTTTTTATTAATTTTATTTTGCTTAATTTTTTTTATTATTTCCCAGTGTATTACTTGTAGCAAAATGCATTTGTAATTATATAAGCGAAATCCTATTTCCACGACCAAAAGAGCCAAAACCCCTTACATAATCTCCATCATCAAGTAAAATTAAATAGATAAAATACTATTTATCTCTCAAAAATACAATATTGATAAATATGAAAACAACAAATCATGAGTCTATCAAGTCGATGCCATCATCATCTCGGGTCTCGACATCATCCTCCGGAGGTACGAAAACCTATAGAAGAAAACAAAAGGCATAAGATATATATTCAATACATATATGTATAAATTAATGAATACGAAAATTAATAGCAGTTAAAAGTTTTACACTTGTACTACTTAACCCAAATTGGAACTAAAGATCTTAAACGGATTCTATTTGTTCCTGCGAGTCACGTTCGACTCCACGGACGCGTCTGTAGTTCCAGTTCGTCCATTACTCGACTATTTTACATTTCCATCCTAAAAGCCGCTAAGTGTTGAACTTTCTTAGACCAAAATACGCACTTTTGGAAGCCTAGTGATCTAAAACGGATACTGTTTGTTCGTACGAGTCACGTTCGACTCCACAGACGTGTCAGTACCTCTGGTTCATCCATTACTCAACTATTTTACATTTTCACCATAAAAACAGCTAAGTGTTGAACTTTATTAGACCAAAACATGCACTTTTGGAAGCCTAGTGATCTGAAACGGATTCCGTTTGTTCATATGAGTCACGTTCGACTCCACGGACGTGCCAATACCCCCGGTTCGTCCATTACTCAACTATTTTACATTTCTACCCTAAAAACCGCTAAGTGTTGAACTCTATTAGACCAAAACACACTCTTTTGGAAGCCTAGTGATCTGAAATGGATTTCGTTTGTTTGTAGGAGTCACGTTCGACTCCACGGTCGTGCCGGTACCCCCGATTCGTCCATTACTCGACTATTACATTTCCACCCTAAAAACTGCTAAGTGTTGAAATTTATTAGACTAAAACACACACTTTTGGAAGCCTGTTGATACGAAATATTGAACTTTCATTTATTGAATTTAACTGACAGTGTGTAGTTGATATGCCCTCACAAAATGTTGCATCATCTACTGCTGTTGCACCACCTACTGCTGCTGCACCACTTGCTATAGTTACTGCTCAAATTATTGTCGTATTTCTAATTTTTCCTATTGAAATTAGTTCTCCATGCTATCAACAATCGTCTGTAAGATCTTCTTTATTTTTCTTTCTTCTTCCAGTTCCTGCTGCACCGTTTTTCCATCATTGAACGATGTAAAGCATGATACATTGGATCTATTTATGGAACTGCTTCCTAGAGAATCACAACTAAACATGCGACCACTAAGCATCCCACCAAACCCGTAAAATCATCCCTTCTTTATCCCTCTATATGCCTAAACCCACTCACGTTGCGCAATCTCAACTTGAGATGATGTGTCAAATTCTTCACCAGTGCTCTCCTGCATGAGTCACCCATACGTTTCCTACCATACAAATTAATACAAACAATCAGTAATCTTTTTTCTCCCAAAAAATATTAATAAGAAGAGTTATTTATCGAATGAGTAAAAAATATATTATATACGAACAACGGTCGTACGTGACCTCTGATCAACATATTCATTCATCACCGGGCTCTTGTGGGGCTTATTAAATACCTCAACAGGATTACCTGGTCTGCCTAATTCCTTGGACTGCACATTGGAATTTGTCAACAAAAATTATTTGAACACAATACATATAAATATCTCTCTTTATATATATATTGTGCAGATAAATAAAGAAATCATATACCAATGACTCCGCATGAGCATCCATACTATTTGACCCCCAAATATGGTGGACACGCCAATCATCTCCTGACCGCTTGTTCTGAGATGCAGACTTGGAGTGTTTAGTCCAACCATCTGATTCCCACAACTTCACCAAACTGTCCCAATATTCTATTTGGATGCTATAACCTAACTTCCCATCTTTTTCACCCGTCCATCCAATCCATGCTGATTTGTTTGCGCCCTTATCTTTTGTACATTGATCTCATAATTCATTCATCCAGTCAGCATGACGGATCCCAGCAATTTTGTCGTGGACCTCTCTAGCATATGGTACTGTGAACCAAGCAAAGGGTAAATGCAAAAAATTATTACTATATAGTACATGCATATAATTAAATATATAACAGATCGTGTGAACAGAAAACAAAAAAGATGAAGGAAAAGATAATACCAAAAATTGGTCCTAAATAGATTCTCGGACATCTGTGCTGTAATCGAAATATTTGTTCCATGTGCCACACATATGCTTCTTAATTTGGATAGTAATATTGGAGGAGACATTTTTGCATCCTCCAAATTTACTACATTCATATCAATAATTTTATTAATCAATCTATGCTATAACTACTATATTAATTAAATTCAATGAGGTAATTTGTTATAATCAAATATACAACAGTTGTTACTTATAACTGTAAGTACTATCTTCTGTGCAGGAAAAGGTTTCTCTTTATTGGGGCCTCTCCCACGAGGTCTCACTGGAGGAGCCATAGAACACCCCTCCACCTCTATATATGATAATGTATGTTGACATATTATACAACACACAATTTAGCAATTAAATTAGCAGAATGACAAATAATATAATTAAAAATAATTGTGAAATTAACATTTTGTTACTAGTTGAGGAGCAACCTGCCTCCTCAATGGCAATAGGAGGAGTAATTTCGGGAAGATCTCTCTCCACAGATGCCCCATAAATACTCTACGTCGACCCTTACCTCTAGACATGTTGTTTCCCAAAAACATAAGAAATATGAATTGTTAAAAGCTAGCAAGTAGAATCACAATAAACAATTTATATAAAGTATAAAACAATTTAATCATATAACTCATAATTCTCAACATTCATAAATAAAAATGATCATATCATTCTTTAATCAACATCAATGTTAGTACTAGAGTTGCTATCTTCGTTTTCTTCTCCCTCTCCACTGGATTCTTCTTCATCCTTCTTATCATTATCTATGAGAACACGTATATCGGATGGATTTACTTCTTCTATTATACCATCAGCATCATAAAGGATACTAGGTATATCTAGATCAACTTCTATACCTACTTGTGTTGGAACGGTTGGCTTATCCTCTTGGAAGTAATATGCAACTACTGGCACTATATCTTCATCTACATCTTCATATGAAGGGAATTCGACATTGCTCTTAGCCTTTGCTTTACGTATTGCCCACCAATCATTTCTTTCTTTTTTAGTGGAAGGATAAAAGCAATAGTACGCATGTATTGCTTGTAATGCCAACATAAATGGTTCATCTGAGTTAAGGCTTGATTTATACTTAATATCTATGACACCATGTCTGTCTGCTTGAACTCCATTCTCAGAATCAAACCAATGGCATTTGAATAATACAGCATCGCTATTAATCCCAATATATTAGAGCTCGAGAACTTCTGTCAACATCTCGTAGAAGTCATGTTCATATTCATCATAACAACTACCTTTCTCAAACACACCACTACTCATCGTTCTCTTGTGTTTTCCATAAGATTTGGTGTGAAACTTGTATCCATTGAAATTATATCCAGGATAACACTTCACACACTTCATCGAGTTAAGTCCTATCCCGCGTATTTGCTTGTCAATTGTTTTATCTTTAGTTAACTATAATTACAATATAGAGCATAATTATATATAAACCTAAATGCATTAATACATAATAATATACACTTACAATATGATACTATTTTACGTGGTATGACTTACAAGATCACAAAGCCATTTTGCGAAATTCTTCTCACGAAACTTTTCAATTTGTTCGTCAATTATGCCTCATTTCTCACTCTTCAAGGACTCAACATATTGTCTACAACAAGAATGATGATGAATTAATTTGTGTCTAATATATGTATATGTGGTAAGAGAACATTAGATTTAAACATAAATTAAACACTCACTCCACATATGGTATAATTTTAACGCAATTAAGGAAAACATATATCTTTACGGCCTTGAGCTCTTTGTCATCCAAATCTCTAATAGTCTCACGACCAAAAGCATGACTTGGATAATAGAAAATAGATAGCCTTTCTTCTTGATGGACACTTCCACACGTGCTTTATTACGAGCCTTTTTCTTTACGCTATTCATTCACCTATATATATATATATATATATATATATATAAACACACACACACATGGATTATATAAAAAAAAAAATTGATATGATATGAAGCTGAGAAATAGTAACATTTGATAAAGATTAAGGATATTACCTCTCAAATGGATACATCCATCGATATTGCACGGGATCACCCACTTTAGCTTCGTAAACTAAGTGGATCGGCAAATGCTCCATTGAATCGAAGAATGCTGGAGGAAATATCTTCTCAAGCTTGCATAAGATGATGGGAATGTTTTTCTCAAGAACCTCCATATGCTCAACACACAGTTCAGTTGCGCATGTGTCCCTAAAAAAGTTACTTAGGTCTGTCAAAGCATCCCACAGGGTTAGGTAAAAAATCATGAAACCCGAGAGGGATTAATCTTTCCATGAACAAGTGGTAATCGTGACTCTTCATCCCATAGAACTTGAACTCGTTTAGTTTAACACATCCTGCTAAATTAGAGGTACACCAGTCTGGGAATTTGAAACTCATTCACAAACTGCCTTTATCTGAGACTTGTTTAAAGTGTAGGTTGCTTTGGGTTTAAATTTAGGTTTACCATTAACTTCAACCAACTCCAATTGAGGACACCTACAGAACTTTGTCATATCTAAACGAGTGTTAACATTATCTTTCGTTTTACCCTTGATATCCATAACAGTGTTGAAGACGTTGTTAAACACATTTTTCTCAATATGCATAACGTCCAAATTGTGGCGAATTAGATTAGTTGACCAGTGGGGCAGTTCCCAAAAGATATATTTTTTTTGTCCAATTGTGATATTTCCCAAATCCATGGATTTCTTGCTTTCTACAATTGGTACCGAATTTTATTTGTTCAAAGAACATCACTCTAGCTTTCACTTCTACCCTGGACAACTGTGGTGGTGACGGGCCACTCTCAGATCTATTATTTATGAAACTCTGCTTTTGCCTTCTGAAAGCATGATATATTTGTAAGAATTGACGGTGACAATCAAACCGACAATTTTTATAACCATGTGGTAGACGAAATGATTTGGTGAGCTCCATACAGTAAGGACAAGCTAATAGACCATATGTGCTCCACGAAAAAAACATACAATATGCAGGGAAGTCACTAATCGTCCATAGAAGTGAAACTTTCATATTAAAATTTTGTTTCTTTGCTGCATCGTAAGTATTAATTCCATCCGTCCATAACGCCTTTAACTCATCTATCAGTGGTTGTAGATAGACAACCAAATCCTTACCAGGGTTGTGTGGACCGGGAATTACCAATGATAAGAACAGATTATACTCTTTCATGCATATACCAGGAGGTAAATTATAAGAAGTGATAAATACCGACCAACAAGAGTAAAGGGAGGCTGAATGATTAAATGGAGTAAACCCGTCAGTTAAGAGTCCCAACCTAACATTGCATGGTTCGTGGGAAAACTCAGGGTGAGTATCATCAAAATGTTTCCACGCAAGTCCATCTGCCGGGTGGATGACTATGTCTAGTTTACTATGTTTTCCCTCCTTATGCCATCTCATATGTCCAGCAATTTTTTTTAACAAATAAAACATTTGAAATCTCGGTGCCAATGGAAGGTAACTTAACACCTTGTGTGATATATCCTTTTGCTTCTTGTTACTGCTTTGTCTAGGTTTAAACCGAGAATAGCCAAACATATCACACACTTGCTTGTATTTGTCTTCCTTGTAATACATCATGCAATCATTTGGGCATGTATGTATTGTCTTATATCCAAGTCCTAACTAATTCACCATCTTCTTGTACTTGCAAAAGTTTTCAGGCAATTTCTCGTCCTCTGGCAACATACTCTTAATTATTGCCAATAATTGATCGAAACAATTCTCAGACATGTCAAAATCTAAGTTACAATTCAACAACTGTGAGATCACCGATAACTTAGTGTGCTTCTTACAACCATCCCACAAAGGCTCATCAACATCTCTTAACATATTATAGAACTTAGCAGCACGAGGATTTGGATCCTCTTTGGCATCCCAGTTAAACTCTATGCCAGCAACATCCATTACCATCTCTTTTATCTGATTCGTTTCTCCGAAGTCGTTCTCCACATGGTGATCTAATTGCGTCGAAGATTTGCTTCTCAAATGACTCTCACCAAGAAAAATAGGTGTAAAACCTTTCTTATATATGTGAAAGGTAACCATATCTCGCTTTAAAAACTTAGCATTCTGGCATAGAAAACAAGGACAACGAATACTTCCATTGTACACACATGATGGATTCCCATATGCAAAGTCAAGAAAACAATCAACATTATTCCTAAATTCCGTTGATACTGCATGATTTACAACTCGACAGTCTATCCAACTACGGTCAACTGACATCGTTCCAGACACTAAAATAATATTGAATCTCTTGTTAATAAAATGTTTAAAATACATATATTCTTTCAATTATGCACATTCAAGTACACGACTTAAATTCGATGCTATATCTCTAGGAAGATAGCCCCGAATTTAGTGTGTACCCAGAGAACAAGGAGAATGTTGCTGAAATATAGTCAAAACAACACAAGCAAAAAACTACTAATTGCAAAATTGCTCACGCATTCCTGAACTGTCCACTTTGGACAATCCAATGATTATTTGAACACAAACACTCTCATTGCAAACATTTAATCTGATAAGCAACGAGAGCATTTAGGTCACTCAATAATCATTGGACGGGCATTCTAAGGTAAGATGCAATGTATATATATATATATATCTCAAAAGTTGAATCTAACGGGAAAAAGCCGAATTATTCTTTTATCGTCTAACAAAAACAACAAACCACTTAAAAATTAGTCTTTAATTACCATTAGATCACAACTTATGTGTGTGGCACTTAACATAAACGAAGCATATATATGATGTCCTTGTGGATTATAGATTGAACATGTGTATATTAATCATACCTATCCCAATTACAGAAAATAAAAAAGTATATGATACATTGATGAAGTTGGCATGACATCATGCTGTCTATGATATGAGAACCCGATCACGTTTAGCACCAAGCCAGTGGGCACACGTATGGTACTAATAATGTTTATCACCAAGCCCACCTCAAAGTCCATCATTACTATCATACACCCAAATTTTCCAATCCCCATTTAACAATAACATTTTTTTTTTACAACTGTTTCAATCTCGCAAGGCTGTGCATAACAAACATAATTTTGACAGAAGAAAAGGTGCCCAGCAAAAAAAGAAAGAAGAAAACTATTAGTTCTCAATAATCCTAACATTACATTTTAACGAAAAATCAGTCTCTGCTTCTGTTTTCTTCCCATTCCCAAAATTTCTCTTTTGCTTTTCTCTCTCTTGTTGTTTATTGGAGTCCATTATTAACTATATAAAGCTTAGAATCAACCAAAATTACTAGCCAGCATAGTCACAAAAAGATTACCCTAAGTGAAATTTTTTTAGAGTACAAAAGTAATATATTCCAAGCATCTTTGAAATCAAATGAAAACTGAAACTATCTGCTTAAACAATAACTATTAAATGTATTATGGATTAAAGAAGAAACAACGATAACATATGCATATAATAATTCTTATCCAAATAACATGTTTTTGTAAAACACTTGTGATAAATTACAAATTAAATCTTATTTAAATCATGTATTATGGAAAGTCTCATTACTCTGAAATTGTTTTAAATCTTATTTAAATCATTGTAAATTAAATCAAATTTTACGAGAATGAGTAAAACTCAACCCACTTACATCAACTCACTTTATACAATTTTATTTAAATTAATA
The DNA here is from genome assembly GCA_023935145.1 of Bretschneidera sinensis. NCBI lineage: Eukaryota > Viridiplantae > Streptophyta > Magnoliopsida > Brassicales > Akaniaceae > Bretschneidera > Bretschneidera sinensis. The sequence goes on from CM043701.1 coordinate 21,030,144, forward strand.
TTTAAAAGGTTGTTAAACAAATCATACTAGATTGATTTAAAATTAATTCAATATATATAATTAAAGAAGCAGCAAAAAAAAAAAAAATCAATTGTGAGCTTGTGAAGGAATAATTGCAAAGGTCCTCGAAAGTTAAGGTATGCAGTATTTTAAAATATCTTAGCCGTGTGATTTGAGAATGTTTAAATTTTATTTATTTTTAATGAACGCAATCTCTAGGTGGGGTTGGCAATTTGTGACTGATTTAAGTAAATTTTTTATTTCTGTGAAAGGGGTTGATTTAAGTATTTGATTATTGGGAATCTCATGATGCTTAATAATTATTTTTTAAATTAAATATTTCATTATTTTCTTCATAGAATTATATATGGTTTAGTTTTGTTCTACACAAATTTTACAGACAATCGTTGCCACTTTATATATATATATATAAGCCTTCAACAATTAAAGAATAATTATTATGTAATTAAAATATTAAATAAACCTTTTCTTTTTCCTTATAGAATTATATTTTAGTTTACCCTATATAAAGAACTGTTTTATACAACAAAAAAATCATTCTATAAACAAGTTTTTCCACCAAAAAAAAACACATTATTATGTTATATGTAACTAAATCTATTAAATTGAAAAATAAAAATAAAGATTGATTAGATTTAGAATTTTTTATCTATTTCATTAGAACTCTATCACATAAATAAATTCATTTTGTTTATTATATTCTTTTTACATTTTACAGCTTTAATTTTATAAATATTAGATAATGTATTTTATTTTTCTTATTAGAATCAAATTATAGGATTTTGCTTTTATTTTTTGAAAAAATTGCACTTCACTATCTCCAAATTTGCTGAAATGACGATGACATACCAAACTTTTTTAAAACTCGCAATTCAATCCAAAATATTAATTTACACCATCAAACAGCCCAAAATGATTTCATTTGAAAAATCAAAATTTTAATTGGGTATTAGTTTTCATAATGATCAAAATACCCTTAGATATCATAAAGGTTACTTTTAAAAAAAAAATAGCAGTATTAGAGATTGAACGTATTTAACAATAATTTTTTTAGGGATTTTTAAAAAAAAAAATATTGTTCTTTTTTCGAAAATTTTTAAAAGCATATTTTTAATGGATTTATATTCTATTATATAGTATAAAACAAATTTTACTTTTTTATATTTTAAAAAAGTTTTGATATCATTGCATATCGCATCCTCAAATAAATGAAAATCAAAGACTAAAATAAATAAAATTAAATATTTTAAATAAAAAGTTTGTCGATATTTTTTTTTATAAAATTAAATAACCTCGCATCTCAGATAAATGAATATCAAAGATTATCATAAAAAAAAAATCAACGAAAAACTTTTTTATTTTAAAAATTAAAATGACAATACATATTTTTTTATTGTTTTTAAAATATGAATTCAAATAACCTAAACATTTGTGTTTTAAACAATTTTGAGGTGAATCGCGAATTTTAAAAAAATTTGATATATTAATATCAATTCAACAAACTTGAAAATAGTGCAGTCTAATTTATCAATATTTTTTTCCCATCACTTTTACCTTAATATCTCCACGTTAACAATTGAATATTAGGTGAAATTTGAGCTCCATATCAGAGCCAAGTGACTCAGCGTTGATCCAAACTAGGCTCCCACTGCCCAGGGGATCAAATTGGAGCAAAAAAAGACTCTGGAACGACTTAAATAGACTAATTATAAATGAGAGACTAGATTGAATTTTAATTGAGTGACCAGTAATATGATTTAGCCTTGCATAGTTCTACAATTTCTCTGCACACTTCTTGCAAGTTGTGTAGCTAATCCTATTCCTATGTTATACTTTTCTTATCTTTTTTCTTTATAAATGTGCTAAGCAGATGAATTAACACAATAGATAATACTCCTTTAGTATAATATGTCAATTTTAAGAAAAACAAATTTTTTTAGAAAATTATAATAAACGATGTTACCAACTGTCACGGTCCAAGATATTTTTCCTAAATCTGAAGAATCGTGAGGCACTAAGACTTCTTAAAGTCAACGTCAACCTATCTTCAAATCGCATTTCGTCTCAAGAACGTGCTAACAACAACCCAGTGAGACCACCAAGAACACCTAATTTTTTTGTTAATCTCGACTCTCATCTAATAAGAACCGTTCGTGCGCTCTCATGCGACAACGGCTTAACTCAATGCTTGTTTGCTACCAAGCACGCACACTAATTATCTCATACTCGACCAATATGGAAGCCCTCTTGATCAACCACACCATATGTTGAGCAAACATAATATATTCAACCTTGTCCAATGTCGTATACCAAAACTCATTCTTACACAATGTGCCATCAGCACCATAAGGTCAAAGAAAGGTGTTAACTATCCCAAATTAACCTCTAGGTATTCATGTTAGAAAATATCTTTAGATGTAAAACATCTCTCAAAATCCAAGAAACATTCATGTTAAATCACCAAGAATGAACAGATTAATATACGGAAGTGTACCTGAATCCATGACAATCAATTACTCTCTAGAGCCGTGCGGTATGTCTTCCAGATCAACACGTTCTCTTAGAGAACCTTTTGTTTTCTCTTGCTCTCTCTCTGATGATGGGATGTCAAAGAATAGAAGAATAATCATACGTGTGATCTGGGGACCATAACCACTATTAATAGATAATTTCCCTGTTATCTTTTGAAATTTCTATTTCAGTCCATCATAAAAATAGAAATCACCCTTAAGTCTCTATGCATTAAAGGCCCACACCCTATTAGATACATTAAAGCCCAAATTATCTAAACCTTAGTAGACCACTTTAAATGGGCTTAACCTTATATGACAGTGTACAACACATAATTATTCACATATAAGCCCAATGTTGGATTAAGGATCTAACAATCTCCCACTTGGACTATATGTGTAACTTTAAAATTATGTATTGCAAAATAATAATCATATGAGCTCTGCTTTGCTGTCATTACTGAAATGTATCTATAACCAATTCGGTCCATCAATCATACCAACATAGGATCAAAGCGGCCTTCATTACATATTTTGTAACTCGACCCATCAATGATCACGTATATTAATACAACTGAATGACATGGATCATGACATAGATGTGTAGCATGGAAATTTCATGCAATGTGATCTTAACATGCCTATTTCCAACTGGTCCACCCTTAAGCCTTAGTGAGATCAATCCATACCAAAATCAGAGTGTAAATAAACCAAAACTTTATTTCTGCAGAAATAACTTTAAAATATCTATAAACTGAAATAACTAAAAATATGTCTATATCAGAAAAACATCTAAAATTACAAACTCCCACTAAAACTAAATATCCTCAAATTACATGACATTCATATGAGCAGTGTGCTCATGAAACACGTTGGGTGGCAATCCCTTAATAAGTGGATCCGCAATCATGGAGTTTGTACCGATGTGCTCTATAGACAATTGTCCACTCTGAACTCTTTCTTTAACAACTAGGAACTTGATATCTATATGCTTTGACTTAGTCGAGCTCTTGTTGTTATTGGAATATAGAACTGCTGACTTATTGTCACAAAATAACTTGAGTGGTCTTTCAATACCGTCCACTATACGCAGCCCCGTGACAAAATTTTGCAGCCATATTCCATGATTGGACGCCTCATAACACGCTATGAACTCTGCTGCCATGGTAGAAGAGGCTATAAGAGACTATTTAGCACTCTTCTAGGAGACAACACCTCCAGCTAGCAGGTAAACATAGCTCAACGTAGATTTCATACTATCTTGGCATCCAGTAAAATCGGAGTCAGTATACCCAATTATCTCAAGCTGATTTGACCTCCGATACGTGAGCATGTAGTCTTTTGTTCTTTGTAAGTACCGCAAGACCCGTTTGGCTACTTTCCAATGGTCTACTCCTAGATTACTTAAATATGTGCCCAACATCCCAACAATGTACGCAATATCCAGATGCGTACAAACCTAAGCATACATCAGACTTCCTATTGCTGACGCATAAGGAATCTTCTGCATTTCCTTTTCCTCAAAATCATTCTTAGAGCACTGATTGAGACTAAACTTGTCTCCTTTTGCCATAAGGGGTATTACCTGGTTTGCAATCCTATATGCCATATCTCTTAAGAACCTATTCGATATAGCACTTTTGTGATAATCCAAGAATACCCCGAGAGCGATCCCGGTGTATCTTTATGCCTAATACAAAAGAGGCGTCACCAAGATCTTTCATCTCAAACTTCTTAGCTAGAAATCTCTTGGTTTCGTGCAATAAGCCTATATTGTTGTTGGCAAGCAAAATGTCATCGACATATAAAACCAGAAAATTATACTTGCTCCCACAGAACTTATGGTATATACAATCATCGACCAAATTCATCTCAAAATCGAACGAGATGATCAATTGATGAAACTTGAAATACCATTATCAAGATGCTTGCTTGAGTCCATAGATGGATTTCTTAAGTTTGCAAACCATATTCTTTGGGTCTCTTGACACAAAGTTTTTTGGTTGCACCATATAGATCGTCTCATCAATGTTACCATTGAGAAACGTTATCTTTACATCCTTCTGATGTAGCTCAAGATCAATATGCGCCACCAATGCCATAATAGTCCTGAAAGAGTCTTTTGAAGAAACTGGAGAGAAAGTTTCTTTATAATCGATGCCTTCTTTCTGTGTAAAGCCCTTAGCGATAAGACGAGCCTTATACCTTTCCATATCGCTTTTCGAATCCCTCTTGGTCTTAAATATCCATTTGCAACCAATGGGATTCGCACCTTCTGGCAATGGGACAAGATCCCACACGTCATTGTCTTTCATAGACTTAATCTCCTCATTCATGGCATCAATCCACTTCTGAGAGTTAGAACTTTCCATGGCTTGACAGAAGTTGATTGGATCATCTTCCATCACTCCAACATCAACCTCGTGTTCTTGAAGAAATAAAATGTAGTCATCTGGCACTGCACTTCTCATTTCTCTAGTGGATCTTCTTAATGGCATAGGCTCTTGAGGTGGTAGAGTTTGTTCTTCTGGAATAATTTCTTGAATGAGAGGTTCTCCGATATTGTCTTGATTTGTTGTGTCTTAAACAAAGTCAGGAATGGAATCCTAATCAATTCCAATAACACCTGTGGGAATATCAACATATTCCTCTTCAAAGACAAAGTCCCTAACTGTATCTCCCCCCGCAAACTCGACATCCTCGAAGAACCGGGCATTTCCCGACCCGAAAATCGACTTAGTCGTGGGATCATAAAACTTTTACCCCTTAGATCTTTCATAGTGTCCAATAGAGTAGCAACTCACAGTTCTTGAGTCCAGTTTCTTTTCATTGGGTCTATAAGGCCTTGCCTCAGCTTGACATCCCCAAATGTGCAAGTGCTTTAAACTAGGCTTCTTGCCCGTCCAACGTTCATAAGGGGTTGGTAGTCGCTTTAGTTAGAACCCTGTTAAGGATATATACTGCAGTCTTAAGTGCTTCTCCCCATAATGATTCTGGTAAGGTAGAATGACAAATCATACTCCTCACCATGTCTTTAAAAGTCCTGTTTCGTCTTTCAGCAACACCAGTCATAGTGGGCGAACCTGGCATAGTATATTGTAGGACGATACCGCATTCCTCTAGGAATTTAGGAAATGGTCCTGGACGTTGTTCACCTGAATCGTCATATCTGCCATAGTACTCACCACCACGGTTATATCTAATGGTTTTGATCCTTTTGCTGAGTTGGTTCTCAACTTCAGCCTTAAAATTTTTGAACATATCCAGTGATTGTGGCTTTTCATGAATGAGATATATGTAGCCATCTCTGGAATAATCATCTATGAACGTTATAAAATATTATTGACCATTCCAAGCAACCATAGGGAATGGCCCATAAATGTCCATATGTATAAGTTCAAAGACATCCAAAGTCCTGTTGGCTTCAAATCTCCTTTTATTGGTTTGTTTCCTTTTTATGCAGTTAACACAAACATCAAAATCTGCGAAATCTAAGGAGTCTAGAATTTCATCTGACACAAGTCTCTCTATTCTTCGTCTGGAGATATGACCTAATCTTTTGTGCCACAACGCAACCGAATTCTCACTGATTAATTTTCTCTTTATACCTCATGTACTTAATTGCAGGGATTCATTAAATGAAGCAATTGTATCAATCAAATAAAGATTATCATAACCTAACAAAGAACCCGAACCAACCAATATTGAATCATGAAAAAAACTAAATTTTCCATTCCCAAATGAACAAAAATAACCAGATTTGTCCAAAGAATAAATAGAAATCAAATTCCATCTAAAAGACATTACAATAAATGTCTCATTAAGCTCCAAATAAACTCCTGTCTTTAATAATAATCTAAATTTTCTTACTGCCTCAACTTGAACCGTCTTACCATCGCCCACATAGATGTATCTTTCACCATCACTTGGCTTTCGGTAACTCAGGCAACCCTGCATAGACACACTGATGTGACTTGTTGCACCAAAATTTATCCACCACATCTGTCTAGGTACCAAAATTAAATTAACCTCATAATAAACCAAATTAAGAAGCATACCTTTCTTAGCACGCCATGCGTGGTAATTGGTGCAATGCTTCTTCATATGCCCTTCAACACCGCAGAAGAAACAACCAGTACCTTCCAGTTTCTTTTGAGGTATCGTATCTACAGTTTCCTTATCTTTCTTCCTTTTGTTTCCCTTGTCCTTGTTCTTAGAGGTTGAGTCCAGGTGAGCACTCTCTGTCTTATCTTGCTTCAATCTTTCCTCTTCCTGAACACAATGTGAGATGAGCTCATTCAGAGACCAAGTCTCTTTCTGACAATTGTAGCTTACCTTAAACTGGCTAAACTGTGTCGGAAGGGATATCAGAACCAGATGCACTAGCAAGTCCTCAGAAAGTTCTAGCTTAAGTGCTTTCAACCTTGAAGCAAGATGAGATATCTCGATGATGTACTCCCTGATATTGCCTTTGCCTTTGTATTTCATTGAAATTAGGCTTGTCAAGAGCGTACCTATTTCAGCCTTTTTGTTCTTGACAAACCTCTTTTCAATGTCTGCAAGGAACTCCTTAACCATAGTAATCTTTTCAGACACTGTGCCTATGAATGCTTCTAGAATAGCCTTTTTCATGATCATCATACATATGCGATTTGATTTCTCCCACCTTTTCATATCCCTTTTTTCATCAGAGGTACTCTTATCCATAAGAGGTGCAGGAGAATCAGCCCTTAACGCAAGGTCGAGATCCATGACTCCAGGAATTATCAAGAGGTTCTCTTGTCATGACTTGAAATTTGTGTCATTTAGCATAAGAATAAAGTTGACGTTGGCAATAATATTAGTAGGAGTGATTGTAGCTGAATCCAAATAACAACAAACAAACAAAACAAGCTTACTAATAACAGAAATAGTAATAAAATTTAAATAGAGTTAAATACCATCTAAAGATATTGGGCACGTGTAATACCCGTATTCGTAAAGTAAAAGTAAAGAATTAAAATAATAAATATAGCATGAAATTAAAATCATATATTTTACGCAAGTGATTTAGTATTTAACAAAATAATATTTAAAAAAAATTAGGAAGTGGACATCATTAAAGAATTTTTGGGACGTAGACGTCATTAAAAGATTTTTGAGATGTGGAAGTCATTAAAGGATTTCTGGGACGTGGACGTCATTAAAAAAATTTTGGGACGTTGACATCATTAAAAGATTTCTGAGATGTGGATGTCATTAAAGGATTTCTGGGACGTGGACGTCATTAAAAGATATTTGGGACGTGGATGTTATTAAAGGATTTCTGGGACCTGGATATCATTAAAGATTTTTGAGACGTAGACATCATTAAAAGAAAAGAAAAAAAATATTTTTCTAAAAAAAAAGGTCAAAAAGTGTTGGAAGCAGAAGTAATGCTTGCTGCCAATTTCGTTGAAATTAAAAAGTATGGGCAACAGGTGTAATACCTGCTCTTGCTGCCAATTTCTTAAGGCATTTGAGAATGCCTCACACGTCTCCACAACGTGGAGATTGTGGAGACCTTTGGAGAGGGGGACTGCTGAAGTTTTCAGCCCCAAGCTTTCCTATATATAGCAGATGTAAACATAAAAAAATTTACTCAAGAGATTTCGTTTAGTTCCTTTAAATTATTTGTTTTCTTAAAACATTTGGGAGTTCAAAGAAATGCTGAAAGAGCAAAATTTTGAAGGAATTTTCTGCAGAATTTTATAGAGAGTCAGGAAAAGCGATCAGAAAAGCAAAAGGTAATAATATAATGGTTATTTTTGAATTTCTGACATTTATGAAGTTTCTCTGAATTCAAAGTGGAAAATTTCAAAGTGTGTGGTTTATATCGAATTGAAGAATGAATTGAAAATTTTATATAAATATGATGTCAGGTGTTGATGATCTACAACTGGGAGAATTTCTGAAAGAAACAGAAAAGGCAAGAAGGTGATCCACGGGTAGCTTTAAGAGCTATGTGGTGAGTTGGATTTACTTTAAGTAGTCTAAATAAAAATGAAATATCTAGTGATAATATTAAAATAAATTATTGATGTATGCTTGGGTGATAGATGAAAAAATTGATTTATGGGTATGATAGGAAATTTGATCATGTAGAAATATTTTTCGGTGAGAAATGATATTTTTGGAAATCATAAGTGTATTTGAGAATGAAAGCGATGAATAAATTATTGATGAGATATATTGATGTTTTAATACGAATTATGATGAGATGAATTTTAGTGGATCTTGATAAGTTTTGATCGATGAGTTGATGTGATTTGAGACGAATTTTAGTGGATCTTGACAAACCTGGATGGATGATTTGATATGATTTGGGATGAGAGGAAATTAGTATAATTTTTGTTATATAAATTTGAGAAAAATCAGGATAGACAATTTAAGTGTTTTAAATTTATATGTTGTTTTTATATTGCTGTTTATATGCATATTTCATATCATCACTCATATACATATGCATTAAATGAGAAAGAAAAGAACTGGGAAAGCAGTCGATCTAATGAAAATGAAAGAACCGGGAAGGCAGTCGGTCTAATGAAATAACTGTGACAGCTAGTATATACTGGAAATAAAAAGGGACACCGTGCCAGCCGGTATATGCTGAGAAAATTTTCATGGCAACCGAGACAAGTTGCAAAGTAAAGAACCGGGAGGGCAGCCGGTCTAAGATAATAACAACCTGTCGACTGGTGGGAAGACGTTCCCATCATAATCATTCATGCATTTGCATATGTTTTAATTATTGCTGCATTATCAAAATGCTGAGGTGTGATGTATCATCATGAATTTAATTATAGATGGTTGAGTCTCATAGAAAGAAACAGTTATGGTGATAAGACTTATATAAATGGTAGACTTTATGATGTGAACCTCATTACGAGGAAATTATGAGATAATTGATAGTCTTAAGGTGGACCAATGATTGAGAAGAATATATTGATAGAGAATGAATCTTATGGCATGTGTAATGATAGTAAAAAGTTGTCATCAGGTTATGTGAAAAAAAAATATATATATTAAATATTAAATGACTATTTATGGAATTTTGGAATACTTTTAGTAAATTTAATTCACTGAGCTTGTGAAGCTCACTCCTCATTGTACAATGATTTTCAGGTAGCAGGCTTGGCAAATAGTTTGGTGAGTTGAGGTTCAGAAGAAATCATTTTCTGTAAGCCGTGTACGTGTCATCATCCTCAAACTAATGAGAAAAAAGAATGAAAAATTTATTTTTAAATCTTCATGCATTTTACATTGTATAGAATGCTTAAAGGTCGGATTGATGTAAAGTTCTTTTGGTGATATTTATTTTTATTGTTGTATATATATGTCGTGCTGGGATTCTCAAAATGTGATGACACCGTTTCGAGGTGGCCAACCCGGGATGGGTCGTTACATTTTTGGTATCAGAGTATTATGTTGTATGATTCTGTAGACTGCATAAAAAGTAAGAAAGTGAAAGATTAAAATAAATTATAATGAACAGTCTGAGGATGACACGTGGACTCGTTAGAGCTACAGTTAGAATTATTGATTTGAGATGGCGTGGTAGGCCCACAATATTTTTTATAAGTCGAGGTTGAATCTGAATCTGTGGTTCCTAGAAGGAAACGTGTTGATAGTATAATTACTATTAGAAAATGTACGAGATGATCTGAAGTTGAAAGAAATGAGCTAAGATAAGCTCTTACACATGATCTTAAGAAAAACGAATGTAATAGATGAAAGAGTTGATAGCCTATAGCACAGACTTGATGAATAGGTTAGAGCAGTGTCTGAGTTTATGCATGAGATGCAGAGAGATATAATTAAGCTGAATGCTTGTTAGGATCTGTGAATCCTTTTACGCCTGAGTTTTGGAAGAAACATGTAATTATTTAGTATTTTACCAGTAACTGATAGACAGACGATTGCTTTTACTTTGTTTAAGTTAGAAGGAGAAATTTTAAAATAATTGAAGGATATTCTTTCCAGGTAAGTACAAATTTGATAGACCCTTAATCTGAAATAGGTTTTAGGAGGTTTTCTTTGATAAATAATTTTCTTGGATCTTTAGAGCCCAACAAGATAGAGGTTTTATTTATTTAAGGCATATGAATTATGTCAGATTGGTGGATATATCATTTCTGATTGAGAGAGATGTGATGGAGATTAAGGGAATGAGAAAGAGTGGTTCAAGAGGCTTAGACATGAAGGTTATAGAGGTGGTGATAGTATGAGTGTGTAGGGTGAGAGACCGCCCAGAGGAGGTGTTCCTTGTCACAGGGAACTGAAATGCAAAGTCAGAGGCAAGCAAGATCTATTGCTTGCGTAGCTTAGATTAATATCAATGGGACCCTTAAATTTGAGAGACAGGTTATGGGAACAAGGAGTCATGGCAGAGGAAGTATGTATGCCACCAAGGGGAAGTGGCAATCTGATGTATAATTGGGAGACAAAAGTTTGTTACAGATATATTCAGGTGAGATATTTATTCCAGAATTGTTAAAAATTTGAAATGCTTTATGTGTGAATAAGGTGGACATGTCAATGTTGGTTAACCTTGATGCAACCCATTCTTTTGCATCAAGTATTCATATGAAGTCTATTGAAGTATGTATTAGTCCTTGGGTGCAAAATATTTCTGTGATAATCATAAATGCTTATAAAGTTATTCAATTAGAAAAATCTGAAGCGGATTTATTATCTTTGAATATATATAATTTCATTTAATGTTGAGAATGAATAGATTGTCGATGAAAGAATGTAGTGTTCAAGATATGGACATGAAGAGTTTAATTTCATAGAGAACATAAAATACTCTCAAACTATCTTATTTTACTCTAACTACTAATAGATGGTTGAAGAAAGGTTGTGAGGAGTATTTGGTATACAAAATGGATTCTAAAAAGGAAATTAGGAAGTTAGAAGAAATCTCGGTAGGATGTGTTTCATGAGGAGTTGTCCAGATTGTCTCCTAGCAAGGAGATTTAGTTTCATATAGATGTGATTTTGAGTTCAACATACATATCTATAGCACCCTATAGAATGACATCAATTGAATTGAGAGAGTTGAACGTACCATTTTAAGAATTTTTGGATAAACCATTTATCGGACCTAATGCATTTGGAGAGCTCCATGTGTTGTTTGCGAAAAAGGAAGATGGAACGATGAGATTGGATATAGACTACAAAAAGTTGAATAAGAATAAATACATTTTTCCCAAGATAAATAAATTTTTTTAACAGTGCAATGAGTGAAAGTATGTCCTAAGATATATTTGAGATCAGGTTATCACCCATTTGATAATAAAAGAAGGAGACATGTCTAAGACTGCTTTTATGACACGTGATGGTCATAAGTTGACTAATGTTCCAGAAACATTCATGGACTTGATGAATCGAGTGTTTAAACCATATCTTAACAAGTTTATGGTTGTATTTGATTTCCTGATGTATTCTAAGGAGGAAGAACAACATGTGAAACAATTACACAGTGTGTTGGAGATTCTGAGGAAAGAGAAATTATATACAAAGTTCTCTAAGTGTGGGTGTTGATTGAATGAACTAACTTTCTTAGAAATGAAATATCGGGAAATGGATAACAGTGGATTTACAAAAGTTAGAGACAATGTTAAGTTGGGAGAGACTAACTAATGTGTCTGAGATCAAAATCTTCTTGGGGTTAGCTGGTTATTATAGAAGATATTTTCAAAAAAATTTAATATTGAAATACGGTTGAATAAACTGACCAGGGAAAAAGTAAGATTTGTACAGTGAATGAAGTATTAGAAAAAAATTTCAATTACTAAAGGAGACATTGACTACAGCTCCAGTATTGATGTTTTCCTTCTGGTGATGAAGGATTTGTGGTGTATAGTGATACGTCACATCAATAATTAAGATATGTGTAGCATAGGAAAGTTGTGGCCCATACTTCTAAGAAATTAAGGATTCATGATAGAAGTTTCCACACTCATGCTTAGAATGGACTGTTATAGTATTTACTTTAAAGATTGGAGACATCATCAGTATGGAGACACTTGTGAGATAGTCATGGGTTATAAAAGTTGGACATACTTACCTAAACAGAGGGAGTTGAATTGGAGGCAGAGATGGTAGATGAAGTTGATTAGTAACGATGATTGTACAATTCACTATCATTTAGAAAATGTGAAGGTGATAGTTGATACATTGAGTAGAAAGTCTACAAGAAAGTTAACTGCTCGTGGGAGCCTGATGTGAAATTGATGATGGACATAGAGAAATGAGAATAAAGTTGAATATCAGTGGTAGAGGATCATGGATAAAGAATATAGTTGTACAGTCATCCATAGTAAAATGCTTTAGAGATGCAAGGGATAAATGAAGAGATAGAAAAGATTAAATATTGAATGCTTACTAGAAAGTAAAATAAGTTCAAATTGGAAGTGATGGTATCCTGGATAGAAATAGTGTTTCCAATAACGCAGAGTTGTGAAAAGAGATAAGGAGAAAGGCACATAATGATGTAGATTTGATGCAATCAAGTAACAATAAGATATATACAGAATTGAAATAAAAATTTTTGATGGTCAGGATTGAAGAGGGATGTAGCTGATAGAAAGAATTATTAGAGTACTTGAAGATATATTAAGGGCAAAGGTGATGATGTTTCTCAGTAAGTTATGATGCTTACATGTCATCAATTGAAATTGCTAAGAATAATCAGTAACAAATTAATATTGGGATGACACCGATTAAGGTATTGTTTGGTAGGAGGTATAAAACTCCTAAATGCTGGGAAGAAGTTGGAAAAAGAAAGATATTTAGTTCATAAATTGTTAAGTTAACATCTAAGAGGATCAAATTGGTTATAGAGAACTGTAAAGCAGCCCAAAGTAGATCGAATAGCTGTTAATAAGAAAAGTTGAGTCTAAGGTAAGTGGGACCCTATGAAGTTGTTAAGAGGGTTGAACTAGTTGTGAGTAGCTTGGAGTTGCCTCTAGAATTAAAACATTTATATAAGGTATTTCATGTTTCACTTTTAAGAAAGTGTGTACATGATGAGTATTATAATATTTCAAGCTAAGCTAAAGAAATTCAGAAAGATTGGATGGATATTCATGTACCAATAAGGATTTTAGAGAAAAGAACAAGTTTTGTATAATAAAGAAATTGCATTAGTTCAAGTACGGCGACGGAATAAGGATGTTGAAGAGATTATGTGAAAGTGTGAGACAATTATGAAAAAGTATTATTCACAATTGTTTCTGGAGCAAAGTAAAGAAATTTCGAGGACGAAATTTTTGTAAGGTGGGTAGAATTGTAATATCCATATTCGTAAAGTAAGGGTAAATAAGTAAATTAATAAATATAGCATGAAATTAAAATCATATATTTTACGTAAAAGATTTATTATTGAACAAAATAATATTTTTAAAAAATATAGGACGTGGACATCATTAAAGAATTTTTGGGACGTGGACGTCATTAAAAGATTTTTAAGACGTGGATGTCATTAAAGGATTTCTGGGACGTGGATGTCGTTAAAGAATTTTTGGGACGTGAACGTCATTAAAAGATTTCTGAGACATGGATGTCGTTAAAGGATTTCTGGGACGTGGATGTCATTAAAAGATTTTTGGGATGTGAATGTCATTAAAAGATTTTTGGGACGTGGACATCATTAAAGATTTTTGACATGTAGACGTCATTAAAAGAAAAAAAAATTATTTTTCTAAAAAAAAAAAAAAGTCAAAAGTGTTGGCAACAGAAATAATGTCTGCTGCCAATTTCGTTGAAATTAAAAAGTATGGGCAGCAGGTGTAATACCTGCTCCTGCTGCCAATTTCTTAAGGCATTTGGGAATGCCTCACACGTCTCCACAACGTGGAGATTGTGGAGACCTTTGGAGAGGGAGACTGCTGAAGTTTTCAGCCCCAAGCTTTTCTATATATAGCAGATATAAACTTAAAAAATTTTACTCAAGAGATTTCGTTTAGTTCCTTTAAATTATTTGTTTTCTTAAAACATTTGGGAGTTCAAAGAAATGGTGAAAGAGCAAAATTTTGCAGGAATTTTCTGTGAAATTTTATAGAGAGTCAGGAAAAGCGATCAGAAAAGCAAAAAGTACTAATATAATGGTTATTTTTTAATTTCTGACATTTATGAAGTTTCTCTAAATTCAAAGTGGGAATTTTCAAAGTGTATGGTTTATATCGAATTGAAGAATAAATTGGAAAATTTATATAAATATGATGTCAGGTGTTGACGATCTACAACTAAAAAAATTTCTGAGAGAAACGGAAAAGGCAAGAAGGTGATCCACGGGTAGCTTTAAGAGTTACGTGGTGAGTTGGATTTACTTTAAATAGTCTAAATAAAAATGAAATATCTAGTGATAATATTAAAATAAATTATTGATGTATACTTGGGTGATAGATGAAAAAAATTAATTTATGGGTATGATAGGAAATTTGGTCATGTAGAAATATTTTTCGGTGAGAAATGATATTTTTGGAAATCATAAGTGTATTTGAGAATGAAAGCGATAAATAAATTATTGATGAGATATATTAATGTTTTAATACAAATTATGATGAGATGAATTTTAGTGGATCTTGATAAGTTTTGATGGATGAGTTGACGTGATTTGAGACGAATTTTAGTGGATCTTAACAAACCTGGATGGATGATTTGATATGATTTGGGATGAGAGGAAATTAGTAGAATTTTTGTTATATAAATTTGAGAAAAATCAGGATAGATAATTTAAGTGTTTTAAATTTATATATTGTTTTTATATTGCTGTTTATATGCATATTTCATATCATTACTCATATACATATGCATTAAATGAGAAAGAAAAGAACCGGGAAGGCAGTCGGTCTAATGAAAATGAAAGAACCAGGAAGACAGCCGGTCTAATGAAATAACCGTGACAGCCGGTATATGCTGAAAATAAAAAGGGACACCGTGCCAGCCGGTATATGCTGAGAAAATTTCCGTGGCAACCGGGACAAGTTGCAAAGTGAAGAACCGGGAGGGCAGCCGGTGTAAGATAATAACAACATGTCGACAGGTGGGAAGACGTTCCCATCATAATCATTCATGTATTTGCATCTGTTTTAATTATTGCTGCATTATCAAAATGCTGAGGTGTGATGTATCATCGTGAATTTAATTATAGATGGTTGAGTCTCATAGAAAGAAACAGTTATGGTGATAAGACTTATCTAAATGGTAGACTTTATGATGTGAACCCCATTACGAGAAAATTATGAGATAATTGATAGTCTTAAGGTGGACCAATGATTGAGAAGAATATATTGATAGAGAATGAATCTTATGACATGTGTAATGATAGTAAAAAGTTGTCATCAGGTTATGTGAAAAAAAATATATATTAAATATTAAATGACTATTTATGGAATTTTGGAATACTTTTAGTAAATTTAATTCACTGAGCTTGTGAAGCTCACTCCCTCATTGTACAATGATTTTCAGGTAGTAGGCTTGCCAAATAGTTTGGTGAGTTGAGGTTCAAAAGAAATCATTTTCTGTAAGCCGCGTACGTGTCATCATCCTCAGACTAATGAAAAAAAAAACAAAAAATTTATTTGTAAATCTTTATGCATTTTACGTTGTATAGAATGCTTAAAGGTTGGATTGATGTAAAGTTCTTTTGGTGATATTTATTTTTATTGTTGCATATATATGTCGTGCTGGGATCCTCAAAATGTAATGGCATCGTTTCGGGGTGACCAACCCGGGATGGGTCATTACAGCACGCCATTAATATTTTGTCTTTGGACAAAATATAAATTTGTAAGTGATATATTGGCATAGTAATTAAACACTGATAATAAGAAACATATCGAAAAATAAATCTTCCTTTGGGCCGATGTATTGTTCACATGAAAAAACTGAATAATAATCACATGTTTATTATCACAGGTGCCCATGCAATTCTGTTACATATCAACCTTTCTTTGGGCCGGTCAATGTTCACATAAGTTATATGCACACAATCGTTTATATTCCAAAACAAATTAATTTCCACAAGAGAAATCACTTTAGTGATATGTTGCTTCAATTAATTCATTCCAAAATATATATAAACATGCCAATATGTAAAATTAAATTGCACCAAAATTGACCCAAATTTTTATTTTTTGGTCAAAGTCAACATCAGTCAACTAAAGTCAACACCCTTACCTTAAAACGTCATGTCGTTTTTAAAAAAAAAAAACATCACGTCATTTTCTCAACCCAGAGAAACGACACGATGTTTTGGTCATCCCTGACCGAAACAACACGACGTTTTTGGTCGTCCCTGACCTCTAACCGGGTCGCGCGATCCGAATCGCGACCCAAAACTTGACCCGGCCATATCTTGGCCTCCGGAACTCCGATTTCGATGATTCAAAAGGGTTTTTGCTCATTTTTTAATTCCTAATTGATCTATGGCAGCAAATCAACCAAATTTCAGAAAAATTATACAAAGAACAACCACAATTGTTCTCGAATTTAACAACACCATACCCGGAATCATTAAATCCAAAAACACATACAAATCATCATGTAATCGAATGAAATTTCGATTCCCAATGATTCAACATGAACGGGCTCTGATACCACTTGTTAGAAAATATCTTTGGATGTAAAACATCTCTCAAAATCCAGGAAACATTCATGTTAAATCACTAAGAATGAACAGATTAATATGCGAAAGTCTACCTGAATCTATGACAATCAATTACTCTCTAGAGCCGTGCGGTATGTCTTCCAGATCAACACGTTCTCTTAGAGAATCCTTTGTTTTCTCTTGCTCTCTCTCTCACGATGGGATGTCAAAGAATAGAAGAATAATCGTACGTGTAATCGAGGGACCATAACCACTATTATTAGATAACTTTCCTGTTATCTTTTGGAATTTTTATTTTAGCCCATCATAAAAATAGAAATTACCCTTAAGTCTCTACATATTAAAGGCCCACGCCCTATTAGATACATTAAAGCCCAAATTACCTAAACTTTAGTAGACCACTTTAAATGGGTTTAACCTTATATGACAGTCTACAACACATAATTATTCACATATAAGCACAATGTTGGATTAAGGATCCAACAATTCAGCCCTAAATGAAGAACATTTGCTCTTTCCAAAATACAAGAGCTAGGCCCCACTCGAACCATAAAATATCCTAGAAATGTCTTATCATTAACATCTATACGCGCCACTTGCTCATGGACCCGCAATCTCTTTGCCATATTCGCTCACCAACACAATATTGCCGAACATCATGTTGCTTACAAGAATGTAGTCTAACAACCGGAAAAATTCTACCACGAAACTCAAATCATCCAAATGCCCACAATATGCAATATAATATGCTTAACGATGCACAATATTGCCCTCATTGTGCTTCCGACCATCATATTAGCACACTAGCATAACATACAATTCCATTATTACTTTTTAGTGGAGAACTAGTTTTATGTGTAAATTGAATATGATATGGGCATTAGTGGAAAAGTTAAAATATAACATTTATTAATTATAGAAAGTAAACAGTATTTTGAGACATCCTAAAAAGGAAAAGTGAACTAATAATATGGGATAGACGGAGTATACATTTTTGTTGTTCAAAAAGGAAAAGATAATTACTTGGAACTAATAGGTCAGTTTTGAAGGAGTACTAGGAATACAAAGTTTGAGTGAGCTGGGCCTTCTAAGACATTGGGTTTGATTATTAGCTACAGAGAACACTGGAGTTGCAGTAACAACATACAATACATCATCTATGGGCCTAAAATACTATCCATTAAAACCGAAAAGAAGTATGGACAAACAGCTCTTAACCGCTTGATCTTGTCAGGACTGTGGCCCATTAGCAGCACGCGGAGGTACAGTCTCAGTAGGAAACGGTGAATACGTTGGTTTCCATTTTCCACTTCCCACAGAGCGGCCAGTAAACCCTTCAAGAAGGTTTTTTCCGATAATGGCACCGGAACCCAAGAGAAGAAAGATCGATCAACCGCCACCACGCCGGTATTCCTTTTAATTTGGATTTGTTTAATTTTTTTCTTTTTTTATGATTGAATTGAAGCCTGGGGGATTTGAAGCGGAAACCAACTCTTTTTGTTGTTTGTAACGAAGAGGGGTGTTTGAAATAGTTCAGGAATTTTGCTTCTGTGATTAGAAATATGCCTTTCAATGTTAGTGAGGTTAACATGTAATTAGTACTCCGCTTCTAATGGGAATTTTATGATTTTTGGTAGTGTAAGACTGTTTTTCCATCCAGTAATGATGATTTGAGTAAAGTTTTTGAAATGGTGCGGCATGTAATTAAATGCTAGTGATTGGTTTTATGTCATTGAAACATTGTGTATACGATAGTGAAATTCAATAACTTTGAGCTTTACAATTGGAACCAAATGAAAATGGAATTCATTTACAAAAAAAATTTCATGTTTGACTTTCTTTTATAAAATTGTCGAAGTCAATTCAATATTCATTTTTAGAATGTTTGAAATAAATGAGATTGAATCTAACGTTTAGAGTTTTAGATTTTTTTGGGGAGAACTTTGTCATTTTTTTTCAACTATACTAGGGAGTTTTGGTCAGCATAAAATTTTTCTCTTTATTTTTTGAAATTCATTTGCAAGTTCACTCAATTTTGATAGGATTTGCAATAAGTTAACTCAAATCCATAGTGAATTCATTTACTTTCCAAACAAGTATGGGATTACAAATGAATTCCATAAAATTTATAGAATTCATTTGTTCCAAAGATACTCTTAGGGAAAATTAAAACTGGTAGGGCAACAATGTATGGCGCATTAAGTGCTTTGTATGACTATTTGAGCTGGACCTAGGGCTTTTATAGGCAGTGGAGAGAGTGAGGCAGTCTCAAAGTAATCTGTCGAACTTCTCGAAGGCATGGAATTCAAAGTTGTGTTTTGGACCTTTAGTTCAATTGAGATCTTGTCAGTTCCTTCTAGATTTTATCTTTCTTATAGAACTTAGTATGCTTAAGTTGAAGAGGGTTGTTCTGTTGGGTTGACCAGTTAGCCTGTGAATGCTTAATTTTGAGAACTCCTCAATAGTGAATTGTTTGTCGAAGCATGAACATGCCTTTGGAAGCAGAATAAGATGAAAGTTTATGTGGATACTGCAGACTGGCTAATGATTAATTGGCTCTAGCAAAAACTGCATGGAGCCTGGTCCATCAAAGGGAGAGTTAGAATTGTTGCCTGCTAGTTGGCTGCCTTTCGGTTGTGATTGATGTCTATGTGCTTCATTAACTTTACAGGATTTTGTTCTTCTCCTTTATATCTGCCACTGGAAGTGTTAATTCGTCTACTTCTCTGCTTATTATCATCCCCGTGTACCCATGACAAGGTTGCGATTTAGTAATGCTTCTTAATATTGAATGTGTTGGTTTGTGTTAAAAAAAAATGTTAATTTCATTGTCTCCTTTTTAAAATGAAAAACTTAAATAGAGTTTATCCAAAAAAGTTTAGAAGTTGTGAAGGTTATACTATAGATTCTGAAGAGGAAAATACTCTGTATCTAAAGTTTGGAGGCCCAAATTCTGAAAATTGCTTTGGAGCTGTATAGGCCATTCATGTCGTGACAGTTATAGTTCTTCATCTCCAACATTTTGCCCGTTGAGAGTTTATTCAACACTTGGTTATCTTTCTACATCGTCAAAGGAGTACTAGAAAGTTTATGTCAAAGTTTTTGTATGTGAAACGAAGATATTGCAAATTATTGACACATTCTTTCTCTTATTAGGACTCCCCCTTCAGTGCCTGCAAAGAAAGGTAGAGATGCAATGCCATCGAATAGTTTGAAGGTAAGTGGTTTCTTTGGCTGTATTCTTGTAGTATACTTTTTAAGCCTTGGCAATTTATTGGATGACTGGATTTACAGGAACCAATGAAAAAGATTAATTTAAGGATTCATGAGGCCAAAAATTTTGCGGTAGCTCAAGCACAGCAAGAGGGTTCCACTGGAAATTTTAGAATTTTTTATTCTCCGTTTGGTAATTTTTTAGTGCCAGTAGTTCCTACTCGGGCCGAACTAGCTAAATGATGTCTTCTCTTATTCATTCTACTCTAATTTGTTTACTGAACATGGGATAAGCATTAAAACTACTTAGCAGCTATATAAATGTAAGAGACTGGATCTTTTCATAAATTGCTTATTGACCTTGTGAACATTTGTCGATTACAAAATAAATTACAATATGATAAAATCAGATGACTGAGTTGCAAAGTCTTTTCCAGACCAGTCCTTTTTATTGTAAACGTTCTAGGGCGAGTAGTTTGCTCGGTGAGCATAGTTTAAAATTTGCTAGATTTGTAGCAGAATTGTCTGTAAAAAGTCCTCATTGGCTGTGGCTCTATGTCAAGGCTCATAAACAAGTTTTCCCACAAAAAAAAAAACTTATTACCATGTAATTAAATACATTAAATTAATCAAAAAAATTGATAGAGATTATATCTAAAATATATGTTATATAATTATATATTTGATCATTTTTTATTACATTAATAAATTTATCGGTATATTAGATTTTGCTTACATTTTTTATGAAAGATTTTGTTTACATTAAAAGAACATTAATATTTTTAATAATATAAACTTTTATGATTGCATTTTATTGAAAACAAAGTATACATGTAAGCATCATTTAAAAAATTAATCATGCATGATATTTATCACATGCTACACACGTCTCGTAATAATTAGTAAATGTTAAAAGTATTTAAAAAAAACAGTTAGGTCCTTTTACACCAACTTAATCGTTTTGAATAGTTCATTACACTGCTCTCTTTTATGCGGTATCAAAGCTTCAAATCCTGATTTTGAGTCTTAAAAGACCCATTTTCATTAATGTTTCTCCAAGTGTTTTGCCCATATTGGACCTGTTAAAAAAAGATTTACTTAGCGGATAGTTTACTTACCTATCTGACCTAAAAATCCTTTAAGATTTGAGTTCTTCCTTTGTCTGAATCTCATTAGTTTTGTCACTGGTCATGTGTGCAATCACAGACTTAGAGTTGGAAAGCACACATTTTCACTACCTAAGAACTTTTTGTCTTTCTCTTAAGGAAAAATGATGAACTTTCTCTCTTTAGAACGACAGCCACTTAGTTACCTTTCTACCTCTTTTCTAAAATTGTAGCCTATAATCATGCAGTTTTCTTCTAGTTGGTAGTTAACCAACATGTGTGGAGATGAGTGGGGAATGAAGGAAATCGTTCATTCCATTCTCGAATTTCAACTATCAAATGGACAGGTTGAGTCGTCCCATTATAGGCGCTCAACCCGATCCAATATTCAATATCTCCCACTTGCACATGATGGGTTTTACATTGCCCAACTGAGAGAGAATCTTCAACACTAATCTTTCTATCAAGAAATTTATATAGGTAAATGGATCGTACGACTTACGAGTACACCTACATTTGGAAGCTCAAGACTAT
Source organism: Bretschneidera sinensis (assembly GCA_023935145.1). Classification (NCBI taxonomy): domain Eukaryota; kingdom Viridiplantae; phylum Streptophyta; class Magnoliopsida; order Brassicales; family Akaniaceae; genus Bretschneidera; species Bretschneidera sinensis. The sequence goes on from CM043701.1 coordinate 21,052,163, forward strand.
ACACTTGTTAGGAATACATAGCAACTTCAATCCTAAATAAAGATTAAATTAAAAAATGTATCTCGATGTGCCTGGACTAATTTTATTACATCGGTATTAGCATAACTAACTGCTTAAAGGCTATGCTTGACTTTACTTTTCTTACCATGTATCCACAATTATATCCAACCTACAAAACAACATAATTGATTGATTGGTTAATACGTGTGTAGATGTAAAACAAAATAGTCTTACTTTCGTACTCATGCCTATCAATTTTAGATAAATTGCTTTCCTAGACATGCCTCATAAAACTAATTATTTCATCGATGTCAAAGATATGCTAATTAGCAAAGATTAGAACATCCCATTAAGAACATGGTCAAAAATCACATAAGGCACTAGTTGATGCTTTCACTATTTTAGCCTCAAGGAACTAACACAATGATGATACATGGATTCACTCATTGACTTCCCTTTAAGGTTGTTTTAACTACATGTAGTATGAAATACATGATATAGTGGTTTACTTTTTTCAATAATTGTACACCACTATATGGATCTTAGTCGTTGCAAGCACACATTCGTGCTCTCATGCTCATAGCTCAAGTTCTTTATTAGTTCGCTCATTTGAGCACCTAATTAAATATTCACATCCGACTTTTATCCAGGTTAACATGATCGTGGGATAAATATAGTCGGTCTAAGATTTGCGCTTCAACTCAAGACCTCATCTTGACTCTAGTCAATGTGACTTTTAACAAGCTATACTTGTTATCAAGACACTTGAATTCACGTTCAATATATATTTAGCTTGCTCCTATTAGCATCAAAATAATATATTAAGTCACATATCAGCTCGCTATCTTTGCGTTTGAGGTGATTTTCTCATGTGAGAGAGCCAACCTTTTTGACATACTTTCATGTATATAATATCTACAAATATGTTAATTAAGATTATAAACTTAATGTTTTTCAATGATCCAATAAATAAATATCACATCAGACTTATACGCAAACCTAGGACTCAACATAAGACAAGAACACGTATCTAAGGATGGGTTTAGTAGACATATCAAAAACCATCTTTTGCGTTGATATATACTGAAGGATCACTTCTTTTTGAGTCATAATGTCTCTAACAAAGTTATTTCTAGTACAAATGTGTTTTATTCTACTATGATACTTAGTATCTATTGACCTGTATTTGATTTTAATAATGATAAAACACTACTCTAATTGAACTAACAGTTTTATCTAAGTGTTTAAGCGACAAAAGAATTCAGCATAGAAACAAAGATGCAAGAACTCAACTCGATTCAGACACCAAGACAAAACAGAAGATCTATAATAGGCTTTAAGGTAATCAAAACAATTGTAAATCTCTCATGTTCAAATACTTAATTTGATCTGTGGCCCATTCTACAAAAGACTATGACAAAACAAATCATACAAATGTTTCTAAATCAAAAATAGTTTTAAAACATGAAAAACTAGGTTGAAGGACAACCCAATCGACTGGTTCCATATACCAGTCGACTGGGATATGGGACAGAAGGTTCCCAATCGATTGGTAACTGGGATAGAAAGTTCCCAGTCGACTGGTGCTTAAGACCGAGTCGACTGGTACTCTCCCATAACCTAAAAAGTGAAGTTTCTCACTTGACCTAGTCGACTGGTACAAAGACCCAGTCAGTTGATAATTCAAAAAATATGACCATTTGAGACGCGAGACTTGAGGATTTAATGCCCCAAACCTACCAAGTCAGTGTCAAACGACTATATTGATTCAAGGCTATATAAACCCACTTCAATGAGCATTTAAAAGAAGAAGAGAACACATTCAATTCACTAGATTGCTCATTAATTCTCAAAAGCTTTGAATATTTTTATTGTTGAGCCATTCTTCAAGCTTATTCTTGAAAGAAAGTATTATTCATTTGTAAAAGTACTTATTGCTATCTCTCTACCATTTACTTTAAAGCAAATCTTATTTATTATAAGGGGGAAAGAGTTGTAATAACTCTTAGAGTGTTTAGGATTAAACACTTCTTTGTAACTTCCGTAAGGAAGGGATTAGCTTCCGTGAGGAAGGGATTAGCTTCCGTAAGGAAAGGATTGATTGTAAGGTTTGTGCAACACCCATGAAGTTGCACGACTAAAGTTTTAGTGGATTGCTTCAAAGAGGTTTCTTGAAGAGAGTAGACGTAGGCTTGGAAGGATTCCGATATTGCTGAACCACTATAAATGGAGTTTGCACTTTCTCTTCTTTTAAACTCCTTTACTTTCAAGTATATTATTTGATTGTCTGCATTGTGTATTTAACTGGTTAAAATCTTGCAAGTTTAATTAGAAAAAGTTTTTAAAATCCAATTCACCCCACCTCTTGGGTTTGAACATTGGTTTACAGTATCCTTCATGTAAGATATAGCAGCTTGACTATCACTATAATTCATTATTGGATCTGAGACTTTAGGGACAACTCTCAAGTTCTTTAAGAATCTTCTGAGTTAGAGTGCCTCTTAAACTATTGTAGAACAAGCTATAAAATTAATCTCCATCGTAGACAAGGTTGTGCATGATTACTTTTTACTACTCCAAGATATGACGCCATTGTTAAGAAAAAAAAGCATATCCTGACATTGGTTTGTGCTCATCCCAATCTTCTGCCCAACCAATGTTTGAATGGCCTACTTGATTACACCTAAAACATAACGCGGTAGTTGTAGCACAGCTTTGGGGTGTCAATTCCACAAGGAAACAAGTTAACTACAAGAGAAGGTGTAAACCTAAACACGAACGATAAAAATCAAGTGAGAGAAAATGAATTTTGATAATGAAGTAATTGTGTAAAATAGATTGTAAAATATAATAGAGGAACAACAAGGTTCCGGGAATCCTCCCTAGGTTCGTTGCCCTACTCCAATCTTGATTCAATTGTTTATCTTGATTGCAAGTTTCATATCCCAAATAGGCAATCGGCAAGTATTCAATTAAAGCGCATGTAAACCCTAATGTAATTGTTATGAAATCTTCTTTACTTTCAAGCACACTGACCTAACTTATAGATTATCAAGAAACGACAATATATCATAATGACAATATTGCAGTAATGGACAAATTTATAAGAGAAATCTACTGGACTCAATCACACATCAACAACATCACATAAGAAGAGCATGACTAGACTTATATGGGGGAGAAAGATGCAATCACTCGATTAAAGGGAAATCTTCTAATTAGATTAAAAAGTAAATCATAACAATGTTTAATGATAATAAATCCAAACTACAATGAATCAAGACTAGAAAATAAGAACAACTACACCTAGGGATTCATCCATTCGCCTTGCTTAGAGATTAGACGGCCATGGGGTTCCTCCTTGAGTCTTTGGACCCTTGTCTAGCCTCCAATCTTCTTTTTCAAACCCTAAAGTGATCTATTTATAATACAAAGGTCCAAGGGTGTTTTAGGGTTTTAAACTATCATTAAAACCCTAATTAGTTTGTATCTCGGAAACCAAGGTTTCGTGCTCGCGCCGCGGCTCAGATTGATTCAGGCCTCGGCTCAACTTGTACTGATTCTTCATCATTCTATAGGCCACAGCCCAGCCTAATCCAGGCCGCCGCTCACCTTGATCCAGGCCGCGACATGACCTGATGCTTCTTCCTTGCTCTTTTAGTGCACTTTCTGGAAGCCGAGGCTTAGCCCTTTCAAGCCGCGGTACACACACTTTCTTCTCTTCATTTTGTCCTTCCGAAAGCACTCCTTCACTCCAATATGCATGGGATCTTTGTGCTTTATTCAATGATAGCTTTTCCTTCTCTTTTAGACTCCAAACACCTGAAAATGCGTCAAACAAATCAATGATCCAAGAATGACACTTTAGAATTGTTAAGGTATAAAAGTGCAATTAAAACCTAGACCAACCCTAAAATGCTAACAATTAAGTACTGTTAAGATGCATTTTATGACTCTCATAACAACCCCCAACTAGCTTATTGCTAGTCTCTAGCAATTCAAGCGAAAACAAGAGATGAATTCTATTGTAGGAATCAAAACAAAGTAAAGCAATGCTAGTGTTAAACCAAGGGTAATTCAACTTTGTCTAAAAAATCGCAGATAACACACAGCACATAGAATCATTAAATTTCACCCAAGTTCAAAATTAATCCAAACATCAATCTTAAGATCGTTATTGACTCTTTACATCCATCTTACCACAATCCATTAATCCGAACATCTGGTGCATAACATTCGTGAATACAAGTCTTGGCCTCTAAAACATGATAAATTGCGTGACATCAATCACAAAAATAAGCTCCATAGGCTTACATTTCAAACCACTCTCCACTATTGTAGAAAAATCATATTACATTTGATCAATAGGTCTTTAATAAGCTTGTAACGTTAGGCTAAGGTAAAGGTTAAGAGAGAATGGGAAGGATTCACAAGTAAAAGAACTCAATCTTTAGCTTTAAACACAACCACTTTTAAGCACTAGATAACCTTACTTTAACACCCAATTTTTTCAACCATTTTTCGAGCATTTTTCTCAAGTCACCACTTTTCTTTTCTTTTCTTCTTTCTTTGCCATAATTCACTTCTCTTTTCTTTTCTTTTGTATTTTGACATAAGACCATTCACCTCCTTTTTCATTTTTCTTTTCTTTTCCATAACCCTCAACTTATCTAATGTACTTGGGTTATAGTAGTGATATTTTCTCATATTTCCATCCTTACTCCTTTTAAGTGCTTCTCAACAAATGTGTATAGCTAAGTTCTTTTAAGAGAAAGGTAAAAATATTTTCTTAGGCTCATAAAAGTGAGTAAATGGGCTATTGAAAGAAACAAGGCTCAAATTTTTTTTCAAAAAAAGGGCTCAAATAGGTGACTAGTGATAAATATAGCAATGGTAGGTTTGACAGGCTCAAACGATCCAAAAATGGCCTATATCAGATCCTAAGTAATATGCATTCTAGGAATTTGCCTCAAGTGGTTATCAAGTAAGTTCTAGAGCTTGTCGAGACCGCAAAAATATTCACAAAATAATCACACATAAAACTTCTCTAAATGTTTTAGACTAATCACATAATCTTACCACAAACTAGAGTCTCAAACCAAATGAAGATCGACATTTAAATTATTCTCAAACCGAAGCAAGATTTAACTTCTTCTAAATGCTATCTGTTATCTCAATTAAGTTTATATCATTGACATGTGAATTAACTCCAAGGCAAACATAAAGCATACTAAACACAAACAATCAAGGAAAATGACACTAAGTAGTTCACTGAAAAACATGAAAAACAGGAATATGTTTCCTCCTCCACCCCTAACTTAAAATAAGCATTGTCCTCAATGTGAAAGTAAAAGTTAAGAAAACTCCCTTTGTAGCCAAAAGTGCACAGAAGCTGAAAATTGTGCATCACCATTTGAACTACTTCGTATTTTTGTCCCTGAAAAAGAAATACGAAAGTAAAACTGAAAAACAGCAAAATAATAATAATAAACAAGAAAAAGAAATATGAAAAACAGTAAAAATAAAAGGATATGTTGTGGGTTGCCTCCCATGAGCGCTAAGTTTTACGTCTTCAGCCAAACGCTTTTATTCCCTCCTAAACAAAAATAGGTTGAATGCACCAGCCACTACTGCATTGCCAAATTCGGTGCTTGTATGCTTTGGAGAGGCCTCAAGGATGTCAACAGTAACATCTGTAAATTCTAGCTCGATATATGCTCTTTTGAAACCATGGGTGAGGGTGGACTCTAATGGATTAAGGTGCTGGACCTTTTCCATGAATGAGTCAATCATGTATGCTTGGTGGGTTTCGTCCACATCCTCTAATTTTTTCGTTGTTGGGATGTGTAATGACTTACCACTTAGTGTCTCAATGACATTCACCTCCTTCAAATTCTGCTATGATAGGTGTTGACCATGGGGTGTGGACTGAGCTTGAGAAGGGAACTTACCTCGCTCAGTCACACTCAAGTAGCTCATCAACTTGGACACTTGGCTCTTTATCTTTTTACTTTCTTCAACAGCCTGCGTAATTAAAGATTCAAGTCTTTGATTAGTCTTACCTTGTGCCTCAATAAAAGCATGCAAAGTTTCTTCTAAAAGACTTCTAGAAGATACAGGTGCATGATATGGTGCAAGATATGGTGCAGAGGGTTGTGTAAGCTGCTGGTTTTCAGATTTCTAGCTGAAGTTGGGGTGATCGCGTCATCCCGGATTATAGGTACTAGAGAAGGGTATAAAAGGCTTCGTGTACATGCCTAAGGCATGACATTGTTCCTTATACATCCCTCTCATATCAACAAATGTGGGGCACTCTTGAGCGAGATGATCTACCCCGCCACACACAAAACATGGTTTAAAAGATTTTACATGATTAGCTATGTGTGTTGGCTTTAAGCTTTTAGTATTTAACACCTCTAGTTCCCTAGTGAGCATCTCGACCTTGGCCTTAAGGTTATCCTCTTCCCTAAGATGGTAAATTATACCACCATTTGGGTTCCCTATAGGTCATGACCTATTTGTGCCTTCAGTAACACTAGGTCCAGTCCAAGTGTGAGCTTTTTCAGCAAGCTCATTGAGGTACTCTATGGCCTCATCAGGATCTTTCTCCAAGAACTCACTGTTGCACATCATCTCTACAAATTGGCACTCTCTATATGTAAGTCCCTCAAAAAAATAGCTCACTAAGCCCCAACTCTCATACCCATGGTGAGGGCACATACTCAATAATTCCTTAAATCTCTCCTAAGACTGATATAAAGTCTTACTATCCTTTTGTGCAAAGGTGGAGGTTTGCCTTTTCAAAGCATTGGTCTTATGTTGGGGAAAGTATTTATTAAAGAAAATTTGAGTCATCTCAGTCCATAACCCAATAGATCGAGATCTTAGTGAGTATAGCCAACTCTTAGCTCTATCCTTCAAAGTGAAAGGAAAGAACTTAAGCCTCACAATGTCATTGGTTTCATCTTGACTATGAAAAGTCACGACTGCTTCCTCAAATTCTCGAATGTGCACTGATAGGTGCTTAAATATTCATATTTAAGCCCCTTGATTTACATTTGTTAAGCCCTAGTTTATGTTATTTTAGCCCATTTTACTTTATTTCTATGTTTTACATGGTTTTAATAGGTCTATAAAGAAAAGGAAGCATTATGGAAGCTTTTGGAGCTTAAAAATGAAGAAACTTGGAAATCCTGGAGCAGCTACTGGCAAAAGTGCGATCGATCGCACTATTGGGTGCGATCAAGCGCATAAGCACTCGTGTGCACAGAAGAAGGATCGAGCGCAGCCTTGCGATCGAGCGCACATATACGGGCGTGAACAGTAAAGCGGCAAAACCAGTTTTGGAAATAAAAGAGTTTTATGTTTTAGGAAAGTTTAGGGTTCTTGAGCCATCTAGGATTATTCACCCCCTATAAATACACTTGTAAAACACACACAATGGAGATCATCTAATCCCTTCTTTTATCTTTTAATCTCCCCTTGGGGGGAATCAATCTTCTCTTAATTTTAGTTTAGTTTTTGTTCGGGAGATCGGGGAAGGAGACTGTGGAGAGGAATTGATGACTCTTCTCTTGGGTTTCTTCTTTCCTTTATTTTTATGTGTACTTAAGCTTTTAGTAAGGGCTTGGTTGAAGCCCTAATTATATTTATTCGATAATTCAGTATTAGTGCCTTTGCGATATTTATGTTGTGTTGCTTAACTTGATTAATATCTGTGTTTATTTAAATTCCTCATATGTGTTTATCTTATCAATATATGAATGTGGTATGGATTCGTTAGTTAGATCAATTTGGATGACTGAGTCCTGGGTCTGACATTAGTAACAAAAGATATCCACACTGGATTCTTTGGTTAATCAACATGGGAAACCGGGAGTGGACCAAGCCCTAGGCCCCGTGTGGTTGCCGATCTCCACAGCCCTAATGCTCTCTTAAGGAACAACTCAGTATACACCCATGCTGACTCCTTTAAGAGAGAAAAGAGTTAGAGTATACACCATGCCTAACTTGTTGCTTAGGGAGATCAATAGCCTAAGGTGTGGACCAAGCCCTTAGGTTGGCAAACATTAGGTATACATGGCATGAGTAGAGCGTTGGTATACTGTTGTATTGTGGTAGCATAATTAGTGGTGGATATCAAGTCCCTACGCCTTTATCTTTATCAAAATCAACTCTTTTATTATTTCTATCTTTTCACATTGCGAATATAATTCTAAACGAAATTCACCAATCCCTGTGGAGATGATCTTGCTTTCACACATTATACTACTAAGTTGACCTTGTGCACTTGCAAGTAAAACGAGTGCAATTATTTGCATATTAATTTAGGTAGATAATCGGCACAACAAGTTTTTGGCGCCGTTGCCGGGAATTGTGCTAAATTTTTATTTAGAATTATTTCTCGTTTATTTTTCTTATTTTGTTCAATTTTATTTTCTTAATTTTCATTAAATATTTTTCTTAATCTGTTTTGTTTTATTTTATTTTCATCAACTATCTAACTTAATTCTTCGTTTTTGTTATTTTCTTGCTTTTTGTTTCAGGTGTGCATCAGTGCTAATTCTGGCACTGCGATTGAGCGCAAACCTAAGTGCGATTGAGTGCAGTGCTTGGAGTGCTCAAGCGCAAATAGTCCAGAGACTACTCGAGCAGCAGTACTGAAGTTGCTGCACTAATGTATTCCTGCTGATTCATGCAAGGGCTTCGAGTGAGGAACCCAACCATCCTTCCACTTGATATAGAGAGTGAGCAGATCATTCGAAAGAGGCCTAGAAACAACTTCGAGGATAGAGAAGAAGAATTTGAGGGTGAAGCACCAATAAAACAGCTTTACAACCAACTGCCACTAGAACGGAGACCTATGAATCAATCCTTCATTCCACAGAACCTCAACCATCCTTCATGCATTGCATATCAACCTGAGGTGGAAGAAAAATATTACATATCTCCGTAGATACTCAGTTCCTTGACTCATTTTAGGGGTACACCTGCTGAGGATCCACACTTGCACCTTCGAGAATTCTGTGATCTCTGCAAGTTCTAGCATATTCGGGGCCTAAATCAAGAGGGAATCAGGTTAATTCTTTTCCCTTTTTCATTAAAAGATAATGCTAAAATGTGGTATCATTCATTGCCTGCAGATTTCATCCATACTTGGGAAGAGTTATCCAGTAGATTTCTAAGGAAATTTTTTCCAGCACAAAAGACAAGGCAGATGAGGAAGGAGATTTAATCCTTCCAACAGAAGGATGGAGACCTTTTCTTCGAGGCATGGGGACACTTTAATGAGCTGCTACTCAAATGTTCACATCACAACTTACCTCAAGATGAGCTTGTCCTAGCTTTCTATGAAGGTTTGAGTAGCATAAATCAAGGTATAGTGGATTCCGGTTGTGGAGGTGTGCTGATGGAGAAGACTAGTGAAGAAGCCATGGAGCTGTTTGAGACATTAAGTGAACACACCTAACAATTCTCCTCGAGAGGTAGACAAGAAATTAAAAGCAAGATTATGTATGAGGTGAGCTTCAATAATGGATCTTCGAATCAGATGGCTGCTATGGAAAGAAAGCTAGACATGCTCATAAAAGTCATGGCTGATCAAAACAACTCACCTAGTCCACATGCTACACAACGCCAGGTATGTGCTATATGCTCTCATTTTGATCATAATACTTATACTTGTCCTCTGTATTCAACTACAGATCAAGAGCAAGTAAATTATGAGGGATTGAACAGCGCATATGCAAATACCTACAATCCTGGATGGCAGAACCACCCCAACCTCTCATGGAGCAACACTCAAAATGCTTTGAATCTTCAAGGACAGCAATGACATTTCCAACCAGTAGCCCAACCAGTGCCGAAATCAGAAAATAGTGACCTAAAGAGTCTTATGAGGCAATTGATGACTTCACAAGAATAGTTTATGACTGAGCAAAGACAAACCACTACAAAATATGAGCAAACCATTCAAAGACTCGAGGAACAAATGGGAAAATTGGCTAAGGAGCTAAGTGAAAGAAAGTTGGGTGAACTTCCAATCTAACCACTACCTACTCCAAGAGGACATCAACAACTAAATGCTCTGACAACTCTAACAAATGGTAAGATCATCGGAGCTGATGAGCCTGCACAAGCATCCAGATCCAAGGTAAGTGAGATGGAGAAGGTAAATAGTGAGAAGGTTGAAATCAAAAGATATAATGCATTAAAATTACCTCCAGATAATACAAAGTGTTTTAATGTATGCATTACGCAAAGTGTTGTTGAGGAAGCTTTTCAGGTCCATCACATTGATCCAGTAGAAACCACTCTTACCTATAGTGTCCCAAGATCGGATATTGAGCTCAAATTCAAGGATGTTACTGATGACATCATTGACACTATGCATCTCCTTGAGGCCTTTCCAAAGCCTCCAAGTAAGTACATCGATCCATTTGAAATTCTTGGGCCTACTAATACTATTTTCCCTTTTATTGTCCAGGCACCGAATTTGGAGTTGAAACAATTGCCAAAGCACTTAACTTATGCTTATATGGGAGAAAATAAGACACTACCGGTGCTAAAACCAGCCAATCTTAGTCTTAGGGAAGAATAAGGCTTGGTCCGACTGAAGACGTTAAACTTAGCGCTCATAGGAGGCACCCCACAGCTTATCCTTTTATTTTTATTGTTGTTCATATTTGCTGTTATTTATTTACTTTTAGTACTTTTTGTTTTCTTGTATTACGTTAGTTTTTCTTTTTTAGGGACAATGTGTGCATCCATTCAAGTTTGGGGGTGTGCTATGAGCCATGTCGGCCCAGCTAATTCTCCATCTCCCAGGTCAGATCTTTCCATGTTATTCACACATTGGGGACAATGTGTAATTTAAATTTGGGGGTATGAGAGACACATTCACACACTTTGTCCCAGTTTTTTGTTTAAAAGATAAATACATGTTCATTTTGTTCTAAAAATTTTGGTTGATCTAAACGAATAGTATGATTTGACTTCATAAGTGAACTTAAAACCGTGAACACATGGTCTAATAATTGAGTTTTAAACTTTAAATTACTCACTTTTAGGAATTTAAGGATTCACAAGTTTGATCTAAACCGACACGAGCACATTAGCATATAATTGTGTGGGGTATGACATGTAGCTTTAATTGGTATGTTTTCATGGCTTAACTGTAACCTGACGACTTGTTAGATGAATATTTTGGCATAGAAAAATAGAAAAAAGGTTATTATTGCACAAAAAGAGAAAATAAAGTGCTTATAAAGATCGTTAAACAAAATTTCCACTGAGTAACTGGGCCTCTTGCCTCAGTAAGCATTGAGTGTTCACGTCAAAAGGTTGAAATTTTGCCAATAATGATCATTAAAAGAACTTTCCATTGAGTAACTGGGCCTCTTGCCTCAGTAAGCATTGAGTATTCACGTCAAAAGGTGGAAATTTCTGCTTGGTAGCATTAAGACCAGTTAGTTTCGTAGCCTTTTTTACTCGAGTTAGTAAGTCCTTAGGGGTGTCTTTACACCTAATGCCCTAAAATCGTCTGGTTTGGGAGTCATTGGCTAAAAGCTCGTTACATGAGTCAAATAGAAAGCTTAAGGGAACTCAACTTGGCAAAAATATCACAATAAAAGAAAAAGAAATAAATAAAACTATACCATTGTTTATTCATTCTGATAGGAAATTTGGTGAATCTTAAGACACCGAAATACTACACATTAGAGTTATTTGGAAATTTCAATCTTTATGTGCTAATTCACCACACACTAAAAATCATACTTGTGATGCCTTAACCTACCTCATGTAAGTAATCGCCGTTTAAAACTCAGATTCATTATAAAGATGTGTTTGTATTTTTAAGCTTGTTCATGAATGCACGTCATGGTTTTGTGCGATACCTAAACTTTTGAGAACACCATGAACAGTCGATTTATCTATGTATCTTTATTTTTCATTTAGTTTTAAGTTTTGAATTGCTAAGGGACTAGCAATATGTAAGCTTGGGGGTGTGATAGGTGCTTAAATATTCATATTTAAGCCCCTTAATTTACATTTGTTAAGCCCTAGTTTATGTTATTTTAGTCCATTTTACTTCATTTCTATGTTTTACATGGTTTTTATAGATCTATGAATAAAATGAAGCATTTTGGAATCTTTTGGAGCTTAAAAGGAAGAAACCTGGAAATCCTGGAGCAGCTACTGGCAAAAGTGCGATCGATCGCACTATTGGGTGCGATCGAGCGCATAAGCACTCATGCGCACACAAGAAGGATCGAGCACAGCCTTGCGATCGAGCGCACATATACGGGCATGAACAGTAAAGCGGCAGAACCAGTTTTGAAAATAAAGGAGTTTTATGTTTTAGGAAATTTTAGGGTTTCTGAGCCTTCTAAGATTATTCACCCCCTATAAATACACCTGTAAAACACACACAATAGAGATCATCTAATCCCTTCTTTTATCTTTTAATCTCCCCTTTAGGGGGAATCAATCTTCTCTTAGTTTTAGTTTAGTTTTTGTTTAGGAGATCGGGGAAGGAGACTGTGGAGAGGAATTGACGACTCTTCTCTCGGGTTTCTTCTTTCTTTTATTTTTATGTGTACTTAAGCTTTTAGTAAGGGCTTGGTTGAAGCCCTAATTATGTTTATTCAATAATTCAGTATTGGTGCCTTTGCGATATTTATGTTGTGTTGCTTAGCTTGATTAATACCTGTGTTTATTTAAATTTCTCATATGTGTTTATCTGATCAATATATGCATGTGGTATGGATTTATTAGTTAGATCAATTTGGATGACTGAGTCCTTGGTCTGAAATTAGTAACAAAAGACATCCACACCGGATTCTTGGGTTAATCAACATGGAAAACCGGGAGTGGACCAAGCCCTAGGCCCCATGTGGTTGTCGATCTCCACAGCCCTAACGCTCTCTTAAAGAACAACTCAGTATACACCCATGCTGAATCTTTTAAGAGAGAAAAGGGTTAGAGTATACACCATGCCTAACTCGTTGCTTAGGGAGATCAATAGCCTAAGGAGTGGACCAAGCCCTTAGGTTGGCAAACATTAGGTGTACATGGCATGAGTAGAGCATTGGCATACTGTTGTATTGTGGTAGCATAATTAGTGGTGGATATCAAGTCCCTACGCCTTTATCTTTATTATTTTATCTTTATCAAAATCAACTCTTTTATTATTTCTATCTTTTTACATTGCGAACATAATTCTAAAACGAAATTCACCAATCCCTGTGGAGATGATCTTGCTTTCGCACACTATACTACTAAGTTGACCTTGTGCACTTGCAAGTAAAACAAGTGCGATTATTTGCATATTAATTTAGGTAGATAATCGGCACAACATGCACATATGGGTTTTCATTGTCCAAGCCATGAAACGTAGGGAGTAACTGTATCATCCCTATTTTAAACTCTAATTGGCGAGTATTGGTTGGAAACGTAATGCATGATGGTGTGGCTATGCGTGTAGGGTGGAGGTAATCCTGAAGTGTCCTAGCAACATTCTCATTAGGGTTATCGGCCATGTTAAAAAAAATTTCTAAATTCTCGTGTGGGGGTGCACTATGGTTTGATCTAAGCGAGGTTTCACTAACGGACGTGGAAGGAGAGGGTAATTCAAGTTCGGGTCCACTAATGAATCTACCTCACAAATCTCTCGGTCTAAGCATGCACCAAATGAATCAGAGAGGAAATAAATAAAACATAATAAAAAAAAATCAGAAAATCAAAACTTAGAAAAAAGAACAATAATAAAAAATACTATAAAAAAAAAGAAGGGAAAAAATTAAAAAAAAAATAATGCAGCAAGCTAAAAGAAGGAACGAAGCTACCGCCTTTACAGCTGCTGAAAATAAAAACTATTTACAGTTCTTCTATCGTCATGTCAAAAGTTGACAATCTTCTTTGTACTTAAGCGCGTTTCCTCGGCAACGACGCCAAAATATGATTACACCCAAAACATAACGCGGTAGTTGTAACACAACTTTGCGGTGTCGATTTCACAGGGAAACAAGTTAACTACAATAGAAGGTGTAAACCTAAACACGAACGATAAAAATCAAGTGAGATAATATGAATTTTGATAATGAAGTAATTGTGTAAAATAGATTGTAAAATATAATAGAGGAACAACAAGGTTCCGGGAATCCTCTCTAGGTTCGTTGTCCTACTCCAATCTTGATTCAATTGTTTATCTCGATTGCAAGTTTCACATCCCAAACAGGCAATCGACAAGTATTCAATTAAAGTGTATGTAAACCCTAATGTAATTGTTATGAAATCATCTTTACTTTCAAGCACACATGACCTAACTTATAGATTATCAAGAAACGACAATATATCATAATGACAATACTGCAGTAATAGACAAATCTATAAGAGAAATCTACCAGACTCAATCACACCTCAACAACATCACATAAGAAGAGCATGACTAGACTTATATGGGGGAGAAAGATGCAATTACCGGATTAAAGGGAAATCTTCTAATCAGATTAAAAAGTAAATCATAACAATGTTTAATGATAATAAATCCAAACTACAATGAATCAAGACTAGAAAATAAGAACGACTACACCTAGGGATTCATCCCTTCACCTCGCTTGGAGATTAGACGGCCATAGGATTCCTCCTTAAGTCTTTGGACCCTTGTCCAGCCTCCAATCGTCTTTTTCAAACCCTAAAGTGATCTATTTATAATACAAAGGTCCAAGGGTGTTTTAAGGTTTTAAACTATCATTAAAACCCTAATTAGTTCGTATCTCGGAAACCAAGGTTTCGTGCTCGCGCCTCGACTCAGATTGATTCAAGCCGCGGCTCAACTTGTGTTGATTCTTCATCATTCTGTAGGCCGCGGCCCAGCCTAATCCAGGTCGTGGCTCACCTTGATCCAGGCAGCGGCCTGACCTGATGCTTCTTCCTTGCTCTTTTGGTACACTTTCTGGAGGCTGAGGCTTGGCCCTTTTAATCCGCGGCACACACACTTTCTCCTCTTCATTTTGTCCTTCCAAAAGCACTCCTTCGCTCCGATATGCATGGGATCTTTATGCTTTATTCAATGATAGCTTTTCCCTCTCTTTTAGACTCTAAACACCTGAAAATGCATCAAAACAAATCAATGATCCAAGAATGACACTTTAGAATTGTTAAGGTATAAAAGTGCAATTAAAACCTAGATCAACCCTAAAATGCTAACAATTAAGTACTATTAAGATGCATTTTATGACTCTCATCACTACTAGATGCAAATCATTTCTTTGATAACATAGAGAGTAATCTGCAATGCCCTTTAAGGATATAAGAATTCTCTGGACCGTCATCCAATGTTTCTTTATAGAGTTTGACTGATAAGGATTCATCAGACCCACAATATAACAAATGTCAAGCCGAGTGCACATCATAGCATAAATCAGGCTTCCAACAATGCTAGGGTAAAGAATACCTTCTATTTCTTTCTTTTCTTCTAGAGTCTTAGGACACATTTTGAAACTTAGATCTACAGCTTTAACAATAGAAGTGTCAATTGGATTGACATTATTTAAATTGAATCATTCAAGAATCTTCGTAATATAAGGTTTTTGTGACACACCTAAGAGTTTCTTTAAACGATCCCTGTAAATCTTAACACCAAGTATATAATTTACATCTCCCAAATCATTGATCTTAAAATTAATCATTCTTTAATGCTAACTACAAATTCCTTATCATTCCAGCAAGCAAGAAATCATCAGCATATAGCAATAAAGTTACAAATTTATTATCAAAACGTTTGACATACACATAATGATCTTCATTGATCATTGTAAATTCATAAGAAGTCATAGCTCGATGAAATCTCAAATATCACTATTTGAACTACTGTTTCAGGCCATATATAGCTCGTTAGAGCTTGCACACTTTCCTCTCTTGGTCTTCAACTATGAAACCTAAAGGTTGTTTCATGTAAATTTCTTCATATCGTTCTCCATTAAGAAATGCAGTTTTAACGTCCACCTAGTGTAACTCTAAGTCCAAACTTACGAAGATATCTAGAATCAAACGAATAAAGGCAATCCTTTCAACCAAATAAAATGTTTCCTCATAGTCTAGACCCTCCTTTTAGGTATAACTGTAATATTTGTGTTCATAAAATAAGGGTAAATAAATAATTTTACATATATTATATTGAATTAAATAATCCATAGATAAAAGATTTAGTATTGATTTGAAATAATATTGAAAATTTTGTTGAAAAAAGTTAGAAATTTTTGATGAAGAGAGTACTAAAAAATTTCAAAATTTAAAGTTGAAATGAAAGAATTTTGAAGAAAAATATGGAATGAGGTTGAGAAAAATAATTAGAAAAGTTGATAAAAAAAATATAAAGTTTTGTATTTTTATATAATTTTTATAAAAGTTTTGGAAAGAAGAAAAGATGAAAAAATGATTTTTTTTAAAAAAGAAAATGGCAAAATTGTAATTATGTAACGTCAAAACGGTAAATTTTAAACGATGGCAGAATTGTAAATAATCGATGACAAATATGTAAATTGTAAAAAAAAGGCAAGCGGTGAACATTATCGTGAAGGTAAGTTAAAAAGAAAAAATATATATATATAATATTGAAAAAAAGGCAGGCGGTGAACATCAAGAATGTTCACGTAAAGGTAAGTTAAAAAAATATATATAATTTAATATTTAAAAAAAAGTGACAAACGGTGAAGGAAGAGTGGGGACTTTGGAGACCGATCATGTTCACGTGAACATAATCATTAGTCTTTGATTTTTTAATTTATTTATTATTAAAAAATAACAAAGCTTTAAAACTCTCTGAAACGATCAGAGAGTTCATTTTTACGCCGAAATGATATTTTTGTTTAGTTTCTCTCTTTTCTCCAACTTTATTTCTTTTAGCAAAAAACTGGAAAGAAATTCTCCGAAGGATTTAGATAATTACAGTCATCCAATTACAATAGTAAGATTTCATCACATTTGTGGTAAATTTTCAATAAGACTCATAACTAAATAATTATATTGTTTGAATTAAGTTATGAAATAGTAAGATTTATGAAAGTTTATAATTAGGTATTGGTGATCATTAATCCTAAGAAATTATTGAAAGAAGCAGAAAAGACAAGAGGTGATCCACAGGTAGCTTTAAGTGCTACACAGTGAGTTAGACTTACTTTTAATAATCGAGACCAATAAAAATATGAATTTATGATATTTGAATAAATTGTTGAATTATAACGATTGGATGATGTATTTTCTTTTATGTATGATAATTTATTGATTAAGGATTAAATGATATGTTGAAAATTAATTATATAAGAAGTTATATTTTAAAAGGACAGATTAATTAAAAATATACTGAAAAGATATATGAAATTCTTGAAAGATATGATTGAAAAATTGATATGATATATGAGGGGACAATTTAATATATATGATAAAAAAATAAAAATAAATAATAATTTGAGAAAAAAATAATTGAATTGAATGTTTTGATGTATACTTGCTTGCATGTTATTGCTCATATGCATAAAAGGGAATACAGGAAGACAGCTGGTCTGGCTAAGAAGACCATAAAGGTAGCTGGTCTGGCTGAAACATGTCAACATGTGGTAAGATGTTCCCAGATGATAATATGAAATTATCTGAAGAGAAAGAAAGAAAAACAATTTAAATTCATGCATTACATATTTTTTAAAATATTTATTATTGTTGGTTGAGATGCTAAAGAATCAGTTTTGATTATGAAATGATTGATAAACAAATGAGTCTCATAGTGAGACAACTTTGATGATAGATAAATTGAAAGGATAATATAATAAAGAATTATATGATCAATTGTTTGTATGATGTGAACCTTATGATGAGGGTAAATTATGATATTAAATTAAAAATATTAAATTGAAAAAAATATATGAGATACATGTATTGAAGATGATAGCATGATAATTTATTTATTAAGATATTGACAAATGATAGAATTAATATGTGAGAAGAGATAAATGATTAATTATGCCGATTTAATAATGATTGAGTATAACTAAAAGTATACAAATCGAGTACTTCTAGTAAATTTAATTCATTGAGCTTGTGAAACTCACCCCTCATTGTTAAATAGTTTATGTAGTAGGCAGGGACAGATAAATTTGTGAGTTGAGATTCAAACTGAGTTATTATATGTAAGTCTCATGGTCCACATTCTCAGACTAATGGAAGAAGAAGAATTTTTTTTTTGTTTTTGTAAATATTCATACATTTTTAATATGTTGTATATATTGTTTCAGATAAGATATTGATAATAACTTCCGTGTTGAGAGTTGAGGCTTGATATATATATATATATATATATATATATATATATATATATATATATATATATATATTATATATATATATATATATATATATCAGTCGATGTATGTTTTTATATTATTGTATATATGTGTCGTGTTGAGATTTCAAAACGTGACGACACCATCTCGAAAGTGACCAAACCGGAATAGATCGTTACAATAATCATTCACCAATAGGTGAGCCTTATATCTCTCAATAGCTCTACCCGCTTTGCGTTTGACCTTGAGAATCCACTTGGTCCCAATTACCTTTCGCCCATATCGAAGATCAACTAAGTCCTAGACATTGTTAATTCTCATAGACTCCATCTCCTTTTCCATTGCCTTTTTTAGTTCTTCTTTTACAAGAGATGAAAGAGCTTCTTGAATTGTTTTCAACTTAGCATCTTGCAGAGCAATCATAAAAGCTTCCCACTCAATCTTAAATGATGAATAAGAATGGTGTCATTTTAACTACATGCAAGAATAACAAGTATGTATAAGTGTTAAATCAATATTGAAATCAATTATTGAACCACGTTAATACAACAAAAGATATAAGCACGCTATTCAATTCAAATTGATTCACAAGTGTTGGAAAACCCAATATCCAGGAAATTTCACAAGCTCTCACTGTATAAAAATCAATTTTAAAAATATATATATTTCAAGTTTAGAATAAATTTACCTTACTCAAATTTTCGTAAAATTAAATCCTATAAATTTTGAAAAAATTTGTACTTTTAATAATAATCTAAAAGAAAATAATTTCTGTAAATATTATAGAAAAAATCACAAATAATGTTCTAAACAAATAGATGGATTCCCTACACGGCTGGGCCGTTGGCCACATCTATTTCTGTTCAAATTGCTTAAAAACCATAATCTTTTCACTCCCGACATCCTTTCATGATCGGACCGCGACACTCCCTCGTCCGAAGGGGTTGATCACAGCAATGGGTTCAGATCCGTGTTTTGGGTCACCGGTGAAATGGAGTAACATGCACTGTCCACTCAAGCACGTAAAAGGGGCTGGGCTGGAAGTGATCTTCAACCTTTAACTCGAAAAATTGTCCAAAAAAACCATTTTAGGGTTTTTTTTTCCCTCCATACTTTACCAAAACTTTTTTTGTCATATAACATGCATTCAATCAAAATTTCTTGTTACTATGTTAAGGTTTTGAGTTTTCTCTCCTCTTTGAGAGTTAGCATGCCATTTTCTCCGGATTTAATTTACATACCTACTAACATGCGAAATATTAAGGCACATTGATCATGGGAATGGATTTAATACAATTTCAAAATTACTATTTTCACATATTAAAACTTCATATTTTCAGGTTTCATGAACAAGTATGCAATTTCAACCAATTCACATGTATTCATATTTATAGAGATTATACATTCACTTGGTTAAGTTTAAATTAATAAGTGATTTAAATTGATTTGGCTAAACTTTTACAAATTTTAAAAAATAAATATCACGTTAAAACTGATTTTAAACTTAAACAAATGAATCTTATACATACCCGTAGAACAAAATGCGGGCTCTGATACTAACGTAAAATAGATCTCTACTCAGCAGATAATCTACTTACCTATTAGAACTAAAGATCCTTTACAATTTGAGTTAAATCTTCTATTGGTATAAATCATTTAACACTCAAGTTTATGAGTTTTGGGTTGAATAGAATCGAAAGATAAAGAGTGAGTTTATGAGATGAGATGTCTGACCAAATAGGAATCCCAACTGTTTTGAGTCTAGGTTGAATAGTGTATCTCCGATCCTTGGTACTTTGTTTTCAAAGACCTTTCATCTTTCTTCTCATATTCAATGCCGATTTTATTGTCCAAATGTTTCTTTTTTTTTTAATCTTATTACTCATTCAGATATTCAGCTTTACTTGATTGTTTTCTCTTCCATATGTTACAGTAAAAAAAACAACTGTACTTTTACGATGATTTACTACATGGAACGGTAAATTAGTATCATTTCATTGTAATAAATACCATTCCGTAGTAAACGAAATTTATCGATATTTATAGTAATTGTGTTACTTTTTTTATCTCAATTTATATGTTACATATGATTTTTGAAGCAATTTTGACTCAAAATTTTTAAGAATATGTTATTGATTTAAAATTATAAAAAAATATTTTTAAATATTTGTGAACGTTATTAAACTATATTTGTAAAATTTTAATTAATTTATTAATTCAAAACTAAAAAAATTAATTAGTTAATTGGGTGAATATTACACTGTAACGTATAAATTGAAACGAAAAAAAATACATTTTAAGGTATCACAATATCAATTCGTGGTAACTTATTATGATTTTATGATAAAAATTATGTTTAATTATAAAAAAAAAGTACATTGTGATTGATTGCATTTTAAAAAATTACCTCAAAATTTTATTTTTGGCAAAAAATACTCTGTGGTTGACTCCATTTTCAAAAAATACCTCAATTGTAAAAAATACCTCATGGTATGTTTTTGTTAGCAAAAACTACTTTGTAATATGTTTTTGTTAGCAAAAAAAAAATACCTTGCGATATGTTTCTTTTAATCAACCACGAGGTATTTTTTTCTAACAGAAACATACCACGGGATATTTTTTACCACAAAAAAATTCTTCAAAGTATTTTTTGAAAATGAAGTCAATTATAGAGTATTTTTCATCACAAAAAAATCTATAGATATTTTTTGAAAATATATTCAATCACTTGGTTTTTTTTAATTAAACCTAAAAATTATAGTTCTTTTAAAAAAATTATTAAAAAAAACCCTAAAATTTGACTATAAAAACTATGAATTATTGAGAAATTCATAACTTATTACCGATCGAAATGTGTGGGGTCCTTATACCAACACGTGGACACATCTGATATGACCATAGGCCGTAGAGTCATAGAGAGATGATAACAAAAGTTACTACCATCTACGGAGTATATTTTTAGAAGATGCAAAACCAACGTGTTGATGTCCCACACCTTTTAACTTGTTTTGTCTTTGTGAACAGACACTTGATTTGGTACAGTACAGAAGGCCTTTGAGGACCACTTTTTAGATTCCGTCTTTTGTGGAACTCAAATCCAAATCGAACCGTTCAAGGAACGTCAAGTACCAATTAGAGGTGGACCCCACCTTGTGGCATCTAATCTTCGGTTAGATTTACTCCTCGCCAACCTTTTGTGGGCATCTGAATCTGATGCCCTCCCTGCTTTTTTATATTATGCCAAAGTTTGTACCAATAGGTAATCAATCAACAAACAGTAATTTGAAAGATTAATTAAATTACCGAATAAGATAGTTGCATGCTCAAGATAACTTATTCTCTATAACGTGGTTTGAAGGGATATGTTCTATCTCAATTAAATAATTTTTTAAATAAGGGGATGAATTTTCATTTTTTTCTTTTTTTTTATTTTATTAAATCCAAAATTAATAATATAAACTCATATAAACACCGTTTGGTTGATTTTTTAAACAGAAATTTAATCATGATAGCTTAAATCAGTCACTCACAAGCGAACGCCATACAAAAACCTATGAAAAAATAGTGTGAAATTATCAAAAAAACCGTAGATTAAGGTATGGTAGTTCAAGTTGTGCCGAGCAGCTAAAGGGAATTGGCTGCCACATTTAGGTGTGTGATTGCCAAAAACCCTTTGTTTTAAAATTGATGAAAATAACTACTGCAATTTGACTTGAGGCGTGAGCAGGGTATTTTTGTTATTTTTTTACACCTAATTAAAAATAAACAGTTGATTTAATACAAGAGATTTAAGACATTTTAAATGAAAAGCCAAAACAACGTCATAACTATGTCTTTTTTTTAATTGAAATAATGTATTTACAAGTATGTAATGTAATGATTGATTTAATTTTAATATCATTGTAATATCTCATTACTCGTATAGAAATGTCACAATATTCTCACAATTCACTTAAATTGAAAGAAATAATCGATATATAAATCAAACAAATAACGCACACACTGTTAAAATCGAGCAGGAGATATTGTAATCTCAATACCTCGATTTTAACCACTAGACCAAAACCTCATTAACATTAACAATGTTGTTTTTAAACTAAAGTCGATGATAAATTAAGGAGATAAATAAACCAAGGTTGAAGATCTTTCGTAATTGATTTTTTTAATAGTGAAATGATAATTACCTTGTCTAAAAATGAAATCAATAAATTTTGTTAAATCATAATTTCATGAATGATTATTTAAAATAAATGACGTGATGTAATCATAATCGAAAATTTAATTTATAAATAAGATGGCATATTAACTCACTGTAAAAAAATATTAATTACAAAAAATCACAACAACAAAAGAATCAAATGCTCTGATTGTGATTACAGCTATGAAATTTAATTTTAGTAGTTTAAAATATAAATATTATTCTTATAAAAAATATATAAATGATTAAATTAACATATAGTTTGTGTGAAAAATCTTACCGCCACATGATGCATGGTGGTGAATCTGGCCGTTGGCAACTTGGCATACATATGTCCAACTACCGCTATGCAAGGAGCTGTCTACGAGGGGCAGGTTGTGACGAGAGCTTCTTGTAATCTTTAGCAGGTTTGTGAAATTGGCCTCAAATATATATATTTTTTTTTAATGTTTATTGACTTATTGTCCTCTGTTTCTAACTAAATTCCTAAAAATGAAAAAATATTTAACTGGAAAGAGTTAATTTACTTTTAAGTAATTTACAGGTAAGTAAATTGCAAGAATTTTTTTGTGATTACTATGGGAAACATGAAAATTCATTGATCTATAGATCCTTCCTAAACTACTGTAATGGATTAAGTTGAGTTAGGGTTTTCAATAGCTAGATTGGGTTTTGGTTTGAGAAATTTTTTAATCTGATAGGTTGGATTAGATCATGGGTTAAAAAATTTCAACCCGATCTAAACCGATAATTCGGTCATCATATAATTATATTTTATATATATTTAAAATATATATACTTTAAAGATTGATGTATTACATTCATATTTTGATAAATTAGTTTGAATTGCAATATATATTTTGTATGTTTATATTTGAAAGATTGACTACATTCATATTTTAATAAGTTAATTTATATTGCAATATATATTTCACGTGTATTTGTACGTGTGTGTATATGTATATCTTCTCATTTTTTTTTTTTTTAGAAACCTTCCAACAAAAAATGTTAGTTCCCATAAAAAAAACCAGTTATAATTTAAATATGTGAGGAACATGTTTTTTTAATACTTTTTTAATTGAACAATGCCATTTGTTCTTGTGAAAGTATTTCTTTTGGATTTTCAATATACTTTCCAAAAGCTTGTCGAATCGATTTGCTTATCTTATGTTAATTCGATTTATGTTTTTGGTACAATGAAACTTGGTTATGATTATTCTAGGACCAAGTCTATATTAGTGTTGAAGTTTTGAAGAATTTAATTGATCAAACACATTTAAAATCTAGTTTTTATTTACTGTTTAAATTTTATGTGAAATGATTTAAGATACTTAATTTATAAACGATGATTGTCAAGATTTAATAAATTATTACGTGGATTTGATTTTGAGACTTAAAAATAATTATAATAAAATATTTTTTTTACATAATATATTTATATTAATTTTTAAATAAAAAATATTAAAACAGTGATCTAAACCGATCTAAACCAAATTTTTTTATCAACCCACTTCAAACCCACCAATGCTGACCCCAAGTTATTAGTGACCAAACTTGCAAACTAAACATTAAATGCTGTTTAGTTGCTGAGTCAGATTTCTGTTGGCACTTTCAGTTTCAACCAAATTACGTTCAAATTTGGACAATTAAAGTCATATTCAAATCTATTTTTGAGGGGAAAGTCTAAGCGGTCAAAATCTGGACAACTTTAGTATGGTTGTTTTATTTTTGTGTGCCCAATAAATACGGCAATTATCAAAACCAATTAAATTAATTTTCAGATTTAGTCGAGCATTATTCCTTGGAAACTTGTCATCAACATTTTGTAGTTTTACCAAAATGCCTCGTCAATATTTTACGTTCACACATTTAATGATAGAAAACACAAAAAAGATGAGATCAATTTTTTTTTTTTGTAAAAAGTTATGAAATGAAATCTATCGTATACATAAATTTTAATTATAAAGTGATTTTTATTAAATTTTAAATTTTAAAAATTTAAATTTATATGCAAAAACAATATACGATAGACTTTACTTCACAATTTTTATCGTAAATAAGTTAAACTCAAAAAATACTTCTCCATTCATATGCTTATTTTTATTTAAATAAAACGATTGTTGTCCACGATATATCGTTATTGTCCAAAAATAATAAGTAAACTTTATCGAAATTTAAAAAAAGATGATTCTAAATTAGACCGTAATATGCACTTGTTCGAGTAAGCAAGTGATCATCGTGCATGTATAACTCGATAATTTTGAATCGATAATCATATTATTAGTAATTAATAACAATATTTTTTTATTAAAAAAAATCAATATTCCCATCATCTTGACTTGAATAGATGAGAAATATATCGACGTAATAATCCCTGCCAGTCAGCAAAAATTAAAAATAAAAATAGAAAAAAAGGGAAATATAGAGCAACTAGAATACCAGATTATAAGGTTGGGCATCTTTCAGCATAGTAGTTCACATATCCTAAATCCTAATAAGCAAATAGGCCTACACGTGTCATGACTCCAAAAAGTACAAAAGCAGGAAGGAAATTTATTGTAATTTGTAAAAAAAAGGGGAAGCCGATGACTACTTGCTCAACGTTATCCCCCATAGATTTATTCCTAACGTTTTCTTAAAAAAAAGGCAAAAAAAAATCCTACGCCCTTTGGCTCTGACCTATATTTCAGAGGAAAAAATCTGTCTTTTTTTGAAATTTCCTCTAAATCATCTTCACAGATCTAGGGTTCTCCCCTTATTTCTCTATCTAACCCTTACGGAAATTTTTTGTTAAATACTTCGAATCTACAGAGAAAGAACAGAGCTTTTAGTGAGAGAAAGCTTGTTCCTTTTCATTGTTGATTTTTGGATTGATTGATCTGTGCCGGTGGTGGTGATGGGGAAGGTGGCAGTTGGGGCGACGGTGGTGTGCGCGGCGGCTGTTTGTGCGGCCGCGGCTCTAGTTGTGCGCCACCGGATGCGGAGCTCGGGGAGGTGGGCTAGGGCCATGGCCATAATGAAGGACTTCGAGGAGAAGTGTGAGACCCCCATTGGGAAGCTGAGACAGGTGGCTGACGCCATGACCGTTGAGATGCACGCCGGTCTCGCATCGGACGGTGGCAGCAAGCTCAAGATGATCATCAGCTATGTTGATAATCTCCCCACCGGGTAATACTAGCTTAGCTCTTTATTTCGTTTTCCCTTTTATTTTGGTCTTTTCATTGCCTTTTTTTCTTTTTGAATGATTGATTCATTGATCCTGAGTGAGGAAAGGAGGTATCTTGATTGGAACATATATTGTGGCTGTAAGGGTAAACGATAATTTATGTCGATAATTTGTTCCCTGGCTTTCATTGGTTTAGTGAAATCGAATGTTGAGGTAAATTTCAAACGGTTATTGATTGATTATTTTGAACAATGAAAATGGAATGTTCTCTGCGAATTTATAATTATGTAGTTGGGAATTGATTTTGGAATTATTGAGCTTATATCTACGAATAAGAGATTTTGTTGTTGCCAAAATTTTCGCTTGCTTCCATTTTTTTCTTCCTACTAGTAATTTTTTATAAAAAAAAAAATCTATTTTTAACTGGAGAAGTGGCTGTTCTTATGTTGTCCTAGAACTCGATTTTAAAGAAAAATCTGAACTTAATGTTTCTTTGGTTGGGCTTATATTGTGGTTTGTTCGAATTTTGACGGAAATGAGTCTGCTGACTCCGCTTAGATGGTTCAAATGAAACTTCCTACCTGGACTGGTAATTTCGGATTTTACTTAGATTGATTTCAGTTTTTTTAATTGAAAAAAAAAAAAAAACTTAGTACGGCTTGGTTAAGAAAATTTCATTTATGATTTGTTAGAAGCTGTATGGTAATTGAGTCTAGCGTTTTCTTCCCCCTCCCCTCTTTTTTTCCCCTTATAATGCTTGTTTGGTTATTCGGTGAAGATTTGGTTATTTATTTGTTGATTGTTATTTATTCTATTCTCTCTTTTTCCTACTTCTATCATTTATCCAATATCCCCCTTTTGCTTTATTTATTTTATTGGATCATTTTTTTTAATCGTTTGATGTATAGCTTACTATCTGAACCTCCATCACTTCTTGCTTTTTAAGCTTTATTTATGGTCTTTGATCCTAGTTTTTTTTCCTTATCATGTAACTTTATCATGAAAATTATAATGGCAATTATTCGTCATAGATTACTTGTTTATATAATAATGATATGGTTTAATAAAGTAATAGGTTTTCGAGAGAATATTTAAATGGGATGTCACTTCATACTTTGACAGAGAAGCACACAGAATTTGTCTCATACATATATTGGAGAGAGTTTGAAAAGTTCCTTTCCTATCTCATGAAATATGGCTATTTTATGACTAGCTGGTCTATAGTTTTACAGGGATTATTTGCTGTTTGCTCTTTGTGAAAGCGTCTTTATTTTCCAAATTTTCTTCTGCACTGCTAAATTCTTATGGTACATGATTCATCATTCTCTCAGGCATATTTTCCAAAATAAAATAATTTTCTTTTTTATTGTTTGAATGAAATCTTCACTGCTGTGTTTCATTTAGCTTTATTTAAATATACATTCCCTTGATTAGTCCCACCTGGGGAGAGAACATTGCTTTGAACAATTGGTTGATGGATTGCTACTTTCAAAGGAACTTTAGCAACCACCTATGTCATCATGATAAACCATCATATCAAGCTTTGTGGACAAGGCTTATCGAGAATAAACAAAAATTGATAAAAAGTAGAAAAGAGAACTTTTAGACAAACAGCAAATGTTTCTGAAGAGAGAGAAAAGAAACCACTATACTTTTTAAAAACTGTCTGAAGGAAACAATTTGTTTGGATTTTTATGCTGAAGAATTAAATCCAGCTGAGCATGCATCTCACTCTCATACTTGATTGTACAGGGATGAAAAAGGGTTGTTTTATGCATTGGACCTTGGGGGAACAAACTTCCGAGTTCTACGAGTACAATTGGGTGGGAAAGAACACCGGGTTGTTAAACAAGAATTTGATGAAGTTTCCATTCCTCCACATTTGATGACCGGGACTTCAGAAGTGAGTGCCTTTTCTAGCCTATATAACAAAAATTTCCTGCCTAGATTGGTTCATACTGAGGTTTTGGAAATTATGGTGATTTCAGGCATTGTTCGATTATATTGCTGAAGCACTTGCAAAATTTGTTGCAACAGAAGGTGATGGTTTACATTCTTCACCGGGTAGACAAAGAGAGTTGGGTTTTACCTTCTCATTTCCAGTTAGGCAAACATCAATAGCATCGGGGAATCTTATAAAATGGACAAAGGGCTTCTCTATAGAGGATACGGTTAATCCTAATTGCCTTTACTCCTGCTTTGCTGTCAGTTATAATGATCCTATGATTGTTATTTGTAATTGTTTATAGTGTTTCTGGCCTTGATTATTGTCCAATTTCTAGATTAACCGGGGGTCAAAACTTTGAAGGCTTGTTTTCTTTTTTTTCCTCTCTTTGCAGTCTCATCAACTTCATGATCTGCATTTTTTTTCTCTGTGCTGTGGATTTTCTGATTCCTTCTTTGAAATTTCCTCCCCTAGTCAAATTATTATGATTAATCTCTTTTACTAGATGGTTACTAGTTAATAGTGGTTTGTTATGTACTGTAATCAAAGGAGATATACATATTCTAGGGATGAAATTTTCTAAGAGCATTTTTTATTATTATGTACAATGTGTATATCCATTTGCTAAAGAGCATACTATTAATGATGTTAATACTATCACACACCAGCAGAATTTCTGTAATGAAAGTTTTTGTATTTGAGCATTGAGCCTTGTAAATTCATTCCTACTTCCAAATGATTCTGACAACCATGTCTTTCAAGATCTTAATTACTATAGGCTACTTTTTAAACCTCTGTCAGTAACTTGTTAGTAACCTTCACATGGTTGATTAATTTTTCTTCAATTTACACTAGTCTTCGAAGTGTACCAAAAAATTGATTCAATAATTTTTTTTTTTATTAGTAGCGCTGAGATTAAAACCCTGCTATGGTTGACTTGAAAGCATGATGGAGGAGATTTTAGTTGTAGTGTGCATTCTAGACCAATAATGTATATATGTATTATGATGACTCCATTCCAAATTATAATTTCTGAGGCTGTCTATTTTTTGACCCTCGGCGTTCTCTTTTTGTTTTTCCTTGCTTGGTACCTGTAGGTTGGAGAAGATGTGGTGGGAGAACTGACCAAAGCCATGGAAAGGGTTGGCCTTGATATGCGTGTTTCAGCTTTAGTAAGTGCACATTTCTTCTACTCTCAAGTGCTTTTGCTTATTCTCCTTCTCTGATGTATGTATCAACTATGCGGGCTGATGTAAAAAGTTAGCTTGTGTCAAATATCTATTGGCACTCCCTAGGTTAATTACATATTTGAGTTGATTTCCCTAACCTGCTAAGCTGATGCAGGTCAATGATACAATTGGGACGTTAGCTGGTGGTAGGTACTACAACTCTGATGTCATTGCTGCGGTAATCTTGGGTACCGGAACAAATGCAGCATATGTTGAGCGTGCACATGCAATTCCAAAATGGCAAGGTCTACTACCTAAATCAGGGGAAATGGTTAGTACTTCATGAATATATGTTTTCTGCTGTTATTTACATCTGATCCAAATATATCATCCTTCTACATGTAACTGTTTCTAAATTTTTGTGAGAGATGTGCTTCTGATTTGAAATGGACACCAAGTTATTATTGGCTATTAAGTGTGAAAATTGTTCTAAACTGTCTTTCTATTTCTGCAGGTTATCAACATGGAGTGGGGTAACTTCCGGTCATCACACCTTCCGCTAACTGAATATGATCAAGCACTGGATGCTGAGAGTTTGAACCCCGGAGAACAGGTTAGCGTCTTTACTTCCAGATCAAGTCACTAGGCTTATCTTATAGTTGCTTATATTAATGAAATATGTGCAGTTACAACACCTTATTAACTACTGCTTGCAGATTTTTGAAAAAATTATTTCTGGTATGTATTTGGGAGAAATATTACGCCGAGTTCTGTGCAAGATGGCTGAAGAAGCTGCCTTTTTTGGTGATTTAGTTCCACCAAAACTGAAAACTCCATTCATATTAAGGTATTCTTTGAACTTCGTGGAATAATTTCTATGTACTGGAACTTTGTGTTCATATGAGTAGCTTTTTATATCAACCAAGTATGAAGATTATGGTCATTTTTCCATATTTCACATTTATTGTCAGATTTCAATGGGTACTGACCTATATAACAAAGATTCAGATACTTTAGTTGAGAAACACTTGGATACTTTGATTTGTAACCTTCGGTTAAGAAAGACTTGGATACTTTGATTTGTGACCTTCAGTTGTAGACTTCTTGATTTTCTGATCTGTAGCACTTGAGAGCACATCGTTGTTTCCCAATTATCTTAGATGGAATGGATTCAATGGCAGTGGAGCCACCCAACTCAACCTCAACCCTAACTCTATGTCTGACCAAGTCAAAACTAGTTTCCATATACCATTTTTATGGATGTTCATGCTACTTGTTTAAGTGTGTTCATCCTGAGATCCTTTTTCTTTTCTAGGCAAATTTTCTGCATCCATAAGATACTTGTTTTTGCAGTTGATACATGCATTTAGAGCTTGCAGCTGTTACATTGTTGACTGTAACATATGCAGGACCCCGCACATGTCTGCAATGCATCATGACACATCTCCAGACTTAAGAGTGGTTGGGAGCAAACTAAAGGATATATTGGAGGTATAATGCTCTGATCTCACTGTTAGATGGAAGTACGATTATTTTATTGAGCTTTCAAATCTGTTTTTTCTTTCATTCTCTGAGTTTTAGATCAGAAAAAAGAAAAGAATATAAAGTTCTGAAGTAACTTCAAGCTAGAACTACCCACATATCAGGCAGATATCTAGTTGGAAAGCATGTCTTGCAGTAAACAAGTTTTACACAAGCAATCTGATGCTGGCATTTTTTTTTGTGAAGTTTACTTTCTATAAGATGACAGAAACAACGTAATGGGCTTTCTAATAACTTATTGTTTCCTTCTGTGGCAGATAACTAATACTTCCCTGAAAATGAGAAAGGTAATTGTTGAACTCTGTGACATCATTGCCAGTCGAGGTGCTCGCCTATCTGCTGCTGGGGTTGTGGGCATCCTCAAGAAATTGGGAAGAGACGCTATAAGGGATGGTGAAAAGCAGAAGTCCGTGATAGCATTCGATGGTGGGTTGTTTGAGCATTACACTAAATTCAGTGCCTGCATGGAGAGCTCACTCAGAGAGTTACTCGGAGATGAAGTCTCTGAGAACATTATCATCAAGCACTCGAATGATGGCTCTGGAATTGGAGCTGCCCTCCTGGCGGCCTCTCACTCCCAGTATCTTGAGGTGGAGGAATCTTGAGAAGTGAAGTGTAGGCAGATGAAAGAAACATTACGTTTTCAATATTTGTATATTTTTTCTTCTCCCTCTGTTACCACAACCCCCTTCGGATGTTTAGAGCTTTTCACACCAAGTCCAAGAGTTTTTGCTGGAAATTCCTTAATTTACCGTCTTGGCAAGAACTTACTATGTAGTAATCAAATAGGCAGTCGGGGAGCCCAGCAATGGCCATGTGCATCACTGCTGCGGCCTGTCATTCTGCTCTGGTACTAATGTATAAGTTTCATATCAACTTGAATTAGTGAATAAAATGAGGGGTCAAAACTCTTGTTTGAGTTAATTTTTGGAGACCATTTTTCATTGCAAATAAAATTGGATTTATGGGTAATAGAAATACAATCATGTGTAGTGCTTTATTGAGTTTTAGATTGGTGTCTAAGATGATGTTTCTTAGTGTGATTTTGAGTGTCTGACGGACAACTTCCTCTTTCTTTTCTTCATGGAGATACGCAAATTTTCAAATGTGGTGATATTTTTGTTTGCCTTTTTTTTCACAGCTGCTTTTTCCTTCCCTGTACATGGATATTCTTCCGCAAGGTATTTGCTTTCTTATTCTGATGTTGCATACAGAATTTGTTCAATATTGGATTTTAAAAGTACAAAATAGGGTTAAGAACCTCAATCCAATCAATAAATCAAGTTAGATCTTAAACATGGTTCCAAAATAATTGTGATAGTTGGAAGTTGTCCAAGCATGTAAATTGAGGGGGAATTAACTCAGTTTTCTAGTGGTTTTCTCTGAAGAATGTCTTGCCTGCAGTTAGCATCGTTGCTAGGGATTTTGCACTTGAATTTATGAACTTTGTAGAACATACATATATTTTTATACTGCAATTCAAGGTCTCCCTATCCACCCATCTGTTGTGGGCAGCTTAAGGACTTCAGCCATGCTGTTCTACAGTAATTAACTAAGTATTTGCAAGTCTGGATGCAGCCCGCTTCCTGATAGGGAAAGTGAATTTCCCTCCCAGAGCAAGCTGATAATGATAAATCACTCGTAAATGTAGTATATATATTAAGAGTCATCACACTTCAGATGCCACAGTAGCATCACCATTTTCTAACAACTGCTCACGCCTTGAATTCTTAAGAAGAGGGCCTGCGTCATACTCATTTCCATCATTATTCTCTCTGTAAATAAGTGGGTGACTGCTTCGGAGTAAGATCCCCGCAATTTCTTTCATGCAGGGCCTAGCAGAGGGAAGGATGCTCGTACACATGATCCCAAGTTTGAACACATTGCTCATTTCATTCAAGTAATGAGGTTCCTTGATCTCCTCATCCAGGGCATCTACTATTGGTTTATTCTCTTGAATTTGACGCCATGCCCATTCAGCAAGGCAAGTGTGCTCATCTCCATGATTAGCTTCCCTTCCTGTTGTCAGCTCCAGGAGGATTACTCCAAAGCTATACACATCAATTTTCTCGTTTACTCTTCTTGTATGAGCATATTCTGCAATTCAATTTGGCACACAATTTTGGTTAAAGGAGGCTGATGAAAAAAGAAATCAATAAAGTAACCTGGGGATTTGTAAAATCACTTACCAGGAGCTAAGTAGCCGAAAGAACCAGCGACAGCTGACAATGTTACAGCTTCTCCAGACTTGATCAGCATCTTGGCTAGTCCAAAATCAGCAATTTTGGCGTTGAACTCAGAATCCAACAGGATGTTGCTTGACTTCACGTCTCGATGAACAAAGGGTGGTGAGCAGTCATGGTGCATGTAGCAGAGTCCCCTTGCAGCGCCAACTGCAATGTGCAACCTCTTTGGCCAATTCAGGACAACTGAACCAGAGAGAGTTGTTGGTCGATTCTTCTTATGCAGCCATTGATCCAGGCTGCGATTTTCTAGGTACTCATATACTAGAAGCTTGGAATTCTCACTGGAAATACAACACATCAGTTTCACTATGTTCAAATGCCTGATTTTACTTAGTATCTGAACTTCTGCTAAAAATTCCTTCTCGAGTTTCTGGTCTAAGTTCCTGTTATTCCAAATCTTTTTCACGGCTACATATCCTGAACGAGTCACCGGAACGCGGTATACTTTCCCTGACCCACCACTTCCAATCATGTTATGTTCTTTCAATCCTGACAGGATATTTGATTCGCTGAAATTCAACCTCTGAAATGAGGTGAGTTTCCATTTTGAATTCAATCCACGGTCTCTCTTCCGGTAAAATTTGATCACAGAGAATAAAAGTGATACAGACAATACAAAGACTGCTATGACAAAAAAAATCATAGGAAGCAATCGGGGAGATTTTCTGTTTGATTTTTGGGGACTGGAATTGCAGACAGTCAAGTTTAAGCCCGTGCTACTTGCACAGAGACCTGGATTGTTCAAGAAGCTAGTGGAGTATGCATCATTTTCAAACTCAATTGGAATTTTCCCAGTGAGATGATTGGAAGAGAGGTTTAGATAAGTAAGCTTCAGGGAGCCAATTTGAGGAGGAATTTGGCCAAAAAATCGGTTATCTGATAAGTCCAATTCATTCAGGACCGGCAAAAGACCAATTTCTTCTGGAATTTGCCCAGATAATCGATTTCGACTGAGGTTTAGATTAGTTAGCTTCTTCCATGAAATTATATTAGATGGAAGGAAGCCGGTGAGCTGATTCCGATCCAGCAAAAGAGTGGTAAGAGATGGCAGAGTTGCTAGTTCCCTAGGAATCGTACCATTAAAGAGGTTATTGCTGGCTATGAAGACAACAAGATTCCTCCAAGTATTCACCCCAGCAGGAATTCCACCAAAAAACCTGTTGTTGTTGATCTCAACACGTGAAAGATTATATGATAATTTATCAGGAAGCTTACCTGTAAACAAGTTATCGTTGATAAGCAAGATTGACAAGTTCAGTGAAGTCCACAGCCCAACAGGAATGTTCCCAGTGAAACTATTATTGCGAATGTGAACAATTATCAAGCTACTGCAATCACCGAGCGATTCTGGCAATTCTCCACTGAGATTGTTATCAAAAGCTACCACTCCTAGTAACTTGCCACCATAGCATAAGTGTTGAGGCAGCCTCCCAGTTAAGCTATTGGATGAAACCTCAAATCCTTCAAGCATGGAATATCTACCAAGATCTGGAGGCAGAACACCTGATAAGTTGTTGCTAAACAACCTAAGTTCTTTTAGTGTTCGAATCCTGCCAATTGTTTCAGGTACTTCACCGGATAATTGATTTGAAAACAGGGCCAAACCCGACAATTTCTCAAGCTTCCCAATATCATCTGGAATTTTCCCAGTCAAGTTATTCTCTGAAAGATCAAGGTAAGTCAAGTTTAAAGCCCCTATTACCTGAGGAATCTCCCCCGATAGCCTGTTCTTATACAGGTACAACTCGCTCAAACTCTTTAAGATGAGTAAACTGCTTGGAATTTTCCCTGTTAAACCATTTTTTGCCAGTTCCAAGTACTCAAGCGCTGCCATGTCTCCCATCATTTCTGGTAGTTCACCGATCAAATTCGAATCAGACATCATTAGAGTCTTCAGCTTCTTCAGGCGGGTGAAATCCGAAGGGAACTTGGATGGCAGGAATTTTTTGTTGAAAGACATATACAATACTTCAAGCTTAGACAAGTTACCAATTTCTGGCGGGAAAGTACCGTTAAACTGATTCTGGTAGAGCTGAAGATTCCTCAACTCCTGTAATCGCCCCATAGAAACTGGAATGTCACCTGAAAAGTTATTAGCACCAAGGCTGAGGTACTGGAGCCTAGTCAGGCGGTCTATGTCATCGGGAATGGGACCAACAAAGCAGTTCTGGGAGAGGTCAAGGTACTCAAGCTTGGAACAATTGTAGAGGACTGTTGGAAAAGTTCCGGGTATGTAGTTGTATTGAAAATCAATGGCTGTGAGGTTTTTGAGGTCACAAATGAAGGGTGGGATTGTTACAGTGATGTTTATGTTGATGAGGGACAGTGTGTTGATGGAGTTGTCTGTGCAAGTGATTTCAGGCCAAGTGCAGTGAGAAGAGCTTGATGATAAGGTCCAATGATCAATGGATGGTGGATTTTGCCAGTATTGCTTTAATCTCAGCAGAACTTGATGTTCTTGATCATAGAGTTGAGAGTTTACATGACAAAGTAGGCTTACGAGAAGGAAAAATTGGAGGGACATGAGGGCTATTTTCGGCATTTGGTTTGTTGTTATGGTTTCAACTCTGTTTTTAGTTGTTGAAAGATATGAGCTAACGAGGAAGACAGGAGTACATAACTATAAATAGAAAGGCAATAAATAGTAAACGACTTCTAAAATTCAACCGTCTCAACATCAAGAGGAAGATTGGGCAACCAAACTTGAAGGATTCACAAAACTGATGGATTCATTTATTCCAATCGATTACATGGTACTATTTTCAGATTTGTTGTAATATCGTTAATATGTTAAATATTTTTAAAACTTATTATTCACCTCAAAATATCAATTTTCATTCTAAAAAGAGCTCAAAATAAAAAAATTTAAAAATCAAAATTTTAACTGTATATTAATTTTCGTGATAACCAAAGTACTTTAATGTTAAATGATTATGATAAGTTTAATAATTCTATTTATCAATTATTTATCTCAAAATTGTTTACAACACAAAGTTTTAGGTTATTAGAATCCAATTTTTTCTATAAAAAAAATAAAAACATATAATATCGTTTTAATTTTTAAAATAAAAAACTTACCTTTAATTTTTCTTTTATGATGATATTCATTTATTTGAGATGTTAGACTATTTAATTTTATAAGAAAAACATATCAATAAACTTTACATTTAAAATATTTATTCTTTTATAATAGTTTTAAATTTTTATTTATTTGAGGATGCGATAAGCAATGATATCATAATATTTTTTTAAATGTATGAAGTAAAATTTGTTTTATATCATATAATAGAATATAAATCAATTTAAAATATACTTTTAACAATTTTCGAAAAAAAAATGACGATAATTTTTTTAAAAAAACCCTGAAAATCATTGTTAAATATATTTCATCTATAATACTTTTTTTTTAAAAGTAACATATATGATACGTAAAGGTACTTTGATTATCATAAAAAATAATATCTAATTAAAATTTTAATTCTTCAAATAAATTCATTTTGAGATTGTATGATTGTGAAAAATAATGTTTTAAGTTGGATAATAAATTTTAAAAATATTTGATATGTTAGTGTCATTTCAATAAACTTGAAGGTTATGCAATGTTTACTCTAATCTCTGATCAACATTGATGCGAGATGCCCCAAAGTCAAAGTTAAAAAGTAAACTCTAAAAAATTGTATCAGCCAGTGATACATGATCTTATTATTGGGGCCTCCTCTTTGTTTAGCGCCACACATGTTTGTTGAATAAAGATAGAATTTGTACACAGGTTGACGCCAAACATCACGTGAAGTTTACACAATGACAGTGGTTTTAATTAGGGTAAATTGTTATTTTAGTCCCTAAAATTTAAAATTTAATAACAATTGAATCTTTATATTTTCAATTTGAATAATTAAATCTTTAACTTGTTAAGATCTAATTGTTCAAATTAAATCATAAAGATTCAATTATGATTAAATTCATACTTTAAGGACTAAAATAAACATTTACATTACAAGAAGAAATTAACTATGGGCTAGAAAAGCAAAGGGCACGCCTTTGTTGAACGAAGACTTCTTTCTCAGAAAAGTAGTGGTCCACCAAAATTGAGTGGGAGACTTCGTCAACACTTTTCGTAAATCTGGGGTTCTGTTTAATGGATTTACCAAATGATAATTGAAGTTTCAAGTCAAGTTCTTAAGTCATGATGCACGCAAAGAACATGTTGCTCATGTTGGCCTGATTCACATAACAGACCCCTCACTGGGTGCAAACCTTAGTTGCTTTCCTTTCTTTTTTTATTTTCATTTCACTTTTGTCCCCAGGAGGCTCCATAGACTTTACAAGTCTATAAGATTACTCCTCTTTTCTTTTTCTTTTTCTTTTTTCTTTTGGGTGGCCATCCAGTGAAAAAATATGAGCTGGAGTTGGACATTATTTCTCTCCTTCTATGTTTAAATATTGATAATTTTATTATAACATATATATAAAATCAAAATATATATACATATACATATCATCAAATCCGAAATCATGCAAAAAAACAAACCATAACCGAAATGTACCATTTCCGTAGCAAAAACATATCAGAGGTTTATATTCCTACACCCAAATATCAGCTTAATCAGACTGATTCCACAGCTTTTGAGTGTTGATACGCCAAGTCTTTTTTTCAAGAATTGTCAATAATTCATTCCCAGGCATAAGAAAGGATAAATTAATTAAGATTTTTGTTACACTATCTACCAAAAGCTGTCCAAGAGAAAGTAAGTCACCAAATCTTTCTTGTGCAAAAATCATAAACTATCTGTAGTAACCGGGCAATACTATATCTTATAGTATAAAAGATTCCAGTTTTACACAAATGAAGCACACTTCTCATTCAACGTACTTAAATTTAATTGCTCCAGTCTCTAATCTAGGCTGTAAAGAAATGGAACAGTGCAGGTGAAGGGTAGACTTAAAAAAAAATTTCTTTTCCAAGGGAAAGCTGAACAAGAAAAACAGACACAAGGTGCAGTCAGGCACAAAGGGTTCATGGAGCTTAGGTGCAGGCGCAGAGGCATGCACCTGAGGAAGATAAGGCATCCCTTCGTTGAACTGCATGAAAAAATATTCTTGATAACTCATGAAACAAACAATATAAATTATTCTATTTAGCATTTGCAGACAAGTTATCAGTAACATTTTTAGAACCCGTTTGGTGCACCAGATTAAGAGGAGAGGCATAATCTTATCCTCCTTTTAATCCGATATACCAAACGGGCACTTAGATTCAATTCAAGGCTTGCCTTTCAAGCACATTAGTTGAATCAAATGTGCGCCCACCTTCCCCCCACAAACACATTACAAATCAAGCACAAAGGATTTAGTTTACTTATTTTGAAGCGCAGGTGCAACAGCTGACGAGGAATCCCATAGAAAAAAATGTAGGTCACTATAATCTGAAACATATAGGGAATAGGAGAGAAAATATTTAAATAAGTTGGAATAGGGGAAGCAAACAACCTCATCCCTCATGTGCACCTTGAGGCAAAACCGACTGACAAGAAACCTTGAAGAATCAAATTCAACAGAGAGCAATCATTCATCCTTGCTATTTCTTTGCATGGGAATCACCTTCAAAGAACATTTAGATATATGCTTGGTTCAACAAAGATAGTGTGGGAAGGAAATTAGACATGCCAGGGCACAGGCATCTCTCTGCTAGGATTAGAGTAGTTAATCCCTTAACAAATAATATGTCTCAATGAAGCCAAAGTTTTACTCGCTATCAAATTCCAGAAAATAAATTTTGCCCAGTGCATTATTATTGTATGATTCTACCACTAAATCTAAGATGCATGTTTTGACGAAGGTAGTGCAGTCAAGGGACTTGGATAAGGCACTTTAGGCAAGGAATAGACCAAGTAATAAATAGATATTTCAAAATTATCTCATCCTTAAATTAAAGGATTACAGAAGTGTTAGACAGCAAAGCATAAATTGGCAAGTATTTAATGCCATGTCATGAGGATATGCACACACAATCAGCAAATAGAGCCCTATTAGTGGACTATCAAGCGGCTGAAGTGGAACACTTTCTTTAATCTCATGGTTAAGAAATAATGAGAAAATATGTCCTCTTCTTTCCTTTATGATTACGACAATACCCACTCTTACCTTATCTTTCACACTTAACAGCCCATTTAGTTCGGGGGATTGAAGCAAGATTAGGTGGGATTGCACTAATCTAACACCACTTACAGTAACTAAACTATTGTTGTAACTTAGAAAGGGAGATAAAATAATGAAGATAAAAAGAGGAGTGAGAAAAAGAGACTTCACCTGATGGTGGAAAGCTGTGGGTGTTGTGTACGTATAGCTAGGGCAAATACTTGGGGAGAAGTTGAGAAGAAAAGAATTGAGGAGTTAAACGTCAGTTTTGACTTTGTGAACAAAGAAACCCTATTTGTTTTTTGTATTTACTTTTGTAGTTATGGCATTTGCTGATTTGCGTATACCATTTTTTTTATAAGTAAATTTGCATACACCATTAGATTTATTATAATCCAATGGTAAGTATGCGTAGTACTTAGTAAGTTATATAATATATCTTTTTCATTAAAAAAACATGTATCTACATGATTAAAAAAATTCTCATTGCAAAGAAATTATTATTAAATATTATTATATAATTAAAATCGGATTGGGTTATTATCGGTGTGGATAAAGGTAAATCCATATTTGATTTGTTTGTTAAATGGATTAACGTATTTGGATTGTAATCGGGTTAGTGGATCAAAATTTGTATCCACATCCTACTATATGAATTGGATTCGGATCAAAATCTGATCCATTGACGGACCTAACCGCATATGTCCTTGTCCACCAGCTGGATCCATTTATGGG
Organism: Bretschneidera sinensis; assembly: GCA_023935145.1. Classification (NCBI taxonomy): domain Eukaryota; kingdom Viridiplantae; phylum Streptophyta; class Magnoliopsida; order Brassicales; family Akaniaceae; genus Bretschneidera; species Bretschneidera sinensis. The sequence continues at coordinate 21,091,640 of CM043701.1, forward strand.
TGGGATTGGATCCCAACCAAGCTCTAATCCCATTCTTTTTGTCTGGGTGGGACAGATTTTACCAAAGTTGTTGGGATTTGGTTTTATTTTTATGGAATGTTTTAATGAAATTCCAAATTTACCCTGACATAAATACCTATCTAATTTCACTGTTCATCTCTCTTCTTTCTCTTTATTTCCCTTAAACTGCCGCAGATGCAGCATCCGAGAGTCGCACACACAACGCAGCGTTTGTTGCGACACTCCAACAATGTCTCAAGACTGTAGGTAATCTTCCTAGGAACCCTTCGTGGGCGATCTTCCTTAGGGATGTCAAAAACCGACTTGACATCTGAAAGTCTGATCCACCAGCCCCGGTTTGGACTTTTTTTTTGTTTTAAGGCGGGTGATGGTCGGTTGTGGAAGTAAAATTCTACTTCTAGACCGGTAGTAGGGTGGTAGCAGATGCAGCCTCTCATCCGACCCGGACTTTCACCCGCCCCTGTGAAATATCGATTTTACCCTTAGCAAATTACCATACATACAAAAATACCTTTCCCTTATATAAGCTTTTTTCCTTAACAGGTTTAATTTAAAATATTTGATAACTTTTGCATGTTGGGTAGTAAGTTTGTGTTGTTAAAAAGCAACAAAATTTTTTTTTATGATAATATGCACAAGTTTGTATATGAATAAAACAACATTTAAAAAAAATTCTTAAAAAAAGGTTGGTTAGTAGCGAGTGGAGGTAGATGGTCCTCTCACCCGCATTGGGTGGGTTTGGGCAGAAAACTCACTTGATTATCGAGTGGTAGTGGAAGCAGATGGTAAATTCCACTGTCGTGGGTGGGGGTGGATGGAGTCCACATCCAATCTGGCCCATTGACATCCCCAATCTACCAAGAGGGTGTTGGCTAATTCATTTATCTTTTTAACCATTTTTTATTAGGAATATTCATGTGCGCGTAATAGGAAATGTAGAAGAGCAATCTCACATAGGAAAAAAAAATGTCTTATATACCTGGTTTGAGCCTAAGACTTATGAGCTTAAGCTTTTGACTCAAGTTGGTGCTCATCCATGTATCAAGCCGCATGTAAGGTCTCCTCGTTCCCTAATAATCGGATAAAAGCTGATAGTTCAAGTTGGGTAAAATAATCTTGCATGAATGTTGACTCCCACGATGCTAACCCTGTCAATGGATGGCAAAGTCCATATTCTTTTCTTTAATTAAGGTCACTAACTATTCCACTTCACCCACACTTGCCATATATTCATCATTGTTTTAAGGCTTACTTTAGGCCATGTTTCCTTCATTGTTTTAAGACTTACTTTAGGCCATGTTTCCTTCCTTGTTTTAAGGAATGTCTTTTTCCTTTAACAACCTATATATACTCTTAATTGTATTCTCAATAATAAGAACTCAAGTAAGCATTTGTACAATCTCTTTACTCTCTTCAATTCTCACATCTCTTTACTCTCTTAAATTCTAACATGGTATCAGAGCCGGTTGCTTAGGTTCTTCTCTCGCTTGTAATTTTTCTCGGTTTCGTGTTTCGGCGTGTTCTGTGTTGTTTTCGGTGAACTCGACGTGAAAGTTTTTTTTTTGTTGTTTTTCGATCTTCTCTTTTTGGGTTGATGTTGTCGGCACCTCTTATTTTTTTGGTTTGAGCAGTTTCGGCATTTACGACATCCTCTATTTTCAGAGAGGTGTTTTGTGGCTTTGGGTCTCAGATTTCTCGGTGTTTTTTTTGTTCTCAGATCTCTTTAGCAGTTTATTTTTTTTCTGCTTTGGGTGGTTTCGGCATTTTTTTTGGTCGGGCTATTTTTTTTTGCACTTATTTGCAATGGACTCTGCACCTGTGTGTGTCAAATTTACGGGCAAAAATTACTCTACATGGGCCTTTCAGTTTGAAATTTTCCTCAAGGGAAAAGAACTTTGGAGCCATATCGATGGCACGGATGTTGCACAAACATCCAATACAGACCAATCGAAGGATGTCGGGTCTTCTCCTTCTTGGACTGTGCTTGATGCTCGGATCATGTCTTGGCTTCTTGGTTCGATGGAGCCACATATTGTCACCAACTTGCGTACTCATCGCTCTGCTCAATCCATGTGGACTTATCTGAAGAAGGTTTATCATCAAGATAATGATGCTTATCGCTTTCAGTTAGAGCATACAATTGCCACCTTTCAACATGGCAGTCTTTCCATCCAAGACTATTACTCGGCCTTTCTGATTTTTTGGACTGACTATACTGATCTTGTTACAGCGGCTGTTCCTGTTGCCACTCTTTCGACTATTCAGCAACTCCACGAGACTAGATGGCGTGATCAATTTCTTACGAAACTACGCCCGGAATATGAATCTATTCGCTCCTCTCTGCTGAATAGATCTCTTGTTCCTTCTCTTGATGTTTGTTTTGGTGAGTTACTTCGTGAAGAACAACGTCTTAGTACTCAAGCCACTCTGGAGCAATCTTATGGTAGTCCAAGAACTGTTGCTTATGCTGCCCAAGGACGCGGATCGCCTATGCATTCTAAAAACTTGCAGTGTTTTTGCTGTAAGGAATATGGGCATATTGCTGCCAATTGTCTCAAGAAATATTGCTCTTATTGTAAGAAGAAGGGTCACATCATCAAAGAATGTCGTCTCCGCCCACAGAATTGTCAGACTTAAGCATTTCAGACTTCTGTTATTGTACCCTCCGCAGCTCCTAGCTCTTCTTCCAGTGCCTCCCCAGTTCCGACACCTCCTGCAGCGAATTACTGCACACCCGAAATGGTGCAACAGATGCTAATTTCAGCATTATCTGCAATGGGGTTTCAAGGTAAAAATTCTACCAAACTCTGGTACGTAGACTCGGAGGCCTCTAATCACACGACGAATACTCCCACCGCTCTGTGTCATGTTCGACCCTATGTTGGTCCATCTGCCATTCAGACTGCCAATGGCAGTTCTTTACCAATCGCTGCTGTCGGAGATGCCTCTTCTAAATTCACTGATGTGTTTCTTGCTCCTAAACTTTCCACGAATCTTATTTCTGTTGGTCAATTAGTTGATAACAATTGTGTTGTTAACTTTTCTGGTGATGGTTGTGTTGTACAGGACCAGGTAACGGGAGAGCTGATCGCGAAGGGACCTAAAGTGGGGCGCTTGCTTCCACTATTTTTATCTGTCCCAGCAATTTCTCCAGTTTCGTCTATTAAGTCTCTTGCTTGCAATAATGTTCCAAATCTGAGTATGGTGTGGCATCGTCGTTTAGGCCATCCCAATACTCAGATCTTATCTCATGTATTGCACTCTGGTTTTCTTGATAAAGAAGAACATTCTTTTTTATCTCTTAAGTGTGATTCTTGCAAACTTGGTAAAAGCAAAATTCTTCCCTTTCTTTTACATGCTAGTAGAGCTTCTCACTGCTTTGATCTTATCCATAGTGATGTTTGGGGACCTTCCCCCGTTAGTTCACATGAAAATTTTAAATATTATGTGACTTTCATTGATGATTATAGCAGATTCACTTGAGTTTATTTTCTTCGCTCTAAATCTGAGGTTTTTCGTACTTTCACTAATTTTTTAACGTATGTTGACAATCAATTTTCTGCGACTATTAAGACACTACACATAGATTCTGGTGGTGAATATTTTTCTACTGAGTTTCAGGAATTCTTGGCTTCTAAAGGTATTATTCATCAACGTTCATGTCCTGCTACTCCCCAACAGAATGGAGTAGCCGAACGCAAAAATCGTCATCTTCTTGATGTGGTACGTACTCTCTTGTTAGAATCATCTGTTCCATCAATGTTCTGGGTCGAGGCTTTGAAAACTGCTACTCACTTGATTAATCGTTTACCTTCCCAAATCTTACACATGGAGTCTCCCTATTTCCGCTTGTTTGCTAAACAACCTAGTTATGATAATCTCTGTATCTTTGGTTGTATATGTTTTGTCCATTTACCTCCCCATAAGCGACATAAATTATCTGCTCAATTTGTTAAATGTGCATTCTTGGGATATAATGTGTGTCAAAAGGGATTTGTTTGCTATGATCCTACCTTACATCGTACATGTATTTCTAGAAATGTTATTTTCTTTGAAAATCAACATTTCTTTCCTATGTCCTCTGAGCCCTCTTCTTCTACGGTGGTCCTCCCCTCCTTTGAGCAACAATTTTCAGATCTTCATCAAATCAGCTCTCGCTTTAAACGAGGTGTTGTATATACGAGACGCTCCCGCCCACAGTCTCTTCTGATGGCTCAACCGATATCTGATCCTACCATGCTCCAGTCAGTTGCAGCACCTTCAGAACACTTGGTACGTCGCTCTTCTCGAATATCTTTACCTCCGGATAGGTATGGGTGGTTTGCTTCTGCTCTTACTGCTGCATTGTCTAATTTTGATATTCCCACATGCTGCTCACATGCTGTCAAGCATGATTGTTTGCGACAAGCTATGCAGGAAGAAATTGCTGCTTTAGAGGCCAATCACACCTGGGACATTGCACCTTATCCTTCCACTATAGTCCCCATGGGTTGCAAATGGGTTTACTCCGTTAAGGTTCGATCTGATGGAAGTTTGGATCGTTATAAAGCTCGGCTTGTTGCACTTGGAAATAAACAGGAATATGGTGTTAATTATGAAGAAACCTTTGCTCCTGTGGCTAAGATGACCACTGTTCGTACGATTCTAGCTCTTGCTGCTTCCAATGATTGGCCACTACATCAGATGGATGTCAAGAATGCTTTTCTTCATGGGGATCTTAAAGAGTGTATTTATATGAAGCCACCCCCGGGATTGTTTCCTTCTCCAAACTCACATGTGTGTAAGCTTCGTCGCTCATTTTATGGTCTCAAACAAGCTCCAAGGGCTTGGTTTGATAAATTTCGAACTAATTTATTACAATTCTCATTCAAGCAGAGCAAGTATGACACTTCCTTGTTTCTTCGAAAATCAGACATGGGTATTGTTGTTCTTTTAGTTTATATTGATATTGTGATTACTGGTTCCGATTCTGTTTTACTTGGCCAGCTCAAGACCCATATCTCCTAGTCCTTTCATATGAAAGATCTTGGGCCTCTTACATATTTTCTCAGTCTTGAGGTGCATCGTAGTCCGTCGGGTATTTCACTCAATCAACATAAGTATGCTAGTGACCTGGTCGCTACAGCTGGCCTACAGGAGGCCACTTCTTTTGATACTCCCATGAAATTGAATGTCAAGCTTCGCAAAGAGGAGGGTGATTTACTTGCTGATCCTAGTTTATACCGAAAGTTGGTGGCAGTCTTGTCTACCTCACCATTACTAGACCAGACATTTCCTTTGCAGTACAACAAGTCAGTCAGTTTCTTCAGACCCCTCGTCACCTTCATTTGGTTGCTGTCCGTAGGATCATACGCCATGTTCAGGGCACTTCTACCCGTGGCTTATTCTTTCCTGCAGGCAATTCTCCTCGACTTACTGCTTATAGCGACGCTGATTGGGCTGGTTGTGCTGATACACGTCGCTCCATTACTGGTTGGTGTGTGTTCTTAGATGATGCATTGATCTCATGGAAGAGTAAGAAGCAAGACAGAGTTTCTAAGTCATCTACAGAATCTGAGTATCGAGCGATATCTCTTGCTTGTTCCGAAATTATTTGGCTTCGAGGTTTGCTTACTGAGCTAGATTTTTCTGCAACTGATCCTACACCTCTACATGCTGATAATACAAGTGCTATTCAGATCACGGCCAATCCTGTCTATCATGAGCGCACGAAGCATATTGAAGTCGACTGTCACTCTATCCGCGAAGCATTTGAAGCTTGTGTTATCACTCTTTCACATGTTTTCACAGACCTACAAATTGTTGATATCTTCACCAAAGCGCTCACTCGCCATCGTTATTGCTTCTTAAGCAGCAAATTGATGCTTATTGATCAACCTACATCAATTTAAGGGGGGCTGTCAATGGACGGCAAAGTCCATATTCTTTTCTTTAATTAAGGTCACTAACTATTCCACTTCACCCACACTTGCCATATATTCATCCTTGTTTTAAGGCTTACTTTAGACCATGTTTCCTTCCTTGTTTTAAGACTTACTTTAGGCCATGTTTCATTTCTTGTTTTAAAACTTACTTTAGGCCATGTTTCCTTCCTTGTTTTAAGGAATGTCTTTTTCCTTTAACAACCTATATATACTCTTGATTGTATTCTCAATAATAAGAACTCAAGTAAGCATTTGTACAATCTCTTTACTCTCTTCAATTCTCACATCTCTTTACTCTCTTAAATTCTAACAAACCCGTGGTGCAAAACCCACAGATGTTGACTCTTAAAAGAGAGAATTGTTGATCCCACGGATGAATGGATGCTAAGCTGGAAGAATGTACTCTCATGGTTCCAATGGAAGCTTCTTCCCATGATGAGTAAGGGCTCCATGTGGTTTGCGTGAAACTTGACAAGAACATAAGAATATTTACGTGTGAGTAATAGGAGACGTGGAGGAGCAATCTCACATCGAAAAGAAATAATATATATATATATATATTAAGTGGTTTATATACATGGTTTCAGCCCAAAACTCATGAGCTTAAACTTTTGACTCAAGTTAGTGCTCATCATCCATATATATCAAGCGATATACAAGGTCTCCCCGGTCCATAACAGTTTTTATATGGTGTATTTGAGTTAAATTATTTACTGTTCCAGTTACTACTATTCTAGTGTAATTGTTCTAGGGTTAGTTAAATTAGAATCTTAATTTTTAAATTAAAATTAAACAACCTATATTATGATTACTTTTACATATAAATGGAGAAAGTAAAAAGCTATAATTATTATTAGACCTAAAACATATTACTTATAACAAAATGAATAAATATTTTAAAACTTGCATATATTAATAACCTGATGGGTCTTTTCAGCTGGCAAGGCAACTATACTGTCATAGAGTTTAACCTGGAGCCAAAGATGTGGAGCATCCTTAGGCCTTAAGCCAGTGTCCAGTGGACATAAAGTTCTATAGCTTGCATGACGGCAACTTGTGTGGCTCAGACATAACAAAACGACTGAATCTTTTCTTGATATTTTCTTCTATTTTGGCCTTATTAGTTTCCTTGTATCAGAAAATTGATTTTGACTGTAATGATGAAGATTTTCTAGTTTTGTTGCTGCTATAATGTGATCTCTCTACTTGCAACAACAGCACCTGCTGTAGTTAATTTGACTAAAATGATGAGGATTTTCTAGTTTTATTGTCTCCAAGTAAGATGCAGTCTCCCTATTACAACAACAGGAACAGCTATAGCGTCTTAGGCTACAACAGCTTATTGCTTACCCATAGCAACGTGAAGCGTATCAGGCACTTTAACAGAACACTAGCATCACAATTTAATTTAGTATTTCTTCAAACAGCCAAAACATAAGATACATAAGCATCCTGAACTACTTGATTTGAACAGCACACTATTGCTTCATTAAAATTAAACCTCTACCACAAAGCAAACAATTAAGGAAAGCCTGCTATATCGACAATTTCTAAGCTACGCATCAGCATCAAAAGCAAGTTCACAAAATCACATTTCTTGAATATCACAAGTGACAAAAAAAACAACAAACAGCAGCAGCTATTTCAGATTTCATCAATATATAAGCATTTTTGTAACTGAAATGATAATCCATACACTCAATAACAAAGAACTATACCAGTGCAGCTACAAACAATAATAAACATTTACCAGTCTCACACCGATTAAGGAGCCGAAGGAGAAGCCTCAGGTTCAACAGAAACATTGTTAAGCCTCTCAAGAGCCAAAATCAGCGCTTGCGTCCCCAAATTACCCTCACCGTGAGCCTTAAGCGACAAGTAAAGCTGTTGAGCAAGAGCCAAACCAGGCAAAGCAAGCCCCATACTTTGACACTCCTTTAAACAAATCCCCAAATCCTTAATAAAATGGTTGACATAAAACCCTGGCTCAAAATCCCTCTTCAATATCCTACTCCCATGCAAGTCCAACGACTTTGACCCCGCTGCTCCCGTTGATATCGCGTCCAAAAACAGCCCCACGTTAAGCCCCGCCTTGTGCGCGTACACAATTCCTTCCACTAAACCAACCATTGTCGACGCTATCGTGATTTGGTTCGCTAGCTTCGCGAATTGGCCTTTGCCACTTGTGCCCATGTAATTAACCTTCCCCAGGAGCGAGAAAAGGGGGTTTAGGCGCTGGATGACGGACTCGTCACCGCCGGCGAATATCGCGAGCGTACCGTTCTTGGCGCCCCGGTCGCCGCCGGATACGGGGGCGTCAATAGCTGAGCAGCCCTTGGCGGAGGCTGCAGCGGAGATTTCGGAGGCGAGGGAGGGTTCGGACGTGGTCATGTCGACGAGGACGCCGCCCGGTCGGAGACCCGAGAGGGCCCCGGTGGTGGGGTCCAGGAGGACGTGATGGACGTCGGATGGGTAGCCGACGATGGAAAAAACAACGTCAGATTGGGAGGCGACGGCGAGGGGGGAGTGGGCCAGGTGGGCCCCCATGTTGAGGAGCGGCTGAGCCTTGGAGAGGGTCCGGTTGAAGACGGTGAGGGTGTAGCCGGCCTTGATGAGGTGGGAGCACATGGACTGGCCCATGATGCCCGTCCCTATCCAGCCGACGCGGGTGTTGGATGGGCTTATTGGCTCGACGGTGGTGGTGGCCATGGAGCAGCGGAGGAAGGTGTTGACTGAGAGTGAGAAGTTTATGGTTGTTATACGAGACTGCGAATGGTGAGAGAGTGAGCGGAGTATTCGCGACACTAAAGCCATAGTTGTGATGAATATTTAATCTTGTCAGCCGATGTGGTTGAAATGGTAATTCCCAGTACGTTTCTTTTTTTTTTTTGGGAAAAATTTATGTTTATTACCGCGTCAAAAGACTGAATGACATGGTAATTTATCTCACTTTTGTATAATTAAATATAAAAAAATTACTTTAATTCATAACATACTCATTAAATTTAGATAATAATAATAAATAATTATGATAATTATAATAATAAATAATACCGCAAGATGGTGATGCAACTTTTTTTTTTTTTAAGATAAGCGACTGTTTGACTTCAATTATAGTGGAAATTAGTTAAATAACTGTGCGATACACAAGTTTGTTTAATTTTTTTCTTAGTGGAAATTATGTATTTTTCGTGGTCCTCATTTTTCTTAGCACAATACCTCATAGCTTGAAGATTGAAAAATAAAAAATGAACAGAAAACAAAAATTAATTTTCTTTTAAGGGTTTCAAAATATACAATTTTTTTTATGTAATTAATCGTTATAGTTCAACTAACTGTTGAAAATATTATAGTTAAATTAACCGTTAGGATCTTACTAAGGTCACTAAATCATAATTAAATCACTAACCGTTGGATCATTAAGTCACTATTTGTTGGTCCATTATTAATCATTATCTAACTCATAATTTCACCATTTAATAGGTTTATAACTCTTAAGTCCAAACGCTCATGAAAACACACATTTAACAATCCATTCCTTCTTTTTTTCTTCTATATATAATTTACCAAGTCCTATGAGTATCAAAAGGTAAGGAATTCTCAGTAAGAATCCTATATGCTTTATAATGGATACAAGTTCATACAAATGATTGTTATAGTTGAATTTAGACACATTGAGACCATATGCAACAAGTCAAAGATTTTAGATACGCGAAATATGTCTTTAAAGACAATGCCTTCGCGTGCTTATATAGCTAAGCTTTTTTATTCTTATCTTATTTACTCTGTGTTTAATTGGCAGTACAATTCATTATTTAATTAGTTATAAGAATTAAATATTCTTACTTAAATAATTCTAACAATTTTAAATGCATATTTGATGCTTCAAGTCTTGTCAAAATATTACTAAATGCTATTAAGGTTGATTCCTTTTATGGGAACAATTTTTTTTAATGTTTTAGATTTTACAATAATTGTTTTGTACTAATTGATTCAACGAGAAAGACATTTATAAAATAGTCAAATAAAATTGTGAACTTGTACATAAAATTGCTAAACATATTATGCTAAATTATTTAGTTAATGAGTTATTTACTATGGACATTCAAATTCTCTTATATATATAAATTTAAAGCCAAAAATTTTGTAGTGAAAACATTATTTTCTATTAGGGTTTTCATCGAATCCGATCTAAAATTTTTCAGTGATACCCTTATGAAATATTGATTGATCTCTAAAATTATATATGAGTTCTCATTAATTGAATCAAAATACTTGAAAATTGAGTGAAGGAAGAAATGTGTGTTCAAAAATGGATTCGCATTAAACCTGGTTTCATTGTATGCTTAGATCATGATTCTTAGTATTACTTGAAGAAATTAATTCATGGGTTCTCATTATGGACATCTAAAAGCAAGATTCATTTGTTTAAATATTTGATTAAACAATATTTTTAATGAAAATTGAAATAACATATATGGGTTTTATAACACACCTGATTCTTGCTTAAATCTTATTTTTATCGCATTGTATCATTTAAGTAATCTTTGGGATCTTAATTTCGGGTGTTTGTAATCATGATAAGTCGTCTAGTTTTTGATTAAATTGGCTGGATATGTTTGGTTTTTGCTGGTTATATAGCGGGTACTCGGATGATGAACAATTCTTCCATCTTTAAGCAAAACTTCACATATATTAACATGATAAAAAGCTTATTTTTTGGCGGGAGAAAAAAAATAATAGAAAATGAAAAGAAAAAGTGACGATGGATTGATGGAAGATAAAGAAAAACATAATAAAATAATAAAAAGATTATTTTATGGAAAAAGAGAAATCATAATTATTATGATTATTCCTTAGTCTTTATTGTGTTAAAGGTCCAGTTTGTTGACAATACATTTACTTATGCTTGTGAAATTATATGCTTAGGTATTGCATATTGATTATATATTAAATTCTAAATAAGTAAATAAATAAAATTAAGCTGCTAATTGTTGTACTATTAACAAAAAACATAATGAAATATTTATGTGTGACATAAAATATCATTAATTTGTGATTTAAATGGCAATTGGGCGCATTTTTATTAATGCTTGGGAAGTTTTTTTTTTCGTAATTTTATTAGTTCAAATGGATTAATGAATAAAAGTAAATGAGGTTGTCATGCTTTACTTTTATATATATTATTGTTACATTTATTTATATTTGACTATAAAAGGCTTGTGTGCTAATGACTTTACCAGCATGTTTTATAATGAGAATTCATAAAATATTGACATATAAGAGACTTGTAGTAATTTTAGAATAAAAGTAACTCTTATATGTATCGTTGATTGCTTTGAATGCATTGGTATATATATACACCATTACATTAGTGCATGCATGAATTAATTATATTGAAAAATTATATTTTGTAGTCTTTTATGTGATTAAGTCTAAATTAAATATTATTAAATTAATATGGATGAAAATTACTATGTTAAAGTGACAATTTCAAACATAAATTTGAATGTGTATTTTCTCTTTTTAACCCCCTTAATTGTTAAAAACACGATTGTTTGTTGCAAATTAAATTCAGTTGCTGATCTAAATAAAATTTGTATTTTTTGTCACAAAAATAATCTCAATTTCTTTTTTTTAATGGATTGAAACATAATTTCAGTTTCTTTAAATAACCAATTTAAACATAAAAATATATTATGCTAACAATGAATACATATTACTAATTTAATGCTTTAATAGTCCATAAAATTTAAAAAATTAAAAAAATTCACTAATACAAAAGTACATGAAAAAACAATAAATTATCAATCCACATAGCTAAAATATAATATAAATCTCAATCATTATCTCCCCTATTTTGCATTAAATGGAATGCAATTTCTTCGTGCAACAAACCTTTCTTGTTGAGAGAATTCAGAAAATAATTTATCAAATCAACAATTACAAAAACATACAAAAGAAAAATAATTATCATTAACCACATAAGAAGAGGTAAAGACTTAAGAGATTGATGACTACTCACTCATTTCTATCACTTGAAATTAAAAAGGAGTTTAACCTAATCCTGTGGTAAATTAACATTTATAAAGCTAACAAAGACATCAGTAAATAAAATAGAAAAATGGCATAGGCATAACCTAATTGGTAATCGCACCTATGCTCTTAAGAAGAGGTCCCAAGTTCAAATCCTCCATTCCCAATTAACAAAAAGAAAGAAAAAGAAATATGAAAAAGACATCAGTAAATTAACATTTATAAAACTAACAAAGACATCTTTTTTTTTAATAAGTAAACTAACTAAGACATCAGCAAATAAAAAATTGTAAAACTGAATGAAGTAAAAATATACAAGTGTAATAAGTCAATAACTTCAAGAAGAATAATTATTTGTGCAAACTTAGAATTAATAATGCATATACCGTAGTAAGCACAAAATTACTACCATATAATCAGCTCAAAATTAAGCATAAAAAATGAGATCATCACAGAACTTCTGCTCAAGGACGTGAAGACAACACACTTCACAAACAATGCCCCAGTTCAAGTGGCCTTAACAGTGACCATTGAGTCTCCGATTTCCTGTCATGTGAAATTTGCACATCCATCAGGAACGGTACATGTTCTATTTGTTCCAAATGCTAAGCCTAATCTGCCTAGACAATCTCAGAAGACAGTGGAAATATATTGACAAGTTAACATGTTCATTTGAACAAAGTTGTGTGTGCTAAATACAATGCTATACATTCTTAATATGTAGGAAAACTAAAGAAATGATTATTTCAATTGATGTTCAAATTAGCCATGAAAAAAGAGGCTTCACATGCTAGAAAGCATGACAGACACAATTTCATTTAAACAACAAAGAAGCATAATTAACTAATATATGGTCAATTGTTAACACAAGAAATTTATAACACTCAAACCTGAGACCCTTTATGACCCAAGGCCTCAGCCTTAACCATTGAGCCAAGGCCTCCCTGGCTATAACACTAAATCTCCTATGTGGTTTATGTAAACTTTCACTTTTATATCTCTAATAGGACTAAGGTATTATGTACTCATTTTCATTGTCACTCTTAAATGCAAAATGGGCAGAGCTATATTGTCAGAGAAATGAATAAGCATAAACGTGTTAAATATTACAACCAGGTGCTTAAAATTTCAAGTTCATCATCAATAAACAGGACTAAATTAAGTCATCAACTAGAAAAAAAAGGAAAAAGCGAATAGATTGATTGAATATAAAATTCAAAATCTGGGAGTAACTTTATCCATATAACTGAAAATGGAAGCCTTGCTCTCCTGTCAACAACATAAAATAGGTACAAAGATAATGGAGCCATTACAACACATTGAACTAAAACTAACTTTATACAATATCAGCAGAGGCATAAATATCGAGCATGCAGATGTGATGAATTCATCGATGTCAGATTTCATTCTCTTAAAAAAGTAATACGAAAGAAAAAACTAACATGCAAAAACACGTTGAAGCTACAAGTTTCATTGAAAGAGGTAAAAAAAAAGGGAAAAGAAGAAGAATAAAAAAGGTCAATAGCAAAATAAATGAATTCTACACTAGATGTTAGAATTCCAAATCAGTAACAACATTAAATTTAATCCCTCAAATAATAATGCTTAAATGCAGCAAAAATTTAACTCGTGATCAAATTTGACAAATACAAAATTGGCAACGCATTTTTTTTATACAACCCTACCTCTGTATTCGTCAACAAATAAACTAAAAAACAACGTAAACATAAATTTAGCGTTCCATACAATCACTAAACCTAGAATATCAGAGCTCCAGTCCCAATTCATATATCCTCACAGCAAATTAATAGCATTAAAAAGGTGAGCTTTTTATAAAACCTCAATTTCACTTGTACTCGAAACTCGGCACCGGAGGTGCATCGAAGCTCTCCAGAATCTCCGTCTTGCTTCCACCACTCGTCGCCGCCTCTTTCTTTTTACTTCCACCAAACCACCCTCCGTACCACGAACCCGAATCAGAAGAAGAACCGGCCACCGACGCAGCCTCCGGCACGGGCTGGGCCGGAGGCCGGCCTGGGAGGCCCATAGGAAGTCCAGCGACACCCGTCATACCGGGAGCAGGCTCTTCGATCATGATAGGCACGTTTTGTTGAGCAGTGAGGACCTTGTTGAGCATGATCCCGGCTCCTTCAATGAGAGCCAAGAGGACGCCGCCGAAGAGAGCCGAGCGAGCTGAAGCGCCGGGCCCCTGACGCATCTGGAGAAAGCCTCCGGTGGCAGCGCCGGCGATAATGGAGTTCCAAGGGTCCTCCTTCTGGCGCATGTAAACCATGGTGCAATCAAAGGCGGAGAAGAGGCCACCCCATACGGCGAAGCTGCCACCGACGCGTGGCGCATTCATGCGGACAGCTTGGGTGCCGCCGAAGAGCCGCTCACCTTTTGGGGAGTTGTAGACGCCCTTGAGGAAGTGAAAGGCGGAGCCGCCCACCGCTCCCATGCCGAACGCTCCACCTATGTCGTCCAAGATGCGGTCCGGGCACGGTTCACGAGAAGTCTCTGGAGTTCCCATAGAAGTAAATTTGTTTTTCTTTTGGATTTGATCGATCGATTTGGTTCTGGGATTTTCGGTGGGGTTTTATGGGGTTAAGAGAGAGAACTGTGGTAAGAGTGAACCCTAGGCTCCCGTCTTGTGCAAGGAATTCGGTCAAAACGTTCAAAAGGGTTATAAATGACGGAAAGGTCTCTAGAAAAATCGCGGTTGGGGATTTTTTTGGTTGATGTCGTGTAATGACTAATCTGACCTCACGGCAACATAGCAGTAGTTGACGATATTAACCTCAACATAATTTTTAGGTTTAATTAAAAAAATACACTGTATTTTCAAAAAATAGTTGACTGTATTTTTAAAAAATATTTCGAGATTTTTTTTCGTGATAAAAAATACTTTTTGATTAACTTAATTTTCAAAAAATAACTTGAAGATTTTTTTGTGGCAAAAAATATCATATGATATATTTTTTTTAACAAAAAATAACTTGTGATTGACTAAAAAAAAATATCACGAGATAATTATTTTGCTAATAGAAACATATTATAAGGTATTTTTTGTCACAAAAGAATTTTAAGGTATTTAAAAAAAATGAGTAAATCGTAGAGTATTTTTTGCCACAAATAAACTTCGGGGTATTTTTTGAAAATACAATCAACCACAAAGTATTTTTTTTAATTAAATCTAATTTTTATCGTATTGAAACTCTCTATTTTCATATATCAGTTTATAAAAAATCAAAGTTTTTTTGTTAGCAAAAAAAAAGTTTTTTTATCAATAAATAATAACTATAGATAATCAATTCTTGATTAAAGTATTCTTCCACTAAAAATAGAAATTTAGGTAAAATCTTTGTTCTATTTAATTATTGATTAAAAATATTATTATTAATCATAATTTGAGTAGTAATTTTTATCAATATATATTTTATTTAATTTTTTGATTGACAATAACACTATTAAATTAAAAGTCCACTAATAATTACTAGAAAATTGAATTGTAATTATTTTAAAAAGAAATTGAATATAAAAATTATTATTAAATTTCTCTATAATTATTAATAAATTTTATCAATTCCGTAATAACTTTTATGAAATTGAATTCGTAATATCACCACTTTTACATTAAAGACTGCTTAGATAAAGTACTTGCAATTCAAACTTAGGATGTGGAGATGGCTTTTCTTTTTTGAATTTTATTGAAGATAGCTTATATTACAAGGAAAAATTCTGCATCAACAAAAAATACTACTACAAGGAAAATAGTTTGGATACAAAATGGAGGAGGGCATTGTTGTCATTGAAAAGGGTATATTGGTCATTGAGAGAACTGAGTCGCTCAGACATGTTTGTGGGCGGGAACAAAAACGGCGGCGTCGTTTTAGACTCCTGTTAAGTTATGGGAGTAAGAAGAACTCCTATTACGACTCCGTTTCAAGTGCGCAGCAGCTTCACCTCTACATGCCCTAAAATCGAACCGGATTTCATAAAGAGAATGTATAGTGAGAGAAAAGCCAACATTGATTGCTGAATCGGAAAGAATTTTTTTCCCGATCCAGGTACTGTTCTTTCCCGGAACTGCTGCTTCAAATTTTCAGATTTTTCTGACTGTCTTTATCCAATACGCTCAATGTACTGTAATTTAACAAGAAGCCAGGTATTTCCCTTGACTACTAGATTTTCTTTACAACCCAGATGCATCAAACATTTCCATACCTCAAAACCCCAATCTTTACCAATTGGGTTTTGTGCAAAACCATCACTAAACCCTATCCACAATAGCTACACAGATATTTCAAGTGGTTTTGGTAGTAGAACTCCTAAAATTTTCGACTTTGTGACCCCCACAAATTATTCAGTGGGCTTTTACTATAAACCTGTAGGAATAAGCAGTATAGCAAAACCCAGAAATGTCTCAAATGGGTTAAGGCTTAGAAGTGCTGTAAACTGCTTTCCTTTGATAAGAGCTAAGAGGAGTTTTTCGAGTTCGTATTCGCAAAGAGTTGGTGAAGGGAGTAGTGTGGTTAAAGCTGGAAAAACTCTTCCTTGGTTAGCATCAAAAAAAGCTAAAGAAGCAAAAGGATTGTTCAAGGGGACAAGTAAGACTAGTCGTTCTTCTCGGGAGGAATCAGCTAAGAGATTGGAGAAAGATAGTCGTAATTCATCTTGGGAGGAATCCGCAAAAAAATTAGAGAAAGTGACAATTGCCAAAAGTGGTCGCTCTTCTTGGGAGGAATCAGCTAAAGCTTTATCTGGGAGAAATGGTGCTGTGGGGGTTGAAGAAAATGGAAATAGAATGGTGGGTCTGGTGAAGAATCGCCAAAATGCTGGCTATATTGGAAGGGGTGGAAGTGTTGTAGTAGAGAAAGCTAGTAATAATTCATCTTTTGAGGAATCCGCAAAAAGTTTAGAAAGAGTGACAATTGCCAAAACTGGCCGTTCTTCTTGGGAGGAATCAGCTAAAGCTTTTTCTGGGAGAAATGGTACCGTGGGGGTTAAAGAAAATAGAAATAGAATGGTGGGTCTGGTGAATAATAGCCAAAATGTTGGCTATCTTGAAAGGGATGGGAGTGTTGAAGAAGAGCAGGAAGTCGAAGAAGGAGAAGGGGATGTTGTTGATGATCCTAGATGGGATAATATTAAGAATAAGTTCCGGGGAATGGTAGATGCAAAAGCTGGGCCTGAAAAGCCAGAGTTTCAAAAGTGGAATAAGCAGGAAGCTTGGGGTAGGAAGACATGGAAAGAGGCTACTGAATCGACTTTGCCTAAGATGGTTGGTGAAGGGGTATATGGGGTAGGTCCGGTATTGGCTGCATTGTCAGCTGGAAGAAGAGAATTCTATTCTTTGTATGTTCAAGAAGGATTGGATTTGAGTGGTAATAATAGGAGGAAGAAAGACAAGAGAGGGTTCCAGAAAGTCTTGAGGATTGCTGAAAAAGTTGGGTTAACCATAAAGGAAGCCCCAAAGCATGATCTCAATATGGTTGTTGATAACCGCCCTCATCAAGGCTTGGTGCTGGACGCTTCTCCATTGGAGATGGTGAAAGTAAAGGAATTGGACCCTATTTCATCTGATGAAGAGAAGGGTTCTCTTTGGGTAGCATTGGATGAGGTTACAGATCCTCAGAATTTGGGTGCAATCATAAGGTCTTCTTACTTCTTTGGAGCTTCAGGGGTAGTGTTATGTGCAAAAAATTCTGCCCCATTAAGTGGTGTTGTGAGTAAGGCAAGTGCAGGCTCGCTCGAATTAATGGAGCTCAGGTATTGCAAGAATATGATGCAGTTCTTAGTCTCTTCGGCTGAAAATGGCTGGCGAATTCTTGGGGCCTCTGTTTCTTCAAAAGCTGTTCCCTTGAATGAGGTTTTGCCTGGAACTCCAACAATTCTTGCGTTGGGCAGTGAGGGCACTGGGTTAAGGCCGTTAGTTGAGAGGTCATGTGCTCAATTAGTTAGGATCCCTGGAAGCATTCCTGTGGCTGTAACAGTTGGAGGGGGTGATGATGTGGAAGCTACAGAAGTAAATTCGGTGGGCTCAGGTGATGAGTTCTGGTCCTTTCTGGCTGTGGAGAGCTTGAATGTCAGTGTTGCAGCAGGTGTGCTTCTTCACCACTTGATAGGAAACAACCACAACAATGATTCCAAGATAAGTGGTAAACAAACTGCTTTGCTTGAATGACATTCCATTTCCATTGTGTTAAACTTGCTACCTAAGTGAAACTATACAAGTAAACTTTAATTGTAACCTTATGCTTATTGTACAAGTTTTATCTGCTCTTATAGGGTCTTATCTGAGAGTGGAAATATGCTGACAGTTTTGATTGACATTTCACTTTTTTCATTGGAAAAACGTATGAGCAGAACTTTTTTTTTTATTTATTTTTTTACATTTTGGTGATAATCAAAGATGCACTTGAATGAGAATTTGTGGCTCTCGAATCAATTAGTTGTCTCCTCCTCATTTGGTTTTTGCGTGACTTACTGAGTTATGGTCATCTTATCATTCCTTCCTGATATATAGTTGTTCAGTTCTATAGTTTCTTATCATTATTGGGAAAATAACTCCTTAATTACTGGAATAACTTTGTAGTTTTTATTGATTCAAAACTTCTTCTGGATTATTTTTATGGGTGCATGTGAATAATCAGAAAGACATGCATGAATATAGGGTGAGGCTATTGCCACATCTCGTTGAAAATATAATTTTATTTACATTAATTTACCCTTAAAATCAATGTCATGGTTGACCACCAAACCTAACCAGTAATAATGCCTTCGTATACACAAGTAGAAATGTGATTTGTTCCAAATCGTCAAGCAGAAGAATCATCCATAGGAAATTGAAGAAAGAAAGAATATTTTTTGAAAATATCAAATAGAATTAATCAACCAAAAATGTCAAATAGAGAGAAGATCAAGCTACCTGTGAAACCCATAGCAATTTTGTTTTGGATGAAAAAGTATACACCACAATTGTATTTTAGTTTTGCACTACTTAAGCAAGATATAGCTTGATAGAGAGATAGAGAGAGACCAAATCTCCAACACTGATGCCTTTGATTCCACAAATTCAAGCAGGATAGGGCTTTCATAGAAAGGGAGAGAAAAAAACAAAGGTTAAGAGGAGAAAAATTGTATCAGACCCTTTAGTGTGAAAAATCAGACTCTCCCTTCATGGACTAGAAGCTGAGTTTTTGTTTGCTGGTTCGCATGCTTGGTCCTGCTTTATTCCAAAAACAAGTTGTAGGATTTATTTTAAAGGTTAATGACATGACTCAAAACAAGTTTACCCTATAAATGAAGCTGTGGCCACAGCCTTTTTGGCTGTGGCAATAGTGGCACCCATGAAATCAAACTTTTGAGTCTTGGGGTTTCATGTACCAATATTGTTCAAATTTGATTTTTTTTCTTTACATTTTCTAAGTCTCAGCATTCTCTTTAATCCTTAAGGAAGTCCAAATGAAGCCAATGATCTTCCTATGACTTATTCTCTTCAATCCTTATGAAAGTTCCATTGAAGCCAACAGTATCTTACTGTTTTTTCATTTTCTGTCTGTTTTTTCATCATCTTATTTTTTTTATGTTCACAAGTTCTGTTAGCAAGGTATGCATACCATTCTTGTGATTACTAGACAGACAGAAAATTCGAAAATACACTCTCTTATTTGGGCAATAGCAAAAGGGAGAAGCTTGTTTTGTTTCATTATATTTCTTGAACAGTTTCTCATCTTGCATTTATTTCTTCTAACATGTGTGCGATCTTTCACACCTTCATTTTGGAGGGTGGCATACCCTAAAATTTTATTCTCTTCAATCTTCTTTTTTTTTTTTAATTTAAAAAAAAAAAAAACAAAGGAACCAAATTTCCTATGAATGTTAGATAGAAAACTAAGAAGATGGTAATGCTATTATTGTTGGAAAATTTTCTATACTTTATGATGAAACTTGACTTAGTCATTGGAAGAAAAAACTCTGTTGTGATGAAATTCTAGGATTAATAGTTTCTTCTTCATTTTCATGTGTGATTACTAGAATTGTTTGTTAAATGTTGGAGTCAATTACCTTGGTTATTGATAAAATGATTTATTATCGTATGAAAGATATGAGATCGAATCTATGGTCAGTTTGGTAAACCCAACTTAAATGGGGTTGGTTTAAAGTGACATTGAAATTGGTAATATGTGGCAGCTTTTAAGTAATGGTCCATGTGGTACTACAAAACCCGTCTTTTTTGTTTTATTTTCAATGAACAGCAAACGGTTTTTTTGATAAATTGTCATGGACAAAACACAAACTGATTTAAGCCGGCTTAAATGGAGATATCAAACCTGGCCAATGAACATAAAGATTGGAGGATAAGAGGTAGGAAAATGTTACTTTTATTGTGTAGCCATTATAAATTTTTTTTTCATGTAACCATTGCAATGGCCAATGGGCATTATCTTCAAGTGTATTCTGGCATTTTCTTCTGAAATTGAAAAATGACAATATATCTTCTGTTCCTACATGTGCATGGAGAACTTTTACAAGAGATTCCTTCTTTCCATTCTATTTGCCCAATAAAAATTAACATTGGAAATTATAATGAAATACTTTTTTTTCTCTTGGAGGGCTTTTAACCTTGCGAAAGCTGTTTGAAATCCTACCTACCTTTCATGTTCAACACTTGGATAAATTGTGACCAAAAAAAATTAAGGGATAAAAAAGAAAATAAAGACAAACCATCCATCTAAAGGAAAAGTTTCCCAATAGATCACATGAATAAGTGAAAAGGTCGTCTTTTTACACAAGAGAGGCATTCTCATCGCCCCCATCATCGATGTGGTCCCTTCCCTTCTATCGCTAACTTTTCCAAGCTCATAATGAAACAGCCACCTCAACATGGTCCTCATGTTTTAACTCATAAGCCCTACTAAGTTTATAGTAATAAACAGATACTTCAACTAGAGGTTTTAATGGTTCAGGAGAGAGCGCCATGGATGGCTATGATCTCAGCCAGAGTACAAATTAAACAGTATACTCCGGAAATATGTAATAATTTCTTTTTTCTTATTTTGTGATAAACATATAGTGTTTGTTCGGTACATCAACATAAAGACTTGTCTTTTAGGAATTTCAGTGAAGACTATGTCTTAGGTCTCTTTGAGACCCAAGGGACAAGGTCTTTTCCTCAACGTCTATGGTGTTTTTGAACCGGCTCGCCTATTGAATGAAAAAATATTCAAATTTGAAATGACAGTAGGTGAAAAACTAACAATCAATTTTCAAAGAAATGGAAGTGATAATCTTCTTGCCTTCAAGTGTTTTGGTGTTTTACCAAGAAAACAAGGAATACTTACAATTTTACTATTGAAATTTGAAATAAATAAAAAAAATAAAACCAAGTAAACCACAAGGATTAATATGAAATTAAACCTTTTTTTAATTAGCAATGGAGATCCAAACTCAGGATATAGTTTTCAAAAAAGAAGCGAAACTGCCAATTTAGACAGTTTAAAAATAATTTGGGGCCATGGAAACATCTTTTTTAAATATATATCTAGATTCTAAATTAAGGTTCCTAAGAATTAGTTTCCGAGTAATTAAGATTATATATTTTAATTTGTCATAAAATCATATTATCTCTCAGTTTTGTAGTTGACTTTTTCAAGTAGCTGACCATCTTAGCTGTTTTCTTTTTTAATTTTTTAATTACTCATTTGAACTAAAAGTTTGAATCTTGAACTTATTACAATGCCAGATATGATCTCACTTATGATAGAACAACAGTTTTGTTGGGATTTGCTTCTTAAATCCGCCTATTTAATTTTAGGAAAAAAATTCACAAAACACACGCAAACAAGAAATAGGTAAAATAATAAATAATAAGAATAGACAATTTAATGTAATTCAATAACATTTTTATTTATGTCCAAGAATAAACTCCATTGGTTATTAACTTTCAATTACAACTTTACGTTTGATCTACAAATAGAAATAATTTATGATTTTTGAAATGATTTATAGTAAAACAACAGTGGAGTTATAAATTGTTTAATATTTAGTGAAACAGAAATGAAAATAATTTTTCAGACACAAATTTAGTTTTAAAAAAAATTCATAAATGATGAGGACACGGCTAACAAATGGAATGCGGATTCTATTCAAATTCCAATTGGTCCAATTACAAGGACTCGAGCTAAAAAGTTCAAGGAAACTTTCAATGGACTGATTCAACACATTTGGGCTAAGAACCTTCTTTGAGGGCCCAAGAATGATGTTATACGTGATCCACAAAGATGAGTTTCCATAATTCAAGCTTTTGAATAATCTAGCAACTCAAGATTGTGAATTAAAATCTTAGTTTCCCAAAATTGGAGACTTATTCGTTTTGGTTGGCTCATCAAGGAAAATGGCTAGCTGCAATTTTTCTTATTATCTTTTCTTAATTATTTCCTTATTAATTTAATTGCTGAATTGTAAGGCTTGCATGCCAAGTTAGGTACTTTCCTTATTTGAATTTTAAGTTACCAGAATTCCATTACTATAATTCTAGTATGAAACATATTCCTTAGTTTCTTTTTTCTAATTGGTTACGAATTCCTTAGTTTCATTTTTCTAATTGGTTATGAATTATCATGTATTTAAATAGCTATTGGCTTTTTTGAATAAGACAATTCAGATTTGATTCATACTTTGTGAGAGAAAATTCTCTTTGGTTCTTTTAGAACTTCTGAACTTATCAGAGTTTCCGTGGCGTTCATATTCGACTTATCAATCAATCATTCCATAATTGATTGTGGTGTCTTTATTATACCAAAGTTTTTGCTTCAATATAAGCAACGAGTCGCGGTTTCACATTAATCTGCTTCTAGACGATCTTGTAAGCCTTCTTCATCCATCAATTTCTTAGTTCTTGGCTTGGATCATATCAATTGGTATCAGAGCGGGTTCTAGTTGTAGGTTTGCTTATCTTTTGTTTTGATTCATAAAAAAAAGGATGAAAAAAATGTAAAAAAAGAGAGGTGGAAATTCAAAAAAAAATAATGAATTTCTTGTTTAAAAAAAGTGTGTGATATTTAGATTAAATCCTTTCAATTCTTGTTTCAATTTCTCATCTTTGTTTTCCTTGTATTCTAGCCTTTAAATCCGAATTTCTTTGTGAGTTGTTAGTGAATTGTTGCTGGAAACTTTGATACTTGTTTGGTTAGTTTGATAATAACCTATAAAAGATTATTAAGAGTGGAAAAAGACAAGAGTGGTGAGCACATAAGAGGGTAAAAGCCAATATGATTTTGTGTAGAAAACACGAGTGAAATTGAGTGACTCATTCTTTGAGTGAAACACGTGAGGGAGTGTGTGAGGTCCTTTTGTTCTTTTTTTTTTCGTAACTTTGTTTTTGCAGTAAATATGTCAGACAACAAGAACAAAAATAATTTCGGAGATACATCGGGAGAGGTTGATCCGAAGTTGCTCATGGAGGCTTTAATGGGTGAGATGAGAAGGGTATTGAGAACAAAGATGGAGCAGGTTCATAAGCGGATAGATCGGGTAGAAAAATACACGTGTGGGGCAGCAACAAAATGCTCCTAATGTGCATAGGAGGGAGAGAGCTTAACCTAGGGGAGAGAGAGTTGAGGATGAAGAGTATTATGGGAATGGTTTTGATGAAGAAAATGATTGAGAATCGGTTGTTAGCCATAGGAGATTTGGTGGTCGAGGTAGAGAAGCTAGGAATCAGGAAGATAATAACTTGGGTAGTATTAAGATGAAGATTCCATCGTTTCAAGGCAAAAATAAGCCTGAAGCTTACTTTGAGTGGGAGAAGAAGATAGAATTGGTTTTTGATTGTCATAATTATTCCGAGCTTAAAAAGGTTAAACTTGTGGCCATTGAATTTTTTTACTATGCGATTGTTTGGTGGGATCAACTAGTGTTAAACAGGATGAGAAATAGAGAGCGTCTAATAGAGACTTGGGAGGAGATGAAAACCATGATGAGGAAACGGTTTGTTCCAAGCCATTACTACCGTGGGTTGTACTAAAAATTGCTAAGTCTTACACAAAGTAGTTGGAGTGTGGAGGATTATTATAAAGAGATGGAAGTAGCTATGATCTGAGCAAATGTAGAGGAGGACCGATAGGCTACTATGGCTAGGTTATTGGCTGGTTTGAACCGAAAAATTGCTAATTCGGTGGAGTTGCATCATTATGTGGAGTTGAAAGATATGGTGCACATGGCTATCAAAATTGAAAACCAACTCAAAAGGAAGAGCAACAATACACGGCAAAACCCTAACTAGGGTTCATCTTGGAGGCCGAATTTTGTGAAGAAAGAGGATAAGCAAGCCACGACCAAGCCAAAAACCGAACAAAAAAAGAAAGTACCGGCTATGGAAATCAAGGTAAAACTGTCTCTTCCACCATTAGAAATTATGATATTAAGTGTTTTAAATGCCAAGACAGGGGTCAAATAGCAAACCAATGTTCGAACAAAAGAGTTATGGTATTGCGAGATAATGGTGAAATTGAAACCGAGGGCGAAGAAGATACCAAATCTATGCCACCATTGGAGGATGCGAGTGATGAGAAATACGCTGCCCAAGGAGAATTGTTGGTTGCAATGAGAGCTCTAAGTGTGCAAATCAAAGAAGATGACGAAGTGCAGCGAGAAAACATCTTTCATACTAGATGCCACGTGCAAAACAAGGTATGTAGTGTGATTATTGATGGAGATAGTTGTACTAACGTTGCTAGCACTACAATGGTTGAGAAATTAGGGCTGCCAACAATTAAACATCCTCGGCCTTACAAGCTGCAATGGCTCAATGATAGTGATGAAGTGAGAGTAAACAAATAGGTGTTAGTTTCCTTCCAGATTGGAAAATATGAAGATGAAGTTTTGTGTGATGTAGTTCCGATGCAAGCTGGACACTTATTACTAGGCCGACCATGGTAATTCGATCGGTGTGTTAAGCATGATGACTTCACCAACATATATTCGTTTGTAAGCAATCAAAGAACAATCACTCTAGTTCCTTTGACACCAAAGCAGGTTTATGAAGATCAAGTGAGGTTACAAAAAGAGAGTGAGCAAACGAAAGAGAGTGAGAAAAATAGAACGTGTGAAAATCAGAAAAAGAAAATGAGAGAGGCCGGGAAAATTGAGAAAGAAAATAAGAGAACAGATTTGGCCATTGAGAGAAAAACAAATTTCTATGCAAGAGCGAGTGAAATAAAAAGAGTGATGTTTTTAAATTAGCCAATGATTGTATTTTTATACAAAGAGGCATTAAACACTAACCTTGCCTAGTTCTATTGTTTATCTTTTGTAGGAGTTTGATGATATATTTCCCGAGGAGATTCCATATGGCTTACCTCCTATTCGAGGAGTTAAACATCAAATTGATTTTGTGCCCGGTGCTACAATTCCAAACCGACCAGCCTATCGAAGCAATCCCAAGGAGAAAAAAGAGCTACAAAGGCAGGTTAGTGAATTGATGGAAACAGGGTATGCAAGAGAAAGCATGGGTCTGTGCGCTGTTCAGGTGATTTTGGTTCCTAAAAAGGATGGGACGTGGAGAATGTGCATTGATTGCTGAGCAGTCAACAATATAATAGTAAAGTATCGACATCCTATTCCTCGCTTAGATGATATATTAGATGAACTGCATGATGCTTGTGTATTTTCTAAGATTGATTTAAAAAGTGGATATCATCAAATAAGAATGAAAGAGGATGATGAATGGAAAACTGCATTTAAAACGAAATATGGTTTATATGAGTGGTTAGTTATGCCATTTGGATTAACAAATGCACCGAGTACCTTCATGAGATTAATGAATCATGTTTTGCGAGATTTTATAGGCAGATTCGTTGTTGTTTACTTTGATGATATTCTCATTTATAACACAAACTTAGATGATCATGTTGTGCATTTAAAATCAGTTTTGGATGTACTTCGAAAAAAGAAGTTGTTTGCTAACTTGAAGAAGTACACCTTTTGCATTGATAAGCTTGTGTTTCTTGGTTTTATTGTGAGTGCACAAGGAATACGGGTTGATGAAGAGAAGATTCGTGCGATTAAAGAAGGGCCAAGTCCCACGAGTGTAGGTAAAGTTCGTAGTTTTCATGGACTTGCTAGTTTTTACAGGAATTTCGTGAAAGACTTTAGTCGTATTACCGCGCCGCTTACCGAAGTCATCAAGAAGAACATTGGATTCAAATGGGGAGACGAGTAAAAGAAGGTGTTCCAATTGATAAAAAAGAAATTAACTCATGTTCCTTTACTTGCTTTGCCTGATTTTACTAAAACGTTTGAAATTGAATATGATGGTTCAGGTTTGGGTATCAACGTAGTTCTTATGCAAGGAGGAAGACCAATCGCATATGGGGCAGCTTTAAACTACCCTACTTATGATAAAGAATTTTATGCGTTGGTTCAAGCATTGGAAACATGGCAACACTATTTTTGGCCTAAGGAGTTCATGATTCACACCGATCATGAGTTCTTGAAGCATTTAAAAGGTCAACACAAGTTGAGTAGGAGACATGCACGATGGGTAGAATTCATCGAGATATTTCTATATGTCATTTGCTACAAGCAAGATAAGGAAAACATCGTTGCAGATGCACTTTCTCGAAGGTACGTGTTAATTTCTACCTTGATGCAAAATTACTTGGTTTTGAGTACATTAAATAGTTGTATCCTTCAGACACCGATTTTTGTGAGGGGTTTCAGGCTTATGAGAAAAACGCAGTGGGTAAGTTCTTTAGGCACAAGGGTTTCTTATTTTGGGAGAATAAATTGTGTGTACCAAATTGCTCTTTGCGTGATTTGTTAGTAAGGAAATCCCATAGAGGAGGTTTAATGGGTCACTTTGGAGTTACTAAGACCTTAGGCATTTTACAAGAACACTTCTACTGGCCACACATGAAAAGAACTATTGAGAGAATTTGTGGTAGATGTGTCACATTTAGGCAGGCAAAATCTCGAGTGCAACCTCATAGTTTATACACGCCACTGCCCGTTCCTAGTGAGCCTTGGATTGATATTTTGATGGACTTTGTGTTAGGTTTACCTAGGTCTAAATGTGGTAGAGATTCAATTTTTGTGGTTGTGGATATATTTTCTAAGATGACACATTTTATTCCATGTCGCAAAACTGATGATGCTTCCAATATTGCTAATTTATTCTTTAGAGAAATTGTAAGATTACATGGTATGCCTTGAACAATAGTTTTGGATAGAGATGCTAAGTTCTTGAGTTACTTTTGGAAGACTTTGTGGTGTAAGTTAGAGACTAAGCTATTACTTTCTACTACTTGTCACCCACAAACTGATGGTCAAACTGAAGTAGTGAATATGACTTTGTCTACTTTGTTGAGAGCTATTATTAAACAGAACATCAAAACTTGGGAAGAGTGTTTACCACATGTTGAGTTTGCTTATAATCGTACTGTTCATTATGCTACCAAGTTTTCACCATTCGAAATTGTTTATGGTTTTAATCCTTTAACTCCATTGGATTTGTTGACCCTCGCCCGTATTTTAATGATGGCAAAACACAACTGTTATTTAACTAACATGTTTAAACTAAGTTGTATTAAGGATCAAACACATTCAACCAAGGAACAAAGTGCAAAAACTCGAACCAAATCAAGTATCAAGTGAAGACTGAAGATCTAGTATAGGTCTTAAGGTTTAGAACCAATGTAAGTCTCACTCATACATTGTATTAGCTTGTTCAATGGCTCAAACACAAATGGTTTTTCTAAAACCATTAATTTTAAAATGTTTTTAAATGAAAAACAGAAGAAAAACTGGGTTGGAAGACAACCCAGTCGACTGGGTACATATACCAGTCGACTGGTATATGGGTCAGAAGGTACCCAGTCGACTGGATGAATTAACCCAGTCGACTGGTACTTTGACCAGTAAGTATCCAGTCGACTGGATGATATATACCAGTCGACTGGTAAAATGGACAGAAAGTCCCCAGTCGACTGGATGATATATACCAGTCGACTGGATACCCAAAAGGTCTGAAAACGTATATTTTCAAGTGAACCCAGTCGACTGGTGTCTCGACCCAGTCGACTGGTAGTTCAAAAATATGACCGTTGGACTCCAAATCTGAACGTTTTAAAGTAAATCTTTTTCAAATTAAAGTCCAAAACGGCCATATTAATTGATTGCTATATAAACCCACTCAGCAAAGCATTCAATAACAAGCAGCACATATTCAAAAAGAGTTGATCTCATATAATCAAGTTTTTATACTCTTGAAACACAAAAAGCTTTGAAATAATCTTATTGAGCCATTTCTTCAAGCTTTACTTTGAAAGAGAGACATTTCTGTTGTAATAAGCTTTCATTTGTTGTCTCTCTACCTTTTACTTTACACCATCTTTGTAAAGGGATTACTTCCGAGAGGAAGGGGAAACTTCCGAAAGGAAGGGGATTTTTCGGTTTAAGCAATTCCTGTAAATTGCTTGTGTACGGTTTGTGCAACACCCGGCTAAGTTGTGCGACTAAGTTTTCTTAGTGGATTACTTCAAGGAGTTCCTTGAAGAGAGTGGACGTAGGGTCGGAACGAATCCGATATTGCCGAACCACTATAACTGTGTTTGCATCCTCTTTCCTTAAACTCTTTATTTACAGCTTTCTACTTGTATTAATTATTTGTTGCTTATCAGTTTTTATAAACTTGTATAAATTCCGCGAAAGTTTTTAAAAACCCAATTCACCCCCCCTCTTGGGTTGAAACCTCGAGCTACAATTGGTATCAGAGCCTCGTTCTCTTTATAAGGCTTAAATTCCTAGAGTTGATCCAATGGCAGCAAATAGCTACTCTGAGGGACACTCTTATACTAGACCACCATTGTTCAATGGATCAAATTATAACTACTGGAAAAATAGAATGAAAATCTTCGTCGAAGGACAAGATTACAATCTATGGAGAATTATAGAAGAGGGACCTAAAATTCCCTCAAAAGAAATAGTTATTGGAGAGACTCTTCATACAATGCCTAAACTCAAAACTGAGTTTACTGACGAGGATTGTAGAACGATGTCTCTCAATAGCAGAGCAACAAGCATGCTACATTGTGCATTAGATATTTCTGAATATAACAAAATATCTGCATGCGTTTCTGCTAAAGAAATATGGGACAAATTGCAAGTCACATATGAAGGAACAAGTGAAGTAAAAAAGTCTAAAATTTACATGCTAATTTCTGAATATGAATCTTTTAAGATGTCTCCTAACGAAACCATTTCTGAAATGCACTCACGATTTACTACTATTATAAATAGTTTAAAATTGCTTGGCAAGAATATTGAGGAAGTTGAACTAACCAGAAAAATCTTAAGATCTCTACCTCTAGAATGGAAACCAAAGAGGACAGCCATTCAAGAGGCCAAAAATCTTGACAAGCTTGATGTTGAGACGCTGCTTGGGTCATTATTGACATACGAGATGGAAGAAATGACTCCCATCGTCAATGATGATGAGAAGAAGAAGAAGCAAATTGCTCTCAAAGCTTCTACGAGCAACAAAGAAAAGGAATTAGAACAAGAAGCAGAGAGCAGTGAAGAGGATGGTGAAATGGCTTTAATCACCAGACGATTCCATAGGTTCTTGAAGAAAAGCAAGAAACCTTACTCAAAGGATCCCACCTCAAAAAGGGAACCACTTATGTGCTATGGCTGCAAGAAGCCAGGACATATAAAAGCTGACTGTCCGGTTTCAAGCAAACCATACAAGGGCTTCAAGAAGAAAGCTATGGTAGCAACTACCTGGAGCGATGACGAAGAAGATGAGTCATCAGACAAAGAAATTGGATACGAAGAGATTGCCAACCTCTGTTTAATGGCAATCGATGATGAAAGTGAGGTAACATCTTCTCCCTCTTCAAAAAATAATATTGTTACTAGTAGTGAAGAATTACTAGAAGTCATAAATGAAATGCATGAAGAATTAAAGAAATTTGATTCTAGAAATTCTGTTCTTAAGAAAGAAGTATCATCTCTTTCTAAGGAAATGATAGTTCTTAGAGAAGAAAAAGAAAAATTATCATCTTTACTGTATAATTCGTCTCAAGATTTTCTTAAAGATGAAAATGAAAATTTGAAAAATAAAATTTCTGAATTAAACAGCACTGTATCTAGACTTATGCTTGGTAAAGAAAAACTTGATGAAGTGCTTTCTTCCCAAAGATTAAGTGGAGGAAAATCTGGTGTAGGATATTCTCCTTTGGGAAAACAAAAAACAAAAGAGAGCTTATTCATGAAAGCCTCTTGTGTAGATGGAGCTTCTACTTCGAAAGCTCCTAACCTTGTTAAAAGCACTCCCTTAATAAATCCGAGGAACTCTAGAAACTTAAATGATCATACGAATTGAAGCATCCTAAAAATACTCATGCTTATTTGTATGCTCATTCTAGAAATGCTCATACACATCCTAGAAATAATCATCATGCTCATTCTAGGAACAATGTGTATAATCAAAGAATGCATTCTGCTCATGCTCAACCTAGGAATCACCATCATAGCTATTCTAGAAATAACTTGCATACATATGCTAGCATGTATCCTAGAATGCATCATCGTTCATTTTCTGGAAATGACATGCATTTTCATACCCCTTACCATAGAATCATGTATCCTAGGAACTATCATCCTAAGGATTATAGGAATGCACATGTAAAATTTCCTAGAAATTTCTATGACTATAATGATAGGTCTGTGCATCATCAACATGTTCATAGAGCACCATATATTGTTAAGAAAGTATGGGTCCCAAAAGGAACCGTATTTTCAAGGACTAACCCCAAAGGACCTAAGAAATTTTGGGTATCTAAAAATGCTATCGTATATCCTTGTGTGATGTAGATTTGCCTTCACACCAAGGAGAAAGGTAACTGTTGGTACCTTGATAGCGGTTGCTCGAAGCATATGACCGGTGATAAAAGCGTATTCAAGGAGCTAACTCTAAGAGATGGTGGACTTGTGACCATTGGAGACAATACTAAAATAAAGATCATCGGGCATGGAAAAGTCGGTAATGATTTCTCAACTTTAGATAATGTATTGCTAGTACAAGGCTTAAAGCCAAATTTACTTAGCATTAGTCAATTATGTGACAAAGGATATAAAGTCACATTTGAAACCTCTCATTGTCTAGTTATAGACATCAAGAGCAACAAGATCAAATTCATTGGCCATAGACATGAAAATGTCTATATAGTTGATTTGAAATCCTTACATTCCAATAATGAAAAATGCTTTCCTGCTTTTAGTGAAAATCAATGGCTGTGGCATAGAAGGCTTGGTCATGTAAACATGAACTTGCTAAAAATTGTTTCAAGAAAAGATTTAGTTATTGGTCTTCCTAAAATCAATTTTGAGAAAAACAAAATTTGCAATGCTTGTCAAATGGGAAAACAATCAAGGATATCTTTCAAAGCAAAAAATGTTGTCTCAACTACTAGACCTTTGGAACTTTTGCATATGGACTTATTTGGTCCAATTAGTACCATTAGTCTAGGTGGCCATCAATATGCTCTTGTTATTGTTGATGACTATTCAAGATATACCTTTGTTATTTTTATTGCTTATAAGGATGAAGCTTTCAAAGGATTTGAAAAGTTTTGCAAAAAGGTACAAAATGAAAAAGGAATTTGTATTTCAAGCATAAGAAGTGATCATGGCAAAGAATTTGAAAATCAAAGCTTTTCAAAATTTTGTGATGAAAATGGAATTAATCACAACTTTTCGGCTCCTAGAACTCCTCAACAAAATGGAGTTGTTGAGAGGAAAAATAGAGTTCTAGAAGAATTTTCAAGAACAATGCTTTGTGAAAATAATTTACCAAAATATTTTTGGGCTGAAGCCGTGAATACTTCTTGCTATATTTTAAATAGAATTTTGATAAGGCCCCTGCTTGATAAAACTCCTTATGAACTATGGAAAGGGAGAAAGCCCAATATTTCCTATTTTCGTGCCTTTGGTAGTAAGTGCTTCATCTTAAATAACAATAAAACTAACTTGGGTAAATTTGATTCCAAGACCGATGAAGGGATATTTTTAGGATATTCTACTACTAGTAAGGCTTATAGAGTTTTCAATAAGAGAACTCTAGTAGTAGAAGAATCTGTGCATGTAACTATTGATGAATCTAACCCAATGAGTAGTGGAGAAGTTTCCTTTAAAGATGATGCAGATTTTATTCCAAGAATGGAAACTTCTACTCCAATTGTTGACCCAAAAGTGAGTTCTTCTCAAACAAATGAAGGGATGGCAACTCCAAATTTGGACCAACCATCCTCAAGTCAACAAGAGGAAAATCTACCCAAGGATTGGAGGTATGTAAATCATCATCCAATTGATCAAGTAATTGGTGATCCTTCACAAGGGGTAAGAACTCGCTCTTCCATTAGAAATATTTGTAATTTTGTAGCTTATTTGTCTCAAGTAGAACCTAAGACATTTATAGAAGCTGAAAAAGATAATGATTGGATAATTGCAATGCAGGAAGAGATAAATCAATTTGAGAGAAACAATGTTTGGGAACTAGTTCCAAGACCTAAAGATCATTCAATTATTGGAACTAAATGGGTATATAGAAATAAAATGGATGAAAATGGTATAGTAACTAGAAATAAGGCTAGACTAGTTGCTAAGGGATATAACCAAGAGGAAGGAATAGATTTTGATGAAACCTATGCTCCCGTAGCTAGATTAGAAGCTATTCGAATGTTATTAGCCTTTGCATGCTTTAATAAATTCAAGCTATTTCAAATGGATGTGAAAAGTGCCTTTTTAAATGGCTTTATAGAAGAAGAGGTTTATGTTGAACAACCTCTTGGTTTTGAAAACCCTAGTCTTCCAAATCATGTCTACAAGCTTTCTAAGCCTTTATATGGGCTGAAGCAAGCTCCAAGGGCATGGTACGAAAGACTAAGCAAATTTTTGATTGATAATGATTTTGTAAGAGGAAGAATAGATACAACTCTCTTCACAAAAACTCACAAAAATGACACTTTGATAGTTCAAATATATGTTGATGATATTATATTTGGTGCTACTAATGAATCTATGTGTCAAGAGTTTGCAAAGTGCATGCAAGGTGAATTTGAAATGAGCATGATGGGAGAACTTACCTACTTCCTTGGACTGCAAATCAAGCAACTAAAAGGAGGTATCTTC
The DNA here is from genome assembly GCA_023935145.1 of Bretschneidera sinensis. Classification (NCBI taxonomy): domain Eukaryota; kingdom Viridiplantae; phylum Streptophyta; class Magnoliopsida; order Brassicales; family Akaniaceae; genus Bretschneidera; species Bretschneidera sinensis. The sequence continues at coordinate 21,124,816 of CM043701.1, forward strand.
ATCAATCAACAAAAGTACATCAAAGATCTACTAAAGAGGTTCGGGATGGAAAGCTCAAAGCCAATTGGAACGCCTATGAGCACAACCACCAAACTTGATCTTGATGAAGGAGGTAAAACTGTAGATTCTAAATATTATAGAAGCATGATAGGTGCTTTACTGTACTTGACTGCAAGTAGACCTGATATAATGTTCAGTGTATGCATGTGCGCTAGATTTCAATCTAATCCTAAGGAATCACATGTAGTTGCAGTAAAAAGAATCCTTAGATATCTACAAGGGACCCAGACCATAGGATTATGGTATTCTAGAGAATCATCTTTTGAGCTAGTAGGATATTCGGATGCTGATTTTGCTGGATGTAGGTTAGATAGAAAAAGCACAAGTGGAACATGCCAATTCTTAGGTGCTATGTTAACTTCTTGGTTCTCCAAGAAACAGAATTCAGTTGCACTATCAACCGCTGAGGCGGAATATGTAGCAGCTGGCAGTTGTTGTGCCCAAGTACTATGGATGAAACAACAACTAGAAGACTATGGCATGAGTCTCAAAAATATTCCTATATTTTGTGATAATACTAGTGCCATCAACCTAACCAAAAATCCTATTCAGCACTCTAGAACCAAGCATATAGAGATTAGACATCATTTCTTAAGAGACCATGCTCAAAAAGGTGATATAAGATTAGAATTTATACCTTCAGAAGATCAAATAGCTGATATTCTTACAAAACCCTTAAGTGAAGCTAGTTTTTGCAAAATAAGAAAGTTGATGGGATTGCTTGATTTTGATAAATTGAATGTTTGATTGCATCTCATTTCATCATTTGCAAGTTTGACATTGAGTGATAGAGTATTAATCCATGTTTAATTATTCCCTTCACTCAAAAATGTCATAGATAAACAAATTCGTGCTAAAAATTCAAGACTGAAAATTTTATTAATGGTCCAGTCGACTGGTAAATGTGCTCCAGTCGACTGGTAAGTCACTGCCTGATTGTCCAGTCGACTGGTAATTTCAACCCAGTCGACTGGTAACTCTCTGCCAAAAACTCCAGACGACTGGTAAGTCTTCTCCAGTCGTCTATAAAATCAAATCATGCTTGGAGCCAAATTTTTTCATTTTTTTTGAACCCCCAGTCGACTGGTAACGATAGCCCAGTAGACTGGTATCTCACTGTCAGTTGATCCAGTCGACTGGTACGTTTACCCAGTCGACTGGTAAGAGAAACTGTTCATCTTTTCAAAAGGGCCCAGTCGACTGGTATCGCGATTCTATAAAAGGGACTGTTCATTTTCGCCCTTCTTACGCCATTTTCAAAGAGCCCAAGCTTTCTCTCTCTAGAAAAATTCATCTTTTTGATCTAAAAACCATCCAAATCCCTTCTAAACACACCGATCTACTCATTCCTAAAGAGATTTTTTAACTTTCTACGGTTAAAATCTCTCATTTTTACCAAATTTCCTTTTTCCAAAAACTTCAAATTTCTCGAAAATGAGTGACAAAATCCGTATAAAACTCACAACAAGTGGACCTAATGCGCCCAAAAAGCCTAGGTCTTCAAAACCTTCGGCTTTGGAATCAAAAGGGAAGGGAGTAGCAGGGTCATCCAGCAAGGAGCCCAGAACAGAGTTGGAGCAGGCTCTGTTTTTCAGCCCAGCTGCTCATAAGAGGTATAACTCTATAATCCGTCACAAGAAAATCATGACGGGTAGAGTCGTTGATTTCGACTCCATTCGTCATGGTAATTTCGATATTCTACCAGCCTTTGAGGCAATAAATCTGACCCCACTGGTCAGTATTCATGAAAAATATTACCCGCAACTGATTCACCAGTTCTATGCGAACTTGGTGAAACCCAGTCCTCTGGCTCTGAGATTCAGAACCAGAGTTAGCGGTGTGGAGTTTGAGGTCAACACTGACCTCTTGATGAGCATTCTGAGAATCCCTATAAGGGGGGTTCAATGGAGTCTGGATGGATGACCAGACAACTTTGAAGTTGAGGAGGCCTGTCGGATAGTCAGGGGCGACCCTAACTATGTGTACAGACCCACTACATTTCACACATGTAGTGACTTGCCCCTCGACTCAAAAATGTTTCAATTGATTGTCAGTTGGACCATCCACCCGAGACTCGGGAGTCGAGGGTATCTATCTAAAATAGATACGGTATTGATTTGGTGCCTAAAATCTGGGCACCACTTCAATATATATCCTCTGCTGCTCGCCAACATGATAAACGGTGAAGCAAACGACTCCGGGTGTCTTCCTTATGGGATGCTCATTACACTCATCCTCCAGCACTTCCGGGTACCTTTGCCTGCCTCCGAGGCTCAGGATATCGGATTAACGGATATCATCAACATCTCATCTCTAAAGAAGATGGGATGTACTGTTCGTGAAGGGTTTCTCTATCCTAAGGCCGGAAAGCGCCTAAGGATTCGAGAGGATGCGAGTGACAGTGATGAGGATGCTGATACGGCTGCTGAGATGGAGACAGATACCCGAGCACCTCCCATTGGTGACTCGAGTACTGGTCAGACTGGATATGGTGACATCCTACGAGCTATCACGAGTCTTCAGATGACGATGGAGTCCGGTTTTCAGTCCATGCAGTCCGATTATCAGAGGCTGAGCTCCTCCATAGACCACCTATGGGATGACTTCGAGTTACATCGAGAGCACACCGAGGGTTCCCTAGCTGAGATTAGGGAACTTCTTCGTGACAGCTCGGACTCTCCCGCACCATGAGTCTCTTAGTTCTTAGCACTTTTCCAGTTTTTGTCACATAGCACGGATATCTCATGTTTGTTTTTCTTAGTTATGGCTCTATGAGGCCCTACTTGTATTGACTTTTTCTCTATAATGATGTAATACTATTAACCATATTTATTGCATTTATTTACGCTATTTGTGATATGTTAGAACTGTTTTAAATATCTGTTTAGTCACTAAATCTGATATAAAATGCTTATATGCTTGAAAAACTTTCGGTTCTTCCCGGGAAGGCTTCTGAAATTCAAATGAAGCCACATCTTCGCGCACATATTTGTATTCTTATGTTCTATTTGACTGTATTGGCTAATTAGCTTATTTTTTATGTTATGCCCCCTTTGGTTGCTGTTGTCAAAACGGGGGAGAAAAATGAGAAAAACGAGAAAATCTAAGTAAAACGCAACCAATGCATAGATTTAGGGGGAGCATTGCTCCATATCTGTGTAAAAATGTTTATTGATTGGTTGAGTTTAATTTTGGATTGGTTGAAAGAAATATAAACTGTGTTTGCTTGTTTACAGGGTGGTTTTACTCGAAAAACAAAGGAGACTCTGTCCAAATTTTTGTAAAATCTTAACACTTAGTTTTTAAAACTGTTTTTACATTATTAGTTTTGTCATCATCAAAAAGGGGGAGATTGTTGACCCTCGCCCGTATTTTAATGATGGCAAAACACAACTGTTATTTAACTAACATGTTTAAACTAAGTTGTATTAAGGATCAAACACATTCAACCAAGGAACAAAGTGCAAAAACTCGAACCAAATCAAGTATCAAGTGAAGACTGAAGATCTAGTATAGGTCTTAAGGTTTAGAACCAATGTAAGTCTCACTCATACATTGTATTAGCTTGTTCAATGGCTCAAACACAAATGGTTTTTCTAAAACCATTAATTTTAAAATGTTTTTAAATGAAAAACAGAAGAAAAACTGGGTTGGAAGACAACCCAGTCGACTGGGTACATATACCAGTCGACTGGTATATGGGTCAGAAGGTACCCAGTCGACTGGATGATATATACCAGTCGACTGGTAAAATGGACAGAAAGTCCCCAGTCGACTGGATGATATATACCAGTCGACTGGATACCCGGAAGGTCTGAAAACGTATATTTTTCAAGTGAACCCAGTCGACTGGTGTCTCGACCCAGTCGACTGGTAGTTCAAAAATATGACCGTTGGACTCCAAATCTGAACGTTTTAAAGTAAATCTTTTTCAAATTAAAGTCCAAAACGGCCATATTAATTGATTGCTATATAAACCCACTCAGCAAAGCATTCAATAACAAGCAGCACATATTCAAAAAGAGTTGATCTCATATAATCAAGTTTTTATACTCTTGAAACACAAAAAGCTTTGAAATAATCTTATTGAGCCATTTCTTCAAGCTTTACTTTGAAAGAGAGACATTTCTGTTGTAATAAGCTTTCATTTGTTGTCTCTCTACCTTTTACTTTACACCATCTTTGTAAAGGGATTACTTCCGAGAGGAAGGGGAAACTTCCGAAAGGAAGGGGATTTTTCGGTTTAAGCAATTCCTGTAAATTGCTTGTGTACGGTTTGTGCAACACCCGGCTAAGTTGTGCGACTAAGTTTTCTTAGTGGATTACTTCAAGGAGTTCCTTGAAGAGAGTGGACGTAGGGTCGGAACGAATCCGATATTGCCGAACCACTATAACTGTGTTTGCATCCTCTTTCCTTAAACTCTTTATTTACAGCTTTCTACTTGTATTAATTATTTGTTGCTTATCAGTTTTTATAAACTTGTATAAATTCCGCGAAAGTTTTTAAAAACCCAATTCACCCCCCCTCTTGGGTTGAAACCTCGAGCTACAGGATTTAACACCATTACCTATGTTTGAACGTGCTAACTTGGATGGAAAGAAAAATGTTGAATTTGTTAAGTAGATATATGAGAAGGCAAGACTAAATGTTGAGAGGCAAACAGAACAATATGCAAAACAAGTTAACAAAGGTCGCCGACAGCTGATTTTTCAACTCGAAGATTGGGTTTGGTTGCACATGAGGAAAGAAAGATTTCCGGCACAAAGGCATTCAAAGTTACTTCCTAAAGGAGATGAGCATTTTCAAGTCCTTGAGCGCATCAATGACAATGCATACAAATTGGATTTTCCAAGTGAGTACAATGTTAGTGCCACTTTCAATGTTTCTGATTTAAGTCCTTTTGATGTAGGTGCTAATTTGAGGACAAATCCTTTTCAAGAGGAGGGGAATGATGAGGACACGGCTAACAAATGGAATGCGGATTCTATTCAAGTTCCAGTTGATCCAGTTACAAAGGCTCGAGCTAAAAGGTTCAAAGAAACTCTCAATGGGCTGATTCAACACATTTGGGCTAAGAACCATCTTTCGGGGCCCAAGGATGATGCTATACGTGATCCACAAGGATGAGTTTCCATAATTCAAGCTTTGAAATAATCTAGCAATTCAAGATTGTGAATTAAAATCTTAGTTTCCCAAAATTGAAGATTTACTCGTTTTGGTTGGCTTATCAAGGAAAATAGCTGGCTGCAATATTTCTTATTACATTTTCTTAATTGTTTCTTTATTAATTTAATTGCTGAATTGTAAGGCTTGCATGCCAAGTTAGGTACTTTCCTTATTTGGATTTTAGGTTACCAGAATTCAATTACCAGAATTCTAGTATGAAACCTATTCTTTAGTTTCCTTTTTCTAATTGGTTACGAATTCCTTAGTTTCATTTTTCTAATTGGTTACGAATTCTCATGTATTTAAATAGCTATTGACTTTTTGGAATAAGACAATTCAGATTTGATTCATATTTTGTGAGAGAAAATTCTATTTGGTTCTTTTAGAATTTTTGAACTTATAGGAGTTTTCGTGGCGTTCATTTTCGACTTATCAATCAATCATTCCATAATTGATTGTGACGTCTTCATTTTATCAATGTTCTTGCTTCAGTATAAGTAACAAGTCGCTGTCTCACATAAATCTGCTTTTAGACCATCTTGTAAGTCTTCTTGATCCATCAATTTATTAGTTTTTGGTTTGGATCATATCAATAAGCAGTTTTGGTATTTTGCCCCAGTACCAAATTTGCATTTGTTCATTATTTTGTTGGGGTTGTTTAGATCACTTTAGTGTTTTCGTAATACACTTTATTATATCTATTATTTGATGATATGAACCCATAAATTTAATGATAAAACTCATACATTTAAAAATAATTTATTTTTATTAATTAATATGTTTTTATCGTCAATTATTTGAATTTTTATTATAAAATGTACTAGGTTTATCATTAAATGTATTATCATGAAAGTCATATAAAAGCAAGTGACCAAATCAAAGGACTGTTTTATGTTGATAACTTGATATATGATTAAGCTGATTTTTTGTTATAAAAAGAAAAAATAGCTGAGGATCTTACACATTTGGAAGAAGAGTGGCATTAGCAAAAAAAGTAAAAAAACAGGTGGAGAGTATAAAAAGGAGCCATAAGGTGTCATTAAAGCGACAGCAAATGAAGAAGATTCGGATCATAAAGAGTAGCATCTTCTTTCCTTATCATAAATGAGCAAAAAGCTGAATCTAAACCCCCAAACTTACACCAATACAGAAATCCGCGCGTGCCACCTCACACGGACGTCCAAAATCCTCTCTTCCTTGTGTCCTTTACCTATAAGTATCCCACCCATCAAACGGTCTGTCCCCCTTCTCTCCTTTTTAACGCACAACAAAAATCTCTTATCCTTTTTTTAAAAAAAAAAAAGAAAGATAGGATGTCATGTGAGTATGGTGAATAAAGCGGGCCTGTCTTCGAAATATAAAATTACGCGGTCTCTTACACTTAGACAACCCTCTTTACTCTCACTTTTGTCTCTCGCTGTCTATTTGTTGTTATGTTTCTGTCTCTACGTTCTTCTCCTTCCGTTAATGGCAATCTGAGACAAACACGGTTGATAGAGGAAGAGAGTGAAAGAAAGAGACTCTGGGCCTGAAATTTAGGGCCTCTCTTTTTTTTCTTCCTCTTAGGCCATTGTCGTTGATACTGAGAGAAGAGGGAGAGAGAGAAGGAGCAATAATGTCTGCATTGGACTCCATTGATTCGGTTCTCTTCTCTCTCAGCAGAGCTTTTTGTAGTCCTTTAGCTCTTTTCTTTCAGATCCAGGTTTGTTCCCTTCTTTGTTTCCTTCGTTCAGATCCAGGTTTGTTTGGTTCCCGAGAAGTTGTAGGAACAATACGGATGAGAAAGTTTTGATTTTTATGTGCTTTTGTGGATTTGTTGTTTGGAATTAGCAGATTTTTTTCCCTATGGATGGCGAGGGTATTTGGGCCTTTGTTGGAATAAGGAGAATTGTTTTGCCTGACCCGATTTTGTTTAGGATAATGGTTTTTGCTAGATTTCTGGATAATCAAATCAAAATTTCAGACTTTTTTTTCCTAGTAGTTTATCTTCGACCTAATGGAGGATGGGTTCATTTCTTATCTTACTGCTTGATTCTAATAAGCTGAGCAGCGATTTTCTCAAGATGAAGTTTCATTTTTTTATTTTTTTATTCTTTTAGGCATTTTGTTTTCCATACTCATTAATAATGTTTGGTTATATAGGTTGTGAAGCCTTGGATTTTATGAGTTGTATCTGTGTTGCTTGGAATATCAAGTGTCAATTCTTGAATGCATTGATAAAATTTTGAATTTTAAAGTTGTATGTGGTTGACATCAGTGCTTTATGGCATGATGAACGCCAAATATTTGAGTTTTGGTCACAAACAGAGCAATTTGGTATAGAATTTTTATTATTAGGACAATGTATCTCAAGTTGCACTGTGAATGTTTACGTGTATGTATAGATTCAAAACCCTTCACTTTTCTACGGAGACCTTTTTCTTTTTACTCAAAATTTTTCAGTTGCTCTTGTTGTTGAATTTTAGTTAGTACCATTATCCTTGATAAGTATAAAGAGGATATCCTTCAAAGGTAGCAGCTTCTTCTACTTAATATTGGTACCAAGTTTCTTAATTGATGAGATGTTTATGTATTTCTTTAACCCTAAGGAAGATAAATCCCGTGATTGGAAGGTATCATTGCAACGACAAGTTTTTATAGTGCTCTATATGGGTCTTGGATTTTGAGAATTTAACAAATATAACTGTCTTTAGCATGTGGATTGAGGCTTCAGAAGTGGAGGCCCCTCTCCGTCCCCAACCTAGTCTCTACCCCATTTCCTTTCAGTCTGGAATTCCAATTGCAAAGCCCCAGTTCTCATGCTGCCAAAAACAAGATAAAAACTTAAGTTCAATTAATTTTGGATCGAATAAGGTTGGTTTGATTTATTGCTTGATACTTATCTAAACCTCTCCAGTCCTTGATTATATAAGTGTTGCAGTGTGTTACAGCTGATTTATACCCCATGTTACCCCACTTTTGACTAATACAATGACTTTTTAAAGTGAGGAGTTGAAGTTTTGCAACAGTGGCTTTGTCTAATGAGGTTGTTGCCTAAAATTCTGGGTCTGGATTCTGCCTTTCTGAACATTTTAGTCGCAATGGACTGATTTTACTACTGTGGAACATGTCTTTTATATGTTAAGGCCACCTTGCCACTTAGAAAAAGAGAAGAATTTGGATATTGGTTATGAAGTTTGGGAGTCTGAACATGCTTGTTGATTTAAATAAGCGGGATGGATGCAAATTTCAGTTGTCATGAGTGACGAGTGAATGCCTAAATGCTTCTACGCTTTTATGTCTGTCTTTATTGATTGCATAGTGGGGTCTAATTTTTAGTTTCTTTGTTTTTGTTGGCTAAACTTTTTACTTAATTTTCATCGTGAGACTGATTGCACATCATTTTAATGGTTTCAAAGATTTGGTAGTGGTGCAAAGACATTTTCTAATTGATAGTTCGAGGAAGAGGAATAATATGAGTACTGAAAAGATTATTGTGTGGCAGAATCAGATAATGTATTGATATTTTTCTGCTATTGAGGTGTCATGCATCTTTGTATTACTTAGTGATTAGCATGGCTCGATGTGTGGTAGTTCAGAACCATCAGTCATGTGTGATTTACTCTAAAGAAAGTTATCCTTACTATTGTAAATTGGCATCCAATTATATTTTTGATTCTTTGATTGTTTTACTAATGGTTGTAGTTCTTTACTTCTCTTCTGATTAATGGATCTTTTCTTGTATAATTTTGGATTGTCAAGGAATCCCAGGAGATTTTCATGATTAAATACTTGCTTTTCTACTCTTTCTCTCTCCCTCTCCTCTTTGTGTATCTTTTTTGTGTGTCTGCATATCTGTGCATGCGCATGCGTGTCCTGCTTTAGGAGAAAGTCCTTATCATGCCACCTCTTACTGTCTGAATATTTGATGTTTTGTAGGGATGTATAATATGCTTAGCGCTTGCTACAGGGTGGGCTTGTGCTGCTTATGTCAGGTATCAGGATATACTCAAATAGACTTTGAAATAAGATACCTGTCTCATCCTCTGTTGTCATTTTGGCCTGAAACCACATTTTCCTTTGAAGTCTCATGTTCTTTTTCCTTGCAGGAGTAGAGAGATCAAGAGAATGAAAGATAGTATGAGAGCTGGCAATAGCTTTGCATTTCTTTTTCATGATATTAATCAACTTGAGCACTCTAATCAGGTTAATTTGCCAAGGGTGACTGTTGTTATGCCTTTAAAGGGTTTTGGAGAACATAATCTACGCAATTGGAGAAGTCAGGTGAGTCTTTAATGGTAGTACTTTAGTGACCACTCGATTTGAGGATCTCTTTTCTCTGCAAACAAAAACAGAAGCATTATAGTGAACTTCTTGTTAAAGAGATAGTCGTGTTACCAATTATTCCAAAAGCTTAAGCCTACGGGAAAAGGCCTAATTATTCTTTTATGCTCTAATACTTCCTCCCCGTTCCCCGTTCCCCCTCCCCTCTTGCTTTATTGGGTTAATCTCAATTTATTCCTGTTACTTGTCACTATAAAATGAAAGATGGGATTAATTGGTGGCTTTAGTGTATGGTGATTTACCATGAAGTGTGAACAAGGACACTTGCTCATCCTTTGGTTTTAAAATGTCTTTCCTCCTCCACTCCATTTTGTGTGGCAGGAGGCAAGTAAAACCATAACATGTTAGAGATCTATGTCAGTTTTGAGTTCTGTTCTAGTTATATGTCTTTTCTTCCATCGCTGATACAATTCAATGAACCCTATATATTCTTTATTATTGGATTTTTAGATGAAGCATTTAAATTCTCCTTTTAGCTGATCCATGGGAATCTGGAACATGCTTCAGGATCTTAGTAGTTATCGTTAGATCTGAAATATTTGTTCCAGTTATAATTCAATTTTTCTTAGTTTCTAGAAGTAATATTCCCCCAAGTGTTTGTGTGATTTTGGTTCATTAATTGATGCAGATCACTTCTCTCTATGGCGGTCCTTTGCAATTTCTTTTTGTGGTGGAAAGTACTGAAGATCCAGCTTATCCTGCTGTATCTCGATTAATATCAGATTATAAGGTACATGTAATTTCACAAAATTATGTTGTTTTCTGTTTAGATTGTGCTCTATAAGATTATGAGGAATGTATATCATGACAAAAGTTCATGCTATGTTATTGAAAATATATAATTTTTTATAAAATAATTCTGTTCTGGGTGATATGAAAATATCAATGTTAAATGTATATCCTTGCCTTTTGCTACCCTTCATGCATGTGGCTGTTTGAGAGATTTGTTTGAACTTCTTCACCATGGCTTTCTTTCCTGAATTTTATGCACGTTTGCTTGCACAGGATGATGTTGACGCTAAGGTTGTTGTAGCTGGTTTGTCAACAACCTGTAGTCAGAAAATTCATAATCAGTTGGTATGTAAGATGTTTGCAACTTATTAAATAGTCTTTGCCAATTTAAATTCCCTTTATATCAGTTAGTTATTTACTAATTAATATTAATTTTGTTTCTTCACTGTGTTGAGAATACATGATGTGCTGTATTCTTGTGAATGGGATTATATGTTCAGACCCATTTTTGGATAAGACTGGCCATTGAAAATGATATCTGTGAGGAGTACATCTAAAAAATCTAGGAAACCTGCATTTACAAGTTTAGTTTGATATTTGCACCCATCTATACTTGTTTGGACTGCTTGCTTGTCTGGTTTTGTTAGTCTATGTTCTCGGTTAGTGTAGTCATTAGCCTTGTGATGCTTTTGTGAAGGTTGGGGTGGAGAAAATGCATAAAGACAGCAAGTATGTATTATTTTTGGATGATGATGTTAGACTGCATCCTGGGTCAATTGGAGCCCTCACTGCTGAGATGGAAAAAAATCCTGAGGTATTGTAGCCCATGAGCCACAACCCTCAATATAAGTAACTTGGACTTTTATTTTGATAAGTAGCTTGGACTTTTATTAGAATCACTTTTTTTTTTCATGTGTTTGCATTTTATGATTTGGGACTAAACCTAAACCATGGATTCTTTTTATGGTTTTCATGGTCTTAACAGTATTGGTGATTGTGTGCAGATATTTATTCAAACTGGATACCCTCTTGATCTGCCTTCTGGAAGTTTAGGGAGTTACTGCATCTATGAATATCATATGGTATGGTGGCATCAGTGTATCTTTTATTTTTCACTTCCAAAGTTTTTTGGCATATGTATACAAGACTAAATCTCATTCATTATTATGACACTGTTTCCTTCACTTTCAACACCACATAATGTGTAACACTAGGTGTTTTCAGAGACCAAGGTGTTGGTTGGGCAAGGTGTTTTGCCTCAATGAGGCGTGTAAGGCCCGAAGCGTTGGAGTGTTTCAAAATTCTAAAAAAATAATAATAAGTAATTAATTAAAATAATATAAATGATATAAAAAATAATATAAATAATAATTAAAATTTAAGTAAATTATTTTTCAACAAACTTTAATACTTTTACTAACTCTCCGGAGCATATAAATTATAATTATAATTTTATAAATATTAATATGTAAATTACATATAATTTTTCATTTTAATATTGTTGTAATTTGTAAGTAATTAATTAAATAGTTTGTAGTTATTATTAAACGAGATAACATGTAATAAATATTTATGAAGCGCAATGATATCACAACAAGATAACTAACTCAGTGGTTAAGGTTTGTATTCTTACTTATTTGGGCATGGGTTCGAGCCGTTGACTTGTATTTTTTCTCTTGATTTTTAAGACTTAAAAAAAAAACTCCAACGAGGCGTAAAAAACATACAACCCGAGTGTGGGCGTATGCTCCGGAGTAGAAGGCTTACGCCGAGTGAAAAAACGCCTAAAAGTTTTCGTCTCGGGGTATTTTTAGCCCACCCCGCCCCAAGGCACGCCCCGGGCGTGCCCAAGAAAATGTCCACAACACTCTTACTGAAAATAATAGATTGTGTTATGGTTTGTTTTAGAGAAGTTCTCCTTTACAAATGGGGGAAAGGATAACAAGAAACAAATGTAATTATGGTAAGCCATTCAATGACAATGTGATCTACCCAAACATCATGTCTCAGAAGTCATATTCCCTTTCGAATATAAAATAAGAATAGAATGGTATGATGTACAATCATGAGACTTTTAATCTATTGAAGTGGTGTCAAGGTGAAAAAATTGCCTTTAATGTATTAAATAATGTGTCAGATTTCACTTGCATTGAGAGGATGCTTACATACATATAATTGATCAGTACTCTTTGCAAGGATGGGGTTTCCTTCTTTTATCATGGTGATCCCTTCCAATTGAGATGAAGTTGGAATGTCACCTTTGGACATTAACTCAAGTGGTAGTTTGGGTAGGTTTAGGTTCTAATCTTGCGAATCAAAATTTGTTTGAAACAAAGGGTTTACGAGGGAGGGGGGTTGCCTATAAAATTGTCCATTAGTAGGCTGATATTGTTATAATGTTAGTGGTGGCTTGCTGTGTATGTTTTTAAGCTTCTTCCATTTTCACTTTGTTATTATATTCTTCAACTCATGCACACCTTGAATATTTTTTTTCTTTACAGCCTTGCTCGATGGGCTTTGCTACAGGGGGAAAGACGTTCTTTCTGTGGGGAGGGTGCATGATGGTAAGTTGTTGTTACTATCGTTTGAATGTCCTGTGGAGTACAAAAGTTGTTCTAATCATTCTTGATTGTTTTCAGATGCATGCTGATGATTTTAGACATGACCGTTATAGTGTGGTCTCGGGGCTTCGAGATGGTGGATACTCTGATGATATGACTCTCGCAGCTATCGCTGGTAATGTACTCAACTGTAATTTTCTCCTCAAGCTGATTTGACAAGAGTTAGAATTGAACTCTATTGATCTTCACAGATAATAAATCTATACCACCAAAAGGTGTTTGCTTTTGGTTGCTAATTTATTGTTTTTTCTAGGGGCTCATAAGAGGCTCATTACATCGCCTCCCGTAGCTGTTTTCCCTCACCCCCTTGCAAGTGATCTTAATTTTGGAAGGTTTGTCTTATTCAACTGTTTAAACTTAAATCTATTGCACTTCTTAATGTTTAACTATGACCTCTTATGTAGGTACTGGAACTACTTGAGGAAGCAAACATTTGTTTTAGAATCATACTTAACAAAGGTTAATTGGATAATGAACCGTGCATTGTTTTCGACCCACTGCTATCTCTCGTGGGGATTCGTAGCACCATACTTTATGGCTATGATTCATATTGCAGCTGCACTACGACTCTATATCAGAGAGTATTCACATGAGGAAACAACCTTTGCTTCTTGTGGTGAGCACACTACTTTTCCTATTTAGGTAGTTTATAAGGTGCTGGATCCTCACACAGGAAGTTGTGTTTAATTTATTACTTACTGTAACTATAATTTATTTGTGTTGTAAGGTTGTTATGGTTTATCTTACTAGCCCTAAGGTTAGCAATCATATTTATAGAGAACAGAATACTGAGAAAGTACATGAATACCTTTATACTTTAACACTCTCCCTTAAGTTGTGGCATGTGTCATATGCACCAAACTTGTTACATATAGATCTAATCTGAATCCCATCTAAGGGTTTAGTGAACATATCTGTTACCTGATCATCAGACTTTACATGTCGCGTGCTAATCAAATTTTGTAATAGTTTCTCCCAAACAACATGATAATCCACCTCAATGTGCTTTATTCTTATGAAATACAAGATTAGTTGCAATATAAATAGCATATTGATTATCACTAGCTAAAATCATAGGCTGAAACTGTGTAAAACCAAGTTAAGGTAGAACCTGTTTTAACCAGAGTAACTTATTGGTATTATGGGTCATGGCTTTGTATTCAGACTATGCACTAGATATCGCAATCACTGTTTGCTTCTTACTTTTCCATCACACTAGATTATCCTAACAAACACACAATATCCTGTGGTGGATCTCTGATTCGATGGAGAACCTACCCAATATGCATCAGTATATCCCTCAATGTGAGTATGACCATAATTCTGATATAATAAACCACGATCGAGAGCACTCTTAAGATATCTCATAATGCGGATAACTGCTTCACAATGACTAGTTCGTGGGGCTTCAAGAAACTTACTAACCACACTCGTTGCAAAAGCAATATCAGGTCTAGTGATAGTTAAGTAATTTAGTTTTCCAATTAAGCGTCTATATTTTTCTGAGTTAGTCAACAACTCACCCTGATCAACCGAAAGTTTTGTGTTGGGATCCATAGGATTATCTACAGGCTTGCACCCTAACATCCATGTATCTCTCAATAGATCCAAAACATATTTTCGCTAAGATAAAGAAATACCATGACGAGAGCCAGCAATCTCAATACCTAGAAAGTATCTTAGTTGTCGAAGGTCATTGGTTTGAAACTTGCTACTATGAAACTGTTTCAAAGCTTGAATGCCTTTTTTGTCATCTCTTGTGATGACGATATTATCCATATATACAATCAAAAAAATCTTGCTTGTCTCACTATATTAATAAAACACAGAGTGATCTACTCCACATCTAGTAAGATCAAAGTCTATCAACACCTCACTAAACCAGCCAAACCAGGGTCTAAAAGACTATTTCAAGCCTTAAAGATTTCTTCAATCGACATACTAACCCAAACTGAGGTTGCTCAATGTAAACCTTCTAATGCAAATCACCATGAAGAAAATCATTTTTAACATCATTCTGATGTAAAGGTCAAGCAAATGTGGCAGCCAAAGAGAGAAACACACGAACAAATGTAAGTTTGGCCACCATGACCATAAACCTGGTTATAGCCTTTTGCCACCAAGCGGGCCTTCAACCGTCCAATAAAACCATCAGGATGAAATTTGATAGCATACACCCAACCACACCCCACAACAGATTTACCAGGGGAAGAAGAACCAACTCCCAAGTACCAGCATGAGCCAAGGCATCCATTTCAATTTCCATAGCTGCTTTTAACCAAGAATGGAACAAAACTTTTGTAAGAGACGGGAAAATAGGTAACAAAGAAAGCACAAGTAAGAGATGTTATCATAAGAAATATGGTAGGCAATAGGATGAACTGTGCATGAGCACTTACTTTTGTGAAGTGTAACTGGACGATCGTCCTTAATGTTGGAAGTATCATAAGAGACTGGATCAACATAGGAACCACGAGTGGAGGAGCAGGCAAGCAAGTTTTTGTCGACGAGAATACACTTGGAGACGATGATTGGGTTAGGCTGGTGTTTGTTTAGGCGGGGATGTGGCGAGAGACTAGGGGTGTGAAGTGGGGCAAGGGAGGAGACACATGCAGATCCGATTGAAAAGAAATAGAATGGGAAAACGAAAGGGAAGCAGCCAAATCTAATATTGAACGAGACAGAGTAAAAAAGGGTGGACTCAAAGAAGGTGACATCAGCGCAAACAAAGAAATACTTCAAGGACAGACTGTAACAACGATATCCTTTTTGTGTACGAGAGTAGCCAAGGAACACACACTTAATGGAATGAGGAGCAAGTTTGTTAATGTTAGGAGCAAGTTAATGAACCAAAGACTCGTGGAGGCAAAGGAAAGGGGTGATCATGTGGAAACAAGACAGAGTGTGGGGACTTGCCAGTAAGAACAGATGAAGGCATGCGATTTATTAAATAGCACGCAATAAGGACAACATCATCCCAAAACATTTTAGGCACATTCATATGAAACAAAAGAGTGCGTGCAACATCTAAAAGGTGACGATGCTTTATCTCAGCAACCCCATTTTGTTGGTAGGTACGAGAGCAAGAAGATTGATGAATAATACCAGAAAACATCATGTAAGAGTTAAATGGTTTAGAGAAATACTCGCGTGCATTGTCACTACAAAGAATGCAAATAGGTAAATTAAACTGTGTTTTGAGCAAAGCATAGAAAGCACAAAATATGGATAATAATTCATAATGATCTTTCCATTAAATAAAGCCAAGTAAGTCCAGAATAATCATCCAGAAAAGTGAAAATACTTAAAACCAATATTAGAAGACACGCAACTAGGGCCCTAAACATCAGAGTTAACTAACTCAAAGGGACTAGATTCTCTGTTTTGAACAAGGGAAGCAAACGAAATACGATAATGCTTTCTTAATTGACAAAACTCACATTCTAAAACTTTAACATGACTCAAACTAGGAACTAAGAGTTTCAAAAACTCCAAGAAAGGATGCCCAAGGCGACAATGAAGTTGAAAAGAAGACATGGTGACAATGAAGTTGAAGAGGAGACACAACAACAAGACAGACAATTGGTTGAGAAAGTGGATCAAAATGGTAAAGTCTATTGGATTCATGCTCTCCACCAATCATCCTATGTGTCTTCAGATCTTGGATAACAACAGAATCAGGAGGAAATGTTATAGAACAATTAAGACATTTTGTAAGTTGACTCACAATTATTAAATTAAATTTAGAATTAGGGAGATCCAATGACAAAGACAGACGGACTAGGACGAGCAATGTCTATTCCACTAGCAATAGTTTGAGAACCATAAGGAAGATGACTGAGAAAAACTAGAAAAGACATCAATGATACCTGACACATGATCATATTGATTATCCAAGGTCTAGACGAAGAACTAGAAGGCAAGCAAACAAACAATAAGAGTACCTTTTTGGGCTAGGAAAGCAGTGGAGATAGATGTTGGTTGAGATACCTCAATTACCTCAAGGCGGAGGAACTAAGAAAACCAAGCATAATAATCCTCAGAAATAGACCTAAACTGCGGCTCAATAGATGTGGAACGAGATTCAGTCACATCAGCGGCCACAACATTTGCAACTGGAGGTTTCTCAACCAAATTATAACAAGTATCACGAGTATGGCCAACCCGATTAAAATGAATGCAATGACGACCAACCAACTGATAACACGTCTTCTGAGTATGACCATAATGCTGACAATGAGTACATTTGGGTCTACCACGACCACCACAACCTCCTCTACCACCATGAGAACTAAAATCCCGACTACCACGACCACAACCATGACCAATACTAGAATCACCACGACCATGAGTGACTTAAGCAGTCCTTGAAGCAGGAATGTCTGTGTCATGAGATGAGAGACTACGGGACAAGCGAGAGTAGGCCTCAATCAGGGATGGATGCTCGAAACTAGACAAAATCTGAGTCCTTATAGAGTCAAACATAGGTGACAAACCTGCCAAAAACTTAAGAACTACCATTTGCTCCTGCTGTCGTTGCATAACCTGAAGATCAATAGATAGAGGCATGACAAAATGTAATTCTTCATAAACCAGTTCCACATGAGTAAATTCTCAAGAGGGTCTTAGTATCCATTTTGGCTCCAAGAACTCGGTAGAGAAGTCATATATTTGAGTAAGATTATTGGAATACAAGAATCGTAAGTAATCCAAGACTTTCTTGCATGTCCGAACGTGGGAACACATATTAGCAATCTGTGGCTCCATAGAATTCCACAACAAACCAATCAACTAAGCATTATCACGCCTCTGAACTTTACTCACATTTGGATCCGTCAAATCATTAGGAGGAGCCTTTGAAATAAGATGAGCTTCTTTATCTTCACCAATAAAATACAATTGAATAGCGGTACCCCATTGAGCATAATTGGTACCATCTAACTTACGAGTAGTAATAGGAAGAGCCAATCCAGGACTAGACTTAGAATCCATACTCGACAACAACAACACAATCAACTTAACAAAAGATTAGCTCAACAAACAAATATACCAAACACAAGATATATAGAATCATTAATAAGGAAAAACAGAAAACCAAGACTAGAAATGGCATCCAGGAGAACATTTTGTTTTTTTTCACCTCACAAATCAGGGTCGGTTCAACAGATTTGAAAAACTTGAGCAAAAAAAGGGGTCTAAAGAGGTCTGGTAGGGCATGAATTAGACTGGGTCAAACTTGAGGATCCGGGTCATGAACTAGGTCAAGGCCTAAAAAACCACCTTACAGGTGCCAGATGAGGTTGCTGGCAACTGGGGTTATGCTAGCAGGGCGAGTCCAGCAAGGGGTGTGTCGGGGAAAGCCGATGCTGGAGAAGACAGACACAGGAGAAACCTGGGGAACAACTGTTCCTGGAAGGAAAAAAAAGAGATTTGCCGGAGAAGAAAGAGAGATCGTGCCAGAAAAAGGGTTGGGTGTGGCCGGAAAGGGATTATGTGTGGGTTACTGGTGCGGTGCATGGAAGAAGACGCGATGGGTTTTTTGTTTTTTTATTAAATTAATGAGGGTCCAAATCAGGCTCTGATACTATGTTATGGTTTATCATAATGAATAGATTACTAACCCTAAGGTTAGCAAGCATATTTATAAAGAACAAAATAATGAGAAAGTACATGAATACCTTTATACTCTAACAGGCTTTATAAACTTAATCTAAAGCATTAAATAATATGTGATGATGTTTCAAGTAGGACTAGTCTATTTTATCATGCAGGAAAAGCATATGATGTATACTAGCAATTTAATCTGGTGTATGTATTAGTTTCTGAGTAAGTATCACAGGGTGGGTTGTGTTTCAGTTAGGAAGTACACTATAATTTGATACTTGGGCTTTGCTCTTATGTTATGTTCTGATAGTGGAGGAAACTGCTTTTGCCCAGGGTTGTTACTTGTTTGCTGGCTAGCTGTTTGCACCGTTACAGAACTTCTCTCAATGTGGAACTTGACAAGGATAGAAGTTCAGCTATGCAATTTGTTATCTCCTGAGGCACCCCGCCTCTCACTTGCCACATATAACTGGGGCCTCGTAAGTATTTTTTACGCTCTTTTTAGGGTGGATGACCTTGTGGACTTCATTCTAGATGTGCTATTTATTTGTATTATAGAGTTCTGTTGTCTTCTTGTTAAACCCCTAAGTGGTTTAGAATATAGGACTGCCTAAATCCATGCAATCAAATGCTTGAGACACGTCATTTTTTTATTATTTATTTTTGTTGTCATTCTATCACTTAAAAGGAAAATTTCGCCATGGCTCTAGCCTTTTAGTGCGTGAATTTAGGCCTTCCCTAGAATATTTTCAAATAACCTGTTTTAAGGTGAAACTTTCTATTACTTTCTTCTATTGTTGGACGTACACATGGCTTTGCACTTTGGCTTTACACGTGGCTTGAATCTTTACCTTCGAAGTAAAGAACGTAAATTGTTGGATGTGCACTAGTCAATAGTCGAGATTTCGTATAACATCCAAAGTTAAACTTTTGAGACAATTTGTCATGCATAAAGTTTATATGGAACTTTGAACATCACTTGAGTTAGAGCTTGTGCATCATGATGATGACTAATTAGTGTTAACTAATGTAAATGAAATTTTTTGTGATTGAACAGGTATTCATTGCGTTGGTGGTGGATAACTTTTTATACCCTATCTCTGCAATGCGTTCTCATTTTTCTCAGTCTATCAATTGGTCTGGCATCCGATACCACTTGAAAAATGGAAAGATAAGAAAGGTATGTTGCCGGTTAAAGGTCCTTTGCTAATATCAAGAATATTAGTTTTCTTAATATGATTTTTTTCTCTTCTGTAGAACTCCATTATCTTATTTTTATCTATGGTATTTCTTTCTTGTTTGTTGTTATTATGAATGTTAGCAGATGAAAAATTGTAGGAATTCAGTAATTAGGCAAACCCCTCAATTTTCTTCACTTTTACCAGAATATTCATCTATTCCGCAGATTGAAAGAAGCAAGGATATGGGTCCAAGTTTTACGGACTTGGGCGGAAAACATTTACTATATGGTAAGAAAGGAGCTCCTCCAAAAGTCTCATTCCTCGTCTCTTTGGCCAGAACTTTGGCTCAGTGGCATCAGCCCAAGAAATTTGATAGCTAGGATTAGAGAGCATCATATAGTCTTGTGATCAGTTTTGCCCACTTTTTGAGATTTGATGGGCTGCAACGGTTTGGGAAGCAAAAAATTATTGATGGATTAGTTGGTCCTCTTGAATCCCATGGCAAATTCATTTTGATTGATTTTAGTGATTTAGGATTTTTTATCTCATTTTTTTAATTCCCATTCAATCAAATTTATTCTTCAGTGTCAAACCTCGCTATCGGGGCTGATTGTGTAATTTGCGTTAATTTTATTATGTAATTTAATGAATGTTTATACAGCTCTACTTTAAATGTGAGACAGTAGTTTTGAGTTTCAATCTGACAGATGCCTACTGAATGAATAGTGAATATGTTCGTTGTTTTATTTCGATTCCTCCCCCCTTGGTTCCTTTTCAATTTGTGATGCCACACTATGATTTTTCACTGGATATATATGCAGGTGAGGAAAGAATGATCCATTCCATTGTGTGCAATAACGAAGTAAAATGATGGTAATAAGTTCAGATGATTTGTTTTAAGTCTTAAAGTGCCATGTCAAAAAAGTTAATGGTACAGGAAGATAAAGGTTGACTTTTTTTAAGGATTTAATCAAGTTCTTAATAGGTTAGTATAATATTTGATTGATTGAGAATTGAGATGACTTGTATAACAAGGCCGAAAGGATCGGACCAAAAAGAGATGGAGAAGAGGAGATTCTCTTAATATAGCCAAGGCAAAAAAGAAGGGAAATATGACTCCAGGAACAGTTTTCCATGTAAAACATACCATAAGTGTTGTTCAGAAAAGGGAAGGGAAGTGAGTATAATTAAATTGCACCCCAAAGGAGGTCCAAATATTTTACCCTAAAAAGTTTTTCGTGTTAAAAAAAATGTTTCCCATGTAACTTCCAGGAACAGGAACAAACATAAGCATCTGATCTAAATACATGAAATGATACAGATTAATCAGCAGATGTACACAACTGATAAAAAAAATGAATGACAACTGCCAAACAATCTCTTAAGAAGGAACTGATCAGAAAAAAGTTCTGGAAGATCAAAAGGGAACAAGATTATCAAAATACATTCTTGTTGATTTTCACAGCCCAAAGGCTGTAATGATTTACTGCTTCAGGTCTCCAATGTAGAAGTCGTCAATCATGTCAAACACTCGAGTAGCATGCTGCGGCCTGCCACACAGAATAAATTATGTAAAATACAGAGAAGAAACTTCAAAGCGATCAACCAAAAAAAAAGTTGCACTCTTGTTAACTTAATTGCAACAAATCATCAGGCAAGACAATGAAGAAAGAGGAAACATATATTTGACTTCTGATATAAGTCCATTAGAAGTGAAAATTTGATCATCACCCTGTTTTATTAATATCTCAATACTCTTATTCAAGTTTTATCATACAGCTTGAGATAACAAGTATACACGTGAGATTCCTCAAGAAATTTCACTAAAGACTTTCCAGTACCCTTAATTGCTAAGTTGATGCTAATCTTATTTATCACATAACTTGAGCCCAGATTTTAAGGAAGGTTGAGCTAAGGAGACAGTGATAACCTACATAAAACCTTTATCAGTTGATTCTAAGTTAATGCATTAACATAATACTTAAGTATGATACTAGAATATCCCTCACTACTATTTTAAAAACATTCATAGAGCCATGCAGGGTCCATCGAACAGTATTTTGACAAGACATTCTCTATTATATGATTATGCACAAAACTAGAACACGAAAAGAAGGAAATTGCTTGCTTGCTGTGGGAAAAGGTAAACCACATTGAGGGGCCAGCTAACAGATGCATACCCATAAAATCCTTCAGTTGAATCATCCCCAGCATGAGCTAGAATGGCATCACCACCAGGGTGTTCCTCGACATATGAGGTAACATCATACACCTGCAGTTATTAAAATCAAGAAAGAACAAATATAAGAAACGAATACTAGAAATGTAACCACATTAATAACATAGGTAGCACGTTTCAAATGAAGCAACAAGCCAAAATAAAAGATAATACCTTGTCCTTGATGATGATCCAGCAATCAGTTCTCTTATTATGTAAAGCAACTTCAGGTTTAGCATAGATTTTAGATGCCTAAGAGCAAGAAAACATTTAAAATGTAATTAAGAGTAATGTTCAGTATGAAAGATGTATCATTTACATATCCCTAACTTATTATGTCGTGCAGAAACCAAAAGAAAAACTTAAAGCATGGTGTCTTGACATAAATCTGATCACCTAATATATGAACTGAAGAATAATTTCCCTCTATCCCAACCCCACGCTAAAATCAGCTACTTAGGAACCAGCATGAGCAAATCATGCCCCCAACTCCCTGCTTTACCCGTTCTTGCGTGGGCACACCTTAAAAATTATAATTCACATAAAGTCCAGATTTTGTACGATATAATGATGACAGTTTAAAGGTAAATTTAGGGTGTTTTACATACGGC
This sequence comes from Bretschneidera sinensis, assembly GCA_023935145.1. Lineage (NCBI taxonomy): Eukaryota > Viridiplantae > Streptophyta > Magnoliopsida > Brassicales > Akaniaceae > Bretschneidera > Bretschneidera sinensis. The sequence goes on from CM043701.1 coordinate 21,147,333, forward strand.
ATGTTAATATGCATGAAAAATGTCTTCTTCTGTTCTCCAACTCAAAAGATGTTTTGGATGCCCAAGTTTATGGACAGTAAATATAAGCAAATATCTGATATATGTACCAAAATCTTGCCCTATCATTTCAACATTCAATTGAGTGGAATGCCAATATACAGCAGTTACAATGGGGTTAAGAATTCAGTAATGATCATATGTTCTTTGGCTGCAACTTTTCAAAGGTAATGTGGGAACAAATTCTACGCAAGGCTAACACTGTCAAGACTACTGTAGGGAGCTGGCAGGAGGAGTTTAACTGGGCAATCAAGTATCTAAAGGGCAACACTTCTAAGGTTCTCCCTTCAAAGATTGCTTGGAGTGCCAGTGTCTACAGCATATGGAAGGAGAGGAATTCTAGAATTTACAATTTGCAGTGATCAAGTTTTATAATAAGTTTTCAAGGATGGAAAGGGTAGGTTTTTTTATAATAAGTAATGTGAGGGACAAGCTTTAAGTGTATCAAATGTCAACTGGAATGATATTGACAGTAGATTAGCTACTGCTAGCTAATTGTTGTTCTCTGTTTTTTGTTTGTTTGTTTGTCTACCTGTAGTAGTTTTATCTGCTGCTGTTTTCAGTTTTTTGGATTAATAAAATTTTCACCCTGTATCCAAAAAAAAGAAGAAAAAGAATTCAGCAGTGCTACACTTTGCAGAGTGCAAATCAGAAAGTGATTTTCAGCTAAACTGAGGCATGAATAAAGGTGGATCACACATTTTCAAAGACTGTGTTGGTATATTTTCATATACACTAGCAAAGATACAAAAAAAACAAAAAAATCTTTTTGCTGAATCAAGATCCAAATATCTATCTTGCCTGATTAAGGTTAATTTGCATATTCCGGAACAAAGATAACTATTAAGATCAACATTAAACTCTCTCAGCAAGCAAGCAATGCATTTAACAATATTGTTCAAAAGTATATAACAATGAAAAATTAGCCCAATAAAATTCTCAAGAAATAAAAACTAATCAGAAAGTTTCTTCAAAGTTCAACACATTAGAAGCACCTTATTATTATCCTTAGCATTTGAATGAATCGTTTTTGTATGACCTGCATTGAACAAAGTCTGACTAATCACACATCCATACAACAGATATATTGTAATTAATTAAATACTATGCTCACATTCATTGATAACCCCTTTTTTAAGAACAAAATGAGAAAATATATAGATATAGTAATAAATATTACCAGATTTACGATCTCGTGGTATCAAATTCAAAATAAAAGCTCCCAATAAGACACCCAAAATCAACGCCGCCACAGCTATCACCATTTCCCAAATTCAGTTCCTTATCCGCAGCTAAGTGTGGAGGAATCTATAACACCGTATCTATAAATAACAGCGTGACACTCTTAACAACTCTCTAACCTGATTTTGTTACCTCTTCCCCTCTCAAAGCCGCACCAATCTTTCCTTTCTCTGTCACACCCAAGACCCGCCAGCTCTCCTCCCTCCCTCCTTATATAGCGTAGGATCTGGAACCGAGTTAAACGAAGAGGACAGTGTCAGTGCCGTTCTCGGCGAGGAAGAAGAAGAGAAGTGAGACTGAGAGTGAGAGGTGAGAAAGGAAGCAGACATGAAATTGACTGACTTTAGCGTTATTAACAAGGGATAATTTCCCTTTCTTTTTTCCCAGCTGGTATGAACATAATAACAATGGATAATTGCAATGAAGGTTTGTTTTTAAAAAAAATATTGAAGTCATTTAACAGTTTTTTTATCATTTAAAATTTAAAATTATGAATTTGATATTAAATATTTTTAAATTTTCAATTAGTTGCAATGCAACTACTTCAAGAATATCAATGAAATTATTTTAAAAATTTAACAATACAATGTATTTGATCATAAATTTTTATAGGCATGCAAAGATAAATGTAATTTACATTGAGAAAAAATATACTCTGTACGTAATAATTTTTTTACTGCAAGATTATTTTTAAATTTGTTTTACTAAAAAAAATAAATAACACTATTGAATAATTTTTTTAAAAATTTAAGATGATCTTCAAATGATTTATTGACTTATTGAAGTCATGTTTTCGTGTATTCAATCATCTCAAAGTAAAAAGATAAACATTATATTGACGAAGAGTATGACATTGCAAATAATTAAAAGTTTGAAGACTTTTTGATACTATATTAAAAAATTATGAACCTAAGTGCTAGACACTTATATTTCAAGGATGGCCAACCTTAATTGTAAATTTCGTTTCGTTTCCATCGTTTCGGTTTTAAAGGTAATATGTTTCGTTTCACATTTTGTTTCAGTGTATTTCGAATTTTTTTGATCGTTACGATGATATTTCGGCCGAAATATTACAATGCTAATTCCTTAAAAGTTTTAAAAGGGTAATTTGGGAATCTTCATAATTTTTTTTCAATTGTGTGAAGTAATTACCTTTATCATTTGATATTTGAATGATTATTGTTTTATTATGATATATAAGACATTTCCTTTGTCCCATATTTTTAGTCCACTTCTTGTTTGCACAAAGTTTAATGCAAATATTGTTTTGTCCAAAACACATTTCAAAGTTGAAGTTGGGTTAAATATAATTGGATTCTACAAGAGTTATGTGTGGCATTAAAAGAAGATATTAAGAGTATACTTATAAAGTCATTAGTTTTTGGATTCTATTTAAGGAAAGTTAACAAACAATATGAGACATCTATTTTAAAAAAGATAGACTAAAAATATAGGACCGAAGGAATATATAATTGCTAATAGGACAAAATTTTAATTTGGATTCATACCAAAAATCTGAAACGATGCATTGAAAATCGAAACATTCCATTTAAATAACTAAACTAAAACACTGTCCAACGCAAAATTTACGACCTTAATATACAGTGATATTTAATCTCGTCACTTTGTCCCAAGTTTGATGTTTCAAAGCTTTCTTTTAAAAGTGGTTAATTTCAACTAATACTGTAGAAAGTACTGACGTAACCATTGTGTGGTTTTCCAGACTTTAGAATTGACACTGAAATGGAAGAGTTGGGGAAGAAGATGGCTAAGCATTGTGCAGGCTTACCATTGAGCATCAGTGTGTTGAGAGGATTTTTGGCAACAAAATATACATTAAACCAGAGACATATGGTGAATGAGAACATTGATAGTTAATATTTTTTTTTAAAGAATTGTTCAAAAAATAAATACACACAACTGGTGTGGAGGAAAAGAGATACTTACATATAATATATTGGATTGATTTTAAGAGTTTTTCAAAAAGCTTAAATTAAATGTTTCCTATGTTATTTAAATTAATTTATTTTAAATTAATTGAAATGACAATCCAAAAATGACCATAATAAAAACAAGTTCGGACATCTCGTAAAATTTGTTGAAAGTATAGGCATGCCCCTTTCTCCACCTATATTCATGTACAAGGCCCATTTATTCAAAACACGCCCGAGCCAACATTATTAATTAAAAGAGCCCAACTTCCCTAGTGAGAACGGGTCACTAAACCCGGATCCACATCAAACCCTACCAATTTAAGCCTCCTTATTTAATATTCCTTATCAACACCAATCCCTCCATCTTTTCTCTGAATTTTGAATTATTGAATCACATATCGTTTGAGATCCACGCTTGTGTCACAGGCTGCAAGCTTAAGTTGCTAACCGTGTTGCCTTAGGCTCAGAAACACCTCATTGGAATGCCTAAGTCAGCCTTCCTCGTAGCTACTCAAGAGAAGCACCCTCAAAACTAGACCCACTAAAAAAAAAAATAAGCCAACACAATAGAGAGAATATGAGACAAGGCTAGAGAGCTTGCTATTGCTTGAATGATTGAATGATTTACAAGTGAGGGGAAGACCCCTTTATATAGGGAGAGCTCCCTTACATCCATGGCTAACATCTTGCTAAGTGTCACAATCCTACGGTACTATAAGTGTAGTATGGAAGTACAAGGTACTACCCTGTAGTGCATGTGCAGTACAATGTTGTACATTATAATAAAAAAGTGTATTAAGAAACCCTAGAACATGTGAGTCCTATATGGGTCGTGACATTCTCCCCTACTCAATTTGGTGACGTCCTCATCGCAATCTCGGCATGAAATTGGTCGATCTTCGTCTGAGATTGCCACAAGGCCTTGGCTGGTTCCCAACTAGTCTCACTATCGGGTTGTCCCTTCCATTGTATCAAGTACTCATGCCTTGGCTTGTAGTTCTTCCGTCTCAAAACTCGGTCGGCCAGTATACTCTTAATGTCTCGGTCATAAGAGACCCTAACTCTTATAAGGGATCGCTGTGACTCACTTCGATCCGGATCATTTTGGTCTTCATGGAATGGTTTCAACATACTCACATGGAAGACCGGGTGCACCTTGAGCTTGGATGGTAGCTCAAGTTTGTAGGCCACATTGCCTACCCTCCTAAGAACTCTGAACGGCCCCTCATATCTACGTACCAATGCCTTATGGATCCCCTTGGTGCGAAGTGCCAAATGTAGCTTCACAAGCACAAAATCTCCCACTTGGTACTGCACATCCTGTCTCTTACGATTAGCCCACTTCTTGGAATGCTTGGCTGGTGGTTGGGCAGTAGATACCAACTCAATCTTATGATCCAAATCTCTTTTAGGTGGGGGTTTCTTGGGTAACTCCAGGGGCATCACATCAACAAAGGACTCTAAAAGCTCAAGTACGTCAAGAAGAGTCTCTTCCTTGAACTCCAGGACCTCCTCAAGATTCACGGTGGCCAAGTATGTGACTTTATCCCTTCTCACCCCCTTGGCTAGATGTATTGTCGATAAAATCTGGTTAGCTTAGCCAAAGTCTCGTCTTACCAGCACGAGGCATTGGCACTGAGAATCAAGGATGCATATATAGTTGGCAAATGGCACTAGCAAAGCATTAATCCGATCAAGGAATCTAACCCAATTACAAAGTCATAATCATCAAGTGGGATTACCTCAAGAGTTTCCTTGCCTTTCTAATCTCCTAGTTATAACTTCACCCCTTGTGCTACACCCATTGTTGGAATTTCTTTGGAATTGACTGTCTTGATCCACCATTGCCTTTCTCTACCTTAAGGCTTAATCTCTTGGATATTTCCTCGGACACAAAGAGATCGGAAGCCCCAATGTCTACAAGAGCACTAACCTTGGTGCCAGCCACCATGATGTATGTAAACATGAACCTCTTCTGCTTACCAAACCTTTTGGCTTTGATTAAGTTAAGCATGATAAAGCGAAGCTTGAGGGTGTCTCTCTTCGTTTCCCCCTCTTCCCTAGCAATGGCAGAGAGCTTGGTTCTTTTCGGGCAATCTTGCACCCGATGAGGACCCTCACACAAGAAGCATGCTAATGGCTCCTTCTTTTGTCCCCTTCCTTGACGGACTTCCACTTGTGAATGAGTGGTTTCCCCGGACCACCCTTCTGATACTTGTCTTTGTCTCCCCAACCTTTGCACTGGTTCTTGGAGGAGTCAAATTTCTCTTGTTTCTTGAACTCCCCCAAAGATTCCGCCGCGGACATGGCTCAGGTGAGGTCTTGGACACACTTTCTTTGCAACTCTTGCTTGGCCCATGGTTTGAGGCCATCCATGAAAGAGAAAAGAGCCTCCCTCTCTCAAAGATCAGAAATTTGGAGCATGAGTTTCAAAAAATCTCGCATATACTCCCATACATCCCCATGTTGGGTGAGCCTTCGCATTGTGGCTCGTGCCTCATCTTGCGGATACTCTGGAAAAAACTATTGGTGGAATTCCCTCTGGAATTCTTCACACGTAACAATGGCAGCACCCGTACACCTACATCGCTACCACAATAAAACAATATCAACAAGATACATAGAGGCTATGTTTACCTTGGTTATGTCCTCCATGATGTTCATCACTCGGAAATATTGCTCCATCCCCTAAAGAAAGTTGTCCACATACTTTGCAGCTTGGATGCCCTTGAACTCCTTTGGCTTGGGCACATCCATCGTATGATTGAGTGTCATAGCAAGCATACCACCTCTGAAGGCTGCTTTGTAAGCTGAGAGCTCCCGCTTAAGCTATTCCATCTCTTCCCGCATAGATACCACCACAGCCTCAAGGGTGTCGTTCTTTTGCGTGAGCACGTCTACGGCCTCATTGAGGGCATTTTGCATCGCTCCTTGGAGATCCTCCCTCATAGAGTTTAGCTCCTCGATGCTACCATCGGTATCCTCGAACTTGTCTCGCATTTCCCCCACGGCTAACTCCACCTTAGCCAAACGAGTATCCATGATTGACATCACATCCCTTAAACTAGCCTTCTTGGCCGCCCTCCCTCGGGTCTCATGACCATCATGAGCTAGGTTGCTAGCATCGGAAGCGGTCATCATCTCTTCTCAAAAGTCTCAATGAACTAGGCTCTGATACCACTTGTCACGAGTTGGAAGCTTAAGTCGCTAACCATGCGGCCTTAGGCTCGGAAATACCTCATTGGAATGCTTAAGTCAGCCTTCCTCTTAGCTACTCAAGAGAACCACCCTTGAAGCTAGACCCATTCAAAGAAAATAAGCCAACACAAGAGAGAATATAAGACAAGGCTAGAGAGCTTGCTATTGCTTGAATGATTGAATGATTTACAAGTGGGGGGGGAGACCCCTTTATGTAGGGAAAGCTCCCTTACATCCATGGCTAACATCTTGCCAAGTGTCACAATCCTACGGTACTATAAGTGCAGTACAAGTGTAGTACGGAAGTACAAGGTACTACCCTATTGTGCATGTGCAGTACAATGCTGTACATTATAATCAAAAAGTGTACTAAGAAACCCTATAACACGCGGGTCCCATGGTGGTCGTGACACTTGCAGGTAACTTAAGAACCCTAACTATATTCTTTCTCACCATATATTTAATTGTCCTTCTGGATCTAACCTTTGATTCTACGCTCTAAGTTTGGATTTTCTTTTTCTACTCTTTTTCTGAACAATTTTCTTTTTTGATTGTGCATTCTCTTGCCGAATTAGTCTGATCCTATATGAATTTTTTTTTTCACTTAACAAAACTTATGATCCATAAAATTCTAGGGCATGTTTGGTAACAGTTTTCAATTTTTAGTGTTCGAAAAGAGTTTTCAATTTTCAGTGTTCGAAAAGAGTTTCTGAAAACAGTTTTCTGATGAAAACATGTTTGGATAACTGTAACTCGAAAACTGTTTCCAAAACAGTTTTCAGTGAAATGTTGTTTGGATAATCAGTGTTCGAAAACTGTTTTAAAAATAGAAAACTGTTTGGATTACACTTTCTTGTAATTGTTTTCAGTGTTCAGTTTAAATTTTAATATCTAAAATTAATTTTATTTCTCATATTTACTAAATACAATTTTTTAAACACACACCAAATACTTGAAAATAATTAATATTATTTTATTTTTAAAATGATAGTATTTTTTATATATCATCAATCAAACATACTACACTTTTCCCCTGGTCATGTTATGTTTGTTTGTTAAATAAATTTTTAAAAATAAAAATAAAAAATACAATACAACTTTCACAATATGATAAAATATGAACAACCATTTAGATTGAATTCAAAATGCAGCTCGATAGATAAAACATGTTATTTTTGGTTATTTAACATAAAAACTTTATGTGGTTTGCTCTCTGTTAGCTGAAAATGCAACACACATGGAGGAGCATTTAGATTGAATTCCAGAAAAACAAGTATTCATTTAGAAAACAGGAATTTTTTTTTCTAGTTCAGCAAACAGAACCTGAAATGCACTGGTAAAAAACTAGAACTGACCAGTTGCAAATGCACTGGTACAATATTATTAAATATAACATACTACAAAGAATTCTATTTGAAAATTTTGCAAACCAAAATATTACTTGACAACATGTAGTTACTGATACAACACTTTATTTCAACAGCTCGAAGTACAAAACTTCTATTCCACAGCTCAGTAAACCAAATTAGCTCTAAAAAATGTTTCACCACCGGATTGTGAACAAAAGAAAATAATAACAACAAATAAATAAATAAACCAATCTACACCCGTAGAAGCATAATTTGTTCTCCACTAGTAGATTTCACAGGGAGAAAATCAAGCTTGCAAAAAGCTTGCATACTTGGCACCTAGGAAAAGCCTTTGAATACAGAGTAGGGCATTTTTTGTAACCTCAGCATTCTCATGGTTCATCAGTTTCATCACTCGGTCCTTGGTTTTGAGGTCTGTCACTATGATCCGTCCACAGGGACTGCTGCAGCAGCCCTTGCACAGGGACAGTAGGAGTAAATACTCTGCCATTTGAGTTGGACCAAATCAAGTATAATGTATTTAACACACTTAAAGCAAAGAAATACTAGAGCAAAGACACATTCGAAGTTTTAATGTCACACAACTGGAAGTGATAATTTAATCAACAAGTTATTTCATAAGCTAGTCATATCAATGAATCTCCCACGGAAAGTTACAGGAAGCTCCAAAATTTTACTTTTTGCAAGGAATTAATAACTGTATTTTTTTTTACCCTAGATCAAGGTTCAAATATAATAATCTATAACCTAGAGGACCTTAAAGAGATTATACTTCAGACACAGCTCAGAAACACATGAAAACTGCAAAAAATCAGTTGAAACGTCAGAAACATGGAAAGTACTTCGAATTTTATATGGACCAGTGATAAAAGATGAGTTATTAATAATTATAGACATCATACATTAGTGCAGCCATTCTTAAACTGATGCAACAATGTTAATTGAATAAATGAGCACATGCAAAAGGAAGCCAATAGAAAAGCTTCTATCATAGTACTGTTTTGTATACAATAAAGATTATGAAACTGAGTTGTACAGACAAGAAAATGAACTATTTCATAATCTTACAGACCAAAACAAAAAAAAAAAAAAACTATATCATATTCTGGTGATCAATGAACAATTACCAATGGTAGAACCAAATACATACTTAAAAAAAAGAAAAAAAAAATTAAATATAGACACCTCCTGGGAAGAGAGGGAGAGGGTAAAAAAATTCTGCTATTACAGCAGGAGATTTAAATTTTTATGACAACTACATTTGGAAGCTGAAATCATCTATCAAAAGATTTTATTGACCAGCTAAAAGATTCAACATCACCCATTACAATTCATACAGCTTCTCTATTCCCCTAGAGGTAATAGCAGCAAAGAAAAATATGATTGAATTTTCAACCCAGAATAAAAGAAAAGAGAAAAAGCAAATACAAAAAGGAAGGAACAGATTTGGAATCCTAATCAAATGGCAGAGTATTTACTCCTAATTGTCTGCATATAGGGCCTTTCTCAAACTATAGAAGATATGATGAACATGCTAGTTCTTAGACATGTTCTGAACAAGCCACCAACAGATGAATATAAAGTAACCCATCTTCCCACTTCATATAAACTAACCCATCTGCTCTAAAAACCAATTTTTGCAAATACTTGAAACAGAAAGCAAGTGGTTTCTTTTTTCATACAAGAGCAACAAAGCAACTGATTGTCTAAATGGTTTAACTTTTAAAGAATAAATGAAATACTCATTTAAAAAATAAATGAAAAAATAAACTCCATCACAGAAGAGCATACAAAATCATAGAAGGCAAATACAAACATCTAATACCATCTCAACCACAAAATAAAGCAAGAACACACAAATTTCATAGCACACACATTTATAAACACATATTTCCCCATAAATATATTGGATCCACCCTCAATAGAAAATACCACGCAAACAGGATAGGAAGGAATCCCAAAACCAAAAGACAGAGAGAGAAAAAGATGTAAAGGGAGTTACCTAGTGGTTGGACGATGGGGCTGAATAAGCTTGGAGGATGAAGCCTGAATCAATATGAAGGACGGTGGTTGAATCTGAGGAAAAATCAGTGATAAGTAAACTAAGGATGAAATATAGAGAAATTAAAAAATAGAGAGAGACAAAGAGAGAACAAAGAAAGAGAAAGAAAAAGTCGTATACCTTGAATCACCAGAAATCATTAGCAAATTAAGTGTCCTTGAGAAAAATTGTAGGACACCGCTTTTGTCGAGCGTCGAAAGGCTTTGGTAGCACATGGGGCTTGCGATTTCTTCACAGCAAGGGTGGATGAAGAGAGTCTAAATGGGTTTCTTTAAACACGGGTTTCTGTGGACGGTGACAAAATGGGTCAAGAGGACTGTTACCAGTAAAGTGGATGGTGACAAAATGGGTGATGGTAACGAAGAGAGGGGAGATGGGTTTCTGTTTCAGTTCATGGTGATGGAGTGTTAGACGAGAGAGAAGGTGAGCTGGGAAAGGAGGAGTGGGTTTCACGGTGAGCTTTTGGGTGAGGATGGCAAGAGTGGAGAGATGTAGAAGAGGGACAGGGGAGAGATGCGAGAGAGAGATGAGACTCGCAAAAGAGAGAGAACACTCGATCGAGAGCAGTGAGCAGTGGGCAGAGAGCAAAGAGCAGTGTTTAGGTGCTGCAAAATTGAAAACGAACATTGAAAACTCTAATTGGGAGTTTTGTAAAATCAGTGTTTGAACACTGAAATAATGAAAACTCTGTTTAAAAACCGTTTCTCAACATTGATAGCCAAACATTAAAACAGAGGTTTGAAAATTGTTTTTGGGTTTTGAACACTAAAAAGGGTTTTTGAAAAGCCTTTCCAAACATGTCCCTATTCGTTCATCTTTGTTTTTATTTTATTTTATTGTTTTTTTTAAAAGGAAATTTTACTGTTCCTTTCGTTTAGGTTTTTGTCAATTAAACCCAAAATACTCCTTTTACTTCCAATATATTGCTAAATTAGGGTTGTGTTTGGTTTTCGAAAATGTTTCTGATTTTTGTTTCATGTTTTTAAAAATGAAATCTGTTTTCATTTTCGTTTTCTGTTTTTTAGAAATCTTGTTTGGTCAATTAAAACGAAAAATGTTTTCTAAAACTGAAATCAGAGAAAACATGACAAATTCTTGACGAGGAAAATATCAAAATTGTTTCTAGTTTTTTCCTTTTCTTTTTAAGCAGAACATTGTTTTCCTATAATTTACTTCTCCAAACAGATTCTTTCTCTCCTTCTATTTTTATTTTTTAAAACTATTTATTATTAATTACAATGTTTAGACTTTAGAATCATAATCATTGTGTTGTAAAAAAACTTCATAATTGTGGCAGATAATACAATTTTTCTGATTTTGAAATGCTTTTTTGACTTTCATGTTCTTGTGTAGTAGTCCAGACTTGCACGCACCCACAGAGCATAGAAGCACAACTATAGGACAGGAGTTAAGCTTTAACTCTATATCCATGACATTGCACAAACAAATCATAACTAGTAAGAGAAGAAACTCCAATTCCAAGTCTACAACGCACCACTAGTAAAACAAATATAATCCAAACCACAAATATCACCTTTATTTAAATATTATTCTCACCTAGAGTAAGGGTAAGGAATAGCAATTGAGTAGGTGCAATCTCAATGAAAACAATGAGTTGATTTTATCGTGTCTGTAAAAGAAAGATCTTGAGAGAGAAAGAGCCACAAAGAGAGAGGTGGAGAGAGACACAATTAACAATGAAAAAGAAAAAAAAGAATGTTTATATATTAGTTTGTAATCTCCACAGAGTTGTGACTCGAAATTGGGTGGGGACTCTGGTTGGTAAACGAAGGTCCAAAAATGTGTGTTTTCTGTATTATAAGTTTATACATTATTATATTTATTTGGAAAATATGTCAATTTTATAAGTCTCTAGCGGTATTCCTTCTTCAATACTTGCATTGGAGGCTTTGATAGGGGGTTTCAGTGATTGCATTGCTCATTCAAGGGTATTCCCTTCTTTCTCTCAATAAAAGTTCATTCTATAATGGTTATGGTTATGTTTGGTTTCTTATTTAAGTCAACTTACTTTAAGTTGGTTCAAGTTGGCTTAAATGGATTCAAGGCAAAAATTTTGTCATGTCATTAATTTAATTATTATCATAATTATAATAATAATGATAATAATTATTATTATAATTATAATAATAGAAACTAGAGTATAAAGAGAAATAAATTGTCAATACAACAACTAATGTCATGTCTTTTTATGTTATTAATTTCTTTAGGAAAAATTATCTAGATTAATCATTAACTACAACAATAGAAGCATATAGTGACATTGAAACGTATTCTAAAATTTTGGCATGTAGATACTTATACGAAGAAAGAAAGTTTGGCATGTAAATAATGTGGCCTACTCTTTGTTAAAAAAATGATGTACATCCTGTATTGGGGAGGATTTGATTTTTTTTTTGTTTTATTTATATTGAAGGATGATTTCTTTATAGTGTATTTTAGAGTGTGAACATCTGCTGTTCTTTTGTATAGAATTTAAAAGGGTAGGTCATAAGGGGAAGAATAAGAAATTCTCCTTTGATAATCATCCGTTATTTAAGAAGGTAGCCCATCAAGGGGAAGAATGAGATGCTTCAATGCCCATAAAGTTCATTGTAAACTTTTATTTTCTGTACTTTGATTCTAGTTAACCTTGAATGCATATAATAAATATTCTAGTCATTCGCAAACACTGTTTTTTGTATTATAGACAAGTTTGTACACTATTAAATTTATTTACTTTGGAAAATCTGTCGATTTTGTAGGTCTCTAGCAGGTATTCCATCTTCAATACTTGGGTTGGAGGTTTTGATAGAGAACTTCGGTGATTGCTCATTCAAGGGTATTCTCTTATATCTCTCACGAAAAGTTCATTCTATAATGTCCCTTGTTTGATGTTTGTAGAAACTTGTTGCTTCCGTTTAAAATACTTTGTCGTTTAAAGAGTTAAGGTGCTGAATTATTGGATGATGATTTGATTTTGTAACTTAGGGTCAATTTGGTTCAAGGATAGGATTATAGTGAGATAGAATTAGGATTAACATGAGATAAGATAAATGAAGATTAAAGAGGTAATACCTTGATCCTATGTTTGGTTCACAAGATAGTTGGATTGAGACTAAAGTGAGATAAGAAGTTTAAGTACCAAAATATTTTAGAACTATTCATCATTATTAATAATCTCTAATTTTTTCACAAACTCTAAAATTTAATTATTGTATTTTTTTACTATTATAATAATAAATAATAGTTAGTATTAAATTATTACTTTTATCATCATAATTAAAATAATAATTATCATTCATAAAAAATTATAATAATTGTTATCATTAATATTAATATAACAATAGAAATTATTATGGTTATGTTTATTATCAATATTATAATTATAATTATTTTATCGTCGTCATCATTGAATTCCATGCTGGCAAAGACTGTATTATTTTGTCCTTTTGGTGATGCCTTTTCGTTTGTTTTCTAAAGGAAAGACTGATTTTGAATTCTAATTACAATTGAATTCGTTCTTGAAAACATTATATTTCTTTATCCCTTCGGTGGTGCTCGTCCCTTTGTTTTATGAAGAAAGACTTGTACTAAATTCTTATTCTAATTGAATTCCATGTTGGTAATGATTGTATTATTTTGTCCATTTGGTGGTACTTGATCATTATTTTTTGAAGAAAAGATTAATTATGAATTCTAGTCGCAATTGAATTCTATGCTGGGAAAATTTGTATTTTTTTGTCCTTTTGGTTGTGGCTTTTCGTTGGTTTTCTGAAGGAAAAAATATTTCTAAATTCTATTTGCTTAGTTCCATATTTATAAATATTGTATTCTTTTGTCCCTTCGATGGTGCCTTCGTGTTGGTTTGGTGAAGGAAAGACTATTTCTGAATTCTAATTTCGATTGAATTATTTATGTCAAACATTGTATTTTTTGTCCATTCAGTTGTGCATGTCTGTTGTTTTTCTAAAGAAAGACTTATCTTAATTCTAATTGAATTCTATGTTGGTAGAGATTGTATTATTGTCCTTTCGGTGTTGCATTTCTGTTGGTTTTCTGAAGGAAAGACTAATTCTAAATTCTTATTGCAATTGAATTCATTAAGGGAAACATTGTATTTTTTTGTCCCTTTGGCTGTCCCTTCGGTGGTGCTTGTCCCTTTGTTTTCTAAAGAAAAAACTTATTTTGAATTATAATCGTAATTGAATTCCATGTTGGCAAAGATTGTATTATTTTGTTCATAAGTGATGCCTTTTCGTTGGTTTTCTAAAGGAAATAATGATTTTGAATTCTAATTGCAATTGAATTCTTTCTTAGAAATATTATGTTTTTTGTCCCTTAGATGGTGAATGTCCATTTGTTTTTTTGAAGAAAGTCTTATTCTAAATTCTAATTGAATTCCATGTTGGCAAAGATTATATTATTTTTTTCCCTTTGGTGGTGTTTGTTCATTGCTTTTTGAAGAAAAGTCTAATTCTGAATTCTAGTCGCAATTGAATTCCATGTTGGCAAACATTTTATTTTTTTTATCCCTTTGGTTATGCTTTTTCGTTGGTTTTCTGAAGGAAACAATAATTCTGATTTCTAGTTGTAAACGAATTTCATGCTGACAAACATTTTATTCTTTTGTCCATTCGGTGGTGCATTTCCGTTGGGTTTTTTTTGAAGGAAGAACTTTTTGAATTCTGATGGCAATTGAATTCTATGCTTGGAAACTTTGTATTTTTTTTCCCTTTGTTAGTGCATACCCATTAGATTTATGAAGAAATGACTAATTTTGAATTCTAGTTGCAATTGAATTCCATGCTGGTAAGCATTATATTTTTGTCCCTCCGTTGATGCCTTCAAAAAAAATAATTCTGAATTCTAGTTGGACTTGAATTTCATGATCGTAAACATTATATTTTTGTCCCTTCGGTGGTTGCTTTCTATTGGTTTTCTGAAGGAAAGACTAATTCTGAATTCTAATTGTAATTGAATTGATATGGGAAACATTGTATTTTTTGTCCTTTCAGTGGTGGTTGTCCGTTGCTTTTTTGAAGAAAGACTTATTTTGAATTCTAATTCTAATTGAATTCTGTGGTGACAAAAGTTGTATTATTTTGTCCCTTTGATGGTGCATTTAATTTGTTTTTGTGAAAGAAAAAATAATTCTGAATTCTAATTGTAGTTGAATTCATTATGGGAAACATTGTATTTTTTTGTCCCTTCATTGGTACATATCCCATTGTTTTTTGAAGAAAGACTAATTCTGAAATATAATTCTAATTGAATTCCATGATTATAAAGATTTTATTATTTTGTCCTTTTGATGTTGCCTTTCCGTTGGTTTTTTGAAGGAAAGATTGATTTTGAATTCTAATTGTAATTGAATTCATTCTTGGAAACATTATATTTTTTATCCCTTCAGTGGTGTCTGTCCTTTTGTTTTTTTTTTTTTTGGAGAAAGACTTATTCTAAATTCTTATTCTAATTGAATTTCATGTTGGTAAATATTGTATTATTTTGTCCATTCGATGGTGCTTGATCATTGTTTTTTGAAGAAAAGATTAATTATGAATTCTAGTCGCAATTGAATTCCATGTTGGTTCACATTGTATTTTTTTGTCCCTTCGGTTGTGCCTTTCAGTTTGTTTTTTGAAGGAAAAAATAATTATTAATTCTAGTTGCTTAATTCCATATTCACAAATATTGTATTCTTTTGTTCCTATGATAATTCCTTCTTGTTGGCTTTTTAAAGGAATGACTATTTTTGAATTCTAATTCTAATTGAATTCCATGTTGGGAAAAATTGTATTATTGTCCCTTTTGTAGTGTCGCCTTTTCGTTGGTTTCCTGAAGGAAAGACTAATTCCAAATTCTTATTGCAATTGAATTCATTAAGGGAAACATTGTAACGCTTTGTCCCTTCGGTAGTGCCCTTTTGTTTTCTAAAGAAAGATTTATTTTGAATTCTATTTGTAATTGAATTCCATGTTGGCAAAGATTGTATTATCTGTCCATTTGATGGTGCATTTTTGTTCGTTTTTTGAAGGAAATATTGATTCTAAATTCTAATTGCAATTGAATTCTTTCTTGGAAACATTATATTTTTTTGTCCCTTCGATGGTAATGTCCCTTTGTTTTTAAAAGAAAGACTTATTTTACATTCTAATTCTAATTGGATTCCATGCCGATATTGATTGTATTATTTTATCCTTTTGGTGGTGCTTGTTCATTGTTTTTTGAAGAAAAGTCTATGTTTGAATTCTAGTTGCAATTAAATTCTATGTTAGCAGACATTCTATTTTTTTGTCCCTTCGATTGTGCCTTTTCGTTGGTTTTATGAAGGAAATAACAATTCTGACTTCTAGTTGCCAATGAATTTAATACTGACAAACATTACATTCTTTTGTCCATTCATTGTTGCCTTCTCGTTAGTTTATTTGAAGGAAGGAATTTTGAATTCTGATGGCAATTGAATTCTATGTTTGGAAACTTTGTATTTTTTCTCTTTCATTAGTGCATGCCCATCAGATTTATGAAGAAATGATTAGTTCTGAATTCTAGTTTTAATTGAATTCAATGTTGATAAACATTATATTTTTTAAGGGTGAGCATGGAACCTGGTTGATCCCCAAACTCGACCCAAACCAATATAATGGGTTGGGTTGAGTTGAGTTGTATCTTTTTAGAGATTGGGTTGGGTTGGGTCATGGGTTCAAAATTTTCAACTTGACCCAAACCGGTAACCCAGTCAAATATATAATTATATATTTTATATTTATTGAATATAAAATAGTGTATAAATAATTATAGTATAATTGTAAAATATATAATCATAAAATGTCCATTCTAATTACTACTCGTGTGTAAAATTATATGTAGCAGATACTTCAATGTCTAAACAAGTCTCATACTTTTCAATTACCTAGATTTTATTTCAAATATTTGTACTAGAAACAAATATTGATGTCGAGTTATGAAATAGTTTTCATAATTATTCTTAAGCATAACTTCAATCAGAATAAATTGGTTACATAATTAACTTATACTAACAAAATTTTGATTTCTTGTACTGTTGTAACTACAAAATAAACATAGAGATTAATGTTCTAGCGTACAAGATTCCAGCCGGGATCAATTTATGCAGATAAATTTATATTCCAAAAAGATGTACCATAATGTTGATGGAAGAAATGCTAAATGTATGATAAAGCTTAGTAATACCAACTTGCTAGAAGCTTTTCATGCAAACATTATTGAACTATTCAATTTGCCTCTCTGTGACCTTTTAAGAGCCCCCATGTCGCTTTCAAGTGAATTAAAACATAGTCCAAAAAATAGACTGATTAGTGAGAAAGCACTAGCACAGGCAACAAATGCTGAGTTACTAAAATATATTATTAGCAATTGTCCAAAAATCCAGATTTCCTTTGTAATTGAATAGTCTTCTAAAGTAAGTTAAATTCATGTCAACTAAAGCAGTTCCTAGTACAACATTCAGATGAAGATTGTGTTTTTCAATATAATAATGAATCCATATTTTAACATCAAGGCTCTATGTTGTAAGAGTGCAGATAAGCGATTGACCATGATCACTTCATTAGGCTTTATATTACTCGCTTGCATTTTATGAAACAATGCCAAAGCATCCTTACCAAGTCTAGCTTCAACATAGCCTCCAATTATGGCATTCCATGGCACAACATCATTCTTTTGCATGTCATCAAAAAACTTCTTAGTAGTATCCAAAAAACCAAATTTAACATAGCCTGCAACTATTATAGTCCATGAGACAATTGTTCTCCATGTTATCAAATATTTTTTGTGTTGTCAAGCACACATATTATACTTATAATATGAATGGATTTAGTTTTGGATTAACAGAATATTTTTTTGTAATGTAATATGTATGGTTTAATTATTTAGTAAAAAAATATACCAACCCGGTGACCCAAACCGATTAGAATGGGTTGGGCTGAGTTGAGTTTGGATGGGTTCATGGGTTGGGTTGGGTTGAGATTTTTCCAACCTAGTATGAATGGGCTGGGTTGAAATTTTAAGATAACCCAACCCAAACCGACCCATGCTTGCCCCTAATATTTTTGTCCTTTCGTTGGTGTCTCCCAATTAGTTTTATGTAGAAAAAAACTAATTTTGAACTCTAGTTGGACTTGAATTTCATTAAGGTAAACAATATATTTTTGTCTATTTTTCTGAAAGAAAGTCTAATTCTGAATTCTAATTGCGATTGAATTCATTATTGGAAACATTGTATTTTTCTCTTTGATGGTGCCTATCCGTTGCTTTTCTAAAGAAAAACTTATTCTGAATTCTAATTTTAATTGAACTCATTATGACAAATATTGTATTGTTTTGTCCTTTTGGTGGTGTTTTTCATTTGGTTTTCTGAAGGAATGACTAATTATGAATTCTATTTGTAGTTGAATTCATTATGGAAACATTGTATTTTTTTTGTCCCTTTGGTGGTGCCTATCTCTTTGTTTTCTTTTATGAAGAAAGACTAATTTTGAATTATAATTCTTATTGAATTCCATACTGGCAGAGATTGTATTATTTTGTTCATTCAGTGGTTCATTTCAATTGATTTTCTGATGGAAAGATTGATTTTGAATTCATTATTGGATACATTTTATTTTTTTATCCCTTCAGCGGTGCTTGTTTTCTGAAGAAAAACTTATTATAAATTCTTATTCTAATTGAATTTTATGCTAACAAAAATTGTATTATTTTGTACATTTGCTGGTGCTTGTTCATTGTTATTTTGAAGAAAAGACTAATTTGGAATTCTAGTCGCAATTGAATTTCATGTGGCAAACATTGTATTTTTTTCCCCTTCGGTTGGCCCTTTCCATTGGTTTTTTGAAGGAAAAAATAATTATGCATTCTACTTGCAAATCAATTCCATGATGTCAAATATTGTATTCTTTTATCCCTTTGGTGGTGCCTTCTTATTGGTTTCTTGAAGGAAACATTATTTTTAAATTCTAATTTCGATTGAATTATTTATGGGAAACATTGAATTTTTTTTTCCGTTTGGTTATGCTTGTCTGTTGGCTTTTTGAAGAAGACTTATTCTGAATTGTAATTCTAATTGAATTTCATGTGGGAAACATTATATTTTTTTGTCCCTTCATTCGTGCCTATCGCTTGGTTTTCTTAAGAAAAGGCTTATCTTAAATTCTAATTTTAATTGAATTTCTTGTTGTCAAAGATTGTATTATTTTGTCCATTCAGTGGCGTCTTTTCGTTCATATTCTGAAGGAAAGGCTAATTTTATATTCTATTTGCAATTGAATTCATTCTTGAAGACATTGTATTTTTTTGGTTAAGAAATAGGTAAGTAGGTAGGGAACCCTAAATACCAGTCAGGGAGCATTGGCCCAGCACAGAGTGAATCTGGAGTAGTCCCCATTGCACCTATGTCAAAGCCGAAGCTAAGGACCACTCCACATCTTTTGCGATGAAAGTCTAGGTTTAGCACCAACAAACGCCTATGGGAAGACTTGAATCCAAGAATTTTTAGTGAGGTAGATGAGTTTTTACCACTGCACCAAACGTTTGTTGGCAGAGACTCGAACCCAAGCATTGTCTATTTTTTTATTCCTTCGTTGGTGCTTATTCCTTTGTTTTCTGAAGAAGAATCTATTTTGAATTCTAATTCTTATTGAATTCTAGGATGGCAAACATCAAGGTTAACTAACTTAAAAGGACTAGAGACTATTTTGAACACGGGAAGCAAACAAAATACGATAATGCTTTCTCAATTGATAAGTCTCACATTCTAAAACTTTAACATGACTCAAATTAGGAACTAAGAGTTTCAAATACTCTAAGAAAGGATGCCAAAGGCCTCAATGAAGTTGAAAAGGAGACATTGAGAAAATGAAGTTGAAGAGGAGACATGGTAACAAGGTAGGCAATTGGTTAAGAAAGTGGATCAAAGTGGTAAAGTTCGTTGGATTCATGCCCTCCACCAATCATCCTATGTGTCTTTAGATCCTGGATAACGACAGAATCATGGAGAAATGTTACAGAACAATTAAGGCATTTAGTAAGCTGACTCGCAAATAATAAATTAAATTTAGAATTAGGGAGATCTAATGACAAAAACAAACGAACTAGGTTGAGCAATGTCTATTCCACTAGCAATATTTTGAGAACCATCAGCAAGAGTAACTGCAAGTAAGGAAGATGATTGAGAAAAACCAGAAAAGACATCAATGGTACCTGACACATGATCAGTAGCAGTAGAATCAATAATCTAAAGTCTAGACGAGGAACTAGAAGACAAACAAATAGTAAAAGTACCTTTTTGGGCCAGGAAAGCAGTGGAGGAAGATGTTGATTGAGATGCCTCAACTGCCTCAAAGCAAAGGAACTAATAAAACCATGCATAATAATCCTCGGAAATAGATATAAATTGTGGCTCAATAGATTTGGAAGGAGATTCAGTCACATCAGTGACCACAACATTTGCAATCGGAGGTTTCTTAACCAAATTACAATAAGTATCACGAGTATGGCCAACCCGATTACAATGAATGCGCAATGATGACCAACCAACTGATAACACGTCTCCCGAGTATCACCATAACACTGACAATGAGTACATTTGGCTCTACGATGGCCACTACAACCTCCTCTACCACCATGAGAACTAAAATCCCGATTACCATGACCACAACCATGATCAATACCAGAATCACCACGACCAATCTTAGTGACTAAAGCAGTCCTTGAAGCAGGAATTTCGGTGTCACGAGATAATAGACTATGGGACAAGCGAGAGTAGGCCTCAGTCAGGATGGAAGCTTGGAACTAGACAAAATCTGAGACCTTATAGAGTCAAACTTAAGTGGCAAACCTGCCAAAAACTTAAGAACTACCATTTGCTCCCGCTATCGTTGCATAACCTGAAGATCAATAGATAGAGGCATGACAAAATGTAATTATTCATAAACTTGTCGCATCAGTGAAATACTCAAAAAGGGTCTTAGTACTCATTTTGGCTTTAAGAACTCAGTAGAGAAGTCATACATTCGAGTAAGATTACTAGAATATAAGAATTGTAAGTAATCCCAGACTTTGCTTTACGAATTTTTGGGAGAGTCGATATTCCTTGAAGGTAGTATAGTCTTGTCCGTTACCGTGGGCTCTGCCCCTAAATAGACCATCGTCATGACCACATTCTTGGTCATCAAGCATTTGTCCTCCTACAATGTCATCCTCGACCGACCAAGCCAAAACTCAATGAGGGCTGTCATTTCCACATACCACTTGAAGTTGAAGTTCCCGACTAAGAACAAAATTAGTGAGGTTCAAGGAAATCAAACGATTTCCCGATCTTGTTACCTCAGTTCCATTAAGAGACACAATAAGACTAAAGCCTTCCCCCTTGAGATTGAAGACTTGAGGGATCTACTCAAAGCTCAAAAGGATGAATCCTTTGAGGATTTGATCATCGTCCTTTTAAGGGAGGAAGAAAGACACAAAACTAAGCAAGTTGAATCCAACCTACCTGAGGAGCTCAAAACTTCTTTGATTTCTTTCCTCCAGGAAAATCAAGTTGTTTTTTCTTGGTCAGCTTCAGACATGCTTATAATTGATCTGCATGTCATTACATAAGTTAAATGTAGATTCAAGCCATAAGTTAGTGGTTCAGAAGAAGAGATCATTTACCTATGAGCGATATAAAGCAATCAGAGAAGATGTTGACAAACTCCTAACTGTTGACTTTATCTGGGAGGCCCACTTTCTGGATTGGGTTGCTAATGTGATGATGGTGAAGAAAGCAAATGAAAAGTGTATAATCTGCACCAACCTCAAGAAAGCATACCCAAAAGACAACTTCCCGTTACAAAGGATAAACCTACTGGTTATTGCCACATCAGTGTATAAACTACTAACTTTCATGGATGTATACTTAGGGTACAACTAAATCCTCATGCATGAGTCAAATTAGTCCAAGACTGCCTTTATCATCGACCAAAGCCTTTACTGTTACAAGGTCATGCCTTTCAGACTAAAAAATGTAGGGACAACTTATCAGAGGCTAGTTAACAAGCTCTTCAAGGAATAATCAGAAGAAACATGGAAGTTTACGTTGTTGACATGCTTGTCAAGAGTGCTAAGTCAAAAGACCACATCTTTGACCTTGAAGAATCCTTCGGGGTATTCAAGCACCATTAGATGAAGCTTAACCCAAAGACATGTGCCTTTGGAGTCTCCTCAGATAAGTTCCTTCGGTTCATGGTCACCTAACACAGAATAGAAGGAGAAGATCCAGGCAACTTTAGACATAAACCTTCCTCGAAATATCAAAGAAGTCCAACGACTAACATGGCACATCGTCGTCCTCAACTCATGTCCAAATCCATCAAGAAATGTTTACCCTTCTTCAAGGCACTGGAGAAAACTAAGGATTTTTCATGGATTGAAGAGTGTCAAACAGCCTTCGAAGGACTCAAAGACTACCTTAGCTCATCACCTCTCATAAGAGAGCCTATTGGTGGAGAAGAGTTGTTCTTTTACATTTTCGCAAGCCTTGCAACTATTTCCTCTGTACTTATTTGAGAAGAAGATGGGCCCAAAAACTTATATACTATGTCAGTTAGATCCTTCAATATATGAAAAAACAATACCTCCAGATTGAAAATTGGCTTATGTCTTCCTCATCACATGTTGAAAGCCACGACCATGCTTCCAATCTCACATCATCACGATCCCAACTAACCAACCACCGAGACAACTCTTACATAAACAAGATATTTTTTAGGAGACTAGTAAAATTGTCCATAGAACTAGAAGAATTTGACATTCACGGATAACCATCAAAGCTCAAGCTTTGAGAGACTTTATTGTAGAGGGCATGCTCCTTGAAGAGCCCCCCCCCCCCCCCCCCCCCCCCGAGAGGCAGTAGCTCAAAGATAATGATTAGATACTTGATTGGAAACTCTTTGTCGATGGGTCTTCCAATAACTTTGGTAGCGAAGCTAGCCTCGTCCTCACAAGTCCCGAGGGTTTCATAGTCTAGTATGCCTTAAGTTTTGAATGAAAAACCTCCAAAAACTAGATAGAGTATGAAGTCTTGCTCGCAGGGATAAGGCTGGCAAAGGTATTAGTTGCTCAAGCCTTAGAAGTCCACAACGATTCCCAAGTAGCGGTCAACTGGATGACGAACAAGTATAAAGTAAGGGGAGCAAAGATTATGAAGTATCTAGAAGAAGCCTAAGAACTTGCTGCAACCTTCAAGAGGTTCTAAATATCTCCAGTTTCCCGAGCACAAAATTCCAAGGCAGATATCCTAGCTCGGCTCTCCTCTTCCAGACAATCAGACCCCACTCAAACCATTTATCTGGATATGCTTATTACACCTAGCATAGATGAGCAACCGGTCATGTCAATCACTGAGGAGCACACCTAAATGGACCCGATCCTCTAGTACTTGCATGACATAAAATGTTTTGAGAAAAGAAATAAAGCAAAAAAGACAATTTTTTGTTCCTCATGGTTCATTATATCAAGGGCAAATTATACAAGAAAGGACTCACCACCCTCTACTTAAAATGCCTTGGTCCCAGTGATGCAGATTATGCCCTCCGAGAGGTTCACGAAAACATATGTGGAAATCACTTAGGGGGCAAAGCTTTGGCCTACAAAATCCTTTGGAATGAATATTACTAGTCTAAGATGCTGTAAAAGTCTACTGATATGGTCAAGAAGTGCAAAAGGCATCAAGAGTATGCCTCAATCTCTCACCATCCTCCAATCCACTAACTTCCACTATGAGCCTTTTTCTCTTCGCAATATGGGGAATCGACATTCTGGAGCCTTACCCTGAAGCTCTGAGAAAACAAAAGCACTTGATATTAGCTATCGACTACTTCACCAAATGGATAGAAGCTGAACCACTTGCGAAGATCACCGATCACAAGACACGAGAGTTGGTGTAGAATTCCCTTATGTGCATGTTCGAAATACCAAGGGTTCTTATCACTGATAAAGAAATAGAGTTAGATAGTTTCTGGTTTAAGTCTTTCTACCAAGACCTTGAGATCGAGTATCAATTGATTTCTATGGGTTATCCCCAAGCAAACGGGGAAGTCGAAGTTGCCAATAGAACTCTTTTGTAGGGTATCAAAAAGAAACTTGAAGATGTTGATAAACAGTGACTCAAATAGCTACCTAATGTTCTCTGGGCCTACCGGACGATAACTCGAACTCGCACTGGTGAGACATTATTCTTCTTGGCCTATGGGTTAGAGGTATTTATCCCCTTTGAGATCGGAACCCACTTATTTTAAGTACAACACTTAATCCAGAGACCAACAAAAATGCCCTAAAAATGAATGTCTACTTGATCGATGAAGCAAGAGATAAGGTTCAAATTCGACTTGTTTCCTACCACTAGAGGTTAACCCGATATTATAACTCTCGAGTAAGAGGTAGGGTGTTAAGACTAAATTACCTAGTGGTCAGGAAGAATGAAGTCTCCCATCAAAGAGATACATGAAAACTTATCTTGAACTGGGAAGGTCTTTACCATATTCGAAGAATCTATCAAGTTGGAACATTTGAGCTCGAAGTTCTTAACATGACTCTAATCCTTCGGACCTGGAACACTGGGAATCTTCACAAATTTTATCAGTAGTATGTTTTTCTTGCATGATTATGTAATTTTAGCATATTATAAACAATATCGGTTTATTTGAATTCAAAAGAGTGAACAATGAAAACTATCAGCATCTGACACACCAAAAATATGAGGAAGCCCCAAACTGTTTCTCTCATCAGGATCATCGAGGTAAAAAATTCGATGAGGAATCCTTGAGCTATTCCTCTTCTTGGGACCATCAAGGCTAAAATCCCGAGGAGGAAACTTCGAGTTATTACTCTCCGCGAAACTATCAAGGCAAAAATCCCTAGGAGGAAGCCCCTAGTTGTTCCTCTCATCAGAACCATCAAGAAAAAATCTCGAGGAGGAAGCCTTGAGCTGTTATCCTCAGAACCATTGAGAAAAAAAGGAGAACCTCAAGTCATTCCCCTCCTTAGCACCTTATTAACCAAAGGCATCTCCAAGAAAAAACACCATGAGTGTTCTGCCTTAAGATATTCATAGTACGCTAAGTACCTTGAATAAAAAACTATGATAAAGTACAAAACTTAGCCAATGAGGTCCTTATGACAAAAAAGCCTAACATTAAAGCATGATAAAAATCATATAAAGTGTTGAAAATCACCTTGGAGATGCCTAGGTGGTGATTTTCCAAACATCCAAGTCTAGAATGACTTGCAAAGATGAATCGAAAACAGAAACAGAAATCAAAGAAAGGAAAAGACACAACAATTGTTATCGAGGTTTGGCAATAGCCTACGTCCCCGTGAGTTCCTCTAAACTCTCTGCACTAAATCAATGGTTCTTTACAAATGCAACAATCATCTTCAAGAAACTCAAGTTCTTAAAGAACCAAAGAAGAAGAAGTAAAAGAAAGTAATAAGAACTAACCCTGGAATTTTCCCAAGAAAATTCCTCTTACAAGTCCTTGAATCCCCTTTCTATTCTACTCTCTCTTTCTAAACAACCAACCTTTACCATGAGTCTCTCTTTTTTATGTCTTTACACTCTTATAATTGATCTCACTTTCAATCACAAGCCATTCCTCACACTTATGGAGATTGAGGCTAGGTGACCCTTTATATAGTACACTAGCTTCTTGACCCATCTTGAGGATCAATATCCACCCTTAGATCTTGAGGACCAATCAACCTTAGCCCTCAATCAATTCTAAGTGATCCTATGCATTTTAAACATGTCTCACGCACTTAACAGAAGGCTGAACTAAAAGGCATCAGTGTGCTTTCAGGCCGCGACCTAGAACAGGGCATGCTGCAGCTTGGAGTGTGCTGAAACTTCACCATGCTGCATCCATTATGGGCGCCGCAGCCTTGGGGAGGCTGAGCCGTGGTGCACACCTCCTCCAGGTCTTCTTCCTTACCGGGCACCACACCTTGGAAGAGCCAGGCAGCGGTGCACACTGGTGTGCACTTGATGTTGATTTTTCCTTGTTTAAACCTTATTTAAACCTTAGACAAACACCAACAATCTCTACCTTTGTCTAAGCGTTTAAACCCGAACCCACTATGTAGAGAACTCAGGATCTAAACTCATCTTGAGTCATCATATCAACCAACTCCAATCCTAAGTAGTCCAAGGCAATGATTGAACTTACTTAGAGGTAGAACCTTAGTGCCTAAATCAGTAGGATTTTCCTCCGTGGCTACCTTATCCACATGAATGCATCCTTCTGTAACATTTTCCCAAATGAAATGATACCAAACATCCATGTGCTTTGTCCTCTCATGGAACATTAGATTCTTACACAAGTGCAACACACTTTAACTATCCGAATACACCACCACCTGCTCTTTCATGACCTTCAACTCTTCCAACAACCCTTTGCACCACATAGCCTCCTTAATGGCTTCCGTTGCCACTATATACTCAGTCTCGGTTGTTGAGAGTGCTACCACCAGCTGCAACTGAGCCTTCCAACTTATACATCATCCGTTTAAGTTGAAGAAGTAGGAGGTAATCAATCTTCTTTTATCTCGGTCTGCTCCATAGTCCGAATCCGCATAACCCTCAAGACAGGTGGACTTACCCTTCTTCTCATAAATCAACCCTACTTTTGGGCTTCTCTTCAAGTACCTCAGTAACCACTTCATCCCAAACCAACGTTCCTTTCTGGGATTACTCATAAACCTACTGATGACACTTATTGTATGAGCAATATCAGGTTTAGTACTTACCATGGTGAACATAACTGAACCAACTGCACTAGAGTAAGGGACTTTTTCCATTTCCTTCTTCTCCACCTCTGATCTCAGATATTGATTGTTGGAGAACTTGAAATAACCAGCAAGGGGAACCTTCACTGGTTTGCTATCTTCTATAGAGAACTTAGATATCATCTTCTCTATGTGGGAAGTCTGAGAAATCTTCAATCTGTTTCTCTCTCTTTCCCGGATTATATTCATCCCAAGGATCTTCTATGCATGGCCGAGATCCTTCATCTCAAACTCCGAATCGAGTTGAGACTTCAATTCTTTTATCCTATCCCTGCTGTTCCCAACCAACAGCATATCATCGACATAGATAAGGATGATCACCATTTCATCAACCTTGTACCCCTTGTAATACAAACACAAATCATAGTAGCTCCTGATAAAACTTAGGCTGGTTACAAAGGAATCGAACCTCTTATTCCATTACCGAGGTGATTGCTTCAGGTCATAGAGAGATTTCTTCAATTTGCACACCAACTCTCCCTGCCTTCCTTCCTCATAGCCTTCGGGTTGCCTCATGTAGATGGTCTCATCAAGCTCTCCATGCAAGAATGCTGTCTTCACATCTATTTGCTCGATCTCCTAATCAAATTGGACCACTATAGCCAATACTATCTGTATCGTCTTGTATTTCACAACCGGTGAGAATATTTCGGTGAAATCTATGCATTCTCTTTGTGTGAACCCTTCGCCACTAACCTAGCTTTATACCGGACTTCATCCCCTGGAGTGTTTCCTTCTTTGATCTTATAGATCCACTTATAATCCACAACTCTCTGTTTTTCTGGTTTGGGTACCAATTCCCAGGAGTTGTTCTTCCTCAAAGAATTGATTTCGTCCTTTATAGCTAGCTGCCACTTTGGCGACTCCTTACATTCCATGGCATCCATGTAAGTTTATGGATCAACCTCTCATTCTGTCCAAAGAACTGCTACATTAGCATTCGCAAACCCATATCTCAAAGGTGGTCTGACCACCCTCTTTTCCCGGTCCCTTGTGAGCTGGTAGTCATTCTGACTTGCTGCATCAACCTCTTTTAGTTCAGCCTCTTCTTGAGTATCCTGAGCATGGCCTTCATTAATGGGCTCTACCTGGTCCGAACCCTCTTGCTTTCCTTGCTATACCTGAACTAAATTTTTCTTGATGCGATGCTCCACAAATTCTGGAATGGTTTGCTCACTAGCCCCTGCAAGGTTAGTTTTCTCTAAATAGGGAAATAACAATTCATTAAAAATAACATCCCTACTTATTATGAGTTTCATTCCTTTTAGTTCTAAAGACCACAACCTATACCCCTTAACCCCATCACCATACCCTAGAAATACACATTTTCTAGACCTTGGGTTAAGTTTATCATCCTTTTGATGATGTGCAAATGCAGCACACTCAAAACTTCTAAGGTTTCTCAACTTAGGGGGTTTCCCACTCCACATCTCCATAGGAGTCTTGACCTCTAAGGCTCTAGAGGATGATTTATTTACCAAGTATGCGACAGTAGACACAGATTCCCCCTAAAAATATTTTGGTAAACCAGACCCAATTAACATGCACCTAACATTTTTCATAAGGGTTCTATTCATCGTCTCAGCAACTCCATTTTGCTAAGGTGTTTTTACAACCGTTCTATGTCTTAGAATGCTATTTAACTCACAAAATTTATCAAAATCCTTATTGCAAAATTCTAAGCCATTATTGGTTCGTAAAGCCTTAACTACCCTACCTGTTTGAGTCTCCAACAACTTTTTCCACACCACAAATTTATTCAAAGCATTTGATTTATTTTTAAGCAAATAAAGCCAAACCTTTCTTGAATAATCATCAATTAAAGACAGAAAGTAAAAGTAACCTCCCTGTGTTGGTGTTCTTGCTGATCCCCAAAGATCCGAATGAATATAGTCAAGAATGTCCTTAGACTTGTGCACTCCGGTGTTGAAGCTGACCCGGTGTTTCTTCCCAAGAACGCAACACTCGCAGAAATCTAATTTCTCTACTTTGTCACCACCAAGTAGACCATTATTGTGCGTTTATCTACATAAATAAATAAGCAAATAATTGTACTTGTTTTACTTACAAATGCACAAGGTCAATGGTAGCATAGTGTGCAAGTGCGAGATCATTTCCATAGGGATTGGTGAATTTCGTTTTAGAATGAATTTCTTAATAAAAGAAGATTAAAATAACTGTTGAATGTGAATTAATAATAACGAGAACATAGGGCTTTGATATCCACCACTAGTCATACTTTCCCAATGAGTAATATGCCAATGCTCTAGCCCTACTATGAATACCTAATGGTTGTCAATCTAAGGGCATAGTATCTACTCCTTAAGCTATTGATTTCCCTAAGCAACAAGTTAGGCATGTTATCTACTCTAACTCTTTTCTTTCTTAAGGGATTCAGCATGGTATCTACTGAGTTGTTTCTTAAGAAAGCATAAGATTTATGGAAATCGACAACCACATGAGTCCTAAGGCATGGTATCTACTCCTGGTTTCTTATGTTGATTAACCCAAGAATCCAGTGTGGAGATCTTTTGTTACTAATGTCAGACCCAGGACTCGGTCATCCAAATTGATCTAACTAACAAGTCTATACCACATGCACATATTGATCAAACATATACATATGAGAAATTTAAATAAACACAGGCATTAATCAAGTTAAGCATCATAATCAAGGCTATTGTAAAGATAATCAATGAATGTATATATGGGAAAACATAACTAGAGCTTCAATTGAGCCCTATAAAGAGTTAGTTACACATGCTGTCTAAGATAAGCATTATAACATAAACTAAACATAAAATATAAAACCCGAAGAATACTGTGGAGACGGGTTATCAATCCTCTCCAAGCTTTCAACTCCGAGCTAAGCAAAAGATAAAAGAAGGGATGTCTTTTGTGTGTGTTTACAGGTGTATTTATAGGGTTTGAATAACCCTAGAAGACTCTGGAAACCCTAAACTTCCTAAAACGTAAAACCTCCTCTATTTCTAAAACTGGTTCTGCTATTTTACTGTTCACACCCGTATATGTGCTCTCGATTGCAGTCTTTGTGCGCTCGATCGATCCTTCTTTGCGTGTGTATAAGCGCTGATGCGCTCGATCGCACCCAATAATGCGCTCGATCGCACTTTAACCAGCATCTGCTCCAGGATTTCCAGACTTCTTCCTTTAAGCGCGAAAGTTGCTTCTTTTTTTCTCCAAGACCTTATTAAAACATGTGAAACAAAAAAATGAAGTAAAATAAACTAAATTAACATAACTAAGGACTTAACAAATGTAAATAAAGGGGCTTAAATATGAATTTTTAAGCACCTATCACACCCCCAAACTTACATATTGCTAGTCCCTTAGCAATACAAGACTAAAAAAAAATGAAAAATAACAATACACAGATAAATTCAAAATTCATAGCGTCCACAAAAGTTTAGGTCTCACACAAAACTATGATGCACATTCATGAGCAAACTTAACAAATATAAACACATCTTTGCAATGAATAAGAGTTTTGAACGCAAATCACTTTCATGAGGCAGTTTAAGACATCACCAGTTTGACTTTAGTGTGTGGTGAACTAGCACATAAAAGATTAGGTTTCCAAGTAGTTCTAATGTGTAGTGTTTCGATGACTCAAGATTTACCAAATTTTCTATTGGAATCAACAAAGATGGCATAGTTTTTCTTTTTTTTCTTTTATTTGTGAGACTTTTGCCAAGTTTAGTTCCCTTAAGCTTTCTATGTGACTCATGTAGCGAGCTTTTAGCCAATGACTCCCAAACCAGATGGTCATAGGGCATTAGGTGTAAAGACACCCCTAAGGACTTACTAACTCGAGTCAAAAAGGCTACGAAACTAACTGGTCTTATTGCTACCAATCATAATTTCCACTTTTTGACGTGAAACTCACTGCTTACTGAGGCAATAGAGCCAGTTACTCAGTGGAAAGTTATTTTTAATGATCATTGTGAGCAAAATTTTCATCTTTTGACGTGACACTCACTGCTTACTGAGGCAAGAGGGCTAGTTACTCAGTGGAAAGTTTGTTTAATGATCATTAGGAGAATTTTTCTTTTTTGAGCAATAACAATCTTTTTCTATTTTCTTATACCAAAGCGTTAATCTAACAAGTCATCTGGTTCACAGTCAAGCAAAAGAAACATACAAATTAAAATTACATGTCATACCCCACACAATTATGTGCTAATGTGCTCGTGTAAGTTTAGGTCAAACTTGTGAATTCTTAAATGCCTAAACGTGAGTGATCTAGGCTCAAAACTTAATTATTGGCCCATATGTTCAAGGTGTTAAGCTCACTTATGAAGTCAAATCATATTGTTTGTTTAGATCACCCAAAATTTTATTGGGACAGAATGAACATGCATTTATCTATAAAAACAAAAAATTGGGATATAGTGTGGTGTGAGTGTGTCCTCATACCCCCAAACCTAAATTACACATTATCCCTAATGAGCATGGAAAGATATGACCTGGGAGATGGAGAATTCAATGGCTGGCATGGCTTGGAGCACGCCCCCAAACTTGAACTGGATGCACCGACTATGTCCTTGAAAAAGAAAAAAACAAACATAAATTGAAAAACAAGTAATAAACAGATATAGAAAAGTAAATACTAAAAATAAAATACTAAAAAGGATATGCTATGGGGTGCCTTCCATGAGCGCTAAGTTTAACGTCTTCAGCCAGACCGGGTATCCTCTCACTGCTGATTGTCGGGTAGTGCAGTCGAAGAGGTACCGAGTGTCGGAGGTAGGTGGTCAAGGATGACCAGTAGCATCGCCTCCTGTCGTACAAACCGTGCCTCCAAACTATCTATGCGCTGGTGCACGAGTGATGTAGCTGCAAAGACCTCGCCTCGGAAGGAGGACAACTCAGTGAGAAAGTGCTAGGACTCTATGGGTCTCATATCTGGAGGGTTTTCCTTTTGCAATGGGCTAACTGCAGGGGTCTCTGTCTCCATATGATCCTCCTAAACCCTCTCAGCTGCAGGTACAGGGGCTGAGAGTCCTCGAGGCATATGCGAAAGACTATATGTCCACTGAGCCTTCTTGAAGAAGGGATGCTCTCGCACTAGTCTGTCACTGGTGGTCCCCTTAATCCCTTTTTTCTTGAGAATGTATGAGAGTAGGAATAGAAATGGGAGCCCCCATACATTGGCCGTGGTGGTCTGACGACTATGGATATGATCCCAAAATTTATGCAGCTGGCTCTACATAACAGCTGGGAGAGAGTACCAGTGGCCTCTATGGAAAGCATACAATGTCTATAGAAATTGGTCTCTCCTCTGTGTCTTGTGCCCCAATGGACACACATTGCATTGGAAGATAGTGTCCACGAGCCAAAGCCGTGGAGGCAACTTTGATCGGCTCGTTGCATTGTTGTGTCTATCGGCGTATTGGTTAGCTCACATATCCTCAATAATCATGGACAGGTCAAAAGAGTCTGGCTGCTCCTCAATATCGGTGTCCTCTGGAGGGGACTCATCACAGCAATGAAGAGCAACAGCTATTTTGGCACTAGTCACCTCGATAGATGTGCCATAGATTGAGGAAGTTAATACTCTCGATCTGCTGCAGTCAAAAGACAGGCTCTCATAGAACTGGACTACCAGTTGGGTGTAAGCAGTCGAGCAGACTGGTTTAAAAAAGTCTCTTCAACCCCTGGTGTTTAAATGTTTGGACTGCCCATTGAGTGGCATTCATGTTCTTGAAGACTTCATCGATGGCGAAAGTGGTCTCGAATAAGAGCTCTCTCTACTTGAAGCTTGGCCGGGATGACTGGGCATGGCTGCTCGAGGCACAGGAGGTGGAAGCAGAGTGTTTTGACATATGGATTCTAGTTGCTGTCAATATTACAATCGATCTCAAATATGTGCGCTCGATCGCACACTAGACTCTGCGCTCGATTGCACACTAGACTCTGCATTCGATTGTAAATGTCGTGCGCTCGATCACACATGGTCAGACTTTTTCTTGAACAGTTTGTGGGTAACAGAAGACCAAGCTGTGGTCTTGTGGATCCGAGTGTGTTCCTACCCTACTGTAAACAAAATTGCAACCAATCACACACAAGACAACACATATATATAATGAAAATATAATTTAAACATTAAAATCTGTGTGTGAGAACAAATGGGTTACCTTGTGGATGGAGGGAGTGTGTAATGGGGAAAGTGACATGGCGGTGACAGTATGGTGGTGATGGTCGTTAGTATGGTGATGGTGGTTAGCGTGGTGGGGTGCCGGAGTCGAGAGTATGAGAGTGGTGGTGTGTAGACAGGAGAGTGTGAGTGAGAGAGTGTGAGTGAAATGTGAAGATAGTGTGAGTGAGTGAGTGTCAGTGAAATTTTTAAATCTATCACGAGCTTGTCTACCACGAGTGTGCTCGATCACAATTGAAGCGCGCTCGATCACACTTTTGCGCTCGAGCACACTGAATAGTGCGCTCAATTGCAAAGCAGAATGTTTGGACAAAATAATAACTTTCCAGGGTTGGAATGACAAAACAAGAACAATACCACCTTACTGTGTGTTAGTGGCCTCAGTACCACTAACCTCAGTAGAGGTGCTTGAGCTTAATGGGTCGTAGAATATGAATGGCTCAAGCACTCTCTATAGTAACTTCAACATTTAGTCTTTTGGAAGAGAGTACTTAAAGCCTACTACATGTGGCTTAAGTACTCTCAGTGCTGCTGCATAGTTATCATGCCTCAATTTGATCAGCTCATGGACCTACAACTTCTTCGCATCACCCGGTCTTGGATGCATAGGATAGACTTCAGAGAGGTGCACAACTTCAAAGATGTCATCAGGAACGGTTTCGGATGCAGGCTCAATATATGATCTTTTTAAAGGCTGGGTTTTGGTAGTCTCCAATGGATTAATGTGCTGGATCTGAAAAACTTGCTTAGAAACACCTTGCATCAAGCACACATTAGAACAGTCCATATCATCTTTGGGTGAATTTAATGTGTTAAATATTTTAAATGCTATCTCCTCACCATTTACCTTCATAGTAACAATACCATTTTTTTACACAAATATTCGTATCAGTAGTTATCATAAAAGATCTTCTTAAAATTACAGGCAAAGGTAATGGCAAAGGAAATTCTTCCATATCCAATATAATAAAATCAGCAGGTAAAATAAATTTACCTATCCTTACCAAGACGTCCTCAAGAATACCTCTTGGTCTTTTGATGCTTATGTCAGCCAATTGCAAGGTGATGGAGGTTGGTTGAAGCTCCCTCAATCCTAGTGTCTCGTATACAATGTAAGGCATTAGATTGACACTCACCCGTAGATCCAATAACACATGCTCAAATAGCTAGTCATCTATCCTGCAGGGAATGGTAAAACTACCCGGATCTGTTAGTTTTGGTGGTAGTTTTCTTAATAGTGCCGCACTTACCTCTTTTGCGAAAGCCACGGTCTCATGTTCTTGGAACTTCTTTTTGTTAGTGCAATAATCTTTCAGAAATTTAGCATATGCAGGAATTTGTTTAATGGCGTCTAACAAAGGAATATTAATCTCTACCTTTCTCAAAGTTTCAAAAATATCAAGCAATTTATTTTCTTGCTTTGGCTTTACTAACCTTTGAGGGAAAGGTGGTGCATTCCATTTCTCCATTGTACTTACCTTGGGTGTGGATGCTTTATCTGGAGATGCTTTTACAGGCTCATCAGCTCCTATGATCTTACCATTTCTTAGAGTTGTCACGGCATTCAGTTGCTGATGTCCTCTTGGATTAGGTATTGGTTAGGCTGAAAACTATCCTTGCTTTCTTCCACTCAGTTCCTTAGCCAGTTGCCCCATTTGAACCTCTAGTCTTTGAATGGCTTGTTCATGTTTTGCAGTGGTTTGTCTTATCTTGGTCCAGAATTGCCTTTCCTCTATCATGAACTGTTCTTGTGAGGTCATTAGCTATTGTTGTTGAGTTGCCAATTGCCTCACAAGACTTTCTAGGTTACGTTCCCTTGATTTGGGAACTGAGTGGGCTGCTGGTTGGGAGTTCCTTTGCTGCTCTTGACTGTTCAGATTGTTGTTCCAAGAGAAATTGGGATGATTTCGCCATCCAGGGTTGTAAGTGTTTGCATATGGGTTATTCTTTGGTGGATAGTTGTTAGGTCCCACGTAATTTTCTTGTTCCGGATCTGCAGATGAATGCAAAGGATAAGTATCAGTATTATGATCAAATTGGAAATATATTGCACATACCTAGAGTGGTGTAGCTAGTAGGTTAGATGAGGCATTCTGAGCAGCCATGGCTTTAACTAATAGGTCTAGTTTCCTCTCTATAGCAGCTATTTGAGGAGACAATCCTCCATTTAAATTTACCTCATACATACCCTTACTCTTGGTTATATGTCTACCTCGAGAGAAGAACTGCTGCATGTGTTTCCTTAAGGTTTCGAAGAGCTCCATAGCTTCTTCACTGCTTTTCTCCATCAGCACTCCTCCACAACCTGAATCAACAATACTTTTGTTAGTATCACTCAAACCTTCATAAAAAGCTTGTACCAGTTCATCTTGAGGTAGGTTGTGATGTGGGCATTTGAGTAGCAGCTCGTTGAAGTGTCCCCATACCTTGAAGAAGAGGTCCCCATCCTTTTGTTGGAAGGACTGAATCTTCTTCCTCATTTGCCTCGTCTTTTGGGCTGGGAAAAACTTCCTTAGGAATTTGCTAGCCAACTCTTCCCAAGTGTGGATAGAAACTACAGGCAAAGAATTATACCACAGTTTAGCATTATCTTTTAAGGAAAAAGGGAACAAAATTAACCTTATTCCTTCTTAGTCTAGGCCTCGGATGTGCTGGAACTTGCAAAGATCGAAGAACTCTCGAAGGTGCAAGTGTGGATCCTCATTAGGTGTTTCCTTAAAGTGAGTTAAAGCACTCAATATTTGCGGAGATATGTAGTAGTTGCCTTCCACCTCAGGTTGATATGCAATAAATAATGGCTGATCAAGGTTCCGTGGGATGAAGGATTGCTTCATCGGTACTCGTGCAGGTGGTTGCTGGTTTTTAAGCTGTTCCGCCATTGGTGCTTCGTTCTCGAATTCTTCTTCATTCCCCTCGAAGTTGTTCTTAAGCCTTTGTCGGATGGTCCACTCAAGCTCGGGATCGAAGGAAAAGAATGTTGGATGTCGGGATCGAAGTCTGTGTATAAATTAGGTAAACCAGCTTCAGTGCAGCAGTTCAACTCTGCTGCTCGGGTAACTCTCTACCCTAATTGCGCTCGATCGCACAAGAGAGTGTGCTCGATCCCAAGTATCACAGAAAGTTCTGCTGATGCTCTGAAACAGAAATAAATCGATTAGGGTTTGATAAAAATAAAGATGATAAACAGAAACTTGAAATTTTTAGAAAAAATTAAAGTAAAATAAGAATAACAATGATTAAACTAAACGAAAGTAATTCTAAAAGGAAATTTAGTGCAATCCCCGGCAACGGCGCCAAAAACTTGTTGTGCATTTATCTACCTAAATAAATAAGCAAATAATCGTACTTGTTTTACTTGCAAGTGCACAAGGTTAATGGTAGCATAGTGTGCAAGTGCAAGATCATTTCCACAGGGATTGGTGAATTTCGTTTTAGAATCAGTTTCTTAATAAAAGAAGATCAAAATAACTGTTGAATATGAATTAATAATAATGAGAACATAGGGCTTTGATATCCACCACTAGTCATACTTTGTCAATGAGTAATATGCCAATGCTCTAGCCCTACTTTGAATACCTAATGGTTGTCAACCTAAGGGCATGGTATCTACTCCTTAAGCTATTGATTTCCCTAAGCAACGAGTTAGGCATGGTATCTATTCTAACTCTTTTCTTTCTTAAGGGATTCAGCATAGTATCTGCTGAGTTGTTTCTTAAGAAAGCATAAGATTTATGGAAATCGACAACCATATGAGTCCTAGGGCATGGTATCTACTCCTGGTTTCCCATGTTGATTAACCCAAGAATTCGGTGTGGATATCTTTTGTTAGTAATGTCAGATCCAGGACTCAGTCATCCAGATTGATCTAACTAACAAGTCTATACCACATGCACATATTGATCTGACATATACATATGAGGAATTTAAATAAACACACACATTAATCAAGTTAAGCATCATAATCAAGGATATTGCAAAGATAATCAATGAATGTATACATGGGAAAGCATAATTAGGGCTTCAATCGAGCCCTATAAAGAGTTAGTTACACATGCTGTCTAAGATAAGCATTATAACATAAACCAAACATAAAATATAAAACCCGAAGAATACTGTGGAGACGAGTTGTCAATCCTCTCCAAGCTTACAACTCCGAGCTAAGCAAAAGATAAAAGAAGGGATGTCTTTTGTGTGTGTTTACAGGTGTATTTATAGGGTTTGAATAACTCTAGAAGACTCTAGAAACCCTAAACTTCCTAAAACGTAAAACCTCCCCTATTTCCAAAACTGGTTATGCCGTTTTACTGTTCATGCCCGTACATGTGTGCTCGATCGAAGTCATTGTGCGCTCGATCGCAAGGTTGCGGTCGATCCTTCTTTGTGTGCACACAAGCGCTGATGCGCTCGATCACACCCAATAGTGCGCTCGATCTCAGTTTAGCCAGTATCTGCTCCAGGATTTCTAGACTTCTTCCTTTAAGTGCCAAAGTTGCTTCTTTTTTTCTCCAAGACCCTATAAAAACATGTAAAACACAAAAATGAAGTAAAATGGACTAAATTAACATAACTAGGGACTTAACAAATGTAAATAAAGGGGCTTAAATATGAATATTTAAGCACCTATCAACCATTCTTGCTGAGAACTTGCTGGCCCTTTTTGCTCATATGTCCCAAGCGAGTGTGCCAAAGGGCTGCCTTATCCATCTTAACCATCAAGCTTGCTGCTTGATCCTTGATATCTGTCTCTCCGATCATCTTATAGAGTCCATCTTTTATTGCTGCTTTGATCATTATCAAAGATCCCTTGGTCACCTTGATCTTTCCTCCCTCTGCTTTGTATGAATACCCCATGGAATCCAATTGCCCCAATGAGATCAAATTCCTCTATAAATCTGAAAGATACCTCACATTCCACAATAACCTTGTGACTCCATCAAACATCCTCAACTGGATGTATCCTATCCCCCTCACTTAGCAAAAAGTGTCATTCCTCAAGAAAACCCTTCCATAATTGATTTCCTTGAAATTCTTGAACCAATCCTTGTGAGGCAACATGTGATAAGTGCACCCGGTATCCAAGATCCATTTCTCACTGCCTTGCCTACTGCTTACATTTGAGCACACAACAAGAACATCATCTTGTTGTTCTCCCTTGGCAACTGAAGCCTCTCCATTCTTGGTATGGCTTCCTCCTCTTTCATCCCACATCTTCTTCTTGCAATCTCTCTTGAAGTGACCCTCCTTATTGCAATAGAAATATCACTTCCCTCCAAACTTTGATTTGGAATGCGATCTCCCATGGCTCTGCCCTCTACCTCTTGATTTCTCTCGGTAGTTGCCATGAATGCTACTGCCATTCCGAGTTGCTGGCCTTTCTCTAACGAACAACCCTTCTCCACTTGATGCTTCCCTCATCTTGGCTTTGAAATCATGAGCCCTTATAGCATTAATCACGATTTCCTTGGTTAGTTTATCTCTTCCATATTCAATTGCATTAATTAAACTTTCAAAACAATCATGAAGAGAATTTAACAAAATAACAGCCAATTGTTTATCCGGGAACTTTATACTACAACTAGCCAAATCTTGAACTAGTTTGTTAAACACATCAAGATTATCTTGCAACTCTTTATTAGGATCCATTTTCAAAGCAAAGATTCTTTTAAGAAGATAAATTTTATTAGGGAGAGTTTTGGTAAGAAACAACTCATCTAATTTCTTCCATATGACAGCAGGATCTTTCGAGTCTTTGCAATCCTTTGTGACACTATCCGATATGTGCAAGAAAATGGTGCTGTATGGTATCTTTTTCATCTCAATCCACTGGTCCTCCGTGATACTTGCTGGAAAAGCATCATCTTCTCCAACAGCCAAGTCCACCTTATGTTGCATAAGAACAACCTTGATCTTCCGCTTCCAAAGGGAAAAATCTCCCTTTCCATAAAACTTCTCAACAATGAAATTTGAAGCCATCTTGCGGAAAAAATCCCAGATTTATGCAGCACCCATAATTGGTTTCCAACTTCTTCTAAACCTCAAGAACACGATCGAAGATTGATCTTAATACATTTCTTGAATCACCCTCAAAAACATGATCTGATCTTGATCTTTACTCCATTCTTGAATCACCCAAGAAGTTGATATTTGATTCTTGGAGTCTTGATTACGCCCAAAAAGTAATGCAGTAGTTGTAGCACAGCTTTGGGGTGTCGATTCCATAGGGAAATAAGTTAACTACAAGAAAGATGTAAACCTAAACATGAACGATAAAATCGAGCGAGAAGATATGAAGTTTTGATAATGAAGTAATTGAGAGAAAAATATGTAATAAATCGAGAATAATAATAGAGTAACAACAAGGTTTCGGGAGTCCTCCTTAGACTCGTTGCCTTATTCCAATCTTAATTCAGTTGTTCTTATCTCGATTGCAAGTTTCACATCCCAAACAAGTAATCAGTGGATACTCAATTAAAGCTTCTATACAAACCCTAATGTAATTGATATAACTTACTCTTCTTTATCGGTTAAACACACATGGTCTATACTATAGAGTTATCAAGAAATGATAATATATCTTTAACAACAATATTGCAGTAATGGATAACCTTAAAGAATAATTCTACCAGACTCAATTACATCCAAACAAACTTGACATGAGAAAAGCATGATTAAACTTATATCAAGGAGAAAGATATAATCATTGGATTGAAAAGAAATCTTCTAATTAGATTAAACAATAAGTCATAACAATGTTTGACAATAAATCCTATTTACAACTAAACTAATAAAGGAATTAAAGAACAACTATACCTAGGGTTTCATCCCTTCGCCTTGCTTGGAGATTAGTTCGCCATGGAACTCATGGCTGAACACTTTGATGGAGGAGAATGAGGCTGCTTCTTTGAGTTTTCCAGACCTTAATTGCTCTCTTTCTTCAACCCTAAGTGACCTATTTATAGTACAAGGGTTCAAAGGTATTTGTGGGCTCAAAATTGTCACTTAGAGGTCCTAATTAGGTTAAGAGACCGTGTGCGCGCCGCAGCTCTCTCTTCTGGGTGCCTAGGCGCTCATCTTTGGTCCGAGAGTGTGCTTTGCTAGAGGGTGCGGTGCTGCTCTATCCATGCCGTGACGCTAGGAGGGGGTGCAAGGTGGTTTGGTGCTAGAGGGTGCAGCACTGCTCTACCCATGCCGCGGCGCACACTGTTGCTCTAGCTTCTTCAAATGCTGAAACCACTCATTTTGCTCTTGGTATGCATTGGCTCTTGGCTTTTGAATGTTTTTCATCATTTCGTCTCTTCGTAACCACTCATCCCCTCTGATATGTATCGAAGCTTCGTGCTTTAAGCGATGATATCTTTTCCATCCCTTTTGGACTCAAGGTACCTGAAAATGCACCGAATTAAGTCAATGATTCAAGAATATCACTTTAGAGTTATTAACATATAAAAGTGCAATTAAGACCGAGATCAACCCTAAAATGCTAACAATTAAGCACTGTTGAGATGCATTTTACGGCTCTCATCATAACCCCTAACTAGCTTATTGCTAGTCCCTAGAAGTTCAAGCAAAAATGAGAAATGAATTCTATGGTAGGGATCAAAACAAGGTAAAGCAATGCTAGTGTTAAATAAGGAGCAATTCACATTTTCGTCTTAGAAATTGCACATAATACGCAACACGTAGAATCATTATATATCACTTAAGTCCAAAAGTAATTCAAGCATTAATCTTAAAATTGTTATCGACTCTTATCATCCATCTTACTACAATCCATTAATCCGAACACCCTGATGATTTTATGCATAACATTCATGAATACAAGTCTTGGCCTTTAAAAATATAATAAATTATGTGACATCAATCACTTAAACAAGCTCCATAGGCTTATTTTTCAAATTACTCTCCACTATTGTAGAAAAATCACACTTCATTGGATCAATAGGTCTTTAATAAGCTTGTAATGTTAGGCTAAGGTAAAGGTTAAGGAAGAACGAGAAAGATTTGCAAGTAAAAGAACTTAATCTCTTAGCTTTAAACACAACCACTTTTAAGCATTCCATAACTTTACTTCAACACTCAACTCTTTCAACCATTTTTTATAAGAGCATATCTCTTGATAAGTCACCACTTTTTTTTCTTCTTTTTATTCATTTTTTGCCATATTTCACTTCTTTTTTTTTGTTTTCTTTTCTATTTTTGGCATATACCCATTCACCTTCTTTTTCATTTTCATTTTCTTTTCTTTTCCACAACCCCCAACTTATCTTTTTTAATATACTTGGGTTATGGTTTTTCATATTTCCATCCTTACTCCTCTTAAGTGCTTCTCAACAAATGTGTACAACTAAGTTCTTTTAAAAGAAGGGTAAGGATAAAATATTTTTAGGGTCATAAGGGTGAGTAAATGGGTTTTTGAAAGAAACAAGGCTCAAATTCTTTTTCAAGAAAAAGACTCAAATAGGTGACTAGTGATAGATATAGCAATGGTAAGTATGAAAGGCTCAAACGGTTCAAAAATGGCCTATATCATACCCTAAGTAGTGTGCATTCTAGGAATTCGCCTCAAGTGATTATCAAATAAGTTCTAGAGCTTGTCGAGACCGCAAAAGTATTCACAAGGCAATTACACATAAAACTTCTCTAAATGCTTTAGATTAATCATACAATCTTACCACAAACTAGAGTCTCTAACCAAATCAAGATTGACACTTAAATTATTCTCAAACCGAAACAAAATTTAACTTCTTTTAATGCTATATGTTATCTCAATTAAGCTTATATCATTGACATGTGAATCTTAAAACAAAAGGTAAGGGAAGGTAACACCAAGTAATTTAATGAAAAAGAAATACATTTCCTCCACCTCCAACTTAAAAATTGCATTGTCCTCAATGTTAAAGAGAAAGTAAAGGAAGCTCCTTTTGTAAGCATGAGTGCACAAGTGCTGAAGATTGTGCACCACCAGGTGAATTGCATGCCATTCCTCTTGCTGAAATTCCTATCTACAACATAAAACAAGACAACAAAAAGAAAGCAACTGCGGTGTACCCTTAAGATTCCCACCATATGTTAGGTTAGCACATAAAATGGAGAAAAATAACGATAAATGAAAAAATAAAAGACGAAAAAGAAAATAAGGAAAAGAGAAAGCACAATATATGGTAGGATAGTGAGGTGATAATAAAACAATACAAAAATAGGCAAACAAAAGATAGAACCCAAAACTAATCCTCGAAGTCTTCATCATCTTCTTCATTCCCTTCGTTTTCTTCACCTAACTTAGGAGGTGGATCAAAAGATGAACCCAGATAGGGCGGCATAGTAGGAAAGTGATCCATATGACAACCAGTAACGGAGGCAAGGTGATGGTACATCTGACCAAAAGAAGAGTAGACCTCCGCTTGATAATCGGCTTGCCTAGCCAAAAATCGATCTTGACGATCTAACCTATCAAGCAATAGTTTTTGATGCTCAACAAAATGATTCTCTAAATGCTCAAGGCATTCGATAACCGTGAAATGCCTAGAGGGGGGAGGGGGGGCAGCAATCACCGCTCCCTCTCCCGGAGTTGGCGACCGGGAAGCTCTAATCTGAGCGAGCATGCCATCATCGATGGGTTTTTTTGGTTGTTGGGCCTCCTCATCAATACTGTATTGGACACCAGCTTGGATGCACAATTGTGTAATTAAAGAAGGAAAGTGTAATCCGAGCTTTTGTCGAATAGTGTGTATGATAGAGTTAAAGATGACTTGGCCCACATCGATAGTCATTCCCATCAAAATTGCATAAATTAAAACAGCTCTTTCAATAGTTAGGTCACTGTAGTGTAGAGCAGGCATCATCCGTTGACATACAAAATATTGCCAAGCCCTAACAGTGACATTCAGAGAAGTAGCGGGCAAAGTGATAGGGATCTCACTCGTCATTTTCCATGTAGTGCCCGGAACACAAAGAGTATTGCAAATCTATTCATAATTAATTGTAGACACATATGCACCATACTCATTGTGTTCGATGTCCGGTAGCCCATAGAATCTATTTATGGTTTCACTACTAAAAGAGACTGTTTGGCCTCTCACCCTCATTTTACCATTTCTATGCTCTTCAACATTACTGTAAAATTATCTAACCAAATTTGTGAGGGAAGGAGAGGGTGGTCTTGTAAATGTACCCCAATTCCTATCGAGAATCATTCTAAATAAGGTCGGGTTCCCCCTCTCGGTGATGTTGAATCCTCTCTCGGGAATGGGTTTTCTACTTTGCATCATTCGGATATATCTCTAACTTGCCTCAAAACTAACAAATTTGGTCTCATTATACTCTTGTTGTTATTTCCCCCTAGGTCTCTTGGTCTTTGGTGCCATTGAAATCAAATATATAGAACAATAGATTTAAAGCAAAATTTAACCACCAAATAGCACAAGTGAACAATAAAAGGGAAGAAATTAGGCTTACTTGATGCACAAAGTTGGAGAGAAGAAAGACTAACCACCAACTTGAAGTGTTCTTGATGTATCCAAAATCTTCTTAGAACCAAACTTTTGAGAGAGATTGCTAGCAAAATCTGTAAAAGTAGTGAGCAATTTAGCAATAAATGATGGGAGAAACAAGAAATTTTAAAGTAAAAGGAAGTAGGTATGTGAGGTTTATGAGGGAGGAAGAGAGAGAGGGTAAAATGGGGCTGCTGTGTTTTTGTTCAAGTTGAAATAAAGAAAAAGGCAAAATGTAGGGTTTTAAAAAGCATGATTTCGGGTGGAGGCCTCATCCTAGGCTGGGGGGGCGCTGCGGCGCTGGGCTAGGCCTGTGTGCACTGTGCGCTGCAACGCGGGTTGCCTTGCAGTGTGGTGTCCTCTATGCGCTGATGAGTCTCCTTCTATGCCCTGGGGCATTGGGCTATGGGCGGTGCAGCGCTAGGCCGGGCCCGTGTACATGCGCACACTGTGCGCTACAGCGCTTGGGCTGCTGCAGGGCCTGTTTTCCTCAAGAATTTTTTTTTTGTTTGTTTGCCAAATGAAAAAGAAAAATAAAGTTAGTCAAATAAATAATAGTATAAAAAGTAATCCTAAATAAACTTAGATTAAAAGAAAAACGAACAATGAAGATTGAATAAAACTTAATTAAAAACAAAACAAACAAATTAAAAGAAAAATAAAATTAAAAAAATGTACCTGTGTGGTATAGTTAAGGTAAATAGACCGGATCCATAAGTGGAATGTCTTCCACCTTCGGATCTTACCTATCGATCAAGATCTTAAGGCGCTGACCATTCACTTTAAAAGTCCGATCGTCCCTAGTGTCCTCTATTTCTACCGCTCCATTTTCAAAAACATTTTTCACT
The DNA here is from genome assembly GCA_023935145.1 of Bretschneidera sinensis. Taxonomy (NCBI): domain Eukaryota; kingdom Viridiplantae; phylum Streptophyta; class Magnoliopsida; order Brassicales; family Akaniaceae; genus Bretschneidera; species Bretschneidera sinensis. The sequence goes on from CM043701.1 coordinate 21,191,566, forward strand.
ATGAAGGACCGGTCCACCTTGACCGAAGTTTCCCAGGATGCTTATGGAGTCTAGAGTCGTATAAGAACACCCGATCATTGGGTTTAAATGTTTTCCTCAAAATGTTTTTTGTCATGGAATACTTTCATCTTAGCCTTATAGATTCTAGAATTCTCATAAGCATCGTTTCTTAATTCCTCTAACTTGGTCAATTGATATTTCCTAAGCTTACCTGCTTCGCCTATGTCAAAATTAAAAGACTTGATGGCCCAATAAGCTCGATGCTCAAGCTCGACAGGTAAGTGACAAGGCTTTCCAAAAACAAGCCGATAAGGTGACATACCTAAGGGAGTTTTAAAGGCTGTTCGGTAAGCCTAAAACGCATCAACTAGTCTCAAAGACTAATCCTTGCGATCCGGGTTAACTGTTTTTTCTAAAATTTGTTTAATTTCCCTATTAGCAAGCTCTACTTGTCCACTAGTCTGAGGATGGTAGGCAGTAGAAATTTTATGTAACACCCCATATTTTTTTATCAAAGCTTCAAAAGAACGGTTGCAAAAATGTGTACCTCGATCACTAATTATTGCATGTGGAGTACCAAATCGAGATAACACATTTTCTTTAAGAAATTTAATTACCATCCTATTGTAATTGCTTTGGCAAGCTGCTGCCTCTACCTACTTAGATACATAATCTATTACCACGATGATATACTGGTATCCAAAGGAAGGAGGAAAGGGTCCCATAAAATCGATGCCCCAACAATCAAAGATCTCAATTACTAAAATAGGGTTTAAGGGCATCATATTTCGGTGAAACACAGCTCCTAACTTTTGACACTTTTCACATGAGCGACAATAGATGTTTGCATCTTTAAACAAGGTAGGCCAATAAAATCCACACTGTAAAATTTTTGCAGCAGTTTTTTTCATTGAAAAGTGGCCTCCACAAGCTTGGGAATGACAAAATTCCAAGACGTTAGCAATCTCTTCATTAGGGATGCAATGCCTTAAAATTTGGTCAGGGCAGTACTTAAAAAGATAGGGGTCATCCCAATAGAAATTACGCACCTCATATAAAAATTTCCTCTTGTTTTGAGTGCTCGAATCCATTGGTATCTCACCTGTAGCCAAATAATTTACGATGTGAGCAAACCGTGGTAAAGAATTAACGGAGAGTAAATGCTTATCGGGAAAGTCATCCTTGATTGGCATGTCATCGCAAGTGTCCTCAAAAGTGAGCCTTGATAGATGATCAGCTACTACATTCTCTACTCCTTTCTTGTCTTTAATAGTGATGCCAAATTCTTGTAGGAGTAAGATCCATTGTATTAGTCTTGCCTTAGCATCCTTCTTTGTAATAAGGTACTTGAGGACTGCATGATCTATGAAGATAAGAATAGGGGAACCAATTAAATAAGCACGAAATTTATCTAAAACAAATACTATAGCTAGCAATTCTTTTTCAGTTGTGGAGTAATTCATTTGAGCACTATTTAAAGTCTTACTAGTATAGTAAATGACAAAAGGTTTTCCCTCTCTTCACTGTCCAAGAACAGCACCTCCAGCGTAGTCACTAGTATCACACATGATTTCAAAAGGTAAAGTCCAATCTGGTTATTGCATTACAGGTGCGGAAGTAAGCTTGCCAATCAGCATTTGGAATGCTTCTTGACAAGCTTATGTCTACTCAAATGGGGTGTCTTTAACTAGGAGGGCACATAAAGGTCTAGATATATTGGAAAAGTTTTGTATGAATCTCTTATAAAAACCAGCATAACCAAAGAAAGATCTCACATCCTTTATTGTCTTAGGGGTAGGTAATTTAGAGATTAACTCAATCTTAGATTGATCAACCTTTATTCCTTTAGAAGAGATAATATGCCCTAAGACAATATCGGATGGTACCATGAAATGGAATTTTTCCCAATTTAAAACCAATTCTTTCTCCTCACAGCGAATCAACACTATTTCTAAATTCATTAAGCATGCATCAAATGAAGATCCAAAAACAGTTAGGTCATCCATAAAAACCTCCATGCAATTTTCAACCATGTCACTAAATATACTCATCATGCAACGTTGAAAAGTGACAGGGGCATTACACAATCCAAATGGCATTCTATGAAAAGCATAGGTGCCAAAGGGACAAGTAAAAGTGGTTTTTTCTTGGTCTTCTAATGCAATTTCTATTTGATAATAACCAGAATAACCATCTAGAAAACAGTAAAAGGGATGACCAGCTACACGCTCAAGAATTTGATCAATAAAAGGGAGTGGAAAGTGGTCTTTCCAAGTGGCAGTATTTAATATTCTGTAATCAATGCACATATGCCACTCGGTCACAAGTTTGGTAGGGACTAGCTCTTCTATATCATTCTTTACCACGGTGACACCAGACTTTTTAGGAACGACTTGTGTAGGGCTTACCCACTTACTATCAGCTATGGGATATATAATACCAGCATCTAACAATTTCAGTACTTCATTTTTCACTACTTCTTTCATAGTGGGGTTAAGCCTACGTTGAGGGTCTCTACAAGGACTAGTTCCTTCATCTAAATTTATTTTATGTGAACAAATCAGGGGATTAATACCTTTTAAATCAGCCATGCTCCATCCTAAGGCTGATTTATGTGCATTTAGAGTTTGAATTAATTTCTTACCTTGGGTCTCAGATAATTCAGAAGAGATAATAACAGGAAAAGTATCACCTGGACCAAGAAAGGTGTGTTTTAAACCCTTAGGTAGTGGTTTCAATTCGACTTTAGGTGCTGCCATACTTGAGGGGACTTGTGTCTCACTTCTTTCGGGCAACTCCTCAAACTTTGGTTGCCATGCCTGATTGCCATAATCCTTAAATTTGTCAAAAACAGCACAAATATTAGTTATATCAGTTTTATCATCAAATAAATCAATCTCAGAATTAACAAGAAAATTTTCAAGAGGATCATAATCATGAGCTAAGGAAACTCCCTCATTGATGAGTGACTCGATCATGTAAAGCTGGTGGTTTTCATCCTCATATTTGGGCTGTTTTGCAACATTGAAAATATTTACTTCAAGGGGTATATTTCCAAAGGACAACTTCATTAGTCCATTCCTACAATTTATTAGAGCATTTGCAGTAGCAAGAAAAGGTCTACCCAAAATCAAAGGAATCTTAGAGTTAGTATCAACAGCAGAAGTAGTATCAAGGATTAAGAAATCAGCAGAATACTAAAATTTATCAATTTGAATCAAAACATCCTCTACCACACCCCGGGGTACTTTGACTAAATGATCAACCAATTGTAATACTATAGTGGTTGGTTTGATTTCTCCTAAACTCAGCTGTGAATAAATAAAGAATGGCATCAGGTTTACAGTAGCTCCTAATTCTAGCAAAGCTTGTCCAACTTCATGATTTCCAATGCTACATGCAATGGTTGGACAGCCATGATCCTTGTATTTTGGAGGAATTCTTTGCTTAATTAAAGCACTTACTCAGTTAGGAATGTTGTTTTATTCACATGGTGCTTTCTCTTAATTATGTATAAATCTTTGAGAACCTTTGCATAAGTAGGAGCTTGTTTAATTATATGCAAAAGTGGAAGATTCAGCTTTACTTGCCTTAGGTTATCTAGGATTTCATTATTTAGCTCCAAATTTTTCTTGTTTGATTTAAAGGCTTGAAGGAATGGTGCCTTAACAAGGCTTTTGGTAACTTCAGGGTCCTTGGGCTGTTCGGTGTCACTATTGCCTTGACCCTTCTCCATATCCTCGGGTTTGTTTGTTGTTGGGATGTGAAGTGTCTTACCACTTCTTGTCACAATGGCATTTACATTTTCTAGATTTGTTTGTACCATGTGTTGACCATGGGGTGTGGACTGATCTTGGGAAGGGAACTTCCCTCGTTCAGTCACACTCAAGGAGCCCATTAACTTGGATACTTGGCTCATTATTTCTTTATTTTCTTCTATGACCTGTGTTATTAATGCTTCACACCTTTGGTTTGTTTTGCTCTGTGCCTCTATAAAAGCATGTAAAGTGTCTTCTAAAGAAATCTTAGAGGACGAGGGTGCATGATATGGTAAAGGGTGTGATCTAGGGGGTTGTGCAAGCTGTTGGTTTTCAGACTTCCAGCTGAAGTTGGGGTGATTTTGCCACCCCGGATTGTAAGTGTTAGAGAAAGGTGCATAAGGCTTCTTATACATGCCTAAGGCATTACATTGTTCCTCATACATCCCTCTCATATCAACAAATGTAGGGCACTCTTGAGTGGGATGATCTACCCCACCACACACAAAACATGGTTCTAAAGGTTCGGCTTGATTAACCATGTGTGTTGGATTTTTAGTTTTTAAGGTCTCTAACTCCCTAGTAAGCATTTCAACCTTAGTTTTCAGGTTGCCTTCCTCCATAAGATGGTATATTCCACCACCACTAGGGTTTCCTACAGGTCGCGACCTATTTATGCTTTCAGTAGAACTAGGTCTAGTCTAAGTATGAGCTTTTTCAGCAAGCTCATTGAGGTACTCTATGGCCTCATCGGGGTCTTTTTGCAGAAACTCACCATTACACATCATTTCTATGAATTGGCGCTCTCTATAGGTAAGTCCTTCATAAAAGTAGCTCACTAAGCGCCAACTCTCATACCCATGGTGTGGACACATATTTAACAGCTCCTTAAATTTCTCCCAAGACTGATATAAAGTCTCATTTTCCTTTTGTGTGAAGGTGGAGATTTCTCTTTTTAGAGCATTGGTCTTATGTTGAGGGAATCATTTGTTAAAGAAGACCTGAGTCATCTCATTCCATGTCCCAATAGATCTTGGTCTCAGCGAGTATAATCAACTCTTAGCTTTATCCTTCAAAGAGAAAGGAAAAAACTTGAGTCTCACGATATCATCAGTTGCATCTTGACTGTGAAAAGTCGCAACTACTTCTTCAAACTCCCTAATGTGTACATATGGGTTTTCGTTTTACAAGCTATGGAATGTAGAGAGTAATTGAATCATCCCTGTTTTAAAGTCTTGATGGTGAGTGTTGGCTGGAAACATAATGCATGATGGTGTGGCTGTTCGGCTAGGATGTAAATAATCTTTAAGTGTCCTAGCAACATTTTCATTAGAGTTTTCAGCCATGTTGACAAAGTTTTCTAGGTTCTTGGTTGGGTGTACACTAGGGTTTGATCTAGGTGAGGTTTCACTGACGGACGTGGAAGGGAGGTGTATCTCTATTTCGGGTCCCTTAATGAACCTACCTCGCGAATCTCTCGGTCTAAGCATACACCAACTGAATTAAAAAGGAAGAAATAAAACAGAACAAATAAAAGAAATCAGAAAACTTAAAGAAAAGAACGATAGGATTGTCTTGTCTTCGAGTTGACAATCTTCCTTGAATGTAAGTGCATTTCCCCAGCAACGGCACCAAAGATTGATTACGCCCAAAGAGTAACGCAGTAGTTGTAGCACAGCTTTGGGGTGTCGATTCCACAGGGAAACAAGTTAACTACAAGAGAAGATGTAAACCTAAACACAAACGATCACAAACGATAAAATTGAGTGAGAAGATATGAAGTTTTGATAATGAAGTAATCGAGAGCAAAATATGTAATAAATTGAGATTAATAATAGAGTAACAACAAGGTTCCAGGAGTCCTCCCTAGACTCGTTGCCTTATTCCAATCTTAATTCAGTTGTTCTTATCTCAATTGCAAGTTTCACATCCCAAACAAGCAATCGGTGATATTCAATTAAAGCTCATATACAAACCCTAATGTAATTGATATGACTTACTCTTCTTTATCGGTTAAACACACATGGCCTATACTATAGAGTTATCAAGAAACGACAATATATCTTTAACAAAAATATTGAAGTAATGGACAACTGATTACGCCCAAAACAGTAATGCGGTTGTTGTAGCATGGCTTTGGGGTGTTGATTCCATAGGGAAACAAGTTAACTATAAAGAAAGATGTAAACCTTAATATAGACGATATAATCAAAATAAGTAAAGAATCTAAAATTGATGATGAAGTAATTGTATAGGTTGTAAAATATGATAGAGGGACAACAAGGATCCGGGAATCCTCCCTAGGTTCGTTGCCCTAATCCTAACTTGATTCAGTTGTTTTTTATCTCGACTACACGTTTCACATCCCAAACATGCAATCGGCAAATATTCAATGAGAACATGTATAAACCCTAATATGATTGTACTGAAATACTTCTTATTTTTGATTCATGCACATATGATCTATCCTATAGGTTTATCAAGAAACGACAATATATCTTTATTGACAGTATTGCAGTAATGGACAAAATCTAAAGGCTAGATTGACTGGACTCAACTATACCCAATAATCTTGACATAAGAGAAGCATGACTAAAGTTATATCAAGGAAATGATACAATCACAGGAATAGATAAAAACTTATAATTAGATCAAGAAGTAAATCATAACAACGTTTAACAATAAATTCTTATTACAACTGAACCAAATAAGGGTAAATAGGGACAACTACACCTAGGGATTCATCCCTTCGCCTTGCTAGGAAGTTAGTTAGCCATGGGGTTCATGGCTAAACACTTTTTGTGGATGAGCTACTGCTTGAGTTTTCAGTGCTTTTCTTCTCAGCCAAGATGATCTCTCTTAGACCCTAAGTGTCCTATTTATAGCACAAAATTCCAAGGGTGTTTTGGTATGTTTTTTCTAATGTTTAAAAACCCTAATTAAAGTCTAACTAGGAGTTGCAAAATCCATGTGCGCGCTGTGGTGCTGTTGGGGAGCACCGCGGTGCTAGGCGTGTTCTGGATTGGGCGGGCTTCTGGGCACCGCGGTACTCCTCAGGGTGAGTTTCTGGGCACTGCGGTGCTGACTGGTTGCTGCATAATGGGTGAGTTTCTGGGCACTGCGATCCTGCTGAGGAGCGCCGTGGTGCTGGCCTTTTTGCTGATTTTCTTCATGCTTTGCCTCTCCGAAACTACTCCTATGCTTCATCGTGCATGGAACCTTGGTGCTTTCAAACAACGATCGCTTCTTCTGCTCTTTGGACTTAAAATACCTGAAATTGTACTGGAATAAGTTAGTGATCCAATAATATTCCTTAAGAGTTATCAACACACAAGAGTGAAATATAGACCGAGAAGAATCATAAAATGCTAACAATTAAGCATCATTGAGGTGCATTTTATGGCTCTTATCACAACCCCCAACTAGCTTATTGCTAGTCTCTAGCAATTCAAGCGGAAATAATAGATGAGTTCCATGGTGGGAATCATAAACAAAGTAAAGCACTACTAGTGTTAACCAAGAATAATTCACTTTTGTCTAAAAAAGAACACACAACACATAGAATCATTTATATTCACCCAAGTTCGAAAGTAATCCAAACATCAATCTTAAAATTGTTATCGACTCTTAACATCTATCTTACCACAATCCATTAATATGAACATCTGGATGATTTTATGCATAAGATTCGTGAATACAAGTCTGTGCCTCTAAAACACGATAAATTTCATGACATCAATCACAAAAACAAGCTCAATAGGCTCACTTTTCAAATCACTCTCCACTATTGTAAAAAAATCACACTACATTGGATCAATAGGTCTTTAATAAGCTTGTAATGTTAGGCTAAGGTAAAGGTTAAGAAAGAACGGGAAGGATTCACAAGTAAAAGAACTCAATCTCTTAGTTTTAAATACAACCACTTTAAAGCACTGGATAACCTTATTTCAACACCCAACTCTTTCAACCATTTTTTTATAATGGTATATCTCTCGATAAGTCACCACTTTTCTTTTCGTTTCTTCTTTCTTCGCCATACTTCACTTATCTTTTTCTTCTCTTTTTTTTTTCTCTTTTTTTTTCTATTTTGGTATAAGACCATTAACCTCCTTTTTCATTCTTCTCTTTTTTTTTCCACAACCCTCAACTTATCTCTTTTAATGTACTTGGGTTGTGGTATATATATATATATATATTTTTTTTTTCATATTTCCATCCTTACTCCTTTTAAGTGCTTCTCAACAAATGTGTATAACTAAGTTCTTTTAAATGAAAGGTAAGGATAAAATATTTTTAGGCTTATAAAGGTGAGTGAATAGGCTATTTGAAAGAAATAAAGCTCAAATTCTCTTTCAAGAAAAGGCTCAAATAGATGACTAGCAATAAATATAGCAATAGTAGGTTTGAAAGGCTCAAACAATTCAAAAATGGCCTATTTCATATCCTAAGTAATGTGCATTCTAGGAATTCACCTCAAGTGATTATCAAAATAAGTTCTAGAGCTTGCCGAGACCGCAAAAATATTCACAAAATAATCACACATAAAACTTCTCTAAATGTTTTAGACTAATCATACAATCTTACCACAAACTAGAGTCTCAAACCAAATGAAGAATGATACTTAAATTAATTTCAAACCGAAGCAAAATTTAACTTCTTCTAAATGCTATATGCTATCTCAATTAAATTCTTATCATTGACATGTGAATTAACTCTAAGGCTAACACAAAGCATATAACACCAAACAATTTAAAGAAATACATTTCCTCCACCCCCAACTTAAAATTTGCATTGTCCTCAATGTTTAAAGAGAAAGTAAAGAAAAACTCCCTTTTGGAAGCACGAGTGCACAGGTGCTGGACAATGTGCACTACCAGGTGGAGTGCGTGCCAATCTTCTTGCTGAAATTCGAATTTACAACATAGTACAAGACAACAAAGAGAAACAGTTTTGGTGTACCCTTAAGATTCGCACTATATGTTAGGTTAGCATAGAAAATAAAATAAAAAGAAATAAAGGAAAAAAAATAAAGATAACTAAAATGAAAACACACGAAACAAACAAAATAAAGAAACAAAACAAACAAAACAAGGGACCTAAAACTAATCCTCTAAATTCTCATCCTCTTCATTATCTTCATCTTCCTCAGGAGTGGAATCAAAAAATGAACCCGGATAGGGTGGCATAGTAAGGAAGCGATCTATATTACAACCAGCAGTGGAGGTAAGGTGATGACACATCTGACCAAAATAATAATAGACCCCCGCTTGATAATCGGCCTGCTGAGCCAAGAATCTGTCTTGCTGAGCCAATATTTAACCTATCAAGCAACAATTTCTGATGCTTATCAAAACAACTCTCTAGATGCTCAAAGTGCTCGATAATAGTGAGAGGCCTAGAAGAAAAAAGATGGTCAGCAGAGGCTGCTCCTTCTCTCGGAATGGGCGGCCTTGAGGCTTGAATCTGTGCTAGCAAGCTATCATCAATGGGTCTTTTGGGTTCCTGGGCCTCTTCATCAGGGTTGTATTGGACTCTGGCTCGGATACGCAATTGGGTTATCAAAGAAGGAAAATATAGTCCGAGCTTTTGTCTAATAGTGTTTTCGATTGAATCATGTATGACTTGGTTGACATCGATAGTCATTCCCATTAAAATTGCATAGACTAACATAGCTCGCTCAACAGTTAAGGCACTATAATGTAAAGCATGCATCATCCTCTGACATATAAAACATTGCCAGGCCCTAGCAATGGTATTGAGAGAAGTACCGGGCAAAGTGATAGGGAGATCACCCGTTATTTTCCATGTAGTGCCCGGAATACAAAAAGTAGTGCAAATCTCTTCATAATTGATGGTGGACACATATAAACTATACTCACTATGCATAATGTCAGGTAATCCATAGAAGTTATTAATGGATGTGCTGCTAAAAGAGATTATTCGTCCTCTCACTCTTACTTCACCATTCCTATGCTCGGGCGCATTTGCGTAAAATTCTCGAACCAAATTTGGGAGGGACTGAGAGGATTTTCTTGTAAATATGCCCTAATTCCTATCTAGAATCATTCTAAATAAGGTCGGATTTCCCCTCTCGGTGATGTTGAATCCTCTTTCGGGAATGGGTTTTCGACTGTGCAACATACTAATATATCTCTTACTTGCCTCAAAACTCACAAATTTTGACTCATCATACTCTTGTTGTGGTCTCCCCCTAGGTCTCTTGGTCTTAGGTGCCATGGAAGTCAAATTTTTAGAACAATAGACTTAAGGCAAAATATAACCACCAAATAGCACAAATGCACAAGAAAATGGTCTTACATGATGTCCATGGTGGAGAGAAGAAAGACTATCTACCTCTTGAAGTGTTCTTGATGAATCTAATGGTCTTCTTCTTACAACCAAGCTTTAGAGAGATAGCTAGCAAAATCAGCAACAAAAGTGAGCAATTTAGTAAGAAATGATGTATAAACAAGAACGTTTTGAGTGCAAGTGATTGAGCAAGTGAGGATGTGTTTCAAAGTGGAGAGAGGAGGTAGTGTGCTGCTAGTTTTGTGAAAGAATAAATGAGGAAGAAGGCTGTAAAATGGCTTTTATAGTGCAAAATTAGGGTTAGGTAGGTGCTGGGCTCGGTCTAGCGCCCTGCAGTGTGCTGCGGTGCTGGGCTTGGCGTGCTGGGCCTGGCGTTGTGTGCTGCACGGTACTGGGCTTGGTGCTGGGCCTGGCATTGTGTGCTGCGTGGTGCACTGTGGTGCTGGGCCTGACACTGTTGGGCTCGGTTCTGGGCACCGCGGTGCTCGAGCACTGCGGTGCACACTGGTGCCCAAAAATTCTGTTCTTTGTTGCCAATCAAAAAAAAAAAAAAAGGTTAAAAAATAAATCTGAAAATTTAAATTAAACTAAAAAAAACTAACAATTGAGATTGAATAAAATATAATTAAAAATAAAATAAACAAATCAAAAGAAAAATAAATGAAAACATACCTGTGTAGTAAAGTTAAGGGAAATAGACCGGATCCATAAGTGGAATATCTTCCACCTCTGGATCTGGCCTATTGATTAAGATCTTAAGGCGCTGACCATTCACTTTAAAAATTCGACTGTCCTTGGTGTCCTCAATTTCCACCGCTCCATTTCCAAAAACACATTTTACTATGAAAGGACCGGTCCATCTTGACCGAAGTTTTCCTGGATGCTTATGGAGTCTAGAATCGTATAAGAACACCCGATCATTAGGTCTAAATGTTTTCCTCAAAATGTTTTTATCATGGAATGCTTTCGTCTTGGTCTTATAGATTCTAGAGTTCTCATAAGCATCGTTTCTTAATTCCTCTAACTCGGTCAGTTGATACTTTCTAATCTTACCCACCTTTCCTATGTCAAAATTAAAAGACTTGATGGCCCAATAAGCTCTATGCTTGAGCTCCATAGGTAAGTGGCAAAGCTTTCCAAAAACAAGCCTATAAGGTGACATGCCTAAGGGTGTTTTAAAAGCAGTACGGTAGGCCCAAAATGCATCAACAAGTCTCAAAGACCAATCCTTGCAATCCGGGTTAAGTTTTTTCTAAAATTTGTTTAATTTCTCTATTAGCGAGCTCTACTTGTCCACTAGTCTAAGGATGATAGGCAGTAGAAATTTTATTTAACACCCCATATTTTCGCATTAAAGCTTCAAAAGAACGGTTGTAAAAATGCATACCTTGATCACTAATTATAGCACATGGTGTACCAAATCGAGATAGCATATTTTCTTTAAGAAATTTGATTACCGTTCTATTATCATTACTTCGGCAAGTTGCGGCCTCTACCCACTTAGATACATAATCTATTGCCACAATTATGTATTGGTATCCAAAGGAAGGAGGAAAGGGTCCCATAAAATCGATGCCCTAATAATAAAAAATTTTAATTACTAAAATAGGGTTTAATGGCATCATATTTCGACGGGACACAGCACCTAACTTTTGACACCTTTCACATAAGTGACAGTAGGTGTTTGCATCTTTAAACAAGGAAGGCAAATAAAATCCACACTGTAAAATTTTTGCAGCGGTTTTTTTCATTGAAAAGTGGCCTCCACAAGCTTGGGAGTGACAAAAGTCTAAGACACTTGCAATCTCTTCATTAGGGATGCAACGCCTTAGAATTTGGTTAGGGCAATACTTGAAAAGATAGAGGTCATCCCAATAGAAATTATGTACCTCGTATAAGAATTTCCTCTTGTTTTGAGCGCTCCAATCCATTGGTATCTCACCTGTAGCCAAATAATTTACGATGTGAGCAAACTATGGTAGAGAAGAAATGGATAATAATTGCTCATCGGGAAAATCATCCTTGATTGGCATTTCATCACAAGTGTCCTCAAAAGTAAGTCTCGAAAGATAATCAACCACTACATTCTCCACTCCTTTTTTGTCTTTGATGGTGATGTCGAATTCTTGTAGGAGGAGGATCCATCGTATTAGTAGTGCTTTAGCATCTTTCTTTGTAAGAAGATACTTGAGAGCTGCATGATCTGTAAAAATAAGAATAGGAGAACCAATTAAATAAGCACGAAATTTGTCTAAAGCAAATACTATAGCTAATAATTCTTTTTCAATTGTGGAGTAATTCATTTGAGCACATTTAAAGTTTTACTAGCATAGTAAATGACAAATGGCTTTCCCTCTCTTCGCTGTCCAAGAACAGCACCTACATCGTAGTCATTAGCATCATATATGATTTTAAAAGGCAAAGTCCAATCCAGTGACTACAGTATAGGTGCAGAAGTAAGCTTGCCGATCAGCATTTGGAATGCTTCTTGATAAGCTTCTATCCATTCAAGGGGAGTGTCTTTAACTAGGAGGGCACATAGCGGTCTAGATATGTTTGAAAATTTTTGTATGAACCTCCGATAAAAACCAACATAACCAAGGAAGGACCTCACATCCTCTATTGTCTTAGGTATGGGCAATTTGGCGATTAATTCAATCTTAGATTGATCAACCTCTATTCCTTTAGAAGAGACAATATGCCCTAAGCCAATGTCGGATGGTACCATGAAATGGCATTTTTCCCAGTTTAAAACCAATTCTTTTTCCTCATAGCGAATCAATACTCTCTCTAAATTCATTAAGCATGCTTCAAATGAAGATCCAAAAATAGTTAGGTCATCCATAAAAACCTCCATGCAACTTTCAACAATGTCACTAAAAATACTCATCATACAGTGTTGAAAAGTGGTAGGAGCATTACATAATCCAAATGGCATTCTGCGAAAAGCATAGGTGCCAAAAGGACAAGTAAAAGTGGTCTTTTCTTGGTCTTCTAATGCAATTTCTATTTGATAATAACCAGAATAACCATCTAGAAAACAATAGAAGGGATGACCAGCTACACACTCCAGAATTTGATCAATAAAAGGGAGTGGGAAGTGGTCTTTTTGGGTGGCAGCATTTAATTTTCTGTAATTGATGCACGTACGCCACCCGGTCACAAGTTTGGTAGGGAATAGCTCTCTTAGGTAATTCTTTACTACCGTGACTCCGGACTTTTTAGGGACGACTTGTGTAGGACTTACCCATTTACTATCAGCTATAAGATATATAATACCCACATCTAACAGTTTCAGCACTTTATTTTTCACTACTTCTTTCATAGTGGGGTTAAGCCTATGTTGATGGTCTCTACGAGGACTAGCTTCTTCATCCAAATTTATTTTTATGGGAGCAGATTAGGGGACCAATTCCCTTTAAATCAGCCATGCTTTATCCTAGGGCTGATTTGTGTGCATTCAAAGTTTGAAGTAGTTTATCACCTTGGGTCTCAGAAAATTCAGAAGAAATAATAACAGGAAAGGTATCACCTGGACCGAAAAAAGCATGCTTTAAACCCTTAGGTAGCGGCTTTAGTTCGACCTTAAGTGCTTCCACACTTGAGGGGACTTGTGACTTGCTTTTTTCGGGCAGCTCCTCAAACCTTGGTTGCCATGCTCGATTGCTATAATGTTGAGATTTGTCTAAAACAGCACAAATATTAATCATATCAGTTTTATCATTAATTAAATCTATCTCAGAATTAACAAGAAAATTCTTAAGAGGATCATAATCATGAGCTAAGGAAACTCCCTCATTTATGAATGGCTCAATCGTGTAAAGCTGGTGGTGTTCGTCCTCATCTTCGGGTTGCTTTGCAACATTGTAAATATTTACTTCAAGTGTCATGTTGCCAAAAGACAGTTTCATGAGTCTATTCCTACAATTTATTAGAGCATTCACAGTAGTAAGGAAAGGTCTACCCAAAATCAAATGGATTTTAGAGTTAGTGTCAACAGCAGAAGTAGTATCAAGAATTAAAAAATCAACAGGATAGTAAAATTTATCAATTTGAATCAAGACATCCTCTACCACACCCTAGCGTACTTTGACTGAACGATCAACCAATTGCAATACAACACTGGTTTATTTGATTTCTCCTAACCCTAGCTGTAAGTAAATGGAGAATGGCATCAGGTTTACTCTAGCTCCTAAATCTAGCAAGGCTTGTCCAATCTCATGATTTCCAATGCTGTAAGTAATGGTAGGACAACCCGGATCTTTGTATTTTAGGGGAATTCTTTGCTCAATTAACGCACTAACTTGCTCAGTTAGGAATGTCATTTTCTTGACATGGTGTTTCTTCTTAATGGTGCATAAATCCTTGAGAACTTTTGAATAGGTAGGGACTTGTTTAATCACATGTAAAAGAGGGAGATTAAGTTTCACTTGCCTTAAGTTCTCAAAGATTTCATTATTTATTTCCAGATTTTTTTTGGATTTTAAGATTTGGGGGAATGGTGCCTTAATAGGATTTTTGGTCACTTTAGGGTCGTTAAGCAACTCGGTTTCACTATTAGTTTGACCATTTTCCACATTCTTAGATTTATTCATTGGCGGGATGTGGAGTGACTTTCCACTTTGGGTCACAATGGCATTTACATCTTTCAAATTTTCTTGTGCTATATGTTGACCGTGAGGTACGGACTGAGCTTAGGAAGGAAACTTACCTCGCTCAGTAACACTTAAAGAGCCCATTAATTTAGACACTTGGCTCCTTATTTCTTTGTTCTCCTCAACCATTTGTGTAATTAATGCCTTACACCTCTGGCTTGTTTTACCTTGTACTTCTATAAAAGCATGTAAGGTGTCTTCTAGAGAGTTCCTAGAAGATGAGGGTGCATGATAAGGTGCTGGATATGATCTAGGGGGCTGTGCATGCTGTTGGTTTTCAGATTTCCAGTTGAAGTTGGGATGATTTTGCCACCCCGGATTGTAAGTGTTAGAGAAGGGTGCTTGAGGCTTCTTGTACATGCCTAAGGCATTACATTGTTCCTCGTACAACCCTCTCATGTCAACAAATATGGGGCAATCTTGAGCAGGATAATCAATCCCACCACACACAAAACATGGTTCTAAAGGTTCGGATTGATTAACCATGTGTGTTGGTTTTTTTGTTTTCAGTGCCTCTAACTCCCTAGTAAGCATCTCGACCTTGGCTTTAAGATTATCCTCTTCCCTAAGATGGTAGATTCCTCCACCACTAGGGTTTCCTATAGGTCATGATCTATTTGTGCTTTTAGTAGCACTAGATCCAGTCCATGTGTGAGCTTTTTCAGCAAGCTCATTGAGGTACTCAAAAGCTTCATCAGGGTCTTTTTGTAGAAATTCAGCATTGCACATCATCTTGATAAATTGGCGCTCTCTATAGGTAAGACCCTCATAGAAATAGCTCACTAAGCGCCAATTTTCATACCCATGATGTGGACACATACTTAACAGTTTTTTAAATTTCTCCCAAGACTGATACAAAGTCTCGTTTTCCTTTTGTGCAAAGGTAGAGATTTGTCTTTTCAATGCATTAGTTTTATGTTGAGGGAAATATTTGTTAAAAAAGACTTGGGTCATATCATTCCATGACCCAATAGATCGTGGTCTCAATGAGTACAACCAACTCTTAGCTTTATCCTTCAAGGAGAAAGGAAAAAACTTGAGTCTCACGATATCATTAGTTGCATCTTGACTATAGAAAGTCATAACTACTTCCTCAAATTCTCTAATGTGCACATATGGGTTTTCATTTTCCAGGCCATGAAAAGTGGGGAGTAATTGTATCATCCCCGGTTTAAAGTCTTGATGGCAGGTGTTGGCTAGAAACATAATACACGATGGTGTGGCTGTCCGGCTAGGATGCAGGTAGTCTTTAAGTGTCCTAACAACATTTTCATTAGGGGTTTCAGCCATGTTAACAAAGTTTTCTAAATTTTCTGTGGGGTGAAAACTAGAGTTTGATCTAGGCGAGGTTTCACTAACGGATGTGGAAGGAAAAGGTATTTCTATATCAGGTCCCTTAATGAATATCCCTCACGAATCTCTCTGTCTAAGCATACACTAATTGATTTTAAAAGAAATAATTAGAACAAAACAAAATATAGGAAAAAAAATCAGAATATAAGGGAAAGATAGTACCGTCTTGTCTTAAAGTTGACAAACTTCCTTATGATTAAGTGTGTTTCCCCGACAACGGCGCCAAAATTTGATTACACCCAAAACAGTAATGCGGTTGTTATAGCACGGCTTTGGGGTGTCAATTCCACAGGGAAACAAGTTAACTATAAAGAAAGATGTAAACCTTAATATAGACGATATAATCAAAATAAGTAAAGAATCTGAAATTGATGATGAAGTAATTGTATAGGTTGTAAAATATGATAGAGGGACAACAAGGATCCGAGAATCCTCCCTAGGTTCGTTGCCCTAATCCTAACTTGATTCAGTTGTTTTTTATCTCGACTACACGTTTCACATCCCAAACATGCAATCGGCAAATATTCAATGAGAACATATATAAACCCTAAGATGATTGTAATGAAATACTTCTTATTTTTGATTCATGCACATATGATCTATCCTATAGGTTTATCAAGAAACGACAATATATCTTTGTTGACAATATTACAGTAATGGATAAAACCTAAAGGCTAGATTTACCGGACTCAACTATACCCAATAATCTTGACATAAAAGAAGCATGACTGAAGTTATATCAAGGAAAAGATACAATCACCGGAATAGATAAAATCTTATAATTAGATCAAGAAGTAAATCATGACAATGTTTAACAATAAATTCTTATTACAACTTAACCAAATAAGGGTAAATAGGGACAACTACACCTAGGGATTCATCTCTTCGCCTTGCTAGGAAGTTAGTTAGCCATGGGGTTCATGGCTAAACACTTTTTGTGGATGAGCTGCTGCTTGAGTTTTCTGTGCTTTTTTTCTCAGCCAAGATGATCTCTCTTAGACCCAAAGTATCCTATTTATAGTGCAAGAGTCCAAAGGTGTTTTTGAGTTTTTTCTAATGTTTAAAAACCCTAATTAAAGTCTAACTCGGAGTTGCAAAATCTGTGTGTGCGCTACGGTGCTGCTGGGGAACACCGCGGTGTTAGGCATGTTCTGGATTAGGCGGGCTTCTAGGCACCGCGGTGCTGACTGGTTACTGCACAATGGGTGAGTTTCTGGGCACCGTGATGCTGCTGAGGAGCACCGCGGTGCTGGCCTTTTTGCTGATTTTCTTCATGCTTTGCCTCTCCACAGCTACTCCTATGCTTCGTCGTGCATGGAACCTTGGTGTTTTTAAACAATGATTGCTTCTTCTCCTCTTTGGACTTAAAATACCTGAAATTGTACTGGAATAAGTTAATGATCCAATAATATTCCTTAAGAGTTATCAACACACAAGAGTGTAATATAGACCGAGAAGAATCATAAAATGCTAACAATTAAGCATCGTTGAGGTGCATTTTATGGCTCTTATCAACAACCCTAAAGAATAAGTCTACCGGACTCAATTACATCCAAACAAACTTGACATGAGAAAAGTATGACTAAACTTATATCAAGCAGAAAGATATAATCATCGGATTGAAAAGAAATCTTCTAATTAGATTAAACAATAAGTCATAACAATGTTTGACAATAAATCCCAATTACAACTAAACTAATAAAAGAATTAAAGAACAACTACACCTAGGGATTCATCCCTTCGCCTTGCTTTGAGATTAGTTCGCCATGGAACTCATGGCTGAACACTTTGATGGAGGAGAATGAGGCTGCTTCTTTGAGTTTTCCAGATCTTGATTGCTTTCTTTCTTCAACCCTAAGTGGCCTATTTATAGTACAAGGGTTCAAGGGTATTTTTGGGCTCAAAATTGTCACTTAGAGGTCCTAATTAGGTTAGGAGACCATGTGTGCGCCGCACCTCTCTCTTCTGTGCTTAGCTGGAGGGTGCGGCGCTGCTCTACCCACACCGCGGCGCACACTGTTGCTCTAGCTTTTTCAAATGCTGAAACCACTCCTTTTGCTCTTGGTATGCATTGGCTCTTGTCTTTTGAATGTTTTTCATCATTTCGTTTCTTCGTAACCACTCCTCCACTCCGACATGTATCGAAGCTTCGTGCTTTAAGCGATGATATCTTTTCCATCCCTTTTGGACTCAAGGTACCTGAAAATGCACCAAATTAAGTCAATGATTCAAGAATATCACTTTAGAGTTATTAACATATAAAAGTGCAATTAAGATCGATATCAACCCTAAAATGATAACAATTAAGCACTGTTGAGATGCATTTTATGGCTCTCATCAAGTCTTGACTCCGTCACCTTCTGTTCCAGCTCTGATACCCGCTGTCCAAAGCTCCTCTGGCTCTGATACCACTATTGGAAATCACCTTGGAGATGCCCAGGTGGTGATCTTCCAAATACCCAAGTCTAGAATGACTTGTAAAGATGAATCGGAAACAGAAACAGAAATCAAAGAAAGGAAAGGACACAACAATTGTTATTGAGGTTCGACAATAACCTACGTCCCCGTGATTTCCTCTGAACTCTCTGCACTAAATCAATGGTTCTTTACAAATACAACAACCCTCTCCAAGAAACTCAAGTTCTTGAAGAACCAAAGAAGAAGAAGTAAAAGAAAGTGATAAGAACTAACCCTGGAATTTTTCCAAGAAAATTCCCCATACAAGCCCTTGAATCCTCTTTCTATTCTACTCTCTCTTTCTAAACAATTAGTCTTTACCATAAGTCTCTTTTTATGTCTTTGCACTCTTATAATTGATCTCACTTTCAATCACAAGTCATTCCTCACACTTATGGAGATTGAGGCTAGGTGACCCTTTATATAATGCACCAACTTCTTGACCCATCTTGAGGATCAATATCCACCCTTAGATCTTGAGGACCAATCAACCTTAGCCCTAAATCAATTCTAAGTGATCTTGTGCATTTTGAGCATGTCTCACGCACTTAATAAAAGGCTGAACCAAAAGGCATCAGTGTGCCTTCAGGCCGCGGCCTAGAACAGGGCATGCTGCGGCCTGGAGTGTGCTGAAACTTCACCATGTTGCATCCATTCTGGGCGCCGTAGCCTGGGGGAGGCTGAGCGGCAGTGCATACCTCCTCCAGGTGTTTTCCCTTGCTGGGCACCATACCTTGGAAGACCCAGGCCACGGCGCACACTGGTGTGCACTTGATGCTAATTTTTCCTTGCTTAAACCTTAGACAAACACCAACATAAAGAAAAAAGTTCCCAAATAAAGAAATCATCCCTTTAATAAAAGATAAAGTTTTTACATAGAAGTCCCCTTGGGCCAAGCACACAAAAACAAAGCAAAAGCAAAATATTCTTAGTCCCTAAGCCTCTTGCTCGCCACCAGTTCCTCCATCTCCACCCTTCGCCCCTTGACCACTCTCGGTCGCGGTCGCCTCATCATCAAGGAGATTGATGCCAGAACGATTAACCTCAAGATAGGCCTTTTGAATCTTAGCCTTTGCAGTCTTAAAGACCTAGACAAGGAAGACCCCGACCTCATCAGTAACATACTTCTCGAACTCCTTCGAGGATTTGTAGTCTGCTAAGTCTTGCTCCCAAGTTGTAGCCACCTTGGCCTCAGTCACCTTTGCCTCAGTCTTCTCTTGGGCCTTCACCAAATTGGTACTAAAGACCATGTTTTCCTCCCGAAGCCAAGCCATCTCGGTCTCCAAGGTCGAGAGCCTTTCTTCCCAATAGGAAAGCTCTTTCTCAAGCTGAGCAATGCTAAGGCTACATTCTGTCAGCTTTTTGTTCATGTTGGCAAAACGACATAAGGGCATGCCACAAAAACATTGGCTTGTGAAGCATGCCCCAATAGCCTTGGCCTACAAAGCACACAAATATCAGCGCCAACACTTAGAATGAAAAATGAAAGAATAAATAGTAATAACCATTACCTTCAAAAACGGCTCATTCACCATATTGATGAAGACTTTCGCATCTTTGGAGGCCAACTCTGCCTTATCCTTTGATGGGATACCCTTAATCAAATGCTCTTTAACAACCCGAGGGCATTCGATCACCAAATCATTTATCTTGATGAACCAATCATGAATAAATACGTCAATCTTTGATGGCTAAGGAAGATGACCGAACACTTGGGACTTGATTCCCATTACCAAGCCACCCGAATGAGGAGTTCCTCTAAGACCATCAGAAGCAACAGGCACATCAAGAGTCCTAGAGCCAGAAAGACCTTTAGGCCTCTTCTCAGCCTTGAGGGGGATGTCCTTGATATCCTCCTCCTCCTCAGCCTGCCTCATTTTTAGTTGCCTTAAAACTTGTAAATTCAGAGGAATAGTTGCAGAATCAAACAAAGATATTAGCATCAATGTAAAAAAACAAATTTCAAACAAAATATCCAAGTACAAGATCTATACCTTAACGAGGGCAAAGACCATAGCGGGCTAGGGAGTTATTCTCATTCAAATCCGTGGCTATAATGACCTTTGCCACAATTTTCTGCTTCTCATTCGCCTTCTCTTTACTCAAAGGAGGAAACCGAGACTTCTTCAGGCCAGAAAAGTCCTATTCCCTTAGGATCCCAAAGTTATAGTGGTTTTGAACATATAAAAATATTTTTCCAATCCTTCATCAAACTAGGACTGTTCTTGACTACCTTATTCTTTAGTCTCTCACTAAAGTACACCCAGTTATGGTTAGTGTGTGATGCTTTCCCTAACTCAGTGTAGAATGACTTGATTTGAGATAAGTCTAAACTCCAAGAAAGTAACTAAAGAGAGAAGAGAAAATTATGAGTATTTGGATTAATGAATCTGATCACACACTACAAATCCTATTTATACAGCTTAGGACTAATGAGAGAGCGGAGTTATTAGTTAGTTATGATTTTGTTTTAGCCATAACATTTTTGTAACTAACTCTGAATAACTCTTTTTTCTTATTAAGTCTTCTTTTGGCTATCTAGATGGTTGAGGTGGTAAGCCTTGAAGCCTCAATGACTTTCTAAGCCCTAGGACATCCTTTATGTCATTTCCTTCCTTTGTTGCCTTTTTTAATTCGACTTTATTTTGCCTCTCTTTGTTTGTAGTTGCATCAATACTTCCTCAATTGAAAAACACCTTGTTCTCAATGTGGAATTATGAAAAACTTTTTCTTGGATATTTGAAACAGTTTCCCTAGTAGCTTTTTCTGCTGGTAGACCCTCCCATTGAATCAACCGTTGTAGTGTGTCTAGTGTCCTTGCCTCTAAACCTATCTCCCTTCTATTACAGCTAGTGGTTTGTAAAGGGGGTGACCTTTTTCACTACTTGGAGGTGAAGCACATGGAGATAATCATTCTTTTGGGCCTTTATAGGCTTTAATAGGGACACATGAAAGACAAGGTGGATTTGTGCATCCTGTGGCAGCTGAAGTTTGTAAGAAAACTTTCTAACCTGTTTGATGATAAGAAAAGAACCAAAAAAATTTCTTCCCAGCTTGTTGGATTGTTTCTTAGAAACTGAAGTTTGTCTATAAGGTTATGGCTTAACGAGCACTAAGTCTCCAACCTTAAAAGACTGATCATTCTTATGCTTGTCAGCTGCAGCTTTCATTTGGTTTCGATCTTTTTGGAGAACTTTAGTTCTATCCAAGGTTGTAAATTTTGTGCAGGACATCGTTTCGATTTCGTTTCGTTTCAGTTTGCCATTTCGGGTTTGACAACACTTTCATATACATATCTGTCAAATTACATACATTTCAAAAAAGTATATAAAATTATGGATACAGATCATAATAAAACTATCCATCATTCCAACATCAAATGATAAAAATGTAATATCACCCACATCATCTAAAATCCAAATACCAATACAACATTCAAATCTAAATAGTATATTACTAACACAAAAGAACACCAAGTTTATGCTAGTTTTAAGAACTACTAAATACTTATACAAAAGCAACATTAAGTAAAATATCATATAGTGAAAAATGAAGGAAAATCATGGTTCCTTATCAGTAGAGACTACATAACTAGTGGTTCCAGCTAGCACAAAGGCATAAACCCAACTCCATTCACTCTCATTCTCAAGTATAATTATCTCATCTTCATCATTAAAAATAATTTCATTTTTCATCATCATCAATATTAGGTGGTATAATATCATCTTCAACAACTTTATAATCCAAATCAAGATCATCCTTATCAAGAAAAACATGTCTTCAGCAACCCAATCTTGCATTATGTCAATGTTGTCAAGGCTAAAAGGATCCAATGCTTGTTTTTCCTTACAAATATTCTTATTAATGTGTAAGAAAAAGGATATTTTGATTTAACTTGCTATCTATCATTATTAATATTAAAGAAAAATCCATTGTAAATAAGAGTTATTTACCTCTATCAAAGCTTCATATTGTAACGAACAAAGACTAAATCATTTAGTCTTTTATGCTTTAACCTATTTCGCCTCTTGGAATGAATGAACTCAAATGTGCTCCAGTTTCTCTCACACCCTGTTGCACTTATACACTGGCTAAGCACTCGAATGGAAAATCTTTGTAACTTTGGAACATGATTTTCAAATTGCCTCCACCATGTAACTACAAAAGGTTTCAATTTTAAATATAACATTAATATTACTAAGTGAAATTACAAATAAAGCAAAAATAACCAATATTTGGTATACCTGGATTTAATTTTTCACATTGGCGAATAGCTAAACCAGTTCTAAAATCACCAGGGGACTCATAATACTCATTTATCCGTGTACTAACTCTATCTTGCAAACCAATCTCATGGCAGTTTGAATAAAACCTCGGGAAACATCTTATTGCTTATTGAAATCTGGACTATAATAGATAGCAGGATTGAGAAGACAACCTGTTGCATGTAATAGACTATGGAGTTGCTTATCCTACCTCGTATCAATGACTCTAAAAATTGGCATATATTGAGACAATTTGTTATCTAACCTGCCTTTAATTATCTCATTCGCCTTTTCCATTGTTTCATACAAGTAACCCATACTTGGTTTCTTTTCACTATCAATAAAGTGAAGAACCTTTACCAATGGTTCACAACTTTCACAATACTTCAACATTGTTTTCAAAAGTCATCATCTTGCAAAACAATCTTCACTATTTCTTTTCTAATGTTGTTTTTTGCGTAGCGTGACTCAACTCATTTGTCACAAGTGAACATTTTTTGAAGTGCTTTCTTGTATGTTATCAAACACTGGATGCTGAGGAAGTGTGTAGCAAACCTTGTAACAGTAGGACAACACAAGTCCCTACCATTGGTGAATTCCTTTCTCATCATAGCTAACACCAAACATGATTTTAAATGAATTTTGTTATCTTTCTCGCCTTTTGTATGGTGGGATCAATGACAAGAAAATATTTATCATTTCTAAAAATCCTCTAACATCAAATCAATACAGTGAGTTGCTCAAGAAGCCCAATAAAAAGGTATTATACTTTTGCTTCAAGTTTTTCTCGACACGTTTATAATAAGCATCGTTATCTGCCACAAAATACACAACATTCTCAAGCCCTACAAACTGCACAACGTCATCGAATAGCTTAAAAAAAATATCAACATCCTTTATAAGCCCAAATGCATCCATAGACTTCAAAAACATGGTTCATTTTGGGCAATACTCAGGAAAATTAATTATTGGTTGCTACCTTTGATTTGTCCACCCATCAGATATAATAGTGCACCCAATAGTCTACCATGATTTATTAATCTTTAAAAGATATCTTTGAACTTCATGTACATAATTTTTTAGAAGTCTTCATTTCAAGTAATGATAAGATGGTGCCTTGAATCCAAAACCAATAGCTAAAGCAACATCAATGGTAGGTTAGTAGTATTTTGAATTAGCCACATTAAAGAGAAGATTTGCACTATATCATCATCTTGCCCAACACATATGAGCACTCAAGATCTTATCTTTTGTGCTAATGCACTCTTAATGGAAAGATGAGAACCAGGAGTTGTATGTGTAGCAAAATAAATGTTTATCTTCTTTTTATCTTTAGAGTTTTCAGCACTATCAGAAGGAGGGGTCACTATATCTTCTTTGTCTTCGGTTTCTTAACCATCAGTAAGGCCATAGCCAATTTCTCTATTAGCTTTTTTCTTCCTTTCTTGTTTTTTCTTCAAGCCGTTAGGAAATTGGTTCATTTCTCATTTCACATCGAAAGGTGCTTTAGGACAAGATCCAACATAGCTTTTAGCTCTAACAATATGTTGTTTCAACCGAGTAATTCCTCCACCCTGTAAGAGCTTGTCATAGTAAATGCACTCGATACTATTTCTGTTACCTTCCACCATTTTACAATGAGCCCATACTGGATCATCCGATCTTGATGGAGTAGAAGCAATTGCTTTTTGGGCACTAGATCCATGAGATGATTATTAGTATTGGAGAATCAATTATTATTATTAGTATATGATATCAATATACTTATTAGTATTAGTATATGATACCAATATAAGAAGTAAATTACACTATAGGAGAATCAATTATTAGTATTAGTATATGATATCAATATACTTATTTGGAAGGTAAAGGGTAACACATTAATTACATAAGGTTCTTAAGATCCCATATAATCACACAAGACAAACAAAGATCCTATATACAATTAACTAACACATAAACCAAGGAGGTAACAAGGAAATACAATAAGGTAAACAAAGGAAACTAATAATAATCAAACATCTCAGTTAATATAAGAATTTAGATAACTATTAGTGAATTATTTCATTGACCATATAGCTTAAGTTTAACCTTTTTTACAATTAGTATTTAAGTTTGGCCCCTTCGAAATAAAATCTTAGTTCATTTTCTCTATATGATAGTTTTTTTATTTTTACCCAAAAGCAAAATGTATTATGTGAATGATTTATTTTTCTAGCAATTTGTTTGGAAGAAAACAATGTGACTTGATAGAGCTAGATATTTGTTGCATCACTCGATGCCATTTGTCATAAAAGCTAGGTATCCATGATTTCTAATTTCTTGCACAAATGCATTATACATAACAAATTTCAAAGACAGAATAACAAAATACATATCATCATAGAAGAAAAAGAAAGAATAGTCAATTGACCAACAAGAAGCAAGACAACAAGGAATAATTTATTCAGGATAATAGAAATAGAAACCGAATTTGAAAAGATATGAAAATGGCATAGCTTAGATCAGTTTGGCAATAGACCAAAGTTTGAAATCAAGCTCCAATGAAAAAAAAAATTAGGCTTAAAAATTTGGATTATCATTGACCATATAGTAGTTTATCATTAGGATCAAGGCATTTTTTTTTTTCCAATTCCCCTTCTTCTTTTTTTCTTCATAATTTCAAGTATGGACTTATTATGCTTTTTATACTATATATGCCATAATCATTAATGGGAAATGTGATTTATGCCACGATCCTAGTTTTTTTATATGTCACAAGCTCCAATGAGTACATGTACTTTACAAATTTTAGGACTTAACAGTTAACAAACTCCATTAAGGGAAAAATTCAAACAGCATAGGCGATAGTCCTTAATATACTATTGCTTGAATGGGACATCAACATAATATTTCAATCTTTATGTTTCCTAATATGATTTTCAACTATGAAGTTAATAAAACTATTTTTTTCTTCTATAAATAGCACATGCCATACTCCACAGTCACAAACGAATAGTCCTAAACAGAGAGGGAGAAATTTTACCTCTGATTCTTTGAAGCTTGAAGCTATCGAAGTTAAACTTAAACCCAAAGTGAGGAATTCTTCAAATTTTTGCAACCTTGCTTTAATTGTTAAACTGAGAGAGATAAGGAGGAAAGTTCAAAATTTGGAACAAAATGATTAGCCTAGGCTACACTCCACAGTTACAAATGCACAGTACCACAAAGAGATATATATATATATATATATATTTTACCTTTGATTCTTTAAAGCTTGAAGTTGTCGAAGTTGAACTTGAACCTAGAGTGAAGAATTCTTCAAATTTTTGCAACCTTTCTTCAATTGTTAAACTAAGAGAGAGTTAAAAAAGGAACATTCAAAATTTGGAACAAAATGAAAATCCCTAGTCGTGCTGTAGGAGATGGAGAGGAATTTTTGAAATTCCTAAAATACCCCTCACTAAAACCAAATATGACATATATACTTGTTGTTGGAGTGTTTCGACCGAAACGGCCGAAACAACTGAAAAATTCTGAAATTGGTAAAAATATAATCCGAAACGGAGTACCAAAGTGTTTCGTTTCGTTTCACTTTACCTTTGGTACCGAAACGTTTCGGCCGAAAAGAAACGGAATTTACAACCTTACTTCTATCTCCTAAGTCCTAATCAATGTTTGCTAGGCTACTTTCTCCTCTAGGGTATGCTTCCATGTTATGAGGTTTTCTCCCAAAAACCACTTCAAATGAAGACATGCCAATAGATGAATGAAAAGTAGTGTTGTAGTGAAATTCTGCCCAACACAAGGACTTAGGCCATTTGCTAGGACTGTCACTTACAAATTATCTCAAGTGTTTTATTGACTACCTCAGTTTAGCCATCAGTTTGAGGATGATAGGCACTACTTATATGTAGGATAGTGCCTTGAAGCTTAAATAATTCTGTCCAGAATGAGCTCATGAAGACTGAGTCTTTGCTTAAGACAATTGTCTTGGGGAACCTATGGAACTTGCAGACAATGTTGAAAAAAAGGTTGTTACCTTAGTAGATGTGTAATGCTTTGGGAAACACCCAAAATCTGCAAACTTTGATAGTATATCAACAACTACAAAAATGACCGTGAAACCTTGGGCTGGAGGTAAATGTGTAATAAAATCCATGGATATATGTTCTCAAATCAGCACAGGAATGGGCAGAGGTTGTAAGAGACCATAAGGAGCATAATCCACATGCTTAGTTTTTTAGCATACCAAGTATTCTTTGACAAATTTCGCTACCTCTTTCCTTATGTGTTTTAAAAAAAAAAGATGAAAGATAACTTGACATATGTTCTTTGAATGCCTTCATGCCCTCATACAGGTAAGGAATGATACTAATCTAACATGTTGAGCTTGATTGCAGATTGAGGGTTGAGATATATCTTTCCCTTCTAATAGATCAACCCATTTTTTACTACCCATTTAGGGTATTGAGTAGGATGAGTTATAATGGCAGCTGCCAATTCTACTAACTTAGACAGTTGAGAGTTTTCCATTTTTAAAGTCTCTAAGAATTCAAATTAAGGTAAGGAAAGAGTAAGATATGATACCTTATTCTTATTGTCTATATGCATTCTTGATAGGCTATTAACAACCACATTGTCTTTGCCTAGTTTGTACATAATTTGGAACTTGATGCTTAGGAGCTTTCTGAGGAAGACTTATTGTTCAGATGTTTGGATTGTCTGGTCCATTAGTGACTTTAGACTTCTCTAGTCTGTGTGAATTAGAAATTTAGACCCCAGCAAGTATTGTCTCTAATGTAACACTGCTATAGTGATGACCAATATTTCTCCGATGCAAGCTGAGGCCAGTTGCATTAAAGAGCATAACTTCTTACCAAAGAATGCTATATGATGGACTTGTTGTCGAAGGACAACTCCAATCCCATATCCAGAAGCATCAGTTTCAAATATAAAATGTTTGAGTAAAGTATGGTAGTGCCAGGACTAGGGTGTAAGTCATTGCAGGCTTCAATTTCTGAAAAGCCTCAATTGCACACTCATTCCAGATAAATTTAACTTCTTAGAAAGCCAGCTAAAGGAAAAGCAATGGAAGTATATCCTTTAAAATATTTTCTATAGTATTCATTGAGGCTTAGGAAACCTCTTAACTGCTTCACAGTGGATGGAGTAGTCCATTCTAACATAGCTTGGATCTTTTGTGGATCTGGTGCTACACCTTGATCAGAAATGATGTGTCCCAAGTAATCGATTGAAGTGGTGCCAAAGCTGCACTTAGATAGTTTAGCATACATAGAAGATTTGTGTAGACAAATTAACACTAGTGTAAGATGATCTAGGTGTGCTTTCATGGACTTGCTGTAAACAAAAATATCATCAAAGAAAACTATGGCAAATTTTTTATGGTAGGCTTCAAAAATCTGGTTCATTGTATCTTGGAAAGTAGAGGGAGCAATGGTTAAACCAAAAGGCATAATTAGGAACTTATAATGGCCATGATGAGTCGTAGATGCTGTTTTCTTAATATTCTCTGGATGCATTCTAATTTAATGATAGCCAGTTCTCAAATCCAGCTTGGAGAAGATCTTTGCACAATGAAGTTCATCAATCAATTCATCCATCGTGGATAGAAGAAAATTGTCCTTGATAGTTAGTGCATTCAATCCTCTATAATCTACATAAAACCTCCAAGTACCATCTTGGAGATAGCCAGCTCTAAAATCCAGATTGGAGAAGATATTTGCACTATGAAGTCCATCAATCAATTCATCCACAGTGGGTATAGGGAAATTTTCCTTGACAGTTGCTACATTCAACCCTCTATAATCCACAAAAAACCTCCAAATGCCATCTTTCTTTTTTACTAATAACACTGGAGAGCTATATGGATTAGTGTTGTGTTGGATGATTCCCAATTGTAGCATATCTTTGACTAATTTTTTGATTTCTGTCTTTTGGAAGTGGGGTATCTATAGGGCTTGATGTTAACAGCAGAAAAGCCAAGTAGCGGCTGGATTTTGTGATCCACTATTCTTGTTGGGGGTAAGTGTAACGACCTATCCCGGGTTGGCCACCCTCGAGACGGTGTTGTCACATTTTGAAAATCCCAGCACGACACATATATACAACAAGAAAAAAAATAAGACCAACAGAAATGTTTACATTAATCCTCAACCGGGAAGATACATCATTCTGATCTTGACTTAATCATTAAATACAACGTAAAATGTATAAATATTTACAAATAAATTTTTATTTTATTTTCTCATTAGTCTAAGGATATGGACACGTACGTGGCTTACAGATAATGATTTCGTCTGAACCTTAATTCATCGTATAATGAGGGGTGAGCTTCACGAACTCAGTGAATTAAATTTACTAGAAGTACTCAATTTGTATAAATGGTCTTTCAATATCTAATTAATTATATCTCACATAACTTGATAATAACATCTACTATCACTACACCTATCATAAGTCTCATTATCTATCAATCTCTTTTTCTTATATATTGGTTCACCTTAAGATCATCAATTATCTTATAATTACTTCGTAATGAGGTTCACAGCATAAAGTCTGCCATTTAGATGGTTCTTATCATATCATACTTCTATGTTTCTTTCTCACAATAACTGTCTCTCTGTGAGACTCATTCACCTATAAATAAAATTCACAATAACACACAACACTTCAACATTTCAATAATGCAATCAATATTTAAAACAGATGCAATGCATGAATTATTATTAGGGAACGTCTTCCCACATGTCGATATGTTTTTATCTTAGACCGGCCCCCTCCCGATTCTTTCATTTCCAGCATATACAGGCTGTCACGGTTTTTCAATTAGACTGGCCCCCTCCTGGTTCTTTTTATTTAATGCATATGCATATAAACAATGATATGAAATATGCATATGAATAATAACATAAAAACAAACATGAATTCAAATATTTAAATTAGCTATCCTGATTATTCTCAAATTATTATTAAAAAAATTCCACTAAATTCCTCTCATAAATCACATCATATCATCCATCATAGCTTGTCAAGATCCACTAAATTTCATCTCCTCATAATTAGTATCAAAACATCAACCACAACTCATCAAGAATTTCACTTATTGCTTTTATTATTAAATCAACTTATTATTCCAAAAAAATATTATTTCTCACATAATAATTTTCTACATGTCCGAAATTCTTATCATACCTATCAATCAATTTTTCATCTACCACCAGAGCCAAATCTAATAATTTATTTTAATATCACTAGATATTTCATTTTTATCGAGATTACTTAAAGTAAATCTAACACACCACATAGTACTTAGAGCTACTTGTGGATTACCTCCTTGCTTTTCCTGCTCCTTTCAGAAATTTCTCCCAATTGCTGACCGTCAACACTTGATATAATATTTATATTTAAAATTCTAATTATTTTTTCAATTCTTCCATAATTTACACCATTTGAAAATTTGAACTTTTAATTTTTGGAAATTTCATGTATGCTAAATTTCAAAAATAAACTTCATATTATTACCTTATGTTTTTCTTAGCGCTTCCCATGCTTCTCTATAAATTTCTCTCGTAAACTCCTTCAAAATTTTGCTCTTTCAACATTTTTTTTCGGTCCCCAAGTGTTTAGAAAAAAAGAGTAGTTTAAATTAAGGAAAGAAGAAAACCAAAAATTTGGTAAGAAAAATTAAAGTAAAGTGAAATTATGTATGTATATACATATATTTTAGGGCCCATCAGCTCAACGACACAACCTACCAAGCACGAAACTATCCAATGAGAGAAAGAGAGAGAAATTAACAAACCTAAACCATTAAAGGAAGAGAGAAAGAGGAGTTTTGAATGATGACCATTCGGTGGTTGTTTTATTGGAGAAATGAAGAACCTATCACTAATACATTAAAAAAGTGCCGTTACAGAGAGAATAGAGCCGTTACAGAGAGAACAGTGCCGTTACAGAGAGAATAGAGCCGTTACACCTTGGCTCGTCTTGTGAGGATCGCCCGGCTCCACCCCCCTCGAGCTGACACGGTCGGCTCTCGTCTGCCGGAATCTGTTACAGTGTGCTTGGTCGGTGTGCCTTGAAGTGCTTGGAGGCATCGTTCTGCTGCCTGGGTCTCCTTCTCCGGCACTGTCGCAGTTTGTCATTCCGTTGCCTTCTACCGGTAGCCGATCCGGCGAACTTGGTCTGAAAGCCTCTCCGTGCTTTCTGCTGCCTGGTCGTTTGAGTTTGCTCGTCTGTCGAAAGCTGCTCCGACGAGTTCGATAGTGTGCCTCGATCTTGGTTGAGCCGGTGTTGCCTGGGTCCCCACTCTCTGGCACCGTCGCACTGCCTGGGTCTCCTTCTCCAGCTAAGTCGCTGTTCGCCTTCCGTTCACAGTCAATTTTTTTCAGGCACTGTCGCACCTCCTTTTTCGTTTTCTCTGGTCTGCTCCCCTGGTTTGTTTGGTTCCCTGCACCTTTGTCCCTACTGACCCAACTAGCATCAACCCCTTTTTTCTGGCGACAGTCCGATCTGAGGGCTGCACGGGCTTTCCTCCTCACTGCCACATCTCTTCTAGTGACCTCCCCCTCATTCTCCACTTCCTCCTCCTCCTCTTCCTCCTCCACCCTTGTCTTAACCACCACTTTTTCCAGCGCCTTGAATTAACGGGTCTCGCCGTCACCTTAAGGCGCCCCCTCCTTCCGATGGCCCTGCCGTCGGCGAGGAACGCCGGTAATGGTGATTACCCGGTGAAATCTTATGCACATGCAGTTGCTAAGCCGGTGGAAAACTCAACTTATAAAATTCCTTTGAGATTTTCGGTGGATATTAACGGTGAACTGGGATTCATCTTTACCGAATCAACAATGGTTAAAGCGGTAGAAGATTATAATTTAGCCGTTGTTATGAAATTTATGCGTGCAAGACCATCGATTGACAATATCAAATTGAACGTGGTCAAGAAATGGGGTTTGGTGGAAATCCCAACGATCAGTTTCATGGATAACTATCATGTCCTTATTCAGATGAAGAATGAACGTGATTTTGTGCATGGATGGGCACGTGAAGGAAAAACGATGGATAGATATTCTTTTCGGCTATTTAAATGGACCAAGGAGTTTGATTTACATAAAGAATCCCCAATAGCCCCTCAATGGATTTTCCTACCTCATCTACCAATTCACCTCTATCGACGTGATTGTCTTCAAATTTTTGCAACTCGCTTCGGTAAATATCTAGGGACAGATAATGCCACATTGAATCGAACGAGAGCGACGGGTGCAAGAATATGTGTAGAAGTGGATTTGTCTATGGAACCAATGAAAGATTTCCCCATCGTGGTTTCTCCGACAAAGTGTATCTGGCAGAAGGTAAGATATGAGAAGCAAGGTTTCTATTGTGAGAAGTGCCACCGACAAGGACATACAGTAGTTGTCTGTAGGGTCTGATAGACCGTTTATTTCGGTCATCAACAAACCCTGCAGAAGATTGTAGTAAAGTGATTAGTAGGGTATCGTTATTGGCCGGGGATTGCGGGTACTCTATACTAAAGAGTCATAAAAATAATAATAAATGATTTGATTGGTTTAATTAGCAGTTTATAAACAAATATAAATCTACATCTATTAACATTACATAAGATTAGGGGGTTTTCATGATCTGATTTTTCTTTTTACTAATTTTACTAAGGAAATTAAAGAACAATTATTTACAATTGATCATTTTCTCTCACAATTCAGAAAATCAAGTTTGTTAAATGACTAATCAAATTGTTTCAATGTAGACAACGAATTTGTGCCTCAATCACATATCAAAATTGAATCAAAGTGCAAGCCTAAAGAGATCATGCACTTTATAAATTCCTTCTTAGATAATCACTAAGCTTAGGAAAAGTCCATCAGCTAGTTATTTTGTTTAAGCAATCAAGTTAATACTCAGCGCATCCTTACAATTACTTAAACAAATCATTAAGATCAAAAGGAATTATGATTCAATAACATGTTCCTTATTCCTATGAAAAAGTCCATGGATAAAGAACATGCAATTTCCAGAACATTGGCTATTGTTCATAGCTTTTACCACTTTAAATCGTACTCCAGATCAATTAGGTGATCGAAAGTGCGATTATGGCTTCAATGATTTGCAATATCAAAGTTTTCAATATAACAGAACTGAAAATTCAACATATGTAATGAATTAATATGTCTACATATCATGAACAATTCAAAAACATTAAAGAATAAATCTGAAAATTAACCAACTCATTGAATTAATAATAATATCTAACATAAGAATCCAAGGCTGAAACAATTAAAAAGAATAGCCGTAAGGGGTACACTTCTTGAACACACTCAAGGAAGCTTGAGATGTTAATGGTGATGAACCTCACGGCTATGATGATAGATGAAGGAGAACACATTTTGGAAAAGTCCTAATGTGCTCACAATTGGAGAAAGAATGGTGGAGTGTTTCAGCCTTTTGCTTCTTGAATTTTGAGTAGAGATGGTTCCAAGAGAAAAGATGCTCTCTTTCAGCTTACAAACACCCTATTTATAGAGCTTAGAACAACCCTCTAAACTTAGGAAAAGCAAGAAAACAATGCTAAAAACAAGCCATGAAACATGCAAGGAAACAATCCCTAAAACATGCAAGGAAACAATCCCTAAAACATGCAAAGAATCAAGGAATGGCCAAAAGTAAGAAAAAGGAATACAATCCCGAAATTTCAGGAGGACCCAACTAGTAGAATTCAAACGGTCATATCTTCTTCCACACATCTCCAAATGAGCTGAAACTTGTTGGGCTGGAAAGAAGACGTATTGAACTTCAATTTGGACCTAAGAAAGTCTCAAAAATGATATTGTTTGGGCCTGTTATGATGGGCCAAAATCCAGTAGGCTGTTGCATCTGAATGTTCCTCCACTTTGGGCTTGGACCTTGCACCTTGCTTAGTTGACAAGAGATTATGTGATTTTTTTGTTGGGCAAGCCCATGTTAGGTTGGACATACCCATGTCACTAATGGACTCCAATATTCTCTTGTGTTTTGACACATCATCCAAATAATTCCAAGGTGGAACCCTACAAAGAAATCAGCAAATAATAGATAAGGAAAGTTTCCATAATTAGAAAAGTTTCTTAGAATGATAAGACTATTTTCTTAATCCACTTAGATTTCCTAAAGTAACTAGGAAAACTCATTTTAGCGCCTTATTTTACCATTCCCACGTTCACAAGCTTTCTAAATACTAAGAAAAGAAACTAAGCTCAAAATAACAAAGTTAAGAGAATTGCAAAGCCAAATAGGGTAGGAAAGGCATTAAAAACGTAACACAAAGTGTTCCTATCAAATTCCCCCACACTTAGCTTTGGCTAGTCCCTTAGCAAAACAACAGTATGTAACCTAGTAGAATCTCAAGAGAAACAACATAAACTAAATGACACCACAATGACATAACACAAATTAAATGACTCTAATCCTTCCAACTTACGTCTCAGAGATCCCTTAGGTAATATGGCATAATAAAGTACGGAGAGCACAAGTTTACCTCAAATAAACAAGCTATGGAGTTAATAAGATTATATAACATTCGTACTTTGAGTGTGTGTGTGTGTGAATAATCAGCCAAGAGTAAGTGTAATATGCCACCCTTGAGTTAATGCACAAATAGTATCAAATTTTACTTCTCACAATGCATCACTCTGGTTTTCACTCATTTAAATGTGGTGCTAGCTATACTAATTACTCAATCACTTGTGAAAACAGTTTAAACCATAGGCTTGCTTGTGCACCCACTCTCCACATCAAAAACAGAACATCAAAGGATCAGGAGGTCTTTGAAAGGGTTGTAATGGGGCTAAAGGGTCAAGGTTTCATAAGAAAGAAGAGAACGGATGTCACAAAATTTCCTTAGAACTAGAAAGCATTCAATAACGTCATAAATAGATCATCATTATTAAGTACCACGTTTCCATCACAATAGGGTGGATTTAATTACTTTGGCTTTCAACTTGCTTTAAAGACTCATAATTCTCCCAATTCTTCAGAACTTGTATTTTTTTGAAACACAACAATTTTTTTTTCCTATTACTCCTTTTATCTTTTTTTTTTTTTTTTTTTTTTTTTTTTTTTTTTTTTTTTTTTTCGAAACCACCACCTTAGAACCATATGAAATTCCCCCACACTTATGCTTTTCCACCATCTCCACATTACAAATCAATTATACAAGATCCAAGCTCCCTAGTTCTAAGGAAAAAGGGTAGGTAAAGTGTTTAAGTTCGTAAGGGTAAATGAATGTGGGTTAATGAAGAAAATAAGCTAATTCAGGCTCAAAATGGTATTTAGGGGTCAAATCATGATAAGGTTAAAGGCTATTTAGTCATGGTGGTAAAATCCTAATTTGCCTCCGTCTTCTCCAAATCTGAACATGTACGATCGTCTCAAGTGGTTTAAAAGCAAGTTCTAGAAAACATTATATTCACAAGATGCACTCAGAAGAGAATTTGAATTGATATGCATAATGAATCAATTATAAGGCTCAAAAAACTCACAAATATTGTGGGATTATGCAAGTATCATTCAATATGTCTCCATGCTTCACTCTAAGGCAACAGATTACTCAAATCAAGGCTAATGTGCATCAAAATTTCAATTTCCAAGTATGACTACAATATAAGCAAATTAACTCCATTTCTTGTTTTATCTTTAAAAGTATGCTCAAACTCTTTAAAAACCATTAAGAATCAGTTTCATCATCGAAGTTGGAAGAGGTCCTAAAACCTAAAAAGCAATGATATGACTCAAAAAGATGTAAATCCCTCTCCCACACTTAAATCGTACATTGTCCTCAATATATATCAAAATAAGCATGTAATATAGAATATAAACATGGGTAAGGTATTTATGAAAATCACACAAAACAAATAACATATAAAGATCAACCAACGTAAATGGAAGAGAGAAAGAGAATGCAAATCTGTGTTAATGACTCCTCCACAGCTTCGGTTGAATTGGGTTGCCTCCCAAGCAGCGCTTTAATGTTTACAGTCTTTCAGCCTAGACTTTGTACCTCGTTTTTAGTCCTTTGTGAGTGGCACCTCTAGGAGGGGTACATCCTCCACAGTGTGCTCCTCAAAAGCCTCATAGTAAGGTTTCAAGCGATGACCATTCACCTTGAATTCATTTCCAGTTTTGTCACTTTTTATCTGCATAGCACCATGAGGAAAAATATTAGTGACAATGAATGGACCCACCCATCTAGAACGTAACTTACCAGGAAAAAGTTTAAGTCTAGAATGGAAGAGAAGAACTTTTTGGCCCACAACAAAGGCCTTGCCACGGATCATCTTATCATGAAAAGCTCTAGTTTTCTCCTTGTAGATCCATGCACTATCATATGCCTCGTTTCTGATTTCCTCAAGTTCATTCAGTTGGAGTTTTCTATGTAAACCAGCCTCATCAATGTCCATGTTGAAAGACTTAACAGCCCACCATGCCCTATGCTCAAGCTCAACTGGTAAGTGACACGCTTTACCATAGACAAGTCTGAATGGAGACATCCCAATTGGCGTCTTATAAGCTGTCCTATAAGCCCAAAGTGCATCATCAAGTCTTTTGCTCCAATCCTTTCGTGTAGGGCCCACAGTCTTCTCCAAAATTCCCTTAATCTCACGATTTGAGACCTCTGCTTGTCCACTCGTCTGAGGATGATAAGGTGTTGCCACCTTATGAGTCACTTTGTACTTCTTGAGCAGGGCCTCAATTGTACGGTTGCAGAAGTGTAATCCACCATCACTAATAATCACACGAGGCATTCCAAACCTAGCAAATATGTTAGATCTCAAGAAATCTACAACAACTTTAGAGTCATTAGTTCTGGTGGCTTTAGCCTCCACCCACTTAGACACATAATCAACAGCCAAAAGAATGTAAAGAAACCCGTTAGATGAAGGAAACGGCCCCATGAAATCAACGCCCCAAACATCGAAAATCTCAACAGTTATAATATGGGCCATGGGCATCTGATCCCTAGAGCCTAAATTACCTGTCCTCTGGCACCTGTCACAAGTCATGCAATACAAGTATGCATCCTTAAAAATAGAAGGCCAGAAAAAACCACAATCTAATACCTTACGGGCTGTCCTACGAGCACCAAAGTGTCCACCACAAGACTCAGAATGACAAAAGGCAAGTATCGATTTATGCTCAGATTCAGGGACACACCTCCTAATGATTTGATCACTACAATGTTTCCACAAATAAGGTTCATCCCATATGTAATGCCTAGCCATATGCTTAAGTTTTTCTTTATTAGAACGAGGTAAAGTGTCAGGAAATTGCCTAGTAACTAAATAATTCACAATATCAGCATACCAAGGCTCACTTACCTCAATCCCAAAGAGCTGCTCATCTGGGAATGATTCTTGCAGGGGTAGGACGTCCTCCTCATAAACAAGTCTGCTCAAATGGTCAGCTACCAAGTTTTCACTCCCCTTCTTGTCCTTGATCTCCAAATCAAATTCTTGAAGCAAAAGCACCCATCTAATCAGTCTCGGTTTGGCCTCCTTCTTTGTCATCAGATACTTCAAAGCTGCATGATCAGTATAAACAACAACTTTAGTTTGAAGTAAATAAGAGCGAAATTTATCTAAGGCAAAAACAACAGCAAGGAGCTCTTTTTCAGTTGTGGAATAGTTTAGTTGAGCATCATTGAGTGTCCTAGAGGCATAGTAGATGGCATAGGGCTTCTTGTCCATTCTTTGTCCCAAAACAGCCCCAACGACGTAATCTGAGGCGTCACACATCAATTCAAAAGGTAAGGACCAATTAGGTGGAGACATGATGGGAGCAGTAGTCAATAACTCCTTCAGCTTCTCAAAAGCTTTCTTGCACTCCTCATCAAACTCAAAAAGAGTGTCCTTCTGAAGTAAACGGCACAAGGGCCTTGATACATTGGAGAAATCCTTGATAAACCTCCTGTAAAATCCTGCATGACCAAGAAATGAACGAACCTCTCTCACACAAGTGGGAGAGGGTAAGTAACGCACAAGATCTACCTTAGATTTATCAACCTCAATCCCCCTAGCAGATATGATATGTCCTAAAACAATCCCTTGAGTCACCATGAAGTGACATTTTTCCCAATTTAGAACCAAGTTTGTTTCAACACAACGTTTCAGAATAAGTTCCAAATTTCCTAAGCATGCATCAAAATCTCTACCAAAGACACTAAAATCATCCATAAAGACCTCAATGATATTCTCGATGTATTCAGAGAAAATGGAGAGCATACAACGTTGAAACGTACCTGGTGCATTGCACAATCCGAATGGCATACGTCTGTAGGCATAAGTGCCAAAAGGGCAAGTGAAGGTGGTTTTCTCTTGGTCCTCTTGCGCTATACAGATCTGGTTGTACCCACTATATCCATCCAAAAAACAATAAAAAGGATAACCAGCTAACCTCTCGAGCATCTGATCGATGAAGGGCAGAGGGAAATGGTCCTTTCTTGTTGAAGCATTGAGCTTCCTATAGTCTATGCAAACTCGATAACCAGTTACCACTCTTTGAGGTACAAGCTCATTCTCCTCATTCTTTACCACAGTAACTCCTGACTTCTTTGGCACAACTTGAACAGGAGACACCCACTTGCTATCTGAAATAGGGTAAATAACGCCACAATCAAGTAACTTAATTACCTCATCTTGCACAACCTTCATCATAGGTGGATGTAGGCGTCTCTGGGCATCTCTGGTGGGTTTGGCACCATCCTCCAACAGGATCCTATGGACGCACATGGTTGGGCTAATTCCCTTGATATCTGCCAAAGTCCAACCAATGGCGGTCTTGTACTTCTTCAGAACGTCCACAAGCTTCTTTTCTTGGTCCTCCTCCAACTTCGAGGATATAATAACAGGCAGCGTCTCCTTGTCCCCCAAAAAGACATACTTCAAGTGATCTGGCAAAACCTTAAGCTCAAGTGTAGGGGCCTGTATCACTGAAGGTAAAATTTTGTTAGTGGAAATAGGAAAGGACAAATGAGGAATAGACCTTGGTAATATGGGTCGGGCCTCAAGGGAGGCTACGGTTTTGATCACAATGGGCTCTTCAGCCTTTTCTAACTCAGCCCTAGAAATGGATTCTCCATTCTCAGTATAACCAACTCCTTGAGAGAGTGTTACTTTCAACTCATCCTCTTCCATTGCTTCCAAAAATCTCTGCGCAAGTGAGTTAATATCATCAATAGAAAAACAGGGTTTAATGTCAGTCAATGGATACCTCATGGCTTCAAAGATGTTAAAGCGTATAACTTCATTATCAAATTCCATGGTTAGAGTTCCCTCATAAACATCGATCTTTGTTCTTGCGGTCCTCATGAATGGGCGCCCTAAAAGCAACGGAGTAGAATTTAGGGGCGAATCTTCCATATCAATGATATAGAAGTCTGCAGGAAAAATGAGTTGATTTACTTGCACAAGAACATCTTCAACGTATCCTTTAGGATACTTATTAGATCGATCAGCCAATTGGATAACAACATTATCACTTTTAAGTGCACCTAGCTCTAAAGAAGCATAAAGACTATAAGGCATCACATTAATTGAAGCTCCTAAGTCTAGCATGACATTATCAAATTTGTTGGTACCAATCACACAAGGAACAGAAAAACTCCCTGGATCCTTAAGCTTTGGTGGCAATTTCCTTTGGATGACAGCAGAGACTGTCTCATTCAACTTCACCACCTCCTTCTCACGAGTCTGCCTCCTTGTAGTGCAAAGCTCCTTCAGAAACTTGGCATATCTTGGC
This sequence comes from Bretschneidera sinensis, assembly GCA_023935145.1. Taxonomy (NCBI): domain Eukaryota; kingdom Viridiplantae; phylum Streptophyta; class Magnoliopsida; order Brassicales; family Akaniaceae; genus Bretschneidera; species Bretschneidera sinensis. Next base: position 21,231,151 of record CM043701.1, read on the forward strand.
ACTTGCTTCAAGCACTCAATCAAAGGCATGTTGACTTGTACCTTCTTAAAAATCTCCAAGATGGCCTGATCAGATTCATCCTTCTTGGTTTTGGCAAACCTACTAGGAAAAGGTACACGAGCAAAAGGATTAGAATCAAAAGAGTGTTTAAGGTTTTGTTCATTACCTTGAGGTTTTAAAGCATTCTCAGATGATGGAGGACCAATCATTTTCGCCATTGTGGTGGTGGGATCTTTCTGTATTTCGTTCTTGGTGCTCACAACATCCTCTTCCTCATGGTGGGTCACTTTGGCTTTCTTCTGAGTTTTAAGAACATCCACAATGGTCTTGCCACTCCTTGTGGTAACAACTTTAGCTTGCTCGATAATTGGGTTGGGAACAGTGTTGCTAGGCAATTTTCCACTCTCCGTTATCTTCCCCATGAAGTCCACCACTTGTCCCAATTGCTTCTTCAGCTCTGCAATATCCTTAGTGTGAGCCTGTTGACCTGTAACAAGAGCTTGAGTAGCAGTAGTTAAATTCTGTTGCCCTTGAGCAAGGGACTTTAAAATTTCATCATAATTAGAAGCAACAGAATTTGTAGGTACAATAGGATTAGGGATAAAGTTTTGAGGTACCTGAGGCCTCATAAACAAACCTTGAGGGCGTGGAAACACTTGCCCTTGACCTTGAGGGTTCTGAACATTATCATTATTGGCCCAACGAAAATTGGGGTGATCTCTAAGCCCAGGGTTATATGTGTTAGAGAAAAGGTTGTACCTTTGTCCACCTTGATTACCTTGAAACCCAACAGCGTTAAGAGACTCCCATCCTCCATTGTTGATCAGTTGGGGACATTGGTCAGTTGGATGCCCTTGAGTACAACACACACCACAAATTTGAGCAACTTGTTGTACTTGTGCTCCATTCACGTTCAGTACCTGAGAAAGAAGAGTAGACATTTTATTAACTTTTTCCTCAAGAGCAGAGTTAGAAGATACCTCATTCACCCCATGAATAGAGTTTAACACTCCCTCGTATTGTTGATAATTAAGAGCACGTTGGGCGAGTAACTCCTTAGCAACATCAGGTGTCTTATCGACAAAAGAACCTCCGGCAGCAGCATCTAACAATTGACGTTCGAGGGGGAGAAGTCCCTCATAACAGTAAGTGAGAAGATTCCCTTCTTTCATCCCATGTGAAGGACATGATGCAATTAAGCTCTTGAATCTCTCGTAGTAGGCATAGAACGCCTCATCCTTCCTTTGCTCAATTCCAGTTATCTGCTTCCTCAAGACAGTAATCCTTGAGGCAGGGAAGTACTTAGTCAGAAACTCAGTCATCAGCTTCTCCCATGTGTTGATGTAACCCGAGGGTAGATCAAACAACCAAGTCTTTGCCCTATCTTCAAGTGAAAAAGGGAATGACTTCAGCTTCAGAACGTTGAGATCCGCATTTTGTGGGCACATACTTGAACACACAAACTGGAACTCCTTGAGATGTTTGTGAGGATCTTCGTTAGTAAGCCCATGGAATTTGGGCAAATGGTGCAAGAACCCACTCTTCAGTTCGAACTCAGCTATCTTGCCAACTGCGGGTTCTGGATAAGTAATACAAGTTGGTGCAGCTCCTCCATCAGTTGAAGAAGACATTTGCCTAATAGTTTCAGCCATTGGTACTTCGTCTTCCTTACTTGCGTCTTCTAAGTCAGGTATGTATTCTTCCTCGTCTGACAAGTGATGTGAAAAATTATCTGACTCCTCCGACTCTAGCCTCCCTTCTTGGTAAGGTTGATTTGTAGAAAGTGCAACTTCTTTTAGTAAAGCCAAACGTTTTCTAAGTTCTTGAGTCTTTCTACTAACTGCTGACATTCATCGACCTAAATAACAAAAGCAAAGGAATCAATATATAAGTTAAAGTTTGAAATACAAATAATAATAGCTTCCCTTACAAATGTTACAAATGGTTTTAAGGAAGTCACATGCTAAAATTGCAATCAAGTAAAACACAAGTTATATTATATGCTAAGAAGAATATTAACAAGTTAAATGACACTAAAATATAGAGATTTTGCAATCCCCGGCAACGGCGCCATTTGATAGACCGTTTATTTCGGTCATCAACAAACCCTGCAGAAGATTGTAGTAAAGTGATTAGTAGGGTATCGTTATTGGCCGGGGATTGCGGGTACTCTATACTAAAGAGTCATAAAAATAATAATAAATGATTTGATTGGTTTAATTAGCAGTTTATAAACAAATATAAATCTACATCTATTAACATTACATAAGATTAGGGGGTTTTCATGATCTGATTTTTCTTTTTACTAATTTTACTAAGGAAATTAAAGAACAATTATTTACAATTGATCATTTTCTCTCACAATTCAGAAAATCAAGTTTGTTAAATGACTAATCAAATTGTTTCAATGTAGACAACGAATTCGTGCCTCAATCACATATCAGAATTGAATCAAAGTGCAAGCCTAAAGAGATCATGCACTTTATAAATTCCTTCTTAGATAATTACTAAGCTTAGGAAAAGTCCATCAGCTAGTTATTTTGTTTAAGCAATCAAGTTAATACTCAACACATCCTTACAATTACTTAAACAAATCATTAAGATCAAAAGGAATTATGATTCAATAACATGTTCCTTATTCCTATGAAAAAGTCCATGGATAAAGAACATGCAATTTCCAGAACATTGGCTATTGTTCATAGCTTTTACCACTTTAAATCGTACTCCAGATCAATTAGGTGATCGAAAGTGCGATTATGGCTTCAATGATTTGCAATATCAAAGTTTTCAATATAACAGAACTGAAAATTCAACATATGTAATGAATTAATATGTCTACATATCATGAACAATTCAAAAACATTAAAGAATAAATCTGAAAATTAACCAACTCATTGAATTAATAATAATATCTAACATAAGAATCCAAGGCTGAAACAATTAAAAAGAATAGCCGTAAGGGGTACACTTCTTGAACACACTCAAGGAAGCTTGAGATGTTAATGGTGATGAACCTCACGGCTATGATGATAGATGAAGGAGAACACATTTTGGAAAAGTCCTAATGTGCTCACAATTGGAGAAGGAATGGTGGAGTGTTTCAGCCTTTTGCTTCTTGAATTTTGAGTAGAGATGGTTCCAAGAGAAAAGATGCTCTCTTTCAGCTTACAAACACCCTATTTATAGAGCTTAGAACAACCCTCTAAACTTAGGAAAAGCAAGAAAACAATGCTAAAAACAAGCCATGAAACATGCAAGGAAACAATCCCTAAAACATGCAAGGAAACAATCCCTAAAACATGCAAAGAATCAAGGAATGGCCAAAAGTAAGAAAAAGGAATACAATCCCGAAATTTCAGGAGGACCCAACTAGTAGAATTCAAACGGTCATATCTTCTTCCACACATCTCCAAATGAGCTGAAACTTGTTGGGCTGGAAAGAAGACGTCTTGAACTTCAATTTGGACCTAAGAAAGTCTCAAAAATGATATTGTTTGGGCCTGTTATGATGGGCCAAAATCCAGTAGGCTGTTGCATCTGAATGTTCCTCCACTTTGGGCTTGGACCTTGCACCTTGCTTAGTTGACAAGAGATTATGTGATTTTTTTGTTGGGCAAGCCCATGTTAGGTTGGACATACCCATGTCACTAATGGACTCCAATATTCTCTTGTGTTTTGACACATCATCCAAATAATTCCAAGGTGGAACCCTACAAAGAAATCAGCAAATAATAGATAAGGAAAGTTTCCATAATTAGAAAAGTTTCTTAGAATGATAAGACTATTTTCTTAATCCACTTAGATTTCCTAAAGTAACTAGGAAAACTCATTTTAGCGCCTTATTTTACCATTCCCACGTTCACAAGCTTTCTAAATACTAAGAAAAGAAACTAAGCTCAAAATAACAAAGTTAAGAGAATTGCAAAGCCAAATAGGGTAGGAAAGGCATTAAAAACGTAACATAAAGTGTTCCTATCAGGGTCGTAAAATTGAAGATGATCTGAAAGAAAAGAAGAGAATTTGGCAGCCGATCCAAAAAAATATAAGAGGGGAAGCTTCAGGGGCTAAGGATGGGTTGGATACAGAGAAAAATGTGGTATCGGATAATGATAATGTATCAAACAGTATGAAAAAAAAATTGTGACAAGCAGAACAATGCGGTGCAGGTAGATAACAATGAGGCAGTCATTTGTCCGGATGGTGATACAGTCGAAAATAGTTTAAATAAAGGTGTTTATGTAGATAACCAACAGGAAGAAACAGATAAGGAACGTGAGGAAGTTGGGTGTGACGAGTTGGAGGTGATTTCTGAAACAGCACAGACGTACGTGGTTTCGGAGAAAGGGCAGACGCATGTGGTTCCAGAAACAGGGCAGCCGCAAAGGGGTATTGAAAAACTCCCAAATTTGGCTGGGTTTTCATATGTGACAAAAAACGTTGCTGATACAGTTGAGACAAGGACAGATGAATTAGCTTTGGGTTTCTCTTCGGATCGGGAGAAAGGATAAACTACATACCTAAAGGGGAAAGAAAAAGCTTATGATTCAGACGGAGCTACTCGGTCACATCTTAGATTTAAAGGAGATGGAACAGTGAGGAAATCTAAGCGGGTCCACACCCGTCCCCAGAAATTAATTTATGAGTGACACAATTTTATATTGGAATGTTAGAGGGCTGGGGAGTTCAAAGAAGAGATTGAAGTTGTTACTCATGAAGAATAATGTTTCCATTTGTGCGATTGCTAAACCTTTTGCTGGTGAAAATAGGATGAATGAAATGAGTAGCTTTTTGTCCTTAAATAATTTTTTCTCCAACCAATGTGCTGGGGGAAAGCTTTGAATATTTTGGAAGGAATTGGATGGTTTTCAGGTGTTGTCTTACACAGCCCAACTGATTACGGGTTGGCTGATTTTGGCTAATCAAAGAGTACTTCTCACCTTTGTTTATGCCAAATGTACGTACACTGAGAGAAGGGCTCTATGGGCTGACTTGGAACATAGACAGAGGAATGATTGCCCTTGGTTGGTTTTGGGTGATTTTAATGCTATTCGTATGGATTCTGAAAGAATTGGTGGTCAACCGAGGCCTTTAATTTCTATGGTAGATTTTAATGACTGCCTGGACAAGTGTGGGCTATTCGATCTACTGAGTAGTGGACAAACTATGTCTTGGTGCAATGGGCACGAAGGTGTGGCTAGGAGCTGGGCGAAGTTGGATAGAGCAGTGATTAATAATGTTTTTTCGGCTAGTTTCACGTCGGCTCATTTATTGTATTTGAGCCGTAAATATTCTGATCACTGCCCCATGCTTGTGAATTTAGAGAGGCCATCAGTAGTTTATGGTCCAACTCCTTTTCGTTTTCAGAACATGTGGTGTCTCAATGAGAATTTTTTGTCTTGTGTTCAGGAAGCATGGCATCGTCCAGACTCTGGTTCCGGATTGGTGAAGTTAGCTATTCGTCTCAAGAGAACCAAGCTTGCTTTACGAGCTTGGAATAAAAATGTGTTCGGACGTGTAGAGTCCAACTTGAAAGCTCTTGAGGAGAGATTGGAATTTTTAGAAAACCAATTGCAAATTGGCTTTACAGAAGATGTGGAAGAGGACTACTAGGTGACGAAACTTGAAATTAATATTTGGGAGAAAAGAGAGGCTACTCGGTTGGGTCAAATCACTAAACACAAATGGCTGGTTGAAGGGAATAATAATACAAAATTCTTCCATTCAGTAGTAAATCAGAGGCGAAGAAAGTGCCAGATCTCTAGGATGGTCCTCGGTGATGGAACAGTTTTGAATAGTCCTGAAGAAGTACACCAGGGAGCTGTACGGTATTTTTGAAATTTACTCACTACTTCCATTGAAGTGGAGCAGGGCAATTTAGCCGATATCCTTGACCATGTAATTATAGAAGAGGAGAATACGATGCTTTGTCGTGAGCCTACTGAGACTGAAGTTAAAGAGGCTTTGTCCTCTATTCCAAAGCAAAGTAGTCCGGGACGATAAGGATTTGGCTCAGATTTTTACTTGACTTGCTGGGAGCTCATTAAAGAAGATGTTATTGAGGCTGCAAAAGATTTTTTTCGGGGGTCGCCGCTTCCCAGGTTTTACTCTTCTTCCTTCGTTGTTTTAATTCTGAAAGTGCGGAACCCTTCCAGCTTTGACAAATTTAGGCCGATCAGTTTGTGTTCTATGGTTTACAAGATTTTCTCAAAAATTGTTGTAACCCGTTTATCTCGAGTGATTCTTAAACTGGTCTCACATGAACAAGGTGCCTTTGTTCCTGGAATGAGTATCCTTGATAACATTCCGCTTGCACAAGAAATGATCCATTCTTTGCATCGTAAATCTATGGGTGGTAATGTGATGGTGAAAATAGATATGGCTAAGGCATATGATAGAGTTCATTGGGGTTTCCTTCTGAAGGTTTTACATACAGTTGGATTTTCAAATCAGTTTTGCAATTTGATAAGTCAATGTGTGAAGTCCCCGTGGTTTTCAGTATTGATGAATGGGACTTTTAAAGACTTTTTCCAATCAGCTCGGGGCCTAAGACAAGGGGATCCTTTATCGCCTTACTTATTCATTATTATGGAAGAATTTTGACAAGGTTACTTAGATCAAATTTTAATGCAGGATGGATTGGAAGATTTTACCATCCGATGGGGGCACCTTTGATTTCGCACCTTCTTTATGCTGATGATCTTTTAATCTTTGCTAATGGCAGAAAAACATCTATGAAGGGGCTTTTGGACACTCTTGCGACGTATGAAAAATGGTCGGGATAGGAAATTAGTAAGGAAAAATCTGCAATTTTTCCTTCTAAACTTATTAATCCAGCTCGCAAGCATGATTTGTTAAGGAGCACAGGTTTCAAGGAAGGAAAATTTTCGGTGACTTACTTGGGTGCACCTTTAGTTAATGGCAGACTTTCAAGGAAGGAAAATTTTCGGTGACTTACTTGTGGAAAAGATCAGGGAAAAGGTGGCGACCTGGAAGGGTAGATTACTTTCCCAAGGTGCTCATTTGATATTACTTAGGTATGTGTTATCTAGTATGCCTATGCATATTTTATCTGTGATTAATGTGCCCAAGTCCACTATACAGCGAATACATTCTATTATGGCCAATTTCTTTTGGGGCGATAAGGAAGGTAAAAGGAAATTGCACTGGCGAGCTTGGTCAAAAATTTGCAAGCTTACTAAAGAAGGAGGTTTGGGTCTTAAAGATCTACATGAAGTCAAAAAATCGTTACACATGAAATTTGCGTATAAGATTTTGACGTCTGAAGGTCTGTGGGCCGATTTTGACGTCTGGATATTTGTGTCTGGATGCCTTCCCTTGATGGTAAGTTCACAACAGCTTCAACTTGGGAGGTTGTTTGAAAACAACAGGAGATTCTGCTGTGGCATGAATGGTTTTGGAACACAACTCTGCCAAAAAAATTATCCATATGTAATTAGAAAGCTTGGTTCAATAGCTTTGCAGTGGATGAAAAAGTGCAACAGAAGGGGATATCACTTGCGTCGGCTTGTAACTGCTGCTGTCCGCCAGGCAGGGAATCGATTGATCATGTATTAGCTACCGGAAACATTGCTGCTCAGATATGGGAGCGTGCAAGTAAATTGTTGAATGTGCCATGTCTACATTTTGATACTTGGAAGGCTACTTTATACGCATGGATGATAATGGCAAAGAAGGCTTCATTATCTAGTAATTTAATTGGTCTGCCTCCGTTCATCATTACGTGGTGTTTATGGAATAGTAGATGTAAAGCCAGAATGGAGGGGCTGAAAGCTTGTGTAGAACAAGTTTGGAGGTCTGTTAAAATATGGCTTAAAAGACTGGCTACAGAATTGAAGGTGCTCAAAACTTTGTCTGATCAAGATGTTCGCTTGATGTCTGATTTTAACTTGGTTTCGCCCAAAGCTGCCACTGTCCGAAATTGTAGACTAGTGCGGTGGTTGAAACCCTCTTATGGTTGGGTTAAAATTAATTGTGATGGTAGTGTTAGAAATAACCCGGGCTCCTCAGGGGGGTGGTGGTATCCTGAGAGATGCTAATGGTGACTTTAGAGGAGCTTTTTCTAGTCATTACGGTTTTGGCTCTAACAATGCAGCAGAGCTGAGGGCTGTGTTTGATGGCATTAAGTTGTGCAAAAGTCTTTCGTATTTTAATGTTATTATTGAAAGTGACTCCAAAACCATTGTTGACTGGTTTAGAGCGGGTAGGTGCACTTTATGGTATTTATGGGAATTTTGGGAAGAGTGTGTTAAAGAGATGCAAGGGATAAATGCTCAGATTGTTCATCAATTACGTGAAGGTAATCAAGCGGCAGATTTCTTGGCTAAGCTCGGTGAATGAGGCAATAATGAATCATATGAAAATTTACATCAGCTACCGAGGTTATTAAAGGGTATTCTTCGTATTGATAAGTCTGGTCTGCCGACTATTAGATGTTAGGTTGTTTTTGTTTGTTGAAAGTTTTCTTTAGGCCTTCTCAGAGGTTGTTTTTTCCATACAGGCCTGTTTCGTCTTGTTTGCTTTTTTCTTGGTGTGTTCATTTTCTTCATAGTTCGTTTGGTCTGTGTTTGGGAGGGTTTGCTTTTGGTCTTATTGTAATCTCCCAGATGCTTTACTTGTAACCATGGTTTTCCTCCGCCATAAGTGAGGGCTTATTAATAAACTTGGGACGGCGTCGCTACGTGGGTGGCTACCAGCTCTTCATAAAAAAAATGTATGTGTATACATATGCAATTATAACTTCAGCCACCCCTGTGCTTGCCACGAAATGGCTAAGGTGGAAAGCATTCAATCCACCAAATTTAACTTTGCAGCAAGTATTGCCACTTGCTACAATGTTTGTTTTTTTTTTTCTTAGAAAACTTTTTTTTCTTTCTTTTTCTTTTTCCTTTTGTTTTTATACTGTTCACAATTTTTTTTTTCCTTTGTAACTACATCTCCACTCGTCCATTTTTTTTTTAAAGAATTGCTCTATTCAAATAATAATAAACTTTTCACATATATTTTATTCCATGTCATTTAATAAATTACTTATTTGCCCTTACTTTACGAATATGGGTATTGCAGTAAGCCAGTAGGTTCCATAAAGACTATCTTAAATTATTGTAAGATGGTCTAAATTTGTGCAATTGTATCTTTGAGAATCAAATACACTTGTTTTTTGTGCGAAGAGCCTGTGACAGTCATTAACATAAAGCAAGAGGATAAAAAATCATTTATGGTCATCTTCCTAAGCTTATTGTACCTTACCATGTCATATTCTAACCTTTGTTGGCCTTGTAACTATATTGGTTTTCTCTCCCAAACAAATTCCATGGTTAAAGTCCTATAATTAGTGGTGATAGGACTTAAATTCTGTAACCATTGCACTCCTAACACAACATCAATTCCTTGGACAAATATGATAAACAAATCAATACTAAACATATGATTCTGGAGCCATATTTCTATTGTAGTGCACATACCAATGTAAGACAAGTATTCACAATTTCTTACTTGTACTTTAAAGTGATTGGAAAGGGTAATAGGCAACCCAAGAAGTGTACAATTCTTTCTTGTATAAAATTGTGTGTACTGCCCCCATTAATCAATACTTGTAAAGGTTGACCCCCAATTTTTCCTTGTAACCTTAGAGTTTGAGGAGTACATGACCCATCAATGCATGGAAACTAATAACAGGGCTAGGATCATTACCTTGATGCCAAGTTTCAAGTAGAGCTGGAAAAATCTGACCCGATCCGAAAATCCGACTTGACTCAACCTGGTCCAAACTTGATCTGACCTGAAAATGCATCAAAATAATATTACCTAAACCTGACCCGACCCTAACTCGAGTGACCCGAAATGATCCGGATTCAAAATGACCCAAACTTGACTCGACTCAAACCCGAAACGACCCGAACTCGAAACGACTCGACCCGACCCGAAATGTCTTGAAAACATATTTTTTTTTAATAAAAAGCAAATTTTTTTCTAAAACTAGGATAATAGTTAATTTACTAGTTGTTAAATAAAATAAATTATATCACAATTAATTAATTATTGATTTACATGCGTTGATATGCATGGTTCAACATTCTATTAATATGAGTAATCTCATTAATTTCAAATAAAAAATTTAGAAGAATAGTAAATTTTGCATTGTTATTCAAGTCACAATAAAATTTTATTTTTAATTGTCCTGAAAAATATAATGGAATAAGTGATTATACGAAATTTAATCTCCAAAATTTGGTATAAGATGTTACTAGTGAGAAACTTTGTGGATCAAATCATTTAAGACTGAATTTTGGACTAAGAACCATAACATTACATATTGCATTAAAAAAATTAAATATATTATTTAAAAAATTTATTAATTTGTTATTAATTAATTTTCATGTATTTGACAATGTAACTCATTTAGTCCTATTATATGTAAATAAAATATTTTTTTAATTAAACACAAATATCTATTTTGTTGACCCGACCTGAGATCCAATACGACCTGAGCTCGAAACGACCCCTTGACTCGAGACCCGATACGACCCAAAATTGAAATGACCAGAACCCGAACGACCTGAGACTCAACATGATCTGAACCCAATCGAGCCGACCCAACCTAACACGACCCATTTACCAACCCTAGTTTCTGGATTGATGTGTTCCTCTAGTGTGGTGTCCTCTTTTGACTCCATTCCTTCAAAGTAGCTCAGTGTGCCTTGTTTCTTGCACTTGTGTCTAAGGCTATACTTCTTATTACAATTAAAGCATAATCCTTTCTCTCCTTTTAGTTACTGATTGATTTTAAAGCAAAAATTTGAGTAACATTAATTTGTATATTTGAATGATGGTTGTTTTTTTATGATTTATATTTATAGTTGTATATTTTTTTGTAATATATATAATTTGATAGGTACATATTGAAAATACCGTCAAATCCAAAAAGTCGCACCGAAACGGACTGAAACCGAAACGTTCCATTTAAATAGTTAGACTGAAATGTAAGTTGTCTTGTGCGAAATTTATAGCCTTGTAACCAATGAAATTTTTTTATAATTTTTTATTATTTTTAAATTACGTTTTGTGGGACTACCTTTCGGAGAGCACAGCTTATTCCATTTCAACATATATGTGAAGTTTTCTCTGCCGTCTTCATTTATCCCACCAGAAATTATTTACAATCTGATCTATCTTCTAGCAAACATAGTATGAAAACTTAATGCAGTTCATTACGTATAACGGTAAGGAAGCCAAAACAGATTTGATTAGTATAAGTCTACGTCCAGGGGATATAAATTTAGATAGTTTGTTGCTTTGTCAATAATGTCTTTGAAGTAAACCGTCTAATTAAACAATTCACTTTATATATAATTATCGTACCGACTTGTTGTTTAAGGTTACAAAAATATTATTTTTTTCTTTTGATTTATTTAGTTATATATTTTGAAGCCAAAATCGATTTTTCTTTCTTGAGCATAATCGAATTAAATGAAACCAAATAAATCAATTATCTTTGATTCGTTCGATTAATTTGATTTCAACTTAATAGTGCACACTCGTATCACAAAGAATCTCATTCGCTTCTTTTTTCCTCCAACCCGCATGTAATATCCAATTTTACCTTAAGTTGGTTTGATATTTTCTTTTTTTTTCTTCAATTTTTTTTGGGTACGAAAATGGATGAAGATGGGCTAGGTTGATCAGCTATAAATTGATACAGTTAAAAAATGGAGCTTACTATCTTAATAGAAAAGATTTTTGGTTTCCGCAGGATGATTATACAATTTATATTAGCCTGAAAATTGATTTCAAAATATAATTATTCAAAATTTTCGGTTCAAAGTCCTCTACATTTGGTCTCATATATGGTGAAATGACCAAAATGATCACAAGATTTCAAGCTTCTTTTAACAAACATAAAGATAATGTAATTCAATAAAGTCATTGATTTAATTATTTTCATTTTCAAAGATTTTTTAAAATATCGAATCAATCGGTGATCAGAAAAAGCACACCTTTAATACTGTAAATCAGCTTGACCAGATTTATATTATGTTCACCGTCTTCTATCAACCAACTCATTTCACCACGAATTTGATAAAGTAAAGATAAACTAAAATGAAGATAATCGTGATCCTCTGAACCTTAAGAAGAAAACTCTTATAATCTAGCTAAAAACCGAAAACTTTGAATATGCATTGATTTGATTTTTTGTTTTTGTTTATATGCTTAGTTTTGTTTTCAAGGCATAAAAGAAACACCTTTTATTGCTTTTTTTAAAAAAAAAAATATTTTGAAAGGAGATGAGATTATGAAAAGCAAGAGGCTTAAATGGTTAATTTGATTATGAAACTAAATACTACGAAAGTAAAGTCTTATAAAACTTAGATATTTCTCATATCAACAGAAGAGAAGATAGGAAGTTTCAAGTAGGACTGTCTTATCATCAGCAAAATTAATATCAAGAGAAATCCATGTTGATGAGCTTTGTTGATAATGCTTATACAAAAAGTCACAAAAATCTGCAGGATTTTGATTGGCCAACGTGTTGACCATAGAACCATTTTTTCTTTGTAATTAGACCAAAAAACCTAGGTCCCGCTGTCATTTCTTTCTCCACCGAAAGTAACACGAATTTTTTTATTATTAAGAATAAGAATAAAGTTGCAAACAAATCTATCATAGCAAATCCTCCTCCATTAATCGATCTCCTTTTCATCTTTCTTTGTTCCTGTCCCTTTTATGTTATCCAAAACAAACAGTTCCTTAATTCAAGCAATATTATTGTAATAAAACATATCAAAATGGGCTGTTTCAAGCCTAAGAGTCGAAAAACCACTAGTACTCCAATGAGAACCTCCTCTGAAGAAGCTTTTTTCCCATCAAATGAAGGAAACCCAGCTCCCAAAAATCTCAAACAAGAGGTTTTATTGCAGATTCCAGGATGCACAGTTCATCTGATGGATGGAGGAGAAGCTGTAGAGCTTGCCAAAGGCGAGTACTTGACGCTTGTCCGGATACTTGATGACAATGTTCCTCTTGCTACCATTATAAGAGTTGGTGATGATCTTCAGTGGCCCTTGACAAAAGATGAGCCAGTAGTGAAGCTTGATTCTTTTCACTATCTGTTCTCGTTGCCCATGAAAGACGGTGATCCTCTGAGTTATGGAGTGAGCTTTGTGGAGAACTATGGTAGCAGTTTGGGATTGCTGGATTCCTTTTTGAAGGAACACTCATGCTTTTCTGGTTCAGCATCAACTACTAGGAAACATGGTGTTGATTGGAAAGAGTTTGCTCCAAAAATTGATGATTACAATAATGTTTTGGCCAAGGCAATTGCAGGAGGCACTGGTCAGATAGTCAAGGGGATCTTCAAATGTAGCAATGCTTACACTAACCAGGTTTGTAATTTGAAGTACCCACAAGTTTGTAGGATCATTTTTCTGAAGTTGGTCAATACTAGTTTCCACGGACCGATCCAAGATTTTTTTATCAGGGTAAAGTTATTAAAAATATATATTTTTAATTTAAAAGAAAATATAAAAACAATTTCATAAAACACATAATTGAAAATATCTTTAAATCTTCTTTATTACTTTTATATTTCTTTTGTCTTTACTTTATGTTTTTATAGTATTTTTATTTTTGCGAATTGATTGAAAATTTAAAAAAAAAATATTTTTGAAGGTAATTTTTCACTTAACTATTAGGGAGGTACTTAGATGGAGACATATAAAAAATATTAGTAGGGCCATTTTAAAAGCTCTTTTATAATTTGAAAAAAATTTCAAAGATCATTGGAACTTAAATGAGGCAGGTGCCCTACTTGACTCGATGTAAATCTGTTCCTTCTGATTTCAATCCATTTAAGAATGTGAATTGTATGAATTTCAGGAAAAAAAAACTGTCTTTCTTAATGTTAAGAATGTGAATTGAAGAAAAAATTGTCTTCTTAATTTTAAGAATGTGAATGGTATAGGTCTTATGCTTATGTCCCAAAATTGCAAAATTTGCCATGTTTAGGTCTTGTTTGGTAATGATTTAAAACTAATTTAAAGTGGTTAAAGATAATCTTTAAGTTGTCTGATTTAAGTTGGCTTTAAACCAATTCTAAACAACGCTTTATTGTTGTTAAGATCAATCGATCAAAAGAATTTTTTTTTTTTTTTAAAAAAATGTGCAGGTTCAAAAGGGAGGAGAAATGATTCTAACTCAAGCAGAGGAGAAAAATGGCATGATTGCAAGTGAAAGTAATAGTAACGGAAGCGGTAGTGCAACAAAGAAGAGTGGAATCAACAAAAGCTTGAAACGGTATCCTAAGATGAGAACATTAGAACGTTCAGTTGTAAATTTTTTTTATAAAAAAAATTCATTTTAAATGCAAAAATATTATGATTTTTTTATTATAGAATTTCCTATAATTAGACACATCCCTAATTTTCATTTGAATATTACATCAATATTATAAATTTTATTCCAATTAAGTCAAAAAGGAAGTCATATACTGATGGATGCTTTTCACTGTTTGTTACATAGTGTGAGAAAGCTGTCCAAGATGACAGAAAAGATAAGCAAATCATTGATTGATGGTGTTGGTGTGGCCACCGGCTCAGTGATGGCCCCATTGGTTAACTCCAAACAAGGGAAAGCATTCCTAGCCATGGTTCCAGGAGAAGTCCTCTTGGCTTCACTTGAGGCTGTTAGTAAGTAAATTTAGCCCAAATTTGTGCTTATATTAATAGAATGAAGTATATATATGGTGACCACATTTTCCATCCTGGAAAATTACAGACAAAATTCTAGAGGCAGCTGAAGTTGCTGAAAAACAAACCTTTTCTGCCACCTCTAAAGCGGCAACCAGAATGGTCAGTGAGAGGTAATTGCCTATAAATCTATATTTGTTTTGGCAAAATGTAGTCCATATATACATCAGACTACCGTTTGACCTAACTGTAAAGACAATTTATAATTTATTAAATATTTTTTGAATTGATTTATGATAAAACAATCATTGAACTATAAACTGTTTATGTTTAGTGTTAGTGTTGGATAAAACCACAAGAGCAACAGTCTTTCAAACAAAATTTTGGTTTCTTAGAAATAAATATAATTTTTTAAACCGTTTTTTTATTTGCATTTAACATAACTTCTTTTTATAAAAACATAAACCATTTTATAAGCTCTTCTAAATGGAGTCGGTAGTATTGATTCCACTTCCATTCAGTTAAATTAATCATTTACATTGTGACTTTTTTCATATCTAATTTAAGAAACTGTTTTGTTGAGAGATCAGGTTTGGTGAGAGTGCAGGGGAGGCGACAGGGGATGTGCTTGCAACGGCAGGGCACTGTGCTGGTACTGCTTGGAACATCTTCAAGATAAGGAAGACTCTGGTTCCATCTTCATCTGTCACCTCAGGAATCATGAGAAATGTAGCCAAGAATAGAAACAAGCAATCCTATTATTGAATTTTTACATATCCCGGGGAAGTTTAAAAAAATTATGAAACAATTTCTCTATTTTATTTGTTTCTAGCAATTCCTCTGTTTTGGTTCTGTTTACTGAATCTATTTGCAAAAATAAATGATCACAATAATTCTGTGTATATTTCTTGGCTGGTATTGTATGAATATATATACATGATTACAAGCAAACAAATTGAGTTTGATATAAATTACAACTAGAAAATAAAGGTAAGAGAGATAAGAGTTATCCTTTTTACTACAAATAATAGATAATAAGATATTATCCCTTCACTAGAGATAATTTTGGATTTGATGGACTTGATTGAAGCTTATCATCTCCCCTCAAGATGAACGGTTTTGGAGAGATGTGAAGCTTGTCTTGGAGATAGCCAACTTTGTTTGAACTAAGGCCTTTAGTGAAGATATCGCCAACTTGATCGGGTGAAGAAATGTACTAGATATCCAGTGATTTACTATTGACATAATATGGTAATCTACTTCAATGGGCTTGGCATGGGCAAGAAAAACAGAATTTTGAGTGAGAACAATGGCAGAGATGTTGTCACATCAAATGAATGGATTAGACCGAACCAGACATTGAAGCTCTCAGAGTAGTGTGCAAAGCCAATGAATTTCGGCGGCAGTATGACCCAAGCAGCTATACTTAGGTTTTGGAGTGACACTCTTTTGGAGTTATCTATCTGCTGTGTAAATTTATCTAGAAGTTAGAACGGCGAAACAACATCAAATATTACGGTGTGAATTACCGTTATGCCTCTTGCTACGTGTCGGGAGGTGATTGGTTGTCTTGTCATGGTTATGGAATTATCATTCCCACCTTAGAGAATGACATGCGTCATTGTGTTACTGGTGGGGGGTTTTCTCCCACATCAATGATCTATACTAACGGTTTTTAACCGTTAGTAAAACCTATCTATAGTGACGGTTATACAATCGTCGGTGTAGATTCACCACTTATACCGATGGTTTTGGAAAACGTAAGTAAAGTTCTCAGGGCTATACCAACGGTAAAAAAACCGTTAGTATATCCCTATAGTTACATTGCTTTTTACAATACTTTTCAAAACTATCGGTACCAATGGTTTTTGTGTCTTTACCGACAGATTCTGACCGTCGATATATGTCAATTTTTTTATATTGAATCAAACGTAACGTAATACTTCTTCGAACCATCAATGCAATAAATTATGGAAATGAATTTTAAACTTTAAATGATAAACCCTGAATAACTTTACAGACTTAAATTTTGAACTTAAATTCAATAAACTACTTACTCTAAAGAATCAAAAGAGAAAGTTACATCAAATTCACCATTTATAGAAGGAAAGCATACCTTTGATATATCGATTTGGAAGGTAAGGATTGAGGCCCTCCTAATCCTTAGCAATGAGGACTCTATACTAAATCAAGAAGAAGAAGAAGAAAAAGAATTCAGTTTGTAAGCAACTTGAAATTTGACAACTAAACCCTAATTAATTGAAAAATCAACAAACCCATACATAAATCATGTTGCAAGAGTAGCAAGGCTTGTTTAAGGTTATTAAGCTTAGAGAAACAGTCAGAGAGAGGGAAGGCTTAGGATGGTGGAATATCGGAGGTAGAGAGAGAGTAAAGTTTTGGGTAGAGGAGACTAAACTCGGTCGCCATAGTAGACTAGGAGAAAGAGAACAGAAAGAAGAGTGAAGAGATAGAGGAAACTGATAGATGAGCGAAAATTGAAAGAACATACAAGGAAAGAAAGAAGCGTGTTCTATAACTTGTTTGTAAAATAGTGTGCCATGTGTTAAGACATCGTGAAAGACACCTTCAGTATTCAATTTTAAGTAGAGTATAAAAAAAAAGAAGATGGAAGATTAGGTTGGTGGAAATATCGGAGAGAGAGAGAGAGAGAGAAACGGTCTGGGTAGAGGAGAACTGATGCAGGACAGGTGGACGGAGCAGAACAGATGGCCCTGAACTACCTAGAATGGTTGGATCGCTCCAAATCTCAGGGTGTGATTTACATCGTTTTAAGTGCCACGGGCTCGGATCGGGCCTCGAAGATCCTAATATGATCCGAAACGGGCCCCGATCAATACTCAGGACTTTGCCCTGATATTTGTGTTTTTTTGGCAAAAAAAACAACGTTTAGGCCTTCAATTTTGCAGTTTCAGTTTTTAGGAAACTTTCCATTTGCAATTTCTTTTGTATTCAATTCAGAATTGACTACCGTTAATTTTGCCTTAATCCTAATGCTTAATTTTAGTACTTTCCATAGTTTTCCCCAAATTTATGCTTTCAAGGATTTTTGCCTTTTTTAGCTTTGACCTTATAAATAAGGAGGTCACGTACAAAAAAGAGAGATTATTATTATTGAATGAAATTGGTGTTTCCTTTCTCTTCGTGAGAGTTTATCGTATTGAAGGTTGAAGACACAATTCTTCTTCCTAGTTCTTTCTTCCGCTAGCGTTTTATGTAAATTGGTATCAGAGCCTTGTCTTACTCTAGTCTGATGGCAAGAGATAGAGACGAAAGCAACCACCCTAGCAACGTTGATCGTGCGGTGCAGGTCCTATAGGTAGCCATAGATAATCACAATCAACAGTTTGATGATCACAATCAGCAGTTTGATCGTATTGAACGCATGTTGCAGGAGATACAACAAACCGTGGCTGGTCTGAGAATCGATGGCAACAGGGATAAAGAACGCAATCTGGATCGTGTCGGAGGCCTTGCTCGCGGCCAACCAGTTGCTGGGAGTGTTTCTGCTCAGCAGCATAGGCCCCAAGCCTATGCCACTTTACCCAGCGATGATGAGTTCAAAGTGTTTAACGCCGAGAACGATGATGATGGCGGGTATGGTCGTAATCAGAATAGTTTTGGTCAGAACTGTTTCAACCAGAACCGATACGAACAGAACAATCATGATTTTTGGGTCAAGGTAGATCTGCTGTGTTTCAATGGCCACCTCCACGTGGAAAACATCATTGACTAGCTTTTCAAAGTGGAAGCTTTCTTTGAATATACACAAATCCCAGAAGATAGGCAGGTGAAGCTTGTAGCCTATAAACTGAAGGGTGGAGCTTCTGCGTGGTGGGAGCAGACGCAGAATAACCGCAGGCGACAAGGTAAGTAGCCTGTTCGTTCCTAGTCCAAGATGAAACAACTACTGCGAGCGAGGTTCCTTCCTCCAAACTAAGAACAGATGTTGTACTAGCAATATCAAAATTGCAAACAAGGGGTGCGTACCATTAGCGATTATATGGAGGAGTTTTATAGGTTGAACTCGCGTAATGACCTGCAGGAAACGGAGGGACAACAAGTGGCTAGGTATATCGGAGGGTTGCGATTGGCCATTCAAGAACAGGTATCCCTCCATATTGCATTGTCCCTGTCTGAGGTGGTCAACCTAGCCATGAAAGTGGAGTCACAACAGTCCATGCACCCATCACGTCCCCAACCATATCAATCGCCGCCATCACAAGTTTCGGTGCCGCAGACTTCACCACAACCTTCAACTAGCAGAGTCTTAGGTGCGGGCACTACCAACCCTGCCAAGCCAGCAGCCCCCCCAACCAGTGCCCCAGCACAAAACAGAGGAGTGCCCAGCAATCCTTATGCCCGTCCCATTCCAGGAAAGTGTTACCGATGCAGTCAACCTGGACATCGTTCCAACGAATATCCCAACCGTTGGCAGGTTAACATGGTTGAAACAATAGAGGGGGAGGAAAATCCTTTTGGCGCAGATGAAGATTATTCTGGGGAAGTTGATGATTACGCTAATAGTGAAGTAGCAGCTGCAGATGAGGGTGTATATGTTAACTGTGTGGTTCAACGCCTGTTACTTAAGCCAAGACAGCAGGATGACAACCAACGACACTGTATTTTTAGGACGCGGTGCACTATCAACCAGAGAGTGTGTAAGGTGATTATTGATAATGGTAGCAGTGAGAATATCGTATCGAATGCCCTTGTCACAGCATTGAACCTGAAAATAGAAAAACATCCCTCTCCATATAAGATTGGCTAGATCAAGAAGGGCGCTGAAACTCGGGTAACTGATATATGTCGTGTCCCCTTTTCCATTGGCAAATATTATAAGGATGAGATTGTGTGTGATATTGTTGATATGGATGCATGTCATGTGTTGTTGGGGAGGCCATGGCAGTTTGATGTAGATGCTATGCATAAGGGTCAGGATAATACCTATGTTTTCTGGTGGTTTGACAAGAAAATTGTGCTAGTTCCTACAAGTGGACATGAGCCAGCTATCGAAACCCCTAAGGCAGAGGGAAAGACCTTTCTTACAGTCCCTGAAATGGGGTTCATTGAGGATGTGAAAGCGGCAGGGGAGTTCTTCGCGTTGGTAGTAAAAGGGAAAAAACCGGCTGAGTATCAACAGATTCTTGAGGAGTTAAAACCATTGATGGCTGAATTTCAAGATGTCATGCCGGTGGAATTGCCTGAGGGTTTGCCTCCTATGAGGGATATTCAACACCATATTGACTTGGTTCCTGGGGCTAGTTTGCCGAATCTGCAACACTACTGGATGAGTCCTCAAGAACACGAAATTCTACAAAACCAGGTTGAAAAGTTGATTAAAAAGGGACTGATCAGAGAGAGTCTGAGTCCCTGTGCCTTACCTGCTTTATTGACACAGAAGAAGGATGGAAGCTGTCGCATGTGCGTTGACAGCCGCGCCATAAACAAGATAACAGTCAAGTACTGCTTTCCCATTCCATGACTGAGTGATATGTTGGACATGTTAGAGGGTGCCAAGATCTTTTCAAAGCTAAATTTACGTAGTGGCTACCATCAGATTCAGGTCCGACTAGGGGATGAATGGAAAACAACTTTTAAGACCAAAGAGGGGCTTTAAGACCAGGTTTTAAAACCCTTCATTGGTAAGTTTGTGGTTATTTATTTTGATGATATCTTGATCTATAGCCAGGATTAGGTGGAGCACTTGGACAACTTGCGGGAAATGTTGCTGGTTTTGCGCGCGAATAAACTTTATGTGAACCAGAAGAAGTGTAGTTTCCTCACTGCCAAACTAATGTTTTTCGGATTTTTCGTGGGTGCAGATGGTATTCAGGTTGATGAAGAGAAGGTACGCATAATTCGGGAGTAGCCAACCCCAACAACAGTGCACCATGTTCGCAGTTTTCATGGACTGGCCATTTTCTACCGCAAGTTTATTCGAAACTTCAGTAGTATGGTAGCACCAATCACAGAGTGCATGAAAAAGGGCCGATTCCAGTGGGAGGACGCACAAGATACAGCCTTTGCAGTGATTAAAGAGAAGCTTTCTACAGCCCCGGTATTTGCCTTGCCGAGCTTTGACAAGTTGTTTGAAGTTGAATGTGATGCCTCGGGCATGGATATTGGTGCTATTTTGTTGCAGGAGGGACAGCCAATAGAGGTTTTCAGCGAGAAGCTCAACGATGCTCGCCAAAAGTGGACAATGCATGAGCTGGAATTTTATGCAGTCGTTTGAGCTTTGAAACATTGGGAGCATTACCTGATCCAGTGTGAGTTTGTTCTCTACAGTGATCACCAAGCTCTAAAATTTATCAATATGAAAACCACCCTGAACAGAATGCATGCTCGGTGGACTACCTTCCTCCAGAAGTTCACTTTTGTGCTCAAACACAAGTCCGGGCAGTTGAATAAGGTGACAGATGCGTTAAGCTAATGTGTGTCCCTACTCTTGACTTTCCGATCATAAGTCGTGGGGTTTGACTGTTTGAAAGAGTTGTATGAGGGAGATTTTGATTTTTAGGAAATTTGGGAGAAGTGTCAACAGAAAAAGGCAATCCCGGATTTTCATGTCCAAGACGGGTTTCTGTTTCATGGTAATCAATTGTGTATCCCTCACACGTCTTTGCGTGAGCAGATTCTACGCGATATACACAACCACGGCTTAGGGGGTCATGCAGGGCGTGACAAAACAATAGCTCAGGTAGCTAAACGTTATTACTGGCCACAGTTGAAACGTGATGTGGGAAAATTTGTACAGAGGTGCCCCGTTTGCTAAACTGAAAAGGGCCAAGCACAGAATACCAGGTTGTACACCCCTCTGCCCGTGCTGAAAAAAATTTGGGAGGATGTGACCATGGACTTTATTTTGGGTCTCCCGCGGACTCAGTGTGGGGTAGATTCTGTTTTGGTAATTGTTGACTGGTTCTCTAAGATGGCACACTTTATTCCGTGCTGTAAAACTTCTGACGCGTCTCATGTAGCCAGCCTTTTCTTTCGTGAGATTGTTCGCCTTCATGGGGTTCCCAAGTCCATCACATCTGATTGCGATATCAAGTTTTTTAACCACTTCTGGAAGTCATTTTGGGGCAGGTTTGACACATCCCTAAAATATAGTAGCATTTGTCATCTGCAGACGGACGGCCAAACAGAGGTTGTCAACCGGACCCTTGGTAACCTGATACGTTGCGTGACTGGTTCTCGGCCTAAGTAGTGGGACATAGCCCTTCCACAAGCTGAATTTGCTTTCAATAGCATGTATAACCGCTCTATCAGGAAGACACCATTCGAGATTGTCTACACCAAAGCACCTCAGCATGCTTTGGACCTTGTTCTTTTGCCCAAGCCTCCTGGCCATAGTCAGGCGGCTGAGAACATGATTGAGCAAGTGCAGCGCATCCATGCAGAGGTTCGCCAGAGTCTAGAATTGGCCAACAACAAGTACAAAGCTACCGCCGATAAGCATCGGCGTGAATGTGTATTTCAGGAAGGTGACTTGGTGATGGCCCATCTGCACAAGAACCATTTCCCCACAGGAACTTACAACAAGTTGAAAAGCAAGAAGTATGGCCATTTCTGGGTGCTGAAGCGCATTAATGATAATGCTTATGTGATTGAACTTCCGGATGACATGGCCATTTCCAACACCTTCAATGTGGCAGATTTGTTTGAGTACCACCAGTCGGCCGAACCACTTTATCCTGACAGTAACTCGGAGTTAAGTTCTTTTGAAGTGAAGGGGAATGATGTAGGACAGGTGGACGGAACAACAGATGGCCCTGGACTACCTGGAACGGTTGGATCACTTTAAATCTAAGGGTGTGGTTTACATCGTTTTACGTGCCACGGGCTTAGATCGGGCCCCGGAGACCCTAGTCTGATCCGAAACGGGCCCCCAATCAATTCAGGACTTTGCCTTGATGTTTGTGTTTTTTTGCCAAAAAAACGATGTTTAGGCCTTCAATTTTGCAGCTTTCAGTTTTTAGGAAACTTTCAATTTGCAATTTCTTTTGTATTCAAGTCAGAATTGACTACTGTTAATTCTGTCTTAATCTTAATGCTTAATTTTAGTATTTTCCATAGTTTTCCCCAAATTTGTGTTTTCGGGGATTTTTGCCTTTTTTAGCTTTGACCTTATAAATAAGGAGGCCACGTATGGAAAAAGGGAGATTATTATTATTGAATGAAATTGGTGTTTCCTTTCTCTTCATGAGAGTTTATCGTATTGAGGGTTGAAGACACAGTTCTTCTTCCTAGTTCTTTCTTCCGCTAGTGTTTTACGTCAAGAACTGAGCTTCGCCACCGTAGCAAATGACTTAGAGTGAGAGAGAACAGAAAGAAGTGTGAAGAAATAGAGGAAATTGTGAGATAATAGAAAAATGAAAGAACATACAAGAAAAGAAAGAAGAATGTAGATATGTGACGAGATATAGGCTATGTAGCTTATCTAATATATAGTTTACAGGATCCATTGCAATGTGTTTTTATTCATACATGAGATATTGTCATGTCTCACTAAAAGACCGATAGCTTTGGAAGTAACTCATTTTTTCTTTCAAAACAAATGGATGCTATGATTTTCAAGATCATGGACTTCAATACAAATTCCTTTTACTTTATGTCATATGTTTGTGTTGTTTAGTACATATTAGGAACATTGATTTTTCTCAATCATTGTCTATGATGAAAAACTTGAGAATATTACCATTGAACCATGTTGTAATGCACGTATCTTGGAGAAAAAAAACAAATACAAATGCAATTTAATCTAAGAAAAAATATATGTTTCTCTTCATTTTTATTAAACATTGATATGTTGTCATTTAATTGAGTTAAGTTTAGAATAATCAGCTTAAATTGGAAATGAACTAGGAAAATGGGCTAAAGTTGATACGCCCCACACAAATTGGCCATTTTTTAAAGATTTTTTTTTATTTTTTATTTGGTTATAGTCAACTTTTGTTTTTGTGCTTCCTTTGGTAATAGGAGTCACTAAAAAAGTTCAAGCACTCGTTTCATGCCATGGGATACTTCAGCTCTCCGCCACGGAAAATACTTGCTTGGATAGTTTGGGGGCGGAGTTAGGATTTTTCGTTTGGGGATCAAAATTAGGACGGCTAAAATAAAAATAAAAAATTATTTTTTATGAACATAATAAAAACCTTAATATTAGAATATAAAAAATAAATGGATAATTTTATTTTAACTTAAGTTTTTATAATAACTTGTAACCCAACTATCTCTTCAACAAAGTATTCAAATTTCTTAATATTTCATGTACAAAGCTTATTAAACTTTCACTGGTTTGCACGAAAGAGTGTTATAATATAAAAGAATACTTGACTCTCAAGTGCCAAGAATAAAAATATAGACTTTCAAGAAGAAGTTCTTGTCTGGTACAATGCCATAAGAAATACATGACACAATGGTCTATTTCATCATTGTACGAGAAGAGAGAGAGAAAAAAAATATTTTATTTTCATTCAAGTGTGAAATAGACCCTTGTACTATGCATCTTTCATGACACTGCGCTAGAAAAGAAATTTTTATTTTCAAGAGCCAAGTTAGATTTGAGGTACATGAGATTTTAGAATAGGAAATGATACCCTCGACAAAGTAAGTAAATAAGCTTAACTTTTTAAGTGTTATAAGATTAAAAAAACCATAATGTGGAGTGATTTATAAAATGCACATGTCTCCAAAATTCCACCAGATGAGAAGCTCCTAACACATACTAATACATAATTATGAATTTTTTTGTGGGGGCCATTGAGAAAAAAGATCTATTTTTTCTTTTTTATCTTTTCTACTTTAACGTTATGTTTGGTTGTTTGGGGTTGAAGTTTGAAATTAGAATTGAAGTGGAATCATAATTTTTCAATATCAAAATTGTTGAAACAGATTATAATTCCAACTCAATTTTAATTCCAAGCTTTAATTTTAGACAACCAAACGTAACGTTAAGGAAATTCAAAATCTTGAGGGAGCCTGGGCTCCCCTTTGTCCCCTCTCTCTCCACCCCTGTGGATCGAAGTCAACATCAATCGTTGGATATAATAAGTTTCATCTCTTTAAACCGTTGATGATGACTCCGATTCGCTGGACACGATTTAACCAAAATTTTTTTTTTCTTTACAGAGTAAGTGACGCAGGAGGATCCAAGTCAGATGATACAGAGTTGGCAGATCAGCGCAAGTGGACTGCCTAGAATGAGCCACGGGCTCAGATCAAGCTTAAAAGGCCCTAGTTTGA
This sequence comes from Bretschneidera sinensis, assembly GCA_023935145.1. Lineage (NCBI taxonomy): Eukaryota > Viridiplantae > Streptophyta > Magnoliopsida > Brassicales > Akaniaceae > Bretschneidera > Bretschneidera sinensis. The sequence continues at coordinate 21,256,125 of CM043701.1, forward strand.
TTGGAAACGGGCCAATAAACAAAACCTGATTATTATGTAATCTGTCTCGACATTTTTAAGCCAAAAAACAACGTTTAGGCCCTCAAATTGGTAGTTTAATGTTTTAGGAAACTTTTTATTTTAGTTATATTAATTTCAGCCTTAATTTAATTTTTCCTATTTTGTTTCAACCTTATAAATAAGGTCTTAGGGTTTCGTAAACATTATTATTGAATTTTCATAATTTTAAATAAACATCAGAGCTGTTTCTCTGCATTGTTTTTTTAGGGTTTTTCTTGTGTTACTCCCTGTGAACGATGTTTTCGACTAGCCTGCAGAATAATCGGTATTCTGCCCGGCGTCAGTTGGTATCAGAGCTTTAGCATTTTCCTAGGGCAAGATTTCATCAGTTCCATGGCTGGTGGTCGTGGTCGTCGCGGGCAGGTTCCGAACGAGGAAGCCCCACATCGTGATCGTAACGTTCAGGATACGATGATTGAGGATTTACAGAGGCAAGTTGCCGAGTTAACCCAGCGTCTAGCGGCACAAAATTTCGGAGATCGTAATATTGAAGATCACGATTCCGATTCCAGTTCCAGTTCTGAAAAACCACATCACAATCCTGCTCGATTCTGGGAGCACCGTGGTCGGGAAGAACGTTATGGGGACCTCGGATTCAGAGTGGATCTGCCCGAGTTTTCTGGTACGTTACAGGCCGAGGGATTCGTTGATTGGTTGAATGAAGTGGAGCGTATTTTCGAGTACAAGGAAGTCCCAGATCGTGTGAAGGTGAAACTAGTCGCCATAAAATTGAAAGGCAAAACATCTGCGTGGTGGGAGCAGTTGAGGCGTTCGCATGATCGGCAGGGCAAAGCCAAGATTACAGATTGGGAGAAGATGAAGGGTCACTTCCTTCCTTTCGGTTACACTCAGACCTTGTTTCAGCGTCTTCATTCGTTGAGGCAGGGCACGAGATCGGTGGATGATTACACGGAGGAATTCTATCAGTTGATTGCCCGGAATGACTTATCTGAAACAGAGGATCAGATGGTGGCACGATATGTGGGGGGATTACGGCAGCCCCTACAGGATGTCCTCAGCCTTCACTCGCTGTGGACAGTTTCAGAGGCATAACAGCGTGCACTTGCGGTGGAGAAACAGCAGAACAAGAGGCCATTGAATAGAGGCGATCAAAATAATCGGCCAGTTCACCCTCAGGGATCCCGTCCTGTCCAGCAACCACCTCAAGGTAACCCTAACCCAAATATTAGATGTTTCAGATGTGGTGAACATGGGCATAAATCACCTGAGTGCAGGAAGCCTGCTAGTAATAAAGGTAAAAATCTACTGATTGAGGACGATGGAGTAGACGAAACTGAGGAGATTGGGGAGCCTATGTATGACGATGATGAGTATGGGGATGTATTGTATGGGGATGGCCATGAGACGTTGGTCGTTTGTAAGAGCCTACTGACCCCCAAGGGTGATTCAGGGGACGATTGGTTGAGGACCAATATTTTTCACACAACCTGTACAGTTGCCGATAAAGTATGCAAGATGATCATAGATAGTGGCAGTTGTGAGAATGTGGTGTCTGAAGAGGCTGTCAAGAAAGTGCAGTTGAAAACAGATCGTCATCCTAAGCTGTACAAATTGTCTTGGCTGAATAAAGGCAGTGAGGTAACGGTAGATAGGCGTTGCCTAGTTTCTTTTTCGATTGGTAAGAGATATTTCGATAATGCTTGATGTGATGTTGTATGTATGGATGCTTGTCATGTATTGTTAGGCAGGCCTTGGCAGTATGACCGTAATGTTATTCATGATGGGCGAAAAAACACATACTCCCTTAGCATCAAAGGGAAGAAGATTGTGTTGGCACCTCGTCGGGAAGGAATCACTCCTACCCTGATTTCCAATAATACTAATATGCTTTCGATGTCCAGGTTTTTAGCAGAGGTTGAGTATGTGGACGTGGTTTATGCTCTGCTGCCTTGTGGGAATAGCGCAGCAGATTTGAATCCAGAATTACCAGTCGAAATGCAGCAGCTGATGGCAGAGTTTTTTGACCTTATGCCAGAGGATCTTCCTCCTAGGTTACCACCTATGAGGGACATTCAGCATCAGATCGACAGTCCAGTTTGCCTAATCGACCGGCGTATCACCACAGCCCCAAGGAATCTGAAGAGTTGCAGCGACAGGTGGTTGAGTTGTTGGAGAGAGGTTACGTCCGTGAGAGTATGAGCCCATGTGTGGTTCCTGCCCTACTAGTGCCGAAGAAGGATGGTTCTTGGCGTATGTGTGTTAATAGTAGAGCCATCAATAGGATCACAGTGAAATACCGGTTCCCAATTCCCTGCCTGGATGATATGTTAGACTAGCTATCCAGTTCTAGGGTCTTCTCCAAAATTGACCTTAGGAGTGGATACCACTAGATCAGAATAAGGCCTGGAGATGAGTGGAAGACAGCGTTTAAGACGCAACATGGGCTGTATGAGTGGATGGTCATGCCTTTTGGGCTGTCCAATGCGCCCAGCACATTTATGAGGTTCATGCATCAGGTTTTATGGCCTTTCATGGGGAAATTTGTTGTAGTTTACTTCGATGACATCCTCATTTATAGTCCGACGTGGGAGTCACATTTTGAGCACCTCCGTGCTGTTTTTAATTTGTTGAGGACAGAGCGCCTGTACGTCAATCAGAAGAAGTGTTCTTTCTTCACTACTTCTGTTACTTTTCTGGGTTTTGTTGTATCTACTGATGGTGTTCAAGCAGATCAGTCGAAGATAGATGCGGTCTTGGAATGGCCCACACCGAGGACCTTGCACGACGTAAGAAGTTTCCATAGATTGGCTTCCTTCTACCGCCGGTTCATTAGAAATTTCAGCACTTTGATTGCTCCTGTCACAGAGTGCCTTAAGGGGCGTGATTTTCAGTGGTCCGAGGAAGCAGAAACCAGCTTTCAACTGGTCAAACAGAAGATGACAGAGGCATCAGTTTTAGCACTTCCTGATTTCGAAAAGGTGTTTGAGGTAAATCGTGATGCATCTGGAGTAGGTATTAGTGGTGCTCTAAGTCAAGAAGGTTGACCCGTAGCTTTTTTCAGTGAAAAGTTATCAGGATCAAAAAAGAATTACTCCACCTATGATCTGGAATTCTATGCCATAGTTCAGTCCCTGAAACATTGGCGTCACTACCTAGTGCAGAGGGAATTTATTCTTATCACTGATCATGAGGCCCTGAAGTACATCAATGGCCAACACAAGCTGAGTAGGTGGCACGCCAAGTGGGTGGCGTACTTGCAGGAATTCAAGTTTGCACTGAGGCACCAAGCAGAAAGTCTGAACCGTGTCACAGATGCACTGAGTCGTCGTACATTACTCCTCACCACCATGAGCACCAGAATTGTGGGATTTGAGGTCTTCTCCGATATGTATGCTGCAGATCCTTCCTTTGGGAGGATAATTCAGGAGGTAACTACTGGTCAACGACATGATTTTATTTTGCATAATGGTTATCTATTTCGTGGATTGCAGTTATCCATTCCAGATTGTTCACTAAGGCAGCAGATTATTAGTGAACTTCATAATGAAGGTTACTTTGGGCGAGACAAGACATTGGCCCTGATTTCCTCTAACTATTATTGGCCCAAATTGACCAGTGACGTGGCTCATCATGTGGAGCGTTGTTATGTGTGCTAGCGGTCTAAGGGAGTTCTCACTAATGCGGGTCTGTACACACCCTTACCTGTACCTGAAGCCCTTTGGTTCGATGTTAGTATGGACTTTGTGTTGGGCTTACCCCGTACCCAACGAGGCTCGGATTCTATTTTGGTTGTGGTTGACAGATTTTCCAAGATGGCCCATTTCATACCTTGTAGAAAGACAATGAATGCTACCAGGATCACTCATCTTTACTTCAAGGATACTGTGCGTTTGCATGGTGTTCCCCGATCCATCACTTCAGATCGTGACACTAAGTTCATAAGTCAGTTCTGGAAGAGTTTATGGGAGAAGCTAGGGACGAAGTTAAATTTTAGCAGCGCCTATCATCCTCAAACAGATGGTCAGACCGAGGTGGTGAACAGAAGTTTGGGAAACCTTTTGAGGTGCTTAGCAGGAACTAAACCGAAGCAGTGGGATCTCGCATTACCTCAAGCAGAATTTTCCTATAACAGGTCGAAAAACAGAACCACAGGAATGAGCCCATTTGAGATTGTGTATGGTCAGAATCCATCCGGAGTGCTTGATTTAGCCCCTATTCCACGAGTGGGTCAATTAAATCCCAAGGCAGATGAGATGGCAGAACATCTTCGGGATATCCATGAGCAGGTGAAGCTAGCCATTCACGACAGTAATGCCAAGTACAAGGCTCAAAGCGACAGTCACCGTCGTCAGGTACTTTTTGATGTTGGTGATTTTGTTTGGGCAGTATTAACTCGTGATCGTTTTCCCGTGGGAGAGTATAATAAGCTTAAGGAGCGAAAGATTGGACCCTGTGAGATCTTGCAGAAGATCAATGATAACGCCTACAGACAACACCTACCCAGTCATATGAAGACTTATGATATATTTAATGTGAAACACCTGAGTCATTGTTTTGAGGATCCCAATGAAGCTATTATAAACTCGAGGACGAGTTCTTTCCAACCCGACAGGACTGACGCAGGAGGATCCAAGTCAGATGATGCAGAGTTGGCAGATCAACGCAGGTAGACTGCCTAGAACAGGCCTTGGGCTCAGATCAGGCCCGAAAAGCCCTAGTTTGATTGGGAACGAGCCAATAAACAAAACCTGATTATTTTATAATCAGTCTCAACATTTTTAAGCTAAAAAATGATGTTTAAGCCCTCAAATTGGTAGTTTAATGTTTTTAGGAAACTTTTTATTTTAGTTATTTTAATTTCAGCCTTAATTTAATTTTTCCTATTTCGTTTCGACCTTATAAATAAGGTCTTAGGGTTTCGTAAACATTATTATTGAATTTTCATAATTTTAAATAAACATCAGAGCTGTTTCTCTGCATTGTTTTTTTAGGGTTTTTCTTGTGTTACTCCCTATGAACGATCTGTTCGACTAGCCAGCAGAATAATCACTATTTTGCCTGGCGTCAGTAAGTGTCATAATTCCATTCAAGCTACAATATTAACACTGGAGAGACGAAGGCAGAGAGAGAGAGGAGAGAGAAAAAAAAACAAAAACAGAAATATTACTAAGAAAACAAACTTTATATTTAGATAATAAAAACTAAAGTTTCCAGACTCTTAAAATAAGAACATTAGCTAGAGGGTTTCCCTAAACATTAGGGAAACCGTCTATCTCTCTCTCTCTCTCTCACACACACACACAGGAAATTCAGTTTCCAAACCAAACCTAAGGAATTATTCATAAATTCCATTCTTCAAACAGCAGAGTAATTCCTCCCACCAACTAGAAATCCAGATTCCCACAGGGCCTTACACAAAAGAAAAAAGAAAAAAACACACAAACAAACACATAGAGATTAACAACACCATTGCCCCCCTGGATTTTATTTTATTTAACAGTTACTTGAAAAGGGAAATGGTGGATTTGCAAAGCACACAGAAACTGGGGCCTGCGTACCAACCGCTCCATTTTTGTTGAAATCTCAGTTGTCGGGGCTCACAACTGGCCCTGGTTTAGCTGGCTCAGTAGGATCGGCTTGCCTCATCAGCTGCCAAACAAAAACAAAATGAAATCAAAGTTATCAGATTCTTGCATGCATGTATGTCTCTTTAAATCATGACCACAATTAAGCAAGAAAAATCTGAGCTAATTGTAAGAGAGAGAAACCTGAAAATAGGACTCAAGCTTTCCCTTGAGGCTCTCATGCTCCTTGCGCAGCTCCTTGAACGCTTCCATTGCGCTGTTATATCATATTAACACATGCACAAAGTTAATACTACTTCTACTAAATTGTCTATATAATAGAAATTATGTAAAATTTCACACACAAAAAAGAATTTTCTAAAGAACTGTTTATTGAAAATTATTTTACAATGAACTGAGGCCAACTATTTATAGTAGCCGTGATGAGGTAACATGATAACACCAAACCTCTAACTGATAACACCAAACCTCTAACTGATAATGACAACATAAAACTATGATAATCCTAACTATCTGATAATCCTAACACATGATAAATAGGAATTATCTAAAAAGATAAATCCAACCTAATATCAAAACAATAATAATAAAGATATAATAACTTGGTTTAATCCTACATAGCTCCCCTTAAACCAAGTCCTTCATAACTCATCATGCCTAAAGACTTCTTAAGCTTATGAAAAGTGTCAACTTTGAGCGGCTTTGTGAAGATGTCTGCAACTTGTTCCTCTGAACGGTAGTACTCAATCACGATCTCTTTCTCTTTCTCCATGTCTCGTATAAAGTGAAACTTGATATCAATGTGCTTACTTTTACCATGATATACTGGATTCTTGGTAAAGGAAATGGTGGACTTGTTGTCATAGTAAATCATCGTGGGAGCATCCTGTTGATGCTTTAACTCAGAAAGCATGCGACGTAGCCACACAGCCTGTGTAGCACCACCAGCAACTGCAATGTACTCAGCTTCTGTTGTCGATAGAGCAACCACCTGTTGCTTCTTCGATGACCAAGAAAATACTCTAGAACCAAGATGGAACACAAATTCAAAAGTGCTTTTCCTCTTCTCTGTGTCACCTGCCCAGTCACTATCTGTATATCCAACAAGCTCGAATTTGTTCATGGAAGAGTAAAAGATACCATCACCCAATGTACCTTTCATATATCGCAAGATGTGAGATTGCCTCAGAGAGTTCATGAACCTGCTAATAAGCCCAACTCCATAAGAAATATCAGGCCTAGTAGAAGTTAAGTATCTCAGACTTCTTACTAGCCTCCGAAAGATGGTAGCATCAACTAGCTCACTAGACCCATCCTTCTCCAACTTCAACCTTTCTTCAACTAGAGTCAGCATCGGCTTACATCTCTCCATCTTGAACTTTTTCAGCACATCACCATCATACTTTTTCTGACACACAAAGATACCATCATCTGTCTGAGTCACCTCAATGCCAAGAAAGTAGGACATCAACTCCAAATCTGTCATCTCGAAATGACCAATCATTGCACTCTTAAAATCTGCAATCATCTCAGGATTATTACCGGTAATGATCAGATCATCAACATATAAGCACACAATAAGAATATCTCCATGGGAATTGGATTTGATATACAAAGTGTGCTCATAAGGACATCTCTGGAACTTATACTGGATAAAATATGTGTCAATGCGTGTATACCATGCTCTAGGTGCCTGTTTCAACCCATATAAGGCCTTCTTCAGCTTGTAGACTTTATTTTCTTGCCCCTTCTTTACATACCCCGTAGGTTGCTGTATGTAGACTTCTTCCCCTATCTCCCCATTTAAAAATGCGGATTTCACATCCATCTAGAAGATTTTCCAGTGATTCTGTGTAGTAAGAGACACAATCAAGTGAACAGTGTCAAGTCTGGCAGCAGGAGAAAACACCTCGAAATAATCGATCCCTGGCCTTTACTTGTAACCTTTCGTAACCAGACGAGCTTTGTAGCGTTCCACCTCACCATTCGATTTGTATTTTGTCTTGTACACCCACTTAACACCAATCGACTGCTTTCCACCTGGCAAATCAGTTAGTTCTCATGTGTTATTCTTTTCAATCGCACCTATCTCCTCTTCCATTGCTTTCAACCAACAATCATTACGAGCAGCATCTTCATATGTGATAGGATCACAATCTGCAAACAATGCAAAGTTCACCAACTCTTCATCTGTTGGATTGTCGTCATTACTGAGAACATAATCCTACAAACGAACTGGCAACACCCGTTCACGTTGTGGACGACTAGAAGATTCTGCTGGATGTGGGTTCACTGGGGATGGTAGAACCACTAGGGTCAGAACTGGATTCTCTCTAGGATGACTGTCAATCTCATCCAGGTCGATATCAATGTCTGAAGAGTTCCCTTTACCGCAAGACCAATCCCGGTATCCCTATTCATCGAAGGTAACGTCCCTGCTGAAAATCACCTTTTCGGTCATTGGATTATAAAGTTTATAACCCTTCGTTACCTGACTGTATCCGATGAAGATGCACTTTTCTGCCTTATCATCAAGCTTCTTTCCTAAACCATCAGGTACATGAGCATAGGCAATACACCCAAACACTCGTAAGTGTTCAATACTGGGTTTGAGTCGAGTCCATGCTTCCTAAGGAGTCTTTTCGAGAACACTACTGGTGGGACATCTATTCAACAAATAAAACGCACAAGTAACTGCATCACCCCAAAAACCTTTGGGCAGTTTCTTCAAGTGTAACATACACCTAACCATGTCCATGACTATTCTATTCTTCCTCTCTGCTGCACCATTCTGCTGAGGAGTATATCTCGCTGTCAACTGATGATTGATGCCATGTTTTTGCAAGAAACTATCACATACAACATATTCTGTCCCTCGATCTGTTCTCAGAGTCTTGATAGACCTTTCACTCTGATTCTCCACCAATGCCTTAAATCTCTTGAAGGCATCACAAGCATCTGACTTCTGCTGCAAGAAATACACCCAAGCCTTCCTGCTGAAGTCATCAATAAAGGTAATAAAATACCTATATCCCCCATTCGACGAAGTCTCCACGGAGCATAGGTCTGAGTGCACTAGCTCCAATGGTCAACTAGCTCTCTACGTTTTCTTTGTAGGAAATGGGTCTATGTGCTTCTTTCCCACAACAAATATCTCACATACCTTATTAGGAGGATCAATGACCGACAATCCTGAAACCATCTTCCTTGAAGAAAGTAGCTTCAGACTTCCAAAGTTCACATGACTAAACCGCATATGCCATAACCAACTTCCATCTCTGATTACAGAACTAAGGCATGGTAAAATGTCACTGTTAATATGCAGCTGAAACAAACGATTTGATGACATATTTACCTTTGATATCAAATCCTTCTGTGCATCCTTGATGGTGCAGACCTCTCTATAGATCCGCATATCATACCCTTTCTCTGAAAGTTGCCCCATACTTAACAGATTTTGATGCAGACTCGGGACAAACAATACCTCTGAGATGGTATTCTTGGATCCGTCCTTCAGAGAGATGGAGATTTTTCCCTTCCTCATCACTGGCACCTTTGAGCTATTCCCAAACTTCACTTTCGAAGTAAAGGTCTCATCCAATTCTGAGAACATCTTATTCCTACCACACATGTGGTTGCTGCAGCCTGTATCCAGAAACCATTTGTACTTGACATCATCCACTGCTACACTACACACTAGTAGTAATGTTTCTGAATAGTCTCCATCTTCTGCAACATTTTCTTGAAAATTTTTCCCATTAGATTTGCACTCATTCTTGTAGTGGCCATATCTTTTGCATCTGAAACACTGAATCTAAGCTTTATTCTTCTGATTAGTGTTATTGCCTCCTCTGTCTTTCACCTGGCTAAACATGGAAGCACTTCCTCTCCAATTTTGTGAGTTCTGACTCTTCTAGCTTGCCTCAGAATTCTTCCAGGTCTCCACTTTGTATTTCTTAAGACTCAACTGGCTCTGCAAAGCTTCCTTCACCTCGATCTCAGACTTCTCATCCAACCATTGTTCGTGGGCTTGGAGTGAGGCCATCAACTCATCCAACGTCATCTCCTCGAGATCTTTAGACTCTTTGATGGCAGTCACCTTGTACTCAAACTTCTCAGTCAGTGTTCAGAGAATCTTCTCCATGATCTGAACATCTGAAATTGTCTCACCATTGGACTTCATCTGATTAACAAGTGCCAATGTCCGTGAGCAGTAGTCTGCCACCTTCTCCGTTTTCTTCATTTGGAGAAGCTCCAACTACCTCAACATGGTCTGCAAGCGGACTTTCTTCATCTTTTCTCCTCCCTTGTATGTGTTCATCAGAGTGTCCGACGCCCATTTTGCTGATGCTGTATGTGCGATTTTATCGAAAATCACCGGATTCAATGACTGATTAATGAAAAACCTCACCTTCAAATCCTTCCTGGTTGTTGCAACATTTGCTGGCCTAACAATACCCTCGGAAACAACAGTCCACAACTCCTGGTATTCAAACAACATGGACCCTCAAATACTCAAAATTGGTTTTTCCGTCAAACTTTGGTATTTGTGGTTGTATTGTGTTATTATTATTATTGTTAAGGGCGGTCATTGTAATTTGCCAAAAACAATAATAATAAAAAGAAAAAAAACTTGAACAAACTAATATATCAGCAAAACAAAAAATCAAAACGCACCAAACTTTAAACACACCAGACCTCTCAGGTTCTTCACGCCAATGGTCAAGGGTTCGCTGCAAGTCACGATTCCGGCGACTTTCTCGGTTGACGACAACGTATTCCGATCAAGCAAGGTACAACCAACAACCTCTGTTGGTCAACTATAACAAACGATCATCGGATCTGGTCGGCACTGTCTGCACCTTCTGGTGTGGGTGGTGTTGTTTCACTTTCCGGCGGGGCGTGGGTTGCATGGAGGTCTGTCCGGCGTCGCTGACTGCTGCTCCGAACTCCAGGGTCCTCAACTCCTGGATCCGCCTACCACTCCTGGATTCTGAACTCCTGAATCCTACCTTACTGCCCTCCAAGCCTGAAATCAGGCTCTGATACCAAATTTAAATTTCACACACAAAAACGAATTTTCTGAAGAACTGTTTATTGAAAATGATTTTACAATGAACTGAGGCCAACTATTTATAGTAGTTGTGATGTGGTAACATGATAACACCAAACCTTTAACTGATAATGACAAAATAAAACTATGATAATCCTTATTATCTAATAATCCTAACACATGATAAATATAAATTATGTAAAAAGATAAATCCAACCTAATATCAAAACAATAATAATAAAAATATAATAATTTGGTTTAATCCTACAAATTAATACTCATTTATTAGTAGGATCTAGGAAAATCATTACCCTTCCATAATGCCCAGCTGGCAAAATTCCCTTGTCTTGCTCACTTCATTCCAAACTTTGATCGCACCGATGCTGCATGCATAATCATATATACGAATCGCATTAATCATGAAAATGGTCGTTAAGAAGACAAAAATTATATGATCTAAAAAATTAATATTCAAATTTAATAAAACTCTAGTTCCATAATTGTATCATGAAATTCCATGGTATTTTAGGATGGAACGATGATATTTTTATTTATCGTTTATTTATCATTTACCTGACGCTGCTTCCTTGCAACTAATAAAAGCCTTTATCAATTTTAGCAAAGTTGATGTCGTCTTGCTTCCTGTTTATTATTATTATCATTGTTATTGTTATTACATATGAAGAATCTAAATGAAAAATAAAAATGTGAGAAGAATAAAATTTACTAAAATTATTGTACTTACATTGCTTGTTCAAGGGTATCCAACAGTGTAGTGGAGTCCCTAAAGAAGAGGGTAAATACCTCCTCTACAAAGTTGGGATTATCTTCATCCGCCAGGTTCTCAAGCTGAACGAAATGCTTGTCCAGAATTTGCTGTAATTATCGCCAAATCATTTTCTCGTTTTAATTAATTAAAATAATAGTTCCTGGACAGTGTCCATTGCTCACAAATTTAAGCACAAACTCTAATTTTTTTAATTGAGGAAAGAAAAAAACTATGGAATCCTTCTATAAATTCAAACTTCAGATTCATGTAATGAACATGTACATATGTATTTATGTAGTATTGATATGTACAGATACGGACATATACGAAGCATATATGCAATTGTTCCAATTGTACCAATTTAAGCATAAACAACTTAATTTCCAATGTACAGATACGGATTTCCTATGTGCGGACATGGATGAGAATATCTAGATGAAATTTTCTCATGATATGGTAAAACTAAACAAAAAATTCTGGTAAAAAATAATGGATTCTATAAAAACAAGAATTAAAATTCTTTTTTTTTTCTATGTTGTCACAAGGAAGAAATAAAAATATGCAAGCTTCCCAACTACACATGGACATATCAAAATGAAAAAAAGAATGACATATCAATTGTATAATTTTGAGGGGAAAATGTCATAAATGAACTACAAATCTACGCAAAAAAGGAGAAGAAAACCTCATCAAAGAAGGACTGCCTCATGGTGGCGATTTGTTCACGCAGGGTATTGCTCGCCATTTGACAGGAAAAAAAAAACACTTGACAGGAAAGAGATTTCAAAACTTAAACAACTTGATTAGAAGGAAACTGGAGACCTGAGTACAATGGCGGCCAAACGAGGAATATATAGCCGAGAAAAAGTAACCAGGAGCAAACACATGCAATAATTGGTTCTGCAAAATGAGATTACAGTATCTGAGACTTTTAAATATGAGAAATAAGCAGTTGCAGCCCCCGTAACAACTTCACCTCAAAATCTATTAAGCAAAAGCCATCAAAATCACTCCATGTTGTATATAATAACCATGTGTTTAAGTTATATTGACAACTAAAAATATGATTTAATGTTATTTGATGAATGTTAACACTTGGTCAAGTAAGTAATTGACGCGTTAGCATTAACGGTAAGTAACTTATGATATCGAAGCAGTAGAACATTTCTATTTGAATTATGAATTTTCATTGTGAAAATCTTTAAGAATCTATATCAGATTTTACATATTTTTTTTGGATTGTAAAATTAATGAATAGAATTCTAAGATTTTCTGATACATTTAAAATAAAAATGAATGCTACCGTCAATCGCTATTGATAGTCTAATGGCTAGGATTCTATTGTGTAGTGCATGCATGACATGTCACGCGCATGTTCTGCACGCCAAAACCTTATCCGTCAATCTCTACTAATGATAACTTTTTTTCTTTTAAGGAGTAACTTGAGTGATATATAGTATGCTATGGAACAACTATCATATAGTACTATTGCTTTTCCTAAAGCAAATATATATATACTCATTTCTTATTAATGGTTTGTGTACTTTAAATTAAGATTACAGTTCCTTATTATCTTGCTTTTACAACATAAAATTAAGATACCAACCAAAATCAAGCAACACATGCATCAATCTATCATTATTAACTATGTCATGAGCAGATAGCTTCCACCTCTCTTATAATTAGCTCATTTTTCTGTATCTCCAACTCTCCGCTTTGGGCATACAGTAGGCGGGGAGTTGGAGATAGAGAAAAATCTTCTGTAATATCTACTAAAAATTTATTTTCTTTCTTACAGTATTAATCTTCATGCAGGTCCAGGAAAAGTCTTGTACCTTTTTCTTTTAGTTTCAATCTTGACCAAAACCATTATAATTCAGGGGTGATATATCTAGTGTTTGCTAGTAAGAAACCTATTAATTAAAATCTCTATACAGCATGAAAATTGCATTAACGATAAATGAACCATCAAAAGGTTCTATTAAAATAAATCACTAAAAAAGTGAATTAGTAAAATTGTGACACGTAAGAAAGCTAAACTAATAAAATTAAAAAATAAGCTCTGTTCAAGTCAGTAGGGATAGTAACTGAAGATGGCTACCCTTTTACATGAGGATCTGTTCATTATAGAACCGGTGGAACATCACTAGAACAATCCTGCCAATCTCATTGAAAGAGTTGGACATGGGGAAAGAGACGAGGAAGAGCAAATTAATCAAGTACTCCCCTCTTTAAATTTTCACTGCCTTTGAGGACGTTTTCTCTTGGATTTTAGATCAACAACAATGATGGAAATGTTATCAGAACTGTTTCTACATTAAGCTATTTCAGTGAGGTTATCAGCTACGGCTTGCGCCGGACAAACGTCATCAGTCGTCATGGACCTGCGCCTTTGCCTTAGATGGCGACGAGCCACCTCTCCTACATCTTTGTTTGTCAGAACATTCCAAAGACAGTCACTTGCCAAAATTAAACACTCATCCTCATCACTAGTCATGCAAGTAATCCCAGGCATTGGAATTATCCACGGCCGTAAATACCGATCGCCTGAAACACACCTGATAAGCAATAAGCAGCAGAAGAAAGATTAATCATGCATTTCATAAGCTAGAACAAAATTAATGAGTAAATTTCATCAGAGATATCTAAAATTGTAATGAATTAGACTTAAATTCTTGTACTTTTGATATTAAATTCTTCTTCAATCAACAAACCAACGAGTCAAAGTTAAATTTAGGTTGTTCGATCAAGCTAATATATTTTCTTTGGGGATAGTTACAAAAACGCATTGCCCTAAATTACAAATGCCTTTCTCTATTTTAAAAGTATAGAGATGCACCTTTAAACCCAACCATAGTTAGTCAACTCGAGTAAAAAAAGCCATATAACGGTCATTTAACTGCCATGGATATGCACTATTCATTGAGGAGGCAAGGAGAACCTTTTGCTTCTATTCACTTGAACAGGCGAGAGATGAATCTTCATCGCTTTCACTTTAATAAGCATGACTTAATTATAAATCTCTACGTTGAATGTTATGTATGTTAATATGTAAAAACAGAAGAGATATTTCATGTGTCAAAAACTTAATTTAAAAAGTTAGAAACCCAAAACGGAATGAAAGGATGTCAAGTATTACGATCGAAGTCATTCTCTTATCTAAACATGCATTTAGATTATTATATACTAAAACATATATACTTCTCCTATGTGATGTATTTGATATATCATTAAATTAATAGTTAGTGTATAAGAATAAGAACATAAGGTTGTTTGACGTAAAATTTTCTTTGTTTAATTAATTTTTGAATGAACTAAGCACTTTATTATTTAGAAAATGTTAGAAATAAATATATAGAGAAACAAGAAGAATAATAGATTAAGAACATAGTAAAAGAAAGAGGCAAAAAGGAAATTTAATAGAAAATTCGAGACTCAAATTTGATAGCATGACTAAAATTATAAAAATACTATCTTCACCAATTATAGCTCAAACGTTATAATATACATATTCATATTGACTGTCGGATGATAATTTATTTATTTTAAAGAAAATAACACTTTCCTTTGTTTTATAAATTGAAATTACAAGTATATGAATATATTTGGGATATAATAATTGATGTTTTAAAAGTCTAAGGGTATGAAGGTAACATACTTCTCAAAATTTCCTTTGTGATTTGAGATTTTAACAATCTAGTTAATTAGAAATGGAAAATAGTTGTTAAGAGCAGTATTTTCATTTTTGTGATGTGTATATTTTTGTTTTATTTAGAAAAAGGACTATCAAAAGTGAAACACGTGCCCAAAAAGTAATTTACCATATGTCACCCATAAAACCAAATGACTCAATTTTATTATAAAATATAGCAAATAAAACAAAAACAAAGATCGTAACAAGATGCAATATTCTTCACTTTTATTGTAGATATAAAAATAAATATGAAAGATCTTTTCTTTAAAACTGAAATAATCATTTATCCATCAAAGTTTTACATGTGCCATTTAATTACTAATCTATTAATCTATTCACGAACGTTACAAATAAAAGGCTATTTTGCGACGTCATTATCTTTGCCTTTTATCTGTCCCAAGTTTTGGCCCATCATTGTCTAATCTAATTGGGTTAAGTTTTGAATAATCAGCTTAAATTGGAAAGGAACGCTACAACATAAGTGAAAAATGTCAACATTTTTTTTAACATATTTCGATGCTTTAAAGTACTGCAACATGCGATATCGACGTTTATAACAAGTATCGAATAAAGCATCGGTATGTGTGGTGTCACAGTGCTAGTACCGCAATATGCATAATTTTGTGGTGCTTCTAAGCGCCGCAATATACTGACGCTTAGAAGCACCACAAAATTATGCATATTGCGGCGCTTCTTTGAAACACCGCAATATAGTGGCGCTTCCAAACGCCGCAATACACTAACTATTGACAATTTTTGTGGCACTTTAAAGTGCCAGAATACACCTAGCTTATGTTTTTACACTATTTTGGGTTTAATATCAACACCTACTATAAAACCCATGTTCTTCAATATATATACCATCAAATCCATATAAATTCAAATATCAATACAAAAGTCATTTCATTCACACAAAAAACATTCATAGCTAATATATAAATTCATACACAACCAAGTAATTGAATGAAGTCAGAAAAATTATTTTACCATTACACTTTAAATCAAATATGAGATCCTCCATTAGCCAACCGCTGCAGTGAAGACTTGAGCTCATCCATTTGGGACTGTGTATTGGTCATTTGATCATCATACTTCGTCGTTATTTCTTGAATCTGATGCTCATGCTTTTGATTGAGTTCTTTTATTTGTGCTTTCAAATAATGTATCTCTTCAGCATAAGCTTCATTGTATCCCATATCATTCCTAATTTGAGCTGAAAATCCATACACAGCTGTGGGAGTAACTCCAAACCCTTAACCTCGTACACGTCCAAAACTCTCTTCACCCATAAGCTTTGTAAAGACTTCATTTTGTATTTGTAAATTGTTGCTAGCATCAGAAGATCCTGAAGCAACAAGTTCGGCAATTACGGAATAAAAAAGATAATAAATAAATTCTCCAGAAGATTGAGTAGCTATTTGCACCAAAAGTTACATAAAACAAAAGGAACAAAAGTTAAGCAATCAAATTTTATAGAAAAAATGGGAAGAATTTCCCCTCTTTTCCCATAAAACCTTCTGCAAAAGAAGAACAAAAATAAAATCCAAACAAAGTAGCCATAACCAGCTTTTGTATATAATCATAATTTTTTTTTTACATTTTCAAGTCTCTGATTGGCTGTCGTTTCTTATCCAAAAAAAAAAAAAAGCTTAATGGGAAACAAAATGTAGTAATATTTTATCTGGAAAAGGAAACTTATTTGAGGAAACCAATAAAAATGATCCAAAAATAATTGATATAATAATTAAAATTCTCTAACTTCAACTATTTGAGAACTAGTTTTGTTGAACTTACCACAAATTGTCTTGATGCTTCATCAATATAAGTTCCATCCTTGCATTTATGAGTTTCAGTAAAAAATCCTACGCGCCCAGTCTCATTTCCATGCTTCATCTCCTACCATTTATGAAAAGAGTTCAAACAATGACTCAGTATACTACATCTCAAATGAAAAATTGGATGAATGAAGCAAATCAACTCACATATTCATCCCTTCTTCTAGCAAAACTCTTTAATCCGGTCGTGTGAGGACATTGTTATCTTTCATGAGCTGTTGTCCCTATCGTAGAATATTTCTACAACAACCATAAACCAATTTGACTAATAAATCATTAAATGTGTTGGCATTTGTCTAAGGTTCAAATGTATCCAAGCATGATTCAAAGATGGTTAAAGTCTAAACCAAGGGTGGAAGATTAAAGTTCAGTAAGTTAGAAGACTGCACACATGTGTGTGCATCACTTTGGAGCAAGGTAAGGCTAGGAGCACTGGTGTGTGCACTTTTGCACACAAGCGGATGAAGTGTGCGCACTGCTGGGCAGCATTAGTGTGTACCAGCACCGCACCGCTCACCATCCAGCATCGCACCGTCCAGCATGGGTGCTGCTAGGACAGGGCCAACAGTGCACCGCTCACCATCCAGCACCGCACCGTCCAGCATGGGTGCTGCTGGGACAGGGCCAGCACCGTACTGCCACCATCCAGCACCGCACCTCCCAGAAGCTACTGCAAGTGTGCTCTACCCAGCACCACACCGCGCCCTGTTGAGTGCCTAGGTGCTAGGCAAAGTCAAGCACACATAGGTAGTCTGCATAAGGACTCTCTTCGTTGCGTGTGTGTAAGGTCAAAACTCACAGCACCACTTAAGAAAGTGATGAAGGGCCATGATTAAGTGAAGATCATGATCAAAGGGTGGAGATTGATTCACAAGAATCTCCAAGAAGTGGATGGCTATAAAAGGGGTTTCCTAGCCTCATTTTCACACAAGATAGAACAAGAGAATAGAGAATACATTGTGGCATTATGAGATCAATTGAAAACACATAGAGAGAATTATGTAAGAGTGACAAATACAAGATGGACTCTTTGTAGTGAGGCTGGTTGTAAAAGAGAGAGAAGTCAAGATTAGATAAGGAGCATTGTTAGTTCTCATCTTTTTCTTTCTTCTTTTGGTTTCTTCAAGAACTTGGTTTCTTGAAGGGGATTGCTGTAAACTTGTAAGAACCATTTGATTTAGTGTAGAGAGTTCAGAGGAACTCACGGGGACGTAGGCACATTACCGAGCCTCGATAACAAATTTCTTGTCTTATTTCTTTCTTTGATTTTTTGTTTCTGTTTTCGATTCCAATTCTTTCTACAAGTCATTCTAGACTTGGGTGTTTGGAAGATCACCACCTAGACATCTTGTCAAGGTGATTTCTAACAGTGGTATCAGAGCTGCACAGCTGGGTATCGGAGCAAGAACAAGAAGGTGACGGAGCCAAGACTCCAAGAATCAAAGATCAACTTCTTGGGTGATTCAAAAACGGTGTAAAGATCAAGATCTGATCGTGTTCTTGAAAGTTGATCCAAGAATGGTGTTAAGATCTATCTTTGATATGTGTTCTTGAGGTTGAAGAAAGCATTTATGGGTAGTGTAGAAATCTGGGATCTTGTCCACAAAGATGGCTTCAAATTTCTATGTTGAAAAGTTTGATGGAAAGGGAGACTTTGCCCTTTGGAAGCAGAAGATCAAGGCGGTTCTAATGCAACAGAAAGTGGATTTGACTATTAGAGAAGATGATGTTTTTCTAGCAAGTGTCACGGAGGACTAGCAAACTGAGATGAAGAAGATGGCTTACATCACCATTTTCTTGCACATATCGGATAGTGTCACAAGGGAGTGCAGAGACTCGGAGGATCTGGCTGTCATATGGAAGAAACTGGATGAGTTGTTTCTTACCAAAACTCTTCCTAACAAGATTTATCTTCTTAAAAGAATATTTGCTTTTAAAATGGACCATAGTAAAGAGTTGCAAGATAATCTTGATGTCTTTAATAAGCTAGTTCAAGATTTAAATAGCTGTAGCATTATTTTTCTGGATTGGCTGTTATCATGTTAAATTCTCTTCCTGATTGCTTTGATAACTTGATTAATGCAATTGAGTATGGAAGGGATACTTTGACAAAAGAGATTGTGATCAATGCCATAAGGGCACATGATTTCAAGGCCAAGATGAAGGAGACATCAAGTAGAGATGGGCTGTTCGTAAGAGGAAGGCCAGCAACTCGGAATGGCAATAGCAACCATGGCCACTGCTGGGAGAAATCAAGAGGTAGAAGGCAGAACCATGGGATATCTCATTCCAAGACAAGACTTGAAGGAGGAAGGAGATGCTTCTACTGCACCAAGGAGGGCTATTTTAAGAAAGATTGCAAGAAGAAAATGTAGGATGAGAGAAGAAGCCATACCAACAATGGAGAGGCTTCAGTTGCCAAAGGAGAACAGCAAGATGATGTTTTTGTTGTGTGCTCAAATGTGAGCAGGAGACAAGGCAGTGGAAAGTGGATTCTTGATTCCGGGTGTACTTATCATATGTGCCCTCACAAGGAATGATTCAAGAATTTCAAGGAGATCAATGATGGAAGGGTCTTCTTAGGGAATGACAATTCTTGCCAAGTGAGAGGGATTGGTGACATTCAATTGAAGATGTTTGATGGAGTCACAAGGCTGCTGTGAAATATGAGGTATCTTCCAGATTTGAAGAGAAATTTGATCTCATTGGGGCAGCTGGATTCTATGGGGTATATATGCAAAGTAGAGGGAGGAAAGATCAAGGTGGCCAAGGGATCTTTGGTAGTGATCAAGGCAGCAAGAAACGATGGACTCTATTAGATGATCGGAGAGATAGAAATCAATGATCAAGCAATAAGCTTGATGGCTGAGATAGACAAGGCAGCCCTTTGGCACACTCGCTTGGGACACATGAGCAAAAAGGGCCTGCAAGTTCTTAGCAAGGTGGTCTACTTAGTGGTGACAAAGTAGAGAAACTGGATTTCTATGAGAGTTGCATTCTTGGAAAGCAATGCTGGGGTCAGCTTCAACACCGGAGTGCACAAGTCTAAGGGGATTCTTGACTACATTCATTCGGACCTTTGGGGACCAGCAAGGACACCAACACAGGGAGGTAATATTTACTCTCTATCTTTAATTGATGATTATTCAAGAAGAGTGTGGGTTTATTTGCTTAGAAATAAATTGGATGCCTTCATTAAATTTGTTGTGTGGAAGAAGTTGCTGGAAACTCAAACGGGTAGCGTAGTTAAGGCTTTACGAACCGATAATGGCTTAGAATTTTGCAATAAAGATTTTGATAAATTTTGTGAATTAAATGGCATTCTAAGGCATATGACGGTTGTAAAAACACCTCAGCAAAATGGAGTTGCTAAAAGGATGAATAGAACCCTTATGGAAAAGGTTAGGTGCATGCTAATAGGATCTAGGTTACCAAAATATTTTTGGGGAGAAGCTGTGGTTACAGCTGCATACTTGATAAATAGATCACCCTCTAGAGCTTTAGAGCTCAAGACTCCCATGGAGATGTGGAGTGAAAAACCCTTTGAATTAAACAACCTTAGGACTTTTGGGTGTGCTGCATATACACATCAAAAGGAGGATAAACTTAGCCCTAGATCTAGAAAATGTGTATTTCTAGGATATGGTGATGGGGTTAAGGGATATAGGCTGTGGTCCTTAGAAAAGAAGGGCATGAAACTGATTATAAGTAGGGATGTTATCTTTAATGAATTATTATTTCCCTATTTGGAGAAAACTAACCCTACAGGGGCTAGTGAGCAAACCAGTCTAGAAGTTATGGAGCATCGCATCAAGGAGAACTCGGTTTAGGTAGAGCAAATGAGGCAAGAGGGTTCGGACCAGGTAGAGCCCTTGGATGAAGGCCAAGCTCAAGAAACTCAAGAATAGACTGAACAAGAAGAGGTTGATGCAGCAAGTCGGAATGACTACCAGCTCATAAGAGACCGAGGAAGGAGGGTGGTTAGACTACCTTTGAGATATGGGTTTGCGGATGCTAATGTAGCAGCTCCTTGGATAGAAGGAGAGGTTGAACCAGAAACTTACACGGATGCCATAGAGTGTAAGGATTCGTCAAAGTGGAAGCTAGCTAAGGAGGAAGAAATGGATTCTTTGAGGAAGAACAACTTCTGGGAATTGGTGAAAATTCCAGGAAAGCAGAAAGTTGTAGAATGTAAGTGCACTTACAATATCAAAGAAGGGTACACTCTAAGAGATGAAGTCCGGAACAAAGCTAGTCTGGACACAAGAAGAGAAGACATAGGTTTCACAGAAACTTTCTCACCTGGACACAAGGTGGAGAAGATGGTGAGTATCCTCATCTATGTCGATAATGTGCTGTTGGTTCGGAACAGTAGGGAGAGGATGGAAAGGTTTACATCTCAACTCAGTGAGGAGTTTGAGAGGAAGGATCTCAGCTTTACATAAAAGATCATTGGGATGTGTAGAATCCAAGAAAATGAGAGAAACCGGTTGAGGGTTTCTTGGGCAATGGGTGTTCTCAGCAAATTTGTGAGTAATCTTGGAAAGAAGCATTGGCTTGGGATGAAGAGGTTGCTAAGGTATTTAGAGGCTCAGTGACAGCCAGTGGTAGCACTCATAACAACCGGGGCAGAATGCATAGTGGCTACGAAAGCCATAAAGGAGACTATGGGGGTTGTTGGACGAGTGGGAGGTCCTAAAGGAGTAGGTGGTGGTGTCTTTGGATAGCCAAAGTGTGTGGCACTTATGTAAGAATTCGGTGTTCCATGAGAGGACAAAGTACATGGATGTTCGGTATCATTTCATTCAGGAAAATGTTACGAAATGATGCATCCATGTGGACAAGAAGACCACGGAGGAAAGTCCTGCAGATTTAGGTACCAAGGTTCTACCTCTAAGTAAGTTCAATCATTGCCTTGGACTACTTAGGATTGGATTTGGTTAATTGATGACTCAAGATGAGTTTGGATCCCGAAGCTCTCTGTACAATGGTTCAGGTTTTTTGAACACTTAGATAAAGGTAGAGATTGTTGGTATTTGTCTAAGGTTCAAATGTGTCCAAGCATGGTTTAAAGATAGTTAAAGTCTAAACCAAGGGTGGAGGATTAAATTTCAGCAAGTTAGAAGACTGCACACATGTGTATGTATCACTTTGGAGTAACGTAAGGCTAGGCGCACTGATGTGTGCACTTCTGCACACAAGCTGATGGAGTGTGCGCATTGTTGGGCAGCATCAGTGTGCACCAGCACCACACCGCTCACCATCCAGCACCGCACCGTCTAGCATGGGTACTGCTGGGACAGGGCCAACACCGCACCGCTCACCATCCAGCACCGCACCGTCCAGCATGGGTGCTGCTAGGACAGGGCCAGCACCGTACCGCCACCATCCAGCACTGCACCTCCCAGAAGCTGCTGCAAGTGTGCTCTACCCAGCACCACACCGCGCCCTGTTGAGTGCCTAGGTGCTAGGCAAAGTCAAGCACACATAGGTAGTATGCATAAGGACTCTCTTCATTGTGTGTGTGCAAGGTCAAAACGCACATCACCACTTAGCAAAGTGATGAAGGGCCATGATTAAGTGGAGATCATGATCAAAGGTAGGAGATTGATTCACAAGAATCTCCAAGAAGTGGATGGCTATAAAAGGGGTTTCCTAGCCTCATTTTCACACAAGATAGAACAAGAGAATAGAGAATACATTGTGGCATTATGAGATCAATTGAAAACACATAGAGAGAATTGTGTAAGAGTGACAAACACAAGAGGGACTCTTTGTTGTGAGGTTGGTTGGAAAAGAGAGAGAAGTCTAGATTAGATAGGGAGCATTGTTAGTTCTCATCTTCTTCTTTTTTCTCTTGGTTTCTTCAAGAACTTGGTTTCTTGAAGGGGATTGCTGTAAACTTATAAGAACCATTTGATTTAGTGCAGAGAGTTCGGAGGAACTCACGGGGACGTAGACACATTGCCGAACCTTGATAACAAATTGCTTGTCTTCTTTCTTTCTTTGATTTTCTATTCCTGTTTTGGATTCCAATTCTTTCTACAAGTCATTCTAGACTTGGATGTTTGGAAGATCACCACCTGGGCATCTTGTCAGGTGATTTCAAACAAAATGAAAATAGAAACAATGAGAATTCAAATGAACATAATTATGAAAAAACAACCATACTCTGCTTAGAAAACCAGTAGTTCACAAGTTGTTTCCACTGGTCTTGATCTACTCCTTTTGGAACATTATTAGTTGTTGTTTTGTTTTATTCCTCACATAGTCCCTTTTAAGCACATACTTGTAGTCCTTCCATTTTTTGTCGATCATCCTCAATAATATTTTGTTGATCACCTCAATCATTGGATAATGAAACTTCCTATACCACAAAGAAAAGAAATAATACAAATAAGTATTTTTGGTGTTAGGGAGTATATGTATGTACAACACCACAAAAAAGGGAAGAAAAACCCAAATTAAGTTGTTGTTAATTACTTGAATCAATAAAACAAGGTCCTTTTTATAGTTAGAAGGCACATTATTCCAATCCATGTAACCAAGCAGACAAAGTTTCTCTCTCTTTACATCTTTACCCAACCGACTACTTAATATTTGCCCACCTTTTTTCACATGTTAATTACGTGCGTTGAAGTGGACCACAATTTTCTCCCCACGTTCCAAGGACCACACTTGTGACGTTTGCATGACATATGTTTGCTTTCTCACCCTCCCTTCAGAATCTATACATTGAAAACATAAATTTTATAAATATGATAACAATGTGATATCAAACTAGTTATAAAGAGAATGTCTTATAATACAAAAATTACCAATTATCTCATATTCTTCATTATCATTGTTTTGACTTTCTGTGGTTAATGGCTTGGTCTTAGAATCACTTTGAGAGTCACGATCATCTTCAAGTTCATACTCATGCTCATGTTCAACATCTTCTTGATGTTGTGAAGACCTAGCTGGAGATTAGTTTGACATAGTAGCTCTGACTGAGGGAAGAATATATTTTGACCTAAACATGTTGTAATTTGTATACATAAAAACATAAACATACTTATATCTTTCAAAAAAGAGACATCAAAGAGCTATACACATGGGGTTAAAAGAGCTATAAATGAGTTGTACTGCTGCTACTCAATACCATACTTGTTAAGTAACCCTAAAAAATTTGCTGTGCTGGTGCACCAGCCCCTGTGCAGGTGATGCAGCACCAGCACCAGCCTAGGTGCTGCAGCACTAGCACCAACACCTGCACAGGGGCTGCAGCACCAGCCATTGCACCGGGGCTGCTATACCATCCCCTGTGCAGGTACTGGTGCACCAGCCCCTTTAAAATTGCTTGAGATTTCCATAACAATCTACTTTCTCAAAGAAATTTGTTCCCTTTTATTATAGCAATAAAACATAAAAAAGGAACACAAACAAGAGCTTGAGATTTTCCATAACAATCTACTTTCTCAAAGTAAGCTGTTCTTTTGTATTACAGCAAACAACATACATAAAAGGAAAAAGAACACTTGGCTCTTTGAGCTATCCTAAAACCAAAGAGAATCTTAACTTAATTTATCTTTTCCACCAGTAAAAGGAAAAAGAAAGTCCTTTTGAACATGAACAATGTACCTTGTTTTGGTTGAGGGAAGACTGCTTCAAACCTAATATTAAATATTAAAGGCTACTCTATGATAGAAACCAGATTTTACATCAATACATTAAATATTGGTATCTTCATCAATGTTCATCCTAGCCCAATTTGAGATACAATCTAATTGATCGTCTACCACTACATTAGAAGGCATGCACTGATTGTAAGTGTTATCATCCTCTTCTTGAATTATTCCCCCATTTCATATAAGTCCCTTGGCTTTGTGATCACAACATGATACTATTCTTTTCTTGTTGGGTCTTGCGCATAAAACACTTACTTCGCATGAAATGAAATAACGAATGGGTCATCCTTCAATAACTGACCAGTGTGTATAAACCTAGAAAAGTTCATGAGAATGCACCCACTTGCATCTTTCTTCAAACCCCTGGGTGAATAAATATCCACTCAATCACAATGGAATAATCACAATCTTAAACGCCCCATATTAATCCAAATCGATGATATCTTTAAGCACACCATAATACATTTGATCATCCACTTCAACCATAACTCTCGAATTTTGAGATCGTCTAAACTTCTCATGATCCTTTGTGTGGAATTAAAGCCATTGATGTTGAATCCATTATATTTCTTAACAACATTATTTGGATCTCGAGCAAAGACAATTATTTCATCTGAATAATTGTTATCCACCATCCATGGCACCTAACCATTTTCCAACAATTAATATGAGACAACATCAGTCAATGTTTTATTGAAAACACTTATAACATTCAAAGATAATTTATATTATGTCTAACATGTCTCATAAGACATGAGGGAAATTTCTAAACCATCCAAGACTGTTCGAGACTTTGTATTGGTAGATAAGAACAGTTGGGTAGTCTTTGAGCAGCCAAAAATTCATTGCAATGATTTATGTTTTTATCAAACTGTTAGCCCTCACAGGGATAACAAAACATAATAACTACTCAATTTAACCACATGACTAAGTTCCTTTATTGATACTAACCTACGAAAGTGAGAAAGTCTATCATTATAACGATGTGTTTGAGCCAATGACATGTCATCGAGCTCAACACTTACAATCTTTCCCATAATCCCTCCACCTGAGGAAAACATGTATTCATCTGGATAATTTACATTATTATTGTTCCTTTGGGGGTAGTTGAATGTTGTCTCTACACCTTTGAAGTATTGTGAGCAATATGTTTTTTTTTCTATTGTAATCTTCAGCAATTGACCCTTCGAGTCGACTTCTATTACGTATATAAGATTTCAAGCGCACTAAATACCTTGCAAAGCCAAAAAATTAAAAGATAAATTTACTAGCCATTAAAATACAAATTAAGTATTCATAAATGAGATTTGAACATCTAATCTCTTAATAATATACATCCACCTGTAGTGTACGGGACCACTAAGTCTGGCCTCCTAGGCTAAGTGAATGATAAGATGAACCATAATGGTAAAGAAACCGGGGGGAATATTTTCTCTAAATGGAAAAGTGTCAAAGCAACATGCAACTCTAATATGTCAAGCTCCTGGGGATTAAGGGTTTTAGAGCATAAAGCTTTGAAAAATGATGATAACTCAAAAACAACTGGTACAACATGTCTAAGTGAAGATGTTCTCAAGGCAATAGGAAGGATTTCTTACATTAATATGTGACCGTCATGACTCTTTAAGTTTGACAACTTATGATCCTTTAGGTTGACACATCTTGAGATGTTTGATGTATACCCATCAGGAACTTTAAGATTTGCAAAACTGTTAAGAAATTGTCCTTCTTTTTCGTAGATATAGTGTAGCATGCTGGAGGCGAGTGATTTTTTTCCATTAGGAAGAACTAAATGGAGGTTTTTTTCTAATACCAATTTCCTCCATATCACGACATGCCTTTTTATTATCTTTAGTCTTACCATCTATATTCAATATTGTTCTAATCAAATTATTACATACATTATTCTCTATATACATCATATCCAGATTATGACGCAGGAGATTGTTTTTCTAATAAGGTAACTAAAAAAAGGGCTTCTTTTTTTCCACAAAGTATCTACAACTCCCTTATCCATGGGAAGGTTCTCATTATCAACATTTTCTAAGAAATCGGCCACACCCTCAAAAAGATTATCAACTTCACCTACTAGTACTTGCCCCGTAGAGGTACCAACTTCCTCTCTTACTCTATTCTTAGAAGGCTTCAAGATTTTACCATAGATTTAGTTTCCACCCTCTAGTTGACTTAAAACATCGTGTCCAAACGGTGGAACAGGAGTAGATCCCAACTCTATGGCGCCATCAAACTGATCCTTTTGAAAATGAAACTCATGGTTTTCTTCTAACCATTATCGATGACACATATAGCAAAACTTTCCCTCATACTTTAACCATATAGAATGCGTAGAGTCCCCACAACATGGACAAGCAACACGTCCCTTGGTGCTCCAATCAGATAAGTTTGCATATGCAGGAAAATCATTAATGGTCCAAAGAAGATAAGTGCGTAGCTTAAAACTTTGATTGGTGGATGCATAAAACGCATCAACACCATCCCATAATTGTTTCAACTCTTCCATTAGAGGCTACAAAAAGATACCAATATCATTACCAAGGCTTTTCTCACCAGGAATCACCAGTGAAAGGATGAACGATATTTGCTTCATGCAAAGCCACGGTGGCAAGTTATATGGTACCAAAAGAATCGGCCATGTGCTATAAATAAAACTCATTGTTCAAAAGGGATTGAACGTGTCACTAGCTAAGCCAAGCCTAACACTACGAGAATCAATAGCAAAATCGAGATTCAAAGTATCAAATTCATTCCAAGCTAATCCATCCGTCAGGTGTCTTAAGATCTCATCATTTGCCTGATCTTTATCATGCCATCTCATTAACGAAGCCATTTTAGATGACATATATATCCTCTTCAATCTTGGTATTAGAGCAAAATAATGCAATACTTTAGCTGGCCTTTTCTTTTTAGATGGAACATTCTTCTCATTCAACAGATCCTCATCATCAGCATTGTTTTTAACCCACCGTGGCACACCACACGCATAAAAAAATTCATCATTCACATGCTCACCCCAATACAATGTGCAATCATTAGGAAAAACATGAATCTTCTCATAGCTAAGACCCAATCCTTTGATAATCTTCATGGCTTCATAATAAATTGATGGCATTGGAGCACACATCAGAAATGCCATGTTGATAAACTCGAGTAACATAGTAAGAGATTTACCATACCACCCATTTAAAAAATTGATGTGTAATAGGTATAACATAAAAGTTAACTTTGTGAAATTCTAACAACCTGGATAAAGTTCATGATCATAATCTTTCATCAAATTACGATACTAAGTCATCTCATCAATAGCAGAATGAACTGGATGTTCGACGTGTAAAGGCTCACCATAATTATTGAACTCAAACACACCATGGGCTTGTTGTTCTTCACCATGCTTATTTAAAGATCCCACTTCGATTCCTTCACTTAATGATTCATTGTTTTGAAATATGAAATGGGTTTCTGCATATTGCGGCATTTGTACGTGCTGCAATATGCTCGAACCCATCATATTGTGGCGCTTCCAAGCTCTGGAATATGAAATGGGTTTCTGCGTATTGCGGTGCTTATAAGCGCCAGAATATGCTCGAAACCCATTTCATATTGTGGCGTTTCCAAGTAACGGAATATGAAATGAGTTTTTGCGTATTGCAGTGCTTGTATGCACTAGAATATGCTCGAAACCCATTTCATATTGCGGCACTTGGAATATGCTTGAAACCCATATCATATTGCGACGCTTCCAAGCCCTGGAATATGAAATGGGTTTCTGTGTATTGCGGCGCTTGTAAGCCCTGTAATATTGCGGCACGTCTAAGGACCGCAATATGGAATAGGTTTTACATATTATGGTGCTTTGAAGTGACAGTATATGTTTTTTGGACATTGCGGCGCTTCATGAAAGCGCCAGAAATGAAACGCCAACGGAGAACATATAACAGTGCGTGTATGAAGCACCGAAAATAAAGCGTTGGCAAAACTCATTTATCTTGTAGTGAGAACTAGGAAAATGGGCTTAAGTTGATACACCCCACACAAATTGGCCATTTTTTAATTTTTTTTTGGTTTTAGTCAAATTTTGTTTTTGTGCTTCCTTAGGTAATAAGAGTCACTAGAAAAGTTCAAGCAGCAGAGTAAGAGAGAGAATGAGAGAGAAAGAGAAAGAAGGAGAGAGAGAGAGGCATTACTCTTACTTCATAGATAGAGTGGTATAATTCAAAGTTGCAATATAAACACAAAAGAGAGAAAGAGAAAGAGGGAGAAAGAAAAATATTACTACTAAAACAAACTTTATATTTAGATAATAGAAACTAAAGTTTCCACTCTTAAAACAAGAACACTAACCAAAGGGTTTCCTAAAACATTAGGGATATTATAAACATAAACAGGCACATAGGAAATTCAGTTTCCAAATAGATCTAACCCAAGGAATTATTCATAAATTCCATTTTTCAAACAACAGAGTAATTCCTCCCACCAACTGGAAATAGAAATCTAGATTCCCACAGGGCCACAAAAAAAAAAAAAGTGCACATGGATTAACAACACCACCTCCCCCCAGAATTTTATTTAATTTAAATGCAACTTAAAAAGGGAAATAGTGGATTTACAAAGCACACAGAAATTAGGGTCTGCACACCAACCACACCATTTTTGTTGATATCTTAGTTGTCGTCACCCGTAGCTGGCCCTAGTTCAGTTGGCTCAGCAGGACTGAGTTGCCTCATCAGTTGCAAAACAAAAACAAAAAGAAATGAAAGTTATCAGATTCTTGCATGTATGTCTCTTTAAATCATGACCATAATTAAGCAAGAAAAATCTGATCTAATTGTGTAAGAGAGATAGAGACCTGAAAATAGGGCTAAAGCTTTCCCTTAAAGCTTTCAAGCTCCTTGCACAGCTCATTGAATGCTTCATTTTTTCTATTAAATCATATTAATGCATGCACAAAGTTACTACTGCTACTACTACTACTACTACTACTAAATTGTCTATTTAATAGAAATTAATACTCCATATATTAGTAGGAACTAGGAAAATCATTACCCTTCCACATTGCCCAGCTAGCAAAATTCTCTTGTCTTATTCACTTCATTTTGAACTTTGATCGCACCGATGTTGCATGCATGATCATATATATGAATCACGTTAATCATGAAAATGGTCATTGAGAAGAAACAAAAAATATATGATCTCAAAAATTACAAATGCATATATATGGTACTTGTTAGAATATCTACGTATGAGTTATCCCACATAAAAAGAAATAAAAAATAAGAGCGGGTTATATACATGGTTTGGGTGCAAGACTCATGAACTTGTCTAGGGTCCCGTTCCTCGGAGAGCATGAGGGGGTTACGGGGCAGTGCCCCCAAAAATTTCAGGCCATGTACATGAGTTGGGCCTTGCTTGGCGGTTTGAGTTTGGGCCCATGAATAGTTGTAGTTCTACAGGAGAACGGAAATCCTAATTAGGACATCTTAAGTTGCTTATAAATACTCTTTATGTATTGAGCATACAATGTAACGAGAGATTTGTGAGGTTGATAATAAGAAACTTCTCGCACGACGTAGTCCTATTTTGGGGCGAACCTAGGTAAATCTTGTCTTCTTTTCTTTCTGTTTATAATTCGTGTGATTGACAGGTCTCGAATAATTCAATCTTCAATAGTCATTGATAGTTTAACCTCTAGGATTATGTGGTGCATGCATGATATGTCAAGCACATGTTCTGCTCGCTGAAATCTTTTATGTCAATCATAACTGATGATAAAGTTTTTTTTTTCCTTTTAAAGAGCAACTTGAGTGATATATATATATATATTATTGGCACTCATCTCTTATTAATGGTTTATGTACTTCAAATTAAGTTTACTAATACTTATTATGTTGCTTTTACAACATAAAATTAAGATACCGACCATAATAAAGCAACATATGCATCAAACTATCATTATTTACTATATGTTATGAGCAGATAACATCCAAATCTCATATAATTAGTCATTTTCACTCTTTTTTCTAAAATTTTTATTCCCAGAAAAATACAAACATGCAAGTATATAAATGTATATATGTGATTTGAGGTGAAATTATATTTTAAATGATTATAAACGAAACATATTTTGAAAGCTAAACTAGTAAATTTTTTATTTTACCATTAAAAAACTACTGTTGCGAGCCTGAGCGAGTGAGGTAGCAAAAATGATTGGTATAGTTCCTCTTGTGGTCCATTTCTATTGTTCAAATAGACTTGCTCATTATGATTATTACCAAAGAGCAGTTACATGCAAGTCAACTCTGTACAAGTTAACAGGGACAGTAGCTGAAGATGGCTACCTTTTTACATGAGGATCTGTTCATTATAGAACTGGTGGAACATCACTAGATCAATCCTACCAATCTTATTGAAAGAGTTGGACATGGGGAAAGAGAGGAGGAAAAGTAAATTAATCTAGTACTCACCTATTTAAATATTCACTACCTTTGAGGGCATTTTCTCTTGGATTTTAGATCAACAATGACAGAAATGTTATCAGAACTGGTTTTGCAATAAGAAATTTCAATAAGGCTATCAGCTACGGCTTGCGCCAGACAAATGCCATCGTCCATCATGGACATGCACCTTCATCTTAGAAGGTGACGAGCCACTTTTCCTACCTCTTCGTTTGTCATAACATCCCAAAGACCGTCACTTTCCAAAATCAAACACTCTTCTTCATTAGTCCTAATCATGAAAGTAACCCTAAGCACTGGAATTATCCATGGCCTTAAATACAGATCGCCTGAAGCACACCCGATAAGCAACAAGCACTAGGAGAAAGATTAATCGTGCATGTGATATGCCATAACAAAATTAATGAGTAAATTTCATCGGAGGTCTCCAAAATTGTAGTGAATTAGACTTAAATCCTAGAATTTTTTATATTAAATTCTTCTTCAATCAACAAACCAGAGAGCCAGTTAAATTTGGGTTGTTCCACCATGCTAAGATTCACTAAAGTGTTTTTTTATAAATAAAAAATTGTATTAAAAAGCACTAAAGAAAGCAACCAATGTACAAGAACTATCTACATGATAGTAAATCCACACAATCTATGAGATTATCCTTATTAACCAAAATTTTGCTCTTAAACAAATACAAAGCGAGTTGAGCCACATATCTTTAATCACCTCAAGAGACCTCTTTACACCTTCGAAAGCCGTTTTATTATGTTCGTTCAAAACAAGCCAAAAAATAAATAAGGATATTAAGAGTATTAGGGTTAAAAGGTATTTTTATAATCTCACACTATTATGTTATCTATATATAGACTACTAACCTTTAGGTTAATAAGTCGGCCATTATGTTCTCCAACCACCTTATCTCTCTCTACTCTTTGTATCTTTTCTCCCTCTTTAAATCTTTGTCTAAAATCTAAATACAAAATCTAGATATTGTATTCGGTGGTTCTCATGAATCCTTTGTAAAAAGGAAAAAAAGAACACAAAATAAATTTAGTTAGGTTTAAAATATGTTTTTAATTTTTGTTATGTTTTCTTTCATTTTCTAATGTATCGCTAGTTTGTCTTATTCTCCGACGTCAGGTTATGTGTTTTAATGAGTCTTCCAGTCACAATGTATCACTAATTGATCTGGGTTACATTGACGATGAAACTTAAGAGTTTTTGTCCCCATGAGTCTTCCAGTCACAATGTTGTGGTCAGATTGGTCGTGGAACATTGGTATGTGGCAGATCAAAGAGTTAAAGTCTTAGATGATTCTCCTCCAGTGTCGTATCGGAGACCACAATGAGGTTCCCCTTGCTCATGTGATGAAACTTATCCACCAATGACCCATTTTGACAATTGTATGTTGTCAAATCTACCATGACCTATTTCCATTTGTTGCGACCCTGTTCTTTTTGTGTTTCTATTTTGTATATTTTTGTTGGTGAAGAAGAAAAAAATTAATAGAAGAAGAAGAAGGGGAAGTGTTCTAACCTATAACCTTGCCCGGATCTAAGTGCAACAGCTCTTTCTGTTTAACTCAAAGACAAGATGAAGTCAAAGTCTACTCAACCCTTGAGTTGTCGGTCTTGTCTATCCAATTTCCCTGAATCTTGTTTGGATCTTGTTGATTCTATGCCATTAGGTCATGTTGACCTAACTGTTGTGATGAGTTTTGTTGACCTTCATTGCACTTAAAGTGTTGGTTTTTTGTTAAAGGTTTAAACATGGTTCAAACATGGTCAAGGTTTGAGCAGGTCCAAACATGGTTCAAAGTTTGGTTAATGTCCAAACCAATTGTGGGATATCAAAGTTCAGCAAGTTATAAGGTTGCACACATGTGTGTGCTTCAATTTTGAGCATGGGAAGGTCAGGCACACTGCTGTGGAAGTTTCTGCCCACAGGCAGGAGGTGTGCGCATAGCATCAGGAGGCTGCAGCATCAGGTCACGTTGCAGCACACAGCACCACACCAAAATGCACAGCATCACTTGGAGAGTGATGAAGGGCTGAGATTAAAGGAAGAACATGATCTAAGGATCAAGAATGATTCACAAGATTGTCCAAGAATTAAGAGGCTATAAAAAGGGTTTCCTAGCCTCATTTCAAGTGGTGGAAAAGGTGTGTGAGAGAACCACACAGGTTGTGACATTGTGAGATCATTGTAAACACAAGAGAGAATTGTGTGAGAGACATAAACACAAGAGGGACTCTTGTAGTGAGGCTGGTTGTAAAGAAGAGAGGTTAGTAGAGAATTGATAGAAAGCATGGTAATAGGTCTATCACTTTCTCGTTCTCTTCTTGGTTCTTCAAGAACTTGGATTCTTGAAGGGGATTGTTGTAACTTTGTAAGAACCATTGAGATAGTCCAGAGAGTTCGGAGGAACTCACGGGGACGTAGGCACATTGCCGAGCCTCGACAACAAATTACTTGTCTGCTTTCTTTCTTTGATTTTCTGTTCTTGTGTTCGATTGCTGAAATTCTTTCTACAAGTCATTCAAGACTTGGGTGTTTGGAAGATCACCACCTGGGCATCTTGTCAAGGTGATTTCCAATAGTGGTATCAGAGCTTTGGACAGTGGTATCAGAGCACAGCAGCTGGTTATCGGAACAAGAAGTAGAAGGTACGGAGCCAAGACTCCAAGAATCAAAGATCAACTTCTTGGGTGATTCAAGATCGGAGTTAAGATCTATATATGATCGTGTTCTTGAGGTAAATCAAGAACGGTGTTAAGATCAATATCTGATCGTGTTCTTGAGGGTGATTCAAGAATGGTGTAAAGATCAAGATCTGGTCGTGTTCTTGAAAGTGATTCAAGAACGGTTAAGATCCATCTTCGATCTGTGTTCTTGAGGTTGAAGAAAGCATTTGTGGGTACTGCATAAGACAAGGGATCATCTCCGCAAGATGGGTTCAAATTTCGGTATTAAGAATTTTGATGGAAAGGGAGATTTTTCCCTATGGAAGCGGAAGATCAAGGAGGTTCTTGTGCAACAAAAAGTGGACTTGGCTATTGGAGAAGATGATGCTTTTCCAGCAAGTGTCACGGAGGACCAGCGGACCGAGATGAAGAAGATGGCTTACAGCACCATTTTCTTGCACATGTCAGATAATGTCACAAGGGAGTGCGGAGACTCGGAAGATCCAGCTGTATTATGGAAGAAACTAGATGAATTGTTTCTTGCCAAGACTCTCCCACATAAGAGGTATCTTCGGAAACAAATCTTTGCTTTTAAATTTGATCCTAAGAAAGAGTTGCAAGATAATCTTGATGCCAAGAAAAGGAGTGCATCAAGTGGTAAAGGGTTATTCTTTAAAAGAAGGCCAGCAACTTGGTATGGCAGCAACTATGGCTACTGCCAGGACAGAGGTAGAGGAGAGAGCCATGGGAGAGTGCACAGTAGCATGCATGGCTACTACCGGGACAGAGGTAGAGGAGAGAGCCATGGGAGAGTGCACAGCAGCATGCATGGCTACTACCGGGACAGAAGTAGAGGAGAAAGCCATGGGAGAATGCATTCCAAACTGAGATTTGGAGGGAAGAGCTACTACTACTGCCATAAGGAGGGTCATGTCAAGAAAGATTGCAAGAAGATGACAAGGGATAGAGGAGGAAGCCATACCAAGAATGGAGAGGCTTCGGTTGCCAAAACAGAACAGCAAGATGATGATGTTCTTGTTGTGTGCTCAAGTGTGAGCAAGGGGCAAGAAGGCAGCGGGAAACGGATCTTGGATACCGGGTGCACTCATCATATGAGCCCTCACAAAGAATGGTTCAAGAATTTCAAGAAGATCAATGATGGAAGGGTCTTTTTGGGGAATGATAATTCTTGCCAAGTGAGAGGGATTGGAGATATCCAATTGAGGATGTTTGATGGAGTCACAAGGCTGCTGGAAAATGTGAGGTATGTTCCAGATTTGAAGAGGAACCTGATCTCATTGGGGCAGCTGGATTCCATGGGCTATACATGCAAGATAGAGGGAGGAAAGATCAAGGTGGCCAAGGGATCTTTGGTAGTGATCAAGGCAGCAAGAAACGATGGACTCTATGAGATGATCGGAGAAACAGAAACCAATGATCAAGCAGCAAGCTTGATGGCTGAGCTGGACAAGGCAACCCTTTAGCACACTCGCTTGGGACACATGAGCAAAAAGGGCCTGCAAGTGCTTAGCAAGGAAGGTCTACTTGGTGGTGACAAAGTAGAAGAACTGGATTTCTGTAAGAGCTGTGTTTTTGGGCAGCAACATCGGGTCAGCTTCAACACCGGAGTGCACAAGTCTAAGGGCATTCTTGACTACATTCATGCGGACCAGCAAGGACACCAACACAGGGAGGTAACATTTACTTTCTATCTTTAATTGATGATTATTCAAGAAAAGTATGGGTTTATTTGGTTAAGAATAAATTAGATGCCTTGAATAAATTAGTGGTGTGGAAAGGGCTGGTTGAGACTCAAATGGGTAGAGTAGTTAAGGGGATAAGAACCGATAATGGCTTAGAAATTTTTAACCAAGAACTTGATCAATTCTGTAGGTTAAATGACATTCTAAGACATAGGACGGTTGTGGAAACTCCTCAGCAAAATGGAGTTGCTGAGTTGATGAATAAGACCCTTCTGGAAAAAGGTTAGGTGCATGTTAGATGGATCCGGGTTACCAAAATATTTTTGGGGAGAAGCTGTAGCTACAGCTGCATATTTGATTAATAGATCACCCTCTAGGATTGTGTTCCAAAAGACTCCCATGGAGATGTGGAGTGGAAAACCCCCTGAGTTGGACAACCTTAGGACTTTTGGGTGTGCTGCATATGCACTCCAAAAGGAGGATAAGCTTAGCCCAGGATCTAAAAAATATGTGTTTCTAGGATATGGGGAAGGGGCTAAGAGGTACAGGTTGTGGTCCTTAGAAAAAGAAGGATTTAAACTCATAATAAGTAGGGATGTTGTCTTTAATGAATTATTATTTCCCTACTTGGAGAAAACTAACCCTGCAGGGGCTAGTGAGCAAACCAATTCAGAAATTGTTGAGCATAGCATCAAGGGAGATTTTGTTCAGGTAGAGCAAAGGAGGCAAGAGGGTTCGGACCAGGTAGAGCCCTTGGATGATTGCCAAGCTCAAGAAACTCAAGAAGAGGCTGAACAAGAAAAGGATGCTGCAGCAAGTCAGAAGGACTTTCAGCTCATAAGAGACCGGGAAAGAAGGCTGGTCGGACCACCTTCAAGATGTGGGTTTGCGGATGCTGCAGATGCAGCAGCTCCTTGGACAGAAGGAGAGATGAGTGAACAAGAAACTTACATGGATGCCATGGAGTATAAGGATTCATCAAAGTGGCAGCTAGCTATGGAGGAAGAAATGGATTCTTTGAGAAATAACAACTTCTGGGAATTGGTGAAAATTCCAGGAAATCAGAAAGTTGTGGAATGTAAGTGCACTTACAAGATCAAAGAAGGGTGCCCTCCAAGAGTTGAAGTCCGGAACAAGGCTAAGCTGGTGGCGAATGGGTTCACAAGAAGAGAAGACATAGGTTTCACAGAAACTTTCTCACCTGGACACAAGGTGGAGAAGATGGTGAGTATCCTCACCTATGTCATTGATGGGCTATTAGTTTGGAACAGCAGGAAGAGGATGGAAAGGTTTACATCTCAACTCAGTGAGGAGTTCGAGAGGAAGGATCTCAGCCTTGCACAAAAGATCCTTGGGATGAGGAGAATCATCCGGGAAAGGAAGAGAAACAGGTCAAGTGTTTCTTGGGCAATGGATGTTTTCAGCAAATGTGTGAGTAATCCCGGAAAAGAGCATTGTCTTGGGATAAAGTGGTTGCTGAGGTACATGGAGGCTCAGTGGTAGCCAGTTGTAGCACTCATAACAACCAGGGCAGAATGCATAGCGGCTACGGAAGCCATAAAGGAGGCTATGGGGTGCAAGGGGTTATTGGACGAGTGGGAGGTCTTAAAAGAGCAGGTGGTGGTATCTTTGGATAGCCAAAGTGCGGGGCACTTGTGGAGGTATCCGGTGTTCCATGAGGGGACGGAGCGTATGGATGTTCGGTATCATTACATTCTGGAAAATGGTACAGAAGGAAGCATTCATGTTGACAAGAAGACCACGGAGAAAAGTCCTGCAGATTTAGGCACCAAGTTTCTACCTCTAAGTAAGTTCAATCATTGCCTTGAATTACTTAGGATTGGAGTCAGTTGATTGATGACTCAAGATGAGTTTGGATCCCGAAGCTCTCTGCACAAATGGTTCGGGTTTAAACGCTTAGACAAAGGTAGGGATTGTTGGTTTTTTGTCAAAGGTTTAAACATGGTTCAAACATGATCAAGGTTTGAGCAGGTCCAAACATGGTTCAAAGTTTGGTTAATGTCCAAACCAATTGTGGGATATCAAAGTTCAGCAAGTTATAAGGTTGCACACATGTGTGTGCTTCAATTTTGAGCATGGGAAGGTCAGGCACACTGCTGTGGAAGTTTCTGCCCACAGGTAGGAGGTGTGCGCATAGCATCAGGAGGCTGCAGCATCAGGTCACGCTGCAGCACACAGCACCACACCAAAATGCACAGCATCACTTGGAGAGTGATGAAGGGCTGAGATTAAAGGAAGAACATGATCAAAGGGTCAAGAATGATTCACAAGATTGTCCAAGAATTAAGAGGCTATAAAAAGGGTTTCCTAGCCTCATTTCAAGTGGTGGAAAAGGTGTGTGAAGAACCATACAGGTTGTGACATTGTGAGATCATTGTAAACACAAGAGAGAATTGTGTGAGAGACATAAACACAAGAGGGTCTCTTGTAGTGAGGCTGGTTGTAAAGAAGAGAGGTTAGTAGAGAATTGATAGAAAGCATGGTAATAGGTCTATCACTTTCTCGTTTTCTTCTTGGTTCTTTAAGAACTTGGATTCTTGAAGGGGATTGTTGTAACTTTGTAAGAACCATTGAGATAGTCCAGAGAGTTCGGAGGAACTCACGGGGACGTAGGCACATTGCCGAGCCTCGACAACAAATTACTTGTCTGCTTTCTTTCTTTGATTTTCTATTCTTGTGTTCGATTGCTGAAATTCTTTCTACAAGTCATTCAAGACTTGGGTGTTTGGAAGATCACCACCTGGACATATTGTCAAGGTGATTTCCAACATAAAGGGTTCGATTTATTTGTATAAGATTAGATGGTGTAGACATCTAATTTTGTTTCAAATATTAGAATGAATCATTCGTGGGGTCTGGTGATGAGACCTTGATCCCAAGACGCAAGAGTTGGATGCATGATTTGTGAAAATTTGAGTTTGGATGAGAATTGATTGGACTGGTGTAGACACAATATTTTGCACCCTATGATAATTAACAATCGTTGGCTTTCTTATTCTCCGATAGAGGTGATTGTTTGAGATGTATTCTATATTGATTTCAGTTACTTACTATGGTTAAGAAATGATTTAATGAAGGCATTAGGATTTTGGCTCAATTCCCCACAATGAAGACTTTTAATCGGTTTTGAAAAAGTGGTTTTCTATTTTATTTTTGTTTGTTCTAATAAGAATGGTAGTAGTTTTATATTGGATTATTGCTTGTTCTTGTAGCAGTAGTAGTAGTTTACTATGTTTTTTTTTTCTTAGTAGTATTAAGAAAATCTCTTCTAAATAATGGGGGTCCTAGAGAAGTTTTGAGACACGTTCATAATTTCAACATACATTGTAAATCAGACGGGTTTACTACTAGAGCTAAGATGAGAGTTTTGGGTGTATTGGGGTTTTGGGTTGTCAAGTAGAGAGAGCACTTATGACTAGAGTTAGGTTGCTAACTTTGGTTGTGTTGGGGCTTTTGGATTGTGATGTAGTGAGAGTTTAGCAACTTTGCTCTTCCTAAAGTTGTAATTGAAGATTAATAAAGTAGTGAGTTTGTTGGTGGACGTAGGCAAAGAGGTTGTCGAATCACGTTAAACTGATGTGCTTTTACTCTTTATTTTATTTGCCTATTTAACTATTGTGGTTGTGGTTTTGCCTAAAATTTGAGTAGTTAGATTTTAGAGGTAAAATCCCAATAAATGGTATCGGAACCTAGTAAAAATACAAAAAAAAGGTATAATTAATATTGAGCTATTTGATGAATTGAAGAATATTAGATTTTTTAATTCTGTTATCATAATTTATTGAGTAGTATGTTCACATAGATGGAGTACTTGCCACCGAAAGAAGATAACATAGTCACGATGTTAATGGTGGGCAAGGAAGCATGGATGGATTGGGAGGTTCCCACGGTACCTTTAGAGAGAGATAAGTTGAAGAGGCTAAGTGTGTTCGAGGTTAAAGAATTGGTCATGATTATATCAAGAGATGAGACAGATAAATGGAGGGAGTGGAACACTTCAAGGATGGAAGAGGAAAGATCAAGATCCAAGTCTCTAGATTTTTCAAAGAAGGAGTGCATCTACAACGAGGAAGAGGAATACACACAATTGCAAAGCAAGGCCACGATGAATGACTTGGAGGAGTTGAGCAGAATGAAGGATAGTGATAATGGAAAGGCTAATGAGGATGATGAGATGTAAGTTCTTGATGGTTCAAAGGTAGTGATGAAAGATACCATGAACAAAGAGAGCTTGTATGTGTTGAATGAAATGATGATTGCTTCGAAAATTAAGTGGAAGAAATGGAAAGACCAAAAGGAAGAATTGCACCAACCAAAAAAGAAATTCAAATTTGATAATAAGGTGGATTGAGATAGGCAAAGAAGTGAGTTTGTTGGTGGACGTAGGCAAAGAAGTTGCCAAACCATATTAAATTGTTGTATTCTTACTCTTTATTTTATTTTATTTGCCTATTTAACTATTGTAGTTGTGCTTTGGCAAAAAATTTGAGTAGGTGGATTTTAAAAGTAAAATCACAATAGAAGGAATTAACCTCACAAAAAGGGATTAAAGAGACAAAGGTAAAAATATCAATTTTTACTGTTTTGAAGACTTGACTTTCGAGCCTAACTTTTTATCTACAAAATTTTGGAACTTTTCGTTTTCTACATCAATAGATCTTTAAATAAGCTTTATGAAGATATATTATTGGAATTTTCTTGATAAGTGAAGAGCGATAACTTATTTGTTTACTTACAGCCTTGAAACTGGGCTGTTTTAATGTGTAGGCTACCATTACAAATTCAAGATAAATTTGCATGTTCCATCACTTGGACTTGAAAGATGACTCTTTGGAATTTTCAAAAAATCCAAGAACACTTCCAAACTCCTTCGGATGAGTGAGAAAAGCCTAATGACCATTTTCGCCTTCAGAGTTTTGCGCCATGCTCACCACCTCCGACCGCGAAACCAATGACCATTTCTGAAGCAGAAGGTGTGCTATCACTTCCCCCACCCCATAGCTCAACGAGAAATCTCCTTTTAACCCAAACTCACATTGGGGGTAACAACCAGTCAAAGACAACGGAACCGAGCCACTAATCATAGCTCAATCGGTTCATTTACCACTTACACCACTTGCAGCTAGCCTAACCCACGTCTCTGTTTTGGCTAAACCATCTTACATAATATAAACACAGGAGGGGGAGAGAGAGAAAAAAAAAGAAAACAGAAAACAGAAACAGAAATATTACTACTAAAATAAACTTTATATTTAGATAATAGAAACTAAAGTTTCCAAACTCTTAAAACAAGAACACTAACCAGATCATTTCCTAAAACATTAGGGATATTACAGACACATCTAGGCACATAGGAAATCCGGTTTCCAAACCAGACCAAACCCAAGGAATTATTCATAAATTCCATTCTTCAAACAGCAGACTAATTCCTCCCATCAACTGGAAATAGAAATAGAAATCCAGATTCCCACAGGGCCTTACACAAAAGACAAAAGAAAAAAACACACAAACAAGCACACAGAGATTAACAACACCATTGCCCCCTAGATTTTATTTAATTTAACTGTTACTTAAAAAGGGAAATGGTGGATTTTTAAAGCACACAGAAACTGTGGCCTGCACTCAAACCGCTCCATTTTTGTTGAAATCTCAGTTGTCGGGGCTCACAACTGGCCCTGGTTTAGCTGGCTCAGTAGGACCGGCTTGCCTCATCAGCTGTCAAACAAAAACAAAAAGAAATCAAACTTATCAGATTCTTGCATGCATGTATGTCTCTTTAAATCATGACCACAATTAAGAAAGAAAAATCTGAGCTAATTGTAAGAGAGAGAGACCTGAAAATAGGACTCAAGCTTTCCCTTGAGGCTCTCATGCTCCTTGCGCAGCTCCTTGAACGCTTCCATTGCGCTGTTAAATCATATTAATGCATGCACAAAGTTAATACTACTTCTACTAAATTGTCTATATAATAGAAATTAATACTCCATATATTAGTAGGATCTAGGAAAATCATTACCATTCCATAATGCCCAGCTGGCAAAATTCCCTTGTGTTGCTCACTTCATTCCAAACCTTGATCGCACCGATGCTGCAAGCATAATCATATATATGAATCGCATTAATCATGAAAATGGTCATTAAGAAGACAAAAATTATATGATCTAAAAGATTAATATTCAAATTTAATTAAACTTTAGCTCTATAATTGTATCGTGAAATTCCATGGTATTTTAAGAAGGAACGATGATATTTTTGTTTATTGTTTACCTAACGCTATTTTCTTGCAACTGATAAAAGCCTTTATCAATCTTAGCAAAGTTGATGTCGTCTTGCTTCCTGTATAATTTTATTATTATTATTACATATGAAAAATCTAAATGAAAGGAAAGAAATGTAAGAAAAATAAAATTTACTAAAATTATTGTACTTACATTGCTTGTTCAAGGGTATCCAACAAAATACTGGAGTCCCTAAAGAAGAGGGTAATAACCTCCTCTACAAAGTTGGGATTATCTTCATCCGCCAGATTCTCATGCTGAACGAAATGCTTGTCCAGAATATGCTGTAATTATCACCAAATCATTTTGTCTTTTTAATTAATTAAAATAATACTTCTTGAACAGTGTCCAATATTGCCCACACATTTTAAGGAACACTACTTTTTTTTTTAATTGAAATTAAACATTCTTCAAATACTTTCGTGTGCAAACATATTCAAAGAAACTTAATATGTACAGATTCAAATTTCCAATGTTTCATATACATGTACGTACATGGATGAATATATCTAGACGAATTTTTTCCCATGATATGATGAAACTAAACAAAAATTTCTGGTAAAAATAATGGATTATATAAAAACAAGAAAATGAAATTTCATTTTTCCTTTTGTAAATCAAAAGAATTAAAATTCTTTTTTTTTTCTAAGTTGTCACAAGGAAGAACTAAAAATATGCAAGCTTCCCTACTACACATGGACATATCAAATTGAAAAAAAAGAATGATACATCAATTGTATAATTATGAGCGGAAAAAAGTTATATATGAACTACAAATCTACGCAAAAACAAGAGAAGAAAGAAATTTCAAAACTTAAGCAACTTGATTAGAAGGAAACTGGAGACCTGAGTACACGAGGAATATATAGGCGGAAAAAATAGCCATGAGCAAACACATGCAATAATTGGTTTTGCAAAGTGAGATTACAGTATATGAGACTTTTAAATATGAGAAATAATCAGTTGCAGCCGCGGTAACAACTTCACCTCGAAATCTATTAAGCAAAAGCCATCAAAATCACTCTGTGTTATAACCATGTGATTAAGTTATATTGACAACTAAAAATATGATTTAATGTTATTTGATGAAAGTTGACATGTGGTCAAGTAAGTAATTGGCACGTTAGCATTAACGGTAAGTAACTTATGGTATCGAAGTAAGAGAACATTTCTATTTCAATTATGAATTTTCATTTTGAAAATCTTTAAGAATCTATATCGGATTTTACATCTTTCCTCTAGATTGTGAAATTAATGAATAGGATTCTCGGATTTTTTGATAGATTTGAAAGAAAGATGAATGCTACCGTCAATCGCCATTAATAGTCTAACGGCTAGGATTCTACCGTGTAGTGCACGTACGACATGCCACGCGCATGTTTTGCACGCTGAAACTTTATCCGTCAGTCGCTATATATATATATATATATATTGACACTCATCTCTTATTAATGGTTTGTGTACTTCAAATTAAGATTACTAATACTTAATCTTAGATTGTGTGGATTAGCAATCTTAATTTGAGTTACACAAATTATTAATAAGAGAGGACTGCCAATATATATTTACTCCTCTCTTATTAATGGTTTGTGTACTTCAAATTAAGATTACTAATACTTAATATGTTGCTTTTACAACGTAAAATTAAGATACCAACCAAAATCAAGCACCATATGCATCAAACTTTCATTATTTACTATATGTCGTGAGCAGATAACATCCAATTCTTATATAATTAGTCATTTTCACTCTTCTTTCTAAATTTTTTATTCCCAGAGGAATATATACATGCAAGCACAT
Organism: Bretschneidera sinensis; assembly: GCA_023935145.1. Taxonomy (NCBI): domain Eukaryota; kingdom Viridiplantae; phylum Streptophyta; class Magnoliopsida; order Brassicales; family Akaniaceae; genus Bretschneidera; species Bretschneidera sinensis. Next base: position 21,299,699 of record CM043701.1, read on the forward strand.
AAATGTATATATGTGATTTGAGGTGAAATAATATTTTGGATGATTATAAAAGAAACATATTTTGAAAGCTAAACTAGTAAAATTTTTATTTTACCATTAAAAAACTACTGTAGCGAGCCTGATTGAGTGAGGTAGCAAAAATGATTGGTATAATTTTTTTTTTTGGTCCATTTCTATTGTTCAAATAGCCTTGCTCATTATGATTGTTACCAAAGAGCAGTTACTTGCAAATCAACTCTGAACAAGTTAGCAGGGACAGTAGCTGAAGTTGGTTACCCATTTATATGAGGATCTGTTCATTATAGAACTGGTGGAACATCACTAGATCAATCCTACCAATCTCATTGAAAGAGTTGGACATGGGGAAAGAGAGGAGGAAAAGCAAATTAATCTAGTACTCCCCTATTTAAATATTCACTGCCTTTGAGGGCGTTTTCTCTTGGATTTTAGATCAACAACGATGGAAATGTTATTGAACTGTTTCTGCAATAAGAAATTTCAATGACGTTATCAGCTATGGCTTGCGCCAGACAAATTTCATCAGCCATCGTGGACCTGCGCCTTCGTCTTAGAAGGCGACGAGCCACCTCTTCTAACTCTTCGTTTGTCATAACATCCCAAAGACCGTCACTTTCCAAAATCAAACACTCATCCTCATCAGTCCTTATCATGAAAGTAAATACCTATGGCCTGAAGCACACTCGATAAGCAACAAGCATTAGAAGAAAGATTAATTGTGCATGTAATATGCCATAAAAAAATTAATGAGTAAATTTCATCGAAGGTCTCTAAAATTGTAGTGAATTAGACTTAAGTCCCTGAACTTTTGATATTAAATTTTTCTTCAATCAACGATCCAGAGAGTCAGTTAAATTTGGGTTGTTCTACCATGCTAAGATTCCCTAAAGTGTTTTTTTATAAATAAAAATTGTATTAAAAAGCACCAAAGAAAGCAACCAATGTACAATAACTATCTACATCATAGTAAATCCACACAATCTATGAGATTATCCTTATTAACAAAATTTTGCCCTTAAACAAATAAAAAGCGAGGTGAACCTTATGTCTCTAATCATCTCAAGCGACCTCTTTACACTTTCGAAAGCTCTTTTATTCTGTTCATTCTAAACAAGCCAAAAAATAAATAAGGATGGTAAGAGTAGTAGGGTTAAAAAGTATCTTTGTAATCTCACGCTATTATGTTATCTATATATAAAGTACTAACCTTCAGGTTAGTAAGCAGACCATTGTGTTCTCCAGCCACCTTATCTCTCTCTACTCTTTGTCTCTTTTCTCCCTCTTTAAATCTTTGTCTAAACCCTATAAACATAATCTCGATATGGTATTTGGTGGTTCTCATGAAACCTTTGTAAAAAGAAAAAAGAGAACACAAAATATATTTAGTTTGGTTTAAAATATGTTTTTAATTTCTATTACGTTTTCTTTCATTTTCTGGTGCATCGCCGGTTTGTCTTATTCTCCGGCGTCAACTGGTTTAATTTCTGGTGGTTGCATATTCTCTAGTATGTGTCTTAACGAGTCAGTGTGTAACCCGGATCGAGACAGATGATATTGGACACGTGTGCATGTTGATTTGGGTTACATCAACGACGAAACTTAAGGGTTTTTGTCCCCATGAGTCTTCCAGTCACAATGTTGTGGTCAGATTGGTTGTGCAACGTCGAGATGTGGTAGATCAAAGAGTTAAAGTCTTAGTTGATTTTGTTCCAGTGCCTTTGGATTCCATATTATTTCGATGATCGGAGACCACAATTAGGTTCCCCTTGCTCCAATGATGAAACCCATCCACTAATGACCCATTTCGACAACTGTGTTTCATCAAATCTACCATGAGTTGTTTCCCTTTATCGTGACCTGGGTCTTTTTGTGTTTCTATTTTGTGTATTTTTGTTGGTGAAGAAGAAGAAAAAGTAGTAGAAGAAGAAGGAGAGGAAGTGTTCTAACCCATAACCTAGCCCGGATCTAAGTCATATTGCATTTGTTTTGATTAGGGAGGCCTAATACGACCCGTTTGGTGGACCTAACCAAGATGAAGCATCTCATTTGAAGGACCCAATCAGTGCAACTGCTCGTTCTGTTTAACTCAAAGACAAGATGAAATCAAAGTCTTCTCGACCCTTGAGTTGTCAATCTTGTCTATCCGATTTCCCTAAATCTTGTCCGGATCGTGTTGATTCCATGTTGTTTGGTCGTGTTGACCTAAATATTGTGACGAGTTTTGTTGACCATTGTTGCTCTTATAGGGTTGGATTTATTGGTATCAGATTGGATGGTGTAGACATCTAATTTTATTTCAAATATTAGAATGAATCACGTATGGGGTCTGACGATGAGACCTTGATCCCAAGACGCACGAGTTGGACACATTATTTGTGAAAATTTGAGTTTGGATGAGATTTGATTGGATCGGTGTAGACACAATATTTTGCATCCTCTCATAATTAACAATCGTTGGCTTTCTTATTTTTCGATAGAGATGATTGTTTGAGATGTATTCTATGTTGAGTCCGACTACTTACTATGGTTAAGAAATGATTTAATGAATGTGTTAGGATTAGGATTTAGACTCAATTCCTCATAATGAAAACTTATTTGCTTACCGAAATAGTCTTAAAACTGAGCAGTTTTAATGTCTAAGCCACCATTTAAAATCCAAGATGAATTTGCATGTTCCATCACTTGGACTTGAAATGTGGCTCTTGGGATTTTGAGGAAGTCCAAGAACACTTCCAAACCCCTTCGGATGAGTGAGAAAAGCCCAATGACCATTTTTGCCTTCACGAGCGTGGTGCCATGCTCACCACCTCCGATCGCGAAACCAATGACTATTTCTGACGCAGAAGGTGTGCTATCACTTCCCCCACCCCACAGCTCAACCAGAAAGCTCCTTTCAACCCAGACTCACATTGGGGGTAACAACCAGTCAAAGACAATGGAACCGAGCCACTAAACATCGCTCGATTGGTTCATCTACCACTTACACCACTTGCAGCTAGCCTAACCCACGTCTTTGTTTTGGCTAAACCATCTTACACAATATAAACACAGGAGGGGGAGAGAGAGAGAGAAAGAAAGAAAAAAATCAGAAACGGAAATAGTACTACCAAAATAAACTTTATATTTAGATAATAGAAACTAAAGTTTCCAGACTCTTAAACAAGAACACTAGCCAGAGGGTTTCCTAAAACATTAGGGTTATTACAGACACATATAGGCACATAAGAAATCCAGTTTCCAAACCAGACCAAACCCAAGGAATTACTTATAAATTCCATTCTTCAAACAGCTGAGTAATTCTTCCCACCAACTGGAAATAGAAATAGAAATCCAGATTCCCACAGGGCCTTGCACAAAAGACAAAAGAAAAAAACACACAAACAAACACACAGAGATTAACAACACCATTGCCCCCTGGATTTTATTTAATTTAACTGTTACTTAAGAAGGGAAATGGTGGATTTGCAAAGCACACAGAAACTGGGGCCTGCACACCAACAGCTCCATTTTTTGTTGAAATCTCAGTTGTCGGGGCCCACAACTGGCCCCGGTTTAGCTGGCTCAGCAGGACTGGCTTGCCTCATCAGCTACCAAACAAAAACGAAAAGAATTCAAACTTATCAGATTCTTGCATGCATGTATGTCTCTTTAAATCATGACCACAATTAAGAAAGAAAAATCTGAGCTAATTGTAAGAGAGAGAGACCTGAAAATAGGACTCAAGCTTTCCCTTGAGGCTCTCATGCTCCTTGCGCAGCTCCTTGAACGCTTCCATTGCGCTGTTAAATCATATTAATGCATGCACAAAGTTAATACTACTTCTACTAAATTGTCTATATAATAGAAACTAATACTCCATATATTAGTAGGATCTAGGAAAATCATTACCCTTCCATAATGCCCAGCTGGCAAAATTCCCTTGTCTTGCTCACTTCATTCCAAACTTTGATCGCACCGATGCTGCAAGCATAATCATATATATGAATCGCATTAATCATGAAAATGAGCATTAAGAAGACACAAATTATATGATCTAAAAAATTAATATTCAAATTTAATTAAACTCTAGTTCTATAATTTTATCATGAAATTCCATGATACTTTAGGATGGAACAGTGATGTTTTTAGTTATCGTTTACCTGACGCTGCTTCCTTGCAATTGATAAAAGCCCTTATCAATTTTAGCAAAGTTGATGTCGTTTTGCTTCCTGTTTATTATTATTATCATTATTACATATGAAAAATCTAAATGAAAAAAAAAAATGTGAGAAGAATAAAATTTACTAGAATGATTGTACTTACATTGCTTGTTCAAGGTTATCCAACAGTGTAGTGGAGTCCCTAAAGAAGAGGGTAATAACCTCCTCTACAAAGTTGGGATTATCTTCATCCGCCAGGTTCTCAAGCTGAACGAAATGCTTGTCCAGAATATGCTGTAATTATCACTAAATCATTTTCTCGTTTTAATTAATTAAAATAATACTTCCTGGACAGTGTCCATTGCTCACACATTTTAAGCACAAACACTAATTTTTTTTTTTAATTGATGAATGAAAAAAAAACTATGGAATCCTTCTATAAATTCAAATTTTAGATTCATGTAATGAACGTGTACATATGTATATATGGAGTATTGATATGTACACGTACAGACATATATGAAGCATATATGTAATTGTACCAAATTAAGCATAAAAAACTTAATTTCCAATGTTTTATATACGTGCGGAAATGGATGAGAATATCTAGATGAAATTTTTCTCATGATATGGTAAAACTAAACAAAAAATTCTGGTAAAAAATAACGGATTCTATAAAAACAATAAAATGAAATTTCCTTTGTCCTTTTGCACATCAAAAGAATTAAAAAAAAATTCTATGTTGTCACAAGGAAGAATTAAAAATATGCAAGCTCCCCTACTGCACATGGACATATCAAATTGAAAAAAAGGAATGACATATCAATTGTTTAATTTTGAGTGAAAAAGTGTTATATATGAACTACAAATCTATGCAGAGAAGGAGAAGAAAACCTCATCGAAGAAGGATTGCCTCATGGAGGCGATTTGTTCACGCAGGCTATTGCTCTCCATTTGAAGGGAAAAGAAAAACACTTGACAAGAAAGAGATTTCAAAACTTAAGCAACTTGATTAGAAGGAAACTAGAGACCTGAGTACAATGGCAAGCCAAACCAGGAATATATAGCCGGAAAAAGTAGCCAAGAGCAAACACATGCAATAACTGGTTCTGCAAAGTGAGATTACAGAATCTGAGACTTTTAAATATGAGAAATAATTAGTTCCAGTCGCGGTAACAACTTCGCCTCAATATCTATTAAGCAAAAGCCATCAAAATCACTTGTGTTGTATGTAATAACCATGTGATTAAGTTAAATTGACAACTAAAAATATGATTTTATGTTATTTGATGAACGTTAACACGTGGTCAAGTAAGTAATTGACGTGTTAGCATTAACGGTAAGTAACTTATGGTATCGAAGCAGTAGAACATTTCTATTTCAATTATGAATTCGGATTTTGAAAATCTTTTAAGAATCTATATCAGATTTTACATCTTTTCTCCAGATTGTGAAATTAATGAATAGGATTCTCGGACTTTGAGATAGATTTTGAAAGAAAGATGAATGCTACCGTCAGTCGTCATTGATAGTCTAACTACTAGGATTCTACCGTGTGGTGCACGCACGACATGTTACGCGCATGGTCTGCACGCTGAAATCTTGTAATAACTAGATATTTTTCTTAAGGGTAATTAGGTAAATTTAAATATTTTGACTAAATATAAAATTTTGTGAGAGAATTTTTTTAGTAGTTTAAAGATTTTGTTATTTTAGTTTTGAAGAGTATAAACATCAATAATAAGGGTGTAATGATATGATAAAAAAAATTAAAGAAAACGTTTAAGACCGCACCTTAATAGTTAGGGTAAATTAGTAATTTTGTAATAATAATAACAATAATTTTGTGAAGGAAGTAATAAAGTACACTTTACCATGTGTGGTAGAAGTTAAGAGAAGTTTGAGGAAACAAAATTTCATTAGAAGGAGAGAATTATAGAACCCGATTGATTTTCTTATTTATTTTATCATATGAGTTCGTTTCATGCATATATGTTCACTAGATAATTTAGTAAATAATTTTCTTTCGTCATAGAAGATGGATGACCTATTAAAAATATAAGGAAGAACTATTAATTATCTTGGAGCTATAAAGGTTGAGCAATAGTTTTGATGAAATTACAAGAGAGGTGAAAGAAATGAGTATGGTGAATGAGTAAGTGAAAGAGCAAAATTGTAAAACTCCTCTCCAAGGCCCTATATAAGGTGAGAGCAGCCCATAAACCTTTATTTTTTTAAAATCTCTCTCTCTCTCTCTCTCTCTCTCTCTCTCTCTCTCTCTCTCTGTCTCTCTGTCTCTAGAAAGTTCCAGCAGCTCCGTCTCTCTATATTTTCTCCATAAAATCCCATTTTCTTCCCTTTTCTCTCTTTAGCTCACCCTTCCACTAGAGACCTCCAATCGCCCTAAATTGTTGTGTCACAACCCGCATGTTCTAGGGTTTCCTAGTACACTTTTTGATTATAATGTACAACATTGTATTGCACGTGCACTACAAGGTAGTACCTTATACTTCCGTACTACACTTGTACTACACTTATAGTACCGTAGGATTGTGACACTTGGCAAGATGTTAGCCATGGATGTAAGGGACCTCTCCCTATATAAAGGGGCCTCCCCCTCACTTGTAAATCATTCAATCATTCAAGCAATAGCAAGTTCTTTAGCTTTGTCTCATATTCTCTAGGGTTTCCTAATACACTTTTTTATTATAATGTACAACATTGTATTGCACGTGCACTACAAGGTACCACCTTGTACTTCCATACTACACTTGTACTACACTTATAGTACCGTAGGATTGTGACACTTGGCAAGATGTTAGCCATTGATGTAAGGGAGCTCTCCCTATATAAAAGGGCCTCCCCCTCACTTGTAAATCATTCAATCATTCAAGCAATAGCAAGCTCTCTAGCTTTATCTCATATTCTCTATTGTGTTGGCTTATTTTCTTTGAGTGGGTCTAGCTTCGAGGGTGATTCTCTTAAGTAGCTAAGAGGAAGGTTGACTTAGGCATTCCAAAAAGGTGTTTCCGAGCCTAAGGCCGCATGGTTAGCGACTTGAGCTTGCATCCCATGACAAGTGGTATCAGAGCTCGGTTCATCGAGACTTTTGAGAAGGGATGGCGACCGCTTCCGATGCTAACAACCTAGCTCATGACAGTTATGAGACCCGAGGGAGGGCGACCAAGAAGGCTAGTTCAAGAGATGTGATGTCAAGCATGGATGCTCGCTTGGCTAAGGTGGAGTTAGCCGTGGGGGAAATGCGGGACAAGTTCGAGGATACCGTTGGTAGCATCGAGGAGCTAAACTCCATGAGGGAGGATCTCCAAGGAGCGAGACAAGGTGCCCTCAATGAGGCCGTAGACGTGCTCACGCAAAAGAACGATACCCTTGAGGCCGTGTAGTGTCTATGCGGGAAGAGATGGAAGAGCTCAAGCGGGAGCTCTTAGCTTACAAAGCAGCCTTCGGAGGTAGTATGCTTGCTATGACACCTAATCATAGGGTAGATGTGCCTAAGCCAAAGAAGTTCAAGGGCATCTGAGTTGCAAAGGATGTGGATAACTTTCTTTGGAGGATGGGGCAATATTTCTGAGTGATGAACATCAAAGAGGACGTAACCAAGGTATAGTATGCTTGCTATGACACCTAATCATAGGGTAGATGTGCCTAAGCCAAAGAAGTTCAAGGGCATCTGAGTTGCAAAGGATGTGGATAACTTTCTTTGGAGGATGGGGCAATATTTCTGAGTGATGAACATCAAAGAGGACGTAACCAAGGTAAACACAGCCTCTATGCATCTTATTGATATTGCTTTATTGTGGTGGCGATGTAGGTTTACGGGTGCTGCCATTGTTACGTGGGAAGAATTCTAGAGGGAATTCCTTTAATAGTTCTATCAGAGTATACGGAAGATGAGACACGAGCCACACTACGAATGCTCACCCAACGTGGGGAAGTATGGGAGTATGTGCGAGAGTTTTTAGAATTCAGGATCAAAATTTCTGATCTTGGATAGAGGGAGGCTCTTTTCTCCTTCATGGATGGCCTCAAACCATGGGCTAAGCAAGAGTTGCAAAGAAGGGGTGTCAAAGACCTCACTCGAGCTATGTTCGTGACAGAATATTTGGTGTAGTTCAAAAAACAAGAGAAATTTGACTCCTCTAAGAACAAGGGCAAAGGTGGGGGAGACAAAGACAAGTATCAGAAGGGTAGTTTGGGGAAACCATCCATTCACAAGTAGAAGTTCACCAAAGAATGAGACAAAAAGAATGAGCCATTAGCATACTTTTTGTGTGAGAGTCCTCATCAGGTATGGGATTGCCCGAAAAGAACCAAGCTCTCTGCCATTGCTAGGGAAGAGGGGGAAACAGAGAGAGATACCCTCAAGCTTAGCTCTATCATGCTTAACTCGATCAAAGCCAAATGGTTTGGCAAGCGGAAATGGCTCATGTTTACAGATATCATGGTGGCTGGGACCAAGGTTAGTGCTCTTGTAGACACTGGGGCTTCCAATCTCTTTATGTCTGGGGAAATGTCCAAGAGATTAAGCCTTAAGGTGAAGAAAGGTAATAAGTGGATCAAGACATTCAATTCCAAAGGAGTTCTGATAATGGGTGTAGCACAAGAGGTGAAGCTACAACTAGAAGATTCGAAAGGCAAGGAAACTCTTGAGGTAATCCCACTTGATGATTATGACTTTATAATTGGGTTAGATTTTCTTGATCTGATTAATGCTTTGCTAGTGTCATTTGCCAACTGTGTGTGCATCCTCGATTCTCGATGTCAATGCCTCGTGCCGGTAAGACGAGACTCTGGCCAAGTTAACAAGGTTTTATCAGCAATCCAACTAGCCAAAGGGGTGAAAAGAGATGAAGTCACATACTTGGACACCTTGAAACTTGAGAAGGTCCAAGAGTCCAAGAAAGCGATTCATCTTGAGGTACTTAAGCTTTTAGAGTCCTTTGTTGATGTGATGCCCCCGGAGTTACCCAAGAAACTCCCATCTAAAAAAGAGGTGGATCATTAGATTGAGTTGGTATCTACTGCCTAACCACCAGCCAAGGCTCCATACCGAATGTCGCCTCCCAAGCTTGAGGAATTGAGGAGACAATTTAAGGAGTTAGTTGATGCATGATTTATACGACCCTCCAAGGCACCTTATGGTGCATCGGTTTTGTTCTAACGGAAGCGTGATGGTTCTATGAGGTTTTACATTGATTAAAGAGCTCTCAGCAAGCTCACAGTGAAGAACAAGTACCCTATCCCACCCATTGCGGACTTGTTTGATCAACTTGGGGATGCTAGATGGTTCACCAAGCTAGATTTGAGATCAGGTTCCTTGGTGGATCGCATTAAGGAGGGATTGTCCTATGACTCGACTGCCAAGTCTATGATGGAGTATGCCGCAAATGGGAAGACTATGAGGTTTTGGCTAGAGGAGGACTTGCTCTATACCAAGGGGAATCGGTTATATGTACCACTTTATGAGAAATTACAAAAGGAAATGATGCAAAAGTGCCACGATTCTAAGTGGGTTGGTCACCCGGATGTGCACCGTACCCTAGCACTTGTGGAGGAATGCTATTATTGGCCATACTTGAGAAGGGACATTGAGGCCTATGTGAAGACTTGTCTTATGTATCAACAAGACAAAGTAGAGTAAAAGTCACTTGGGGGTCTCTTGGAGCCATCGCCAATTCTGGAGCATCCATGGAAGAGTATCTTTATGGATTTCATTATGGGGCTACCCAAGAGTGATGGATTTGGGAGCATCATGGTTGTTGTGGATCAGTTTTTGAAGTATAGGACTTTCATTCCGGCTACCAAAGAGTGTCCAGAAGAAGAGGCAGCCCGGTTATTTCTTAAGTATGTGGTGAAGTATTGGGGTGTACCACAGTCCATTGTTAGCGATCGGGATGGATGGTTAATGGGACGGTTCTAGACAGAATTGTTCAAGTTGCTTGGATTGTATCTAAACTTCTCCTCTAGTGTCCACCCCCAAACCGATGGACAGACTGAGAGGGTGAATGTTTTGTTGGAGCCATACCTCTGACACTATGTGAGTGCCTTGCAACAAGATTGGCCAAAGTTACTAGATGTGGCTCAGTTTTCCTATAATTTATAAAGGAGTGAGGCCACCAGCCAAAGTGCCTTTAAGATTGTGATGGGACGGCAGCCTCACACTCTGAGTACTATTGTTGTGGGATACATGGGGTCAACTCTGACAGTCTATAAGTTTGCCAAGGCCTGGTAAGAGCAATCCGATTTGGCTTGAGTTTGCATACACAAGGCAGCCAAGCGTTCCAAGAAGTAGGATGATCGTAAGAGACGGGATGTGTAGTACCAAGTGGGGGATTTTGTGCTTGTGAAGCTACATTTGGTACTTTGCACCAAGGGGATCCATAAGGCATTGGTATGCAGATATGAAGGGCCATTCAGAGTTTTTAGAAGGGTAGGTAATATGGCCTACAAACTTGAGCTACCATCCAAGCTCAAGGTGCACCCGATCTTCCATGTGAGTATGTTGAAACCATTCCATGAAGGCCAAAATGATCCGGATCGAGGTGAGTCACTGCGAGCCCCTATAGGAGTTAGGGTCTCTTATAACCGAGACATTGAGAGTATACTGGTCGACTGAGTTTTGAGATGGAAGAACTACAAGTCGAGGCGTGAGTACTTGATACAATGGAAGGGATAACCAGATAATGAGACTAGTTGGGAACCAACCGAGGTCTTATGGGAATTTCAGACAAAGATCGACCAGTTTCGTGCCGAGAGTGCGACGAGGACGTCGCCAGATTGAGTGGGGGATAATTTCACAACCTGCGTGGGACCCACGTATTCTAGAGTTTCCTAGTACACATTTTGATTATAATATACAACATTGTATTGCAAGTGCACTACAAGGTAGTACCTTGTACTTTCGTACTACACTTGTACTACACTTATAGTACCGTAGGATTGTAACACTTGGTAAGATGTTAGCCATGGATGTAAGGGAGCTTTCCTTTTATAAAGGGGCATCTCTCTCACTTGTAAATCATTCAATCATTCAAGCAATATTAAGCTCTCTAGCTTTGTCTCATATTCTCTCTTGTGTTGGCTTATTTTCTTTGAGTGGATCTAGCTTCGAGGGTGGTTCTCTTGAATAGCTAAGAGGAAGGCTGACTTAGGCATTCCAATGAGGTGTTTTCGAGCCTAAGGCTGCACGATTAGCGACTTAAGCTTGCAGCCCGTGACTGTTGCAAGGAGCTACCTGACACTGAGAGGAACACGATGGCTCGAGAGGTGTCATTATATGAGCAGCCCACGCGCTAGATGCCTATTTTCTTTCTATTTTATTTTTCGACCATTTTCACAAGAAATTTGAGGTAGAAACTTCTTCCATATTGTTTCCCCTTAAAACTAGGTTTAAAAACTTAAATTTAGAGTTTTGTTTGGTTGAATTTGGATTTAATTTGAGAAATTTTGAGTTATTGGAAGATTTATGGAGTTCTTGGAAAAATTATTGAGTTTTTCTTAAGATTAAAATGATTTGAGCATGATTTGAGTTATGGGTATTGTAAAATATGAAAGTTGAGACCTAAGAAAGTACGGGTTTAGTTGGATTTGATTCAATTTCATAAATTGGAGAGTTTCTTAGATAAGAGTTATAAATTTTCATGGATTTGTTATCTCTAATTGATTTTGAATGAGATTGTTTAGTATATCCACCTTTAGTTCTTGAGACTTTGAAACCCATTTTTTCCATGATGTGATTTTTAAAGGGTTTTAGCAAAATAAACAAGTAAAGCCTTTGTCTTTAGGTATAAATTTAAAAATTTGAAAGAAAAGTAGGGAAGCAAAGGGAAAGTGAGCATATTTATGATTTTAGAAAATTGTTATCCTTAATTGATTTTTGATAAGTTGTCAACTAATTATTTAGTAAGAAATGGAAGGGAAATTAAGGATAGTGGACATACTTTAAGATCTAGATTTGTCATCTCTAAATAATTTTTTGTGAGATATAACCTAATCCTTAAGTAAATTGAAATAAATGGTCATACACATTATATGCCTATACTTTGCATTTCATGTTAGTGTACGCATACATGGCACTATAAGAATAGTACTTAAGTATGTATGCTTGACATTCTAAAATAAATTAAAATCACGTAAAATGAGTAGTATGAAGAATTATGAGTTTCTTGGTAAATTGGATCACAGTAAGAAGTTGGTTTGTATGCATGTTTGGGCTTTAAAGAAAGGCTAAGTGTTATACATATATTTAGGTACTACTGACATAAAAGGCAAGGAGGTTGTGCAAGGATAATTATTGGTGCCATCGTGAGGTAAGTTCGCATTACTTCTAGTAAGTGAGAAAGAAATTATTAAGAACCTAAAAACTTAACTAAATGTTTAATATGGGATATTTGTGATATAAATATGTTTTAAATTTGACAAGTTAAGTGAATTGGAATATGAGATAATATATATATTTAAAAATATAAAGGTGTTTCCTTTTCTTATATTATGTGTTGTTATTATTGAAAGAATTGTGGTTATAATATGGTGCATTATTATGAAATGGATGTGTGATTGTCTGTGTTGGAGATTTGTTGTGATGTGAATGCATTTCATGAGACATGAGTTCTTGATGATATTATGGAAATGGGTGGAGTGAAAAGTGAGGTGGAAATGAGTTGAGTGGAAATTGACATGGAAACGAGTGGAATAATGTTGTTGAGAAACGTATTAGTATGTGGGGAGACGTCCCCGTTGTGACATGATTAGCCTAGTGAGGGGCAATGAAATGAAATGAATTGAGACATAATCATCCATTGCATAGCATCTCATGTAATGATTGATGTGATTGGCCCAATGAGGGGCACGTGATGTGATTAACCTAATGAATGGCATATGATGTTGATTTGTGTGACACGATGGTTTTGTATTGGATTGATTGATTGTGATGTGGAAAGTGTGAGAGTAGTTTGTGAATGATTTGGATGAACATGCTTATGACTATATATTTTGTGATTATAATATGGCGTGTAGTACCATTACGTGATACGCACTCTTTCTTGAATTAAAGATAATGAGAGAAATACAAGGTTGTAATATGAAAGACATGGGAATTAGTTAAAGTCATATGCTAATCAATTGAACATATAACATGAATTGATAAATGAAACTAAAAAAAAAAAATCGAGTACTTTGAGTAATGCAGTACTCACTGAGCTTTTTGAAGCTTATCCCCTCTTTTATGTTTTATTTCCCCCCAGGTGACAGCCAAAATTGGGAGTAAAGCTCTAGTTGAGAGTTATTAGTCAAAGTTTGTGCGGGTGGTTTGGAAATGACATCTTCGGAGTTGTCTCGAGTCCAATTATTTTAAAAATTCATTATGTAATTGTTATAGAGACAATTTTTGTATCTTTTTGTAAAACTGTAAGGTTTCGAAAAGTGATGTATTATTGTATTGAACGAATATGATTGTACATAAAATTATTTGTTTGATTAAGATAAATTGTGAACTGTATTATATGCATGGCATTCAGGTTAGGGCTCGGAGCTAAAAGGTGAAGATACCATATCGGGTAGGGCTCACCCAGGGATAGGTCGTTACAAATCTCATATGTCAATCACAACTGATGATAAAGTTTTTCCTTTTAAGGAGTAACTTGAGTGATATATATAGTATGCTATGCAACAACTACCATATGGTACTTACTATGTTGCTTTTTCTAGAGAAATGACAATATATATATATATATATATATATATATATATATATATATATATATATATATATATATATAATGGTCATATTTGGTTTGTGTACTTCAAATTAAGATTACTAATACTTATTATGGTCATATTTGGTATTGGTTTAAATCCACTTAATACAACCATTTTGGTCTTTAAGTGATTGCTTTAAATGGCTTTAAGCCAATACCAAACATGATCTATGTTGCTTTTACAACATAAAATTAAGATACCAACCAAAATCAAGCAACACATGCATCAAATTATCATTATTTACTATGGTATGAGCAGATAGCTTCCACATCTCTTATAATTAGCTCATTTTTCTTTATCTTCAACTCTCTGCTTTGGGCATACAGTAGGCAGGGAGTTGGAGATAGGGAAAAATCTTCTGTAATAACTACTAATAATTTATTTTCTTTCTTACAGTATTAATCTTCATGCAGGTCCAGGAAAAGTCTTATACCATTTTTCTTTTAGATTCAATCTTGATTGAAACCATAATAATTCGAGGGTGATATTTAGTGTTTGCCAGTATTATGGTTGCAGTGACGATAAATGAACCAACAAAATGAACTATTAAAATATATCGCTAAAAAGTGAATTAGTAAAATTGTGACACGTAAGAAAGCTATACTAATAAAATTTTGATTTTACTATTAAAAAACTATTGTAGCAAACGAGAGTGAATGAGATAGAAGAAATGATTGATATGGTTCTTTTTATGGTCCATTTCTATGGTATATATAGGCGTGCTCATTATGATTATACCAAATAGTAGTTACTTCAAAAGTCAGCTCTATGCAAGTCAGTAGGGATAATAGCTGAAGATGGTTACCCTTTTACATGAGGATCTATTCATTATAGAACTGGTGGAACTCACTAGATCAATCCTGCCAATCTCATTGAAAGAGTTGGACATGGGGAAAAAGAGGAGAAAGAGCAAATTAATCTAGTACTCCCCTCTTTAAATATTCACTACCTTTGAGGGTGTTTTCTCTTGGATTTTAGATCAACAACAATGATGGAAATGTTATCAGAACTGTTTCTGCATTAAGCAATTTCAGTGAGGTTATCATGTATGGTTTATGCCGGACAAAAGTCATCAGTCGTCATGGACCTACGCCTTCATCTTATATGGCGACGAGCCACCTCTCCTAAATCTTCGTTTGTCATAACATCCCAAAGACCGTCACTTGCCAAAATCAAACACTCATCCTCATCAATCCTTGTCATGAAAAGTAATCTTAGGCATTGGAATTATCCATGACTGTAAACACCAATCGTCTAAAACACAATCGATAAAGCAATAAGCACTAGAAGAAAGATTAATCATGCACGCGATAAGCTAGAACAAAATTAATGAGTAAATTTCATCGGAGATCTTTAAAGTTGTAGTGAATTAGACTTAAGTTCATGAAGTTTTGATATTGAATTCTTCTTCAATCGACAAACTGGCAAGTCAAAGTTAAATTTAGGTTGTTCAACCAAGCTAAGATATTTTATTTGGGGATAATTACAAAAACACTCTTAACATTTGCCCTAAAATACAAACTCACCCTTCTATTTTAAAAGATATAGATGCACTCCTAAACCAACCATAGTTAGTCAACTCGAGTAAAAAAAGCCATATAATGGTCATTTTGTCAGGATACACTTTGTACGGATTGAAATACCCCTATCCTCTTTATAAGCAATACAGGTAACTATATCTTCTTCACTCTCCCAAATTTGTTGTCCATCTCTTTTCAACATCTCTGTTTTCCATCTATTTTCTTCGTCATTTCTCCTTCATCTCTCTTTTTCATCTATTTTCTTTGTCATATCTCTACTTCGAATCTGTTTTTCAAATCTCTTTTTTTTTTCTTTTTTTTTCATTTTCTTATTTCTCTCAAATCAAACCAAAGTATTTGTTTTCCAAATCAGAATTACGAGAACAAAACATATATCATGTGGGTTTCACATCAAGGTAATTTTTTCAAGTTTTTGTTTTTGTTTATGCGAGTGTTTTTTATAATCTGGGATTGGATTCTTGTCTATCTACATATTACAATGTCTTCTTCAAGTGTGAATGATAATGCTTGGAGTTTAATGAAATTTCAGAACAAACAATGCATTTGTGGTAGGCGTGCATCAGTGAGGATTTCTGAGTCTAAAAAGTACAAGAACAAGCTTTATTACTGTTGATGCTGAAGGAATGTTGCTGACCTGGTGTTAACTTCTTGGGATCTGCATAAGTGAACAGGGGTGAACTAGGGGGCCCACGGAAGGAGGGGAGGGGGAAGCCTCTAAAGGCGCTCTGACGCTCTAGTTAGGACGAGGGCTTAAGAGAGGTCGAAGACTAATTTTAAAACAGATTAGTGCAGGTTTTCCCTTTTGTTTGGGAAGTGAAAAAGTCGTGTCTTGAACTTACATACCTTAGGCTATTTATAGTATTTCGAGTAGAGGTCACCCACGTGGGGAATGGATGGCCTTACCCTTGTGATCTCGGGCTTCTGGTGTTAGGTCTTAGTTGCGTGCTCAGAGAGTCGCATGTTTTAAAGGGTCATGTGTTTTAGAGGGGGTTGGATCGGCTAATCGTGCTTTGACATGGCGATTATGTGATTTTCCCATTCCATGTGTGCCTTGTCATGCTGCAGAAGCTGGACTCGTGTCAACGTCTTATTGGTGATGTAAGACCCCATATGTTAATGTCTTATTAGACGAGGGTATTGTGTGCTCCATCACAGGCCCCCCACTTCCTCAGGTACCTGTGTGCCTAAAGGAAATAAGATGTGATGTTCGTGCCGTGGCCAAGCGTTTGTACTTAGAGATATTAGGAAACAGATGGCTCGCGTCCTCAGACTAGGGAATCTTGGAGCGAGTCTGGT
Organism: Bretschneidera sinensis; assembly: GCA_023935145.1. Taxonomy (NCBI): domain Eukaryota; kingdom Viridiplantae; phylum Streptophyta; class Magnoliopsida; order Brassicales; family Akaniaceae; genus Bretschneidera; species Bretschneidera sinensis. The sequence goes on from CM043701.1 coordinate 21,316,470, forward strand.
TTTCGCTCTCGGACTTGGAGATTTTGGGCCGCGCATGAGAGGAGCAGCTCACATACTCTGTCTTGGAGATTTCAGGCCCAGCGTGTGACAAACAGTCCATATGCTTGGACTTGGAGACTCTTAGGCTGAGCGTGTGGCAAGCAGTCCATATGCTCAGACTTGGAGACTTCAGGCCGAGCATGTGACAAGCAGCTCACATGCTCGACCTTTGGAGACTTTAGGCCGAGCATGTGACAAGCAGTCCATACACTCGGACTTGGAGATTTTTAGGCCAAGCATCTGACAAGCAGCTCACATGCTTGGTCTTTGGAGACTTTTAGGGCGAATATGTGACAAGCAGCTCACATGCTCGATCTTTGGAGACTTCAGGCCGAGCGTGTGACAAACAGTCCATACTCTCGGACTTGGAGATTTTTAGGCCAAGCATATGACAAGCAGCTCACATGCTCGATCTTTGGAGACTTTAGGCCGGACGTGTGACAAGCAGTCTATATGCTCAGACTTGGAGACTTTTAGGCCGAGCATGTGACAAGCAGCTCACATGCTCGGTCTTTGGAGACTTCAGACCGAGCGTGTGACAAGCAGTCCATACGCTCAGACTTAGAGATTTTTAGGCTGAGCATATGATAAGCAGCTCACATGATTGGTCTTTAAAGACTTCAGGCCGAGCGTGTGACAAGCAGTCCATACGTTTGGACTTGGAGATTTTTAGGTCGAGCATGTGACAAGCAACTCACATGCTCGGTCTTTGGAGACTTCAGGCCAAACGTGTGACAAGCAGTCCATATACTCAGACTTTGAGACTTTTAGGCCGAGTATGTGACAAGCAACTCACATGTTTGGTCTTTGGAGACTTCAAGCCGAGCGTGTGACAAGCAGTCCATACACTCAGACTTGGAGACTTTTAGGCCGAGTATGTGACAAACAGCTCACATGCTCAGTCTTTGGAGACTTCAGGCCGAGCGTGTGATAAACAGTCTATATGCTCGAACTTGGAGAATTTTAGGTCGAGCATGTGACAAGCAACTCACATGCTCGGTCTTTAGAGACTTCAGGCCGAGCGTGTGACAAGTAGTCCATACGCTCGAACTTGATTTTTAGGCGGAGTGTGTGACAAACAGCTCACATGCTCGGTCTTTGGAGACTTTAGATCGAGCGTATAACAAGCAATGCATATGCTCAAACTTGGAGACTTTTAGGCCGAACACGTGACAAACAGCTCACATGCTCGGTCTTTGGAGATATTTCTTTGAGCCCCTCTTTTTCTTGGACCGTGGCTTTGGATCCCCTGGGCCTCATCTTCTTAGGCCCCTATGGGCCTTATCTTCTTAGGCCCTATGGGCCTTATCCAGGACATATTAAATATTGGGGTGGTTGCTTTTCATATGGCAGCGCCTGGGGCATAGGGAGGATCGTATCTTTATGACAGCTGGTGCTTTGGGGAGAGCGAACGACGCCTAGGTGACATCAAGGGTCACGTCTTTTCAGTTAGGGGAAATTAATGTCCCCCGTCACTGCTGCTGTAATCCTTATATAGGGATGATTTTTTCCCCTTTCTCACTTGCATTTTTAGAGTTTTGAGAAAGAAAGAAACCTTGAGAGCACTCGGAGTCAGTTTGAGAGTTCGGAGTTCTTGCTCAGCAGCTCGGGAGATTTGGTGATTTGAGAGTTTAAACTGCTCGAGAGTTGAACCGTCGAAGTGGTGAATTTCCTGGAGGAACTGAAACCGTACACACAACCCTCGTTCATTCCCTTGGTGAGTTCCCTATCCCTTTATACCATGTCTGATCGTAGGGTAAGTAATGGTAGTGAGGGCAGTAGAGATTTGTCACGGGAACTGGAAGAAGCCATGGGTGTCTCCTCCAGCGAGGATATCTTCTCCTTAGAGATCATTCCTCATAAGGGTACCCTTGCCCTGGTGCCCTTCGTCCTTGGGGAAGATAATGGGGAAGAAAGTGAGGAGGAGGAGGCCACTTCTGAATATGAGGCCGATCGTACGCTGATAGAGATCAGGGATGATGCCTCGATGACGGAGCGGGAGGAATGGTCGTTTGAGGCCAATTTCGTGTCAAGTGTAGTTGAGGAGGCAGACCTCCAGAGGATGAGGATGGCCTATTGGATTCCGTTAGACTATGCTTTTAAGGCACCAGAGGGTGGGGAGAGGGCTTGTGATGCTCTTTCAAGCCGCGCGCCTTATGAACTGTGCGTCTATAAGCAGCATATAAAGGCCAGGCTTAGGTTCCCTCTCCACCTGTTCTTTTGCTCGGTGCTTAGGTACTTCGGTATAGCACTGAGCCAACTGGTGCCCAACTCGGTGCGCCTGATCATGGCTTTCATAGCCGTGTGCTAGGAGGTGGGCAGCATTATGAATCTTAATGTCTTCAAGGTCCACTTCTAGATCAGCAAGCATAGGCATACCGGGTGGATTGTGGTCAGCTCGAGGGCCAAGAGGAGCGTGCTAAGAAGAAGCCATCCTTCATAAGGAAGTTGAAGAAATCGTTCTTTTTCATCAAAGTGCTGAGAGCTTCAACATCCCCCTCGGCTGGAGCTTAGACCGTGCTGGAAAATACAAGAAGTCGTACCTTTTGCACAGAGCGTAAGAGACGTTGAAGGTGATACTGGCTGTGATTTTGGACGCAGATGTCCTTTGTGACAACGAGGAGCTTCATAGGCGCAACCTCTGCCCACCAACGAACATGGAGCACGGTAACTTTTAGTAATTGTTCAATTTTTACTTTTTGTTTTTTCTATCTTGATTTACTAATGCTTTCTCTTTGTGCAGAGATGGAGCTGGCTGCGCAAGTGAGGGAGGGGGCCAAGAAGATGGCCAAGGAAAGGAGACAGACCTCGGAGAGGAAAGGCTTGGCCTTAAAGCAGCAGAAGAAGAAGGCTGAGGCATCCAGTGCGGTACCTATTGCCATGGAGAACCTTCTGAGGCCTCCTGTTCCAGAGCCACGGGTAGCTCAGGTGGCGCCACCTCCACCCCAGGGCCTATCCTCGTCCAATGAGGTGCCCGGGGTCTCTGCTCCCTTCATGCCCCGGTAGGCGCTGAAGTGTGATGACTCGGTGTTTACCCATCCGAGGGTCACCCAAGAGCACCCATCATGGGGATCTTTCCTCGTGAAATGCTGTAGATCTTTCAGAGGCCCTTTGAGGGGCTACACTCGGCCGTCGAGGCAATGACTTCCCAGGTACTATCATTCGTCTTTCCCCTTTTGCAGTTTCGGTTTTTATTTTCTAACTGTTTTTCTGGCGTCTCTGCACTTGTTTCAGACCAGCGTTCTTATCGATGTCATGTCCCGACGCAACAGGGACATGGCCGACCGTTTAGAAAAGTGTGAGCAGAAGCTCAATGAGAGCCGGGAGCTCATATGGGCACTGTCCTCCTCCTTCGAGGCAGCCAAGAGGGCCAAGAAGGAGGCCATTAGGGAGAGGGATCAGCGATGTCAAGTCGAGGATGTCCTTAGGGCAGAAAGGGACACAGCCCATGTGTCTAAGCGTCAAGCGCGAGAAAAAGCTGCAGAGGCCGTGTGGAAGACCACGGAAGAGAAGGAAGCTTTGCTAGAAAATGCTGGAGGTCAGTTCTTTGAGGGTTTCTACGAGGCTAAGAGGAAGATCGAGTCTCTCTTCCCTGAGAATGACTTTTCCAGCCTTATGCTGGAGTCCTTCAGAGAGGAGAGAGGTGCCGTTGTTGGTGGGGACGCCGAAGGCACAGTTGGAGCTGAACATCAAGAGGCCCCCAAGGAAGAGGCTTCTTGGGATGATTAGTATAGCTTTATTTTTTCTTTCTTTTTTTTTTGTATATAAGGGTCGATAGCACCTATTTTGTAATTCGAACTCTTTAAATGAAATCAATTTTTATGAACTCGAGTTTCTTATTTCTTCATTTCTCATTTTTACAGTTTGCATCATTGATAGAATTTGCGGAGATTTTTCGCATTCCAAGTTCGTGGGATAGGCTTTCCATCTAACTCTTCAAGTACGAATATGTCGACTCGGCAAACCTTTCGGATCTGGTACGGGCCTTCCCAATTTGGAACGAGCTTTCTCGTTTCCCGAGGATGAGACACTTAGCTTTTCCGGAGGATGAGGTCGTGCAATTTGAAGTTCTTGTTTTGAACTCGCGAATTATAGTATCAGACGGTCTTCTGTTGGTATGCAGCTAAGTGGATCAGGGCTTTGTCTCGGGCTTCGTCAACCAAGTCGACGTTCATTCGTAAGCCCTCCTCGTTATCACTTTGTTCGAAGTGTTGCACGTGTATCAATGTTATCCCGACTTCAAGAGGGATAATAACTTTCGAACCGTACGCCATAAAGAATGGGGTTTCCCTTGTTGGAGTACGGACGGTCGTTCGATATGCCCAAAGGACATTGGAGAGTTGGTCGGCCCATTGTTTATCTGCTTCGTCGAGTCTCTTCTTGAAACCTTGGAGAAGAATTCTATTGGTTACCTCGGCTTGGCCATTAGCTTACAGTTGTCCAATGGATGAGAATCGATGCTCGATGCGGAGATCTTCGCAGAACGCTTTGAATCGAGAACTACCAAATTATTTACCGTTGTCGATGATCAGTACTTGTGGTATGCTGAACTAACACACTATGGATTTTCAAACAAAGTTTTGGGTTTGGTGATCGGTTATGCTGGCCAGTGATTCTACTTCGACCCACTTGGTGAAATAATTGATGACCACGATGAGATGTTTTCTTTGCTCATAAGCTCTGACAAATGGACCGACTATATCCAATCCCCACATGGAGAAGGGGAGGGGACTGGTGATCGAGGTGAGGAGGTTGGCTGGTTAGTGAAGCACGAGAGAGTATTGCTGGTAGTTCTTACATTTTCTAACCAAATCCGTCGCGTCTTCCTTCATTGTGGGCCAATAATACCCCTACCGGAGAACTTTGAAGGCTAGGGCCCCTAGCCTCCAAGTGATTTCCATATATCCCCTTGTGGACTTCCCGGATAGCGTAGTCGGCTTCGACCGAGTTGAGGCACCTTAAGTAGGGCATGGTTAGAGCCATTTTATATAGCTATCCATCTATGACTGTGTAACGAGATGCGCAGGAGATTAGCTTCATCGCTTCGTTCCTCTGCTTGGGGACTTCCCCACTTTTCAAGTACTAGAGGATAAGGTCCATCCATGTCTCTTCCTCTATTACCAGTAGGACCGGAGTTTAGTCTATGCTTGGGACTGAAAAGGTCTCTAGGTATACGGTTTGAGTCGGTTCGAGGTGTCAGGACAAAGCCAGCTGGGCTAAGGCATCTACTTTTGAGTTTTTCTCTCATTGTACGTGAGTTATTCGGAAAGTCTTGAACTTAGTGGTGAGCTCCCTTACTTTTTCAAGATACTGGGCAATTTTTTCTCCTCTGGCCTCGAATTCTCCCGTTACTTGACTTACCACTAGCTGTGAGTCAGTACACATCTAGAACCTCGATGGCTACTGCTTTTGCTAATTTCAGACCTGCAAGCAGGGCTTCGTACCCCGCCTCATTGTTGGAGGTTTTGAATTCAAACCTCAAAGCGTACTCAACTACGAAGCCATCCGGGCTACAGAGGATGAGCCCTGCTCCGCTTTTTGTGGTACTTGAGGATCCGTCTACATGAAGGGTCTATCTCGGAGGTAGCTCACCTGACACTGATCCTGCCCCTTTGTTTGGATCTATGGGGAGAGTTGTTTCGATGATAAAATCGGCTAGGACTTGGTCCTTGATCACCTTGCGGGAGTGGTAGTGGATACCAAACTCCCCGAGCTCCATTAACCATTTAACCATTCTTCTGAAAACATCCGGGTTATGCAGGACTTGTCTCAAGGGCTGGTCAGTCAGGAGGATGATAGTGTGCGCTTGGAAATATGGTCGAAGTTTCCTTGCAACTACTATGAAGGCGTAAACTACCTTCTCTATCGGAGGATACCTCACCTCTGCTTCGTGGAGGGTCCTGCTAACGTAATAGATTGATTTTTAAATGCCCTCCTCTTCTCGGATCAAGACGAAAGCCACGGTGTTTTGCCCAGCCGACAGGTATAGGAACAGTTCTTCACTTGGGAGCGGCTTGGTTAAGAGCGGGGGTAAGCTTAGGTATTTCTTCAGCTCCTCAAATGCTTTTTAACAGTCCTCTGCCCAGGCAAAATCTCTGTCCTTTCTGATTAAAGAAAGGGAGGCATTTTTTTGTGGACTTAAACATGAAATGGTTCAGGGCTTCTATTCGTCCGGTGAGCCGTTGTACTTCTTTCAAGATCTTAGGAAGGGTCATATCAAGGATGGCCTTTATCTTTTCTATGTTAGCTTCTATCCTTCTCTAAGTAACCATGAAGCCCAAGAACTTCCCCCCTGTTACTTCGAATGCGCACTTCGTCGGGTTTAATCTTATTTTATGCCTACACAATACCCCAAATGCCTCTTCCAAGTCAGAGCCGTGGTTTCGTGCCTTGGTGCTTTTGACTAACATGTCGTCCACGTAGACTTCCATGTTTCGCCCGATCTGTTCCCTGAAGATTTTGTTCGCCAATCTTTGATAGGTTGCGCCAACGTTTTTTAGCCCGAAGGGCATGACTTTGTAACAATACAGTCTCTGATCGGTGATAAAGGCAGTCTTGTCTTGGTCGGGCTTATACATAAGGATCTAATTGTAGCCAGAATACACATCCATAAAGGAGAGGAGTTCATGGCTCGAGGTAGTGTCCACCAGTTGGTCGATCCGAGGCAGGGGAAAACAGTCCTTAGGATAGGCTTTGTTCAGATTGGTGAAGTCAATGCAAATCTGCCACTTACCACTGGCCTTTCAGACCATCACCACGTTGGACACCTAGTCGGGGTATATCGCTTCTCGGATGAAACCGACCTCAAGCAATTTTTCCACTTCAGTCTTAATGGCGATTTACCGTTCCAGGGTGAAAGTTCTCTTCTTCTGAATAACGGGCTTGCACTTTGGATCTACGTTCAGATGGTGCTCGATAGTTCCAGGGTTGATTCCGGGCATATCCGATGCAGACTAGGCGAATAAGTCCCGGTTCTTCTTGAGGAGGGAGAGGAACGCATCTCGGTGGCTTTCTGGGAGATTGGATCTTGATGAGAGTCATAAAATGCATCTAAACAATACTTAATTATTAGCATTTTAGGGTTGACGTCGGTTGTGATCACACTTTTACATGTTAATAACTCTAAAGTGATATTCATAAATTGTTGACTTAATTCGATGCATTTTCAGGTGCTTTGCGTCCAAAAGAGATAATAAAGCGATCTATGTTTAAAGCGCCAAAAGATCTCGAATGTCGGTGTTCGTATTTGTCCAAGGTTTAAACATATCTAAACATGGTTCAAATATGGTTAAAGTCTAAACCAAGGTTGGAGTAATAAAACACAGTAAGTTCAAAGACTGCACACAAGTGTGTGCATCACTTTGGAGCAAGGTAAGGGTAGGCACACCACTTGGAAAAGAGTTTCACTAAATTGCCAGAATTTCCCATACAGATCAATCATCTTTGCAGATTAAACTGTATTGATACAGGAAGAACCAGGAGATGAGCCATATATGCCTAGAAAGATCCGGAAGTCTATTTTTTGAAGAATTTACGGTTCGTAAAAAGGATTTTTCTAGAGAAAGTTATGGCAGTTTTAGTAGACACAGGTCAGGCCTCCAGATCAGCATCCACCTAGCACCGCGCCCCTCACTTTCCAGCACTGCACCCTCACTTTCCAGCACTGTACCCCTCACTTTCCAGCACTGTACCCCTCACTTTCCAGCGCCCACTCGTTCTAAGACCAAATTAGTGCTGCACAATGATATTTTTGGACCAAAATGCCCCTAACTACTTATACTCTATAAATACATCTTTAAGGAGTGTGCAGCCAACATCATTAAGCTTGAAGGGGATCCAAGGGATCCAAATCCAGAATATTTCCAAGTCTCTTTAGGGCTAAAAATCAAAGGGAGAACATCCATATTGTTCATCCACCTTGAGCATGGAATCAAGGGGAGAGCATCCATATTGTTCATCCACCTTGAGCTCCATGGCCAACTAATCATCAAGTAAAGGAAAGGGATGAATTCTTAGGGATTTGTTGTTCCTTCTTTCCTGTTCTTGATTCATTTGTATGGATTTATTGTTAAAACATTGTTTATGATTTACTTTTTGATTAAGTAAGAAGGATTTGAGTTCATGTGATAGCTGTTCTTTATATTCTTCTTCTTTTAGATTCTTTTAATCTGGTGATTGCATCCTTCTCCTCCACATAAGTCTAGTCAAGCTCTTCTTATGTCAAGTTGTTTGGATGTAATTGATTTTGGTAGATTTATCTTATAGATCGGCCATTACTGTGGTATCATTATTGCAATATATTGTTGTTTCTTGCTAATCTATAAGATAAATCATGTGTGCTTGAATTGAAATCAAAGAGTAATTTGTAGCAATTATATTAGAGTTATAAATGTGCTTAATTGAATATTTTTCGATTGCTTATTTGGGATGTAAAACTTGCAATCGAGATAAAAACAATTGAATCAAGAGAGAAAAGAGGGAAAAAACCTAGGGAGGATTCCCGGAACCTTGTTATTTATCATTTATATTGTTCATTATATTCACACAACTCTTTTACACATTATTTCATTATCAAAACTCAAAATCTTTCGTTTAACTTTTATCGTTAGTATTAAAGTTTACACCTTCTTTTGTAATTAACTTGTTTCCCTGTGGAATCGACACCCCAAAGCTGTACTAAAATAACCGTGTTATACTTTGGGCGTAATCAGATCTGATCTGAACAGTCCGAGAAGGGTCTTTTCCGAGGGGGACCGAAGTTAGTTCCTCCATGGGCCATCCCTTTGGAGTCTTTACCTCGTCTCAGAGGTCTTCCACCTCGAGAGGTAAGGTTTTGGTCTTCTTTCCTTCTTTTATGGCATTCAGGTAGCAAGATCGAGAGGCTAGTTGGTCTCCTCTGACCACTTTTACTCCTTCATTATTAGGGAACTTGACTTTCGAATGATAAGTGGAGACAACTGCCTTCAGCTTATTGAGGGTGGACCGGCCGAGGATCACGTTGTAAGAGGATGGTTGCTTGATTACCAGGAAGGTAGTTTGAACGGTGGTTGTTCACGGCGTCATTCCTGTGGTAGTGGGGAAGACTATACTTCTTTCTGCAAACACATGGGTTCCACCGAAACCGTAGAGAGGGGTTGGGGCTGGCTCTGACCGTTTATCTTTCAATTCCATTCGTTGAAAAGCATCATAGAACAGGATGTCTGCCGAGCTTCCATTGTCAACTAGGATACACCTTACTTCGTGGTTGTCCACAAAGAGGGAGACTACCACCGCGTCGTCATGTGGGATCTGCTCTCCTTCCAAGTTATCATCCGTGAAGGAGATTACCAGACTTGACTTTCTTTGCTTATGGGGACTGCTGATGGATGCCACCATTCTGGCATACGCTTTATTGCTCTGTCCCGAGTTACCTCCGGCTGTTGGGCCTCCGTAGATTATCTTGATAATCCTGGTGGTAGTCGCCACCTCTTGGCTCCTCTGATTGGGCCCTTCTTGCCCGAGCCTGGGGTCACTTCGAGGGTCTCCCCACTCTTGCTACGAGGGGCGTTTGGAGTCCTCCCTTGGTTGGGCTGGTGCTTCCCTTCCCCGAGACCCTATGAACTCCTTCAAGTGCCCCCAGCTGATGAGGGCTTCAATTTGCATCTTCAGACTATAGCACTCTTTAGTATTGAGCCCGTGGTTCCTATGGAATCGGTACCACTTTCTCTAGTCCTCACCGAGGTGCGGTGTCTTGGGTGGCCACTGGAGGACTGAACTATCTTGAAGCTGCATCAGGATGTTGGCCCTGGATGCATTGAGAGGGGTGAAACTATCGAGCCGGGGATGGGGCTTCTACCTGCTTTCTTGGTGAGGCCTCTTGACCGCTCCTCTCTGAAGGTCGAGATCTTTCCTCTTCTTCTCTGCTTCTCATTTTCTTTCTCTCCTAAAGGCTTAATCGTCTTCCGCCAACATATACTTCTCGGCCCGGACCAGGACCTCGTTTATATCTTTAGGCGAGCGCCTGGTGAGTTTGGAACTAAAGATCCTGGATCTCAGTCCATTCTTGAACGCTAGCATCTGGATGTTCGAGTCGAAGTCTGGGATCTCCCATGCAGCCGTATTGAACCTGGATATGTAGGCTCGAAGCCTTTCTCCCCGATGTTGGACGATATTGAACAGACTCTCCGAGGTCTTCTTTATCCCCTTACTATTGAGAAAGTGAGATGCTAAGGCGTAATGAGTTCTCGAAAGTTGCAAATACTTCCTAGCTTCAAACCAGAATACCACGTATTCGCAGCTTTCTTAAGCATTAGGGGGAAGACGCGACACATGATCCGGTCAGAATGCCGATGTAGGGTCATGGTCGTCTTATAATGTTGTAGATGGTCCAGTGGGTCTGCCGAACCACCATACATTTTGATTTGCGGCATTCTAAAGTTGTGAGGGAATAAGGTCTCGAGGATGTCCTCCGTGAACGGAGAGTCTTGGACACTAAGTTCATCCAAGATACGGTGGCTTCTATGCTTGAGAGCTCTATCAATTTTTTCTTTCATTTCTTCAATCTGTCTGTCTAGGTTTTGGTTGTTTTTGGAGGAGGAACTTTCTTTAGATCGACCGTAGGATAACGAAGGCTCGGCGGTAGAAAGGCTGTAGGCCAGGTCTTCTCTACCAGAGGACTCTTTTTGCCCGGGAGTTTGGTGAGGAGGAGAGGGTTGTCGCCTCCCGTTTCGAACTTCGGTCGCTAAGTCGGCTATCAATCGGGAGAGCTCCTGGAATTGAGCCTGGGTTACCAAGGCGGTCAGATGGCTCGTGGCCACTCTTCCAGAATCATGGGAATCGGTTCTCGAGTGGCGAGGGAGTTGCTCTTTGACGGGAGGTTGCCTGCTTGACCCCACGGTCGCACGTTTGGGAATCACGGGGAATCTTGGCCTGGATTGTTAACTCTGGGCACTGCCCTGGAGCACGCCTTTGGGGCTCTCTTGCTAGTCCTTTTGGTGGTGTTTCTGGGCGGCATCGCAACAGACGAGTTCTTTTATACTTCTTCACTTTTACTGTTAGCGAGAGATGGTGGTTTCCTACGGACGATACCAATCTGTTGATGTCGAAGGAATGTTACTGACCTGGCGTTGACTTCTTGGGATCTGCATAAGTGAGGGTGAACTAGGGGGCCCACGGAAGGAGGGGAAGGGGAAGTCTCCGAGGGCGCTCCGACGCTCTAGTTAGGACGAGGGCTTAAGAGAGGTCGATGACTAATTTTAAAAGATTAGTGTGGGTTTTCCCTTGTGTTTGTGAAGTGAAAAAGTCGTGTCTTGAACTTACGTACTTTAGGCTATTTATAGTATTCCGAGCGGAGGTCGCCCACGTGGGGGAGGGATGGCCTTACCCTTGTGATCCCGGGCTTCTGGAGTTAGATCTTAGTTGCGTGCTCAGAGAGTCGCGTGTTTCAGAGGGGGTTAGGTCCGCTAATCATGCTTTGACGTGGCGATTGTGTGATTTGCCCGTTCTACGTGTGCCTTGTTATGCTGTAGAGGCTGGACATGTGTCAGCGTCCTATTGGTGATTCAATACCCCACGTGTTGATGTCTTATTGGACGAGGGTATTGTGGGCTCCATCAATTACTGTTGTGAAAATAGGAAATGCAATTTTTGGGCTTAGTGCATGCCTCTGAACGATGTCTCCATCAAAAGAGATACATCCCAAGAAAGTGAAGCAACAAAAATATTAGAGAAGGTGAAGGAAAAATTTTCAAGTTTAAGTGATGAAATCAAGAAATTGAAAGCTGTTAAGAATGGATTTGGGACCAAAGATGAGTGTATCAAGTTGTTATTCTTTGTAAACACAATGTTTAATTCTATACTCCTTGTTTTGGTAGGAGTTTTATTTGCCAAAATAGGTTAGTTTGTATCTTATAAGGCCCCAAATTGTAATGTGGAATATCTTGAATCCTAACTTTGTTTAGCCAACATATGTGCACTCTAATTCACTAACAGTCAATCCAATGTTATGAGAAACTTACTAACATCAAGCAAAACGGCTTGTGTATTTTTCATCAATCCAGAAACTTTTTACATCATATAAGGCTTAGAATTATCAACCAATGGCCAGAAAAATAAGTATCCAAAAAAAAAAACTATTGCATCGTATAGCCATCATGTACAATCCAATGGCATGATTCCTAAATCAAGAACACTATCCAAAACCTATTATATCATATATCAATAACAATTTATAAACCAGTGACATCATACCAGGCCTATTGTACTAAGTCTAAATCATTCCACAAGCAAATTTCAAAAACAAACTAAGACAAAATGCATCAATTTTCTAGGCTCATTTAGAACTCTGTACTGTTTTAGTAGGAGAATTCCATCCCTTACCTACTGACTTCACTCTATGGAATCAAAGTCTTCCAACACCAGTTTTCTGCCCACCCTTTGCAACACTAGCTTGTTGCTCAGGCCTTGGTGTTGCAAATAGAGTCCTTGCAACACCAGATTGTTGTCCAGGTTTTGGTGGTGGCTGGGACTGTGAGCCCTTGTGGCACCAGCGTGCTGGCCAGATCTTGGTGCTGGTTGAGCAGTCCTTGTGGCAGAAGTTTGTTGCCCAGTCCTTAGTGCTGGTTGAGATAAACCAGTCCTTGATGCAGCAGTTTCTTGCCTAGGCCTTGGTGCTGGTTGAGATGAAGCAACCCTTGTGGCATCTGTTTGTGGACCAGGCCTTGGTGCTGGTTGAGATGAAGCAACCCTTGAGGCACCTGTTTATGGACCAGGCCTTAGTGCTAGTTGAGATGAATCAGCTCTTGTAGCACCAGTTTGTTGCCCAGGCCTTGGTACTGGTTGAGATGAAGCAGCCCTTGTGGCATCTGTTTGTGGACCAAGCCTTAGTGCTGGTTCATATGAAGCATCCCTTGTGGCACCTGTTTGTGCCCCAGGATCAACATCCCTTGTAGTACCTATTTGTGGCTAGAACCAGCACCAATTCTGTGTTTTTTTAGCTCTACTAGGCCATTAGAAAAAAAATAAAAATAAATAAGAAACACCAAATGAAATGAACAATATTAGTACAACAAAAAATGTACAGAAACCAATGTAATTATCAATGGTTATGTGTTAGCATTACCTTTTTATTTGGTAGTATACTTGCATTCACTCATGTTCCACTTGAATTCCCACCTGCATTCACTCTAGACCAACTTGCATTCTCACATGCATTCACTCCAGACCCATTTACATTCGTTCCAAAACCACTTGCATCAACTCCAGAACCACTTGCACCAACTCCAGAACCACTTGCACCAATGTCAACTTTGTTTCTCTACACACAGAAAAATAGAAAAAAATGAGTAGTAATGCAGATTGAATTAATTGAAACAATACTTATGCACAAATATATTTTTTTTATAGTTGTTTTGCACTATTAGATTGTCCCTCCTCATTCTTCTTGCAACCCCTTTTGTTAGGTCCAAACTTGCCCTTTGTGTTGAAGGACCTGTCTCCCTTGCCTCTCTTATTCTATGCTTCTAATGCTTTCCATGTCTTATTCTATAAGGTGGGGTTACAATTCTTGTTCATCATTTGAAGGATCAAGATTTTCCTCTGCAGTAGGTGTATTATTTCACTATAGGAATTCAAATACATGTCCTTAGTGCAGTATTCATGAAAATAGTCCTCAATATTTTCCCCCTTGTAAGAAATGCACCCCATTGCGTGCTTACAAGGAAGTCCACTAATCCCCCACAAGTCACATGTGCATGCCTTCTTCTTCTTCAAATCAACACAATACTTCTTACACCAACTGAACACATTAAATTCATCTTGACCAGCAAGTGAAATCTTAAAAGTTCTTGATTCTTGTGTTATCTTGTCAAACTTTTTGTAAATATTAGGAGTTAGCTTAGTATCCATCCCCAAGTACAATATTTTTGTGCATTCTAGTTATCAACTTCACTCTTATACCTTCCAATCATGATGCTGTGGTCGAATTGGCCGTGGAAGGAAGTGGCAGATGAAAGAGTTAAGGTCTAGGATGATTATCCACCGGCGTCGTTGGATTCCATACTATTTCGGTGATAGAGACAACAATCAGGTTCACCTTGCGCCAACGACGAAACCCATCAACTGGTGACCCATTCCGACAACTATATGTTGTCAAATCTACTATGACTAGTTTCCTCTTATCGCGGCCCGGTTCTTTTTGTGTTTCTATTTTGTGTGTTTTTGTAGGTAAAGAAGAAAAAAAAGTAGTAGAAGAAAAAGGAGAGGAAGAGTTCTTACCCTTAACCTGACCTAGATCTAAGTCAGATTGCCCTTGTTTTGATAAAAAAAAAATGCCAAATCCAATCTGTTTGGTGGACCTAACTACTATGAAGCATCCCATTTGATGGACCTAACCAATGTGAAGTATCCTGTTCTGTTTAAGTCAAAGTCACAATGGACTCAAAGTCTTGTCGACCCCTGAGTTGTGGGTGTTGTTATTCGATTTTCTTAAATCTTATTTGGATCGTGTTGATTCCATGTCTATAGGTCGTGTTGACCTAATTGTTGTTGCGAATCTTGTTGACCCTAGTTGTTCTTATAGTTTTGGATTTATTTGTATGAGATTGGATGGTTTAGGCACCCAGTTTTACTTCAAATACTAGAACAAACTATGTTTGAGGTCCGATGAGGAGACCTTGATCCTAAGACGCATCAGATGGATGCATGATTTGTGAGAATTTGAATTTGGATGAGAATTGATTGTATCAATGTAGACACTATATTTTGCACCTTTTGATAATTAACAATCGTTCGTTTTCATATTCTAGATGATTGTTTGAGATGTATTCTATATTGAGTTCAGCTACTTACTATAGTTAAGAAATGACTTAATGAATGAATAAAACTCGCAAAAAGGGATTAAAGAGAGAAATGTCAGTTTTTATTGTTTTGAAGACCTGATTTTCGAGTCTAACTTTTTATTTACAAAACCTAGGAACTTGTTCTTTTTTTATATCAATAGATCTTTTAATTAGCTTTTTAACGACATATCATGGAAATTTTCTTGATAAAGAAAGTAAAACCTTATTTGTTTACCAGAACGGTCCTGAAATTGACCAGTTTTAGTGTCAAAGCCCCATTTAAAATCCAAGATGAATTTGTATGTTCCACGACTTGGACTTGAAAGAAAAATGAATGGAAAAGGAAGAAAATCTGGTTCTCCAAAAATAATGAAAAATTACCTAAGATAGATCAAGTACTTGTGCAAGGATGAACTGAACAGGAAACTAATTTCGTTCAAGTCAAGAATCAAAGAGTTCCTAGGTACCAATTGCACAAGTAGGAAATACCCAGAAACTTAAAAAAAGCAAGATTCGAAGATGCAAATGTGTACAACAAATTACATAAGCAGTACCATGAGAATAGAAAGCAAACAGATTGAATGAATTGATACTAAAGAATGAAGAACATATAAGCTAAGAAGAATCTTATTTAGTATTGTTGTACATAATACTCATAGTAACTACATTACTCAAATAGGCCTAATCCCACTTTTTATTTTTTTTCTTTTTATTTTGGATGAATCTAATATATTACCTGAGATGCTGGTGGTAATTCATGTTGTGGAAACAAAAATGTAACATGAAAATGATTGATTATAAATTGTTTTATTGGTGACTGATTATAAATTGTATATCATTGCTTTGCAGGTCATTTTGGTGATTGATACCAAAGGAGAATTAAAAAGACGGCTGATGACGACAACGAATTTGTGGCAACCATGATGGAGGGGTTACATATAGGTATGTATCCCTCTAGTGGTAGATTTTTCGCATTTCTTGAACACTTATTGGCAGTCTTTGGCTTAGATTTCCTTTTATGTTAATTTGATTGAATTTCTATTTTACGGGTTATGAATGGTTTTGCATAGGATCTGCTATTTTGGATTTGTTATTACCTTGAATATTAATGAAGGCACTTGTGCAAGTCCCTCCTTGATGTTGTTGATTCTTCTCTTTCCATAAGGTAATGGTTTTCTGTATCATGTTGAAGTTTTTGCTCAGAAAGTTTGACATGTTCAAAAAGATGAAAGCAATTGTACCATGCCCTTTCATATCCCACCAACACCATTTTTAGTGAATTGGGCACTACAGTACCCTTTCAAATATCACTAGCGTCATCCAAAATGGATGGATGCACACAGTAACTAACAAGAATTTTATTCACTAATGATTGTGGGTCCCCAATGAGGAAAGCATGCTTTTAAGTTTTAACCTGATCAGAACAAGGTTCTTTGGCTCTAACAAAAAGAAAGAAGGAAAAAGAGCAAGGTCCTTTGGCCTTGAATAACAGGACTGCAAAAGTTGTCGGAGCACAAGACCAAAAGTAAAATATCATATGATAGACCATGACCATAACCCAGTTGGATACTATACAAAAATCGACCAAAGTGGAATAATATACAAAATAATCAAAATAACCACTGATTCTTTCTTGCATATCTCCTGCATAATTAATAAAATAATCATTGGTTCTTTCTTGCAAATCTCCTACGGCTCCATCTAAGTCAACGATCAAGAACCCTCATTAATAAATTCTTATCCAACTAAATCTATGTGAGAGCGGGGGAGAGAAGAATACCAACAACGACTGAGGATTGTTAGATAGCTTAATTGATGCATTATTCGATCTCATCATCAGTATGCCCTTCCACCTTCTCTAATTTAGTAATTAGATGGTTTTCAGTGCTATATCTTGCACAACCCGAGCAATCTCTCGACACCCTTCCTTATGGTCCACATCCAAAGTTTTGTCATTCTCAACAAGATCTCCATGTTCACTTTCAGGAGTGTTGCTCTTCCTCCGCTTACAAGATGTGGTGCCTTGATCAGCACTGCGAGTACGCCGCGGCATGCATGAAGCATCAATAGCAATATCCTCATCTAGTGCAATAAAATTTTGATCACCATCGTTTGAATTACCAACAGCTTCTTGAGCGTTAACTCCTCAATTTCATTTGAAAAATGACCATCATTTCCGGTAGCTTGATCTTTTCCTAATACAACAAGCAACTCATCAGAGTGTGGGGGAGATTGATACTGAAATGGTGCAAATTTCTAATGCACCTACAATGAAAACAATAAATTAATCAAGTCCACCCCAATGCAATTACAAGAAGAATTAATCTAGTGCACAGAACTTGTTAGCACAGTTCTTGTTAATGGGTTTTGTTTTCTTGTATAACTTACAAACAATTTGTAGCAACTCATTTCTTTTCTTTCCACTGTATCAAAGGACCACATCGTGTAAAGGTTGATCAATAAGCCTGACTCCAACCCAACACCTAGTGTCATGGTGACAGATACCAATTCTAAGGACACAATGCAACTAAAATTCAAGCTAAAAGAACTTTTATGTGGGGTTGTAGTTCACTTTTAGGCTGCACATTGTCAATCCACTAAACCAGGTACTCCAAAACATAAATCTACTAAATCCATAACCGATAACCCTATGAATGCAGAATGCATAGCTGCCAAGGAGGAAACTGCTAGGAGACAAGCAGTACATGACCATGACGGAAGAAATCATATCAAAATGGAATTTTAGAAACTGTGTCAATAAAGAAGCTGTGTGTAAGCAAATCTCATCAAAATTGTCTCCTGATATATTCCACAAAAATATTATGAGAACAAATGCATCAAAAGGAACAAAACATATAGATAACTATAACATGTAAGGTTGAAATAATCGGACTTCCTTCAACCATTTCATTTACAAAGCAAGCAAGTTTAGTCAAGATATTGACAAGAAAATATATTTGAGAAGAAGAAAGAGCATGAGAACCACAACTGGAGCTAATCCCAGCTAACTAAAACACCAGCAGCCCACTGACATTTATGCATAGCTACTTCCCTTCCACTATATAATGGTTAAATCATTCAATAAGGTAAAAAAGTCAAGGGATGTATAGTGTTCTAGATACTTCTTAGTTATTTAAAAATTCTATTTTTCCAAAATTCCTATAAAACCTTGCAGTGGTAGTACATCAAGCTTCTATATACATTTTTTTTCTTCTAAAGAATGAAAAATTCCTAAAACTACCACATAATGCTAAAACACAAGTTAGCAACCTATGTGAACAGCAACAACCCAGGATATGCATGAACATCTAATATATTTCCATACTCAAATATAGCACACACCAATAAGCTTATATCATAACTGGTTTCACAATTAGTCTATATATAGCATCCGATTCATGAGAAAACGGGTTACATACTTGAGCTTTTTAAATGATCAGAATATTAAATCAAGCCATGGATCTAATAAGCATGCCCTCTGTGTGTGAGATAGCAATCAGTGCCTACGAAATTCTTGCAAGCAATTAACAGAATACAGGTTACTTCACAAATCCATATTAAAGGCTACAAATGCTCAAAACAGCACATATTCATAGGAACCACATATCAGTAATGGTCATTCAAAACTTGAGACTTACAAGCACAACAAATGATCATGGATATAGACTCAATTAGACAACCAAAACTCATGAATAACTTATAAAGCATTTAAGCAAAGATAGAGGGCAAACATTTAACAATCCAAAGAGCTTAGAAAATAAGAGAAGCACAAAACATTCATGGCTGAAAATTAAACATAGAGAGTAGCCAGTAGGTGTTCCACGCACTAACACAACCAGAGAAAGTGTCATAATTACATTCTATCTGCAATATAAACACAGGAGAGATGGAGAAAGAGAGAGAAAGAAAAAAACAGAAATAAAAATATTACCACAAACAAACTTTATATTTAGATAATAGAAACTAAAGTTTCCTGACTCTTAAAACAAGAACACTAGCCGGAGAGTTTCCTAAAACATTAGGGATATTACAGACACATATAGGCACATAGGAAATCCAGTTTCAAAGTCAGACCAAACCCAAGGAATTATTCTTAAATTCCAGTCTTCAAACAGCAGCGTAATTCCTCCCACCGACTGGAAATAGAAATCCAGATTCCCACAGGGCCACACACAAAAGACAAAAAAAAAAAAAAAGACACAGACAAGCCACTAAGAAACTGCTACTTAAAAAGGGAAATGGTTGATTTGCAAAGTACACAGAAACTGGCCAGCCTGCACACCAACCACTCCATTTTTCTTGCCATCTCAGTTGTCGGCACTACAAGATAATTAATATTTGCCGGTGTTTTATTTGCGGTGCTTTCTTGAAGTGCCGCAATATTTAAAGACATATAACGGCGCTTTAAAGTGCCGCAATATACCGGCGCTTTAAAGCGCGGGAACATGCTCCTCTGATTATTCTGGCGCTTCAAAGCGCCGGTATATGATCCATTACATATTCCAGCACTTTGAAACGCCGGAATATACTAAAAATTTCTCATATATAAAGCTTGCCGCGCCGTTTTTCCTGTAATTTTTTCCCCTAAATTTTTTTCCCTACTCCACCCCGCCAACCCCGAAATTTTTTTCCGGCTCTACTTCCACCACGCTGTTTCCCCCACACTAATTTTTCCTGCTCCCTTAGCTCCACTGCGCCGTTTCCCCCACATTAATTCTACCCATTGCTGCTTCATTTTGGCTGTCGCCCTTAGCTCCCCCGCCACAATATTTTTCGGTAAACACCTGTAATTGTTCCTTTACTTTTTACAACGTTTTTTTTTCCCTTCTCTTAAGTACAATGGATTGGCTGTAATTTTGTTTTTTGTGATTATTTTGTACTTATATTCTGCGTTTGGTTGCCAAGAAAAGGGAGAAAAATGGAGGAATTTTTTTTGGGGATCTAGATCATTTTAAATATATGCATAAATTGTGTTAGATGTGGATCATATACTTAGTTGATTTTGTGCGTTTTTTATCCATTGACTTTGAAAATCATGACTGTTACCTATGTAATTGGACATCTCTATTACAGCGTTTGATAGTTGCATTTCAAGGTTCAGAATGTTTATGGGGCCGGAGCTCTTGAATTTTTTTGGATGATGTGAGATAAATTGATTCATTTGGTAGTGAAAATTTGGTGTTCTAAGATTCTGCGCTCAACTCAATTAGTTAGAGAATGGAATATACTTTCTGCCTTTGATTCTTTTTGACATGTTTTCCAGTGGTTACATCTATGTACATCAAGCATCTATATTTATTACATGCTTAGCCATCTATGTCTTCAAATTTTGAAATTATGAAGAATTCTTGAGCAGTGATGTTGTGAGTGGGAATTCTATCAAACAGTTGTACTTGTGATTTGAGTGTCTTTTTATTTAGTTGGGTTCCATGTCTGCATAATTTCTTGTGTATGATGTTTCCTGTGAGACCTATAATTTTCCTCTTTGTGATGGATATCTTGGCCAACATTTGTAGTTTCCATGCAATTGATGTAAATTCACTCCTTACTTTTCATCTTAGTATTTGCTTTGGGCTTGTATGACACCACTGAATTCTGAAGATGATCTACATCAAAATCAATAATTCTGTTTCTTGTGCTTCTTATTTTTATGGTGGCTTTAGTTGGTGTCTTTTATCCTTATAATCGAAGAGCTTTGTTTACCGCACTGGTTTTCATATATGCTCTCACTTCAGGGATTTCAGGTTATACTGTTGCCTCTTTCTATTGCCAGCTAGAAGGAACTAATAGGGTATGTGACTTTGGATTTCTTTTCATTTCCCTTGCTATATATTAATCTTGGCTGTTCCATTCTCAGACTTCGATAGGCTCTCTAATTACAGTTTCCTGTCTTTTATTATGATCGTATTTGAGCTTAATTTCTTTTTTTATCAAAATATTTGTACTTAATTTCCATATTTGGAATCAAATTTTCCAGTGTCATTATTGGACTAGCTGTTTCTACCTCTGATATAATACTTTCAAGTATTCTCCAACAAGAATGAAATTATACTTTCTTAATTTTTTGAAAGTTGATTCTTTTAAAATCAGCATGGCTGTAAAGTCTTTTAGGTGTTATGATACATGGCTGTAAAGTCTTTTAGGTGTAAAATCAGCAGCCATTCTTCTAAAGGCCCCCAGATATATTTATCTAATCATTAAACACTGTTTTGAATAGTTTTGTTGGTTAATCCAATATCTAAGGTATATCTTGGTGTATTTTTAATTTATAAAAAAAAACTTTGTTATCCTGGTAATGATGAGTATGATTATAAGTATGCAGTCTATTTAGGATGATGCACTAAAAGCATCTAAAAGCATTGTTTGTTTGGTTGATTTTTGGGTTGTATGTAATCCATTTATATACTGATCTTTCATTGGTTTGAATACTGAAGGCTATTGTATTAAAAAAAAAAAAAAACTGATTGTTAAATAGAAAATAGTTCTTCATATTAATGTTGAGGCCATTCCATAATTTTCCTTGTATTGTTTGGAAGTGGTGAATATGCACTTTATCTATTGCTTCATTTATATCATACATGTTTTCTTCTTATTTTTTAGTACTATTGCTTGAAATAAATTGCAGTTTTTTTGCTTGGTTTAACTTATCATTGCCAATGAACCAGGCAATTCCCAAAGAGCACAAGGCCAAATGATTGTAGATCCTTATATGATCTGCTCAAATCTTTATTATCTTAGTTACAAGAGCACAAGGCCAAACCAAGAATTAATTAGGCCATTATATATATTCATGATGCTTTATTATTACCCGATTTTACTTGATCCCATATTAATTCTCTAATAACATTATTGGTTTGATCTGTCTATAAAGATTAGCTGGAATTCAGCCCAAACAGGCCACTACCTTTGTTTATATATATATATATATATATATATATATATATATATATATATATATATATATATATATATATATATATTGCACAGGTCATTCATATGATGCAGTAACATACTTTAATTATTATCTCATGCATGTCTTAGTGTTGGCAACTAATCTTCCATCTTTTGTTTGCTGTAAAATGTTATTACTTTATTTATCATTCAAGCAATATGGAGCATCAGTACTCCTTATTCTTTTGGATTTAGTTTGTATATAATATTAAATATACAATGAAAGGTTTTCTTTTCTCAAAAGAGAACTAATAATGTTTTCACGTAATGTAGTTACATGAATAGTTTGTTTTTTTATTGGGATACTTTGTATAGAATATTAATTATAGTTTTAACTCAATTTGTTGTTATCAATTTCAGTTCATCCACTTACCAATCAAATCGAAGTTTGTGATTATGCCTTCTTTTGCCAAAAATATTTCAATTTCTGACTTTATTAACATTGTTTTAGGAAAGTCTATTGGTGTCATCTAAAAATGGATAAAAGTTGGATAAATAAACCGAGGTCGAGTAAAGCCTATATGGATGGTGTTGCAAACTTCATTAGATTTGCGTATCAGAAAACTTGTGGTCGTGGTAGTATTGTTTGTCCATGTAGGAGATGTGGTAATTGTTATTCATTCGAACCAGAAATTGTTCAAGAGCATCCATTGTATAATGGGTTTAGTTCAGGTTACACCGAGTGGGTTTTTCATAGGGAGAAAGTCTCTTGTATAGACCATACTCACACTAGTTCACAACCCACTAGTGTTCTAGGTGGCTTCATGGGACGAGATGACGTGTTGGGTTTGCTCCGAGGTGCCTTCGAGGTTACTTGTGAAAATCCAAACAATGAACCGTTAAGTTTAGGAATCGAAGTGGGATATTCAAATGAGCATGGTGAAGAGCAACAGGCTCATGGTGGGTTTGAGTTCAATAATTGTGGTGATCCTTCATACATCGAACATCTAGTTCGTTTTG
This sequence comes from Bretschneidera sinensis, assembly GCA_023935145.1. Taxonomy (NCBI): domain Eukaryota; kingdom Viridiplantae; phylum Streptophyta; class Magnoliopsida; order Brassicales; family Akaniaceae; genus Bretschneidera; species Bretschneidera sinensis. Next base: position 21,339,236 of record CM043701.1, read on the forward strand.
CTATTGATGAGACGACTCAGTATCACAATTTGATGAAAGATTACGATAATGAACTTTATCCGGGTTGTCAGAATTTCACAAAGTTAAGTTTCATGTTATATCTACTACACCTCAAATGTTTGAATGGGTGGTCTGGTAAATCTCTGACTATGTTGGTTGAGTTTATCAACATGGCATTTCCAATGTGTGCTCCATTTCCATCAAATTATTATGAAGCCATAAAGATTATCAAAGGATTGGGTTTTGGCTATGAGAAGATTCATGTTTGTCCTAATGACTGCACAGTGTATTGGTGTGAGCATGTGAATGATGAATTTTGCCATGTGTGTGGTGTGCCATGGTGGGTTAAAAACAATGCTGATGATAAGGATCCATTGAATGAGATGGATAGTCAATCGAAAAAGAAAAAGCCAGCTAAAGTATTGCGTTATTTTTTGCTAATACTGAGATTGAAGAGGATATATATGTCATCTAAAACGACTTTGTTAATGAGATGGCATGATAAAGATCGGACAAAGGATTGGATTTTAAGACACCCGGCGGATGGATTAGCCTGGAATGAATTTGATACTTTGTATCCCGATTTTGCAGCTGATCCTTGGAGTGTTAGGCTTGGCCTAGCTAGTGACGGGTTCAATTCCTTTCGAACAATGAGTTCAACTTATAGCACATGGCCCGTTCTTTTGGTCCCATACAACTTGCCATCGTGGCTTTGCATGAAGCAAACATCCTTCATCCTTTCAATGGTTATTCCTGGTGAGAAAAGCCCCGGTAATGATATTGATATCTTTTTGTAGCCTCTAATGGAAGAGTTGAAACAATTATGGGATGGTGTTGATGCGTTTAATGCGTCCACCAATCAAAGCTTTAAGCTGCGCGCTTCTCTTCTTTAGACCATTAATGATTTTCCAACATATACAAACTTGTCTGGTTGGAGCAACAAGGGGCGTGTTTCTTGTCCATGTTGTGGGGAATCTATGCATTCTGTATGGTTAAAACATAGGGGAAAGTTTTGCTATATAGGTTATCGTCGATGGTTAGCAGAAAACCATGAGTTTCGTTTTCAAAAGAATCAGTTTGATAGCACCATAAAGTTGGAATTTGCTCCTGTTCCACTGTCTGGACACGATGTTTTAAGACAACTAAATGGAGGAAACTATATCTATGGTAAAACCTCAAAGCCTTCTAAGAAGAAGGCAAGAGAGGATGTTGGCACCTCTACGGGGCAGGTGCTAGTAGATGAAGTTGATAACCTTTTTGAGGGTCTGGACAATTTTCTTGAAAATGTTGATAATGAGGATCTTCCCATGGATGAGAAAGTTGTAGATACGTTGTGGAAAAAAAGAAGTATTTTTTTTTTAGTTACCATATCAGAAAGACAATCTATTACGTCATAATTTAGATGTGATGCATATAGAGATGAATGTATATGATAATTTGATTGGAACAATATTGAATATAGATGGTAAGACTAAAGATAATAAAAAGGCACGCCACAATCTCGAGGAAATTGGTATTAGGAAAGACCTCCATTTAGTTGTTCTTCCTAATGGAAAAGATCACTCGCCTCCAGCATTCTACACTATGTCCACGAAGGATAAGCAGAATTTCTTGACAGTTTTGGCAAATCTTAAAGTTCCTGATGGGTATGCATCAAACATCTCGAGATGTGTCAACCTAAAGGATCGTAAGCTGTTAAATTTAAAGAGTCATGACGGTCACATATTGATGCAAGAAATCCTTTCGATTGCCTTAAGAGCATCTTTGCCTAGACATGTTGTAGCAGTTGTTTCTAAGTTATCATCATTTTTCAAAGCTTTATGCTCTAAAGCCCTTGATCCCTATGAGCTTGACATGTTGGAGCCACATGTTGCTTTGACACTCTGCCATTTGGAGAAAATATTCCCCCCGGGTTTCTTTATCATTATGGTTCATCTTATCATTCATTTAGCCTCCGAGGCTAGACTTGGTGGTCCCGTATACTACAGGTGGATGTATCATGTTGAGAGGTTAGATGTTCAAAGCTAATTTGTGCACTTTGTTTTTTTTTATATTATTGACTACTTAATTTATCTTTAATGTTTTGGCTTTGCAAAGTATTTAATGCGCTTGAAATCTTACGTACGTAATAGAAGTCAACCCGAGGGGTCAATTGCTAAAGAGTCCTATGGGAAAGAGTGTCTAACATATTGCTCCCAATACTTTAAAGGTGTAGAGACAAAATTCAACCGCCCCCAAAGGAATAATGATACTGTAGATTATCCGAAGGAATACATGTTTTCCTCGAGTGGACGGATAATGGAAAAGATTTTAAGTGTTGAGCTTGATGACGTGTCATTGGCTCAAGCACATCGTTATGTGTTGCTCCATAATGATAAACTTTCTGACCTTCGTAGGTTAGTATCAATAAAGCAACTTAGTAATCATGTGTTTAAATTGAGTTGTTATTATCTGTTATTATCACTTTGATGGATAACAGTTAGTTAAAAACATCAATTATTACAGAGAATTTTTGGCTACTCAAAGACTAACCAGCCGTTCCAATCGACCAATACAAAGTCTCGAACAAAAGTGTTTGGTTGAGAAATTTTCCTCATGGCTTATGAGACAGGTTAGGCATAATAACAATTGTCTTTGAATGTTATAAGTGTATTCAATAAAACATTGACTGTTGTTGTCTCATATTAATTGTTGGAAAATGTTTAGGTACCATGGATGGTGGATAATGATTATTCAGATGAAATAATTGCCTTTGCTCATGTCCGAATAATGTTGTTAGGATATTTAGTGGATTCAACATCAACGGCTTTAAATTCCACACAAATGAACGTGAGAGGTTTAGTCGATCTCAAAATTCGGGAGTTATGGTTGAAGCGGATGATAAAATATATTATGGTGTGCTCAAAGATATCATCGAGTTAGATTACTATGGGACATTTAAGATTGTGTTGTTCCGTTGTGATTGGGTGGATATTAATTTACCCAGGGGTTTAAAGAAAGATGCAAGTGAGTGCATTCTAATGAACTTGAATAGGTTCATACACACTGGTCAGTTATTAAAGGATGGCCCATACGTTATTTCATCTCAATCGAAACAAGTGTTTTATGTGCAAGACCCAACAAGAAGGAATGGTATCATGTTGTGATCACAAAGCCAAGGGACCTATATGAAATGGGGGGGAAAATGCATAAAGAGGATGACGACACTTATAATCAGTGCATGCTTCTAATGTAATGGTAGACGATCAATTAGATTGTATCTCAACTTGGGCTAGGATGGACATTGACGAAGATACCAACTAATTTTATGTGCATTTCAATGTAATTGTATATAGATGTGTATTTATGTGATGCACATGTGTGTCAAGAGATTTGTAATGTTTTATTGTATTCTTTCGGGTTATGTGCATTTTAATGTTTTATTGTACTTTTTGCGTACAGTTTGTGGAATGTTACTTCAGAATGTCGTAAATTCCTGTTTTAGTTGTATGATTGATTATTGCTTGTTCTTTAAATCCTATTTGAACCACTTATTTATTCATTCATTCACAAGATCTCATCAGTTATTGATTGCTGCATTTGCTGCGAGCCTTTGACCATTCCTATCTTTCAGGTGTGGTTCTTCTAATTCTTGTTAACTCTTAATGCATTCTTGATAATGTGAGATATAATCATTTTTATGTTTTTATGTATACAGATTGCAAGATGTATAGGTCAAAATATACTCCTCCCTCAGTCAGAGATAACATGTCAAACCAGGCTCCAACCGAGTCTTCACACCATCAAGAAGATATTGACCATGACCATGAGTATCACCTTGTTGATGATCATGACTCGCAATCTGATTCTGAGCATGAGCCAATAACAACGGAAAGTGAAAACAATGATAGTGAACAATTCGAGATAATTGGTAATTTTTGTATTATAATACATTCTCTTTATAACTAGTTTGATATCACATTGTTATACTAATTATAAAATTTATGTTTTCGATGTATAGATTCTGAAGGAAGGGTGAGGAAGCAAACACGTGTCTTGAGAACCTCACAATTGTGGTCCCTAGAACGTGGGGAAAAAATTGTAGTCCACTTTAATGCACGTAATCAACCAATTAAAAAGGGTGGCCAAATATTAAGTAGTTGGTTGGGCAAGGTTACAAAGAGAGAGAACCTTTGTCCGCTTAATTACACGGATTGGAAGAAGGTCCCTTCGAACTATAAGAAAGACCTTGTTGTATTGATTCGGGTAAGTAACAACTTAATTTCGGGTTTTTAGCCAAAAAAAAAATTTTTTTTTTTGTTTTTGTGATGTTGTACATGCATAATCCCTAACACCAATAAAGCTTATTTGACATCGATTTCCTTTCTTTATGGTAGAGGAAGTTCCATTACCCTATGATTGAGGCGATAGACAAAATTTTATTGAGGATGATAGGGAAAAAATGGAAGAACTACCGATATGTGCTTAAAATGGACCACGTGAGGAACATAACAAAACAACAAGTTTTGGGAAACGATGTCCCAAAAGGAGTAGATCAAGACCAGTTGAAGCAACTGGTGAACTACTGGTTCTCTGAGCAGAGTGAGGTTGTTTTAAAATAATTATGTTCATTTGGATTCTCATTGTTTCTATTTTTCTAATAATGACTTATTATTCAATTGGTTTATAATTGATGTAGAAATATTCTACTATAGGGACAGTGGCACGTGAAAGACAACAATGTCCTCACATGACCGGTTCAAAGAGTTTTGCTAGAAAAAGAGATGAATATGTGAGTTCATTTGCTTCATTCATCCATACTTTCATTAAGATGTAGTGTATTTAGTCACTGTTTGAACTCTGTTCATAAATGATAGGAGACGACACATGGAAATGAGCCCAGACGTGTAGAGTTTTTCATTGAAACTCATAAACGCAAGGATGAGACTTTTATTGATAAAGCATCACGACAATTTGTGGTAAGTTTACTTACATATATGATGGTTGATCAAAGAAGAAAATTGCATTTATTTGTCATGGTTGCTCTTGTAAAGCTGAGGTAATCTTTTACTGTAAATTTTGATTCTTTTACTGAAATCAATATGTATATATTGCTACTTAAACTGTGTATCTTGTTCTGATAATTATGTTTATAATCTCCTATAATAATATTGAAACCAAAATATATGTTTATAAAACAGAAATATTGATACCATTTTTTGTACTTATGTTGATAAGCTCCATTATCTTTGTTGTTGGATGATTTGTTTGAGAATTTGGTAATGCATTCCTGTTGGGGGTCATAAGAAATTTCCAGTTTCTAGAAGGTGGTGTTGGTGATTGACGCAGGTTGGGGTGTGGCTAGTCTATATTTGGCTGTTGGAAATCACCTTGACAAGATGCTCATGTGGTGATCTTCCAAACACCCAAGTCTAGAACGACTTGTAGAAAGAATTAGAATCGAAAACATGAACAAAAAATCAAAGAAAGAAAGAAGACAAGCAATTTGTTATCAAGGTTCGGCAATGTGCCTACGTCCCCGTGGGTTCCTCCGAACTCTCTGCACTATCTCAAATGGTTCTTACAAGTTACAGCAATCCCCATCAAGAAGCTCAAGTTCTTAAAGACACCAAGAAGAGAAGAAAGAAGATTACAATGCTCTCTCTCTATACTACTCTCTCTTCTTTACAACCAGCCTCACTACAAAGAGTCATTCTTGTGTTTATGTCTCTCACACAATTCTCTCTTGTATTACAATTGATCTCAAAGTGTGTCTTGTATGTGTTGTATTCTATATGTGAAAAATGAGGCTTGGGATCCCCTTTTATAGCCTTTCACTTCTTGGACATTCTTGTGAATCAATTTCTATCCTTTGATCATGATCTCCACTTAATCATAGACCTTTATCACTTCCCAAGTGGTGATGTGCATTTTAACCTTGCACTCACGCACTTAAAAGGGTCTTAAAACAGGCTGTCCATGTGTGCAGCCGTTTGCCTAGCGCCTAGGCGCTCAACAGGGGCGCCATGGTGCTGGGTAGGGCACCTTTTCACACCTTTTGGATGCCATGGTGCTGGTACTGGGTGCCATGGCACTAACGCAGTCCTTCAGCACATCATTCTAGATGCCACGGTGCTTGTTGCTGGGCGCCATGGTGCTGATGATGCTGCTGTTGTGCGCACACTTCCCTAATTGTGTGCAGAAGTGCGGACACTAGTGCGCATGGCCTTCCCTTGCTTGAAATTGATGCACACACATGTGTGCAATCTTCTAACTTTCTAAACTCTGATACTCCATCTTTGGTTTGGACTTTAACCATTTTTAAGCCATGGTTGGACCTGTTTGAATCGTAGACAAATAACAACAATCTCTACCTTTGTCTAAGTGTTCAAAAAACCTGAACCATTGTGCAGAAAGCTTCGGGATCCAAACTCATCTTGAGTCACCAATTAACCAACTCCAATCCTAAGTAATTCAAAGCAATGATTGAACTTACTTAGAGGTAGAACTTTAGTACCCAAGTCCGCAGGATTTTCTTCTGTGTTTTTCTTGTCAACATGAATGCATCCTTTTGTACCATTTTTCGGAATGTAATGATACCGAACATTCATATGCTTTGTCCTCTCATGGAACACTAGATTCCTCTATAAGTACCACATACTTTGGCTATCCAAAGACACCACAACCTGCTCTTTTAGGACCTCTCACTCGTCCAACAACCCTTTGCACCCCATAGCCTCCTTTATGGCTTCCATAGCCGCTATGAATTCTGCCCCAGTTGTTAAGAGTGCTACCACTGGCTGCCACTGAGCCTTCAAATACCTCAGCAACCTCTTCATCCCAAGCCAATGCTTCTTTCCGAGATTACTCACAAATTTTCTGAGAACACCCATTGCCCAAGAAACCCTCAACCGGTTTCTCTCATTTTCTTGGATTCTACACATCCCAAGGATCTTTTGTGTAAGGTTGAGATCCTTCCCCTCGAACTCCTCACTGAGTTGAGATGTAAACCTTTTCATCCTCTTCCTATTGATCCAAACCAACAGCCCATCAATGACATAGGTGAGGATACTCACCATCTTCTCCACCTTGTGTCCAGGTGTGAAAGTTTCTGTGACACCTATATCTTCTCTTCTTGTGAACCCATTCGCCACCATCCTAGCTTTGTTTCGGACTTCATCCCCTAGAAGGTTCCCTTCTTTGATCTTGTAAGTGCACTTACATTCTACAACTTTCTGCTTTCCTGGATTTTTCACTAATTCCCAGAAGTTGTTCTTCATCAAAGAGTCCATTTCTTCCTCCATAGCCAGCTGCCACTTTGACGAATCCTTACACTCCATGGCATCCGTGTAAGTTTCTAGTTCAACTTCTCCTTCTATCCAAGGAGCTGCTACATTAGCATCCGCAAACCTATATCTCAATGGTGGTCTAACTACTCTCCTTCCCCGGTCTCTTGTGAGCTGGTAGTTATTTACTGCATCAACCTTTTCTTGTTCAGCCTCTTCTTGAGTTTCTTGAGCTTCTTGGCCTTCATCCATGGACTCTACCTAGTCCAAACCCTCTTGCCTCCTCTGCTATACCTGAACCAAGTTCTACTTGATGCGATGCTCCATAACTTTTGGATTGGTTTGCTCACTAGCCTCTGCAGAGTTAGTTTTCTCCAAGTAGGGAAATAATAATTCATTAAAAATAACATCCCTACTTATGATAAGTTTCATGCCCTTATTTTCTACGGAACATAACCTATATCCCTTAACCCCATCACCATATCCTAGAAATACACATTTTCTAGATCTAGGGCTAAGTTTGTTCTTCTTTTGATGTGCATATGCAGCACAACCAAAAGTCCTAAGGTTGTTTAATTCATAGGGTTTTCCACTCCACATCTCCATGAGAGTCTTGAGCTCTAAAGCTCTAGAGTGTGATCTATTTATCAATTATGCAGTTATAGCCACAGCTTCTCCCCAAAAATAATTTGATAATCTGGATCCTATTAACATGCACCTAACCTTCTCCATAAGAGTTCAATTCATTCTTTCAGCAACTCCACTTTGCTGAGGGTTTCCACAACCGTCGTATGTCTTAGAATCCCATTTAACCTACAGAATTGATCAAGTTCTTGGTTAAAAATTTCTAAGCCATTATCGGTTCTTAAAGCCTTAACTACCCTACCCGTTTGAGTTTCCAGCAACTTCTTCCACACAACAAATTTATTCAAGGCATCATATTTATTCCTAAGCAATAAACTCACACTCTTCTTGAATAATCATCAATTAAAGACATAAAGTAAAAGTTACCTCCCTGTGTTGATGTCCTAGCTGATCCCCAAATGTTCGAATGATTATAGTCAAGAATCCCTTTGGACTTGTGCACTTCGGTGTTGAAGCTGACCCGGTGTTGCTTCCCAAGAATGCAATTCTCATAGAAATCCAGTTTTTCTACTTTGTCACCACCAAGTAGACCTTCCTTGCTAAGCAATTGTAGGCTCTTTTCGCTCATGTGACCCAAGCGAGTGTGCCAAAGGGCAGCCTTGTCCATCTCAGCCATCAAGCTTGTTGTTTGATCATTGATTTTTGTCTCTCCGATCATCTCAAAGAGTCCATCATTTCTTGCTGCCTTGATCACTACTAAAGATCCCTTAGCCACTTTTTATCTTTCCTCCCTCTACTTTGCATGTATACCCCATGGAATCCAGCTGCCCTAATGAGATCAAGTTCTTCTTCAAATCTGGAAGATATCTTACATTTCGTAGCAGCCTTGTGACTCCATCAAACATTCTCAATTGGATGCCTCTAATCCCTCTCACTTGGCAATAATTGTCATTCCCTAAGAAGACCCTTCCATCATTGATCTCCTTGAAATTTTTGAACCATTCCTTGTTAGGGCACATATGATAAGTGCACCCGGTATCCAAGATCCATTTCCCGCTGCCTTCTTGCCCCTTGCTCATATCCGAGCACACAACAAGAACATCATCACCTTGCTGTTCTTCCATAGCAACCAAAGCCTCTCCATTGTTGGTATGGCTTCTCCTCTCATCCCATAACCTCTTCTTGTAATCTTTCTTGAAATAGCCCTCTTTGTTGCAGTAGAAGCATCTCTTTCCTCCTCCAAGTCTTGTCTTGGAATGAGATCTCCCATGGTTCTACCCTCTACCTCTTGATTTCTCCCTGTAGTTGCCATGGTTGCTACTGCCATTCCGAGTTGTTGGTCTTCCTCTTACGAACAGCCCATCTCCACTTGATGTCTCCTTCATCTTGGCCTTGAAATCATGTGCCCTTATGGCATTGATCACAATCTCCTTTGTTAAAGTATCCCTTCCATACTCAATAACATTAATCAAATTATCAAAGCAATTAGAAAGAGAATTTAACAAAATGACAGCCAATTGTTCATCCAGAAAAATAATGCTACAGCTATTCAAATCTAGAACTAGCTTATTAAAGACATCAAGATTATCTTGCAACTCTTTACTATGATCCATTTTAAAAGCAAAGATTCTTTTAAGAAGATAAATCTTGTTAGGAAGAGTTTTGGTAAGAAACAACTCATCTAGTTTCTTCCATATGACAGTCGGATCTTCCGAGTCTCCTCACTCCCTTGTGACACTATCCGACATGTGCAAGAAAATGGTGTTGTAAGCCATCTTCTTCATCTCATTCCGCTGGTCCTCCATGACACTTGTTGGAAAAACATCATCTTCTCCAATAGCCAAGTCCACTTTCTGTTGCTTTAGAACCGCCTTGATCTTCCGCTTCCAAAGGGCGAAGTCTCCCTTTCCATCAAACTTCTCTACACAGAAATTTGAAGCCACCTTTTGCTGACAAGATCCCAGATTTATGCACTACCCACAAATTCTTTCTTCAACCTCAAGAACACAGATCGAAGATAGATCTTAACACCGTTCTTGAATCACCCAAGAAGTTGATCTTTGATTCTTGGAGTCTTGGCTCCGTCACCTTCTTGTTTTTGTTCTGATATCCTCTAACCAAGCTCTGATACCACTGTTGGAAATCACTTTGGCAAGATGCCCATGTGGTGATCTTCCAAACACCCAAGTCTAGAATAACTTGTAGAAAGAATTGGAATCGAAAATAGGAACAGAAAATCAAAGAAAGAAAGAAGACAAGAAATTTGTTATCGAGATTCGACAATGTGCCTACGTCCCCATGAGTTCCTCCGAACTCTCTACATTATCTCAAATGGTTCTTACAAGTTACAGCAATCCCTGTCAAGAAGCTCAAGTTCTTGAAGACTCCAAGAAGAGAATAAAGAAGATTACAATGCTCTCTCTCTATACTACTCTCTCTTCTTTACAACCAGCCTCACTACAAAGAGTCCCTCTTGTGTTTATGTCTCTCACACAATTCTCTCTTGTATTACAATTGATCTCAAAGTGTGTATTGTATGTGTTGTATTCTATATGTGAAAAATGAGGCTTGGGAACCCCTTTTATAGCCTTTCACTTCTTGGACATTCTTGTGAATCAATTTTCACCCTTTGATCATGATCTCCACTTAATCATAGCCCTTCATCACTTCCCAAGTGGTTCTGTGCATTTTAACCTTGCATTCACGCACTTAAAAGGGTCTTAAAACAGGTTGTCTATGTGTGCAGCCTTTTGCCTAGTGCCTAAGCGCTCAACAGGGAGCGCCATGGTGCTGGGCAGGGCACCTTTGCACGCCTTTTGGATGCCATGGTGCTGGTGCTAGGTGCCATGGCGCTGATTCGGTCCTTCAACACATCATTCTGGACGCCATAGTGCTGGTTGCTGGGCGCCATGGTGCTGATGATGCTGCTGCTGTGCGCACACTTCCCTGATTGTGTGCAGAAGTGCGCACACTAGTGCGCATGGCCTTCCCTTGCTTGAAATTGATGCACGCACATGTGTACAGTCTTCTAACTTTCTAAAATCTGATACTCCACCTTTGGTTTGGACTTTAACCATTTTTAAACCATGGTTGGACCTATTTGAACCTTAGACAAATAACAACAGGGTCTGTTTGCTAAATCATGATGGCAAGTTTTATTGACAGAGATTAGATTAGTTTACTTGTTTATGCTTGTATGACTGTGTGGTGTGCTTGATGGGGTTATTTGATATCTTAGGAAAATATCAAGCTCTTTTTTTTTAACAGTAAAAGAGATACAATAGTACAACTATAATCCACCAAATTACAAGCCAAAACCAATGGCACATCACACAACCAAAAAAGCAGTTGGTATTATTGATGTCATTTCTAGGTTGCATCATGTGGACTTAAGGCAACTCAATCTTCAAAAAGCTATACTAATTAGATTCTAATGCTAGTACAAATAATGTGCATTGAGAAGAAAAAAATGATAGTAATACCAAAATTAAGTCTAAATTGGCAGAACTAGAACCAAAATTGGTATAGCTAAATCAATTACTATAGTTGATGTTAGTGGGTAGACTGGTTTGGATGACTAAATCAAAATCAAGTCTATTGCTTTCAAATTGGTCTTTCTTTTGTCAACATTTTAGCATGCTTGACTCTGAATTTCTTTTGTCAACAGTTATAAATCTCTTAGCTAATCAAAGAGAAAAAACTTCACATTCAATATTTTTCAAAGTCTACCATTTAGGATTCTGTCTTTTGCAAGTATACTACTTTGTAATTGCTATGGCTTATAAGTTTGATAATTATTGTTGCAATTAAATTTTTTAGGAAGTGGGATTGTTCTTGTCCCTTACAGTATTGTAAAAAAAATAAATAAATAAATAAATAAATAATCGAAACTTACTATTTCAAGTTTATAGGAGACTTCTAGTAGTCTGCTAACATCCACCGTGCATCAATAAAGTTCCTGAAGCCTCTAACATACTTTTTATTATATTAAAGAAAAATGGAAACAACAAAATGAAGGAAGGAATCTGTTAGTACTATCTCAAAATATAGATACACATGAAATTTTTTATTTGGAGAAATTATTTTATACATGTAAAAATTTGGAGTTGCTGGATGCTATTGGTTTTGGAGTTGCTCCAATGTAATGAGTCCCACCATTCTTTGTTTCCCTTGATTTGTTTGAGAGCAGATGGAGGAGATAGTCCTATCTCTATGGAAAGAGGTAGTGATTTCAGTCTTGAACATTCAAGAACTTCAATCGTGTACAGCAAATCACAAATCATAACTCCTTTGTAAATCCTCTCTAGTTTTGGCAGAGATTTCAACCTCAATCTCTGTAAACTTGGGAGTGTTATCAAGGTGCTGTTTTCTACACCGATCTCATCGAACTCTTCTCCTATTGCTAGGACCTCCATAATGCTACAGTACTCAATTTCAATCTCTTCAAAGTTTTTTAGATCCTGCAGCAGTTTTAGTGACAGCAAACTCTTCAGATTGTTGTAATTGCTGACCTGCAAAACCTTAAGGCTAGTAAGAGCATCTGGTGGTGCAATTCCCTTGCATATTCCCCTTAGTTTGACCAAGTAATGAATCTCTAACCTTTCTAAGTTGCATAAGTTTTTATCTCCATCCATTAGAATCCATTCCAATCGATGACAAGATTCTACCTTGCATATGTTCAAATGCATTGGAGTCTCTAGGCACATAGATAAATGTGTGATATCATAACAGTTTTGCTGGGTTTATTTTTTCAATTTTGTTGTTGGGTTAATTTGATGATGTTCTTGGTAATTTTTGCATCTTTTGATGCCTTCCATTAGGAAGGATAAAACTTGGAATCTCACTTTCAGTTATTTTCAAGGGTTTTAAAAGGTTCTTGACCTTTTCTGCCTGCATTTATATGTTAAGTTTAAATGGTCAAACATTTCACTTGTTCTTATATCATTTCTAACCTTGTAAGGTATGTAATAATATATTATTTAAATCTTGTTCTAGTTGTTTGGATTGTATATTTGTTAAGTTGTGAATTGGGTACTTTGTTTGGATTGTATATTTGTTTTTCTTTTGCATGAGGTTTTATGGAAAAATAGGAGAAATTCTACCAGTTTTTCTATAAAATATGATAAGCAACTTTTGTTTTATGTAAATTTCGCTGCAATTAGCTACTCAATATTCGGAGGAGTTTAATCTTTATTGTTTCATAATTGTAGGTGACAGCTGAAGCTCGTGTTGCTGAACTTGTTGCAGCTTCAGGATCCTCTGATACTAGCAATAATTTAGCAATACAAAATGAAGTCTTCAATGAGCTTATGGGTGAAGAGAGTTCTGGTCGTGTCCGAGGTCACGAGTTTGGAGTTACACTCTCTGCCGTGTATGGACTTTCAGCTCAAATGAGGAATGATATGGGATACCATGGGGCTTATGCTGAAGAGATAAATAGTCTGAGAGCACAAATGGAAGAAAACAATCAACAGCATGCGCATCAGATTGAACAGTATGCGCATCAGATTGAATAGTAGGCGCATCAGATTCAAGAAATAACAGCTAAGCACGATGATCAAATGAACAGTACGCAATCCCAAATGGATGAATTGAAGTCTTTACTACAACATTTGGTTAATGATGACCTCAAAATTGATGTCAAGTGTGATGGTAACTATGATTTTTTTTATTTTTTTTTGTACATGAGATGACTTTTGTACTGAGTAAAGGAATTTTTATGGATATTTGATAGTACATTATATATAATGAAGAACATTTGAAATTTTATGGTACATTTTGTTTATTGAATGGTACATTTTATGGTACATTAAACCAAAAAATGTAAAAAAAAAAAAATATATGGTACATTTTATTTATTGAATGGTACATTAAACCAAAATAATGTAAAAAAAAAAATTATGGTACATTTTATTTATTGAATAGTACATTTTATGGTATAATGTAAAAAACCACAATTAAAACACTTATATAGTGGCGCTTCTAAGTGCTGGTATAATTAAAATGGTCGAAATATACCGGCATTTAGAAGCGCTACTATATAAGCGCCGAAAAAAGATGTACATTGCAGCGCTTTCTTTAAGCGTCAGTGTTTGCGTTTCGACACCACACATACCGGTGCTTGCAATAAGTGTCGAAAATACATATTCTGATATTTTAAAACGCCGAAATATGCCCAAAAAAAAGCACCGACGACAACTTTTTATCTTGTAGTGCGGGGCCCACAGCTGGTCCTGGTTTAGCTGGCTCAGCAGGACCGGCTTGCCTCAGCTGCCAAACAAAAAAAAAAGCAAAGTTATCAGATTCTTGCATATATATCTCTTTAAATCATGACCACAATTAAGTAAGAAAAATCTGAGCTAATTGTAAGAGAGAGAGAGACCTGAAAATAGGACTCAAGCTTTCCCTTGGCTTTCATACTCCTTGCGCAGCTCCTTGAACGCTTCCTTTGCGCTGTTAAATCATATCAATGCATGCATGCACGAAGTTAATACTACTTCTACTAAATTGTCTATATAATAGAAATTAATACTCCATGTATTAGTAGGATCTAGGAAAATCATTACCCTTCCATATAGCCCAGCAGGCAAAATCCCCTTGTCTTATTCTCTTCATTCTGAACTTTAATCGCACCGATGCTGCATGCATAATCATATATATGAATCACGTTAATCATAAGAATGGTCATTAAGAAGATACAAAAATTATATGATCTCAAACATTAATGTTGAAATTTAATTTAACTCTAGTTTTATGATCATATCAATTCCATTGTATTTTAGGATTGATCGATGATGTTTTTTTCATTTATCGTTTATCTAGAACTGCTGCCTTTCAATTGATGGAAGCCTTTATCAATCTTAACAAAGTTGATGTCTTCTTGCTTTTTTTTTTTATTATTATTATTATTACTATTACATTTAGAAAGTATAAATAAAAAGAAAGAAATGTAAGAAGAATACAATTTACTTAAATTATATTGTACTTACATTTCTTGTTCAAGGGTATCTAGCAGCTTAGTGGAGTCCCTAAAGAAGAGGGTGATAACCTCCTCTACAAAGTTAGGATTATCTTCATCCGCCAGGTTCTCAAACTGAACGAAATTCTTGTCGAGAATATACTGTAATTATCACCAAATCATTTTCTCTTTATAATAAATTAAAATAATACTTCTTGGACAGTGTCCATTGCTCACACATTTTATCCACAAACTCTTTTTTTTTTTTTTGGAAATTAAACAATCTCCACATACCTTCGTGTTCAAACATATTCATAGGGGCATCAAATTTTTATTTCCTGCGAGGAAAGAAAAACGATGGAATCTTTCAAAATATATATATATATAAATCTGAAGTTTGAATTTGTTTTATATATATATATATATGTATGTATGTATATATATATATATATATATATATATATGTATGTATGTGTATATGTATATGTGTACACACACACACATACACACGAAGCATATATGCAATTGTCCCAATTGTACCAAATTAAGCATAAAAAACTTAATTTCCAATGGTTTATATACATGTAATATATCTATATGAAAATTTTCTTATGATATAGTAAAACTAAACAAAAAATTCTTGTGAAAAATAATGGATTCTATAAAAACAAGAAAATGAAATTTCCTTTTTCCTTTTGAGCATCAAAAGAATTAAAAAAAAAAAAAAATTCCCTATGTTGTCACAAGAATTAAAAAAACTGCAAGTTACCCTACTATACATGGATATATCAAATTGAAAAGAAGAATCAATTGTTTAATTTTGAGGAAAAAAATGTTATATATGAACGACAAATCTAGGCAAAAAAGAAAAAGAAGAAAACTTCATCAAAGAAAGATTGCCTCATGGTGACGATTTGTTCACACAAGGTATTGCTCTCCATTTGAAGGGAAAAAAACACTTGACTGGAAAGAGACTTCAAAACTTAAGCAACTTGATTGGAAGGAAACTGGAGACTTGAGTACAATGGCAGGCCAAACGAGGAATATATAGCCGGAAAAAGTAGCCTGGAGAATACACATGCAATAACTGATTCTGCAAAGTGAGATTACAATATCTGAGACTTCTAAATATGAGAAATAATCAATTGCAGCCGTGGTAACATCTTCACCTCGATATCTATTAAGCAAAAGCCATCAAAATCGCTTTGTATTGTATATAATAGCCATGTGATTAAGTTATATTGACAACTAAAAATATGATTTAAGGTTATTTTATAAACATCACCACGTGGTCAAGTAAGTAACTGACGCGTAGCATTAACGGTAAGTCACTTATGGTATCGAAGCAATAGAACATTTCTATTTCAATAACGAATTTGCATTTTGAAAATCTTTTAAAAATCTATATCAAAATTTAAATCTTTTCTCCATATTGTGAAATTAATGAATAAGATTCTCATACTTTCTAATAGATTTGAAAGATGGAGAAATGTTACATTTAATCTCCATTGATAGTCTAGCTGTTAGGATTCTACCATGTGGTGCACACATGACATGTCATGCGCATGTTCTGCACGCTGAAATCTTATATGTCCATCACTACTAATGATAAAATTTTTCTTTTTAAGGTGTAACTGGAGTGATATATATATATATATATATATTGCAATTGAAACTAATTGTTAACCACTCTAAAAGAGTTTGCTTCTCAGTCAAACTCTATCTCATACATCCCTGGAGGTTTTGGACGCTGGTAGTGACCATGACACCGCCGTTGGTTCCCTCCTCGGAGGGGTCATCGTCGGAAGAAGCTGGAAAAAAATCCTATGCGCAAGCCATGACGTATTCTGCTGAGTCATCTTTCCGTTTGGCGATGCAGTACCCGGTTGAAGTGGATGGTGAACCAGGCTTTGTCTTTATAGAATCGAAAATGGCTAAGGCTGCTGATGAATTTAAGTTTGCTTTGATTCTAAAGTTTATGCGCGTACGGCCATCTATTGATGAGATCAGGAATGCTGTCTTTAAATCTTGGGGTTTTCTGGAAGTTCCAGTCATTAGTTTTATGGATGATCACCATGTCCTTCTGCACATGAAAAATGAACGTGATTTTTTGCATGTATGGGCACTTGAAGGACGGATGATTGTTGGTCACACTTTTCAGCTGTTCAGATGGACGACAGATTTTGATATGAAGAAAGAATCATCTCTAGCTCTACAATGGATATTCTTGCATGGTTTGCCGATGCATCAGCATCGGAAGGATTGTTTACAAATCTTAGCGACAAGGTTTGATCGTTATCTTGGTACAGATAATGCTACATTGAATAAAACCAAGGTGTCTGGTGCCCGGATCTGCGTGGAAGTTGATATAGTGGAAGAACCTGTTCAAGGCTTTCCTATTGTTGTCTCGGTTAATAGGAAAATTTGGCAAGTGGCTAGGTATGAGAAAAAGGGATTTTATTGTTTGAAATGTCATCGTCAAGGGCATACATCGGTGGTGTGTCAGACTGGTTTGACGAGGAAGGAAGGGGTTCATGTTGTGGGGAAGAATAAACCAAAAGGTGTTTGGCAGGACTAACAGAAAAAAAATTACTATGGAAACTGAGGTGGTGACAGACAGCAGGGTGAATAAGGGGAAGAGCAAAGTTAGTGCAGAATTGGCGCAGGATCCTAGCGTTTCTCTGAATGTAGGGGTGGTTGAAGCTGAACCAAACAAGGTATTGAAAGTGAGCAAAGTTGGTGAAGAACGGGTGCAGGAACCTAGTGTTTCTCCAAATGCAGGGGTGGTTGAGGCTGAACCGAACAAGGCTTTGTTAGTGAATGATTATGTGGTAGAGGAGGAAGAGTGTGAGGAGATCGAATGTGAACCTAAACCAGCAAGCTTCTCATCGGACCATGTTTATAATTCAGCGGCCGTGGCAAAGGAGGTGGTGCAGGGGACTCAAGTTTCCAACGATGATGCGAGGGTGATTGACGAAGTTTTTATTTGCACAGAAATCGATAGTGGTCAGCGTGGTGCAGTGACGAAACTACTAGAGTGGGAGTGTGATTGTGGGATTGTTCCAAAAGTTAATTATGTGTCGGATGAGGAGGAGGAGCAGATTCCTAACTCTGCTAAAGAGAAGCCCTATGATTTGAAGCCTAAGAATCCTGTTAAGTTTGCTCAAGAGCATTTGCATACCACTGTGAGGAAGTCTTAGCGAGTTTCTACTCGCCCTTCAAAACTGGATTTATGATTGGAAATTTATTGGTCTGGAATGTCAGAGGTTTAAGGCGCTCCAGGGGTCAGTTAAAATAATTAGTGCGGAAGAATAATGTTGCAATTGTTACTGTCTTGGAACCATTTCAGGAGGCTACACAGATGACAAAATTAGCTCTTTTCTGGGGTTTCCCACATTTTTGCTGTAATGCTGGGGTTGATGGCAAGGTATAGGTGTTATGGAAGGAAGGTTATGACTTTGTATGCTCTAGTTTAACGGACCAGTCTCTAACTAGATGGTTAAGTGTGGAGAATTTTAAATTACTTGTTACCTTTGTTTATGCAAAATGTATTCGGTCAGTTCACAGAGGGCTTTGGCATGAACTCAATAATATTTATTTGGAGATGCATCCATGGGTGGTGCTCGGAGATTTCAATATTATTTGATCTGATGCTGAACGAATTGGAGGTAATCCTCGGTCTTTAACAGCTATTTCGGATTTTAATGACAGTTTAGATTCTTGTGGTCTTGTAGAGTTGCGTTCCTAAAGTCAATCCATGTCTTGGTGCAATGGGCAAGAGAGGCGATATAGAAAGTGGGCTAGATTGGACAGGGCAGTGGTAAACATTGCCTTTGCTAATATGTTTTGGGTCGTCGTATCTGGAGTATTTAGCTCAAAAAACATCAGACCATAGTCCTATGGTATTATTCTTTGCGGAGCCACAAGTTTCATATGGCTCTTCGCCTTTCAAGTTCCAGAATATGTGGTGTTCGCACGCTGGCTTTCTGCCGTATGTGAAAGAAGTTTGGAACCAACCGGATTCTCATTCTGGGCTATGTCGTTTAGCTGCCAAATTGAAGAAGACTAAGGTGGCATTAAGATCATGGAATCTTCATACCTTTGGTTTGGTCGATCAGTCGATCAAGACACTAGAAGAGAAGTTAGATTTTCTCGAAAATCAGTTGCAAGTTGAGTACAACTCGAAAATTGAAGAGCAGTTTTTGGTCACTAAAATGGAGCTTGCTGAATGGGAGAAAAGGGAGAAAATTCGGTTAGCTCAAAAAGCTAAGATAAAATGGCTTCAGGAGGGCGACCAAAACACCAAGTTTTTTCATGCAATGGTTAATCAGTAACGCAAAATATCGACGATCTCTAAGATGCAGCTGGTTGATGGTACTATTCTGGACACGCCTGAAACAATTCATGGAGGGGTTATCGACTATTTTTGTGAATTCCTTTCCACAGTGCCTATGGTTCAAGCAGCAAACTTTTCAAGTCTATTAGCACCAAAAATAAAACAAGAGGAAAATGAGATTCTTTGAGCTGCCTCTACGGAAAAAGAACTCAAATCTGCCATGTTCACTATCCCTCGCCACAGTTCGCCTGGTCCGAATGGTTATGGATCAGAATTTTTTATCTCTTACTGGGATATTGTGAAGGATGATGTAGTTGAGGCCGCGAGAGATTTTTTTAGTGGGACGGCATTGCCAAGGTACTATTCCTCGTCATACATTGTGCTTATTCCTAAAGTTCTGGACCCGAATAGCTTTGATAAATTTAGACCGATTAGTCTTTGTTTTGTGGTCTATAAAAGCTTTACCAAGATTTTGATGAAACGATTGATGCTGTTGTTACCAAGATTAATTTCGCAGGAGCAGGGTGCGTTTATCCCGGGGCGTAGTATTTTTGAAAATATCACCTTGACCTAGGAAATGGTGCACTCCATTCATAGGAAAGCTCAGGGGGTAATATTATTATGAAGGTTGACATGGCTAAAGCTTATAATAGAGTCCACTGGGATTTTCTCTTAGATGTTATGAAGGGATTTGGTTTTAATGATAAATTCTGCCATATAATTGCGGAGTGTGTGAAGTCTCCTTGGTTTTCAATTATGATGAATGGGACGTACAAAGGTTTTTTTAAACCGTTTAGAGGGTTACGTCAAGATGACCCTCTTTCCCCTTACCTGTTTATTATTATGGAGAAAGTTCTATCTCGATTACTAAAGAGAAATTTTGAGGAAGGACGAATTTGCAAATTTTATCATCCTTTGGGGGCACCTTTGGTTTCTCATCTATTTTATGCAGATGATCTTCTTGTATTTGCTAAGAGAGATGCTCGGTCTGTTAAAAGATTAACTCAGACTTTTGAACTTTATGAGAGCTGGTCTGGCCAAAGTATTAATAAGAGGAAATCAGCAATTTTTCTCTCCAAGCACATTAGTCATGCAAAGCGTCATGGTCTACAGAGAATTTATGGGTTCACGGAAGGTATGTTTCCGACTAACTATCTGGGTGTTCCTTTGATTTCTGGTCATTTAACGACTTGGCATTTGAAGTCGCTTGTTAATAAAATTTGGGATAAGGTGGCTGGGTGGAAGTATAAATTATTGTCTCAGGGCGGGCGGCTTATTCTGCTTTAACATGTTCTCTCATGCATGTCTACTCATCTTTTATCTGTTCTGAGTGTTCCTAAAGTGACATTAAAGAGGATTAATTCAATTTTATCTTCCTTTTTTTGGGGTGAGGTAAATGGAAATGCTAAAAAAACGTTGTTCTTGGTTCAAGTTGTGTAGACCAACGTTAGAGGGAGGTCTGGGTATTCGAGATTTCTCAGAGGTTTAGTGCTCTCTTCACATGAAGTTTGCTTGGCGTCTTATGGCAGTTGACAATCTATGGACCAGGTTTTTCGAGGAAAAATATGCTCGACGTGGGCATTTATTGCTTGCCAAAAATAATACTTCTTGCTCCCGATTCTAGAAGTCCATCATGTCAGTATTGCCTGATGTGTGTGAGTATATCCTCTGGAAAGTGAGAAGTGGACAAATTTCATTCTGGTTGTTGGAGATTAGACCACTTTGCTTGAAGGTGCTAGACGTGACCAATCCATTAATTCAGCTTTGGGAGTGTTGGGTTGACAGGTCTTGGGATTTTAAGGTTTTGGAAAATTTGGTTAGTACTGCTCTCATGGGGGATATTGTTGCTTCGATTTCTGCTAGTAAAGTAGGGGAAGATATCATGGTGTGGAAGCCTGCCTTGGATTGGAATTTTTCACCGGTGAGTGCTTAGGAGATGATTCGAGTTAAGTCGGCTGTGCCACCAGAATTACAGTAGTTCTGGCATAAAATTTTGCCGAAGAAAATCTCTTTGTGTGTATGGAAGGCACGTTTTCAGTGCTTACCAGTGGATACTCGGGTGCAATCTTGTGGTATTTCCATGGTATCAAGATGTGACAGCTGTGTTGCTAAAGAGGTAGAGTCTCTTGATCATGTTTTATGGTCAGGAGAGAGTGTGGCACAGTTATGGTAGAGGGCAGCTAGGGAGTTTGTAATTACAATAATGCCATTGCAAACTTGGTGGGGATGTGTGACTCAATGGTTTGCGCTTGCTAAGAAGAACTCTCAACTAGGTATGCTAATTGGTGTCTTTCCTTGTCTTATCACTTAGAAGCTTTGGTAGAGACGTTGCAAAACTAGGATGGAGGGTTTTGTGGAGTCCATTGAAGGTTCCTGGGTCTCGCTAAAAGCGTGGCTAGGCATACTGTTGAGAGACTATAAAAAAATGCACTCCCTTTCAATTCGGATGAGAGAATTTTACAGAATTTAGGCCTTCCCGTGCAGCCCATCCAGGGTCGTCAAGTGAGGTGTGTCTCATGGTGCAAGCCGTCATCTGGTTATGTGAAGCTCAATGTTGATGGAAGTTGTCGAGGGAATCCGAGAACCTGTGGTGGAGGAGGGGTGATATGGGATAGTGGTGGCTCTGTTTTGGGGGGTTTCTCTGCTTATTTTGGGAATGGAACAAATAATGAGGCTGAACTTAGAGCCCTGAAAGAGGGGCTGGCTCTATGTAAATCTATGGGTTTTTGTTTTCTGGAAATTGAGTGTGACTCGCAATTAGTGGTAAACTGGGTTATTGTTGAGAGTTGTTCTGTCTGGTATTTTTGGGATTTTTGGGAGGAAGTTTTTCAGGCATTACAAGGCATTACTTTCTCGATTCGACATCAGTTTCGAGAAGCAAACCAAGCTCCAAGATTTTTTGGCGCGTCGAGGCGAGGAAGGATTTACATGTCGATTCGAGGGGGAAGATTCTATGCCTAGGCATTTGATGGGTATCATCAGGTTAGACAAACTGGGCTTACCTTACTTACGATGTTAATAGGAGTTTCTGTTTGGATTGTATTGTTTTGTTTCTCTTTTTATCTTTTGGTTTTGGTTATAGGCATGTTTAGATTGGTTTTTGGGCGTTGGCATTGGCTTTCAGTTTGTTATCACGATATTCCTCCGTCGTAAGTGGCTTTTAATAAATTGGGATGGGGTCTCTCATGGACAGGTGACCTTCATCTCTTAATATATATATATATAGTCACTGTTCTCTTATTAATGATTTGTGCACTTCAAATTAAGATAAATAATACTCTTTCTATCCCATAATTTTTGTCACGTTTACTATTTAACCAATTAAATGAATAATTTTTTTCTATTGTTAAATCATTAAGAAAATTAAATTTTTTTCATATATACATAAATAGAGTTTAAAAGTTTCTAAAAAATATTTTTTATATTTTTAAAATAATATATATATATATATATATATATATATATATATATAATAATTAAAGTCAAACATCAAAAAGTAATAAATGACTAAAATTATGGGACAAAATAAGTACTTATTATGTTGCTTTTACAACATAAAATTAAGATACCGACTAAAATAAAGTAACAGTGCATCAAACTATCATTATTTACTGTGTCATGAGCAAATAGCTTCCACATCTCATATAATTAGCTCATTTTTCTCTATCTCCAACTCTCTGCTTTAGGCATGCAGAAGGCAGGGAGTTGGAGATAGAGAAAAATCTTCTTTGGTATCTACTATTAATATTTTATTTTCTTTCTTACAGTATTAATCTTCATGCAAGTCCAGGAAAAGTCTTGTACATTTTTCTTTGAGTTTCAATCTTGACCAAAACCATTATAATTAAGGGGTATTATCTAGTGTTTGTCGGTAAGGAACCTATTCTGGTTGAAGTAACAACAATGAACCATCAAAAGAACCATTAAAATAAAGCACCAGTAAAATTGTGACACGTAAAAAAACTAAACAATAAAATTTTGATTTTACCATTAAAAAATATGGTAACGAACAAGAGTGAGTGAGGTAGCGGAAATCATTGGTATGCTTCTTTTTGTGGTCCATTTCTATGGTTTAAACAGCCGTGCCCATTATGATTGTTACCAAAGAGCAGTTACTTGCAAGTCATCTCTGTACAAGTTAGTAGGGATAGTTGCTGAAGATGGCTACCCTTTTACACGAGGATATGTTCATTATAGAACTGGTGGAACATCACTAGATCAATACTTCCAAATTCATTGAAAGAGCTGGACATGGCGAAAGAGAGGAGGAATAGCAAATTAATCTAGTACTCCCCTCTTTAAATATTCACTGTCTTTGAGGGTGTTTTCTCTTGAATTTTAGATCAATAACAATGATGGAAATGTTATCAGAACTGTTTCTGCAATAAGCAATTTCAGTGAGGTTATCAGCTAAGGCTTACGCCAGACAAACGTCATCAGCCGTCATGAACCTACGCCTTCATCTTAGAAGGCGACAAGCCACCTCTCCTACCTCTTCATTTGTCATAACATCCCAAAGACCGTCACTTGCCAAAATCAAACACTCATCCTCATCAGTCCTTGTCATGAAAGTAAGTTCAGGCACTGGAATTATCCATGGCCGTAAATACCAATCGCCTGAAACACACCCAATAAGCAATAAGCACTAGCAGAAAGGTTAACCACTCATGTGATAAGCTAGAACAAAATTAATGAGTAAATTTCATCGGAGGTCTCCAAAATTGTATTGAATTAGACTTAAGTTCCTGAAGTTTTGATATTAAATTCTTCTTCAATCAACAAACTAGCAAGTCAAAGTTAAATATAGGTTGTTCAACCAAGCTAAGATTTCTTAGAATGTTTTTTTTAAATAAAATTTGTATTAAAAAGACCAAAAAAAGCAACCAATGTACAAAAACTATCTGCATGATAGTAAATCCAGACAATATCAATGAGATTATCCTCATTAACCAAAAATTTTTCCTTAAACAAATACAAAGCGAGTTGAACCATATATCTCTAAACACCTCAAGCGACCTTTTTACACCCTCGAAAGCTCTTTTATTCTGCTCATTCCAATTCAAACAAAAAAATAAATGACGATGTTAAGAGTATTAAGGTTAAAGGGTATCTATGTAATCTCACACTATTGTATTATCTATATATAGACTACTAACCTTTGGATTTGTAAGCTGGCCATTGTGTTCTCCAACCACCCTTTCTCTTTCTACTCTTTGTCTCTCTTCTCCCTCTTTAACTCTTTGTCTAAACCCTAAATACATAATCTTAACATGATATTTAGTGATTCTCACTAAACCTCTATAAAAAGGAAAAAGAAAACACAAAATATATTTAGTTAGGTTTAAAATTGTTTTTAATTTCTATTCTGTTTTCCTTCACTTTCTAGTGTATCGCTGGTTTGTCTTCTTCGACGGTGTCAGTTAGTTTAATTTCTCCAACGTGTATTAACGAGTTAATATGTAACCCGGATTGGGCTAGACGGTACGTGACACACATGCATTTGATCTGGGTTACATTGACAACAGAACGTTAGGGTTTTGGTCCCCATGAATCTTCCAGTCAAGATGTTGTGGTCGGATTGGCCGTGGAACATCAGGAAGTGGTGAATGAAAGAGTTAAAATCCCAAACGATTCTCCTCCAACACAGTCAGATTCCATACTATTCGGTGATCGGAGACTACAATCAGGTTCGGCTAGCTCCGCCAACGAAACCCATCCACTAGTGAGCCATTCCGACAACTATATGTCTTCAAATCTACCTTGACCTATTTTCTCTTATCGCAACTCAGCTCTTTTTGTGTTTCTATTTTGTGTATTTATATTGTTGAAGAAGAGGAAAAAAGTAGTAGAAGAAGAAGGAAAGGAAGAGTTCTATCTCTTAACTTAACCCAGATCCAAGTCAAATTGCCCTTGTTTTGATGAAGAAGGCTCAATCCAACTCACTTGGTGGGCCCAACCAATATGAAGCATCCCATTTGATGGACCCAACCAACGTGAAGCAACATGTTCTGTTTAAGTCAAAGTCTTGTCAACCCTGAGTTGTGGGTCTTGTCTATCCAATTTCCTTGAATCTTATCTGGATCGTGTTGATTTCATGTTGTTAGGTCGTGTTGAGCTAACTATTGTCGCCGGTCTTGTAGGCGCTGATTGTTCTTATAGGTTTGGATTTATTTGCATCAGATTGGATGGTGAAGACACCAAATTTCGTTTCAAATATTAGAACAAACCATGTGTGGGGTCCGATGGTGAGATCTTGATCCTAAGACGCACGAGATGGACGCAAGATTTGTGAGAATTTGAATTTGGATGAGAATTGATTGCATCGGTGCAGACATTACACTTGCTTTGATAATTAACAATCGTTCACTTTTTTATTCTATATGGTTGTTTGAGATGTATTCTATATTGAGTTCAGCTACTTACTAATGGTTAAGAAATAATTTAATGAATTAATAAACCTCGCAAAAAGGGATTAAAGAAATAAAGGTAAAAACATCAATTAATTTTCATTATTTTGAAAATCTAACTTCTGAGCCTAACTTTTTATCTGCAAAACCTGGGAACTTGTTCTTTTTCCATATCAATAGATCTTTTGATTATATTTCTAAGGATATATTATGTGAATTTTCTTGATAAGAGAAGAGTGGGAACTTATTTATTTATCGAAATAGCCATGAAACTTACCAACTTTAGTGTCTGAGCTCCCATTTAAAATCCGAGATGAATTTGTATGTTTCACCATTGAACTTGAAAGAAGATTCTCTATGCTTTCCAGAAAGTCCAATAACACCTCCAAACTCCTTTGGATGACTGATAAAAGTCCAATAACCATTTTTTTCCTTCACGAGTGTGGTGCCATGCTCACCACCTTCTACCACAAAACCAATGACGATTTTTGACGCAGAAAGTGTGCTATCATTTCCCTCCACCCCACAACTCAACAAAAAATCTTTTTTCAACCTAAACTCACATTGGGGGTAACAATCACTCAAAGACAACGGAACCGAGCCACTAAACATCGCTCGATTGGTTCATCTACCTTACACCACTTGCAGTCGATCCAGAAATATAACCTAACCCATGTTTCTGTTTTGGCTAAACCATCTTACACAACTCCGATAAGGTCTTAAACACCTTCCACTAGCCCCAACCTCTTTTCCCTCTAAGAACACCATGAATTGAGATCTTCCCTAGCGAATCTCCGTCAATGACACTGTTATGCCATTTTGATTCATGTGTAAACCTATAATCAATAAGCGATTGTGTTTTTGAATCTTCTTAACCAATTCCTCTATCATTTCAAGCCAAAACTCATTCCAAGATTTCATCAGCCATTGAATCTCCTTAATATGTAAATAAGAGGAAATCATTCTTTAAGGAGAAAACTCTAAAATCCTAAGCACATCCTTCGCCTTCCCTTCTATAACAAAGTCAAGACTTTTTTCCACTGCCACAAGATTCCTAAGAGAGTGATCGAGCTTTGAGTGGATGAACATATTAGGTTAGGAAAGGTTCTTGATGATATTGATCTCTACTAGTTTGTTAGTAATGTTTTAATGACTTTTAGCTTTGAACAACTTCTTGCTCCCTAGGAGACCAAGCTTTGAGATTTCTTTTCCGAGCTGAAACACCATCTCTTTAGATCATTAGACACCACTATGGATATCCATAAACACATTAATTCTTCCCTAGAGTATTTTTAATTATATGAAATGATAAATCCAATATCATAGGCTTATAGTAAAATTGGATAAGGATTAAAATACTGTTAATTAACTTTTTAAAATAAAATAAAAATATTCTTGATTATCTAAAATGATGATCCCCATCAAGGGCTTACAAAAATAAACAAGGATCAAGTCTACCACTACAACACATAGGTTGTGTAATTATTAACATGATATTGTTGTTGTCATCATCGCATAAGAGATTTGGGATTGAGTCTCGCTCACACCAAGGATTAGAGACATAAGAAAAGGGAGAAAGTTACTTCTTATCATGGTTGCTTTGATCCTTCATTTTACCATGTCAAACCCATGTCGGACATGACACTCCAAATATGGACTCTTCCCTTAAAAAGAAAACTTACAAATCTAACAAAAAACTGACGAGTCTAACACTAGGAAAAACTTGGGCACTCGGACACATAGTCAAGTATGAGAAACATAGCTTCTAATTGTGTAGCTCATAAATCGAATGGGATTCTTTTTAACCGGGAAAAAAAAATCCAAGGGGCTAAATGAACTTCATAATGGAAAAAGCTACTCATAATCATTTTCACAATTTCAAATTAGATCTTAATTAGGAAACGCATTATTCAGATATAAAGGGAAGCAATTGCAGAAACATTGATCTAACGCAAGGATATCACAACAAAAGATGTGCATGTTTTTCAGATATTGAATCAAAAGACGCAAAATCTTACCAATACAACTAGATGAATCTACAGAGTGATAATCCTAGCATATGTGATCAGTTCACATTTGATACACTAAAAGATAATTCAGACATTTCATCCACAAACTTAGACTATTTAGAGTGAAACTAATTGAGGAAGCAACAAAAGTTCACCAAAGATGTGATGCTGTCATATTCTTATTTGTTTTTTTTTTTTTTTCTGGGTCCTATACCGATGTTTCTCCTCATCAGAAAATTAACCAAACCATTCATTTGTGACTACCCTCACACTCCACATACTTAATTTACAAGTATATTACCTGAGCATATTCTAAGCATGATGCAAGGATTACGGCATATCATGTTATATCATAGTACTCTATCACAAAGCAAAAGTAGAAAACTGGTGAACACTCAAATCTAAAGCATCAATAATTGTTTTAGCTAACTCATAACTCAAATCTTGTTAGAGATGGTGTATATTTCACAGATCTAAATTTATAGAACTCCCGATGATCACGGGTCCCACTCTCCGGTGAGCGGGTGAATGGTAAGAGGCAGTGCCCCTGAAAAGTTCAGGGTCTGATTTTTTACTTAACGGTTTGGGCTTGAGCCCATGAATAGCTGTGGTTTTGAAACCCTAATTAAAGTGTCTTAAGTTGCTTATAAATATTCTTTATGTACTGAGCGTACATTGTAACTTGAGATTTGATATGATGTTGTAACTTAAAATTTGATATGTTGATTATAGTGAAACTTTTAGCAACACGTAGCTTATTCTAAGGTGAATCTAGGTATATCGTGTCTTATTATTTTCTTTTTGCTTATTATTTATGTGATTGATAAATCTTAAATCATTCAAATCTAATTAATATTGTTTTCTTCTACCATGTAACGGAAGACAAATTCCATATGGACAACGATATTGATAAGAGCATATATAATTAGATGCTTTGATCATAGTAAGTACAAGTCAAAGTCTTGAAAATCTCTTAACCAGATATTTAAAAAAATGAAGAGTTGTGATAAAACAAAACCTATAGCTCTGGACATGGCAAGAACTCCAAATACCCTAGCGCCATTCCAGTCTATGACTTTTCCTCCCTCTTCTTCAATTCTCATGAGTTCATCTTGCCTATCAGGCTGTAAAAGCAACAATAAGAATATGTCCTTAATCTTGTTGATGAAATGACAAGTAGTCATTCTAGGCATCTTAATTTTGCAGTTAATAATCAATACATGCCAAACAAATTACGGTGTAGAATCAAGTGAATAAGAAACTTCATAAATATTGGAGGAAAGAATGAAATTCAAAAGTGTTTTGGATATATATGACCTTCTGATCAACCGTTAAGGGGATAGTTTGAGTCCCCCGGCAAAGCACTGCCCTTGAGTCGCCACAATTAGAGGTAATAATCTGGCAGCCGGACAGAACCAAGACAACAGCAGTTGCTCCAACCATTTCTGGTGCAGCTGCCTCTGTCAGGACCTCATTGTCAGCCCTCTCAAAACCATTAGCGAATGTCGCTTCCCACCTTTGCTGCCACTCAAAGCCATCAATTGTTTCTGATCCCACTCTTTCGCTATCACTTCATGCATTCGCTCAGCACAAAATTTAGCCACCTATAGATTACAATCAAACGTGATACGTTGGTAATCGGTTGTTAACAATAACTGGATGTGATATATGTTAGATTCTCTATTATGAAATAGTAAGGGTTTTTCTTCTCTTTTTTTCATTTAAGTACATAGGAGGGTTTTGGCTTGAGATTGGACAAATTCTTCAAAATGCACATTTAAAGCACAGACATAGATTCTGATCATTTTTACTTTCTTTTTTTAATGTGTGTGACATATCAATGAATAGCACACATTCTCTCCATACTATCAACTAATTCACTTCATTTTCGTACCTATATCCAATTTCTGAAATAATATAGAATTGGATGATTTTATACCTTATTCCTTCTTCTAGCAGAGCATGACAAACAGGTGAGCACCATGAAGGTCCTGTGTAGGCCAGCCGATCATGAACGAGAACTACAAAATCATATTTACTGTAGTAGAAGTATATATAATCTCATCGTATAGAAAATAAAAAAAAAAAGGACCGACAAACCACCCTCCTATAAGTCATATGTTGCAAAATGAAAAATTCCGACCCCCACCTAGATTTTTGCTTCCAACAAACAAGGGACCTCCCCGTCCCTCGTGGTTCACGCTGCATATAGTACTATTCATTTATTCAGAATCTCAAACTCTACCTAAACCCCTCATCATAATACTGTAATTAGAAAGATTTAACAGAACAAATAAGTAAAATCAGCATATAAAAAAGCAAAGGTGCCTCTAATATATATGTCACCATTCCAACGCACAAAGACCGTTTTCACGCCAGTAGGTCTGTAGTTGGGCTTTATTTCAATTTATTTTTCACAAAGTGTATTAAAAATATAATTTATTTGTAAATAAACTTAAATTGTATAATTAAAATGAATTTTATGTTTAGAATCAATTTTAAAATTCAATTCATTTTTTAAATTTTACATAAAAATCCTTAATATATTTAAATGGTTTTATAATACCTTTTATCTCATTGCCTTTTTTACTTATATTTTTTCTTACAAGACATGTCATCTTCTAAATTTATGAAATATCATAAGAACTATATACCTCTTTTAAATTAAATACTAATATTTCACACGATTAATTCTTTTGGATTTTTTAAAATCCAAACCAGTGTATTGGTTATAAATAGCACAAACAAATAAAAAAAAATCATTTGAATACTTAATTAAAACCAATTGGAATACTGATGTTGAAAAGTAATTTTCAATAACTAGAGTTCACTTTAAAAATCAAGAAAAATTTTGCACCGCCAGGTGTAACCATTGATCTGGCGGTGCAACGCTAGTCTTTTGTGAGACTGGACATGTTTGAATTGGATTTTTAAAACAGTTCTTAAAAAATAAAATTTATGTTTGATAATCAGTTTTTAAAAGTAATTTTTTAAAATTAATTTTAAAAATTATTTTCTGAAAACTTCAAGTTGGTGTTTTCTAACATAATTTTTAAAAAATAACTTTAAAATCAATGTTCACTTCTCTATTTCACTCTTCCTTTATAATATATAAAAAAAAATTTAAATTTTAAAAATAAAATAATATCAATTATTTTTAAGAATTTAAAAAATATAAAAAATAAAATTAATAAAAATTTTAAATTTAAACTTAAAACTAAAAATAATTATAACACGTATAAAAATAATTTTTAAAATAAAATTACTCAAATAACATTTTACTAATTTTTAAGTTACACTTATTTAAATATACAAAACTACTTCTAACTTTTATTTTCAAAAAAACTGTTATGAAATCACAAAGTTGACTATTCTTGGTCGGTGAAATATACTCTCTGCTGGGCAATGCTCAGGCAATACTGTGCACCCGCAATCATCGCATGATGTGTCAGCGTTTCACTAATTCAGTGTCTGGTCAAATCAAAGATCTGAAAAGTGTGAAGATCTTGTACTGTTGACGTGGCAGATTTAATTGGACAGTTTAAAGAGCTGTCGCATAACGTCTTGTGGAGTAGTAGATTATCATTTTGTAAGTCTATATTGTATAATGAGGAATCTAATAGGTGGACCCATAGCAAAGGTACTCAAAACATTGAATTAGCTACGTGGCAGGTTGAAAAGGATGTGGGCCTATCATTATAAGGTGTAAAAGGAGACCTTTTTTAGGGAAATGTGCTAAATAAATAAAAAGAACTACGGAACCGCCACGTCCAAATGGTGCTTTTAATTGGGGAAATGAAATAATATTTGACGGCCAGTTTTAGCTAAAAATTTACCCACACTTAATCACGGTTTCGGAACAGAGATGATGATGAACGGCGACCCACTAAAAGCCCATAGCTCACAGAATCACAGGAGATATAATGTTGGTGGGACCCTGACGAGCGAAAGATCAACATCAATCATGAGATCCGTATTTAATTCTGATAAAATCAAACGGCACTCTGTTCAAATGCTAGTGAGGAATCAACACGTGAGCAAAGGGGCCCCACCTACAGGCCTCCGTTGGGATACGTATCATCCTACGTGAGAAGGATTCCTCCATGGTTCTTGGTCCTCTTGGATAAGAGGACTTCCAGATGTGGATTATTCTACCGATGATGTGTAAATGATTATACTACCCCGTCTTGCGCAGGTTGAGGGATGACAAAATGATTCGTCTTGAGCAAAGTTTTGAAATTTTTTTATACATTGAGAATGGTTATGAAAAAAATTTTGTTTCCATGAGAACAAGAACGAAGATTTTTAAAAGTGATGTGAGAGAAAATTTTCTTACTAATAATGCAGTGATATGTGTTATTTTCTATAGTAGAAATAGTAATTCTCTAACTATAAAAGACAACCAATCACCTCTCAACACATGGCAATAGACATAACAGTAATTTCACACCATAATATTTTATGTTGTTCGGTCATTTCAACTTCCGAATAAATTTGCACAGTAGATGGATAACTCCAAAAGAGTATCACTCTTACCTTGACACTACAGTTGCAATCCTAATCAAACTCTACTCTGATGTACTATAAAAAAGGGCCCTCATAAACCAAAAAGTACACATAATTTCTAAGTTCACAGCCTCATTCCTTTCAATTTTCTTCATTCTCCAGAAAAAGTTTTAAACTAACTTAGGCATTAGAGAGTCCTCTCAACCTTCGAGGCTTTAGTTATTGGTGCTAGAAAGAAGGCCTTCTGTTTTGCAGGATCAACGGATCAACGGACTTACCTGTTATCATGCCGCCCAAAGGCACTGTTGGGACTAGCTTAGTCGCCACACAAGTGTTTATCCGCCAACGACTAACTACTCCATAACTGTAACAACTCATCCCGGGTTGCTCACCCCAAGACGGTGTCATCATATTTTGAAAATTCCAACACGACACATATATGTAACAATAAGAAATAACACCAACAAGAATTTTTTTTTTCATTATTCCTCAACCCTTAACAGGGGAGATACATCATTCTGATCTTGACTTAAACATTATATACAACGTAAAATACATGAATATTTACAAATAAATTTTCATTTTATTTTCTCATTAGTCTGAGGATGTGGACACGTACGTGGCTTACAAATAATAATTTCGTCTGAACCTCAACTCACCAAACTATTTGTCATGCTTTCTACCTGAAATCATTGTACAATGAGGGGTGAGCTTCACAAGCTCAGTGAATTAAATTTACTAGAAGTACTCAATTTGTTTAAATGTTCTTTCAATATTAAATCAATTATATCTCACAAAACTTGATAATAACACTTTACTATCACTACACATATCATAAGTCTCATTCTCTATCAATCTCTTCTTCTTATATATTGGTTCACCTTAAGACCATCAATTATCTCATAATTACTTCATAATGAGGTTTACAGCATAAAGTCTACCATTTAGATGGTTCTTATCATATCATACTTCTATGTTTCTTTCTCACCATAACTGTCTCTCTTTGAGATTCATTCATCTATAAATAAATTCATAATAACAAACAACACTTTAGTAATGCAATCAATATTTAAAACAGATGCAATGCATGAATTATTATTAGGGAACGTCTTCCCATATGTCGACATGTTTTTATCTTAGACCGGCCCCCTCTCAGTTCTTTCATTTCCAGCATATACCGGCTGTCATTGTTTTCCTTTATTTCCAACATACACCGGCTGTCACGGTTTTTCAATTAGACCGGCCCCCTCCCGGTTCTTTTATTTTATACACATGCATATGGACAATGATATGAAATATGCATATGAACAATAATATAAAAACAACATGAATTCAAATATTAAATTTAGCTATCCTGTCTTTCCTCAAATTTCTACTTGATAATTTCACTAATTTCTTCTCCTCATATATCACATCAATTTATCAACCATAACTCGTCAAGAATTTTATTTATCACTATCATTATTAATCGACTCATTATTCTAATAATATTACTTATCACATAATAATTTTCTACATGTTCAATATTCATATCATACCTATCAATCGTTTATTTTAATAATTTATTTTAATATTATCACTCGATATTTCATTTTTATTTAGATTACTTAAAGTAAATCTAACTCACCACGTAACACTTAGAGCTACTCGTGGATCACCTCCTTGCCTTTTCTGCTCCTATCAACAATTTTTCCCGGTTGCTGATCGTCAACACCTGACATGATATTTATTTTAAAACTCTAACTTATTCTTCAATTCTTCATAATTTACACCATTTAAAAATTCCCACTTTGAATTCCAGCAAATTTTATGTATGCTAAAAATTCAGAAATAAACATAACATTATTACCTTTTGTTTTTCTTAGAGCTCCCCGTAGTTCACTATAAAATTCTCTCGTAAATCCCTTCAAAATTTCGCCTTTTCAACGTTTTTTTCGATCCCCAAGTTTTTAGAGAAATTGAAGGAAAGCCAAATATTATATATATATATATCTGAAAAATTGTTGAAACGGCAGCCCCAAAATTTTTGCCTTCTCAATAGTTTCTGCCCCAAAAACTGCTGCCACGACTTTTTTTACATGTCTCACATGCAAGCAGGTGGCAACACCTGCTGCCACATTTTTCCCTTCTTTTTTTAACAAAACTTTTTTTTTTTCAACTTCGTGTTGCCACCAGTTTTTTTTATTTTCTTTGTAACTACGTCCCATGTGTCCAATTTATTTTTAAAGAATTGTTTTATTCAAATAATAATAAACCTTTCATATATAATTTATTTTAATTCTATGTCGTATTTATTAAATTACTTATTTACCCTTACTTTAAGAATACGAGTATTACAATAACTCCCTGTTATTTCGAAGCGCATTAGCTTTGAGTGCAACAACGAACCAACAGACGCACGGACTGGGCATGATCCTCACCCAAATACAGTAGAACCCAAGTATCAAGGGAATTCGAGAACCCTCCTTGATTTGCACCTTACTGTCACTCAGATTCACGAATAGTTCTAAGAGCTCACCCAGCTCGTCACTGATCTCGCCATCGAGTTAAGGGGAAGAGCTGGTCACCCCATGCCTCCGTCTCTCTCATAACGGAACTCTCACCAGAAGACCCCTCCTGGGGGCCATCAATCTGTAAGAGGTCAATCCTCCACCGGATCCTCCTTGCATGCCAAATAAAGGTCTTGGAACTTCTCAACATCCAAAAACCTCGCTGATTTGGATAAAATATTGGAGGACATGGACCAATGAATAAACGAAGCCTTTAAAGCAAGGAACATCAACGTCCTCGACGACCTTAACTCAAAAGATCCTTCTTTCACTCAGAATATCCTCGAAGCTCCTCTTCTTTGGCACTTTCGGATGCTGGTTATTAAGGCATACGATGGAACCATGGATCCCGTAAATCATCTCCAGCATTACCAGATTATCATGATGATGCACTGTCATCTTGACGCTGTTATGTGCACATCATTTCATCTGACCCTAGAAAAAGCTGCTAACACCTGGTACAACCATCTCAAACCTGGCAGCATCGACTCCTTCAAAGAACTGAGTCGTGCCTTCGTATCTCACTTCTTAAGCAGCAAAGGGCCATGGAAGACTTCACAAAGCCTCTTCAGCATCATCTAGTGCAAGGGAGAAAAGCTATGAGAATACATCTCCCTGTTCAATGCGACTACCTAGGAAATCCCTGACCTAAACCCTACCATCTAGACTTTAGCCTTTCAGAATGGGCTCAAGTCGGGAACATTCAGTTTCAAGTTAACCAAACACCCTCCTAGAGATATGAACGATATACTCGCGCGAGCCAAGGAATACATGATCGCAGAAGACGATCAGGTCTTCAGAGAGAGAGAAAGAGAGAGAAGGTGGAATTGACAAAAGAAAAAGTGACCCTAGCGAACTCAGAGAGAGCTCGGTCAAAAAACCACACCCATAAGGGAAAGTAAGAGCTCCCATTGTCTTCGAGAACTTCACCACCTTATGCGCCTCTAGAACGAATATACTCCTAAATATCCAGGACTGAGACCTTATTCGTTGGCCTCTAAGACCACTTTACCCTAGCAGAAACTGATCCAAGTGGTGTCATTTTCATAAGGACCACGGTCATGACATCGAAGAGTGTCACGCACTCAAACAGCAACTAGGGTCCCTCATCTAGAGGGAGTATTTAAGGAAATACATCAGACCTCGGCCAGTTACTGATTACGAAGATCGCCCCTACCGCCCATCTCGAAATGTCTTGGAAAGGTCGTATAGAGAATGCCCGAGTCCTAGGAAGAGCCCCAAACAGAGTCCAAGAAAACCTATCCAAGAATAGAAGCGTCATCGGAACAGCCAAGGGCATCATTCTGCCACGATTGGCACAATCAAGACTATCTTCAAAGGACCAGCTGAGGGGGGTTAGTTTGCCCGTGGAAGGAGAGCCTACACCCAATCGGTGGTATTGGTTAGTAGGCCCTACAAACGGATCAAACCAGACCAGGCAATAACTTTTTCTGATGCAGATTTGGAGGGAGTACAGACCTCGCATGACAACACTATGGTTATCTTCCTAGTTATTGCAAACTACAATATCAAGCGAGTTCTGGTAGACAACAGAAACTCGGTAGATATCATTTTCTACGAAGCTTTCTAACAGATGAAGCTGAAAAATGATCAACTGAAGCCAATATCATCTCATCTATATGGTTTCTTTGGGATATCGGTGTTTACAGAAGGGAGCATAGTCCTCCCAGTCACTGCAAGGACTCCACCGTATAAACTACATTATTTGTAATAAGACATCTGTCGTCTTACAATGTAATACTGGGAGACCAACTCTCAATGAGATGAAGGTAGTGGTCTCTACATATCATTTAAAGGTAAAGTTTCCTACTAGCGAAGATATAGAGGAGGTTCGAGGTAACCAGCAAGCTTTTCGATCATGCTACCTGAATTCGATTAATGGTCGAAGGAAGGTCGAGGCTTTGCCCTTAGAAATAGAAGACTTGAGGGATGAACTCAAGACTCCACGAGGACAGCTGAAAAAGGAACTCATCCTCATTCCCCTAAACAAAAGAGATTGTAAGACTATATTGATCTGGTTTGGTCTCGCGAAAATCTCAAAGATTCTTTGATCTCATTCTTACAGAGTAACTTGGATCTATTCGTCTGGTCGGTCTCCGTTATGCTTGGGATCTATCCCTCAGTTATTGTCTATCGGATAAATATGGACTTAAATCATTAACCCGTATACCAAAAAAAGAGGACATTCGCTCGTGAGCGAAAAAACACCACTAAAGAAGAAGTAGACAAACTCCTACCAATTGGTTTTATTGAAGAAATCAAATATCCGGAGTGGATTGCCAATGTGGTGATGGTCAAAAAGCCTAATGGTAAGTGGAGAATTTGCATTGATTTCATAGACCTCAATAAGACTTGCCCAAAGGATAGTTTTCCCTTGTCTCGGATCGACCAGCTGGTTGATGCCACCTCTGCGCATGAATTTCTCAATTTCATGCACGCATACTCTGGGTACAATAAAATTCTGATGTAAAAGTCCTACTGATCTAAGACAGCTTTTATCACAAATCAAGGCATGTACTGCTACAAAGGTAATGTCGTTTAGGCTTAACAATGCGGGAGCCACTTACTAGAGGCGGGTCAAAAGGATTTTCAAGGAGTAGATCAGGAGTAACATGAAAGTCTCTGTGGATGACATGCTTGTTAAAAGCATCATGGCCAAGGATCATGAGTCAAATTTGGAAGAAGCATTTGGGATACTCTATGGTCACCATATGAGGTTAAACCCAACCAAGTGCACCTTTGGAGTCACTGCTGGGAAGTTTCTAGGCTTCATGGTAACACAACGAGGAATAGAGGCCAATCCTAAGAAAATAAGGGCGATCTTGGACATGACCGCTCTTCGGAACATTAAAGAAGTGCAAAGATTGATCAGGTGAGTAGTTGCGCTCAACCATTTTATGTCTAAATCTACCGAGAGATGTTTGCCCTTCTTCAGATCAATTAAAAAAACCAAAGACTTCACTTGGGATGGAGAATATCTGAAAGCGTTCGAAGAGCTAAATGAATACTTGAGCTCACCATCTTTCCTAACCAAGCTAGTCGCAGGAGAAGAACTTTTTCTCTACATATCAACAGGCTAGGATGTGGTAGCCTCGGTCTTAATCTGAGAAAAAGTGGGGATATAAAAACCCATTTATTATATTAGTCGAGTCTTGCATGATGCGAAAACAAGATATCTCCCGATTGAAAAATTAGCCTATGTTCTTCTTATCATGGCCCAGAAGTTGCGGTCGTACTTCCAAGCTCATACCCTAATGCTCTTTACTAATCAGCCTTTGTGGCAAGTTTTTCATAAGCCGGACATCTCCAAAAGAATGGTCAGATGGTTCATCGAGCTGGGTGAATTTGATATCTAGTACAAGCCTCGTAACTCTATCAAAGCATGAACCCTGATAGATTTCATAATTGAGACGACTTTTCCCAATGGTTTAGTAAAGGCCCTCAAAGAAGCTGAATAGACACCAAACTGGACATTGTATGTAGATGGTTCATCCAATGATAACGGTTCTGGAGCGGGACTCATCCTTAATAGCCCCGAAAGATTAACTGTTGAGTATACCCTAAGGTTTTAGTTCAAAGCCTCAAACAATGAGGCCTAGTATGAGGCATTGCTCATTGGAATGAAACTCGCCAAAACACTAACCATCGAGGTTTTAGAAGTTTATAGTGACTCACAGCTGGTGGTAAACCAGATGATCGGCGAATTCGGGGCCAAATGCATGAAAATCGCAAGATATCTGGAGAAAGCTCACGAGCTCAAAACTACCTTCAAAAAGTTCTGAATAGCCTAAGTGGTATGAGCAGAAAACACGAAGGCAGAAGCACTGGCTTGGCTCGCCTCCTCTAGACATTCTGACTTCACTCGTGCAGAAAATTGACCTACCAGTAACACAATGACACATGTTATTCTCCAGGGTGGAAATGGTAATTCTCTAATCATTACAAGACAACCAATCACCTCCAGACATGTAGCAAGAGGCATAACAGTAATTTTACACTGTAATATTTGATGTTGTTCTGCCGTTCCAACTTCCAGATAAATTTGCACAGCATATAGATAACTCCAAAAGAGTACCACTCCTATCCTAACACTACAGTTGCTCTCCTAATCAAACTCTACTTCGACACACTATAAATAGGGGCCCATAAAAACCAAAAGGTACACACAATTTTTGACTTCACAGCCTCATTCCTTTCCATTTTCTTCATTCTCCGAAAAAAAATCCTTAAACTAACTTAGGCACCGGAGAGTCCTCTAAAGGCATCATCGTCCTCCCCCCCTCAACCTCTAGGGCTTTAGGTTTTAGCTTCGTTTCGTGTGTGCAGGTCTTACTCTTCGATAGTTCGACTCCCGGCATAAAATCAGCATCAACAAAAAGCCTTCAGTCTGAACGAGGATGAGGATGAAAAGAGCAATCTTCACCCAGCAAAATCCTCACCTTTGTCCTCGTCCCCCCTATTACATTAGGTTTTGATGTTTTATAAAATTATATTGGATAAACTTAATAATTACCCAATTAACCCCTTCAATTTTTGTTTTTTTTTTTTGTATGAGAGATGACATGTACTTGGATTTGTAGGGTGTAGAAATAATATAGTGTTTGTACTTTATATTGAACATTTATTTTATTATTAAAAAATTTGTTAGCATATAATATACTGGTTTTTAATGAAGAATTTTTGTTTTTGTTTATAAAGGAGGACAATGATGAAAATTGAGATCTTCATAAATCTTCGACAGCACGGGGACGGTGTAATATCCGTGTTCATAA
Source organism: Bretschneidera sinensis (assembly GCA_023935145.1). Taxonomy (NCBI): domain Eukaryota; kingdom Viridiplantae; phylum Streptophyta; class Magnoliopsida; order Brassicales; family Akaniaceae; genus Bretschneidera; species Bretschneidera sinensis. The sequence continues at coordinate 21,378,644 of CM043701.1, forward strand.
AGTAAAGGTAAAGAAGTAATTTTATAGATACTACATGAAAATAAAATAATTATTTAAAAAAAACGGACGTCCAAGTATAGTAAAAAGAAAAATAAAAAGAAAAAGAAAGAGGGGGTGCAACACCTGGAAGTCCAGGTGTTGTATGCATTTGGACACTAATCATAAAGTTGGAGAATGGTGGGCACTAAGCACCAAAGTAAAAAATGGTGTAGGTTTTATATATATATATATATATATATATATATATATATATATATATATATATATATATATATATATATATATAGTTTTTACTTTATTTTAATTTTTCTTACCAAATCTTGTTTGTTTTTCTTTTTTCTTCAATCCAAATTTCTCTCTTTCTTTAAACACTTAGGATTGAAAAAAAAAGGTTAAAAGAGTAAAATTTTGAAGAGGTTTACAAGAAAATTTTAAAGAGAGTCGAGGAAAGCTCTAAGAAAAACAAAATGTAATAATGTGAATTTATTAATAGATAAATGAGTCTCATAGAGAGACATATATGATGAAAAAGAAATATGAAGGTTTGATATGATGAGAATTTCTGAGTAATTGATTATATGTTGTGAACCTCATAACGAGGTAAATGATGATGTTGAATTGAAAATTTAGAGATGATTAAATATATGATTGAAATATTGATATGTTTGATGAGTAACTTAATAAGAGATTGTAAAATGAGGGAATTATGAAATTGAGTAGTGATAACAGAATATTGTTGTTGAATTATATGCGGAAATAGATGAATGGATATTGGAAGAATATTATAAGTAATTGAATTATAAGATGTGACTGGAAGTATATAATCGAGTACTTCTGGTAAATTTAATTCACTAAGCTTGTGAAGCTCACTCTTCATTGTTAAATAATTTCAGGTAATAGGCAGGACAGATAGATCGATAAGCTGAGATTCAAATGGAGTTATTATCTGTAAGCCACATGGTTTACATCCTCAGACTAATGGAAAGAAGAAAAAAAATATTTGTAAATATTCATGCATATTATATTGTATATACTGTTCAGTTGAGACCTGAATCATGTAACTCCCCTATTGAGGGTTAAGGATTTATGTATGTAGATAATTCAGTTGATATTTTTATATTGTTGCATATATGTGTCGTGCTGGGATTTCAAAATGTGACAACACCGTCTCGGGGGTGGCCAACCCGGGATGGGTCGTTACAGACGAGGGCGGGGACAATGGACAAAATGAAATCTTCGGCGGTGATAGGGATGGAGACAGAGATGGAAACGAAAAGTATTTTTGTAAATAGGAATGTGGACAAAGATGACACTCTTCGCTTCAAACCCACCTGTTACCATCTCTATGTGGGTCTACAACTTCTTCATTTGTCATTTGTTTAATCCAGTAACCACAGACTCTTACTATTTTGATTTTTCCACAATAATAATACAACTATATTAATGTCATATAACGTGTATTCAGTGTTGCACTTGAGAAACTAACACGAAAGAAGATGTTTGGAATTTAATCAATTGAGCGTTGATGCGTTGGAGTAGTGCTATTCAAATAGGACATCTGTTTTGAAAACTTTCGACACCTGAGAGTTAATTACAACTGAGTTTTACTGCATGTTTTTTTCTGCGTCATTACTCTATACGGAAACAAAAGAACATACTGTAAGATTTGGATTTGAATTTTTTTGGAAGATTTATTGGTAATTGTTGATGTCAAAAAAGTGGATGATAACGCCCTTTCTTTTATGGTCCTTAATGGGATCTGCTTATGGTCTCGTTCCTGAAAGGGAAAACTCGGATGGAAGAGTCTTTTTGAGTTGATAGTGGATGAACTCAACAAAAGAAGTTTTTTAGAGTTTTTGTACTAAGGGGAGGACCCTCTAACACTCAAGTCAGTGAACACTTTTATGAGGTAGAATGATAGAGTTTTAAAAGTTAAATGGGTATTTTTAAGAAGAAAAGAGAATGAATGAACTCCTTTTGTTTCTCATATGGTTTTCCCCCGTACCTGTTGCTCTTTCTATTTTTAATACTTTCTCTTGTTATATTGTGTTATGGGGATTCTCTCCTTTTTGTTGGTATGTTTCTTGTGTTTTTTTCAATTTGTCCGTTGGAAGACGAGGCCTCTTTATATAGGTGTGGAGTGCTGTTGAATTTCCGAGGTAAAACACTGTTGAACTGAGGTCTTAGTGTCTCGAGCCTCACAATGGATGGCTCTTGCGTATTTTGCGGTATGGTTATCTTCTTAACTGTCTTATCACTGTGTCAAAAGACATGCCATCAACTATTAATCTAAGTCACTTCACCACTCGAGAGTTATTACATTATCACGTGTCGCACTGTCCTTGAGTCATATCATTTTGTTAACATCAGTAATTATTTTTAAATCTATTATTTCACGGAGTTACTCCATTAGTAACATTAAGGGATTGAAAAAAGATGACCATTTTGTGCTTGTGTGGTACAATTTCATTTGTAGGTACTTCGAGATGTATGTTTTTCTGTACTAATTTGCTTTTTTATTTGACCTTTTTTTTTATTTTTTTAACAAAACTTCTTTATTGAAAAGAGTGTTTAATAGATACCCTTCAGATTTATTAAATCAAATAGAAAAAAGAACCAAAGCAAGGTACAAAAACCAAAACTTCGTAAAAAAAAATACATGAAAAAAAAGCCATAAAGCTACCATCATAGCTCCAAAAGCTTGAAACCACCACAGCAGAAAACCAACAGCAGCTACCTATGACGAAAGGACATAACGCCATTAATGTATTTATCAAAATCAAATACTACTACAGTATTAGTTAGCTGACGCTATGGCTCGTTATTTACTTTATTTTTAAAAAAATAATTGTATAGAAATTGATATTTATGATTGATATAAAATATATTTAAATTTTTACAGTTGAATTATTATAAACTCTGTAAAACTATTCTAAAGAAAAATAATGCTTCTAACATCACTTTTGATAGCTTGAAACTAAAATCAGGCGAAATTCAACCGTTAATTAAATTGTGAAAAAAACTTCTAATTTTCATCCATTTCTATTTTCAAATATCCTAATCGCATACCACTAGGCATAACATAAGATCTTATGTAACATGTATAATTATGGTTTATATATATATATATATATATATAGAGAGAGAGAGAGAGAGAGAGAGAGAAATTAATTGAACGTGAATCTTTTACATAAAAAATCAAAAAATAAACACTAAACCAAAATATCCGAGTCAATATAATATGGCTTTAACTAATTATGTTTACAATAATTAATTCACGTGAATAAGTTTTGTTTATAATATATACATTGATAGTTTAATCACATTTTTCTTCAAAAGCTAGAATAAATAAAAGAATGAAACTAAGTTCGATAACTATTCACAAGTGAAAGTAATATCTTAATTTCGATTCGAGTTATAACTTCTTTTTAAAAAAATTGTTTTGTAAAAACAATAGTTATGTGAAAGTTGATTGTTAATGACTTGATGTTTTTGTAGGGGACCAAATCCTTCTTTTTAATAGTGGCTTACGTGTTGAACATATTCTCTAATATCTTTCCTTCCTCTAGTGGTTCTAGTAAAAATTAGCATAACTTGCAACGTAAGGATTAGAAGAGATCATTTTTCTGGATCTTTCCAATGGAATAATAGGATCGATATCTTTGTAAGTAAAAATTGTAAAGTAAAATTTATAATATATTATTTTTACATATAAATTTAAATTTTTTAAATTTTAAAATGTAATAAAAATTATTTTATATTCAAAATTTATGTATTATAAATTTTATTTTACAATTTTTTTTACGGTAGATAAATTGATTTCAAAATATAAATGATGAAATATTTTCCTTTTTCTTCCTAAAATGGTGCAGAGACTTGTAGATTTTTTTATTTAAAATTATTTTTTTGATGTGAAAAATTGTTTATATGCTGAGACATAATAGGTAGTGATACCGAGTACTAAGTACAATCTAAGTACTACGATTTTTTCAGCACTTGGTTACGCAACTAGGCTTAAACACAAGGACGCAAGGAGAATATTGTCATTTGATTTATTTCACTTTGATATATTTTCTGATTTAACCGTTGAATGATACTCTTTAGAGAATCTAACTTCGGATAATTTTTCTTATAATAATTCTTATATCACATTGATGTAATTATAGGGACAAAACCAGTGTTAAGCTTTTTTTTTTTTTTGTCAATCCAAGACCTTAATGACAAGGCGGCTAAACATTTTTTTTTGACATCAACAATACTTATTCAAATCTTATAGCACTCGTTTAAAGAAGTCTTATCTATTAATTAATCGATGGTCGATCCACACTCGATCACTTTGGTTCATTTCTCTTGAAACGTAACGTTATTGACAGAGATAGATTTCAAGATGAGTGGACGAGATAAAGTGACACGTGATCCCAAATATTTTTTTATAAAAAAATTAAGTACTTTAATTGATGGTTTAAACTGTCGATAAATATTTTCAAGAGTTTCTTTTTAGTTTTTTTTTTTAACTTTTAACCCTCTAAAAAAGTTCTAAGATTGCTCAAAAAATTAGGTATTTTTTTTTTATCAAATTCAAAATTTTTAGATAAAATTTTTAGTTTCAATGATAAAATATTTTGACTTCTTTAACACTGAAAAATGGTCTTGGATCTGTCCTATGGCACCCCGCATACCGACCATCATTATTGAGACAACAGCATGATAGAGGGATTACGAGTGCTCAAGTTTTTTTATTGAACAACTTCCAATTTGTATTAAAAGGTTAACCATATGATGTCGTTATCTTTTTATACTATCTGATAGTAATTCATTCATCTTAACCTTGTATGGGCCCCCAAAAGGGCTCAAACATGCCTTACAATAATGCAGCCCAGAGACACCATTTTATTTTGCTTATCGGCAATTGGGATTCACAATTTGGCTTAAATGTTTATATTACCTCTAATTGAAAGGTAAATTGCACTTTTTACTTTCGCTTCTACGTGGAGTAATTTAAACACTCAATTAAAAATTGGATGCAATGAATACTCTTCAATCAATTTTTCGATAAATTTAAATATATGAAACATGTAACTCATTTAAACCCTAATAAAATTCATCATAATCAACTGTTAGATGGAAAAAAAATAAAAAATTAAAATGAGCTAAAGGGTGCTAATGTTCTTTTATAACAAATTGATCTTGTGATAGATTTTCCCATGATTAATGTGTTCAAATAAAAAAAATTTAATTAAGTTTCAAAGTCATATGAAGCTCTATTTGTTCTTCAATAGTGCCGAGTAGTAATTTTTTTTTTATTTGAACACATTAATCTTGTGAAAATTTATCAGGAGATCAACTCATTATAAAAGAACAATAATATCATTTGGTTTCATTTAAATTTTTATTTTTTTCTATCCAACTACTCACTATAATGAGTTTTAAGATTTAAATGAGACATATGACTCTTACATATTTAATCTTTACGAAAAATTAATTAAAGTGTATTCATTGCATCCCATTTCTAATTGAAAGTTTAAATTACTCTAAATAAAAGTGAAGATAAAAAGTACAATTTACTCCTCGGTAATATTTACATTTAAGCCTAATGATTTAAAAAATGACTGAACCTCATGCATGCTGCGTGCAACATTATGGATGCATGGGACATGCGTAACAGTTTTAATGTGCAGGTGCACCATATTATTATTTAAGCGCGACAACATCAGAAAAAAAAAATTCCTCCGTCAATAGTAGCAGTATATAATAACCATTTTCCTTTATACAAAGAAGAGAAAAACAAAAAACTATTTTCATAGTCTTCTTCTTTCTCTCTCTCTCTCTGATATATCAGACCATATATGACAACCCAAACTTCCCAATCCGAGGTCGTTTTGGGATGCCGATCGGTCGAACAATACTTCGACCTCGATGAGGTTCTTACGATGCCGAGCCCATCCTCGGGATCTAATATTGGCAATAGGACAGAGTTAAGCTTAATCAGTAGTTTGGTAGCAAACATGCCGACGGTGGTTATTAATGGTTCGTGCATCTTTTGCATGGAACGTTTCGAGTCGGCTGTTGGTGGAGGTAAACAAGTCCCCTGCGGCCACGTGTACCATGCCACTTGTATTGCCACGTGGCTCTCCCGCTGCAACTCTTGCCCTCTCTGTCGCCGCCAAATCATTTCCGGCGGACAATAATCGATCAGTTCCATTTTTTGTCGTTTTATTTAGAGAAATGATTTGTGCGTAGGGTAAAGAGGATTGTCCGTAAATTAGTGCTTGACTTTCCCATTTATGTAAAATTCTAGTGTAATTGACTTCTTATACATATATCAGCACTTGTTCATTCATTCATTCAATATTTATTTTTCTTGCGTGTGTTTATTGGGTACTTTTTTTTTTGAATGTTTTTGCATGAATTTTCGAATCTTATGATGAGCTTTAGGGTCCGTTTGGTTTAGTTTCTTCTGTTATAAGAATTGGAAAGCGCTTTTAAAAAAATTGGGATTAAAAGTATCGTGGAGTTAAAAATCTTTGATATTTAATCAAATTTGTGTTAAAATTACTGTCAAACTAATTGATGCTATTATTTGATAAATTATAACTTATAAAAGTGTTTTTAGTTACTAAATATATAAGAAGTGAGAACCATTACTATTTGGATATACTTTTTAATCAAATTGACTTCAGTATTTATACAATTAAAAATAATAGTAATATAAATAATATTTATTAAAATAATAATATTTAACAATAATAATAGTTAAATTAGTAATTATAATAATAATAATTTTATTTGAGAATACAAAAAATGACAGATGATACTTAATATTTATATAGTGGGTGTAAATACCCTTCTCATCCGATGCATAACGTAAAAACACAATTTTAATCAAAATTGATTTTAAGATCAAAAGGTAAAAAACTCAATTTATATTTTTCGATTTGTGATTCGTAAAAAAAAACACATAAATAAATAAATGTTCGGTCTAACTTTAGCTTTTCGATAACAAAAAAGAATAAAAAAAGTTAGGCTAAACAGGCAATTATAGCCTTGACATGTTAATCTTTAATCAAGGAATAGGTTTGTTAATTGCATATACCTTTACAATTTGTTTTAGAAATTTTGATTGAAGAAGCAAAGCTCTTTCTTACCTTTTGAAGAAGCTAAAAGCCTAAAAAGACATGCACTCAACAAGTTGGCATCACTTTAATTGGCTTCTGGTGAATTAGTTGTCTTAGTAAATGGCGTTATAATAAGGTACAAATTCATATCAACGTTTGACTATTTGAAAAAATCAACATACACATTATTATTATGCCTCAAAAAGCCAAATCGTATCCACCATTCAACTCTGTTGGTATTTTATTTATTACCACACTACTAAGATAAAATCAAAGAACAGCACTGACTTTTGGTTTCAGAAATTTCAATATTTAATCAGCAAGCTTGTTGGACTGTATATAAATGTTGCAAAGAATCGCAATTTAATATATTTATATTTAATATTTTAATGTTTCAACATGCCGGAGCACCTATACCATTGGATTTTATATATATATATATATATATATATATATATATATATATATATATATATATATATATATAGTTTCGGTGCGCAGGAGTTGTTATACCATTGGATATGATTAAAAGTTAATTCAAAGATGCACAATTTACATACCCTATGGTTGGTTATTGATGTATTTGAAATGGAAAGAAGGTTTCTCCTCAATATTACTGTTGAGAAAAGCAAACAATTTTTTTAACAACAACAGTCAATTTATTCCAACAAGAAACAAAAGGAAGAAACCTTAGACCTTATCCGTCTTATTACAAGAAAACTAAAACGTACTGAAAGGCTCACCAAAATCATAATACAAGAAGGCAAAAACTTAAGCCAGCATTCACCCAAACACACACTGACCCAAAATTACTGACCAGCTGTGCGCAACACCTACAAGCAAGTACCTATCTAATAGCTCTAACACAATACACACACTGATAACAGACCAGCTTATATAGAGCAACTTCCATAGAGCCACATAGTCCGAAATCTTAATGAACTGCTATGCGCATCTCCAAGAGCACACAATTAATTACCACCGGTTCAGCCTTTGTTTTCCTAACTTTAACACCTTTCTTCTTAGTGTCGCCTTTTTACAGCGTTTTCATGAAACCCTTAAGACCAACCGCAGGGTCGATTTCATTTTTCTTATTGAGCGTACTATCTAAAATATCAATAGCCGAAGGACATCTTTTGTGATAAGTATTAGGTCAAGGAGGAGAAAGCACACAATCATTTTTTCTCGATGGGTAGAGGAGAACTAATAAGTGACCTTAACAATTAACCTAGTTTCTTTCTGTATAGCCGCTTCTACCATGGGTCAGAATCACAATGGCATTGCGCCATCTCGATGAACCGAGAGAATTAGTAACTGACCTTAACCAACAATGGAAAATCACCAAGATAGAGGACGACGTCTGGAGGGAACTTCCTCACACACTTCTTTATAGATGCTATTATCTTCTGGTTGGTCCTTTCTTCCATCACAGGTGATCTGAGCCTATGTGTATCAAGGATTCTAATCTTAACTCCATTTATAGTTCCAACAATCTCTTTCACAGTGGTTGTGGCAGGTTCAAATGTGCCAATTGTGGCAAATTTTAAATTTATGGTAAATTTAATGGATTAGCTTTCATATTAATGAGTTATTTGTGAAAGATATGTTCATATACAATTAGTAGCTGATTCTGAAATGCTTGTTTATAAAAATTAAAATTAAATCTTAAATAATTTATTAGGAAAATAAAAAAATAATTTAATAAATTATTATTATTTTTTAAATGAATTTTGTTGGTTTTTTGTCTAAGAATTAAAAGTTGAGGAGTTCTTGAGAAGAGATGGCCTTGCTGCAGAATTTCAGCTTCAGCAGCATTTGGCGGCACGAATTCTTCCTGAAATAAGATTTCGGGCTCCTTCAGCTGGTGTGTTGTTTTGGTTGAAATGCACAGTTTCACTTAAACCACTTAGAGGGCTATGATTGTTTGGTTCTCAAGATCTAAGGGCTGAGATTGGTTTCAAGTTGGTTATGGTAGTTATTGTTCTATATAAAGGGTTATATAGCAGCAATAAACACAACTTGTATTAGATACACAAGTGTTCATCTCATATCAAAATTGGCTAGTGTTTTAAAGAGAAAGGCTCTCAAAGCTTCAGAGGTTTTTCTAGTGAGAGAGTGTACGTGAGATTGGGGTTTTAGGGCTTTGTAATTGGGATTTTCTTGGGGAAAAATCCAAGGAGACACTTTGTTCTTATCTCTTTCTTTTCTCTTCTCTCATTCATCAAGAACATCTTGTTCTTGGTGAGTTGTTGTTGTAATTGTAAGAACTCCATTGATTTAGTGCAGAGAGCTCAGAGGAACTCACGGGGACGTAGGCAATTTGCCGAACTTCGATAACAATTGCTTGTGTTTTCTCTTTTGTGGTTTGATTCTTGTCTTGGTCCAAATCATTCTAGATTTGGGTGTTTGAATGTCACAACATGGGATTAGTTGGTGATTTTCTACAGTGGTATCAAAGCTAGGTTCCAAGAATCAAAGGAAACTTCTTAAGTGATTCAAAAACGGTGTTGGGATCAAGATTTGATCAGGTTCTTGAGGTTTAGAAGTTAGAGAGAAGAGGTTTGGAAAGCAATTGTGGGTGCTACATAAATCTTGGGATTTTTCCTACAAGATGGGTTTAAACTTCATTGTTGAGAAGTTTGATGGAAAGAGAGACTTTGCCCTTTGGAAGCGAAAAATCAAGGCGATTCTTATGCAACAAAAGGTGGACTTGGCGATTGAAGAAGAAAAAGATTTTCCAACAAGTATCACGGAGCTCCAGTGGAATGAGATGAAGAAGACGGCGTATAGCACTATCTTTCTGCATGTGTCGGATAGTGTGACAAGGGAATGTGGAGATTCAAAAGATCCAGCGGTCATTTGGAAGAAACTAGATGAGTTGTTTCTCACCAAAACTCTTCCTAATAAAATCTATCTTCTAAAACATATCTTTGCTTTTAAAATGGATCCTAATAAAGAGTTGCAAGATAATCTTGATGTGTTTAATAAATTAGTTCAAGATTTGACTAGTTGTAGTATAAAATTCCCGGATGAACAATTGGCTGTTATATTGTTGAATTCTCTTCTTGATTGTTTTGAAAGCTTGATTAATGCTATTGAATATGGAAAAAGATGCACAAACAAAAGAATTTGTGATTAATGCTATAAGGGCTCGTGATTTCAAAGCCAAGATGAGGGAATGATCAAGTGGAGAAGGTCTGTTCATTAGAGGAAGGTCTGTAACTCGGAATGGCAGCAACAACTGTAGCAACTACCGGGATAAACCAAAGGGTAAAGGACAAAGCCATGGAAGATCACATTCTAAACCAAAATTTGGAGGAAAGCAATGCTACTACTGCAATAAGGAGGGCCATTTCAAGAGAGATTGCAAGAAGATGTTAAGGGATGAGAAAGGAAGAGGCCATACCGAAAATGGAAAGGCTTCGATTGCCATGGGAGAACAGCAAGATGATGATGTTTTTGTTGTGTGCTTAAATGTGAGCGAAAGGCAAAGCAGTGATAAATGAATTTTGGATTCCGGGTGCACTTATCATATGTGTCCTCACCGTGATTGGTTCAAGAATTTCAAGGAAACCAACAGAGGAAAGGTTTTCTTAGAGGACAATACTTCTTGCCAATTTAAGGGCATAAAAGACATCCAATTGAGGATGTTTGATGGAGTTACAAGGTTGCTGCGGAATGAGAGATATCTTCTGGATTTGAGAAGAAATTTGATCTCTTTAGGGTAGCTAGATTCCATGGGATACACATACAAGGTAGAGGTAAGAAAGATCAAGATAACCAAGGGAACTTTGGTGGTGATCAAAGCAGCGATAAAGGATGGTCTCTATGAGATGATTGGAGAGACGAACATCAAGGATCAAGCAGCAAGTTTGATGGTTGAGATTGATAAGGCGATTCTTTGGCCCAATTATTTGGGACATATGAGCGAAAAGGGGTTCTCAGCAATGATGGTTTACTTGATGGTGACAAGTTAGAAAAACTTGATTTCTACGAGAGTTGTGTTCTTGGGAAGCAACATCGGCTTAGTTTCAACACCGGAGTGTATAAATCAAAGGGTGTTCTTAACTACATTCATGTCGATCTTTGGGGGCCAGCAAGAACACCAACACAAGGAGGTAATCTTTAGTTTCTTTATTTAATTGATGACTATTCTAGAAAAGTTTGGATTTATTTGCTTAAAAATAAATCATATGCTTTGAATAAGTTTGTGGTATAGAAAAAGTTGGTAGAAACTCAAACGGGCAAGGTAGTTAAGTTTTTGAGAACCGATAATGCCCTAGAATTTTGTAATAAGGAATTTGACAAATTTTGTGAGTTAAATGGGATTCTAAGACATAGAACGGTTGTGTATACCCCTCAGCAAAATAGAGTTGCTGAGAGGACGAATAGGACCCTTTTGGACAAGGTTAGGTGCATGATTGTTAGCTCCAGTTTACCTAAGTGTTTTTGGGGGGAAGCTGTGTCTACTGCTGCGTATTTGGTTAATAGATCACCCTCTAGAGCTTTGGACCTTAAGACTCCCGATGATATATAGAGTGGAAAACTCTCTGAGTTAAGCAACTGAGGACTTTTGGATGTGCTGTGTTTGCACATCAAAAGGATGATAAACTTAGCCCAAGGTCTAAAAAGTGTGTGTTCCTAGGATATGGTGAAGGGGTTAAGGGGTATAGGTTGTGGTCTTTAGAGCCAAATAGAACTAAACTCATAATAAGTAGGGATGTCATGTTTAATAAGCTGTTATTTTCTTATTTGGAGAAAACTAACCCTACAGGAGAAAGTGAGCAAACCAGCCCAGTTTATGTGGAGCATAACATCAAAGAAGATTCGGTTCAAGTAGAGCAAGGAAGGTAAGGGGTTTAGATCAGGTAGAGCCCATTGATGAAGGCCAAGCTCAAGACACTCAAGAGGAAGCTGAACTAGAAGGAGATGATGCAGCAAATCAGAATGATTATCAGCTCACAAGAGACCGAGAAAAGAGGCAGATCAGACCACCTTTGAGATATGGTTTTACGGATGTTATTGCAGTAGCTCTTTATTCGGAAGGAGGGATAATCAACTATAAACCAGAAACTTACAGTGATGCCATGAGAAGTAAGGATTCATCAAAGATGGAAGCTAGTTATGGAGGAGAAAATGCATTCTTTGAGGAAGAACAACACTTGGGAATTGGTGTCTAAACCAGAAAAACAGAGAGTTGTGGATTGTAAGTGGATTTACAAGATCAAAGAAGGAAACACTCCAAGGGATAAAGTCTGGTATAAGGCTAGGCCAGTGGCGAAAGGGTTCACACAAAGAGAAGGCATAGATTTCACATAAATTTTCTCACCGGTTATGAAATACAAGAGGATAAAGATGGTGTTAGCTATGGTGGTCCAATTTAATTGGGAGATTAAGCAAATGGATGTGAAGACAACGTTCTTACATGGAGAGCTTGATGAGACCATCTATATAAGACAACTTGAAGGCTATGAGGAAGGAATGCAGGGGGATTTGGTGCGCAATTTGAAGAAATCTCTCTATGGCTTGAAGCAATCACCTCGACAGTGGAATAAGAGGTTCAATTCCTTTGTAATTAGCTTGGGTTTCATGAGGAGCTACTATGATTCATGTTTATACTACAAATGTCACAAGGTAGAGGAAATGGTGATTATTCTCATCTATGCTGATGATATGCTATTGGTTGGTAGCAGCAAGGAGATGATAGAAAGGTTGAAGTCTCAACTTAGTTCGGAGTTTGAGATGAAGGATCTTGGTCATGCTCAAAAGATCATTGGGATATGTATAATCCGAGAAAAGGAGATAAACAGCTTGAAGGTTTCTCAGACTTCTTACATAGAAGATAGTAAACCAGTAAAAATTCCCCTTACTGGTCATTTCAAGTTATCCTACGATCAATGTCCTAGTTCGGATGAGAAGAAGAAGAAAATGAAAAAAATCCCTTACTCTAGTGCGGTTGGATCAGTCATGTTTACTATGGTAAGCACTAGACCCGACATTTCTTATTCCATTAGTGTTCTCAGCAGGTTTATGAGTAATCCTAAAAATGAGCATTGGCTTGGGATGAAGTAGTTGATGAGGTATTTGAAGGGAAGCTTAGATGTGGGGCTTGTTTACGAGAAGAGTGATAAGTCCATCTGGTTAGAAGGTTATGTAGATTCAGACTATAGAGCAAACCAGGATAAGAGAAGATCGATTACTTCATAATTCTTCAACTTAAACGGATGTTGTATAAGTTAGAAGGCTCAGTTGCAGCCGGTGGTAGTACTCTCAACAACTGAAGCAAAGTATATAGCTACAACGAAAGCTATTAAGGAGGCTCTATGGTGGAAAGGGTTGTTGGAAGAGTTGAATGTTCTAAAAGAGCAGGTGTTGGTGTATTCGGATAGCCAAAGTGTGTTGCATTTGTGTAAGAATCCGGTGTTCCATGAGAGGACTAAGCATATGAATGTTCGGTATCATTTTATTCGGGAAAAAGTTACGGAAGAAAACATTCATGTGGACAAAGTGGCAACAGAAGAAAATCCTGTAGATTTAGGCATTAAAGTTCTAACTCTAAGCAAGTTCAATCATTGCCTTGAACTTCTTAGAGTTAGAACCGGATGATGTGGTGACTTATGTTGAGTTTGGATCATGAGTTCTCTGCACAATTGGTTCGGTTTTAATTGCTTAGACAAAGGTAGAGATTGTTGGTTTTTTGTCTAAGAATTAAAGTTGAGGAGTTCTTGAGAAGAGATGACCTTGCTGCAGAATTTCAGCTTCAGTAGCATTTGGCGTCGCGGCGTGAATTCTTCGTGAAACAAGATTTCGGGCTCCTTCAGCTGCTGTGTTGTTTTGGTAGAAATGCACAGTTTCACTTAAACCACTTAAAGGGCTATGATTGTTTGGTTCTCAAGATCTAAGGGCTGGGATTGGTTTCAAGTTGGTTATGGTAATTATTGCTCTATATAAAGGGTTACATAGCAGCAATAAACACAACTTGTATTAGATACACAAGTGTTCATCTCAGATCAAAATTGGCTAGTGTTTTAGAGAAAAAGGCTCTCAAATCTTCACAGGTTTTTTTAGTGAGAGAGTGTATGTGAGATTAGGGTTTTAGGGCTTTGTAATTGGGATTTTCTTAGGGAAAATTCCAGGGAAACACGTTGTTCTTATCTCTTTCTTTTCTCTTCTCTTATTCATCAAGAACACATTGTTCTTGGTGAGTTGTTGTTGTAATTGTAAGAACTCCATTGATTTAGTACAGAGAGCTCAGAGGAGCTCACAGGGACATAGACAATTTGCTGAATCTCGATAACAATTGCTTGTGTTTTCTCTTTTGTGGTTTGATTCTTGTCTTGGTCCAAATCATTCTAGATTTGGGTGTTTGAAGGTCACAATATGGGATTAGTTGGTGATTTCTACAAATTTAACAAATAATTATTAAATACATGTTATCTGGTCCAATGAGTAGAAATAAGCCCTAATTCTATTATGAAGAAAAAAACTTAATCTAATAAATAATTATTAGATAAAAATAATTTTATCAAATGAATATTTTACACCAAATATTTATATATAGTATAGATAAATAAATAAAAGCTACTAAAGAAGTATAAATATCTATTTTCATAGCTTTCGAGCCAATAACATACCCAGCAAAAATGTATGAGGGTAAGGTAGGGTAGGGTGGGTAAATATAATACACGTATTTGTAAAGTAAGGGTAAAGAAGTACTTTAATAAATATGACATAGAATTAAAATAATGTATATATATTTAAATGCAAAAAGTCAAATTTTTTTAAAACAATTTAAACAAAAAAGGGGGAAACATGGCAGCAGGTGGCAACACCTGCTGCCAAGTGCAGTTGGAAGCCTTGCATGTTTTACAGCAAGGCAAAAACGTGGAGAGTTTTTGAGTGTAGACTTCTGATTCAAAAGTTTGAAGCTGTCGAAATTTTTCAAAGTTTATATATATATATATATAAACATAATTATACTTACCAAATTTCATTTAGTTTCCTTCAATTTCTCTATTTCTTTAAACACTTGGGGACCGAAAGAAATGTTAAAAGAGCAAAATTTTGAAGGGGTATACGGGGGAATTTTATAGAGAGTCACGGGAAGCTATAAGAAAAACATAAGGTAATAATGCAATTTTATTTTTTTGAATTTTTTTTAGCATTCATGAAATTTCTTGGAATTCAAAGTGGAAATTTTCAAATGGTGTAAATTATGGAGAATTGAAGAATAAATTAGAAATTTAATATAAATATTATGTCAAGTGTTGATGATTAACAACCGGAGGAAATTGCTAAAAGGAGCAGAAAAGGCAAGGATGTGATCCGCGAGTAGCTTTAAGTGCTACGTGGTGAGTTAGATTTACATTAAGTAATCTAAATAAAAATCAAACATCTAGTGATAATATTAAAATAAATTATTAGCTTATGCTTTGGTGGTAGATAAAAAGTTGGTTGATATATATCATATGAATATTAGACATGTAGAAAATTATTATGTGAAAGAAATATTATTAGAATAATGAGCCGATTTAATAATGATGGTGATAAATAAAATTCTTAACAAGTTATGATTAATGAACTGATGTAATATATAAGGAGAGGAAATTAATGAAATTTATCAAGTAGAAATTCGAGGAAAGATAGGATAGCTAAATTTAATATTTGAATTCATTTTGTTTTTATATTATTGTTTATATGCATATTTCATATCATTGTTCATATGCATGTGTATAAAAGAAAAGAACCGGGAGGGGGCCGATCTAATTGAAAAACCGTGACAGTCGGTATATAGTGAAAATAATGGAAACCGTGACAGCAGGTATATGCTAGAAATAAATATCGTGAGAGCTGGTATATGCTGGAAAGAAAAGAACCGGGAGGGGGCCAGTCTAAGATAAAAACATGTCGACATGTGGAAAAACATTCCCTAAATAATAATAATTCATGCATTGCATCTGTTTTACATGTTAATATTTTTACTAAAATGTTGTTGATATTGTGCATTATTTGTAGATAAATGAGTCTCACAAAGAGACAATTACAGTGAGAAAAAGACATAGAAGTATGATATGATAGGAATTATTTAAATATTAGACTATATGCTATTATCTAGTCATATGAGAGATAAATGATTAAATATTAAAGGGATATTTATACAAATTGAATACTTCTAGTAAATTGAATTCACTGAGCTTGTGAAGCTCATCCCTCATTGTACAATGATTTCAGGTAGCATACAGGACAAATAATCTAGTGGGTTGAGAGTTAGACGAAATCATTTTTCTATAAGCCGCGTACGTGTCAACATCCCCAGATAAATGAGAAAATGAAATATAAAAATTTTATTTGTAAATATTCATACATTTTATGTTTTATATTATGTTTAAGTTAATATCAGAATGATGTACCTCCCCTGTTGAGGGTTGAGGATTAAAATAAAAATTTATGTTAGTATTGTTGTTGCATATATGTGTCATGCTGGGATTTTCAAAATGTGATGACACCGTCCCGGGGGTAGCCAACTCGGGATAGGTCATTACAATTTTGGTATCAAAGCATTAGGTTTATGATTCTGTAGACTACATGAGAACTTAAATGAGTGGAAGATCTAAATAAACTATATTTTAAATGTAGAATCTGAGGATGACATGTGGTCGTCCTAGAGATAGAGGTAGAGTTTTAAATCAGAGGGGACGTGGTAGACCCCCAATTTTTAAGAGAACTAAAGTAGATAAGGAAGTTGAGTATGTGGTTTTTGCGAGGGAACACATTGATAGTTTAGTTGGTACTAGTAGAGCTGGGAGAGAATCTGAGGTTAGGAATGATGAATTGAGATAAGCTCTTAATCATGTTATAGAGAGGATGAATGCAGCTCAAGAAAGGGCTGATAATCTGTAGAGAATATTATAAGAAAGGGATAGAAGAGAACTTGATGTGGTGAGACAAGAGGTTTATGAAGGAGAAGGTGTGTTTGCACATGAGATGCAAGGTGATTGTTTTGTGAGATTTCTTAAGTTTAAACCCCAATCTTTTAGAGGATCTGTAAATCCTGTAGAAGCTGAGCAGTGGATCAGACATGTCGAAAAATATTTTGAGGTCTTACTAGTGTCAGATAGACAGAAGGTTGTTTTTGCTTCATTTATACTGGAGGGTGAGGCTTCTCAATGCTGGGAGGATATTTTTCCCATGGTAAGCACACAGGTAGAATAACCCTTAACTTGGAGTAAGTTTAAGGATGAGTTCTTTGCGAAGTATTTTCTAGATACCTTTCGGGCACAACAAGAGAGAGATTTTATTCATCTAAGACAGGGAACTTTATCGGTGGCTGAATATAATAGTAGATTCATAACCCTGTCAAGGTTTTTACTTGAATTAGTGAATATGGAGGAGAGAAAATGTAAGAGATTTTTAGACGGGTTACACTATGACATTCGGACTAAACACTCTTATATGGGCATAGGAAATTATGTTGTACTAATGGATAAAACATTACAGATTGAGAAGGATTTGATGGAGTTTAGAGGTATGAGAGATTAGCTGAAAAGGTCTAGATTTGAGGAACCTAGAGGTGGTAACAGTCTGGGTGTACAGGATGAAAGACCACCCTAGAGGGAGCGTTCTTTATCACAAGGAACTGTAGTGCAGAGTCAGAGGCAAGCAGGATCTGTTGCTTCTGTAGCTCAGAGTAATACCGTTGGAACCCTTAGATTTGGGAGACAAGCAATGGGAATTGGGAGTTATGGTAGAGGAGTAAGTATGCTACTAGAGGGAAGTGGTAATCTGATGTATGATCGAGAGACAAGGGCTTACTTTAAATGTAATCAGATGGGCCATTTGTCTGCTTTCTGTTTTTCTTAAAGCTTCCTGCGGTTCTCTATAAAATTTTCCCTTAAATCCCTTCAAAATTTTGCTCTTTTAACCTTTCTTTCGGTCCCCAAGTATTTAAAGAAATAGAGTAATTGAATCGTAGTTGAAGGAAAACCAAAAATGATTTGGTAAGTAATAAATTATATATATATATATATAGACACACACACATCAAATTTTTGAAAGGAACAGTCAGCATATTCCTTCCCCTATAATTGCCACGAATTTGGCATAGCTGTCTTACATGCAGCCTTCCTCCCTTTTTGGCAACACTTGTTGCCACGTTGGTTTACGTCTTGCTTCTACAATGGATTTCTTTATTTCTTGCTATATAAATGCAGACTGGGCAGGATGCCTTGATAGTCGTCGGTCCACCACAGGTAATGTCGTCTTTCTTGAACCGAATCTTTTTTCTTGGAAAGCAAAGAAACAGCCCACTATGTCTCGTTCCAGCATTGAATCTGAATATAGATCATTTGCTCATGTTGTAGTTGAGACCTGCTGGATTTGTCAGCTTCTCTATAACTTACATGTGTTCTTGACTCGTCCAGTTCGAGTGTACTATGATAATATTGGTGCCATTTACCTTGCCGCTAATCCAGTCTTTTATGCTTGCACTGAGCACATTGAGATAGATTTTCATTTTGTTCTTGAAAAAGTAGCCCAAGGAAATGTTAAAATTCACTATATTCCCACTAATTCTCAACTTATAAATATATTCACAAAAGGATTGTCTTCACCTTGGTTTCTTCAACTTAAAAACAATATCTATGTGGTTCCACCTTATTCGGATCGAGGGGGTGTGCAAATGTATATATTTCTTAATCTAAATAATATTAAGAAATCCTAATTCTAATGTAACTAGGAAATATTAATTCTAATATAAATAGAAAACTCTTATATACATACACTATAAATATGAACTAGGTGTGAGCATGGGTCGAGTTATCCTAAAATTTCAACCCAAACCATTCATATCGGGTTGGAAAAATCTCAACCCAACCTAACCCATAAACCCATCCAATCTCAACTCAACCCAACCCAACCCATTCTAATCGGTTTGGGTCGGTTTAGGTCACCAAGTTAATATATTTTTTTACTAAATAATTAAACCATACACATTATATAACAAAAAAATATTCTATTAAATCCAAAACTAAATCCATTCATATTACAAGTAAAATATGTGTGCATGATAGCACAAAGAATATTTGATAACATGGAAAAAAGAACAATTGTCTCATAGACTATAATGGTTGTAGGCTATATTAAATTTGGTTTTTTGGATACTACTAAATAAGCTTTTTGATGACATGCAAGAGAATGATGTTGTGCCATGGAATGCCATAATTGGAGGCTACATTGAAGTCAAACTTGGTAAGGATGCTTTGGTATTGTTTCATGAAATGCAAGCGAGTAATATAAAGCCTAATGAAATGACCATGGTCAATTGTTTATCTGCATGCTCACAACCTGGATCCTTTTATGTTAGAATATGGATTCATCATTATATTGAAAAATACAATCTTCATCTGAATGTTAATTTAACTTACTTTAGAAGACTGTTCAATTACAAAGGAAATCTGGATTTCTGCACAGTTGCGCTAGGAACTGCTTTAATTGACATGAATTTAACTTACTTTAGAAGATTATTCAATTATAAAGGAAATATGGATTTCTGCACAGTTGCTAATAATATATTTTAATAACTTAGTATTTGTTGGTTGTGCTAATGCTTTCTCACTAATCAATCTAATTTTTTGATTATGCTTTAATGCACTTGGAAACGACATGGGGGCTCTTAAAAGGTCATAGAGAGGCAAATTGAATGGTTCAATAATGTTTGCATGAAAGATTTCTAGCAAGTTGGTATTACAAAGCTTTGTCATGCATTCAACATTTCTTCCTTCAACATTATGGTACATATTTTTGGAATATAAGTTTATCTGCATACATTGATCCCGACTGGAATCTTATAGGTTAGAGTTTTAATTTCTATGTTTATTTTATAGTTACAACGGTACAAGAAATCAAAATTTTGTTAGCATAAGTTAATTGTGCATCAATTTATTCTGACTGAAGTTATGCTTAAGAATAATTATGAAAACTATTTCATAACTCGAAAACAGTATTTGTTTCTAATGTAAATATTTGAAACTAAAATCTGGGTAATTGGAAAGTATGAGACTTGTTTGGACATTAGAATATCTGCTACATATAATTTTACACACTAGTAGTAATTAGAATGAACATTTTATGATTATATATTTTACAATTATACTATAATTATTTATACATTATTTTATATTCAATAAATATAAAATATATAATTATATATTTTATCGGGTTATTGGTTTGGATCAGGTTGAAAATTTTGAACCCATAACCCAATCCAATCCATCAGGTTCAAAATATTATGAACGTTTACTATTACTATATTATGTAATCAATAAACACAAATCTTAATTTCTGTTTTAGTTTATTCTCTTCCTCTGCTTTTTCTTTCTTTTCTCTTTCTTTTGTGCCATAGGCTTGACTTATTAAGAAGCCCAACAATTTTGACATGAAATCTTGGAGGGTTCAATTTTCACGAGAGAACTCTCGCTCCACTAACTGAGATGATGGAGCTGAGATGTAACCCATCACATACTTGGTCAAAAATTAATCTCACCGACGTTTTTGTGACAGATCGTAGCATTTGCTTTTAAATATATTATATCTAAGTAATATCAAGGAATTATTTACTTTTCAGAAATGATGACGTTAATTTTAATAATCAATCAAGCACTGTGATGTTCAAACTGATTTAATATTGTCTATTTTGATGAACAAGAAAGTAGGAAAAGATTGACCAGAAAATTTTCGGCTTGTTTAGGAAGGGTTTTCAAAAACCCTTTTTCAGTGTTCAAACACTGAAAACCCTTCTCAAGCTTTAGTTTTAATGTTTGGCAGCAGTTTTACAAAACACTTTTGTAAAACAGTTTTCTAAAATGCAGTCTTCAAACACTGATTTTAGAAAACTCCTTAATGAAGTTTTCAGTGTTCATTTCTATTTTTGCAGTCCTAAAACACTGCTCTCTGCTCTCTGCTCCTCTCGATCGAGTGTTCAGTGTTTGATGAGAGTCATAAAATGCATCTAAACAATACTTAATTGTTAACATTTTAGGGTTGATCTTGGTCGTAATCGCACTTTTACATGTTGATAACTCTAAAGTGATATTCATAAATCATTGACTTAATTCGATGCATTTTCAGGTGCTTTGAGTACAAAAGAGATAATAAAGCGATCCATGTTTAAAGCACCAAAAGATCTTGGGTGTCGGTGCTCGTTTTTGTCTAAGGTTTAGACGTGTCCAAACATGATTCAAAGATGGTTAAACTCTAAACTAAGGCTGGAGTAATAAAGTACAGTAAGTTAAAAGACTGCACACAAGTGTGTGCATCACTTTGGAGCAAGTTAAGGGTAGGCACACTAGTGTGTGCACTTCTGCATACAAGCTGAAGAAGTTTCACTGAATTGCCAGAATTTCCCGTACAGATCAATCATCTTTGCAGATTAAACTGTATTGATGTAGGAAGAACCAGATGATGAGCCATATATGCTTAGAAAGATCCGGAAGTCTATTTTCTGGAGAATTTTACGGTTCGTAAAAAGGATTTTTCTAGAGAAAGTTATGGCAGTTTTAGTGGAAACAGTTCAGGCCAGCACAGCAGGCCCAGACGCACAGCAGGCCCAGGCGCACAGCACGGCCCACTCGCCTCTTGACCGGATTAGGGCAAGCAAATGACATTCTCCAAGACCAAAACACCCCCCTCATGCTCTATAAATATATCTTTATGGAGTGTGCAGCTGGGTATTGAAGAGAGAAAGCAAGGAAGAGAGAAAAAAGAGAGGATTCAAGGGATCCAAATCCAGCATTCTTCCATTTTATTTCTAAGTTTTCTTTGGTTGCAAATCAAGGGGAGAACATCCATATTGTTCATCCACCTTGAACTCCATGGCCAAATCAAGGGGAAAGCATCCTTATTGTTCTTCCACCTTGATTTCCATGGCCAACTAATCATTTTACAAGGGAAAGGGATGAATCTTTAGGGATTTCTTGTTCTTTATTTCTTGTTCTTGATTCAGTTGTATGGATTTATTGTTAAATATTGTTTATGAATTATTCATTGATTAAGTAAGAAGATTTGAGTTCATGTGATAGATGTACTTCTTATTCTTCTTCTTTTAAACTCTCTTAATCCGGTGATTGCATCCTTCTCCTCCATTGAGGTTGCTTGGATGTGATTGATTCTGGTAGATTTATCTTATTGATTGTCCATTATTGCGATATTGTCTTTTAAGATATATTGTCATTTCTTGATAATCTTTAAGATCGGTCATGTGTGCATGAACCGAAATCAATGATTAATTCGTAGCAATTATATAAGAATTGTAAATGTGCTTGATTGAATACATTCCGATTGCTTGTTTGGGAGTTGAAACTTGCAATCGAGATAAAATCAATTGAATCAAGAGTGGAAATAGGGAACAAACCTAAGGAGGATTCCCGGAACCTTGTTATTTCTCATTTATATTTCATTTACATTTACGCAATTTTCCTTTACATTATTTCACCATCAAAGCTTAAAAATCTTGAGTTTAACTTTTATCGTTCGTTTTAAGGTTCACACATTTTCCTTTGTACTTAACTTGTTTCCCTGTGGAATCGACACCCCAAAGCCGTACTACAATAACCGTGTTATACTTTGGGCGTAATCAAATTTTGAAACTTGAAACAAAGCTCAATTTTTCTTTTCAAGAAAAAGGCTCAAATAGGTGACTAGCGATAAATATAACAAGGGTAAGTTTAAAAAGGCTCAAATGGTCCAAAAATGGCCTATATCATATCCTAAGTAGTGTGCATTCTATGATTTTCGCCTCAAGTGATTATTAAATAAGTTCTAGAGCTTGTAGAGACCGCAAAAGTATTCACAAAACAACCGCGCATAAAACTTTTCCAAATGCTTTAGACTAATCATGCAATCTTACCACAAACCAGAGTCTCAAACCAAAGAAAAATTGACACTTAATTTATTCTCAAAGCGAAGCAAGATTTAACTTCTTCTAAATGCTATATGCTATCTCGATTAAGCTCATATCATTGACATGTGAATTAACTCCAAGGCTAACACAAAACATGCTAAAAACAAACAAACAATTTTTTTTTTTTTTTATCCTAACAACGAAAAGAAAGAAAGTGACACCAAGCAGTTCAAAAAAAAAAAAAAATGTTTCCTCCACCCCCAACCTAAACATTGCATTGACCTCAATGTAAAAGAAAAAGGAAAGGAAACTCCCTGTGCGGCCAAAAATGCACAAAAGCTGAAAATTGCGCACCACCAATTGAACTGCATACCGTTCTTTTCGCTGAAATCACTAGAAACTAAAAATTAAAATAGACTTAACACAACCAAAATTCAAAGTTAATAAAGACTTGACAACGAAATATTAATATATATATATATATTTTTTTTTGAAATTTGAAGTAAACTAAAAACTAATAATTAAGATTGAATGAAAACTAACTAAAAACAGAACAAAAATTAAAAGGAATAACGTACCTTTGTTGTGTGGTCAAGGTGAATAGACCGGATCCATAAGCGGAATGTCTTCCATCTCCGGATCATGTCTATCAATTAAGATCTTAAGTCGTTGACCGTTTACTTTAAAGACCCGACCATCTCTAGTATCCTCAATTTCTACCGCCCCATTTTCAAAAACATTTTTTACTATAAAAGGGCCGGTCCATCTTGACCGAAGTTTTCCAGGATGCTTATGAAGTCTAGAGTCGTATAAGAATACCCGATCATTGGGTTTAAATGTTTTCCTCAAAATATTTTTGTCATGGAATACTTTCATCTTAGCCTTATAGATTCTAGAATTTTCATAAGCATCGTTTCTTAATTCTTCTAACTCGGTCAGCTGATATTTTCGAAGTTTACCCGCTTCGCCCATGTCAAAATTGAAAGACTTGATGGCCCAATAAGCTCGATGCTCGAGCTCCACGGGTAAGTGGCAAGGCTTTCCAAAAACAAGCCGATAGGGTGACATACCTAAGGGAGTTTTAAAGGCTGTACGGTAAGCCCAAAGCGCATCAGTTAGTCTCAAAGACCAATCTTTGCGATCGGGGTTAATCGTTTTTTCTAAAATTTGTTTAATCTCCCTATTAGCAAGCTCTACTTGTCCACTAGTCTGAGGATGATAGGCAGTAGAGATTTTATGTAATACCCCAAATTTTTTCATTAAAGCTTCAAAGGAACGGTTGCAAAAATGTGTACCTCGATCACTAATTATAGCACGTGGTGTACCAAATCGAGATAACACCTTTTCTTTAAGGAATTTAATCACCGTTCCATTATCATTGTTTCGACAAGTTGCTGCCTCTACCCACTTGGATACATAATCTATTGCTACAATGATATACGGGTACCCGAAGGAAGGAGGGAAGGGTCCCATGAAATCGATGCCCCAACAATCAAAGATTTCAATCACTAAAATAGGGTTCAGGGGCATCATATTTCGGCGAGACACAGCTCCTAACTTTTGACATCTTTCACAAGAGCGACAATAGGTGTTTGTATCTTTAAACAAAGTAGGCCAATAAAATCCACACTGCAAAATTTTTGCAGCCGTTTTTTTCATCGAAAAGTGGCCTCCACAAGCTTGGGAGTGACAAAATTCTAAGACACTCGAAATCTCTTCATTAGGGATGCAACCCCTTAGAATTTGGTCAGGGCAGTACTTGAAAAGATAGGGGTCATCCCAATAAAAATTACGTACCTCATATAAGAATTTCCTCTTGTCTTGAGCGCTCCAATCCATAGGTATCTCACCTGTAGCCAAATAATTTACGATGTGAGCAAACCATGGTAGAGAAGTAATGGAAAGTAATTGCTCATCGGGAAAATCATCTTTGATTGGCATGTCATCACAAGTGTCCTCAAAAGTGAGTCTGGATAAATGGTCAGCTACTACGTTCTCCACTCCTTTTTTATCCTTGATGGTGATATCAAATTCTTGCAAGAGGAGGATCCATCGGATTAGTCGTGCCTTAGCATCCTTCTTCGTAAGAAGATACTTGAGGGCTGCATGATCTGTAAAAATAAGGATAGGAGAACCAATTAGATGAGCACGAAATTTATCTAAAGCAAATACTACAGCTAGCAACTCTTTTTCAGTTGTAGAGTAATTCATTTGAGCACTATTTAAAGTCTTACTAGCATAGTAAATGACAAAAGGTTTACCTTCCCTTCGCTGTCCAAGAACAGCACCTACAGCGTAGTCACTAGCATCGCACATGATTTCAAAAGGTAAAGTCCAATCTGGCGACTGCATTATAGGTGCGGAAGTAAGCTTGCCAATCAACGTTTTAAAGGCCTCTTGACAAGCTTGACTCCACTCAAAGGGGGTATCTTTAACTAGGAGGGCGCATAGTGGTCTAGATATTTTTGAAAAATTTTGTATGAACCTCCTATAAAAACCAGCATGACCAAGGAAAGATCTCACATCCTTTATTGTCTTAGGGGCAGACAACTTAGAGATTAACTCAATCTTAGATTGATCAACCTCTATTCCTTTAGAAGAGACAATATGCCCTAAGACAATACCGGATGGTACCATGAAATGGCACTTTTCCCAATTTAAAACCAATTCTTTTTCCTCACAGCGAATTAATACTCTTTCTAAATTCATTAAGCATGTTTCAAATGAAGATCCAAAAACAGTTAGGTCATCCATAAAAACCTCCATGCAATTTTCAACAATGTCACTAAAAATGCTCATCATGCAGCGTTGAAAAGTAGCAGGGGCGTTACATAATCCAAATGGCATTCTACGAAAAGCATAGGTGCCAAAGGGACAAGTAAAGGTGGTCTTTTCTTGGTCTTCTAATGCAATTTCTATTTGATAGTAACCAGAATAACCATCTAGAAAACAGTAGAAGGGATGACCAGCTACACGCTCAAGAATTTGATCAATAAAAGGGAGTGGGAAGTGGTCTTTCTTGGTGGCAGCATTTAATTTTCTGTAATCAATGCACACACGCCACCCGTTCACAAGTTTGGTAGGGACTAACTCTCCTAGATCATTTTTTATCACAGTGACTCCGGACTTTTTCGGGACGACTTGCGTAGGGCTTACCCACTTACTATCAGCTATAGGATATATAATACCCGCATCTAATAGTTTCAGTACTTCATTTTTCACTACTTCTTTCATAGTGGGGTTAAGCCTACGTTGAGGGTCTCTATGAGGACTGGTTCCTTCATCCAGATTTATTTTATGGGAGCAGATTAGGGGACTAATTCCCTTTAAATCAGCCATGCTCCATCCCAGGGCTGATTTGTGTTCATTTAAAGTTTGAATTAATCTCTTACCTTGGGTCTCAGTTAATTCAGAAGAAATTATAACAGGAAAGGTATCACCTGGACCGAGAAAGACATGTTTTAGACCCTTAGGTAGTGGCTTCAATTCGACTTTAGGTGCTTCCACACTTGAGGGGACTTGAGTCTTACTTCTTTCGGGCAGCTCCTCAAACCTTGGTAGCCATGCTCGATTTCCATAATCCTGAGATTTGTCAAAAACAACACATATATCAATTATATCAGTTTTATCATCAAATAAATCTATCTCAGAATTAACAAGAAAATTTTCAAGAGGGTCATAATCATGAGTTAAGAAAACTCCCTCATTGACGAGTGACTCGATCATGTAAAGCTGGTGGTTTTCGTCCTCATCTTCGGGCTGTTTTGCAACATTGAAAATATTTACTTCAAGGGTCATGTTGCCAAAGGACAGTTTCATGAGACCATTCCTACAATTTATTAGAGCATTTGCAGTAGCAAGAAAAGGTCTACCCAAAATCAAAGGAATTTTAGAGTTAGTGTCTACAGCAGAAGTAGTATCAAGAATTAAGAAATCAACAGGATAATAAAATTTATCAATTTGAATCAAAACATCCTCAACCACACCTCGGGGTACCTTGACTGAGCGATCAGCCAATTGTAATACCACGCCGGTTGGTTTGATTTCTCCTAACCCCAGCTGTAAGTAAATTGAAAATGGCATCAGGTTTACACTAGCTCCCAGATCTAGTAAGGCTTGTCCAACCTCATGATTTCCAATGCTGCAAGCAATGGTAGGACAGCCCGGATCTTTGTATTTCGGGGGAATTCTTTGCTCAATTAGTGCACTAACTTGCTCAGTTAGGAAAGCTGTTTTCTTGACATGATGTTTCCTCTTAATTGTGCATAAATCTTTGAGAACTTTTGCATAGGTGGGGACTTGTTTAATCACATGCAAAAGGGGAAGATTAAGTTTCACTTGCCTTAAGTTCTCAAGGATTTCATCATTCATTTCCAGATTTTTCTTGTTGGATTTTAAGGCTTGGGGGAATGGGGCCTTAACAGGACTTTGGGTCACTTCAGGGTCTTTAGGCAACTTGGTCTCACTACTGGTTTGACCCTTCACATTCTCGGGTTTATTCTCTGGTGGAATGTGTAGTGACTTACCTCTTCGGGTCACAATGGCATTTACATTTTTCACATTTTCTTGTGCCATATGTTGACCGTGAGGTATGGACTGAGCTTGAGCAGGGAACTTACCTCGCTCAGTCACACTCAAGGAGTTCATCAATTTAGACACTTGGCTCCTTATTTCTTTGTTTTCCTCAACCAACTGTGTAATTAATGCCTCACACTTTTGGTTTGTCTTGCCTTGTGCTTCTATAAAAGTATGTAAGGAGTCTTCTAAAGAGTTCCTAGAAGATGAGGGTGCATGATAAGGTGCTGGGTACGATCTAGGGGGCTGCACATGCTGCTGATTTTCAGATTTCCAACTGAAGTTTGGGTGATTTCGCCACCCCGGATTATAAGTGTTAGAGAAGGGTGCTGAGGGCTTCTTGTACATGCCTAAGGTATTGCATTGTTCCTCGTACAGCCCTCTCATGTCAACAAAAGTGGGACAATCTTGGGCGGGATGATCAACCCCACCACACACAAAACATGATTCTAAAGGTTCGGCCTGATTAACTATGTGTGTTGGTTTTTTCGTTTTTAATGCCTCCAACTCTCTAGTAAGCATTTCGACCTTGGCCTTGAGGTTATCCTCTTCCCTAAGATGGTAGATTCCTCCACCACTAGGTCGTGACCTATTTGTGCTCTCAGTAGCACTAGGTCCAGTCCATGTGTGAGCTTTCTCAGCAAGCTCATTGAGGTACTCAATAGCCTCATCAGGGTCTTTTTGCAGAAATTCTCCATTACACATCATCTCAACAAATTGACGTTCTCTATAGGTAAGACCCTCATAGAAATAGCTCACTAAACGCCAATTTTCGTACCCATGATGTGGACACATACTTAACAGCTCTTTAAATTTCTCCCAAGACTGATACAAAGTCTCGTTTTCCTTTTGTGCAAAAGTGGAGATTTGTCTTTTCAAAGCGTTAGTCTTATGTTGAGGGAAGTACTTGTTAAAAAAGACTTGGGTCATCTCATTCCATGACCCAATTGATCGTGGTCTCAGCGAGTATAACCAACTCTTAGCTTTATCCTTTAAGGAGAAAGGAAAAAACTTGAGTCTCACGATATCATCAGTTGCATCGTGACTATGGAAAGTCGCAACTACTTCCTCAAATTCTCTAATGTGCACATAGGGGTTCTCGTTTTCCATGCCATGAAAAGTAGGGAGAAGTTGTATCATCACTGTTTTAAAATCTTGATGACGGGTATTGGCTGGAAACATAATGCACGATGGTGTGGCTGTCCGGCTAGGATGTAGGTAATCTTTAAGTGTCCTAGCACCATTCTCATTAGGATTTTCAGCCATGTTAACAAAATCCTCTAAATTCTCTGATGGGGGTGCACTATGGTTTGATCTAGGCGAGGTTTCACCAATGGAGGTGGAAGGAGAGGGTAACTCTAATTCGGGTCCTCTAATGAATCTACCTCGCGAATCTCTCGGTCTAAGCATGCACCAATTAATTTAGAGGGGGAATAAATAAATAAAACAAATAAATAAACAAATAAATAAAACAGAATAATAAACAAATAAATAAAAACAGAATAATAAACAGATAAATAAAAACAAAATAATAAACAGATAAATAAAAACAGAATAATAAACAGAATAATAAACAAATAAATAAAAACAGAATAATAAACAGATAAATAAAAACAGAATAATAAACAGATAAATAAAACAGAATAATAAACAAATAAATAAAAACAGAATAATAGACAGAATAATAAAACAGAATAATAAACAGGTAAATAAAAACAGAATAAAATAATAAACAGATAAATAAAAACAGAATAATAAAAGAAAATTAGAAAATCAAAACAAAAGTAAAGGAATAATATTGCCGTATTTACAAACTGCTGAAAAGAAAAATATTTACGATTTTTTTTTTTGGTTTTTTTTTTTTTTTTTTTTTTACCGTCACACTAAAAGTTGACAAGTTTCCTTATACTTAAGAGCGTTTCCCCGGCAACGGCGCCAAAATTTGATTACGCCCAAAGTATAACACGGTTATTGTAGTACGGCTTTGGGGTGTCGATTCCACAGGGAAACAAGTTAAGTACAAAGGAAAATGTGTGAACCTTAAAACGAATGATAAAAGTTAAACTCAAGATTTTTAAGCTTTGATGGTGAAATAATGTAAAGGAAAATTGCGTAAATGTAAATGAAATATAAATGAGAAATAACAAGGTTCCGGGAATCCTCCTTAGGTTTGTTCCCTATTTCCACTCTTGATTCAATTGATTTTATCTCGATTGCAAGTTTCAACTCCCAAACAAGCAATCGGAATGTATTCAATCAAGCACATTTACAATTCTTATATAATTGCTACGAATTAATCATTGATTTCGGTTCATGCACACATGACCGATCTTAAAGATTATCAAGAAATGACAATATATCTTAAAAGACAATATCGCAATAATGGACAATCAATAAGATAAATCTACCAGAATCAATCACATCCAAGCAACCTCAATGGAGGAGAAGGATGCAATCACCGGATTAAGAGAGTTTAAAAGAAGAAGAATAAGAAGTACATCTATCACATGAACTCAAATCTTCTTACTTAATCAATGAATAATTCATAAACAATATTTAACAATAAATCCATACAACTGAATCAAGAACAAGAAATAAAGAACAAGAAATCCCTAAAGATTCATCCCTTTCCCTTGTAAAATGATTAGTTGGCCATGGAAATCAAGGTGGAAGAACAATAAGGATGCTTTCCCCTTGATTTGGCCATGGAGTTCAAGGTGGATGAACAATATGGATGTTCTCCCCTTGATTTGCAACCAAAGAAAACTTAGAAATAAAATGGAAGAATGCTGGATTTGGATCCCTTGAATCCTCTCTTTTTTCTCTCTTCCTTGCTTTCTCTCTTCAATACCCAGCTGCACACTCCATAAAGATATATTTATAGAGCATGAGGGGGGTGTTTTGGTCTTGGAGAATGTCATTTGCTTGCCCTAATCCGGTCAAGAGGCGAGTGGGCCGTGCTGTGCGCCTGGGCCTGCTGTGCGTCTGGGCCTGCTGTGCTGGCCTGAACTGTTTCCACTAAAACTGCCATAACTTTCTCTAGAAAAATCCTTTTTACGAACCGTAAAATTCTCCAGAAAATAGACTTCCGGATCTTTCTAAGCATATATGGCTCATCATCTGGTTCTTCCTACATCAATACAGTTTAATCTGCAAAGATGATTGATCTGTACGGGAAATTCTGGCAATTCAGTGAAACTTCTTCAGCTTGTATGCAGAAGTGCACACACTAGTGTGCCTACCCTTAACTTGCTCCAAAGTGATGCACACACTTGTGTGCAGTCTTTTAACTTACTGTACTTTATTACTCCAGCCTTAGTTTAGAGTTTAACCATCTTTGAATCATGTTTGGACACGTCTAAACCTTAGACAAAAACGAGCACCGACACCCAAGATCTTTTGGTGCTTTAAACATGGATCGCTTTATTATCTCTTTTGTACTCAAAGCACCTGAAAATGCATCGAATTAAGTCAATGATTTATGAATATCACTTTAGAGTTATCAACATGTAAAAGTGCGATTACGACCAAGATCAACCCTAAAATGTTAACAATTAAGTATTGTTTAGATGCATTTTATGACTCTCATCAGTGTTCCTCGTCTCTGTCTCAGCACTCTCTTAACCCACTCTCTCTCTCTGTCTCAGTCTTTTTTCTCTCAAACCCATCTGCTCTCTCCTCCTTGCTCTCTGCTCGTTGCTCTCTGCTCGCTACTCTCTTCTCTCCCTTATCGATGAAGGAATCCTCTGCAACGAAATGGAATCCTCTACTGCAACTATCACCATGAAAGCTGCTGCTACTTCTGATGGCAGGTTAGTTGCCTCTCGGATGATGCCGCAGCTCAGCTCTGGCGACGGCTCTGGCCACATGGCCACCCTCGGTGGAGGAACCGGAGGCGCTGGTGGCGTCGGGTTTCACGGGCCGGTGTTCCCATTAGGATTGAGCTTGGAGCAAGGAAATGGAGGGTTTATGAAGCCTGAGGAAGCCTCCGAGAGCTGGAAACGGTTTCGCGATGAGGTCCTTGACGGTAGAGGTTCCTTTGTGAAAAGTGTAAGCTCAAGTTTTTAGTTCTTTTTTTTTTTGGAAATTTGTGGTTATTTTGCCTTGGTGTTTGTTTGGTTGTTGAGTAAATGGACCGAAAAGGAGACAAAAACAAAGGTCTTAGTTTTTATTTTTTTTAAATTAAGATGAGAGGATTTTAAACTACTAATGGAGGAGTTCAGTTGGCGAAGGAGTTCAGTTAGCGGGGGAGCTTTATTTGAAGCGCTAAGTAGTGGTTGATCTTTGATTTTAGTTTATTTTATTTATATATATATATATATATATATATATATAATTAAGACATGTCTGTTTGTCTGAGTCATTATAACGTGGAGAAATATTTCATTTTTACTTGTTGGGGGGTGGGGGTTGGGTGATGCAATGCATTATTATTCTAACTTCCACTGTTAAATCTTGGGAATTTGTCTGTTTGCCTTATTGTGTTCTGTGATTGTGTCTGATAGCTAAGAAAGAAATTGGGAAAAAAAACAACATTGAGGAGCTTGTAGTAGGTTGGCTTCTGGCTTTAGAGATACTGTTGTGAGATTCTTGGTGACCTATTTATAGACAAGGTAGAGAATACAACAAGAACGCCCATGTTAAGATGTTTTAAAAACGAGAAGTTGATTTACAGGATAGAATTATTGAAATATTTATAATTAAACGTTTTGATTACTGAGTTTCAAGCTGTTGGTAGAACTCTTGTTTATATCTCAGCAAGCAAGAAGTTAGATGGCACAATGGAATGGATGTAACTTGAAAGTGTCAATAGGCTTTCCTATAAAGGCATAGATCTATGCCATCCAATTTCTCTTCCTCCAATATTTCCAACTATGACTTTGTAATTTGCCTTCAGAGATGGTTTTTAACTGATTACCTAAATTTTATTTGAAATAGGCATTAATTATGGAAGTCTTGCTCTTGGGTAATACCTGTATTCATGTAGGGCCTAGATTGTGAAGAGTTGTATTATTGTATAAAGCCAACGAGTTTCATTACGAACATGTGGGATTTTCATGTGCTTTGTAGATCAGAATGATGAGTCCTTCTCTATTGTAACCTGGGCATGCAACACTGAAGGGGCCCCATTTGTTGTGACTGGAGGTATCAATGGCATAATCTGTGTCATTGATGCCAACAATGAGAAGATACACAAGGTATCATACTTTCCAATTGTTAGAGCTACAACTTTGATGTGAATCGAATTCTGAAGTTTAATAGAATAGTGTAATCTCAATTTCTTTTTCCATCCCATCTTTTGTCCCATTACATGCTTATGTATATGCAGAGCTTTGTTAGACATGGGGACTTGATAAATGAAATCAGGACTCAGCCACTGAAACCATCACTTGTAGTGTCTGCAAGTAAAGTAAGTGTCATAATATATTGTCTTTTACTCTTTTAAGATTTTTTCTTGATTTACATTAATAATCAAGTATGAATGCATCAGGATGAATCTGTTAGGCTGTGGAATGTTCAAACTGGAATAGTGCATTTTGATATTTTCTGGAGCAGGGGTCAACGCAATGAAGTTCTGAGTATGGTGAGTGCACACAACATTATAAATCCCAATGAAAAGGAAAGAAAGAAAGGGGAAAAAAAGATTTGCTTATCGTTTAGTTTCAGCATTGCATCTTATACATGTTAAATGGAATCTAAGGCTTAAGTACAAAATGTATTAAGGTTATGTTGGCTTTTGTAGGACTTCCATCCTTCAGACATGATTGCATTGCGAGTTGCGGTATGGACAACACTTTTAAGATTTGGTCAATGAAAGGTCGGAATACTAGCACCATTCATTATTTTTAGTTATTTTTATTTGTCTGATCTCTTCTAGATTTACTTTGGTGCATTAGGTTTGCTTCAAAAGATTTTAAAGGAAATGCAAGGAATCCTGTTAGCACATTTTCAAGCCGAACTCAGATGAGGTGAAACAAGAGGAAGGTTCAGCATAGAATTGGTTGAAGTGCATGTTTCACAGAGGATGGCAATTGTCTTTCATACCAGCTTGTATTTTCTGTTTTTTCCTTTCTATGGTTGTGGTTTAGTTTTATTACTGATGTTACAATAAGATCATGAGTGCCCCATTTGTTTTTGTTTTTTCATGGTTACTTTGTTAGGGGAGTAGCAGCATATCTGGTTGTGTGCTTTTAACATACCTAATTGTCTAGTATCATTGTTGTGGCTTAAGTGAAGGAAATTCATGAACTGGGGATGATTTCTTCTCATTAATTCCTGCTCTTCTTCTAGTACAAAAGCTGATGTATTGAACATCTAATATTGGTTAATGATTATATTTTCTTACAAAATATAGCCATGCCTTGATTAATTTTTATCTTTATTGGCTTTTCAATGTATTTATACTTAATGTTATAACAATGATGAAAGGTTGTAACAGTGATAAGTTCGATTGCAAGATGTGATTAGCCAATCTGCTAATCGTTAGCATCTGAGTGTGAATTGCTGATGTTAAACTCATGCTAAAGCAACTGAACTTTGTATCGGTTAATAAGATCTTCAAAATTCTTTTGTCTTTTACTCTTTGCAATCATCCAATAATCTTCAAAATTCTCCTTAAATGAATATCAAGATAGAACACGTCAACCAACGAGTTATAGAAAACTATATAACTATAGGCATTCATCTTTACATAATGTTATAGAACGTTGTTTTGGGGTCTTAAATGCGCGTTTTCCAATTTTAAAAATGATGTCTAGATTCAAGCCTGCTAGACAACCTCTTATAGTTGTTGCTTGTTGTGTCGTACATAATTTTGTACGTCAGTGTTTTCAAAGTGATCAACTGTTTGATCAATAATATATAAAAAATACTAATATTTTAAAAATAAAATAATATTAATTATTTTCAAGTATTTGGTGTGTGCTTAAAAAATTGTATTTAGTAAATATGAGAAATAAAATTAATTTTAGATATTAAAATTTAAAGTGAACACTGAAAACTGAAAGCTGAAAACAATTACAAAAAAGTGCAATCCAAACAGTTTTCTATTTTCAAAACAGTTTTCAAACACTGATTAACCAAACAACATTTCACTGAAAACTGTTTCGGAAACAGTTTTCGAACACTGTTATCTAAACATGTTTTCGAACACTGAAAACTGTTTTCAAAAACTCTTTTCGAACACCGAAAATTGAACACTGCCCCCAAACATACCCTTCTTTATGCGACACTGATGATTCGTGGTGGTCAGGCCGCCTTGCGGAATGCGGATGGGTCAAAATTGAGTCAAATAATTTATAAGTTTTTGTTAAAGATTTATTTGATATAAAAAAATATATTTTATTTTTATTTAAAAATAAAATGAATTTTTATATTATGTATTTCTTATAATATTTGTGTTATAAAATGAACTCTTGCCGACTTTCTTTGCTTAAATTATTTCATCGATCAGAGGTTGTTCACTTTGGAAGGTAAATACGATAATGTGTACGATTGAGTATGAGTGGCACTCAATCCTTCGAATTTCCAAGGGTCGTCGAGGGTGCATCGAATTCCCCTTTGCCAACCAACGATAAAAAAAAAAAAAAAAAAGGTAAATAAAAAACTAAAAGAAACAACAACTGAAATTAGTGAACCAAAGCTTTATTGACATTTTCTTTTTACAATGAATATGGTTAATTTTTGTTTTTCTTAAATGTTAGTAGAAAAGAGTCAAATTTAAAATTTTCGTGTGAAAAACTTAAAGGTTATCATTAAATTAAAATATTCGAGTTGCATGTGATTAGATTTTGCATATATCTAATTTGTCACGTTTAAAAAGAAAAAAAACAAGTTAAGAAACCATCATCAAGAGTTTGGTGGTGTATAACACACAAAAAATAATTAAAAAAACACCTCTCATCATCAACACCGACTAATTGGAGTCTTTTGTCTCCGCTGTGCCTTTTTTTTCGTTTTCTTGTCTGTTGGAATTTTCTCATCCATTGAATGTGCAATATAATTAATGACTATTTGTGGAACAAGCCACGAAACGCTTCTCAACGTTCAGAAATTATTATACAGTCCTCTAATCTCTCCGTTTTCTTTTCTCCTCTTAGTCTCATTCATAATTCTTTTCATTTAGACACCCTGTATTTAAGATGATAATTTTGTTCAAAACTGCAAGTTAGCTCCACTCTGCCCTGATTTTGGAAAAAGTTTCTGTCCTGTTTGGGGACGGTAATGAAGATTGAGAAAAATTTTCCCCCGTTACTTTGATAGGGATCGAGATATATATTTTCGTCATTAATTTTTTAAATTTTATAAATAATATATTATATATTTTTAAATTCATATTTTTTATTAAATAAATTTGTTTAATTCTCACTTTAAATTTATAAAATTTTAATTTAAATGATAATTCATATCTTTATGATAATTTTATTAAATCCATATCTTATAAATACCATTTGTATTTTCTCTTTTATAAACACCACTTACACTTTTTATTTTATAGCACTTTATTTTTTTATAGTCATAAGACCAACTTAGGTTTTAACAAGTAAAAATGTTAAAATTTTAAGCCTTACCCAATTTGGGCTTTTAAAAATCTTTTTTATGTAGGTTATTGGCTTAAAATAGTTCAAATTTTATATAGCCTTATGACTTGGGTTTTCTCTTTTATCTTCTCCGTATTTTTAATTGTTTTTATTTTTTTTATTCTAATTGAATTGTTTTTCTCTCGGGGTTTTGTTATAGGTTCAATTTTTTAATTAAAAATATGTGACAATTATATTTGACATGTTTTATACGTAAAATAATAATTATTAGTATATTATTTTATCATATAAAAAAACAGATCACTACATATATAGCACATAATGTAAACAATGAAAAACACGATCGCGTTACCTTTTTGAAAAATGAAAATGCAAATGATGACGATAAAGATTTTTTAAGGGAACAAAAATTTGGTTTATATGAAAGAAAAAGATAATGATACAATGATTATGAAATAAAATTAGTTATGAAATGATATAATGATTATGATGAAAATTATACCCCAGACATTATTAAACTCCTAAAGCAAAAAATAAAGTATTTCTTTTTAAAATGAAAATTCTAGGCAGCAGCTTGGACTACTGAGCAGTCCACAGCCTTATCCTCTATAGGTGAGTGAGTAGAGGCGGAGAGGGGCTAAAGCTCTGACTAATGGAAATTAGACGAAACATCCATGGAAACCGGGAAAACCATAAATACAAATACCTAGGTCGAAATAGAAATCACCATAACATTGGGGGACCATTTACATTTACCCAAAAACGACAACGATCCATCGCGAATCTTCTCTCTTCTATAAATTCTCATCTTGAAATTCTAAAATCCCAAGTTAAGGTCGTCTCTTGTTTGCTGAAAGAGAGAGAGAGAAAGAGAGAGAGAGAGGGATGGAGAATCATATCGAAAATGGCGCCGAAGCATATACCAAAGTATCAGTCCTAAATTGTATCGATCTCTCAACCCCCGATATTTATCAATCTGTTGCTTTACTCAAACAGGTTCTCTTCAATTTTGATCAAGCATATATATTTTGCATACCATACACATATATATTTAATTGACTTATACTACAAAATATTTCTTTTAATTCTTTGATAAAAGGAAATTTATAGAGTGAAATCAGCGCAAAAACACTGGCATACAGAATGAAATCTTTGATGATTAATGCTCTCAAGTTTGTTTTATGATGCTAGATTGTTTCAATGATTTAGTTTTTCATTTTGTTGGTAAAATTTATTTATTAGCAGAACTGAAACCGTATTCACTAAAAGCTGAGCTACTTTTTGAATTTGATTATTTCAATTTCAATTTCTTCTTCTTTTTTGGTTCAGGCTTGTTTGGACTCTGGATTTTTCTATGTGATAAATCATGGAATAAGCCAGGAGTTTATGGACGAGGTTTTTGCCCAAAGCAAGAAATTTTTCAAATTGCCATTAAACGAGAAAATGAAGCTTTTAAGGAACGAGAAACACCGAGGATTTACTCCTGTTCTGGATGAGCTTCTTGACCCTGATAATCAAGTTCATGGTTAGTACTTCACTACTTTTATAATTGATGCAGTGGTAAGCATAACGCAATCAGGGTGTTTTAGTAAAGTAAATTGTTATTAATTGTTGATGCAGCTTTTAGGGAACTAAAAGTGTTACTGTTTTTGTTACGTGGTAGTAGGAGATTATAAGGAGGGATATTATATAGGTGTTGAAGTGCCTGAAGATGACCCTGATTCAGAAAAGCCGTTTTATGGGCCAAATGTTTGGCCCGCAGCTGGTAATGATATTTGATTGAATGGTGTTTACAACATTTAGTTTGTACCGTATCTGTTTGTAACAAATTTCACCAGGCTAGATATATTATTTCACTAATTTGTGAACTATTTATGATGTCCCTTAGATGTTTTGTCACCACGATGGAGGGAGACAATGGAGAAATTTCATCAAGAGGCATTGTAAGTTATACCAAATATATAATTTATTTGAAGTATTAGTACCTTGACAGCTTTCAAATTACTTGAGCGCCTCTTGATGGGTCTCCATAAGCACTTCTTATCTTTCTTTTATTTGCATTTATGGAATTAGATTGAGTTAGAAGTTCCATTTTCTCTTCAATTGGAAAAATTCTTATCTAGCTCAGGATACAGAAGTCCATCTCACCATAAAATATCTTCTTTTTTTTTCATGCCATCTAACGGTGAGATAGACCTTGTGTCATATATCTTGAACCTTTGCTAGGCAAGAGATTCTCCTTCAATTGGAAAAAATAAAGCCAACTCGTATTGAAGGGCCAATATGTTGAAAAGGAAAGGAAGGTGTCTGTTTCTTTGTTTAGGAGATATTAATTATGTTATAAATAATGCGATTTCACTTTCAAACATCTTAAATTCGTTTTGATTAGTTCTCGTCAAAAAGGTGTGGAATTCTAAGGTATCTACTGTTTGCATGTCTAAAAGATCTTTCTAATCTTTTTTGCATGCATGCAGAGAGGTTGCTAAAGCAGTTGCAAGGATCATAGCCCTTGCACTTGATTTGAATGTTGATTTCTTTGATAAGCCTGAAATGCTTGGGAAGTCTATTGCAACCTTGCGCTTACTACACTATGCAGGTGGAAATTTATTTAAGATCACGGAACTGATACTGTTCTGCAATTGATAGAACTCAAATTATGGTGTTCTTATTGTATTCAGGTCAAATTTCTGATCCCTCAAAGGGAATATATGGATGTGGAGCACATTCCGACTATGGATTGATAACCCTCTTGGCAACGGATGACGTCATGGGTCTGCAAGTATGAAGGATGCTGTAAAATCCAACTATATTGTTATAATCTATGATGGCTTGATCAGTTACTGAAATTTGTATTATCTTTGGCAGATATGCAAGGATAGGGATGCTAAGCCTCAGATGTGGGAATACGTGGCACCACTAAAAGGGTGAGTCACATAGACAATTTTGGAGATTCGAGTTTTTATAGCTTTATACCAAATTGATTCTGTTTGACTTGTGCGATGTACACACTCAGAAATACATCTGCATACATATGTTTGTAAGCAATTACTGCCTGAGTGCATGCTGATATTGCATGTCTATTTCTTCTTGGACTCAATTTCGGTTTTAAAAACCTGATCCATAGTTATTTGCTGCTGCTCTGTTAACGAATACTAGCTATTATTCAATGATCTGAAAAAGGGCCATTTGGTTAAGGGAAACTGACATACTTTCTCTATTGTTTATCTTTTGCAGAGCATTTATAGTGAATCTTGGTGATATGCTGGAGCGCTGGAGCAACTGTATTTTCAAGTAATGTACAACTCTCAGTGATAATGATGTCTAGATTGCATTACCACCCTATATAATAATAATAGATGAATTCTGGATTTTGAGAAGCCTTGCAGGACATTTGACTTCCAGAATTTTCGTTATCGATTCATTAGCTATGAACTATAATTAGCTAGATTTTTCCTGCATCACCATTTCCCAGGCTCTTGATGGTTATCATTCATTTTTAAGTTGCTGCAAGTCTGCAAGATTGTCTTTCATCTTTTATCTTCTGATTGTGACGTATGAGTTAGTTTCCATTGGTTAATTTGTGTAACATGAGTGGTATTTCACATGGTTGAGTATATAAAAGAGAATCTATAGGGGAAAAAAAATGTTAAGATATAGTAATGTTTCAGAATTTGATGTTTTCTTCTTCATTCGGAGCATTTCTATATTGCATCAATCAGTAACCAGACTGCCTTTAGAAAATTCAAGTCATCAGGCATTATTTATCTCGCAATTGAAGATTTAAGTTACTTTTCAATGATGTTTGTTTTGAATGTATTCACTGACTTAACTAATATTGCTACGGCAGTTTGTCTTACACTTTATATTTTGCTGTTAACTGATATATGCTACAGCAATTTGTCTTACACTTTATATTTTGCTGTTAACTGATATTTGCTACAGCAATTTGTCTTACACATCATATTTACCTGATATATTTTCCCTTGTATTATTGCCTGACATATTTTCCTTTGTAATATTACCTAGGTCCACATTGCACCGAGTTCTAGGGAACAATCAAGATAGATATTCTGTAAGGCCCCTCCTCTTCCTACCCTTCAAGAACTCTTGGATGATCTATGATTGCAATGTTCAATCCTATAATGTCTTTATGTATTATGTGTACCAGCTTGAATTAACATTCTTCCTCTATTTTTTTTTGCATGGTCATCCAACTGTTGCATACAAAATTGGTTTGTTATCATGCTAACAATTACTATGTGAATGCTTGTGTTTCAATTTTCTACCGATCTTGTCTCCTGTGTCGTGTGGCGATAGTTGTGTTGTTCCACCATAAAGGTAGATTCGATGCTGCAGAAATATAGATAAGTGACACTTTGACACTGCTGTAGTGATATAAGTTCTGAGTAAGTACTATTATAGTTATGAAAAGCCATTTTAATTGGCTTGATGGGCGAGAATGATTAGGCTTCTAATGATACTGATAATCTTGTGAATGTGGCTTTACAGAAGGCTTTTTTGTGTGTACACATGCTATTCTCCATGAATTTTGCATATTTGGCCTGGTTGATTGACTCTTTCTTTTTTCTTTTCTTTGTGAATGTTATTCATTCATGTTATCTATTCAAGAGGATTATGGTTTATGTACATCTCATTTTCTTCTTTCTGGGACAGATTGCGTACTTTGTGGAACCTAGTCATGATTGCCTCGTTGAGTGCTTGCCAACTTGCAAATCATTAAAAAATCCTCCAAAGTACGTTTTGATGCTATAATATTTGCCTTACCCATAGTACATAATTACATATTGAACCTAAAACCATCTTTCCCCATTTACATTTTTCTTTTAATTACACTGTTACAGCATTAAGCCTATGTCTGGGGAGTACAATGGAAAAGAAAGGAAAGGATAAGAAGGACAGGAAATGAGAGAAAATTGAGGGGTACATGTACCCCTTTATTTTTTTTCTCCATTTTCCTCAACCCAAACACACTGTACTTGTCCAAAGTTTTGTGAAGGGAAGTCTATCCACCTGGTTATTTGTAGTCATATAAGGCTGTGTCACTGTTAGTAAACACCCATTTCCATTACATGTTGATAACTCGATACAGGCATTTCATGGTTTTTCTTCTTTTATGACCATGAGCAAAGAAACACAAACACCACACACAAAGGGGAAGGGGAAAGTGAGTGGATGTAAGGTCAACACTTCAATTCCAAAAGACTAGTCAGCCTTTGGAATAGCGGAGCTAGTTTATATGCAGCACTCACAACACATCACTACAGGCATTTCTGTTGACATCATTACTTTGATTGAATCACCTCATTCTTTTTTCCCTCTCTTTGGCCAGGTTTCCTCCAATCAAATGTGGGACATACCTTTGCCAGCGCTATAAAGACACCCATGCTGATCTGAGTGTATACAGCAAACAAGAAACTTGAATTTTCAAAGGGACCGTCTATTCGCAGGGTTATATGTGCATAAAGGCTCTACAAAATATTAGAGTTCCCTCTTCCAGAGACTTACAATATTATTATTCTTAACAGTACCCCTTTTTTTTTTTAAATAGTTCACAATCATAGCAAAAATTAACGTTGTAGATGAAAAAATTGAATGTAGTTTGGAAATTTGAGTATGGGTTTCTTGTACTAAAAATAGTGCACTTAAGCATGTCATTTGAATTACAAAGGCTCCATTAAGTCTTTTATTTAAAGTAGCTATATTTAATGATATATTAAGACGTATGAGAATTACTTTAAACAAGTTTAAACTACCATGTTAAAAAATAATGCACTTAAGCTTGTCATTTGAATTACAAAGGTTTACGTTAAAACTTTTATTTAAAAGAGTTATTATCTATGATATATTAAAGGCTTATTTGAAAACTATTTAAAACAAATTTAAATCATTTTGTCATTTAAATTACAAAGGTTTCTAAATCTCCTTTTTCAATTTGTACTTCTCTTCGTTGTTTTGGTTCTCTTGATAGTTGTGTAGGAAATTTGTGACTTTGTTTAAGAAAATTACCGTTTTGAATTTTAATGTATCGTAAACACAATACTCCGTAAATGTTACTGGCTAAAGAGTGAGCAGTGAATAGGGAGAATGATGTAAGTAAAGGTAGCAGACAGGTAGGGTTCGGCCGGATTGTGTTCGAGTAATTTTAATTTTGGGTTGTGTCGGAAGTCGAGTCGGTCCAGATTCGGATTATTTAAGTTTGGTTTGTATTGAGTCTAGGATCATGTCAGGTCAATAAAATATATATTTATGTTTAATTAAAAAAATATATTTTATTTACATATAATAGGACTAAATGAATTATATTATTAAATCCGTAAAAATTAATTAATGATGAATCAATGTTTAATTTTTTTAAATAATATATTTAATTTTTTTATGTAATATGCAATGTCATGACTCTTAGTTCTAAAATTTATGTCTTAAATGATCTCAGTCAACTGGCCCACATAGTTATTTTCACTAGTAACGTCTTATACCAAATTTTAGAAATTAAATTTCATATAATCACCTCATTTCATTATATTTTTTCTAAGACAATTAAAAATAAAATTTTATTGTGATTTGAAGAACAATATAAAATTTACTCTTCTCGATTTTTTATTTACAATTAATAATATTACTCACATTAATATAATATTGAACTATGCATATCAACACATGTAAATTCATAAATAATTAATTATGATATAATTTATTTTATTTGACAACTAGTAAATTAACGATGATCTCAGTTTTAGAAAACAAATGTTTTTTTTTATAAAAAAATTATATTTTCAAGTCATTTTGAGTCGGGTCGTTTAAGGTTTTCGGGTCGTTCAGGTTGAGTTGAATTCGGATCATTTCGAGTTTCGGGTCACTCGGGTTAGGTTCGGTTCATATTATTTTGATGTATTTTCAGATCGGATCAGGTTTTCGGGTCGGATCAGATTTTGCCACCTTTAGATGTAAGGATGGCAAAAATCTTCGTTTTTCATTAGGACATGTACTCCTCGATTTGATGAAATCAAGTTTTTGGAGATTTTATCCTCTCGCAGAAAAGAATGAAGATAATAAAAAACTCTCGACAGATTCAAAGAGGACTATGATGGCACTACTTGATTTGTTTAATTCCCAAATCTGTTTCTTAATCAACGTTATGTTATATTCTTGGTTTATGAATAATATTAACATAATATATTTATTGTTATTTTTTAAATGTAATTTATTTTCTTTTAGAAAAATTGAGTTATCGGGAATGTCGACATATCTTCATGGAAAATCTCATTGGAGTAGGAGACGGGCGGCTCAAAAAAATCTCTATGGAGGAAAAATTTTTTTATTTAACTTTGTGTCATGAAAGATACATAGACAAAAGTATTTCCTACCGTTTGATGAAATGAAAAGAGAGTGAAAAATAAAAATCATAATAAAAAATATATTATGTCGTGTATTTTTCATAATAAGGGACTAGACAAGAGTTTCTTCAATTGAGTGTGAAGACAGTATAAAAAAACGAGAATAAGAAAGACATTTTTCACCCAAAACTCCTCGTTGCCATCCCTAGCGATAAAAAAGCATCCAGATTTATATACGATCACTTTAATAACTTCATTTCTCACTCTCAACTTCTGGCTATTTGAAGACATGTAAAATGCTATCTTTTAACGGAAGATTAAAAGACTTGATGGTTGAGGCTGAAAATTCACATCGAAGAGAAGTTTATAAAATTCAAAAATCATAATGACTGAAATTAACTTGGTTAATATGGATAGCCAATGACATATCAAAATGGAGAGATCTTGGTGCCGTTGTTCCAGCTAGGCAAATGTCGATTTTTGGACCAAGCATTTAGTACACCGTCAATTTAATTGGAATATTACTAGTTCGGTTAATTAGCATCCCATTCAGCATGCTCCCCCCCTAAATCCCACATGTTAATTGCCATATGAAGGCCGATCTTT
Source organism: Bretschneidera sinensis (assembly GCA_023935145.1). Classification (NCBI taxonomy): domain Eukaryota; kingdom Viridiplantae; phylum Streptophyta; class Magnoliopsida; order Brassicales; family Akaniaceae; genus Bretschneidera; species Bretschneidera sinensis. Next base: position 21,422,730 of record CM043701.1, read on the forward strand.
CAGAGCTCAGCCCTACCACACTGTTCTAGCAGCACCCCGAAACCCTCAAGTCAATTGCCATCGTGGTCACATAATAATCCGCCTGCCACTGCCACTGCCAGATCGGAGTTTCCCAGGACCAACCCATCTGAGTTGAGCTTAACCACTCCCCAAAGTGAGCAGTCTAGTCATGTGGACCCAGGCCAATATGCGTGAGAAAGAAATTCTCCCCATCTAATGCTGCATATTGGCCTCAGTCCACAGAACCGGTCCAAGCATTTCACCTGAACAGATTGAAAGATACAAATGTGTTTCATTTTTCTTTTTATATAAGGCCAAAGATGTTCATATAATTTTCCCCTCGTTATGTTTATACCATAAGTGTTATTAAGCATGTTTAAGTCCACAAGCATCAGATGATTCTGATAACATTTGAGTAATCATTAGCATTGGGAGAGGTGAGATGAGCGCTATCGGCAGTAACAATAGAAATTATTTCAAACACACTTTTATTGTCAACGGGGACAGCACCTATGGCATGCCAATAGACAAAAGATTTTACACTCCACAAAGTTTTAGCTTAAAGCTTTTTTTTATTAGTAGTTTTAACTTAAAGCCTTTATAGGATAGGCTTTCTGAGAAAATAACTCATCGTTCACCGGTAAGTTCGGTAGAGAGGACTGTACATACAACTCTCAGCGTACTTCACAAGATTCTCAGGACGGGGTAGATGTGTAGCCAAGCCTACAAAAGCATAATAGTATAATCACGTCTCAGAGGCAACAGTTTGAATTTGTACAATATATATAAATATCCACCGCAGATGTGATTACTTACCAAGTTCATATGCCTTAGCAGCTACACTAGCAGCTATTTGGGCCGAAATTTTCCTGATATTGGAGAACGGCGGGTAAATAAGCCCCTTATCAAAGTTCTCCTTTGTTACTTGCTTAGCCAAGGCTTCCGCTGTTATAGAAGTTACACAAGAAAATGTGCAAGAATTAGACCATTGATAACTGTACGAGCTTTGAAAACCCATCTATTTTTTGAAGCTTTAATCATTGATGACCATGAGAACAAATTTTGGTATTGAATTGGTTCATCATTAAAAGAAAATGTGTGAAAAGAATGCCACAATCTACAGATAACTTCTGCTGTTGCCCATTTAAGTCTGTTGCTTTGATACCAAAACCATTTTATGTTTCTAGGTACTGTTTGGAAACTACAGGAGGGAAGGAACAACATGGTGGCAACTTACATGCTGCCAGAAGCATATCATCACGCACGCGGATTGCTCCAGAGATCACCAAACCCAAACCAAATCCAGGGAAAATGTAAGCATTGTTGGACTGAACTTACAAGGAAAGCATGAACATCAGTCCTTCACATTAAACTCAAAATCCATAAAGTTAAACTTGCTAAAAGTATTGAATAGTTATAATTGTATAACCTGGCCAGGAACAAAAACTTTGCCATCATACTCAAAAGGATCAAATGGACTTCCACTAGCGAAAATTGCACGGCCCTTCAATTTCAAAACAAATGAAAGGAATATAAAAGTAAGAACGGATATTACTGGCATATATAGCGTACTGAAGCATCTTTTCCAATGTAAGTATTCCTCAGCAGCTAAGTCACGATATCAGTAATAAACTGTTACGTTAGTTTTTACCTGACTCCAAGTGTAAGCTTCTTCAGCTGTGCACTCCGACTGTGAGGTTGGGTTGGAGAGAGCCAATATGAGTGGTTTCTGTATGTCATTGATTTACAATTTCAATTTCTTTTGGTTGAAAGGCAGTTGCAACAGAAAATATATAATCAATACTGGTCACGCTCACTTAATGGGGAGAAAGAGAGAATACCTCATTAAAGGAGGCCATAGCCTCGATCACTTCCTTTGTAAAAGTTTGTCCCACTCCAGATGACCCAATCAAAACCGTTGGCTTGATTACCTAGGGAAATACTGAAGCATGACTAAGAACCAATAACTGCTCAAAAGTTTGAAATTGATACATAGGCACATATTTCACACCTTGACGGAAGATAAGAGATCCTTAACAGGTTCATGTTCATGAGCCCAAGGCTTCTTGAAGTGTTGAAGTGAATCTTTACGAGAGCTGACAATCAATCCCTGCAAGAGAACCGAAATGCATTTTAAAGATGTAGGGAGCAAATAGAGAAGGTAAATTTTAATAAAAAAATGGAAATTTTGTTGAGTAATCCTGATCATGTTTTCTGTACTACCTTTGAGTCCACAAGCCAGATCTTCTTGCGGGTCTCTTCCACAGGAGCTTTTGTCTACAAGAGAGAGATGAAACCAAATAAATAAATGAAGGAAAAACACCTATACATGTATGAAGAAACACTCCAAATCCCAACATAACAGTCAGAAAAGCCAAAAATAATGCACAAATTTTAGTAGCATGTTTATACCTGCTTTGACATTTCGAGAGCTATAAGCTCTGCTATACCAGTCCCAGCCTGCAATGATATGAAACTGTTAGATAAAGTGACTTAACTGTTAGAGGACAGCTGGAAATTGGAGAGGAATGGGAGCATATATTTGTTAGAAATTAATCATGTCAGCTGAGAAAAAAAGAAAGAAAGGGCGTAGGGGATGAAAAACATAAACCAAAAGGCAGAAGTAAAGAAATACATCTTTCTGATCAAATGGAATGATGTAATAATAAATAATACTCGAGTTACATTCTCTCTTCCTTATCTATTAAATTTAGTTCTTATGCTCTTTTCCAAATTCTTTAACCATCCCCAGTTCAGCCATAGGACTAAATCATTGATATTAGGAAGAACAAAATCGTACTTCACCAGCACCAAGGAACAAGAAGGTGTGTTCGGCCAGGGTACCACCAATTAACTTCAGTGCTGCTACTACCCCTGCAAGGACAACAGATGCTGTCCCCTGTAACAAAAGGTGATGGCAGATTAGAGAAAATAATAAGAACCCTTATGGGCACAACCTCCACAGTCATGCTACTTCATCCCTAACCTGTATATCGTCATTGAAGACAAGATAACGTGTTCTGTATTTCGCAAGCAAATCGAAAGCGTTGTGGTTTGCAAAATCTTCAAACTGCATAATTTGGTGATAAAGAACCACGCATGATCAGAAATGCATCAATGATTTCAAACTCCAAAAAAGATTAATAAAGAAAGGAAGTATATCTACCTGTACAAGAACTTTTTCCCCATAATTCTGCTTGACAGCAGTCATGAATTCATGTAGAAGTTCAGAGTATTCCTGCAATGAAGTAGCCAAAACTGCTTCAGTATTAAATTAATTATATAGTTATAAATGACAAATTGTGCACCTAAACTCCAGTAAGGAACAATGCTAATACTGAAACCTGCCCAGTTGCCCTCCTTTGTCTGAGCCCAATGTAGAACTCGTCATTCAACAATTTCTCATTGTTGGTGCCCACATCAATTGTTACAGGCAAACACTACAAAAGACAAAATAAGAAAAGAAAACTATTAAAATAAGACAGTATGATGGAATTAGAATCAGAGCTCAAGTTTGAAATTTCAGCTCTTTGTTAGGCAAGACATGAACCTGATACGCTAATAATAGTAGTGTAAAATAATTTCTCAAATATAATAGATCATAAGGGCAGTAATTTAATGGAAGTATATTACAAAAGCAACAATCAAAATCATGAGAATTTGTATCCAATAATGCTTACTGCTGAAGGACGAACTCCTCCAAGTGCTGTGTATAAAGCCAATTTCCCAACAGGAATCCCCATACCCTAAAACATTTCCAATAGAGTCATGCGCAAGTTAGTTCACCTTTACAGGCCAAAACTGCAATGAGAAATTTACTATTCAAAATGTTTCCAAGTCAAAAAGATAAACCTCAGCAAAATACCTGACAGCCAAGATCTCCAAGTCCCAAAATCCGCTCACCATCAGTCACAACAATAACTTGAATACTCCTTTGAGGCCAGTTCTTCAATACCTCAAGAATTTTTCCTCTGCAGAATTGTCATGTTAAGTCAACTGATTTTGAAGCGCAAATCACAGAACAAAGAGACATCCTTACTTCTCTTTCAAACTGATGTATAGACCCTGGGGGCGCCTGAAGATGCTTCCGTATTTCTGGCAAGCTTCACCAACGGTTGGAGTGTAAACAATTGGGAGCAGTTCCTCAACATTATCAATCAGAAGCTTGTAGAACAGTCTTTCATTCCTCTCCTGTTAGCCCAAATTGGAAAAAGACTTAACTTATAACCTACTGCCCAACTATATAAAAGGGCATTTTAACACCAAGCAGAAAATACAATTAGCCCACTTGTTTTCCACAGAATTGAAGGCACTAATCAATCATTCTTGTTAAAGAAAAAAAGAATACTTGGGCCAATTCCCATTAAAAAAACTTTTGAGATAATTGGTCACACAACTATCCCTTTAACAATTCTATTTAAAATATCATGATTCATGAAACACAAAGTCAACCTCATTTAGGAATCAATATGAAACAAAATGAACTTCCATGTGCATCCAAATGCATCAAACATCTGACAGTCAGCTCTAAATCAAGATTGAAAACAATGTGGATGAAACAGTTACCTGAAGTTCAGTCAAGGCCATATACTTTTGCAGTGGAAGTTGATATTGTCGGATAGTGTTCATCAATTTCTTCTCCTGAATTTTAGAATCCAAAAAAAGGGTTAACAAGGATACGAAAAAGAAAATCATAACTATATTTAGATAAAATAAAATTTATCTGAACTTAAAGGGGAATGCTTGCGAGAGTAACCTGAAGCTGTTGAGACGAAACAGCAGGAGGCAGAAGACCACGCAAGTAGTGAGCATCCCTCTCTTTCTCAGTGAATGCAAGTCCTTTGTTATGGAGTGGATCCCTCAACATTGAATACCCACTGAGCACGTGACAAATTGAAACAAGTGATAAAAATTTATAGCTTCTAAATGAATTATGAGAAAAAGCCATTATAGAAAATTATTAAAAAAAAATAGTCACAAAGATGTTGTAAAAAGATTGCGGGACACTCGGCCAAACTTGAGTGGTAATTGTTTGGAAACTATAGTGGTAATTTACCACTAAAGTTTCCAGAGTACATAAAACAAGTGTTTGGGTTGAGTGTCCCAATAACAGCACTCTAGTGAGCAACAGATTCCTGCCATCTCAGATTACCGTTTGATTTTGCAATCATATTTATACCCATGATTTGGAATATAGCAATGAAAAGGGAAAATGAAGCACCTTTAAGAGGAAAAAGAAGTTGATAAAGCAGGATTTTGATCGCTGATACACAGGATTTTATTTTTAAACACAGTAAACCATAAAAGAACACTGCTTGAGCATTTCAGGTCCAAAATCAGACTCTAGCACAAAGCCAACTTAGTCAACTTTAGTGTAAAAATTACTAGAAAGTTCTATTAATTACTTTGAGAAGAAAAGGCGGAATCACATAACAGATCACTGAGGAGTGAATTGACGGCACATAAACACAAGTTTAACCCGAATTTTCAAATCAGTAACCGAATAAACACCCAAAGAAAAAAAAAAAAAAAAAAAAAGTGGGACCTGGCAACGGAGAAGGTCCAGGGGGTGACGAGCTGATCCTCGGTTGCGCAATCCTCACCGTACACGTCTCCAACGCCGCCACGGACTGTAGAGTTGGAATCCAGGTCAGGCACCGACGATCCGTCTCTCATCTCCTTCAGCGTACTCTCCATCTTCACCGTTGATACTCTCTCTTCTCTCCCAAAACAACCGCCGTTTGAGCTCAAAGCGACTATCACTCTACTAGGCAGAACTACTAAGCTTGTTCTCTAGAGACAACAAAGCTAATACTTGCTGCTCTGTTTATAACAAAATCAAGAGACAGCAGTGCCATAAAGTAAAGATGGACCGGCTGTAATGTACCAAAAGTGAAAATAGTTTGATTATATAAATATCTATTTCACTGTCCAAAAGAGCAAATTATTGAAATGAGGAAGTGGATAAGCTTTTCTTTTTCTTTTATATATAAAAAAGAAATTGTTGTCCATAAAATTTTCCTTTATACTGTTGATTAGTGGACATGACCTGCAGGCTGGATCGAGAATTGGTAACCGCGTGCATCAAGCGATATCATTGCGCAAAAAAATCGAAAGAAAGAGAGAGAGGATTTTGTCCTGTTCGGCGAGACAAACAGAGGGAGAGACAGACTTGGGTCAGGTAAGCCCCGTCATTCTCGCAAGGCAATCGGTCAATTATTGAAGGCTCCACGGTGCGCTGTATGGAGGCAAGTTATTGGGTGCACATGGCTACTAGTCGTAACGAGTGAGAATCTCTGAAGTGGTTCATGATAGTATGACACTTCATTTCTAAATAGTATAAAATAATTAAAATACATATTTTATTTTTATTTAAAAGTAAAATAAACTTTAATATTATATATCTAAATTAATAATAATTTTGTTAACTCTTAATAATTCACAAAAGCTTTTATACTCTATTTGTTATATTGATCTTTTATAATGAAAATATAAATCGAAAAATGAATACTTTACCTTCGCGAATTACTAACTTATAGTTAGTCTAATTTCTATCAATTACATGTCTATTTGAATCGCTTTCAGTAATAATATAAAAAGTGGTTATACCATAGAATTGGATTCATCAGAGTTATTATCATACTAAAAAAAATTCATTATTAATCTCGAGAAAATTGAGTAGTAATTTTGAAATTTAATTTTTTTTTGTACAATTATTATTTAATTTCTTCATGATTATTAATGAACTTTTAGATTGTATGATAACTCTCACGAAACTGGTTTTATAAAATCGGGACTCTAAAATAAATAGCATAATTAGTAATATAATGGTATAATTTTTAGTGTGATAAAGATATTTAATAACTCAAAAATGTATTGCATTAATAATTAAACTATTTAATAATCAACCATTAAATACACACTACACCATTATACTATAAATATTTTCGCTCTTGTTTTTGAACCATTAAATATATATACACTACCAAAACTACGCCAATATACTCGATAGGATACTAATAATTATGTGATTATTACTTATACTGTCGAGGCATTTTAACAAATTTACATAAAACATAAAAAATAAATAAATAAATAAAATTGATAAGTTTGAAGGCGAAACGCCTGACGCCCACAAAGAAGAAAACCAATTATTTAGGAACAAGCCTCGGCCAGGATGTCCCAACACAATTTGCAACAAGCAAGCTTTCCAACTTCAGGTGGTTGAATCCATTCTTGGAGCTCAAAGTCCAGATTATTGAAGTTTGTTGTCATCCAGTCAGCACACCTATTCTCAGCTAGAAGTCTCATTCTCATCCTATGATCTCTCTAGTGATATATATTTCACGGGTCTAGATTTGTAGACCTCTGACAATTTCAAACCCCGTAAACATTTTGAGTATGGTATATTTTGCTTGACGGTTTGGATTTGAGTCTATAAATAACTGTGGTTTTGTAGCAAGACGAAAACCCTAATTAGTACGTCTAAGTTGCTTATAAATATTCTCTATACTTAACGTATATTGTAACTAAGAGATTTGTGAAGTTAATTATAACGAAACTTTTAACATAACGTAATTTTATTCTGAAGTATTGTTTTCACTTATATATATGATTTTATACATATAAATTCTTCATGTGCTTGAAACGTGTAAAAATTTCTAATGATCAATTTTTTTTTTGCCTACATGTCACTCTTAACATGTCAAGACATAATATTTTTTCTTAGATCAAATGTGTCAAGCACCGTATGAATTTCTCACGCCATCTAACAATGTCTGATGTACTGATCCTTTGTATATTTTTTCAGGCAAATTTTTTTCTTCTTTCAAACGTTATCCCACATTCAGTGAAATGTATGGACAAGAAGAAAAAAAATCACTTGGACCAAAACCAATACCAAGGCCGGAACTTTGGACACTATCCAATGGTAAGAATTTTTCTTTCTTTTCATGCCATCAAATAATGTCGATAGCCTCTTTTCTAAACATGCCAGGCTTTGGTCTATATGATAATTTTACCGAACAAACACCTTTAATTTAATGAGGATTAAGCATTGATAAATTTATTTGATAATTTCTATCAAAAATTTTATGTATCAAATTTCATTTCATTTGAGATTAACAAATTACCATAAAAGTTTTTCACGAAAAGAAAAACAAATTAATACAGTACAAAAAAAATAAAAAGAATTATTCGTAATTACTAACAAAATTTGCCATTTTAATGTATGAAATTCACATTATTTCATTCTTACGTACATATGAAATTTGCTTGGTTAATCCCATGTTTACTCGAGTATGAAAGAGTCTCAATCTCATGAAACCGATTTTATAAAAGTTATTAAAAAATCTAGAAAATCTAATAATAATCATAAAAAAAATTGAATAATATTTGTTTTTAAAAATTTAAATATCAAAATTATTACTTAATTTTTTATAATTATTAATAATTTTTTTCGATTTTATGATAACACAAACGGTGATACCACCCCCTCAGAATGAAAACATGATGTTTCCGGAGTTGAATGAATTGTCTGCTTTAAAAACTATAAATAAGAAAAGCCGACACCTATCGTATAACCAGCCATTGGAGAGAAACAAAAGAAGGCTTTTACTTTGGCCTCCAAGAACGAATACCTCTATTTTCTGTTTTTTGTTTCTTTTTAATTATTCTTTCTCTCATTGGCTTTTTGGTACTCTACTCTTTTATGCAACTTCAAAGACTTTAGATCTTGTTTCAAAAATCTTGTTTAATCACTAAAATTTAAGGTTTTTAAAAAATTTTGCTCTAAAGATTTATTTTGGTGATTTAAATTACTTTTAAACAACTCCCAAACATGACCAAAATGAATCTCCAGTACCATATCGCAGGCTACCCACAAGTTAGAAATATATCTGTAATATCATGTTAATACCATCACTATATACTTACTGTATATTATTATACAACACAACTAAAGCTAAGGGGAGAAAACATCAACATGCTAATATGTTATCCTATAATAAATTTGACAACACTGCTTTATTTTATAACTACTATACGATTATACAACAGTTCTTCAACCAAAAACTTCCTTTAGAACAGAGGGTAAAGAGACCAATGATCGCTCCCCCAGTTTGTTAACGTAGAATCTGCAGAGGGCTGCACCTGCAACTTTCCAAGCAAAACCACATTTTCCAACATCTTTTGTCGCTGCGTAATCATAAACGACATTATAGATAGCAAGAGCCTCGTCATAGATTTCTTTCAAACTCTTCTGGCTCTCTTCAAATTCTGCGGCACCATACAATTTCTAACCAAAACGACAAGTTAGTCTTCAAGCGGTGGCTCCTTGGCTGAGTTTTATGGGCACAAGGGCTTGAGTATTATACAAATGGGGAAGCTGAATAATTACCTGCTTGCATCGTCTTATGATATCATCAGCAGCCTCATTTTTATCCTCTCCCACATTCTGACAAGCATTCTGCATTTCCTGTCTGTAATCACGATAGAGATCCCGCCATTTTGTTTTATAAGATTCAGGGACTTCTTCACCATCAAAACAAGGGAGTTTCCGTACGTCTAAACAACATAATATTAAACATGTTATCACTAGCTCATTGATAAATAAATGAAATATTAAAGCTCCGCAAAACATACTTCAGTAAATCTCAATTCTCAACCAACTAGGGCAATTCAACAGTGCATAACGTAACCAAGAGAACCCTTACCATATTTCCACGGATCCTCTACTTCATAAGATTCCACTGTATCATAAATTAATCCCAAAATAGAAGTAGATTTGAAAGATTTCTTTCGTTCCATATAATGTGGGAACAAATTTGCCTTCAATTCTCCAGGAAGTTCAATCTGTTTTGTGGCGGAGGGAAATAACAAAAAGAATAAAAAAGTTACAACACTTCAAAATACGGAACCAGTCACTTCAAAGAAATACATTTTTTTTTATAAATACTTCAAAGAAATACATTATTGGAGGCCAAGGATCACGCAGACTGTCATCTGTTGTTATATTGCAGCCAGAATGAACTAAGAATTTGTCACGGGTGACAAACTAATTAAACAAAAGCATCCATCAAGGTAAATGAGCTGTATTCTTTTCACTGATTTGGCATGTAGTGAAAGCTTCATTTCCTTTTTCCCCATCTTGTTGAGATTTAGGTTAGGGTTTAAACAGGAGAAGGAGATGAGAGATTGAATAGAATTATTGTAAAAATCTTATTATTATTGTTGTGTCTGATGAACAAATTAACACAGCTATATATATAGACCTAAGAATATAAATCTTAATAGAATAGAAAACCTAATACACATGTAACTATGAAATATCTCAACACTCCTCATCAATTTGAAGCAGATACATGCACAAACTTGTTACAAGTACAGCCATCCAATTATATCCAATCCCAAATACAACAAGACTTTAACTTTGACTTCGACTTGACTTTGACTGGAATGAATTGCTTTACATGGGTTGGATCCATGAAACAAGTTAGGTTGGGTCTTCTTTAACAACATAGAAACTACAGCCGGGTTGGATTGACCGGATCTAGGTTGAGAAAACGGCTTGTGGTACTGTTCACGGTACCATAGGATGCATTGTTCATACGACACTATTCATGTTCACGACTCATTTTTTTCTTTTATTTTTTCAGATATAAAGAGTAGGGCAAAACCAAAATAGGGTATATTAAAGAAAAGAAAATAAGAAAGAGGGCTATGGCCGGACGAGCAGAATTAGGCGGCTCGTCGAAACTACAGAAGCACTTAGGGTTAGGGTTTAGAGAGAGGGAGATGAGAGATATAAAAAAACATTGTAGAACTCTTATCATTACGGTTGTGCCTAATGAACAAACTAACACAACTATATATATATATATATATATATATATATATATATATAGACCTAAGAATATAAATCCTAATAAGAATAGAAAATATAAACCAAGAAAGACTAAAAAACCTAATACATAATTAAGAAATATCTCAACAGACCTAACACCTAAGGTAACTCAAATATCAGAGTCCAGTCCAATTTATATGCCCGAATGTTAAAGACTTCAGTATACATTTTTGTTAATATATAATATTAAAAAGTAAGCATTAAAAAGCATGCTAATTTGTGAGTTCAAAGCCTTTCTGTAATCTAGTATTTTTTATATGCATAGACGGTCTTCAGAATCATTCTCATCCCTGCTATGATGGCTGACACATAGCAAAACCTTTAAAGTTCAATAGAATGCGTAAGCCTTGGGAACTTTCAGCTTGGTCAGGCATGTCAGAACAAAAGGTGGGAGATCTAATTACCAGAGATAGTAGCCCCATATTCATAATTAATCACATTAAAAACTCAGGAAAACATAAAATAATGAATTAAGAGATGGTCTTCAGAATCATTCTCATCCCTGCTATGATGGCTGACCCATAGCAAAACCTTCAAAGTTCAATAGAATGCGTAAGCCTTGAGAACTTTCAGCTTGGTCAGGGGAATGTCAGAACAAAAGGTGGGAGATCTAATTACCAGAGATAGTAGTCCCATATTCATAATTAATCACATTAAAAACTCAGGAAAACATAAAATAATGAATTAAGAGACCAAGTCATGTATGTCAACGAATGAAGTTACTACCTTACCACCCTTTTTCGGTGCATCCAGAGCATCATAATATATATCGATTAACTGAAGAATTTTCTTCTTCATGACAGCTTTCTCTTTAGTGCTGTTGTCTCCCAATATCAGAAGCCGATCAATTATTGCTAGCCAGCTATCAGAAGCTGCACCTATAGTGTAGCTGGAAGCAGAAAAAAGTGCCTCAAACTATCATGGACTGCATAAAGTTATAGTTTGAGCGTCTATTATTTAATTCCAAAAAAAAATATAATTTAGGAACAGATTTGGATCTAAGACCAGAGATCCCTGCCTAATTTTCTGAAGGATAGAGCTAAATTGCCATCTCCTTTTTGTCAAGTGATGGAACTACATGACTCAATTGAAGAATAACAAAACCATACTACATGATTTTTCCAGAATATTCTTTTGGTCATCCAATATGGCATAAAAGGTCCATAGAACCCAAAGAAACAAGTATTTTGAGAACTGTCCAATACTTAACCTTCAGAGGAGTGATAACTACCAGTTCTACAGAAATTTAGAAGAAAAAAAAGTCACCTTTCTCATATAATTTAAGAACTTAAAAAGAACAAGATCTATATTATAAATTTACGATTTAAAAGGTCTGATTTAACCTACAAACAAAAGGGGAAAAAAGGATGTAAATAGAGGCCCCAGCATAGTACAAAGGCCAAAATCATAGCCTAAAGCTTCTCTGCCAAGCCTCATGACATTGTCATTAGTCCAAACTTCAACATAATGGAACTGAAATGTTATCGAGGTACACAGTCAAGTACATACCTTGGCTGAAACCTAGTTTTCAAGAATTGTTTGAACAGCTCGTCTTCTAACTCCTCAGCCGAAAAGTCACTTGGTCTTCTACTGGACTTATTATGAGTTGAAGAGGCAGATGTCCATGGTTCACTCCCCTTGAAATATTTCAATAGCTAAAGGGAGAACAAAAATAGATGCATAATTTCAGAAAAGATCAAAAGTACATCAACTAAAATGAAAGCTAAAATTTAACAAAAGCCGCGACTTTAAGAGTTGTACAAACATTTTTTTTCACAATTATTGTCCATTCACGATGCAAGACCAAGAAAAGGCCAATCAAAAACACTAACAAGAATAATTAAGTACTCAACCATAAAAGCAATATGAAGCTGGAAGAATTGCATCAATACATGAAAAACCAAGTGGACGTAGATGATTGTAAACAAATGAGCTCAGACTTTAAAATCAATGAAAAAGTGACCTTTCTCATCTCCAGTTAGTATGGGAGTGTTGATGTCACATTTTTTTGGTCTACTTCATTCTTTTCCTCCCAAAGTGAGAGTCTATTTTCAGATCTCATATCTTGTCGTGAGGGGGAGCGTTCTTTTCCCTCTCCTACTCTTCCGATGCCCATGTCTCCACCTATGGTCACTTCTCCGGTTTCCTTAGCTCCTTCTAACCTTCCATTGCAGGTATACCACCGATCTAAGGATAGGCGTGTTATTTCTTATGGCCCTGTTCCTACAGCTTCAAGGTCTGAGGATCCTGTTTTATCTCCTTGCTTGAACACCAATGATTTACCTATTGCTCTACGCCGAGGTAAAAGAGCTTGTACACAACATCTTATTGCTCATTTCTTGTCTTATAGTCGTCTTTCACCATGTTTGCAGTCTTTTGCTTGTTCTTTGTCCTCTATTTCTGTTCCTTCATCCTATAAGCAGGCACTATCTTCTTCTGGTTGGAAACAAGCTATGGATGAGGAAATGAGCGCTCTTCACAAGAACCACACCTGGGAGCTTACTCCCCTTCCTCCAGGAAAACAGACAGTGGGTTGTCGTTGGGTTTATACTGTTAAGTATCTTCCTAATGGTTCTATTGAACGTCTTAAAGCGCGGTTGGTTGCGAAAAGCTATACCCAAACCTATGGTGTTGACTACTTGGAGACCTTTTCCCTTGTTGCTCGCCTAAACTCTGTTCGCATCTTGCTCTCAGTGGCTGTTAATCGTTCTTGGCCTTTGTATCAACTTGGTATCAAGAATGCATTCCTTCATGGTGATTTTCAGGAGGAAGTGTATATGGACCAACCATCAGGATATGTTGTTACAGTGAATGGCCATCTTGTATGTCGTCTAAAGAAGGCCTTGTATGGTTTGAAACAGTCTCCTCGAACTTGGTTTGATCGATTCAGTGTTGTTGTTCTTGCATATGGGTTCCAACGTTCTACCTCTGATCATTCCATCTTTGTTCGTCATTCCACTACTGACACCATTGTTTTGATTGTTTATGTGGATGACATTATTGTTTTTGGGAGTGATTCAACTGGCATTGCTGATTTGAAGTGCTATTTGGGCCAGCAGTTCCATACTAAGGACTTGAGTGCTCTTCGATATTTTCTTGGGATTGAAGTTGCTCGCTCTTCTCGGGGTCTTTCCCTTTCCCAACAGAAATATGTCCTTGACCTTTTGTCTGAAACCGGTCTCTGAGGCTCACGCCCTGTGGATACTCCTATGGACTCTGCAGCAAAACTTGATAATGAACAGGGTGATCTGTTGGTTGATGTTAGTCGATATCGTCAGTTGGTTGAAAGTTAATCTATCTTACTGTTACTCGCCCTAACATTACCTATGCCGTTGGCGTCGTTAGTCAGTACATGCATGCTCTTCGACAACCTCATTTTGATGTTGTTTGTCGTATTCTCCATTATCTTAAGGGTACCCCTGGTAGAGGCTTGTTGTATAAACCATCTACTTCTCTTTCTATCACTGGCTTTAGTGATGTTGACTGGGCTGGTTCTCGTTCTGATCGGCGGTCTACGTCCGGTTATTGTACTTTTGTTGGTGGGAATTTGGTTACTTGGAGGAGTAAGAAGCAAAATGTTGTTGCTCGTTCTAGTGCTGAGGCTGAGTATCGAGCTATTGCTCATACGGCTTTTGAAATGTTGTGGGTTCGTGCTCTCCTTCGTGAACCTGGTATTGATGTTTCTGTTCCTCTGGAGATGTATTGTGATAATTAGGCTGCTATTTTTATTGCTAATAATCTCGTCTTTCATGAATGTACCAAGCATATTGGAGTGGATTGTCACTTTATTCGGGATTTGTTGCTCCGGAAGGAGCTTATTACTCCATATGTTCGTTCGGGTGATCAGCTTGGTGATATTCTCACAAAGCCTCTTGCTCATACATCATTCCAGCAGCTGTCTTCCAAGTTGGGCATGTTTGATTTGTATGCTCCAGCTTGAGGGGGAGTGTTAGAGTTATTATTTTTATTTCCTTTATTTTTACTGAAGGGTAGTTTTGTACTTGGACTTATCTATCTCATATATAAATAATATGTTAGCAGGTGAAGGGTTAATTAAATATACCCTAAACCTTTCTTCTCTATCTTCTTCTCTCTTTCTCTCTCTCATATCTAACATAAACCCTAGATTACAACTCAACTCAAACAGTATGCCAGAAGCAACTAAATAGTTAAATTAAGAGTGCAAAATTGCAAGTAAATAGAATACCATAGGTGATACAAAATTGTTCCATGGCAGATTGCGTTGGAAACCACTGCATGTGGTTCATATGTTTACTCAATGACACAGATGATTATGTAGTGTGTTACCTATATGATAACAGATGATTATGTCTCTTATTAAAAAATAAAAAATAAAAAAAACAGATGATTATGTATTATAAACTATATGATATCGGTTGAGAAGAAGAATTGAAAAGAATTCTTTGTATTATAGTTAATTATCTAAGTATAATTCAACAATCCTATATATAGACTTATGAATATCAAACCTAATAGGCTAGGAGACATAAATCAATCCCACATTGAGAAAAAACTAGATAAGTGAATGGCATATATATGGTGGTGGAACCAGAACCCATTAGCTTAAGCTTTTGGGTTCATATGGTCTCCTACATCATATATTGGGCCTTTGCTTGGCAGACTCTCCAAGCTCAAGTTTCTTTCAAAACTTGAGTCATCATACCTAACAAGTGGTATCAGAGCCGAGCGTGACAAGATCATGCGGTTAACTCCGGGATGCTCGCGGTGGTATAATCAAACAACAGGGGGAGCTCGAGGGACTCGTGTAGCGTGAACAAAATGACTTGTATAGCGAGCGGGTAATGCTCGTACGATGAAGTTTGTGTGGTTTGCAAGGTGGAGTCTATAGAGCTCATTGTTGAAAATCGGTGTGTGGTTCTTTGACTCCGATAGGAGAACGTGTGACTTTCCAAATGTGTCTGTTAGACTATGATGCGAGTTTGGAGTTAGTATAAGCATGATGGTGAGGAAGAGCAATGGACTCACACGTGAGGGGGAGATTGTTTGGGAATATTCACATGTGAATAAAGAGATGTGGAAAATCAATCCCACATGGAGAAAAAACTAGATAAGTGAATGACATATATATGGTGGTGGAACTAGAACCCATTAGCTTAAGCTTTTGGGTTCATATGGTCTCCTGCATCATATATTGGGCCTTTGCTTGGTAGACTCTCCAAGCCCAAGTTTCTCCAAAAACTTGGGTCATCATACCTAACACTCTCAGCATAAACCTAATTAGAACTTTCAACACTCGCCCTCAAGTTGGAGCATATACATGCATCAACTTGTTACGAAGAAACTCATACCAATAACAAACCTAATCCAATATGAAACAAATAAACTCAAACCCATAAATTACAATAACCCATGAGAACAAGTTGGGACTCCACACCCACAATAAATAATTAGGTCACCATATCGGTACCAAATCAACAAGACTGATTTTTTCTCGTATTTTTTTTATACTAACGCTGACTTTGACTTGAATGGGCTGCAATCAACGAGTCGTGATGATACAACATCAACATGGGTTGGATTGGATTAACAACATCAACAACGAGGTGAGGAACTCTTCTTCAGGAACGGTTAAAACTCTTCTTTTTCCTCTTGAACTCTTTTTGAAGAGGAAACACAAGAACACACAACAAATTTTTTTTTATTCTGCCTTTGTGTCGTTTTTTTAATAGAAACATAGAAACAAAAACACAAACGGAATCCGACAGAATCTCGACAGAAAAACAAAAAAACAGCCTGCTGAAAAAAAAAAAATAACCTGCTCGAAAAGAAGACACAATAGAGGAACGCCAAAAAAACTTCCCAAAAAAAAAACAAATTCTAAACTATATATATGTTTTTAAGGGTTTTCATCTCAGATCAAGATCCCAAACCATGAGCTTTAATGTCATGTTGAGAAGAAGAATTGAAAAGAATTCTTTGTATTATAGTTAATTATCTGAATACAATTCAACAGTCCTACATATAAACTTATGAATATCAAACCTAATAGGACTCTCAACATAAACTTAATTAGAACCCTCAATAATATCGAAGCACGTTCAAGATTGTTACTTAACTAGAGAGTGTCACCCATTTACATCACACTTCCTTTTTAATTTTTTTATGATAACTCAAGGTAATAGTAATAAAGGGCACCAAGGAGTGCCACCCATGTACAAATTCAACTATCTACAAGATAGTGTATCCATGAATTATATAAATGAAGCTCATTTACAGAAAAAAATCCCCCTCCAACAAAAAGATTAATGGTATTGAGCCACCACTCCTTAAGAGAATCAATCGACCTTTCCACACAATTAAAAGCTCTCTTATCCCTTTCAATCCAAACCATCCACCAAATAAAGTGTGGAATCAAGGCAATGATCTTCTTTTTATCTTTAGAAGCTTAAATTTTATTCCATGCGCAAACCTCCTCTTCAATGGAAACACTACTCACCCAATAACGTCGTAAAACCCGAAGAGCTATATTCCCAAGTTGTCTTATCCACAAGCACCCAAACAAGACATGGAACATGGGGCCCACCATTCTCTTCACAAAGGTAGCACCGGTTCATTAGCAGCTTTTCCTCTTTTTTGGAGATTGTCAATAGTCAAAATTCTTCCCCAAGTTCCTTCCCAAAAGAAGTCGTTTTAGTGGGAGCACAAGTCTTTCAAATGTGTTTCCACATTAAATTTAAGCTCCCTTCTATAGGCAAGAGAAGAAACATATAGAAGGAGCCAACTACAAATTTCCCATTCTAATTTAACTTGCACTTCATTCTATTATCCCTACAGATTGAAATTTCACTTTGTAGATTACTTCAAAAAAATACGAGAACTTTGAAGTTCCCAATCATGAACACTACTAGCAAACGGATTATCACATATCACCTCACCATTACTCAAGGACACACAATGACTACTTAAAACATCCTTTTCTCTTGTAATAGAGAAAACCAAAATCTAATAGTCTCACCACTCCCCACCTCAAAAGCTACCAACTGGGAAAATTCAGCTCACTCCTTCCTAATCCATTTTCACACTTCCACTCCTACCTCTTCCTTCTTTAGTAGTCCAAACGCAATGTTCAATACCAAACTTTGCACAAATAACTTTCCAACATGGGTGATTCTTCCTATTTGTAAATCGTCACAACCACTTACCAAGCAAATCTCTATTGAAAAAATTGAGTGATTTAAGTGCCAAACCTACTCAATGGATTGTTGAACAGTGCCTCATTAACTAAGTCATATTTGTACTTGTTAGAGTATAAGGGTATTATTGTAATTGTCACATACGATCTAGTATAAATACACAAGTCTAGACATTGTCTGGTAGCCTTTTCCCTCTCATATTATTCAAATCCCAAGTTAACATAGCATTAGAGCAAGTGTTCTCTTGGGATCCTGAATAATACCCTTGTACTCTAACAATAAAAATAAATAAAAAATAAAAACCCACATATAAAAACAAAGAAAAAGAAAATAATAGAAAACCCAAAGTTTAAAATTGAAATCATCCCTGTTGTCACTCACTCCCACCTACCACCATCTTCGACGTGCTACTGTCTTCTCCAGCAGTAATCTGGTGACCTCTCTTCTATCTAGTTGCTCTTTCGTAAACCGCAGCTTGTCTTCTATGTGCCGCCGAAGTCTCCATGACTCACGATGTCGATCTTCCCATGACTTGCACCAGAGAACCCTACAGCGCAACCAGTGACTCATTTGCAGTGCTTGATCCGTGGTTGGTTCTAGGAGATCAATACGACCTGAACCGTTCACTCTAGGTTTAGATTTTTTAGCCGACCTGAATCCGAATCCGAACAGTAAGTTGAAAAAAAAAAAAAACAAGAATGTTTCTTTTCCTATTCTCTTCCTTGTTCTGGATGCATATGTTATGTTGTGATCTTTTTTTTTTTTTTTTCATTTTGTCTCAAGTATCGTTGTTTGTGGAGGCACTTTGTTATCGATGTTTATGACGGCCCTTGGTTGACTTTTAGTTTGGTTGTAGTCACTAGTGAGATTGGCAGTATGGATTCGAAGTCAGCCACTAATGTGTGCCCCCCATGTGTCTCCTTGCAGCATCACTACTCGAAAACTTGACAATAGTAATTGTGTACAATGGCTCAAACTTCTCACTGATCACTCACCCACGAATAAAAAATTATTTGGTGCGTGGGAACAAGAGGACTCTCTGCTTATTACTTTATTGTAGAATTCGATGGAACCCATTGCTAATATGTTTACACATCTCAAGACCTGCAAAGAAGTTTGGGAGTATGTTCGTTTGTTGTATTTTAGCAATCCTAATCGGTTGTACGATATGAATTTTCAGTTCTTTCATGGGCAGCATGGTGATCGTGATGTTACTGAGTACTTTGCTAATATAAAGAGAATATCATTAGAGTTGTGTGCCTTAATGCCCACTTATGCTGATGTTAAGTTAATACAAAAACACCAAGAGCAAATAAAGGTTCTCACATTCTCGGCTGGTTTAAAGCCTGAGTATGAACTGGTTCGATCACAGATCCTAGGTGAGACTGAACTTCCCTCATGGTTAGAGACTTATTCTTGTGTGTTACATGCGGTTTCTCAAAATAGCGACAAAAGATAAATGGTTGATAAATGTATCTTAATTACTCAGACTTGGCAAGGTGATCGAGCTGATATTAGTAGTGGTAGAGGACGTGGTTTTGGTGATATGAGTACTAGTGGTGGCACAGTGGGTCATGGTGGTGTTGGTGTTAGTGTTGGTCGAGGTTTCACTCGTCAATATACTCATTTCCACCATTATGGACATACTAAGGAGACCTGTTGGGACTTGGTAGACCTCCTCTAGTTGCTAATGTTGTCACGTGTAGTTTTGTTGAGTGTGATCCTACTTCAGATCCTATGGCTAAGACTTCTATGACAATATCCAAAATTGATTATGATGAGTTACTTCAATATAAGGCAGCTCACCATGCAGCTTCCTCGACTATTCTTCTAGCCCAGAAAGGAGCACTCATTGCTTTTCTTTCATCTAGTAATCTTTCATCTTAATCTTGAGTTCTCGACTCTGCAGCTATTGACCATTTTTCGGGTACTATTGATATCTTTCCTAATTTTTATAAGTCATCATCATTACTTGTTGTTACTCTTGCTGGTGGTTCTAAAACCACTGCTAATGACATTAGCACAGTGCACCCTAGTTCTTATGTATCTTTATCATATGCACTTTATGTTCCTTTTCTCGGTATAATTTGATTTCTGTTAGTCAACTTACTAAACGTCTTAATTGTTCTATTACCTTTTTTATTCAGGTTTTGAAAATGAAGAAGATGATTGGTGGAGGGCATGAATTCAATAGTCTCTATCACTTTATTCCTATTCCATCACTAGTTGCTTGCTCAATTAATGTGTCTCATTTTCAGATTCATTGTCGCCTTGGTCATCTATCCTTGGAGAATCTAAAGAAACTAGTTCCTGCTTTAAGTTATGTTGAGTCGGAGTGTGAGTCGTGTCAATTGAGAAAGCGTGTGCCTTTTGTTTCCCGAGTTAATAAACATATGTCTAGTCCTTTTACGTTAATGCATTCTGATGTGGGGTATGAGATGTGTGTTTTCCAAACTTGGATTTTGAAGTATTTTGTTACTTTTGTAGATGATTATTCCAAGTTCACCTAGCTTTATTTAATGAAATATCGTTCTGAGTTGTCTATTTTTTGTGCCTTCTATGTTGCGATAAAAACACAATTTGACTTATACGTTAAAACACTTCGAGTCTTCATAGTGATAACGCCCGTAAATAATTTCTGATCTTTTTACAGCTTTCATGACTAATTCTGCCATTATTCATTAGTATCTTGCACTTATACCTTCCAACAAAACATAGTTGCAAAGCGAAAAAAAATTGTCATCTTTTGGATATTGCTCGTACTCTTTTATTTCACACGAATGTTCCCAAATCGTTTTGGAGTGAGGCTGTTCTTACTACGTGTTGCTTGATTAACAATATGTCATCCTCTGTTCTTAATGAAAATCCCCTCACTCCGTGTTATTTCCACAAAATGCTCCGTTCCACTTACCTCCTCGTATCTTTGGGTAAGTATGTTTTGTCTATCAACTCAACCAAACTCGATCCCCATTCCATTAAGTGTAATTTTTTGGGTTATTCTCGCACACAGAAGGGTTATAGGTGTTATAGTCCGTCGTTAAAAAGGTACTTTGTTTGTGATGTTACGTTCTTTCTGTCTACCCCATTTTATTCTGTCTCACACTATCTCTAATCTAGCTGATTCCTTCCCTTCTCCGTTGCCCATTTCTATGCCTCTTTCACTGTCGGATCCACCTATGTCAGTTCAATTCCTCCTCAGTTTGTTCCTCCGCTGCAAGTTTACACCCGTCGTCCACAACTAGCTCACCCTCCTTTCATCTGTATTGCTCCTTTGTTGGCAGATCCAAATCCATCTCTATTTTGATGATCTCTCCATTGTTGTTCAAAAGAGTAAGCGTTTATACACAGCTCATCCTATTGCTAATTTTTTGTCTTATTCTCATTTATCTCCTTCATAGTTTTCGTTTGTTTCTTCGATCTCTAAAATCTCTATCCCTAAGTCTATTACAGAAGCTTTGTCTCATTCTGGGAAAGCAGCTATGGAAGAGGAGATGAATGCCTTGAGTACTAGTGCTATATGGGACTTGATTCCTCTTCTGTCGAGGAAATCTATTGGATATCGTTGGGTCTATACTGTGAAGGTTCATCTTGATGGTGCTATTGACAGGTTCAAAACTTATTTAATAGTGAAAGGTATACACAAGTGTATGGTATTGATTATGCTGAGACATTCTCTCCTGTGGCTAAGATTACGTCGGTCCGTGTCTTTATCTTCTTAGCGGCTACGTTTAATTGGCCTTTACATCAGTCGAATGTGAAGAATGCTTTCCTGCATAGTGCTCTTCAGGAGGAGGTTTACATAGAGCAACTTCCAGGGTTTGTTGCTTAGGGAGAGTCTGGCTTAGTATGTCGGTTGAAGAAGTCTCTATATGGCTTGAAACAATCCCCTAGAGCATGGTTTGGAAGGCTTAGTGGCAATTGACTTTGGTCTAAGTACTATAGTGTAGATCATTATGTACTTTATAGACAGTGATGCAGGTAGGATCATGGATGATATTGTGATTATGGGAGATGACAAATAGAATTCTAGCACCAAAACAATTTCTATGCACTAAGTTTCAAACAAATAATCTAGGACAAATGAGATACTTGTTGGGTATTGAAGTTGTTATATCTCGTCATTGTGTTTCTTTGTCTCGACGTAAATATGTTCTTGATTTGTTGAGTGATACAATGATGTCGGGATGAAAACCTATAGACAATCCTATGGATCCCAACACAAAACTTGCAGCTTATCACGGAAAGTTATCGTCTGAACCAGAACAATATAGAAGGTTGGTTGGAAAATTGAACTATTTGACTATTACTAGATCAAACATCTCATTCGCAACAAATGTGGTTAATCAGTTTCTAGATATCCCACGAACTATTCATTGGGATGTTGTTATTCGTATTTAGAGATATCTTAAGAGTACCCATGTTCGTAGTTTACTTTATCAAAATCATGATCATACTAAGGTTGAAGGTTATATTGATGCATTTTGGGCGGGCTCTCCATCCGATAAGAGGTCCACTACTAGATGTTGTGTTTGTTGGGGGTAATCTAGTATCATGGAAGAGTAAGAAGCAATTTGTGGTTCGTAGATCAAGAGTTGAGTCTAAATACAGAACGATGGCACACACTACCTATGAGTTGGATTGGCTAAAACAATTGTTAGCATAACTTGGGTTTAAGTAGTCATGTCCTATGAGCTTGGTGTGTGACAATCAGTTTACTATTCATATTGCAAATAATCTGATGTTTCATGAGAAAACCAAGCATATCGAAATTGATTTTCATCTCGTTCGGGAAAAACTTTTAAAAAAATGTGATTAGTACCAGACATGTGAAGTCGAACTTGTTTGCTAAACCATTGGATGGTCTGCGAGTTACATGTATTTGTAACAAGTTGGGTGCATATGACATATATGCTCCAACATGAGGGGAGTGTTAGAGTATAAGGGTATTGTTGTAATTGTCACATATACAGTCTAATAATATAAATACACAATAGCCTTTTATCTATCATATTATTCTAATCCCAAGTTAACAATACTCATCCCCGAAACTCCTCCAAAGAAACCTCCATTGAATGCCTTCCAACCTCCACTCATGTCATGCATGATTCCCTATAGTACAAGTTCTTTGATATCTTTTAAGTTAAAAATTATGGTCTTATTATGTCGCTTGAATAAAGAATTAATACGACAATTTCAATTTTATGTTGAAAATAAGAACTGAAAGAAATTCTCTGTCTTATTGATTAATTAGAATACAATTAAATAGTCCAATATATAGACTTATGAATACTAAATCTAATAGGACTTTGATACAATAATTAGATAAAGATAAATATAAACCAGGTCTACTATGACACATAATAAGAATCCTATTAAGATTCTCAACAGAAGTAGACACTCACATTTTGATAATGGGACTCGTAAACTAGATTTAACATTGCATAATGGAAATAAGGAAATTTTTAGCTAGATATGATTGTTGGAAGTTATAGGAGAGGAATGGATGACTGAATATACTACTGTTCTCTAGGATGTTCGATCTCATCAGATGAAGTCCAGCAGATACACGAGCAAAGGTGTAGTGGTTTGATGAAGCTGAAAGCACTACAAAGATAAGGAGAATGTTGGAATAAAGGTGGATTTTGATGGGGTTTCTAGGATTTACAAAAGACAAGCCCTATTTTCTCAAGCTAAGAGGAACAAGATTCTTTAAATAACCTGATTGCTTCAACCAGTTAGAACTTAATATATTAGGACATTAGATAAAGAAGTTCACAACGAGAAATATGATCCTCTTGAGCAAATATAAATTAATAAATAAGGACAGCAATTATAGCCGCCATAATACCAATAAAATTAAGGGGCAAACTACTTACAAAAAAAATAAGGGACAAACATTCTTCGAATAAGTTATACAACAAATAATTTAATAATATGCAATAAAGGAACTCTTCAATAAGAAATTAAGCAAATAAAAAATCCAACCTCAATATTTCTTGACACAAAGTACATGTCACCATCAAAATCACCCCCCGCAATCTCATCAGCCAAAGATCGTGGACCTTTCTGAGGGAAGAAAATACCATACTTGGCATTTCCAACAATATCTTCTAAGGCCTTCACGTATGTTGCCTTTAGAATATGTATGTCTCCGAAGTGCAAGCCAGGATTTCGGTAAACTAACACCCTTCCTGAAACTTGGCCAGCATCGCTACATGTTTCACCACGAGATGCAACATAGTAAGTAGATGAATAACATTGGGAACCTTACTGATTACCACTACTAAAGCGTCTACATTTTGATAAAAAAAAAAAAAACAGCAGCTTCCATGTTGTTGCATTGTATAAGCTCAAACAAGAATCCAATAACCACTTAAGTAACATCAACTGAATATATCATAAACCTAAATTTTCCAGAGCAAGAAAGAGGATTATGCTCTTTAATGTTACCAACCAAATGCTTATATAATTGTTTTGTTGTCCTTTTTTTCCCTCGTGCATCGTACACTAGTTCTTTTCTTGATGCTTAAAAATATATCAACTTCACAATTTGCAAATGGAAAATCATTTTGGACACAGCTCATAAGCCCCCTCACTACTCAGGAAAACCCCATAATGGAGGTATTGTACTCTGTCTAGAAACGACCAATTACAACCGGTCATCACCAATGCACACGATCAAGACAAGGGAAAAAAGGATAGACAAACAGGAACAGGTCTAAAGAGTATTATATTCGAGTGTTTCTTGGCTATCAGTCAGACTCATGTGAGTATGACAGTTTAGGTGAGACTACTTTATGTAGCACGCAGTTTCATATTCTCTTCTCCTCATTTCCCCATTCATTCTTCTATAAAATTATTTAAAAATGGTAGCATAGTTTCACAATATCAATAATCAATCTTGACAAAACAGATTGTGGAAATTGAATGAGTTTAAGGTACAAATCCTTGCTAATGTCACTGTCCCAACAGACCATTCCCCCAGCTTAGTCCGGAGCTTGGGTCAGCTGGGTACACCAACATTTTGGTTTTCCTGGTGCTGTTGTTTCTGGTATTTTTTTACCCAATCTGAAGTAGAAGACTAATGTAAGACCAGTCATCCAAGAGAGTTCATGGTAAAATGGTAGCTGTAGGAATGGAATCAGTCTTGTAAGTGTGTAGGCCTATTCTCCATACATGTGTATGCAAGTTCTGCCACAGTTGATCACGTGCTGCATATTTACTTTTATATATCTTTTATCCTTTGTAAATAGTTTGGGATGATACTGTCGTATGTGGTGAGTGGTATCTGTATGACAACATTAGTTAATATAGTGATGACTGATTGTACTACAAACATAATGCCACTATTGGACTATAGTCCTATGCTCATCTATGTTTGTGGTATAGAGCGGGCCCTTCCTCTCTTTCTGTGTTTCAACAAAATGAGTAGGATTACATATCAAATATACTAGCAAGGGTCTGTTAGAGAAACCTTTTGAATATCACTTTCCCAGGTGGACCATATTTTTGTTTTATATTTTATGTATAAGTGCTTCAACAGAATCTTCCTTTCAGATTTGCACTTACTACTGAACCTTTTTTTTGCCCAATATAGGCTGATATTTAACTTGCATCTTGTATTTACTAAAAAACCCATTAATAAAGAAAACATTTTAGTTTGAAAGATCAAAGCAAGATTGATGATGCAACAACTACAGAATAGAATGAAAGAAGAACAGTACATCATTGAAGGTAATGCAGTTCAAAATTGGTCTGATTCCATGTCACTGACACTAAATTTTTCTTCAAAAACCAAAAAAGAGAGTCTTATTATATAAAACAAAAAGGTGTCAACAATATACGTACAGAATGATGCAGACTTCATCCGCCTCCAACATTCCAGTGGGATCAACTGTCCCCATCAAATAATAACAATCTGGGACAGGAAGTTTTCCTCCTTTGAGATTCTTCTTTTCTGTCCTCAGCAGTATAGACAGATGATGTTGCAAATATGACTCATCAAGGGGAATACCAGATAAAAGCATTCTTGCTGCATTGAAATCATCCATCTCTCCATGATTAATGGAAACTGCACATAAGGCAAAACTATTTGAGAAATTCATTCAAAAGGAGTTGAAAACATTTAGGGTCTGGTGAGACTAGCATTGTCACATGGACCAATTTCTAGTGACAATGTGGGAAGTAACATTAGAAAGTGTTACTGGATAGTTAAAACAATTATAATAGTAAATAAATACCTGAAAAGATGACAAAGCAGAATAATTTAATTTAAAATACCCTTACTATCAACAATAATTTAAAAATTAATAATATAAACCAAAAGAAAATATTTAATTTAACATCCTCTGTCAGGAAAAATACCTCTCAGTGCTGCACGCTTATTGTAGAATGCACACTGTGCTTCGTCCAAAGCATTGGACAACAAATTCAGAAAAAACTCATTTGGGACCCCTCCATAACTAAGAAGTGCAATTAGCATTCTTGAGAGATACGTTCTTTTTGGCTTTTGGCTGTACCATGGAAAAAGATAGCAATGCCACTTTAAATCATAGATAAATCTAGATAAACTGGCTGGACATCTAATTTCGCCAGTAGATTTACTTTATCAGAAAGAAGTCAATAAAAAGAAGAAGAATAATCTAATTAACCTATCATGACACTCTACTCTTAAAAATTGGCAGATAATTTGAAGTTCTTTGCCAAAAGGTGTAACAACTAAACAATCTATAACAGCCTGACTGAAGTTTCTCATTACTGAATCTGGAAAACTCAATATGGACAACCCCAATACACACAATGTTTTTTCAATGTTTATGTTTCGTATTTCTTGAACAGTTTGAAGACTAGATTTTTAAATAAAAAGAATAAACAGTTTTAAGACAAGATTTCCCACAATTTCCTTTCAAATTGCTAAAAGGTTGGTTCATCTCCAAGACCATGTTAGACCATTACATGGAATGCTATATTGGAAGGCTGGACACAAAGTTTGGTTTTGGTAATGGGTTGCAACTTGCAAGTGCCTGACAAGCTGTCAAAACCCGAGTGTCCGTGTACTCCAAAGATCTCACTGTGAAAGGGTATTTTCCACACATCTTTCCCATCAAATATGCTTGAGATAAAAAATTATTGATTTGGCTGGACCCAAGTAACTTGCCTCATTGCTTAACAGTTACTGGCAGTGGCATGTATACCATCAGGATTTTTATTAACTTTCGGGCAGGGGGAGAGGAGTTTGATTTAGAATCTAAAGAATCTAGAAGACAAAAGCAGCTTCGTCAACTAAAAAGTTGCGGATAACGAACAAAATTATGTGCCTACAATTAAAATCAAGTGAGAGAGAAATTCATATCCATTTCTTAGATTATCTACTTATTGAATTCCCCACTTAAGAATTCAAATGAGATATTTGTCTCATGCTTATTTCAAGGACACCATACTTTGTTAATGAACTACTCCCCAAAATGCATGTAGCTTTCATATAAAATTCAAATGTAATCCAGAAAACTTACATCAAACTGCCGATATAGAACTTCAACTATATCTTCAATGAAATTCTGTATGTATTTGCAGGATATCGAATTTCCATTTGGAACCAGAACACATATTGGTAGTTTCAAGTGAAGGCCCAAATTTGAGTATAAGAAAAAATCATACTAAGAAGTCTACTTGATGCAAACTGATACCATCTTAGCTGTAGAGAAAATACAAGATAGAAATGGTATAAGAACTGTCAAGAGATGGATACCTGGTTCCAACAACCTCCAACGAATTCTCGGTGCTAGTATTTGACAGATTTGGATCTGTCTCAACCTTTATCATTGATGGTCGAACCTGAATAGTTTGAGGAGGAAGCTACAAAATTTGGAAATTAAAATTAATAATACAATTTGATATTTACAAACATATATCCACAATTTCATACAGTATAGAGAATCTTAGTGAACCAAGAATGCAGTCACTTGCGACTATAATAGCTGAATAACAATCTTCAACAAAAAACCCATTTCACATATTACAGCATGTTTGGTTCGTGGAATTAAATTAGGTAGAATAGAATTGTGATTCCACATGTTGTGATTCCACTATTGCGTTTCGTTGTGCATGAAAAATAGCTAATCTCACTCCAATTGCAACGTTTGTTAGGATGGAATAGAATGCTAGAATTGTAGTCGAATACATTGTAAATGACGCAAATATCCTTGCTATTCAAAACATACAAAAAAAAATGAAAATTCATTTATAATAATATCTTTTAAAATTTTTTGTGTACTATACAATATTATTTTATAATTATTCAACTATTTTCTTTTTAATCCATAAATAATTTTGTCTTTCCATAATCCATATATAATATTGAAAGGTACTTTTTTTCTCTGATAGGAAAAAGAATATTTAAAAATGACATTTTAAATCTTGGAAGAATATTAATAAGGTATCATAAACCTCGACGACATCCATATATTAAATAAATAATTAGATAATGACCATCAGAGGCAACCAAAATAAAGTATCATGGGAGGGTAAACTTCGAATATAAGCTTTTATGCGAGGATATTTTAGTCTGAACAGGAGCAAGCCTATTCCATATGGTGGTGGAATAGCAAATGATACTTCCCCCCTTTTCATTTGCTATTCCACCACTTGGAGCAATTGGGATTGCTATGGAATTGCAATTCCGATTTCTTTTTCCAACCAAACAAGTGAATTGGTGAGGCATGTAGAATTGAGTGGTAATGGAATTGGGATTATTCCCAACCAAATGGGCCGTTAAAGAATATGAATAGTTTATTGAACTCTTTATATACTTGAGATATATTGTTCAATTTTGCACATTACATGTAAAAACATAGTATTGCCTATATCAAGAGAGAGAGAGAGAGAAAAGATGATGAATTTCAAATAAAAACTTAGGTGAGAGATGCACTCAGGAAATGATAGCAGATAAAAACAATTCAGAACCTTGGGCCTGTCCCCATAAAGGGAGCAAATGCTGAGGTGATATTTCATCTCAACCATTAAACATTTAAACTCATTTTCACAATGTTCTTAGTTTTGTTTAGAAACAAGGAAATGAAATGAAACATGGATTGTGATAAAAATGACTTCACATATACTCCAATTTGTTTTTCGAAGCAATGAGCAAATTCCTATTAGCAATTTATTTCTTCAGATTTTCAAATTCATGATATTACAAACGATATCTGCATGATAACACATGAAGATAGGAACCATAATATTACAATATCAATATTAGAAATTTTTATAATAAATACTAAAACATAATAAACTGTAGATATTGGAAAAAGAAAAAGGCAATCATTATTCTTCCTCCACAATGTCAAATGGCAAAAACATTACCTTCTTGTTGACAAGAAGGGTTCCCTTAACAGCACAACCATTGTTAAAGAGACGGAACTGGATCAGCAGAGGCTAGGGAAGAAAATGAAACCATGAAAAGTTTAAGTCCATAAACAAAACTTATAAAACAGTAAATAATGTACTGGTGGATTGGTAATCACACACTGGTTCTCACTTATCAAAAAGAAAAAGAATTACACGCACCGGTACTCCACGCTGAGATTCTATCCCTCCCAATTCTGAAATATTCCCCTTGGATTCATCAAATCTCTAACAATATTGAAACTACTACGAATTAGAACATAAGGAATCAATACCAAAGACCAATGTGCAACTGAAATTTTCAGAGACAATAAGTAATCAGCAAGATCAGTTGGAAAAAAGATTTAAGAAGAAAAAAAAGGCGACTAAACAAACCTCAATATTGTCACAATTTAGGCACTTTCCTTCACATACATTCTTAAGCCATTTCAAAGCTAAGTCCTCAGAGATAAAGCCAGTTCCATCTGAATGTATATGAGGTTTCCCATCTTTATCGTAGACATCATTACCATATTCGTCCTGCAAGTGAAGGGGAGAGTGTGAATAGAATTGGGGAATGGACCAGAAGTAATAAATATAGCCAGATCAAAGGGAGGCAATAAATTTTTTATTGGCAATTAAACTGTAGATCATACCTGACAACATATGTCATCAATCCTCTCAATATTCGCAACTGCTAAATTTACTTCCAGTTTTTTAGTCTTGGACAGAATTAAATAAAACCTGAATCCCCAACAAAGAATAGTACTACAAAATTATTACGAAAATCTTGTTTAAATATGATTTTAAAGAAATTCCTAAAAGAAACAAAGATCTTCAGAGGAATGAATTCAAAAAGGGGAAAAAAAGGATCTTCAGTTATACTAACCTAGCCATATAGGTGGCAACACTTGACAAAGTATGCACATGCATAAAGAACGACCGAGCTTCATGAATTGTTTTTCCAGATAGTATATAATCCTTACCCTCATCAATAGATGCATGAGATTCCATGCGAACAAAGAAACACTTTATTCCCATTGTGGTGGGATCTTTCTTCTTTCCGTCTTTGCCACCATCTTTAAACACTGATCAATAACAATATTGAGAAAGACAGTGATCAATAATGATATTGAGAAAGACAGTGATCAATAACAATATTGATAAAGACCATGATCAATAACAATATTGAGAAAGACTGTGATCAATAACAATATTGAGAAAGACTGTGATCATATTTTTGCCTTTTATGTAATTATTTTATTTCGCGAAGTTTGGTTCTGCCCGCCTCTCTTTCTTTGTCTCCTTATTTATTTTTGTTGATGCCAAAAGAAGCCACGGTTAGTCTCGTCAATTGATCTTGGGTGGAAAGAGAAAGAAGCTTGATTTTGGCCTTGTTCCAGTAGGTGTACAAAAGTGATGTAGAAGGAAAAGCTTAGAGAGACACCAAGTGAAAACCGAAGTGGTTCTCTATAATGGCCATTGTGTCTTTCTTTTGCTCTCTCTCTCTCTATCTTGGCTCTTATGTGAGGGCCTAAGCTTCTTAATTATTTTTTTACTCTGGATGGGACAATGTGACTGAAGTCTTAATACCAATTCGGTCTGGATGGAACTGTATCGCTGCAGAAGCCCTAATTCCACTTAGGTAGGAATCGTATGACTAATGCCGTAGTCATGCTTCGGTAGGAATTGTATAGCTAGAGTCTTAATTCCACTTCGGTGGGAGTTGTGTGATCGAAGCCTTAGTTTCACTTTGGCAAGAATTGTATGGCTGAAACTGTAACTCCACCTCAGTTGGAATTCTGTAGCGTAAGCCTTAATTCCTTTCTGACTCTGGATGAGACTCTTTGACTGAAGTCTTAATTCCACTTCAGCCAAAATTGAATTATATGGCTACGAAAGCCTTAGTTCCACTTAAGAGAAAATTGTATGACTCATGTCGTAGTCCCGCTCTTGTGATGAGATGTTTGATTTTCCCGAGGCGCCTCTCGTGAATTGTCGCATTAATGACGAAGGGACGTTTGAGCTTCCCGAAGCGCCTTTTGGTCTTTCCAACGCTGATTGCATATTAAAGACACAATTAATGCCACGATATGTCTACAAGGGGAGAGGCCTTTGACAGAGAAGAGAGTTTTTTGATAGGGAAAACCCAAACTCTGAGGCTACAAAGGGAGAGTCTAGTGGGGCACAACCTTCTTTGCATGGGGTTGGCATTGCATTCATTAGTTTGCAAGGGGGTGCCCTGTAGGATATCCAAGTATGAGCTCGAGTTGATTTCTACAAGGTTTTTCGTTCCTCTAGAGTGGAAGGTTGGATGTCCAAAACTTGACCAAACGGCTATGGACTCCACTTATAAGAGTGGGATTCGTCAGCTTCTCATCGATTCGGTCCTGCATTTCGAAGCAAGGATCTTGAAGTAGCTCTCACCTCACCAACTGATGGTAAAGACGTTGGACTCCTACTACAAGGTCCCTACACTTGTTAAAGTTTTTGCTTATCTTCACTCTTGATGTGCTCCTTACTACAAGGTGATCTAATTCAAGTTTGCTTATCCATTCCTAGTGACTCTCTCCAGTCCCTGACAAACATTGTTTACGGACTTCAGGAGAGTGAGGAGAGTTACAAGAAGCAGTTGGAGGACAACGGGAAACGGCTAGAGATCCCTAGGAGTCAGAACAACCAACTGAAGGTTAAGAATGGGGAGTTGCAAGCTTCCTTGGCCGCGGCGAGGGATAACTATCAACCAGGAGGTGGAGAACAAGTTCGAGGTGAAGTGAACCGTCTCGAGCAGGTGGAGGGAGAACTGAGGGCCAAACTAGACCGCCTTCGTGGGGTGGATGGAGAACTAAGAGCCAAGCTAAACACAGTTGGGCCTTCTGCCGTGAAAAACTTCCGCAACTAAGCCTTCAAGAATGAACTACTGAAGGAAGGGTATTACATTGTGGGGTTCGATGCGACCAAGGCAGCTGGGGCCAAACATTGGTCTGATATGAACTGAGTGAGTTTGGAGATCCCCGAAGATTTTGAGAGACATGCAGGAGCTAGAAAAGAGGTGGTCGAGGTCAAGACTAAAGAGGACAGGAATGAGGAGCAGCAGTCTTAGATTTAGGATTACTTTTTCTTTTCCTGTAATTTTGGCCTTGAAGCCCACAATTTGCAAATGCATTTAGATGAATGAAAAACGTTTATTTTTTTACATCTCTTGCCTTTACATTTTACTACTTCTGCCGAGTAGAATTTACAGGATTTTATTACAAGTGTTGAGACTTTGGTCTTTGAACTTTGGTCTTGATTCCTCTATCTCGGTTGAGTTGAGCAATGAGTCTAGGTTGGAGTTCTATCAAGTGTGGGACTTTGATCACTAATTTCGTCTTTTTTAAGACTTTCATTTCAAGTGAACTAAGTGAAGATTCTTAAGTGGGTTTTATCCAAGTCTCTAACTTGGTCTTTCACATTGGGCTGCGATCTCCAGATTTTTCAAGTATCTCTATGGTGCTTCGATTTTGGACTGATTCTATCTTCAATGTTTCCCTTTCACTTTACTTAGAGAGGTCCTAAGTGTAGTGATGAGTTGAACAACTTGATCTACCCTGAGAAGAGATGCAAGGCTAAATCTGTACCGTTTCCTTGAGGGCAAGTGGGAAAGTTCAGCACAGATTTTCTATGAATGTCCATGAATGAGCATTTGGATGGTTGTTGGTCTCCAAATTCTCACTGGACCTGTCTCTCTTGTGTAGGGTTCGACCTTCGACATCTCGAAGCTGTCAGGGCTCGCTACATCCGTGATTTCTCAGGATAGTGGATCCCTTGGAGGCTTGATCTTATTCAACATGTTGAGGTTGCTAGTCTTCAGAGCGAGGCTGATGCACTCGTCTTCGGTCTTGGCTTTTGAGAG
Source organism: Bretschneidera sinensis (assembly GCA_023935145.1). Taxonomy (NCBI): domain Eukaryota; kingdom Viridiplantae; phylum Streptophyta; class Magnoliopsida; order Brassicales; family Akaniaceae; genus Bretschneidera; species Bretschneidera sinensis. The sequence continues at coordinate 21,456,085 of CM043701.1, forward strand.
ACTTCAACCAGCTCAAAAATCCTTGTGCCTTATTGGAGACTAGGAGGGGGTTCGAACTTGACCGAGAGTTGAGCTTGAGAGTTTTGAGGGCACTAAGTTTTGGATTCAGGCACCTAGCTCCCAGTTAGGCTTGTGTTAATGCTCGTATCGAGTCGAGGTTACTGTTTCTTCTTGATCTTCCGAGATGGTTGATACACTGACTTTACGGTAGTGAACTTGAATAGGTTGAATTCGAGTTAAGTCTGGTTCCATCTATGCAATCATGAAAATAAGGAGGTCGTTTTGAGTTCTTTGCGCTCCGTTCTATTGACTGGCCGGCGGGATACACGATGAGACCAACTTTTACGGGGTTGGATTTCGCTAATTCCTAGGGTTTGGTGAGGGTTGTGCCCATCCATGTGTCGCTCTAAGGGTGCCAAGCTATCTTTTTCTTCTTCAGTGGAGGGCTGAATGGATCCCTTCAAGCTTACAATGTTAGGAACTGTAGGATGAGAGGCCTTCCTTAGTGGCATCATAAGATGAATTTGTCAATTCCCACGAATAGTAAAAATCTTAGGTGGAAGAAGAAAGAAGCTTGACGTTGGCCTCGTTCCTATAATCATGTTTATCTGGTACACGAACCCCTACAAGAAAAGCCACCCGGAGTTGGGTTCTCCGGGAAGGACCTTCTGATGGTTAAGTCAGTAGGTGTGCCAAAGTGATGTAGAAGGAAAGGTTTAGAGAGATAGCGAAGTGGTATGGAGAAAATCGAAGTGGTTCTCTGTAATGGTCATTGTGTCTTTATTTTGCTCTATCTGTCTAGGCCCTTATGTGAGGGCCTGAGCTTCTTTTTATAGGTGTTGGAGATCCTCGGTCCAGAGTCTCGAGGTGGACCCAACAGGGATGTGACTTTCCGAACCTTGAGCCTTGTGAGATGCAACCTTTGCCTGTTAAGTTTTCCCATCAATGACGGAATTTTCAGACTCTTAGAGTGGCGATCTCATCATTGCGCTTGGGGAGGTCTGACTCCTACGCAGCCTAGGGTGGTTGCTCATAATTACGCTCCACGAGTCCAACTTTTACTAGACCGGTTGATTTTGCCCACATTGATTTTAATTAATAAAACTGGTAGGGTCCGCCAAACCCTCCACCACAAGTTGCCTTTGAAAAAAAATGATTATTCTAAGATTCTTAACCTAATATTGAAAAAGAAGAAAAATATATAAAAGGATAAAAATATATGATAGCCTATTACCTGCAGGCATACACTGGCATGAATAATAAATAATAAATTGTTGCTTAAACATAGATTCTCAAACCATGTGGCCTAACTTGGATTAACACTCAATCCACTATTTCCAACAAATAGGCTTACCAAAATAATCAAGGGCAAAGGATCCTTAGTAGCAGTAGCAGTTTATCTTATTGAATAAGAGACATGAAAATGCATTTTGTATGTGTGTTTGTGTGTGTGCAAGGATAAAGGATCCTCAACAGCAGTTTATCTTCTTAGTTAAGGGACATGAAAATGTATTTTGTATGTGTGTGTTCGTGTGTGTGCGTATCCATATGCGTGTGAGCATCCATGGGCATAAATTGAGAAAAAGAAGAACAAAAATATCTCCTCTCAGAGAAACACTTGACCTGTAATGCACAAAATATATAGTTATTAGCCCTTAAAATAAAGGGCTCAAGATGGTTCTTTGTAGTATGAATCATCTTCATGATCATGCTGAAATAAAACACAAAGTTGCTTTCCATTGGCAGAATATAAAATTAATATTTCTGTTTTAGCCACACCAAAACTGTGGTAATCAACAGCAAAAAAGGGAAAAGGTATGGGTCAGGGAAGGTGGGGGTAGAGGAGCCATAAATGACACTTAACAAAGAGAAATGGAGTGTTAATTATTTGTGATATAACAAGTCGCTTTCACTTAAACATGCATTTTACAAAGCTGATGCATTCAAAGGGATAAAACTTCAAATATCAAAATAGAGTATGATAATTTTCTTTTATTTTAATACAACTCCAAGGACATCTATGCTTACAAATTACAATATGGTTACAGATGTACAATATCATTATAGAAACATTGCTGTGCAACCTGAGCAATTGTAAATGACAGAAAAGGAAGAAGGAGTTCAAAATTCATCACAATTAAAGTAATGGGAAAAAACTCACCAAAAAAGTGGTACCGTCGTAAACCAACAAAAATCCCTTCTTTTGCAAACTTTTTGTACCTAGCATAATAATCAGTAAGACTGGTTGTCGAACTCTTCCCGTCTGTCACTTCGGCAAATTTGACCAGCAAAACATTGTCATCTCCCAGAACCCTGTGTAAGTGAGTTGTAGCCTTGCTTGGATAAGGTCCCTGGAATAAAGATAATGGAAATGATAAACATATTTATTGTACAATAAGTAACATAACAAGTGTCAATAGATTTGGCACATCTTTCATCATCGCAGAAGAAGTCAGTGTAAGTACTTATGTATATGCATATGCATGCACAAAAACAAGTAGACATACAAACCTTGAACCTGCAATTACCATCTGGAGAAACATGGCAATGATAGTAATTTGTCTTTCCATGATCCCATTCAAGAGACTGCAAGACAAGGGAGAAAGAGGGAAGGAGAGGAAGAAGTTAAGTCCAATAATGCATTTGAAGCAAGGAAGAGCAACAGAAATGTGAAAACCCAATAATGCCAGACATCAATTTAGCATGATCACATATTCTAATCTTCTTCTAACTTTTCAGTTAAGTCAAAAATATTATAATCCTATGAAAAAATTTCTAATTAGATGTCTGTCAATCCAATTATTGATTAACCCATTTAGTTCAAAGTTGTTTAAAAGTTTGCACTCAGAATGATAATAGGAAATAACAAAACAATTCTAAACCATAGAAACAGGAAATTATTGGATTTGTGCTCATGGAATATAAAAGTATAAACCAATGCAACAAGATGCTTCACCAGAGAATATGTGAATCGCGGTATCTTCAGACTCTTTACCCATATCTATTTTACATTGTATCTTTAATATTTTCAAAAATGAACTTCTCAAACTAAAACAAATATGGCAACCACCACTATAGGTGAGAAAATACAGAACATAATATACACACCCTTCTTCGTTCTTCCTGCCTGATACAACGATGGCCGAAGGTGTTCCAAACTTCAGACTCAAATCTATCAATTCTTAAATCTCGTAGCTTTCTAATCTCATCTGCAAATATATTAACCTCTTCCAAGGACTTGCTGTATTTATGAGAGAAAAATAAAAACAAAAAGCTTAATACTTTTAACCTGGATTGCCCATAAAGCAAAAAAGTGAAGGAAAGCCTAGGCAAACTTACTCCCCGGTGTAACTTAGTAGGAGAAAGGCCTTTGGAAATTCAAGTTCCCCCAAGGCCACCACCTGGGGACTATATACTGTTCCGATTGCTCTCTCTGAATTCATGATCTCTTGCATAGGATTTGGAGAGTGAATAACAGTAGTACCTGAGCAAACAGAGAATGACAAATTTGATGTTAGTATGAAGGAGTGTTCAGTGTTGATTCGTAGCGAATAATGAGCACAGTGAACCATAACAGGACGATAATTTCTTTTCTTTGTGGTGGGGTGGTGAGCACAGGTCCTGACGCATTTTACATGAGGCCAAACAGAGCCATGGTACTTGCAAAAAAAATTTATGGGAGCAATCACATAAATTTAGACATGCATTTTCAGAAACATAATGAGTAAAAGAAAAACAGAAAACCTATAAAAGATTAGTGCTTTAATTGCTTAAAGCACAAATTTAGGCATTCAAATCAAATTATCTTACTTGGAAATTTGCTGATGCAGTTTGAGGAAGATAATGAACAAACAAAAAGTACATATATGATAGTATATTTGATTTAGTATGTTTTAGTTGCTTAAAAACACAAACATTGATGATCAAATATGATCAAAAGATGCGTTTTAGTTGCTTAAAAAGACCAAAAAAAAATGGAAATATGAGAAAACTTCTTAGCACACAGTTTGGCGTGGTGATTGGAGATTGCTTTCTACTTAAAAACCAGAACCCACAAAACGCAGAAAGAAAAAAGAAGAAGAGACTAAAATTTCAAGAAATTCAAAGAAGAAAAGGAGAGTGACTAACCTTGAGGGCTGGTCATGAGACGGGTGGGCGTGGTGATTGGGGATTGATTTCGTAAGGGAGGGTTCTTGGGAGAAGCTGTGAGGTCGTTACGGACGCATCTTATTAACCCGTCGAGACTGACCCGTACCTTTTGATTCGCGACTTTAAGGAGAGTACGGACGGCTACATCTTCGCCGGCGGAAGCCAGCAGCAGCCTAGTTTCCGGTCTTATACGGGGCAAATTCTGGTCAGTATAAATTCTTGTCAACAATTCTTCTACAGATTGTGGAAGTTGAACTTCTGATTGTTGCATGCCACAACTGTAAGCATCGGTCATTGTTTGTTTTGTTGAAACTGATCGTTTGAATTTCGATTCCTAGTAATAGTAAGGAGTTCTTTCGTTTTTTCTCGTGTTGCTCTGCTTGGGTTTGCTGTTAGAAGTGTGGGTTTGGCTTTTGAGGAAAGACATTGGGTAAGTGTGGCTTTTGAGGAAAGACATTGGGTGAGTGTGGCTTTTGAGGAAAGACATTGGGTGAGTGTGCTTTTCAAATTCTGTAACCGACAGAAATGTACGGTAAACCGTGGATCCGTTTAGTGTTTGTTTGGCGCTCTTTCGAAGTGAGATGACAGGTGACAATACGACAGTGCAAAGTTGGTGGGGGGGGGTTTTGCCCAGCGTGGTAAGGAAGAGGGGTAGTCTTATAAAGTGGGCGAGCTCACGATATTGCTACAAGTTCACCCAATCAGATAATTGCACTGCATCACAATATGTTGCTTACTGTGTGGAAACCGGTCACTGCGAATTCTTTTTCTACAGTATCAAACAATGATTAAATCAAAGGATATCATAATGATCATATTTTGGGTCATGTTTAAAATTTATTTTTAAAATCTTAATTAAATCTTATTAAATAATAATTAAATATTAATTGAATGGTATTTTAATTTAATTAAATTAAATTTTTAATAAATTTAAAAAATAATCTTAAAATTATAATATTCAAACAACGTTCATAATGAATATTTAACAAATGGCTCTTAGACTGAGGATGGGGTTAATTAAAAAAGAAATCAAGTTTTCTTGAGTTAAACCAAGATGAGGACTTGTGACTAAATTTCCTAAAAATTCTTTCATCAGGCAACAATTTGGACAAATTGTTATTAGGACCGAAGAATCGTGGGGTGAATAGAAGAGATAAAGAAGGGATGAGAGAAAAACAGATTTGTGTGAGAGACAAAGTAAACAGTGATGAAGATAGAATAGAGACGAATAAGTGATCAGTTTCAATGGCGTTTGCAGAGACAACAACGAGGAGAAAAGCTCAAATGACTGTTTGATTTAATTTGATTTAATTATATTATTATTAAAACAAGTAATATTTAATATAAAATTACTTTCTCTCTTATTATAATAAATGATTATAAAATAATAAATTATTTTTTTCAAACCAATTAAAAACCTCTATCGTAGAGAATTGAGCCAAAATCCTAACGATTTGATCGAATTAAAACTTTAAAGATCAATTTGATTAAATGACCAAAGTTCTATGAAAATTTATTTGATTAAATTAAAATTTTGAGGACCAATTTGATAAATTGGACAAATTATTGGAGATGTGAAAAATTAAAATTACCAAATCTTGTCTTTTTTTTTTCCAAAATCCCAATTTTCCCCACTTCACCTAATTTATTCCACATTTGTTCTATTTTACTTAATTTTTTTCTATTTCGCTTTATTTTTCTACATTTTTTTATTTCGTTAATGTTTTTTAACATTTTTTCTACTTCCATCTAATTTTTTCTATTTCACATATTTTTTTTCTTCTACTATAAATACCCTTTCATTTTTCTTCATTTCAAATCATCAAAAAATCTACACAACATCTAAGTATCCTATTTGTATTTTCTTAAACACAAATAAATGAGATTGGGTGTATTCGAGATTTGAGAATAAACGTTTTATACATTTGAGATATTACTTGTAAACTTTTATTTATACTTAAAATTTTCTAACTGCTCCCGTGGAGTATGACTTACAAACCAAACCACGTAAACATCTTGTTTTCATTCTATTTTTTAAAGCTTTTGCTTATAGCTTTTTGTATTTTTGCGCCAAACCATAAAAATATTTTACTATCCGATTTCACAATTGTTCAATTGCCAACTCTAAAGCAAATTCTTATTTTCTTACCCAAAATCTTTACTTAACAGTATTTTCTCATCGATTAAACTCATAAACAATTTTACAGATTTTACAAGTTGGTCAACTGACAGTTCCACAATACAATCCAAATCTGTAAATTTTGTGTTTACAATTATAAAATCAATTACCACTTAAGTTTGAAAAATATATAAAATAAATATTTCAATAAAGTATCTCAATAGCATATTTCTTTTTAAATAAAAATCGTGGAACACTTCTATTAAACATTCTCAAAAGCTCTTTGATAGAGATATTTTCTCTGATATTGTTTTGAATTGGTTTGCTTTTGACTTTGTCTTTGTAATTTGAATTTTGTATTCTTCTGTTTCATTTGAACTTGGAGTTAGTTTAGATAGAGTTGTTCTATTGAATTTAGATAGAGCTATTGTATTTGAATTTAAAGTTAGTTTAGATAGAGTTAGTGTATTTGAATTTAGAGTTAGATAGAACTGTTGTATTTGAATTTCCTTGTAACATACTATAAATACTGATCAATGCAAAATCATTTTGTGTGGCATTTATTTGCTTTACTACATTCTCCATTTCTTTGTATATGGTATCAGAGCACCTACCATCACCTGTTTTCTTTGTATAAATACTGTTAAATATTATGTCATCTTTGTTGATCACTTCACCAAATATATCTGGTTTTATCTACTTAAGCACAAATCTGAAGTCAAAGATGTTTTTATGAGATTTAAAGCTATTGTGAAAAAACATTTCACACTTAAATTTTGCACACTTTATTAGGATAATGGTCGTGAATATTTAGCTTTAGCCAACTTTCTTGCTACCAATGGAATCTCTCATCTCACTACTCCACCATATACTCCTGAACATAAGGGCTACTCAGAAAGAATACATTATCACATTGTTGAAACAGGTTTATCCCTACTCTCTCATGCCTCCATACCTTTAACCTTTTGGCATCAATCTTTTGCTATTGGATTTTATCTAATTAATAGAATGCCAACTCCAACACCATGGCAGCCTTGAGCACACTTTGCTGCAAACACTTCTTCCAGCACTCCAACATGGCTACTAGACAGTGGTGCTTCTCATCATGTCACTGCAAACTTGAGCAATCTATCCCTTCATGCGCCTTACACAGGTTTCGATGACATCATGATCGGCGATGGCACAGGTCTCCCCATTACTCACATCGGTTCCACTTCTCTTAACACTCCTAGCACATCTTTTCAATTAAATAATGTTCTTTCTGTACCAAACATGAAGAAAAACTTAATCTCCATTTCACAATTTCGTCTCTCAAATAATGTGTCCATTGAATTCTTACTCTCTTCTTTTCTTGTGAAAGAATTGTGCACGGGGGCAACTCTTTTGAAAGGCCAAATGAATGATGGGGTGTATGAATGGCCATCATCTTCTCTAATAAATTCTCCTCTGTTAGCATTTTCTAGTGTCAAGACGACTTCCTCCGAGTGGCATCATCGATTTGGTCATCCATCCACATCAAAAACATATGTCTCTAGGCATGTCAAGTTTGTTGAGTCGATGTTTCTATTTCACACATTATCCATTCACCTTCTTCGTCCACAACCTGATACTGTGTCTACCTAGATTCCTCAGCCTATCACTGTTCCATTGCCAACCGCACCTTCACCAACAGTATCTTCACCAATAAATGCCACCCTATCTGACGTGCAACCTATCATGCAGCCCCAGTGCATAGTACCAATGCCATCTACCAGACCATTAGCCTCAGCCACAAACACACAACCTTTTCCATCTAATTCAACCACCACTACACCTTCGCCCAACCCACCACCTCTCACAGTAACTACTTCCAATTCCTCAACCTCTCAATCCACTCATACCCACCCAATGATCACAAGAGCCAAAAAACAAACCTATTCAAAAACTAAATCTTTCCACTCGACTATCTCCACCACTGCGATCCAAGCCCTCAAGGATAAAAAATGGCATCAGGCCATGTCTGAGGAATATGATGCTCTTGTTCGCAATGGGATATGAGAGCTAATACCTCCTGTTTTTAGTTACAATATAGTTGGTTGTAAGTGGATTTTTCGCATTAAACGACACTCTAATGGTTCTATTGACGGGTACAAAGTACGCTTAGTAGCTAAAGGATTTCATCAACGTCCTACTGTTGACTATCATGATACATTTAGCCCTGTGGTCAAGCCAACTATGGTACGCCTTGTTCTTAGTCTTGCTGTTAGTCATAAATGGTCTCTCCTACAACTTGATATCAATAATGTGTTTTTATATCTTTTTGAAGATGTCTATATGTCACAACCACAAGGCTTTGTTGATCCTAATAATCCCTCTTATGTATGCAAGCTTAGAAAAGCAATTTATGGGCTCAAGCAAGCGCCACATGCCTGGTACACTAAGCTTGGCAAATTTCTTCTTGCTTCGGGTTTTCAAAACTCACTAGCTGATACTTCTCTGTTCATTTTCAAACATGGTGGTCATCTTATCTATCTCTTGGTTTATGTAGATGATATCATTATAACTAGTGATAATGATGGTTTTGTTCAACAATTTGTGACTCTGTTATCTCAACAATTTTCTTTGAAATATCTTAGGCTTTTGCACTCTCAAAGACACTATATAATGGATCTTCTAGCTCGAACAAAAATGATGGAAGCCAAACCTGTTCTCACACCTATTCCCACTTCACCACCGATCACTTTGAACTCTGGTTCTCTACTTTCTGATCCATCTGAATATCGTGCCATTGTTGGGAGCTTACAATATCTATTATTTACTCGGCTGGACATAGCTTTGCCGTCAACAAGTTGTCACAATTTATGCATAAACCAACCCTAGATCATTGGATTCTAGTTAAGAGACTTCTCTGTTATCTTTGTGATTCGGTTAATGAAGGCATACTCTTCTATCGTGATTCACCAGTATCTTTACATGCTTTCTCTGATGCCGATTGGGCTGGGAACATAGATGATTTCACTTTCACCAGTGCATATATTGTTTACCTTGGTCGTAATCCGATTTTCTGGAGTTCCAAGAAGCAGCGCTTTATTGCCCGATCCAGTACTGAGGCCAAGTATCGATATGTTGCAAATACAGCAGTTGAACTCAACCAGGTGTGCTCTCTTGGCTAAACTTGGTATATCTCTTTCACATTCACCTGTGATTTACTGTGATAACATTGGAGCCACTAGTCACTGTTCCAACCTAGTTTTCCACTCTACAATGAAGCATGTGGCTATCGACTTCCATTTTATTCGTGATCAAGTTCAATCGGGATGTCTGTATGTTGCTTATGTTTCTAGTAATGACCAGCTTGCTGACGTTCTGACAAAGCCCCTATCTGGGACACCATTTCTTACTCTCAAGACCAAGATTGGACTCTCTACTCGAGCTCCATAATGAGGGGGCATGATAAAAACACTTTCTCTAATATTGTTTTGAATTGGTTTGCTTTTGACTTTGTCTTTGTAATTTGAATTTTGTATTCTTCTGTTTCATTTGAATTTGGAGTTAGTTTAAATAGAGCTATTGTATTTGAATTTAGATAGAACTGTTGTATTTGAATTTATAGTTAGTTTAGATAGAGCTATTGTATTTGAATTTAGATAGAAATGTTGTATTTGAATTTATAGTTAGTTTAGATAGAGCTGTTGTATTTGAATTTGGAGTTAGATAGAGCAGTTGTATTTGAATTTCCTTGTAACCTACTATAAATACTAATCAATATAAAATCATTTTGTGTGGCCTTTATTTCCTTTATTATCTTCTACATTTATTTGTATACTCTTCAAAAACTTAAGTGAAAATTATATAAAAACTGTGTGTATATATATATATATCAATAATATATTCTATCAAGTAACAATCAATGTAAAGTACAACTTCTTAAAAAAATGAAAAAAAAAATGTTGAGCTAACTGTAATACCCATATTTTTATAGCAAGGGTAAATATATATTTTAATAAATATAACAAAGAGTTAAAATCCCAGAAGGCTGAATGAGGATTGAAGGAGACAAAGGTTGAAATGCAAAAAAAAAAAAAAAGTCAAAAAGTCAAACAGTGAACAGTAACTCGTGACATCACATTTTCTGCCAACCTAGTGAGTGATTTCAAAAGGCAATCATTATGTCTTTTATTATTATTTCATTTTGGTGCATTGTGTGCAATTGGAGAGAATATTAATGATGATGTTTTAAGCCATCATTATGTTTTCTTCATCGTTTTTGGCTCTCCAAATCGTGAGACTTGGAAGAGAAGGGGGGCTGCTGATTTTTCAGCCCAAGCTCCCTTATAAATAGGTGTATTAAGTTCGTGTAGTTACACGAAGAAATTTCCTTTTAGTTCCATATAATTCATCTGTTTCTTAAAACACTTGGGGATTTAAAGAAATGCTGAAAAAGCAAAATTTTGAAAGAGTTTTCTGTGGAATTTCATAGAGAATCATGAGAAGCTATCAGAAGCAAAAGGTGTTGACGATATACAACGGGAGAAATTTCTGAGTAGAACAGGAAAGACAAGAATGTGACCCACAGATAACTTTAAATGCTACGGGGTTAGTTGGATTTACTTTAAGTAGTCTAAAAACAAAAATGAAAAATCTAGTGATAATAAATTATTGATATATTAGTTGGATTTACTTTAAGTAGTCTAAAAACAAAAATGAAAAATCTAGTGATAATAAATTATTGATATATGTTTAGGTGATAGATGAAAACAAAATTGATTTATAGGTATGAATGGAAACTTGGTCATATGAAAATATTTTTCGGTGATAAATAATATTTTTTGGAAATAATAAGTATATTTGAGAATAAAAGCGATAAATAATTATTCATGAGATATATTGATGTTTTAATATGAATTATGATGAGATGAATTTTAGTGGACCTTAACAAATGTTGATGGACGATTTGAGATATATTTTTAGTGGACCTTGACAAATGTTGATGGATGATTTGAGATGAATTTTTGTGGATCTTGACAAGCCTTAATAGATTAGTTGATGTGAATTGGGATGAGAGGAAATTTTGTTATATAAATTTGAGAATAATCAGGATAGCCACATTAAGTGTTTTGAAGTTCTTTTATGTTGTTTAATATTATTGTTTATATACATATTTTATATCATTGCTCATATGCATATGCATTAAATGAGAAAGAAAAGAACTGGGAAGGCAGCCGGTCTAATAAAATAACCATGACAGCCAGTATATGCTGAAATTAAAAGGGAAAACCGTGACAGCCGGTATATGCTGAAATTAAAAGAGAAAACCATGACAGCCGATATATGCTGGAAAGAACCGAGAAGGCAGCCGGTCGTATGAGAATGAAATAACCGAGAAGGTAACTGGTCTAAATAAAAATAAAAGAACTGGGAGGGCAGCCGGTCTAAGATAATAACAACCTGTCAACAGGTGGGAAGACGTTCCCATCATATGCATTCATTGCGTTGTATCTGTTTTAATTATTGCTTGCATTATTGAAATACTGATGTGTGATGTATAAATTGTGAATTTAATTATAGATGGTCGAGTCTCATAAAAAAAGACAGTTGTGACGATGAAATTTTTGAAAAGCTGAGATGTGGTATATTGTTGTGAATTTAATTATAGATGGTTGAGTCTCATAAAAAGAGACAGTTGTGATGATGAGATTACTGAAAAGCTGAGATGTGGTATATTGTTATGAATTTAATTATAGATGGTTGAGTATCATAAAAAGAGACAGTTGTGATGATGAGATTACTGAAAAGCTGAGATGTGGTATATTGTTGTGAATTTAATTATAAATGGTTGAGTCTTATAAAAAGAGACAGTTATGGTGATAGTATTATAAAAATGTTAATGTGTGGTATGCTATTTTGAAATTGTTGATAGATGATTTGGTCTCATAGAGAGAGACAATTCTGGTAAGCAAGAAGCAGAGAATGATAAGAACCATCTAAATTATGGATTTTATGATGAGAACCTCATTACAAAGTAATTATGAGATAATTGATGGTCTTAAAGTTGACCAATGATTGAGAAGAAGAGATTGATAGAGAATAAATCTTATGATATGTGAAATGATAGTAGAAAGTTCTCATCAGGTTATGTGAAAAATAAAATATTAAATATTAAAGGACTATTTATGGAATTTGGAATACTTCTAGTAAATTTAATTTACTAAGCTTGTGAAGCTCACCCCTCATTGTACAAGGTAGCAGGCTTGGCAAATAGTTTGGTGAGTTGAGGTTCAGAATAAATCATTTTCTGTAAGCCACGTATGTATCATCATCCTCAGACTAATGAGAAAATAAAATGAAAAATTTATTTGTAAATCTTCATGCATTTTACGTTGTATAGAATGCTTAAAGATCAGATTGATGTAAAGTTCTTTTGATGATATTTATTGTTGCATATATGTGTCGTGCTGGGATTCTCAAAATGTGATGATACTGTTTCGGGGTGACCAACCGGGATGGGTCGTTACAATTTTGGTATCAGAGCATTAGGTTTTACGATTCTGTAGATTGCATAAAAAGTAAGAAAGTGAAAGATTAAAGTAAATTATAATGGACAGTCTGTGGATGACACGTGGACGCGCTAGAGCTAGAGTTAGAATTGTTGATTTGAGAGGGCGTGGTAGGCCCGCAATATTTTTGATAAGTCGAGGTTTAGTCTAAATCTGTGATTCCTAGAAGGGAACGTGTTGACAATATGATGGATATTAGTAATATATTTGAGGTCTGAGAAAATCTGAAGTTGAAAGAGATGAGCTGAGATGAGCTAAGATGAGCTCTTACTCATGCTTTTGAGAAAATGAATGTAACAAATGATCGAGTGGATAACTTATAGCATAGACTTCATAAGCAGACTAGAGTAGCACCTGATGTTGTTAATCCAGTAATGGTAGACACTTAAAAAGGGGGAAAAGTGGATTTATGCATAAGATACAGGGAGATATAATTAAGCTAAATGCTTTATTGTTTAAAGGATCTATGAATCCAAGTTTCGGAGAAATATATGGAGACATTATTTAGTATTTTACGACAGATGATTGCCTTTACTTCATTTGCGTTAGAAAGAGACGTTTTGTGAATGATGGAAGGATATTCTTCCCAAGGTAAGTACAAATATTGATAGACCCTTAACCTGAAATAGGTTTAATGAAGTTTTTCTTTATAGATATTTTTTCTTATATCTTTAGAGCTGATCAAGATAGAGATATTATTTATTTGGGATAAATGTGTTAACTGTGGCTCGGTATGATAGCAGATTTATGGTTTTGTCAATGGTTGTACCAAAAATGGTAGACCTAGAGGAGAAAAAATGTAAGAGGTTCAAAGATGAACTACATTTTAAGGTTTGATCGAAACTATCTTACATGAGGCATATGAATTATGTCAGATTGGTGGGTATATTTTTTTAGATCGAGAGATATGTGATAGAATTTAAGGGAAAGAGAAAGAGTGGTTAAAGAGGCTTAGACATGAAAGTTATGGAGGTAGTAGCAATATGAATGTGCAGGGTAGGAGACCATCCAAAGGAAGAGTTCCTTGTCCTAGGAAACCGAAGTACAGAGTTAGAGGAAAACATGACCTATTACTTCTGTAGCTCATAATACTATTAGTGAGACCCTTAGATTTAGGAGACAGATTATGAGAACTGAAAGTCATGGTAGAGGAAGTAAGTATGCCACCAAGTGAAAGTAACAATTTGATGTATGATTGAGATATAAAAGTTTATTATAATTATATTCAGAAAAGATATGTATCCTAGAATTTTCAAAATTTGAAATACTTTATATGTGGAGAAAGTAGACATGTCAGTGTTGGTTGACTTTGATGCAACCCATTCTTTTGCATCCAGTATTTATATAAAATTTATTGAAGAATTTATTAGTTCTTGGATTGCAAAATATCCTTGTTAAAGTTCTCACTTGAGATAAAGTGATAATCATGAATATTCATGAGGGATTGTGTGATTCGTACCAGTGACAGAAAATCTGAAGTTGATTTATTATCTTCGAATAAAATTTATTTTGGAAAATAATTGGTTATTGATGTTTTATGTCTGGGTTGATTATTCCAGAAAGAAGGTTCAAGATATAGACGTGAGATACTTTTAACTATCTTATTTTTGTTATGGCCAATAGGAGATGATTGAAGAAGGGTTTTAAAGAGTATTGAGCATATATCATGAATTATAAAAAGGAGATATTGATGAAAGAATATTCTAAATTAATTTTTGATGAGTTTTTTAAGTTGCCTCCAAGTAGAGAGATTAAAGTCTCTATGGATGTGATACAAGGATTATCACATATATTTAATAGCACCCTACAGAATGACGTCAGCTGAATTGAGAAAGTTGAATGTACTATTTTAAGAATTTGTGGATAAACAATTTATCTGACCTAATGTATTTGGGGAGTCAAGTGTTGTTATTGAAGAAGGAAGATGGAACGATAAGGATGTGTATAGACTACAGATAGTTGAATAAGAATAAATACAGTTTTCCCAGGATAAATGAATTGTTTAAGTAGTTGCAAGGAGTGAGAATGTTTTCTAAGATAAACCTGAGATCAAGTTATCACCAATGGAGGATAGAGAAGGGAGACGTGCCTAAGACTGCTTTTAGGACACGTTATGCTCATAAGCTTTCATGATGTCATTTGGATTAACTAATGTTCCAGAAACATTTATGGACTTGATGAATAAAATATTTAAACTGTTTCTTGATAATCTTATGGTTGTGTTCAGTAATGACATTCTGATATATTCTGAGAAGGAAAAACAATATATAGACCATTAGACAGTGTGCTGGAGATTCTGAAGAGAGAGAAATTATAGGCAAAGTTTCTAAGTGTGAATGTTGGTTGAAGGAAATAACTTTCTTGGAACATATAATATTCGAAAACGGCATAACGGTTGATCCACAAAAGGTAGATATAATGTTAAGTTTGGAGAAACCAACTAATATAACTGAGATTATAATCTTCTTGGGATTAGCTGGTTATTATAGAAGATTCTTTCAGAATTTGTCTATTATTGAATTGTTGTTGAATATATTGACCAGTAAAGATGTGAGATTTATATGGTGAAGGAAGTGTGAGAAAAATTTTCAATTACTAAAGGATAAATTGACTACAGCTCCGGTATTGGTGTTTCCTTCTGGTGACGAAAGATCTGTGGTGTATAATGATAAGTTATATCAATGATTGGGATATGTATAACATAGGAAAGTTATGGACCATACTTCTAGGCAATTGAAGATTCATGATAGAAATTACCCTACTCATGACTTAGAGTTGGCTACCATAGTGATTATATAAAAGATTGGAGACATCATTTGTATGGAGCCACTTGTAAGATATTCATGGGTTATAAGAGTTTGACATACTTTTCTACCTAGAGAGAGTTGAATTTGAGGCAAAGATGATGAATGGAGTTGATTAGTAACTATGATTGTACAATTCATTATCATCTAAAAATACGAAGGTGATAGCTGATGTATTGAGTAGAAAATTCTACAAGAGGATTAACTGCTATAGGGATCCTGATGTGAAATTGATGATAGATTTAAAAGAGATAAGAATGAAGTTGAATATCAGTGATAGAGGATTATGGTTAACGAATATGGTTGTATAATTATCCATGGTAAAATGTTTTAGAGATGTAAGGTTAAGATAAAGAGATAGAAAATATCAACTTTGAGTGCTTACTAGAAAACATTTTGAGTTCAAATCTAAAATGAAGGCAGTTTGGTGTTGGTACATGGATGGTGTTCCCAATAATGCAAAAATTGAAAAAGGAGATAGTGAAAAAGGTACATAATGATGTAGATTCGATGAAATCAAGTAACAATAAGAAATATAGAGGATTTAAACAGAAATTCTGATGGTTAAGATTGAAAAGGGATGTAGCTGAGACTGTGAGGTTGTATGGAGTACTATTGAGCATAGCGTCAAATAAAGATGTTAGATTTACATCTTGATATTGGGAGAGGCTTTCAGAAAGCCACGGATACACAGTGGCAATTTAATATAATTTTCATGCTCATATTAGATTTTTAGAATACTAGAAGATATGTTAAGGACAAATGTGATGAATTTCTCAGTAAGTTGAAATGTTTGCATTCCATTGATTGGAGTTACTTATAATAATAAGTATCAAATTGTATTGAATGGCACCGATTGAGACATTGTATGGTAGGAGGTGTAGAACTCCTACATATTGGGAAGAGAAATATATTTGGTCCATCAATGACTGAGTTAACAGCTGAGATGATCAAATTGGTTAGAGAAAACTGTAAAGCAGCCTATAGTAGACCTCTTGAGTCTCAAGTAGGTGATTGGGTGTATTGAAAAATATCTCAACGAAAATGTGTATTGAGATTAAAAAAATATATATATTGAATCCGAGGTATGTGGGACCCTATGAGGTTAATAAGAAAGTTGGGTTAGTTATGAATAGCCTGGAGTCGCCTTTAGAATTAAAATGCTTATATAACGTATTTCATATTTCTCTATTGACAAAAGGTTTACATGATGAGTATTATAATATTTCGAGCTAAGCTATAGAAATTCAGAAAGATTGGGTGTACATCCAAGTACCAATAAGGATTTCAGATAAATGAGTAAGTTTTGTATAATAAAGGAAATTGCATTAGTTCAAGTACTATGGCGGAATAAGGATGTTGAAGAGATTACGTGAAAGTATGAGACAATTATGGAGAAGTGGTATTCACGTTTCTGGAGCAAAGCAAAGAAATTTCAAGGATGAAATTTTTGTAAGGTGGGTAGAATTGTAATACCCGTATTTTTATAGTAAGGATAAATATATATTTTAATAAATATGACAAAAAGTTAAAATCCCAAAAGGTTGAATGAGGATTGAAAGAGACAAAGGTTGAAATGCAAAAAAAAAGAAAAAAAAAGTCAAAAAATCAAACAGTGAACAGTAACTCGTGACATCACATTTACTACTAACCTAGTAAGTGATTTCAAAAGGCAATCATTATGTTTTTTATTATCATTTCATTTTGGTGCCTTGTGTGCAAGTAGAGAGAATATTAATGATGATGTTTTAAGCCATCATTATGTTTTCTTCATCATTTTAGGCTCTCCATATCATGAGACTTGGAAGAGAGGGGGGGCTACTGATTTTTCAGCCCAAGCTCCCCTATAAATAGGTGTATTAAGTTCGTGTAGTTACACGAAGAAATTTTCTTTTAGTTCCATATAATTCATCTATTTCTTAAACACTTGGGGATTCAAAGAAATGCTGAAAAAGAAAAAATTTGAAAGAGTTTTCTATGGAATTTCATAGAGAATCATGAGAAGCTATCAGAAGCAAAAGGTGTTGATGATATACAACGAGAGAAATTTCTGAGTAGAACGGGAAAGACAAGAATGTGACCCACGGATAGCTTTAAATGCTACGGGGTTAGTTGGATTTACTTTAAGTAGTCTAAAAACAAAAATGAAAAATCTAGTTATAATAAATTATTGATATATGTTTGGGTGATAGATGAAAACAAAATCGATTTATAGGTATGAATGGAAACTTGGTCATATGGAAATATTTTTCGGTGATAAATAATATTTTTTGAAAATTATAAGTTCATTTGAGAATAAAAGCTATAAATAATTATTGATGAGATATATTGATGTTTTAATACGAATTATGATGAGATGAATTTTAGTGGACCTTAACAAATGTTGATGGACGATTTGAGATATATTTTTAGTGGACCTTGGCAAATGTTGATGGATGATTTGAGATGAATTTTTGTGGATCTTGACAAGCCTTAATGGATTATTTTATGTGAATTGGGATGAAAGGAAATTTTGTTATATAAATTTGAGAATAATCAGGATAGCCCAATTAAGTGTTTTGAATTTTTTTTTATGTTGTTTAATATTACTGTTTATATGCATATTTTATATCATTGCTCATATGCATATGCATTAAATGAGAAAGAAAAGAATCGAGAAGGCAGCCGGTCTAATGAAATAACCGTGATAGCTGGTATATCCTGGAATTAAAAGGGAAAACCGTGATAGCCGGTATATGCTGGAAAGAATCGGGAAGGCAGTCGGTCTTATGAGAATGAAAGAACCAGGAAGGCAGCCTATCTAAATAAAAATAAAAGAACCGGGAGGGCAACCGGTCTAAGATAATAACAACTTGTCGACAGGTGGGAAGATGTTCCCATCATATGCATTCATTGCATTGCATCTGTTTTAATTATTGCTTGCATTATTGAAATACTGATGTGTGATATATAAATTGTGAATTTAATTATAGATGGTTGAGTCTCATAAAAAGAGACAGTTATGATGATGAGATTTTTGAAAAGCTGAGATGTTGTATATTGTTGTGAATTTAATTATAGATAGTTGAGTCTCATAAAAAGAGACAGTTGTGATGATGAGATTACTGAAAAACTGAGATGTGGTATATTGTTGTGAATTTAATTATAGATGGTTGAGTATTATAAAAAGAGACAGTTGTGATGATGAGATTACTGAAAAGCCGAGATGTGGTATATTGTTGTGAATTTATTTATAAATGGTTGAGTTTCATAAAAAGAGACAGTTATGATGATAGTATTATAAAAATGTTGATGTGTGGTATGCTATTTTGAAATTGTTGATAGATGATTTGGTCTCACAGAGAGAGACAATTATGGTAAACAAGAAGCAGAAAATGATAAGAACCGTCTAAATGATGGATTTTATGATGAGAATCTCATTACAAAGTAATTATGAGATAATTGATGGTCTTAAGGTTGACCAATGATTGAGAATAAGAGATTGATAGAGAATAAATCTTATGATATGTGAAATGATAGTAGAAAGTTCTCATCAGATTATGTGAAAAATAAAATATTAAATATTAAAGGACTATTTATGGAATTTGGAATACTTCTAGTAAATTTAATTCACTAAGCTTGTGAAGCTCACCCCTCATTGTACAATGATTTTCAGGTAGCAGACTTGGCAAATAGTTTGGTGAGTTGAGGTTCAGAAGAAATCATTTTCTGTAAGCCACGTACGTGTCATCATCCTCAGACTAATGAGAAAATAAAATGAAAAATTTATTTATAAATCTTCATGCATTTTACGTTGTATAGAATGCTTAAAGATCAGATTGATGTAAAGTTTTTTTGATGATATTTATTGTTGCATATATGTGTCGTGCTGGGATTCTCAAAATGTGATGATACCGTTTCGGGGTGGCCAACCCGGGATGGATCGTTACACTAACTTCGCACAGGAAGAAAATAAATGTAAATAAAAAATGTTGAGACCCACGCATAGCACATGGAGAAGACGGGAGAAACATAAATGAAAAAATTAGTTGCGACCCACGCAGAACTAGTGGATGTTAAAGTGAGGTATTGCTTTTTTTCTGAACTTTTGAAGCCTGATTCAATTGTCTAAATTTAAGAATTCAGTCCTACTTTCTGCTAAAACTATTTTTTTTATAAAAAAAAATCTTTTTTCCGTCGAATTATCAAACTTTTTTTATTGAGAAATATTTGATTCGTTCGTTTGGTAAAAAATAAGAACGAGAGAAAAGAAGAGTGTGATGATTGGTGTTTTTTTTTCTACATTAAAATCACAATTTCCAAAATTGAAATGATTGTAGAGTGAAAGCTAAAATAAACTAATTTTTATTATTTTTTTCATTATTCTTATTATTCCACCATATTTACCAAATAAAAAATGAAAAATATCAATCATCTCATTCTTATAAACCTTTCATCCTAACTTTAGTAGTAAACCCCTCCAGTTTACAACGTATATGAGAATTATGAGTGTGTCTCAGATCTTTTCTAGGACCCTCTTTATATAGATAAGACTTCCTAATACTAATAAGAAAAAAACAACAACAAATAAAACAATTTCTACTGTTACTAGGACAAGTAATATCCAATAGAAAATTACTACCACTCTTATTAGAACAAACGACTATAAAATAATAAATCACTTTTCCCAAACCAATTAAAAGTATTTTTCGTAGAGAATTGAGCCAAAATCCTAACGATTTGACCGAATTAAAACTTTAAAGATCAATTTGATTAAAAAACCAAAGTTCTTTGAAGATTTATTTGATCAAATTAAAATTTTGAGGACCATTTTGATAAATTGGCCAAATTATTGGAGATGTGAAAAATTACAATTACCAAATCTTGTCTTTTTTTTTTTTCCAAAATCCCAATTTTCCCCACTTCACCTAATTTATTCCACATTTGTTCTATTTTACTTAATTTTTTTCATTTTTTTTCTATTTCACCTTATTTTTCCACAATTTTTTTTTATTTCATCAATTTTTTTAACATTTTTCTACTTCACCAATTTTTTTCTATTTCATATATTTTTTTTCTTCTACTATAAATACACCTTCATTTTTTTTCAGCTCAAATCATCAAAAAATCTAAACAACATCTAAATATCCTATTTTTATTTCCTTAAACACTTATAAATGAGATTGAGTGTATTCGAGATTTTGAGATAAATGTTTCACACATTTTAGGTACTACTTTTAAACTCTTATTTATAGTGAAAATTTTATATACTACTCCCGTGGAGTATGCCTTACAAGACGAACCACGTAATTCTCTTGTTTTCATTCTATATTTCGAAGCTTTTACTTATTAGCTTTTGGTATTTTTGCACCAAACCATTAAAGTATTTTACTATTCCATTTCACAATTGTTCAATCGTCAACTCTAAAGCAAATTCTTATTTTCTTACTCAAAACCTCTACTTAACAATCTTTTCTCACCAATTAAATTCGTAAACAATTTTACAGGTTTTACAAATTGATCAACTGATAGTCCACAATACAATAAATTTTCAAATCCGTAAAATTTGTGTTTACAATTATAAGATCAATTACCACTCAAGTTTAAAAAATATATAAAATAAATATTTTAATAGAGTATCTCAATAGCATAATTCTTTTTAAATAAAAATCGTGAAACATTTTTATTAAACATTCTCAAAAACTTAAGTGGTAATTATATAAAAAATGTATGTATATAAACTTATCAATAGTATATTCTATCAAGTAACAATCAATGTAAAGTACAGCTTCTTAAAAAAAAAAAATGTTGAGCAAACTTCGCAAGGAAGAAAACAAAAGAAAGGTAAATAAAAAAGGGGAGACCCATGCATAGCACATGGAAAAGACGGGAGAAACATAAATGAAAAAAATAGTTGCGACCCACGCAAAACTAGTGGATGTTAAAGTGATGTATTGCTTTTTACGAACTATTGAATTTTTTTTTTTTTTTAAAAAGAATTTTCTTTCCGTTGAATTATCAATTTTTTTATAAAAAAATATTTAATCCATTTAAAATTTTATTAATAATTTTAAAAATTTTATTAATAATTTTAAAAATTTTATTAATAATTTTATTTTTTAAATCTTATGCTTACATTAACATTATTAATAAAAAAAAATTAAATTCATTAACAAAATCTCGAACAATCTAAAATTACTGTTTTAAACTCTCTAATCAAACACTTTTGCTTTTCATTTGTTTTTAATAGAAAATGAAAAGGTTTTTCTTCGTATGCAAGGACTCTGAATTTAAGGAGTCCTGTCTTTTCCCTCTGTAAAGAAAGTTAGTACTGACAACTTTGCACCATTTAACTTTTACCAGCCTGAAAAATTGGCTTCTCCTTTAAGCATCAATAAAAAAATTGGATAAAAGAAATTTTTTATTTTTTTTAAATTTAAATTCAAAAATTTAGATTAATTGAAAATTTTATTGATAATTATAAGAATTTATTGATAATGTTAATTTTTAGATCTCATACTTATATTGATGATATCAATGAATCTCCATAAAATTACCGTGAAGTTTCCAAATGGTGTTTAGACCAGAGTTAACCAAGAAATTTGTCCAAAAAAATCTCAAATCTCCTAACTAATAAAATCGTAAAATAATTTCTTTAATCATTTATATTATAAGTGCATTTTTTTATATTATTAAAATTTAAAACAATTATTAATAAATTTATATTATATTATTATCTATGATTTATTGTATCACAGATCTTTAAACTATGGAGTCGTAGCATTTAATTCACTGAACTATTAATTTGACGCAAAAGATATTTGAATTATGAATTAATAAGCAATCAACTCTTTAAATCTATTTTTCAACGAAAAACTTAATTAAGTGAGGAATTCAAAAAAAAATTCACTGGTTCAATGATTTATCTAATTTTTTGAGCAAACATCCGCCATGTAGTAATAATCAAATAGAAGAATTATCACTTATTGTATTTTCGTTAAGTTTTTCGGTGGAAAATATAGTTTTAAATAGTTGGTTGTTACTAATCCATAGTTTAAGAATCTCATTCGTCAAATTAATAGTTTAAAAAGTTAAATGCTACATATTCGTAGTTCAAAGATTTGTGTTGTAATAAACCCTATTAATCATGAGTACACTAAAATTTTAGAGAATTAATTAATATTATATATTTTTTAACTAAAAAAATTGAATTTAAATGACTTTGTTAAAAAGTTTATGAGCATGGGACGTTCAAATTCTTTTGAATTGTTCTCTCTGAAAGGAATGGATTGAAATGTTTTAATAGTTATTACACTTTTGGTCAGTATAAATTATCATTTATCAATTGCTTTTGGTTGTGGTTGGCTACTTGCATTCCCGTCTTCCTCACATTCTCTCTTTTCTCTCTGTCCTTTGCCTTTTTATGTTTAGTGTTATGCAAGCAGAGGATGGAAATTTCAAGGATTTATTATAATTGTGTGCTTGACACCCTACGTAAAACAATGAAATTATATATACTTTCAAGTTAAAAAATGATTTGATTTGTTAAAAAATATATAGGATAAATTATAATTCACAACTTTTAAGTTTGTTGAAATGACACTAATTGTATCAAATTTTTTAAAACTCACGATTCACCTCGAAACATCACTTTCCGTCATCAAGCAGCTTTAAAATGAATTTTTTTGAAAAATATTACGATAATCAAAGTTGTTAATATATCTTCAAGTTATTATAATAAGTTTAATAATTCTATTTACTAATTATTTATCTTAAAATTGTTTATAACACAAATTTTTAGGTTATTTGAACTTATATTTTTTTTATAAAAAAACATGCAGTATCATTTTAATTTTTATTTTATGATGGTTTTTTATATTCATTTATTTGAGATGTTACACTATTTAATTTTATAAAAAACATATCTACAAACTTTTTATTTAACATATTTAATTTTATTTTATGATGGTCTTTGATTTTCATTTATTTTAGGATGCAATAGGCAATAATATAATAATATTTTTTAAAATATAAAATATATGAAGTAAAATTTGTTTTAGACCATATAATAGAATATAAATTAATTTAAAATGCACTTTTAACCATTTTCAAAAAAGAATGGTGATAATTTTCTTTTAAAAAAGCCTTAAAAAATCCGTTGTTAAATATGTTTCATTCCTAATACTTCCATTTTTTTTTACAAGTAACATTTTATGATACTTGATGATACATTTGTCATTATGAAAAATTGTATCTAGTTAAAATTTTAATTCTTCAAATAAATTCATTTTGGGGCTGCTTGATAGTGAAAATTGATATTTTTGAGTGAATTATAAGTTTTAAAAATGTTTGGTATACTAATGTTATTTCAGCAAACTTGAAAATAGTGTAATGTAATTTACCATGTTTTTTATCACAATGACAACAATTAAGATAGGATCACAATAAAAAAAAAGTTGTGGAAATTGTGTATGCAATTATGATTATATGTTACTAAATACTTATACTTTTATGAGATTTTTTTTATTGAAACGATTTATATAAATACAATATAGAAAGATTTAATCATTACATAATCCACATATAAACCTAAAATATTATTCATTATCCATTTAAGGTGAATTTATTATTAATGTTCATGAAATATTATTTTTGACATTTATATGAACTTCAAATGAGTATTTTTTTTATTGAATCTTACATAAATGTGAAAAAATAATAATTCAGGAGTTTTGAATATCACTTCTTGTGTATCCACACCCCCAATTACCCCTTGTTAAAATCGTGGTTTGCAACCACACTTTTTGAGTGTTTTCATTTATATTTTTTTTAATATAAATACCTTTAGTAAAAAAAATAATAATTTAGGAGTTTTAAAGGAAAAATATACTTTTTCATAAAAAAAATTGTGTATCAAAACCGGGTACGTACATAAGGCATGCAAAAATCGTGATCGATATGAAAGCGTTCAAGCTATGACTGAAAAAAGAAAAAATGAGAGAGAGAAAAAAGGAGAAGAGAAAACAATGATTTTTCTATTTTTTGGTAAGAAATAAGAATGAGAAGAAAGAAAATTGTCCCTCGATAACAAATAAGAATGAGAGAAAAAAAGATTAAGATGAATAGTATTTTTTTCCACGTTATAATCACTATATTTAAAATTGAAAAAATGGTTGAGTAAAAACTACAATAAACTAAATTTTATAATTTTTTTTCATTATTCTTATTATTTCACCATATTTACCAAATAAAAAATAAAAAAATATGAATTATCTCATTGTTCCAAATCATTTCCCTTTTCTTTCCTGTTCTTAACACCTTTTTTCACTACTAATCAGACATCACATGCCTCTAAATAAGAGAACAAAGTCAAACCCGGAAATGACTGTTACGCATCCCCTTTACCATTGAGGCCTCTACCACACAGTAATGATGAAATTTTAATAAGAACAATAATTTGCATGTAAAATAAGAGTAAATTTTTTTATTATATGTATTTTTAGTGTGTTTATCGGTGTATATAGTATTGTACATAACTAGTGTTCCCAATTTGTGTTATAATTTCAGTGTCAAAAAGGCGTAACAAATAGATCACAGAGCAACGTAAACAATGCTATATCAACATTTGCATGCCGAGACATAAATCTGAATCACCATAAACTTTCCATCTTGTGGCAGTTTATCCATATCACTATTTCGTCAGATGAGCATAAAAAGGGGAGAAGGATGCCAGATACCAAATCCCCCTTGTCTGCGTCGTCACTTGTATTTTCATAATTTGCTGCATAATCTCAACTCAGTAAGTGGTTGTAATAAGAGAAAATGTAATACAGACCCTTGCAGACATGTAATAAGCCATTTGGATTTTGGAGAACTCTGGCACAAACTTTGACATGGACCAGATATCCAATCATGGTAAGTTGGAGTTGGCAAGGCCCATAGATTCTGCAACTTCTCTAGCGGAAAAATTGTCTGCTTGTTCCTACACACCGCAAAAAACATATATTTAGCACAACACGGAATGATGCAAAGATGAGCACCCACGTCACATTTTCTTTATGGGTAATCATCCACATTTTACAGTTAAACATGACTATATTTTCCATTTGGTATCCAAAGTTTATAGCTGGGAAACCAATAATTAACTCCCTCCTATAGCAGATGCACAAATGGTCAGGTAATCGTACCTGAAGGCGATGCAGCAAATACATCAAGAAGAGATGTACAAACACCTGCAAACATTTTTTTCATTGTCATGAAATTTAAATGCTTTCAGGTAATCTTTATGTAATAAGGCATTTTTAACACAAGGTGAACTGTTTCTCACAAGATAGAAAAGCAGGATAACTCGAGCTGTTGGATACCGCCAAAGAAATCTCGTAGCCCTGACAGCTCCGGAGTCCAATAATTTTGCTGCCTTCTGCAACTGTATGAGGTGGGATGAAAAACAAACTCAGAACAAAAGAAAGGGAAGGCAAGCAAGAATTAAGATATAAATCCAAATCTACCTGGACGCTTGCCCCGACCATGTGACGGTGATGCAAGGGAAGAGGCCTGCAATTATTACTTCATAAGGAAATTTGCAAATATTAAGAATAAACATGAATATGCAATATGCATCTGAGGAAAAATTAGGCTTTATGACCGTGCTTAGTTCCTAATAGAACTAGTAGAGGTTATAATAAATATATGTTATGTGTGTATTGTGTTAAGAATTCAGTCTCCATAGAGCTGAATTCAATGACTCCCAACAACTCTCTCTCTGTCACACGCACGCATGCACACATTATTTTGTTGTTGTTGTTTCTGTGAAGTTCTCAGCAAGGTTTTGGTTTATGAAGTTGATTGGTTATCAGCAGGGAGACTGTTTCTTCAAGATAATGGCCCAGCAATTGATTTGGGTCAACAAACTTTTTAGGCAGTTAACTTCAGCCATGAGCCAACTAACATTACTGGCTGATATCAACATAGTTTTAAGATCAATAAAAACCCAAAGTTAATCTTATTGGCTGACGTAGACACGTAGCTTTGAAATCAATAGAAAGCTGAACTTATGTATTCAAAACAAAAGATTCAGAATTCACATGGGCTACTGTGCAAATCTTATCATTTTAGTTGATGAACATTAGGAATATGATTGGTAGAAAGAAAAATTGGGAGGAAGGAAGAGGAAAGAATAAAAAATGAAGACTTGATTAGTAAGACAGAAAGGTGGGAAGAAAGAAAATGATTCACATTTTATTCAAGATTTTCTCATCAAGTTATAATTGTCAATTCTCCCTAATTGACAGGATTGGAGAGTGAAGAGTAAAATGAGCTAAATTTTTGTCTTTTCCTTTCTAGTTTTCCATCATTTCTACCAAACAACCAAACACACAGGAAAGATCAATCTTTTATTTTCTACTCATTTTTATTTCCTTTCTCTATTCTCTCCTACCAAATATAACTTAGAAGTGCCTTTTTTCCTGGTTGACAATCTAACATTAACAAAATATCATACAGGCATACATGTATTTATTTGAAGTTGCAAACTCAATAATCGTGTCACATGAGCGTAGTCATAAAAACATCAAATGATTATTTCCCATCACTGAGAACACCCTTCTGCAAGCACCATGAATGACACCTGCTACTACACAGATAAACTTCATTTCTCAGATTGTCTGAAAGCTCCACTGTTTAAAGTTTTAAACTATAATAGTGTAGAGACTCCTATAATCATTATCTCTCCCAAATCTAGTTGAGCTACAATAATAAAATACCTTTTTTTATTATAAGTAATAACAAAATACCTTTTTTATTATAAGTAATAACAAAATACTTGCAACATATAAAAGCCAGTGCAACATATAGATCGTACTATATCTAACAGAATTGAATTTCACAAATCAAATGCTCAGAAAGAAGTCGTTTTCATGATCAGAAGCTAAAATGATGTCCTTACAGTTTGTTTGGGAGTTAGGAGGGGTATTTAAAAGAATGGGATGGGAAGTTAGGGTGGTTACCCTTCCCTTGTTTGCATGTCAAGAAACTAATGGGACAGTAAGGGAGGGTTTCCCTCCCATACCTCCCAAATCGAAGGGTATAAAAAATTGGGGTTTGGAGGGGTGATGGGAGGGATTAAATCCCCTCCAATCCCCTTCTCTTCCCTCTTTAGAAAAACTTCTAAACATGATTATAATACCCAATCCCCTCCTTCCCTCCCCTCCCCTCAAATCCCCTCCGTCCCAAACACATTGTTAGGCTCTGAGAGAGAGCATTCTTAATGTGCATAATAATATGCCAAAGCATCAGCAGAAGCACGAAAAAATGTGTAATTTAGTCATGAAAGAACAAACATACTCAAGTGCCTTAATTTCAGTGTCTTCTTCCCAAGATGACGATGCCCTACGGGGAACTCTACTTCTTTCCACCTCTACCTGTTCAATATAATGGGAATCCCGTATGCAGAATCATGATATTTAGGATCATAAGATGTATTGAAGAATATAAATGAGATCTCCTAATCTACAGAGTAGAACACCTGAGGACGGACCTGTGCTTCTTGAAGACGCTTTACTTCCTCATCCAATTGAAACTCTGCTGCAGCTTTTTCACTAGCCATTGTTTCTAGCTGTGTTTGCTTGTAGTACTGCATTGTAGTATAGCTACAAGAAATTAACACAAGATACCAAAATTAACTCGAGCAATACAGATGTGTTAAGTTCACATTACCAATAAATCAGTTAGTTCACGATAGCGTTTCTCTAGCTCCATATGCTCCTGTTAGAAAGCAGCTATAATCATTAAGCTGATGCCTGAGTAAGTTCTATAAACACAATACATAATATTAATAAACATGGACAAAGCAAACTTGGTATTTTAGCATTGATAATTTTCAGGCAGCACATTTATATTAGACTTGAATTCATACTTTTCTACTATATCGACATTTTAATATTTAATTATATGATCCTTTCAAGCTTCAGACAAATCATATTATTTCTAAGGACACTCTTAATATTCATTCAACTTTTTTTTTTTCAGAAGATCTGTATAAAGATAGCTCATTAGTTGGGGTGTCTTACCACCAGGTCAGGTGCAACATAGAAAGTATTATAGCCTAACAAGTTTGCAAGGGTTATTTTGAAAAAAACAAAAACACAAGTTTGCAGGGGACACTTTGCCTCATGAAGATCTATTTCAAATCCAATACTAAATTGCAGGTAAAGAATATAACCAAGTTACGATAACACCAACTCAATGCTACCTGAAACAGAACCATCCTTCAGAGGAGAACAGATACTGTTTGCTTGATTGTAAAATTTTGCCTTCTATGACATATAAATCTTTCTTCCCTATCACCATTCCACTCTAATTTCTAAGATCCTTCAAGCTTTGGAACATATGCCATTTTGTTTTCAACAACGCAATTGAAATCAATAAATTTCTCCTATTTTCTACAGATCCAGGTGGAGACAACTTAGTTGGGGAATGCGGGAGTATTAGCATCAGCACAGGTGTGCCATAGAAATTATAGCAGTTTAAATAAATTTGCAGGGGAAATTTAATCTCTGAAATGAATCACAACTAAGGGGAAAAGGGAATAGACAAATTCAAGTAGCAATTACAGCAACCATTATTGTTCCTGAAACAACTTGGCAACCACAACAAATCTGACGATGGAACCAATGAGTTGTTCAAATCAAATTAGTGTGTATGACTTTATATGTGATTTCAAATAAAGCAGAATGACAGTAAAGGCTAAGTGTATCCATCCTTGATACAAGCAACTGCAGGAATACTGCAGATATACCATATTGGCTGGTGCACTTAATCGACATATATACCTACATAGGTCCATACATATGTATGCATGAGGAGAGACAAAAAGGCTGGTTAAATCAGAGACATCACCTGACGTGAATAATGCTCAGCATCCCTCTTCATGGCAGCCATTTCAACTCTCATCTTTTGAACTTCAACCTGCAACCAAACAAAAAAAGATCAGATCACTTAGACTAATCAGAAGAAACTACAAAGCAAGCTTACAAACTTGTCAATTATGCAACACAAACAGTAACAACAACATTGGCATGAAAAAGCAATTCAGACTTGCCTCCAATAAAGAAAGTTTGCTCTCAGCATCTCTTTGACCTTGGTGTGCACGCTCCACCTCTTCCTGCCATGCTTGCATCTATATATGACAGATGACATTAACTTAACATTAATGCTGCTGTATAAACAAAGGAAATATTAATGCTGCTGCAACTGCCAAAGGAAATAAATTTTATACCACAGTTACATAAATAACAGGATCTGGAATATGTGAACCATCGAACTTGAAACAGGTTCTTACAGGCAACCAAAACAATATTTACACTATTAAAATTGTGTAAACTGAAGATTCATCACTATCGCCCGCACTAAGGTTGCAAGGAGACAGTAATTAATCATGACACCATTCTTTAAAAATACAATACCTCATATCAATGCTAATCTAAACAGCTTGTCTGGAAAAGTAATCTGCTTATAACTATTATCTTAGCCATTTAGCAGTAGCAATATTTAGGTGGCTAAATATTTGTCGTATATAGAAAATATTTCTAGTCAAGAAGTTGCAAACATGGTACAGGTTACTCATAATTTTAGGGGTAAATTACATAAGACTAGCTAAGGTTTGGGGGTCTCAACACTTACCTACCTATTGATACAGAATAAGAAAGAAAATATCTATTATTTTGGGATTATCTTGTAATTACAATATTCTTGAAGATCAAGTAGTAGTATTTTAGGAAACTTAGGTTTCGGCAATTAGATATTTATTAGAATTTGATTTACTTTCTTATTTAAATTATGTTTGGTGCCTATATAAGAGTACTAAGGTTTTAGATTCAGACATTGACTATGGAATTTTGAGACTTAACCTATCTCTCTGTTTCTCTCTTCTGTCTGCTGCTTCTCTGCTCTCTTTCTTATTTCTAGTGCTTCTCTATTGTTTTTCTCATTTCTCAATCTATTTCTACTCTTTAAACTATCGTTCTACATCAAAGTGGTATCAACCTGTAAGGTCCTATATCCCTATCTACCATCAACATCGCGTAAATCTCATACTCTAAAAAACCATCTGAAAAAAATAGTTCACCTACCGCTACCACCCATTCAACCCGTTCATCCTATATTTGAAAAAAAAAATAAAAAATATACAGTGTTGTGAATAGAATCGTCAACGGTGGCTTGAACAGTGCTGCTACAGTGCTGCTACAGTGTTCTGCCAAAAAATAGTTATTATTATTATATAGTTTGCTTTCCGTAGTTTCTGATTTTTGGAAGAAAAAAAAGAAAGAATATCGAAGCCACTTGTTTATGAGTAATGGGTTTAGTTGAGCCAATGTGGATCCTTTGTGTAACCATTCATAATGTATTCTACTGGGTCACAGAAGATGTATTGCATCAAGTTTTTTATCCATATGGATTTGGTGAGAAAATTATTATCTCTCAAACTGATGTTGATTTTCAAGCCCTTGTGCAATTTCATTGGTGTCAAAATACTTTTTGGGCTAAAACATATTTGTATGGCCATAATCTTTATGATGATTGTTGTCAGTTGGAGATTGAGTATTACTTGCCATGAGTACCAACTGTGCCCAAAGATGTGTTTCTCAATATTGAACAACTACTCGATAGGGTTTCCAAGAAATTATAAACCTTGCCAATGTTTCGCACAAAAGTGATTCCATTCCAGACTAATCATAACCAGATGAGGTTAATGATGTTCAACTCCAACATGAGAACCAAGAAAATAAAACATCCAAGATCATTGACATTGAGATGCCCAAAGACAAGCCGGGAGTCTTTGTCAAGCAAGTTGAAACCACGGACTGCAAGCACACCCAAGACAAGAATTAGAACATGATATGTGTATGTGATAATCCTTATATAGATTTTGTCCTCCCACACTAGTTTGAAGCACCTCAACAACTTCTTTTAATATCATTCTTGTGTTCGATTGAGACCACTACATCACAAAATTTCAAGTCTTCACCATACAACTCCATCGATCAACAGTTCATATACTTCATCCCTTTAAAACTCGAGGTCGAGTTTTTTATAAGTGGGGGAGAATGATGCAGAATAAGAAAGAAAATATCTATTATTTTGGGATCATCTTGTAATTACAATATGGAGATAAAGTAGTAGTATTTTAGGAAACTTAGATTTAGGCAATTAAATATTTATTAGGATTTGATTTACTTTCTTATTTAAATTATGTTTGATGCCTATATAAGAGTATTGTACTAGGGTTTAGATTCAGACATTGATTATGGAATTTTGAGACTTAACCTATCTCTCTATTTCTCTCCTCGTTTTGTTCTCTCCTCTTTTGTCTTCTGCTTCTCTGCTCTCTTTCTTTACTTATTTTTTTTTCTAATCTCCCTTATTTCTACCGCTTCTCTATTGTTCCTACATCTCCTATTCTTTGGGAAATTACAAAAACCTACTTTGTCTTATTCTAATTTGGGAATTTTCTAACAGAAACCCCCCTCCGTCAAATTTTCCGGTAGTCAATTGCTTAGATTTTGGTCAAACATGTATCCACCTCAGCAATTATATTTGAAAACCCAAATATAGTCTTCTTCTTTTTCTTCTTTCTTTTGTTAATGAATCTTTCTACCTTTAAATTGAAAACTAACATTAAATTAAAAACATCAAAACTACAAACAGTCAAGCCCACGCTAGGGAAAACTTTGAGAAGCGTGGATAATCCTTTTGATGCAGGACAGATGGGTAGAAACAGAAACAAATTAAGAAAGGGGAGAAGCGAGGAGATTAACCAAGGGAAAATAAACAAAAATAGACTAGGTAGAAAAGAAAACAGAACAAAGGGAGAACAGAACAAGAACAGGGAGAATGGGACAAGAGATATACCAAAACTCAAGTTTATTTCATAATCAAAGTCTACCTTACAATCTTAATATCAGTGCTCTTATATAGGCACCAAACATTATTTAAATAAAAAAGTGAACCAAATCCTAATAACTATTTAATTGTCTAAATCTTATTTTCCTAAAATACCATTATTTAAATAAGAAAGTAAATCAAATCTTAATAACTATTTAATTGCCTAAATTTAATTTTCCAAAAATACGATCTCCAAGAATATTGTCATTACAATATAAACCTAACATCCCAAAATAATAAATATTGTGTTTCTTATTTTTCATCATTCTGCCCCACTTACAAAAAACTCGACCACGAGTTTTTTAGTGATGAAGGATCAGAACTATGGATGGCTTGGTGAAGACTTGAAATTTTCGAGATGTAGCATTCTCAATCGAACACAAGAAGGATATCAAGAGGAGTTGTTCAACAGCCTCAATCCAGTGCAGGAGGACAAAATCGATGTAAGGAAGGTCACAAGCACAAATCTTGCCCTTATTTTGGTTTTGATCTTGTTTGTTTTGAAGTAACTCAATAGGTACATCCTCACCTGGAATGTTAAAACTTTATTCAAGGACTTGTTATTGCTTTTCAAGGTGTGTGTGGATTGGAGAAACAACTTCAAACTCATCTTGAATGGAAACTGGATTGGTAGAAGTTTTGTTCAAAGCTGCTTGCACTAATTTTCTGTTTGTGCAAGAAGTTGTTGAAACTTGAGGAGTCGAATTTCAAAGTTGGAATTCTCGATCTCTAATTGACAACAATTGTAAAAAATACGACCATCAAGCTCGATTTCATCCCAACTAGCATCTTGAGGCAAGCTATATTGCAAAGTGCTTGAAAATTCAATGAATTTGAGAGAAAGCTAATTTTCTCAATATGACCAAAAGGGCAAAAAATCTGATAGAGCACATCTTCTGTAATTGGATATAGTACATGATGAACTGTAACTAAAAGATCGACTTAACTCACTTATTCTTCACAAGTGACTTCAATTTGATGTAAAAAAAAAGGAACATAAATGAAACAAAAAATGATTTTTTTTCCTTTTTATGGGGATACAATATGTGATTTAAGGGATAGATAGAGGTCGGATGCAGGGCCTTTCGGCTTTGATATCACTTGATGAAGGACAAATACGTAGAAACAGAAATAGATTAAGAAAGGGATGAAACAAGGAGATTAACCAATAGAAAATAGATAGAAATAGACTACGTAGAAAAAGAAAACAGAACAAAGGGAGAACAGAACAAGAAAAGGGACAAGGGGACAAGAAATATACCAAAACTCAAGTTTATTCCATAATTAAAGTCTTCCTTACAATCTTAAGTGCTCTTATATAGGCATCAAATATTATTTAAATAAGAAAGTGAACCAAATCTTAATAACTATTTAATTGTCTAAATCTTATTTCCTAAAATACCATTATTTAAATAAGAAAGTAAATCAAATCTTAATAACTATTTAATTGTCTAAATCTAATTTTCCTAAAACACCATCTCCAATAATA
Organism: Bretschneidera sinensis; assembly: GCA_023935145.1. NCBI lineage: Eukaryota > Viridiplantae > Streptophyta > Magnoliopsida > Brassicales > Akaniaceae > Bretschneidera > Bretschneidera sinensis. The sequence goes on from CM043701.1 coordinate 21,490,102, forward strand.
TTGTCTTTACAACATAAACCCAACATCCCAAAATAATAAATATTGTGTTTCCTATTTTACATCACCTTTGATGAGGAGAGCTTGAGAATCTCCTCCGCTATTGGAACCATGGCTAGAACCGCATAGTCCCTTGCTCGATTTTTTTTTTTTTAATATCATTGGCCATAGCTTTTTCAAATTCATTTTGAAGCTATAAAATGGAGATTGAATAATGCAGCAATTGACTTCTCCCAAAAGATTATGCCATGGTTTCCACCTCAAAGTTGGCTTAGAAACTGTTATAGAGACCTTGGTGATGGTAAAATGTCGAGAGATTGATATGGGGTTAATTAGCTTCTGCAAACTAGAAAGGACAATAAGAAGATCTTAAGTTGACGGCAATCATTTGGGACGGAAAGAATCGGTCAAATCCGGCCGGGCCTGGCGAGGTGAGGCCAGAGGAGGTGGATTGATGCAGAGAGAGTTGCCGGGAAGAGAAGGGAATTGGAGGAGATGATGAAGAAAAAAAAGAGGAAAGAGAAGAAAGAAAAAATTCATAGGGATTTTTTGTGCAGTGAGGAGAGAGAGCTTGGAGGTGGTTGCAATGGGGATGAACATAGGAAGGAAGAAGGAGAAAAAAAGAAGAAGAAAGAAAGTGTTGAATAAAGAGATTTATATGAGGTCAATTTGCTATTTCCATCATTTATGTCAGGTCTTAACGGATTTCGTTTGGTCAAACTCCGTCGAAGTAGGTTTCTATAATTTTCCAAATAATAGGTAGGTAAGTGTAGAGACCCCCAAAACTCATGTAGGTTAATGTAATTTACCTTGATTTAAAGGAACAAAGGCTCCTAGTGTTCATCATGAAATAGTCAATTAATTGGGATTGTAAAAAGGATAGATTTTTCCGTACCTGCCACTTACAAATTTGAATCTGTTCTTTTAATTCTATCTGTATATCAAAAAATCTTACCACCCATCACCCATTCCCCCCCAGAAAGAACAAAAGAAAAATTAACAAAAAAAATATGCTTAATAAACTAAAAGAAACAGAAGGATACATTTGAAGCAGATTAATGTATATAAAAACTTATTAAATCCTGTGTTCCAATTTCCAAACCCATAAAGGGCGCCCCAAATATCATTCAAAGGAGAGAGAGAGAGAGAGAGCAATCACAGTCATGCTTCTGGCATGTTTGCAACGCCATTTCCAGAAGAACATTTTTAAGAGCCAAAATTTAAACAAGAGGTCACTACTATGCAGGCAAACTCAACAAAAGGAAACTTCTATGTTTTTCTTTTTTGATTGACAAAATCCACACATGCCTCAAACTTTTGTCCACTTAGTGGGCAGGGAAGTATCCTTACCAACTTTCCAAAGCGGGCAGGACAAAAGGAAACTCCTATGTTACTGAGTGGTTGTTCATAACTAAAGTATGCATTCTACAAATTTATTCGTAGCTTAAAACTTTATACGCAAATAACATTCTAATGTCTGATACAGAGAAAAGAATAGTAGTTCAGAAATGTGTAGAATCAGCCATAAACTATGGAACCAAGTTGGTTCCTTCAACATTATTAGGCATAACAAATGAGTGATTCATAAAATAACAGTTGAGGCAGCATACCACACAGTATTGTTGCCTGAAAATATTGCACTGAAATAGTCAGGAGCACAGCCTTGTAATGTTTACCTGGATCATTTGGTTTGCTTCTTCTGGGGACTTCTTTTGTCCACGGCAAGCACGAGCTTCCATATCTTGCAGTTCTTGATTTAAAGATCCACATTCAACCTGAAAGCATATGGTGGTAATTACTCTAGGAGACTCCAAATCTATACCTTTGCTGGAACACGAACTTTTATTGAAAAAAGTATTTAACATGGTGTCTATCTACCTCAAGCAGTGCCACCTTCTGCTCAAGCTCTGACACCTTTGCTGTCCTCTCCTCTGCGATTCTCTGAATACAGAAGCAGTCAACAACACTGAATCAATAGGATATACATTAATTAATGACAAATGAATGTGCCTATATATCTCTGGCCACAGAATAACAAATTCCACCATATTTTTCTAACATTATGGTGATAACAAGAGATTCCAAACCGTAGGACATGACCATGTTATGTCAAAACAGAATAAAACCCTGAATTTGCAAAAAGGAACCAGACAGAGAATAAGAGAAACTTTCATCAACAGCTAGTTAAAACAACATAAGATGGAAGTATAGATGTTATCATGATGCTGAGGCTGAAGACGGTAGCAAGTTCATCAACAAGGCATTTTCAGACAGGCTTAGTGACATTGAGAGGATATGCAATCAGTTTTCCTAATTTTACTACGATGGAAGGCATATAAATACAGATTACCAAACTGACCAAGCTGGTTAAGAATGTTAGGATTTTTGAATTATGACATTTATTTGATACTCTCCGCATTCATCAAGACATCAATCTTTTGACATTTTCTCAGAAGATGCACAGAATCAAGCACAAAGATTTTCTAATTATGGCATTCATTTACAGGTAAATTATTTGCACCTCCCTTGAGATATGATCTAATTATAGGCTTCCCTTGCATTTTCTGAAATGATGTTGCACCCCCTGTTGTCGTCTGACCTGGCTAATGAGAAAACATATTTTTACCATAATACCCTTATTTTGTATTGGAAATAACAATGTATACCAACAATTTAATTAAACGACAAAAAAGTAAACACCCTAAACAAAACTAACATTTCACTCCATAGCTGCCCATCTTCTCTCCTTGTTTATAAAAACAAAAAAACACAAGTCTCCCCATTCTTTTTACACAGCTGCAATCCCCTCCGTCCCACTCCCTCTTCTGCGCTCCTCTCTCCTTGCATCCAGCCGCCACCACCATAACCTCTCTTCTTCCCATGAACCCAGCCGCAATTCCCTCTTTCTCCTCCGCAAGAAAAGCACACTCTCGTGCTCTAAGCTATTTGGGGGCAGTGGATCTGTCGTTCAGTTCATCAGCGAACCTCAAGATCTTCATGATCGACTTCTAATCCGACGATCGCAGACTCCCACTTGTCAGAGATTCCCCAAGCTCCAAGCAATTCAACAGCCTGGGGTAGGAACGGATCCAACTCCAATAACTTCTCCCTCGGCCTCATCGCAGGCAGACTCGTTAATGGTAACATCGATTTATGGAACCCCCTTCATTTTTTTCCTTTTCATTTCCTGTCTCATTCTTTGTCTGGATCGTGACAGGCAGAGAATTTCTGGTTTTATTTTTTTTTCCTTTTAATTTTATTTTTTGGGTTATAGTAGTGATGCAGAATGGAAAAGAAAATATTGATTATATTAAGATTATTGATATTATTTTGTAAATATACTTTTATTAGGAGCAAGTAGTAATATAGGACTTTTTGTTTAAGAAATTATAGATTTTATGTTAGGGATGGTGTCTATATAAGCACCAATATCATGTTGGAATTAGGCAGACTATGATTATAGAATAACTCGAGTTTGGTATTTATCTTGTCCCATTTGTCCCTCTCATCTCTTGTTCTTCCTTTCTTAGGCCCTAATTCTTCACCTTTGCCTCTTATTTCCTCTTTATTTTCCGTTTCTTCGTTATTCTTCTCCTCTATCTCCTTATTTCACCTCTGTTTCTGTCTCCTATATCTATTTCTTCTATCTTGGTTACTTGTTCAACATCAAGTAGATTTTTTAGTTTGGTTCTTGACATTGTTGAAAAGAGTAATTTACGCATGTAGCCTCTGTGTATTTGAGCCCCAACGATCGCTTGGGGCAGTGGCAAGTGTACTGTGATCTAATTAAACTGAATATTTTTTCTTTTTTTTGGTGTCAATGAATTAAGTTTTCGTGAAATTAGGGATGGGAATGGGAATGTGGGTGTTTTATATGTGGTAGGATATATGGTGAGAAACTGAGAATGAGCTCAATCAGAGAGAGAAACCTAGAGAATGAGGGGCAGCAACAGTAGAGATCTTTGATCTTGCTCTTGAATCATCTTCCTTGTTTCTTTCTCTCAATGAGTTTCTTTTTCATTATTTTGGTTTCTTAGAGAAAATGCAAGACTGTTATACTATACTTCTCTCTCTGCCTACCACAACCAGGTCAGGGTTTGTGATATTACTAGTATTTTTATTATGGGTAAATTATTTGCTTTATTAAATTAATTCTTATTAATTTATTAACTAAGTTATTGATTTAAAGGTAATTTCAGCAAAGGGTATTTTGGGTATTAAAAAGTCAAAATCACATGATTGTAAGCTATTATGTCCAGCTGGCTGACGGAGACTAAAAGCTATCTAACAGTGGAATAATAGAAGGGGTTAGTTGTTGTACATGAAAACGCTGGGAGACAACTGTAATCATACCGTATCTCAAGGAAGGTGCAAATAATTCACCCTTTTAAATTAGACATCTGCTTAGTGCTTTCAACATTTGAACCCAATAAATCAAGTGCATATATGTCCTGTAAACAAGTGCAATTGCATTATTTTAGAACTAATTGTGCTAATTCACTACCCCAAAAAAAACTGAAACTGAAGGTATTTGTCAAGAGAAATTAGTCAGTAAAATGTTACTGTGATTGCAAATGATAACTTCTTCAAATAGCGATGTAATGGGTGAGTCTCAAATCTGAAATGTCAACAGATTCATAGACTTTCCACTCATATCACAGGCAATGACTTGAACTCAATCATGCCCATGAAAAGGAACACGTAAGGAAGAGGCTAACATTCTTAAAGATTGTAAAGCATTAACTAAAATATAAATCTAATGTGCATATTTATGACCATAGTAGTCCAATTTCAGCAAAATAAGCTATCTGCAGCATCATATGTACTATCTTAGGCCATGAGTAACAAACATGGAGAATCCTTATGTTACCTGGATCCTAGCAAGAGCAGTGGATGTGTCAACAGCTCTATGCTCCAATTCCACTTCCCTTTCCATAGCAGCCTGTTTACCAGATAGAGATTCTTATAGCATAAGCAAAACGGGGAATACATAAGAGAATAAATAAATTTGTCCAGGTTATGACCATTTTGGTGGCATTATGTGCTGCACGCTCTTCCTCTGCTCTCCGTTCTGCAGATGCCAGCTCCTCTCGTAAAGCCTAATAAATAAAAAATCCTTACTAATCTGAGAACTCGTAATAGAAATAGTATGTACAGGGAAACACCAAGAATTCAATTTATCGATGCTAATTGCAAAAATTTACCTGCATCATCCTTGTCTCTGTTAGTTCCCTGTTTCTCATTATAGATTCCATGTTCGCCTGATGAAGTGCAAATAAAGTGTTATCAAAGCCTAAAGCAAGCATTAATCCAAGTCAAGAGCATACAAAAATTGCAAACAGAAGGATGTACATAGATACAGTCACAGATGCCTGCTACAGCATTATATAAGGGGGGGAAAGGAAGACCATGCTTCAATAACTGAACTTGGAGAATGGAACTCACCTGCAGTGAAGCCAGATTCCCTTCAGATAGAGCAGCTTGTTTCTTAGATGCATCCATTGAATTGACAAGCGTCTCGATTTCTGAGTTCTTTGCAGCCAAAGCTTCAGCCATATTTGTCTCTACCTTTGTTATTTCACTTTTAGATGCAGACAAATCTTGCTGTAGCTGCTTAATGTGAGCCTCATATGATTTAGTCAGCTCTCTCTGTTAAGGTAGCAATTCAAATATTAAAATAGCCCTGCTTCAATACCATCAATAACATGCTTAAAAAGAATAGTCGCCTGTCGGTAAAACAAGCAGGCATGATGCTTCACCTCTGCAATGAGAAGCTCCTCCAGCTGTGCATTTTCAGATTTGTATTCTTGAAGGCGGGATGAAAGACCAGCACAAACCTGAGCATTTACATTTACAGCAGAAATATTAGCACAGCATCCAAGAAATGCATAACATCTAACCAGTGGGAAAGTATCAGGAAGTGGGCAGGAAAACTGTCCAGCTTTGTGTGCGATAGTCCTATCTGATCTATGGTGGACCTTACTGTGAGAATAATTTCTTTGAACCATTTGATTACAAGAAGGTGCAGAATAAATTGGTAGAGCATCTAAACTTTTCATATGACCATACAAAATTTATAAAAAAAAAAAGGAGAATCAACCATGTAGAAGTATAAAAATGCAACCCTCGATTTCTTTTATCAAATTTCAGGCATAAGACGGCTGGAAACTTGAATATGGAAATATGGGATTCATATCAGTTTGGGCATGGTGCACTAAAAGTACATAAATAGAGTAATTCAATTCGTACCTAACCAATTAACCAGCTGTTACTACCGCGACAAATTATAATGTCGCTTTCTGAGTATGCAGCTTGTTCTGAATACTCCTGTTATCAGGAACATACATTCCATATAAAATATATGCTCATATGCATGCACCATCATTGAACCCCCCGAAAAGAAAAAATGGTTGCAAGAATTCTTCCATTATTAAAGACGGTCCACATAAATGATGTTTTTCCCCAATTATGCAGCATATTCTCAATATTCTAAAGTTCCTAGAAACAACAACAAAAGATTCAGAAAACTTACTCGAGCTAACCTTGCCTCTTTTGACTGACCAGTAGAAACAGTGGTTTTAAGTAGTCCTTGAGCCTGGACATCAACTAAAGGAACTAGTGAATAAAACCTTAAATGGAAGGTACATGATACGACCCAAGCACTACAACAAATACAGTGTGCTACTTCTTCCCTTCAATAAATAGTTTACCTCCTCGAGTTGGTCCTGGACTTTCGTGGGAGGAGTATCAGCATTGTTATCCTGTTGCTTCTTTTGATTGACAGGAGTGTCAACCTTAACATCAGCATCTCTCTCTTTAGTCTCACCGTTAACAGGAGAATTGGTTATTACAGATCTTGATCTCTCTTGGTCAATCTTTGAAGGAGTATCTGCATCTCCTGATTTGGTACTGTGGCCAGCATCAATGTGATGCTCTTCCCTGACAACCTCAATTTCTTTGGTCGGTAACGGTGAAGGAGGATGCTCTATATTTGAAGAATTCTCATCGAGAAGCTCACTCTCTGAAGTTGACATTGTAACATCCACATCAGTACCAGTTGCTGGGACTTCCCCATGATCAGCATCATGTTTAACAATGTCATTTGCAAGTGGTCCTGATAATGGAATGTTATGAGCTTCATTGTCGGTACTCTTTTGCTGCTCACTGCCAGTTTGGGGGACAGAATTACCAGAAGGGCCCCCCTCATCTTCAACTGAAAGAGCTGCCCTATCTTTATCAGGGGTCACATCTGATTGTGATGCTTGTGTACTAGTTTGATCCCAGGCAGAATCACTCTTTTTAGGAGACTCATTTGTGGAGAGTCTCTTTTGAGCCTGCAAACAGACAGTAAGTTAAGCCACCCACCTCAAGCATTTTGCATTGAATATGTTAAGACTAATTTTAGCCTAGAGGTGCACATATTAATACCTTTTTCCTTGAATTTGTCCTCTTGGCTTGAGACCCTTGCCCATTAGAAGCTTAACCCCACAATGAAAAAAAGCAGAAACACAATAAGCAAAAAGATATTGTTATTCAGAAGCGAAGGCCATTCCCAGCAGAGTCATACCAAATACCATCTCTTTGCAAGTTATACAATACCTTGATTTAAATTAGAGTTAGTGAGAGTTTGGGTCTTTGCTCAGAACTCAAGCTGGAGCAATGAATTCCTGGATGTCCATGTTTTAAATGAACAAAACTCCTAGACTTTCGATTCTGTGAAAGGTGATTATTTTAATGCTCACAACAACAGGAAGGAAATGGCCTTTATTGTTAAATAAATACGGGAAGCAGTAATCAACTTCAGATATTCCTCTTCATCAAACAAACTCACACGCACAGAGAATAGTCTCTGAAAATCAAAATTAGATTAAAAGTGTAATTGATCAACAGTCAGGGCCAATTTCTCATATTGAACAAAAGAACATACAAATGCCATGATGTCTTTGTTATCTGTAGATCTTAACTGAGAAGTGAAAGGTGAACTTAACATGAATCTCTATAAGTTGCATCTCAGCCAACTCCCTCACCTATACTTATCAAAAATATATATATATATATATATATATATATATATATATATATTGTCAATGGATGGCAAAGTCCATATTCTTTTCTTTAATTAATGTCACTAACTATTCCACTTTACCCACACTTGCCATATATTCATCCTTGTTTTAAGGCTTACTTTAGGCCATGTTTCCTTCCTTGTTTTAAGGAATGTCTTTTTCCTTTAACAACCTATATGTACTCTTAATTGTATTCTCAATAATAAGAACTCAAGTAAGCATTTGTACAATCTCTTTACTCTCTTCAATTCTCACATCTCTTTACTCTCTTAAATTCTAACATATATATATATATATATATATATATATATATATATATATATATATATAATCCATTAGGTTAGGCTAACTCGACTGCTTATTTTTACTAATGTATTGCCTTCGTTTGTTTCAGCTTATTTTACAATAAGCAACACTTTATACAACACCTTAAGCACTTGATACCTAAACACAAAATCAGCTTAAAGCATCATTAATTAAAGTACATGATATAATTTTAAATTGAAAAAAAGAATAACCAAATGAAGGCATTGCATAGTCATGCTTTTTTTTCCTTTATGAGTAACCACTTCTCGTTCTCTTTCACTATCTCTTTTCGGACACAAAATGGGTACACAAGAGATGCAACTTCTATTTAAAATAAAATAAGAAATTTGATTAGAAAGTTTAATCTGAAACTAGTGGTTGTTTCCTACAGAGAGAGAGAGAGAGAGAGAGAGTGAGAGCGAGAGAGATGACAGAAGTGGAAAAGATAATGGGTAAAGATAGATGATAGATATAGTTATCAGGAGTTGGGATGTTTGTTTTCCTTCCTTGTCCTTAAAAAATATGATATTCAAGTAAGTTATGAATCGAAAATAAATGAAAATTAAGTACATTTATGTTACATCCACCCATAAGAGGTTTTTTCTCTAGTAAGTAGCAAAAATAAGTCAAATAAAAAGGTCCACAACAGCAAAGACAAAGAAAACCAGCTGGTTATAAAATGGTGAATCTATTTATTTTTATCTTTGCATATTAACACATTGAAGATCTATTTAAAATAATTGTGTGTGTATTTGTGCGTGGGGGGAAGCTTGACAAGCTATTCTTCCACTTGATCTGAGGTGCTAAGAGATATACCTATTTTAGTGACTTCTACATATAAATCCAGGCCCTGAAAATTGGCCGATCAGGGGCCTATTGATAAATGAAAGAAAGGGCTTATAAGCCCTGGCCCTGCATGTATTTTATCTGTCATGTCGTGACTGACTCTCACAGCAGCTGTTAAGGTGGAATAATCTCGGCAGACCACCAGGCCTGTAACCTGTATTAGCCTTCAAGTACAAGGACATTTATAGCCATGAAGAAAGCACCAATGTTTGGTTTAGTATCCACTATCCAGACATTCAAGTACATTTCCAGGATAGATATGCGTGTCAAAGCTGCCTAAGGCCCTAAAGTATATAAGATTCATACCTGTTGACTGAAAATCAGATTGTTCATCTGATAATTCACTGACAACCAACTTTGCCCTTCGATCTACAACTTCAAACAAATCTGAGACAAGAACAGTAATAAACTTTAAAAATTCTTGAACAAGAGGTTAAAATTTTAAACATCAACTTCGATTCTTACAAGCTACTATGGTACTTTTAAAAATTAAACATTTACGAAATGCAATAGTTGAAATTGGGAATTTGGTGTAGGGCTCGTTTGCAGACTATGCAAATACACTGAGAGCAGAAACAGGAGAGATTGAATGCAAATTCTATTTTGTTACTGGAAACATATATTAAGTAGAATTTACAACAGGGTTTGGCGAACAAATGTTAAAATGAACTTCCTCCATTTGATTCAAAGTTGCGAATACAAGGACTTCAAGGGTATTGACTTCCAATAAGCATGCTTCAAATGAAGAAGCACTTGGCAATAGTATTAGATCTCTGTAAGACATTTGCAATTTTATACAACTTGAATAACGTGTAGTCTCCCAATTAATCTTGAATTCCTTAACATGTGTACAGAACCTCTCACAATCTTTCTTAGTGCACCATAGATGGAAAGGGCAATAGAACCAATCCATTAACACAGAGATCCTAACATTAAGATGTGAAGCAATCTATTAGATGTAGCGACTAAAAAAACAAAGCTTTTCTGCTTCACTATCGCATCCATAAAGGGCCTCAGACAACATTGGCATCTTGAACCTCAAATGATGCTTAGGCTGAGAATTCCATGACAAAACAAAATTACCAACAAGGATTTTAATACTTATGGTATTGTCAATCATCAATTCATCCTAGCAGTCATTCTGCCATGAGTTCATTTCCGCCAACCAAAATTCATGTCAAGTCTCCCTAAGCTAAACTCGTAAAACAAATGCAGAAAGAAAGAGGTTTGAAAAACCCAACTGGCTTTACAGTTACCAAGATATACTAAAAACCCACCAAGCTACGATCCTACTTGATGATCTAAAAAATTTGATCTTCCGAAAAGGAATTTATTATATGTCCCAGGATTTCCCAAGAAAAGTTGCATTTGAAGCAGCTTAACACAATCCACTTACGTTACTTGGATACAATACCCTACCTTGTCCCATGTAAAGAGTAAGCACCACCATGGATTACTATATTCGCAATTATAACATGGAACAATTTAATTACAAATAAAGCCGAAGCTTCAAGGTTGTTATATTTGATAAATTGACTAACTCAACGATAATTGCATTCCAATACAAAATGCCTAGTTTATTACTCAGCTAACTAACACCAAATTACAAATTTTAAAAGCAGCAAGTAAAATACAATCACTCCCTTCAGTTTCGCACAAAAACGAATGAATCACAGTTAAAACTAAAATTTACATCTTACCATCTAAGTAAAGGATCGGGCATTGAAAATTCACGAAAAAGTAATTAGAATAGTGCCCTTGAAATAAATTGAGGCAGCGAGATTTATACACACCTTCAGCGGCTTTAAGCCACGAAGCCATTGATTTCGAATCTCGAGGAGTCTGTGCCCTAGAGATTTGTAAAGAGAGCTTCCATGCACCAGCGGGTCAGATTATCAGACGGTGATTATGAAATCTGAATTAGCAGAGCTGCAATGTGATGATTATGATGTGATAAAGGATAAAATGGGATTGTTGAACAAAATAGAATAGTTCGATTGAGGGAGACAGAGAGGAGAGAGAGGTTTTCTGCGTTTCGTTGGGTACAGGTTTTTTACGTAAAACGTGTCTATGAAGACAGTAGTTAGTTAAGATGTGCTACATACGAAGCAAAATGGAAGGAATCGGGACCATCACAACAGAATAACGGTTGCTCCTCTAATCTGTACTGTTCCGTCAAGCTAGCAGTGAATTTTTCATTCTTTCTCAAAACTCAACAATGCATATTTGCCTATTTAATTCTTAAACGGAGGCACCGATGCGGTTCCATTAAATTATTGTTATATAATACTTAACACATAGTAAAATGATATTTCAATTATTATAAAAAAAATATCATTTTTTTAAATTTACATATCATTAAATCAAATTATTATCAAATAATAATTATGATTACTTTTAAATAATACCAAAAGTAACAACCCCATAAACTTACAGGACTTCGTAAAGATGGTTTTGATTCGATTTGGTCTTCCATCAGGAAAAAGACTGTCAATGTTGGAAAAGTCATAATGTGAGTCATTTTCTCAGAGCACCTTAAAATGTTAATAAAATATATCTAAAATTTTGATTAACTCTATTTTTAAAAGGGTTTCGATTCCATTGAATTGGTTTCATGTAATATGGAATTGAAAAAATTCACTAGTAATCATAAAGAAATTATATAATAATTTTATCGAAAAATTTTAAAAAATTAAATATAAAAATCATCATTCAATTTTTTAATGATTACTAGTGGATTTTCTCGATTTCGTAAAAACTTTCACGGATCCAATTCCATAACATCACCGCTCTAAAACATTAAAATAAGAAATTACATATTAAAAAGACAAAACAAAAGAAGAAATCATCTTGCTCTAACATTTTATTACAAAATCTATTCAAAAACACAAAACACCAAAAACAACACATTCTTTTTTAGTTAAATGAAGTCAAACTGAAAGGTAATGGAATGGAATCATGACATTTCAACAATTTCTAAATATAAATGATACCCTCAAACTTTGGGATCAAAAGCCTCATGAAAATGATGGGCTGTTTTTGGTTGAACTTAATTGGGCTTGAAAACAGAATTTAGCCTAAAAATATTGAGCCTGGATTTAACTTTGGCCCAAAGTTTGAGATTGAGGTAAAGATCTGATCCAATGCGAAAGCTAGAGTTCGACCTACCCTCACTTGCGCATCTTGATTTCTTCTTTTCCTGATGCATACCTTGCATGATTCTACCGTTATAGAATCTCTATCATTATTAATTTACCAGGTAATTTTTTTTATATTTTATTGTGCTTCTACTAAGATTATAAATTTCACATTGAATAATATTTTATTTTAATTATTAAAATGAAAAAAAATAGTCTTTGAGGTCTCGAACTTGAAGTCAAATCCCCACGCCAGTTACTTCCATATGAAAAAAAAAATAGTTATTGTGAAGGTAAAATACTCCATGCCATTAATAAAGTTAGAGCATCTATTTAGTGTCCATTGTCATAAAATATTAATTTAATTCGTATTTGACAATTATAGATTTAACATATTAGAATGGATAAAAAAAATGTCATAAAAAACACACACTGCAACTTCACTCTCATGCCTTTTTTCAATTTCATTATGTTTACATGCAGGCCATTGAACACAAAAATTTTATTCGGTGCGAAGGGTATCGGTGAGTTATTAACGAGTCAAAGCAACTATTACTTCATAATTAGAGGGTAGTTTCAATTTAAATTTTCTTTATACATTTTTTTTTAATTTCGTTATGTTAATTATTTGAATTTAAAAAAAAAATCTTATTTATTTATTTTTTTGAGAGTTTGAGTCGGGTGTTTGTTATTAATTTGGATTATAAGTGATTTGATCGAAAACATGATATGGATTTGGATGGGTTAATTTCTGGTTGAACATTATGTTTGATCGAAAAATTAGCATTACTCAAATCCAAATGACAATACCTTTGTAAGAATTTATCAGATACTGTCACTCATAATCTAAATGGCAGTATTTGATAACTTTTGATTTGTTACATTGTTGTATAATTTTGGGTAACTAGTGTAGATAACACTCATATCATTCGCATCACAATTTTTTTTTTCTTTTCATTTGATTGATTTTTTTTATACCATTAATAAAAATAAACAGTATAGATGATATTTATATCAATTACATTACAATTTTCTATATGAACTTTGTTAATTTTATTAATAACATTTTGTGGTTACTATAGGTACCACTTCTACATTTCTTCGTTGTTATTGCATTTTTTTTTATAATTGTACTCGACTTTGATTCAATTAATCTTTTTCAATCTTTAAAGGGAAAAGGTCTAAATTTTTTAGGGGAATGATTTTTTTGTTTCATATTGACAGCTTAAGGAGCTTATGTTCTTACGTTTGATTAGTTAGATATTATTTTATTTAGTAATTTCTTTTATTTTTATCTTTTGAGTTATTAATATTTTTATATTACATTTATACCATTATGGATAATGATATCTTAATAAATGATTTTTCTAATAGCAGGAGAGATGTCTCTGTTTGAGGAGAAAGAAATAAAGAGAAGTTGCAACGTTTAGTTCACGATCATAAACATAAGGTAAGTGTCGGATTAAATGCAAATGCCCCTTTGCTTATTACTTTAGACATGAGTAATGATTGAGCAAAATTTTGTTATTTTCTTAATTTTATTATATACTTGGAAGCAAAGGAAGAGTTCGTTTGGCTCATTAGTCTATTCCTCTCAATTTCCCCTTTTGCTTTCCGTGGTATCATTTCGGATTGGTTTTACTATCCTCAACTTGGAGTTTCAAAATTCAAAAAGATATTTAATGTTCAGGCATGATGAAGTTTAAGGATAAATTACATTGCTTCTTAATTAGATTTATGTGTGTAGAATCTATGGATCTTGAGATGTAAAATTGGTGCAATAAAGAAAATGCAATGCATTTTGAATTTTCTTTTCATTGATATTTTTACTCAAAATAAAAATCACGTTAAAGAAATTTGTGTGACTCGTGTAATAAAGACAATGTGTTGGATTTTCTATTGCACTGACCAACTTAAGATTTTCTTAAATAATTAGATTTAAATCAAATGATTTGTACTCTGATTTAGGATTGTTTTTTTCTCCCACTTCATACGCTTTCAAGTGTTTTTACTTATACAAAAAATGCATGAGCTTTTTTTAGAGATGCTTTTAAAATCGACATTTGTTAAAGAGATGTGAATTAAAACATTTTGAGTTAATGTTCAAACAGAGGTTCACCATAGTTGCTCTTTAGCTTTTCAAATGTTTATTTATTTTGTATTAGATTTTTTTTAATTAATAAACACATATTAAATTGCATTTCTAATATTTCAAATAAACTTATAAGGTTAAAAGAAAATAAAAATATATATATGAAAGATTTTTTTATAATGGCTACATAACGACATAACAAAAATCCATGTTAATATTTGAGAGAGAAATTTTCATGCAATTGACTACATACTTAAAGAAAAATAAAACGTGAAAAAATTAAAATATGGAATCAATCCAAGTCTATATTGACAACTTGAAGATGACAGCAAGCACATCTCGCATCTCACTCTACGCGCGTGTTTATATGCTATTCTATCAGATTAACGAATTTATTATCTCAACACAGGTTACGCACGTGTTGATTTACTCTTTAATGGGATTAAATAAAATATGAGATTAATATAATAAAAAATAATAAAAAAAATTTTAATCTTATGACCGTACATATGCGCGCGTTAAATTGTATACTGTTTTATTTAAAAAAATTGTATACTGTTTGAGAATAGTTTCCACACAATTTTGTCAAGAACAATTGTGTATTGTATTATAATGAGATTTAGTATTTTTTCTCAACCCAAAAGTTACCAAAAAAAAAAAAAAGTTGTGCTAAACCACGTTAAATTTTTTTTTTTGTTTATTTTTCTCTTTACTTTTACTATTACAATTGCGTGATTATTGATTAGACGTTAGATTACCAAAAATTAAAGATAAAAGTCATAGATTTTTTATGGTAAATTACACTACACTACCTCCAAGTTTGTTGAAATGACACTAACATACTAAACATTTTTAAAAACCCATTATTCACTCCAAAACATCAATTTCCACCATCAAGCAGCCTCAAAATAAATTTTTATCAAAAATTTAATTGGATATGACTTTTCATGATGACTAAAGTATCCTTAGTGTTAAAATATTCTCAAGTGATTATGATAAGTTTAATAATTCTATTTATCAATTATTTATCTCAAAATTGTTTATAATAAAAAATTAGGTTATTTGAATTCATATTTTTCTATAAAAAAAAAAACACGAGGTATTATTTTAATTTTTAAAATAGAAAAATTTGTCTTTGATTTTTATTTTATGATAATCTTTGATATTTATTTATTCGAGATGTTAGGCTATTTAATTTCATAAAAAAAACATGTCAACAAAATTTCCTTTTAAATTTTTTTGTTTTCTTTTATGATTTTATTTGATTTTCATTTATTTAAGAATGTGATAAGCAGTGATATCATAATATTTTTAAAATATATGAATTAAAATTTATTTTATACCATATAATAGAATATAAATTTATTTTAAATATACTAATAACAATTTTTGAAAAAATTGATATATTTTTTTAAAAAGCTCTAAAATATTTCTTGTTAAATATGTTACATCCCTAATACTTTATATTTTAAAAAGTAAAATTTATGATACCTAAAGGTACTTTGGTCATCATTAAAAGTAATATCTAGTTAAAATTTTGATTATTTAAAGAAATAGAATTTATTACACTGCACTACCTTCAAGTTTGCTTAAATGACATTAGTATACCAAACATTTTTAAAACTCATGATTCACTCAAAAACATCAACTTTTACCATTAAGTAACCTCGTACTAATTTTTATTGAAGAATCAAAATTTTAATTGAATATTACTTCTTCATAATGACCGAAGTACCTCTTGTGTTAAAATATCTCAAAATGATTATGATAAGTTTAATAATTCTATTTATCAATTATTTATTTCAAAATTATTTATAATACAAATTTTTAGGTTATTTGATTTCACATTTTTCTAAAAAAAATAAAAACATGTAGTATCATTTTAATTTTTAAAATAGAAAAGTTTATCTCTGAATTTTATTTTATGGTTGTCTTTGATATTCATTTATTTAATATAGTAGTTTATTTAATTTTATAAAAAATATATCAACAAACTTTTCATTTAAAATATTTAATTTTCTTTTATTATGTTTTTTTATTTTCATTTATTTGAGAATGCGATAGGCAATGACATCATAATATTTTTTTAAAGTATAAAATATATGAAGTAAAATTTGTTTTATATTATATAATAGAATATAAATCTATTTAAAATATTCTTTTAATAATTTTTGAAAAAGAACAACCATAATTTTATTTTAAAAAAAATCTTTAAAATTTTTTGTTAAATATGTTTCATCCATAATATTTCTATTTTTTTTAAAAAGTAAAATTTATGATCCTAGTGATACTTTGATCATAATGAAATGTAATATTCAGTTAAAATTTTGATTATTAAAAAAAATTATTTGATAATAAAAATTAATATTTTAAAATAAATCAAGTTTTAGAAAAAATTTAGTACGACATAATCATTTTAAATCTTCTTATGTTAAAAGCTTAAAGTAAGATGTACACCTATAACTACGAAAACCCATGAATTTCCTTCAAGTGGGGACACATACGGAAAAGCTAGCAATTTTTATTTTATACAACGCGTTCGTGTTATTTAGTTGATACTTGAGTCTCGAAGTGAAAATGCCGAGTTTATCAATTTATATTTCCTTCTAGCGTCCTATCAATTCGCACTTTGAGTTAAATAAAAGATAAAATCGATTTTAATTAATGGACAATTGTTGATTGAAAAAAATGAAACCACATTCATATGTTAAATGTTTAAATCAATGGTCCTCATATTTAATATAAGAAAAATGAAAAAAAAAAAGAGAGAGCCATTTATCACAGAGAAACAGAGAGTTTAGTCCTGCTTCCCTTTTTTAAGTGCTTGACAGAGACTCTCTTTAATCACAGACAGCAACCAACACAACCTCTCACCTACTCTTTTATCATAGCAGTAGTCCTCTTATTCCCTACCTCTTTTTTGTCTTTTGCTTTTCCTTTTCCTTTTATATATTTCCTCCTTCCTCTTCAAGATCTAAAGCCGACAATAGTGTCCTCCTTCTGATCTAAATACTACACAGAATTAGCAAAAATCTAAGAAGAATAATGAAAGCTTATCCTTTTATTAAAAAAAGTATAAAACTTTGATTTTTTTTTTAAAAATTATATGTTTCCTCTTTTATGTATCCACTAGGACATGAAACAAATCCCACATACAGGAACTCTTCCTATATAACGTAGATTTGCTCTGACATATGTACGTAGAATGAACATAAATAGCATATTGAATTTAATTTCTGTTTTTCCTGATATTTTTCTTTCAAGCTCGTTTATGGATAAGGTTGGAATCGAACTGATCTTTTGTTGAATTATTCGAGTTCGAGTTTGGTTAAAGCTCAGCTCGATCGAGATCGAGCTCGAGTTCAAGCTTGAAAATTAAGCTCAAATATTTTATCGAGCCAAGCTCAAATACCTTAAGGGTCGGCTCAATCAAGCTCGAATTCGAACTCGAAATTGAAAATTAAGCTCGAATAGCTTATCGAATTGAGCTTGAATACTTTAAGATTCGGCCCGAAAGACTCTCGAACAGTTATTATCAAGCTTGAGTTCAAACCAATATTTATCTAATATTTTTATTTATTAAAATTATAATTTAGACTCGAGCTCGAATGAGCAATTCAAAGCTTAGGCTCGAACTCGAGCTCTAATAGGCTCGTTTGTTATCTAACTCGAGCCGAGCCGAGCTCGAGCCTTCATTAAATTTATCGAACTCGAACCTGTTCATTTAATCTCGAACCTAACTCGAATAAATTAATATTCGAGTTCACATAAAACTACATATGTTCACGTGAAACTACAATATGATCACAAAATAATTGTTAGACTAATCATTTAAAACCACGATGATCGATGATTTAATTTATCTATATAGAAATTGACTCATCTGTTATAAAAAAATATAAAGTAAAATATGCAATACATTATTTGTATTTTTACTTCACAGGTTTTTTACAATAAAGAAGTCAATTTGATCTACATATGGGTGGAAATATTAGATGAATAGCGATCAAGATTTTGAATAAGCTAGAACCCAAAGATTTAAAGGCATAATCCTCAATTTATACGTAAATGAACTAGAACCAATAAAATCACTATCACAACATAACCAATATAGAAGGCCCTTAAAAAAGAAAAAAATTTGGTTGCACTGGTGCAAATCTAGAGGAGTTTTGTGTTAATGAAAACTTAATTGATAATTTTTAGAAATTTCATTAATAATGATAATTGAGCGATTACGGATGTTATTAGTGAAGTTCCAAAAAAATACTTCAACTCAATACAAAAATCTTGATTTGCACTCGGTGGAGCCAAGAATACCTCCTTTAAAAGCTAATAAATCCAAAAAAACTCCAATTCACCAACCTTGATGTGGCAATACATTAAAATCTTTGCACTGACCAAACATGCCACTAATTGCAGTAGGTGTAAACATTAAAGAAAGGTGATAAATAATTAACTTTCTTACATTTATCTTTCACCATAATTCATAAATTAATGTGACATTGAGACAGGAAAAAGAAAAGATAGATCAAAAGAGACAGAAAAAGCCCATTGAAATCGGAAAAAAGGAAACCCCCGCAATTATTTCCGGCAAGAATTCTTCATCAGAACAAAAGCAATACACCTTCATATGTCAAGTAATAAACAATCGAACAGCTTCATGTCACCTGAAAAATTGTCAAAGTGAAAGTTTTGCTATGTGCAAATCACGTGACTTTGCCGGGAAGATGAAAAAAAAGGAAAAAGCAAGGATTTCCCTTGAGAAAAGTTGCGAAACACGAGAAATTCTTACATAATCTTGGATTATACTCAATTTATACATCAGGTGAGATCGTAGCCATCTATGATCATGAGATCGAGGAAAGAAAGCCATGGATGATTATGATCTCACATGAAGTATAAATTTGATGATATATTCCGAAAACATGTGAGAATTTCTCATGAAATGCTCGAACCACGTGATCAATCATCGACCCAATGGTGATTGATCATAGGCAGCCATCCTTTTTTGCAACTTGAGGTCTTTATAGAATTTATTTATGAACTCCTCAGCTGCCTTGTCCACCAAGCTATCTCCCTCGTCTTTTAACGGAAAAGGCGAGTCCGTTACCCTCAACTGCCTAACCATGGGGCTCCGTCCGAACCCGGGCAACACCAACGGCGACGGAGCAGCTGTTGCTGCAGTCTGATCCACGGCTTCGTTTTTGTTCAACATCTCGATTACCTTCTGCACGGCGGCGACCGTGGTCACGTCGTCGTAACGGTAAGCCTTGGCTAAGTGGCGTTGGAGATGGTGGTAGTGGTGTTTTCGCTTGTGGGCAATATTAAAAGGATAAAAATAGTTGGCAGGGCTATTGCTACAGCTGAATTCATATTCTCTAGGGGATATGAAGGAGAGATGGGCATCATTGGAGCGGCAAGACAAAGAAGAGTAATGGTGGAGAATGAGGTCGCCTATGGCCTTGCCTGCAAGCTTGTTACCTCGTTTGAGCATCAAGTGGAGATCCAACATTATTTTGCTCTTTGATATACCTGTCTTTAACATGTAGAACGCTATGCGTATTATGTTCCATAGCTTCTTCGCCATCTCTGGCGGACTTGACTCCATCTCCATGTTTACCGTTTAGAGAGAGTGAGAGTTTTTTTTTTTTTTTTTTCTATTTTTCTCTGTTTTTTTTAGAGAGAGAGAGAAGAGGGTATTTGTTGGGTTGTTTGTGAAGGAAGGAGGGGAGAGAGCTATTTAAAGGGACGGAAAATCATTAAATTATTAATTAAAATTAGAAATAAACAAAATGATAATGCAGTCTCTCCATTCTCCTCCATATTGGAGAAAACCATATAAAAGGAAAACACCAAAAGCTTTTGTAGAACTAGAGTGCCGCCAAAAAAGTGTACTTTAAGATTTTCATTTTCTTTTTCTTTTTCTTCTGGGTAGTATTGGGGAGGAAAATTGTCACTTTGATAATAATTAATTTGAAGATTAATTTATCACATTAATTAGATTATGATTGATAAAGAAAGAAAGACAAAAAATATATAAAAAGAAGAAAATTGTGACTCAAATTAAAAGTAAAATAGAAAATAAAAAAAATACATGTTCCATCAAGAATTTGATAATAATGAAAAAGTAAAAAAAAAGAGAAAATAGAAAAAAGAAGAAGATTGTAACTCAAATTAAAAGTAAAATAGACAATGGAAAACTAATGAAAAAGTAAAAGAAAAAGAAAATGATAGTTTATTTTTAATTTCTATTCTAATCATCCTAATTTAAAATGATTATAGTAATGTTTGGGAACTGATCATTAAAGCGTGCTTAAATTAAAAAATTCAAAGTAAAAATTATTTAAATTTATATATTTAAATATATTTTAATCAATTTTTAAATATCGTTTGTAATTTATATACGTGAGAAGAAAACACCAATCATCTATTTTTTTTTTCTATCAATTTCATAACCTTAATGTCAAAGTTTATGTTTTAACGTAAGAACTTACCATCAAATCTGACTCAAATTCTGTCAAATGTGATAATTTTTATGATTAATTACTTATGCAAATCTAAAGATTTTTAAACTTACAGTAGTAATATTGTGCAGGTGCTTTCACGCCGGAATTATTTTTTTTTGAGTAGGGGTGGAGATTTTTAAATTCTGCATTTTGATAAAAGGATTTTGGTATTTCTAATCATTGCACCAAAAAAAAAAAAAACCTGAAAGTAAGTATTTATGTTGGTACTTCCATTCAAAACGAGAAACCGTAGTAGACACTTCTTTTCTTTTTTCTCTTTTCTTTGTAGTTTGATATGTTATTTATTTTTAATTTCTAGAAATCGCTTTCGAGATTACTAGAAGGTCCCTCCTGATGGAACCAAATTGCTTAAGCATGCCCTCAGCTTTCAAATATTTAAAGACATTTAGAGGGATCATAAATGTCAATATAAGCACTTGCCGTGGACAATACGTTGATCATCAAAGTTTCTCACCCTCCATTTTACTTTTCTTTAGTAGCTTAATAAATGGACGAATGGACGATCGACCCTGATGCGGTAAATAATTTACTCTTTAGTAGTCTGGTAATACGTGTATAACTTTTCTTTCAATGACCGAATGATATATGGTTGCGTCAATAATGGGAACGTAGCAGAGTAGCTGATGAAACCGTAATCATTCACAGATAT
The DNA here is from genome assembly GCA_023935145.1 of Bretschneidera sinensis. Taxonomy (NCBI): domain Eukaryota; kingdom Viridiplantae; phylum Streptophyta; class Magnoliopsida; order Brassicales; family Akaniaceae; genus Bretschneidera; species Bretschneidera sinensis. Next base: position 21,511,722 of record CM043701.1, read on the forward strand.
TTCACACGTAAAAATAAAAGCAAGATTTCAGAGACTGCGTCATCTCTGAACATGCAACAAGACTCATCGAAAGAAGAGCGGGATCTTAGGGATCGCGTTGTCCTAAGCACGTGATGAACTTGCTCCCTGAACCACTATAAAAAAATCAAAGATACGCAGATCTAGACACAGTTCAAATTCATTAGAAAAAAACACTATCACAATTAATATTATAATCCTTTCAATTTTCCCAAAACCTTGTATTAACAATGGCATCGGAGAGTCTTCGGAGGCACCACCTCATTTTTCCTCCGGTAACTCTTTAGTCCATCATTCTTTTTCTACGCAGGTCTTGAAATTCCAGACTTCCAGCTCAATAGTAGATTTTCGGTATCAACAGACCCCTAATGTGACAATATGACGCGAAAGCAAAATAACAACCACATTCACAACGAGCAAAATAAAATCAAAATTGATAGTCATAGATTTTTTTTATAAAAAAATCAAAATTGAATTATTAATCATTATTTATAAAAAAAATGCATAATAATAAATAAAAATTATTAAAAATTAAGGTGACTACATATGTATAAAACCTGTTTTTTATTATCATGCATAAGGGCATGTTTAGGAACTTATTTAATCATTCTTAAATCAGTAAATTTAAGCAATTTTTATCTTAAAATGATTTAAGTATGCTTTAATTAATTTCTAAACTGTTAGAATATATTTGGTTGTTTGTCTAATTATGTTTTTATTACTTGTCTAATTTATATTTGCCATATTTGACTCTCTGTACCACTATGGTCATATTTGGTATCCAATTTAAACTAAGTTAAAGCAAGTTGGTTTAGATGATTCAAGACAATTTTTGCGAGTTACGCCTTGAACTAGGGGTGAGCATGGATCAGTTTGGGTCGGTTTAGCCTAAAAATTCAACCCAACCCATTCATACCGGGTTGAAAAAATCTCAACCTAACCCAACTCAACCCATGAACCCATCCAATCTCAACTCAACCCAACACATTCTAATCGGTTTGGGTCGGTTTGGGTCACCGGGTTGATATATTTTTTCTACTAAAAAATTAAATCATACATATCATATAACAAAAAAATATTATACTAAATCCAAAACCAAATCCATACATGTTGCAAATAAAAGTTGTATACATCAGCTTTATATAAACTCTGTAATAGATGCAATAATGTTATCATATTATCGATATAAGACTTAGACATGATAAACAAGTTTATTATCAATAAGAAATTTCAGATTTTAATTTCAAAAACCAGAAAGATAAAAGTTTGTCACTTGAGAATACAGCTCAGACAATATCATAGGGGAACCAAATGAAATTTTTCATATCTATCATACCCAAAAATTTATCAAAACATTTCTCTATTGAATATCTTCAGCTCTCAATCTGATCTTTCTGTAAGCATGATCTTCATCACCTTGGAGGTCAGCCAGTGAAATCTCAAAGACTCGATGTTTGAGTAATTCAAGTAAGAAAAAGTGCGTTCTATTCAAGTGTGGCTCTTTTGTGGTCTCCTTTGAACTGCTTTTGTGAGTGGAAGGATGCTGCGTTATGTGACAAAACTTTTACCACTAAAATGACAATTGTACTTGTTATATTCCACAACCTTTGCTTTTTCTTTTCTTAACGATAATTATAAATCAAGTTGATTTTGATAGACTCCTTAAGCCAAATTTGAGATAATTTCCCTTTTTTTTTTAAGTTAAGATGGTATTATATACAAATATATAATGATGATTTGATTATAATATAAATATATGTTATTTATTAATCATATAAAAATCCACGATATTACCATTATTTACTTAAAATAAAAAAAATAATTGATACATAAATCAAACAAACAATCCACACAACATAAAAATCAAACCTGAAACCTTATAGTCTCATAGCCTCAATATTGACTATTAGATCAAGATAAAATTTAACATAGTGAGAAAAAATCTACTAGTAATCACGGAAAAATTGAGTAGCAACTTTAGTATTTAAATTTTTTTATATAATTATTATTTAATTTTTTCGTGATTATTAGTAAACTTTCTTGATTTTGTGAGATATGATAACTCACACGAAACTGAATTCGTGGTATTGTCACTCTTTAACATAACTTTCATTATATTCGTAACACGGCAAGACATGTTATTAGTTAATTAAAAGATCATATATTTATTTGGAAAAAAACAATATTAGAGATAATGAACCGAGCCTCAATATAAAGTTGATAATACGGCACAAACACATTGATAATAAAGTGTGGAATTATCAGTTTCAAAACTTTGATGAAGGAAGAAAGGGACTAGAGGGGCAATGAAAATTAAATTAAGAGTATAATATTAGAGTTTGACTTGACAGTGAAGAATTCATCAATGCAAGTAGGGCCGATATATACATATGAGGCTTACAAACAAAAAAGAAATTTGATTTTATAAAATCAAAATTTTTTATTAATAATTACAAATAATTATAATAATAATAAAATATTTAAATATTTAATTACGATTGTAATTTTCATAATTACTAATAAATTTTTTTAATTCTATAATATTTCTCAGGAAACATGTGAAGCAGGACTCAAAACAAAACCATTAATTTCTATCCTCTCCCACCTACCTTGATGATTTTTCATCGGCGCCATTAAAGAGCTAACATTATTTGATATATTTGAGGTGTAAATTATTGGTGGTCCGACCAAAAGATATGTACTTAATGAAAAGCTGTATTTTTTCTTCCATGTCATTTTCTTTGGTTTTCTGTAATACATAAACTTGACTTAATATATAGAGTCATCTTCTAATTATTATTGAACAACTCGCATTTGGAAACTGATCTTTTCTGAAAGTCAATAATCTCTAAGCTTAATTTTCATTTTCACGGTGGGTTCATTGCTTTATTGGCTTTATTAATTGCCATGTGGCGTATGCGTGAGGCTGTTCACTGGACCTTTACCGCCACTAGGGTTATTGACGTGCTCCGTCCATCTTATATGTAAATGATTGCGGATTATGCGTGTATTGTACGCATTAGAGTAGTGTTGCGACCATTTTTTTTCTTACATTTTGAGTTGTTTAGTCAAGTTTTCAAAAAATAACAGTCCAAGTTTTTTGAAATGTTTTTGAAGTGTTTGAGTGTATAACAATTATTATGCATTGTATTATTGTATACGAAGTTTGAAAATGAAACTTCCTATTGAAATTATGTTGTTATATATTTAACGCAAGTAATATTTAGAGTAAGATGGTTAAACACATTCAAATTAACACTCTGAATATCCCTTGTGCAAGCACCGAAGGGTGCGGATGAAGGCCTGGCTGAGTTTGAAAATCTTGTTGATGATATTCTTATGCTGAAGCAGCAGTTCTCTTCCGCAAGTTTTCATATGTTAGAAGCAATGCTAATGCAGTAGTACATGTGTTGGGATTTTATAAAATCCACCAATTCAAAGTTTAGACAAAAATACAACCACAACAATTAAATAGGCGAATAAAATAAAGAGTAAGAACACCAAAAATAAATATGGTTCGACAACTTTTTTGCCTACATTCACCAACAACTCTACTATTTTATTAATCTTCAGTTACAACTTTAGGAATAACAAAGTTGTCAAACTCCCACACCCAAAAATCACAATATAACCAAAGCTCGCAACCTAACTCTAGTTATAAGTGTTCTCTCTATTTGACAACCCAAAATCTCAATAACCAAAAGCTCTCACCTAACTCTAGTAGTAAACTCCTATAGTTTACAATGTATATGAGAATTATTAATGTGTCTCAAACCTTCTTTGGGACCCCTTTTATATAGATGATATTTTCCTAATACTATTAGGAAAAGAACAGCAACAAAGATAACAACTTCTACTATTATCAGGTCAAACAATATCCAATAGGACACTACTACCACTCCTATTAGAACAAACAATTATAAAATAGAAAACTACTTTTCCCAAACCAATTAGAAGTCTTCTTTGTGAGAATTGAGCCAAAATCTCAACAACATGCTTTGGCTAAAATTATCACTCAATTAGCATTACTAGTGAAGTTTCTAAAAATTATCAATCAAGTTTTCACTCGGTGTAAAAATATTGTTTTGCATTCGGTGCAAACAAGAATTTTGCGTATTGTATTACAATAGTACTATTTATATGCTCCCCTCAAGCATCCTTTTTTCATACATATTGAATTACTAGTCAAGTTTCCAAACAATAACAATTGAAGTTTCTAGAGTATTTTTAAAGTGTTTGAAAGGAGTGTCAAACAATCCTTATTCATTGTTTTATTGTATATGAAGTTTGAAAATGAATTTTTCTGTTGAAATTAAGTTGTTTTATATTTACCACAAGTAATATTTAGAATAAAGATGGTTAAACCAATGTTATAAATTCCATTTTATTTTGGACGAAACGTTTCGGTTTCAGTGCTAAACCAAAATAAACACATTTACATTTTGTTTCGGTCAAAACATGATGTTTTATTCGAAATATTACAATGTTAATTTTTTATATATATTTTTAAGAATTTTAAAAGGGTAATTTGAATTTTTTACTCTTTCTCTTTATTGATAAATGATCAAATCCGGTTTAATAATTACATAAGGAAAAACAACGACTCTATCTTGAATAATGTGAGTGATAAATTATCAGATTGGTGTTTGTTGTATTTGTAATTGGATTTTGGATTAGTGATTAATACATTATCTTTATCATTTGATGTTTGAATAATGATTTGTTTTATTATAATAATTATTTATAATTATATATATTTGAAAGGTATGTAATTTGATAGTAGTATAAAATCTCAATTTGGATTTGTACCAAAAAAAATATTTTATAATTAATTTTAAAGAAAAAATATGGGTATGATTTATTTGTATATTTGAATGGTGATTGTTTTTTTATTATTTATATTTATAAATTATATATTTATTGAAATATATGTAATTTGACATATTCTATTTGATAATATGATCAAATCCAAAAGGTGCACCAAAACGAACCGAAACCAAAACGTTCTATTTAAAAAGCTAAACTGAAACGTTTTTCGACGAAATTTATAACCTTAGATTAAACACATCTCTTGGATACCCAATTTGATACTCTGAATAATTAAGTTGTAATTGTTTGAAAACTTGAGTGATAATTATCATTCAAGTTTTCAAAGTGTAAAAAAATAAGGGTGCGTTTGGTTTCATAAAAATGAATCCATTTTCAATTTTCATTTTCATAAAAACAAAAAATAACATTAAAATTGTGTTTGGGGATTGACATATTTTCAAATTTCCGTATAAAAAAAATCAGTTCGCACTCCAATGAAGAACGTATTTCTTCCGAATATGAGCAAATAACACATAACGATCCTCTCTTTTAAGAATTAAAATAGAGATTAATTTTATAATGAGATCAAATATTACATTGATAAATTTAAATTTAAATATTCTTTATTTAAAGATGTGTTATTCAATCTCACTGTATATTTGATTTCATTTCAATTTATCAAATAGAGAAAATCATGATACGCATATAACCGTTACACTACAATTTTCAAATGGAGCAAGTAGATTTACAGGTGGTCTTCTAGTTCATCTGGGACGTGCAACTTTTCGATGGCAGCCTGTTTAAAAATTTAAAAAATGAGAGGAATGAGCAGAACTATGTCTCCTTGCTCCTTGAGAAGAAGCAAGAATATATACTGTATTTCATAATATGACATGGCAATAATAGCTTAACTGAAACTCAAAAGTCACACAACAAAATAATATATTTGAATACATTACACCATATCACACATAAGTTGTCACATTCAGGCGGTCAAAAGTAAAATTTATGACAAATTCTTATATTAAAAATGTTTGAAATAATGGAAAGCTCAAGCCCAAATCAACAAAATCAATTTTATACTGCCCACAGTTTTTTGTGCAAGTTAAAGAGAGTAAATTAAACCATCCCGATAATCATTACAACTAAACAATCACCCAACAAATAAAGAGAGGGAAAAAGGTTCTTCATTAATGACAATCAATCAAAACATTTTCTTATCAGAAAAATGAGAATTGAAGGCACCATTCACAAATGATATTTAATTTTACAAATAAAGGTGGATAAGAAGGCCACTCACCTTTATAGTAGCAATATCAGTTGCAGATGGCTTCAAATCCAAAGCAAGACCAAAATGAAGCATGGCCTTTTCGTGCATGTTACACCGCTTATAAATCTTACCCATCAAAGCATACACACTACTTTCAAGAGGCGAGCACTCTTTAAGCTCCTCTAGGACTTCTAGAGCTTCATTTAATCTATCTAAGCTCACCAGAATATTAGCCTTCTGATACATGGGAAGAGGATTCTTCTTGTCCTCTAAAATAGCCTTCTCCATCATCTCAATAGCTTCCTCACTCCTCTGTCAAAATAGAAACAAAACTTCAGACAGCTGTACAAGATAATGCTTCCTCATGGCTAGATCTTACACACTATATATTGCAAGTGGCCAAACCTTTAAGGCATGCAAAGCTGCCCCCAGATAAGACATTATAACAGAAGAACGTGAATTTATTAGGAAAGCCATTCGGAAGTGATGCTCCGAAAACTCGAACTTCTCTTGGCGAAGAAAGATCATTCCAAGCCCATACCAAGCATTATAATGCCTTGCATCGATCCGAAGGGCACTCTGGTAACTCTTAATTCCATTCTCAAAATCCTCCAAGGCTACATATCTATGGAGAAAAAGGGGTTCAAAAAGCTTGAATAACAGTGGAAATTTATTAAGACTTAACCACCAACCACAGAAGTTCACTAAGTTATCATTTTGAGTATTAATAATACAAAGAAAAGCTGTCATACTCATGACCACAAAGGGTGTGTGCATATGCAAATCTTAGATTCAGTTGCACAGCTCGCTGGAAGTTTTTCAGGGCAGTTTCATGGTCTTTCTGCAAGCTGTAGCAATTTCCCATAGCGCACCTGCATGACCATTCAATAAGATGATGCTACTGATAACAAGAGCTCTGGATACAGCTGCAGCAAACACAATTCTCAAAGCTTTATGGCCTTTCGACCATTAAATCTATTAAAAATGCATTCCTAAAGTGTTAAAGAGACATAAAACTCAAGGGTCACAGGACTTCCATATGGCATAATGCAATCATAAAGGAAACATATGTAAAGGACCTGCAAAAATGAGCAGATATGCTTAAGGCAAAAGTTTACACAATTTTAGTAAATATGAGGGTCTAGATCCCAAGGTTTCAGAATTTCATAGAAGATTAATAGAAGTTATTAAGCATACAAGATCTGAAGGTTAACATTTTGTGGGCCATAAGAGTGAGAAATTTTAATTTTAAAAATCAGAAGAAAAAAAATACCCTTACGTATTTAAACATTTAGCAGAAAATAAATGGAAGGAGATCGTATTGGGGACATAAAATCCCTACGGAAGAGGAATCTTAATGTAAGAAAACTTTGGAAGACGATGCACTGTTTAATCAACAGAAGTTTGATAAAACTACCAGGATTGAGGAGCTAAGCGGTCAGTTGATATCAGTTCCTGAGCTAGGTAACTCAACTTCATATCTTCCTTCAAATACTGCAACAGAGTAAGAATATTTCAGTACAGTAATGAAGCAGCAGTACATGAAAAAACTGTGCTGCAACCATCAAACATGGAAAGAGAGGTATTTCAGAGAATAAAAGTTCAATATAATCCAAATTTTAATAGGAGGAGACGAAACAGGGAGGCATCCCTAAACATTATAGATCATATAATTAAGCAGCCTAACAATAATTCAAACATAAACATAATCTTTAAAGATTATATAACTCATATAGAACAGTAGAATATATGTCCATTCCTTCTAAACTATAAGGTGAAGCCCGACAAGCAAGATTGAATGCCCGGTCCGCCTCTAAATAATCTACCAATTCAAAATACGCTTTTCCCACCTGTGTTTAACACGCCAAGTAGTCAGCTTTGATGTAATGACAGTAGAATCATGTTATATATATTACGAAAATCAGTACTAATCAGGCACAAGCCAATACTAGGGGGAAAACTCCATAATAAATGTATCAATGGATGGAAGACCAAGTTCAAAAGATTTCAGATTGAAGAGACAGAAGATTTATAAAATTACATGAAAACAATGAATTTGATGCAAATCTCTAGATCTAGAGGACATTTTTGTGATTCTATAAGCAATATTTATCAATAAACTTAACAAATTTCCAGCATACTTTTAAGAAAATAAAATACATTTGGAACAAGTAAGCTAGATGACATACATTAAGCAAAGTTGCAAGAAACATTCATGAAGTAAAAACTACTTTCCTTTTCAGCTTTTGGAGAGGGAGAAACCTTTCATCCTAGTTCTTAAATCTTAAACAAATCTATATCATTTCTTTATGCAACCAAAATTACAGTGATTATACTTAAACTTTGCTAAAATGCATATAACTCAAATCTAATGTTGAAGAATCTTCCTTAAACTAATTATCATCACAAACTTTATGAGTAGATGACAAGCAGAAGAAGATAACATAAAATCCAGAGAAGTAAATCTAGTGAGCTTCCGGAATTACCTGGGAAAGAACCCAACCTGTACTATAATGCTTATGAGGAAGTTTCAAATAGATATCCAGCGCGTCCTGTACTACCAGATGTGTTACTCAGACAATCAAACACAGCCCAAGAAATAAGAATAATTTTATATTTCTTCGTGTCAGACTATATGATTACCTGGCACCTATACATGCAAGAAAGTCTGTAGCCTTCCTCGAGAATTCAAACAGGGGCCAGATGTTGTTCTTGCTTAGAGTTGACAAGACAGCATCCTTGGGATGCGAACTTTAGAGGTAAGTTTTTAGTCAACAACAAAAGTTTTCTAACGAAAGGAAAGGAGTGCATGGTTTTGGCAGAAGCAGAAAAAAAAAGGCTGGCATAAAGAATAGAATTAATTAAAGTAAGAAGGTCAACTCAGAAAACTCACTCCCTCTAATAGGATATCAAATAATAAATATTTTTGAAGGCAATTGTTATTGAATAAAAACCATATCCACCCCTTTCAGCGTCGATATGCTAGTATAGCTCACAGAATTAGTGACAAAATCCAACTGGTACATTGAGTAGACATAGATGTACCCAACAAGTAATTAGGATAACATCAGAATTAATAAGATAGGCCTAAATGATGCTATGAAACAAAATTAAAGGTAATTTAAATTCAGATACGTGAACCACCATTATTACCAATTTAATTAAAACGAAGACAAAGATGAAAAAGATGTGTAAACAAAGTTCAACCAAGACAGCAAATTAGAATCATGCAATGCTTCCAGTAAATTGGACAGTATGTGCATCACACTAACAAATGATCCCCAATGACAAATTAATATCTTGGTGCCTGCTTCAAAAATCACATGAGGACAGTTTTACTGGATTTGCAATTTAAAAATGGATACCAAAAAGATGTTAGCCCCAGCTCTCCTTAACAACATGTGAATTGAATCTAATAATGCCACGCTGGCTCAAACTCTCCCACTCAAGAGAGACCTACGCCCCACAAACATGACATGGATAATTGACATCAATTACATGTGTTTGGTACAGAAAATGTGCTCCAAAAAGGGGAACCTGATAATTTAGATTGAGATAGGAAATTCTATACAAATAATTACGTACGTGATCAAGGATTACCATGCAATCACTTACATGGTCATTCATCAATTCCCATCTAAACTATCAGAAGTGATATTAAAACAAATATTAGGAGCCGAATATACAAGTATATAACCTTCCGTAATTTTCCTTCATCAACAAATTCTCTTTGGGGCGCTTGAATAGTAGTGGTTACTATTGACTTTGGAGAGCTATCAGCACCAAGGGAGCTAAGGTTCGAGCCGTTTGGCTGCACATTTCTACAAAGAGGTGGGGAAGCAACACCTGAAAACTACAAAATACAGCAGACTTCAGATGATTGCCTATCTTTCCACTGAAGAAGGAAGAGAAACTCATGAACTAAATAAGCCCAAGATATCCTCTCTGAAGATATAAGCTAATCAAAGTAATGCATGCCCGTGATCCAAAAGGAAAAAAAATATAACATTAAATTAGACATTACACTACCATGAGTAACAATAAGCAGTTTAGTTCAGTACAGCAGCAGCCGGGCCCCTATTAGAAAAATATAATGTAAGCCTCAAAACAAACATATAACACTAACTTTTTTTTTCTTTGGATAAGTAGAATGAAACTTGAATTTATACCGACATAACTAAGAAAGAATATATACATTTACGGTACTGGTAACCACAAGACTGCAACCCTGGTCACGGAAGAAAGCATGCAAGGTAAGCTCATATAACTAAATTTATGTTTTTTAAATAATCGGTAACATCCCAGCTATATATTTTATAATGTGGTATCAAAGTGGATTTCTTATGTTCGATTTAAGATAAGTTCTCTTTTCTCAACTGCTCTACCGCTCTTTAATTCTTAGCGTATAATGCAGGGAAAATTCTCTCAACTATATTACAACACATGGCAATTTAAAAAAAAATAATAATTATACAATCTAAACAGATCAACCAATCAAATCTCCACACTTGGTAAGAGGTATTGTCGTAATTTTACATCAGGAGCGTCATGGTAATCTTATGCCAATGTCTCAGTACTACAATACTCTAATTTATGGATAAACTATTATTCAAATCCAACATGTGGATAACTCCAGTCTTATCTAAGAAGAATGTTATTCCTATCATAACACTAAAATCATTCTCTTAATCGGACTCTGCTCCGACACACTATAAAAGTACTCTCACAATCAAAAGGTACATTCAATTCATTACTCACAGCTCTTGATTTCACACTACTCTCCTTATTTCTCCAAAAACCATATATTAACTTAAGCATCGAAAAGTTTCCGGATGTACACCCCATTTAGTCCTCCAACAACTCTGGTCCTCCAACGACTTTTAGGTTTTATCCTTGTTTCGTGTGTGTAGGTTCCGCTCACCGGCTATTTTAATTCTCAGCAGATTTTCAGCATCAACAACGTAAAAATTCGAATTGATATCTTAGTGTATAAAAAAATAACTTTCATTTTTTATTAGTTTGATTTTTTAGGATATTTGATAACTCAATTATCTCTTTTAATGTCTTTTATAAAGGACCCCATAAATTATATATCTTACTCAATATCTTGCAAAAATTACAAAAGTGAAAAATTAAAATACAAAATTTCGTATTTTAATTTAAATTTGGTAAAGATATAAGTGAGCCAAAAGTTAGGTACAAGTAACATTCACATGAAAAGCATGGCAGAAATTGAAAATATCGATCAAGAACCAATTGTTCTAGATAACGAAATTTAATTTTATATAAGTATTAGTTAAGATTAATTATCTTAATACTTAATGTTCTAGATAGGAGCTAATAATGATATATGTTGTTTGTAAAACTAAACGGTATAGGTCATGATTATCAAAACGTTTTTCATATCAACTTGAATTGGATGGCAACCCAAAATAAGAATATATATATTGGATTACAAAGTTAGGTCTAGTTACAAAAAATTGAACATGCTATCTGACCCAAACCGTTGAGATCAAAATTTTCTCAACCAAACCCAACCTGACGTCTAAAAAATCCAACTCAATTCATTGCACCGATTTAGGTTAGTTTTACAAGTCAACTGATTTCGTTGCTCACACCTAATTATGTTTTCAAAAAGAACAAAAGTCTACCAAAAGCAAATTTCATGGTAGTACAATACTACATGCTTTACAAAAAACCAAAGTCGAACATAAAAATAAGGGTTATTATCACGAAATGTCATTGCATTTTTTTTCTTCTTATGTTCAATGTCCTCATTACATTTTAAATTCGATCGATTGACACTATACATAGGGGGTATCCAATAGGCCATTCTAATCAAAATTTCAATCAAATTAAAATCGATATACATGTGCAACTCATGTGTGTGCCATTTGAATGTGAAAAGACAATTTTGGCATTATTTTATTTATAGTTGTATTCGTAAATTGCAAATTTGGGAGTTAAGGATTTTGTGCTTGAATAAAATAAGAGAGAGCTTAGATTTTCTTGAGAAAATAAGAGAGGGCAGAGTTGTCTTTTCGTATTCAAATGAGGCATATGTGTGGGTTGCACGTGTGTACCACTTCTAATTTTACCGAAAATTTGATAAGATTGACCTATTGAATACTTCCCTATAATATATGGTGTAAAGGCAATCGAATTTAAAACGTAGGAGGATATTGAAACATGACACAAAATGCATAATAACCCTAAAATGAACAAAAAGTGGAAATAGAAATGAAAATGTATTTAATTCCTATGAAGATTAAAGATATGATTGGTAAAGAGGAAAAATGAGATGAAAGAAGAAAAATATGAGATAATAACTCTTTTTTATTGTTTAGTAGAGAAAAAAAGTTAAAGAAAATAAGAGTGAGATGATTGATATTTTCTTTCCACATGAACAAATCACAATCCTCTTAAACTGGAATAATTGAAGAGTGGAAGCTAAATAAACTAATTTTTTTGGTCTTTCTTTTCCTCTCGCTTTTCATCATCTTTACCAAACACATGATGGGAAACATCAATATTTTTTTTATCTTCTCTTTTTCTTTCCTTTTACACTTTCTTCCTCTCACTTTTCTTCTCTATCAATCAAAACCTAAGAGTATGTTTTGAATAATTCAACACTTATGTTTGAAATGACAAAAAATTATAGAATTTATTTGTAAATGAATTTATTATGATATTAAGTTAGTTTGTTACAAATTCTATTGAAATTGATAGAATTTGCAAAGAATTTCACAAAATGAAAGGAAAAAAAAAATATTTTGATCAAACCTCTCATTTATATATAGTTTAACAAAAATAGACAAATTTCTCTAGTGAAAATGTTTAAAATCTAAATATTATATTTAATCTCATTTATTTCAAATATTCTAAACATGATAGTGAATTGAACTCTACAATTTTATATAAGAAAGCCAAATATAAAAGTTTGTTCCAATTTATTTACAAATGAATTATTTTTTTTAATTTGATTCCAAATGAAATGCAAATAAAAAGGGTATTTTTTTTAGTTAATTATCTACTAGGAATTGGGGAATGAAAAGACAAAAAAAGAAGCAGGAAAATGTTGATGGTTGTACAAATAATGATCAACTAAATAACAAACAATTTAACTTTCTTTTGCTAGAATCCTTTTCTAATTAAAAGCAAACTACAATAGTAGGAAAAAGTAAACACATCAACATCAATAGGGTATTTATATGTTTAGTTCGTTTAATAAATCATGGAAAACTAATTTGATAAGCCATTGTGTTTAATGAGCTTGAGTTTATAATCGTTTATCTAAAGAATATTTCAATTATTCTTTGAATCTTGTGTTTGGGTGCTTGAGCATGAAATTCTTATTTGCATTCGGTGTTAAAGATTATTTTTGTATCGGATGAAAATTTATTGATAATTATTAGATAATTTCACTGGTAACATCTATATAGTCACTATTCATGTTACCAATAAAATCACTTAATAATTGCTAGATTATGTATAGCTTAGTTATTGCTTAGTTAATTTAGTCCCACGTTGGTTGTGTATAGCTTTGCCTCTCCTATTGGCTTGTATATATAGGACCCCATTGAAAATCAATTCTTGTGTGATTCTAATACAATATCTTTCTCAACATGGTATCAGAGCTTTGCTTATGAAATTAGAATCACTAAAACTTAAATTTTGTTCTATCTTTTTTTGGCGCAAGTTAGCGTTTTTCGGCGAGTTTTTCGGCGAGTTTACTGCTCTGTCTCAAGCGATTCTTCGTCTTTCTCTCATCGTTTCTTATAGGTGTCAACACCACTCGAAACGTCAGAAGACAACCATTCCAGAGCCACCAAGTACAGCTCCATCAAAGCTTGCATGGTCCCTCACGCGCCGCCCAAATTTTCTGGTCCTCCATCACTTTTGCTTCAGCTAACGGCCGCCTCTGCAGCTCAATTTTCGATGGAACCACCAGCATCTGACAAGTTTTCCTTAGTCGTCTCTAGATCAGCGTCAACCTCCACCATCTGAGGTCTCACGCACCCTCGCGTCAGCATCTGTGCCACGTCAGCATTTTACCACGTCAGCCTGTTCACCATTGACCGATGACTAGATTTGACCAAGTGCTTTTTTCTCAGTTTTCTCTCCCGAATTCAATTTTTGTGGTTTGTTTGTGCTTTGGCATTTGTAGATGGCAAAAAAAGATATTTTCATCATGTTCAGTCTGTATTGGATGGCAGAAAAGGTTTACGTTCAGTTGTTCCATATCCATCTTCAGCTACAGCTACATCTTCAATTGCACCCCCTGGCGGGTCATCGGGATCTACTGTCACCTTATCTGCAGCCGACTTTGAGGCAATAGTTAATTAGGTCATCCAGCCTCGTTCTGGTAATGCATCTTCCTCTGCCCTCTCAGTCCTGCCAGGTAATTCTACCTCTTGGTTTTTTGATTTTGTTTGTTGCAACCATATGACACCTTTCCCAGCTTCATTTACCACATCTGTACCTTCACCCCATTCCTCATTCATTCGCACAGCTGATGACTCCACTATGACTATTAAAACTATAGGCACCATCAATAGTTGTTCTCTTTCTATTCCTGAAATTTTCATGTGCCAGAATTATCCTATAATCTTCTTTCCGTTGGGAAAATGTGTGAACTTGGATATAGACTTGACTTTGACTTTTTTGGTGTGACTGTGCAGGATCCTCGTACTGGTCAAACACTCAGGACTGGGTGTAGAATTGGGCACATGTTTGAACTCTCATCTTTATATCTTCTCACAGCAAAAACTTATGATGAGGATCATGAAAATGGACAAAAGAAAGAAAATTTTTCTTTATATTTCATTGGATTTACTACACAACACAAAGAATTTTAATTCAAATGAATGAGATTTGATCATAGATTTCTTTTTTTTTTGTGATAACAAATAATTTCTTTAACTAAATTAATTAACACAGGAAAAAAGTAATATTGAATGAATGTTTAAGGGCACAAAATGGTATAAAGGTGACGAGTAAATTATTGGATTTCCATTTAGAATTCGGATTAAACCAGATCTATGTTTAGATCAATAGTCCTCATGCCTCGATCCTTTAGAGGATAATAATCATTGTCGATGCCACATTCATTTTATGAGTTTCAATTAACTCTTATAATGTCCGCAACCATGATAAACACTATATAATCGCCCTTAGCCTTTATTTTATAAAAGCATTTCCTCTCAGTCTCTTAATAAATGGGTGTGGATCTTATAATCTTTTTCTGGCACGTTTACAACAACTTCTTTTTGGCAGCATTACATGCCTTATAATCTAGCTTTTTACTTGGCATCACTTAATCTAGAATAAATGGATCCTTAAAAAAATTGACTTATTCAGTAACGCCATCCTTGCTGACTAGCAAATCCAGCATCTGGATTACAGAGAACTTCAAGCTATCAGCATGAATTGACAATGCAGGTCTTAAAATTGTTTAGAGAAATTGATTCCCTAACGTTACAAGTTCCACATTCTAATTCTTCGAATTGGGTGGCTCCTCCTTTGTGGAAGTTAAAAATGTTGATTTTCTTTCTATTAATGTTGAAAATCTGATGTTGAGCTGGAGGTTTCACATTCGACATCTTGCACGAATAACAAGGGGTAAACTAAATAGTCACCGAAAGAGAGAGGAGTGGGGCCTCCGAAGACTCTCTGATGTCTTTGTTAGGACAAGGTTTTGAGAAAAATAGAAAGTTGGGATACAGTGTTTCAGTAATGAGCTTGAGATTGGAGATGATACTGAATTCACATACTTTAGGCTTTTTATAGTGTTTCGGTGGCAAGTTGGTCACGTGCTCGGGATGACACGATCCTTGAGAACAACGTCTCTGCTGCTGCCTCCTTGTCACCACCATCCTTTGCACTTTGGCATTCGCGTTTTAGTCATGCATCTGCATCTCAGGTACAACTCTTAGCTTCAAAGGGTTTGTTAGAGTCAGTGTCTAAAAGTTCTTTTGATTGTATTTCGTGTCAACTTGGAAAACAGCCGGCTTTGCCTTTTAATAATAGTGAGTCTCATGCTACTGCTTCGTTTGATTTAATTCATTCTGATGTTTGGGCACCTTCTTCTGTTGCTAGTATGAGTGGTTCACACTAATTTGTAATTTTTGTTGATGATTTCTCTCATTACACTTGGCTATTTTTAGTGAAATCTTGTTTTGAATTATTGGATATTTATAGTACTTTTTCCAAAATGGTTTAAACCTAATTTTCAAAACCCATCAAAGCTTTTCGTTCTGATAATGCTTTAGAATATACTCAACATGTTTTTCAAGTCATCCTAAAAAATTATGGCATTGTTCCTCACTTGTCATGTTCTGGAACTTCGCAACAAAATGGTCGAGCTGAACGTAAACTTAGTCAAATTTTAGACACTATTTACGCCCTCTTCATTTCCACATCTGTTCCTACCTCATTTTGGAGTGAAGCCACTCTCACGGCTATCT
This sequence comes from Bretschneidera sinensis, assembly GCA_023935145.1. Classification (NCBI taxonomy): domain Eukaryota; kingdom Viridiplantae; phylum Streptophyta; class Magnoliopsida; order Brassicales; family Akaniaceae; genus Bretschneidera; species Bretschneidera sinensis. The sequence continues at coordinate 21,528,285 of CM043701.1, forward strand.
ACACGATCAATAGGTTGCCTACCCTTATCCTTGATAATTGCACTCCTTACAAGCGGTTGTTTGGCTTTGTTCCCTTATATCACCATCTTCATGTTTTTGGTTCTGCTTGTTTTGTTTTACTCCAACCCCTCTCGGGTGTGTTGCTTTCTTGGATATGGCATTGAAAAAAAAGGCTATCGATGCTATGATCCTGTGTCTCATCGTCTTCACATCTTCTGTCATGTAATTTTCTAGAAGCATAGACTATTTCGTGAAATTGAGAAATTCAGTATGCCATCTTTTCCTCATTTTACCACACTTATGGAGACTCCTATTTCTCCTACTCACACTAGTGATGTCTTGCTCGAGTCTCCCTCACCTAATACTCTCAATTCAACTCCTATTTCTCCTACTCAAACTAATGATGTCTTGCCCGAGTTTCCCTCACCTAATACTCTCGATTCCACTCCACCTGATTGTTGTGCGGTTATCTACCTAAATTAATGAGTAAATAATCGAACTTGTTTTACTTGCAAGTGCACAAGGTTAACTTAGTAGTATAGTGTGCGAAAGCAAGATCATCTCCACAAGGATTGGTGAATTTCGTTTTAGAATTATATTCGCAATGTAAAAAGATATAAATAATAAAAGAGTTGATTTAGATAAAGATAAAATAATAAGGATAAAGGAGTAGGGACTTGATATCCACCACTAATTATGCTACCACAACAAAATAGTATGCCAATGCTTTACTCATGTCATGAATACCTAATGTTTGTCAACCTAAGGGCATGGTATCTACTCCTTAAGCTATTGATCTCCCTAAACAACGAGTTAGGCATTGTATCTACTCTAACTCTTTTCTCTCTCAAGGGATTCAACATGGTGTATGCTGAGTTGTTCCTTAAGAGAGCATAGGATCTGTGGAAATCGACAACCACACGGGACCTAGGGCATGGTATCTACTCCCGGTTTTCCATGTTGATTAACCCAAGAATCCGGTGTGGATATCTTTTGTTACTAATGTCAGACCCAGGACTCGGTCATCCAAATTGATCTAACTAACAAGTCCATACCACATACACATATTGATCAGACATATACATATGAGGAATTTAAATACAAACAGGTATTAATGAAGTTAAGCAACATAACATAAATATCGCAAAGGCACCAATACTGAATTATTGATTAAACATAATTAGAGCTTCAACCAAACCCTTACTAAAAGTTAAGTACACATAATAAAAATAAAGGAAAGAAGAAACCCGAGAGAAGAGTCGTCAATTCTCCTCCACAGTTTCCTTCCCCAAGCTAAAATAAAAGATAAAAGAAGTGATTCCAAGTAGTGATTATTTGTGTGTGCTTTACAGGTGTATTTATAGGGCTTGAGTAGTCCTAGAAGGCTCATAAGTTCCTAAACTTTCCTAAAACACAAAACTCATTTATTTCCAAAATAAGGTTATTTCCAAAATAGGATTATTTCTAAAATAGAGTTATTTCCAAAATAGGGTTATGCAGTTTACTGTTCACGCCCGTACATGTGCGCTCGATCACATGCGTCTTGCGCTCGATCACATTGCTGCACTCGATCCTTCATGTGTGCGAACGATCACATGTAGTAGTGCGATCGATCTCACTTTGACCAGAAATTGCTCCAGGATTTTCAGGCTTCTTCCCTTAAGTGCCAAAACTGCTTCCTTTTTCTCCAAGACCTATAAAAACATGTGAAACACACAAAATGAAGTAAAACAAACTAAAACATATAGACAAAGAGCTTAACACATGTAAATTAAGGGGCTTAAATATGAATATTTAAGCACTCATCACACCCCCAAACTTACATATTGCTAGTCCCTTAGCAATAAAAACCTAAAAACTAAATGAAGAACAAAATTAAAGATAAATTCACTTCCATGATACTCAAAGATTTGGGTTGCATAGAAAACTATGATAACAGTTCATAAGTAAGTTTAAAATAAAAAAAAACTTTTTTGTATTGAAAAAGGATTTTCAAAAGTTCATGTTACTTACTTAAGGTTGGCTTAAGGCATCGTAAGTTTGATTTGTGTGTGATGAATTAGCACATATAAGATGGGGCTTCCATATAATTTTAATGTATAGGGTTTCGATGCCCAAACCTTTATCGAATTCTTTATCAAAGAGAACAAAAATGGCAAAATACTTTCTTCTTTTTTCTTTTTCTTTCATCATGCGATCTTTGCCATGTTGAGTTCCATTGAGCTTTCTATTTGACCCTTATAACGAGTGTTTAGCCAATGACTCCCAAACGAAATGGTTTTAGGGCATTAAGTGTAAAGACACCCCTAAGGACTTACTAACTCGAATCAAAAAGGCTATGAAACTAACAGGTTTTTTTATACTTTTTAATGAAATTCCCACCTTTTGACGTGAACACTCAATGCTTACTGAGGCAAGAGGCCCAGTTACTCAGTGGAAAAGTTTTTACTGATCATTAGAAGCTTTTTGATCACTTTTTGCATGATGACATTTTTCTTTATTTTTTTCTTCTTCATTTTTTTCTTATGCCAAAGTGTTCTTTTCAACAAGTTATCCGATTTCAGTTAGATTATGGAAACATATACAAGAGAATTATATGTCATACCCCACACAAATGCGTGTTAAATGTGCTCGTGCAAATTTGGATCAAACTCGTGAATTCTTAGGTGCCTTGAGATAGGTAACCAAAATTTGTAAAATTCCCATTGCAAGACTATGTGTTCTAGCTTTTAAGCTTACTAATGAAGTGTTATCAACTTTTTAAATCAACCAAAATTTTTGTTTACCAAAAGAATATGCATTCATCGAATCAAAAAAACTGGGACATAGTGTGTGCATGTGTTTCAAGTGCGTGTGTGATAGTATCTAGTATCTCCCACTACCCCCAAACTTAAAATACACATTGTCCCCAATGTGTGTGGCATGAAAAGATCTGACCTGGGAGATGGAGAACTAGGTTGCTTGCTTTGCTTATAATATGCCCCCAAACTTGAACTGGATGCACGCACTAAGTACTTGACAAAGAAAAATAAACGTTGTTCCGGAAAACAAGAAATATAAATACTAGATATGGAAATATAAATATAAACAAAAGAAAAAATACTAAAATGAAAAGATAAGTCTGGGGTGCCTCCCATGATCGCTAAGTTTAACGTCTTCAGCTGGACCAAGCCTTATTTTTTTCCAAAAGTAAAAGTGAAAGCAGCTAGCATAGGAAGTGTCTTATTCTCTCCCATATAAGCATAAGGTAAGTGCTCTAGCAACTGCTTGAATTCCAAGTTAGGTGCCTGTACAATAAAAGGGAAAATAGTATTAGTAGGCACATGAATATCAAATGGATCAGTGTACTTACTTTGATGCTTTGGAGAGGCTTCAATGAGGTGCATAGTGTCAATGATGTCATCAGTAACATCCTTGCATTTGGGCTCAATATCCAATCTTGGGACACTATAGGTAAGAGCGGTTTCTACTGGATCAATGTGATGGACCTTGGATATGGATGCTTGTGCAGGCTCATCAGCTCTGATGATCTTACCATTTACGGCATTTAGTTGTTGATGTCCTTTTGGAGTAGGTAGTGGTTGGACTGGAAGTTCACCCAACTTTCTTTCACGTAGCTCTTTAGCCAATTTCCCCATTTGTTCTTCTAGCCTTTGAGTGGTTTGTTTTTGGTGATCTAATGTAGTCATCAATGTTGTCATTAGTTGCTGTTGTTGAGTGGCTAATTGCTTTACAAGATCTTCTAGACTATCCTTCTTGGGCTCTGGAACTGGTTGGGCTGTTTTATGGAAGTTCCTTTGTTGCCCTTGAAGGTTCAAGGTGTTTCGATTGTTGCTCCATGAGAGGTTGGGGTGGTGTTGCCATCCGAGATTGTAGGTAGGTGCATATATATTATAGTTTTTCGGTTCCATATAGTATGCTTGCTCTTGATCTGCAGATAAATATAAAGGGCAAGTTTCAGAAGTGTGATCAAAACGAGAACATATAGCACATACCTGGCCTTGTGTAGCTTGTGGTCGATGAGAGATGTTTTGAGTAGACATGGCTTTTACAATCATATCTAGCCTCATATCTAGCTTCCTCTCCAAAGCATCTAGACAAGCATATCGAGCTTTCGCCATTGGTGCTTCTCCCTCAAATGAATTAGTTGAAAAGCTTCAGGTCAGCAGTTTCAGTACTGCTGCTCGAGTACTCTCTGGAGCTTTTGCGCTAAAACGCACACTGAACTGCGTTCGATTGCAGATGTGCGCTCGATCGCACAAGGCACTGCGATCGATCGCAATGAGGACAGAAGGTCCTCTGCTGTATACCTGAACAAAAGAAAACAAAAAGAAGGAATAATTTTGATTTTTGATAAAACTAGAAATAAAATAGAACAGAATAAAATAAAATAAAATAAAAATTAACTAAATAATTCCAAAAAGAAATTTAGTACAATCCCCGGCAACGGCGCCAAAAACTTGTTGTGGGGTTATCTACCTAAATTAATGAGTAAATAATCGAATTTGTTTTACTTGCAAGTGCACAAGGTCAACTTAGTAGTATAGTGTGCGAAAGCAAGATCATCTCCACAAGGATTGGTGAATTTTGTTTTAGAATTATATTTGCAATGTAAAAAGATAGAAATAATAAAAGAATTGATTTAGATAAAGATAAAATAATAAGGATAAAGGCGTATGGACTTGACATCCACCACTAATTATGCTACCACAACAAAATAGTATGCCAATGCTTTACTCATGTCATGAATATCTAATGTTTATCAACCTAAGGGCATGGTATCTACTCCTTAAGCTATTGATCTCCCTAAGCAATGAGTTAGGCATGATATCTACTCTAACTCTTTTCTCTCTCAAGGGATTCAACATGGTGTATGCTGAGTTGTTCCTTAAGAGAGCATAGGATATGTGGAAATCGACAACCACACGGGACTTAGGGCATGGTATCTACTCCCGGTTTTCCATGTTAATTAACCCAAGAATCCGGTATGGATATCTTTTGTTACTAATGTCAGACCCAGGACTCGGTCATCCAAACTGATCTAACTAACAAGTTCATACCACATCCACATACTGATCAAACATATACATATGAGGAATTTAAATACAAACAGACATTAATCAAGTTAAGCAACATAACATAAATATCGCAAAGGCGCCAATACTGAATTATTGAATAAACATAATTAGGGCTTCAACCAAACCCTTACTAAAAGTTAAGTACACATAATAAAAATAAAGGAAATAAGAAACCCGAGAGAAGAGTCATCAATTCTCCTCCACAGTTTCTTTCTCCAAGCTAAAGCAAAAGATAAAAGAAGTGATTCCAAGCAGTGATTATTTGTGTGTGCTTTACATGTGTATTTATAGGGCTTGAGTAGTCCTAGAAGGCTAATGAGTTCCTAAACTTTCCTAAAACACAAAACTCCTTTATTTCCAAAATAGAGTTATTTCCAAAATAGGGTTCTGCAGTTTACTGTTCACGCCCGTACATGTGCGCTCGATCGCATGCGTCTTGCACTCGATCGCATTGCTGCACTCGATCCTTCATGTGTGCGAACGATCGCATGTGCGCTCGATCGCATGCAGTAGTGCGATCGATCGCACTTTGACCAGAAACTGCTCTAGGATTTCCAGGCTTCTTCCTTTAAATGCCAAAACTGCTTCCTTTTTCTCCAAGACCTATAAAAACATGTGAAACACACAAAATAAAGTAAAACAGACTAAAACATATAGACAAAGAGCTTAACACATGTAAATTAAGGGTCTTAAATATGAATATTTAAGCACTCATCACTGATACTCTTGATGTTGCTTCGTCTGAGCCCCCAAGGTCTGTTACATATGAAGATCATGTCCACACTTCCCCTCGAGACCTTCGCTAATCTACCAGAGTAAGGTCTTTTCTATCCAATCTCTAGGATTTTCATTACTTTCATGCTTTAGCTACTTTACATGAGCCCCACTCCTATCGTGAGGCTTTCACTAACCCTTTTTGGCAGACTGCGATGAAAGAGAAACTTGATGTTTTACACAAGAATAATACATAAGATTTGGTTGACTTGCTTCCTGGAAAGTCTGTGGTTGGTAGTAAGTGGGTTTACAAAATGAAGACTTGTTCAGATGGTACTGTTGACAGGTACAAGGCTCGACTTGTTGCCAGGGGTTTTACTCAGGAGTATGGTATGGACTATGAAGAGACATTTGCTCAAGTTACTTGTCTATCTTCTGTGTGTACTTTGCAGGCTGTTGCAACCTCTCACCATTAGTCACTTTTTTCAAATGGATGTTAAAAATGCATTCCTTAATGGTGATCTTAGTGAAGAAGTCTATATGTAACCACCTCCTGGACTATCTAATCCAACAAACAAGGCATGTCGTCTTCGTCGAGCTCTATATGGACTTAAACAGGCTCCTTGAGCATGGTTTACTAAGTTTAGCAACACTGTGTCTAGCCTTAGATATTCCATCAGCTCCTATGATTTAGTCTTGTTTGTTCGCCGCACAGACCGGGGCATCATATTTATTCTATTATATGTTAATGACATGATTATCATCGAGGATGATCCCATTGGTATTCAAGAGCTTAAACAGTTTCTCAGTCAACACTTTGAGATGAAAGATCTTAGTCCTCTCAGCTATTTTCTTGTTATTGAGATTTCATCTTCTTCTGATGGTTATTATTTGACACAAGCCAAATATATCTCTGATATGCTTTCTCGGGCCAATCTCATAAACAGTAAGGTTGTTAACACACCAACTGAGCTTAATGCTCGTCTTACACCTCATGATGGTGAACTTCTTTGTGATTTTACTTTGTATCAACATTTGGTTGGCAGTTTTGTCTACCTTACTGTTACTCGACCTGATATCTCGTATGCTGTCCATCAGGTGAGTCAGTTTATGGCTACTCCTCGCTCTACTCATTTTGCTGATGTTCTTTGCATCCTTCGTTACCTAAAAGGGACATTACTTCATAGGCTATTTTTCTCCTCTCGGTCTCCTCTTCAGTTGTGTGCTTATACCGATGCAGATTGGGCACCTTTCTTATCTATAGATCGTCGTTCTACCACCGGTTATTGTTTCCTACTTGGCACCTTTCTTATCTATTGGCGTAGTAAGAAACAAACTATTGTTGCTCGATCTAGTACTGAGGCATAATATCATGCTTTAGCTGACACCACCTCTGAGCTTCTTTGGTTGTGATGGTTGTTACAAGATATAGGTGTATCACTTTCTGCTGCCACTCCTGTATACTGTGACAATAGGAGTGCTATTCAGATTGTTCATAATGATGTATTTCATGAACAGACCAAACATATTGAGATTGATTGTCATTTTGTCCATCATCATCTCCTTCAGGGCTCCCTATAGCTTCATTCTATCACATCCAAGGATCAGCTCGCAGACATCTTTACCAAGTAACATCCTCCAGGGCGTTTTTGTGATCTTGTTTCCAAACTCAAGTTGGTTTCTCATACTCCACCTTGAGTTTGAGGGGAGCTGTTAGATTATGTATAGCTTAGTTATTGCTTAGTTAGTTTAGTCTCACATTAGTTGTGTATAGCTTTGCCTCTCCTATTAGCTTGTATATATAAGACCCCCTTGTATATCAATTCTTGTGTGATTCTAGTACAATATCTTTCTCAACAATAATTATCAATAAAAATTTTACTCAATATAAAAAATAATATTTTATATCGAATACAGGTAAGAATTCCTCGTGTTCGAGCCCATTGAAGGTTAAGGTCACTGAATTTTTTTTTCTTCTTAAATTATGTAGTAGAGGACTTGTTTTTCGGGCCGGTTTACTTTCAAGAAAGAAAAGGTGCGTTCTATGGGCCATCATTAATGTGAAGCTCACAAGGCTATTCTGGATCTTAGAGGCACAGAAAATATGGAAAAGCAAGTAAATTCTGATGTAAAAAAAAAATGTTTTAAGTATTGGGCCCATGTATAACTTGACCTTTTATTTTCTTTGATTATTATTTTTGGTCTTTTTTTTTTCTCAATTCGAAATAGAGAAGGAGAGCTTGTATCTAAACATCCTCAATAATATGAGCTATGACTTCACCTGCATTTGACTTATTCTGGGTTGTCCTCTCAACTCTTAAATTATACATATTGTTAATTATGGCTTTACGCATGATATATATAGGCCCTTTTAAGTTTATAGGTTAGTAGAATTTTTATTTATTTATTTTTTTAGTGTGTACGATATGCAATCGTAAATTTTTTGTACAGTAACAAATGACTTAATCAACTAAAATTAATGACGCTCATCGTTATAACAAACTTAAAACCAAGTAGAATGTTGTAAATGACACTTCCATTTGAAGATCCCATTATCTCTGAGAAGTATATCTTTAGTGGTTTGATTTCAAGGAGACAAATATCAATTGGGGTAGAAGAAAATTTTGTTCACTTTTAAATAATTAAGTACACCAAAACAAGTTTCTTGTAATACTTTTATTTCATGAAAACAAAGTTACAAAGAGTTTTATTAACACCTCTTTGTAATGGTTTGGGGTTTTTTTTTAATGATCACCTCCAAATGTTTTACATAAAAGACTTAGGTTTGATTCATTGAATTTAAGAGAGGAAGTGAGACAATACAAAGAGAAGAATTGTATTGAATGGTGTAATTTACTTACAAGGGAGCTATCATATTTATATAAGCCAATAGGAGAGGCAAAGCTATACACAACCAATGTGGGATATAATACATTAACTATAATACATTAACATCCCCCCTCAAACTCAAGGCGGTGAGTGGGAGGTGAACTTGAGTTTGGAAACCATAGAGTGAAAGCGTCCGGGTGAATGAGCCTTAGTGAAAATGTCAGCTATCTGATCGGCTGAACTGACGGATTGTAGACGAACCGTATTCTGGAGAATGTGATCACGGATGAAGTGGATATCATTCTCGATGTGTTTTGTACGTTCGTGGAAGACATCATTGTGAGCGATCTGAATAGCACTCCTGTTGTCACAGTGTAGGATAGTGGCAGCAGGAGAAGGGATACCCATGTTAGCGAGTAACCATCGAAGCCAGAGAAGTTCTTGAGTTGCATCAGCCATGGCACGATATTCAGCTTTAGTACTGGAGCGAGCAACCACAGTTTATTTCTTACTATGCCAGGAAATGAGAGAATTGCCCAAAAAGAAACAGTAACCAGTGGTTGAACGTCTATCGGTGGGGTCTCCGGCCCAATCGGCATCAGAATAGGCTTGTAAAACAGGGGCAGACTGTGCTGAGAAATGAAGCCCATGAAATAAAGTACCCTTGACATACCGAAGAATGCGAAGAACAGCCGAGTAATGGGTGGTCTGAGGAGCGGACAAGAACCGACTGACCTGATGAACGGCATAGGCAATGTCAGGGCGAGTGACAGTAAGATATACAAGACTTCCAACCAGTTGGCGATATAGAGTGGCATCCTGAAGAGGTGAACCATCGAGTGGGGTAAGTCTGACGTTTGGCTCGAGAGGAGTAGTGGCAGTGGTCGAATCAGTGATCCCAGCCTTGGAAAGGAGATCCGAGGCATATTTGGCCTGAGAAAGAAAAAATCCATCAGAACTAGATGAGACTTCGAGGCCAAGAAAATAGGTGAGCATGCCAAGATCTTTCATCTCGAATTGGCCACTGAGAAACTTTTTGAGTTCAGAAATACCATGTGGATCATCTCCAGTAATAACCATATCATCCACGTACAGTAAAAGAAGGATAATACCATTGGCAGTATGACAGATAAACAGAGCCGAATCATGAGCACTCGGTGTGAACCCAAACTGATGAATGGTAGTGCTGAATTTGGCAAACCAGGCACGTGGAGCTTATTTTAAACCATATAAGGCACGACGAAGGTGACAAACTTTATTTCGAGTGGCATCCAAGCCGGGAGGTGTATGCATATAGACTTCCTCAAGAAGTTCCCCATTCAGAAATGCATTTTTTACATCCATTTGAAATAGAGTCCATCTTCGAATGGCGGCGACAGCAATGAGTGTACGGACAGATGTGAGCCTCGCCACTGGAGCAAATGTCTCTTTATAGTCAATGCCATATTCCTGAGCAAATCCTTTGGCAACAAGTCGGGCTTTATATCGTTCAATAGAGCCATCAGAAAGTTTCTTAATCTTAAACACCCATTTGCACCCAATAGGAGTTTTTCCAGGGGGTAGATCAACAATATCCCATGTATGAGTTTTAGCTAGGGCCTGAAGTTCTTCATCCATTGCTTTCTGCCAAAGAGGATTAGTACTAGCCTCCGTATAGGATTGAGGCTCATGCAGATGAAGTATAGTGGAAAAACAATGATAATCACAATGGTAATCAGCAAGATGAGAAGGGGGGTGAGTTACCTTGGTAGATCTGCGGGGGTGATCTGGAGGATGGCTCTCAGAGGGAGTCGGTGCAGACTCATCAGACATAGGAATATCCTCGGGCACGACCGATTGAGTTAGAGAGGTAAGGTCAGCTGATGGTTCTGGAGCTGGAGCTGGGTCTGGAGAGGTAGGATCAGCTGGTGGTTCTGGAACGGAAGGGGTGATATCAGCTGGTGATTCGGAGGTGGACTCAACAGTACCTAAAACTGGATTCTCAGGAAATAACTTAATAGATGGATCAGTAAAGAATCTGGAGTTAGTGATGGTTGATATGTCAAATGACCGTAAGGAAGAGAACATTTGATGTTCCCAAAAAATGACATGACAAGAGATACGAAGAGTTTTAGAAATAGGATCCCAGCATCGATACCCCTTATGTTCAATACCATATCCAATGAAACAACACAGATGAGCCCTTGGTTGTAATTTGTTGTGTTTGTGTGGTTTGAGAAGAACAAAACAGGCGCAACCAAAGACTCTGAGGTTAGAGTAATCAGGAGGTTTACCGAAAAGGCGCTCGAATGGAGACTGATTTTGGATTGTAGTGGAAGGGACACGATTGATTGTGTATACTGCGGTGAAGGCAGCATCACCCCAGAAACGTTCAGGGCATGATGACGAAATGAGTAGAGCACGAACGGTGTCAAGAATATGTCGATGTTTGCGTTCGGCTCATTCATTTTGTTGGGAGGTTCCAGGGCACGAGCGGTGGGGGAGCGTGCCATTTTTGTGAAGTAGGTTTAGAAAAGCACGGTCTTTATATTCCATTGCATTATCTAAATGAAAATTTTTGATATTCCGAGAGAATTGAGTTTGAACCATAGAAGAAAAATCAGAATATATTTGAAAGAGTTCAGATCTACTTTTCATAAGAAACAACCAAGTATAATGAGAATAGTTACCCACAAATATAACAAAATAATGAGCACCACCCATTGATGCATGAGGAGAAGGCCCCCAAACGTCAGAATGTACTAAATCAAAAGGTGCAAGGGAAATGGACTAACTCTCATTAAAAGGTAAAGCTGATTGTTTTGCAAGTTGACAATGAATACAATGAAAAGACTCATGCTGAAGTGAACCTAACTGACCACTAGAAATAAGAGAACGTAGAGGGCTAGATGAAGTGTGACCTAATCGAGAGTGCCACAATTCCACGGGTGAAAGTGCTGGGATGGATGCGGTTGATTGATTTGGTGATGGTGAGGATGGGACTTGGAGATGAGTGAGCTCAAAGAGGCGTCCAACTTTATGGCCAGTTCTAAGGAGTTTTTCTGTCTGAGGGTCCTGCACATGACAACCAGTAGAAGAAAAATGCACATCAAGTCCAAGATCACATAGTTGTCCAACAGATATAAGGTTAAGCGTAAGATTAGGAACCAAATATGTGTCAGGGAGAGACAAATGAGAACTATCAACATGTCCAGTATGGCTGACCAACATATTTGATCCATTGGCAGTGTGAATAGTAGGTGCATGCTCATCACGGGTTTTAGAGGAAAAAATAGAGGCATCAGAAGTCACGTGATTGCAACAAGCAGAATCGAAATACCATCGGGATGTACCTGGTGTAGTTGACATGGCTATATTGTTACCGATTTTATTTAGAGCCTCGGTAAGAACAGTGCAGAAACCACTCCAATCAGGTGGAGAGTTGGATGAAGTTGGTGTAGCATCAGTGGTTACAGCAACAGTATTCTTTAGCTTGGAATATGACCGATTGTATGAGCCTCGAGAGCGATATTGGTTCCCATTTGACTGATTTCCAGATAGAAGTTTAAGGTAGTCTACAAGATAGTGACCCGGTTCTCTACAGACTTTACATAGGCGAGAAGGACATTTGAGTAATTCATGCCATTGTGAATGACAATACTTGCAATATAAGGGCTTCTGGTGTGTGCTCTGTCGGTGGAGTAAGTCCGATTCAGCCATAGGAGCAAAGAGGAAGGTGAACCTCCAAGAAACCGGTGATGTGGCAGTCAACTGATGATGTGGTAGTCAACTGATGATGTGGTGGTCAACGAGTAACGTGGCACTAATGTGTCATTGAGGTGGTGCTGACGTGGCAGCAGCGTGTTTGAAACAGGAGCGGTAGCGGAGATGATGTCAACGGGTGACGTGGCACTGATGTGGCAGTAGAGATGATGTCAACGGGTGATGTGGCAGTGAGGTGGCGCTGATGTGGCTTTTAGGGCTGACATGACAGCAGCGTTTCTGAAACAAAAGCGGCAGCGGAGATGATGTCGATGGAGAATGAGACTCCGAATATAGTGATGACCCGACAGGTATGATAAGGATATACTAGAAGTTTTTCTAATGTGAAGGATCCACTAATAGTGGCAATCACAGAGGATACTCAACTCTTAATATACCGAGAATTTCTTATGTGAAGGATCCACTAATAGTGGCAATCACAGAGCATACTAAACTCTTAAAATATCGAGAACCATTATAGCTCTGATACCATGTTGAATTTAAGAGAGGAAGTGAGACAATACAAAGAAAAGAATTGTATTGAATGGTGTAATTTACTTACAAGGGAGCTATCATATTTATACAAGCCAATAGGAGATGCAAAGCTATACACAACCAATGTGGGATATAATACATTAACTATAATACATTAACAAATATAACAAAAAAATCACTCATTTGTCACACATGCATAATTTTCACACAAACTCTCCGTAGTTGGAGTTCCTCCTCTCTTCGTTACAATCTTAAACAACAGCGTCAACATAAAATTATTTAGATTGTATCCACTAAGAGTCTAGACTCAAAAGACCTTTGGTTGTAGCAGTCAAGATTGTTACCATATCCAATCCTTCCAAGTAAGTCACAATACCTCTTATAGAACCCAATGTGATCCTCAACCTTTGCATTCCAACCTTTGCCACATTCAAGTCCACCATTGATGATGTTAGTAATCACACCATACCCTGGAACCCGACCAGCTGACCAATCAACTTCGGATGGTTGCCAATTTCCAGTGATGACATCGTGGCACGACGGTTTCGGTAATTGTGGAGTCATCCAAAACCAAATTGCTGACTTGAAGGAAATGATTGGATCAGTTGCAACAAGGTCTGAATTGTTCAGTAAGTCTACTCATATTGCTTTGCCACATCGCTCATAGTTGTAGTTCCTATATATATTACCAAAATTCATATATATGAACAAACTTAATTTGTTAATAAAAAATTTAGATTATGTATTGAGATACCGTTTGGTAGAGTTTTCACTTTTAATTAATTGAGTTTTGTATTTATTGATAGTTAAAGAAGTGTAAAATTGTACATTTGAGTCTGACACATGTATAAATATTTATTTTAGTGGTTATCTAATTTTTTAGTTTCTACTTCATAAAATCACCTCAAAACTATTTCTTTAAAAGTGTTTTAACATCTTAACTTAGTAAAATGCTTTTTTTAATTGATACAACAAAGTGCTTTTATATATTAATCAAACACACAATAAAATAATAATTTATTTGATGTTCAGTAAAACAGATGTTAAAACAATTTTTCTAATACAAATTTAGATTTTTTGTTTGTGGGTTTTTTGACACTATTGTTTGAAAAAAAAAAAATTTATTTCATGAATTCCATGAAACAGAACCTACCAAGAAAGTTGCATGGGACCCCTGCCATAATATTGCCGATCAGGAGCACATAGATGTGAGGGAGAGCAATAAGTTCCTCGGTTTTGTTCTCTTAGGAAGCAATACCCCCAAGCATATGGGCCATCTGGTGCACTTGCCCAGCCCCCTAATATACACACCAAGTAATTAATTAAACCAATTCACCAACTTGAAACAAATATGAAATAAAATAATTTTTAGTATATAATAAAATACCTGTGGTTTCATGGGATGTTTGAGCGAAGAAAAAATATTTTTTAGTATATAATAAAATACCTGTGGTTTCATGGGAAGTTTGAGCCAAGAAAGCAGCAATCTCTCTTTTACGTGTGGCATCATCACCAGTGGTAGCAAATCCAGGGAAAGACTTAGCAGCTGCAATAAAAGCATCATAGCTGTAGAAACCCCTAGCAGGGCAACCACCATCATTTCTATGCTTAAGCATCTCATCAAATTTTGATCTTGAGATAAGATTCCCAATATCACTACCACTGCCGCCACCACCACCACCTCCGCCACATTGGCTTTGGCAACCATCTTTGCAGTAAGCATCTGTGGAGCCACACCAACCAAATTTGCTACAACATAGGCCTCCTGGGCACAGGGAACCACCAGCTTGGCTGCCACATTGCTCATATAATGAGATGCCAATTAGGAGTAGTGAAAAGGACAATAAAAGAGAGAAAATTGAGAATGCCCAAGATCTCATTTTGTTCGTTCTTGGTTTTTAGTGATCTTTTGTCGATTTGTGTGAAAATATAGAGGAGAAAATGGGTTATTTACAGCGAAAGTAATGGCGAGTTAGAAGAAAATTTTGTTTTGCTTTTGTGAGTGGAAGGATGCTGCATTATGTGACAAAACTTTTACTACTAAAATGACAATTGTACTTGTTATATTCCACATCCTTTATTTTTTCTTTTCTAAACGATAATTATAAATCAAGTTGATTTTGATAGACTCCTTATGCCAAATTTGACATAATTTCCTTTTTTTTAACGTTAAGACAATACTATATACAAATAGTGTAATGATGATTTGATTATAATATAAATATATACTATCCATTAGTCATATAGAAATCAACGATACTATCACAATCTACTTAAAATAGAAGAAATAATCGATAAATAAATCAAATAAATAACTCACACAACATAAAAATCAAACTTGAAACCTTATAGTTTCATAGCCTCAACACTCACTATTAGATCAAGATAAAATTTGAAAGAGTGAGGAAAAATTTATTAGTAATCACGGAGAAAATGAGTAGCAACTTTAGTATTTAAATTTTTTCTTTTAATTTTTTTTATACAGTTATTATTTAATTTTTTCGTGATTACTAGTAAACTTTCTTGATTCCGTAAGACATGATAACTCCCACGAAACTGAGTCTGTATTATTGTCACTCTTTAACATAACTTTCATTACATTCTTAACACGGCAAGACATGTTATTAGTTAATTAAAAGATCATATATTTATTTGGAAAAAAAAATTAAAGATAATGAACCGAGCCTCAATATAAAGTTGATAATACGGCACAAACACATTGATTATAAAGTGTGGAATTATCAGCTTCAAAACTTTGACAAAGGAAGAAAGGGACTAGAGGGGCCATTAAAATCAAATTAAGAGCACAATGTTAGAGTTTGACTTGGCATTGGAGAATTCACCAATGCAGGTGGAGTCAATATATACATATGAGGCTTACAAGAAAGAAAGAATTTTGATCTCATAAAATGGGAAAACTTTATTGATAATTATAAGTAATTGCTGTAGTAACTAAATAAAAAATAAAATATTTAAGTTTTCAATTACTACTGTAATTTTTGTAATTATCAATAAAAAATTTCGATTCTATGATAATTCTCACGAAACATGTGAAACGAGACTCAAAACAAAACCATAAATTTCTATCCTCCCCACTTACCTTGATGATTTTTCATCGATGCCATTAAAGAGCTAACATTATTTGAGATATTTGAGGTGTAAATTGTTGGTGGTCCGACAAAAAGACATATACTTAATGAAAAGTTGTATTTTTCTTCCATGTCATTTTCTTTGGTTTTCTGTAATACATAAACTTTGCTTAATATATAGAGTCATCTTCTAATTATTATTGAACAACTTGTGTTTGGAAACTGATCTTTTCTGAAAGTCAATCATCTCTAAGCTTAATTTTCATTTTCGTGGTGAGTTCATTGCTTTATTGGCTTTATTAATTGCTATGTGGCGTATGCGTGAGGTTGTTCGCTGGACCTTTACCGCCACTAAGGTTATTGACGTGCTCCGTCAATCTTATATGTAAATGATTGCAGATTATGCGTGTATTGTATGTGTTGATGCCAAAAATTTGTTTGTTGAGTTGGAGACCGGACCTTGGAGAAGCCTGCACAGAGGAGGAAAGGTGAGCTAGGGGGTCACCAGAAAGAGTGCCTCCGAGGATGCTCCGAAGCTTTTGTTAGTGTGAGATAAAATGTATGAAAGTGACGGGCGTTCTTTTTAGGTCCAGAAAAGTCTTATCCCTTTTGGAATGCACACCTGAGTCTTTTTATAGGGTTTTGAGGCTGCTTTTCATCCAGGGCGGTGATGATGTGGAGGCCCAACTGGGTGGCCTTGCTGTCTCGATTAAGGGTTATCCACGCATGTGGTGGCCCTTGTACTAAGGGTGGTGATGACCTGGAGTCCAGCTGTTGGAGTCTGGGCCCTCTGCATGTCGACTTGCTGCCTACCCTTGGGATGGTCCACGTGTCGTCTTCTTATTGGATGTGTGTTTTTTGACAGTATCAGAGGCCCCCCACTTCCTTGAGTATATTTATGTGCTTAAGGAAGTTTTGCAGGGCTTGATCATTGGTAAGAACGAGTAATGTGCCAAGTTTTGTCAGTGTCGAGCTGAGTATGGGTGGAGCGATCCCTCTGCTCTGCTCTGGGGGACATTAGTCCGAGTATGTATGGTGCAATCCATCTACTCAGCCTTGGAGACATGGGTCCGAGCATTGAGCAATTCATCTGCTCGGACCTTGGAGCTAGTGGGTCAAGCATGCGTGGAGCAATCCATCTGCTCGATCTTGGAGACATGAGTCCGAGCATGTGTGGAGCAATCCATCTGCTCGGACCTTGGAGCTAGTGGGTCGAGTATGTGTGGAGCAATCCATTTGCTCGGCCTTGGAGACATGAGTCCGAGCATGTGTGGAGTAATCCATCTGCTCAGACCTTGGAGCTAGTGAGCCGAGCATATGTGGAATAATCCATCTACTCAACCTTAGAGACATGAGTCCAAGCATGTGTGGAGCAATCCATCTGCTCAAACCTTGGAGCTAGTGGGCGACATGAGTCCGAGCATGTGTGGAGCAATCCATCTACTCGGTCTTAGAGACATGAGTCCGAGCATGTGTGGAGCAATCTATCTGCTCGGACTTTGGAGCTAACAGGCTGAGCATGTATGGAGCAATCCATCTGCTCGGCCTTGGAGACATGAGTCCAAGCATGTGTGGAGCACTCCATCTGCTCAGACCTTGGAGCTAGTGGGCCGAGCATATGTGGAACAATCCATCTGCTCAACCTTAGAGACATGCGTCCAAGCATATGTGGAGCAATTCATCTGCTCGGACTTTTGGAGAGGTTTTTGATTTCTAAGAGGACTTTTGGACTTCTTATCTTTTGAGCCCATAAGGAATGTTTTGAGCTTCTTTGGGCTGCTAGATGATTTGGGTTTTGCCTTGTGGGTTTTGGGCTCCCCTGGGGCCCAATTTCCTTGGGTTTTTGGATTTTATTGACACGTGGCCAGTGTCGGTCCTTATTAAATACTTGCCGCCGTTTTTTCGAGGATGATGGCGCTTTTAATGATTGGATTCCTGGGGGAATTGAACGGTGCTTTCAGCGGCTGAGTTGGTGCCTAGAGAGAGGGACAATGCCTAGGGGAATGAAGTGGCCCTCAGGTTATAATCATGGGCTGTCTATTGCGTGGAGGCGGACTCTTTGGGGAGAGTGAAAGTAGCCTCGAGCTCCTGATGCGTCACCTCCCCAAATGTCTCTTTATTTAATTTTCCTCGCCTGTTGTGCCTTCTTTCCCTATATAAGGAGGCTTCTATTTGCTTCATTTTTTACTTCAAAGCATAGTGAGAATTTGTAAAGAGTGAGATATCTTTGAGAGCCCTCGTCCTCGTTCCCTTTTTTCTGAGAGAATTCATCCTCATACCCATTTGCTGAGAGCCTCTTACCCGACCGTTTAGGAGTCTTCGTTCCGGTTTTGTGAGGATCCTCGTCCTGAAGTTTTTGGAGCTCTTCTTACTCGATAGTTACTAGTGGTTCGGGCTCAGTTGGTGGTGCGAGGGCCATGCTGTTTGAAGAGCTGCGAGTGAGGAGATTTTTCCCGGAGAACTTTGATTAATCTGAATCCCTCGGACAGTTGGTGAGTTCATCCATTCTTTCTCTTTAAATATGTCTTCATTTGATAAGTATCAGGACCAGCCAAGTAGTGGTAGCAGTAGGAATAGTATTAATGAACTGATAGTGGTAGCAGTAGTGCCAATGAGACGGGGTTGTCCACGTCCTCTTCAAGGAGTGCGACCCCGAAAAGGGCCGTGGTGAGGGAAGGCCCTTTGGCAATGGTGCCATATATCCCGGTCGTGGAGGAGTATGAAGAGTACTCCTCTTCCAGGGATGAAGTCCTAGCTAATATTAGGGAGACCTTGGCTGCAGATGAGAGGGAAGAGTGGAATTATGCAGCAAATGAGGTCCCTAGCTAGTTGAAGGAAGAGGACCTAGAGGTGATCCGGAAGACATACCGCATTCCTAGTTGGTACACCCTCCGGCTGGCTGGGGCAAGTGAGAGGGCTTGTGACCCCCTTCCGAGCCGTGCGCCCTATGAATTGTGCCTGTATGAACACCACATGAGGGCCGAGCTTCGATTCCCCCTTCAGCCCTTCTTCTGTGCCATTTTACGGTACTTTGATATTGTGCTGTGTCAGCTAGTGCTGAACTCGGTACGGTTGATGATGGCCTTTATCTACGTCCGCTTAGAAGTGGGTGAGCCACTGAATATGGATATTTTCAAAGCCCACTTCCTTATTAGTAGGCACAGCCAGACCAGATGGGTGGTTTTCAATACCCGCGCCAAGAGAAGGCTACTGAAGAGGACTCCATCATCAATCAAGAAATGGAAGAAAAACATTTTATTCATCATATCTACGAAGGACTTCGGCTTTCCTCGCTCATGGAGTATTGTTGTGCGATTATCTACCTAAATTAATAAGCAAATAATCATACAGTTTTACTTGCAAGTGCACAAGGTCAACAGTATCATAGTGTGCAAGTGCGAGATCATCTCCACAAGGATTGGTAAATTTCGTTTTAGAATCAGTTTCACAATGTAAAAATTAATAGAATTAAGAGAAATAAATATTGAGTTTGAATTAAATAATAATGATAAAGGCGTAGGGACTTGATATCTACCACTAATCACGCTACCCCAACAAAACAATATGCCAATGTTTTACTCATACTATGAATACCTAATGTTTGTCAACCTAAGGGCTTAGTCCACTCCTTAAGCTATTGATTTCCCTAAGCAACGAGCTAGGCATGGTGTATACTCTAACTTTTTTCTCTCTTAAAGGATTCAGCATGGTGTATACTGAGTTGTTCCTTAAGAGAGCATAGGATCTATGGAAATCGACAACCACATGAGGCCTAGGGCTTGGTCCGCTCCTAGTTTCCCATATTGATTAACGCAAGAACCCGACGTGGAATTCTTTTGTTACTATTGTTGAACCCAGGACTCGGTCATCCAAATTGATTCAACTAACTAATCCATACCACATGCATACGTTGATCAGACACACACATATGAGGAATTTAAATAAAAACATGCATTAATCAAATCAAGAATCACAGCATAAATATTGCAAAGGCGTCAATACTGAATTATTGGTTAAATATAATTAGGACTTCAACCAAGCCCTTACTAGAAAATTAATTACACATAATAAAATAAAGGAAAGAAGAAACTCGAGAAAGCTCCATTGAAGAGTCGTCAATTCTTCTCTGAAATCCCCTCTGGCCTTCGACCTCCCAACCTAAAACTAAAACTAAAGGGAAGCTCCCCAAATCATGTTTTTATGTTTTATAGGCCTATTTGTAAGGTTCTAAAGACACCCCGAAACCCTAATTTTCAAAATAAGACCCGAATCAATCTTTCCAAAACTGGTTCTACCACTTTACTGCACGTCTGCGCTCAATCCCATGTTTTTTTGCTTGAGCACAGGGTTGCGTTCGAGCCTTCTATGTGTGTGCATGAATGCTTGTGCACTCGAGCACAGACACTTTGCGCTCGATCGCACTTGATTGCTTCCAAGTCTTCAGATTTCTTCCTTAGAGCTCAAAAATGCTACATTTTCTTCAAGAACCTATAAAAAAACACAGAAAACACAAAAATGAAGTAGAATATACTAAAATACGTAAATAAAGAACTTAACAACTGTAAATTAAGGGGCTTAAATATGAATATTTAAGCACTTATCACACCCCCAAACTTACATATTGCTAGTCCCTTAGCAATACAAAACAAAAAACTAACTGAAAAATAAAATTAAAGATAAATTCATCATTCATGATATCTAAAAATTTGGGTTGCATATAAAACCATGATATTTGTTCATAAGTAGGCTTAAAATATAAACACATCTTCGCAATGAATAAGAGTTTTAAATTCTAATCACTTACACAAGGCTGGTTTAAGGCATCACAAGTCTGATTTAGTGTGTGGTGAATTAGTACATAAAAGATTAAGCTTCCAAATAACTTCAATGTATAGTGTTTCGGTGTCTTAACATTCATCGAATTTTCTATCAGAATGAACAATAATGGTATAGTTTTATTTCTTTTCTTTCTATTTTATTATGAGATTTTTGTCACGTTGAGTTCCATTAAGCTTTCTAATTAACCCATGTAGCGAGTGTTTAGCCAATGACTCCCAAACTAGATGGTTTTAGGGCATTAGGTGTGAAGACACCCCTAAGGACTTACTAACTCGAGTAAAAAATGCTATGAAACTAACTGGTATTAATGCTGCCAAGCAAAATCCCCACCTTTTGACGTGAACACTCACTGCTTACTGAGGCAAGAGGTCCAGTTACTCAGTGAAAACTTTATTTAATGATCATTATATGCATAATTCCCACCTTTTGACGTGAACACTCACTGTTTACTGAGGTAAGAGATCCAGTTACTCAGTGGAAAGATTATTTGATGATCATTAGGAGCATTTTATTTTCTCTTTTTGTGCAATAATTTTTTTTTTCTATTTTTCTATGCCAAAGTATTCATCTAACAAGTCATCCGATTACAGTTAATTCATGGAAACATACAAATTAGAATTACATGTCATACCCCACACAATTATGTGCTAATGTGCTCGTGTTAGATTAGATCAAACTTGTGATTTCTTAAATGCCTTAAAATAAGTAATTAAACTTTCAAAACTTTATTATTTACATAATGTGTTTAATATTTTAAGCTTACTGATGAAATCTTATCATAGTATTTGTTTAGATCAACCAAAATTTTCAACACAATATGAACATGCATTTATCTTTTCAAAAAAAACTGGGACAAAGTGTACGAATGTGTCTCCCATACCCCTAAACTTAAATTACACATTGTCTCCAATGTGTGAATAACATGGAAAGATCTGACTTGGAAGATGGAAAACTAGCTGGGCTGGCATGGCTCATAGCACACCCCCAAACTTGAACGGATGCACACATTGTCCCTTAAAAAAAACTAACATAATACGGGAAAACAAAAAAGTACTAAAAATAAATAAATAACAATAAATACGAAAAACAAAAAAAAAGTAAAAGAATAAGCTGTGGGGTGCCTCCCATAAGCGTTAAGTTTAACGTTTTCAGCCAGACATTCTTATTCCCTCCTAGAAAAGCATAAGTTGAATGCACCCGCAACTGCTTCAATGCCAAATTTGGTGCTTGGATGCTTTGGAGAGGCCTCAATGATGTTATCAGTAATATCTGCAGATTCTGGCTCAACATCCGATCTTGTTAACCCATGGGTGAGGGTGGACTCCAATGGAGCAAAGTGATGGACTTGAAAAACTTCCTCAACAACACCTTGCATCATATATACATTAGAACATTCTATATTATCTTGGGGTAGTTTTAATGTATCAAATATGTTGAATTCAACCTTCTCACCATTTACCTTCATACTTACAATACCCTTTTTCACACAAATTTTTGTATCAGTAGTTCTCATAAAGGGTCTTCCTAAGATGATGGGCAGAGGCAATGGCATAGGAGATTTTTCCATATCTAATACAATAAAATCAGTAGGTAAAATAAATGGACCTACCTTTACCAAGACATCCTCAATAATACCTCTTGGTTTTTTTATGCTTCTGTTTGCCAGTTGCAAGGTGATGGAAGTTGGTTGAAGCTTCCCCAAACCTAGCATTTCAAACACCATGTATGGCAGCAAATTGACACTCACCCCTAAATCCAACAGTGTATGCTCAAAAATCTGGGCACCTATCCTGCAAGGAATTGTAAAACTACCCGGATCTTTTAGCTTGGGTGGTAGTTTCCTTAATAACACCGCACTTACCTCTTCAGTTAAAGCCACCGTTTCATGCTCCAGAAACTTCCTTTTATTAGTGCAACAATCTTTCAAAAATTTAGCATATGTAGGCATTTGTTTAATTGTATCTAATAAAGGAATATTGATTTCTACTTTTCTCAAAATTTCAAAAATATCAAGTAGTTTACTTTCTTTCTTTGGCTTTACTAACCTTTGAGGGAAGGGTGGTGCATTCACCTGCTCCATTTCACTTACCTTTGATGTGGATGATTGTGCATGCTCATCAGCTCCTATGATCTTACCATTTCTGAGAGTTGTAATGGCATTCAGTTGCTGATGTCCTCGTGGATTAAGTAGTGTTTGGGCTGGAAGTTCACCTTGCTTTCTTTCACTTAGTTCCTTAGCCAATTGCCCCACTTGTACCTCTAGTCTTTGAATGGCTTGCTTATGCTTTGCATTGATTTGTCTTTGCTCAGTCCAGAATTATCTTTCTTCTGTCATGAACTGTTCTTATAAAGTCATCAGCTGTTGTTCCTGAGTTGCCAATTGCATCACAAGACTTTTTAGGTCACTTTTTTGGGATTCCAGAATTGTTTGAGCTGCTGGTTGGAAGTTCCTTTGATGTCTTTGAAGGTTCAAGGCATTTTCATTGTTGCTCCATGGGTGATTCCGCCATTCAGGATTGTAGGTATTTGTATATGGATCGTTCTTGGGAGGATAGTTGTTTAGTCCCACATAGTTCACTTGCTCTTAATCTGTAGATGAATACAAAGGGCAAGTGTCAGTAATGTGATCAAAACAAGAACATATAACACATACCTGGAATTGTTAGGCTCGTGGACTAGGTGAGATGTTTTGAGCAGTCATGGCTTTTACAAGCAGATCTATCTTTCTTTCCACAGTAGTCATCTGGTTTGGAGATCCACCATTTAAGTTCACTTCATACATACCCTTGCTCTTTACTCTTGGTCTCCCTACGGAAGAGAATTGCTGGGTATGCTCACTTAGTGTCTCAAACAGCTTCACGGCTTCTTCACTACTTTTCTCCATCAGCACACCTCCACAACCTGAATCCATAATACTTTGATTAATATCACTCAAACCTTCATAGAAAGTCTGTACTAGTTCATCCTGAGGTAGATTGTAGTATGAAAATTTGAGTAACAGCTCATTGAAGTGTCCCCATGCTTCTAAGAAAAGGTTTCCATCCCTCTGTTGGAATGACTGAATCTCCTTCCTCATCTGCCTTATCTTTTGGGCTAGAAAAAATTTCTTTAGAAACCTACTGGATAGCTCTTCCCAAGTATGGATGGACACTGCAGGCAAAGAATTATACCACAATTTAGCTTTATGTTTTAATGAAAAAAGGAAAAGAATTAACCAGATTCTCTCTTGATTTAGGCCCTAGATATGCTGAAACTTGTAGGGATCAAAGATTCCCGAAAGTGCAAGTGTGGATCTTCAGCAGGTGTACCCCTAAAGTTAGTTAATGCACTGAGTATCTGCGAAGATATGTAATAATTTCCTTCCACCTCTGGTTGGTATGCAATGCATGAAGGATGGTTGAGGTTCTGTAGAATGAAGGATTGCTTCATAGGTCTTCGCTCTAGTAGCGGTTGGTTGCCAAACTGTTCCGTCATTTGTGTATCTCCCTTGAATTCCTCTTCTTCCTCCTCAACATCATTTCTAAGGCTCTGTTGAATGGTCCGCTCAATCTCTATATCAAGTGGAAAGAAGGTTGGATACTTGGATCGAAGACCTTGCATGAATTAGCTGAAAGACCTTTTGTGTTCGAGCGCACAAAGAACAGCACTCGATCGTAATGTGAAGTGCGCACTATGCTCGATCGCACCTCAGCCTGCGCTCGATCGCAAGACCAGAATTTGCTCTGCTGCAGACCTGAAACAGAAAAACAAAAAGAAAAAGCAAAATTAGGTATTTGATGAAACAAAAATAAAATAGAACAGAAAAATAGAAATTTAGAATTTTCTTAGATTTTTGATAAAAACAGAACATAATAAAATAAAATAAAATAAAACTGACGAAAAATAATTCCAAAAAGAAATTTAGCGCAATCCTCGGCAACGGCGCCAAAAACTTGTTGTGCGATTATCTACCTAAATTAATAAGCAAATAATCATACAGTTTTACTTGCAAGTGCACAAGGTCAACAGTAGCATAGTGTTCAAGTGCGAGATCATCTCCACAAGGATTGGTGAATTTCATTTTAAATTAGTTTCACAATGTAAAAATTAATAGAAATAAGAGAAATAAATATTGAGTTTGAATTAAATAATAATGATAAAGGCGTAGGGACTTGATATCCATCACTAATCATGCTACCCCAACAAAACAATATGCCAATGTTTTACTCATGCTATGAATACCTAATGTTTGTCAACCCAAGGGCTTGGTCCACTCCTTAAGCTATTGATTTCCCTAAGCAATGAGTTAGGCATGGTGTATATTCTAACTCTTTTTTCTCTTAAAGGATTCAGCATGGTGTATACTGAGTTGTTCCTTATGAGAGCATAGGATCTGTTGAAATCGACAACCACACGAGACCTAAGGCTTAGTCTGCTCTCGGTTTCCCATGTTGATTAACTTAAGAACCCAGCATGGAATTCTTTTGTTACTATTGTTAAATCCAGGACTTGGTCATCCAAATTTATTCAACTAACTAATCCATACCACATGCATATGTTGATCAGACACACACTTATGAGGAATTTAAATAAAAACATGCATTAATCAAATCAAGAATTATAGTATAAATATTGAAAAGGTGCCAATACTGAATTATAGGTTAAACATAATTAGGGCTTCAACCAAGCTCTTACTAGAAAATTAATTACACATAACAAAATAAAGGAAAGAAAAAACCCGAGAGAACTCCATTGAAGAGTCATCAATTCTTCTCTGAAATCCCCTCTAGCCTTCGGCCTCCCGACCTAAAACTAAAACTAAAGCTAAAGGGAAGCTCCCCCAATCATGTTTCTGTGTTTTACAGGCCTATTTATAAGGTTCTAAAGACACTCTAAAACCCTAATTTCCAAAATAAGACCCGAATCAATTTTCCAAAACTGGCTCTGCCACTTTACTGCACATGTGCACTCGATCCCATGCTTTTGCACCCGAGCGCAGGGCTACACTCGAGCATTCTATGTGTGCACACGAGTGCTTGTGCGCTCGAGCATAGACACCTTGCGCTCAATCGCACTTAGCTGCTTCCAAGTCTTCAGATTTCTTCTTTAGAGCTCCAAAATGCTACTTTTTCTTCAAGAACCTATAAAAAACACACAAAACACAAAAACGAAGTAGAATATACAAATATACTTAAATAAAAAACTTAACAACTGTAAATTAAGGGGCTTAAATATGAATATTTAAGCACTTATCGAGTATGGACCGGACCGAGAAATGTAAGAAATGGGTCTTTATCCGCGCGAGCAAGAGGTCGTGGATGCCATGGTGGCCTCACCTTTGGATGTCGAAGTCCTCTACAGCAATGAGGATCTGGCGAGGCATGGCCTGTGCCCTCCATGCACCGATTCTTCGCTCGAGAAAGGTAAAGATCCGTGCCTTTAATATTTGTGCATTTTTCTTATGCGTTTTTTATCTCTGCTTTATCTTTTACCTTGTAGTTTTACTTATGTAGTTTTCTTTCTTTTGTGTGAAGCAGAGATGGATGCCACGGCACGTGCCCTGAAGTAAGCGAGGAAACTCGCCATAGAAAGAAAGAAGGTTGCCTCGGCCAAGAGGCAGCGAGCCTCGGGCTCTGGGGTAAGGAAGAGGGCTCGTGCCTTTACCCCTATAGACCTGGGACACCCTCCCCGAGGTCTTCCCTAGCCGGAGTCTGCACTAGTAACCTTTGCACAGCCGGTGGCCTCAGCTGCCCTAGGATCTTTGGTTGCTCTTGGCCCCTCCATGGGTGCTGCTTCAGGGGCAGTGATCTTCAGGCCCAACAGGGCCTTGAAGGTCGATGACTCTGTCTTTGCACACCCATGAGTTATACGAGAACATCTAATCATGGGGATCCCTCCCCAGGATCTCCAAGAGTTGTCCCAGAGGTCGACTAAGGCCCTTTGCTCGGCGGTGGAGACCATCGCCTCTCATATATTCCCTCATCCCTGATTCTTTACTTTTGTTCGAGTTTTGCTTTGGCTTATTCGTACTAACACTCTTTTACCTGGCCACAGATGGGCGTTTTCCTCAGCATTACCTCTAACCGTTGCATGGAGACAGCTGAGCTGCTGGGCCGTACACAACACCAGCTAGAAGAGAAGACCGAGGCAGTCCAACAACAGCAGGCCTCGGAAGACGTGGCCAACAGGGCCAGGGTCGAGACACTCCGAGAGAGGGACACTGCGCTCTGCGCCCAGGTGAAGGCTGAGCAGGCTATCCAGAACCTAAGGGATGAGGGTGAAGCCCGCACTCGGGCAGCTGTCGATGAGGCCATGGCAGCTTTCTAGGGCTCGGATGCCTTCAAGACAGCGGTGGACCTGGAGGGAGGAAAACAGTTCTTTGAAGGCTTCCTAGAGGCCAAAATGAAGGTCAAGGCCATGCACCCGGAGATAGACTTTTTCAGACCTCGACCTTCTAGAGCTTGAGGATGAGGAGGCGGACGAGAAGGATACTGTCGAGACCAGGCTCAAGGCTCTTGAGGTTGAAGAGACAACTGCTAACCTAGAGGTGGATGCCAAGGCGCCCCTGGCTTTATATTAGGATTTTTTGCTTCTCCTTTTTGTATTCCAAGGCCATCAGTGCCTTTTTTTTAATCTTTTTGAAAATATTTAATAGAACTTTCTTTTTCTTTCCAATCTTTGTTGTTTTATATCAATGGCCTATTTACAGTTTCTATTCCGACCGTTTTTCTTTTCGAAACTTGTGCATCGGGTTCGAGTTTATTGGTAGAAACGTCGGAGATGTACAATGTTCCAAGTTCATGGAATGCACTTCCCATTTAGTTCTTCAAGCTCAAAAGTGTCAGAACGACATACCCTCTTGATGCGATACGGGCCTTCCTAGTTAGGGATCAACTTCCCCGTTTCCCGTGGACGAGATATTTCATTTTTTTGTAAAAAAAAATCGCAATGCCGAAAATGCCTTCCTCGTATTCGAGAGTTGTAATACCTAGAGGTCCGCTGCTGATAGGTGATTAGTCGGGTCTGAGCTTTATCTCGTGCTTAGTCGAGAAGGTCAGCGTTCATACGGAGAGCTTCGTCATTGCTTTTACCTTGGAAATTTTGTATTCGGAGTGAAGGCACTCCGATTTCCAAGGGGATGACAATTTAGGAGCTGTAAGTTATAAAGAAAGGGGTTTAACAAGTGAGTACTCGGGCAGTGGTCCGATAGGCTCAGAGGATATTAAGTAATTGGTTCGTCCACTATCGGCCTGCCTCGTCTATTCTTCTTTTGATGCCCTGCAAAAGGATCCTGTTAGACACTTCGGCTTACCCATTAACTTGCAGGTATCCGACGGACGAGAAGTGGTGCTCGATATGCAGCTCGTCGCAAAATGCCTTGAACCGAGCGCTATCGAATTGTTTGCCGTTGTCCGTCACCAATACATGGGGTATACCAAATCGGCACACTATTGATTTCCAGAATAAACCCTGGGCTTGATGGTCGATGATGCTGGCCAGTAGTTCGGCTTTTACCAACTTTGTAAAATAGTCTATCGCCATTATGAGGTACTTCCGCTGGCCGGGCACTCCGGTGAAAAGTCCGAGAAGGTCCATTCCCTACATAGAGAAAAGAAGCAGGCTAGTGACCAGAGTAAGGGAATTCACTTGTCTTCAGGAGACGGTAGTATACTACTGGTAATTTTTGCACTTCTTTACTAGTTTCATGGCTTCTCCTTGCATCTTAGGCCAATAATACCCTTGGCGGAGGATCTTGAAGGCGAGGGCTCGCCCTCCGAGATGATTTCTGCATATCCCTTTATGGACTTCACGGAGAGTGTAATTGGCCTCACTCGGGCCTAGACACTTCAAATAAGGAGTTGTAAGACCCCTATTGTACAGTTGTTCGTTCAAAATTGCGTATCGTGCTGCCTGGGAGATGATCTTTCGAGCCTCGTTCTTTTCGCTCAGGAGATGCCCATCCCTCAAATATCCGAGGATAGGATCCATCCAAGTTTCCACAGTTGTCTCGTCGATGTTGGGTGCGGCGAGTGTTTCAAGGTAGACAGCTAATGTGGATTCAAGCTGCCAAAAGGATGCGAGCTGGGCTAGGGAGTCAGCCTTCAAATTTTCGGCTCGGGGAACCTGGTTGATTCGGAACACTTGGAACCTGGCGACAAGTTCTTTGGCTTTTGCAAGGTAACGAGCAATCTTTTCTCCTCGGGCCTCAAACTCCCTATTGACCTAGTTTACTACCAACTGTGAGTCGCTGTAGGCGCTTAAGGCCTCTACGGACAGCACCCTGGCTAATTTCATCCCCGTCAATAGAGCCTCGTACATAGCTTCATTATTTGAGGCCTTAAACCCGAACCTTAGGGCGTACTCAATGGTAAAGCAGTCCGGGCTACTCAAGATGAGTCCGGCACCGCTCCCGATGTCACTGGAGGATCCATCAATGTGGAGTGTGATTATGCTCAAACTATCACACGGTTATTGTGTATAGATGAGGTGTTAATCCCACGAGGAAACGCGAACTATAAGAGAAATTGTAAACCTTAATACGAACGATAACGATTAAATGAAAGAATATGAGTTTTGATGATGAAATAATGTGAAGGAGTTGTGTAATTATAATGAAGAATATAAATGAGGAAACAACAAGGTTCTGGGAATCCTTCCTAAGTTCGTTGCCTTGCTCCACTCTCGATTCAATTGGTTTATCTCGATTGCTTGTTTCACATCCTAAACAAGCAATCGGTAAATATTCAAGTAAAGCATATGAACACCCTAATGTAATTGCTATAAATTACTCTTTAGTTTCGATTCAAGAACACATGACCTATCACATAGATTATCAAGAAACGACAATATATCTCAATGAAAATACTGCAGTAATGGACAATCTATAAGATAAATTTACTGAAATCAATCACATCTAAACAACTTGACATAAGAAAAGCTTGACTAAACTTATATGGAGAAGGAAGATGCAATCACTGGATTAAGAGTAAATCCTCTAATTCTTACTTAATTAAAGAGTAAATCATAAACAATATTCAACAATAAATCCTTACAACTGAATCAAGAATGGAAAATAAGAACAACTACACCTAGGAATTCATCCCTTTGCCTTGTTTGGAGATTAGTTGGCCATGGGGCTCAAGCTTGATGAAGAATATGGAGCTCTCTCTTGATTTCCAGCACAAAAACAGACCTGGAGGCTGCAAACCCTTAATATTCTATATCTAGACCATAAGGTTTTGGGGCATTTTGGGCTCAAAAATACCATTTAGAAGCCCTAATTAGGTCAGGGGATCGTGTGCGCGCCACACCTCAACCTTTCCAGGCCGCGGCACACACCTTTGGTCCAAGATTAGAGCCTTGTTGGAGGCCGTTATGCCCTTGGTCCAAGTCGCGGTGCCCATGGTGATTCAAAGATGGTGGTGGTTCTGTAGGCCGCGGCGCACACTAAGGACTTGACTTTTCTTCCTTCTTTGCTTCTCCGCAACCACTCCGACACTCTATTATGCATGGAATCTTGGCACTTTAAGCATCGATAGCTTTTCCATCTCTTTTGAACTCAAACTACCTGAAAATGCACCGAGATATATCAATGATCCAAGAATGACATTTTAGAATTGTTAAGGTATAAATGAGTAATTCAACCCTAGATCAACCCTAAAATGCTAACAAGTAAGTACTGTTAAGATGTATATTATGACTCTTATCATAACCCCCAACTAACTTATTGCTAGTCCCTAGCAATTCAAGCGAAAAACATGGAATGAATTCTTTATTGGAAATCAAAACAAAATACAGCAATGTTAGCGTTAAACCAAGAGTGATTCAGAATTTTTTGTCTCAAAAATCATGCATAACACATAACAAATAGAATCATTAAATATCATTCAAGTCCAAAAATAATCCAAATGTCAACCTTAAAATCGTTATCGACTCTTAACAACCATCTTACCACAATCCATTAATCCGAACACCCGAATGATTTTATACACAACATAGCATGAATACAAGTCTTGGCCTCTAAACACATATTAAATTGCATGACATTAATCACAAATCAAGCTCCATAAGCTCATTTTTCAAATCACTCTCCACTATGTAGAAAAATCACACTACATCGGATCAATAGGTTTTTTAATAAGCTTGTAAAGTTAGGCTAAGGTAAAGGTCAAGAAAGAACGGGAAGTATTCAACAAGTAAAAGAACTCAATCTCTTAGTTTTAAACACAACCACTTTAAGCACTGGATAACCTTACTTCAACACCCAACTCTTTCAACCATTTTTCGAGCATGTCTCGCAATAAATCACTATTTTTTTCTTCTTTCTTTGCCATAATTCACTTCTTTTTTTCTTTTTTTTGTATTTTGGCACATAATCATTCACCTCTATTTTCATTCATTTTTTTTTACTCTTTTCCACAACCCCCAACTTATCTCTTTTAATGTACTTGGGTTATGGTAGTAATATTTTTTCCATATTTCCATCCTTACTCCTCTTCAGTGCTTCTCAACAAATGTCTATAAACTAAGTTCTCTTAAAAGTAAGGTAAGGATAAAATATTTTTAGGCTCATACAGGTGGGTAAATGGGTTATCGAAAGAACAAGGCTCAAATTCTTTTTCAAGAAAAGGCTCAAATATGTGACTAGCGATAAATATAGCATAGGTAAGGTTGGAAGGCTCAAACGGTCCAAAAATGACCTAGATCATATCCTAAGTAGTGTGCATTCTAGGATTTCACCTCAAGTGATTATCAAATAAGTTCTAGAGCTTGTCAAGACCTCAAAAGTATTCACAAAACAATCGTACATAAAACATCTCTAAATGCTTTAGACTAATCATGTAATCTTACCACAAACCAGAGTCTCAAACCAAAGAAGATCGACACTTAATTTATTCTTAAACCGAAGCAAGATTTAACTTCTTCTAAATGTTATATACTATCTTAATTAAGTTCATATCATTGACATGTGAATCAACTCCAAGGCTTAACACAAAGCATGCTAAAAATAGATAAAAAGGGAAAGTAACACCAAGCAATTCAATGGTATGTAATAAGAAATGTGTTTCCTCCACCCCCAACTTAAGATAGACATTGTCCACAATGCTAAAGAGAAAGGAAAATAAACTCTCTTTGTAAGCAAAAGTGCACAGCAGCTGAAAATTGTGCACCATCATGTGAACTGCAGGCCATTCTTCTTGCTGAAATTTTGATCTACAACATAGAACAACACAACAGAAAGAAAGCAACTGCGGTGTACTATTAAGATTCCCACCGTATGTTAGGTTAACACATGAAATGGAAAGAAATAACTAAAATGAAAAGAAAATATGAAAAATAAAATAACGAATAGGAAAAGAGAAGAAAAAAAATGTTAGTACAGTTATCCGATAATAAATAAAATAAAAGGAAACAAACAAAATAGAACCCAAAACTAATCCTCCATGTCATCATCCTCTCCTTCATTCTCTACATTTTCTTCATTCTCTTCACCTGCCTCAGGAATTGGATCAAAAGATGAACTCGGATAAGGTGGCAAAGTGGGAAATGATCCATGTCACAACCAGTGATGGAAGCAAGGTGGTGGTACATCTGACCAAAAGAAGAGTACACTCCCGCTTGATAATCAGTTTGCCTAGCCAAGAATCGTTCTTGACGATCAAATCTATCATACAAGAGTTTCTGATGCTCATCAACACGACTCTCTAAATGCTCAAGACGTTCTGCAACAGTGAAATGCCTAGAGGGAGGAGGGGCTGAAATCACTGCACTCTCTCTCGGAACTGGCGGCCTTGAGGTTTTAATTATATTAAGCATGCCATCATCGATGGGCTTTTTAGGTTGTTGGGCTTCCTCATCAGGACTGTACTGGACTCCGGCTTGGACGCATAATTGGGTAATTAAGGAAGGGAAGTACAATCCAAGCTTTTATTGCACAGTGTGTATGATAGAATTAAATATGATCTGGCCCACATCAATAGTCATGCCCATCAAAATGGCATAAATCAAAATAGCTCTCTCAACCGTCAGGTCACTATAGTGCGAAGCAAGCATCAATCTCGGACATACAAAATATTGCCAAGCTCAAGCATTGACAGTCAGAGAAGTATCGGGCAAGGTTATAGGGGTATCACCCGTCATTTTTCATGTAGTACCCGGAATACAGAGAGTATTGCAAATTTCTTCATAATTAATATTAGACACATATGCATTATACTCACTGTTTGCTATGTTAGGGAGTCCATAGAATCTATTGATAGTTGTGCTTCTAAAAGAAACTGTTTTGCCCCTTACTCTCACCTTACCATTCCTATGTTCTTTTGCATTAACATAGAATTCTCTAACCACATTTGTGAAGGAATGAGATCGTTGGCTAGCAAATTTACCCCAATGCCTATCAATAATCATTATATACAAGGTTGGGTTTGCTTTCTCTATGACATTAAATCCTCTCTCAAGAATGGGTTTTCTAGTGTGCATCATCCTAATATATCTCTCACTAGCCTCAAAACTAACAAATTTGCTCTCATCATATTCTTGAGGTTGTTTCCCCCTTTGTCTCTTAGTCTTAGGGGCCATTTGAATCAAATATAGAGAACAATAGAAGTAATTCAAAATCAACCACCCAAATAGCACAAATGAACAACAAAGAGAAGAAATTTTCCTTACTTGATGCCCAAAGATGGAGAGAATGAAGAGTTCCCACCAATTTGATATCTTCTTGAAAAGCCCAAAATCTTCTTAGAACCGAGTTCTTTTGGAGAAATTTTCAGCAAAATCTGCAATAGGAATGAGCAATACTTCAAGAAATGGTGTTAAAATCAAGAAATAGTGAGAAAAAGAGTTGGTTAAAGTTTAATTTGGAGAGAGGATGGGAGAGAGTTGAGTGTGCTGCTGTTTTTGTGAACCGAGAAATGAAGAAGAAGGCTGTAAAATTCGTTTATAAAGTGCAGATTTGGGGTTTTTTTTTTTTCAATTCACGGGTGGGCGCCTGATGAGAGTCATAAAATGCATCTTAACTATGCTTATTTGTTAGCATGTTAAGGTTGATCTAGGGTTCAATTACTCGTTTTTATCTTAACAATTCTCAAGTATCCTTCTTGGATCATTAATCTATTTCGATGCATTTTCAGGTGCTTTGAGTTCAAAAGAGATGATAAAGCGATCTTTGTTTAAAGCGCCAAAATTTCTTGCATGTCGGTGTTGATATTTGTCCAAGGTTTAAACATGTCTAAATATGGTTCAAAGATGATTAAAGTCTAAACCAAGATTGGAGTAATAAAATACAGCAAGTTAAAAGACTGTACACAAGTGTGTGCATCACTTTGGAGCAAATTAAGGGTAGGCACACTAGTGTGTGCAATTCTGCATACAAGTAGAATGGAATGTGCACACAAGCTGTTCAAAAGCAAGGGTGATCACCTAGGCGCCCACCAATGAGCGCCGCACCTTCCAGGGACTTCACCAAGCAGTTGCAAGAGTGAGCACCATGCCCCTCACTGTCCAGTGCTGCACTTCTCAAGCAAAACAAGAGTGAGCACCTAGGCGCCCACCCATGAGCACCGCGCCCTCCAGAACACTTCACTCTCGGACAAAACCAGTGCTGCGGTGTGGAGAATGAGCACTGCACCACCCAACAAGGCACCAATCTCGGACAAAAACAGCACCTAAGCATGGGTAAGACGGCACCTAGGCACCCACTCTGTCTCTTAACCTAATTAGGGCTTCTAAATGACAACTTTTTAGCCCAAAATACCCCTCAACCTTATGGCCTATATATAGACCCTTAAGGATTTGCAGCCAACATCATATAAAAAATTCAGCATTCTTCCAAGTCTCTTAAGGTTGGAAATCAAGAGGAGAGCTCCACATTGTTCATCAACCATGAGCTCCATGGGCAACTAATTTCAAGCAAGGCAAAAGGATGACTTCCTAAGTTTTATTGTTCTTAATTTTTGTTCTTGATTCGGTTGTAAGGATTTATTGTTGAATATTATTTATGCTTTACTCTTTGATTAAGTAAGAATTAGAGACTTTACTTTTAATCCGATGATTGTATCTTTCTCCTCCACATAAGTTTAGTCAAGCTCTTCTTATGTCTAGTTGTTTGGATGTGATTGAGTTCGGTAGATTTATCTCATAGGTCGGCCATTACTGCGGTATCATTATCGCAATATATTGTCATTTCTTGCTAATCTATAAGATAAATCATGTGTGCTTGAATTTAAATCAAAGAGTGCTTTGTAGCAATTACATTAGAGTGTTAATGTGCTGTGATTGAATATCTTCTGATTGCTTGTTTGAGATGTTAAACTTGCAATCGAGGTAAAAACAATTGAATCGATAGTGGAACAAGGCAATGAACCTAGGAAGGATTCCTAGAACCTTGTTGTTTCATTTATATTCTAAATTGCATTTACACAATTTCTCTCACAATACATCATTATCAAAACTCGTATTCTTTCATTTGATCGTTATCGTTCGAGTTAAGGTTTACATTTTATCTTGTAGTATGCGTTTCCTCGTGGGATCGATACCTCATCTATACACAATAACCGTGTGATAGTTTGAGTGTAATCAGCACCGCGGCTTGGGCCTCCTTGCGGTGTGGTGCGGACTGAGGCAGGCTGGGCTTAGGATGCGCTGTGGGGCGAGGCACCAGATGGGCTGGGCCTAGGCGCGCATACTGGTTCAAATCTGGCTTGTTGTGAGGCGAGGCACCAGATGGGATGGGCCTAGGTGCAACCTAGGCTGAAAACTTATTTGTCTGCTAGGAAGAAATAATCAGTAACATGGATATAAAAATGCAAAACAAAATGATTAAAAATAAACCTGAGACTAAAAATTAAATAAAATCAAGCTAAAAATTAAAAATTAAAACTAAGTTAGGCTGAACTAAAAACAAAAATTCTAAATTAACAAAATTAAAAATTAAAACTAAGTTAGACTGAACCAAAAACAAAAATTCTAAATTAACAAAATTAAAAATTAAAACTAAGTTAGACTGAACTAAAAAACAAAAATTCTAAATTAACAAAATTGAAAATTAAAACTAGTATACAGTGGAACGAAAGTACCCAATTGCGAAGCATAAACCGGGGCCACCAAAGAGATTTCTT
Source organism: Bretschneidera sinensis (assembly GCA_023935145.1). Classification (NCBI taxonomy): domain Eukaryota; kingdom Viridiplantae; phylum Streptophyta; class Magnoliopsida; order Brassicales; family Akaniaceae; genus Bretschneidera; species Bretschneidera sinensis. The sequence continues at coordinate 21,564,168 of CM043701.1, forward strand.
CGGGGCTGTCTTTAACATGTTCATGTTCCAAGTAGAGCTTCAATCTTTGGCCACTGACTCAAAATGCTCAACCATCGGAAGGATCTTCGACCTCAACTACTCCATTGGGAAAAACATTCTTCACCACATAAGGTCCCTTCCATCGTGATTGCAATTTTTCGGTATGGAGATGTAACTGGGAGTCATAAAAAAAAACTTTGTTACCTTGTTCAAAATGTTTCCAGAGTATTTTCTGATCATGCACCATCTTCATCCTTGACTTCAAGTCCTTGGCATTGTCATATACATCATCCCTCAACTCCGTAAGTTCGCAAAGTTGCAATTTCCTCTCTTCACCGGATAACTTCAGGTCGTAGTTAAAATTTTGGATGGCCCAATATTCTTTGTGCTCAAGTTCTACCGAAAAGTGACATGCTTTGCCAAATACTAAGCGATAAAGAGATGCTCTAAGAACCGTCTTATATGTTGTTCGGTACGCCTAAAGTGCATCCGATAGGCGCAAAGACCAATTTTTTCGGTTCATATTCACTGTTTTTTCAAGTATCCGCTTTATCTCTCTATTTGCTAGTTCCACTTGGCCATTGGTTTGTGGGTGATATGTTGTAGAGACCTTATGGGTGACTCCATATCTACGCATTAAAGCCTCAAAAGAACGGTTACAAAAATGTGACCCTTGATCACTAATGATAACACATGGAGTGTCATACCTAGATAAGATATGCTCTTTGAGAAATTTAACGAAAATTGTATTATCATTAGTGCGGCTAGGTATTGCTTCAACCCATTTAGAGATATAGTCAATAGCAAGCAAAATATAAAGATACCTAAAGGAAGGTGGGAATGGTCCCATAAAATCGATCCCCCAACAATCAAAGATTTCCACCACTAGGATCGGGTTGAGAGGCATCATATGATGACAGGACAATAAACCTAACCTTTGACATCTTTCACATGATCTACAAAACTTATTCGTATCTTTGAATAAAGTGGGCCAATAAAAACAGCATATGTATGGCAAAAGGTTAACACACTATTAACTTCCATATCTCGAATACATCTTCTTATTATTTGATCAGGGCAATATTTAAATAAATAAGGATCATTCCAATAGAAGTTCTTTACCTCAGCCAAAAACTTACGCTTGTCTTGTGCACTCCATGTAAATGGAACTTGGCGGGAAACCAAGTAGTTTGCAATGTCGGCATACCATGGTGTGTGACCAAGGATAGCAAATAAGTTTTCATCCGGAAAAACTTCCCCAATGGACACGAGGTCAGTTTCATTCTTGAATTCCAAGTGAGATAAATGGTCTGCCACAACATTTTCCACCCCCTTCTTTTCTTTGATGGTCAAGTTGAACTCCTGCAAAAGCAAAATCCAACGTATTAAACGGGCCTTAGCATTCGTTTTTGCAAAAATAAATTTAAAAGCGGAGTGATCTGTAAATATAGTGATAGGTGAACCAATAAAATAAGATCGAAATTTATCCAATGCGAATACTACAGCTAGTAATTCTTTCTCTGTTGTGGTGTACATCATTTGAGAATGATTCAATGTTCTACTAGCATAATAAACAGCAAATGGTTTTCATTCCTTTCTTTGTCCTAAAACAGCCCCTACAGCATAGTTACTAGCATCACACATAATTTCAAAAGGCCAAGTAAAGTCTGGTGATTGCATAATAGGAGTGGTTGTAAGCTTAGAGATTAGTGTCCTAAAGGCTTGCTCACATTCAAGACTCCATTTAAACTCAGTATCCTTCGTCAAAAGGTTACATAGGGGTCTAGAGATAGCATTAAAATTTTGAATGAACCTTCTATAAAACCCAGCATGCCTTAAGAGAGACCTAACATCTTTAATAATCTTAGGAATGGGTAATCTAGAGATCAATTCGATTTTCAATTTATCTACTTCTATCCCTTTTTCAGACATTATGTGTCCCAAGACTATTCCGGAAGACACCATAAAATGGTACTTCTCCCAATTAAGCACAAGCCTTTTTTCTTCACACATGCACAAAACATTTTTCAGATTAGATAAACATGAATCAAACGAAGTTCCAAACATGGTTAAATCATCCATATACACTTCTACACATTTTTCAACCATTTTACTGAAAATACTCATCATGCATCTTTGAAAAGTAGCCGATGCATTACACAAACCAAAGAGCATTCTTCGAAAAGAAAAAGTACTAAAAGGACAAGTAAAAGTGGTATTCTCTTGATCCTCTAAGGCAATTCCTATTTGGTAGTATCCCGAATACCCATCCAAAAAACAGTAAAAAGGATGGCCAGCCACCTATTCCAAAATTTGATCTATGAATGGTAGGGGAAAATGATCTTTCCGAGTAACCGAATTAAGTTTCCTATAGTCTATGCACATTCGCCACCCGGTCACTACCTTAGTTGGTACTACTATTCCCTTCTCATTTTCTACCACGGTCACCCCAGCTTTCTTAGGAACTACTTGGGTTAGACTAATCCACTTACTATTCGATATTGGATATATAATTCCTGCATCCAACAAATTTAAGACTTCTTTCTTAACTACCTCTTTCATAGTTGGATTTAGCCTTATTTGTGGGTCTCTATGAGGGTTAGCTCCTTCTTCTAGATAAATCCTATGGGAACAAATTAAGGGGTTAACACCTTTTATGTTGACCAAGGTCCAATATAATACAGATTTATGCTCTCTTAACAAATTTAGCAATTGATCACATGGCACATCATTAAGTTCGAAGGAAATAATAACCGGAAAGGTATCACCTGGGCCTAAGAAAGCATGTTTGAGACCTTTGGGCAGCGACGCTAAATTAAGCATTGGTGTCTCCTCAAAAGAGGGTTTGGGTGCCTCCATTTCTTTAGGCAACTCCTCAATTCATGGTTGCCATGATTTCTTCATAAATCTCTGCGACTTATCAAAAACTTCAACAACATTAACGACATGGGGATAAATAGAAGAATCATCAAAATCAAGATTATTAAGAAGGAATTCTAAAGAGTTAGAATTATCTTTAATGTACTCATCCTCCAAAGTAAGCTCATTAATCATATAAGTGTCAAAACACTCATCCTCTTCATGTGGCTGCCTTGACATTCGAAAAACATTCACCTCTAGAGTCATATTTCCAAATAATAATGTCATTAGACTATTCCTACAATTAATAAGGGCATTGACGGTGGCAAGGAATGGTCTTCCAAGTATCAAAGGAATTTTTGACTCCGTATTCACAATAGAGATGGTATCTAAAACCAAAAAGTCAACAGGATAATAGAATTTGTCAATTTGCAATAAAACATCTTCTACAATACCTCTTGGTTTTCTTACCGATCGATCCACTAATTGAAGTACCACGGAGGTTGGTTTGATCTCACCTAGACCGAGCTGCAAATAGATGGAGTATGGCATAAGGTTCACATTAGCCCCCAAATCTAGCAATGCTTGCCCACAAGATTTGTTTTCAATTTGGCAAGCCACCGTTGGATAGCCCGGATCTTTATATTTGGGCGGTGTCGAGCTATCAATTACCGCACTCGCTTGCTCCATTAAGAATGTTGTCTTCTTCACATTGTGCCTCCTCTTGAGTGTTCATATATCCTTAATGACTTTAGCATAGTTGGGAACTTGTTTTATGACATGAAGAAGAGGGAGGTTAATTTTAACATGCTGAAGCTGTTCAAGGATCTCACCTTTTAATGCCGAATTTATCTCCTTAGGCTTAAGGAGTGTTTGAGGGAAAGGCACCGGTGAAGAATCGGTATGAGTATCTTAATCCTTAGGGGTTTCATCCTTGTTGCTCATGGTGTTAGGACTCTAGTTTGATGTTAAAGTGGGTCCATCAAGTTTCTTACCATTATGAGTGATCATGGCATTAACCTCTTTAACATTGTAATTTTTCGGATCGGAGATTTGTGCCATATGTTGTCCCTTTGGATTTTGTTGTGGCTGCGAAGAAAACTGACCTCGCTCTTGAATTGTCAAGAAACTAGTCAACTTGGTGAGTTGGTTTTTTATTTCCTTTTGTTCCTCTTTGATCTTTTTTTGCTCCTCTAGCAACCGTTGATTCATCTTGCCTTGTTCTTTCGCACTCTTGGCATATACTTGCAGAAATGACTTAAACATATCTTCTAAAGTTAAAGATTATTGTGGTGCATTAGATAAGGTTGCTTCCAGTTTCCATTACGTACTATAATGGGGATAAGGTTGTAAATCGGATCTCCAATGGGTGCTAGATTGGGTAGGAGATTGCACATCGGATTTCCAACTGAAATTAGGGTGATTCTTCTAACCTGGATTATAGGTGTTAGAGTAGGGTGAGTATGGTTTTCTAAAGGGTATACCTAAGGCATTACACTCTCCCTTCATCTCAAAATAAGCTGGACAATCCTTAGGTACATGATCTACCCCATTATACATAAAACAAGGTTCATGGGACTCTACCCTAGCTTAAACTCAGGTTGTTGAACATTAGGGGGGAACATGATACAAGATAGTGTGGCCGTTCGGCTAGGATATAAGTAGTCCTTAAATGTCCTAGCAACATTTTCATTGTGATTGTCGGTCATGTTAACAAAATCCTCTAAATTCTCATTTGGGGGTGCATTATGGTTTGATCTAGGTGATGTTTCCCTAACGGATGAAGAAAGAGAGTGTAAATCTATTTCGAGTCCTCTAATGAATCTACCTCGCAAATCTCTCGGTCTAAGCATACATCAACGGAATTAGAAGGAAACAAATAAAACAAAACAATAAAAGAAAATTAGAAAATCAAAACAAAGAGAAAAGAACAATATTACTGTTTTTGTCTCAAAGTTGACAATCTTCCTTAAGTTAAGTGCATCTCCCCGGTAACAGCGCCAAAATTTGATTACGCTCAAACTATCACATGGTTATTGTGTATAGATGAGGTGTCGATCTCACGAGGAAATGCGAACTACAAGAGAAATCGTAAACCTTAATACGAACGATAACGATTAAATGAAAGAATATGAGTTTTGATGATGAAATAATGTGAAGGAGTTGTGTAATTATAATGAAGAATATAAATGAGGAAACAACAAGGTTCCGGGAATCCTTCCTAAGTTTGTTACCTTGCTCCACTCTCGATTCAATTGGTTTATCTCGATTGCTAGTTTTACATCCCAAACAAGCAATCGATAAATATTCAATTAAAGCACATGAACACCCTAATGTAATTACTATAAATTACTCTTTAGTTTCAATTCAAGCACACATGACCTATCACATAGATTATCAAGAAATGATAACATATCTCAACGATAATACTGTAGTAATGGACAATCTATAAATTTACCGAAATCAATCACATCTAAACAACTTAACATAAGAAGAGCTTGACTAAACTTATATGGAGAAGGAAAATGAAATCACCGGATTAAGAGTAAATCCTCTAATTCTTACTTAATCAAAGAGTAAATCATAAACAATATTCAACAATAAATCCTTACAACTGAATCAAGAATGGAAAATAAGAACAACTACACCTAGAAATTTATCCCTTTGCCTTGTTTGGAGATTAGTTGGCCATGGAGCTCAAGCTTGATGAAGAATATGGAGCTCCTCTTTGATTTCCAGCACAAAAACAAACTTGGAGGCTGCAAACCCTTAATTTTCTATATATAGACCATAAGGTTTTGGGGCATTTTGGGCTAAAAAATACCATTTGGAAGCCCTAATAAGGTCAGAGGACCGTGTGCGCGTCACACTTCAACCTTTCCAGGCAGTGGCGCACACCTTTGGTCCGAGATTAGAGCCTTGCTGGAGGCCGTGGCGCCCATGGTGATTCAAAGATGGTGGTGGTTCTGTAGGCCGCGGCGCCCCTTGGGCCAAGCCGCGGCGCACACTGAGGACTTGACTTTTCTTCCTTCTTTGCTTCTCCGCAACTACTCCGAAACTTCGTTATGCATGGAATCTTGGTGCTTTAAGCGTCGATAGCTTTTCCATCTCTTTTGAACTCAAATTACCTGAAAATGCACTGAGATATATCAATGATCCAAGAATGACATTTTAGATTTGTTAAGGTATAAATGAGTAATTCAACCCTAAAATGCTAACAAGTAAGTACTGTTAATATGCATATTATGACTCTAATCATAGTGTCCATTGAAGGACTTTTTTGGCCCTACTAAGATTTGGGGTAGGATCTTTTTGAATTAGGAGAGTGGTTTCCACAATAAAGTCAGCCAAGGCCTGGGCTTTGATGGTCGTACGAGGCCGATAATGAATGATAAATTCTCCAAGTTCTACTGACCATTTTACCATTCTTCCAAAGATCTCTGGCTTGTGGAGCACTTGTTGAAGAGGCTAGTCGGTTAGGAGGATGATCGTGTGTGCTTGAAAGTACGGCCGGAGCTTGCGGGCCGTGACCAGAAGTGCATACGCCATTTTCTCCACCGGAAGATATCTGGTTTTCGCGTCATAGAGAACCTTGCTCATATAGTACACAGGTTTTTGGAAGCCTGCCTCTTCCTTGATTAGGATGGAAGCCACTACTTCTTGCTCGATCAAGAGGTATAGAAAAAGCTCTTCATCGGTGGCAGGCTTGGTGAGTAAGGCGGGTGAGCCTAAGTACCTCTTCAGTTCCCTAAAGGCTTCTTGGCAATCCTCGGACCATTTGAAGTTCTTGGCCTTTTTAATGGCTTTGAAGAAAGTGAGGCACTTTTCTACTGATTTTGACATGAATCTGCTCAAAGCTGCTATCTGCACAGTGAGTCGCTAAACTTCTCTTACAGTCTGGGGTGATTTCATAGTAAGGACAGCCTTTATTTTTTTTAGGTTCGCCTTGATACCTCTTTGTGTCACCATGAAGCCGAGAAACTTTCCTCTGGTGACCCCGAACGTACACTTAGAGGGGTTAAGTTTTATTTGATGGCACCGAAGGACTTTGAAGGCTTCTTCCAAGTCGCTTTTGTGGTCTTTAGCTTTGATACTTTTCACAAACGTATCATCCATATGGACCTCCATGTTTCAGCCGATATACTCCCGAAAAATCTTATTTATCAATCTCTGGTAGGTGGCTCAAGCGTTCTTCAATCTGAATGGCATAACTTTATAGCAATAGAGCCCCTGCCCTATGATGAAGGTCGTTTTCTCTTGATTGAGCCTACACATGAGAATTTGGTTATACCCGGAGTATGCATCCATAAAGGTCAGCAGCTCGTGTCCTGATGTTGCATCGACAATTTGGTTAATCCTTGGTAAAGGGAAGCTATCTTTTGGACAGGCTTTATTTAGATATGAGAAATCGATGCAAATTCGCCATTTTTCACTGGCCTTCTTTACCATCACCAAGTTGGACACCCAATCCGGGTAGTGTGCTTCAAGAATAAAGTTGGCCGAGAGTAGCTTATCCACCTCGACTTGGACAGCGGCTTGTCACTCGAGCATGAACAATCTTTTTTTCTGGATGACTAGTTTGTGGTTTGGGTCCACATTTAATTTGTGCATGATCACCTTCGGGCCGATCCCTGGCATGTCGATCGCTAACCAAGCAAAGAGGTCCTGGTTTTCTCGAATGAGGGTGAGCAAGGGTCCTTTAAGGCCCTCAGGGAGATTAGAGCCAATCTGGATGGTTCGGGAGGCATCCTCTTCGAGAGGTATCACAATTAGCTCTTCCATCGGTTGGCCCCATAAGTTTCTCTTTTCATCCTTAAGGTCACTCAACTGCAAAACCGAGAGATCTGTTGGTCCCCCCTAACTTCACCCACCCTGCCTTCGGTTGGGAACTTCACTTTCAAGTGATATGTAGAGACAACCGCTCGGAGCTTGTTGAGAATGAGTCGACCCAGGATCATATTATAAGACGAAGGCTGCCGGATAATCAGGAAAGTAATATGTATAGTGGTTGCTTGTGGGGCTGTTCCTGCAATCACCGAGAGGACTATGCCACCCTTTGCAAACACCGAGCCCCCCAAGAAGCCATAAAGCAGGGTGAAGACCGGCTCCAGCCGAGAATCTCTCAACCGTATCTGTTGGAAAGCATCGTAGAACAAGATGTCGACAGAACTCCCGTTGTCGATCAGGACACATATGACCTCATGGTTGGCCACGAGGAGAGATATAACCACAGTGTTGTCATGTGGAGTCTGGACTCCCTCCAAGTCCTCGTCCGAAAAGGTGATGGTTGTATCCACATTTCCTCTCTTGTGGGGTTCGATGATTGAAGCTATGGACCAGGCATAAGTCTTTTTGCGGCTCTCAGAAGTCGAGGATCTCCCAGGCCACTGAATTGAACCTTGATACGTCGGCTCAGAGCTTCTCCCCTTTCAACTGGACGATATTGAACAGGGATTCTGAGGTCTTCTTGGGGCCTTTACTGCTAAAAAAATGTGAGTCGAAGGCATAACTTAGCATTCTGAATGTGCGGATACCCCCTGGTTTCAAACGAGAATACCATGTCCCGACTACCTTTTCAAGTGTGAGGGGGAAAGCTCGACACATCACTAGATCAGAATGCCTATGGAGCGTCATCGTGGTTTTGTAATGCTGGAGGTGGTCCAAGGGGTCCGTGGAACTGTCGTAAGGTTTGATCTGGGGCATTTGAAAGTTCGGAGGGAGGGGGGCCTCAAAGACCTCCTTAGTGAAGGGAGGGTCCTGGACGTTGAGCTCGTCCATGACGTTGTGGTTACAACCCTTGAGTGCTTTATTGATTCATCCCTCCATGTCCTTTATTCGCTTACCAAGGCCCTCACTGCTCTCAGACGAGGGTCTTTCTCTGGGCTTGGCTATCCAGGGGGGAAGACTCTGCCACCGAACAGCCGTCGATGGGGGGCCTATGGCTGGCCGAACTGGTGTGGCTGGGGTCCGACCGTGACTGTGTAGGAGAAGGCTGACGAGCCCTTCTGCAGACCTCGGCGGCCAGGTCGGCCACTAATCGGGAGAGTTCTACGAACTGTGCTTGGAGCTTAACCATGTTGAGGCATGCATCAGATTCGGCTGAGGAACTTGATCCAGACCGATGGGTGTGAGTACCAGCCCCTGCTGCTCCTTTACTAGTGTCTGTAACGGCGTGTTTGGGCGGTATGACAACAGATGAGTTCTTTAGATTTCTTCGCTTTTATTGTTTAGCGAGAGATGGTGGTTTCCCACAAACGGTGCCAATTTGTTGATGCCAAAAATGTGTTTGCTGAGTTGGAGGCCAGACCTTGGAGAAGCCTGCACAGAGAAGGAAAGGTAAGCTAGGGGGTCGCCGAAGGGAGTGCCTCCGAGGATGCTCCAAAGCTTTTGTTAGTGCGAGATAAAATGTATGAAATTGACAGGCGTTCTTTTTAGGTCCAAAAAAGTCTGATCCCTTTTGGAATACTCACATAAGTCTTTTTATAGGGTTTTAAGGCGGCCTTTCATCTAGGACGGTAATGATGTGGAGGCCCGGCTGGGTGGGAAATGATGCCTAAGAGGCCCAACTGGGTGGCCCTGCTATCTCGGTTAGGGGCTATCCACGCATGAGGCGGCCTTTGTGCTAAGGGCGGTGATGACCTGGAGTCCAGTTGTCCGAGTCTGGGCCCTCCGCGTGTCGACCTGCTGCCTACCCTTGGGATGGTCCACGTTTCGTCCTCTTATTGGATGTGTGTTTTTTGGCAGTATCAGTATGCATTAGAGTAGTGCTATTTAGACATCTGCTTCAAACATTTTTTTTTTGTACATTTTAAATTGCTAGTTAAGTTTTCAAACAATAACAACCGAAATTTTTTGAAGTATTTTTGAAGTGTTTGAGGAGTGTATAACAATTATTATTCGTTGTATTACTGTATACAAAGTTTGAAAATGAAACTTCCTGTTGAAATTAAGTTGTTATGTATTTAACACAAGTAATATTTAGAGTAAATATGGTTAAACACACTCAATTTGACACTCTGAATATCCCTTGTGAAACCACCGAAGGGTGCGGATGAATGCCTGGCTAAGTTTGAAAATCTTGTTGATGATATTCTTATGCTGAAGTAGCAGTTCTCTTCCGTAAGTTTTCATATATTAGAAGCAATGCTAATGCATTAGTGCATGTGTTAATATTTTATCTAAAAAATCCACTTACTCAAATTTTAGGTAAAAACACAACCACAACAATTAAATAAGCAAATAAAATAAAGAGTAAGAACACCAAGAATAAATATGGTTCGGCAACCTCTTTGCCTACATCCACCGATAACTCTACTATTTTATTAATCTTCAGTTACAACTTTAGGGATAACAAAGTTGTCAAACTCTCACACCCAAAAATCACGATACAATCAAAACTCACAACCTAACTCTAGTTGTAAGTGTCATCTCTACTTGACAACCCAAAATCTCAATAACTAAAAGCTCTCGTCTAACTCAAGTAGTAAACTCCTCTAGTTTACAATATATATGAGAATTATTAATGTGTCTCAAACCTTCTTTGGGACCTCTTTTATATAGAAAATACTTTTCTAATACTATTAGGAAAAGAACAACAACAACAAAGAAAACAACTTCTACTATTACCATGACAAACAATATCCAATAGAAAACTACTATCACTCGTATTAGAACAAACAACTATAAAATATTAAACCACTTTTCCTAAACCAATTAGAAATCTTCTTTGTGGGAATTGAGCTAAAATCCCAACAATATGCTTTAGTTAAAATTATCAATTAAGTTTTCACTCGGTGTAAAAATATTGTTTTGCATTCGATCCAAACAAGAATTTTGCGTATTGTATTACAATAGTACTATTTATACGCTCCCTTCAAGCATCCTTTTTCATACATATTGAATTACTAGTCAAGTTTCCAAACAATAATAATTGAAGTTTTTAGAGTATTTTTAAAGTGTTTGAAAGGAGTGTCAAACAATCCTTATTCATTATTTTATTGTATATGAAGTTTGAAAATGAATTTTTCTGTTGAAATTAAGTTGTTATATATTTACCACAAGTAATGTTTAGAATAAAGATGGCTAAACCAATGTTATAAATTCCATTTTATTTTGGTCGAAACATTTTGGTTTCAGTGCTAAACCGAAACAACACCTTTATATTTTGTTTCACTTTTTGTTTCGGTCTGTTTCGGTCGAAATATGATATTTCATTCGAAATATTACAATGTTAATTTTTTATATATATTTTTAAGAATTTTAAAGAGGTAATTTGAATTTTTTTACTCTTTCTCTTTAATTGATGATTGATCAAATCCGGTTGAATAATTCCACAAGGAAAAACAACAACTCTATCTTGAATAATGTGAATGATAAATTATCAGATTGGTGTTGGTTGTATTTGTATTTGGATTTTGGATAAGTGATTGATACATTATCTTTATTATTTGATATTTGAATAATGATTTGTTTTATTATGAAATTTATTTATAATTATATATATTTGAAAGGTATGTAATTTGATAGTAGTATAAAGTCTCAATTTGGATTTGTACCAAAATATTTTATAATTAATTTTAAAGAAGAAAATATGGGTAAGATTTATTTGTATATTTGAATGGTGATTGTTTTTTTATGATTTATATTTATAAATTATATATTTTTTGAAATATATGTAATTTGATATGTCCTATTTGATAATACTGTCAAATCCGAAATGGTACACTAAAACGAATCGAAACCGAAACGTTCCATTTAAATAGCTAAACTAAAACGCTTTTCGACGAAATTTACAACCTTGGGTTAAATACATCTCTTGGATACCCAATTTGATACTCTGAATAATTAAGTTGTAATGGTTTGAAAACTTGAGTGATAATTATCATTCAAGTTTTCAAAGTGTAAAAAAATAAGGGTGCGTTTGGTTTCAAAAAATGAATCCGTTTTCAGTTTTTATTTTCATGAAAACAAAAAATAACTTTAAAAATGTGTTTGATCATTGAAAACATAAAACGTTTCCTTAGAAAACAATCTCAAAATAACCTCAATTCAGAAAACGAAAAAATTTTGTTTTCACCGTTTTCAACCAAAAAGGTTGAAAACACGGGATTGACATTTTCAAATTTTCGTAAAAAAATCTCAATTTGCACTCCAGTGAATAACGTAGTTCCTCCAAATATTAGCAAATAACATACCATTATATTCTCCCTTTAAGAATTGAAATAAAGATCAAATTCATAGTAAGATCAACTGTTACATTGATAAATTTAAATTTAAATATTCTTCATTTGATGATGTGTCACTCAATATCACCGTATACTTGATTTCATTTCAATTTTCAAATAAAAAAGATCATAATCTGCAGATAACTGTTACACTACAATTTATTAAATCATTTATCAGGTATTGGGCAAGACCCAAACTGGTTCTGAATTGCATGTGTAACCTGGCAAAGGGTCAATGCTCCCTTCATCCAAGCTATAAATCCCTACATCGTCATCTCCCAAAATACTCTCCCTGTGAAATAGATTCGATTCCCGAATATTCAGACGATGAAACTGACAATGACGAGTTCGATCCCAGAAACAATGTCTCATCACCCCCCTTGAGTTCTATCAATCTTGAATACCTTGAAGCTTACCGTCTTACAAGCATAAATGTTTCCACAGTACTTGCTAACTGGGGTGCAATGCTTTCGTTGAACCATTAGCAGCCCATCAGAAGATGCCACCAGATAAAACTTACCTACTGAATTACCTAAGGGGAGTGGTCTGACAATCTGCCTCACCTTCGGAAATATCTAACTTTTAAAACCGAAAAATTAAACTTTGATTTTAAATCTACTCTAATTACCCCCAATTTAAGAGATTTAGATTAGTCGTTCTTAAACCCAATAATGAATGAAACTGAAACCGACCATAAGCTAGAACCATTGCCAAATTTAGATTACAATCCAGTGCACAAATGACAATGGATGGGGACTTACAATTACGAAAGAGTACAAACTAATGATACAAGCCCCATTTCTGAACACGGTAATACAACTATGCGTACAAGTGTGACCGCTCTAGTACCTTTTGTTACATCAGATCTTTCAGTTAGCGTGGAAATCACAAAAAACTGAGATCACTTTCAAAAGATCTGCTGTGCCTGCAAGAATGGAAAAGCCTCAAGGATATTAGTACCACTTTATTCACCACTCGTGGAAAGCACAAGCAGGCCAACTTCCGGAGGCCAAGTGTTCTGCGCCAGATAATTTACGTCTCTTTTTCCTGTGCTTCCAGAGCAAGTAGATTTACAGGTGGTCTTCTAGTTCATCTGGGACGTGCAACTTTTCGATGGCAGCCTGTTTAAAAATTTTAAAAATGAGAAGAATGAGCAGAACTATGTCTCCTTGCTCCTTGAGAAGAAGCAAGAATATATACTGTATTTCATAATATGACATGGCAATAATAGCTTAACTGAAACTCAAAAGTCACACAACAAAATAATATATTTGAATACATTACACCATATCACACATAAGTTGTCACATTCAGGCAGTTAAAAGTTAAATTTATGACAAATTCTTATGTTAAAAATGTTTGAAATAATGGAAAGCTCAAGCCCAAATCAACAATATCAATTTTATACTGCCCACAGTTTTTTGTGCAAGTTAATGAGAGTAAATTAAACCATCCCGACAATCATTACAACTAAACAATCACCCAACAAAAAAAGAGAGGGAAAAAGGTTCTTCATTAATGACAATCAATCAAAACATTTTCTTATCAGAAAAATGAGAATTGAAGGCACCATTCACAAATGATATTTAATTTTACAAATAAAGGTGGATAAGAAGGCCACTCACCTTTATAGTAGCAATATCAGTTGCAGATGGTTTCAAATCCAAAGCAAGACCAAAATGAAGCATGGCCTTTTCGTGCATGTTACAACGCTTATAAATCTTACCCATCAAAGCATACACACTACTTTCAAGAGGCGAGCACTCTTTAAGCTCCTCTAGGACTTCTAGAGCTTCATTTAATCTATCTAAGCTCACCAGAATATTAGCCTTCTGATACATGGGAAGAGGATTCTTCTTGTCCGCTAAAATAGCCTTCTCCATCATCTCAATAGCTTCCTCACTCCTCTGTCAAAATAGAAACAAAACTTCAGACAGCTGTACAAGATAATGCTTCCTCATGGCTAGATCTTACACACTATATATTGCAAGTGGCCAAACCTTTAAGGCATGCAAAGCTGCCCCCAGATAAGACATTATAACAGAAGAACGTGAATTTATTAGGAAAGCCATTCGGAAGTGATGCTCCGAAAACTCGAACTTCTCTTGGCGAAGAAAGATCATTCCAAGCCCATACCAAGCATTATAATGCCTTGCATCGATCCGAAGGGCACTCTGGTAACTCTTAATTCCATTCTCAAAATCCTCCAAGGCTACATATCTATGGAGAACAGGGGGTTCAAAAAGCTTGAATAACAGTGGAAATTTATAAAGACTTAACCACCAACCACAGAAGTTTACTAAATTATCATTTTGAGTATTAATAATACAAAGAGAAGCTGTCATACTCATGACCACAAAGGGTGTGTGCATATGCAAATCTTAGATTCAGTTGCACAGCTCGCTGGAAGTTTTTCAGGGCAGTTTCATGGTCTTTCTGCAAGCTGTAGCAATTTCCCATAGCGCACCTGCATGACCATTCAATAAGACAATGCTACTGATAACAAGAGCTCTGGATACAGCTGCAGCAAACACAATTCTCAAAGCTTTATGGCCTTTCGACCATTAAATCTATTAAAAATGCATTCCTAAAGTGTTAAAGAGACAAAAAACTCAAGGGTCACAGGACTTCCATATGGCATAATGCAATCATAAAGGAAACATATGTAAAGGACCTGCAAAAATGAGCAGGTATGCTTAAGGCAAAAGTTTACACAATTTTAGTAAATATGAGGGTCTAGATCCCAAGGTTTCAGAATTTCATAGAAGATTAATAGAAGTTATTAAGCATACAAGATCTGAAGGTTAACATTTTGTGGGCCATAAGAGTGAGAAATTTTAATTTTAAAAATCAGAAGAAAAAAATGCCCATAGTAAATATGAAAGTATCTAAACATTTAGCAGAAAATAAATGGAAGGAGATCGAATTGGGGACATAAAATCCCTACGGAAGAGGAATCTTAATGCAAGAAAACTTTGGAACACGATGCACTGTTTAATCAACAGAAGTTTGATAAAACTACCAGGATTGAGGAGCTAAGCGGTCAGTTGATATCAGTTCCTGAGCTAGGTAACTCAACTTCATATCTTCCTTCAAATGCTGCAACAGAGTAAGAATATTTCAGTACAGTAATGAAGCAGCAGTACATGAAAAAACTGTGCTGCAAAACTGTGCTGCAACCATCAAACATGGAAAGAGAGGTATTTCAGAGAATAAAAGTTCAATATAATCCAAATTTTAATAGGAGGAGACGAAACAGGGGGGCATCCCTAAACATTATAGATTATATAATTAAGCAGCCTAACAATAATTCAAACATAAACATAATCTTTAAAGATTATATAACTCACATATAGAACAGTAGAATATATGTCCATTCCTTCTAAACTATAAGGTGAAGCCCGACGAGCAAGATTGAATGCCCGGTCCGCCTCTAAATAATCTACCAATTCAAAATACGCTTTTCCTACCTGTGTTTAACACGCCAAGTAGTCAGCTTTGATGTAATAACAGTAGAATCATGTTATATATATTACGAAAATCAGTACTAATCAGGCACAAGCCAATACTAGGGGGAAAACTCCATAATAAATGTATCAATGGATGGAAGACCAAGTTCAAAAGATTCCAGATTGAAGAGACAGAAGATTTATAAAATTACATGAAGACAATGAATTTGATGCAAATCTCTAGATCTAGAGGACATTTTTGTGATTCTATAAACAATATTTATCAATAAACTTAACAAATTTCCAGCATACTTTTAAGAAAATAAAATACATTTGGAACAAGTAAGCTAGATGACATACATTAAGCAAAGTTGCAAGAAACATTCATGAAGTAAAAACTACTTTCCTTTTCAGCTTTTGGAGAGGGAGAAACCTTTCATCCTAGTTCTTAAATCTTAAACAAATCTATATCATTTCTTTATGCAACCAAAATTACAGTGATTATACTTCAACTTTGCTAAAATGCATATAACTCAAATCTAATGTTGAAGAATCTTCCTTAAACTAATTAACATCACAAACTTTATGAGTAGATGACAAGCAGAAGAAGATAACATAAAATCCAGAGAAGTAAATCTAGTGAGCTACCGAATTACCTGGGAAAGAACCCAACCTGTACTATAATGCTTATGTGGAAGTTTCAAATAGACATCCAGCGCGTCCTGTACTACCAGATGTGTTACTCAGACAATCAAACACAACCCAAGAAACAAGAATAATTTTATATTTCTTCATGTCAGACTATATGATTACCTGGCACCTATACATGCAAGAAAGTCTGTAGCCTTCACCAAGAATTCTCAGAAGCCCCAATATTTCCGAAGCACCACTTATAACTCTTGAGCCAGTCATAACAGTTCCACCAACTTGCACAGTTGCTCCATCTTGCTCAAAGGATTTTATGTCACCAGAGGTAATATTTAAACGAGAATCATCAAATGCCTCATTGCGTATCCCTGCATCAAATAAGAATGGAAATTTTAAGGAATGGTTTAACAGTCACTTGGCTGAAACAAGTGATAAAGAAACCAAAGCAAGACTTGGAATAGGTTTAGAGCTTGTGTCAGACAGGAAAATTAAGATTTCAGTGTAGGCCAATCAAACAAACAAGATTAAGATTATCTGCCCAAGACGAAACCACGGTAGGTTATGCTGCTTGTAGCAGCCCATGATCCAATAATGAAAAATTTCATATGAAAGATTAAGGATCATCAAAATTTCCTACTGACCAAACTGGTCTTACTAACCAAAAACATTCTTTAGAAGTTCTATTAGAAATAAAGATAAATAATGGACGATCATATGTCATGGAAAACACTAAATTCAAACAGGGGCCAGATATCAGTTGTTCTTGCTTAGAGTTGACAAGACACAGCATCCTTGGGATGCGAACTTTAGATGTAAGTTTTTAGTCAACAACCAAAGTTTTCTAACGAAAGGAAAGGAGTGCATGGTTTTGGCAGAAGCAGAAAAAAAAAAGGATGGCATAAAGAATAGAATTAATTAAAGTAAGAAGGTCAACTTAGAAAACTCACTCCCTCTAATAGGATATCAAATAATAAATATTTTTGAAGGCAATTGTTATTGAATAAAAACCATATCCACCCCTTTCAGCGTCGATATGATAGTATAGCTCACAGAATTAGTGACATAAATGAAGGTTTATCACCTTCATCAATATTTTCATTGGCCCAAGACTGTCCCTTACGAACTGTCACAGAACGAAGTGCCACAGAACTCAACTTGGAACTTCCCAGATATTTAGAAGAGTTGATAGTCCCATTTCCAGTTACTGTTGTGGCACTTGCGTTTGCATTGGCTCCTGCTTCTGTAGAGAGTCTTATACTTCGGCGGGGACCAGAATCGGAAAATAGCCTGCCTGAGATCTGAAAAGAAAAGAGACAAGTTGCTTTCAAGGGAAAAGGGAAAAAAAATCCAACTGGTACATTGAGTAGACATAGATGTACCCAACAAGCAATTAGGATAACATCAGAATTAATAAGATAGGCCTAAATGATGCTATAAAACAAAATTAAAGGTAACTTAAATTCAGATACATGAACCACCATTATTACCAATTTAATTAAAACAAAGACAAAGATGAAAAAGATGTGTAAACAACTTCAACCAAGACAGCAAAGTAGAATCATGCAATGCTTCCAGTAAATTGGACAGTGTACAAGCACGCTAACAAATGATCCCCGATGACAAATTAATATCTTGGTGCCTGTTTCAAAAATCACATGAGGACAGTTTTACTGGATTTGCAATTTGAAAATGGATACCAAAAAGATGTTAGCCCCAGCTCTCCTTAACAACATGTGAATTGAATCTAATAATGCCACGCTAGCTCAAACTCTCCCACTCAAGAGAGACCTACGCCCCACAAACATGACATGGATAATTGACATCAATTACATGTGTTTGGTACAGAAAATGTGCTCCAAAAAGGGGAACCTGATAATTTAGATTGAGATAGGAAATTCTATACAAATAATTACGTACGTGATCAAGGATTACCATGCAAGCACTTACATGGTCATTCATCAATTCCCATCTAAACTATCAAAAGTGATGTTAAAACAAATATTAGGAGCCGAATATACAAGTATATAACCTTCCGTAATTTTCCTTCATCAACAAATTTTCTTCGGGGCGCTTGAATAGTAGTGTTTACTATTGACTTTGGAGAGCTATCAGCACCAAGGGAGCTCAGGTTCGAGACATTTGGCTGCACATTTCTACAAAGAGGTGGGGGAGCAACACCTGAAAACTACAAAATACAGCAGACTTCATATGATTGCCTATCTTTCCACTGAAGAAGGAAGAGAAACTCATGAATTAATAAGCCCAAGATATCCTCTCTGAAGATATAAGCTAATCAAAGTAATGCATGCCCATGATACAAAAGGAAAAAAATATAACATTAAATTAGACATTACACTACCATGAGTAACAATAAGCAGTTTAGTTCAGTACAGCAGCAGCCGGGCCCCTTTTAGAAAAATATAATCTAAGCCTCAAAACAAACATGTAACAGTAACTTTTTTTTCTTTGGATAAATAGAAGGAAACTTGAATTTATACCAAGTTACCGACATAACTAAGAAAGAATATATACATTTACGGTACTGGTAACCACAAGACTGCAACCCTGGTCACGGAAGAAAGCATGCAAGGTAAGCACATATAACTAAATTTATGTTTTCCTTGCTAAGATGTCACCTGAAAATTCAAATAAGTTCCAACTAACATCATGAAAAGAGAAAGTACTAGAAACATGTCATATTCTAATATCAAAAGATACAATTATTGAAACAACTTCTCTCTTCTAGCCGTTAGACAAGCAGAACAAGAAGACAGTCAAGCTCAGCCGATGCTCTAAATCGGGTGTATATTGTAAGAGAGTAGAAGATAAAAAAGAGTTTCATTTAAAATCAAGAAGGTTTTCCTGCCCAGCTATAACAATTTCTAAAATTTTAGAAAACCCTGGCAAACTAACAGTAGTCTGTGTCATGCTTGGATCAACCATGAAAGTGATCCTTCTAGCACCACCAGTATAACATGGGCAATTATCATATACTTTTAACGAAGGAGTTAGACCAAATCGTGCCAGCACTGACCACATGAACATCAAGCTTATGTGTCATTGTAGGTTTGGAGAGCATAACTGAGCAGAGAAGTAGAAAACGATACAAACAATCTGTGCCATTCACTATCTACAAAAGAAAGAGAGAACGGAAATGTGCCAGTGGCCACCAAAATATTTCACAATTATGATCCATTCTTGAGATGATAATCAAACAGAGATCAAGTCAAAGAACAAACAAATTAAAGAACCAGTTCAGCTTCAAAACCTGGACTAACTTACAAGGGCATCTTCTGACTTACACAATAGAGGGGAATTTAAAAGAAAAAGAGACATTGAAATATGATCTTTTGACACGAAAAAGGGAAATAGTGGATCACCAAGAGAAATCAGCAGGGGGTTCATAGGATCTTTCATAATAATAATCAACTAAATGATGAAATTACAAGCAACTATGTTTATATCTTTACATACAATCATAGCCTTACAAAATTCCATTTAAATTATCATACCTGTGCAACCATCGGTGAAGGAGTACTATAGAACGACATATTCGAAGAACCATCATTTACAGTCTGGGCAGCAGACCCGCCCAAAATAGTAGTCCCATGATAATTTCCAGAGATATCTCTAAGGTTATTGCTTTGCATGTGTTTCAATTGCCTTGGGCTGACATCTTCTGTACCAAAACTTCTAGCAGAAACCAGATTACGATCCTCATTTGGCGTGTGCGAGTTTTGGGAAGCTGACCCTTGATGTAAGTACTGCTTTTGAACAGAAAGAGCAGCTGCTTCACCGAAAACTGCAGTTGCTTCTTCTGCAGCACCTAAAGAATTGAAAGAGGACAGGTCAATACTTGAGTATGGGTTCGAACAAATAAAAGCAAGCATCAAAAGACATAAAAGCAGAACAGCATAAATATAACCAAAAAATAACTGACTGTACTTGATTTACATATGAGAGCATATGCTGGGCAATTAAAATGACATTGTTTGGCTGGGTTGAATCAGAAATTCACTCATTGCTAGATCAAAAATAAGCTCAACTTAAGGAGCATAGGCTCATCCCGAACAGATAAATCTTATCATCTTATTCTAGTAGCAAGGCATTAGAAAGAGTATGAAGCAAAGAATGCATTGATTGTACTAACCTAATATGCATAACTCCTCATACGCAGCCCAGAGTAGAGGATCTAAGGCCAAAGCCTGCTTAAAATGATGAACAGCGCTTTTCTTTCTATCAGTGTACCTGAAAAAAGATGAATCCCAACAACACACACAGGCACACAAATTTCTTTAAAACCAATCTAGCGATGCAAACAAAGGGTAATACATCCTTCCAGAGTCGACAATATATTAATTTAGAAAGAGATGAGCAACCTGTAAATAATCCCAAGAAGGTAATGACCAGCTGCACCATTAGGAATCTGCATAAAGACAATTGTCAGTGAGCAATGATTCATCACCCTCATCCTGAGAAGCCTATAACCAAGTAGACAACTATGGAATATAGATCAACATGCAGCAAATCTAACAATGGCATGTTACAACTTAAGGTATGTAGAAGTACAAAAATTACACCAAGCCACCCATCTAAATCCATATCTTCAAGCAAGCAATTTGATGGTTTAGAATGTCCTTTGTGAGAAGTAAGCTCATAAAATATACTTAAGTAGGGTGTGTACCAACTATCATTTAATACCTCGACACTAGGCTCATTAGCAGGACATAATGCAGCTTCGGCTTCATTAAGAAGGTCCATCTGAAAGCATGATAGTGCAAACAAGTAGCGGGATTGAGCCATTTGTGTTCCTTCATATAATAATGACAAGAAAAACTTATCAATGAGCAACAACACAGCAAAGTAACCACAATAAAGGAAAGAAAACAAAGAATGAAAAACAAAAACTAAAAATTAAGATCCTGTGACCATAAATACAAACATGAAAAACCATTGTATATACATACCCTTTAAAATATGATATGCAGAGTACGATTGACTATTCTGCAAGTAGCAACCAGCTAAGAGCTGCAAATTCATCTACAGATAGGAGAAGTAATCTTTGAGGAGACTGTTAAAACTTAATAAAATGATGAAACAAAATCATAGATTGCAGGACTGTATGCCAAGTTATTGCGAGGAAAATAAAGTGACTAACAGTACAAACTGCAAAAGCTCATTCGAACTCAAAACTGAAAACTCTAGCAAAAATCGATCCCCATTAGCTGTATTTCAATAATGAGTGAGTTTCAGTCATTGCTGTCTACAATAGTTTCTGCAGTGTGTATAGTAAACCACCTTCAAATTATCAATATCAGTTTCCGGTCTATAGGCACCCAATAGAAGAGATGCTTATAACAAACCCAGTGCTTGAAATTGAAACACGCAGTCGTACCAAAGACCATATCAAACTAACACACAAAACAGTTTCTAATTTTAATTAAAACTAAAAGCAGACCTAATCAGTAGCAACAGAACTACAAAAACAAGTAAAAATAAAAAAGATCGTAACTATAAGCATTTTTTAATGGAAGACTAAAATCTTTTTAAAAAATTGACCTGAATGAAAGCTAATTAATAGAAAATAAATCACAACATAAGGGATTGAATAGCATACTATCGATCTTGATAATTGATGAAAATGTTTCAAATTTTTCATTTGAAAAACGAAACAGTACAGAAAACTTGAAAATACCAAGTTCTATGAGACTCCCAAAAAAATTTAAATTATTCTCTTTAACCCAAGAAAAAAGTTTTAAAAAAATCGGGGAACTAATAGTTACCTCAGATGGGAACTCTGCACATAGTCGCTCGCATAGGAAAATGGCATTTTTGTACATGAAATGTCGTAGACTGTTCTGTACACAGTCTACGAGTATCGCTTCCATGGCTTCCCCCTTCGATTGCGAGAGAGAGAGGGGTTTTTTTTTTCTGGTTTTGGGGGTTTTTGAATGTTCAAAATGGGGCGGCACGTGTTAATCTTCTGTTTTCAAATTAACCCGTCCGCCGTGGCAGTCGAATTACACGGATTGGATTTTCTTCTTTTTTTTTCTAAACTTTTTTGTCTTAGATTTTTCCCTTTTCTTGTTATGTGACGGGGATTAAATTATATTGCCAAGGGCAGTGATACTTATTTCATAATTTATAATCAAAAATTTCCTTTATAAGCTTATTTGGCCATATTAAATTTTAGAGAAAACACAATTGTGTCTATTTGATTCTCAAATTTTAAATATGTCGATTTTTTCTGGAAGGTTTTTGTCCAAACTTAATGGATCTTTATGTTCGACATCGTTTATAATCTCAGTAAATTTAAACGAAAAAGCACATGCTTCGCACACCAAGTTGTTAGTTTTGCATTTCTTCTCCCATGCTAACCAATATCAAGGCTTAAAACTTAAGTTTCACATAATCCGTTAAATGCATCGTGCTCTCACATCCCTCTTAAATTCATTTAAACTCGCAAAATCTTTAAGATTCTTTTACATTTGTTCAAATTTTGTAACAAGCTTCAAGAATCACTTAAGGAATTTGCAACACAACTTTAGGGATTTGTGCAAGGTCATTTGGGCGTCTAAAGGTACTATTAGGGTTGATTGTTTAAGAACCATAAGTTTGATTTGTTTAATATTTTGGTTCTTAATTTATGATTTACTACTTGTTTAATCAATACTAGGGTTTTCATAGACATTTTTGCCCCACACACGTTTTGCCCACCCAGAATATAGCTAAAAAATTTGTGCTTTTTGTGTGTTTTTTAAATTAATGTGGATATTTGTTGTTTTCTTTTCCTCTGTTGCTTTGATTTGTGTTAAATGGCAGACAAAAATGCCATTTTTAATGAGTTTTTCTTTTGGAAGTTATTGTTTAACACTAACAATGGAGTTAAGGCTAGATTTTGAGTCAATATTGAATTGATTGTGGTCCATATATGTTGGTAATTTATTGTACATTGATATTGAACCGCTCGTGGTCCATTGCTTTGTAAACTAATGTTTTTTTTTCCTTTTACTGCTTTTGAATTTTTGCAACGATGTTTACTCGAGGTTACAATTGTGTGCTTCACCACTAGGGTTATTTTGTGTAGACACCAAATAGAAAGTATGTGTTTGGGGTAATTTCATATTTTTGATAACTATAACCTAGAGAAGTTTTCAGTGCCTGAGATTACAAGAATACTAGGGGAAGTTGTTGTTAAGGTTGAGTTTACAAGTAAATTTCATTACATGTGTGGTGGGGAGGACTTAAACAGAATCTGAAAGTGTTAGATGGTGATATATTTTCTTTAGAAATGTATAAAATGTTGAGTGGTACTAGGATTATTAAGGAAATTCATGTGTATATTAAGCATGATTGGGAGGCTATTGAGCTTTATAAGAGGATGAGTAATGCACATATGTTTTCATTCTTTCAGACATATTTGGGATAGGGGAAGGAGAGAACACACAGACTGATGGAGGTGTGGGAGCAAATTCTGATGGTGTTGGTTTATACCAAAGTAGGAATGTGTATGTTGATAGTAATTATAAAAAGGAGCCTATGGTGAGTTAAGCACCTATAACAACAGTGTTTGATGAATGATTTTTGTAATACTCGTGTTTTTAAAGTAATAGTAAATAAGTAATTTAATAGATATGACATAGAATTAAATGAATATATATATGAAAGATTTAGTATTGAATAAAATAATTATTTTGGGGAAAAAAAAGGGACCTGGACGCAAATCTATGCGTAGTTTTTGGTTAAGGAAAAAAAAAAGAGGTGGCTACACCTAGATGCCCAAATGTAATCTTCAACTTGCATGCATTGTGCATGCAAGACACATGGGAGAATTGTGTTGAACGGTGGTAGAACAGTTTTGAGAATATAAAAACAATTTTTATTTTTTTATTTTATTATTTCCTACCAAATCCAGTTTGGTTTTCTTCTTTCTTCAATTCAAATTTCTTTCTTTCTTTAAACACCTGGAGACTCAAAGAAAGGTTGAAAGATTGAAATTTTGAAGAGGTTTAAGGAAAAATTTTAAAGAGATTCGAGGGAAACTTTAAGAAAAACAAAAGGTAATAATGTGAATTTTATTATTATGCATACATGAAATTACCCGGAATTTGATGTAGAAGGGTATGAATTATGGAAGAATTGAAAAAAAAAATCAGAAATTTTAATATAAATATTATATCAGGTGTTGACAATCAGCAATTATGTGAAATTACTGAAGCGAGTAGGAAATGCAAGGAGGTAATCCATAGGTAACTTTAAGTGCTACTTGGTGAGTTAGATTTACCTTTAGTAATCAAGATAAATATGAAATATAAAGTGGTGATATTTGAATTAATTATTGAACTACAATAATTGGATGATGTATGGAAGTTGATTGATTGATATTATATGAATAATTGATATGTTCAAAATTTATTATATGAGACATTATATTAATAAAATAATGAGTTGATGAAATATATAATGAAAAGGATAAATGAAATTCTTGACAAGCTATAATTGATAATTTGATATGATATATGAGGAGATAATTTAATAAATACGATAAAAATAATAATTTTGAGAAAGAGCTGGATAGCTAAATTGAATGCTTGAATATATGCTTGTGTTTATTTATTGCTCATATGCATATTTTATATTATTGTTCATATGCATGGAATAAAAGAATCGGGAAGGCAGTCAGTCTAAATGAAAATAAAAGAACCGTGGTAGCGGGTATAACTAAAAATAAAAGAATCGGGAAGGCTACCGGTCTAAATGAAAATAAAAGAACTAGGAAGATAGTCGGTCTAAGCTAAAACATATCGACATACGGGAAGACGTTCCCAACTGATAATATGAAATTATATGATAATTTAAATTCATGCATTGCATTTGTTTTAAATATTAATTACTATTGCTTGAGATGCTAAAGTGTCATTCTTGATTGTAAATTTATTGATAGATAAATGAGTCTCACAGAGAGACAGATATGATGAGAAAGAAATATGATAGTATGACATGATAAGAATTATCTGAGTGATTGATTATATGTTGTGAACCTCATAGTGAAGTAAATAATGAGGTTGAATTGATAGTCTCAAGATAATTAAGTATATGAGAAGAAAGATTGATATATTTGATAATTAACTTAAGAAGGGATTAATAAATGATGAGGATTATGATATAAGTAGTGATAATAGAATGCTATTATCGAATTATATGAGATATAGATAAATAAATATTGGAAGACTATTTGAATAATTAAATTATAAGATGTGACTGAAATTATACAAATTGAATACTTCTAGTAAATTTATTTCACTGAGCTTGTGAAGCTCACTCCTTATTGTTAAATAATTTTAGGTAGCAGACATGACATATAGATTATTGAGCTGTGACTTAGACTGAGTGATTATCTGTAAGTCTCGTGGTCCACATTCTCAGACTAATGGAAATAAAAAAAAGAATATTTGTAAATATTCATGCATCATATGTTGTATATATTATTTTAGTTGAAAATTTAATAACGTAACTCCATGTTGAGGGTTTGAGGATTGATGTATAGATATATATATAATTTCAGTTGATGTTTTTATATTGTTGCATATATGTGTCATGTTGGAATTTTAAAACATAACGACACCGTCTCGGAGGTGGCCAATCGAGGATGAGTCGTTACTATTTTCCCAACAAAATGTGGATCCAAATGGCACAATTTGGAGGATGATAATGATTCGAAGGACCTGGTATCCGTAGTAGCTTACGAGGATGAACAAGATGGTGCACAACTTAATTAACCATAGCACCATACATATAATTGTGCAAGGTACATGGAGAAGGTTGAGTTTAAGCTTGGAGATACTTTTCGTGATATTGATAGTATAAAAGAAGCAATTCTAGAATTAATACCATGCTCAAAATGGTTATGATTTGTACTTCATCAATGTTAATTCAACTAAGGTTAGAGTTGCTCGTGCTGATGGATACCTATTCCTCCTGTATGCTTCCAAGGTCAAGGTGAACATACTGTCCAGTAAATACCCTTTATTTGTACCTTATTCTTCAACCTTGTACTTGAATTCCAATTGATTCTATATGTCTTTTGCAAACTTGACTTCAGTAAATAAGTCGTAAAGTCAATCTGAAAGGGTGTTCAAAATATGTCATCGACACAGTAACTCATCTTCCTTGCGCTTCTTCCTCTTCAAATGAACATTTTCAATATCTTTTGCATTAGGTAGAGTTCCATCAGTACTTGGTTTTGGATCGTCTGGTATAGGAGGCAAGTTTGGATCCAATATGTAATAAATCTTCAACGTAGTCAGTAGGAAAATCATCTTGCCTTGCCAGCGAGCAAAATTGTTGCCATCAAATCGATCAAGCTTCACCATGTCTTGATTCATCACTCTGAACCAATTTTTTTAGCAGGTATTAAAGCCTTAAAATTGTTGAAAAAATTGTAGATTCAAAGTATTTAGAAGTACAAAAAAATGGTGTTTTTGAGACGCATATTACACTGTTTTTAAGGCTTTATTTGCCCCAATTTGATTGCTTTGAGTTCTGACAAATATTCCTGCAGGATATTTAAAGTCTCTAAGAATATCTCTAAGAGCAAAATCAGAAATTCTTTTTTGAGTTTTCTTTTGAAATAATGAAGAAAAATAGTTATATTTTTTTCAAAGGGAAAATAAAATAAGAAGAATTATGAAAATCAGAAAAAAGTGAGTAGTTTATTTTGGAAGTCATTAGAAGTATTTATAGATTTAATTTGAATTTTCAACCGTCTAAAAAATAAAGAGTAATAATTTAAAAACGTATTTCTTCAAAAAAAAATAAACATGACTTTATGAAAAGTTATAATTGTTGATATTCGAATTCAAATTTTTTGAATATTTAGTTGATTAAAACTGAAAACTAAAATGTATCAATTGTCATGTATTCAATAAATTGGAAAAACTTTTATGATTATTCGGGTGTGGGATATTTGGGAGCCTAAGCAGTAGCTCTTGGAAGCAGATCATGCGTAGGTGGTAAAAGGTCTGCGTTGTTACCTCTTTTATATATTTTGGCTAGTGAATGCCCACAAGCAGATGAGTTCATTTAGCAGCCCAACAAAGTTTAAGGCCCAAAAGCCCACTAAACCTTCTCTCTAAGAAAGCCAAGCCATCACATTCACAGTCATGACAAACAGAACGAAAACAACAATCCATCGCTCAAGTTCCCCTTTCACCGTACTTCTCCAAGCATCATCATCATCATCATCATCATCATCCACCAATGGACGGTGGGGCCCAACCTTCACCGACCTCGAATCCCGATTCATCCGATCAAGCGGTGGAGATGGATTTATCGAGCACAGTTCTCGATCTCACCAGCTTTCAGCTCCACGATCTTGACTCGGTCGAGTTGCCATCAAGCCTGTCCGAGTTGGACCTGACCGCGAATAGGTTTTCGAGCTTGGACTCGAGGATCAAGCACCTCTTGAACCTGAAGAAGCTTTCTTTTCGCCAGAACCTCATTGGAGATGCCGCCATCGAGCCAATCTCTGGCTGGGATGCTTTGTCAGGTCTCGAGGTAATTCAGTGTTTCATTGTTGTTTCTTTTATATGCTTGACTGCCTGTTTGATTGCTGGGAAATTAAGGAAAAGAAAATGATCTTGACTTTTTGTGAATTCGCTGTTTGCTTCGTATTGATGTTTGATAGTCTCGCTCCCCCCCCAAAAAATAGTTTCTTGCTTAGTTGCTGGTAAAATAAATGAAAACATTAATTAGTAGTTGTTTCCTTTTAGTTTTTGTTGTAACTAGAAACGAGAGACCCGACGGTTGAAGAGTTTAATCCCATGGCTTAATGTTATTCCCATCGCAATTAATCGTTTTAAAATTGATTATCAAGTGCAAGTAAATATCCCCTATTTGGCTTAGAGATGTTTTCCTTTACGTTTTTGTCGAACTAAAAGAACAGAGCACATAAGGCATACAATTTTTTTTTCTTTCATTTAGACTTTTCCTTTTTTATTTATTTATTATGTTTGTGTTAAATATTTGACAGACCTAAAATATGTGCGTTGTGGAGAATGCCAAACTAGCTGCATCCTAGGAGCTGTTAACTTATTTGTTTCCTCGCTCTTTTCTTGAGCTGATGTTTAAAATAAGGTAAAGTGTGTATGGATAGATGGTTAAATACTTTATCCTTTTGGTTAAAGGAAAGGGTGATGTAAATGAACTCGATGTTCTTGATTGTTTTGAGATTTTGAATTGTAAGGAAAAGTAATTTGGTTGGCATCCCCTTGATGTCCTTTTTAATACTCTTCAAGGGTGAATACCAAAGCTTATTTGGGAATTTCTGTATCAAGTAGTAACAGATGAATATCTTCTTTTACTCTTCTTCTTTTCTATTTTGGGTTTTTGGGTTCGCTATTGTTTGAATATTGAAGAGGTTTTTGTTTGTAGGAGTTAGTGCTCAGGGATAATAAGCTAACAAGAATACCTGATATCAGCATATTCAAGAAGCTTTTGGTTTTTGATGTTTCTTTCAATGAAATCACATCATTGCATGGATTATCCAAGGCCTCCAACACACTCAAGGAACTCTATGTATCAAAAAATGAAGTTACTAAGATGGAAGAGATTGACCACTTGCAGGAGTTGCAAATTCTTGAACTTGGTTCCAACAGATTACGGGTCAGTTCTTCAATCTCTTAAGTAGTGTTTATTGTGATAAATCAATGAGGTAATGGGTGGAACTGTGGAATAATTTAAATGATTGATGAATATGCACATGGGGACATCAGAGTAAAGCATGCACCTCCTTTGCAAGTGTGTCTATGTGATAGGGAGAGATGGAGACTAAAATCAAATGTTGTCTCTGTCCTAAAGTAGTTACCCTGGTGTTTCAGGTAATGGAGAATTTGCAAAAAATAACAAACTTGCAGGAGTTGTGGCTGGGACAGAATCGTATCAAAGTAGTAAATCTATGTGGACTGAAATACATCAAGAAAATTAGCTTGCAGAGCAATCGCCTAACTTCTATGAAAGGATTTGAGGTATGCTATTGTTAACCATATGTTGTCGTTTGGCAGTTGCATAAATTCTCAATGCATTTTGTTGCATAACCATTGCACTAAACACTGTTACCTTTCGTACATATATTCTCTTTTGGGTCAGGATTGTGTTGCCCTGGAAGAACTATACTTGAGCCACAATGGGATCTCAAAAATGGAAGGTCTAGCAACATTGGTTAACCTCCGTGTACTAGATGTATCATCAAACAAGTTAACATCAGTTGATGACATTCAAAACATGACACAGTATGTGTATTTCCTCCTTCCTCACTTTGGGGTCATGTCTTATCTTCATTGTTGATTTCACCTCCTGACTGGAGCTCTGCTTGTAGGTTAGAAGATTTGTGGCTTAATGACAATCAAATAGAATCACTTGAAGGAATCACTAAAGCTGTTATTGGTTCAAGAGAGAAGCTTACCACTATCTACCTCGAAAACAATCCATGTGTACGCTTATCTCAAACATTCTGGACCATAGAGTTTAAATACTTGTTATTATTTCATTATGTTCTATTCTGCCCTCAGCTTAACTGTACCCGATTGGTCACAACTATTGAATGTTTATATAATTTTATTATATGCTGCTTTCTTTCTGGTTTTACTGGTCATTTAGACTGCTAATACATGTATCAACTATCAAAAGAGCTTTATATCCCATAATTTTTTATTAAGCTCTAATAGGGGCCTTATTTTCTGTTTATTGGAGATCTCATGACTGTATGAACTGATTTCTTCTGCATTCTTTTCAAGTTTTCTGTTATCCCAAGACGATTTGAATTAGAAAAACCATTTACCCATGCAGTTTCTCCTTCTTTGTTGCTCTCACTCCTCATTCCTGTCAATTTATTGTTTCATGGTGCTCCTTGCATAGCCTACAGGGGTAAACTCAACCTTTTTTCCTCTTTTTTTATTTTTTGGGGTGGGGGGAGAGGGGGTTGTTGATTCTTTCCTAGGAATCTTTTTCACATTTATCTATAGGGCAGCTATATATATCTGCTTGTCACCTTCTCCAATGTTTGTCATTCTGATCTAATGTATGATGTTGTATGTTCTAAACCTTTGATTCTTACTGACAATCTTGCTGGTAGTTCCTTTTTGAGAGTATGTGACTAAAACAATGGAGAAAGTCACAAATAAGTCTCTTCATTGACATTAGTACTCATATATATATATATATATATATATGTGTGTGTGTGTGTGCGCGCGCGCGCGCGCGCGTGCGTGCACCTCTCTCTGTTTTATTATATAAAATCTGATACTTTGCTGAAACATTTGTTAGCTCCAGGTACCTTAAAGATAGATGGCTCCACACTCTTAGATTTTGGTTTTGCGGGAACTTTTTTTTTTTAATGAAGAAGATCTATTGGAGTTTATTGACTTTTTGTCTTGAAAATGATTATGTTTTTGGGTTTGCACTTTGCACCCCCTTGGTGCGCTTAGTGAATATACTTTACTCTATAAAAAAAGGTACCTTAACATGTATGCCATTTGGTTCGCAGAATCGAAAAAGAATGGAATAGAATTAGATTTTATCCAGAATTGAATTGGGTCAGATTTGAGTAGCAGATCCATATCTTACGTTTGGTTGTGCTGCTTATGCACTAGGAATAGCCGATACAATTCCAACTCCAAAGTTTGGTTGGATAGATTAATATATTGGAATCATGGTGAAATCTGTGTCAAATGACCACAATATCCTTACTCTTTTAAATTAGAATTATTAAATAATTAATAGAAAACCCAAATTTATTGCCAAGTTTTACCATTTAAAACAAATTATATATTTTTTAATATAAGGCTTCATCAATATATTTGAGCTATAAAATTACTTTTGTTTTTGAATATATAGCCTCATCTCAAATAGAGGTAGCTAACAGGCGGCCCATCGCAAGTCGTGGGTCAACGGGTACGAGCAAAAAATGTAAACTTTCTAATGTGTTCAATTTTTTCATACCCAAACCCAACCCATTTATCACTTGTGGGCCCATGGGTAACCCGTTAAGTTTCTCCTAACATGAAATCTATCCGATATTTTTCCTCATTTAGGCAATATTCTATTTTAGCATGGTGCTACTTTGAGTGGCATGCAAAAGCTACCAAATAAGACCATGTCCAACAAAC
Organism: Bretschneidera sinensis; assembly: GCA_023935145.1. NCBI lineage: Eukaryota > Viridiplantae > Streptophyta > Magnoliopsida > Brassicales > Akaniaceae > Bretschneidera > Bretschneidera sinensis. Next base: position 21,595,512 of record CM043701.1, read on the forward strand.
AACTTTTATAATTGTTTTACATCCACATAAAATAAAAATATAAGTTTAACATTACACATAACATCAAACACAAGCATCATAAATTAAAAATCCCATGGTTCGTCATCACATCAAGAAAAATCCCAAAGTTCGTCATCACATCAAGAAAAATCCCAAAGTTCATTAGTCACTGTAATTAACTAGTAATAAGCAAAATAATAGAGTTCTATCAAAAAAGAAAAAGAAGCAAAATAATAGGTGTTCAGTTTATAAACTCAAATAAAATCAGTGAAACATAGCTGATACACAAGTCACAGAGACACCAAATAAGAGAGGAAAAAAACCCTCCCCCGAGCACGCAAGCCCTTATGTCTTATTAAGTAGTAAAAGTTTTGGTGCTAGAGAGCATCATCTCTCTGGTGGGTAGCATAAAAAAAAGAGGACAAATGCAACAAGAAGTTACGCGCTTCACAATTTGGAATAATGATTGGTTAAGGAAAGCTTGGTTCGCGGAATAGAATTTAGTTAAAATAGAATTGTGATTTGCGGGAATGGAATCAAGTTGAAATAGAATTGTGATTTCACTCTTACGTTTGGTTGTTCATACGTAATAGACGATTATATTCTAATTCTAAAGTTTGACTGGATAGGTTAGCAAGTTGGAATTGAGGTGAGATATGGTTTAATGACTAAAACACTCCTAACAATATATGTATGTAATTTTATAATTATTTAGCTTAATAATATCTTCATTTTATTATATATTTCAAAATAACATTTTATTAACTAATTCTAAAGTTTTGCTTTCCTCCCTTGCAATGGGATCTACTTAAAAATATATTTATTTTGTTGTATAATTAAAATTATTTTCTATAAATTAATCCAAGGGTAAATTTGTAGGCTAAAAAATGAAGAGAAATGAGGAGCACTAAAAAAATAAAGTGTAAATTTTGAACAAAATGCTTAAAGGGAGGACTTTTTCGTCCTAATAGGACCAAAACAATTCTTACGGTTGGAGGAATTACAAATGACAAGGGGAGAGTTGTCATATCCTATTCCAGGTTTGAGAGCAGTTGGGTTTGCTACAGAATAGCAATTTATACTTCGTTGTGCAACCAAACAAGGGAATTGGTGGAGCCATCTGGAATTGGGTGAGAATAGAATTGCAATTACACCTAACCAAACACGTTACTGAGTTCACATAAAGATGAACACAGACCCACGAAATAAAATTCATGTAGATCGCGATTTACGAGCAAGAGAAACAAAAAAGAATTGAATATTTAGCAAAATGAGTTCAACAAAAACAAAATTAACATAACGAAGCATTAATGAACTTTGTTGCCAAAAAAATATAGGGAAAGTAAAGAAAAACTCTCAAAATAGAGTTCCTATCTAAACAAATTTGAAATAACAAACAAATCTTTGCTTTTCCTTAAAGCTTGACTGCAAAACTCGAAAGAGAGAAAGAAAAGAAGATAACAAAAAATCTCGAAAGAAATAAAAGAAAATTGAATAAACGATCATGAAGATCACACAATCTTCAGGTTGTTTTACACATCCATTCAAACGACAAAAACTAAACGTCCACTCCCTAATGACCCAAGAAAAAGCACATTAACTTTGAAGGTTATGGAGGAAAAGGAGAATCTTTAGTGGAAAGTGGTTGTAGCTAAACTCGGGTGGACCATAATGGGTGGATTACCAAAGAAGGTAGAGGTACTTATGGGGTAGGGGTTTGGAAATGGATTAAGAAGGGATGGGATGACTTTTTTCCATCATGTTTCGTGTGAGTGTGGTAATGGTAATGGTAATGGCATTTGGCATGATGCTTTCCATGGAGTTACTCCTTTGTAAAAACAATTCCGGATGTCTACTCTCTTGCTAGAGATAAGGATGCTTTAATAAACTCTTGTGCGAATCTTCATAATGGAGAGCTTGTTTGGGATTTTTTTTGATTGGTAAAACACACACCCCACTTGAACCTCGGACCTTTAGGAGCCTGGCCTCAGCCCATGATTGGGATTTGTTACATGTTGGGAATTTTTTCGAAAACATCTACAAAGCGGAAGCTAATTTACTTGAAGAGGATAAGGTTAGGTGGAAGATGAGTATGGGAGGGAAGTTTGATGTCTGTTCTTTCTCTAAGACCCTCTTCATGAAAGAGTCTTTGGATAGAAAGGCAAATTTTCCATGGCAATTGATTTGGAAAACTTATGCTACTTTGAAAGTAGCCTTCATTGCTTGGGAAGCATCTTGGGGTGGCATCCTTACTATTGACAATCTTCAAAAGAGGAAAAGTTTTGGTCAATTGGTGTTATTATTGTAAAAAGGAGGCTGAGTCTGTCTACCATTTACTTTTGGGATGTTCTTTCACTAGACAACTTTGGGAAATGGCTTTTTGTATGGTTACTGGTTCCATTCAAGAGGAGTTGTGGGCTTGGAGCAGCTTGAAAGCTTCTAAAGAAATGAGAAAGACCTATTTCTTGATTCTCTTGTGGTTTGGAATAAAAGGAATATGAGAGCCGAAGGAGTGAAAAATCTATGGCTTCCATCAAGGAGGGTTGGTTAAAGACTTTTGGGTTTTGGGCTAATGTGAAATTCTTTATAAATCAAGAAGACTCCAAAGATTTCATTGATATACTATTTTGTAGGTAGTTTTTGTATTTGGATGGCACCCCCTTTGTGCCCTTGGAAAGTAATTTTTGTTTATCCAAAGAAAAAAATAGGACAACGAAGAACATTGAAGAATTCCTTATAAGATCCCCAAAATGACATTGAGATCCATAATATGCACTCGTACAGATTTAAGAAAGCCTCAAGCAACTATTGAGGCAAGAATAATCAATTTTCCATTTTCAACTTTCGAATATTTTATTCAATTAACGAATTCAGCTTGCAAATAATGAAAGATGAAGTAAGAAAACAAGATACTTGAGCACAAATTCCTCAACTCCCTTATAGCTGCTCATACACACCCACGCACACACCATTTGCAAGTGATAACAGTGGAGTAAATTAAATAAACCCATATTTCAATTTCCAAAGAAACAAGAAAATTTCAATAACCATTAGGGAAAAGAAAAAAAAGAGAGAAAACAGTAAGGTAACCTGGTGCAATGGTGCTCTGTGCTATCTTCTGCTTGGGACAGGGATCCAGAGGCAATAACTCCTTAATCTCGTATGCTTACCTCACTCAGCCTTATGCTTCAGCGATATCAATGGCCATGAGGAATTGGAGTGGATGTCGGCCATGGAGAAGCCTTTCCAATGGCTGGGGGAGAGAGTGTGACACTGGCTGAGGTGAGGGACATGGTGAGATGAGATCATGAGAGGCAGCAGTCTTGTGTGCAGTGCTGATATACCCTAAAAGGTGCAATTAAGTAATGTTAAACAGATAAAACCTGTGAGCTTGCAGGCCAACTTGGCCCGACCTGTGATTTCACTGGCTGGGCTGGGCTGGGCACGGTTAATTTCCAACAGGTCTTCAAATCTTAGATCCTAGCCCGCATTTTAGCAGGTGTGGGTAGTTGGTCCAAATTTTCACCTCTAATCTCAAGTAGCCTTAATTTAGAATTAATGATTTATTTTCATAAACTGTTGGGCTTAATATTATTTTCCATAAATTGAATTTGTCATAATAGGGAGTGCTAGTTTTTTTTTTTTGAAACTATATATGTATAAATTAATTTTATCTTTGAATATATAACCTCATCTCAAATAACCTAATTTAGATTTATTATTTTATTTCCATAAATTAATTTGAGCCTAATAATATATTCCAGAGTTTTTCAAAATAGGGAGCGTTGGTTTCTTTCTGTAAAATTAGAATGGCAAATCCTGATTAGGGGCATTTTAGTCCAACCATGATAAAAAACCAATTCCTGATAATTCAGATTTAGCAGATTCGACCTCCCTCCTCAGAATTCTGTATTATCTCCCCCCGTTTTGATAGAAGTATTACCACGAACCACAAACCACAAACCAATCCATGGAATTGCCATTTTCGACTCAGAAAACCACGAACCAGCTGAACTGGAATAAGCTGGAAATTTGTGTGAAATGAAATCAGATGGGTCCATAGTTCTGCATATTATGACGTTAAAATTTTTTCTGGTTCCATGCAAATGCGAATATCTTCTCAAAGGGTACATGTTTGAACTTTCTTTAAAATGCCCTTTAGGAGAAAAAGGTTTTGTGCACTTTCAGCAGCTCTGTGAACATTCTAGAAAGTTAATGTTAAATAATTGTGGCATATAAAGTACTAAAACTCCTAATAGGAATCCATATGAATGTGACTTCTTGTATATGTAAAGTTATAAATCTTCACAGGTTTGTGGGAGTATTATGTGCTCATTAATTTATAGTTTTGTCGTATTGTCTTATTCATATATGTTACAGCCTGATGGAGGCTTTGATGATTAGTAAGGTGCTATAATCATGCCTCTTCAGAGAGCTTTGTGAAATTGTGAGAAAAATATTCGATCTATTTCCGGAATATTGAGAAATAATCAAGGAGGGTGAAGGCATTTTGCAGTCAAGGAGGGTATTATGATATGCACATGGATATTTACAAAGAAAAAAGAGGAGATAAAAGAAGAAGCTCTCTTGCTTAAAAGTGACTCCAGTGTTCTGTCTTTTTTTTGTTGGGTAAATTGATATATGGTTGCTTTGGCATGGACAATTGATATATGGTTGTTTAACCCTTTTGATCTTTGTTTGTTGGTAATATGTTTAATCCTATCTCTTTTGAGCTTTCGATATGATTTCGCTTCTTTCATTTCAGGCAAAAACTCCAAATTATGCTGCTACTTTGAGACAAATTTTCCCAAATATTCAACAAATTGATTCCGAAGTTTTTGCATAGGATCATATACTGAGTTAAGTTATATTTGTCAGAAAGTTAGCAGTTGAAGCGCCAGAAAGTGACAACATCTGTGCATGTACTAGTTCTTTTATAAGTATATATTCTCTCAACAACGGTGGCAATAGTGTGTTACTTTTTATATCTATAGTGATGAGGGGTAATAAATCTGGCTTGCAGGCGACATTGTTGTTCAAGAGATTGCTTAAATGGCTGGTCACTGGTTTTGGGAGAATGCTGTTAGTGAGTTTGTGCTTTACTCAAGCTGATCAAACGATTGTGCATCTGAACAAATATCTAATCATTTAACATTTCTTTTACTGTTATTTATCATTGTTTAAACATCGTTATTCCTTCATTTCTTTATACCCCTTTTCTGTACGTAGTTTCTGAAGTAGCTACTCCCATTTTTCTAACCTTTCCTAGTGAAGTAATATTCAAAATTACTTTGAGACCTATTCAGGCTATTGTGGCAGATGGAGATGTAGGATTTCCAATTTTACAAAAAGATGTTCTCTGAGTTGTCTTGGAAGGCTTTTGATTTTGTGGGAATCTATCAGCGAAACAATCCATCCCTGTCATGGCTGAACCCGGTTGCATCCAACTGTACTTTTTAAGTAGACAAATATAAGTCAAATTGCAAATTTGGTCTTTTTTCTTAGGGGTTGATTATAGTTTGGTCCCTGAAGTTAGAAAAGTAACAATTGAGTCATTAAACTTAAGAAAAAAGTTACAATTGAGTTATTTTGATCAATTTTGACTAAGTCAAACAGTTAAATTAGATGGTAATTTGATTAATTTTAAACTCAATAACAAGTATATTTTCTTTTCATTAGCTTTTCAATTTAAAATTGTTCAGATTATCGTCTAACTTAACAGATTGATTGTATCAAAATTGATCAAAAAGACTTAATTGTAACCTTTAGTTAAGTTAAATGAATGAATTGTTATTTTTTTTTTAAGTTTAAAGATTAAAATGTAATCTATCTGTAAGAGAAAAGATCAAATTTGTAATTTAGCCAAAAATATATGAAGAGCAATTACTGAGGGGGACAGAAGTTGCAGTGTATTCATGTGGTACACGCACAACATCAAGCCAGTTGGAAAATCCATATAAACTACTGTACTTCATTTGGGTTGCTTCTAATGGAGTAAATTAAAATGTAGTCCTTTTTCTAGGCTGAAAGGCACTTGCAGAACTTAAAAAACTGTTAATGAAAAAGGCTCATAAAGAAAACCGATACAACTACTTCCCGCAGTCAAGCCAGTGATGTGATTTAACTTTCAAATCCATCATTTTTTCTTGTTCAAGAGGATAAATATGCATGGAGTGACGTAAAAGTAAAATTTACCATTAACTATTGTACAAAACCCGAACTTTCTCTCTAAGTTATCTCTAGATATTAAAACAATTCCCAAGTCCCTGCTAACTAAAAGTAACACTCACTCATGGTAACCATCGATTGACTGGTTGGTAGCGGCTGATTGGTCCACCGTTTTTTGGGCTTTGGCTTTTTATCTTTTAGAAATTTTTTTCTAACAAAGATGTTTGAAAGATATAGATCATGACTCATTTGAACAGATTGATCAGTTTTGTACCATTTTAAAATTTTATTGATAATTTTAAAATATTTTGTTAATAATATTAATATAAATATAAAATTTAAAAAATAATGTTTTTAATAAAATTTCGATTTGGTCTAAATATGTATTGCTTTCTCATTGAAAAAAAAGAGTGGCTATATCAGCGAGTCAATTCACGCCATGTGGCAAGACCATGCAGTTCGTAACCAATTCGAAGTCCCGTCTCAAGAGTCAATAACACCTCGCCACGTGCAAACAAGAAGGGTACCCACGTCATTCGAGGGAACAAATCAGACCCAATATGGTAATTTCGTCACAAATCTGGGCACAGTTTCGTAGTTCTCGCATCAACTCCCCCTGCAAAGTCTCCTCTGTCTCTCCAGTCCACACCATTCGTACAAAATCCCCGACACACAGTCTATTTTTTGGATAAAGGAACACACACTGTCTCTCTTCCCTTGGTCTCTTTCTTTCTTCTCTTTTATTCTAAATTTCAGAGATAGAGTCGGCCGTCAATGGCGGCCTCAGAGAGCCAGCAATCAGGAACGACCTTGAGGTACGCTTTTGGGAATGTTCTGTCGTTCTTCATCCTTCTCCTCATCGGAGTTCTCGCTTTCTTGATCCGTCTCTTCTCTGTAAGATCCTTGACACTCTTTCTTCGTTGAATTCTTTAGATCCGATCTGTTTAATTATTATCCTATTTTACTGTCTCTTGTTTGGCTGCTAAGAAAATGAATGAAACTGAAAGTGTGATTTTCGAATTTGCTGGATAATTGATTCGTCTTTCTGTTTGATGTTTTCTCCGTTTGGTTGGCGAAGGAATTGGAGGACGAGAAAATGAAAATGTGATTTTCGAGGCTGATGTTTTTCTTTTCCCATTTCTTTTATAATATGAATAAAAATTCTTTGGTTTTTGGTGCACCAGGTGATTCTTAATAAATTTTTATTTATCAAAAAAAAAAATATGAATAAAAAGTTTGACTAAGCCAAATACTGGTATTTTTATACAAGTGTAGTTTTTTTTTTTTTTTAAAAAAATTTCTTTAATATTTTGCAAATAAGTTTGGAACACATTGTTTTGCATTGCTTATTTTCTCAGCAACCAAGAGGTAGCTTAGCTATCTATCTACCAAATACAGGAAGTAGAGTTGTTTTTTTGGAATAAATTGAAAATGTAGGGTTGTCTCTATGTGAACTTCTACAATCTCGTGTTCTTGTGAATTGATTTTCAGGTCATAAAGTATGAGAGCGTTATTCACGAGTTTGATCCTTATTTCAACTATAGAGTCACGCAGGTTTGACTTCTCTCTCTCTCTTTGTGTGTGCTCTCTGTCTGTCTCTTTCACTCTGATTCTCAGTAAAATTGTAATATTAGTTTTCAATAAAATGATACCGTTTCAAGACTACAATTCTTTATTTGTATTAACATCCCCACTAAGTTACTTGGACTGTCCAGTATTATGAACAAATTTATATCATAATTGCATCCTTGTTTTAATTAATTTTATTATTTTGAAGTATCACTAACCTATATAGAAGGTGATGTGTTTGTCATTGGTTTCAGTTTCTGACAAAAAATGGGATATATGATTTTTGGAATTGGTTTGATGATCGAACATGGTAATTGCTATTACAGTGTGTTAAATTCTAATGGATCTTCTTGTTTAGTCGTTGTGTTATTTTCATTTCTGTATCACAACTCTTAAGTTTATTTTTCTTTTCTTTGTTCAACCATTCTTAAGGTATCCTCTTGGCCGTGTGATTGGCGGAACTGTTTACCCTGGGTTGACCTTGACAGCAGGCACCATATGGTGGTGGGTATTTGAGAATTGATAGTAATAAACATTCCCATTAATTTTGTGATTACCATGTACTTGCTTGTCTTGTGATTTCCTTCGTATAAAACATTTTAAGTGGCAGGCATCTATGATCCTATTTTGGCTAATTTCTTGAGTAAAATACTTTTGATGCCAGGATATTGAATTCTTTGAATATCCCTCTGTCTGTGGAGACTGTTTGTGTATTCACTGCACCTATATTCTCCGCTTTTGCTTCTTGGGCGACTTATCTTCTAACTAAGGTTTGTTGTCTGGTGTAACTTAGGTGTTTTGTTACATAATTTTTTATATCAGATTTATTAACAATGTTCTGTGGCATATTTAATAGGAAGTTAAGGGTACTGGTGCGGGACTGACAGCAGCGGCTGTTTTGGCCATGGTAAATCATACAACGGGTATTTGTGTAGTATTTCTTTCAATGGAAGTTCTATTCATACTTTGAACAGAAACAATGGAACATCATGTCTCATGGCTTCTTTGATATAAAATGCTTAATCTCATTTCTATTTGTCTGTATATTCATTTGAAATTTTATATTTAATTTTGCATTCTGGTTCTTTGTTTCTTGTAATTTTCTGGCCTGGCATTAAATGAAAAATAAGAATAGAGGTTTGATATTTTTAATGTTGGCTTGATTGAGTGGAATCCATTCTAGTAAAAGTTCAGTCAGCTAATGTGTCAACTGACTCACCTTCATCCCAACCTTCCTAGGAAGACATTTTTACTTTTTAGTTTGTTTATCATGCTTCTCCGAAAGAGATCGATCAAAAGTTCATGTAGATGTCAAAAATCGAAATGCACATTCATGCTAGTAGTTAAGTATGGATTGGCATCACTGCTGTAGGAAATGCATGTGGTCTTAGAGAAATTTCCTCTCTTATAGGAAGTTGAAGATGGATTGAGGGGAAGGTGATTTCAGATGCAATTTATTTAGGAGAGGCAGTGGAATCTGGGCTGTCAAGGATATAGGCTCTGCAATGTCTGCTGTCTGTACGGTGCATTATAACTCTTGGGGTGATCCCTATATTTGTTTTGGTAGCACGAGTGGGTTGCGATTCTTTCTTGTCATTCAATAGAGAGATGGTTGTCTTATCAGGAAAAAATAGTGATATTTGTGAAATCTAAGATTGAAAGATGTTGGTAAAGTAGCTTCATTTTCACAGATATTGACTTGTTAGGGAATTATAAAAAAAAAAGATATTGACTTGTTGGGGAAACTTTAGTGCGCTATGTTTTTTTTTGTTGTTGTTAAGTAGTGCGATATCTTTTAAAGAAAATGTTTATGTTCATAGTTGGAACTCTTGAAGACATAGATTGAAATTCTCTTGCATGAACTGAGGAAGTTTGAGTTGATGGAGAGGAGTAGAGGATAAAGGGCAGATGAATGTGGTGGATCATTCTTATCTTAATTGATGAGCCAGATTTTTCATTAAATAGTGCGTTGAAGGAAGTCCATTGATCTCCTGCAGGCTTTTTATGCAGAATTAGGTGCTTCCAATTTGTCAAATTTGGAGAACTGATTATCATAGTTGCTAAAAAGTGGAAGTTGGTGGTTTTAAAAGTGGATTTGTGTGCAGTCTTGAGGGCATCTTCCTCACTGAAATGGTAGGTGTATTTGTGTTATAAGTTTTGGTGGGAGTTGGGCAGTTTATTAATGCGCTATAGGACTCTGACAGCAGTGTGGAGCATCAAATCAGAGTCTTAATGTTGTAGTCTCAACTGCAACAGATATCTCCATAGATGGTAGTTGTACAATGGTATGCTGATTTTACATATCTGAAAAAATTCTTTGGTTGATTCAAAGCCTCTAATATCAAATATGCTGTGAGATTTGTTTGGATGAGACAATACTTCATATGATGTTGCTATGCCTGTATGAATGCGACTAAAGTAGTCCCTAACAATATGGGAATATGGATATAACACGCACAAAATGTTAGTTGTTTCTTATGTTTATGTTTGTAGGTTCCCTCATATATATCTCGATCTGTGGCTGGCAGCTATGACAATGAGGCTGTAGCCATCTTTGCTTTGATCTTCACTTTTTATCTTTATATCAAGGTAAGATACTGTTTACAATAAGCAAATCTATTTCAATTTTTTACAGTTTGCGTTTGCTTATTTGAGTACTAGTCAGAGCTGACTGGCCTTCAATAAGATGCTTTTAACATGTTTCTTATGAACTGCCCAAACTTTCTGTATGATTTTTTTTTTGTTCTTCTGATTTTGACTATTTAATGTGCAGACATTGAATACAGGATCCCTCTTTTATGCCACTCTAAATGCCTTGGCATACTTTTACATGGTATGCTCATGCTAATTTCCTTTTGTTTTCATACTTTCCCTTATTGAATTTATGTTAGTATATTGTTTTGTCTTTCAGGTTTGCTCCTGGGGAGGGTACACCTTTATCATCAATCTTATTCCGATGCATGTGCTTCTGTGCATTGTAACTGGTTGCTATTCTTCTCGACTTTATATTGCGTATGCTCCTCTTGTAAGTATCTGCAACACTTGTGACTTTCCGACCATGGTAAAGAAAACAGAAGAAAAATCTATTTGTATGATATTGAAGAATGTAGGTTTATGCCATTAGTATTTATGAAAGAACGGGAATGGTTGGAAGATGCTTATTTGTTAAGGATCCAAATATAGGCTTTTATTGATTTGAAAAAACCTAGGAAAATCGAGAAGAGTTTTTGGGGTAAGACCATAAGAGTTATCAAGTTATTCATTGGTCTGAAGAGCCTATAGTTTTTACCTTGAAGGCCTTTGCTGAAAGATGTAGAACTTTTCTGGCATGAATAGTCATCTTGCCGAAAAGGTCTTTCATTGTCTCTTCTGTTTGGGTGTGGTGTGTGGTAAGGGTAAATTTCAACAAATTTTTGCTTTAGTGCTGCTGGACTATGGATGCTGTTGTAGTATGTGCTTGTTAGGGTTTAGAGCAAAGTGACAAAAATTCCGAGCGTACTCATCCTCTGATATAAGCTATTGTTCTAATAGGATTTGAGGAAGAAGCAGACTTAGTCAGATCCGAGGCTACAACATTAGCAACTCGAAGAGGTCTTCCAGCCAAATCTCAACATGTCTCACTAGTATGACCATCATGGTGACAATGAGTACACCTGCTCAAAGAACCGTGACCACCACAATCCCTCTTGCCACCGCAAAGGCTAGAGTCACAACCACCATGTCCTCAACCATCATTGTAATCACTACAACCAATCTATTAGCAATACATCCGTGGTCACACTGAGAAGATGCAAACAACAAGCGAGAATAAGCCTAAGCAAAGTAAGAGAGAAAGAGTTGGCTGGTACTGTGGTGTACATGTACACTAGGAAAGAGAAATTACAATAATACCCTTAACAGATACCAATTGAAATGATCAGAATAGAAGTGATATTCATCGAAATTATTTACCCTGGATATGTTTCTTTTCTTTAACATATTAACTATTAGCGTTTGGAAAATTTTCAAAAGAATGTAATTTTATTCTGGATTTTTTTGCTACCTGTCCAGTTGCTATTGCAGTTTACAAATTCCTCTAACGAGATGGTCCTTGAAATTCTTGATTTCTGGCGTCTATTGAAATTATAACTTTTCTTATGCAGGTTGTGTTGGGAACACTGTTAGCCGCATTGGTTCCTGTTGTTGGGTTCAATGCAGTCATGACATCAGAACATTTTGCCTCATTTTTGGTGAGTTCTGTCCTCTGTTTTTCCTTAACTAATAACTATCATACTTTTTTTTTTCTTCCTGTTTATCTTTATTTTTTTTTTACTTTGTTAGCCTTTGCAATTCAATTTGTAGTATCTCTGCTTTCTAGATATGGGAATTTTAAATATACAACTCCAAACAGCAATCTGCCTAGTTAGTTGTGCTATGCTTTTATTTGATCTTAAAAACTATGCCACTCTAAGGAGTTGTTGGAATATGACCATTATTTCTTATACTGGTCCTCGTTAACTTTTCCATTATGAGGCCTAGTAAATGTGGAGACTTGAAAGCTTAATATGAACTAGAAAAACTAGGGATATGAATGGAAGGCAGGATATGATGAAAGGATATGTCATAAGTCATTGCTTTATCCAGTTTGTGAAAGGGCTTGTGGACCCCCACTCCCTTTGTTCATATAATGTCAATTTTGTTGCTTTCACATGATGTTTTAATGTTTTCAATTCTGCAGGTTTTCATTATTATCCATGTTGTGGCTCTTGTGTATTATATCAAAGGAATTCTCTCTCCTAAAATGTTTAAAGTAGCTGTGATGCTTGTTGTATCTGTTGGCCTGTAAGCTTCCCTTTTCTTTTGTTTCTTTTAATATGTTCAGGATTTTTCTTAATCATGCTATGTATACTTCCAACCATAAAACTAGAATCTTCTAGACTGATCAGTTCATTTTCACATAAAGTCAATTGGTTTGCTATATCATAGAGCACGGAACTGATCTCCATCTTTGTGATATTTATTCTTCAGGGTAGTTTGTTTTGCTGTTATAGCAGTTCTTATAGCGTTGGTAGCTTCAAGTCCAACGAAGGGATGGAGTGGACGAAGTTTGAGTCTTCTTGATCCGTAAGTAACTAGTCTTATAATTCATGTCTTTGTCTTATATGTTAATTTACTTTAGTCCTTTCAAGTGAATGGAGGACAATGGCAAATAAAGCTGCAACAATGGGTACAACTTTTTTGTGTTGCCTGAGGCTAAGGCTATGGATGGTAGGAGAGAAAGGTAGAAGGAAAGAAGTAATAAAGAAAAAAATTTAGTTCATTTTACATTCCAATCTCCAATCTCCAATCTCCCAATTTGGGAGGATTGACAATTATAACTTGAAAAGAAAAAGTTGGAGAAAAAGGTGGATCCTCCCATTTTCTTTCTTCCCACATTTCTCTCTTACCAATCACTAGAAAAGTTTTTTCCTCTCCCCCTTCCTTCCTACCTATCATAGCCTAAAATTGAACTTACCCTTTTGGTTGATGGGATTTCTTGAGCGGCTTTGTTGTGTTAGTTTTGTCATGTCAGAAAATTGGTTGACCTGTTTGTCGCTTAGCTGCTTTTGCTGTGTTATTGAGCATAATTATTATTCCAAACCCACATGTGAACCGCAGATAGTTTTTCTTTGTTTTCTGCTCTTTTGTCTCCTTTTCAAAAAAAAAAAGTTGTTCGGATTAGCTTCCTGACATTCTTTGTTTTCCACTGCATTTTGACAGAACTTATGCAAGCAAATATATACCAATTATTGCTAGCGTTAGTGAACATCAACCACCTACTTGGCCCTCCTACTTCATGGACATCAATGTTTTGGCATTCTTGGTTCCTGCTGGCATTATTGTAAGTTTTTAATTTCAACACAGTTTTGGTTTTTCACATATAACTTTAGTCCTCATGACTCGTTTCATAATTATCTTTATCTGTTGGCAGGCATGCTTTTCCCCTTTATCTGATGCAAGCTCCTTTGTGGTCCTCTATATAGTTACATCTGTCTATTTCTCTGGAGTCATGGTAAGAGGAGTACCTGGACCACCAAATTCACTTTGTCGTTCTTGTTCTGCTTCCTATAATTATGCACTGCAACTTTTTGGTCTAATTCTACAGGTACGCCTTATGCTTGTACTTGCTCCAGCTGCATGCATCATGTCTGGGATCGCTCTCTCCCAAGCTTTTGATGTTTTCACAAGATCAATCAAGTTTCAGTTACCAGGAGTATCAGGGGTTTCCCAAGTTGATGTAAGAAAGTTCCCTTTTTCTCTATACTGCCAATTCATGTTCTTCCAATCAATTAATGAGGGTAGTCAGTTTACAGACTAAATTTACTTTATGCTTTCCCCATCAAGGCAGGGGATACCAGTTCTGCTACTGTAATAGGCCATGATGAAGCAAAGACTGGTAAAAGAGAAGACACATTAAAGGAACGGCCCTCAAAGAAGAGCAAGAAGAAGGAGAAGGAGCCAGTAGAAAAACCTTCCGCTAAGCCCAAAACTGAAAAGAGGCTTCTGGTTTTGCCTTTAGAGGCATCTGTGCTTGCTCTTTTTCTACTTATCATGTTGGGTGCCTTTTACGTGGTATGTGGACTTCCTTCTTTCTCTAAATTGCTTGAGTTCAACTGTGTAGCATAGTTCTGTCAATTGGTTATCGTTTCCTTACAAATTGCCATAAAGATGATGTTGTGTCAAACTGTTTCATCCATAATACTGTAATCAAGTCTGTGGAGGGACATTTTATTTAGTAATCTTTTCTCTCGTCTACATCTTATTGGTAGCGGTTGTATAATGCCATCAAGCTAATTAGGGACTCATACAAGATAGATAAGCTGCTCCGCTTAAACAATTAAGTGAAAATTAGTGGAATCAGACAATTCTTAACCGTCAGTTACGCTATAGGTTTAGCAACACTTTGTTAGGGTTGAGTTGTATAAGTAGTAGTTGTAGTATTAAACAGGAAATAGCTTTGTATGATACATACTTAGAAGGGTATCAGTTTACTCAATGTGTAAAAGTAAAACCTTTTTTAAGCTGTTTTCAAACCGTGGATAATCTTTAGATCAAATAGTTGATATTTTGTTGAAAAAATGTTTTTACCACATGCAAATAAAATCTCTTTTTCCGAATATAAATTATTAGCCATAAATAAATTATTCAAGACACTGAAAAATCCTTTTATTTTCTAAATTTCAGTTTTTTTAATATGTAATAAATATATCCACTTAAGGGGCACCAAGGGGATGCCAATCCAAGTACTTATAAAAAAAGGGGATGCCAACCCAAGTAAAAATCATTTACAACACACAAATTCAATGAACGGTCTTTAACAACTTCTGTTCATTTACGAAAAAGTGTCCATTGAACCAAAAGTTTAATGTGTGGAGCCATCTATCCTTAACTAGGGCGAGAGGTTTTTCCTCTCTAGCTAAAGCCCTCCTATTTCCTTTGTTCCGTACAATCCAAAAAATAGAAAGAGGAATTAAAATAAAAGCTTTCCTCATATCTTTTGAACCCAACAACGCTTCCAAGCCCAAAAATAATCCTCTATAGACATAGCTACCACCCAACTAATACAAAGAACTGCATAGGCCATCTCACACAAATGCCTATTCGAAGAACACCATAAGAATTAAAGGTGTAAGCATCCTCTTTCAAAGATTTACAAGACTCTTTCCCCTCTTTTGAAGACTATTGATAGTCACCTTCCCAAGTAGCCTCCTGTGCCAAAAAAATGAGACTTTCTTAGGAGCTTGAGATTTCCAAATCGCTTCCCCAGGAAAATTATTCCGCCCCATTGAGGAGAGAACCTCAACAAGGGCCTTATAGAAAGATCTCACATCAAACCTACCTCCGTTTAATTTGCACTTCACCCCATCTTCCCGTCTTAGATCACCCTTGAACTATTAGTCCTTTGGAAGAAGGCAATTCTTGAGACTTTCGAATCATCTGCATTCCTTATAAAAGGCACCTCCCGCACTAGGCCACCCAAACTCGACAAAGCACAAGAAACATCCTAGGCGTTTTTATCTGCTGCTGAAGAAAAGATGTACAGCTATTGTTCCTTTAAAGGGATATCTCCACACCACACATCATGCCAAAAAGAATTTGCCCAGTACCAATCTCAAACCTCACCTTGGGAAAGAACTCATTCACCCTTTTCTAATCCGCTTCCAGACCCATACTTATAAGGCTCTCTAGCTTGCTTGGGCATCCAACCATTATGCTTGACACCATATTTAACCTCTACCACCTTCCTCCACATATGCTCATTTTGAACCTAAAACCCCCATAACCATTTCACCTCTAGATCTTTTTTAAAGTGAGTGAGAGACTTAATACCCTAACCTCATTTCTTTAAAGGTTGTTTGACAGTCCCTTATTTCAGCAAATGGTACTTAAATGCCTTCCCCATGTTCCCCAATGAAATCTTCTTTGAGTGTATTCCACTCTCCTTGCCACCGCATTAGGAATTGGGAATAGAAACATATGTAGTTGGGTAGATGAGAGAGAGTACTTTTTATAAGTGTCAATCTCCTCTCTTTTGAACGATAATGCTTCTTCCACCCATCCAATTTTTTTTAAACTTTTCTACAATCGGAGTCCAAGCTCTATGATCCTTGAATTTTGCTGCCAAAAGTAGCTCAAAGTATTACATAGGAAGGGATCCCACTTTGCATCCCAAAATGGTTAGAAAATGTCTCCATCCACACCTCCACACCAAGTGGGGTTAACTCATTTTTTCAAAAGTTTACCTTAAGATTGGAGAACACCTCAAAATATAGAAGAATGCATCGAAGATTGAGAATTTGGTTGGTTTCCACTCCCCAAAATATTGGAGTATAATCGGCGAAGAGATGGGACACCACTATTTTACTCCCTTCTATACCCACTGTGAAACCTCAAAAGTCTCTCTTCCACCGCCTTGGTACACCACCGAACTGGATCCTTCCACATTGACCTCCATTAACTCCAAATATTCCCCGAACCTATTTTGCCTCAAAGTCAAAAATAGTGAATGTCCTATTCCATGGATATTGACCTTTGTCCCACCAAAACTGATTCCAAAGACCTTTAAACATTTAGCTTCTTCCATAGCCAGGTAGATAGAATTGCGATGGTCTCTATAGTTAACCGAAATCCTCAACAACTTAATCTGCTATCCTTCTAACACTAAATCAACTGACTTCTTCTCAATGACGAAAAATCTTCTTTGACCTAGATACTTGCCTGATCTCCATGTACTCTACTTGAGTGTCTCTAAGTCAGAGATTCCTAACTAAATGGTTATGATTCTAAGAAGGGAAAAGAATGATGTTACACAATGATTTAAAGAACTAGATTGCCTTTTTTTTTCCTTCTTTCCCAACAGTTCCTTTATATTCTTCTTCATGCTGCTAATGGCTGAATTCTTCTATTGTTGATTGTAGCAGAAATTCTACTGTTCCATTTGAGGAATAAAGTACTAAAATGGATAAACAAAAACAAGCTGGGAAGTTTTGGGAGAATTTAATACGATAATGCTGAAACATTATTTTACAGCTTTCCTTCTCCAAATATGGGATAATTGTTATCTTCTTTTGGTTTCCATTCACAAAATGGAGCCAACCAATGAACAAACTAAGCTGGGAAGTCTCACGAAAGGATGCATGCTTGAAAAGGAATTTTAAACTTAACGTATAATCATGGCTGGAGTGATATGATAGAATTGTGATGCCTGTTGCATTTGAAAGCAGAGTTTTCTCCATCTTCAAAATGATATTTCTTTTTTTCCTTTTCATATTAAAGTTTCTTATTCCTTTCTCCTACTCTTTCTTTAATGCATGTGGTAAGAACATTTGCCAAATTTTTGCTAACCTATTTTCCTGTTGATTTAGTCTGAACTCTGAAGGTATACATACGTGATTTGTGTGCTTTTGAATGGTACTCAACAGGAAAATTAGAACTCCATTTAATATTCTTATTATCCTTCTAGTTTCTATTCTCATTTGTCTGAAAATATTTTTTGTCCTTTCCTTGTTTGGTGACTCTTTTTTTCCATGATGAAAAAGGCCTCTTAACTGTAATTTATCTTTCTTGACATAGGTTCATTGTGTCTGGGCAGCAGCAGAAGCCTATTCAGCCCCTTCTATAGTTTTAACATCTCAGTCACATGATGGTCTGCATGTTTTTGATGATTTTAGAGAGGCTTATGCATGGTTAAGCCATAATACTGAGGTGGATGATAAAGTAAGTTTTTTACTTAGCACTGTCTCTGTTTTACTGGACGTCCTTGGCTTTTGCAGATTTCTATTGATTATTGTTGAAAAACAATAACTGAAAAGAATTCTCTGACTTATTGATTGAATGAAAAGAATACAATTGACCCAATATATAGACTTATAAATACTAAGTCTAATAGGAATAGGACACAAAAATTAGATAGGATAAATATGATCCAAGCTTATTAAAGAATCCTATTAGGACTCTCAACACTCCCCCTCAAGTTGGAGCATAGATATTACATGCACCAAACTTGTTACAAATAAATCGAACTTGAGAACCATCCAGTGGTTTAGTAAATAAATCTGCTAGCTGATCTGTTGACATATGTCTGGTACTAATCACATTTTGTAGAAGCTTTTCTCGAAACAATCAACTTCAACATGTTTAGTTCTCTCATGAAACACTGGATTATTTGCAATATGAATAGTTGCATGATTGTTACACACCAAGCTCATAGGACTTAACTGGTTAATCCTAAATTCTGCTAATAACTGCTTTAGCTCAACCATCTCATAGTTAGTATGCGCTATTGCTTTATATTCGGATTCAACACTCGATCTAGCAACCACAATTTGCTTTTTACTTTTCCATGATACTAAATTACCTCCAACAAATACACAATACCCAATAGTGGACCTTCTATCAGATGGAGAGTCGGTCCAATTTGCATCAGTATAACCTTCAACTTGAGTATGACCATGATTTTAATAAAGTAAATCACGACTAGGAGCACTCTTAAGATATCTGAAGATTCGAATAATAGCATCTCAATGACTAGTTCGCGGAGCATCACGAAATTGACTAACAACACTGATTACAAATGAAATATCAGGCTTAGTAAAAGTCAGATGGTTCAATTTTCCAACCAAATGCCTATATTGCCCTGGATTAAATAATAAATCACCTTGATCAAGTGCAAGTTTTGTGTTAGGATCCATAGGACTATCTATAAGCTTACACCTTAACATTCTAGTATCAGTCAACAAATCAAAGAACGTATTTATGCTGAGATAAATAAATACCATGATGAGATCTTGCAACCTCGACTATATTTGATGATTCCTGTTCCACCAATCTGAATGCTGCACTTTTTGCTTTGGATTTTTCCTGTCCTCATGGTTCAGAACTGCAGTTCTTTGTAATTTCGTTTAATATGTCATTCAAGACTACAATATTATTGAGTTGATTCTATTAAAAGTTCCATGTGCAATCTGTTTCATTTTGCCAATGTCAAGGGGGCAAAACCCAATGTTTGGAAGTGCCAAGGGCTTGCTTGTGCATGGTGAGGATGTGGCAATGCTTGCCGTTTCTAAGGCAATGCGACTGGCCACAGACAGCAGTATGCACATGGGGTGATGCCCCTGAGGCTAACCCTTGCAGCTTTGCCAAGGCTATGGGGTCAGAGCCTTTCTATTGTTTCTGGCATTGCTATTATTTTTATTGGCTTAGTCCAGTTCTGGGAGAAGATCTAGAATGAATTATGACTACTTTAGGTTAGAATAAGATGTGGTAGCGGACAGCTAGAAGTTGGCTTTAAGGTGCTTCATTCTTATAATCTGATATTCTGATTATAGCCTTAGCTGTAGTTTCTTGCCTCTGTCAATCTCCCTGATCACTTAAAGTTTGATTCTCAAAAGTCTGAGCAGACCCCAATATCATCACTTATTGTATTATGTTCTCTAGTATCTAAAGTATGATACCTACATATTTTTTTATCAATAAAAAACTAATACCCATATTGTTTGTTGTATGAAATTGATTAGTGCTATTTATTCTGATTCACATGTTTTAGCATGAGTTACCCCCTGGTAGGGTTATATAACCTGCAATGCAACTTATAACGTCTTCAACTGAAGTTCTATGTATCAACAAGTCAACATGCCAATCTTTCACCATATGAAGGTAGTAAGTGACACTGATTCTCACTGACAATTTGCAGGTTGCATCATGGTGGGACTATGGTTACCAGACCACTGCTATGGCTAACCGCACAGTCATTGTTGACAATAATACCTGGAATAACACTCATATTGCAACTGTTGGTACTGCCATGTCTTCTCCAGAAAAGGCAGCCTGGGAAATTTTTAATTCCTTGGATGTGAAATACGTTCTCGTTGTCTTTGGAGGTTTGCTTCCCTCTAATATGCTTAGATCATATCTCACCTAAAGAAATATTGTTCTGATGAGTTACCCTACTCAATAGGTCTTGTTGGCTACCCCAGTGATGATATAAACAAGTTCCTGTGGATGGTCCGCATAGGAGGGGGTGTCTTCCCTCATATCAAGGAACCGGATTACCTGGTAAGTTTTTTTTATTCTAGCAATTTTTGTTTTTGGCTTCCTGTTGCACTAGGTTAAACTTGTCTGATGTTTATCTTTTCGACTAAGTAAATGTCTGACATTTTATCTTTCTTTGTTAGTTTATTTGACTCATAGTTACAATTAAAAAGATTATCTGACTCATAGTTGATTAACTGTTTTGTTCCTTGGCCTCATTTTGAAGAGAGATGGTCAATATCGGATTGATTCTCAGGCCACTCCAATAATGCTGAACTGTCTCATGTATAAGCTCTCGTATTACAGGTCTGATTTTGCTGTGAACTTTTGATTATACATTTTATGTTTGGTTTTGCCATTAGTTATTCAGTCTTGTATGTATTTGCTGCAGGTTTGTCGATACTGATGGTAAAGGCTTTGATAGAGTTAGGCAGACAGAAATTGGGAAGAAGTATTTCAAACTTACCCATTTCGAGGAGGTAAGATGATCTGAATTTCAATATGAAGTCACCAAATAAGCATTATCATTCGTTGCGCGTGTAATGATTTGGTTGGGAGTTACTAATGATTACGAAAATTAGTTGTACAAATCATTTAAAGTTATGATAAAGGGAACAATTAAGGGCGTAGACTTGTGCTTATGTATGTTTACGAAAAATGTTTGTAACTCATTTTCCTAATTCAGAAAATCACTTATGAGAGACTTTTTGGTTTGTGGCCTCTTTTATCCGTGTTTTGCTCTGCCAATTTTGGTGGCTGCATATTGAATAGATGCATGCAGCACGCAATTCTTTTGATATTGGACTAAAAATTAAATTTTCATTATGTCAGTGAGTGCTAGTGCTCGTGCTTATTTTACTTTATGGAAAGTAGTGGTGGATTAATAATTTTCCTGTTATGTGAGTGGTGCTGCTTATCTGCTTTTGATTTCTCTACTTGCTTATGAATCTAGGTTTTCACAACTCATCATTGGATGGTTCGGATATACAAGCTGAAACCTCTGAAGAACAGGATGCATGGAAAGACAAAGAAGTCAAAATCGGTATGTATGACCAGTTGATCTTCCACTATACTGTGGACTATATGCTTTGCAATTTGGTCCATTATTCGCATACCACCTATTTAACTTCTTTATCTTGCTTGGCAGAAAGCTAGCTCTGCAACCAGTCCTAAAAGAGGTGGAACGAAAAAGAAGAATCCTTGGCACTAGATGTCTTTTCTTTATAGGCTAGAGTTCAGGTCAGTTATCTGTAATCCAAATTTAATTTTATGTGAGAGCCTTTAGAGAGGGACCGCACAGGAAAGTTGGTCATATCCCTTACAGGAATGCAAATGATATCGAAAGATTTTGTCTTTTGCTATTGTATTTGTAATTCTTGCATTTTCGTGTTTAACACGCTACTTTCTAAGAAAACAAAAAACACTAATCAATTTTGGATTAGTTCTTTTGGCTTGGTACCAAGTTACATCAAGTGGCAGACTTCATACGTTATGGAAGATTACCTAGATATACAAGATGTTTAATTTTCTCTTGAGACTCTCCCATTCGTTTTCTATCAATTTTCAACATGAACTTGTGAGTGTGCATTCACGTAGTCGTGTCACTGAGTCTTGTTAAGGGGTGGGACAGGGTTAAGGTAAATCCCATGGCAGCTACATGACTACTGGCCATTAATAGATAGTTTTACAACAATCTGTCTGCAAACAAGATTAAACTGGGTTTAACCTAGAAGCCAATATGCACAGGAAGTTGCTGGATTACCAAATGTCCCGTCACGTTATTCCATTTTAAGTGCTTCACTTTTGAAAGCTTTCCGATGCGTTTGCAAAGATGAAACCATTTGAGCTGTAAATTGTAACCGTATAAAAGTGTAATTTCTTAACCCATTAAATTAAGATTCTACAGTTTGTTTAATGTCTTCTTGGCTGGGAGCCATGTAATCTTGTTAACAACAATTCGTATGGGATAGTCGTTAGCCACCAGCTTACAAGCACCCAATGGATTAGGCACTGAAGCAATTGCATCATTTTTGGTGTGACTTGTCAGATCCTATTATGGTTAATGACTTAATGGGCCATTTAGCAGGTGACTATTTACCCCATGGGGAGTTTGAAAAATAGGCTATCACGAAATTCAAATGACTGGACCAGTTACTGATTGTTGATCTAAGATCTTAGCAACAATTAAATCTTTAAAATTTGAACCCTAATCGTGTTAAATTTACCACAAAGGAGCCGAAGATCATATGAGAGAGAGAGAGAGAGAGAGCTGTGTTGCTTGTGATGAATTTTATTAAAAAAATGTTAATTAACTAAGTTGATAAAGTCATTTGTCATTGTATAGGAGATCAAAGATCAAATTTTACCCTCATCATGAATAGAAAGAGTAAAGGTTTTTAGATAAAACTCTCAATAAGTAACCCGTAAGTGTAATTGATCTCCTTTGAAAGAAAAATAAAAATGAAAAATTTAACAATTTTTTTGGTTCAGTTTAAATAACTTAAAAATTTGAATATGCATTAAATAACTGCAAACAGTATGGAAGGCCAGAGTAACCTGGGCTCAACTCTAGGCCCAGACCATCAAAATCTAAAGAATTGTTTCAAAAGCAGTCAATCAAACAACTTTGACAATTAGCCGGCCAACAAAGTTTAATTTACAATCACAAATTGTATACACCAATACTGCAACTCATTCTGCTACACTGCTCCAATAAGCTTACACAAAATTTTGGCTTTATATTTTTCTGAAAGATTGTGTACACAAAAAAAAAGACAACATCAAAGCATTTGACAACAAAACTACTAGATAAAATTACTAATCTACGACAAGAGGGCAACACTTTACAAATTATCAATCCTTCATCTTTGTATCCTGTGAACCACCCTAGTGGAGGATATATTAAAAAGAGGATTAAGAACATGAAAAAATTAAAATAATTGCTTAAGAACCTCACCATGGTCATCCAAGATTGTTTGTCTTCACTCAATATGGGAGTAATCAACAGATTCTCATGATGCCTGACAACCAACTGCTGCACCCTTCAAGAACTATAAATCCTCCAACTCTTATTAGTCATCAATATCACAGAGCACATCGATTTTCCTTTTGAGGTCCTTTAATAATTGGTTAATGCTTCAGACTAAAAGATCCAACCAAGAAGTTATTGTACAAGAGCCGCACCTTCTACTAACACTCCAACAGGTACCATTCTCTGACAAAAGCCTGTAGCAGAAGTATGTCATAGGAGCTTTTGATGTATATGATATAAATATATACTGGATTAGCTTCAAGAATGACCTTCCAACAGTCTTTAAGGCACCATTTGGTCATTATTTCCACCCGGCAGATTATTACAGTTTCTTTGGCAAGTTGTATGCCTTCTTCAGGAACTTTGCAGCCATCTCATCACTCCTATAACATAAAATCCGCAAGAGCGTGTTTGGTTCAGCCGGATTCCACTGACCAGAAGTAGGTGGCAATGGAAGCCTGGATTTAGCAGAAGACCTGTAGCTCTCCAGAATCACACATTTGAAGCGCTCAATTAGGCTTTCAGTGT
Source organism: Bretschneidera sinensis (assembly GCA_023935145.1). Classification (NCBI taxonomy): domain Eukaryota; kingdom Viridiplantae; phylum Streptophyta; class Magnoliopsida; order Brassicales; family Akaniaceae; genus Bretschneidera; species Bretschneidera sinensis. Next base: position 21,619,357 of record CM043701.1, read on the forward strand.
CAGTATGAAACAAGGGGAGGACACCTTTAACTGTAGTTGATAACTTTTCTATTAAATCAGCTGGGAGTCCATCACCATTAGACCAGAAAAGATCTGTAAGGAACTTAAAATCCTCCTCTATTATGTCAGAATCTTGCCGAGTAAAAGCACGAGATGGGCCTCCAGCAAGCAAAACTAACAGGAATCCATCAGAAGAAGCTTTCATCACCTCTGTAATAACTCGTGTTCTGACTCTGTCGTGTATTGTTGATGAAATAATCTCCAAATAATGCTCAAGCTCCTGAAGAAAAGGTTCAATCCTGGAAGATGAAGCTTCCCTGATATACAGACCATCCCAAAGAACATGACTCAGATCATGGAAGATGACCTTGTATGCTGTTGCCTCACATAGTTGTTGTATTCCTTCCACACAAGAACCAGTTGTAAGTTCAAACATTTTCCCCATCCCATTTGCAATATCTTCTGCGCGAGTGAATTCAGAATTCCTAAGATGGGTGATTGTCCTCTTCCCCAAAATTTCCAACTCTGTTCGAATATGCTGCATAGTATTAATACGACAACATAGCTGTGGTATTCCAAAGGAGTTATCTCCATTTGTACTCCCAACCTGGGATTTCCTTCTCTGTGCTGTTTGCAGCTTTTCCTTTTTCTTGAATACCCCATGAATTTTTGATCCTGTTGAACATCTAGTCAGTGCAGGCATGCTGGGAACATATGTACTTCGGGACCCTGCAAATCATGAAAAGCAAGTTTGATTATGTCAGGGACTCAACTTTAAATCAGTGTAGTGTTCTTGTGCAACACATACCACACCCAGACTTCGTCTTCAATATGTAATGTTGAAGACATCTGTCAAGCCCAGACATCAAATCTGGAAGCAACACTGGATGCACAGGTATTGGCAGCAGAAAGAATGCTTCCAACGTTTCATCTACAATTCGTAAAACTTCAACGGCAGAAGGAGCAAACCGTTCTTTATTTTCCCGTGGATTCCATGCCTGTAGGAAAGAGATTCAGCAGTTTAGGTCATGAAAAGATGGTAACAAATAAGTTTCATATCAGTCGTCAGGGATGAGTCATACAGCATATGACAAATGACAAGTTGCTTGACAGAAACTTAAAAACCATTTTCCACTGTGTACTGCAAATAAAATGAATATAAACACTACATATATTTTCTATTTTCTAACCCTTTCGCATCTCATCTACACATGTTTGACACAAAATACCAAAATAGAAAATAGAAAGAAAAGAGAATCTCAAAGCTTTGCCTAAACATTGAGGTTTGAACAACAAAGCTATGTATTGCCAACCATGATGCCCAGGTGAACAGCTCAAATCTCCAGCTCTTCTACATTACGAAAGAAGGGAAATATATAGCCCTAATCTCCTAGTAAAATGGAAGAACAATATTATGATGTCATAGAGATTTGTTGACTCTGCACATTAAATCTAGACCATGAGAATAGAGAAAAGAGCAACAACCTACATCTTCCCCAACATTCCAATTACCACCAAGAGGGAAAAACATATACCTCTTGTTGCAAATTCCTGTCAGCCCATTCCTTCAGTCTGTCCACCCTTGTCTTTATCCATGACTTCACAAGACTGGCAATTACAGCTTCAGCCTCATAAGGAGGCATCTCTCTTATTATTGACTTACCACCATCCTCACTGTCTACCGAATCTTCAACTGCAATCTGCACAAGATCTTTCTCCAATTTGTCTGCAGCTCTCAGCACTTGTATGGCATCAGGTGCCAATTCGTTAATCCGTGAAACAAATTGCTTCAGCTCATTCCCATAACAAGAATGAAGGGTGGCTACAGCCACACCAGCTGTAAGAGGATGCCATCTCTTCAGTATTGGACTGAACATTGCCTTCTCATTAAAAGCCAGATGCCCAATATCTTCTGCAAGGATGGAAAGGAGAGGAAGATGGTTCTGCTGGCTTTTTGAGAAACGCTTGCTAGAGTCCACCTTCATCTGTCATGACACAAATCAAACATAACCATGAGTGATGCTTTTGAAAGTAATAGTTAAACTTCCGAAAAATATACAAACATCTGGAAGTCAATACAGAGGACCATCTAACTCAAAATCCTGCCTCATGGCCTTCCACTCTATGCCCACAGATGGAAAAAATCATCATTCCAAAGAGGCACAGCCCCAAAGATTATGTGCAGCCAATGTGATTCAACTGAAATTTTTTTACCAAATTTTTTATAAACTTTTCACTATTCATTGTACTTTTCTCCCTCAATATTTCGGCAATAATGACAAATAACTGAGTTAAGATTATAAGAAGTGAGGTTAATATAGAAACTAGGAATGAAGAACGTATCTTTTAAGAGCCAAGTAAATAATGATAATCACATAGTGAAGAAAGCACTGGTTTAGGTGCAAGAAGAAAAGTTTCAAGCAAAGAAGGGACAACACTTAAAAATACATAAGGTAGGGAAATTTCTATGGATTGTACATTTATGCAAAGAAATTTTGTGTAAGCTTTCTGTCTTTCAGAAGAATAGTTTCAAACAAAAGAATACAGAAAATATGTCATTCTAAGTTATATTCTGCATTATAGAGTCCACATATTATATCGATCATAAGGTTGTATGTCTGTCTTCCATCTTGTAATGACTATTCATATCTACTGACAATATGTTGAAATGACATAAACTTGCCTGAGCAAAAGCAGCACGTAGTGAAGATCTTATGTAAGTGTCAACCCTGTCACGAGCCACATCAACTTCCTTTCGCTTCCCTCGATAATCATGAGAGATATCTTCTACCAATATCTTTGCTGCTGAAACCCCCAGAGAAACAGTGTTTTCCATTGAATCAGTGTTATCACTGTGGAAAGTATCATGGTAAGAAAGAAGCCTTTTCTCAGACCAACCCAATATTGAACTCAATATAGAACTCAAGATTTTTGAGTAATCAGGATCCTTTGTTTCCTTTGCATCCTTTTCAACTTCCACCAACAGATTATTGGCAGCAAAGAGTAGGCCACTTTCCACTTGGCCGGTTGCAACATACTGGTGAAACAATATCCATAGAAAACAAACATTATGAAGCATCTGGTTCATTCCAAGGATAACCCATGTCTTCTTTATTAGTTCTAGAACCTTATCAACCTCTTCGACAACAGTCATTTCCTCATTAACATCGAAACAAACTTCTAAGAGCATTTGGTAGAGTCTCAGATTCAATGGAAATCCATCTGCCCAATGGCATGTATCGGGAACTGACCCATCAAATGATCTGCACGCAAGAGACATAACAACACTGCGGAGAGCTTGCATTGATTCAGTGTTCTTTCCGGTTTCCAATGGCTTCTCAAGCGCACCGCCAATGATCTGCCGAAGACGCTGTGGAGCAGTATCGGTTTTGTCTAGTGGTAGGTGAGGATGCATAAGGATACCAGCTTCAAGAAGCTTCAAATTCCTCCTCTGCCAAACTACATACTCTTGCTGATTGGGAAAATCTGAAGACTTAAGCTGCTGCAATAGCTCAAGGGGTAGAACCATCGACTCTATGCGCCTTTCAAACTGATACAAGACGAAGAAGGGAAGCCTATTAATTTACTATACTGGACTATATGAACTTGAGCACAAGAGAATCACTAGTTTGAAGTTCTCTGCCCACATGCCTTTAAAACAACAATTAGATTAATTGTTGAGTACCAGTCAATATGAATTCATGATATTACATAATCAATCACTACTAAAAAATTTCAAAAGAAAAATAAAAAATGAATGTCCTCAGATCGACTGAACCTAATACAAGTTCTTTCCATAATTTTGCCGGAAAAAATAAAGAACTTGAACAAATAAAAATTTCAAAATTTCATTCTCAAAAAGCATAAACACACATGGCTCTGAAATTTCAAACCGATTGGCTTGAATCATTTCCTCAACAACCAAGCACAGCTTAAGAAAAATCTGCTTTTCGTCACCAATCAAGACAATCAAAATTGCTAAATCAACAACAAAAGAAAAGAAGACGTAATGAGTAATCCCTAACAATTTCAAAATCACCAAGTAATTTTGTCTCCATTTGTTACGTACTTCATTTTAATAGTCTAAAATGATAATAACAATAAAATTACTGCTTAAATTGTTCATTCTGGCACTCGAGAATTCAATTTCCTTTCCCTTTCCCTCAACTTTCTCAGCAACCAAAGAGAACATACCTGACCAGCAGAAATCCTCAGAAGCGCTCTCCTAATCCTCAAGTCGGTCTGCTCCGATACCCGCATCTGTACCCGAACCAGTTCCCCGACCGAAACCGCTTTCTTGACCGAGTCACCTCCCCTTCTCTTCCCGGATTTCATGCCCACTACCTTCTTCACCTTGCTCGTCGCCGTCGACGTCAGTGACCTCTGCAGAGACGGCGCCGCTGCAGCCGCCGTGGGAGCCGGATTCCTTTCGGACCTTTCGAACTGCGGGATGTAAGTCAACGGCCTCCCACTGAGGCTCCGGCAGGACCCAACGATGATCTCGTAGGCGGTCTCTCGGAGCTCGGAGTCCGACAAGTTAGCAGCCAGGTCGCCGAAGGGAGAAGTAAGGGATTCGATTGGGTAAACGGCCATTGTGTGGTTAGTGTCGTTGTGCCGCTTGGAGTCGCCTAAGGCTTTGTCTCTGAATAAATGGGACATGTTGCTTTTATTTTTCTACTAATTCTTTTTTTTCTCTTTTTCAGTGTGGAAGGAAAAAGAAAATTAAAAGAAGCAAGAGAATGGATTGGGTTTGTGTTTATTCTTGCTTGGCTTGAAAGGAAGCCATTGTTGTTCTGATCTTGTGTCACTGAGAAAAAGTTTGAAAGAAAGATATATAAGAGAAGTAGACAGAATTCAAACCGTTAAACTAACTACTATTTGATTTATGTACTACACGCACAAAGAGACAGAGGAGAAACAGTAAAGGAGAAACAGTAAAGGAGAAACGGTGATAACGGCATAGCCAATTCGTGGCGCGTGTGAAAAAAAGCTTAGTGACGCATAACTAGGGATGTTAAAAAACGACCTAATATTCAAAAATCCGATTCACCCGCCCTGGTTGAATCTTTTTTGTTTTGTTTTGTTTGCAGGCTGATATTGTTGAGTCAACTGTGAAAATAAAATTCTATTTTAAAACAGGTAGATGGGTAATTGTTGTTGAAGCTTCTAATTAAACTCGGTAAGTTATTATAGTTATAAAAATATATATTTTTTTTTTCACGTATAATTAAAATTAAAAGTGATTTATATATATGGTTTGGACATAAGATTCATAAATTTAAGCTTTTAGATCATATTAATGCCCATCTAAAAAGCCTATTTTTTTCTTTTCTAGACGACCCAATGCATCCATTAACTTCTTTGCTTAATCTTATTTATTAACCAATCAAATATATATGTAATTAATTTTTATTTGTTGAATATATCATTTCGTGATAAAATGGGTTTATAAAAAAATTACTCATTATGATGAGATTTTTTTTTTTTAAAAATTTATATGTTCAACCTTAATTGTGTCTAATAGATTAAAATGAAAAAATGGGAGGACAGTAAGAGAAGTAGCTAAAATTTATTTCTTGAGCCTAATACTGTATATTTGCTGATATAAGCTAAAAGGGAACATGTGAGTACATTCAAATTAATAATACAAATTACATTTCTTGAAGATAAAAGCACAGAAACCCAACTAAGCAAAAAGCCAATTAAAACCAAACAGAAAGAATAAATGGCCTGCAGATTGAGTTGTGAATTTATGGGGCATTTGTCATTTGGCAGCCTCATAGATGGAGTATTAGTTTATATGACAAAAGAAGTTGTGTTCTTATTTATATTTGTGAGTGTGCATCATTAAGACAGCTTATTGTCAACCATGTGGGGTTATTGAGCTCTTCAGACTGTTGATTGCGCGTTATTTAACTACTTATTCAACTGCCATGCAGTTTGTTTGGCCCAGAGATTATTAGGCCAGCAATAGACTTGCTCAACATCAAAATGTAGTTCGAGAGAGGTAGGAAAATGTCAAATAAACCTACCTTTCTTCGTAGGACATCAGTTTGACATTTTCCAACACATAAAGGCAAAATGAAAATTTTCTTTTCAGTCTTTCTTGTTACCAATAAAGTATAAAAAAAATTATCAATAAAATTAATGAAGGTTACCAATGAAATTTATAGATTCGAGAAAATATGTGCCCGCATTGTACATGGACGAGCGCTGTCCTTCATAACATGCGTAAGTTTAATATTGGCTTAAGCCGAGTTAAAGAGTGTGCTTAACAAAAGTGACTTTATTCCATTAAAATTTTAGTAAATGGTCGAGGTTTGCTCTTTTTATTAAAAGTGTTTAAATTTGAATTTTTTTATTGTGGTGGAGTGAAGTAAATTTTGTCATATCATCTGGTATGAATCAGTGTTTTTATTTGGTTTAAGTGATAACTTTCTTTAAAAAATGTTTTTTACCAAAAAAACGTGACTTCCAGATATAAATAATGTCACTGATATCGTGTACAGTACATTGCAATATATTAAATTATTTACAAGATAAAAGCTCTTTAAATATTTATGGGATGATACTAATTTTACAATTTTAAGGTTTATGATTAGCTGAGAAAAAAGCAGAAAGGTCAGGCATAATAATTGAAACAATATCGAACAGACAACACAATCTGAAAAATTTTTATTTAGCAAAGTACTTTCAGAACAAACAATATTAAGAAGGTGGTGAACCATCTTTTAATTATTTAATAGCTTTCTTAATTTCCTTTCCCTTACTTTATCTTAATTCTTAGAAGGAAGGATATATCTTTTCCCTAATTCTCACAAGCTTGTCTAGTTCCTCATGATCATTTAATTAATACATGTGAATTAATTGTCGAGTTATGAATTGTAGATTTACCGTAACCAACATACATAACAAATTAAAATAAATAACGCTTATAGAGTTTACTGTTAGAACAAATTATATTGACAGTAATTAAGTTATAATTAAAATTAAATTGCATAAAAAACCATGTGGTTTGGTCTGGTTACATAACAAATTCTGATATTTATTTTGGTTCATATTAAACCCTGTGGTTGGCATCGTTTGCATAGGTTTAACGTCTGTTAACTGAGTTGTCTTCAACCTCTGACACCCATAAACTTTAGATGCGAAATTATCAAAGTTTGGTGCCATTTTCAGTTCTTAAAAAGACTAAAAATCTCTCAGTATTTCACTTCTTACACTGCTTAAGATCCCTCTCAACAAAAATCTTACCTAGCCCAACATTATGTCTCTCTCTTCATCTGGTTATTCCTCCAAAAAAATCGAAATCAAGTTGCCGCCATGTAGGTTTCGGTGGAGACAATGATGAAACCATGAAATGTGACTGTGGATGTCGTGCTCCTCTAAGTTATGCATGGACCAAAGCAAATATAGAAAAGAGATTTCATGGGTGTGGTCGTTTTGAGGTAATTACTCTCTTTATTTCAAATTTCCATTCCATTTTTAGTATGTAATTTTATGCTTTGTATTATTAATTGTTTGATATTTCTTGGCTATTCACTGTTGTTGTAGCGTCGAGAGACATGCTCTTTCTTCACATGGGCCATATGGGCTGATCCTGCAATAAGCCCATGAGGGAAAAGATTATTGCCACAAGTTTTGGACGACATCAACAACTTGAAAGAAGATGTAGCTGTGTTAAAGAAGAAGGAATGAGAATTAAGGCAACATCTAAGAGAGGTTGAAAGAATGAATAGGAAGTTAGAGCTTCTTGTGGAGCTTCACAAGGGAATCAAGACCAAAATTTAATAATTGGAAGGGCTTGGCTTATTTTTTTTTTCGGTTGTATTTTTATGCTGTGGTTTGTATGTTCTTAATTCATGGAAGAAAGACTACGTTGTTTGAAGGAGACTAGGTTGTTTGAAGAAAGACTTGGGTTGTTTTGGGTTTACCTAATATGAAGGAAGAAGACTAGGTTGTTGACTTTATTTGTTAATCGGAGATCTAATGCTTAATAAAACATCCAAGTTTCAGTTTAATATTGTCATCCAAAACTAGCTTGTTTACTTTATATAATATTACAAGTAAAGATATCCACAAGGTTTTAGTTCCTGGTTTATAAAGACCTGTCTATTGTTTTGGCGTTACACAAAGTCATATCATTGGGATGAAAAAAGGTGCAACACTGTTGAATAATCTGCAAGGTTTAAACTGATTTATCAAAATATCAGTTTATAACTGTTGCAAGTTATTAAGTTATCAAGAATTGAAATACATTTAAACTTCTTGCAAACTTATTTAAACCTGTTCAAATAACATAACCATTCTATGGAACAACAAAATACAATTCACAAATACAAAAACATCCTCCTTAGCATCGACTTATTTAAACCTGTTCAAATAACATAACAATTCCATGGAATAAGAAAATACATTTCACAAAGACAAAAAGCTCCTCTGAATCATTGACATGGAACTTGTCACAATAAGCATTGAACCTATAATTATCCCAAAACATACAAAATATATTTCACAAAAAAAACCTCTTAACACATGTTTAAACCTAGAATAGTATGTAAACACGACATAGAAATGAAGTGGAAGGCTTTGGATGCCTGCACCAAAACTAGAACCCCTAGCTCTGTCACATCCTCTACTAAGTCCCCTCCCACCTCCTCTTGAGCTTGAAGTTTCAAACTAGGAAGCAATCTGTTTTGAGCCTAATCTTATCACACTACCTATAGTAAAGTGATTGGTTGATGGAGGGTGTGAGGATGATGATGATGATGGTGGAGCATTGACATTTGTATTGGTGTTTCTAATTGGCATTTGAAAAACAAAACAATTTTACATTCATAAAATTAGATGCAGCCACAACCACAAGCACATAGACATGAAAATTATAAACACATAGTTATACCTTCTGCCTTTGTGCCCTAGTAACACCTCTGTCCACTATTGGGACAAGCTGTATAACACTTACAACCTGAAAATAAACACCATGCTAATTAGTACCCATTTCCAGATGATGCAACTATAAACCACTAAGAAAATTATTAACCCTTTCTAGATTATTTATGTTTGTGTGGGAAGTTGGAGGTGGTTGTGATGATGAGGCAGTAACATTTTCAGCTAAATGTTGTCCCTTCTTAGGCTGTCACTTTCTTTTCTTAGTCTTAAATAAGTATCAAAAGAAAAGTAAGTGCACCACATGCTTCAAATAACATCATTAAACACTTATATTCACCAAATAGATGCCTGTTGGCAAGAAACATTTCCATTGTGTTGTTTATGTTTTTTAATCCTCATCCTTCTCTTCCATTGTGTTTCTCTAACATTTTTTTGCATTACAACCCCTTGCATTGTGATCAAAATGTTACAATTATCACACATAATGAATCTATTAGCACTAGTAACCTTATATGGATTTGTAGGCCATCTGCAACCCTTTTCTGACTCTCTTTGGTCTTCTAAGTGGTTTTCCAATAATAAGAGTATCAATATTTTGAAGGTTGGTTTCAACCCACTAAAGCCTTCCAAGCATTGGGTTGATAGTGGGTTTATATGTCTCTTTCCAATAGTACTGATGTATATGATTTTTTGGCTTCTGTCTGTTAAAATAAATGGCAGACACAACATGTTTGTAGGTAATCCCAAATAAATCTCCCAATTTTCATGTACATGTTCTTCTAACAAGGTCCAACACATATGTTTTATTACCGTATTCAACTTCATGCTTCTTATTAGTAGAGGCAAAGGGATAACAATTTTTTCTCCATTCCTTAATCTTTTTCAATCTTACTTGGATCTCTAGACATATTAGTCCATCATATTTCACCATCCATTGTCTCTTCACATAAAATCTCTTTATCAACCTCTTCCTTAGCCACTCTAGCATTGATCTCTACACTCTAATATTGCTTTATTCCATGATTCACATATGTTATTTACTAGGAGGTCATTCTTGCTTTTTGTACCAAAGTGAGACCTAGCCCACATCCTAGGTTCCATCTTCATCAACCATTTTTATGCATTATTACTTATCTTTTTAAGGTCTTTCATCGCATTCTCCCATTTCTTCACACTACCCACAGATCTTGCCTTCCAAAGAGTATAAATTAGTTCTTTTCCTTTAAACCTTGCCAACTTGAAGTTTGCATGCAAATGTTTTAGGCAGAATCTATGTTCTGTATGTGGCATCAATATGGAAAAAGTCTGAACAAAACTCTAAAAAGAAAACAAGAAACAATTAAAACAATAGAGCATAAACATTACAAATCTATGAACTTCTAAACTAAACTAAGTTAAATGAAATTAAATTACAATGTACCTTTTGTTGATCTGAAATGAATGTCCATCCCTTATCTCTGACACTGCCAAGATCTTCCATCAACAATGTTAGAAACTATGTTTAAGAATCCTTTGTCTTCTACTCTACAACAGCCATGGCAATGGGAAACATAATATTGTTCCCATCCTTCCCTACTACACTAAGCAACTATCAACCACAATGTCCTTTCAAATGACACCCATCCAATCCAATCGAAGGCCTGCAACCCACAAAAAATCCCACCTTTTGTGCATGGAAGCACATATACAATCTTTCAAGCTTAGGAGGCACCTCTTTGGGCAAATCATTCGCCACTATTGCAGGTTGAGGTTCAATCTACACCTTATAGGCAGAACCAGGATTAGTCAATCTTATCATCTCACTGTAATCATAAAGCTTTCTATACTAGTCCTTATCATCACCTTCATTTTTAATTCTTGCTATCTCTTAGCTTTGTATATCTTTGATTTATGCACATCACAAGCTAACTCTCTGCTTACCCTCTTTTTCATGTGAATTAAATTAAAATCAGGACATTCACTAAAGTCCTCTAAGTACTTGTTTACCAAGTAATTATAATAAACCAACTTGTTTTCAACACCGCTAGGGCATATTTGTTGTGGTATAAAAGTCTTTATCTGAACGATGGAGTTATGAAGTCCCACCTTAGAAGCATGAATCCTAAAGTCACAGGACTCTGGTTATGTCCAGCAAATGGTTGCAGCCTTATAACTATCATTATGTTTGAACCTATAATTAAACCTTTACCTCACAGACCATTCTCTTAAAGCATTTTTAAAATTAAGCACATTTGGGAACTTCATATACAAAGACAAATGTGGGTTCTCCATGTCGGTTTCTGTATTATACTCAGGGCATGCAGATCTATTGAAATTATCATCATCCTACCCTTCTATACTATTCAGGTCATCATCAATGTGCTCTTAGGTCTCTTTCTAATCTTCTTCTGTCAAGTCTAACCCCTCATGATCAGTTCTACCTACAGTATCTAAACCATCACCTACCCCTTCATTTCTCATATCCTCACCATATTTCCCATCATTATTTATCCTCTAATCATTTCGAATTAACAAGATATCCTCATCATCATTTCATTCCTTACCATCATTAAGCCATTCAAGATCATCATTATCATAATCATCATCTATATTTTCAAATTACTCATCAAGCCTCGCACATCCCTCATCTACAACATCGATGATTCCTTCATCAACCATCTCACAAATACTTTGATCACCATATTAATCTAATTTCGATCATCCACTTGTGGTTCACTATTAAAACTTGGTGCTTTTACAAAACAATATAGTTTTATAGAGATATCACTAACATGCTATTTAACTATTTCATTTACCTCATTACTAGAGGTGGCAATTGGGCTGGTCGGGTCGGGTCGGGTCGATGCCAGGTCGTTCCAGACTCGTGTCGTTTCAAGCTTGGGTTATTCGAGTTACGTGTCATTTCGAGTTCGGGCTGTTTCAAATTGGGGTGGTTTTGGATCTCCAGTCATTCGAGTCTCGGTTCATTCGGGTTACGAGTCATCTCGGATCTCTAGTCATTTGGGTTGCGGGTCATCTCGGGTTTCAGGTTGATCCATCGGGTTGTACCATTTTTTTAATTTGGGTTAACCCAGTAAGTTAGCTTATTTTTTCGTCTTTTCTAAATTTCAATGTAATTATTAATTAAGTTCATCTTATCAATAATAAATGTAGAGAAACTTTGTTTTAGTTTTTTTTCTTTGTTAATAACATAATATATTAAACTCTAAGTTTAGGTCGTGATAAAATTCAACGTATATCTGAATCCGTTGATATTCAGATTATAATCGAATAATTGAACTATTTAACATATATTTTTTTTAAAATTATATTATGAAACTTTAATTTTTATTAAGGGACTATTTTACCTTTTTTTCCTTAAAAAATACGTCAAGATAAATTAAAATTTTCTATATTTTTTAAATAATTCATATAGCCTACTTGAAGAGTACTAACTAATAAAAAATATATGTTTTAGGAAAATTATATTTAAGTTGTATGACTCGTCCATCTCACGAGTCATATAAAAAATATGTACTTTAGGAAATTTATATTTAAATTTTATTTCATGGTTTCAAAAGTTGAATAGTTTTTAGAGCTAACATGTATTGTCAATTTTATATGTAATTATCTTCTTTTCCCTCTCAAGTGTGTGTTTCTTGAATAAGTTATTAAAATAGAATAATACTCAATAAATGAAATGGGAAAAATAATCTCGATTATCATTTTCCTAGATCAAAAAAATATGTTTAGGAAGAGTGACACATAGGAGGAAGAAATTTTTCTTTAAGCAATCTATCAAGATCCATTTATTAGAATTTAATTAAATCATGTAAATGTAATGTAATGCAAAAATAAATTAAATAAGATAAGCTTATCTTTTATGTACCAATATTATTTTTGTTCATTAAGATTTCCCTTAGGTGCATTAAAATGTGATTTAAAAAAGTAGACAAAGTCATCTTTTAAAAACTAAAGTAACAAAAAATAAATACCATTCAGGTCGGGCTTGACCCATTTACACTAAACCACAACCCATTTGAAACCCTAGATGTATTTATCATTAATATTTTATTTCTTAAATTTTGTCAAGAGCCTATATTTATTGCTTGCATAGAACTAGTTAAAGTTAAGTGTATGTTGCCATTATTCTCATTCCCTATGAGGTTTTGAAATGCCTTCTTGAAAATCCATATTTCATTTCTCAAATAGAAGTGATTCAATCATGTAAAGAAAGATATATTTAAATTTGACCATAAATAGATATAAACTCCAAAGTAGCTAGAATGAAAACATCTCATTGGGAAAGCTGATTTTTGTCCATCTTGGTTTTTATCCCATTGTAGTCTTGTATCAATTCAAGTCAATAAAAACATCAAAAGTCATGAGAAGGGTAAGTTAATAACTTAACAAGTATCAAACTTTTTTTTTTTTTTAATTTCTATCTTTTCCTTTGAATTCTCAAACATAGTGTTACTGAATTTAATTGGACTAGTATTGTACTTCAAAGTATAAAAATATCAAACATGATTTTCTATTTGTCAAATTAATAGCCAAACAATAAAATTGTAAAAGTAAAAGAAATAATTTATAGGGTTATATTATATTAGTATCGTATTTCTTATAAGTAAATTTCAAATTCAACTCATTTTACCTCCATTTTATTTATAATTATGACTATATATGAGATAATGAGATAACAATTTCTACTTTACTACCATTAGTTTAAAAAAAATGTTAAAAAAATCATGTTAATTTGGGTTTTTTAGTAGAGTTGTTTCGGGTTTCGGGTCAAGTCGGGTTTGGGTTTGGGTATTCTTGGGCTTCAGGTCATTTGGGTTCAAGTCATTTCAGGTTTAGGTCGTTTTCGACCTAGGTCATTTCGGGTTCGGGTCATTTCAAGTTTCAGGTCGTATTGGGCACGGGTCATTTCGAGTTTAGAGTGTCTCGGGTTCGAGTCACTTTATTTTAATCTGTTTTCGAGAGTGGGTCGAGTCAGGTTTTTTGGGTATGGTTAGATTTTTCCACTTTTACTCATTACATCCATAAGTTCTGTCAAACCATTATCAAAAGTATGACCAGGTTTGCAATAGTAGATGTGAAAATTAAAAGTCTATTTTCCCAACAATTTAAAGGTTTTGGAGAGTGTAATAATATCTAATATACAAGGGTCTAGATCATGTATTATCTCCCCCATCGCCTTACGATACACTAAGTTAAGAATCCTATAGAAACCACCCTATAAAGCAACACCAAAAAATGATTTAATTTTTCTATTTCTTTATTCTTTCCAACCCTATCAATAACCATATGCCAAAAAACATACAGAAAGACAAAGTTATAACTTGGACTATAAGAAAGATAATATTAATAATGCATTGGCTAACAATAACTAGTGCACTGGTAGACAATAAAATATAAGCAAATGTCTTTATTTTCACAGTAAACAACAATATAACAATGGTCTCAATTATGGTAGACAAGAAGATAATAAAAAGGTGCATCACAGTTGTCTAATTTTCATTCATCAACACAACATAATAAGAAAAAATATATGCAACAATACATAAAAATCCTAATTTCACATTACAACATCATAATCTATTATCGATGTAAAGGTCGAAAATAAAACACTAATATAAATCGGTCCCAAGCATGGCAAACAATAAGGAAATAAAAATAAATTAAAATTGTATCAAGAATTTGCCAACATTATTATCACCTAATGTTAATGCCGAAAATCTACTGTTGAGCTAGTGGTCCAATATTTTATGGTCTGCACAAAGAAAGATGAGTGAACTAAAGAGTTGCCGGAAGGAAAGGGGGGTGGTGCCTCCGAAGACTCTTTGATGCCAACGTTAGTGCAAGGTTTTTGGAAAAAAAAGGGAGAATTAGGATACTTAGTGTTTTTAGTGATGAACTTGAATTTGAAGATGAGATTAGATTCACATACCTTGAGCTTTTTATAGTGATTCAGGGGCAAGTTGACCACATGTGTGGGATGGCGCCATCCCTAAGATCCCGTTTCTTCGGTGAAAGGTCCTGTCACGTGCTCAGGTATGGTTTAATCCCTGAAATCAGGCTTACATTTTTTAATGTGAGGAGTCTGCGAATGATGACGGCTTCGTCAGCAGCATGGCCACGTGTCATTCGATCATTGGAAGGGAGCTTATCCACACGTCATCAAGTTGCTGGGGAGTTAGTTGTTGGTGCGGCCACGTGTCATCTGGTCATCAGAGGGAAGCTATTAACGCATCATCAGGATACTAGAGGAAGAGCTATCCGCGTGTCACCAGGCTATTAGAGGGTGAGGTTATTTTCCGTATCAGAGGCCCTCCACTTCTTTAAGTACATTTATGTGCTTGAGAAAGTATAATAGAGCTTTGTGCCATTGGTTGCGCACTCCGGTTTGTGGGGCCTGGAGTCGAGCATGTGGATCTCAATCAGAACACTGGACCTTGGGGACATTGGGCCGAGCATTTGACCCGCAGTTAATATACTCGACCTTGGAGATGTGTGACCGAGCATTTGAACATCAATCAATATGGTTGGCTTTGGAGACATGGGCTTGAGCATTTGAGCAGCAGTTAGTATGCTCGGCCTTGGAGGCATGGGCCCGAGAATTTGAGCAACAGTCAATATGCTCGGCCTTAGAGACATGGGACCGAGCATTTGAGAAGCAGTCAATATGCTCGGCTTTGGAGACGTGTGACTGAGCATTTGAGCGGCAGTCAATATGCTCGACCTTGGAGACATGGACCAGAGCATTTGAGTAACAGTCAATATGCTCGGTCTTGGAGATATGGGGGCCAAGCATTTGAGCAGCAGTCAATATGCTCGGCGTTGGAGACTTGTGACCGAGCATTTGAGTGGCAGTCAATATGCTCGGCCTTGGAGACATGGACTTGAGCATTTGAGCAGTAGTCAATATACTTGACTTTCGAGCCCATAGAAAGCCTTTTTTCTTGGGCCTTTTGAAGGCTTCTTGCTTTGGGCTTATGGAAAACCCTTTATCTTTAGGTCCACAGAAGGCTTCTTGCTTTGGGCCCTTGAAAGGCCTTTTTCCTTTGGGACCATGGAAGGCTTTTTAGGGATCCTCTGTGGGGAAATTGAATGTGAGAAGCATTGGACCTCTTCAAGATATTAATTGCTGGGTCATTAAATGTCAGAGTGTGCGCTGTCGTTTCGAGTGTAATGGCGATGCTCATTATTGACGGTATTCCTTCTGCAGCCTTGAGGGATGTAACAACCTCTTGGTTATGTCAAATGTCATTTTTTTACAGCTAAGGGAGAATCAAGGATCATAATGGCACCTCGGTTATACCAAACATTGTGTCTTTATAACTGAGGGAAGCTTAAGGAATGTAACGGCACCTCAGTTATGCCAAAGGTCATGTCTTTACTACTGTAGGGGAGTTAATTCTCCTCGTTAATTACACCCGAGCTTCTATATAAGAGAGGAATCTCCTCTCATTTTTCTCACTTCACTTCATTTGTATCCAGAGAAAAACTTTGAGAGCCCTCGGAGTCAGCCTGAGAATAAGAGTGCTTAGAGTCGGTTCGAGTTTTGAGAGCTTTCGAAGTCGGTCAGAGTTTTGAGTGCTTTTGTCATGGGGAAAATCAAGGCATGAACGAAGGGGGAACCACTTTTCTGAAGTGTTCAGAGTCGACGTAGAGATCTACCTTCGGTGAGTCATTCTGCTTCACTTTACATTATCTTCGGTAGATAGATATTATGATAGGCCTAGTAGCGGTAGTGGTAGTAAGGATAGTGAGGCCCTATCTAGGGAACTTAGGGAGGCTATGGGTATGGGCCGAACCTCTAGCAAGGGTGAATCCTTGGATAGTGGCAACACTCGGGAAGGGCTGCTGGCAAGTGATAGACTCATAATGCTCTTTTAGCTTAGCAACCCATGAAGCATACACACATCTTAAGCTCGAATGCAATGATGTTTGATTAAGTTAAGATATCGCAAACTCATATGGAACTTAGTTTCTTTGAACCCCAGGACACTTTTCCCCAAAATTATCTCCTTCATTTGTATGCGAAATCTAGGAAATTATCATATGCTTGAGAGTTGTTCGATAAAATGCTCAAAAGAGACATATTCTAGCTCTTTGAATCTGATGCTTTCTACATATACAAAGTCAGAGTCTTTTGAGGATTTAAGGGAAATGTTTAATAAAATGTATGTTCGAGATTCAAATTTGTATAATACTATGATTTATAGTGTTGGGAAACCACACTCAAGATGCCCAAGAGGTGATATTCCAAACACTCAAGTCCACAAGGACTTGTACAAACAAATACAACAACTAATCAAAGCAAGAAAGAACACAAGCAATAGTTATCGAGGTTCGACAATGTGCCTACGTCTCCATGAGCTCCTCCAAGCCCTCTTCACTAATCAATAAGTTCTTACAATTACAATAACTCCTCTTCAAGAACATGATCTAACTTGATCTTAACATCGTTTGAAGAATGAAAGAAGAGAGAAAAGAAAGTGATAAGGTCTTGAGTTACCCTGGAATTTTCCCTAAGAAAATTCCACTTACAAGTCCTTTGAATCCCCAGTCTATACTACTCTCTCTCTCTAAACAACCAGCCTCTCCAATGAGATCTCTCCTATGTTTAGTGTGTGTTGGGAAACAAGACTCAAGATGCCTAGGAGGTGATCTTCCAAACACCCAAGTCCACAAGGACTTGTACAAACAAATACAGCAACCAATCAAAGCAAGAAAGAACACAAGCAATTGTTATCGAGGTTCAGCAATGTGCCTACTTCCCGTGAGCTCCTCCAAGCCCTCTGCACTAATCAATAAGTTCTTACAATTACAGTAACTCCTCTTCAAGAACACAATCTAATCTTGATCTTAACACCATTTAAAGAATGAAAGAAGAGAGAAAAGAAAGTGATAAGGTCTTGAGTTACCTTGGAATTTTCCCCAAGAAAATTCCACTTACAAGTCCCTTGAATCCCCAATCTATACTACTCTCTCTCTTTAAACAACCAACCTCTCCAATAAGATCTCTCCTGTGTTTAGTGTGTGTTAGGAAACCACACTCAAGATGCCCAGGAGGTGATCTTCCAAACACCCAAGTTCACAAGGACTTGTACCAACAAATACAGCAACCAATCAAAGCAAGAAAGAACACAAGAAATTGTTATCGAGGTTCGACAATGTGCCTACGTCCCCGTGAGCTCCTCCGAGCCCTCTGCACTAATCAATAAGTTCTTACAATTATAGGGTAACTAAATACTTCATCACTTTCTTTTCTCTCTTCTTTCATTCTTCAAACGGTGTTAGGATCAAGATTAGATCGTGTTCTTGAAGAGGAGCTGTTGGAATTTTCTCTAAGAAAATTCCTCTTACAAGTCTCTTGAATCCCCAATCTATACTACTCTCTCTCTCTAAACAACCAGACTCTCCAATGAGATATCTCCTATTTTTAGTGTCTTTGCACTCTCACACAACCATGTGTTCTATTTCACACACATTCACATGTCATCACATGTTATGTCACACACCTTGTTGAGATTGAAGCTAGGTGACCCTTTATATAGTGCACCACTTCTTGAACCTGTCTTGAAGGTCAATCTCTACCTTTAGATCTTGAGGACCAATCAATCATAGCCCCTTATCAAATTTTAAGTGATCCTATGCATTTTAATCATGCCTCACGCATCATTTGAAAGGTTGAAACATAAGCATCAAGTGTGCCTCGTGCTAAGGCTTGGAACAGGGCGTTCTGAGGCTTGGATGGGCTGGGCCGCAACACGGACCAAGGCACTCTCTTCATCCTTTCTAGGCATCGCAGTGTGGGGGAGGCTGAGCTATAGTGCACACCTCCTCTAGGTCTTTTCCATTTTGCATCCTTTGATAGAGACCGCAGCGCGCACCTCCTGGGCTGCGGCGCACAGCTGTATCTGAAGCTGACTTCTTCTCCTATTCAATCCTTAGAAAAATACCAACAATCTCTACCTTTGTCTAAGCGATTAAACCTAAACCCATTGTGCAGAGAACTCAAGATCCAAACTTAACTTAAGTCACCATATCAACCGACTCTAATCCTAAGTAGTCCAAGGCAATGATTGAACTTACTTAGAGGTAGAAATTTGGTGCCTAAATCTGCAGGACTTCTCTCCATTGTGACTTTGTCCATATGAATGCATCCTTTCATAACGTTATCCCAAATAAAATGATACTGAACATCCATATGCTTAGTCCTTTCATGGAACACCGGGTTCCTACACAAGTGCCACGTACTTTGGCTATCCGAAGACACCACCACCAGCTCTTTTAGGACCTTCCACTCGTCCAACAACCTTTTGCACCACATAACCTCCTTAATGGCTTCCGTAGCAGCTAGGTACTCTGCCTCGGTTGTTGAGAGTGCTACCATTGGCTGCAATGGAGCCTTTAAGTACCTCAGCAACCACTTCATCCCAAAAGCTCTTTTTCGGGATTACTAACAAATCTGCTGAGAACACCCATTGCCTGAGAAATGTCAGATATAATGCTTATCATCATGAACATGACTGATCCACCCGCACTAGAGTAAGGGACCTCATCCATTTCTTTCTTCTCCTCATCCATTCTAGGACATTATTCGCTAGAGAACTTGAAATGACTAGCAAGAGGAATCTTCACTGGTTTATCATCTTCCATATAAAACTTGTACAACACCTTTTCTATGTAGGAAGACCGAGAAACTTTCAACCCGTTTCTCTCCCTTTCTCGAATTCTTCTCATACTAAGGATCTTTTGTGTAAAGACAAGATCCTTCCTCTCGAACTCCTCACTGAGTTGAGATGTCAACGTTTTCATCCTCTCCCTGCTGTTCCGAACCAATAGCATATCATCGACATAGACAAAGATAATCACCACTTCATCCACCTTGTGTCTAAGTGAGAAGGTTTCTGTGAAATCTATGCCTCCTCTTTGCGTGAACCCTTTTGCCACCAGCCTAGTCATATTTCGGACTTTATCCCCTGGAGAGTTCCCTTCTTTGACGTTGTAAGTGAACTTAGAATCCACAACTCTCTGTTTTCCTGGAATGTTCACCAATTCCCAAGAGTTGTTCCTCCTCAAAGAATCCATTTCTTCCTCCATAGCTAGCTTCCATCTTGACGAATCCTTACATCCCATGGAATCAATGTAAGTCTTTAGTTCACTTATTCCTCTTTTTGTCCAAGGAGCTGCTGCATTTGCAGCATCCGTAAAACCATATCTCAAAGGTGGTCTGATCAGCTTTCTTTCCCAGTCCCTTATGAGCTGATAGTCATTCTGACTTGCTGCATCATCTCCTTCTAGTTCAACCTCTTCTCGAGTGTCTAGAGCTTGACATTCATCAATGGGCTCTACCTGGTTCGAACCCTTTTGTCTTCCTTGCTCTACTTGAACTGAATTTTCCTTGATGCTATGCTCCATAAATATCGAACTGGTTTACTCACTAGCCCCTGCAGGGTTAGTTTTCTCCAAATAGGGAAATAACAATTCATTAAAAATGACATCCCTATTTATTATGAGTTTAAATCCTTTTTGCTCTAAAGACCACAACCTATACCCCTTTGCTCCTTCCCCATATCCTAGAAACACACATTTTCTAGATCCTGGGCTAGGTCTATCATCTTTTTGATGTGCATACATAGCACACCCAAAAGTTCTAAGCTTTTCCAACTCAAGGGGTTTACCACTCCACATCTCCTCGGGAGTCTTAAGGTCCATAACCCTAGAGGGTGATTTGTTAACCAAATATACAGTAGTAGACACCGCTTACCCCCCCAAAACATTTGGGTAATCTGGATCCTATTAACATGCACCTAACCTTTTTCCTAAGGGTCTTATTCATCCTCTCAGCAACTGCATTTTGCTGAAGGGTTTTCATAACAATTCTATGTCTTAGAATGCCATTTAAC
Source organism: Bretschneidera sinensis (assembly GCA_023935145.1). Classification (NCBI taxonomy): domain Eukaryota; kingdom Viridiplantae; phylum Streptophyta; class Magnoliopsida; order Brassicales; family Akaniaceae; genus Bretschneidera; species Bretschneidera sinensis. The sequence goes on from CM043701.1 coordinate 21,640,149, forward strand.
CTACAGAATTGATCAAGTTCCTTGTTTAAAAATTCTAAGCCATTATCGGTTCTTAACACCTTAACTACCTTGCCCGTTTGAGTCTCCTCTAGCCTTTTTCACACCATTAATTTATTCAAAGTATCTGATTTATTTTTAAGCAAATAAACCCAAACCTTTCTAGAATAATCATCAATTAAAGACAGAAAGTAAAGATTACCTCCCCGTGTTGGTGTTCTTGTTGGTCCCCAAAGATCCGTATGAATGTAGTCAAGAATGCCCATAGACTTGTGCACTCCGGTGTTGAAGCTGACCCGATGTTGCTGCCTAAAAACACAGCTCTTGCAGAAATCAACTTTTTCTACTTTGTCACCACCAAGTAGACCATCTTTGCTGAGAACTTGCAGGCCCTTTTCACTCATGTGTCCCAAGCGAGTGTGTCAAAGGGCTGCCTTATCCATCTCAGCCATCAAGCTTGATGCTTGACCCTTGATCTCCGTGTCTCCGATCATCTCATAGAGACCATCCTTCATTGCTGCTTTGATCACTATCAAAGATCGCTTAGTTACCTTGATCTTTCCTCCCTCTGCTTTGTATGTGTAACCCATAGAATCTAGCTGCCCTAATGAGATCAAATTTCTTCTCAAACCTGAAAGATACCTCACATTTAGCAGCAGCCTCGTGACTCCATCAAACATCCTTAACTGGATGTCTCTCATGCCCCTCACTTGGTAAGAAGTATCATTCCCTTGGAAAACCTTTCCATCATCGGTTTCCTTGAAATTCTTGAACCAATCCCTGTGAGGACACATATAATGAGTGCACCTGGTATCCAAGATCCATTTCCCGCTGCCTTCTTGCCTCCTGCTCACACTTGAGCACACAACAAGAACATCATCATCTTGTTGTTCTCCCTTGGTAACCAAAACCTCTCCATTCTTGGTATGGTTTCTTCCCTCATCCCTCATTATTTTCTTGTAATCTTTCTTGAAATGACCCTCTTTATGGTAGTAGAAGCATCTCTTCCCTCCAAATCTCGGTTTAGAGTGCGCTCTCCCATGGCTTTCTCCCCGGTAGTAGCCATGTACATTATTGTCCCATGGCTTTATCCTCTACCTCTGTCCCGGTAGTAGCCATGTATGTTACTGTGCACTCTCCCATGGCTTTCTCCTCTACCTCTATCCCGGTAGTAGCCATGTATATTACTGTGCACTATTTCTCCTCTACCTCTTTCCCGGTAGTAGCCATGTATGTTACTGTCATACCGAGTTGCTGACCTTCCTCTAACGAATCGCCCTTCTCCACTTGATGCACTCCTTATCTTGGCATCGAGATTAAATTGCAACTCTTTATTAGGATCCAATTTAAAAAAAAAGATTCGGTTACGAAGATACCTCTTATTAGGGTGAGACTTGGAAAGAAACAACTCATCTAGTTTCTTCTAAATTACAGCTGGATCTTCCAAGTCTCTGCACTCCCTTGTGACACTATCCGACATGTGCAAGAAGATAGTGTTGTATGCCATCTTCTTTATCTCATTCCGCTGGACCTCTGTGATACTTGTTGGAAGCGTCATCTTCTCCAATAGCTAAGTCCACCTTCTTTTGCATAAGAATAACCTTGATCTTCTACTTCCAAAGGGCAAAATCTCCCTTTCCATCAAACTTCTCAACAATAAAGTTCGAACCCATCTTGCACAGAAAATCCCAGATTTATGCAGCACCCACAATTGCTTTCCAACTTCTTCTAAATCTCAAGAACACGATCAGAGATTGATCTCAATACCGTTCTTGAATCACCCTCAAGAACACAATCAGATCTTGATCTTTACTCTGTTCTTGAATCACCCAAGAAGTTGATCTTTGATTCTTGGAGTCTTGCTCCGATACCTTCTGTTCGTGCTCCGATACCCGCTGTTCTTGGACCACAGCTCTGATACCACTGTTGGTGGTATCTCTTCCATCTCTGATACCACTATTGGGAAACCACCCTCAATGATGCCCAGGTGGTGATCTTCCAAACAACCAAGTCTAGAATGACTTGTAAAGAAAAGAAATAGCAAACGAAGTAGGAAAAAACACAAGCAATTGTTATCGAGGTTCGACAATGTACCTACGTCCCCGTGAGTTCCTCCGAAATTTCTACACTAAATCAATGGTTCTTACAATTACAGCAACACCTCTTCAAGGACACAATCTAATCTTGATCTTAACACCGTTCTTGAAGAATGAGAGAAGAGAGAAAAGAAAGTTATAAGGTCTTGAAGAATGAGGCTGAGCAGCAGCGCACACCTCCTCCAAGTCTTCTCCATTTTGCATCTCTTGCTGGAGGCCACAGCACACACCTTCTGGGCCATGGGGCATAGCTGTATCTGAAGCTAACTTATTCTCCTGTTTAATCCTTAGACAAATACCAACATCTAGTTTTTAGGATATGAGTTTCGAGGGAGGTATTGGAGGTTTTGTGTGAATGCAAAAAGAAGGGTCTGAGCCCAAGAAGTATACTAATCATGTGAGTGCGTTACTGTCATGTTTACAATTATTGGATTTGAGGTGCAAGAAACAAATTCAAAGGAGTATTGTTATTGGTCATTTAGAATGGAATGTCTTTGTTTGGAATGTTTTAACTAATATATATGCAAAGTGTTGTGAGATTAATAATGAAAAATGGTTGTATGATAGAATGGTTAACAAGTCTTTCAATTTGACGATTTTGGGTATTTGAAAAACAGACGACCTCATAAATGCATTGAGTTGTTCTATGAAATGCAGCTATCGAGTTTGAAGCCTGATAAGGTTACAATTTCAAATGTTCTTGGTTCTTACATTTAAAGCAGGCATTTAAATGAAGCAAGTAATTAAGATTTTTCGTGTGATCAAGAAGAATGATAAGGTTTTTTAGACAACATATTGGGAAGGAAAAGGATGCTTTGACGTTATTTAATGAGATGCAACTACAAAGAATCAAGCCAAATAGTTTTACTATCCCTAGTTTTGTTAGTTCTTATGCCAACTTAGCCTCTTTGCATCATGATTAGGTTTTGTTTGGAAAATTTATTGTCATGGGAATTGATGATTATTTACTTGTATCGAGTGCCCTTGTTAATATATACTGCAAATGTGGAGTAACTAATTAAGGACAACTTGGCTGTTTTTAACATGATGCTAACCAGAATTAATGTGACTTCTTGAAATTCTATGATTTGGGGTTATGCACAAAATGGACAAGATGTAAAACCTTTAGCTCTCTACAAAAAGATGCTATAAGAAAACTTGAAACAATATAGTTTTACATTAGTAAGTGTTTTATCTGCTTGTAGTCATTCAGCTCTGATTGAAAAAAAGCAAATAATTTTTGAATCTATATATTAGTGAATTGCATGGATTGACACCCACTTTGGATTATTGTGCATGCATGATCAAACTCTATTTCACACTTCCATTTTCTTAGCTCTATACTACCCCTTTCTCTCTCTGGTCTACTCCCTTTCTTTCTTTTACAATCTTTTTAACTCTTTATTAGACTCTCATATAAAGGATTTACGAATAGATATAGTGGATCCGTTTTGGGAAATGATCCCTTTGGTTTTGATGCAACTTTTTTAAACCTAGTTTGTGACTGTATTTTCAAAGAAAATGATCATCATAACTATTTTAGCGAAAATGCACAAAAAAGTGAGCTATAACCTTCGAAAATAGCTAGTTTCTTCCAAAATTTGATTTTTCTTGACCATCTCATTTTTCACTTGGAACAAAGTGTATTTCACTTAGATCATGTTAAATTCCACTTTTGAGGACACAAAAAAAATGATAAAAATGCTTTACAAATTGTAGGAAAGTGTGAGAGAATTCGATTAACACAAGTAAAACTTCTAGAGGGTATAATTTGGCCTTCAGGGCTTCATTTTGGAAAATGATCATTTTGGTTTTGATGTAACTCTAGGAAACCTATTTCATGGCAAATTTTCAAAAAAAAAAGACCACCATAACTATTTTAAAGAAAATGCATAAAAACGTGGGCTATATACCTTCGAAAATGGCCAGTTTCTTCCAAAATTTGATTTTGCTTGACCATCCCATTTTTCACTTGGACCAAAGCATATTTCACTTAGATAATGATAAATTCCACTTTCGAGGTTATCACCCATAAAAAAAAAGAGATAAAAGTGCATATCAAATTGTAGGAAAGAGAGAGAGAATTCAATTAACACGAGCAAAACTTCTTAATGGTATAACTTGGCCTTCGAGGCTCTGTTTCGGGAAATAATCCTTTTGGTTATGATATAACTTTTTGAAACCTAGTTCGTGGAAAATTTCCAAAGGAAATGACCATCATAACTATTTTAGCAAAACTGTACAAAAGACGTGAGCTATATAACCTTTGAAAAGGTCCAATTTCTTCCAAAATTTAATTTTTGTTTACCATCCCATTTTGACTTAGAAAAAAGTGTATTTCACTTAGTTCATGATAAATTCCACTTTAGAGGTCAGCACCCATTAAAAAAAAAAGGGATAAAATTGCATTACAAATTGTAGGAAAGGGGAGAGAATTCGATTAACACGAGCAAAACTAGGGTATAATTTAGCCTTCAGGGCTCCGTTTTGGAATATGATACTTTTGGTTTTGATGTAACTTTTTGAAATCTAGTTCATGACAAATTTTAAAAGAAAATGACCATCATAACAATTTTAACGAAAACGCATATTAACATTACCTTCGAAATTGGCCAGTTTCTTCCAAAGATTGATTTTTCTTAACCATCCCATTTTTCACTTGGACCAATGTATATTTCACATAGATCATGTTAAATTCCACTTTCAAGGATACCAGCCTTAAAAAATAAGATAAAAATGCATTACAAATTGTAAGGAAGAGGGAAAGAATTTGATTTAACACGAGCAAACCTTTTGGAGGGTATAATTTGGCTACCAGGGCTCCGTTTTGGGAAATTATCCCTTTGGTTTTTATGTAACTTTTTGAAACATAGTTTGTGGTAAATTTTCAAAGAAAATAACCATCATAACTATTTTAGCGAAAATGCACAAAAAACACGAGCTGCATAACCTTCGAAAATGGCCAGTTTTTTTCCAAAATTTGAGTTTTCTTGACCCTCCCATTTTTCATTTGGATAAAAATGTATTTCACTTAGATCATGTTGAATTCCACAGTTGAGGTCACTAGTAATCAAAAAATAGGATAAAAATGCATTACAAATTGTAGGAAAGAGGGAGAACATTCGTTTAATACAAGCAAAACTTATGGAGGCTATAATTTGGCTTTTAGGGCTCTGTTTTGGGAAATGATCATTTGATTTTGATTTTACTTTAGAAAACCTAGTTCGTGGCAAATTTTCAAAGGAAATGACCACCATAACTATTTTAGCGAAAATACACAAAAAATGTGAGATGCCTTCGAAAATGATCATTTTATTCGAAATTTTGATTTTTCTGAACCATCCCATTTTTCGGTTGGACCAAAGTGTATTTTAGTTAGATAATGTCCAATTCCAATTTCGAGGTCACCAGTCGATAAAAGTTCATTAAAAATTGTATGAAAGAGGAAGAGAATTCAATTAACACGAGTAAAACTTCTGGATGGTATAATTTGGCCTTCAGGACTCCATTTTGAGAAATGCTTAGTTTGGTTTTGATGTAACTTTTTGAAACTTAGTTCGTAGCAAATTTTCAAAGGTAATAACCATCGTAACTATTTTAGTGAAAATGCACAAAAACTTGAGCAACCTTCGAAAATGGTAAATTTTTTCGAAACCTTGATTTTTCTTGACCATCCTATTTTTTACTTAGACGAAAGTGTATTTCACTTAGATCATGTTAAATTCCACTTTCAATGTCACCAACCATCAAAAAATTGTATAAAAGTGCATTTTAAATTGTAGGAAAGATGGAGAGAATTATATTAACACGAGTTCCCTTTGGTTTTGATGTAACTTTTTGAAACATAATTTATGGCAAATTTTCAAATAAAATTACCATCATAATTATTTTAGCAAAAATGCACAAAAAACATGAGTTATATAACCTTTGAAATTGGCCAGTTTCTTCCAAATTTTGAATTTTCTTAATTCTCTCATTTTTCACTTGAAAAAAGTGTATTTCACTTAGATCATGTTGAATTCCACTTTTGAGGTCACCAGCAATAAAAATATAGGATAAAAGTGTAGTACAAATTGTAGGAAAGAGGGAAAGAATTCGTTTAACACGAGCAAAACTTTTGGAGGGTATAATTTGACTTTCAGGGCTCCTTTTTGGGAAATGATCATCTGGTTTTGATTTTAGTTTAGGAAACCTAGTTCGTGGTTAATTTAAAAAAAGGAAATGACCACCATAACTATTTTAGCAAAAATGCACAAAAAAATATGAGCTACCTTCGAAAATGGATGTTTTATTTGAAAATTTGATTTTTCTTTACCATCCTTTTTTTCACTTGGACCAAAGCGGATTTAACTTAGATCATGATAAATTAAACTTTCAAGGTCACCAACCATAAAAAAATAGGATTAAAATGCATTACAAATTGTAAGAAAGAGTGAGATAATTCAATTAACACAATCAAAACTTCTTAAGGTTATAATATGGTTTTCAGGGCTCTGTTTTGAGAAATGATACTTTTGTTTTTGACGTAACCTTTTTAAACCTAGTTTATGGCAAATTTTTGAAAGAAATGACCATCGTAACAATTTAGCGAAACTTGACAAAAAACATGAGATATAACCTTTGAAAACAGCATGTTTCTTCCAAAATTTGATTTTTCTTAATCAACCCATTTTTTCCCTTGGACCAAAGTGTATTTCACTTAGATCATGATACATTCCACATTCGAGGTCACCAGCCATTAAAAAAAGAAGATAAAATTGCATTACAAATTGTAGGAAAGAACGAGAGAATTCGATTTAACACAAGCAAAACTTCTGGAGGGCATAACTTGGCCATCAAGGCTCTGTTTTGGGAAATGATCTCATGGATTTTTATGTAAATTTTTGAAATCTAGATCATGGAAATGACCATCATAACAGTTAGTGAAAAATAACTATTATAACGAAAATGCACAAAAAAGTGAGCTATAACTTTTGAAAATGGCTAATTTCTTCAAAATTTTGATTTTTATTGACCATCCAATTTTTCTCTTGGACCAAAGCATATTTCACTTAGATCATGTTAAATTATACTTTTGAGGTCACCAACCATAAAAAAATATGAGAAAAATGCATTACAAATTGTAGAAAAGAGTGAGAGATTCGATTAACACGAGTAAACCTTATAGAGAGTATAATGTGGTCTTCAGGGCTCCGTTTTGGGAAATGATCCTTTTGTCTTTGATGTAACTTTTTGAAACCTAGTTCGTGGCAAGGTTTATAAGGAAATGACCATCATAATAATTTTAGTGAAATGCACTAAAAACTTAAGCTAACCTTCGAAAATGGCTAGTTTCATCCAAAATTTGATTTTTCTTGACCATCCCATTTTTCACTTGGAACAAAGCATATTTCAATTAGATCATGTTAAATTCTACTTTCAAGGTCACCAGCTAACAAAAAAATAGGATAAAAGTGCATTACAAATTATAGGAAAGAAGGAGATGATTCGATTAACATGAGCAAACCTTTTGGAGAGTATAATTTGGCCTTTAGGGCTCCGTTTTGGGAAACGATCCTTTTGCCTTTGATGTAACTTTTTGAAGCCTAGTTTGTGGCATAGTTTATAAAGAAATGACCATCATAACTATTTTAGCGAAATGCACTAAAAACTTGAGCTAACCTTCGAAAATAGCTAGTTTCATCCAAAATTTGATTTTTCTTGACCATCCCATTTTTCACTTGGAACAAAGCGTATTTCAATTAGATCATGTTAAATTCCACTTTCGAGGTCACCGACTAACAAAAAATAGATAAAAGTGCATTACAAATTATAGGAAAAAGGGAGAGAATTTGATTCACATGAGCAAAACTTCTCGCGCGTATAATTTGGCCTTCAAGATTCTGTTTTGGTAAATGATCCATTTGGTTTTGATGTAATTTTTTGAAAAATAGTTCGTGACAAATTTTCAAAGGAAATAATTATCATAAATATTTTAGTGAAATAGCAAATAAACGTGAGCTAACCTTCGAAAATGGTCAGTTTCTTCCAAAATTTGATTTTTCTTGACCATCCCATTTTACTTGGACCAAAGTATATTTCGATTAGATCATGCAGAATTCCAATTTCAAGCGTACTAACCATCACAAAATAGGAAAAAAAAAGTGCATTTCAAATTGTAGGAAAGAGGGAGAGAATTCGATTAAAAGGAGCAAATCTTCTCGAGGGTATAATTTGACCTTTAGGGTTTTATTTTTTAAAATGATCTATTTGGTGTTGATATAACTTTTTGAATCCTAGTTCATGACAAATTTTCAAATGAAATATCCATCATAACTATTTTGTGAAATTGCACAAAAATGTGAGCTATAACCTTCGAAAATGGTTAGTTTTTTCAAAACTTTGATTTTTCTTGACCATCTCATATTTCACTTGGGCTAAAATATATTTTATTTAGATAATTTAAATTCTACTTTTGAGGTCACTAGCCATAAAAAAAAGGATACAAGGGCATTACAGTTTAAGGAAGGATGGAAAGAATTTGATTTAACACGAGTAAAACTTTTGAGGGTATAATTTAGCCATTAGAGCTCCGTTTTGGGAAATAATCCCTTGATTTTTGTATGACTTTCTGGAACCTAGTTCGTGGTAAATTTTCAAAGAAAATGACCATCATAACTATTTTAGTGAAAATACACAAAAAAATGTGAGCTATAACTTTTGAAAATGGTTAGTTTCTACCGAAATTTGATTTTTTTTACTATCCATTTTTCATTTAGACCAAAGTGTACATTTCACTTGGATAATGTTAAATTACACTTTCGAGGTTGCCAGACATAAAAATGATAAAAGTGCATTACAAATTGTAAGAAAGAGAGAGAGAATTCAATTAACACAAGCAAAACTTTCAGAGGGTATAATTTGGTCTTCAGAGCTCCATTTTGGGAAATGATTATCCGTTTTTTATGTAACTTTTTGAAACCTAGTTCATAGAAAATTTTCAAAGGAAATGACAATCGTAACTATTTTAGCGAAAATGCACAAAAAACATTAGCTATATTACCTTTGAAAATGGCTATTTTCTTCAAAATTTTGATTTTTCTTTCCATCCGATTTTTCTCTTAGACCAAAGCATATTTCACTTAGATCTTCTCTATTTCAACTATTGAGGTCACCAGCCATAAAAAAAATATGATAAAAGTGCGTTACAAATAGTAAGAAAGGTGGAGAGAATTCGATTAAAATGAGCAAAACTTCTGATAATATAATTTGGCCTTCATGGCTCCGTTTTAGTTTTGATGTAACTTTTTGAAACCTAGATTGTCGGCTACTTTTCAAAGGGAATAACCATCATAACTATTTTAGCAAAAAAACATAAAAACATGAGCTATATAACTTTCGAAAATTGCTAGTTTTTTACAAACTTTGATTTTTCTTGACTATCCAATTTTTTACTTGGACAAACGCGTATTTCACTTTGATCATGTTAAATTCTACTTTCGAGGTCACCAGACATTAAAAAATAGGATAAAAGTGCATTACAAATTGTAAGAAAGATGGAAAGAATATGATTTAACACAAGCAAAGCTTCTAGAGGGTATAATTTGGCCATCAGGGCTCCATTTTGAGAAATTATCCCTTGAGTTTTATGTAACTTTTTGAAACATTGTTCGTAGCAAATTTTTAAAAGAAATTACCATAATAACTATTTTAGCAAAAATACACAAAAACATGAGCATAACATTCGAAAAAGGTCAGTTTCTTCCAAAATTTGATTTATTTACCTTCCAATTTTTCACTTGAACCAAAGTGTATATTTCACTTGGATAATGTTAAATTAAACTTTCGAGATCACCAACCATCAAAAAATAGAAATATAATGTTTTACAAATTATAGGAAAGAGTGAGATAATTCGATTAAAACGAGTGAAACTTCTTAGGGTATAATATGGCATTCAGGGCTCCGTTTTGAGAAATGATACTATTGACTTTGGCTTAACTTTTTGAAACCTAGTTCTTGAAAAATTTTCAAAGGAAATGACCATTGTAATTATTTTAACGATACTACACCAAAAACGTAAACGTGAGCTATTACCTTCGAAATGGCATGTTTCTTCCAAAAAATTTTCACTTAAACCAAAGAATATTTCACTTAGATCATAATAATTCCATATTTGAGGTCACCAGCCATAAAAAGAAAAAGGATAAAAGTGCATTACAATTGTAGGAAAGAAAGAGAGAATTCGATTTAACACGAGCAAAACTTCTGAAGGGTAAAATTTGGTCATCAAGGCTCCGTTTTGAGAAATAATCCATTTGTTTTAATGTAACTTTTGGAAACCTAGTGTTGACCCTCGGTCGTATTTTAATGATGGCAAAACACAACTGTTATTTAACTAACAAGTTTAAACTAAGTTGTATTAAGGATCAAACACATTCAGCCAAGGAACAAAGTGCAAGAACTCGAACCAAATCAAGTATCAAGTGAAGACTGATGATCTAGTATAGGTCTTAAGGTTTAGAACCAATGTAAGTCTCACTTATACATTGTATTAGCTTGTTCAATGGCTCAAACACAAAAGATTTTCTAAAAACCATTGTTTTTAAATGTTTTTAATGAAAAACAGAAGAAAAAACTAGGTTGGAAGACAACCCAGTTGACTGGGTACATATACCAGTCGACTGGTATATAGGACAGAAGGTCCCCAGTCGACTGGTACATGGACAGTAAGTCCCCAGTCGACTGGATGAATCAACCCAGTCGACTGGTAAAATGGACAGAAAGTCCCCAGTCGACTGGATGATATATACCAGTCGACTGGATACCCAGAAGGTCTGAAAACGTGATTTTTTCAAGTGAACCCAGTCGACTGGTATCTCGACCCAGTCGACTGGTAGTTCAAAAATATGACCGTTGGACTCCAAATCTGAATGTTTTAAAGTAAATCTTTTTCAAATTAAAGTCCTAACGGCCATATTAATTGATTGCTATATAAACCCATTCAGTTAAGCATTCAATAATAAGCTGCATATATTCAAAAAGAGTTGATCTCACATAATCAAGTTTTTATACTCTTGAAACACAAAAAACTTTGAAATAATCTTGTTGAGCCATTTCTTCAAGCTTTACTTTGAAAGAGAGATATTTCTGTTGTAATAAGCTTTCATTTGCTGTCTCTCTACCTTTTACTTTACACTATCTTTGTAAAGGGATTACTTCCGAGAGGAAAGGGTTACTTCCGAAAGGAAGGGGATTGTTCGGTTTAAGCAACTCCTATAATTTGCTTGTGTACGGTTTGTGCAACACCCGGCTAAGTTGTGCGACTAAGTTTTCTTAGTGGATTACTTCAAGGAGTTTCTTGAAGAGAGTGGACGTAAGGTCGGAACGAATCCGATATTGCCGAACCACTATAAACTGTGTTTGCATCCTCTTTCCTTAAACTCTTTATTGACAGCTCATTATTTGTATTAATTGTTTGCTGCTTATCAGTTTTTATAAACTTGTATTAATTCTGCAAAAAAATTTTAAAATCCCAATTCACCCCCCCTCTTGGGTTGAAACCTCGAGCTACAATTGGTATCAGAGCTTCGTTCTCTTATTTAGGCTTAAAATCCTTGAGTTGATCTAATGGCAGCAAATAGCTACTTTGAGGGACACTCTTATACTAGACCACCTTTGTTCAATGGTTCAAATTATAACTATTGGAAAAATAGAATGAAAATCTTTGTCGAAGGACAAGATTACAATCTATGGAGAATCATAGAAGAAGGACCTAAAATTCCTTCAAAAGAAATAGTTATTGGAGAGACTCTTCATACAATGCCTAAACTCAAAACTGAGTTTACTGACGAGGATTGTAAAACGATGTCTTTCAATAGCAGAGCAACAAGCATGCTACATTGTGCATTAGATATTTCTGAATATAACAAAATATCTGCATGCGTTTCTGCTAAAAAAATGTGGGACAAATTACAAGTCACATATGAAGGAACTAGTGAAGTAAAAAAGTCTAAAATTTACATGCTAATTTCTGAGTATGAATCATTTAAGATGTCTCCTAACGAAACCATTTCTGAAATGCACTCACGGTTCACCACTATCATAAATGGTTTAAAATTGCTTGGTGAGAATATTGAGGAAGTTGAACTAACCAGAAAAATCTTGAGATCTCTGCCACCAGAATGGTAACCAAAGAGGACAGCCATACAGGAGGCCAAAAATCTTGACAAGCTTGATGTTGAGACGCTGCTTGGATCATTATTGACAAATGAGATGGAAGAAATGACTCCCATTGTCAATGATGATGAGAAGAAGAAAAAGCATATTGCTCTCAAAGCTTCTACGAGCAACAAAGAAAAGAAATTAGAACAAGAAGCAGAGAGCAGTGAAGAGGATGGTGAAATGGCCTTAATCACCAGATGATTCCATAGGTTCTTGAAGAAAAGCAAGAAACCTTACACAAAGGATCCCACCTCAAAAAGGGAACCACTTATGTGCTATGGCTGCAAGAAGCTAGGACACATAAAAGCTGACTGTCTTGTTTCAAATAAACCATACAAGGGCTTTAAGAAGAAAACTATGGTAGCAACTACCTGGAGCGATGACGAAGAAGATAAGTCATCAGACAAAAAAAATCGGATACGAGGAAATCGCCAACCTTTGTTTGATGGCAATCGACGATGAAAGTGAGGTAACATCTTCTCCTTCTTCAAAAAATAATATTGTTACTAGTAGTGAAGAACTACTAGAAGTAATAAATGAAATGCATGAAGAATTGAAGAAATTTGATTCTAGAAATTCTGTTCTTAAGAAAGAAGTATCATCTCTTTCTAAAGAAATGATAAGTCTTAGAGAAGAAAAAGAAAAATTATCATCTTTACTGTATGATTCTTCTCAAGATTTTCTCAAAGATGAAAATGAGACTTTGAAAAATAAAATTTCTGAATTAAATAACACTATATCAAGACTTATGCTTGGTAAAGAAAAACTTGATGAAGTGCTTTCTTCCCAAAGAATAAGTGGAGGAAAAACTGGTGTAGAATATTCTCCATTGGGAAAGCAAAAAACAAAAGAGAGCTTATTCATGAAAGCCTCTTGTGTAGATGGAGCCTCTACTTCAAAAGCTCCTAGCATGGTTAAGAGCACTCCCTCAATGAATGCTAGGAAGTCTAGAAATTTAAATATTCATATTAAATTGAAGCAACCTAGAAATACTCATGCTTATATGTATGCTCATTTTAGAAATGCTCATACACATCCTAGAAATAATTATCATGCTCATTCTAGGAACAATGTGTATAATCAAAGAATGCATTCTGCTCATGCTCATCCTAGGAATTACCATCATGGTTATCCTAGAAATAATTTGCATACATATGATAGCATGTATCCTAGAATGTATCATCATTCATTTTCTGGAAATGACATGCATTTTCATACTCCTTACCATAGAAACATGTATCCTAGGAACTATTATCCTAAGGATTATAAGAATGCACATGTAAGATATCTTAGAAATTTCTATGACTATAATGCTAGGATTGTGCATCATCAACTTGTTCATAGAGCACCACATGTTAAGAAAGTATGGGTCCCAAAAAGAACTGTATTTTCAAGGACAAACCCCAAAGGACCCAAGAAATTTTGGGTACCTAAAAGTGCTATTATATATCCTTGTGTGATGTAGATTTGCCTCCACACCAAGGAGAAAGGTAACTGTTGGTACCTTGATAGCGGATGCTCGAAGCACATGACCGGTGATAAAAGCATATTCAATGAGCTAACTCTAAGAGATGGTGGACTTGTGACCATTAGAGACAATACTAAAATAAAGATCATCGGGCATGGAAAAGTCGGTAATGATTTCTCAACCTTAGATAATGTATTGCTAGTACAAGGCCTTAAGCCAAATTTACTTAGCATTAGTCAGTTATGTGACAAAGGATACAAAGTCACATTTGAGACCTCTCATTGTCTAGTTTTAGACATCAAGAGCAACAAGATCAAATTCATTGGCTATAGACATGAAAATGTCTACATAGTTGATTTGAATTCCTTGCATTCTGATAATGAAAAATGTTTTCCTGCTTTTAGTGAAAATCCATGGCTATGGCATAGAAGGCTTGGTCATGTAAACATGAACTTGCTAAAAATTGTTTCAAGAAAAGATTTAGTCATTGGACTTCCTAAAATCAATTTTAAAAAAGACAAAGTTTGCAATGCTTGTCAAATGGGAAAACAAACTAAGATTTCTTTTAAAGCAAAAAATGTAGCCTCAACTACTAGACCTTTGGAACTTTTGCATATGGACTTATTTGATCCAATTAGTACTATTAGTCTAGGTGGCCATCAATATGCTCTTGTTATTGTTGATGACTATTCAAGATATACCTTTGTTATTTTTATTGCTTACAAGGATGAAGCTTTCAAAGGATTTGAAAAGTTTTGCAAAAAGGTACAAAATGAAAAAGGAATTTGTATTTCAAGCATAAGAAGTGATCATGGCAAAGAATTTGAAAATCAAAGCTTTTCAAAATTTCGTGATGAAAATGGAATTAATCACAACTTTTCAGCACCTAGAACTCCTCAACAAAGTGGAGTTGTTGAGAGGAAAAATAGAGTTCTAGAAGAATTTTCAAGAACTATGCTTTGTGAAAATAATTTACCAAAATATTTTTGGGCTGAAGCCGTGAATATTTCTTGCTATATTTTAAATAGAATTTTAATAAGGCCATTGCTTGATAAAACTCCATATGAACTATGGAAAGGGAGAAAGCCTAATATTTCCTATTTTTGTGCTTTTAGTAGTAAGTGTTTCATCTTAAATAACAATAAAACTAACTTGGGTAAATTTGATTCCAAGACCGATGAAGGAATATTTTTAGGATATTCAACTACTAGTAAGGCTTATAGAGTTTTCAATAAGAGAACTCTAGTAGTAGAAGAATCTGTGCATGTGACTATTGATGAATCTAATCCAATGAGTAGTAAAGAAGTTTCCTTTAAAGATGATGCAGATTTTATTCCAAGAATGGAAACTCCTACTCCCATTGTTGACCCAAAAGAGAGTTCTCCTCAAGCAAATTAAAGGATGGCAACTCCCAATTTGGACCAACCATCCTCAAGCCAACAAGAGGAAAGCCTACCCAAACATTGGAGGTATGTAAATTATCACCCAATTGATCAAGTGATTGGTGATCCTTCACAATGGGTAAGAACTCGCTCTTCCATTAGAAATATTTGCAATTTTGTAGCTTATTTGTCTCAAGTAGAACCTAAGACATTTATAGAAGCTGAAAAATATAATGATTGGATAATTGCAATGCAGGAAGAGATAAATCAATTTGAGAGAAACAATTTTTGGAAACTAGTTCCAAGACCTAAAGATCATTCAATAATTGGAACTAAATGGGTATATAGAAATAAAATGGATGAAAATGGTATAGTAACTAGAAATAAGGCTAGATTAGTTGCTAAGGGATATAACCAAGAGGAAGGAATAGATTTTGATGAAACCTATGCTCCCGTAGCTAGATTAGAAGCCATTCGAATGTTATTAGCCTTTGCATGCTTTAATTAATTTAAGCTATTTCAAATGGATGTGAAAAGTGCCTTTTTAAATGGCTTTATAGAAGAAGAGGTTTATGTTGAGCAACCTCTTGGATTTGAAAATCCTAGTCTACCAAATCATGTCTACAAGCTTTCTAAAGCTCTATATGGGTTGAAGCAAGCTCCAAGAGCATGGTATGAAAGACTAAGTAAATTTTTGATTGATAATAATTTTGTAAGAGGTAGAATAGATACAACTCTCTTCACAAAAACTCACAAAAATGACACATTGTTAGTTCAAATATATGTTGATGAGATTATATTTGGTGCTACTAATGAATCTATGTGTCAAGAGTTTGCAAAGTGCATGCAAGGTGAATTTGAAATGAGCATGATGAGAGAACTTACCTACTTCCTTGGACTGTAAATCAAGCAACTAAAAGGAGGCATCTTCATCAATCAACAAAAGTACATCAAGGACCTACTAAAAAGGTTCGGAATGGAAAGCTCAAAGCCAATTGGAACACCTATGAGCACAACTACTAAACTTGATCTTGATGAAGGAGGTAAAACTGTAGATTCTAAATATTATAGAAGCATGATAGGTGCTTTACTTTATTTGACTGCAAGTAGACCTGATATAATGTTCAGTGTATGCATGTGTGCTAGATTTCAGGCTAATCCTAAGGAATCACATGTAGTTGCAGTAAAAAGAATCCTTAGATATCTACAAGGAACCCAAACCATAGGATTATAGTACTCTAGAGATTCATCTTTTGAGCCAGTAGGATATTCAGATGCTGATTTTGCTGGATGTAGGTTAGATAGAAAGAGCACAAGTTGAGCATGTCAATTCTTAGGTGCTATGTTAACTTCTTGGTTTTCCAAGAAACAGAATTCCATAGCATTATCAACCGCTGAGGCGGAATATGTAGCAGCTGGCAGTTGTTGTGCCCAAGTGTTATGGATGAAACAACAACTAGAAGACTATGGCATGAACCTCAAAAATATTCTTATATTTTGTGATAATACTAGTGCCATCAACCTAACCAAAAATCCTATTTAGCACTCTAGAACCAAGCATATAGAGATTAGACATCATTTCCTAAGAGACCATGCTAAAAAAGGTGATATAAGATTAGAATTCATACCTTCAGAAGATCAAATAGCTGATATTCTTACAAAACCCTTAAGTGAAGCTAGTTTTTGTAATATTAGAATGTTGATGGGACTGCTTGATTTTGATAAACTGAATGTTTGATTGCATCTCATTTCATCATTTGCATATTTGACATTGAGTGAAAGAATATTAATCCTTGTTTAATTATTTCCCTCACTCAAAAATGTCATAGATAAACAAAATCGTGCAAAAATTCAAGACTGGAAATTTTACTAAGGGTCCAGTCGACTGGGAAATGTTCTCCAGTCGACTGGTAATTCACTACCAGATCTTCCAGCCGACTGGGCCAGTCGACTGGTAACTCTCTGCCAAATATTCCAGACGACTGGTAAGTCTTCTCCAGTCATCTATTAGGTTGAATCCCTGTTTGGCGCCATTTTTTGAAAAACCCTTTTCCTCCAGTCGACTGGTAAAGGTAGCCCAGTCGACGGGTAAATGTCTACTAGTTTATCCAGTCGACTGGTATATTTACCCAGTCGACTGGTAGGCAAACTGTTCATTTTTTCAAAAGGCCCCAGTCGACTGGTAACTCGACCCAGTCGACTGGTATCGCGGTATTATAAATATGATTGTTCATTTTTCTGAACTTTTACGCCATTTTCGAACTCTCAAATTTTCTCTCTCTAGAAAAATTCACCATTTTGATCCAAAAACTATCCAAACTTCATCTAAACACACCGACCTACTCATCCATAAAGAGCTTTTTGACTTTCTACGGTTAAAATCTCTTATTTTCACCAAAATCCATTTTCCCCAAAGACTCTTTTTTCTTCAAAATGAGCGATAAGATCCGTATAAAACTCACAACAAGTGGACCTAATGCACCTAAAAAGCCAAGGTCTTCAAAATCTTCAGCTTCAGAGTCGAAAGGAAAGGGAGCAGCGGGCTCATCCAGCAAGGAGCCCAGAACAGAGTTGAAGCAAACTCTGTTTTACAGTCCGGTGGCACATGCAAGGTATAACTCTATAATCCGTCACAAGAAAATCATGACGGGTAGAGTCATTGATTTCGACTCTATTTGCCATGGAAATTTCGATATTCTACCAGCCTTTGAGGCAATAAATCTGACCCCACTGGTCAGAATTCATGAGAAATATTACCCGCGACTGATTCACCAGTTCTACGCGAACTTGGTGAAACCCAGTCCTCTGGCTCTGAGATTCAGAACCAGAGTCAGTGGTGTGGAGTTTGAGGTCAACACTGACCTCTTGATGAGCGTTCTGAGAATCCCTGTAAGGGGGATTCAATGGAGTCTGGATGGATGGCCAGACAACTTTGAGGTTGAGGAGGCCTGTCGGATAGTCAGGGGAGACCCTAACTATGTGTACAGACCCACTACATTTCATACATGTAGTGACATACCCCTCGACTCAAAGATATTTCAATTGATTGTCAGTTGGACCATCCACCTGAGACTAGGGAGTCGAGGGTATCTATCTAAAATAGATACGGTATTGATTTGGTGCCTAAAATCTGGGAACCACTTCAATATATATCATCTGCTGCTCGCCAACATGATAAAAGGCGAAGCAAACGACTCCGGGTGTCTTCTTTATGGGATGCTCATTACGCTCATCCTCCAGCGCTTCCGGGTACCTTTGCCTGCCTCCGAGGCTCAGGATATCGGATTGACGGACATCATCAACATCTCAGCACTGAAGAAGATGGGATGTACTGTTCATGAAGGATTCCTCTATTCGAAGGCCGAAAAGCACCTGAGGATCCGAGAGGATGCGAGCGACAGTGATGAGGATGCTGCTGCTGATACGGCTGCTGAGATGGAGACGGATACCCGAGCACCTCCCATTGGTGACTCGAGTACTGGTCAGACTGGTTACGGCGACATCCTACGAGCTATCACGAGCCTCCAGATGAAGATGAAGTCCGATTTCCAGTCCATGCAGTCTAATTACCAGAGACTGAGCTCATCCATAGACCATCTACGGGATGACTTCGAGTTACATCGAGAGCACACTGAGGGTTCTCTAGTTGAAATTAGGGAACTTCTTCATGACAGCTCGGACTCTCCCGCACCTTGAGTCTATATCTTTATTATATACTTAGTGTTTTCCAGCTCTTATCACATAGCACGAACATATCATGTACTATTTTGTCTTAGTTATGGCTCTGTGAAGCCCGTTTGTGTATTGACTTTTTATATATGATGATGTATTTCTATTAGCCATATTTCTTGCATCTATTTACGCTATTTGTGATTTGTTAGCACTGTTTTAAAACTCTGTTTAGCCACTAAACTGCTCTAAAATGCTTATATGTGTATGAAAAACTTCCGGTTTTTCCCGGGAAGGCTTTCGAAACCCGAATGAAGCCAAATTTTTGTGTACAAGTTTGTTTTCTTATACTCTAGATGACTGTATTGGCTAAATAGCTTATTTTTCATGTTAGGCCCCTTTGGTTGCTATTGTCAAAACGGGGGAGAAAAATGAGAAAAACGAGAAAATTTAAGTAAACGCAACCAATGCATAGATTTAGGGGGAGCATTATAAAAATATTGTTTATTGATGCAACCAATGCATAGATTTAGGGGGAGCATTGCTCCATAGCATTATAAAAATGTTGTTTATTTATTGGTTGAGTTTGATTCTAGATTGGTTGAAAGAAATATAAACTGTGTTTGCTTGTTTACAAGGTGGTTTTACTCAAAAAACAGAGGAAACTCTGTCTAAATTTTTGTAAAATCCTAACACTTAGCTTTTAAAACTGTTTTCACATTATTAGTTTTGTCATCATCAAAAAGGGAGAGATTGTTGACCCTCACCTGTATTTTAATGATGGCAAAACACAACTGTTATTTAACTAACAAGTTTAAACTAAGTTGTATTAAGGATCAAACACATTCAACCAAGGAACAAAGTGTAAGAACTCGAACCAAATCAAGTATCAAGTGAAGACTGATGATCTAGTATAGGTCTTAAGGTTTAGAACCAATGTAAGTCTCACTTATACATTGTATTAGCTTGTTCAATGGCTCAAACACAAAAGATTTTTTAAAAACCGTTGTTTTTAAATGTTTTTAATAAAAAATAGAAGAAAAACTGAGTTGGAAGACAACCCAGTCGACTGGTATATGGGACAGAAGGTCCCCAGTCTACTGGTAAAATGGACAGAAAGTCCCCGGTCGACTGGATGATATATACCAGTCGACTTGATACCCAGAAGGTCTGAAAACGTGATTTTTTCAAGTGAACCCAGTCGACTGGTATCTCGACCCAGTCGACTGGTAGTTCAAAAATATGACCGTTGGACTCCAAATTTGAACGTTTTAAAGTAAATCTTTTTCAAATTAAAGTCCTAACGGCCATATTAATTGATTGCTATATAAACCCATTCAGTTAAGCATTCAATAATAAGCTGCATATATTCAAAAAGAGTTGATCTCACATAATCAAGTTTTTATACTCTTGAAACACAAAAAGCTTTGAAATAATCTTGTTGAGCCATTTCTTCAAGATTTACTTTGAAAGAGAGACATTTCTATTGTAATAAGCTTTCATTTGCTGTCTCTCTACCTTTTACTTTACACCATCTTTGTAAAGGGATTACTTCCGAGAGGAAGGGGTTACTTCCGAAAGGAAGGGGATTTTTCGGTTTAAGCAACTCCTGTAATTTGCTTGTGTACGGTTTGTGCAACACCCGACTAAGTTGTGCGACTAAGTTTTCTTAGTGGATTACTTCAAGAGGTTCCTTGAAGAGAGTGGACATAGGGTCGGAACGAATCCGATATTGCCGAACCACTATAAACTGTGTTTGCATCATCTTTCCTTAAACTCTTTATTTACAACTTATTACTTGTATTAATTGTTTGCTGCTTATCAGTTTTTATAAACTTGTATTAATTCCGCAAAAAGTTTTTAAAAATCCAATTCACTCCCCCTCTTGGGTTGAAACCTCGAGCTACACATAGTTTGTGGCAAATTTTCAAAGGAAATGACCATCGTAACGATTAGCAGACAATAACTATTTTAGTGAAAATGCACAAAAAATATAACCCTCGAACTTCAAAAATTTAATTTTTTTTACCATTCAATTTTTTTTCTTGGACCAAAGTATATTTCACTTAAATCATGCTAAATTCTACTTTCGAGGTCATCAACCATCAAAAAAAAGGATAAAGATGCATTACAATTTGTAGGAATAAATGTGAGGATTTGACTAACATGAGCAAATCTTCTGGAAGGTATAATTTATCTTTCAGGGCTCCGTTTTGGAAAATGATCGTTTGGTTTTGATTTTACTTTAGGAAACCACCATGATTATTTTAGCGAAAATGTACAAAAAACGTGATTTTATTCAAAAAATTTGATTTTTCTTTACCATCCCATTTTTCACTTAGACCAAAGCAGATTTCACTTAGATCGTGATAAATTCAACTTTCAAGGTTGCCAACCATCAAAAAATAGGATTAAAGTGCATTGCAATTTGTAGGAAATATTGAGATAATTCAATTAACTCAAGCAAAACTTCTTAAAGGTATAATATGGCATTCAGGGCTCCATTTTGAGAAATGATACTTTCGGTTTTAATGTAACATTTTGAAACCTAGTTTGTGGTAAATTTTCAATAGAAGTGGCCATCATAACTACTTCAGCGAAACTGCACAAAAAATGTAATACCTTCGAAAATGGCATGTTTCTTCCAAAATTTGATTTTTCTTACCCAACCCATTTTTTCACTTGGACCAAAGTGTATTTCACTTAGATCATGATAAATTCCACATTCAAGGTCATCAGCCATAAAAAAGAAGAAGATAAAATTGCGTTACAAATTGTAGGAAAGAACGAGAGAATTCAATTTAACACGAGCAAAACTTCTAGAGGGGATAATTTGGCCATGAGGGCTCTGTTTTGGGAAATGATCCCATTTTTTTTATGTAACTTTTTGAAACCTAGATCATGGAAATGCCCATCATAACGGTTAGCGAACAATAGCTATTATAACGAAAATGCACAAAAAACGTAAGCTATAACTTTTGAAAATGGCAAATTTCTTCAAAATTTTTTATTTTTATTGACTATCGTATTTTTCTCTTGGACCAAAGCATATTTCACTTATATCATGTTAAATTCTAATTTTGAGGTCACCAACCATCAAAAAATAAGATGAAAGCGCATTACAAATTGTGGGAAAGCCGGAGAGGATTTGATTAATACGAGCAAACCTTCTGGAGAGTATAATTTGGCCTTTAGGGCTCCGTTTTGGGAAATAATTATTTTGGCTTTGATGTAACTTTTTGAAACCTAGTTCGTGGCAAATTTTATAAGGAAATGGCCATCATAACTATTTTAGCGAAAATACACTAAAAACTTAAGTTCGAAAATGGCTAGTTTCATCCAAATTTTGATTTTTCTTGAACATCCAATTTTTCACTTGGAACAAAGTGTATTTCAATTAGATCATGTTAGATTCCACTTTTGAGGTCACCAGCTAACAAAAAATAGGATAAAAGTGCATTACAAATTGTAGGAAAGAGGGAGAGAATTCGATTCACATGAGCAAAACTTCTCGAGAGTATAATTTGGCCTTCAAGGTTCTGTTTTGGGGGAATGATCTGTTTGATTTTTATGTAAAGTTTTGAAACATAGTTCGTGCCAAATTTTCAAAGGAAATGACCATCATAACTATTTTAGTGAAATACAAAATTAACATGTGCTAACCTTTGAAAATGATCAGTTTCTTTCGAAATTTGATTTGCCTTGACCATCCTAATTTACTTGGACCAAAGCGTATTCAATTAGATCATGCAAATTTTCAATTTTAAGCTTACTAGCCATAAAAAAAAGGAAAAAAAAAGCGCATTTCAAATTGTAGGAAAGAGGGAGAGAATTCAATTAAAATTAGCAAAACTTTTTGATGGAATAATTTGACTTTCAGGGCTCCATTTTGGAAAATTATCCATTTGGTGTTGATGTAACTTTTTGAATCCTAGTTCATGACAAATTTTCAAAGGAAATGTCTATCATAACTATTTTTGTGAAAATGCACAAAAATGTGAGCTATAACCATCGAATATGGTTAGTTTCTTCATAACTTTGATTTTTCTTGACCATCTCATTTTTCACTTGGACAAAAATATAATTTATTTAGATCATTTAAGTTCCACTTTTGAGGTCACCATTAAAAAAAAAAAAAAGAGGATAAAAGTGCATTACAATTTGAGGAAGGAGGGAGAGAATTTGATTTAACACAAGTAAAACTTTTTGAAGGTATAATTTAGCCATTAGAGCTCCGTTTTGGAAAATGATCCCTTGGTTTTGATGTAACTTTTTGGAACCTAGTTCGTAGCAAATTTTCAAAGGAAATACTTTTATAACTATTTTAGCGAAAATACACAAAAAAAAACGTGAATTATAACCTTCGCACATGGTCCGTTTCTACCAAAATTTGATTTTCTTTTTACAATCTCATTTTTCACTTGGACTAAAGTGTAAATTTCACTTGGATAATATTAAATTACACTTTCGAGGTCACCATCCATAAAAAAAGGGATAGAATTGCATTACAAATTATAAGAAAGAGAGAGAGAATTCGATTAAAACAAACAAAACTTTTAGAGGGTATAATTTGGTCTTCAGGGCTCCGTTTTGAGAAATAATCCTTCAGTTTTTATGTAACTTTTTGAAACCTAGTTCATGACAAATTTTCAAAAGAAATGACCATCGTAACTGTTTTAGCGAACCTTTGAAAAATGTCAGTTTCTTCAAAAATTTGACTTTTCTTAGGCTATTTGATTTTTCTCTTAGACCAAAGAGTATTTCACTTAGATCTTATCAAATTCAACTATCGAGGTCACCAACCAAAAAAAAAAAAGGATAAAGTGCATTACAAGTAGTATGAAAATGGAGAGAATTCGATTAACATGGGCAAAACTTATAGGGGTATAATTTGGCCTTCAGGGCTCCGTTTTGGGAAATGATCCATTGGTTTTTTATGTAACTTTATGAAATCTATATTGTGACAAATTTTAAAAGGAAATGACCATCATAACTATTTAAGTGAAAATTCACAAAAACATGAGCTATATAACCTTCGAAAATTGTCAGTTTCTTACAAACTTTTATTTTTTTTTCTTGACCATCTCATTTTTTACTTGGACAAATGCGTATTTCACTTTGATCATGCTAAATTCTACCTTCGAGGTCACCAAACATAAAATAAATAGGATAAAAGTGCATTACAAATTGTAGGAAAGATGGAAAGAATTCGATTTAACACGAGCAAAGTTTCTGGAGGGTATAATTTGGCCATCAAGGCTCCATTTTGGGAAATTATCCCTTAGGTTTTTATGTAACTTTTTGAAACATTGTTTGTGGGAAATTTTTAAAAGAAATAATCATCAACTATTTTAGCGAAAATGCACAAAAAAATGAGCTATAACCTTAAAAAAAATTTCAGTTTTTTCCAAAATTTGATTTTATTTACCATCCTGTTTTTCACTTGAACCAAACTGTATATTTCACTTGGATAATGTTAAATTATATTTTCGAGATAACTAGCCATAAAAAAAAAGGATTATAGTGCACTACAAATCGTAAGAAAAAGTGAGGTAATTTGATTAACACGAGCAAAACTTCTTGGGGATATAATATGGCCTTCAGGGCTCCGTTTTGAGAAATGATACTATTAGTTTTGACGTAACTTTTTGAAACGTAGTTCTTGGCAAATTTTCAAAGGAAATGACCATTGTAACTATTTTAGCGAAACTGCACAAAAAACATAAATGCGAGCTATTACCTTCGAAAATGGCATGTTTCTTCAAAAATTTAATTTTTCTTAGCCAACCCATTTTTTCGCTTAGACCAAAGTGTATTTCACTTAGATCATAATAAATTCCATATTCAAGGTCACCAGCCATCAAAAAAAGGATAAAAGTACATTACAAAATGTAGGAAAGAAAGAGAGTATTTGATTTAACACGAGCATAACTTCTTAAGGGTATAATTTTGTCATCAATCCTCCGTTTTGGGAAATGATCCATTTGTTTTGATGTAACTTTTTGAAACGTAATTCATGAAAAATTTTCAATAGAAATGATCATCATAACGGTTAGCAAACAATAACTATTTTAGTGAAAATGCACAAAAAATGTGATCTACCTTCGAAAATAGCTAGTTTCTTCAAAAATTTAATTTTTTTTACCATTCAATTTTTTTCTTGGACCAAAGCATACTTCACTTAGATCATGTTAAATTCAACTTTCGAGGTCACTAGCCATAAAAAAATAGGATAAAGGTGTATTACAAATTGTAGGAAAAAAAAATGTGAGGATTCAATTAACATGAGCAAACCTTCTGGAGGTATAATTTTGCCTTCACAGCTCTGTTTTGGGAAATGATCCCTTTGAAATTGATATAAATTTTTGAAACCTAGCTTGAGGAAAATTTTCAAAAGGAATGACATCAAAATTATTTTGGTGAAAATACACTAAAAACTTAAACTTTAACCTTCGAAAATGACTAGTTTCTTCCAAATTTGATTTTTCTTAACCATTCCATTTTTAGTTGGACCAAAGCGTATTTCAATTAGATCATGTTAAATTTCACTTTCATGATCACTGGCTAGCAAAAATAAGGGTAAAAGTGCATTACAAATTATAGGAAAGAGGGAGAGAATTCAATTAACATGAGCAAAACTTCTCGAATGTATAATTTGGCCTTTGGGGATCTGTTTTGGAAAATGATCCGTTTAGTTTTGATATAACTTTTTAAAACATAGTTTGTGACAAATTTTCAAAAGAGATGACCATCATAACTATTTTAGTAAAATATCACAAAAAAACGTGAGTACCTTTGAAAATGACAAATTTCTTCTAAAATTTGATTTTTTTTCACCATCCCATTTTCACTTGGACCAAAGCATATTTCGATTAGATCATGTCAAATTACAATTTCGAGCTTACTAGCCATCAAAAATGGAAAAAAAATGCATTTCAAATTGTAAGAAAGATGGAGAAAATTCGATTAACACGGGCAAAACTTCTTGATGATTTAATTTGGCTTTCAAGGCTCTATTTTGGGAAATGATCCGTTTAGTGTTGATGTAACTTTATGAATCCTAGTTTGTGATAAATTTTCAAAGGAAATTGTTATCATAACTATTTTTCCGAAAACACACAAAAACGTGAGCAATAACCTTAAAAAATGGTTAGTTTCTTTCAAACTTTGATTTTTCTTTACTATCCAATTTTTCACTTGGACTAAAGTGTATTTTATTTAGATCATGTTAAATTCCACTTTTGAGTCACTAGCTATAAAAAAAAAGGGATAAAAGTGCATTACAATTTTTAGAAAAGAGGGAGAAAAATCGATTTAATACGAGTACATCTTCTTGAGGGTATAATTTAGCCATTAGAGCTCCGTTTTGGGAAATGATCCTTCGGTTTTGATGTAACTTTTTGAAACCTAGTTCATGAAATTTTTTTAAAGATAATGACAATCATAACTATTTTGACAAAAATGCACAAAAAACCTGAGCTATATAACCTTCAAAAATGGTTAGTTTCTTCCAAATTTTTATTTTTTTTACCATCTCATTTTTCACTTGGACCAAAGTGTATTTCACTTAGATCATGTTAAATTACACTTTCGAGGTCACTGCCCATTAAAAAAAATAAAAGTGCATTACAAATGGTAAGAAATAGGGATCGAATTCGATTAACATGAGCAAAACTTCTAGAGGGTATAATTTGGCCTTTAAGGCTCTGTTTTGAGAAACAATATTTCGGTTTTGATGTAACTTTTTGAAATACTCTTTGCAATAGAACTAGATATACATACATATATCGTTCTTCTATTCTAGTGAGAAGTTCTGATTTTTACTTAGTATTATTATGGTCATGTGCTTGTACTTGGTTTCATGAGCTCTCTCTCTCGAGTAAATCTTAAACTCTCTTAGTAAGTGACACCACTTCTAAGTTCATATCGGTGAAGCTCTAAAATGTCTTTGTTACTTAGAACATAGTTATAAAATTGTTTTAGGCTTCATTGAAAGTTGAAATTAAAATCTAATATATGGAACAGATAGTACTAACTTTTTATTTTAAGGTCTCACATTTTTCAGTACTAACAATCACTATATAGTAACTTGTTATTACCTATTAAACCTTATAAGTAGTTAATACTATAATAAGATTGGGTTTCCATTACTGATGATTCTACATGAAAGGTTTCAACCCATATCTCATATAATATCATTTTTACTAACTCTTTATAAAGAAATTTCGTAAGAGGATTAATCAAGTTCTTACTTGACCTCATATCAATAGCTTGTCTCACAAACTCATGAGTCATGTCTTAGACTAATATGTCTTAACTTACCATTTTAGGTACCTGTTGTGAGTTTTAAATTACTCGTAAGTGCACGAGTCGTTTGCAATATAGTGTTGTGCAAGTGCGAGGTCGAATCCATAGGGAATTGCGTTGTGAAAATATTTTTATCTAAACTAAGCCTATTTTAACCTAGTTCCAAATTTTGGATTGTATCTTGCAAAGAAATATGAAGTAAACTAAATTGATTTAAAAAACAACTGATAAAAACACTAAGATTTTCTAAATCCACCCCACCAAAGTAAAGCATATATCTTCATGTTCTATATAATTGTAATCTATCAAATCATTCCATGAATCCACCATTATACAAATCACAGCGAATACCCAAATTAAACCAAAACCATCCAATGTATCCGTTTAATTTACAAATCACAATGGATATCCAATCTAATTTGAATGATCCGCTGTATCCAGTAGATGAAATACAAGGAATATCCAATTTAACAATTTAAAAACAATCAATCATAAGATTTCACTCAAATAATTGAAATAGAACATTAATACTAAAAATATCATAATTGTACGAATATATCTGAAAATTTAATGCTAAACAATGGCGAGGCTTCGTCTTCAACCTTAGATGAAGGTTTTATCCTCGCATAATTATGAAATTAAATTTCACAAAAGTGCTAAACATAAAACTTTAAAACTCAAAGAAATAAATTAAAACTGACTATATATGGAGAAATTCCACTCGCAGCTGTTGTGTGGCGCTTTCTGTCGTGGTAGCAAAGCCTTGGAGATCCCCCAGAATGCTAGCAGACATCCTCCAGATTGCACACCAATTGTTTCAGTGAGGTGGGGCTTTTATAGGGAAACTCGTGAGTGCAATGTGTTTCAAATTCGATGTGGGATACTGCCCGAGTGCGCTCGATCGCAGCCTGGTGCACTGCAAAGATTTCTGACTGATGTGGGATGTCGCGCATGCGCACTTTCGCAGGCTGGTGCGCTCGAGCATAGGTGCACTCGATCTCATGTCTTATACGCTGGATCGCACTAGGCATCCTCAACTTTTGTTCTTTAAGTTCAACAGCTCCCAAAATGCTTCATTTTCTCCACAAACCTATAAAAATACAGGAAACACATAAAAGACATAAAATAAAGTGAAATAACACAAACTAAGAGCTTAACAAATATAAATTAAGGGGCTTAAATATGCAATATTTGGCACTCATCAAATACCTTCAAACTTATATTTTGCTAGTCCCTTAGCAAAACAAAATAATAAAAAAAACTAAATGAAAAACAAAGAACACAAAGATAAGTTCATCACTCATGGTATCCTAAAATTTAAGTATCTTACAAAACCATGATATTCATTCATGAGCAAACTTAAAAAGATAAACCCATTTTCGCAATGAATAGAAATGTTAAAATCTAATTACTTACAAAAGGAAGGCTAAGACATCACAAGTCTAACTCAGTGTAAAGTGTATTAGCATATAAAAATGAAGCTTCCAAATAACTCCAATGTGTAATGTCTCTATATCTTAAGATTCACCAAATTTCCCATCAGAATGAACAAAAATGGCATAGTTTATTTTATTTATTTTTTTTTTATTATAAGGCTCTGCTATGTTTAGTTCCCTTAAGCTTTCTAATTGACCCATGTAGCGAGTGTTGAGTCAATGACTCCCAAACCAGATGGTTTTAGGGCATTAGGTGTAAAGACACCCCTAAGGATTTACTAACTCGAGTAAAAAAGGCTACGAAACTAAACTGGCCTTACTGCTACCAGGAAAACTTTCCACTTTTTGACGTGAACACTCACTGCTTACTGAGGTAAGAGGTCCAGTTACTCAGCAAAAAGTTTCTCAATGATCATTATGAATAAAATTCCCACTTTTTGATGTGAACACTCACTGCTTACTGAGGCAAGAGGTCCATTTACTCAGTGGAAAGTTTATTGATGATCATTATATATATATATATATATATTATACTTTTCTATGCCAAAGTGTTTATCCAACAAGTCATCCAGTTAGTTAAGTCATGGACACATACACATTAAAATCACATGTTATACCTCACACAATTATGTGCTCGTGTCAGATTAGATCAAACATGTGAATTCTCAAATGCCTAAAGTAAGTAACTAAATTTTAAAATTTTATCATCAGATCATGTATTCAAAATTTTAAGCTCACCAATGACATCACACCACAGAAATTGTTTAGATTAACCAAAATTTCAAAATAACATGAGATGCATTTATCTTTTCTTTAAGACGAAGAAAAACAAAAACAAATCAGAACAAAGTGTGTGTAATGTGTCTCCCATACCCCCAAACTTAAATTACACATTGTCCCCAATGTGTGAATATTATGGAAAGAGCTAACCTGGGAGATGAGAACTAACAGGACTGGCATGGCTCATAGCATACCCCCAAACTTGAACTGAAGTACGCGTTGTCCCTGAAAAACAAAAGAAACACTAGAAATAAACAGTAACAACAAATATGTAAAATAATAAACAAACAGAAAGGATATGTTGTGGCATGCCTCCCATAAGTACTAAGTTTAAAGTCTTCAGCCAGACTTTCCATTATAGACGACACTCAATCTGAGTAACTAGGATCCTCCAACAATATCGTCTCGATGTCTGGACTCCTCAACTCCAAGAATGGTTTTAGCCTCTGTCCATTCACCTTGAAAATGTTACCATTCTTTGGATCCTCAATCTCGATGGCCCCATGAGGAAAAACCAACCGAATGATAAATGGGCATGTCCATCGAGATTTGAGCTTGCATGAAAAAAGATGCAGGCATGAATTGTAAAGAATAAATTTTTGACCAGGCTCAAAAGCTCGTCTCAAAATGTTCTGGTCACGAGTCTTCTTCATTTGTGCCATGTACAACCGCGCACAATCATATGCATCATTTTGCAGCTCTTCTAATTCATTGAGTTGGAGCTTCCTTTGTGAGCCAGCCTTTGAAAGATTAAAGTTCAGCTGCTTGATAGTCCAATACACTTGATGCTCTAATTCTACCAGAAGGTGACATACTTTTCCATACACAATACAATAGGGAGACATGCTAATTGGCGTCTTGAAGGCTGTCTGATATGCCCACAGTGCATCAGTCAATCGCAGAGACCAATCCTTTCTACTAGGGTTCACAGTTTTCTCCAAAATGGGCTTGATCTCGCGATTAGAAATTTCCACTTGCCCACTCGTCTGCGGGTGATAAGGGGTGGCAACCTTATGTGTGATGAAATACTTCTTCATCAACTGCTCAAAAATCCAGTTGCAAAAATGTTCACCTCCATCACTTATGATTGCTCGAGGCATACCAAAACGAGTAAAGATATTGTTTTTCAAAAAATGGACCACAACTCTGTGGTCATTGGTCTTGCATGCAACGGCCTCCACCCATTTGGACAGATAATCCACAGTAACCAGAATGTACAAGTAGCCAAAGGAGTTTGGGAAAGGTCCCATAAAATCAATGCCCCACATGTCAAAAATCTTAACAATCGGAATGGGGTTGAGGGGCATCATATTCCTCCTAGAAAGACTCCCCAGCTTTTGACAAAGCTCAAGGGATGGTGTGAGAGTCTCAGAACAGGGTAGGCCAATAGAATCCACACTATAAAATCTTCGCAGTGGTCTTCTTAGCATTGAAATGGCCTCCACAAGCATGATCATGACAAAAGGCGATGACATTAGATTGGTCATGCTTTGGAATACACCTTCTGATGATCTGATCGAGACAATACTTGAATAGGTATCGATCATCCCAAAAAAAATGTTTTACCATGGCCAAAAACTTTGATTTATCTTGTCACCCCCAATGTAAAGGCATTTGACAGATGACAAGATAGTTCACTATATCGACAAACCATGGTGTGGGATTGTTAGCAATGTGCATCAATTGCTCATCAGGAAAGGTCTCAGAAATGGGAATGGCGGCCTCAGTGAAATCCACTATCAACCTAGACAAATGGTCCGCCACCACATTTTCGAAACTTTTCTTATCCCGAATCTCTATGTCGAACTCTTGAAGTAACAAGATCCATCGGATAAGATGAGATTTGGCATCCTTTTTGGAGAAAATATACTTCAATGTTGCATGATCCGAGTAGATAATGACTTTCGATCCTAACAAGTAGGATCTGAACTTGTCCAATGCAAAAACGATTGCTAGTAACTCCTTCTCAGTGGTAGAGTAATTGAGTTGTGCGTCGTTTAGAGTTTTGCTTGCATAATAGATGACATGGGGGAGTTTATCAACACACTGCCCCAAAACAACTCCAACAACATAATCTAATGTGTCACACATAATCTCAAAAGGCACACCCTAGTTGGGCGGCTGAATAATGGGTATAGATGTCAGAATCTTCTTCAAATCCCCAAATGCTTTCTTATAGTCCTCATCAAATATAAATGAGGCATCTTTCAATAACAACTTGCACAAGGGCCGGGCGATCTTGCTGAAATCCTGGATAAATCGCCTGTAGAAGCCTGCATGGCCTAGAAAAGATCGAACTTCCTTCACCATACGTGGGGGTGAAAGAATAGAAATCAGGTCCACCTTAGCTTTGTCGACCTCAATTCCCCGATGAGATACGACATGCCCCAGTACAATACCTTGCTTGACCATAAAATGGTACTTCTCCCAATTAAGCACCAGGTTCTTCTCCTTGCACCGCACTAAAACCAAAGTGAGATGGTGCAAGCATTCCTCAAACGATGAACCGAAGACGGAGAAGTCATCCATGAAAATCTCTAAGAACCACTCTACTATGTCAGAGAATATGCTGACCATGCACCGCTGAAAAGTAGCGGGTGCATTGCATAACCAAAGTGAGACGGTGCAGGCACTCCTCAAATGATGAACCAAAGACGGAGAAGTCATCCATGAAAATCTCTAAGAACCACTATACTATGTTAGAGAATATGCTGACCATGCACCGTTGAAAAGTAGCAGGTGCATTGCATAACCCAAAGGGCATGAGACGGTAGGCGAATGTCCTAAAAGGACAGGTAAACATCATATTCTCCTGATCTTCAGGGTCCACAGGGACCTAGTTATATCCAGAATAACCATCCAAGAAGCAATAGTAATTGTGCCCAGCCAAGCATTCCACCATCTGATCAATAAATGGGAGTGAAAAATGATCTTTCCTTGTGGCAATATTCAACTTATGGTAGTCTATACACACTTTCCATCTTGACTAAACACGAGTTAGCACCAAATCATCATCCTTATTCTTCACTACCATCAATCCAGCTCGCTTGGGCATGACATGAATCGGGCTCACCCACTTGCTATCAGAGATTGGATAAATGATCCCTGCATCCAACAACTTAATCACTTCAGTCCTCACAACCTCTTGCATAGCTGGGTTGAGCTTTCTTTATGGCTCCCTCGATGGCTTGGAATTCTCCTCCAAATATATCTTGTGCATCACCACCGAGGGGCTGATTCCCTTGATATCCTTAATAGTCCAGCAGATAACTTTCTTATGCTCTCTTAAAACGTCCAATAATTTCTCCTCTTGAGCCTCAACCAAATCTGAAGCTATAATCACAGGCAATGAATCTGCTGGACCTAGAAACTTATACTTAAGATTGTCCGGTAAAGGCTTAAGTTCCTTCTTGGGGGGCTCAGGTGCTGTAGTCTCTTCCGTTGCATTGCTTTCTCGAGGAGCATACTCTAAAATGGCATTTGCTTGCTCAAGTAACTTATCCAAATCCAAATCCTCTCCAAACTGAGCAAAGCATGCCTCCAGGGGGTCATCAATGCTTGATTCATCCACAGTATCCTCAAGAATCTCCTCTATCAAGCATACATTTCTCACTTCATCATATTCCAGTGGTTGCTTATTAATATCAAAGATATTCAGCTCCACTGTCATATTTCTGAAGGAAATCTTCATCACCCCTATCCTACAATTTATCAAGGAATTAACCATGGCTAAGAATGGTCACCCTAGAATAATTAGTATCTGAATCCTTACATTCTGAACCGGCTCTGTGTCAAGCACAATAAAATCCACGGGGAAATAAAATTTATCCACCTTTATCAAAACGTTCTCAACTACTCCCCATGGTATTTTCGCTAACCTGTCAGCCAATTGAAGCATCGTGGATGTGGGCTTCAGTTCTCCTAACCCCAACTACAAATAGACTGAGTAGGGTAGAAGATTCACACTTGCTCATAGATCTAAAAGAGCCCTCTCTATCTAGCTGGCTCCTATCGTGCAAGAGATGGTAGGACACCATGGGTCCTTATACTTGATGGGCGGCTTGCACTGAATGATTGAGCTAACCTGCTCGATCAAAACCACCTTCTTTGGGACATTCGTCCTCCTCTTGATAGTGATCAAGTCCTTTAAGAACTTGGTATATGACGGCGCTTGATGGATGGCATCCAAAAATGGGATATTGATTTGGATCTGCTTGAACACCTCCAGAATGTCCTCATACTTCCCTCCTTTCTTGAGCGGTTGTAATCTCTCAAGGTAAGGCGCTTTAGGTACAAATAACCTAAGAGGATCTTTAACAGTAAGTGTGGCTGTAGATGGCTCAGCATCTCTTTTCTCCTTATTACCACTTTCTTGCCCTTGCTGTATAGTAGGGTTCTCTTCTACTTGATTGTCCATTTGTCTCCCAGACCTTAATGGGACAATTGATTGCACTTGTTCCTCCCTGTTCTTAGGAGTTGATGAATTTCCAACCATAAATTATCCCTTCGGGTTAGGCATGGGCTGACTAGGGAACTTTCCCTTATCTCTTTCACCCAAGTGACTTGCGATTTGACCTATATGACTCTCTAGCTTGGCAATCTCTTGGGTGTTTACTATTGTTGTGCTCCACACTTTGTTGATGGATTGGTCGATCATCTTCATGAACTCCTTGATGGTGCCCTCTAGAGACTGTGAAATCGGCGCTGGTGCTTGAGTGGGAGCTTGGTAAGCAGGTGATGGTGCTGGTGCTGGATGGGCTGAGCGACCATGACTTGGAATTGGTAGAGGAAATTCAGGAGGGTATTAATTGTGAGCATGATAAGGGGCTCATCCCTGATTCATCGATTGGTTCTGCTTCCATGAAAAATTAGGGTGGTTCCGCCACCCTGGATTGTAAGTCTCGAAGTAAGATCCATTCGACTGCCTCCGATAGTCATTGAAAGCGTTCACTTGTTCCATGAGATACTCGACAAAAGCCGATGTAGATGGATAATTTTTTGCTAAATGCGTAGGACTAGCACAGATGGAACAACTATCAACATTGAATGTGTTGGCAGCATTGATGGAATGGCCCACAGCGAGAGCATTAATTTTCTTGGTGAGAGCATCTGTCTTTATCTTCAAATCAGTGTCCTCTTTAATCTCATAGATGCCTCATTTCTTAGGAGCACGATTGGACTTGTCCCGACAGCTTGAAAAATCCCGCTGCTGTGAGTTGTCAGACAACTTGTCCAATGCCTTGTATACTTCCTCCCTCGTCAAACTTAAGAATACCCCCCCATTCATAGACTCGATCATGCTACGATTGAGTTGAGTCAACCCTTGGTAGAAGAACTGAACAAGTTTCCACTTCTCATATCTATGTGGAGGGCATCTAATCAGTAACTCTTTGAAGCGCTCCCAACTCTCAGAAAACTTCTTATCCTCATCCTAAGTGAAAGAACTAATCTCCTTTCAGCACTCATTCACTCTAGACATTGGGAAAAACTTGTTATAAAATTTACTCAGTAGGTTTTCCCAAGATGTAATAGACCCGGGCGTGTTGGAATCCAACCATGCCCTTGCTCTATCGTGAAAAGAAAAAAAGGAAAAGTAAAAGATGGATTGGCTCCTCAAAGAAGTTCTGGAACTTGAATGTGGCACAAATATCTTTGAACTTCTTCACATGGCTGTAGGGATTTTCAAGATCTAAGATATGAAATGAGGGTAAGAGGTGGATGACATGTGGCTTTTAAATCAAAATAGGTGGCATTGATTGGTGGCAACACTATGCAAGAAGATGAGTTAGTTGCAACGGGTGTGAACAAATCCCTAAGGGATATAGTGGAGTCCACGTTCCAAGCTCTAGGTTGCTCTACATGCTCCGATTGATTTGCATTCCTAAAATTTTCTCTCATCTCAATTGTCTCTCTTTCAACAAATGCTCTCTTCTATCTCCTAAGAATTCTTTCTAAGTCGGGATCTAAAGGTATTAATTCTAAATTCAGGGATCTCCGACCAAGCATACACCAAACAGAAAACAATAAAATAAACTAACTAGCAGAAACAATAGAATAAAATAAAATAAAATAAATGCTAAAACAGCAAACACAATACTCACAAAATGGGCCAACAAAAATTTGCAAATTTTTATTTTTATTTTTATTATTTATTTTTTATAGGCAATTGCAAATAAAAACAAATAAACAAAAATAAAATTACAAAATTAAAAATAAAACAAAAATCCTAACTAAACTAGTAGAAAAATAAAATTAATTCAGACAAAAATTTAATTTTCACAAACTAAACAAATCCCCAGCAACGGCGCCAAAAACTTGTTGTGAGTTTTAAATTACTCGCAAGCGCATGAGTCGTTTGCAATATAGTGTTGTGCAAGTGCGAGGTCGAATCCACAAGGAATTGTGTTGTGAAAATATTTTTATCTAAACTAAGCCTATTTTAACCTAGTTCCGAATTTTGGATTGTATCTTGCAAAGAAATATAAAGTAAACTAAATTGATTTAAAAAAAACAACTGATAAAAACACTAAGGTTTTCTGAATCCACCCACCAAAGTAAAGCATATATCTTCATGTTCTATATAAAAGTAATCTATCAAATCATTCCATGAATCCACCATTATACAAATCACGACGAATACCCAAACTAAACCAAAACCATCCAATGTATCCGTTTAATTTACAAATCATAATGGATATCCAATCTAATTTGAATGATCTGCCGTATCCAATAGATAAAACACAAGGAATATCTAATTTAACAATTTAAAAACAATCAATCATAAAAGTTCACTCAAACAATTGAAATAGAACATCAATACTAAAAATATCAGAATTATACGAACATATCTGAAATTATAATGCTAAACAATGGCGAGGCTTCATCTTCAACCTTAGATGAAGGTTTTGGCCTTGCATAATTATGAAACTAAATTCCGCAAAAGTGCTAAACATAAAACTTTAAAACTCAAATAAATAAATTAAAACTGACTATACATGGAGAAATTTCACTCGCAGCTGTTGTACGACGCTTCCCCTCGTGGTAGCAAAGCCTTGGAGATCCCCCAGAATGCTAGCAGACGTCCTCCGGATTGCACACCAATTGTTTCAGTGAGGTGGGGCTTTTATAGGGAAACTCACGAGTGCAATATGTTTCAAATTCGAAGTGGGATACTACTCGAGTGCACTTGATCGCAGCCTGGTGCGCTGCAAAGATTTCTAACCGATGTGGGATGTCGTGCATGCGCTCGTTCGCAGGCTGGTGCACTTGAGCGTAAGTGCGCTCGATCTCATGTCTTGTGCGCTATATCGCACTAGGCATCCTCAGCTTTTGCTCTTTAAGCTCGACAGCTCCCAAAATGCTTCATTTTCTCCACAAACCTATAAAAATGCAGGAAACATAGAAAAAACATAAAATAAAGTGAAATAACACAAACTAAGAGCTTAACAAACATAAATTAAGGGGCTTAAATATGCAATATTTGACACTCATCAGTACCACTATAAGCCCTTAACAAAACTTCATCATCACAAAAGATAGATTTTGAAGGCATAGGATGTGATCACAAAATTTATTTCCAACAATAAATTTCTAATTAATCCATTTGATGTCTTTCTTAATTGTTGTCAAAGCAATTAATTTAGATTTCATTGTGTGAGATATACAAGTTTGTTTCTTGCTCACCTAAGAGCATTACCTCCTCCAAGAGTATCATCTCTCAGTCTTGTCATCCGACTAGTATCTATGTATCCTTTAAATATAGTCGGGTTATCATAGCATCAGTGTATCCTCTTAATACAATTGGTTTATATCAAATCAATGGTTTCCTTTAGGTAACCAAAGATTTTACTGAATTTGTACGTTCTAGTAAAGTACTATGAATAATTCAAAGCATAACCCCTATTACATGCTTTCTAGCTTTAATTCAAAGATAATATCTACTTCACCACATTTTCATTTTAAACATAGAAATAGATATTTTTTGATTTCAAACACATAATTTATATTGGTTCCAAATATTAATATTTTTTCAACATATAAATATACTGACATATCACAAATTTTTATGGTATTTTATAATATACTCAATACCCCAACATTTTTAAAATGTAATAAATTCTTTAAATTAACATAACAAAAACTCTTGCTTTGTCCGTAACAAGTGGCCACGCACTATGATCTATATTTTGGACATTTATTAAATAGTCATATATAACTATATATCACCATTCACCATATCTTTCATGTCAAAATTTATTTGACAACAACTCATTCAAACAAATAAACTATAAACATAATAATCAAATTCCGCAATGACTTTCACTATAAATTTATAATAAATCTTAATTAAATATCTCATATAAATGTATAGTATCACTAAATAATTTAATCAAACAAAATAACACTAAATTATAGTTTAAATTCATATACACCAAACCAGACAAATTGCACAAAAATGCATGAAGATCAGTGATGAATGTCGGCCACATTTTCTAATGAAAAAAGAAAGAACAATCCCAATTTGGGAATTACCGAATTGCAGTTACATTTCATAAACAATCATTAACATACATAGCTTTTATCTACATATATACAAGCCTAATTTAGAGACCCTTCTCTTTGAATTTACCGAATTTTAAATCATTTTATCAAGAAACACAAGGAAATATGTACATTCTATTAGCTAAATTTGAAACAAAAATTGTACTCAAAATTTGAAGGTTTAATAATCTTAAAACCACAAACCACCTTCACTTCAATATTGTTTGTGTAAAATTGGTGTGCATGAAAGATTTTAAATCAATAGTACCTATTTTGCAAAAATTGATCGAATGCATCATCTTGATACCACATAAATTGTTCCTTCAGCTTTGTACCAGTTTCACATATCTGATTGACTCCGACTCCATTGATACAGAACTAATAAAGTCTTAAGATTGTTGGTGTAATTTATGGATTAGGAATCAAGAACTAAATATTAAGTAAAACAAAACAAGACTTTGAGACATGTTAAGAACCATTTTTCTTAAGACTTCATTTGTCCCAACTCTTTTAGGAATTGGCTAATGGGTTATAGACAAATATCCTACATGATACAACAAAATCTCTCGGATTTGTAGATATAAGAACACTTTTTTAAACAGTAATAACAATTGTTATAATTTTTCTTGAGAGAAAAGAAAAGAAGAAGATGAGGAAGAAAAGTTTTAGGAATTAAAAGTAATTTTAAAGAAGTTAATTCAAGTATTTATAATGATTTACAAACCTCTAACAATCAAAAAATCGAAGAGATATGAACTAAAGAATACAACTCTAAGAAAATAATTGTTGGAAAACTTGAATTTCGAAAATAACGATCCTCCAGTCGACTGGTCACTACCCTTAGTCAATTGGGTTAAGCTGTTGTACAAGTTGAAGTTTAGATATCGTGTTCGTCAGTTAACTGGGCAATATTTCAGTCCACTTTAAAAAAATGTTGTCCAAATTTGAAAAACTATCAGACATGCTCTGTCAACTGGCCAATACTTTTTAAAACAAAAACTCCAACAACTATAATAAATGAAACAATTTATTATGTCAAAGGATTCGGCATTCCATATATCCTTAAGGTTGAGAAGACGATAAACTTATATTACACCATGATATATATATATATATATGTGTGTGTGTGTACATTGCGATCAAGTTGAACATAGTTGTAATAGAAAACAATTCACATGGAGCCAAAGTTCAGTACACATTTGTGATTGAGCTGGTGAAAGGGAAGGCTTCAAAAGGGTACCGCATAACTAGAGAAATGAGATCAAAGTTGTTGGTTAGTCTGCCCCCGAGATGCTTAGAATGAGAGAGATGTTTTATGGTGTTTGGAACACCCAACAGTGTCACCCGTTCTGACAACCTCAAAGCTAGCAAATCAGATGCATTTTCCTCACTCGCATTAGTATTTTTCCACTCGCCATTGTGATTTTCAAGGGTAGAATGATCAATTACTAGCCAAACTTCATAACGTGGTGCGATATTACTTGTTAATTATACCGAGATGCAAAATTGGATGGCTATTTTGTGGGGCTTAAATATCTTTCTCGTGATCGATAACCTCCCAAGATGAGTTTGTAATCCTTTGTTTATTTAAAGAATTTCATTAGTTTCAATTATCATTTACTTCATTTAAAAACATCAATCTAAAATGTATGTATTTATATATAAAGTTAACTTGAAAATATTGGATGAAATTCCAAATCTTTCAATTCTATAATGTTTGGCTGACCTTGACACATCAAAAAGGTATTTGAGACATGAGAGGTATTTAAAGTACATGAGATAATTGTCTCAATTAAAAGAATATGGTGATAATTGAGAATAATCCCTAAAGTGCGGGGTGATTATTGTGAGGATCCGAAAGATCGGATTTGTGATTTCTATCCAAAGATGATAAATTCAACTGGGTTGTTGCTGCAAAAACTAAAGCAGGAGTCAAAATGCTACACCAGTTCGGTGCTTTCAATAACTGATGGAGTAGGTTAATTGCAGGTGTTCATGGCTTATATAGATTAGTGGTGAAGTCAAAATACAACAATTTATGTCTGAAGTAAAATGACCAAAGGATATTAAAAAATTCGTCGCCTGAGAGATTCGAACTCTCGCGGGGAAACCCCATGTACTTAGCAGGCACACGCCTTAACCACTCGGCCAAAGCGACATTTGTTGACAGTTGACGTTATTTTACCTATATATAATGTTTCACACGTCATATGGTTTAAACATTAATTAATTCTAAGTGGGAGTATTTTTTTTTCCTTTTAATTATTGAATTTTTACCAAGTATATTTTCTCTGTATTTTTTATTTAAGGATGACAATGGGCAGATTACCCGTGAAATTTGACATATCCATAAACATATCCGTTATCTGAATCTGAACCCAAAATCGTTAAAAACCATGAAATAGTATTCATAACAACAAAAAACTCATTTATTTATATCTATACCTGTTTAATCGAATACGATTCGGATTGGTTAACAGTTAAAAACCCGCGAATTTCCATTAAATATGGATGACAACTGATACATTACCCACAAAATTTGACATATGCATTACCGTATCTGTTTAACTATCCTACTATCCAAATCTGAATCTAAAACCATTAAAAATCATGAAATACTATCCGTAATCATAAAACCTCATTTTATTTTTATCTATATCCGCTTAAACGAGTACAGTTCAAATAGGTTAACTGGAAAAAAAAATAATAATAAAAATAAAATCCGCAAATTGTTATCCTAGTTGTATTTAGTGGAGGCCCTAACTGGAATACACTTTACCGTATTAACTGATTGCTAATATTTTCTATAATGGGCCACATCATGATCACGAAAAGTTAACTAATATGGGCCTTTATGCCAAAACTTAGCAACTTTATCCATATGGCGAAAAAATATAGGCCTGACAAAATAATTTGGACCTTTTAAGAGCCCATATAAATTTTAAAGAGCAAAAAGACCCAGAAGCAAAAAACAGTTTGTTATAACTAAACTTTTCAGATCGTTCAATTTTTTTTAATGACATGCACATTATGCATCTCTAAAGGGGTGACACATCACATTCACAAACTGCCCAACTTATCTTTGCTACCCTTGTTAAACATACCCTATCTGACGAGAAATTCTTATCCGGATCCAGTCCAAAAATTAGCAACAAAGAGACTTGTCACGAAACAATTAAACCCCTCTCATTAGTACGAAAATTATCAATGGAGTTTTTATGATTATCGATGAGGTCTCTAGTCGATCCAACCACATTTTTCCAGAACGAGTCCGGATAAAAACTTCTCGCACCTAAGAATGTCTTGAACCTTGCTTTGCCAGGTTTTGAGTTCAAGTAGTGTATAGGGTGCAGAGCTAACATTCTAATATTTCAATACCAACCCAAAACCTACTTTTGGGTTTTGTTTAATTTGTGTATTTTAGGTAAGTTAGGAATCGAGGTATGATTATCCCAAAATATTTGGATTGGATCAAAATGATTACTATTTAAGTTTTAACTCCTGTTTGGTTTACACAAAATGAAATTAATAACAGCGCAATAAGATAACAATACTCTAAACATGAAGTTCAAAGTAAGGATGACAATTGGTATATTACTCGCGAAATTTTACAGATCCATAACTGTATCCGTTTACTTACCATACTATTCGAATCTGAACTTGAAACCTTTAAAAATCATGAAATACCATTCGTAACCGCGAAAAACTCATTTATTTTTATCCATATTCGCTTAAACGGATAGGATCAGTTAACCGCGAAAAAACCCGTGAATTACCTACCTAAGAATGGAAACGGGTAAGTCAACCGCGAAATTTTAAATATCCATAATCACATCCATTTATTTACCCTGTTATCCGAATCGGAACCCAAAACCATTAAAAACCATGAAATATTATCCGTAACCGTGAAAAATTCATCTATTTTTATCGATAACCACTTAAACGGATATGGTTCGGATCGGTTAACTGTGAAAAAAAACTCGTAAATTACCATTCCAGTTCAGAGGGATTGATATTTTTATTGGTATAATACATTGCTTCATGTACAATGATTGGAATTAGATTACAATCTTAAACTTGATAATCATATTCCTTTAAATTAAACATAAAAATATATTTTTATACCAATAAAAATACCAATATTTCATATCTTTAATCTTTTTTTTGTTTCGATTTTAGAATTTCGTTCCATTTCAATTCCTATTTAATTCTTTGTGAAAATCAAATGAGGTGTCTTACTGTATATAATAATAAATAACAATAATAATAATTTATATTTTATTAACATATGTATGTATACATAAACATATATGCATGCAAATACACATGCATGTTAGTATACAATCTCTCATTTTCAGATTTTATTTATGCTTTTGTCACTATTCAATTATTTATATGCTTGTGAGATATGTCACATTTAAAATGAATTTTTGTGGGGCAATAACTCAATTTACTGGGATGACAAGAAATTTAAAGATGTCATGTTATAGTGATGTTGATTGTTTTGACTGAGATTTCTACAGACTAGCTTCATGGGTCAATTTTTGCAGTTTTCTTCTCTAATCACATGGATGACCACTTCCTGTCTGCTATGTGATCACTATCAGTCCTCGGCTAAGCTGGGATAGTGATGGAATTTTCTAATCCAATCTATTACTGTATAAATTTATAAGTTTATAAATTATCTTCCTTAGGTTATGCTTTTGTAAAATAAAAATAAAAAAAAATAAAAAAATAAGTTTGATGGAGTTTAAAATCAAAGTTTAGATTCCTTCAAAATTTTATTGATAATTTTAAAAGACTTTATTAATTATATTAATTTTTAACATTCACGTTTATATTGATATTATCAATAAAATATCTCAAAATTACTAATAAAATTTCATGTTATTTTAAAATATTAATTTTAAATCTAATCTAACCTAGAATTACCCTTGTTTTTGTTCAATAAGCTGCCAAACTTAATTATCTTGCTTCCTGTTTGATAAGCTCCTTTGCAATATATGGATGAAAATGGAGACAGGACAGCAGCCAGTGACAACGAGTATGGTCATCCCGCGAGTAGACCAATCAGAACCTGTAATGCGGGTGTAAATTATTATTTTTGGCCCCTGCATGTTATTAGTTGATTTTCTACGCGTTACTAGTGAAGATTAAGACAATTACCAATACGTCTCCTAAGCCAAAAACATGTCAAACGTTGTTGACACCTGTTGTTGTCCCCAACTGGCAATATATATATATATATATATATATATATATATATATATGAGAGTGAGAATTAAAGTTAAAGGGTTTACAACATATGATTGTAAAACTACACTCTGGACGGGTGTCGACTAACTGATTAATCAGTGAAGTAATTTATTGTCATACAAAAAATCAAAGAATAAATCCTCACTCAAATAAAGAAACGGAAAGGATAAGGGATAACAGAGAGTTAGTTCTCATTGTGCAGTCCACGGATCTAATAAATCTTGATCTTTTGAGAAAATAAAATGTTCAAATACTAAAAAAAGTTAGACTAAATTACAGTATTCGCCTCTAAAATTTGTCTCAAAATTCAAATTGATCTCCGAAATTTTAATTGCATATTTAATATCAAACCAACAAATTTAATTCAGTTTTTTCAAATAATGTAAAACGACATATTATTGTTAATGGACAAGAAAAAAAAAATGCTACTGAAGCATTATATCCCTGTTTTTTCACTCTATTTTTTTTAACTTACTATTAAAATTGTTTGGTTACGTTTTATCTTTGTCATTTACTAATAGATAGCCGTCATTTTACATTGAAAAAACTTGAGAGTATGCTCAATTTAACTAACTTTGTTACTTTATTGAAATTGATTATGAGGTTAGAATTGAACTAAATTGAAAATACGAGAATTTAAATATTGTAATTGAAACATGGTTATTTTTAAGATTGATTTGAATTTTAAAGTAAATCTTTGGGATGAACGGAGTAATTTAATAAAAAATACTATAATTATAAAAACATAATTGAATAATATGTA
This sequence comes from Bretschneidera sinensis, assembly GCA_023935145.1. Taxonomy (NCBI): domain Eukaryota; kingdom Viridiplantae; phylum Streptophyta; class Magnoliopsida; order Brassicales; family Akaniaceae; genus Bretschneidera; species Bretschneidera sinensis. The sequence continues at coordinate 21,684,045 of CM043701.1, forward strand.
GAGAGAGAAAAGAGAAGAGACAAAGAGAGAGAGAAAGTATAATTGACATTGAATATGACTTTCTTGAAAATCGTGATTGTCTTCTAAAATCTTTGATTTTGTCCCCGGAAAACAACAGTATATCCCTTTCTCAAAAGGAAGCTCCACTTTTGAGCCCATCTTTCAATCAAATTCCACCAATATCCATCATATTCCATTGAATAAAATAATTTTGCTGCAGACAAATCATAAATGAGAACACATACAACTAATATAACAAAAAACCACCCCCGCCCGCCCATCCACCCACCCACCCACAACAACTACCCACACGTGTGGTTCATCGGCAACCACGTGTGTCGGCACTCTGCACTAAAAAGCCTGGGTTTGATTTTAAGAGACTTTTGTAGAAGATTTATGTCTGTGGCTCAGTAGACGCCGCAAAATCTGAAGGTCCCCTCCTCTGCTCCTTACCACACCACAACACCACACCGGCCTTTTGAGTGCCGTATAGTTTTTCTTCACAGTACTGTCTTTTTTGGTCATGGTACCACTTGGAAATCTTGACCCAAATTTTCCAGGATCACAAGATGTGACTACGATGATGATCTGACTGTTCATCTATTTTCTTGATGATTAATTTAAAATAAATCTTAGGTCGGCACATTCTTATAGGTGCAATTTGGAGGGGACAGATCTTTAAGTTCTAATGGCTGGTTGTCTATTTCAAGTATCTTCAAATATGTACTACACTATCTATATTTTGGATGCAATATTTTCTTAAAAATATATTTTCCTATTTGCATGAAAAAGTTTTTCAGAGAGGGAATTTTCATGGGGTCCAAACACATATGTGGTAGGTGATAAGAACCCGTCAATGTTTTCACGTCGGAATAGACATTTTATGTGCATTGGAAGAGAATTTTCAAAAGTTAGATGGTTTAAGGGTTGCTTATATTAATGACTGTCGGGCTTCTTGCTATTTCATGTTAATGAATGTTTAAGTAATTAATTTTCTCCCTTTCATAAAATTAAGTAATTAATTTTCTCAAAATTAAAGCTATAATAGATTACTTAAAACTTTACATATATATGCTTTTGAAAAAAACTTAATATTTATAAAAAAAAAAACCTTCATATATATTAGGTTTTACTTTGATATTTAACTTTAGGGGTGTATTCGAGTTGAATTCAAGTTGAAGAGAGCTCGAGTTGACTCATGAGTAAAAAATTTATTCATACCGAATTCGAGTTAAAAAAATTGAACTCAAACTCAATTCGTGAAGTGAAATTCAAACTCAAGCTTGGTTCTCGAACCAGTTCGAACTCGAGCTCCATCCAAGCTTTACAAACCAAATTTTTCGAAATAAAATAATAAATATAGACGTTTTTTGAAATAAATCGAGTTGGCTCGTGAGCTTAACGAGTTAAATTTGATATTGCTCAAGCTTGACTCAATAAGCTAATCAAACCAAAATCGCAGTTCAAGTTCGAGCTCGATTTAATCTAGTTTTAAGTCGAGTTTCTCAAACAAACCGAGATGATCGACTCAGTTCCACACTTACTTAACACCAAGCCTCATTAAATATATTTTTTGTTAAAACATTACATTCGGTGATAAAATCACTTATATTCGATGATAAAACAATACATTTATTGATAAAAAAATATCATAAGATGTATTAACTTTTTTATCATTAAATATATATTTTTTTTTTATTGAAATGATGTAATATATAATTTTTTTATCATTCAATATATTATTAACTTATATAAATATTTACAATACACTAACCCATAAAAATAATTAATATATAAATTAAATAAAAATATTTCATTCACCGTCACGTGTAAGTATGCCTTACTAGTTTACATCCAGCATCTTTATTATCCAAAATAATTAGAATCTTCTTTGGATAGTCATACGTAAAACATTTAACTTCTTTCCACATCACTTTTTCTTATTCTGTCAAAAAAAAGAAACATCACTTGTTCTCATTAAACGACAGCACAATTCCACCCTCTCTTTTTAATCTACCATTTCAAAGTTCAAACAAACCCTGAAAAAAGTATATCATTATGCTCCCCGACTAAATTAAAAGTTGAAACGTACCATTAAAGAGTTTTTACACGTTTTCTTTTTTTCTCTAAAACAGATAAATTGCGGTGTCTGCCATATTAGTACATATTATGTCATGTATGGTGTGCTAAAAAAAAAAAAAAAAAGTATTTTTGTTTTTTTTTTGGGAGGTCCTTGTGGTGGATGTAGCGTTATTACTCGTTATTCATGATTAGGATTGATGCGTGTATTATATGTTTCGTGTTTCTATTCGTGCACGTATAATGCATTTATCCATTTTAATAAGAGACGACACACATTTGCATCTCTTTTGATTACAATCAAATTTTATGATTGCAAATAAAACTATACACAAAATGAAAAACATGTGTAGCATAGACTCTACCTAACAAGGAAAAAAAAATGAAAAAAAACCTTCGAGAGAATTGAATTATTAATATTTGATTTGATAACTTTATCATGTATAAATGTAATGCCAACCTTTTAGGTTAAGCAGTCGAAAATCACACATGCAATAACAACTAATTAATCTTTACCGTACTTGATTAAGTGATTGATAGTGAGTGATCGATGTCAATGTCATTCATTGCTTTTTATAGAAATGGAGTGAAAGAGTAAAATGGTTGATTTATCAAATGTACATTTTTGTTTTTATCAATCCATTTAGACTTATTGCTTTATTTATAAACGTCTCATTTTGCAACTATCCATAAACGATGTGTGTGCTTTTTCTCTAATATATTAAAAAAAATAACGAAGATAATTTTTTAATGTGACATGTGTGTTTGTTTCTTAAGAAATTTTTAAAAATAGAAACTATGGTTCACATTGATTGAAATCACAAAATTTTACTCCACCAAGTATCAAATTGAATATATATATATATATATATATATATATATATATATATATATATATATATATATATATTTTGTCAATTTAGACCTCTTTTTTCATAACAACATACCATAATATTATTACTTTAAAATATAAAATTTACAAGACAAGTCTTGAATTACGAGCACAATGTGACTTACAAGTCCGATTTGCATCCACAAACAGAGTCTTTTTTATATCTATAATAGAATGAATAGAGACTACCTTTATATATATATATAATTGAACGATTCGAGATCTATCAATCACACGAATTATAAACAGAAAGAAAAGAAGACAAGATTTACCCAGGTTCATCCTAGAATAAGGCTACGTCCTGCCAGAAGTTTCTTATTATCAACATCATAAATCTCTCGTTACAATGTATGCTCAGTACATAAAGAGTATTTATAAGCAACTTAAGACACCCTAATTATGGTCTAATTAGGATTTTCGTCCTGCTACGGCTATTCATGGGCCCAAGCCCAAACTACCAAGAAAAAAACCAAATCCAACTCATGTACAGGGCTTGAAAGTTTTGGGGGGCGCTGACCCCTAACCCCCGCCCGCTCTTTGGGGAACGGGACCCCGTGGTCGTCCAGGGTTCTAAAGATCTGGCCCATGAAGTATGCACCAACTCTAACAATCTCCCACTTGGTACATACTTCACACACATGAAAAACTTCCCAAAACTCTGTTTCTTCAAGCCGATCTCAGTAGCACACCACTCAAACTTTGCTAGACTAAATGTCTTAGTCAAGAAAACTGCGTTGTTCACTGCTGTATCGACTTTCTCCAAGATTATCACATTTTTTTCAATTTTTTCCCGGATGAAGTGATATTGGATATCAATGTGTTTCGTCCGTGAATGAAATGCAGGATTCTTTGCTAAGAAGATAGCACATTGATTGTCACATTTCACCTTCACTGCTTCTTGTTTAAACCAAGGCTCAGCATACAATCTTTGAAGCTAAACTGCTTCCTTTCCAACATGAGTTATTGCCATATACTCTGCTTTTGTAGATGAAAGGGCAACAACACTTTGCCTTTTGCTCATCCAACTCACTGCCCCACCAAACAGATTGAACACATGTCCGCTTGTAGACCTCCTACTATCAATATCTCTTCCCCAGTCAGCATCAACTAATCCTACAATATCAAGATTCTTCTTACCTCCAATACCTCCATAACACAATGCAAACTCAAACGTGCCACGAAGATATCTAAGAACTCTTTTGATTGCAGTCCAATGCTCTTTCCCATGATTAGACATATATCTACTCAATACTCCCACTGTTTAGGCAATATTTAGTCTTGTACACACCATGGCATACATCAAGCTTCCAACCGCACTAGCATAAGGTATGTATACCATCTCTTCAGCTTCTTCCTCCGTCTTCGGACATTGTTCCGCAAATAACTTGGTTCTCAAAGGCATGAGAGTCCCTATTGGCTTGCTGTTAGACATGTAGAATTTCTTCAACACTTTTTTTGACTTAGCCACAGTTTTCGATTTTCACCATCCCTCTTTATTTGCATGCCCAAGATAAAGTTTGCTGGCCCTAGGTCTTTCATGTCAAACTGCCTTGCCAATAATGCCTTCACAATGCTAATCATTTTTCTGTTATTTCCAATCAATAATATATCATCAACATACAAGGTTAAAATGATAAAATCAACCCCTAACCTTTTCACATAGACACAGTGATTAGCATAGCTGCGAGTGAACCCAAGCTGAATGGCATATGTATCAAACTTCTGGTACCACATCCATGGTGATTATTTTATTTCGTATAAAGACTTTTTCAATTTATAAACCAGTTCTTTCTTACCTTTACTCACAAAGCCTTCAAGCTATTTCATGTAAATTTCCTCCTCTAAGTCCCCATGAAGAAAGTTGTCTTCACATCCAGTTGCTCAACCTCTAGATCATAAGCAGTTGCCATGGATAAGACATATCTAATAGATGTCAACTTTGCTACCAAGGAAAATATGTCACCATAGTCAATTCCCTCTATTTGCGAGTACCCCATTTGCAATCAGACGAGCCTTGTACTTTTCTACCATTCCATTTGCATTTTTTTTCTTCTTGAAAATCCATTTGCACTCAATTGCCTTCCTATCTCTAAGCAATTTCACAAGGCTCCATGTTTCATTCTTATCCATTGTCTGCATCTCCTCTTTCATAGCATCCTCCCACAGATTTGCATCCTCCGAGGTCCTTGCCTCTTTCACTGTGTTAGGATCATCACCAGTAATATTTAAAACGTATAATGCACTGCAAGCACTAGAGGAATACTTGATGGGTGGTCTCCTAATTCGTGTGGATCGCCTTATGACATGCGTGATCTCTACTCCCGAGCCAGCGTCTAGATCCTTATCCTCTACATCAGAAACATGAATATTGTGCTCAGACCCAACTGACTTAGAATCTGAAGTATTCGATACAGTCTGTGGGGTACTCTCTCACTTTTTATCTCCCATGCTAAGATTAATCTGAACCTGCTTTGGCTGTTCCGGTTCATCTTGGACAGCTGCCATATCCCTTTGTGTTTCTCTGAACACATTATCTCTGTTGTAAACTGTATTTTTGTTTTTTGGATTCCATAACTTGTGCCCCTTGACCCCATCCTTATAACCAATGAAAATACACTTCACTTATTTGTTGTCAAGTTTGTTCCTCTTTTCTTTTGGCACATACATATAAGCATCACACCCAAACACCCTAACATGAGCCAAACTCAGCTTTTTCCTGAATAGTGCCTCAAACGGTGTCTAATCCTGCAAAGCTGATGTAGGTGACATGTTCTTCAGATAACATGTTGTAGCAGCCGCCTTTGCCCAGAAATCCGGCTCTAAGCCTGTACAACTTAACACACTCCTTGATTTCTCCATGAGTGACTGATTGAGTCTCTCGACCACCCCATTCTGTTGAGGTGTATATGGAGTTGTTTTCAATCTTGTAATGTCGTTTGCCACACAGAATTGCTCAAACTTGTCTGAGCAAAATTCCCCTTCATTATCTGTTCTCAGTACCTTTATCTTTCTTTCCATATGATTTTTTACCAATGTTTTAAACTCATAAAACTTATTAAATGCTTCAGCTTTACTCTTTATAAAGTAAATTCATGCATGCCTTGAAAAACCATTAATGAAAGAGACATAATACCTTTATTTTCCAAGAGAATGGACCAGAACTAGCCCAAACACATCACTATGTATTAAATCCAAAATACCCTATGCCCTCATACCAGCCGACTTAAAACCAGTGTTTTCAGAGGCGAGGGCGTTGGGCGAGGCGTTTTGCCTCAATGAGGCGAGGCGTAAGCCCCGAGGCGTTGGGGCGTAAGCCTTTTGAAACATTGGGGCGTTTTGATAAAATAATATTAATTAAATTATAAAAATATTAAAAAATTAAAATAATATTAATTAATTAATTATCAATAAACTTTACTAACTTAATACCTATGAATGAATATTTATCAAAATATTTTTACACAAATATCAAACAATTTGATGAAAATTTTAATCACATATGATATTATAGGTATATTATTATTTGTTGCATATGTATCCATTCAACATAGTGGTTCTATTTGTAATGACGTCCAATCAAAATGTTGAAAATTTAAAATTCTAACCTAAAAGACTGAAAATCCAGGTAAGTCTTTTGAATCTTTTGGGATGTTTTGAATTTTTAATAAAATAATATTAATTAATTAATTAGAATAGTAAAATAAAAATAATTTAATTTTTAATTAATTAATTAATTTTATTAAAATTTAATACGTTACTAACTCATTATAGCCTGATAATTATAATTTTATAAATATTAATATATATTTATATATAAATTATATGAAGTATAACTTATATTTCTATATTGTTGTAATTTGTAAGTGATTAATTAAATAGTTTGTAATTATTATTAAATTAGATATGAAGTGTAATAATATCAAATTACCGGTGTTAGCTCAGCGGTAAGGTTTATAATTATGACATATTTGGTTCTGAGTTCGAGCCGAGCCGCACGCCAGGGAAGATGAATTATTAGTAACTGACCAAAACGACGTCGTTTTGGATGTCGCGACAAAAAAAAAAAAAAACGCCCCAACAATCACGCCTGCGGGCGTTTTACCCGGATTTCGCCCGTGGGCGCGACCCGGGCGCGCCCCAAATTGGTTTTTTAAAACACTGCTTAAAACTCACACGGTTATGCTTGCCATGTAGACAATGATTATAGAAACTGAATCCCATAGAGCAATCTTGGACTCCCTTCACCATCTGCTTTGACAATAATTAGATAGTCCATTTTCAACGATATGCCCAAGCCTATGATTTAACAACATAGAGGACATTGTTTCATCATCAATCGCCTTCTCAAAGATAAAACTTCCATTGTACTAACTTTTTATTGTACTTCCTAGTAGCTTATACAACGTACCATACCGAACACCTTATGCAATTACTAACAATCCACGAGTCATCTTGCATGAATTTTTGTCACAGCTGAAATTCACTCCCCCATCTGCCATCTTGCTGGCTGACATCAGGGTCCTGCTAAGACCCGAAATATCCATCACTCCTAGAAGTGTACTGACAGTCCTATCATTCATCCTCAACTTTATTTTCTCACGACCAATAATTTTCACCGGAGAGTTATCTCCCAATAAAACGTTTCCCCCATCAAAGGTTTCATACTCAAGAAACCAGTGTGAGGTGTCATGTGAAAGGATGCTCCTGTGTCAATTATCCAAACACTCTGATCTGATTGAGCCAAACAGGATGTTATATTTAAGTCACTAGCATCATCATTATATTGGCCCTTGTTTCCTGAAGCTAATCTATCGCCTATCCATTTTTCAGAGTTCACACTCTTACTTTTGCAATCTTTTTTTAGATGCCTAGGCTTTTTACATTTCCAACACTTCAACCTAGATTTATCTCTACTTTTCAATCTTTCTCTAAACTTGGGTTTATCACCAGACTAGTTGTATTCTTTATCATGGGTTCGCTCTCTCACAGATAAGGCCTTATTTGATGAGTTCTATGTAGCCTACCACCTCATCTCCTCAGATAATAAGACTGCCACAACATTCTCAAAAGATAGATCAGTCGTACCACTACTAATTGCAACTATCAAGTTATCCCACAAATCAGGCAGTGAACAGAGTAGCATAATAACATTATCTTCATCTGTCATATCAACACTGATAGATAATAACCGACCTATCAAAGTGTTGAACTCATATAGATAAACCGAGAAAGAATCGCGTTCAGCCATCCGAAGGTTGTACAACTTCTTCTGCAGAAATAGTTTGTTTACCAAAAATTTGCTCGGATAAAGGCTTTCCAACTTATTCCAAAGATTTTTCGCAGTATTTTCTCTAGAAAAGTTTATCAAGATAGAATCAATCAGGTATAGCCGAATCAAACTTTGTGCCTTCCGATTAGCTTCTCCCACTCTGTGATGGTCGCTGAAGATGATGTCAAAACCACCACTGGTGACACCTTTACCGTGGATGTCGTACTCTTCGGTATCTCATTAACTATCACCATCCACATATCTCTATCCATGAGTAGATTCTCCATCTTCAGTTTCCATAACTCGAAGCTCTTCCTTCCGAACTTCTCGATTTCAGTCCGTGATCCAATCAACATCTTTGATCGTTAATCCTTGAACATAAGGCTTTGATACCAATTAAACGATTTGAAACCTGTTAATTACATAAATTATAAAGAGAAAGAAAAAGAAGACAAGATTTACTAAGGTTCACCCTAGAATAGGGCTATGTCTTGCCAGAAGTTTCTTATTATCAACCTTACAAATCTCTCGTTACAATGTATGCTTAGTACAGAAAAATTATTTATAAGCAACTTAAGATACCCTAATTAGGGTCTAATTAGGATTTCTGCCCTGCTGCAGAACTACAGCTATTCATGGTCCCAAGCACAAACTGCCAAGCAAAAAACTAGACCTAACTCATGTACAAGGCTTGAAAGTTTCAGGGGCGCTGCCCCCTAACCCCCGCCTGATCTCCGGGGAGAGAGACCCCGTGGTCGTCCAGGGTTCTACAGATCTGATCCCGTTAAGTATGCACCAACTCTAACAAGAATGAATTCACCACAAAATGATTAAAAAAAATGTTGTACTTGAAAGCAAAGAGTACAAGCAACCTCAAGGAGATGTCGATATTTTCATTTAGCAAAGCCATTTTTTTTAGGAGTGTTAACACAAGAATGTTAGTGAATGATGTCATGTTGTTGATAGAGAGAAGACATAGTATCTGAAAAGATATTAAACTCATTATCAGTGTAAATATGTTTGACTTGAGCATTAAATTATGTATGAACCATTCAACAAAATTTTTGAAGCAAATATGATGCTTCAAATTTAAAACATATGAGATAAACCTAACCCTATCAAGTATGATCATAAAAAATGATAAGTAAAATAATAAGCACCAATATAAGCTAAATTATGATAACCTCCACAAATGTCACGATGTATTAAATCAAAAAGAATTTCACTTCAATTATTACTCAAAGGAAAAGGATTGTGAGTTTGTTTTGCCATACGAAAAATTTCAAAATGAGAATGCAAAAACGAACAAGGTAAACAACTATAAAGAAAATAAGATAAGGAGGGATGCCCAAGGCACATGTGCCATATGGTGTAAGAGGTGGTAACTACCATAAAGAAGGAATGTGTGTAGGAGGTTGGCTTCCTCCAGATAAGTCCTAAAAATACAAAAAAAAAATGGAAATATAATTTATGGATTGTGTAATTTTACCAATAGATTGAAGATTAAAATGAAAGTTAGGCACACAAAAAACATCATTCAAGGAAAGATTGGGCGATAGTTTGATCAAACCAGTGTGACTAACATGAATGGTCTCTCCATTAGGTAACCTTACTAGTTTACTAACTTTTTGAACGATAGTATCTTTTAGGAAAGAGGTGGAAGTAGACATGTGATCAAAAGCAGCACTATCTATTTTCTATGTAGACTTATGAGAAGGTAAATGTTGGAAAATCACCTTTGCAAGAATCCTAGGTTGTGATTTTTCCAAACACCCAAATCCAGAATGATTTGTACTAGAACAAGAATCAAACCATAAAAAGAAAACACAAGCAATTGTTATCGAGATTCGATAATTTGCCTACGTCCCCGTGAGCTCCTTCGAGTTCTCTGTACTAAATCAATGGAGTTCTTACAATTATAGCAACACCCCTCCAAGAACACTCTTGTTCTTGAAGAATGAAAGAAGAGAAAAGAAAGAGATAAGAACTGAGTATTTACCTCGAATTTTCCCCAAGAAAATTCAAATTACAAAGCCTTTGAACTCCTAATCTTGTATACTCTCTCTCACTTGAAACACTTCTGAAGATTTGAGAGCCTATCTCTCTCAACACTAGCCACTCTTGGAATAAGACCCATTCTTGTGTTTCTTCTCTCTTGTCACTTATGTCTTTGCACTCTTGTGTCATGCTTCTTGTTAATGCTCCTAGATGACCCTTTATATAGGGCACTAACTTTTTTAACCAATCTTGAAGTCATTCCCAACCCTTAGATCTTAAGAACTAAACAATCATGGCCCCCCAAGAAGTCTAAGTTATCCTGTGCATTTTAATCAAGTCCAACTCACCATCTCAAAGTACTGAAAATAAAGTGTTAGGTGTGCCTGGCACCGCGACCCAGAACAGGGCAGGCCGAGGTGCACACTAGGGCAGAAACCTTCCATGTGCTGGTGGTCGCGATGCACAAGGCCTGGGCCATGGTGCACAGCCCTGTGCCACCTTGTGTCATGGCACACACCACCCTATGCCGTGGCGTACACTTGGTGTAGGATCTTCCTTCCTTGCTGTAGGCCGCGACGCACAAACCTTGTGCCGTGGCTCAAAGATTGCTGAAGCTTCAATCTTTAACAATTTAATTCTTAGACAAATTCCCAACAATAAAGTATTAATTGAATTCTAAGAAATATTACTAGTAAGATTGGATATCACAACATAATTATTGAGAAGAGACATTAACTGTTTATATTGATGCACAATCATACCTGGATTAAAAACAGAGGCCTAGTCGTTAGAGGAAAAAAGCAGTAGCATTGGCAACATGATTTTGAAGGTGCAGTTAGTGGTGTATTATGAGGAACAAGGTTGGAAAAATGTTGATTTGATCAAGACTTTGGCTTGTTTCAGTGAGATGGGTGACCAACAATTTCGTAGCACCTAACCTTTGAATGAACATTAACACCACAATTTTCAGTGATAACGAAGACAATTATTGGAAACGCGAGATGGTTAGTTTCTACATTTCTGATCGAATGGTGGTTTATGTCCAACAATGGCAGTAGCATCCATTATTGGAGAAGCAACATGTAGTTGGCATTGTTTTTCTTCTCGATTCATAATGGCATATATTTTACTCAAAAAGGAATAAGGTCCGTGGTCAATTTGAATCTAACTATGATAATAGGAATTATTGAGTCCTATAAGGAATTGGTAAACTCATTCCAGCTTTTGAGTATGATAGATTTCCATGAGCTCTCTATAAGAACATTTAGTGACAGTAAGATAAAAGGTCAACTGTAAGGTACTACTCAAGTTCCCTTTCTTCCATAACTCTAGCTAAATACCCAAGCCTTCACCCTCCTTAAGGGGTAGTGAGTGAGGGTGCAGCTCAAAGTAGTACAACTTATGGAAAATAAGAGTTCTATTATGCTCTTCTCGACCCATTGTCATTAGCAAGAGGGATTCTCGTGAGAGGTGTGATTTTAAGTGTCAAGAAGTTAATGAGTTACTTTCCCTTTAAACATTTTCTCTGGTGCAACAATATCTCTTTGAACATGGGCTAATCTAAATGGTCAACTCCAATAAAAAAAAAGTAACGAACTTCAAACACAAAGTCAAAGGTAGGAAAACTTGATTGGAGTAAGAGGGATTCTCGTGAGAGGTGTGCTTTTAAGTGTCAAGAAGTTAATGAGTTACTTTCCCTTTAAACATTTTCTTTGGTGCAACAATATCTCTTGATTCATATCTCTTTGAACATGGGCTAATCTAAATGGTCAACTCCAATAAAAAAAAAGTAACAAACCTCAAACACAAAGTCAAAGGTAGGAAAACTTGATTGGAGTAGCTACTTGGTTAATTTAACTAAAAAAAACCTTTAGTCACTAGCAAAGAGAGAGATCAGATATGGGACTTAGGGTACACTAAAGAAAAAACACCCCACACATACCTAGGCCACAAAGAACCTTGCATCTACTTTAGCTCATTAAGGGATAATTTAATTATGGACCATTTACTTATGTTTTTCGAGTTTTAGTTTCATGATCAAGCATGCAAGCAATATTATGAAATACACAATAGATAATGATGAATGAGTAGCAATTCATAAATCAAATATCAAAGTGATATAAAGCATTAAAAAAAACATATCAAAGTGCGCGCAAGGCAAAAGTTTCATGTTATCAATTGATCAAGTATACATAAACGAATGTATTTCCAACATGTATATGTAACGACCCATCCTGGGTTGGCTTACCCAAGATGTTGTCATCATGTTTTAGATTCCAAGCATGACACATACATGCAACAACTAAAACATCATCAACTGAAATATAGATACAAATATTTTCTCAATTCTTTTCAGAGGAGTTATAATTCTTTTATATATAATAATTATAACATATTCAAATATTTATAATGCATGAACATACATCTATCTTTCTCAACAACAAAAATTCTTCTTTTTTATAATTTATGAAGACGCTAACCACGTAGACTTACCTAGGATAATACTTTTGTCTCAAGGTAAAATCTATCGGTTACACCTACAACCAGAAATAATTTAATATTGAGAGGTGAGTTTCACAAGCATAGTGAATTCAATTTACTAGAAGTACTCAATTTATATACTTCTAGTCATTTATATATCTCAATCATAATCATAATTTAAAGAAAATTATTCCTTTATCACTTCTTATATAAATAGCTCAAATCATTTATCAATCGTTTTTAAATCATACAGTTTCAATCATCATACTTACATTCTTTCTGATCTCATCTCATGTATTTAATCAATTCAAAACTATCATTTTAATATCATTTTCATCGTAATTACCTCATCATGAGGTTCACATCATACAAACAGTCATTTACTGTACATCATAATATACCTCTTTTTCAATCATTTCCTCATCACAATTGTCTCATTATGAGATTCATCTTTTTATCATCATTTCATAATCATTTTGATGCCTTAGTATCTCAATAATAATAAAAATATATGTATACATGCATCCACATCCTCATTTTATCATCATTTCATTTCTTTCTTTCTTTCTCATAAAATCATTTCATATCTCACTCCATACTATCAACGTATGGGAAATTCCAATCTTCGGTATATCATTTGAGAACGTCTTCCCTCATATCGACATGCTTCATCCAGACCAGCCATGGTCTTCCATCTAAGCATATGATCTTCAACACACAAGTAGACATATCTTCAGACCAAGGTACAAACCCAAAAAGGGGGTGAATTTGGTTTTAAAAACTTTTTACAATTAACAAACAAGTTTTAACAATTTAATCAAGTAAAGCATGCAATAAATAAATTGCTTGAAATTAAAGGAGTAAAGAAAGGGAATATACAAACTCCATTTATAATGGTTCAGCAATATCAGAATCACTCTGATCCTAGTCCACTCTCTTCAAGGAACCTTCTTGAAGTAATCCACTAAGAATAGTCAAGCAACTTTACGAGTGTTGCCCAAACTTTACAAATATCTCTTCCACAAGGAAGTTACAAGAAAGTGTTTAATACATAAACACTCTAAGAGTTATACCAACTCTTTATCTTTACAATGATTGATATTGAATGTAAAGGAAAATAAGAGAGATAGCAATAAATGCTTTACAAGATGAAGGTTATCTATCTTTCAAGAAAAAAGCTTAAAGAATGGCTCACAATGAATTTTTCAAATCTTTTTTAGAGTATTAAAGAGTTGATGAGAATCAACAAGCACTATTAATCATTGTATTTAAATGCTCATTCATAAGGGTTATTTCTTGTTATTTAAATGCTCATTCATGAGGGTTTTTATAGTCTTGGCCTTATATGACCGTCAGACACAAATTTGGTAGGTTTGGTTCATTAAATGCTCAAGTCCCACATCTCAAACGGTTGAGTCCTAGTACCAGTCAACAAGATCCTTTAATCAGTCAACTAGATCCAAGGCCAGAAACTACTAACCTTTTTACCAGTTGACTGGTTCAAAGACCTAGTCGATTGGGTTGACCCAAAACACAGTTTTCATATTTTTAAAAACAGTTTTTGACTTAAAGACATTTTTTGGATTTATTTTTATCAAAGCATTTTGTAATCAAAATGAGCCATAATTAAGCTAAGTAATTGAAAGTAAAGATTTACAACTTGAATCAATTACCTTAGAACCTAATGTAGATCTTCTGTCTTCTTTTGGTAATTGTACATATTGTATTTTGTGTCCTGTTTCTGTATTGAATGCTTTTGTAACTTAAACACTTATATAAAACTGTTAGTATAATTTAAATAGTGTTTTATCATAATTTAAATCAAATAAAGGTCAACAATCTCCCACTTTTTTATGATGACAAAACCATAATGAGAAAAACAGTTTTAAAATATAAATGTTGGGGTTTTAAGGAAAAACGGACAGAGTTTCCTCTGTTTTTGTGATAAAAACCAACCTGCAATTCTTCAAGGGCAAGTCAACCAAGCAATAATAGTAAATGAAATACTATTTTAAGCGGTTTTAACACGTTCGGAGCAATGCTCCCCCTAAAACTATGCATTATATCATTTACACATATTTTTCTCTCCCGTTTTGACAATAACAAAAAAAAGAGAGGAAAAAACCAGAAAATAAGTAAGTCAAATGTTATAGACAGAAAAAATAAGGCAAAAACGAATCTGTTTGCAAAATCTAAGTTTAAACCGAATATGTTAAGATCTCCCAAGAAGAATCAGAAGTTTTATACAGAAATTGAAACAAATAAGGCTTAAAAAGGAGCTGTAAGTATTCAAAGCATCCAACCATTAACCAAATAGAAAAGAAAACACAGGATGATTTATACAAGGGAAAAACAAACTTACATATATAGGTCCATACATAATAGAGCTAAAGAAAACTGTTCCATAATAGTTCAAGCAAGTACATAAACCATGAATGCATGAAAAAGTAAAAAAAAAAATGTTATTACAAAGAGTCCATAGAGTTAAAAATAGATGAATGACTCAAGGAGCTAGAGAATCAAGGGCGTCATGGAGAAGATCTCGTATCTCAGCCAAGGAGCCTTCTAAGAGCTTCCAGAGTAACTCAAAGTCATCGCGTAAAGTACTAATGTCATGACGCATGAGATCCAGGTTTGTCCATATTAATTGGAAGCTCGAGTCAATGGAAGAGCTCAAGCTCTTGCAGCTAGACTACATGGATACTTGAAGACTTGCTATGGCCTGAAGGAGATCATCATTACCACCTCGACCAACTGCTGAGTTACCATGTCCAAAATTCTATTGACTAGCTCCTGGTTCTTCAGTGTGCATCTCAGTAGGAGGAGCTTCATCTTCGGGGACTTCTTCTTCTTTATCACTGTCCTCATCACCAATGCATATATTTTTTCCTTCCTTAGAGAAGACCATATCGTTCCTTATGATGTACCCCATTTTCTTCAAGGATGAGACATTGATATTCTCCATTGATCATGTTAGCTATAATCAATAGATAAATGTTGAATGGGTTTCCAGTCTTGAGGCACTAAATTAATACAATGTCCATCTTAGACATATAACCTCGACTACCAAGTCTTGGGTGAATGGTCCAACTGACTATCAAATTAAACAACTTGGAGTCTAAGGGTATGGTATTGCACTGATGGAAAGTAGTGGTCTTGAAAACATAATTAGGATCTCCCCTAACTACTTGACATACTTCTTTATAGTCAAAGTTGTCTGGCTAACTATTGAGACTCCAAGTGATCCTGGCGACAAGGATTTTCAAAATACTAACTAGTAGATTAGTATTAACTTCAAACTCAATACCCATAACTCTAGTTTTGAACATAAGTACTAATGGTGCAAGTTGTACTAGATTGGCATAGAATTGGTGAATTAGCCTAGAATAATATTTTCTATGGATACTGACTAAGGGTCTAATTCCAATAGCCTCAAAAGCAGGTAATATATCAAAGTTAGCATGCCTAAAAGAATCAAAGTCGACGTATCTACCAGTTATGATTTTCTTATGACGAATGATAGTGTTATACCTGTCTTTAACCACAAGACTCCAAAAAAATGAATCATCCAACTCGGTTCGTACTTGTTTTCTTGAAGAACTGGTAACCCATTTTCCTTTAGAGTCCAAAGCCGAAGATTTACGTGTTCTTGAACCTTTTGGCACGTTTGGTCTGGGTACAATTGTCTTGATACGAATTTGTTCAGACATTCTTGCCAAAAATTGAGAAGTGAAAGAAAAAATGTATGAGAAAAAGTGAAGATTTAACTTTGAAAACCCGAGAATAAAAGGATTTGGAGAATGGATATGTATTGATTTGAATGATTTTGATAAAATTTTGATTGTAATCAATAGATTTCTAAAGAGAATGGAGATAGAGGGTTAAGGTTCTTGAGTTTAGGCTTGAAATGGCCAAAAATCTAAAGAGATATTATATGAAATCGCAATACCAGTCGACTAGGTCTAGATACCAGTCGACTAGGTAAATGGTCAGTAGGCTACCAGTCGACTGGCTTGACCTAACTAGTCGACTGGGTCCAAAATGGAATTTTTTTTTCAACCCTTTTAACTAGTCAATTGGGTCATCCAACTAATTGAGTGGGGAGATGGATAATAGGTTACTAGTCGACTAGCTTGACCTAACTAGTCAAATGGATCAACAAAAATTTAAAATTTTGAGCTCCAAACTGGAATTTTGCAAGAAATGATTTATTTATGTATTTTTGAGTGAGGGAGATATTAAATGAGAGTTAATATATATTCACTCAATGAAAAGTATGCACATGATGAATGTAGATGCAATCAAACAAATATATGTTCATAGTTTGCAAACCCATTAACAATCTTATTTTGCAAAAGCTATCTTCGTTTAAGGGCTTAGTAAGAATATCAACAATTTTATCTTCGGAAGGAATGAATTCTACCCTAATATCACCCTTTTGAACACAATCTTTTATAAAATGATGTCTTATCTCAATATATTTGGTTCTAGAATGCTAAATTTGGTTTTTTTGTCAAGCTGATAGCACTAGTGTTGTCACAATGAATTGAAATATTTTGAAAACACATGTCATAGTCTTCTAGTTGTTGTTCATCTATAAAACTTATGCACAACAACTACCGGCGGCTATATATTCCGTTTCGGCGGTTGATAGTACAATTGAATTTTGTTTCTTTGAAAACCAAAAAGTTAACATAGCACATAGAAAGTGGTATATTCCGCTAGTGCTTTTTCTATCTAACTTACAACCCGCACAATCAGCATCCAAGTACCCAACATGCTCAAAAGTTGATTTTCTAGAATACCATAAACCTAGATTTTGAGTACCTTGCAAATATCTTAAAATTATTTTCACAGCAACAATATGAGATTCCTTAGGATTAACTTAGAATCTAGCACACATGCATACACTAAACATTATATTGGGTCTACTAATAGTTAGATATAGTAAAGCTCCTATCATGCTTCTATAAGTTTTAGTATCTACACACTTACATCCCTCATCTAAGTCAAGTTTTGTAGAGGTGCTCATGGGAGTTCCAATAGATTTTTAGTTCTCCATCCCAAACCTCTTCAACAGGTCCTTGGTGTATTTAGATTGATTGATGAAGATGCCTCATTTCAATTGTTTGATTTGAAGTCCGATGAAGAAGGTAAGTTCTCCCATCATACTCATCTCAAATTCACTTTGTATACACTTAGAAAAATCTTGACATATGGATTTATTAGAATCACCAAATATAATATCATCCATATATATTTGGACTAGGAATGTATCATGTTTATGAGTTTCTGTAAAAATAGTTGTATCTATTTTTCCTCTTGTAAAACCATTTTCAAATAAAAACATAACCTTTCATATCATGCTCTCAGAGCTTACTTCAACCCATATAGAGCTTTAGAAAGCTTATAAACATGATTTGGAATGTTAGGATCTTCAAAACCAAGAGGTTGTTCAACATAAACCTCTTTTTCTATAAAACCATTTAAAAATGAACTTTTCATATCTATTTGAAACAACTTAAACTTATTAAAGCATGCAAAGGCTAGTAACATACGAATAACTTCTAATCTAGCTACAAGAGCATAGGTCTCATCAAAGTCTATTCCTTCTTCTTGATTGTAACCTTTAGCAACTAGTCTAGCCTTGTTCCTAGTTACGATTCCATTTTCATCCATTTTGTTTCTATATACCCATTTAATTTTTATGAGTATAATTCTTTGGTCTGCGAACTAGAGTCCACACTTTATTTCTTTCAAATTGATTTAACTATCTTGTATAGAATTTATCCAATCAACATATTTTTCGGCTTCTACAAAAGTCTTAGGTTCTACTTGGGATAAATAAGCTACACAATTACAAATATTTCTCATAGAATATCGTGTTCTTACCCCTTGTGAAGGATCACTAATCACTTGATCGATTGAATGATAATTCACATACCTCCAATATTTGGGAAGTCCATCTCCTTGTTGACTCGTAAAAGGTTGATCAAGATTGGGAGCATCTACCTCTTGATTTGTATGAAGTTAATTTTCCTTAGGGTCGACAATGAAAGTAGATGCATTCACTCTTGGAATAAAATCTGCATCATCATCAAGAGATACTATTCTACTACTAATTGGGTTAGATTCATCAAAAGCAGTATGTATGGATTCTTCAACCACTAGAGTTCTTTTGTTAAAGACTCTATAAGCTTTACTAGAGGTTGAACATCCTAAGAATATCCCTTCATCGGTCTTTGAGTCAAACTTACCTAAATCAGTTTTTATTGTTATTTAGGATGAAGCACTTGCAACTGAAAGCACGAAAATAAGAGATATTAGGTTTTCTACCTTTCCATAGTTCACGTGAAGTTTTATCAAGCATAGGCCTAATTAATACTCTATTTAAAACATAGCAAGAAATATTTACGACTTTTGCCTAAAAATATTTTGGTAAATTATTTTCACAAAGCATGGTTCTTTAGAACTCTATTTTTCCTCTCAACAGCACCATTTTGTTGAGAAGTTCTAGGGGCTGAAAAATTGTGATCAATTCCAATTTCATCACAAAATTTTGAAAAACTTTGGTTTTCAAATTCTTTTCCATGATCACTTATAATACTTGAGATAGAAATTCCTTTTTCATTTTAAACCTTCTTGCAAAAGTTTTCAAATCATTTATAAGCTTCATCCTTATAAGTAATAAAAATAACAAAGGTATATCTTTAATAATTATCAATAATAACAAGAGCATATTGATGGCCACCTAGACTAATGGTGCTTATTGGACCAAACAAGTCTATATGTAAAAGTTCTAATGGTCTAAAGGTTAAAATTACCATTTTAGATGTAAAAAATACCCTTGATTGTTTTCCCATTTGACAGGCATCACAAACTTTTTCTTTTTCAAATTTGATTTTGAGAAGTCCAATAACTAAATATTTTCTTGAATTTTTTTTGAGTAAATCAATGTTCAAATGGCCAAGCCTTCTATGCCATAGACATGGGTGTTCATTAAAAGCAAGAAAACATTTTTCACTTTTTGAATGTAAAGATTTTAAATCAACTAGATAGATATTATCATATCTATGGCCAACAAACTTAATCTTGTTACTCTTGATGTTTATTACTAGACAGTGAGAGGATTCAAATATAAATTTGTTGCCTTTGTCACATAATTGATTAATAATAAGTAAATTTGGTTTAAAGCCTTGCACATATAAAACATGGTCAATGTTTGAAGAATCTTCACCCACTTTGCCATGGTCGATAATCTTTATCTTGGTTTTATCTTCAATGGTGATGTGTCTGCCATCCCTTAGAGTTAGTTCTTTGAACATACTTTGATCACCGGTCATGTACTTTGAGCATCCACTATCATGGTACCCTTTTCTTTGGAGTGGAAACATATCTACATTATATATGGATATACAATAGCACTTTTCGGTACCCAAAATTTCTTAGGTCCTTTAGGGTTAGTCCTAGAAAATACGACTCCTTTAGGGACACATACTTTCTTAACATTATAAAGTGCTCTATAATTGTAGACATGTTGATGATGCATATGTAATGCTCGTATTTGTAAAATAAGGGCAAAGAAGTACTTTAATAAATATGTTATAGAGTTAAAATAATACATACATATTTAAATACAAAAAATCCAATTCGAATAAAGCAATTCTGAAAGAAAAAAAAAATCTGGGACGTGAACGTCCCAGAAGGAAGAAGAAAAAAAAAGAAAAAAAAAGTTTTTTTAAAGTAAAAAAAAACACACACACACACAAAAATTCGTGGCAGCAGGTGGCAGCACCTGCTGCCAAATGTTATGCATGGCTTACAAATGTAAAAAAACATGGAGGTATATGGGAGTTAACTGATAATGCATCAGTTGGCTTTTATATATATATATATAGTATGTGTAATCGTAATTATGCTTAATTGAATTTCATTAATTTTTCTTAAACACTTGGGGACCTAAAGAAAGGTTAAAAGAGCAAAATTTTGAAGGGGTTTACTGCGGAATTTCATAGAGAATCACGAATAGCTATCAGAAAAGCAGAAGGTAATAACGTAGTGTTTATTTTTTGAATTTTTAGCATTCTTGAAATTTTCTCGAATTCAAAGTGAGAATTTTCAAAGGGTGTTGTTTATGAAGAATTGAAGAAATAATCAGAAATTTAATACAAATATTATGTCAGGTAACAGTCAGGACAAGTAGTCTGGTAGGTTGAAAGTCAGACGAAAACATTTTCTGTAAGCCACACACATGTCAATATCCTCAGAAAAATGAGAAAATGAAATAAATAAAATATTTAATTGTAAATATTCATGCATTTTATCATTGTATATTATGTTTAAGTTAATATCAGACTTATTTACCTCTCCTGTTGAGTGTGGAAGATTTCAGTAAAAATTTATGTTAGTATTATTTTATTGTTGCATATATGTGTCGTGCTGGGATTTTCAAAATGTGATGACACTGTCTCGGGGGTGGCCAACCTGGGATGGGTAATTACAATTTTGGTATCAGAGCATTAGGTTTTAAGATTCTGTAGACTACATGAGAAATTAAAAAGTGAAAGATCTAAATAAACTATATTTTAAATGCAGAGTCTGAGGATGACACATGGTCGTGCTAGTGGTAGAAGTAGAGTTCTGAATCAAAAAGGACGTGGTAGACCCCTAATTTTTAGAAGAACTGAAGCAGAGGAGGAAGTTGAGTCTGTGGTTCCTGTGAGAGAACATATTGATAGTGTAGCTAGTACTAGTACAGCTGGGAGAGAATCTAAGGTTAGGAATGATGAATTGAGAGAAACTCTTGATCGTTTTATAGAGAGGATGAATGCAGCTGAAGAAAGGGCTGATAATCTGCAAAGAAGATTAGAGGAAATGAGTAGAAAAGAACCTGATGTGGTGAGGCAAGAGGTTCATGAGGGAGAAGGTATCTTTGCATGTGAGATGCAAGGGGATTGTTTTGTGAGATTTTTTAAGTTTAGACCTCAGTCTTTTAGGGGATCTGTAAATCCTATGGAAGCTGAGCAGTGGATTAGACATTTGGAGAAATATTTTGAGGTCTTACATGTGTCAGATAAATAGAAGGTTGATTTTGCTTCATTTATGCTGGAGGGTGAGGCTTATCAATGGTAAGAGGATATTTTGCCCAGGGTAAGCACACGGATAGAACAACCATTAACTTGGAGTAAGTTTAAGGATGAGTTCTTTGCGAAACATTTTCTAGATACCTTTCGGGCACAACGGGAGAGAGATTTTATTCATTTAAGATAGGGAAGTTTATCGGTGGCTGAATATGATAGTAGATTCATAGCCTTGTCCAGGTTTCTACCTAAATTAGTGAATATGGATGAAAGAAAATGCAAGAGATTTTTAGACGGATTACACTATGACATTCGGACTAAACTCTCTTATATGGGCATAGGAAATTATGCTGTACTGGAGGATAAAACATTACAGATTGAGAAAGATTTGATAAAGTTGAGGGGTAGAAGGGATTGGCTGAAGAGGTCTAGATTTGAAGATTTGAAGACCACTCCAGAGGGGGCGTTCCTTGTCATAAGGAAATGTATTGCAAAGTCAGAGGCAAGCAGGATCTGTTGTTTATGTAGCTCAGAGTAATATCAATGGGACCCCTAGATTTGGGAGTTATGGTAGAGGAGTAAGTATGCCACCAGGGGGAAGTAGTAATCTGATATATGGTCGAGAGATAAGAGTTTGCTTTAAATGTAATCAGACAGGGCATCTGTCTCGAAATTTTCCTACACAGATATACTTTGTATATGGTGGGGGAGGACATGTTGCTGCAGATTGTCCAGCGAGGAAATATGCTGACGTAAGTGTTGGAAGTGTTGGGAGAAGAATGATGGAAAGAGTTGGTAGATTAGGAAGTGTACGAGGCAGAGGTCGAGGATCAGTAGTAGAGCGAGGGCGTGGCAGCCAGTGTCAGTCCAGAGATAGCAGAGTCTACACATTGACCCAACATGAATCACAAGCCACTCCTAATGTTGTTATGGGTATGATATATATCCTTGGTAGGCCTGTTAGATTATTGATTGATCCTGGTGCAACCCATTCCTTTTCATCTAGTATTTATATGAAATCTATTGATGCTAGTGCTAGTCCTTTGATGCATGCTATTATTATTGAGGTTCCTACTGGATATAGAGTTATTATCAGGACAATCTATCGAGGTTGTGTGATTAATATTGCTGATAAAGAATTTGAAGCTGATTTATTGCCTTTAGATGTGACAGATTTTGATTTAATTTTGGGGATGAATTGGTTATCTGCATATCATGCTTGGGTAGATTGTTTTAGGAAAAATGTGGTGTTCAAGATACCTGGACAGAAGGAGTTTAATTTTTAGGGAGAACGTAAGATACTTGCAAATTGTCTTATTTTTGCCTTAACTACTAGTAAATGGTTAAAGAAAGGTTGTGAGGCGTATTTGGCATATGTGGTGGATTCTAGCAAAGAAAGTAGGAAGTCAGAAGAAATCTTGGTAGTGAAAGATTTTTCTGATGTTTTCCCTGAAGAGTTAACTGGGTTGCCTCCCAATAGGGAGATTGAGTTTTCTATTAAGGTGATTCCAGGATCAGCACCCATATCCATAGCACCCTATAGAATGGCACCAGCTGAATTGAGAGAGTTCAAAGTTCAACTCAGGAGTTGCTAGATAAACAGTTTATCCAACCTAGTATGTCACCCTGGGGAGCCCCTGTGTTGTTTGTTAAGAAGAAGGATGGGACAATGAGGTTGTGTAATGATTATAAACAGTTGAATAAGATCTCCATCAAGAATAGATATCCTTTGCCCAGGATAGATGATTTATTCAAGCAGTTACAGGAAGCTAGAGTGTTTTCTAAGATGGACCTGAGATAAAGTTATCATCAATTGAGGATAAAGGAGGAGGACGTGCCTAAGACTGCTTTTAGGACACATTATGGCCATCATAAGTTCTTGATGATGCCATTTGGGTTGACTACTGGCATTGTATGATTGATTTCTCCAATAGTTATTTCTTTAGTAGGAATTCTAGGTCATTCTTAAATGATTCTCCACAAATTATAATCTTGTCCTTCAACAAAGATTTTCATTCTATTTATCTAATAATTATAATTTGTTCCATTGAATAAAGGAGGTCTAGTATAGGAATGACCTTCGGTATATCTATTTGAAACCATTGGATCAACTCAAGAATTTTAAGCCTAAAATTGAGTACATGGCTCTGATACCAATTGTAAACCGAGGTACAAACCTAAGAGGGAGTGAATTAGGTTTCAAAAACTTTTGCAATTAAAAAACAAGTTTTAACAATTTAATCAAGTAAAGCACACAATAAATAAATTTTTTGAAATTAAAGGAGTAAAGGAAGAGAATATGCAAACTCTGTTTATAGTGGTTCAGCAATATTGGAATCACTCCGACCCTACGTCCACTCTCTTTATGGAACCTCCTCGAAAAAATCCACTAAGAATAGTCAAGAAACTTTACGGGTGTTGCTCAAACCTTACAAATATCTCTTCTACAGGGAAGTTACAAGAAAGTGTTTAATATTTAAGCTCTCTAAGAGTTATACTAACTCTTTCTTTTTACAATGATTGATATTGAATGTAAAGGAAAATAAGAGAGATAGCAATAAATGCTTTACAAGATGAAGGCTATCTCTCTTTCAAGAACAAAACTTAAAGAATAGCTCACAATGAATTTGTCAAAGCTTTTTAGAGTATTAATGCGCTATATGAAAAATTGAGTGTTCTTTCATGTTATTTAAATGCTCATTCATGAGGATTTTTATATCTTTGGCCTTATATGGCCGTTAGACACGGATTTGGTAGGTTTAGAGCATTCAATGCTCAAGTCTCGCCTCTCAAACGATCATATTGATGAATTACCAGTCGACTAGGTCCTTGCACCAATCAACTGGGTCCTTGTACTAGTCGACTGGGTCATGTGAAATAATCCAATTTTTGGGCATCAGACAAATACCAATTGATTGGGTCCTAGTACTAGTCAACTGGTCCTTTAACCAATCGACTGGGTTAAAGTCCAGAAGCTACTGACCCTTTTACCAGTCTACTGGTTCAAATACCTAGTTGACTGGGTTGACCCAAAACACAGTTTTCATCTTTTTCAAAGCAGTTTTTGACTTAAAAGACATTTTTTGGATTTATTTTTGTCAAAGCATTTTGTAATCAAAATGAGCCATAATTAAGCTAAGTAACTGAATGCTAAGATTTACAACTTGGATCAATTACCTTAGAACCTAATCTAGAGCTTCTGTCTTCGTTTGGTAATTGTACGTGTCGTATTTTGCGTCTTGTTTATGTATTGAATGCTTTTGCAACTTAAACACTTAGATAAAACTGTTAATACAATTTAAATAGTATTTTGTCATAATTAAAATCAAATAAGGGTCAACAATATCAAAACATCATACAAATCAAAAATCATTTTCTTTCATGAAAACTTTCTTTTTCAGCATATATGTCAAATCATCTCTTCATATGTATATCAACTCATTGATCAAAACCTCAAGAGATTTGTTTCTCTTTTCAATATATATTAATCAATTTCTATCAATTTATTTATTCAAAGTTATAATTTCACCAACTTCTCATATATATTTATTTCAATCATAATATAAATCATACTCCTATTAAATCATTAAATTCATTTGTTTTTCATATAATTCATCAAATCAACATTTTCATAATATATATTTAATTTACCAATTCATACTTTCATTTATTTAAGTTTTTATCTATATTTCATGTTTGTCTCGTTTACTAAAAGTAAATTCAACTCACACCATAGCACTTAAAGCTACTCTTGGACTATTTCATTTCCTTTCATGTTCCTTTCAAGTATTGTACCAGATTGTTGATCACCTCTACCTAATCATAACATATTCATTAATTTTTCAATCTTTATTTGAATTTTCTATACCTTGTACCGGGTTAGATTTCATGTATGCATGTTTAACTTTATCAATTTCAATGATTTCAATAGAAATCTCTTTCATTCTATTTGAAGTCAAATTCAAAGTTTCTTTTAAGAAAGGTAGAAGATAAACTTCAACAACTTAAATCAAATTCATGAACTTTTACTTTTTTTAAAGTTTTTCCTTAGATTTCTTGGAAATCCTTCCGTAATTTTAATGTTTTCAATACGCGATTATCAAATTCTTCAATTTAAAAGTGTTTGTAAGTGTTTATTAGCTTTTCTAGAGAGAGAAAGAGAATTTCAAATTTACGTAAACTGTTTTCTAAACGTCAAAAGGTCTTTTATACAAAATTTTCGGTCTGATCGGTCGACTAGTTTAACCTTTTAAAAAAAATCAAATTTTCCCTTCAACAGCGGATCGATTCCCTAACTAACCAACTAGTTCCCCTTCCAATCGATCGACCGACTGATCGACCAGTCCAGTAACCAGCAGACTGTCAATTTCCTGCAACCAATTTTTAACTTGTCGGTTAGCTTACCAACAGACTAGTTCACCTTCACCAACCGATTGGTTGGTACAGTCGACCGATCTAACCTTTAAACTTTTCAAAAATTATTTAACCATCTTTCAAAAAAATTCTAACTCTTTCCTTCAATCTTTCAAAATTTTCTGTAATTTTTCTTTGTAAATTTTCTAAGTCTTTTCAAATAAAATGTTCATCTTTCTTCAAAACTTCTTTCAATTTCAACTTTTTTTTATGTATGCATATTAAATTCAATATATAAGTCAAATTATTTATTTTCCCTTATATCAAGTGTACAGGTATTACAGTAACATACCAATTTCATCAAAGAAATCATCACAACAAATCATATTTAAGATTTCAATCATAATTCACTCAATTCTAGGCACAATCATGTATATTGGTGTTCACCATGCTTAAACATATCACCAGAAAGTTCTAGCATGGCAGATATAGTGCATACAACAGTAGGATGTCATTGTTAAAATATTAACATGATTTCAAATCAAACATAATTCACGCCACTCTAAAGTAGCGCACAAGAATGTGTGTCACTCTAGAATGGAATAACCTTTATGCATCACAAAAACAATGATCTATTTTCATAGTTCATTTCCACACTAAAATACTAAGTTATTGTCCAATTTTCAGAGCAAACAAACAAAGAAAACATGTACCTTGGTGAAACCCTAGCTCAAACCTACAATGAGTTCAGATAATATACAACTTCTAATTTATACAATCATAAACCAATAAATTTACTTTTTAAAGAGCGCTAATGGATCCAAATGATTGCACATCGATGTAGAATCACCCTCTTAGCCCATGTTTGTCCGTAGTTTGAATTCGGATGCTTGAATGTGGTTGTTACCCTTGAATATTTCAAGAAAATGATATCGATTCTAACTTTGGTGCCAACTACGGCAATTCATTTCTTAATTATGGCTTAACACGGTGTTGATTAAAATGGATAAAAATCACTTAAGCATAAAGATGGCTTAAGAAATTCTTCAAGACTCAAAATTCCTCACTCAAGTGTTTTCCTTGTGTTTGAATTAATAAACCCACTCTCATGTTTATGTGATCACTTAATTTGATTTAAAGCTTTTATCTTACAAAAATATGGAACAATCTCTCAAGAACACTTTTAGAGAAAGAAAATAGTTGAAAATGAAAGTTTTATGATCAACCCCCTTCCTTTTTCTTTATGTCAATTGTTGAACTCAAGGGTCTTATTTATAGTATTTAAGTGATAAGGTTGGCTCTAGATAGGTCTCTACATGTTTAGATAAAAAAAAAAAATGCTCCAGAGGTCATCTTATCACAAAAAGTTGATTTATAGGGTTTATTGGATAAGATAAAACTGGAAAAAATTTATCTCCGCATTTAACCTTATTTGCAAAACTATGTTAATTGTGTTTTCCCAATACTGTGTGCAGACTACCTATCAACCCAAAATTTTGGTTTGAGGACTATGTTAGCCTCATGTAGACACCTCATTTTGCACCCATTAATTCATAAGGATCATCTCTTCTTGGCTACCAATGAAAACACCAAAGAACTAAATAATCGAGGATCGAGCAATGGATTATATTGGTTTGATTTTTGTGATTGATAATGAGAATACTTGATAGATGATCATAAAAGTGGAAAGTAAGGAAATAGATGTTGTTTACACCAAAAATAATGGTTAGATCCTAGAAAATCAAGTCAGTCTAGTAAATTTGGATGTTGGGGAGCATTCTAGAATAGCGTCAAGCCATGTGGGCACCACTCTAAAGTGGCTTCCAACTTCAGGCACCACTTTGAAGTGGCTCCCAAACCCGAATACTAGTCTAGAATGGCTTCCCATACCTAAATACTAGTCTAGAATGGCTATCCACTTTCAAGTGTCTAGACTTATCCCCCCTTGCGAGTTTGAGTATTTCTCAATCTCCATAATCTTATATTGATCAGAATAAAGTGTTTTAGTTGATTTAAACTAAAGTCTCATGATCCTACTACATTTCTAACACCTAAAACCTATAAATTCGAATCCATAGGGAATTGCATCGTGAAAATAGATTTTTATCTACACTAAACCTCTTTTAACCTAGTTCCAACTTTCGAACTGTGTCGTGCAAAGAATATAAACTAAACTTAATGGATTAAAACAAATGATAAAAGCACTAAGGTTTCTGAATCCACCCTACCAAATTAAAGCATATATTTTCATGATTTTGTTCCTACAACCAACAAGCAATTACATTTTATGTATGTTCTATATAAAAGTAATTTATTAAATAATTCCATGAATCCATCGATATAGAAATCACAACGAATACCCTAATTAAATCAAATCATCCAATGTATCCGTTTACTTTAGAATCACAATGGATATTCGATTTAATTTGAATGATTCGATGTATCCATCAGATGAAACACATCGAATATCTAATTTGAACAATTTATAAACAAAACAATCAATCATAAGAATTTACTCAAACAATTGAATTGAAATAGAACATCAATACAAAAATATCGGAATTGTACGAACATATATGAAAATATAATGCTAATCAATGGCGAAGCTTCATCTTCAACCTTAGATTAAGGTTTTAGCCTCTCATGATTATGAAAATAAATTTCACAATTAAAGTGCTAAACATTAAACTTTAAAACACAAAAGAAATAAATTAAAGCTGAAAATACATTGAGAGTGAAATTCCACTTACAGCTCCTCTCTTTGTTTTGTCTTCTTTTTGTTTTTGTTGTGCGACGCTCTCCTTCTTGATAGCAAAGCCTTCGAGATCCATACACCTGAAGATGAAGTAAAATGAGGCTTTTATAGGGAAACTCAATGAGTGAAATGTGTTTCCAACCGATGTGAGATGTGGGATTTAAGCCTTCACATGCCATTCAAAACTTCTGCCCACGTCTCTTTTATTTTAGCAACTCATATACTCAAATAAAATCTTCGTTTAAATGAGAGAAAAAGTCCCTAGATGATAGGCTGCTAAAATTTGGATCTTTCTTTTCTTCAGATCTGAAATAAAAGAGACGTGCTCTCTTAATCGTCTCTCTCTCAACATGGTGCGCTCAATCAGCATGGTGCGCTGATAATCGTCTCTATCCTTTCCAAAATAGGCCAAGCCGCCATAATGCACGAATATGCTCGATTGCAACAGCAGATTCCAGCTTTTCCCTATTTTGCTCTTTAAGCCGGATAATTCCATGATGCTCGAAAAACCTAGAAAAACACAGTAAACACAGAAAGGAGATAAAATAGGAAAAAATAATACAAACTAAGAGCTTAACAAATATAGATTAAGGGGCTTAAATATGAATATTTAAGCACTTATCACACCCCCAAACTTACATATTGCTAGTCCCTTAGCAATACGAAACTAAAAACTGAATGAAAAACAAAGAACTCGAAGATAAATCCATCTTTCATAGTATCCAAAAATTTAAGTATCACACAAAACCATGATATTAATTCATGAGCAAGCTTAAAAAAATGAACCTATCTTCGCAATGAATAGAAATGTTAAAATCTAATTACTTACAAAAGGCCTGCTAAGGCATCATAAGCTCAAATCAGTGTAAAATGAACTAGCACATAAATATGAAGCTTCCAAAAAATTCCAATGTGTAATGTCTCAATGTCTCAAGATTCACAGAATTTCCCATCAGAATGAACAATTAATGGCATAGTTTTATTTTTTTTCTTTCTTTTATTATGAGGCTCTGCTATGTTTAGTTCCCTTAAGCTTTCTTATTAACCCATGTAGAAAGTGTTGAGTCAATGACTCCCAAACTAGATGGTTTTAGGGCATTAGGTGTAAAGACACCCATAAGGACTTACTAACTCGAGTAAAAAAGGCTACGAAACTAAACTGGCTTTAATACAACCAATCAAAATTCCCATCTTTTGACGTGAACACTCACTGCTTACTAAGGCAAGAGGTCCAGTTACTCAGCGGAAAGTTTATCAATGATGAGCATTTTTCTCTTTTTGTGCAAATTTTTTTATTATGCCGAAGTGTCCATCCAAAAAGTTATCTGGAATCAGCTAAGCCATGGAAACATACACATTAAAATCACATGTCATACCTCACACAATTATGTGCTAATGTGCTCGTGTCAAATCAGATCAAACATGTGAATTCTCAAATGCCTAAAGTAAGTAACTAAACTTTAAAACTCTATCATCAGATCATGTGCTCAAGATTTTAAGCTTTCCAATGAAATCACATCATAATATTTGTTCAAATCACCCAAAATTTCAAAACAACACGAGCATGCATTTATCTTCTCTTTAAAATGAAGAAAAAAAAATAACAAACTGGGACAAAGTGTGTGTAATGTGTCTCCCATCATCCCCAAACTTAAATTACAAATTGTCCCAAATGTGTGAATAATATGGAAAGTGCTGACCTGAGAGATGGAGAACTAGCTAGACTGGCATGGCTCATAGCATAACCCCAAACTCGAATTGAAGTACGCGTTGTCCCTGAAAAATAAAGACTAAAGTAATACTGGAAAACAAAAAATACTAGAAATAAACAGTAACAAGAAATATGAAAAAATAATAAAAACAAAAAGGATATACTGTGGGGTGCCTCCCATGAGTGCTAAGTTTTATGTCTTCAGCTAGACGGTGCAACCATTCACTGCTGTTTGGTTAGTTTCTGGAACTGTGCTTGATTGCAATGCCAGGACTCCTTTGCCGCAGATCGAACGGGTGGCACAAGTCGAGTGTGATGTATGAGCACGCTCCACCAAACTTGAATAACAGACATTTGTCCTGAAAAGCACAACAAAAACAAAAACCAAACAACAGGATCTAATGCAAGGAATAAAAGGATAAGGGTTACCTCCCACAAGTGCTAAGTTTAAAATCTTCAGCCAGACTATCCATAGTAGACGACAATCACTCTGGGTAACTAGGATCCTCCAACAATGTCGTCTCAATCTCCAGACTCCTCAACTCCAAGAATAGTTTTAGCCTCTGTCCATTCACCTTGAAAGTGTTACCATTCTTTGGATCCTCAATCTCGATGGCCCCATGAGGAAAAACCAATCCAATAATAAATGGGCCTGTCCATCAAGATTTAAGATTGCTTGGAAAAAGATGCAAGCGTGAATTGTAAAGAAGAACTTTTTGACCAGGCTCAAAAGATCGTCTCAAAATGTTCTGGTCATGAGCCTTCTTCATTTGTGCCTTGTACAACCGTGCACAATCATATGCATCATTCCGCAGCTCTTCTAATTCATTGAGTTTGAGCTTCCTTTGTGAGCCAGCCTTCAAAAGATTGAAGTTTAGTTACTTGATAGCCCAATACGCTCTATGCTCTAATTCCACCAGAATGTGACATGCTTTTCTGTACACAATACGATATGGAGACATGCTAATTGGCGTCTTGAATGCTATCCGATATGCCCACAGTGCATCATTCAATCACCGAGACCAATATTTTCTACTAGGGTTCACAGTCTTCTCCAAAATGTGTTTGATCTCGCGATTAGAAATTTTCACTTGTCCACTCGTTTGCAGGTGATACGGGGTGGCAACCTTATTTGTGATGAAATACTTCTTCATCAACTGCTCAAAAGTCCAGTTGCAAAAGTGCTTACCTCCATCACTTATGATTGCTCGAGGCGTACCAAAACGAGCAAAGATAGTGTCCTTAAAAAACTGGACCATAACTCTATAGTCATTGGTCTTGCATGCAACGACCTCCTCCCATTTGGATAAATAGTCCACAACAACCAGAATGTATAGATAGCCAAAGGAGTTTAGGAAAGGTCCCATAAAATCAATGCCCCACACATTAAAAATCTCTACAATTAGAATGAAGTTGAGGGGCATCATATTCTTCCTGGAAATACTCCCTAGCTTTTGGCAACACTCACAAGATACACAGTAGGTGTGAGAGTCTCGGAACAGGGTAGGCTAATAGAATCCACACTGCAAAATCTTTGCAGCGATTTTCTTAGCACTGAAATGGCCTCCACAAGCATGATCATGACAAAAGAATATTAAATTAGATTGGTCATGCTCAGGAATACACCTTCTAAGGATCTGATCGGAACAATACTTGAATAGGTAAGGATCATCCCAGAAAAAATGCTTTGCCATGGCAAAAAACTTAGACTTATCTTGTCGCCTCTAATGTAAATGCATTTGACCGGTGATAAGATAGTTCACTATATCAGCAAGCCATGGTGTGGGATTATGAGCAATGTGTATCAATTGCTCATCAGGAAAGGTCTCAAAAATGGGAATGACGGCCTCAATGAAATCCACTATCAACCTAGACAAATGGTCCGCCACCACATTTTCAGAACCTTTCTTATCTCGAATCTCTATGTTGAACCCCTGAAGTAATAAGATCCATCAGATAAGATGAGATTTAGTATCCTTTTTAGAGAAAATATACTTCAATGCTGCATTATCCAAGTAGATAATGACTTTCGATCCTAATAAGTAGGATCTGAACTTGTCCAATGCAAAAACGACTGCTAGCAACTCCTTCTCAGTGGTAGAGTAATTGAGTTATGCATCGTTTAGAGTTCTACTGGCATAGTAGATGACATGGGGGAGTTTATCAACACGCTACCCCAAAACAACTCCAACTGCATAATCTGATGCATCACACATAATCTCAAAAGGTACACCCTAGTTGGGTGGCTGAATAATGGGTGTGGACGTTAGAATCTTCTTCAAATCCCTAAATGCTTTCTTACAGTCCTCATCAAATACAAATGGGGTATCCTTCAACAACAACTTGCACAAGGGCCTGGTGATCTTGCTGAAATCTTGGATAAATCGCCTGTAGAATCTTGCATGGCCTAGAAAAGAACGAACCTCTTTCATCGTACGTAAGGATGGAAGGTTAGAAATCAGGTCTGCCTTCGCTTTGTCGACCTCAATCCCCTGATGAGATATGACGTGCCCTAGTACAATACCTTGCTTGATCATAAAATGGCACTTCTCCTAATTAAGCACCAGGTTCTTCTTCTTGCACTGTACTAAGACCAAAGTGAGACAGTGCAGACACTCCTCAAATGATGAACCGAACACGAAGAAGTCATCCATGAAAATCTCTAAGAAACACTCTACCATGTCAGAGAATATGCTGACCATGTAACGCTGAAAAGTAGCAGGTGCATTGTATAACCCAAAAGGCATGCGGCGGTAAGTGAATGTCCCAAAAAGACAGGTAAACATCGTCTTCTCTTGATCTTCAGGGTCCACAAGGACCTGGTTATATCCATAATAACCATCCAAAAAATAATAGTAATTATGCAGAGCCAAGTGCTCCACCATCTGATCAATAAATGGGAGTAAAAAATGATAATTCCTTATGGCAGTATTCAACTTACGGTAGTCTATACACACTCTCCATCCTGACTGAACACGAGTTGACACCAACTCGTCGTCCTTATTCTTCAATACAATCAATCCAGCCTGCTTAGGCAAGACATGAATTGGGCTCACCCACTTGCTATCAGAGATTGGATAAATGATCTCTGCAACCAACAACTTTATCACTTCACGCATAGCTGGGTCGAGCCTTCTCTGTGGCTCCCTCGATGACTTGGTATTCTCCTCCAAATGTATCTTGTGCATCACCACTGAGGGGCTGATTCCCTTGATATCCTCAATAGTCCAGCCAATAGCTTCCTTGTGCTCTCTTAAAACGTCTAATAATTTCTCCTCTTGAGCATCAACCAAATCTGAAGCTATAATCACAGGTAAAGAATCTGCTGGACCTAGGAACTTATACTTAAGATTGTCTGGTAAAGGCTTAAGCTCTTTCTTGGAGGCTCAGGTGTTGTGGTCTCATCCGTCTCACTGCTCTCCTGAGGAGCAGACTCCAAAATGGAATTTGCTTGCTCAAGTAACTTATCCAAATCTAAATCATCTCTAAACTGACCAGAGCATGCCTCTAGGGGGTCTTCAATGCTTGATTCATCCATAGTCTCCTCAATAATCTCCTCTATCAAGCATACATTTATCACTTTATCATATTCCAATGGTTGCTTACTGATATCAAAGATATTTAGCTCCACTATCATATTTCCGAAGGAAATCTTCATTATCTCTATCCTACAATTTATCAAGGCATTCGTTGTGCCTAAGAATGGTCACCCTAGAATCATCGGTATCTGAATCCCCACATTCTGAACCAGTTCTGTGTCAAGCACAATAAAATCCACGGGGAAATAAAACTTATCCACCTTTA
The DNA here is from genome assembly GCA_023935145.1 of Bretschneidera sinensis. Lineage (NCBI taxonomy): Eukaryota > Viridiplantae > Streptophyta > Magnoliopsida > Brassicales > Akaniaceae > Bretschneidera > Bretschneidera sinensis. Next base: position 21,718,467 of record CM043701.1, read on the forward strand.
TCAAAACATCCTTAATTATTCCCCCTGGTATCTTCATTGACCTGTCAACCAATTGAAGCATCATAGATGTGGGCTTCAATTCTCCTAACCCCAACTGTAAATAGATTGAGTAGGGCAGAATATTCACACTCACTCCTAGATCCAAAAGTGCCCTCTCAATCCGACTGACTCCTATCATGCAAGAGATAGTAAGACACCCCGGGTCCTTATACTTGATGGGCAGCTTGCACTAAAGGATTGAGCTAACCTGTTCGGTCAAATATACCTTCTTCGGGACATTCATCCTCCTCTTGACAGTGATCAAGTCCTTTAAGAACTTGGCATATGACGGCACTTGTTGGATGGCATCCAAAAATGGGATATTGATTTGGACTTGCTTGAACACCTTCAGAATGTCCTCAAACTTCCCTCATTTCTTAGGAGCTTGTAATCTCTCAGGGAAAGGTGCTTTAGATACAAACAACCTAGGAAGATCCTTAACAGTAGGTGTGGCTATAGATGGTTCAGTATCTCTCTTCTCCTTGTTGCCACTTTCTTGCCTTTTTTGCATAGCAGGGTTCTCTTCTGCTTGATTATCCACATGTCGCCTAGACCTCAACGTGACAATCGATTGCATTTGCTCCTGCTTGTGCGTAGGATTTGATGAATTTTCAACCTCAAACTGTCCCTTCGGGTTAGTCACAGGTTGACTGGGGAACTTTTCCTTCTCTCTTTCACCTAAATGATTTGTGATTTGACCCATTTGACTCTCTAGCTTGGCAATCGCTTTGGTGTTTACTATTATCGCACTCTTCATTTCGCTAATGGATTGGCTGGTCATCTTCATGAAATCCTTGAGGGTGTCCTCCAATGACTGTGAAACCGACACTGGTTCTTGAGTGGGAGCTTGGTAAGCGGTGATGGTGCTGGGTGGGCTGAACGACCATGACTTGGAACTGGTGGAGGAAATCTGGGAGGGTATTGATTGTGAGCATGACAAGGGGCTCCTCCCTGATTTATCGGTTGGTTCTGCTTCCATGACAAATTATGGTGGTTCTGTCACCCTGGATTGTAAGTCTCGGAGTAAGATCCATTTGATTGCTTCCAATAGTCATTAAAAGTGTTTACTTGTTCCATGGGATACTCGACAAAAGCCGACATAGATGAAAAATTCTATGTCAAATGCATAGGACTAGCACAGATGGAACAACTATCAACATTGAATGTATTGGCTGCATTGATGGACTGGCCCACAGTGAGAGCATCAACCTTCTTGCTGAGAACATCTATCTTTATCCTCAAGTTAGTGTCCTCCTTAATCTCATAGATGCCTCCTTTCTTAGGGGCACGAATGGACTTGTCCCAACAGCTTGAATCCCACTGCTGCGAGTTGTCGGACAACTTGTCCAATGCCTTGTATGCTTCATCCCCCGTCAGACTTAAGAATGCCCCCCTATTCATAGACTCGATCATGCTATGGTTGGGTTGATTCAACCCTTGGTAGAAGAACTGAACGAGTCTCCACTTCTCATATCAATGTGGAGGGAATATGATTAGCAACTCTTTGAAACGCTCCCAACTCTCAGAAAACTTCTTATCCTCCTCTTGAATGAAGGAACTAATCTTCTTTCGGCACTCATTCACTTTAGACATTGAAAAAAATTTATTATAGAATTTACTCAACAAGCTTTTCCAAGATGTAATAGACCCGGGCGTGTTGGAATCCAACCATGCCCTAGCTCTATTATGAAGAGAAAAAAGGAAAAGTCTAAGATGGACCGACTCATCAGAGAAGTTCTAGAACTTGAATGTGGCATAAATATCTTTGAACTTCTTCACATGGCTGTAAGGATTTTCAAGATCCAAACCACGAAATGAGGGTAGGAGTTGGATGATATGTGGCTTTAAATCAAAATGGGTAACATTGGTTGGTGGCAACATTATACAAGAAGGGAAGTTAGTCACAACGGGTGCGAACAAATCCCAAAGAGATGTAGTGAAGTCCACATTCCAAGCTCTAGGTTGCTCTACATTCTCCAGTTGATTTGCATTCCTTAAATTGTCCCACATCTCAATTGTCTCTCTCTCAACAAGTGCTATCTTATTTCTCCTAAGAGTTCTTTCTATTTCGGGATCTAAAGGTATCAACTCTAAGTTCAGGGATCTCAAACTAAGCATACACCACACAAAAAGCAATAAAATAAACTAACTAGCAGAAACAAAAATAAATAAATGCAAAAACAGAAAACACAATACTTACAAAATGAGCCAACAAAAATCGGCAAATTTTTTTATTATTTTATTATTTTTTTGGGCAATTGCAAATAGAAATAAATAAACTAAAATAAAATTGCAAAAAGAAAAATGAAACAAAAATGCTAACTAAACTAGTAGAAAAATTTAATTCAGACGAAAATTTAATTTTCACAAACAAAACAACTCCCCGGCAACGGCGCCAAACACTTGTAGTTTTAAATTACTCGCAACCGCACGAGTTGTTTGCAATATAGTGTGTGCAAGTGCAAGGTCGAATCCAAAGGGAATTACATCATGAGAATAGATTTTTATCTAAACTAAACCTACTTTAACCTAGTTCCGAATTGCGAACTGTGTCGTGCAAAGAATATAAACTAAACTTAGTTGATTTAAAACAAATGATAAAAGCACTAAGGTTTCTGAATCCATCCCACCAAATTAAAGCATATATTTTCATAATTTTGTTCCTACAACCGACAAGCAATTACATCCTATGTATGTTCTATATAAAAGTAATTTATCAAATAATTCCATGAATCTATCAATATACAAATCACAACGAATACCCTAATTAAATCAAATCATTCAATGTATTCATTTACTTTAGAATCACAACGGATATCCGATTTAATTTGAATAATTCGATTTATCCGTCAGATTAAACACATCGAATATCCAATTTGAACAATTTATAAACAAAACAATTAATAATAAGAATTTACTCAAATAACTTAATTGAAATAGAACATCAATACAAAAATATTGGAACTGTACAAACATATATGAAAATACAATGCTAATCAATGGCGAGGCTTCATCTTCAACCTTAGATGAAGGTTTTAGCCTCTCATGATTATGAAAATAAATTTCACAATTAAAGTACTAAACATTAAACTTTAAAACACAAAAGAAATAAATTAAAGCTGAAAAAATATTGAGAGCGAAATTCCACTTACAGCTCCTCTCTTTATTTTTTTTTTCTTTTTGTTTTTGTTGTGCGGCGCTCTCCTCCTTGATAGCAAAGCCTTTGAGATCCACAAATCTGAAGATGAAGTGAAATGAGGCTTTTATAAGGAAACTCCATGAGTGCAATGTGTTTCCAACCGATGTGGGATGTGGGATGTGGAATGTGTTTCCAACTGATGTGGGATGTGGGATTTAAGCCTTCACGTGCCACTCAAAATTTCTGCCCACGTCTCTTTTATTTTAACAGCTCATATACTCAAATAAAATCTTCATTTAAATGAGAGAAAAAGTCCCTAGACGATAAGCTGCTAAAATTGGGATCTTCATTTTCTTCAAATCTGAAATAAAATAGACATGGTGCGCTCGATCAGCATGGTGCGCTGATAATCATCTCTCTCTCAGCATGGTGCGCTGATAATCATCTCTCTCCTTTCCAAAATAAGCCCAGCTACCATACTGCGCGAATGCACTCAATCACAACAGTAGATTCCAGCTTTTCTCTATTTTGTTCTTTAAGCCGGATAATTCCATAATGCTCCAAAAACCTAGAAAAACACAGTAAGCACAGAAATGAGATAAAATAAGATGAAATAATACAAAGTACGAGCTTAAAAAATATAGATTAAGGGGCTTAAATATGAATATTTAAGCACTTATCAAATATACCTCCAAACTTCGGATTTAAAGGGTTTTTTTTTCTTTTCAAAATTAAAGTCTTCTTCTTTTACTCTTTCTCTTTCTAGAAAGCCCAAACACTTAAGCTCTAGAATGATTTTCATCTATTAATTCATCCAAAGGTAAGTTAATTCAAGTATTCTTGACATAATTTCAACATTATCAAATACCAGAAAGATCAATTAATCCATCGAATCAAAGTTCTTCTTAAGGCAAGCCAAGGGAAGACCATAAACCTATTTTGGGAAGAGTAAGCATTTAAATCCGGTTCAAGGCATTATAGAGCTGTGAAGAAGGCTAAAAATCATCACAAAGCACTTGTAACATCAATAGTAAGTCCAAAAAGGTGAAAATCCCTTTCCCAATAAGCTTCTTTGTCATAATTTTATGTTTTGCAAAGTTTTTGTTTTGCTTTGATTTCGTGTTCAAAACATGTTTCTTGTTAAAATTAAGTTGTTTGTGTTTTATGAACTAACTCATTGATTTTTGTGCCTAAAAACATGCTAGGGAGTGATTTATGGTGAAAATATCGGAAAGCAAAGGTTCTGCCCACATTAGGTGGGGATCCATTCTAGAATGACGCCCAGACTTGGGAGCTAATCTAGATTGGCACCCAAACGTGATGCCTTTAGGATTTTGTTTTTCTTTTTGATTTATGAGTTCATATGTTATCCAATGCTTCTGAAACTTTGCTTGATGATCAATAACTCTTAGATAAACATGTTTTAACTCTAAAAGCAACATAGAAATAAGATTAAATGGATGAATCAAATTAAATTAGCTTTATGTCTATTCTCTCAAATGTGCATGAATTGATGAGTTTGATTGATTCTAAGCTATATATGGTGTTTTATATGTTGAAATAACATGTGTGAACTCTTTGGAAATTGTATGATGATCACAACATGATTGGATTAACATGGATATCTCTCTTAACTATATTGTTTATACCCACTAGATACTCACATGCCTATCTCTTGTTGAATGATGCTTTGATTTGATCATGTGAAGAATCTATGTTTCAATTACTTGTTGATACATCTTTTTCATCATGCTTTTGTGTGCTTTATAATTTTTTTTTTTGTGTGATCATTGAATAAAAATAATATTCATAGTATTAAAAACTTACCAAAGTCCATTTTAAAGAGCAAAAGTAAAGGCTAAATCCTTGAGGTCTAGGCGTTGGTAGAGTGCTCTCTAGACCGTCTCACCACATACCCTAAGTCTCGAACTTGAATCTCGATTATGCATTATCAATTGCTTAGAGGCTATTAGTGCCTTGAAAAACTAAGTGGCGACTCCATGCAACAATCCTTCGGAATGTCCCTCGGTAGCCCCTCGGATCGCATGGAGTTGACCCATCAATTTGGCCCCCTCAGATGCCTTAATGGTCATGCTCATCTTCATTTCCTTCTCTCCTCGTGAGAGGATCAAGACGGTGAAAGTCTCGTACCCCACACTAACATCATTCTAAAGTTGCGCAAGGATCTTCTGTGCTACTCTAAAGTAGTGCAGATCCCTAGATTTCTTGCTCATGTTTTTTGTTCTTCCTTGTGTCTACACCAACTCATCCCAATAAGCTTTCATCGTGGTATAAAAACCAATAAGAGAAGTTTGCTCCTATTTATGGTTTTATATGGATCTTTGTGGAAAATGTTCTTCAAGATCGAGCTTAACTTCACGAGAGGTTGCATAGTAGATAACATTAATTGCCAGGTATTTATTGATGGTGGAATCCAAGACAACACCATATCATTACAACGCTCCCATGCTAGAAATTCTTGAGAGGAAGATGATGGTTTGGCCAAGTTTTCATATATCTAACTCTTGTTTGGCATTCAATTCCATCTTCGTAGATCTAGCTTTTCCGTGTTGAGTAGTTATCTCTTATCAAAATCAAGGTAACCAAGACTGCACTAGAGTGATCATAATGGTGCAAATGATAATGATGAAGATAAGTCATTAAAAGATAAAGATGACCAATTTTTAGTGGAGTTGTTATCATCGCTTGTGATCGACATTGATCGCAAAAGAAACAAAAACAATATATGAACAAACATGAACTACAAAGGCAGCCATAAAACTTCCCACATAAAAACTTCTTAGAATGGAAATTTAGAGCTTGTGTTTAATAAGGTCTTTACTAGAGCGTAACGACAATTATCATAAGCTCATTGTTTAGGGTTTCATGGTTTATGTGGATACGATTAACTAGTTTAGGTGTGTGAGGGTAGATCACTAGTTGTATGAACATGTGTTTTGTATTTTTTTCCCTATTCAGTTTTTGTATCCAAAATTAGATATATATATATATATATATATATAGTGAAATTTCTTTTATCATCATTCGTAGAAATAAAAGTCTTATTCTCGAACCACGTAAATATAAGTTTGAAACAATTGGCACATGTATTTTATATAGGGTAAATTAGTCTCTAGGTTACTGCTGTTAAAAACTTTGTTGAATTTTTACAGTTAATATTAGTCGAGAGAAGTAAATATAGGTTTTGACACTGCGGATATTTCATTAAACTACCAATAGAAAGTAATTTTTCCTCTCTTTTAAGAACGCATGGACACCATTTAGATTCAATGTGATTATGCTTTTGTGGGTCAATAGTGGTGCTTTAAAAACATCTGTTTAAGCCCATTAATATATGAAGCTAATCAACTCATTAATTAAAGCCAATGAGATAAAAAAAACCGAATCTTCAACTTCAAGCCCATACCCAAAAAACACACCAGAAGTCAAAGTTAGTCAAACCTCAACCTGAAGTACCTTTTTTAGAATTTTCTACTGTTTCTTTTCTTTCTTTAAAAAGTTTAATTTTGACGGCCGCAAATATTGAAAAATGTCAAATAAAAAAAAGGCAAAAGTGGGACCCTGTAACCATTTTCTCCTTTCGCTTAGTGGCCAGCACTCACACGAACCGCTTCAGTCATGAACCGTCCGATCGCGTGAGGAGGTGAAGAAGCTCTATTAGTAGGAAAATTTTAATAAATAAATAAAATATATTCTGAAGAGACGTTGATGGGCGTCCATCGCATCGCAGGTACACGTGCAGTGACCGCAGCATGCCGACAGTCGCTGTTAATTGGTCAGTGTCTCGACTTTTTCCACCCGCTTGCTCGACTGGATCTTAGAGACAGTGACAGTCACGTGCCACCATCCCAGCACTGTTCCTCCGCCGCTTGCCGCGGCCTTTCTTTTTTGCATCACGTGCTTCTTCTTCATGCGGAAGAAAAACATAGCATAGGACTGTATAAGTACAATTTACAAGAAAGTGTTGGAAGGCAAATATTTGGTGATGACAGTAAATTTTACTTTTTTTTTTTTTTTTTTTTTTTTAAATTCCTCACTTTTGAAGTTAAAGAAACATTATTTAAAGATAATTAGAAAGGGCAACCGACCAAATGGTCCAAAAGATGTCTATACCGGACTCATTTTCTTTTTAATTTTTCCCCAAAAATACAAATAATAATATATATGATAAATTACTCTGCATTCTTTACTTCGTTGAAATAATATTAATATATCACATTTTTTTAAAACTCACGATTCAATCTAAAACACTAATTTTACCCATCAAGCAACCCAAAATGAATTTAATTGAAGAATCAAAGTTTTAACTAGATATTAATTTTCATGATAACTAAAGTACATTAGGTATCATAAAATGTTACCTTTAAAAAACAGAAGTATTAGGGATGGAACGTAATTAAGAAAAAAAATTAAAGCTTTTTAAAAAAATAAAATTATAGTTATTCTTTTCAAAAATTGTTAAAAATATATTTTAAATGGATTTATATTATATTATATGGTATAAAATAAATTTACTTCATATATTTTATATTTTAGAAAATATTATGATATCATTACCTATCGTATCCTCAAATAAATGAAAATCAAAGACCATTATAAAAGAAAATTAAATATTTTAAATAGAAAGTTTATTGATATATTTTTTATTAAATTAAATAGGCTAACATCTTAAATAAATGAATATAAAATATCATCATAAAATAAAAACCAAAGACAAACTTTTTTAATTTAAAAATTAAAATAATACTGTATATTTTTATTTTTTAGAAAAAAATGAATTCAAATAACTTAAAAATTTGTGATATAAACAATTTTGAGATAAACAATTGATAAATAGAATTATTAAACTTATCATAATCACTTGAAAATATTTTAACACTAAAGATACTTTGCTCATCATGAAAAGTAATATCTAATTAAAATTTTAATTCTTCAAATAAATTCATTTTGAGACTGCTTAATGATGAAAATTGATGATTTTAAGTAAATTGTGGGTTTTTAAAATGTTTGATATGTTAGTATCATTTTAATAAATTTAAAGATAATATAATGTAATTTACCGTAATATAGAAAATATACAAGTGCAATCTAGTGGGACTAATTAAGCCATGTGAAGTGTATAAATCGTATGAGGTAAATAAAGTACTGATAATAAATAAAAACATGGGCACAACAAGAATCTCAAATCTTGGAGGCATGCAGTTGGATTTAATTGTGAAAAAAAAAATATTTAATTTATTTATTATTTTTATAAATATTTTTAATATAATTTAAAAAATAATATTTTTTAATATAACATAAGAAAAAACGAGAATTTTTTTTTTTGTTTTTCATCTTTTCCGATATTATGTTAAAAAGATAAGTGTTGTTTTAAAAATTATATTAAAAACGTTCAGATTATTTATGGATATGTTAAGAAAAATAAAGATAAAAAATAAAAAAAAAATGTTTCACAACTAAATGCACTTTTAGTTGTGAAAAATTTTTCATTTTTATTTTTCTTAACATTTTATTCAACAATTTGGATATTCTTAACATAATTCGGAAAACAACATTTATCTTTCCAACATAAAATTAGAAAAATTAAAAATCATTTTTTTGTTTCTCAATTTTTCTAATATTATGCTGGAAAGAAAAATATTGTTTTTCAAATTATGTTAATAATACTTAAATTATTAAAAAAAATGTTGATAAAATAAAAAAAAAAAAATTTCAACGGTAGAAATAGTTTATGCACACCAAGCTCGACTGATTTTTAGTAAATTTGATTGGTCTTATTTGAGTTGGTATTAAAGTTAATTTAAACCAAAGTAGCTTAAATTAGTCAAAATCAATTTTGTTTTGAACCAATTTAAACTATATTGCTTTAAATTGACTTTAATACTAACACAAACATGGCATTCAACCCAAATTAAAATTAACAAAGAAAAACGCATTTTGGTGATTATTTTCGTGAAACACGTTTAGTGCATGTAAAATGGTTAATATTGATCTACTTCTCAACTGTAGTTTGTCAATTTGTCATGCACCATCATGGCGGATGCATTGGACATGAGCAAAATCTTTTAATTAAGCTAACAAGTTAAACAAATGCCGAGCTACATTCAAAGTTTGTTTTTTTAATTTCAAGTTCTCAATCATGCTCAAATAAATTTTTGGTGATTTTGTTTTACAACTTCTTTGGTGGAATTTGGCTTCATATTTCCTTTACTTGACATGACATTCCCTTTTGGTAGTTATCCAAAAAAACAAAATTTTCATTAGAAAAGAAATTCTTAATATTTGGATATCAATAATCTACATCTGAAAATTAAAATAAAGTCAAATTTATGATAAGATTAAATTTCACATCATAAAATGAAGAAGATTCAAATACAAATTTGTCATGGTGACATCAATCTCATTATGAACTTGATCTTCATTTCAATTCTCAAATGGAGAGAACCGCATATATTCTCGTAGTTAAAAATTGATAGCAGAATGGGTAATGTGATGCTATCACGTTAAATTATTTATGTTTTATCTTTAAATATTACTTACTTTATTCATAACAAAAATAAAGACTAAATTAATAATACCAAAAAATTAGAATTTTACTAATTAAATATCTAAGAAGTTAATTATTTGGGTAAATGTTGTGCAAAAATCTACCTAAATTATTAAGCAAATAATTGAACTTGTTTTACTTGCAAGTGCACAAGGTTAACAGTAGCATAGTGTGCAAATGCGAGATCATCTCCACAAAGATTGGTGAATTTCGTTTTAGAATCAGTTTCACAATATAAAATGATAAAAATAAATATTGAGTTTAGATTGATAATGATAAGAACATAGGGATTTGATATCCACCACTAATCAAACTTTCCCAACAAATAATGTGCCAATGCTCTAGCCCTACCATGAATACCTAACGTTTGTCAACCTAAAGGTTTGGTCCACTCCATAAGCTATTGATCTCCCTAAGCAACGAGTTATGCATGGTGTATACTCTAACTCTTCTCTCCCTTAAAGGATTTAGCATGTTGTATAATGAGTTGTTCCTTAAGAGAGCAAAAGATTTGTGGAAATCGACAACCACACGAGACCTAGGGTATGGTGTATACTCCAGGTTTCCCATGTTGGTTAACCCAAGAACCCGATGTGAATTTCTTTTGTTACTATTGTCAGATCTAGGACTCGATCATCCAAATTGATCTAACTAACTAATACATTCCACATACATACGTTGATCAGGCAAACACATATGAGGAATTCAATAAAATAGGCATTAATTAATTAAAGTATCATAACACAGCTATTTGCAAAGGCAACAATACTCATATGTGGAAAAGCATAATTAGGGCTTCAATCGAGCCCTATTAAGAAGTTAGTTACACATGCTGATTATGCTAAACATCATCATAACAGAAAATAAGTAGAAAAGAATAATCTCGAAAAATACTATGGAGAAGAGTCGTCAATTCCTCTCCAAAGCTTAGACTCAAAAGAAGATGAAAAGTGAAGTTTCTGTGTTTTACAAGCCTATTTATAAGGTACTAAAGACACCCCGAAACCCTAATTTCCAAAACAAGACCGAATCAATCTTTCCAAAACTGGCTCTGCCGCTTTACTGCATGTGTGCGCTCGATCCCATGCTTTTGCACTCGAGTGCAAAATTACACTCGAGCCTTCTATTTGTGCGCACGAGTGCCTGTGCGCTCGATCACAGACACCTTGCGCTCAATCGCACTTGGCTGCTTCCAGGTCTTCAGATTTCTTCCTTAGAGCTCCAAAATGCTACCATTTCTTCAAGAACCTATAAAAAAACATAGAAAACACAAAAATGAAGTAGAATATACTAAAATACGTAAACAAAGAGCTTAACAACTATAAATTAAGGGGCTTAAATATGAATATTTAAACACTTATCACACCCCCAGACGTTGTTGCTGAGTTGCCAGTTGCATTATAAGACTCTCTAGGTTACTCTCCTTTGTTTCCGGAACTGCTACTGGTTAGGAGTTCCTTTGATGCCCTTGAAGATTCTAGGTATTTTGATTGTTGCTCCATGAGAGGTTGGGGTGGTTTCGCCATCCAAGATTGTAGGTATTCGTATATGGGTTGTTCTTGGGAGGATAGTTGTTTGGTCCCACATAATTCACTTGCTCCAGATCTGTAGATGAATATAAAGGACATGTCTCAGTATTATGATCAAAATGAGAACATATAGCACATACCTGGAGTGGTGTAGCTAGTGGACTAGGTTATGCGTTTTGAGCAGTCATGGCTTTAACAAGCAGATCTAATTTCCTCTCCACAGCAACTATTTGGGTAGATTATCCACCATTTAGAGTCACCTCACATACCTTTGCTCTTGGATCCTTGTCTACCTCTAAAGGAGAATTGCTGGGTGTGCTCACTTAATGTCTCGAACAGCTCCACGGCTTCTTCGCTGCTCTTCTCCATCAGCACACCTCCACAACCTGAATCCACAATACTTTTATTAGTATCACTCAAACCTTCATAAAAAAACTTGTACCAGTTCATCCTGAGGTATATTATGATGTGGGCATTTGAGTAGCAGCTCGTTGAAATGTTCCCATGCCTCAAAAAACAAGTCTCCATCCTTTTGTTGGAAAGACTGAATCTCCTTCCTCATTTGTCTCGTCTTTTGAGCTGGGAAAAACTTTCTTAGGAACTTGCTGGCCAACTCTTCCCAAGTGTGGATAGAAACTACAGGCAATGAATTGTACCACAGTTTAGCATTATCTTTTAATGAAAAAGGGAAAAGAATTAACCTGATCCCCTCTTGGTCTAGGCCTCGAATATGCTGAAACTTGCAGAGATCAAAGAATTCCCGAAGGTGCAAGTGTGGATCTTCAGCAGGTGTACCCCTAAAGTGAGTCAATGCACTGAGTATCTGCGGAGATATGTAATAATTGTCTTCCGCCTCTGGTTGATACGCAATGCAAGATGGCTGATATGCAAGATGGCTGATCGAGGTTCCGTGGGATGAAAGATTGCTTCATAGGTCTTCGCTCAGGTGGTTGTTGGTTTTCTAGCTGTTCCACCATTGATGCTTCTTCCTCGAATTCTTCTTCTACCTCTTCAGAGCTGTCTCTAAGCCTTCATCGAATGGTCCGCTCAAGCTCTATATCGAGGGGAAAGAAAGTGGGATTCCTTGATCGAAGCCCTTGCATGAATCAGCAGTGCTGCTGCCTAGGTAGCTTCTGCCTTAAATGCGCTCGATCACACCTAGGAGTGCGCTCGATCGCAGTGCCTTAGAGAACTTTTGCTGCAGTACTTAAATCAAAAAAGAAAACGAAAAGAAAATAATTGATTAGGTTTTGATGAAACAAAATGAAATAAAACAGAAAAATAAACTGAACGAAAATAATTCTAAAAAGAAATTTAGTGCAATCCCCGGCAACGGCACCAAAAACTTGTTGTGCAAAAATCTACCTAAATTATTAAGCAAATAATCGAACTTGTTTTATTTGCAAGTGCACAAGGTCAACAGTAGCATAGTGTGCAAATGCAAGATCATCTCCACAGAGATTGGTGAATTTCGTTTTAGAATCAGTTTCACAATATAAAATGATAGAAATAAATATTGAGTTTAGATTGATAATGATAAGAACATAGTGTTTTGATATCCACCACTAATCATACTTTCCCAACAAATAATGTGCCAATGCTCTAGCCCTACCATGAATACCTAATGTTTGTCAACCTAAGGGCTTAGTCCACTCCTTAGGCTATTGATCTCCCTAAGCAACGAGTTAGGCATAGTGTATACTCTAACTCTTCTCTCCCTTAAGGGATTCAGCATGATGTATCTTGAGTTGTTCCTTAAGAGAGCATAAGACCACACGAGACCTAGGGTATGGTGTATACTCCCGGTTTTCCATGTTGATTAACCCAAGAACCCGATGTGGATTTCTTTTGTAACTATTGTCAAACCCAGGACTCGGTCATTCAAATTGATCTAACTAACTAATCCATACCACATGCATACGTTGATCAGACAAACACATATGAGGAATTCAATAAAACAGACATTAATCAATTAAAGCATCATAACACAGCTATTTGCAAAGGTAACATTACTCATATGTGGAAAAGCATAATTAGGGCTTCAATCGAGCCCGATTAAGAAGTTAGTTACACATGCTGATTATGCTAAACATCATCATAACAGAAAATAAGTAGAAAAGAATAAGCTCAAAAAATACTGTGGAGAAGAGTTATCAATTCTTCTCCAAAGCTTCCCTAATTTCCAAAACAAGACCTTAATCAATCTTTCCAAAATTGGCTCTGCCGCTTTACTGAACGTGTGCGCTCGATCCCATACTTTTGCGCTCGAGCGCAAGGTTGCGCTCAAGCCTTCTATGTGTGTGCACGAGTGCTTGTGTGCTTGATCACAGACACCTGGCGCTGATCGCACTTGGCTGTTTTTAGGTCTTCAAATTTCTTCCTTAGAGCTCCAAAATGCTACATTTTCTTCAAAAACCTATAAAAACATAGAAAACACAAAAATGAAATAGAATATACTAAAATACATAAACAAATAGCTTAACAACTGTAAATTAAGAGGCTTAAATATAAACATTTAAATATTTATCAGTAAATTACAAATTTATGCTTGAGGTTTACTCTTACATATTAATTGATTGCATTTCAAATTAGTCCACTCCGTAATTGCTGCTAAGAATTTTGATAGAAAAGCTATCAAAATGACTAAAATACACTTAAATGTTTATCCATAATTATGAAATGACAAAATATCACTAAAAAAGCATATAAGTAGCACACAATGATCAAACATATATTAAAATAATTAATAAAATATTCTTTCTTTAAATATGAACCTTAATGGAATAAAAGGGATTAAAAATACTCAAAATTTTGTTTTTCCTTTGTATTCCATTCCTTCACTTTTCCATTCTGGCCTTTCATTTGCTTTCCAATTATCAAAATATCATAGATAGAATATAGGGATTAAAATCTTTGATTTAATTGGACCAAAACAGTGAAATAATATATAGTCCTCAACTTCTTTTTCAACAAACAAGTATACCATGCTGAAAACATTGAAAAGAAGACATCATTAACCAATTTCTTTTAATATGAATTTTGAAGGTTAAAAAGGAAAAAACTTGCCCTAACCAAGAAAAATTAAAAAATGAAATTTAAAATTTGTTCTAAGTTTCGTATTTACTTCAAAAATTATATCTAGTTCGCCAAAAAAAAAACCAAATAGTAACCTAGCTTAATCTCTATAGAATGATAACAATTTTTTATTTCCCAAATGATTAAAAATTGACCTTATTTCCTCTCTTTTTTCTTTTATTTTCTTATCGAGCAAACACATTCCAAAACGAAATCTTATCCCTAAAAATCAACTTTAGAGTGAAAGGTCAACAAAATGTGAATCATATAAGCTAAGAAAAATATAAAAATATCAAATGAACTCCAAAAAGAAATTTTCATTTTCAGATTTTCAGTTCTGTCGTTTTACCACCATTTCCCTCAGCAATCCTGCCTTATTATGACTACACCATCGTTGAATGGTACATTGTCCATCAACTCTCATCAATTGTGTGTGTGTGTGAGTGAGTGAGAGAGAGAGAGCACAATGATAACGAAGAAAAAAAAATCGATCAAGACACGTGAGAAAGGTACGAAGAGTTAATTTACACAAACACTAAAAGAAAAAGATTTTCACTGACGAGCAGAATTCGTCGGTGATAACCCTTATTCCGTCGACGATATCTTCATAGGTGCCTTTCTCATTGATGCAACATTATCTTTCATGGCAATAATTTCGTCGCGGAAAACTGTATCACCAACAGATTATATGTTGGTGATAATTACTAAAAAATGGTCGTTTAATAAAAAATTATTAAAATATTAAATAGTATTTTCGTTGACAGACACATGTGCGTTGTTGATAATGTTATTTATTAAAAATATAAATTCTAGAATTAAACCTTATCACTGACGAACACATGTCTATCGATAATATGCATTTTTTTAAAAATAGTTTAAATTTTTAGAAGAAAATTTATCATTGACGGAGTTTATTCCGACAATGATAGTGTTTTTTTTTATTTTAATTTTTTGACCTGTTTAAAACATCAAAATTCATTCATTCAAAACTATAAATAAACATATCAAGTGATAATGATATTAATAAAACAATATTTAGAAGAAACACATATATTCCAAAAACACAAATTTATGTGAAAAATATTAGTCTGATACAAAAATTTCCGCATAAAAAATATCATGGGTCTGTTAGGTTCGTTCCCTTAAAATCGATATTACCTTAACCTCTAACAACAATGCCTTGCCCCAAAACAGTCAAACCTACAGGGACCTATTGAGCAAAACAATGGTCACAAGGCATATAATATGAAAACGAATAGCATTTAAAAGTTCTAAACTTGTACGATTGAATGTACAATTTATTAGCCTTAAAACCACTTGAACTTTATCGACATAAAACCCACACTTTTGGTAATCACTGATCCAAAATGGATTTTGTTTGTTCTCATGAGTCACGTTCGACCCCATGGATATGCCAATATTCTTGATTCGTCCATTATATATATATATATATATATATATATATATATATATATATATATTTGCCCCTAAAATAGCTACGTGTTGAACTTTACTAACCTAAAACCCACACTTTTGGTAGCTGTTGATCCAAAATGGATTCTATTTGTTCCAAAAAATCACGTTAGACCCCATAGACATTCTAGTGCCCCTGGCTCATCCATTAGATAAGTTTTTTTTTTTTTTTTTTTTTTTTTTACATTTTTACTCCTAAAACCGCTAAGTGTTGAACTTTACTGACCTAAAACCCACACTTTTAGTAATTGGTGATACAAAATTGATTCTATTTATTCTCATGAGTCAAGTTCGACCCCATAGACGTGCCGACATGCTAGTACCCCCAATTTGTTTATTAGATAAGTCTTTACATTTTTACCTCTAAAAATGCTAAATGTTGAACTTTTTTTTTTTTTTTTTATCTAAAACACACAATTTTGGTAACCGGTGATCCAAATGGATCCGGTTTGTTCTCACAAGTCACATTCGACTCCACGGGCAACTTATAACCCCAGTTCATGCATTAGACAAGTCCTTTACATTTTTTTTCCCTAAAACCGCTAAGTGTTGAACTTTATTGACTTAAAACCCACACTTTTGGTAATAGGTGATCCAAAATTAATTCTCATAGTCCATATTCGACCCCGCAGATATGTTAGTACCCCTGATTCGTCCATTAGACGCGTCTTTTATACTTTTGCCCTTAAAACTACTAAGGGTTGAACTTTACTGACCTAAAACCCACACTTGTGGTAATAAATGATCCAAAATTAATTTTTTTTATTCCCACGAGTCATATTCGACATGGATGTAGCAATACTCCCAGCTTGTCCACTAGACAAGTCTTTATATTTTTGCCCTTAAAATCATTAAGTATTGAACTTTTTTTTTACCTAAAACACACACTTTGGGTAACTAATGATCTAAAATGGATTTCACTTGTTCCTACGGGTCATGTTTGACCCCACAGACATGCCACTACCCCTGATTCGTCCATTAGACAAGTGTTCAACATTTTTCCCTAAAAACGCTAAATGTTAAATTGTATTGACCTAAAACCCACTCTTTAGTAATTGGTGCTTCAAAATGGATTTTGTTTAATTCCATGAGTCACATTTGACCCTACGGATGCACTAGTACCCTTGACTCATCCATTATACAATTATTTTATATTTTTGTCCCTAAAACCGCTAAGTTTTGAACTTTATTGACCTAAAACTGACACTTGTGGTAACCAGTGATCCAAAATGGATTCTGTTTGTTCCCACGAGTCACGTTCGACCCCACAGACATGGTAGTACCCTCAGCTCATCCATTAAACAAGTATTTTATATTTTTCCTTAAAATCGTTAAGTGTTTAAGTTTATTGACCTAAAACCCACACTTTTGGTAACCGGTGATCCAAAATGGATTTTGTTTGTTCTCACAAGTCAAGTTCAACCCTACAGACTGAGACTTATTTAATTTGTAGGTTGTTTTAGGTTTAAATTTAGGTTTCCCATTCACTTCAACCAACTCTAATAGGGGAGAATATCGCCATATCTAAACGAGTGTTTGCATTGTCTTTTGTTTTGCTCTCGATATCCATAATTTTGTTGAAGACGTTATCAAATACATTTTTCTCAATATGCATGACGTCCAAATTAAGGCGAATCGAATTTGTTGACTAGTATAATGGTTCCCAAAAGATTTTTTTTGGTCCAGTTATGATTCTTCCTAAATCCATGGATTTCTTGTTTTCTGCCATTGGTACCAAAGATGATTTTATTGAAAGACAAAACTCTGGCTTGCACATCTTCTCCAGACAATCGTGGTGGCAGAAGGTTAATCTCGGTTCTATTATTTCTAAAACCCAGTTTTTTCTTTAAAAAATTGTGATCCTTTGGCAGGAACTATTGGTAACAATCAAACCCACAGTTTTTATGACCATGTGGCCGTTACAATAAGGACAAGCCAATAAACCGTTAGTGCTTTACCCAGAAAGTATACCATATACAAGGAAGTCACTGGTCTCTCATAGAAGTGCAACCTTCATATTAAATATTTGTTTCTTAGACGCATCGTAAGTAGAAACTTCATTCACCCACAACACCTTCAACTGATCTATCAGTGGTCGTTGATAGAAACTCAGGTTCTTATCAGGGTTGTGTAGGTCAGGAATTACCGAGGATAAGAACAAATTATACTCTTTCATCAATACTAGGAGGTAGATTATAAAAAAAGTGATAAAGATCAGTCAACAAGAGTAAAGGGAATCTGAATGACCAAACGGAGTGAACCCGTCAGTTGAGATCCCTAGCTTAACATTGCGTTATCCATGGTCAAACTCCAGGTAAGTATCATCAAAATGTTTTCACGCCTTACCATTTGTCGGCTGGATGATTATATATGATTTACTACGTTTTCTCTCCTTGTGCCATCTCATGTGTCCGGTAGTGTTTTTTGACATATAAAGCCTTTGAAGTCTCGGTGTCAGTGGAAGGTAACGCAACACCTTGTATGGTATATCTTTCTGTTTTTTATTACTGCTTTGCCTAGGTTTAAACCGAGAATGGCCACACACTTTCTTGTCTTTGTCTTTCTTTGAAATACAACATGCAATTATTTGGGTATGAATGTATCTTCTCATACCCAAGCCCTAAATCTTTCACCATCTTCTTGGACTTGTAAAATTTTTCAGAAAACTTCTCATCCTCCAATAACATACTCTTAATTATTGACACTAATCGACCAAAACAATTCTCAGACATGTCAAAATCTGATTTGCAATTCAACAGTTGTGAGACCATCGATAATGTAGTGTGCTTCTTACAACCCTCCCATAACGACTCATCAACATCTCTTAACATATCAAAGAACTTCGCAACACAAGGATTTGGATCCTCTTTAGCATCCTAGTCAAACTTTGAGACAACAAAATTCATTACTATCTCCCCTATCCGATTTGTTTTTGTGAAACTTTTCTCCACATGGTGAGTTGATTGCTTCGAAGGTTCCCCTCTCAAATAACTCTCACCGTGAAAAATTCAACCTCTTATAAGTAGGAGTAAAATATTTCTTATATAAGTGCTCGGTAATCTTATCTCAGTTTCAAAACTTAAAATTCAGGCATAGATAACAAGGACACCAAGTAGTTCCTTTATACACAAACGGTAGATTCACATACGTAAAGTCAAGAAAAACCTCAACAACATCCATAAATTACATTGATACTTGACAATTTATCCAACTCCGATAAACTAACATCGTTTCAGATACTAAAAGAATGTTGAATCTCTTGTTATTAAAGTGTTTTAAATCTTATATACATACATATATATACACACATATACATATATATATATATATACGTATATTCTTTCAATTATGCATATTAAAATTTGTTTAATTTTTCATATGTATAACAAGATGTAGATCGAAAGCATAATACAATTTTTATTATTTGATTTCTATAAAGAAAAAATCTTATTCTGATTTTTTTTATCTTCCAAACATGATTCGTTAAATACATATATTTTCAATGATGCTAACGTAGAATGAAACTAGTATATATTTAACATAAAGTTATCACAAAACCGATAAGGCAATATAGAAAGGTTTTGATTTACATACCTAAATCAGTCAACAGAAAGAGCAATAAAAAAAATAGGGAGACAAAAAATGGTCGTAAAACCCTGAGATATAAAAAATGATAACGAATTAATGAATAAGAAAATAAATAACAAATCATCCGCATCATGCATGTTGATGCATGCTTTCTAACCATGTCCTTCAATTCACTAATAGGTAGTGGGTCCTAACCCATTCAAAACTATATAATTCTAATTGCATTTGATAACTTCTGCAATTTTTTATTTCGAAAAATTTTCACCAGCTTCTCCCCTTAGTCCTCCAAGTACACGACTAGATGTTGTCTAAATCTATTAGCAAAAAAACAAGCAAATAATTACTGACCGCATGTAACAACCCATCCTGGGTTGGCCACTTCCGAGACAGTGTTGTCACATTTTGAAAATCCCAGCATGACACACATATGCAACAATAAAAATATAGCAACTGCAATTATTTAAATCATTTCTCAACCTTCAACAGGGGAGATACATCATTCAGATCTCGACTTAAACATTTTATACAACTACAATTATTTACATCATTCCTCAACCCTCAATAGGGAGATACATTATTCAGATCTCAACTTAAACATTTTATACAACATAATATGCATGAATATTTATAAAAATATATATATATATATATATATATATATATATATATTTCTTTCCATTAGTCTGAGGATGTGGACCACGTGACTTACAGATAATGACTCCATCTGAACCTCAGCTCACCAAACTATCTGTCCTACCTGCTACTTGAAATTATTTAACAATGAGGGGTGAGCTTCATAAGGTCAATGAATTAAATTTACTAGAAGTATTCAATTTGTATAAATGATCTTCCAATATTCACTCATCTATATCGCATAAAATTTAATAATAGTATTCTATTATCACTACTCATATCATAATGCCTATTCCTTATCAATCTATTTTTTTCATATATTTATCCACCCTGAGACCATCAATTACATCTCATAATTACCTTGTTATGAGGTTTACAGCATATAGTCTATAACTCAGATAGTTCTTATCATATCATACTTTCATATTTCTTTCCCACCATATATGTCTCTCTGTGAGACTCATTCATTTATTAATAATTTTACAATCAAGAACAACACTTTAGCATCTTAGTAATAAAACCAATATTTAAAACAGATGCATGCATGAATTATTAATTAAGAACATCCTCCCACATGTCGACATGTTTTTATCTTAGATCGGTTGTCTTCCCGTTCTTTATCATTAGCATATACCGGCTATCACGGTTTTCATTTCTCACCAGTATATACTGGCTGTCACGATTTTCATTTCTCACCAGCATATACCAACTGTCACGGCTTTCATTTATTTCCAGCATATACCGACTGTCACGGTTTTCATTTCTCACCAGCATATACCGGCTGTCATGGTTTTCATTTATTTCATGTATATGCATATGAATAATGATATGAAATATGCATATGAGCAATAACATAAAAACAAGCATATATTCAGACATTCAAATTAACTATCCGCTTCTTCTCAAATTATTATTTGATCAATTTCACGAAATTCTTCTCCTCATACATCATATCAAATCACCAACCATAGCTCATCAAGAATTTCCTTTATCATCATCATTATTAATTCGACTCATTATTTAAATCATATTACTTCTCATATAATAATTCCCTACATATCAATTATTCTTCTATCATACCCATCAACCAACTTTCATCTATCATCAAATCATAAATTAATGATTTATTCAAATACTATCACTGTATATTTCATATTTTTCTTGATTACTTAAAGTAAATCTAACTCACCACGTAGCACTTAAAGCTACTCATGGATCACCTCCTTGCCTTTTCTACTCCTTTCAGTAATTTCCCCTGATTGCTGATTTTCAACACCTGATATAATATTTATGTTAAAATTTCTAATTTATTTTTCAATTCTTCCATAATTCACTCCCTTTGAAAATTCTCATATTGAATTCTGATAAATTTAATATATGCTAAATTTTAAAAATAAAATTCATATTATTACCTTTCGGTTTTCTTAGAGCTTTCCGTGACTCTTTGTAAAATTCTCTCGTAAACCTCTTCAAAAATTTTACTCTTTCAACTTTTCTTTCAGACCTCAAATGTTTAAAGAAATAGAGTAGTTTGTATTGAAGAAAAAAAAAAACCAAACAGGATTTGGTAAAACTAATAAAACAATTTTTATAAAATCGTTTAACGGCAGCACCGTTTGCATTTCATGCTTAGTGTCCACCATTCTTCTAAATTGATGATTAGTGTCCATTTTGTGCAACACCTAGACTTCCAAGTGTTGCACGTTGTCCCCCTTTTTTTTTTCTTACAAGACTTTTTGTTTTCCTTTTTTTCTTTTTCGTTTTTCTTTTTCCTTTGTCCTCTTGGACGCTTCAAATTTTTTTTTTCTTTTTCTTTACACCACCACCCATCCATTTTTTTTCAAAAGAATTATTTTATTCAATAATAAATCTTTCACATATATATTATTTTAAATTCCATGACATATTTATCAATTTACTTCTTTACCCATACTCTAAGAGCACAGGTATTACAATTCTACCACTTTATAAAAATTTCGTCCTTCGAAATTTCCTTACCTAACTCAAGAAACAACTGTGAATAATATTTCTTCATAGTTGCTTCATGTTCTCACGTAATTTCTTCAAGATCTTTGTTCCGCCATAGAACTTGAACTTCTGAAATTATTTTATTACACAAAGCTTGTTCTTTTCTGTCTAAATTTCTCATTAGTACTTGTATAAAAGTCAAACATTCCTTAATTTCTACAGATTGGCTTGAAATATTATGAGATTCATCATGTAAACACATTCTCAAAAGTGAAATATGAAGCACATTGTGTAACTGCTTCAACTTTGGAGGCAATTCTAGGCTATACACGACTAACCCAACTTTCTCAACAACCTCATAAGGTCCCACATACCTCAAACTCAACTCTCCTTTCCTGTTTAAATCTCAATACACCTTTTCATGGAGATATTTTTAAATACACCCAACCACCTATTTGAAACTCGAGAGGTCTTCTCCTATTATCAACATAGCTATTCGGTCTACTTTGTATTACTTTACAGTTCTCTCTAACCAGTTTGATCCTCTCAGTTAACTCAATAATTTATTGACCAAATATATTTTTCTCTCCCATTTCTTCCCAACATATATAAGTTTTACACCTCCTACCATACAATGTCTTAATCAGTGTCATTCCATTACTAAATTGATGTTGATTATTATAAGTAGATTCCATCAATGGAAAGTAAGCATCCCAATCTACTGAGAAACTCATTACATTTTCCCTTAACATATCTTCTAATACTATAATAATCCTTTTTGTCTACTCAACTGTTTGAGGATGAAAAATTGTAATAAACTACAACTGTGTACACATGGCTTTCTGAAAGCCTCTCCAAAACCAAGATGTAAATCTAGCATCTCTAAATGACACTATGCTCAATAGTACTCCATACTACCTCACAATATCAACTACATACAATCCAGCCAACTTTTTAGTATTCCAATTAATTTTAATTGGAAGAAATTGAAATGACTTAAAAAATTCTATCTACTATCACTTACACTGTATCGTGACCTCTCTGAGTAAGGGAAAATCCAGAAATAAAATCTATACTCACATTTTTCTATGGTCATTTAAGCATAGAAAGAGGCTGTAGTAAGCCTCTCGGATGTTTATTCTCTAACTTCACTTACTAACAAACCAAACATCAAGAAATATATTCAGCTACATCCTTCATCAATCCTGACCACCAGTAATTCTGTCTCAATCCTCTATACATCTTATTGTTACTCGGGTGCATCGAATATATATCATCAATCACCTCTCTCAATATCTTCTTTCTCAACTCCGCATCATTGGGAATACAAATCCTATGTTCCAATACCAAAATACCCTCATTTCAAATTTTGAACTCATATTGTTTTCTAGTAAGCACTCAATGCTTAATCTTTTCTATCTCTTCATCTCTAACTTGCATTTTTAACAAGCATTTTACTATGGATGACTATACAACCATATTTGTTAACAATGATCCTCTATCACTAATATTCAACTTCATTCTTATCTCTCTTAATCTATCATAAATTACACATCATGACTTTCAATAGCAGTCAATCTTCTTGTAGATTTTCTACTCAATGGATCAGCTACCACCTTCCCCTTTTCTAGATGATAGTGACTTGTACAATCATAGTCATTAATCAACTCTATCCACCATCTTTGCCTTAAATTCAACTCTCTTTGGGTAGGTGAGTATGTCAAACTCTTATGATTAATGAATATCTCACAAGTGGCTCCATACAAATGATGTCTTCAATCTTTAAAGAAAACACTATGACAACTAACTCTAAGCTATGGATGGGGCAATTTCTATCATGATTCTTCAATTGCCTAGAAGTATAGGCCATAACTTTCCCCTGTTACATTAACATATATCCCAACCATTGATGCGATGCATCACTATACACCACAAATCCTTCATCACCAAAAGGAAGCACCAATACTGGAGCTATAGTCAATTTCTCCTTTAGTAATTGGAAACTTTTCTCACACTTCCCACACCATACAAATCTCACCTCTTTCTTGGTCAATCTAGTCAACAATACTACAATAATAGAAAAATTCTGAAAGAATATTCTATAATAACCAGCAAACCCCAAGAAGATTCTAATCTTAGTCACATTAGTTGGTCTCTCCCAACTTAATATTGCCTCTACCTTTTGTGGATTAACTGTTATGCCATTTCCAGATATTACATGGCCCAAGAAAGTTATCTCATTCATCCAAAATTCACATTTAGAAAATTATAGCATACAATCTCTCTTTCATCAAAATCTCCAACACAATTTCTAAATGTTTTACTTGTTATTCCTTAGTCTTAGAATACACCAAGATGTTATCAATGAGCACAACCACGAGATTATCAAGAAATTGTTTAAACATTTTATTCATCAAGTTCATGAATGTTGTTGGAGTGTTAGTCAATCCAAATGCCATCACAAAAACTTATGACCATAACGTGTCCTAAAAGTAGTCTTAGGCATGTCTCCCTTCTTTTTCCTCAATTGATAATAACTTGATCTCGGGTCTATTTTTGAAAACACGCTTGCTCCATATAAATTCTCAAATAAATCATCTATCTTGGGTAAAGGATATTTGTTCTTAATGGTTATCTTATTCAACTATCTATAGTCTATACACAATCTCATAATTCCATCTTTCCTCGTCACAAATACTACGTGGGCTCTTCATAGTGACACACTAAATCGAATAAATTATTTATCTAACAACTCTTGAACTTTCAACTCTCTTAACTCAATGAGTGTCATTCTGTAGAGCGCTATAGATTTATGTGATGAACCTAGTATCACATCAATAGAGAATTTAATCTCTCTACTGGGAGGTAAACTAGACAATTCATCAAGAATTACATCAAAAAAATCTTTCGCTACTAAGATTTCTTCCAACTCTCTACTATCATTTCTAAAATCCACCACATATGTCAAATACCCCTCACATCCTTTCCTTGACCATTTACTAGTAGTCAGAGCAAAAATAAGATAGTTCAGAAGTATCTTATGCTCTTTTTGAAAGTTAAACTCTTCATGTCCATATTTTGAACACTACATTCTTTCTAAAACAATCAACCATATTCAAAGATAATAAATCAGCTTCAGATCTTCTATCATCGATACGAATCACATAACCCTTGTAAGCATTTATGATTATCACTCTATCTTTAGTGGGAACTTCAACAATACTATTATGCATCAAAGAACTAATACATGCATCAATAAACTTCATAAATACATTAGATGCAAAAGAATGGGTTGCACTAGGATTAACCAACATTGACATGTCCACATTTTCTACATACAAGGCACCTCAAATTAAGACAATTCTTAGATAAATAACTTATTGGATTACATCTATAACACGTTCTAGTATTTTTTTTTTTATCACGTTATCACATCCTCTAGGTAGTACACTCCACAGTTACCATAACTTCCAGTTCCCATAAACTATATCCCAAATCTAGGGGTCCCACTAATATTACTCTGAGCTGCAAAAGCAATAGATTCTGCTTGCCTCTGCCTTTGTGTTACAGTTCCCTACAACAAGGAACTCCTTTTCTAGGCTAGTTGCCTATCCTACATACTCATACTTTCACTTCCAGAACCCTCAAGTCTAGTCCTCTTCAACCACTCCCTACGTCATCTAAACTCCACTATGTCTATCTCAATCTGTAGGGCTATATCCACCAACCTAGCATAACTTATATGCCTCATATAAGATAGTTTCGATCTAATCCCAAAATATAGTCTATCTAGGAACCTCTTACATTTCTCTCTTTTATATCTACTATTTTCGACACAAACCATGTCAAGGCCACAAATCTGTTATCATACAGAGCCATAGTCAATACATTTGCCTCAAATAAATAAAATCTCTCTCTTATTGGGCTCTAAAGGTATAAGAAAAGTATTTATCAAGGAAAATCTACTTAAACCTATTCCAGGCTAAGAGTCTATCAACATATGCATTTACCTTGGGAAAAGTATCCTCCCGCCATTCTAAAGCTACTCCTTCTAACTCAAATGAAGCAAAGGTGACCCTCTGCCTGTCAGTCACTCGTAAAATACCAAATAATCTCTCTACATGTTTCACCCATAGCTCAAGCTCAAAAGGATTCATAGATCCTTTAGACAACAAAGCATTCAACTTAATATATTTAACAAAACAACTTTTCCCTTTTGAACGTTTACCATTGCTGGATTTACAACAACTTCAGGCACTACTCTAGCCTATTCATCAAGTCTATGCTATAGACTATCAACTCTATTACCTGTTACATTCATTTTCTCAAGAGCATAACCAAGAACTTATTTTAGCTCATCTCTTTCAATTCTAGATTCTCTCATACCTCTACTAATATCAATTATACAGTCAACACGTTCCCTTCTAGAAACCACAGACTCAGACTCAACTTCAGCTCGTTTAAAAAATTGGGGCCTACCACGCCCTCTCAAGTCAACAATTCTAATTCTAGCTTTAACATCCACGTGTCATTCTCAGACTATTCATTAAGATATAATTTATTTTAATCTTCTACTTTCTTTCTTTTTATGCAGTCTACAGAATCATAAATCGTAATGCTCTGATACCAAAATTGTAACAACCCATCCCGGGTTAGCCACCCCCTAGATGATGTTGTCACATTTTGAAAATCCTAGCACAACACATCTATGCAAGAATAAGAATATAGCAACTGCAATTATTTACATCATTCTCTCAACAGTGGAGATACATCATTCAGATCTCGACTTAAACATTTTATACAACATAATATGCATGAATATTTACAAATGTATATTTTTTTCTTTCCATTAGTCTGGGGATGTGGACCACGTGGCTTACAGATAATGACTCCGTCTAAACCTCAGCTCACCAAACTATTTGTCCTGCCTGCTACCTGAAATTATTTAACAATGAGGGGTAAGCTTCACAAGCTCAGTGAATTAAATTTACTAGAAGTATTCAATTTGTATAAATGGTCTTCCAATATTCACTCATCTATATATCATAAAATTTGATAATAGCATTCTATTATCATTCTATTATGAGATAATAGCATTCTATTATCCCTATTCCTTATCAATCTCTTTTTCTCATATATTTATTCACCCTGAGACCATCAATTATATCTCATAATTACCTCGTTATGAGGTTTACAACATATAGTCTATAACTTATATAGTTTATTATAATTATAATTATTCATACATTATCACCAACGAAATTAATTTGGTCGGTGATGAGTATTTTATTTTTAAAATAAATATAAAATCAATTTATAAATTGTATTTTATGTTTTTTATAATAACTTATCATCGACAGATAACTCATCTGTTAATGAACTGTATTTTTACTTTGAAAAAAATTTAACAACAACAATATGATATTACCAACTAAATATTCCGTCGGTGAAGTATTTTGCCTTATCAACGGGGGATATATGTTCCTCGATAATAGCCCATCGTAGAAAACAACTATCACTGGCAAATATGTGTCCGTCGGTGATAGACCATCATTGAAAACCTTTTTTCTTGTAGTGAGAGAGATACACCTTAAATTCAAATATAGAGAACAATATTTTTTTGCTTTTAATAAACTATCTATAACGAAGTTTAGAAAGAAGGATTGTGTTGTTTGATTTTGAAACTAGAGAAGTAGGTTGTGAGTACGAGTAAAACACATGGATGAATTTGTAATTTATCCTAATCATTATCTCTTTAAATAATTAATTTCATAAAAAAATATTGATTCCAATTTCTAAATGATTAAACTAATTTCATAAGAATTAAATTATTTCCATGTATTTGATAAAACCTTCAAATATTTAATCAAAATTCAATAAATCAACAAAATCACTATTAAATAATTTAAATCAAAGCAACACTTATCAATAAATAACAAGGAGTTGCTATCATGTTCATTTGTTTGATAAATAAACACATTTTTACACTCATTGAGTTCGATCTAATTCTATAGAACAGCCGGAGATAAAATTGTCTTTCCCTAAAAGATTATGTGAATCCGGTAGTTCCCAGTGTATAGATGGCAACTCCATAAGTAGTGCACTTTATAACTCATTTATTTATCAAAAATATGATTGTAATATATTGAGAACAAAAATAAAAATTAATAAATGTTCAAATAAATGTATTGAAATTTAAAAATTGTATTTAAGTTTAGAAATTATAAGATTTATTTAAACAATTATGCCCTCGTGTATGTGTGTATACAAATTTTTATACGGATATATTTGTAAATTTAAGCCAAATTTTGCATTAGTTATAACATAACTATTTTATTTAATTTCATTTTTAACAAATAGTGTCTTAAAAGCACTCATTAACCGAATTTTTTTAACACTATCATATATTTTACTTATTACATTATTTATAGGTAGAATATTCTTCTAAAAAAAATAGGATATTGACCATTAATTTGAATCCATTTAGAAGAGTTTATGAAATGATTTTTATTTTCAATAAATAAAATTTAGATTAAACGCGATTTTAAAAGGGCTTATCTAATAATTTCTGTTTCTAAATAACTGAATTTATGTTTGAAGATGTTTAACTAAACATTAAACAATTTATATCTAAACCACTTTTTAGCATAAACCTTTTTTAAGGTGATAATAACATAAATCGGATTCATTTGGAGTTATTACGAAATCGAAAAAATTTATTAATAATTATGAAAAAATTAAATAATAACTTTAATATTTATTTTTTTTTAAATTACTATTTCATAAATCAAATTTATTAGATCATCACTCTCGTTTTTATTGTTAAGTCAAATGGATTCTTAATAGGGTCAAAGCATTTTGGTTGGCGGGGTCAGAATTGACCCCACTGTTAAGACTACATTTACATTTACATATATATATATATATATATATATATATATATATATATATATAATTTTCTTTAAAATCGAGTGGGGTAATTGCGCCCACTCATCAACTAGAGGCTAAGAGCAATACAACAGTCTTTTTGTAATCTTCTATGCTCTGTTTTGACTATGAAAAGTGATTCTAGCTAGATTGGTCCACGAGGACACTGGCATTTATATTGTTAAGTATGATTGAAACTTGGGGAATGAGAGTAAATATAAACATTCACCATCACAATGTTTATATCACTTCAAATTTAAGTTATTTTTTAATAATTATATTTTAAAAAAATTATTTTTTATTATTTGAATAAGAGAATTGTTTTCATAGAACTATACGTTGATTTTCAATAATCAAGTTCTTTAGACTCTATCTGGTAAGCTATACAAACTTATGAATTATTCAAACGCCACTCATTCATCGTATAAGTGCCACATTGAGAATCGAGCTCACTCCCCTTGTTGTTCAATTATACCATTATGAACATCGCATGATCTTGATGCTTTGTCAAACTTGAAAATTCAAAAATGTTAAGTTAATGGATTCTGATTTCACATATATATATATATATATATATATATATATATATATGATATTGAAGACTACTTGAAAATTCAAAAAGATTAAGTTAATGAGTTCTTATTTCACACATGTATATATCCCGTTAAAATAACCTTTATTATAATTATTATAATTTACTGTTTTTATTACGTTTTTTTTTTGTCAGTGGTTGTACAATGGCAATGCACATATATTAATAGTCTAAGCTACTAGTGCTAAGATATCATTAGTGAAAATGATTTACGCTTAAAAAGTTGGGTGCTTGATATAAAAGGATGATAGCAATTGCTTAACTGTAAAAGTTGATGCTCACTGACAAATGACAGATCACAAATGACAAATCTTAAGAGTCAGTTTGCAAGCATTAAAAAAAAATGATTGATTTAGGTCTAAACTATTAGAAAATCAATTAAAATTTTTATTGATAATATTAATATAAATATGAGATCTAAAAATTAGCATTACAAGTAAAATTTTTAAAAATTATCAATAAAATTTTCAACTGATTTAGATTTGAATTAACCAAAAAAATCATATTAAATTTATCCATATACTTCTCACTTCAAAAATTAACATTACAACTAATTATAGATGAATCATTTTAATATTGTGAGTTTTTATGCTATGATCGAATTAATTATTATCTGACAGAGTATCCCGTGACGAGGGATCACTCCCCTCCACCCAAAGTTTAAGAATAATCCATTAGATTTATGTAAAACTTACACTTTTAAAATAGTACATAAGAGTTAGCCCCCTCCCCCTCCCCCTCCCCCTCAATAGAAAAGCTTTCCTTCAATCCTCCCCACTAACAAGTTGACAGCAACACTTCCTCTAACAGAAACAAAATTGTTTTTTGACTTAATTGGTTGAATCTAAAGTAAATTAAAAAAACATAATAACTAAAATTCTAGAACCAGACAATCAAAGGACATGCTAAAACAATTTTATAGTGCCAACTTTTACTCTTTCAAGTAACACAAGTTTCCTACCACCAGAAGTAATCTAATATTTCATTGTTTCCCACACTTGACAGTTGACACTCTTACTCTTAACACGACACCCTTATCCTTTGACTAAGTGAATTTCTGATGAGAAGAAAGTGTCTGTGCTTTTTTTTCCTCCTTTTTCTAACTAACTTTTTGACATCTTTAATGAAAAATTAGAAACAATTTTAAAGATAAGTGAACAATAATAATTAAATATTGAATGTCTAAATTTTCTTTTGAATGTAGTTTTAGTTAATTTTATTTTTTTCTCTCATAAATATTGTTTTTTTAATTAATGATAATTAAGCTACTTAAATATGTTATATATATATATATATATATATAAATGTTTAGTAGTTTAATATTGGCCTTTCATTTTCTAATTTAATTATTTTTCTTAATTACCACTCCATTAGTCTTTGACCTTATATTGAAACCGGAGTTTTAAATTGTGATCCCGTTCGTAAATGCGGTCGCATAAAGTTTATTTGGATTATAAATATTATCGATGTTAAAATATTGGTTGTCGGTATCTAGCTGTAAAAACTGTTATTACGATCCGTTAAAACTGCTATGGATCGTTATACCGTTAAAATTATTTGTTCCCAAGTTAAAAATTTTTGCTCTGCTCCTGCTTCAAATCACTCGTTTAATAAAATACTCAAAATCGATTATTTTTCTGTCAATACATGTATGGAGAGAAGCTGATTTTAAAGTGGCAAAACTGTTTTTGAAATGCAAATATTATTTGCTTAAAAGAAAAAAAAAAGTTAGAGATTGATCTCCTTTTCCTGCACGCAAATAACCCACTATAAAAATCACAATTTCAACGTATCTTGGATGTTAATAATTAATCTTTTGGGGCAGAGATGACGATGACCTAATAGCTAATTTAAGAAAGAGACATTGCTTATTTGTTCATGGTTCAAGACAAAATGTTATGATTAGGAGGCTAATGATTCTATCAACTTTGAAAACAAAGTAGTATAATGCAGGTTGTTTTCACTGCTTTTGTCCAGTTTGAGGTGGGCAGGATTAATTAGCTTAAAATGGTTTCTTTTGTCGCTATTGAGGGATTAAGGAAATCTTTAGTAATGGAAAAGGAATCGGGTCCCAGGTTATTTAGCGCTTGTTTGACGTTGAGATCTTCTATTTTCAATTAGTTAGTTTTCTAGCTGAGTATTCAATTAAGTTTGATTTGGTTCAAATTGAATCAATATGTTAATATAATTGTATATTAACATCTTAACCGTGCGTGTTGATGCTCTTTTATGTGATAAAATAATATGCTAACAATTAATAATTATCTTCTTATCTATAAGCATGTCAAGCATAATGGCCACATATTCTCCATTAGAAAACTGAACCTGCAAAGAAACTCCAAGAGAAGTACAATATGGTTAGAATCACCAAAAAGAAATAAGAACAATTGAAAATGTGAAGAAGATAAAGAGCAATAGAGAAAATTAACATGGGTTGAAGATAAGAGAGATAAGGAGAATAGAAAGCAATAAAAAAAATCTACATGGGTTGAAGATAAGAGAGATAAAGAGAGTGGAGAAGTTAAGTTTGAGTGAGATAGTATGAGAGAAAACATAGGAAAAAGATGTGGGGAGTTTGAGTCAATTGAATTACACATATAACCTTATTTAAATATTTGATTTATATATTTAAGTAGAGGTTTAAGTAGAATTTTGAAAGGTGGACACCATCTCAACACACCCGCATGTGTGTTGATCTCCTCTTTTATATGACCATTATGCTTGGTATGCTTATAGATAAAAAGATAAGAGAGATAAAGAGACTGGAGAAGTTAAGTCTGAGTGGGATAGTACGAGAGAAAAACATAGGAGAAAGATGTAGGGAGTTGGAGTCAATTGAGTTACATATATAACCTTATTTAAATATTTTATTTATATATTTAAGTAGGAGTTTAAGAGGCATTTTGAAAGGTAGACACCAAATGGGGGTTTTGGCTTAATTTATATATATAGCATCTTAACACACATACGCGTGTGTTGATCTGCTCTTTTATATGACTATTATGCTTGGCATGCTTATAGGTAAAAAGATAAGAGAGATAAAAAGAGTGGAGAAGTTAAGTCTGAGTAAGATAGTGGGAGATAAAAACATGAGAGAAAGATGTGGAGAATTGTAGTCAATTGAGTTACATATATTTGATTTATATATTTAAGTAGTGGTTTCTGAAATATTTTGAGGGGGTGGACACCAAATAGAGGTTCTAGCTTTATTAATAATAAGTATAGATAGTATAGATATATTCATGAAATTATATTTTTAATTTTTTTCTTAAATTTTCAGGTTAGGAAGTATATATTAATGGATAGATCATATTGTGACAATCTTGAAAGCTTAAAGATATCAAGATGTTTAACCTAAGCTCATCCTCATTCACCTCCACTTCCGCCTAAAGAAAACCCTCGATCAACGGGTCAACCTAATCTCGACAAGTCAGCCCATAGCCGCTCCACCATTTCTCCTCATCTTGTGTCAAAGTCCCGAGGCTTCTCCACCTCCAAGAATTACATTGACCTTGACAAAAAAGTTAAAGAAATAGATAGGAGAATTGGGGAAGCTTTCAAGGGAATAAAAACCAACATCTTGGATGAACTCAAATCCTAGGCTCCTCCATTCTTACAAGACATCCTTGATGCTCCTCTCCCATGACATTTTCGAATGCCTATCATAAAGGCCTACGATGGCTCCACAAATCCCATGGATAACCCCCAGCTTTACAAGATTACTATGATGCTACATTGCCATCCAAACATTGTGATGTGTCAGGCCTTTCCCTTGACTCTCGAAAAGGCTGCAAGAACTTGGTACTCACATTTTAAGCCAGGAAGTATCAACTCCTTCAAGGAGCTAAGTCGTGCCTTTGCAGCACACTTCCTCAGCAGTAAGGGACCCCATAAGACCTCGAAAAGTCTCTTCAACATCATCCAGCGCAAGGGGGAGAAACTTTGAGAGTACATATCGAGGTTCAACGTCGCGGCCTGGGAGATTCCGTACCTTGATCCTATAGTGCAAACCTTGGCGTTCAAGAATGGACTCAGGTCAGGGTCTTTTAATTCCAAATTTACTATACGTCCCCCAAAGATATGAATGATATCTTTGGTCGAGTCGAAGAGTATATAATCGTCGAAGGCGATCAACTGTTTCAAAGGGAAAGAGAATGAGGAATGGAAAAAAGGAAGAGGGACACCAATGAGCCAAATGACAACTCGACAAAGAAACCTCGCCAAGAGAGCAATGCAAAGACCACCCGTCTATTTGAAAACTTCACTCCACTCAAAACATTTATAACCAACATACTTATGAGCGTCCAAGACCGTGACATCCTTCGCTGGCCTCAGAGGCCTCTCTACACCAGTGAAAATAAATATTAGTTTAGATGGTGCTGCTTTCATAGAGACTATTGGCATGATACCGAGAAGTGTCATGCCTTGAAGACCTAGATTGAATCCCTCATCCGTAGAGGATATCTGAAAGAGTATACTGGACTTTGTCCATTACGAGGCAATGAAGATAGCCCTCTACGGAGTCCCAAATGCCCACTCAAACAAAATATTGGTTGACGAAACTCTGGTTGAGATGATTATCAGAATCCTTGGAGGAATTCCAAGAGGAGTCTGAGTCCAAGGAGTAGGGTTGGGAAAAAAAAACCCGATATTCAATTTGAATCGGGCAACTGAATTGATTCGAACCGAAAATTAGGGTATCCGAATTTTTTCGGATCGAATATTTTTTTAAAAATTCAGATTTCGGATCGGATTATATGATTTTGATGAAATGGGTATCCAAACTGATCCGCATACCAATATACCATGGGCTTGACCCATTTACCCTAAACCCAAATACTCAATCCATCTAAAACCCTATGGGTATTTAAACCCCTCAATTTTCACTTTTCACGACTGTTTTTCTTCTCCTCTTCTCACAATTTTCCTTTTTCTCTTCAAAGTCGTACCGCGCCATCACGCCACACCTCCACCTATCGTTGAACCAAGCGAGCTTTCGATATCCATCACAATCGCACCACCATTAAAGGTGATGTGCCCAAATGTAAGACTCCCTCCATCGCTCCTACTACTAAGTCCAAGTGTAAGGTTAATCTGAGGATCAAGATCTAAAAATGGACTTTTTGATTGATTACCCAATTACTCCATATATTTACTTGTTTTTCCCCTTTTAATTTTTTTTGGGTATAAACTTTTTGATGAATATGGAAGGATCAAATATAGGATCTTGTGAAGAGTTAAGAAAATTGAGATTGATGGTTAGATGTTAGGGAAGGATAAAATTACTAGTTTTTTTTATAGATTTTTTATATAGTTTTGGTGCTGTAAGTGATTTGAATTTTATTGGTTGATGCAATGTTATAAATACTGTTAAAAGAAATTGTTTCCATGATCACTTCAATATCTTCCATGATTTAATCCCCTTAATTGTGTTCAATTATGCATTTTCTTCTCTAATGATAAACATTTTTTGGTGTTGTTCTTATTAAAATGCAAATTAGCTCTGTTCTTTTAGTTTTTAGTCAATCCTCAAGTGAAATTTAATTCAAGTGAAAAATGGTTCGAATATCCAATAATATCCGAACTAAACCACCGGATAACTGATTAATCGGATATCTGAAATTTACAAATTGGATTTTTATTGATCCAAAAATTTCGGATCACATAAAAATAACTTGTTCAGATTGGATATCTGAACCGTGCCCAACCCTACCAAGGATAAATGATCGAAGGGATAAACATCCTCCTGATGACCAAAGTCACACAACTACAATGACAGGGACTATCAAAACGATTTACAAGGGACCTGCAGCAGGGGGACAGTCCTCGCACGTAAGAATAGCCTATGCCCGATCAGTAGCAATAGTCAGTGGACCTCATAAGTGGGTCAAGATAAATCAGGTAATCTCTTTTACAAGCGATAAATTGGAGGGATTACAGTCCCCCCATGACAATGCAGTGGTTATCACGCTCCTCCTTTCGAATTACAATATTGAGAGGATCTTTGTGGATAATGGAAGCTTAGCCAATATTATCTATTATGACACCTTCAAAAATATGAAGTATGAGGATAATCAACTCAAACCAGTGTCCTCTCCATTGTATGGTTTCTCAAGAACACTAATATTTGTCGAAGGTAGCATAGTCATTCCGATCATCGCGGGAACAACTTTGCAACTTACTACTATAATGACCATGTTCTTGGCAGTTAAGCATCCGTCTTCGTACAACGTGATCTTTGGAAGGCCATCTCTGAACGAGATGAAGGTAGTAGTCTCAACTTATCACCTAAAGATCGAATTCCCCACGGAGCAAGGCATAGGGAAGGTTCAAGGAAATCAACAGGATTCTTGCTATCTGAACTCCATTAAAGGCCATAAAAAGGACAAATCCCTAATAATCTGCGAGATGAGCTCAAGAGCCCATGAGGCCAAACTGTGGAGGAACTAATAATCGTTCTGTTGAACAAGAAAGACTCAATGACTGTACAGATCAGGTCTAACCATCTTGAGAACCTCAATGAGTCATTTATTTCTTTCCTCTGAATGAACCAGGACCTATTTTTATGGTCGGCCTCTGACATGTCCGGAATCAATCCCTAAGTCATCGTTCACTGATTGAACGCAGATTCGTACCACAAGCTCGTTGTTTAAAAGAAAAGGTCTTTCATTCTAGAACGGCAGTGTCAAGTTATTTTGCCTCTTTGAAACTTACAATTCCTTCATAGGAGGTAGAGTCATGCTATTAGGCCTCATCGGATTACACCCTAAGGAGGTAGCACCGAGCCATTAGGCCTCCTCGGATTACACATCATAAGGAGGCAGCACCGAGCTATTGTACCTCCTTGAAACATACATTTCCTTTTGTAATACCCATAATCGTAAAGTAAGGTTAAAGAAGTAATTTAATAAATATAATATGAAATTAAAATAAAATATATGTGAAAGGTTTATTATTATTTGAATAAAACAATTCTTAAAAAAAATCATGAACAATATAAAAGAAAAGGAAAAAGAAAAAGAAAGAAAAAAAAGTTTTCTTAAAAAAGAGACGTGGCAACAGGTGGCAAGACCTGCTGCCAAGTTAAATGTGGAGCTTGCTTGTTATACAGGTAGGCAAAACGTGGAGGCTTTGTGAGGGAGTTAAGATCTGAGAATGCACTTTTAAATGGGCTACCAATTTCAACTGTTTCATATATATATATATATATATATATATATATATATATATATATATATATATATATATTATTACTTACCAAATCCTGTTTGGTTTTTCTTATATTACTCGATTTCTTTAAACACTTGGGGACCGAAAGAAAGGTTGAAAGAGAAAAATTTTGAAGAGGTTTATGGGAGAATTTTATAGAGAGTCACGGGAAGCTATAAAAAAATATAAGGTAAACATGTGATGTTTATTTTTGAATTTTTAGCATACATGAAATTCCTCGAAATTTAAAGTGTGAATTTTCAAAGGGTGTAAATTAGGGAAGAAATGAAAAAATAATTAGAATTTTTAATATAAATATTATATCACGTGTTGATGGTCAGCAACCGGGAGAAATTTATGAGAGAAGCAGGAAAAGTAAGGAGGTGATCCACGGGTAGCTCTAAGTGCTACGTGGTGAGTTAGATTTACTTTAAGTAATCTAGAAAAAAAATGAAATATCTAGTGATAATATTAAAATAAATTATTAACTTATGCTTTGGTGATAGATGAAAAATTGATTGATAGGTATGATAAGAATTTTGGATATGTAGAAAAATTTTAGGTGAGAAATAATATTTTTGGAATAATAAGTTGATTAAATAATAAAAGCAATAAGTGAAATTCTTGATGAGTTATGATTGATGTTTTGATACAAATTATGAGGAGATTAAATTTAGTGGATCTTGGTAAGCTATGATGGATGATTTGATGTGATTTATGATGAGAGGAATCTAGTGGAATTTTTTTAAAATAATAAATTGAGAATAATCAAGATAGCTAATTTAAATATTTGAATTCATATTTGTTTTTATGTTATTGTTCATATGCATATATCATATCATTGTTCATATGCATATGCATTAAATAAAAGAACCGCAAGGGGGCCGGTCTAATTGAAAAACCGTGACAGCCAGTATATGCTAGAAATAAAAGAAAACCGTGACAACCAATATATGTTGGAAATAAATGAAAACCGTGACAGCCAGTATATGCTGAAAATAAATACCATGATAGCCTGTATATGCTGGAAATGAAAGAACCAGGAGGGGGCCGGTCTAAGATAAAAACATGTCGACATGTGGGAAGACGTTCCCTAATAATAATTCATGCATTGCATCTATTTTACATGTTGATTGTATTACTGAAGTGTTATTGACATTATGCATTTATTTATAGATAAATGAGTCTCACAGAGAGACAGTTATGGTGAGAAAGAAACATAGAAGTATGATATGATAGGAACTATCTAAATGTTAGACTATATGCTATTATCCAGTCATTTGAGATATAAATGATTAAATATTAAAAGGTTATTTATACAAATTGAATATTTCTAGTAAATTTAATTCACTGAGCTTATGAAGTTCATCCCTCATTGTACAATGATTTCAGGTAGTAGATAGGACAAATAGTATGGTGGATTGAGAGTCAGACGAAATCATTTTTTGTAAGCCACGTACGTGTCAACATCCTCAGACTAATGAGAAAATAAAATAAAAAATTTATTTGTAAATATTCATGCATTTTACTTTGTATATAATGTTAAATCAAGATCAGAGTTATGTATCTCCTTTTGTTGAGGGTTGAGGATTGATGTAAAATTTTTCATTAGTGTTATTTTTTTATTGTTGCATATATGTGTCATATTGGGATTTTCAAAATGTGATGACACCGTCTCGGGGGTGGCCAACCCAGGATGGGTCGTTACACCTTCGAGGAGGTATCGCCGAACTATTAGGCCTCCTCGGATTACACATCCCAAGGAGGTAGCATCGAGCTATTAGGCCTCCTTGGATTATACATCCCAATGAGGTAACGTCGAGCTATTATGCCTCATTGGAATATACATTTCCTTTCCTAGGAGATAGCACCAAGCCAGCAGTCCTCTTTAAACTCATATCATTCAACAAGGGTGTCACCCCTCAGTTTTGCTCGAATAAGTTTGAGCCCTCATTCTCTACCACGTAGTACCCGGGTACCCATACAATTTCAAGCCTAATCTCAACTACACTGCATTACATGACCTATTTCCCCAACAGCATAACTGCGTTCAAGGAAGTGCGGGGGCATCTGATGTAGGGAAAAATTTCCCCATCCAATGACGCGTGCCACCCGCTTTGGGTAAAACAATAAATTCATGGACAAAGTCCTATGTCCAACAGCATGATAACACGTGACACCTGTTAAGGGCAAAATGGGAATCCCATGGACTAAACAAACCGACCAATCAAAAAGTTACACTTGGACAAGGGTATAACGGTAAATTCACGCTGAAATCCTAGCATTGCGATAACATTCCAGCTTATGGATAAACTAAACATCATTTAAATCCAGCTTTTGGATAAATCTCACTTTTATCGTAGAACTTTGTGATTAATCATTCTCCTAATCGAATTTTATTCCAAAATACTATATTAGTGGGCTTTCAACATCTAAATGTACATTCAACTCTTAATCATAGCCTTACAAAATTTTCAGCTTTCATTTCACTCAAAAAGTCTATTCTAACTTAGGTATCGAAGAGTCTCTCGGAGACACAACTCTTTCGAACCTTCGACGACTTTTAGGATTTATTTTTCGTTTCGTGTGCATAGGTATTGTATTATGGCCCTTTGACTACTTGGAAGATTTTTAGCATTAACACACAAAATGTTAGGGCCAGAACAAGATATATTTTTTAAGTGTGATGGTATAAAATTATCTTTTTTCTTTTATTAAGCATTTTTTTTCCTCAAATCTTCCTTCTTCAACCTAGCTTCTGTTAATCTTCTATGTATTTATCGGAAAGATTTTGTGCAATATATATATATATATATTGAAAAAGATTGATGAGAGAATGAGAGACAAGATATTCGATATCGATACAAGATCTGCAGCCACTTAAAGGTTAAGGATCCATGAGAGCGGGAATTACTTGAGTTTATCGGGTTTTACATATGTACATATCTTTTTCATTGCTTTATCGGCCTGAAATGTGGTTATTACGTGTGCAACACGCATGAATTTTTACACGTGTTGTATAAAGTCACATACATCGAATATAAATGTGAAATGTGGTTATTAAATGGGCCACACGCATGAACTTTTACACGTTTTGTATAAAGCCAAAACAAAATGTGCGATGGAAATAAAATAAATAAAAATGTGTGTAAATTTGTATTTGGATATTTACGATTAAAGACTGGTCGGGCTTCAAATAGATGTGCTCGATGTTAATTCACGTACAGTGTTGCATCTACTGGGCCCGTGGTTAATGCTCAATGCCAATGGTGTCAGTCCCTCATTGGTTGAAAATATTGCTTTTATTCAATGTGCTTTTCGCGGCTAAAAACTTTCATCTATAAGGATTGTGGCCTTCCTTTCTTCTAATGGAAAAGCATTTTTTTATTGAAAGTTTGGAAAAATTATAAAATTACTTTTATAATTTGGTGTAAATTATAATTTTATTTTTATATTAAAAATATAGTAATGTAACCTTAAACCTTAATAATAATAATTTAAATTGATTTAAAATATCTTATAATGTTAATTTGTCAAGAATTAAATATTTTTAAGAAACAAAAATACTCTCTTTACACAACTTTTATAAGACCTTTTAATCAATCTAGATTAATAATTGTTGAGATTTAGTGATGCATTTTTAATTTACATCAAATTATACGGGTGTTATTATAATTTTACTTGAAAGTGTCTGTTGCTAGCTCAAGAGTTTATTAAGACATAAATACAAACTAAAATCTCATCAAATTATTTGGAACTAATTAACTAAACATTGTATCACATCTTGGACCACATTGAAATGTTTTCTATGCTAAATTAAAGGGTAAGTACCCAACCAATTAAGAAACTAATAGTGTGTAATGATCTCGGACCAGATTGAAATTTTTTCTATGCTAAATTTGGAGAAAAAGACTGTTGATCAGAAAATTAAGCTCAAATAATCATATTGCGCTGCATTAATGACTGCTGCCTAGACAGTCATTATTAAGTATGAGTATAGTCAAACAAGACAATTTTTTATTTAACACGGTATCATAAAAAATACATGATATAAGGGTTAATTTTATTTTTAAATGAAAATAAAATATTTTTTATTTTTTTTTATGTTATTTAATAATCTAATAAATCTTTATATCATGTATCTTTTATAATACTGTAAAAAAACAAAAACTTTTTGTTAAAGATACAATCGATCGGTGCATTGATTGATCAAAAGCTCATGGGGTTGCCTAATTAAACTCGTTCAGAGAATAGGAGATGATTCGCCTTTGTCCTAATAAAAGGATATTAAGCTTTCCTTGTATGGTTGGAAAGTAGAATTTAAGAAAGAAAAGGACATGTCTTTTCACGATATTCACATATATGAATCTGAATCTTAAAAGGAGCTGTCCTCTTACTGGACCTTAAGTCTTAACTCTTAATTAATACCGAGTGCCCTAGATTCTGAATGCAATGTTTTACTCTATTTTAAGTAAAAATATTATGATTGATGGATAGGAAAGAAGGGTGACAAAACAGAATCGGATTTACAGAAGTTACTATTAAATTAAAAAAATTTATTAATAATTATTAAAAAATTAAATAATAATTTTGATATTTAAACTTTTTTAGATACAATTATTATTCAATTTTTCAATGATTATTAATAAATTTTTTTGGTTTCGTGATAACTCTCGCGAAACCAATCCCAAGCATTAAAAGAAAAAAAAATATGAGTAGATACTACTTTTCTATAGTTTGATAATGTTGGGAATTAACTCCTAATTTCACAAAACATCAAATAAAAATATAAAGCAAAAATAACAAAAAAGAGAGTAGAAAATATAACACGAAGATTTTTAACATGGTTTGGTCCCCGACCACATATACATTACAAGTTTTGGAAGATAATTTGAATAAAACTTCAATCACTCTCTAGCCTTCAACTCAAATACACCCAAATTCCTAATTTGTGTTACAAAAGGCTAAAGCTTAATATTTAGGGAATACTAACTTGCTCTTTAAATAGAGTTGGACTTCCTAATAAAATAGGATTAAGACTTCCTAATACAAATAGGAAAAAGTAGCCACCAAGCACGTCTTCTAATAGGAAATAATTAACATTCAACTAACTATCCTAATAAAAACTAATAGCCACCATAAAATAGGAAAATAAAAACCTAAAGATGTGTTTAGCCGTAAAAAATGTTTTTCATTTTTATTTTCTATTTTTATTTTCTTTAACCATTTAGACATTCTTAACATAATTTGAAAAATAATTTTTCTTTTTTCAACATTTTTGATATTATATTGAAAAGAGAAAAGTTGTCTTTCAAATAATGTGGAGAATGTGCAAATTGTTAAGGAAAACAGAGATTAAAAATAGAAAGCATTTTCCTTATACTGAACGCACCCTAACTATTTCCCGACTCTATCCTTACTAGGCCTAGCTCGATGGTCTTTATTGATTAGATTCATTATCCAACAAATAAGAAGAAAATAAAAAAGGATGGTTGATGTTTTTGTCCTATATATACATCACAACTCTTTCAAATTGAGATAAATAATTGATGAGTAAAAGCAAAACTAAGGCAATGATTGTTAGGAGAGAAATGTTAATGAGAAGAAAAGTGAGAGGAATTACTTAGATGATTGGCGCTAACAACAAATAGTTTTTGTGAGAGAAGGGAAGGTAGGACGAGTCAAGATAAGTGTCTCACTAGTGTAGGTCTTGAGTTGGACCGAAAGTCAAGATACCTCGTTGCCAAAAAAAATACTATTGATCTTTCTATCTTGCATTTGATAGAGATGACAGAAAAATGAAAAGAAAGAAGAAACAATAAAAAGATTAAAAAAAAACTTATTTAGCTTCAATCCACTCTTTAATGTTTTATTTTCATACATACAAATCAAAATCTTCCTAAATTGTGAAGATTAGGGAATGGAAGCTATAAACTAAGGCTAGGATTGGTATGAGAGGAAATAAAATCAAGAAGAGAATAAAATATTGATCTTAAATAATATGTTTCGTAGAGATACTAGAAAAGTTAAAAAAAAGAAAAGAAAAGAAAAACAGAGCTGCTTTTTTCTATATAAAAAAGCAGTGGTTTAGAAAATGAACTTCAATGTACCCTCACTCAAAGCCGTGGTTTAGAAAATGAAAAGTTACCTCCAACACTTAAAATTTTTATATAAAAAATTTATTAAATTTGAAAACATAAAGACATTTTTTTCAAAGAAATAGAAAATAGAAAATTAAAAATAAATTTTATTGTCTTTAAAGATTTTAAAACATCCATAAATA
Organism: Bretschneidera sinensis; assembly: GCA_023935145.1. Taxonomy (NCBI): domain Eukaryota; kingdom Viridiplantae; phylum Streptophyta; class Magnoliopsida; order Brassicales; family Akaniaceae; genus Bretschneidera; species Bretschneidera sinensis. Next base: position 21,761,490 of record CM043701.1, read on the forward strand.
AATTATAGTAAATTATTTCTATTTCTTTATTTTCTCCTCTATCTTTCTTTAATCTATCTTCACTATAAAAAATTGATTCAATTGGGCTTTCATTATTTGAAGAAAATAATGATATCCGAATCACTCGTGGGTAGTGGTGACTGGTAAAAATTTATCTAATAATTTTTTTTGTTGAGAATTGGATTTCGATAATATAATCTTAGTGTTTAACTTGCTAAGATAATCGCTAATGCTTAATATCAATTTACTAAAAGATGATTTATTGTACTGTTGAGTTGATCATGTCTAGAAAAAAAATTTATATGAAAATATTCATCTTAATGAACTTTAGAGTGATACTATTTGGATACTCCACTAAAACATACATATTTCATACGCTAGTTATTACTCAAGTCATTACACTGTTTTTTAAGGTTTTTAAAAGAAGCATCCGACAATCATTATTTTTATTTTAATATGCTTAATTATAATTTATATGGGTTTTATTTGGATATTTACTTAAATTTAATTTAAATCATTAAAATTTTAAAAAAATTAAATCTTAAATCTTAAATTACAGTTAAGCAAATACCCAAACAAAACCATTAACTCAACTTTTTTTAATTAGTTTTGACTACAACCATCAGTCAATACAATTCATTCTAATTATTGACAATAAATCTAGTCATGTTATCTAAAACTCTGTAGACAACTCAAGAAATTAATTAAAATCTTTTGAGAAATCAAAACTAGGACCCATCAATAATTCAATATTTACTCCTATTCTTAGTATCACAAAATAAGTGCTCTTTCTAAAAGCATGGTGCTTGTGGCTTTGTTTGGATCCACTTTAAATAGATCTCAAATAACACGCATATATATGGCTTCAGGGTCGCCATATATGTATCATCAAATCAATACAAAAAAAAATAAAAAATCAATATCTCACTCAGCTTCAAATTTTTTTTTTTTTTTGAATTGGACCCAACTACCTTCAAATTAAGGGTTTATAAAAATTACTTTGATCATGTGAATAAATGAAGATTTTTATAATTAATTAAACATATTCTCCCCCCCCCCCCCCCCCCCCCCCCCAAAAAAAAATGGAAAGGATATAACTTCATATTAAAATTTCTTCTTTCCTTCTGATTAGTTAGTGTCTTTGTGGTGATCAAAAAACAAAAAAGAAATACATAAGATCATTCCTATTGCAAATTATGATTATAGTGATGCAAATTATTAAATAGATTGTTGTATAAAACACTAGGTGAAGAATTAATAAATGAAGAGAGGAAAAAAAAAATGAAAGTCTCGAAAGCATATCACAAGAACACTACTCTGGTACCATGTTTTATATAACGAGAGTTTGATGACCTTTTATCCCATAAGTTAAGCTGACGAGAAAATTGCAAATTAATCTTTTTATACTCTATAACACAAACAATAGTTAAAATTACTATTTACTGTAGCAGTTAAAAATATTTTGTTAGATTAGGGTTTTCAACAAATTTATTAATTAGTTATAAAATGTACTAGCGCATTACTCATATGCGCGCGGGTTTTGTTCAAACTTTTAATTACAGAAATTAAGACAAATTAGTGACAAATTTCTAGTTTGGTGACGATAAAAATTATTATTATATATTATGGTAATATATATTATTATTAGGATTCAATTGTTAGATTAGGGTTTTCAACAAATTTATTAATTAGTTATAAAATATACTAGCACATTACTCGTATGCACGGGTTTTGTTCAAACTTTTAATTACATAAATTTAGACAAAGTAGTGACAAAATTCTAATTCGGTGACGGTAAAAACTATTATTATATATTATAGTAATATATATTATTATTAGGATTCAATTGTAAAGCTAAAAAATTTTAATTATGATATTATTATAATAAAGAGTAATTATTTTATATTTAATTAATATATTTTAATTATCAAAATGATAGCTATGGTAATTTAATTGTTTTAGTTTTTTGAGAATAATTGTTACTGAGTTTTGAAAGAGATAAAAGAAGCAAAGGTAAGTTTTGTAAACATATTGGGGAAAAAGTAATAATAATAAAATATTTATGAGAAATTATTAGAGATAAATAAAGATGAAGAGAGATTTTAGTATATTAAACATTTAAGAATTTAATATCCTTTACCCAAGACGTAATCACAATGTAAATGATTTTATTTTATTATAATTATATATTATGGTAATATTTATTATTATATATTATATATTATTATTATTAAGATTCAGCTACAATACTACAAAATTCTAATTATGATATTATTATAATAAAGAGTAATTATTTTATATTTAATTAATGTATTCTAATTGTTGAAATGATACTGTTGAATTTAAGAGAGGAAGTGAAACAATACAAAAAGAAGAATTGTATTGAATGGTGTGATTTACTTACAAAGGGAGCTATCCTATTTATATAAGCTAATAGGAGAAGTAAAGCTATACACAACCAATGTGGGACTAAGCCCATATAATACATTAACATCCCCCCTCAAACTCAAGGCGGTAAGTGGGAGGTGAACTTGAGTTTGGAAACCAGAGAGTGAAAGCGTCCGGGTGGATGAGCCTTAGTGAAAATGCCAGCTGTCTGATCGGCTGAACTGACGGATTGTAGACGAACCGTATTCTGGAGAATGTGATCACGGATGAAGTGGATATCATTCTCGATGTGTTTTGTACGCTCGTGGAAGACATCATTGTGAGCGATCTGAATAGCACTCCTGTTGTCACAGTGTAGGATAGTGGCAGCAGGAGAAGAGATACCCATGTCAGCGAGTAGCCATCGAAGCCAGAGAAGTTCTTGAGTTGCATCAGCCATGGCATGATATTCAGCTTCAGTACTGGAGCGAGCAACCACAGTTTGTTTCTTACTACGCCAGGAAATGAGAGAATTGCCCAAAAAGAAACAGTAACCAGTGGTTGAACGTCTGTCGGTGGGGTCTCCGGCCCAATCGGCATCAGAATAGGCTTGTAAAACAGGGACAGACTGTGCTGAGAAATGAAGCCCATGAAATAAAGTACCCTTGACGTACCTAAGAATGCGAAGAACAGCCGAGTAATGGGTGGTCCGAGGAGCGGACAAGAACCGACTGACCTGATGAACGGCATAGGCAATGTCAGGGCGAGTGACAGTAAGATATACAAGACTTCCAACCAGTTGACGATATAGAGTGGCATCCTGAAGAGGTGAACCATCGAGTGGGGTAAGTCTGACATTCGGTTCGAGAGGAGTAGTGGCAGTGGTTGAGTCAGTGATCCCAGCCTTGGAAAGGAGGTCCGAGCCATATTTGGCCTGAGAGAGAAAAAATCCATCAGAATTAGATGAGACTTCGAGGCCAAGAAAATAGGTGAGCACGCCAAGATCTTTCATCTCGAATTGACCACTGAGAAACTTTTTGAGTTCAGAAATACCATGTAGATCATCTCCAGTAATAACCATATCATCCACGTATAGTAAAAGAATGATAATACCGTTGATAGTATGGCGGATAAACAGAGCTGAATCATGAGCACTCGGTGTGAACCCAAACTGATGAATGGTAGTGCTGAATTTGGCAAACCAGGCACGTGGAGCTTGTTTCAAACCATATAGGGCACGGCGAAGGTGACAAACTTTGTTTCGAGGGGCATCCAAGCCGGGAGGTGTATGCATATAGACTTCCTCAAGAAGATCCCCATTGAGAAATGCATTTTTGACATCCATTTGAAATAGAGTCCATCTTCGAATGGCAGCGACAGCAAGGAGTGTACGGACAGATGTGAGCCTCGCCACTGGAGCAAATGTCTCTTCATAGTCAATGCCATATTCCTGAGCAAATCCTTTGGCAACAAGTCGGGCTTTATATCGTTCAATAGAGCCATCAGAAAGTGTCTTGATCTTAAACACCCATTTGCACCCGATAGGAGTTTTTCCAGGGGGGCAGATCAACAATATCCCAGGTATGAGTTTTAGTTAGGGCCTGAAGTTCTTCATCCATTGCTTTCTGCCAAAGTGGATTAGTACTAGCCTCCTTATAGGATTGAGGCTCATGCAGATGAAGTATAGTGGAAAAACAATGATAATCACAATGGTAATCAGCAAGATGAGAAGGGGGATGAGTTACCCTGGTAGATCTGCGGGGGTGATCTGGAGGATGGCTCTCAGAGGGAGTTGGTGCAGACTCATCAGACATAGGAATATCCTCGGGCACGACCGATTGAGTTGGAGAGGTGAGGTCAGTTGAGGGTTCTGGAGCTGAAACTGGGTCCGAAACGAAAGGGGTGATATCGGCTGGTGATTCGGAGGTGGACTCAATAGTACCTAAAACTGGATTCTCAGGAAATAACTCAATAGATGGATCAGTAAAGAATCTGGAGTTAGTGATGGTTGACATGTCAAATGACCGTAACGAAAAGAACATTTGATGTTCCCAAAAAATGACATGACGAGAGATACGAAGAGTTTTAGAAATAGGATCCCAGCACCGATACCCCTTATGTTCAATACCATATCCAATGAAACAACACAGATGAGCCCTTGGTTGTAATTTGTTGTGTTCATGTGGTTTGAGAAGAACAAAACAAGCGCAACCAAAGACTCTGAGGTTAGAGTAATCAGGAGATTTACCAAAAAGGCGCTCGAATGGAGACTGATTTTGGATTGTAGCGGAAGGGACACGATTGATTGTGTACACTGCGGTTAAGGCAGCATCACCCCAGAAACGTTCAGGACATGATGACGAAATGAGTAGAGCACGAACAGTGTCAAGAATATGTCTATGTTTGCGTTCGGCTCGTCCATTTTGTTAGGAGGTTCCAGGGCACGAACGGTGGGGAAGCGTGCCATTTTTGTGAAGTAGGTTTAGAAAAACACGGTCTTTATATTCCATTGCATTATCTGAACGAAAAATTTTGATATTCCGAGAGAATTGAGTTTTAACCATAGAAGAAAAATCAGAATATATATGAAAGAGTTCAGATCTGCTTTTCATAAGAAACAACCAAGTATAACGAGAATAGTCATCCACAAATATAACAAAATAACGAGCACCACCCATGGATGTATGAGGAGAAGGCCCCCAAACGTCAGAATGAACTAAATCAAAAGGTGCAAGGGAAACAGACCGACTCTCATTAAAAGGTAAAACTGATTGTTTTGCAAGTTGACAATGAATACAATGAAAAGACTCATGCTGAAGTGATCCTAACTGACCACTAGAAATAAGAGAACGTAGAGGGCTGGATGAAGTGTGACCTAACCGAGAGTGCCACAATTCCACAGGAGAGTGTGCTGGGATGGATGCGGCTGATTGGTTTGGTGATGGTGATGATGGGACTTGGAGGTGAGTAAGCTCAAAGAGGCGTCCAACTTTACGGCCGGTTCCAAGGAGTTTTCCTGTCTGAGGGTCCTGCACATGACAACCAGTAGAAGAAAAACGCAAATCAAGTCCAAGATCACATAGTTGTCCAACAGATATAAGGTTAAGCGTAAGATTAGGAACCAAATATGTGTCAGGGAGAGACAGATGAGAACTGTCAACATGTCCAGTGTGGCTGACCAACATATTTGATACATTGGAACTGTTAATGTATTATATGGGCTTAGTCCCACATTACATAATTAGATTCATCCAGAACAGTAGTAATAACCCGGGGTAAGTACGATTCAGCCATATGCACAAAGAGGAAGGTGAACCTCCAAGAAACCGGTGATGTGGCGGTCAACTGATGATGTGGTGGTCAACGGGTGACGTGGCACTGACGTATCAGTGAGGTGGCGTTGATGTGGCTTTTAGGGCTGACGTGACAGCAGCGTTTCTGAAACAGAAGCGGCAGCAGATGTGATGTCAACAAGTGACGTGGCACTGACGTGGCAGTGAGGTGGCGTTGATGTGGCCTTTAAGGCTGACGTGGCAGCAGCGTTTCCAAAACAAGAGCGGTAGCGGAGATGATGTCGATGAGACTCCGACTATAGTGATGACCCGACAGGTATGAAAAGGATATACTAGAAGTTTTTCTGATGTGAAGGATCCACTAATAGTGGCAATCACAGAGCATACTCAACTCTTAATATACCGAGAATTTCTGATGTGAAGGATCCACTAATAGTGGCAATCACAGAGCATACTCAACTCTTAAAATACCGAGAACCATTATGGCTCTGATACCATGTTGAATTTAAGAGAGGAAGTGAGACAATACAAAAAGAAGAATTGTATTGAATGGTGTGATTTACTTACAAAGGGAGCTATCCTATTTATATAAGCTAATAGGAGAAGTAAAGCTATACACAACCAATGTGGGACTAAGCCCATATAATACATTAACAGATACTTAGGATAATTTAATTGTTTTGAAGTTTTTTAGAATAATGGTTTTGAGTTTTGAAAAAGATATAAGAAGTAAATATAAGTTTTGTAAACAGTAAGAGAAAAAAAGTAATAATAATAATATATTTATGAGAGACAAATAGAGAGGAATAAAGGTTTTAATATATTAAGCATTTAAAATTTTAATGTCATTTACACATGGCCCAACCACAATGTAAATGATTGTATTTTCTATATATATATTACTTGTCATGCCAGTCCGATGCGCAGACTTTTAATTATTTGAATTCATTCGACTATGATATTATAATGTGCAAGCTTATACAGTATTATCAATTGATTTTTTTTCTTCGTAAAATCAATTGTAGGCGTTGGTAATTGTGACCAAACATAACATTTTGAGCTTACTATTCTTATTAAAAGCCTTGATTTCAGATATCTAAATTAATAGCCGTCCAACCACCCAAGGCAAAGGGGTAAGATTTAAATCTAAATTATTTCTATTAGGGCTTATGATATTGCACATGAGATTTTTTTAATCAAATAAATGAGAGTAAGGAATAATCTATTGTGAGAAAAATGACATAGATATTAAAATCTTTATGCTATAGAGCAAACAACAACAACAACAACATTTTTATGATTACTAGATATATCCTATTGGTTTCACTCAAAAAAATATATATAAAGATAAAAACACGTGTATGATCCATGATGAAACCCTATTTGGTGAAATGTTGTTTGATATATATATATATATATATATATATATATATATATATATATATATATTAAATTAGTTTACTGCATAACTTTGTTGCATTCTTTATTTTAAGTTTTATATAAATTGTATTTCATTATTTTAGACTTTTATAAGGTTTATATATCTCACAAAACTACAATTATTAAAACTATATTGCATTAAAAATGTCATAAATATTTATAAGGATTGTTGCAATTGAATATCTTTTTTAGTTTTATTTTTTTATTAAAAATATATTTATTAATCAAGTTTACATATTTAGAGTTGAATGTATTCTAATTAACGACATATAATATTATATTTGAGGTTTTATATCAAATAAGAGAAAAAAGATAAGATGTAAAAAAACAAATTATTGTAAAAAGAACGACATGGACAATCACATTCCTGTAAAAAGAGCATTTAACAACAGTATTTTATGATTACTTGGTATATCCAACCGGGTTTCAATAAAAATATAAAAAAAAAATCTCATGCAAACGATCAACCAACAATATTATTGTTGATATATCTAATTAAATTAATTCCGGTCAATAGAAATATAAGAATAAAAGTACACAAATGGTCAATAACCCTCTATTATGAAATATTGTTAAATAAATTTATTTCTAAATATTTAATTTAATTTAGTTTACTACTTAATTTGATTGTATTATTTATTTTATGCATTTTACTTTTTTATTTTAGACCTTTATAAGATTTTTAGTTTGGGTTTATATAGCTCACACAACTACAAATACTAAAATTATGTTGTGTTGAAAAACAATATTTAGAAAAGAAGTGTCATATTTACTCTTTTTTTTTTCTTTTTTTATTAAAAATCCTATAATTTAATTATATTGAATATACGATTTTAGTTTACTCTTTAACTATAAAGCTGATTACTTTTTTATATAAAAAATGTTTTTTATATCTAATTTTAGTTTATTAGTTTTTATAATTTTAAACTATTATAAAGTTTATGGATTGGATTTTATATCATAATTAATTATAAAACCAAACTATTTTTAATGGGTAATATTATTTTAAACTTTTATAGAGTTTATAAATTGAGATATATATCCCAATTAATTATAAATCAAAACTATGTAGTTTTATGTTTGGAATTAAAAAAAATTGAATACTTGTTATTATCATAACACTCTTCAAAAGACATGTCATATTAATAAAGCTTAGAAATTTTTTTCTCAAAATTTTTATTCATAGATGTAAATATATACTCCTAATGTAAATAATACTGAAAATTCCTAATATTATTTACATTAAAAGTATATACATTTACATGGTATTTGTGGTAGTGTGGCGCCGTAGGGAAGGAGGTGTGTGGGACCAGGTGCTGTAGGAAATTGATGGGTCTATGGAGAATAAGTGGCGGGTGAGAGGGAGAGTGAGGAACCGAGTGCTAGAGGGAGAGTGACCGGGTGAGAGAGAGTTTTGATGGAAGGTGATGGGTGTGGGACCAGGTGATAGGTGTGGGACCAGGTGCTGTAGAGAGAGTAGGACAGTTTGCAGGTGAGAGGGAGAGTGAGGAACCAAGTGAAGGACCGGCTATAGTAACAAGTAAAGGACCAGCTATAGGTGTAGGCATGATTATGACAAGATCAGCTGATGGAACAGAGAGGACTGAGGAGTCATGTGGGGCGCTAAGCACATGGGTGACGTCAGCTGTGATGCTACTGGGGACCACAACATGGTAGGGTATTTTGATGAAGGGAGATGTAATTGGAGTAGTGTTTTCCATGATTTTGGATTTAGAGGGAGAGAAACAAATGTTTAGGGTTTTTGGATTTTACTGTTCTTATACCATGAAGAGATTGAAATAGAAATTTATGGTTTGTATATTCTGACTGCTTAATATTACAGTATTAGAAACTCATATTTATAGGGTGTTTATAGAAGATTGTTCTAATAGGACTAAGGTATATCAGAGTGTTTTAATAGGATTAAAGTTTTCTATTTACAATAGACTAAAAATTCTTAATACTATTTACATTAAGAGTATATACATTTAAAATAAATATTAGATTTTTACAAAAACAAATAGACTAAAAATTCTTAATACTACCTACATTGAGAGTACATACATTTAAAATAAATATTAGATTTTTACAAAAACACAAGTTGGTCAAATATCGGAGCATTTGGCCATATAATGGCATAGAAGCATATGCCATGGAATCCCATTTATTGATCATCCTCGTTGGAACATTTAAAAATAATGATCCCCTACTTAGATCGATGTACGATGATGGTCAATTATATATTAAGTAAATTATAAACAATGATATGTTAATTGATTTTGACAACTAATTGCTACTTACTAGTTTAACATATCAGAAACAGTACCCTATTAGCTTTGCATCTAAATGAGGATTATTATAATCATTAATCCAAAGACTAATGGAATCATGTCTATGGTCTATTATGTGAGATGCTAATCATTTATATAGCTGACGTATGGGCATGATTTTTCCTTAATCCAATCATGGGATTTGCTGTTTAGTGTGTCAAAAATTGCTATTACCGTTTCATGTTTTCGTATCAATGCTAAAAGTTAAGAAACAACTATTAAGGATCGCAAATTTGGCATCTTAGAGTACGAACTAATGAGATGGTGCCAAGTGGGTGTAAAATGATTTTTTAATCTTTTCATGTGTTATTAATGAATTTTTAAAAAAATTACTAATAAAATTTTTGAATTGAAAAATATCAAAATTTATTGTAACCGGTTGATGTTTCTGCATCAATACTACATCATTATGGGATAAAGATCAGAGACAATGGTTGAGGACAACAAACCTAATACTAATTAATACTAACTTAAAAAGTTGACTAATCTTAAAGTTTGTTTAGTAAGAGAAAAAAATGAAAAGAGAGAAAAGTAAAAGAAAAAAACAAATGTATGTGAAATAAATTTTTCTTTTATTTAGTAAAAGAGAAAAGTGAGAATACAAAATTTAAGAATATTAATATTTTTCATTTGCTGTACACATTATAATTTTTCAAAATTGGGAGGATTGAAGAGTGGAAAATAGAAGAGAAAATAGATGAGATTATCAATTTACTAATTAATCCCCATTTAATATCCTACATTAATATTTATTAACATTATGAAGGATATAATGATAAAATTAATATTATTTACATTTTCTTTCATCTCACTTTTTAACTCTACTAAATAAGAGTAAGAGAAAATTATTTTAATTCTTCTTAGTTTTTCATCATCTTTACTAATCACATAAAAGAAAACAAAAATCTGAAAAAAGACTACTGAAAAGTGACTGAAGAAGAAAGGTTTGAGGAGTGTGCAAGCCCAAGCTAGACGTCTGAGACAGTGCTAGGTGCCTAGAGAGGAGCTAAGCGCCTGACACAGTGAAGAGCAAGTTTGGACGTTCAGTTTGAAGACCGAAGCTCGAAGAGCCCTGGTCTACGTAAAAGTTGAAGACGTCTAGTAAAACCACTAGCTAGGCGTTTGGGTAGACGTTTGGAGATATTCATTGGAGGTTAGATAGATCAATATTTAAATAATATCTCTGTCATAAGTTCATATGAGTAAATTTCGAAGTTGTCTTTCTTGAAGGCACAACTGAATGCTATAAATAATGGACGCATGCATGTAGTCAAGGAAGTGTCCATAAATGAATCAAAAGATCAATCTCAAGCATCAATTTATTTTACTACTGTGTGTAATGTGTATTGAATGAACTGTGAGATTGTGAGTTAAATGTGACTTAGTGTAAAGTTGCTTGGTACCCGTAAACTCAAGTAGTGTAAAGTTGTTTGTTACCTGTAAAGTCAAGCAGAGTCTAAGGTGTGCTTGGTACCCATAAACCCAAGCAAGTGTAACGGTGATTGAATAGTGAAACTCAGTAGATAAGGTAGGCCTATTAAAAAAGTGGGCATAAATAATGTCGAACCACTAGAAATCTACGTGTTTACTTTCCTTCTTCCCTTACACTTTTATTTTGGCTAGCATTTTAGTTTATGGTTTAATAATTTGATTTGATATTACTAATCACGTTCAAATCTTTTGTAGAACCAGTTCATCCCTTCTTGAATTTCTTAACACATCTCCAAGAAAAAAAATAAACCAACTTTACATATGGAGATGTTGCACCAGTCTGTAAGTGGAGAAGTTCTTGCCTAGCACATGTCCATAAAAGATACATGACACAAATGTTCATTTCACTATTAGATGACATGAGAAGAAAGAGAAAAAAAAAAAGATATTTTCTTTTTATACAATGGTGAGATGAACTCTTATACTATGTATCTTATATGGGAGAAGTTCTTGCTCAGCACAGTGTCATAAGAGATACATAGCACAAAAGTCCATTTCGCCCTTAAATGGTACGAGAAGAAAAAAAATTTATTTTCATTCAAATAGAAGATAAACCCTTGTGCCATATATCTCTCATGATACTGTGTTAAATAAAAAAATTTCTTACCTAAACTCGAACTAGACAAATTTTTTTCCAGTAAGTCATCCGAGTTTAAAAGAGAGATTAGCAGTATTTAATTCTTTGGCGCATTAAAAATCATATAACACTCCCGATTTACAAGCCATTCCAAATGCTTAATTTGTGTTTCCCAATTAATTCCATGTACAACCACGGGTCAACTTTTGAATTAAAGTCCACGTGTGACTGATTACAAACAAAAATTTACAACTCAAATGCCTAATTCTCCCGTCAGTTTGATGCAGGGAAAAAGTATTAAAAAAAGAAGGAAAACTCTAATTTTGGTGATAGCTTATCGATAATCGGTCCATTGTAGAGTTCCATTAAGTTAAACTAAAGGATCTTATTGATAGATTTAAGGTCTCCCAATTTCCAACCTCATAAAATATTGTTTGATAAATGGAAAAATAAATAAGAAGATAGAAAGATATGAATTGGGGGTTCTTTTGTTTATTTGCTTTTCACACAAATTTAATGAAGAAAAAAAATTATTTGTAAAGTAAAAATTTGATCAGTAATTTTTGTAAATATTTAATTAATATTATTAATAAATTTTTTAAAAATTATCAATTAAATTTTTATCCAATATAAAAATTTTGTTTTACATCAATATCCAGAAAAAATCACGAAGTATTGATTTTTGTATTAAAAATTTTCCATAGGTTGAGCAGTGAAAATGGGGTTTTAGGTTTCTGCGTCTGTTCTTGAATTGAAAAGTTTCTCATTGGGAAGGGGTCCACCAAAACCTATGTTCCTTCTCAATAATTTTGGTGGTAGAAGTTTGAGGAAATGACAAAGATTAATAGAAGTAGGACCATAAATTTTGTAAGCTACATCTTTTTTTATTTTATTTTTCTGCTATACTTTTGTAAGCCACATTTTGAGCAAGTAGGGATGGCTATTTATGAGTGCATCTATAAGAGTCTTTAAAACTGGCCTAAAAGAGGTTAACCCAATAAGGAGACCTCATCGTTTCAATCCACCCTACTTAACTTAGGATAATATAGATATGAAATCTATACATTGTCACGTGGATTCATTTCATTGGATAATAAAAATTGTTATAACACTCAAACTAAATAACAATCGTAAGAAATTTTTCTTCAAAATTTTTTACATGAAGATCATATAAAGAATGATAACATGATATGTATAGTTGGTGTTACGAGCTGGAATACAACTATTAGATGTAACGGTCTTTTCCGCCCAAAAACATTTATTCAAAATTATCTATTGATAAAAACATTTGAGTTATTTGTAAGGATTTAAAATATTTTCAATTGAGAGACAAAAGATTTTCTTTGAAATATTCTCTTTAAGTGTCATAGCTTTGTGATTCAGATTCTTATCTCATACTTAGATCTCAGTAAGTTATCTTGTGAACGATTTAATAAACAAATCTTTGAATTTCCTGATTTGTGATTGTCGACTCCATTTTGTTACCAAATTTGTAGTTCTTACAAATTCACCTTTACATTCAACAATTTAATATCAATCATTCTCGATAAACATTTTGGACTAATTTTTCACTCAAATAGAACAATGCACCAATAACTTGAGGTTTCGTCTTGAGTTTTAAGTCGGATCAATTTTAGGTTAAGGTCATCTCATATTTTTGATTGTTCGTATTCAAATCATTTCAGATTTGAGTTATTTTTGGATTAGATCTGAGTTAGATTCAAGTCATCTCATATCTCATTTTTTTTTTTTATCATTTATCATGGCAATGCTTGGGTCTAACTTAAAGCTAATTTTAAGTTAGAGTTTATTTTTAAAAATTTATTTAAATCAAATCAAATCACTTATTAATTGATATTTAATAAAATTTTATTCAATTTGATCAATTTTTTTATATAAATTTTAAAAAATAAACTCAAACTTAAAATTAATTTTAAGTTAGAATCAAACATCGGTCCTACATTTATTTTCAATAAAATAGAAAAGTCAAACCAAAGGATTTGAAGTATATATCTAAACCATTAAGATAATAGCTAAAAAACAAAGGCTTTATTTACCCCCCAAAGTAAGAAGGCCTTTCAAGCCAACTGAGAGGTGGAAATGTAGGATTTTCTCTAGAGTAAAGGGTTTTACTTGTTCCTCAATTTTCAAAGGAATTCTTGGGTTGATCAGATGTAAAATCAATTTGAAATTTTATTGGTAATTTTTGAAAATTTAATTAATAATATTATTTTTTAAGTTTTACATTTATATTGAAAAAAAAATTATTTACATCGGGTCAATAAAATATATATGACACAATAATCTATCTCACTATTAAATGAAAAGAAAATATTTCATTTTTTTTCTTTTCTCACGTTATTCAATGGTAAGATGAACTTTTTGTATTTTGTATTTTTTATTGACCTATACTAGATAAAAATTTATTATTATATTGATATTACCAATAAAATTTCTTAAAATTACCAATAAAATTTAAATAGATTTAAAACATTCTCAGAATTTTTGCCTTTCTTCAACACTAAAACTATACAGTGGACAATACTCTTTTGTTTTATTGTTTACCTTTGCAGAACTTTATTAAAAAGGGGGGAAAGAATGTTCTACTAACTCACCATAATACATCACTGTAAAAACACTGTTCTTGTTTTTTTTTTTTCTTCTTCTTCCTTTGAAGATGTGTTATTTTGCTTCTGTCTATGACTAGAATCATTTGTCTCAATTACCAATCATTCAACTGAAAAACAAAAGGTAGGACCCAGCTGAGGTTGAGATCATAGGCACACTAGCTGATTTTATGCTCAAAATACTGGGCTGAGATAAACTGGTGTAAGTAATATTGTTTCAATAATAAATTGAAAATTTTATTTTCAAACATTTTCCAGCCAATAATTCACTCATGGTAAAAAAAATTATCTTATGTTTTTCTTTTTATAAAGATATTCAAACCTTTTATTTTGTCAATTTTTTAACATTCACATCAACAATTAAACAAAATCTTTAATTTCACTCATTGATAAATAATAATTTTTAAAAAATTAAAATAATATTTATCAATCAAATTTTTACTAGTATCATTTAATTACTAATTAACTATCCAAGTGATACAAGAGGGACAAATTGTGATTTCCTCATGGAACATAATATTTTTTGGTTGGTACGAATCTAAATCATTGAAAACTTCACTGATAATTTTTAAGAATTTTATTAATAATGTTAATTTTTAAGTACCACACCTAAATTAATATTACCAGTAAAGTTTCAAAATATTAGTAATGAAGTTTTCAACTGGTCTAAACCTAATGGTTTAGATTTGAGCTAACCAAGAAATTTTATTGAGGGCACTCTTCCTTTTTGCATCTCAGTTGACAGACGTCCTCTTTCATAAAAATATTTGACCAGACTGAGTCTAAATATTTGGTTTTAGACAATCTCAAAATTTTATTGATAATTTTGAGGAGCTTAATAAGTAACGTTAGTGTAAGTGTGAGACTCAAAAAATAATATTATCAGTAAAACTTTTTAAAATTACTAGTAAAAGGTCTAGCCAAGAAATATATATTTTTTTTTTCTTCCTTCTTGAAAGAAACACATGAACCAAAAGTTAGATTGGTTTGACCTTTTCACCCAGTTCATGATTTCTCAATATCAAGGCTTGAAAGAAAGAAAAGCGGTTTTTAATGGCCTGCATTGCTTGCTAATGCAAAATCTACGTGAGCAACATCAATTGACATTATAAGTATAATGAAATACTTAGAAATATAAATTGTACAAAAAAATTATACATTAATGTAAAATACGTTATTCTTGCACCTGTGTCAACGTTATACGCAGCCGATAAACAAATAGGACCGAGAAAAGATAAGAAGACCATTAATATCTTTTTTTTAATCTATTGAGAAGATTAATTGTCATCCAAGCTTTGAATTTCTTTTTAACGTATTCGTTATCCCAAAAATAGGCTTTTGACTAGAAAACAAGTAATTGCAGAGTTCAAATAAACAGATAGGTATGTGTATTAGACCATTCAAGAGAACAGAGTACAGAAACAGAGTTGGAGAGATAGCAATAAAACTAGTAGTAAATAGTAGTTGTAGTAAAATCCACCCTTCAAACAAAAATTGATGAAGGGTTGACATGTAAATATTGAAGTACCCAAACCAAGCAAACAAACAAAAGGGGAAAAAGAAGTAGACGACGACCAAAATTAAAGAGAGAAAACAGAAGAAGAGAAAGAGCACACCATATTCTACTTTTGCATTAATATTCCCACAGCAAAGGCCCAAACCCAGTTGTGATCACATTATCTTGCATTGATAAATCATCACCAAAATACCCACAATCGTCCTCGTAATGATAACAATAATCCCACGGCAAACTTGGATAAACCCACCCATCCTCCGAGTCAACGAACACGAAATCGCTCCTCGACTCGGGCGACTCGTAACTCGTTCCCAGACTCGGCAGCTCCACTATCTCGCTCAGCTCCTCCGGTGTCGACACGTCAACACTAGACGACGATGGCCCCACCAACGATGATGATGATGACGACGACGACGATGGTAACGATTGGGTAGTTAGGAAGTCCATGGAAGCGGCTTTAGCTGCGGCTGCTTGGACGTCTCGGGGGGAGCTTGATGCCGGTCGAGGCAGGGATCCGGCGATTTCGGGGAAGTTGAGGATTGCGGAGTTGCCCTTTATGCTCAAGGCCGCCACGTCATGTGCACGCGCCGCCATTTCAGGGGTGGAGAATGTGCCCAGCCAGATCCGGTTCTTTTTTCGAGGCTCCCGAATTTCGGATACCCACTTCCCCCATGTCCGCATTCGGACCCCCCTGTACACCGGGTCCTTGCTGCTGTCTTGCAGCCTTTTCTTATTGGTCTTGCTTTTGTTTTCGGAACCTTTCGAGTCCGGGTCGGGCTGCTTATCTGTTAACGACGGGTTTTTCTTCAGGGCCGAGTTGGGTAAGAGTTGAGAGGACCCAGTTGAGGATGACGAAGACGGGATTAATGAGGAGGAGTTGGTGGTCGTGCTTGACTCGGTCTCCGAGTTTGCTGAGCCACCCATTATTGGTAGCTAGATATGCTCAGTCTACAGTAGTGCCTTGGTCTTGGTCTTGGTTTTGCTTCTGCTTCAACAACGAAAGCTGACAATACTAAGTGAGTACTGGAGCATGAACAATGATGGAGTTGTTGTTTTTGTTCTCGGTAGACTATAAGCATACAGGAGAGCATGAAAAATAAGTGTTAAAAGTGTTTTGTTTTCAAGAAGAATGAAGAGAGAGGAGGGTTTTAGCTAGTAAGTAAAGGGAAAGAGGGAGAAGAAGGAAACATAGAGCTTATAATTGACACAAACTGACCTGGAGTTTTTAATGAAGCAGCTCACATATACCCATAACATACTTATATATACTACTCACTGGCAATATTTATACAGAGAGAGAGAGAGTCTTGGCGCCACTGTTACTCGAGAAATACTTGTTGATTCCGGTTCAACACTTATTTACATCTGAAAATTTTATTAATAATTTTATTGATAATATTTTTTTTGAGTTTTATATTTATATTGATATTATTAATGAAACTTTTTAAAATTATTAATAAAATTTTTAATGAATCGAAAACCAATAATTTAAACCCGAGTCCAAATTTTTTTCCTATTACTTTTATAAAAGCAGTGTGTGAGTGGTTTTACATACGAGTGATAATTTCACATCACCAGAATAGTAAAATAATAATTTTGATATTAAATTTTTTTTAATAAATAAATTTTAATACAATGTATAATTTATGAGATGAATATTTGATTAAATCGGGTCTAAAACTAATATTTTAGATCTATCCGAAATTTGATTGATAATTTTAAAAAAATTTATTAATAATATCATTTTTTAGATTTCATATTTATATTGTTATTATCAATAAAATTTTATAAAATCACCACTAATAAAATTTCAAACGAACCCAAAATTAATGTTTTAAATCCAGTGTTGTCAAGTGAGCTTGGAATTCATGGTGTGTCATGGAACAGGTCGGTGAGAAAAGTTCTCTTTACAGTTTCACTTGGCACAGCCGTCTATGCTTTCTGGTTTCTCTAACCATTCAAAACCCTCACATTATGTTTTCTATTTTTATTTTTCCTAAAAAAAAAAAGAGAGAAGAAACAATCCTTCCTTTTTAATTTCACCTGCAAAGCTGTAAATTTCTCTGCAATATTTGTATATGACAAAAGTACTGTACAACTACTATTATTGTTCATCACCAATATTTACCGGCCCTGAGTTCAACCATTCTTTCCTTGTGTTTCAATTATTTCTTAATATTTGTCAGGCAACTTTAATGTTGGCCCTTGATTATTTATCAGCGGCTAATTCTTTCATATAAGGTTCATGAACTTTTCGGATTGAAAAATTTTTGTTCGATCCAATAACGAAAAAACGTACGTATAAAACGATACATGTTTCAAAACCATTCAAATAATTACATGAATTATAATGATGAATGTTACTTATAAACTTTTTAATAATTACCGATAAAACTTCCTTCCGGTTTAGGGCATGATGTCAAGAAGCTCTCCTTTGAATTAAGGTAGTGTTAATTTTGTTCTTTAACTATGACAACATGGTGTGTTGGAATAAGGGTTTACATACACTTAATGGAGTTACCATCTATCATAAGTCATAAAGATGAGGGTTTTGATTTGGCCCCGCCAAGACAAACACCCAAAATTGGGCTTCATCAATGGTCCAATCAAGGGATATTATAAATTAATTCTTTCAAGAAAAACAAACTAGAAGGTTTTTTTTTTCTTTCACAAAACTAGATGATTCCTGCAAAATGAATTTAATAACTATTTTATTTTTCATCTCTTTAAGAGGAGTAAATAAAAGAAGATTATGGAAATGAATTCAATTTATAAATAAATTTATACTTTAATTACAAAATTCTTCTTAAATTTAAGGTTAAGTATCAGTTTGCTCATGAGTTTTCAAAAAATGACAATTTAACACATGATTAGTAATTCAACTTATTGATCTAATTCTGATCAAATTCCAACAAAAAAATTATCAAAAAACTTAAAATATTTATTAACTTGTCACAACAGATACTTTGTAAGTTAGTAAATATATTAAGTTTTTCGATAATTTTTTGATTAAAATCAAACCAATAAATTGAATTGTTCTAAATTAACGAAATCAAGAGTTAAATTATATTTTCTGAAAACTCAGAAAATAAACTACTACTTAATCTTAAATTTTAAAAGAAAAAATTGCAATTTAACCTAAATTTATTTTAATAGATTTGAGAATTAATAGTCCATGACTGAGATGATGGTCTCTCACTAAGATTTTGCAGTGGCCTCGGTTTTCTTTAACGTTGGAAAACATGACAGATTTCCGGTACTGTCAGCGCATGTTATCACCTGAAATTTTTTGAATGGCTCGCCATAAAACAAGGGTGCCATCTTAACTCTACCTGGTCCAACAATGGTGAAGTAATCAAGTGCTATATATTATCACAACTCAGACATATTGGGCATAAAAGTGTGACTACATGCATCATATATTTTGTCTCAGGTATCAATTTGCACATTGTACTTTCAGTTGTTATATGGAATGATTATATTAGAGGTCAATTAAATTTTAGACTCTTTGCACTTAAGTCTTTAAACATGAAAGAACTTTCAATTGATTTTAGTGTTTTTATTTATCAATTTAATGCTTTTTTTTTTCTTTTCATTTTGCTACTGTTGAGCATTACCAAAAGTGATTCCAACAAAATCTAGAAACTATTTGAATGTCATCTATTAATTTTTGTGATAACTTTTCACTGGGTGGATTCGAGTTGAACTGAATTTAAATATTAAGGTATTTAAACTCGATTCGACTTAAAATGAACAAGTTCGATTATGAGTTTGAGTTCGAATCGAGCTCAAAATTAGACTTGAGCTCGAGCTCAATCAAATCTTTTGATAGTTCGAGTTCAGCTCGATTTGAATTCGGTAACAAACGAGTCTATTCGAGCTTGAGCCTCACATTACTCATTCAAGCTCGAGCTTGAACTTTAACTCTAAATTTAATAAATAAAATATTAATTTAATATAAATATTGGCTCGAATTCAGCTTTGATCAAGTTCGATAATACCTTATCGAATTGTTCAAGAGCCTTTCGAGTCGAACCTTAAGGTATTCGAGCTTAGCTCGATAAGCTAATTGAGCGTAATTTTCAGGCTCAAGCTTGGTTCGAGTGATAAAAACTCATCCCGAATCCACCTTTACTCACGTGTTACTTATTGTGATTTTTCTAATACTTTAATAGTAAAAAATAAACAAAACTATTTTCAGTATTAAAAAATTCTTAGATTTTTTGTGATATATTACATTTATCTTCGCTTGTACATAAAAAATCATGACAAAGTTTCTTGCAAAAGTTTTTTTTTATTGTTTTTGGATTACATTGTAAAAGTTTTTAAGATATTAATTCCGTTGATAAATAATGCTTGAAAATGTTACATTACAATCAATTGAAACTTGAGAACCTCTGATGTTAAATTCAAAGTTTAGTTACCTAAGTGACAGGCATATATAATTTAAGGATGATCGGTGTAATTTTCTCTTATTATGATATTTACCCCACACTTTTACTTTAATATCAAATACCTATTTGTTATCTAAGTACAATATAGTCAAAATTAACTTTTGTTGCACGCGTAGTTTGCATTAAACTTTACATGTATTGCACATGCTCCTTAAAAGTTAAAAATAATTTTTTTAAGAAAAAAACTAAAAACTCAAGGGAAAGTACAAACACTATTCAATGGTGGGTATTTTGAATTTTTTGTAAATTCACCTTTTAAGTTGTTATTGGATATTAAAATAAGATATATGGTGTAAATTGTAACAGTTAAAAAATATGGGGCGTAAATTGATATATAAGTCAAAATGAAAGATGTATACATAATAAAACCCCTTAACATTAATTAGTAATAAACTTCTATATAAGGTCCTCTTCTTAATTATTAGATGGTTTTACTGTGTTTTCATGGACACCATATCCATAATAATTCATCGATTAAGATGGGTTTTTTGTTTTACTTTTCACTATCAACCAAACTTTTGAGCAGGCTTGCACATCATGGTACAGTTTTACAAATAATTTAGTAAGAAAGAGAATATGATTGGGGAATTATGTTTCTAATTGATTGGACATTATATTTTTCTTTTGGAAAAAGACTAGACCCAAAATTATTTTTTTACAAATAGATTAAAATTGTTTATTTTTATAAGAGATTCATTGAGTTTATGGTCTGCACAATAGAAAATAATTTTTTCTCATCACTTACCATTAATGTAAATAAGAGTTTGATTATTGGTTTATTGTGTAATGACAAATAACTCTACCAACTAAGCTAATTGTAAAGCTTAAGATCTCAAGTATCAAGTTCGACACTTCATATAACATTTTGTGACTATTATAATTGAGGTTCGAACTGGTTTGGAGATCATAGATTTCGAAATTTAAGATTTAAAATGTATCCATAAAAATTGTTGAGGTCCAAATCAATTATGAGATTATATATATATATATATATATATATATAGAGAGAGAGAGAGAGAGAGAGAGAGAGAGAGGAGGTTTGGGAGTATTGTAAGCTGTAATACTTCTTTTTAACTTTTAACTTCAAACATAATAGAGAGAAAGGGAGGATAGCGGTCATTTCCTACAAGTCAATCTTTTTGTTTTTTTCTCTATATGTTGAGTACAGACAATATCAAAGCCGAGCAAGATATTTTCACATTGTAATTGTTATTCATATTTGGGTATTTTCCATCTTTATACATTGCACAAAAATATAGGTGAGTTATGAAAAAAGATTTGATCTTTTCATCAAAATGGGTCAAAAATCTCATTTTTGTGAATGATGTAAGTACTTACGAATCTAATCTCAAAATAAATAAATACTGATATGACCTTACAAATAAATGGGACAGCCCTAAATTCCCTCCTCTAAATGACAACGTAAATATTTTTCCAAATCTAACAAAGGGTGTGAAGAATATGTTGAATTGTACCATAATACATGAGCTGGCACAAGAATAAAAAGGCAAGCTCACGTTGATGACTAAATTGAATTTAGGGTCCAATTTCCTGCAACTGGAAAATCTGTATTTGGGTCCATACCCCCATGAGTTGAGTGGGCGCACCTTGATCCATTGACCACACGTTACCTACGCGTCTGTTTGGTCGACACACAGTCTCAAATTCATGGGTCCTTGATGCAATTACTAGCAAATAAACAAAAATTATTTATGTAAATTATAGGGTTCGTAGTACAATTGGCCAACTCATTTGATTTTGTGGGGAATTATAATCTTAAAGATATTTTTTGGAGGATCAAAACCTGTTTTACCATGGAAAAATAAAAATAAAAGGAACTTATATGCTCTACTTCTTAACTTAGGTTGACCTACTTGGATTGAAAGATCATATTGATCTAGTTGAACATTTAATACTCATAAATTAGTAGTTGATCAATTAATTTGGTGTTCAACTTTGTTGATAGAGGAGAAATCTCAAAATGCAGTTCTAAAGAAAGAAAATGTAAGCCCAAGTTAGTGATCCAACCTTTTAATAAATCCATTTTGGACTGACCTTCATATCTCTAATTGATTTATCGGGAGGGTTTATGAAATAGTTTCTATTTTCTATAAACATAAACTAGATCAAACACCTTTTTTTTGAATATGTTAAAGAAAATTTATGAAATAGTTTATATTTATTATAAATAAAAACTAGACCAAACATTGTTTTTAAAAAAATGATTTATGAAATGTTTTTTAAAAAACTGAATGTGTTTGAAAAATTGTTTTCATTAATATAATACAAAACACTAAATAGTTTATAGTTTCTCTGTTATTTCGACACAAACCATTTTATAAATCATAAACCGTTTTTATTGATTGGCCAAGCGAGTTACTTGTTTCTAAATCATTTCTTAGTCAAAGTTTAGTACAATTTTCGAAAGGGTAAATTACACTAAAGGTTTTTGAACTGTTGTCTTCTAACTCTTAAATCTTTAAATTATGAAATTGATATATAAAGTTCTCAAACTTTCATTTAGTTGCATTGTTAATATTCTTCATCACTATAAGGCTTATTTTTTTCACTTTGAAATTATTGAATATACTAAATAATTGCTCCAATAAACTCTATAAACCATTTGAAGATAATTTAACATTTTTTGAGAATTTTTTACTTGTGTAAATTTTTTCCTGTGATTTATCAATATTTAATAGTAAAAGATAATAAAAAAATAATTTAAGCATTAAAAAAATCTTATATATTTTCTCATGATAGATTACATTTATCTTTACATATGCATAAAATAATGATAAAATTATTTGTATCGTTAAGTTTTTAAAACAATTTCATTAATGAATAATGCATAAAAAATATTATATTAAAAATTTGAAGATTTTTGGTGCTAAATTCATTGTTTAAAGATCTAAATATTAGAAATCAATAATTCAAAGACCTCAAATGCAATTAACCCTTTTAAAATGTCAAACTTAAAAACTTCTCTAATTCAATCTTCTGGTGCAAGCATTGAAAATAGAAATGCCATAAGATGCATTTGGGAAATAACACCAAAGACAAAAATAACTGAGAACTTTTAGAGAATTATCACATGCATCACATTAAAACGTTAAAAATATTAACCTAAAAAAACATTCAACTTCTGCACCAAGCAGAACGTGTTGGCTTTGCATGTTGGCAAGCTGACTTTCAAGAATCAAAAGTCAAAAGCCAATTCAAAAAAGGAAGGAACTGGGTTTAGCACTTTAGCTAAAAGTAAAGAGTCGGCATGAATATGGGAATCACATGACATGCTAGTAAGCTGACTTTCAAGAATCAACGGAAGTTTTCATCCTATGCAAATGACGCGTCGCACATGTGCAAACAAGAATTGTCACTTAGGATCAAGTGTAGGATGAGACATCCCATCTTACATATCCATTTCATCATATCATTTTATTCATTCTATCCATCAAACGCACCATAAATGTAATATGATGACAAAACGTGTTTGTTTCACACACAATCTACTAACATACTAAAACAGAAATGAAGCAGGAAACAACTTCTGGAGAAAATTTTAAATAAAGAGCACATCACCCTCAACACAAATGTCAAGTGTACTACAAATGAACATTTGAACTAAATAAAAACTAAACCTAATAATTTAATTAAAAAGAGAGGAATCATCTGATTTGAAGATGTTGGTTCTGTATTGATTGAGATCAAAGTGTTTAATACAAGGGTACAAAAGGTAGAGATGGTTAAAAGTTACAATTTTTTTTCTTTTATTAACGCAATGATAATCCAGATCAAAATTTGATAAAAAGATTTAACTTACATTTCAAAGTTACTTTATTATACAAGTTGTAATAATAAGATTAACCAATCTACGAAAGAAACGAAAAATTGTCAGAGAGAGAGAGAGAGCAGAAACTCAGAATGAAGGATCATCTATTTACACTGTATGCTATACATAAACCTTTTATAGCTCCTTCGATAGAAAATTGGAATACCATACATAATACGTTTGAAACCTGGCTAAACTCTACTAGGGCCAACTGAAACTGTGCGCAAAAATGTTCAGTTGGTGAGGAATTTGTGATGAAAAATTAAAAATGTGCACCTTCAAAATTTCAACCTCGAATGAATAGCAACGACTCCCCCGACAAGATTTTCATACTCAACCTTCTGAAACCCGGCTTCTGCAATCATTGAAGCAAACATCTCCTGCATTCATCAATGGTGATAAATTGTTAGTAGACATTACAAGAATACTCCATATGATGCCATCATAGTCTATTTCCTACTATATAATAAATGCTTCAACAACACATAGGGACACATTTTTATACCTGCCTCAGAGTCTTCTAATATACACGTCTAATGAGATGTGAGACACAGCAGTCAAGCTCTGCTCAACTAAAAGTTGCGCTAAGTTAGATTCCCCATCGGATGTCCTGGTGTAGAACTGGTCTAGTAGTTACCTAGCTTTATCGAGTGAATGGAAAATATTCTTACCATAACTTATAGTAAGAAATTCATTCGTAAGAAAGAGTTGCATAATTTAAATGGTAATAAAAATAAGCCAAAGTAACCAACGAAAGAGGAAATTAGAAGTATATACAGAAGTAATAATTATGAGCTATGAAACATTCACACCTCTATATAGTCAAATAGATTAAACATAAATTTGGAAGTCCACAAGTAATATGATGCTTTCTGTCAGTTTGAATTTAATAATGATGGCTTCAAGTCACATTGCTTGATTTTTTATTTCTATTTGATAGTAATATTTAAACAAAAGACCTCAACCCCCTCTCCCCTAAGGGCACCCATTTAACTATGATCCGTGTTATTTGATTTTTTTTTTTGTTATGCACTTATGCATTATAATGTTTCCTCCCAGGGAAAACGGAACTAGAACAACTAGAACATTCTAATGTGGCAACCCATGCTATACCCCACAAGATTTTCATACTCAACCTTCTGAAACCCGGCTTCTGCAATCATTGAAGCAAACATCTCCTGCATTCATCAATGGTGATAAATTGTTAGTAGACATTACAAGAATACTCCATATGATGCCATCATGGTCTATTTCCTACTATATAATAAATGCTTCAACAACACATAGGGACACATTTTTATACCTGCCTCAGAGTCTTCTAATATACACGTCTAATGAGATGTGAGAAACAGCAGTCAAGCCTCTGCTCAACTAAAAGTTGCACTAGGTTAGATTCCCCATCGGATGTCCTGGTGTAGAACTGAGCTATTACAATAATCATATCCTAGCGCAACCATAATGTCATGGCCATTGATTTTTTTCCCCTTCTAACCAGCTATTGTCGATTCTTGACCAGAAAAATTAAAATGGATAAGATTCGACAGTGGAACTGATCCTTGAAGATAAGTAAAATTAAGTATTAAAACTAATGGAACATTCATATCATACAAAAGGACAGTTATTAGGCTCATACCTACATCAACACTGTTATGAGCAGTTAAAGCGTACACAAGCCAACTTCTTGTAAGCATACCTATAAGCTTCAGCAAGCACCTTTTCTATGTGACTAACATTCCTAATTCCAAATGCAATAGTGTAACCATCCATTGAATTATCCTCAAAATTCAACGCTTCTGCATCTCCCTCCACCCATATAAGGGATTTCTCTTC
Organism: Bretschneidera sinensis; assembly: GCA_023935145.1. Classification (NCBI taxonomy): domain Eukaryota; kingdom Viridiplantae; phylum Streptophyta; class Magnoliopsida; order Brassicales; family Akaniaceae; genus Bretschneidera; species Bretschneidera sinensis. The sequence continues at coordinate 21,787,244 of CM043701.1, forward strand.
TCCAAGACCTATAGGTGATAATAAAAATAGAGAGGCAAAGAAAACTCCTAAGATGGGAAAACGAAAACGAAAACAAAAAAAATGAAAAATGAATTCTGATCCTCAGATTCATAGTTCTATGGAGATAAATTCAGTCAATATCAGGATTATTATATTGTTACCTCTCTCTATGGCCCATTTCCTTCCAATGTTTAACATGTTTGGTGTTTGAAATCACCTTGACAAGATGCCCAGGTGATGATCTTCCAAACACCCAAGTCTAGAATGACTTGTAAAGATTAGAAATCGAAAACAGGAACAAAAATCAAAGAAAGAAAGAAGACAAGCGATTTGTTATCGAGGTCCGGCAATAGCTTACGTCCCCGTGAGTTCCTCTGAACTCTCTGCACTAAATCAATGGTTCTTTTACAATCACAGCAACCCCTCTTCAAGAAGCTCAAGTTCTTGAAGAAACCAAGAAGAGAATAAAGAAGATGATAAGAACTTATTACAATGCTCTCTATCAAATCTATGCTACTCTCTCTTTACAACCAGTCTTACTATAATGAGTCCCTCTTTTGTTTTGTGTCTTCGCACTCTCACACAGTTCTCTCTTGTATTGCTTTGTCACAATTGTTGTTGAGAATGAAGCTAGGTGACCCTTTATATAGTGCACCAACTTCTTGACCAATCTTGAGTGTCATTCTCCACCCTTAGATCTTGATGACCAATCAACCATGGCCCTCCATCAATCCTAAGTGATGCTGTGCGTTTTGGACTTGCACCCACGCACTTAACAAAAGGCTGAATCAAGTTAATCATGTGTTCATCAGTGTGCCTAGCGCCTAGACACTGAACAGGGCGCGCTGCGGCCTTGGGCAAAACACCTTTTCACCACTTTTTGCCCCTTGTAGTACAAGCACGAATCATAGTAGCTCCTCATGAAACCTAAGCTGATTACAAAGGAATCAAACCTCTTATTCCATTGCCGAGGTGATTGCTTCAGGCCATAGAGAGATTTCTTTAATTTGCACACCAACTCTCCCTGCCTTCCTTCCTCAAAGCCTTCGGGTTGCCTCATGTAGATGGTCTCATCAAGCTCTCCATGTAAGAACGCTGTCTTCACATCCATTTGCTCGATTTCCCAATCAAATTAGATCACCATTGCCAATACTATCCGTATCGTCTTGTACTTCACAACTGGTGAGAAGATTTCGGTGAAATCTATGCCTTCTTTTTGTGTGAACCCCTTCGCCCCTAGCCTAGCTTTATACCGGACTTCATCTCTTGGAGTATTCCCTTCTTTGATCTTGTAGATCCATCTACAATCCACAACTCTCTGTTTTTCTGGTTTGGGCACCAACTCCCAAGAGTTGTTCTTCATCAAAGAATCCATTTCTTGCTCCATAGCCAGCTGCGACTTTGACGAATCCTTACACTCCATGACTTCCATGTAAGTTTCTGGTTCACTCATCTCTCCTTCTGTCCAAAGAGCCGCTACATTAGCATCCGCAAACCCATATCTCAAAGGTGGTCTCACCACCCTCCTTTCTTGGTCCCTTGTGAGCTGGTAGTCATTTTGACTTGCTGCATCAATCTCTTCCAGTTCAGCCTCCTCTCGAGTGCCCTGAGCATGGCCTTCATTAATGGGCTCTACTTGGTCCGAACCCTCTTGGCTCCTTTGCTCTACCTGAACCGAATTCTCCTTGATGCAATGCTCCACAAATTCCGGACTGGTTTGCTCACTAGCCCTTGTAGGGTTAGTTTTCTTCAAGTAAGGAAATAACAATTCATTAAAAATAACATCCCTCTACTTTGCATGAATACCCCAAGGAATCTAACTGCCCCAATGAGATCAAATTCCTCTTCAAATCTGAAAGATGCCTTACATTTCGCAGCAGCCTTGTGACTCCATCGAACATCCTCAACTGGATGTCTCATATCCCCCTCAATCGGCAAGAATTGTCATTCCCCAAGAAGACCCTTCCATCATTGATCTCCTTGAAATTCTTGAACCATTCCTTGTGAGGGCACATGTGATAAGTGCACCCGGAATCCAGAATCCACTTCTCGCTGCCTTGCCTCCTGCTCACATTTGAGCACACAACAAGAACATCATCTTGCTGTTCTCTTTTGGCAACCAAAGCCTCTCCATTGTTGGTATGACTTCTTCTCTCATCCCACATCTTCTTCTTGCAATCTTTCTTGAAATGGCCCTCTTGTTGCAACAGAAGCACCTCTTCCCTCCAAGTCTTGTTTTGGAATGAGATCTTCCATGGCTCTGCCCTCTACCTCTTGATTTCTCCCGGTAGTTGCCATGAATGCTACTGCCATTCCGAGTTGCTGGCCTTCCTCTAATGAATAGCCCTTCCCCACTTGATGCCTCCTTACTCTTGGCTTTGAAATCATGACCCTTATGGCATTGATCACAATCTCCTTGGTTAAAGTATCTCTTCCATACTCAATAGCATTAATCAAATTATTAAAACAATCAGGAAGAGAATTTAACAAAATAACAGCTAATTGTTCATCCAGGAATTTAATACTACAACTAGCCAAATCTTGAACTAGTTTATTAAAGACATCAAGATTATCTTGCAACTCCTTATTAAGATCTATTTTAAAAGCAAAGATTCTTTTAAGAAAATGAATTTTATTAGGGAGAGTTTTGGTAAGAAACAACTCATCTAGTTTCTTCCATATGACAGCGGGATCTTCCGAGTCTCCGCACTCCCTTGTGACACTATCCGACATGTGCAAGAAGATGGCACCATCTTCTTCATCTCAATCCGCTGGTCCTCCGATATACTTGCTGGAAAAACATCATCTTCTCCAATAGCCAAGTCCACTTTCTGTTGCATAAGAACCGCCTTGATCTTCCGCTTCCAAAGGGTAAAGTCTCCATTTCCATCAAACTTCTCAACAACGAAATTTGAAGTCATCTTTGAGGAGAAAATCCCAGATTTATGCAGCACCCACAAATGCTTTCTTCAACCTCAAGAACACGATCGAAGATGGATCTTAACACCGTTCTTGAATCACTCTCAAGAACACGATCTGATCTTGATCTTTACTCCGTTCTTGAATCACCCAAGAAGTTGATCTTTGATTTTTGGAGTCTTAACTCCGTCACCTTCTTGTCCTTGCTTCGATACCCTCTCACCAAAGCTTTGATACCACTGTTGTGGTATCTCCTCTAGCTCTAATACCACTGTTGGAAATCACCTTGATAAGATGCCCAGGTGGTGATCTTCCAAACACCCAAGTCTAGAATGACTTGTAAAGATTAGGAATCGAAAACAGGAACATAAATCAAAGAAAGAAAGAAGACAAGCGATTTGTTATCAAGGTTCGGCAATAGCCTACGTCCCTGTGAGTTCCTCTGAACTCTCTACACTAAGTCAATGGTTCTTTTACAATCACAGCAACCCCTCTCCAAGAAGCTCAAGTTCTTGAAGAAACCAAGAAGAGAAGAAAGAAGATGATAATAACTTATTACAATGCTCTCTATCAAATCTATGCTACTCTCTCTTTACAACCAGCCTAACTACAATGAGTACCTCTTCTGTCTTTGCACTCTCACACAGTTCTCTCTTGTATTGCTTTGTCACAATTGTTGTTGAGAATGAAGCTATGTGACCCTTTATATAGTGCACCAACTTCTTGACCAATCTTGAGTGTCATTCTCCACCCTTAGATCTTGATGACCAATCAACCATGGCCCTCCATCAATCCTAAGTAATATTGTGCGTTTTGGACTTGCACCCACGCACTTAACAAAAGACTGAATCAAGTTAATCATGTGTGCATCAGTATGCCTAGCGCCTAGGCACTGAATAGGGCGCGCTGCGGCCTTGGGCAAAACACCTTTTCACCACATTCTGGGTGCCGCAGCCTTGGGGAGAGGGCGCCACGGCCTTAGCCTTCCTCCAGCATCCTCACTTGTTGGGCGTCGTGGCTTGGGAGGAGCAAGGTTGCGGCGCACACTGATGTTGGACCTTCAAAGCTGTGCGCACTTCTTTGTCTTGCTGAATGGAGTGGTGTGCACACACCCAAAGTGAGGCGCACACTTGTGTGCACGCCTTTAACATGCTGAAATTCATTCTTCCATCTCTTGTTTAAACCTTAACCATGTTTAAACCATGTTTAAACCTTAGACAAATACCAACATTTAGGTTAATGTCACACACATATATCTTAGTTTCTTCTTGTAAACCATCATCAAGATCTTGCATTGCTCTATGTTTGGCACTGTTTATATTTTCTATGATCCTGAAAGCAACATCCCTTGCGAATTACATGTTTTTAACTCAGATCACAATAATAATTCACATTAATGTATAGAACAAGAATGATGCAAAATTCAATTGCAACAATTAGCTTCACTTTTACATCTGATAGCTTTCCTATACAGATGCTAAGCTTCATACTACAAAATTACGATAGGAGAATGAATAACATTTCTACTAATTTCAAAACATTATATATATATATATATATATATATATATATATAATAAACCATAATTGAGAATATTATTTTTTTTTAATTAAGATGGAAAAACCTGCTCTACAACTTGAGTTTGCCAAAGAGCTTAGGAACTTAATCAGAACCTTTGAACTTGTTCAGACATAATCTTCTGAGTTTTCTATAATCTATCCTTATTTGCTCCAAATTGTTAAATATGTTCACTTAGCAATGGTTAGAGTATAAGGGTATTATTGTAATTATCACATATACAGTCTAATATAAAAACATAGGTCTATTCCTCTCTTATATTATTCTAACCCCAAGTTAACATGGTATCAGAGCACCTTATAAAAAAATATGGTATCAGAGCATATGGTTACTTGGGATCTTGAATAAACATGATTAATTAAAAAAAAGGAAAAGATGAGAAATCTGTCTTCAACCTCCTGTAAACCCTAGCTACCCAAAACCATATCACTGTCCCCACTAGATCAAAGTCACCCACCCCATCTCCGATGAGATTTGTCAACTCCGGTGGGGCACACTATCCCATTCTCTAGCACAGTGCGATCTGCTTGTCTTTTCCAGCGCGATCCTCATCCCTGTTCTCTGGCCCTGTCTATCACTTCCGGCGAGACCACTGCCTCCTCCTTGTGCTGCAACGCAGCAGCAGTTCCTTTCAACAACAAAAGTGACTGTGCTCCTTTGACCCAGCTTCCATCAACGCCAACCCAATAGACCCGGATCCGTGACCTAACCCAGATCCGTACACTAAGTCAAAAAAAAAAAACCACAGAATGTTACTCTTTCTTTGCTCCTGCTAGTTCTCTTTGTCCTATGCCTTAATTATGTTCTCATTTTGTCTTCAGTCTATTTGTTTGTGGAGGCACTCTGTTTTTGTGGTTTGTTGAGGCACTTCGTTCGTTGTCCGTTGTTGGCTGTTGGTTTTTGGTGGTTGTTGTTTGTGTGTGTTGGTTGTGAGTTGCTGCTTGTAGGTTATTGGTTCTATGGATTTGTTGTCAGCTACTAGTGAGATTGGTAGTATGGATTCAAAGTCTGACACTAATGTGCCTCCCCATGTGTCTCCTCACATTATCACTACTCGAAAACTTGACAGTAGTAATTATGTTCAATGGTCCAAAGTAGTGTATAAGTATGTCACTGGTCACGGAAAGCGTAAACTTCTCACCGATGACCTACCCACAAATAAGAAATTGTGATATACATGGGAACAAGAGGATTCCCAGTTTATTACTTTCTTTTTTGTGGAATTCAATGGAACCCCAAATTGTTGATATGTGTACACATCTTGAGACTTATAAAAAAGTTTGGGAGTAGCAACCTTAATCCAATGCATGATGTGAATGTTAAGTTCTTTCATGGCCAGCAAGGTGATCGTGATGTTACGGAGTACTTTGCTGATATGAAGAGGATGTCTTTAGAGTTGCGTACATTAAAGCCTATTTCGGCTGATGTTAAAGCAATGCAGAAACACCAACAGCAGAGAGAGGTTCTCACATTCTTGGTTGGTTTGAAGCCTGAGTATGAGTCAGTTCGATCACAGATCTTAAGTGAGGCTGAACTTCCTTTATGGTCCGACACTTATTCTTTTTAGAATAGTGACGAAGGGTCTGCGGTTGAGAAATTTGCCTTGGTTACTCTGACTTGGCAATGTGGTCAAGTTAATGTTAGTAGTGGTAGAGGACGTGGTTCTGGTGATATGATTACTTGGGGTGGCAGAGGGGATTATGGTGTTGGTTGTGGTGGTGTTGGTGGTGGTCGTGGTTTCTCTCGTCAATGTTCTCATTGCCACCATTATGAACACATTAGAGAGACCTGTTGGGACTTAGTTGGTAAACCTCCTCTAGTTGCTAATACTGTAACGTATGATTCTGTTGAGGGTGATCCTACCTCAAATCCTATGTGGCCCAGACTTCTATGATAATATCAAAAACTAAATATGATAAGTTGCTTCAGTATAAGGCAACTCACCAAACATCTTCCTCGACTGCTCTTTTGGCCCAGAAAGGTACACCCATTGCTTGTCTTTCCTCTAGTATTCCTTCGTCTAGACCTTGGGTTCTCGACTCTGCAACTACTTACCAGACCATTTGTCATGTATTGCTGATGTCTTTTCTAATTTTTAATAGTCATCATCGTTACCTGTTGTTACTCTTGTTGATGGTTCTAAAACCATTGCTAGTGGCATTGGCACTATGCACACTAGTTCTTTTGTGTCTTTATCATCTGTACTTTATGTTCTTTTTTCTAAGTATAATTTGATATATGTTAGTTAGCTTACTAAACGTCTTAATTGTTCTGTTAACTTTCTTTATGATTTTGTTTTTAGTCAGAATTTGACAAAAAAGAAGATGATTGGTGGAAGGCTTGAATTCAACGCTAGTTATCACTTTGATCCAACCCCATCACTAGTTTCCTACCCAGTTGTTATGTCTCATTTTTAGATTCGTTCTCGTCTTGGTCATCCGTCCTTGAAGAATCTGAAGAAGCTAGTTCCTGCTTTAAGTCATGTTGAGTCTTTAGAGTGTGAGTTGTGTCACTTAGGAAAGCATCATCGTGTGCCGTTTGCTTCCCTAGTTAATAAACGTATGTCGTACCTTTTATGTTAGTGCATTATGATGTACGAGGTCCGAGGTCCGAGTCGTGTGTCTTTCAAACTTGGGTTTCAGTATTTTGTTACTTTTGTGGATGATTATTTTACGCTCACCTAGCTTTATTTAATGAAAGATCGTTCTCAATTGTTTTATATTTTTTGTGCTTTCTATGCTGAGATAAAAACACAATTTGACTTATCTATTAAAATTCTTTGTAATGATAATGCCTGTTAGTATTTTTCTGTTCCTTTTTACAACTTTCATGACTCATTTTGGAATTATTCATTGGTCATCTTACTCTAATACCTCCCAACAAAATAGAGTTGTGGAGCACAAAAATCGTCATCTTTTGAATACTGCTCGTACTCTTTTATTTCACATGATCCCAAATTGTGTTTGAGTGAGATTGTTCTTATTGCGTGTTCCATAATTAACTGTATGCCATCCTCTATTCTTGATGGCAAATCCCCTCACTCTGTGTTATTTCCACAAGATGTTTCATGTCATTTACCTCCTCGTATATTTGGGTCAATTTGTTTTTTTCATTAACTCAAACCAGGTGTTGACAAACTCAATCCTCATTCCATTAAGTGTATTTTCTTGGGTTATTCTCGCACACAAAAGGGTTATTGGTGTTATAGTTCATCGTTAAAAAGTCATTTTGCTTGTGCTGATGTTACGTCCTCTGAGTCTACTCCTTTTTATTTTGAGTCTCACACTATCTCTGATTTGGTTGATTCCTTTCCTTCTTCATTTCCCATTCCTATACCTCTTTTATAGTCGAATCCTCCTCAGTCTCTCCTATGTCAACTCCTCTGCCGTATGTTCATCCGCTGCAAGTTTACACTTATCGCCACGATTAGATCGCCTTCCTCCAGTCTCTGTTGCTCCACTGATTGCTTCCTCGTTGGCAGATCCAGATTCACCCCTATCTTCCTCCTCTAAGGATGATCTCCCCATTGCTCTTTATAAGGGTAAGCGTTTATGCACCGCTCATCCAATTGCTAATTTTGTGTCCTATGTTCTACTACCTCTATCTCACAGAAGCTTTGTCTCATTCTAGGTGGAAAGCATCCATAGAAAAATAGATAAATGCCTTGAGTACTAATGCTACATGAGACTTGATTCTTCTTCCGTTTGGGAAATTTGTTGTTGGATGTCGTTGGGTCGATACTGTGAAGGTTCATCATGATGGTGCTGGTGATAGCTTAAAAGCTTGTTTAGTTGTCAAAGGGTATACACAGGTGTATGGTATTGACCATGTTGAGAATTTCTCTCTTGTGGCTAAGATTATATCGGTTCGTGTCTTTATCTCCTTAGCAACTACGTTTGCTTGGACTTTACATCAGTTGGATGTGGATGTGAAATTGCTTTCTTGCGTAGTGATCTACACGAGGAGGTTTACATGGAGCAACCTCCAAGGTTTGTGCTCCGGGAGAGTTTGGGTTGGTATGTTAGTTGAAGAAATCTCTATATGGCTTGAAACAATCCCCTAGAACATGGTTTGCTGGCTTAGTGAAGTGGTAATTGACTTTGGTCTTAGTAGGTGTAGGATCCTATTGATTGTGTATGTGGATGAAATTGTGATCACATGAGATGGGAATTCTAGCACTAAAACAGTTTCAAGACGCTAAGTTTCAGACAAAGGATCTAGGACAGCTGAGATACTTTTTGGGTATTGAAGTTGCTAGATCTCGTCATGGTGTTTCTTTGTCTCATCGTAATTATGTTCTTGTTTTGTTGAGTGATACATAGATGTAGGGGTGTAAGCCTACAGACAATCCTATAGATCCCAATACAAAACTTGCAGTTAATCAGGGTGAGTTATTGTCTGATCCAAGTAGTATAAAAGGTTGGTTGAGAAATTGAATTATTTGAATGATACTAGACCAGACATCTCATTTGCAACAAGTGTAGTTAGTCAATTTCTAGATGCCCTACAGACTAATCATTGGGATATTGTTATTCGTATTTTGAGATATCTTAAGAGTGGCCCTGATCATGGTTTACTTTATCAAAATCATGGTCATACTTTTGTTGAAGGTTATACTAATGCATATTGGGTGGGCTTTTCATTTGATAGGAGGTCTACTATTAGATATTGTGTATTTATTGGCAATAATCTGGTATCATGGAAGAGTAAGAAACAAATTGTAGATAAGATCAAGTGTTGTGTCCGAATACAGAGCAATGGTATACACTACCTTTGAGTTGATTTGGCTAAAACAGTTGTTAGCAGAACTTGGATTTAAGCATTCATGTCCTACGAGTTTGGTGTGTGAACAACTATTCATATTGCAAATAATTTGGTGTTTCGTTAGAGGACTAAGGATATTGAAATTGATTGTCATATCGTTTGAGAAAAACTTTTGTAAAATGTGATTATTATCAGACATGTGAATTTAGTATATCAGTTAGCAGATTTATTCATTAAACCATCGGATGGTCCGCGAGTTAGATATATTTGTAACAAATAGTGTGCATATGATATCTATGCTCCAACTTGGGGGGATTGTTAGAGTATAAGGGTATAATTGTAACTGTCACATATATTGTCTAATATAAATACACAAGTCCAAACATTGTCTTGTAGCCTTTTCCCGTCTCATATTATTCTAATCCCAAGTTAACAGCAATCATTATAATTTATGTATAACATTTATGTCTTAGTACGGACCAAAATCCTTAAGTTATAGGTGCATCGTCTCACTGTTAGAACTATATTAATTTATATATTATTTGTTATTATGCCAAAACTAACAATTTGAGCAACAGTAGTGAGCAACAATTTTAAGACCAAGCTCTGAAGATGAAGTGAACCAGCATTATTCAAATTAAAGTGCACCTTACAGTATGTGAAGTTCCCAAACAGATATTTGCTCTAAGACTTCACTTAATAACTGATGAATCATGCTTCCCTTCTTTTCTTTTGATAAGTAAACATATTCATCAAGAAAAGAAAAAAAACACCAAAGGCAAACCCAAGCATACAAGATCTCTGCAAGAGAAATGCTGAAAAAGAAAAGAGAATTTTTCAACTCATGAATAATATTAGCAAAAATATATAATCTACTACAAAATATTTCCTCTCGCCAAGTTTTCTAGTCTATATATCACAAAAAAAATATTTTTTTCAATGTCTATATATCACAAAAGTTATTAAACATGATTATCACGCAAGGTAAGCCAACCTGTTCCACCAGCCACATCAAGATGCTTCATTCCTGGAAATGGATTCAGTTTGGAAACCAGTCTGAAAAATTGCACAGAATAGAAGACACAAAATATGAACCTAAAGTGGATAAACTCATTATTATAAAGTAGCAACAAGAGTTTTGACCTGTCCTTCCATAGTCTATGTAAGCCGGCACTCATAAAATCATTCATGAGATCATAGTTCGTAGCTACGCTGCTGAAGACATTACCAACCATTCTACTTTTCTCTTCTTCCGGTACTTCTTTAAACCCTGAAAATGGAATTCTAGTAAGCTATAATTAAATATCTACCAGTGATAGTGAAACACAGTACATCCAGGCCGCCTTATTGTTAAATATAGCAAATGGAGGGAAAAAAACATACTTGTCATACAGACAACATAGCGAATAGGACTATACATACTCACAATCCATTCATGAGGAATATAGAATGCTCAATTAAGAAGAAAAAAAACTATATTTCACATTATGAATTTTCACTGAATACTAATTACCATATCATGGCAGCTTTAATATTCATAACTAACTGCTTAAGGTGCTATGAGTTATCTGCTGTCATTAAGATATCCTCATTGCACAAACAATATGCATACGCAGAAAACTGCCAGAAAAGTATAGAAAGGACTGGAGATCTTAAAACAGCATAGAGACAAACATGCACATCATACACTTGCAAACGTATGCAGATAGAGAGAGAGATACCGAAGCTTGTGGCATGTGAATGTAGCAGAGAAGTAAAAGAGAGTGCAGGCAAAAGATTACTACCCAACTTCATAATCACCAACCTGAGGGCCATTGCTCCTATAAGATAATTGTCCAGTTAAAAGAAAATTTCATCCACTGCCAACATTAAAGCATTATCATTAATTTGGGTCCCAAATTATCAAAACTCTCTAATACAATATGGAAAAAGTCAGACTCAAATCAGTCAACATAACGATATAACCATTCATACATTTAATAGTAATCATCCAAACAAACTAAAACATACAAAATCAAGCATTAAAGCAGAAATAAAATCACTGTACACATCAATGGCCTGTAACTCAACATCCATAAACCAATTATAGTGTATATAGTCTAAACAAGATATACCCAATTCTTCCAAGCACAGAGACCTGAATACAATGCATTACCCAAAGTTCAAAGCATGACGAAACACAAAGAGATTAAGTTTTTAACCTAGCAGAAGGCATAACCAAGGGAAATTGTGTAGCAGCATCTACTGGCAACATAGGTAATACCGCCATCAGATGAAATTAAAACTAAAAGATTAGTCAGGTTAAAACAGAACAAGTGTTCAGTACCGGTAAGCAGCAAAACTTATTCTTTATACAGACCATAATGCAATAACTCGGCAGATAGAATATGCGCATTATCAAACTGAAATAAGATAAACCATGTTTGGCAATTTTTATAAAGAAAAAATCATTTAAATACTAACAAAGGAGGTGGAAATATGATAACATCCAGAAGTTAAACCCTAACTTAGGTACAAGAGCATGACAATTGCTTGTAGGTAATTAACGGCCTTCTTAACGCACAAAGCTCGTGTAACTGTCCAATATCACATTCTAAAAGAAAAGAGAGCTATTGCCAAAAATTTCAACTCTCTTAATAGAAAGAGAGATTAGACTTTTTGATACTTTATCATAAAAGCCAACCTATAAACCTTGCAAAGACCCAAAATAGAGAATACTATCAATTTAACCAATGGCATAAAGTCCAATAAATTGAATTTATGAGATTGAATTCTAAAATTATAAAAGTATAGAATAAGAACTTCCACCATAAATTAAATTTTCTAGTTCTGTTAATAGATTGGATTTCAATACTACAATATTTTGGTTTTCTTTGCATGTTTCAATGAAATTTTCTAATACAATTATTACAGCTTACTTTTTCTAGAAAACTAATTAAATATAATATTGATATCATAATTTCATGTTATTTAATATTTCAAATTTCAACCTTTTAACTTCTAAATTTACATTTTGCACTCACGTGTTAGGTTAAGAAGAGAGAAAATTGTCTATAATAAATAGTTACTTATTTCTTGATTTTTTTACATTAGAAATTAACATAATATTAATATCTTAACCTTTTCTTTTATTATTTGAAAATTTCAAATCCAACATATTTTACTTCTAGATCTACTTTTGTAAGCACATGTTACATTAAGTAGATAAAAAGCTATCAGTAACAAGTAACTATTTATTTGTTTAATAAATTCAACTAACCAAATAAGAAAATATGGACTACATTAGACTAGATATATTTTATTGATATTTTAACTGATAAATTTCATGCATTTAAACGTTATCAATCACCTGTGAATTTTAAACCCCTTATATACTCCATAATAGTCGAGATGTATCTTACACATTTTTTTCTTTTACTGTTACTATATCTTTTTGGTTATTATATCTTTCTTACCTAAGTCTAACAACAATATACTTATTTGAACGATGGTTCCAATAAGTTCTTGCCAATAACCATGCCCGCTAATCACAATTTTCTCTTACACTAATTGGACTACTAACTCATATTTTTAACCATAAACTATAGAAAAAATAAGTTTTCCTTTTAAAAAATTACATGATTTATGTGTGCTATTGAAGTTATCTTTAAGATTTTTCAACATTCTAGCAATAGATCTTTAAGATTAATCAATGATATTTAAGCCTTCATCTCCCACCCATGAAGGTGGGGGGTCCAAATAATAAAACAAGAATAAACAATTTATGGCCTTCATCACCAGGGGATCCGGATGATAATTAACAAGAAAATCTGCCAAAATCAGAGATAACATAATAAGTTTCTTTCATTTCCCCTCATTTTTTCAGAATCCAAACAGAGCATAATGTTAATTTACGAAAGTAATTCTACTTTCTCTTGCCCTGTGATTGATTACACTTCCTATCAAAGAAGTTGGCTCAATAAAGGAGAATTATTCATGTTATTTGGGAAAGAGTCTAGTCCTCCATAGATGATTAATGAGTATATTTGATCTATCTTAATCTTAGCTAGGTCTTTATATTCAAGTGGTGCATGTGACCTGATAAAAAGTCTGAGTACCAGAGTATTAGTTATCGGAGTATTAGTTTTTGAATGGACTTTTCTAAAGAAATGTGGGCATAATAGATCAGTGTAGAGTAACTAATAAAGCTACTTTGGTATGATTGATAAATCTCAACTAGAGTTTTGGATATAGATAAATCATCGTTTGTAGGGCTATTTCCACTAAATTTGAATCCTTCCTTTGTACACAAATTATTGTTGCCCTTCTTAAAAGCCTTTTGTCTTTCTATTTTCCTTAAACTGAACTAAACAAAATGAAGGCATTTGAATGGTGACAAGAAACCTAAACAAAATCGGTCTTTTCCTCCACTAATTAAAAGAAACGGATAATTTTGTTTACTATTAATAAGTAGCCACTGAATTAGGTTAAAATGTATCCTAGATTCACAAACACGCACGTGATAAAATTAGTGATTAATTACTAAATAAGAAAGTGATATATACGATTGGGGTATTGATTCTGTCAGCTCGAGCTCACAAACGTTGATTATTCCCTTGATCCAACTGTCGTGAGCTCGAGCTCACGGAAAGCTCGACAAAATCATTTTCCTAAAGGTTTTATCGTCATTCGTCACGATAACAGCGCAAGTGAAATTGATTCCAAAAACCCTAATTGAATTCTATGCACAGTGAGCACCATTAGATCAATCCTTGGATTGAATAACTTAGAGAGACAGACTATAGTTATTAGTGAAAACTAACCTTCTCAAGGGAAGAAGAAGAAGAGAGAGGCAGAGAACGGAAGGAATAGAGAAAAAGGTAAGCTGGTGGTGAGGCCGTGAGAGGGAGAAAAAAAGGTCTGTGCATCCGTGCAGGTTTACCGTCGGTCTGTGACTCTCTGCAGGTTTCGTAATTTGGTGAAAGTCCTGAGAGTGAAGCAGAGAATATTCACAGGTTTATGTACGAGGGCTGGGCCAAAACAGGGCTGGCGGGGCTTACACACATACAGGTTTTATGAAACAACATATTTAATTGATAAATTCAGTAAAACTGTTTTTTTTTTTTTTTTTTTTTGTTACTTCTATAGCCAATTTGTTATTTGTGTGATATAAGTTGATTAAATCTAACTTAAATACAATTTTTTTTAAAAAAATTTAAGTAAAAATTGAAAAGAAAATTTTTAAAAAAAAAAAATTTAAATCCATACTCAAACATGATTGCAACACTTCTTCCTATTTCTGCGCTTCCGACTTAAGCTAAAATTTTACCTAAAGTTATTAATGATGATGACAAAAAGACTAAGTAAATTTTATAAAAACACTTAATATAAGAATTTAATTTAATATAATCAATATAGTTATAATAAAATCAATTATTATTTAATAAATAATATGATTCGATCACTTAACTCACTGATTAGATCATTGACAAAATAACTGGATCTCAACTGAGTTGATATCCCGTCCAATTCTAATGTATATCTACCTTTTAGGAAATTAAACCCAACAGTGGTACTTAAACCAGGGTTTTTCAGGGTCCAAGAATCTCATTCACGAAACTGTATGAACTGGAAATGGAGTACAGGGTGCACTGGAGATGAATGTCAGCAAGGGAATTGCAAAGGCAGCACCAATGAACTGGAAGCAGTAGCAATGCAGACTATTCAAGGACGATGATGGTACTGGCAATGGACTAGGGGGTTAGCTAAAAATAAATAAAAAAAGGTTAAGCACTTAAATAGGAACAAGGCCAATGTAGAACGATATATATAGCAAACCTTTTCCTGCCATTCATTTACTTCTTATGAGGTTTAAGAACAGAAGGTAATAAACCAAATCATAAAAGCTCCATTTAAAAGTAAACAAAAAAATCTACATTTAAATGTTTGAACTACTTTCCTGCTGCTCCATTTCTTGTTGCTTCATCTTCCCAAGCTCCACCAGCATAGTCAAAATTGCCTCGCACATTTCACAAGCATCAGGTTCATTAGGATCCTTGTTCGACAAAGAGTAAACCATCCAAGCATGGTCAAGCTTGAAATCTGGTCTGACTACGACTGAACCTGGAACTTCAGCATCACGGCATGTCACTACTCCATCACTCTTCTCCCCATATCGGAGCTGCAGATGAAGCGCGCACACAGCCATGGCAGCAGAAATAGGAATTGCTACTGGGACCTGGCGCCCGGCTTGAGCTACACAATCAGGCTCCTCACTACCAAATCTTGGAAGGGGAAGCCAGGGAAGTTCTGCATGAGCTATGTGGGTCATTGTCGCCAGCACACCTGGAGCAACTCTTGCTTCTGAGTGGAAGGATATGAGAGGGATATTCTCAGGGAACTTGTGCTTTATAATGAACTCCTTCCGCTTTTCATATGTGAGATCTTCCAGTGCTCGTATGTCACCCTATTAAAATATTTATCATCACAACCAAGAAAGTGTACACTTGAAAGTATAAAATGATTTAATTAACCTTGAGACCAAACCATAATTTACCAGATATAGACAGACTTGCGCAAATAGGCACACAGGGGAAGGGGAAAAGATAGATAACCCAAATCCCACTGTCTCCTATTTATTTGAAGGTAATGTCACTCATCCATTTTAACCGAAAGGCTTTTCATACCTGAAGAGTTCAGGAGTACGCATTCTAATGAATAAGAATAACGATGGGAAGAACATAGAAATCAAGCAGAAAACAAAAAGATTTGTGGGAGACACATTTCCCATTGCTTCTGCTAGCTATTAGCAATTCCTGTTATGAACTGCAATGTTTGCAAGTGTATTTAAGATGCTCAGTAGGGACTCTTCCAAGCATCCCAAATGTTTCCACTCCAGAGTATTCCATAGATAAAATTATTCCCATTCTTTCCTTGCTTCGCAAATCCATTGCCAGGGTAGTATGAACAATTGTTTCTTGTGCTGTCCATTTTTTTCCAACAAAATTCTGGTTATAGGTTATTCTCACTGAGAAACCTTGATCCCCATGACGATTATGATGCCATTTATATGACACAGTCAGAAACTCCCTGTCCATGTTTCAAAAGCCACATCTTTTCTGTTTGCATGAGTACATTTGACTTCAAGGAGGTTAGACACCATAACAAAATCTCCCTTTGCAATAGAGTACTCCTTTTGGGGAATGCCTTTGGCCTACTTCTAATAATCTCATCAACTCTTCTCCTTCAATTCAATTTATATATAAACAGGAAAAGACACCAAAACGTGAGACAAGCTGTAGTGAGAGCTTTTATAAGGCAGTGCGATTCCCAACTTAGAATTTAAGTTGAATCTAGAAATTTTACTCTGCTTGTTAGACTCTCAGCTGCTCCCAAAATTAGCATTGATTGCTCCTTTTCTTAAATTTTGACATGCATAATGGAAAAGGATTACCCTAGCCCTTAGGTATTAGGTGTAAGGCAGAAGAAAGGACTACCTTAATTAGCTTGCATATCAAAAGCTCCATTATCCTACGGATTTCTCTGTCAGCAATCTGGCCTTCACGTAGGATATCAGAAGCTACAGGGGTGCCACCATATGGGCTCTGCACTAGTGCCAGTCCTGCAACTTTGTTTTCCAGGTCACCCCAGTAAAATGACAACGCAGCAGCAGCGTCAACCCCACCTTTGCTATGCCCAAGCAGCATCACATGCTTGCCAGATCCCCAGTAAAGCTCCTCAATGTACTGCTTCAGTTCCCATGCATTATGCTCCACTGATGCCTTCGTACAAGAAGAAATAATAAAGATGGACACAACAACATAATATTCAAAGACATGGGAAAGGAAAATATAACTTAAAAGAAATAAATATAAATTTGAAAGAAGTAATAACATCAAACAACTGCCGAACTACTCATTATTAGGCAAATGAAAACTTTCTCTGTGACCTGGCTGATCTTAGTCAAGATAATCTACCATCATTTAGTACCTCACTGTGAATTTTTGCTATATGGCAAGCTAGACCCATCCTTGAGAAGAATCTCTTAATGCTCACAAAATATAAGGGACCATGATTGCTAAAAAGGCCTGATAAAAATCAATAATTCACATTACAAGTAGATTTAGGCTTCGCTAAATCTCAAGTAAAAAAATAAAAAATAAAACTTCTTAATCAATATTAAGGTTTCTTCTTAAACCTGGAATTAGTAGATAAACAAATGAATTTGGTAGTTTGTGCTCCCCATTCCTGAACGCAACAAAATAAAACACATGAGCTCAGATCTAGGAAAACCAACAAGCAAGAAGAAAAGGATCCACATTTCTTAAGGACACTTAAAAAAATATGTAATTACCACTCTAATGAACATCATACATATAAGACTGGTATCAGATGATAAAATTATAACTTTAAAATGATAATATAATGTAATTAAAGAAATGTTATTAATAGACCCAACCATTCAGTGCAGTCAAGGCTTTCAGGCCACCTCACATGGACTTCCTGGAACAAGGCACAACTAAGGCAAGAAAAACTGTCCCTTTGTTGTTCACTACTATAAAACCTTTCTGTAACCATACAGTGATTGATGCATAAAGAAGAAAGAACCAGGGTAATGTATCTTAACCATGGAGTTCTAGGGTAACATCTTCAACTCTTGGGACCCATTATCAGAAAAGAAATAACAAAAATTTAGAAGAACAATCCTAATGTTGATATTCACACACAGATGAAATCAATTTATGGATATCTTTATGGGGAAAATCGTACGTGGACAAGATTGCATAATGACCCATACATCAAGTGACATTTTGCCTAGAATTTAGATGCTTAAACAATACCATATTTAGATTCCCAACCCTGTCCAGTTTGAATTTCTTCATGAAATTTCAGGAAACATAATGAATTTGCATGATGGAAGAACCTGATGCCTTATAGATTTTAGTAGTTCCAAAAATCTTGTTGTACCATCCTCCACAGGAGCCATTCCAGGAGTATGTTGCAACCACCCAATATCATCAGAAGAACCACGCAAAGTTTTCCACACCCGAGATGTAATGCTGAAGATGCCAAAATGATTATTAATAATATGTGAGAACCAAGCCAGGCAATATAGAGATGCAAAAACATGAGTATTATGTTGTATATATAGGGACCCGAATTGACAAAAGACAGAAATTAACAACTAAGGAATGTGTTTTAAGGCTTTACTGGTGATAGAATAAAATTACAGGAAATAATAAGAACAAGGATAATGATAGAAAAGTACTTGCAGAAAATAAAAACAAGAATAAATGTTAGGCAACGCACTTCCAAGAAGCCATCTTAAGAATACTGATTTCCTTCCATCACGTGCTCCTCTTGAGAAGAACTTCAAGGAAATCAAGTGAAATGAAAATGAAGAGTTTTCACCTATTTATAGGTGAAGAAATGAACTCAAGAATCCCAAAACAACAATGTGGGATTCCCTCCAAATTTAAAGAATGAAGTAGTTAGGAGGGAAAACTAAACTTTTCTTTTCCCTCCAAAACTCATCAAATGCAAATCTTAATTTTTAAAGTCCCATTATTATTAGGAAACATTATATTTATATGTATGTTGGGATACTCCTCAAATCTTGCATTGGAAAAAGTGTTATTGTAAGTAGTTATAATCTCGCATCGTCTATGTGTCAAAAAAATGTAGGTACTAGCTATTATAAAGGGCTTTAGGAGTCTTTTATTTATAACTATCTCAAGTCTTGTAATACTAGAATAACTAGGGGTTGGGTTATATGAGAGGGTGTAACGGGGCTTTGGGATAGTGAGAGTTGTACAACATTTTTATCATCCAAAAAGTTGTACTGTGGTTAATTTATTAGTGGAGTTTGCTTCTGTGGATGTAGGTATGTTGAGGCCAAACCACTTAAATTTTGGTGTTCATGTTTATTTAATTTTTCTCTTTGTGATTACGTGATTTTATTTCCTATGGGTGTGTGGATTAAATCCTAACGATATCTTTATATGTATATAACATATTATACTGCACATGTTGTAGGAATGTTTTCCAACTTAAAACAAAATTAAAAAACCACCGTTCACAGACTCTCTTCTTGGTGAATGAAACCATCATTTAGCAAAAAACAAACCCCAGTTGGAAAAGTTTAAACCAACTTCTTTTACCTACGAACACAAACTTGAGCACATCTGACGTAATAGAAAGAAAATCTCCAAGAGGCCAGTCCTAACCTCCAGGCAAGTCGTAAACCAAACAATGGGAACATCAACCTACAACCAGAGGGACCAAGTCAAGCAACTTCATGACTTGAAGAGCAAAGTATAAAGAGCTACAATACCATTGCATTAATGGCACCAGATCTTGTATCAGACATTGTGTTCAACACTTACACATCTGAGAATTCACATGAACACAAGTACATTTGAAGAACTGTCAAGTGTCAATAGATTTAAGTCACCTCAAACAAGCAAGTGAAAAGTATTTTACAAGAAATCAATCTCAGATAATACAAGAACAAACAATGAGCTAATTTTAGAAATTTTATAGTGAACTGAAGTAAACCATCATCACTTTAAAAACATATGCATTTCTATATCTTTATAGTCAAGTACCATGGAAACCTTAAAGGAAAGAGAATTAATACCCTTGAAAAATGAAAGAGACACCCCAATAACAGAAATTGGTTTCTATAATTTCAGATCTTGTATTTACAGGAAATTCTACCCTGAGGTATGTGGTCCTTCTTCCACGAAGTCCAGGGTTTGTCTCAGCACCATAAGACATAGAATAAGATGAATATGCTCCCAGGACAGGTTCAGAAATACTATGGCTTGAGGATCCTGGATGTTGTCCAGAAGAATTGACTAGTAAATCTTCTGACCACCTATCAACATCTTGGCGCACAAGATCTTCTGCATTAACAGCACATGGACTAAATGTAGCCACTATCGAAAATTATGAATAAAAGCGAGCTAAAAGTATCTGGTTGAACATATACACATCCTACATACTGAAAGGCTGTTGCAACGATGATAACAATTCATATGAAAGCAGCAAGCTTATCTGTAGCCAAAAGGAAGAACTCACCAATGAAACGAATGAATCGACGACTTATATAAGTAGTAAAATTCAAGAGATGAGTGAAAATGCCATCCGTTGATGAGCGGACCCCAAGATAATCAAAAGGAACACTTCGGTTAACAACACCATAACAGGCCTGATAATAAGACCAATGTTAGACCATGAAAACCAAACTTTCAGATCAAACTAAAATGGCTACGATTAGATGTCAACAACGTAAGTTTCACAAGGTTATCAGCTATAGCATGCAATAAACACTTATTAAGGCATAAATTAGAGCAAAAAGTTTCTTCTTCTTTTTCTTTCTCTGGACCAAACAGCAAATGAACTCCAAAACTAACCCCTGATACATTGGTTGATACCTATTCCACACCATCAAGTGCCATGTGCATTCATCAAGAAAATTACTAGAGGCACAACAATCCAAACACCATGCATTCCAAATAAAGAACTGGTAATAATTTCTTGAAACATTTCAGACACGACGTGAATTAAATCACAAAAATGGAATACATAAATTAAAGACATAATGAAAAACATCAATATATACTTCAAGGCACGCATTGGATAATGCATCGCAACATAGATATTAGTACTTACAGGTAAAGGGATTTCAGAGATTTCCCCATCAATATATAAATCTCCCATTAATTCTTCAAATCCTGAAATGATGCAACAAGACACTATCCAATAGAAATGAGAAAAGAAGAAAGAAGGACTTCAACTTCGGTCCACCTTAATGCATACAAAATAAATCTCTTAATAATACACTTAACAGTAGCAACTAAACAGGCAAACTTACTCTTTATGTACATGGAAGAGAATATCGAATCATAATTCACAGAAAAAAAAAAGTTTAGCAAGGAACAAGGACCTTACACTGCTATACTAGCTTTAACAGAAAATATGGATATTCTTCACTGGATGGGGATGATGGATAATGGCATACACTGTAAACCTGATCCCACCTTTAGAAAAAAAAAATTTTAGACTTGTGAGTCTTGCAGCTCTAAGATAAACTGAGCATGATCAATTTTCACCAAAATTATTTCAAAGAAGTAAATTATCCTTTTTTTTCCCTACTCGAGTAAGGAAGTAGATTATCCCTTTTTTCCCTACTTGAGTGAGGATTTTTCGAGGAAAAAAAGGCAAGTTGAGTGATGGGAGCACTGAAATGAGCTATTTTAAGGTTTAAACTCCCAGTATTTTTTCAATGCTTCAAAATTTTGTCAAGCATTCAGTTAAAAAGCAATTTTTTTTTGGTGCCAAGTTAAAAAGCAATATTGCAATGAGCATAACTAATCTTTAAAGCAGAACTCTATAGCTTGATGACTATTACTCGCAGTATAAAAACTTCAAAAGCAACAAATTAATGCCAATTTCATTCACCCCAACAAAGAAAAAACAATAGACTTAAAAAGTGAACCAGATAACAAAATATTAAACAACCAAACTGGTCCCAAAATCTATTTCACATCTTCAAAAGAAACAGAACATAAACAAAAACCCAAATCTCAAAAGAGTTGACTTACACAAGTGACGTATCGAATAGATGCCAACGATCAAAGAGAGAGCCAATTCTACAAAGCCCAGATACAGATAGGTCCAGAGAATGAAATCTAGTTCAAGATTATAGAGGGAAAAAGAGTACAAAAATCTGCATGTATACCCGCATTCTCATAAAGGCTTGGCATATAAGGCAAACAAAGAATACCATAAACGCAAAAAGAAAAAGAAAATAAACATTTGAAAAATGTTACGTACGACTACTAAATATTGGGAATTGTAGCAACCGATTGAAATGAGTCATGGACAAGGAATAGAGCAATAGATAACCGTTATCGTCAGTGACATGTTAAGCACATGCTCTGCCACTAAAAGCAAACTTGTGGCTTTAAGAGTACAGGTGTTGTAATCACTGACAATGCAAGGTGGGCCCCAGAAATTGGTAGTCAATGATCACTGATTCAGTGGATAGACCTTTGTGGGTAATAAGCCGCAACTCGCAAGCGTGGTGCGTCGACAAATGCCGTTAAAAGACTTTCCAACAAAATAGAGACTTCAATTATACAAGCGTTAGGTAGCGTATGGGTATAGCTTAAAGCCCTTGAATTAAAAAACCCCCCAAAAAAATTTAGTCAGTGTTTAATCAAAATTGTGTTAAAAATGTTTTAAAACTTTTTTCTAAAATATAAATTTTTTTTTTTTAACTTATACTCTACAAAGCCAACCTTTTACTTCCGAACCAAAATCAGCTACTATTTAGTAATGTAGTAGATGTTTACACTTCGCTTCTACAGCTCTAATAAAAAAAACTTCTGATAAAAGCTAGGGGTAATGCAGCTGGCAAATTGAAATATGAATTTTACATTGTAAGTAGTGGAGTACTATTATAGCAGCATATGGTTACACGGTGTTATCACGAAAACATTCATTTTCCAATGAGCAGTGTTAGAGGCCTTGGAGGAAGAACATGAGAACTAACAAAAGAAAATAAACAGCTAGATAAAACCCGGTTTCAAGACATATGACAGAGGGCATCTCATTCCTCTTTTACAAAACGAAATTGGTAAAAGATATATATACAGAATGACTTCGCACTGGAACAATCTAATTACAAGTGC
The DNA here is from genome assembly GCA_023935145.1 of Bretschneidera sinensis. Classification (NCBI taxonomy): domain Eukaryota; kingdom Viridiplantae; phylum Streptophyta; class Magnoliopsida; order Brassicales; family Akaniaceae; genus Bretschneidera; species Bretschneidera sinensis. The sequence goes on from CM043701.1 coordinate 21,810,184, forward strand.
TTTTACATGTCACTACTCGCATTCAAAAAGAAACTTTTCACAGCTTGACAGGAAGAATAAAATGGCAGATTTCTCTTTTCGCTTTCAGGGGCTTTTCGTTTCCATTTCCACTTCCAAATCTCTACTTATTCATTGTTTCTATGCAAAACCTTAATTATCTAAGTTTTATCTGGTAGACTCTATTGTACCAAATCGAATGAAGGGTCATGTGAAAGAGATCATACTTCTCAGGCTTAGCATGCCAGAGAAAATGGCGCTGAACCTTCCTGACTCCGAGTTGCATTTCAAGATACTTTTCCTCTGGAATCGAAAGTAAAATGTCTTTCAGATTTGGAATGTCTTTCTCTGCAAGAATTATTGAGAATGACCCCCAGTCCAGAACCTCAAAGAATGGAGGCACAAAATTGTCAGATATAATTACTGGTACACACTCATAGAAAATGGCTTCGACCACCCGTGGGCTGTTGACCTCATAACCCTTAGGGCAGATACAGTACTTGCTGCACTTCATGTGCTGGATGTAATTCATTTTGCTTGCAACACCAAGAGGCATTGGACCAAAGATATTCATATCAGGGTCTTTGTCTTTCCAGTACTTTAGCAACACGGGACGTAGATAGCCATGCATATTTCCAGCATAGAAAGCAAGAATGTGCCTCCGAGATGGTGGTTTTCCTCCAAGATCTCGAAGAGGATTTCTTGCAGCCCGGACATATGTTTCTGGAAGAGAGATATCCCTCCCTATTTTGAAGCCCACAGTGACATCAGCATTGCAGAGGGCTTTGATGCAATATTCCATATGGTGCCTTGTTTCATACGGAGCCTATTTGCATTATATATCACACATACAAGTTAATTTTAGATTAAAATAAAATTCAAAATGGAGAGAAACCAAAAAACTAATGAACACCATGGCATTCAACTTTAAGCCGTCAATGAGTGAACAAAAGACAAGACCACTATGTCTCCCTACATTTCAATTGAAATTACTAAAGCAACCTTGATATTTGATATCATGATGTGGCTCAATGTATATAGGAGTCAATTAAAGTGAATTTTCAGTTTATCAAACTAATAACTATTTATAAAACCCTATCCAACAATCTTCACTCAATAATATGCTTATAAAGAAAGAAAGTTAATGATGGACAGAGAACATACCCAATCATGGCAGGCAACAAGAAAATGATCTGTTCCACCAGTCCGGTTCCAGTAAGGATATTTTGCTGCAATTTTCTCCGAGTAATCCTTCAAATATTGGCGCAGGTTTGTCCGATTATGAGAGTTACGCACATAAAGGGTGTATTCTAGCATCCGAGAACTAAATGGCATATAGAACAAGTGAGCCTTTCTGGGGTCCTTAACAACAAAACGCTTATTTCCTTGCATAAGTTTCATAAACCATCCCTCTGAGGCATATAATCCCTTGAGTATTGGCTGATGAAATATAGGTTTGTTTCCATCCTTATAGATATAGACTTTGAGTGTGCGTTCCATGAGCTCATAGCTCCTGAAAAGTGAAACCAAGTTGGAGTTTGACATAAAAACACTTTATCAGAAAGATCATCACCAACAGTCTGATTTGTGTTCAAGCAGCTGGAATGCAGATCTAGCACAAATATGAAAGCATCGAGTGAAATAGATCTGCAGTTCATTTTTTATTTTAAACACATAGGTCTGCAGTTTAACAACAATAGTTTGATATGAAGAGCAAGTTCTACGATGACATATTCTGCGTTATTCAATTATCTTCTCAACCTTCACATTGGTAAATAGTAATCAGTGGATAAGAATCTCTAAGATCAATTTTCCTCATAGTCAGTTTATTGTATCAGTTGTGGGAGAACCTCTTTAATCTTACCTTGACAACAAGATGAATTAAAGATTCTAGCTTACATTTGATAGTTGGACAAAAGATGGGCAATCCTCATTCCTCAATGGACATGACATCATACAATACTGGATAACAAGTTATTGGAAAGTGCATATTAAACAGGCATATTATTGAATTGGAATTGGCCCCAGCTTGCCAAATGATTAGATTGAGTTGAATTCAATTCAGCTAAGTAGCATTTCTGACCCCAGCATAATAAATCTAGGAAAAGCAAGTCAACAATCATACCATATATAATACTCAAATTCATAATTGGAAAGAATGAATTTAGATGCAGTACTTCACATTGAGTTGCTAGATCCATGAATCATTTAGCAAATTTTGGAAAGTGAGTAAATAATCAGATACCTAGCACTCCTGAATAGCAATTTTGTTTACATTTATCTTAAGAAGGAGAAAGTTACATAGAGTTAGACTCCAGGATGCATCAACATTACATGAACAAGAAGTAAACAAGTTTCTATACAAGAAAGGAACTCAGTAATGTCCTCACTGGGAGGAAGGCGCTTCTACATTGGACTACTTGGAGTTGCAACGGAGAGTGATATCTAATTGAATTTCGGTATCAATCAACACATGTAGCAACCCCTAGGTATTTTACAGCTGAATTAGCAATTCGATCATTCTTTTACTTCTTTTTTTTTTTTTTTGCTTCTGTAAAAAGGGAAGGAAGGGGCCACCAATCCTTAGCAACCCTCCTTCGGCATCGCCATAGGAGTGCTTACCCACTGGGGAACCAATGTCCTCAACAAACATCCGGCAGAGAATGGTCCCTTTCTTAGGAACCCACTGCAGGTGCCACAGTACTCCTTAGGAGGATTGAGCTAGATCCTAGCCCCACTGAGGGCATACTGGTAAAAAGCTAGTGGGCAAAGATTAATATGCACGAGTCTTAGTCTCCCAACTATTACCAATAGAGACACAAACTAATGCCAAACCACTTGGGTGTAAGCATTTACCACTAGGACAAGACCCTTGCTGGTTCAATTCAACCAACTTAACTCTGCAGGAAGAAACTACGGCATGATAGGGCAAATATTGACTATTAGTTCAATTATTTCATTATGCATAATTCCAGAAGAGGTACTAAAATAGAAAGCAATGGACCAAGAGAGGGGGGGGGGGGGGGGGGGGGGGGGGGGCTTATATAATTAAATTAAGTTTACCTTTTAAACATTGAAACATTTCGAAACACAGGAGCATAAAGTTCTCGATCATTCATTGCACTAGGAGCATTCTCAATCTGCCACCTGGCAGCCAAAATTTCCTCGTCACGTTTGGAGGACCATCGTGGTCTCTACAGTCAACATATGAAATTCAAATTACTTGTGTCAACTTAGTTCTGAGTGAAAAAAATTAAAATTATTCACAAAAGATGTACCATTGAACGTGAAGACCTACGGTGCCGCACTAATATGTAGTTCATCTCATCTATTGTTGTTACTGACTTTGGTGGCATTTCACACCTCATCTTTTTCTTCCCAAGATTCGAAGTCACTGCAGATTTATTTTTCGAAGTTGGGAGATTATTTTGCAGGGCAGCAGAACCAACAAATGAGCTTGTATTTGACACTGAATTTTTTAAATAAGTGTTGTTCTGCAACGAAGCTACTGCAGGTGATGCTATGAGAGGGGACTGAAAAGCAGTATTTAGAGGCCCAGATTCTTTTGGCGTCTGACTCGTATGATTATCAGTTGAGATTTCCTGGTTAGGCTTTGCAATTTTCTCTAATGGAAGCTCATGTATAGTTTCACTGGTCAATTCCAAGGTGGAACCATTTTCTTGAGCTTCAACACTGTCCAATGCAATCCTCTCATTTAGATCTTCGTCATTCTCAGATAGGGAATCATTATTTACCTTTTTATCCACGACAAGTTCAATGGCATTCTCAAAGTCTGTTTCCTCAGATTCAAAGCCATTTCCTGTTTCTCTGCCTTTTACTCCACTATCATGCCCAACCATCCCGCCAACAGTAGAAATGTGAATATCTTTCTCCACCGCAATAGACACAGAATTGTCAGGCAGGTCTGAAACATTGACTGCAAGAGGGTTCCTAACCATCACAGTCTTTACTGAAAATTTTAAGAGGCTGCTCTCATCAAGCACAGGAGCCTTTCCGTCAGGCAACAGAGATCGAAGAGCATTTCCATATGGAAGCAACAGGGACTGAAACAATATATGAGTAACAGCCACTAGCCCAACCACAAAAATCCATCTCCGCTTTTCATTTTGACAAAGCTTTCGAAATTGACAGAGAAAGTCCATGACAGGAAATGCACTCACTACCCAGATAACGCAGTAGTTATGCACTCACCATGTAAAATGAACTTCAACTTCCTACCCAAAGGACTAAAATCAGTGACAAAAACCAAAACAAACAATAAAAAATAAACTAAAGCCTCTTTCATAAGCAAAAATCAAGTGTCCTCGGGACAATTTAGACATCCCAGATATTCACACTCAAAAAACCAAATATGCGATGCTAAACATTAACATCTTAGAAGGCATGTTCTTACAAATAGAAGACATGGCATCAATAAATCCCTTTCAAAGGATTTGAGAACTACTAACAAGCTGACCGGACACAGTTCAAGGCTTCAAGTTATGCTAAACTTCAGTGAGATAGCAGTAGCACCACAACAGTAAATCTTCAATATTGGAACTTTAAAACTAAGAGAAGTATTATGCCCATAGTTGAATAGTAACAAAAATGCAGTGTCCAAAATAACATGATTTGGGAGCGCACACACATAGACCCTACATTTACAAATAGAAATCCTCTCTATAAATCTTTGGTTACTGAATAATCTGTAGGGTTATCAGAGCCCAGAACTGAGTTTCAAAGTGTTGTTAATTAATAATCTGACAAAATCTTCGTTTCTGTTATAAGATTTCCCAGAAACTGAAAGAAGAAAAAACAGCTCTTTGCCTAAAATTTTCTCAGCTACTAAACAGAAAAATAGAATATTGAACAGCAAGTTTAATTTAAAAAAAAAAAAAAAAAAAAGAGACTAAAATGAGAAACTGAGAAATGAAAGGAAAGTAGAAAACCCTTACCTTAGTAACTTGTCGGCGCGGGAAAGTTTGTGAGCTTTGAGCTAATGACAGTGAGAATGAAGACAGACCTTGCTATTAGAAAGGAAGTAAAATGATCTTTGGTCACTTTGCCTCATCAGTCCCCGAAAGAACCATTATTAGCTGAAATTGTTTATCATCTTCCATATTCAAATACAGTAAGAATCAAAGCTATGAGTTAATAATTCATATACTGTCAAATTCTGTTTTCTTAAAATAAGACGAGAAGAAAAGAATCTCATACCAACTTGATTTTTTTTTTAAAAGAAAGCTTTTCTCTTTTCTTGTAATTTTATTTTTTCTTTTAACTTGTTTTTCTAAAAAGAAAATTAAACAACTATAGGTGTGATTATGACAACTTGACATTGTTTAACAGTGGAAGCTGAGATTAGCGTGTTGTTCGAGGAAGAGATGCAAACGGCGTCGTTCGAGTTTTCCTTCTTTTGGAATTGTCCCAAATCTCCTTTTTTGGCAATCTTACAAGTTCTCAAAATATGATTTGTATCCATGACTTAAAACCAAGAATTTTCTTGAGGTAGGATTGAAATATATTATTAATCTTGTGCCTATTCAGTTTTTGATACACATCAAGCTCATAATCTTGTAACTCATAAAGCAAGTTATTTTTGTTTTGATCATCAAAATTCTCAGGATAAAATTTATGAACAAATCTACAAAGGTTTTCAATATTAAACAATTTATAAGAATTTTTGGGAATCAAAGCTAAACTAAGAATTAACAGGTCAATAACTTGATTATTAAACCTATTGTTCAACTCTTGTAATTGAGAATGTACGACAACAAGAAAAATATCAACCCAAAAATGATGCTCAAAAGTATAATCTTTTTGATAACGACGATCACGACCAGCAAAGAATGATGCACTCATATCAAGAATTTTAACATCATGAATTTTACAAAATAATTTCACATTTGTAGTAAGAGTATCCCAAAGAGTCTCCCTAAACCTTTGGAGCAATTTTGTTGTTGATAATACATCTACAGTCGTTAATATATGTTGAGATTTACATTGCAAAGCTTAACATAGACTATCTGTGATCCCAAAAATATTTTTCATTAGATGCAAAATAAACACAAACTCAAAAGACATCAAGGCATCGAGTGCTCCATTTGCCTCAGCACGTTGTGATTGGGTAGCCTCATCAACTACTTTTTCAAGAATCATACTTGTTGCAAAAAACATCTTCAACAAATTTTAAGTGTGAACTCCAACGAGTGTCCCCAGCACGTTATAAAGTTGGAAGTTTGTTTTGTGAGAACTATATGAGCTACTCGAGCCGAATGAATTGCTTGTAATTCATCATGACGTTTAAAAGAACCACAAGCAATATTGACAATTACACTCAACATTGAGAAAAAAAAATTATATACAATGATCACATGTTTGGATGCTCCAACTAATGCTAATTGAAGGTGATGAGCAAAACAACGAATAAAGTAAGCAAATCAACAATCATTGAAAAAAAAAAAGCTTACACCCATTTAAACTAACTAGGGGTGAGCATGGAACCCGGTTGACCCACGAAACCGACCCAAACCGATATAATGGGTTGGGTTGGGTTGTATCTTTCTAGAGATTGGGTTGGGTTGGGTTGAAAATATTTTGAACCCGGTGGATTGGGTTAGGTTATGGGTTCAAAATTTTCAACCCGACCCAAACCGGTAACCTGGTCAAATATATAGTTATATATTTTATATTTATTGAATATAAAATAGTGTATAAATAATTATAGTATAATTGTAAAATATATAATTATAAAATATTCATTTTAATTACTACTAGTGTGTAAAATTATATATAGCAGATACTTCAATGTCCAAACAAGTCTCATGTTTTCCAATTACCCAGATTTTAGTTTCAAATATTTACATTAGAAACAAAGACTGATTTCTAATTATGAAATAGTTTTCATTATTATTCTTAAGCATATAACTTCAATCAGAAAAAATTGATGCACAATTAACTTATGCTAACAAAATTTTGATTTCTTGTACTGTTGTAACCATAAAATAAAATAGAAATTAACACTCTAATCTACAAGATTCCAGTCGGGATCAATGTATGCAGATAAACTTATATTCCAAAAAGATGTACCATAATGTTAATGGAAGAAATGTTGAATGTATGATAAAGCTTAGTAATCCCAACTTGCTAGAAGCCTTTCATGCAAACATTATTGAACTATTCAATTTGCCTCTCTGTGACATTTTAAGAGCCCCCATATCGCTTCCAAGTGCATTAAAGCATAGTTCAAAAATTAGATTGATTAAGAGAAAGCACTTGCACGGCCAACAAATGCTGAGTTACTAAAATATATTATTAGCAACTGTCCAGAAATCCAGATTTCCTTTGTAATTGAACTATCTTCTAAAGTAAGTTAAATTCATGTCAACTAAAGCAGTTCCTAACGTAACATTCAGATGAAGATTGTGTTTTTCAATATAACAATGAATCCATATTCTAATATCAAGGGCTCTGGGTTGTGAGCGTGCAGATAAATAATTGACCATGGTCACTTCATCAGGCTCTATATTACTCGTTTGCATTTCATGAAACAAAGCCAAAACATCATTACCAAGTTTGGCTTCAACATAGCCTCCAATTATGGCATTCCATGGCACATCATCTTTCTCTTTTATGTCATCAAAAAACTTCTTAGAAATATCCAAAAAAAACCAAATTTAGCATAGCCTATAACCATTGTAGTCCATAAGACAATTTTTCTCTTTTCCATGTTATCAAATATTATTTGTGGCACACATATTTTACTTGTAATATGAATGGATTTAGTTTTGGGTTTAATAGAATATTTTTTTTGTTATGTAATATGTATGGTTTAATTATTTAGTAAAAAAAATATATCAACCCAGTGACCCAAACCGACCCAAACCAATTAGAATGGATTGGATTGGGTTGAGGTTGGATGGGTTCATGGGTTGGGTTGGGTTGAGATTTTTCTAACCCGGTATAAATGGGTTGGGTTGAAATTTTAGGATAACCCGACCCAAATCGACCCAAGCTCACCCCTAAAACTAACCATGCATATTATTAGCCCCATCATATCCCTGACCTCTAAAACTCGTTATATTAAGAGTATGATGAGAAAGAACATCAAATATCGCCTTTTTTAAACTCAATGATGTACTATGTCTCACATGAACAATATCATAAAAACACTCCCTCACAAAACCCCTTTTTGTCGAAAAACCTCGAAACAGTTGTCATTTGCTCTCTCATTGATTCATCAAGAGCTTCATCAACCAAAAGACAAAATTTTGCATCACCAATTTCGTCACGAATTACCTTTTAGATTTTTTCTTGAGTAAACACTTAAAATCTCCTTCTGTATTGTTGGAGAAACATATGGTGCATTTTATGGAGCATTGGCTAAGACAACATCATCAACTATTTTATCAAAACTTGCACCATATTTGATCATTCAATGAAATTCCCCCGATTATTTGAACTTACACTTTCATCATGGCCTCTAAATGGACATACTTAAAACGCTAACCATTGCACAACTTTAATAGAGGTTTCGAAACACAGTATGTTAGCTGCTATTTGTTCAGATGTTTGCCTATCAAATATTATCTCAATATGTTGAGTTGGTTTCATCAAATCTATGCAACATAGTTGAGCTTTATTATAAAAGAATTTGGATCTTTTCCCACATGACTTAAAAATGCACATTGCTTCCCCTTACTCTTTTTCAAGAATTAAACCCACTTTTAGTAAATGTATCATGCTCATAATGGCCAATTGACTTTTTGAAAAGAAAACATGGTAAACAGAAACCAACATCCCTAGAGGGTGAATACTCTAATCAAGAATAGGCATTATACCAATATGCTTGAAAATGTCGACTCTCACCCCCACCAACTTCACTTGTCGAGAACTTGAGAAAAAAAAGGTTGATATGACCTAAGTTTAAGATATGCTTTTCGAATTTTATACACTCATTGACATCATAATCATTAATTTGTTTACAGAGTCAATAATCTCTTTCCAAAACAAGCATTTCATTTTTTGTTGCTTCATACTCAATTCTAGGAATCTTAGAAGGATAAGCCTCACAAATTGAAGCTAGACTAGATTATTGGGATGGTGTTTGAATAGGCGATGTAAATGGTGGCACAATGGCTGATGGAGTCTCTATATTACTCTATAAATTTTCCATAAATTTCTTTTTGAAAAACGAGTCAATAGTTTTTGACCCCATGACTGAACCTGTATATTACAAGTAAAAAAACTAGTTAATTAGATCATACTTTATAGATATGAATTGATTGAACATTGAAGCAACAAAAAATCTAACTCAATTAAATGATTAATGCCAACTATTAAACGATCTTGATTCTGAATAATTAGACTCGTAGAAAACCCAACACAATTAAATACTACAATGGTTTCAATTCAAGACATACTAGTTTTGCCCACAAATTTTATGGATCAAGATAACACAATTAAAAAAAACATAGTTATTTTATAATATTAACCATTCAAACTAAAAACATTTTACCCATAATATGCATAATACACAAAGTCTCAAGTATTAAATTAATTACCAATCTAAAATTCTACATTCACCATACTAAATAAATTTTATAACACCGAACATCAGTAATATTAGCTACCTAGAGCTCAAGAGAAAAAAGATCATGCTATGCAGAGGTATATAACACAAATATTTAGAAATAAAAAATTCAAAATATCAGTGTCATGCATTTACAAATTATATTGTTCCCTTAAATCAAAAATTAGATCTAAACTCATTTTCCAAAAGAAAAAAAAAAGATTCATAAAGCATAGAGAAAGCTAATCAATTATTCAGAAATTTAATAGAATACATACAATCTAGCAAGAATATCTAAGGCATCTACTTAGATATTAGAATTAAGTGATTAAAAAGTAGACAACTTAATTTTTGTTCTTCAAAATATGTAAATACTGACAGTAATTAATAGTATTAACTTAAAATACTACTTTAGTTAAGGTGGATTTGTAATGACCCATCCCGGGTTGGCCACCCTCGAGATTGTGTTGTCATATTTTGAAAATCCCAGCACGACACATATATGTAACAATAAAAATATAGCAACTGCAATTTTTACATCAATCCTCAATCCTCAACACGGGAGATAGATCATTTTAATCTTGACTTAAACATTATATGCAATGTAATATGCATGAATATTTACAAATAAATTTTTATTTTTGTTTTCCGTTAGTTTGAAGATGTGAACCACGTGGTATACAGAAAATGACTTCGTCTGAATCTCAACTCACCAAACTATCTATCCTGCTTGCTACCTGAAATCATTGTACAATTAGGAGTGAGCTTCACAAGCTTAGTGAATTAAACTTACTAGAATTATTCAATTTGTATAATTAGTCATCCAATATTCATTCATCTATATCTAATATATTTTGATAATAACATTCTATTATCACTACTCATATCAAATCCCTATCCTTTATAAATCTTTTTTTCTCATATAATTAATCATCATCTAGAGACTATTAATTCTATCTCATAATTACCTCATTATGAGATTCACAGCATATAATCAATCACCCAGATAATTCTCATCATTTTATATTTCCATATTTCTTCCTAGCATAATTGTCTCTTCGTGAGACTTATTCATCTATTAATAATTTACAATCATGAATAGCACTTTAACATCTCAAGTAATAACAATTAATTTTTAAGCAAATGCAATGTATGAATTTAATGTTATTATTATTGGGAACATCTTTCCACATGTCGACATGCTTTTATCTTAGACCGGTTGCCTTCTCGATTCTTTCATTCTCATTTAGACAGGCTGCCTTCCCGGTTCTTTCATTCTCATTTAGATCGGCTACCTTTTCGATTATTTTATTCTCATTTAAACCGGCTGCCCTCACAGTTATTTTATTTTCAGCATATATCAGCTGTCATGGTTTTCATTTAGATCGGCTGCCTTCCTGGTTCTTTTATTTTCATTTAGACTAGCTGTCATCCCGGTTCTTTTATTTCATGCATATGTATATGAATAATGATATGAAATATGCATATGAACAATAATATAGAAACAAGCATGAATTCAAACATTTAAATTAGTTATCCTGATTATTCTCAAATTATTATTTGAAAATTTTCACTAAATTCCACTTATCGCCTTTATTATTAAATCGACTTGTTATTCCAATAATATTATTTCTTATAAAATAATTCTCTATACATCTACTATTCCTATCATACCTATCAAACAACTTTCATCTATCACTAAATCATAAGTTAATGATTTATTTAAATACTATCACTATATATTTCATATTTATCTTGATTACTTAAAGTAAATCTAACTCACCACGTAGCACTTAGAGCTACCCGTGGATCACTTCCTTGTCTTTCCTGCTCCTCTCAGCAAATTCCCCCGGTTGCTGATCGTCAACACCTGACATAATATTTATATTAAAATTTCTAATTTTTTCTTCAACTCTTCCATAATTCACACTCTTTGAAAATTTCTACTTTGAATTCCGGGAAATTTCATTTATGCTAAATTTAAAAAATAAGCTTCACATTATTACCTTCTGTTTTTCTTAGGGCTTCTCGTGACTCTCTATAAAATTCTCTTGTAAACCCCTTCAAAATTTTACTCTTTCAATATTTGTTTTTGGTCCCCAAGTGTTTAAAGAAATAGAATAGTTTGAATTGAAGAAATGAGAAAACCAAGCAGGATTTGGCAAGTAATGAATAAATAAAAGAGAAACTATATATATATATATATATATATATATATATATATATATATAAAACTCACCGTCTGCATGTTGATGTGCTGCTCAACATGCAACCTTTTTCCTTTCTTTGGCAACACCTAGACTCCGGGCGTTGTCATGCTGTCCCCCTACCCCCCTTTTCTTCCTACCCAAAGAATACGTCTAGGTTTTTTTTTCCAAGAGAATTATTTTATTCAATAATAATTCTTTCACGTATATATATTATTTTAATTCTATGTCATATTTATTAAATTACTTCTTTACCTTTTCTTTACGAATTCGGGTATTATATGATTGGACCAACATTTTCTTGAGCTTTAACTATGGAATAGAACAGACCAAGCTCAATTGACCTTTGAACTTTCTCTGGACTCGTAGTAACATATTTGGTTTTGATTTAACAAATTGATGTTAGCCATTAAGCACTGGCTCTAGAACCCTTGACATGTTCTGAGCCCAACAAACCCTTCATTGTAATTTGCAAATTAGTAAATTACTAGATCTATTTCTTCTTTTTTTTCTCTAAACAAGATATTTCATAAGGGACAACACCCATAACAGATAGTAGATCTACTTAATATAAATTCAGTATAAATTTGTAAAATGCAAGTTTGCAGATTGTTGAAGAAATTCATAAAACTCCTAACTGATTGTTTTTTAATTATATCAAATCTTCTCAATTCTCAAACTAATTCTTAACAAAAAATACTTAACCCATTTTCAATATGAATAAATGGTTCAAAGAAAATTAATTTTTGAGCAAAATCTGGAAAGTAACCTAGAAAGAAATACCTTCAATTATTCTTTCTTCAAATGCACAGTTGTTGGTTTGCTTCTACACCGCCCATGCATGAGGCAGAGGCACTCAATGATTTACTATCACAGACTCACAACACTTGAGAGATGGAGAGAAACACTAGAGACAAGAGAGAATGAGAGACCGAGAGGGCTATTTTACACTAGAGTAGAAAGACTGATGAAGAATAAAAGATGCAATTCAAAGAAAAGGTTAGCAGGTTGGGTATTTTCAATTATTGAGTTGGGGTTTGGAAGTTTGGGATAGTGGGCTTAGATTAGAATTGGGTCTAGGCCTAAATAAATTACTAACTGGTTTCTTTTAAAAAAATTGAGCTCCGGCTATAGCCTAAGCCCGCCCGGAGTGTCCCCCCGCCACTGTTTTGTATCCTCAATATCATCCCAACATAGAGGGTAGAGTTCATCTAAAACAAATTTTCTTTTGAAAAGAAAATTCTTGTTGGGTAGTTTATTGAGGGTACAACACCGCAAAAATATTTTTAGTTTTGGGTATAATTTTAACACTACAAATCCAATCAAAATTATTCTATTTTTTTATCCCCGAAGTTTTTTTAGAAATTAGTTCATATATCACCGAGTTGGAAAATTGGTCATTTGATGCTAATTCCCAAATAATTGTATCTTCATCATTACCAAACAGAAGGTGGAGGATCGCCTGCAAAGCAAGCACAATTTCTCTAGGGAAAGTGAAAGAGAGTTGCCCAAAGTTCCATTCCCCATCAAGATCCCAAAGGGTCTTGACAAGGGTAGCTTCCTCACCTATATTAAGAGGGCCTTGAACAAACTACCTAAGGGGTCCTAACCCAGACCAGTTATCCTCCCAAATTTTAACCAAGTTTCCATTACCAGTACCCCTAATACCCTGATTAAGAATGGGTCAAGCCTTACCCATACTAGCCCAAGTACCAGACTTAGATTTCCCTTCACCAACCTTGGCATATCTTCTCCTAATGATGTATTTGGCAGTAAGAACTTTCCTTCAAAGAGAGTTATGGCTTCATTATTCTTCGTGTTAGATTAGCTAGTAACACAATGTTCTAGTGCCTAACCTTTCTTATGAACAATCCCCCATATGTTTTGGTTTAGTGACCTCATTCCACCTAACCCAATGCATCCTATTTTTCTCATTATTAGAGCTCCACAGAAAATATTTATTAATTTTGTCCAACACATTACATGTCAAAATTGGGATAGTAGATCATTGTATGGTATAATTAGGAATGGCAGTAGTAACAAACTATCAAAGTTTATTTCCCAACCAAAGATAAGAATTTAGTTTTCTATTCTTTCAATTTCCTTTGAACTTTCTCCACCATAAAATTTAAAGGTATTCCTATTAATTATGTTTTGTTTCATGTGGAACCCTAAATACCGATAAGTGCTTAAATAGTCATATTTAAGCCATTTAATTTACGCTTGTTAGGTTCTTTATTTATCTATTTTAGTAGATTCTACTTCATTTTCGTGTTTTATGTGTTTTTCACAGGACTTGAACAAAAAGATGATAATTTGGACCTTTTAGGAGCAAAAGTCAAGTTCTATCATCCAGCAAGGTGTGCTCGAGCGCACCTCCCTTGTGATCGAGCGTACAAGCACACGAGCGCACTTAAAGAAAGCTCGAGCGCATCCCTCATACAATCGAGTGCAATCACTGCAGAGCCGGCAAAGCCAGATATGGAAAGAAGTCTTCGGATTCCAAATAGGAAATTAAAGTTTTGGGACACCATGAGGACCCTATAAATAGCCCTGTAAAACACATAAATCATACTTTTTGTTTTAGTTTCAAAGTAGCAAGCTTAGGAGAGGAATTGATGACTCGTCTCCCGAGTCTTCTTCGGTTATATTTTTTTGTTTTATTTCATTATGTTTAGAATGTTTAGTTTAACTAGCATGTGTAACTAAACTTTTATAGGGCTCGATTGAACTAGTTATGGTTTTCCACATGTTCATTCATTGATTATCTTTGCGATAGCCTTGTTAGAATGTTTAACTTGATTAATGCCTGTTTGTATTTAAATTCCTCATATGTGTGTGTCTGAACAACGTATGCATGTGGTATAGATAAGTTAGTCAAATCAATTTGGATGACTGAGTCCTGAGTTCGACATTAGTAACAAGAGATATCCACACCGAATTCTCGGGTTAATCAACATGGGAAACCGGGAGTGGACCAAGCCCTAAGTCCCGTGTGGTTGCCGATCTCCACAACCCTCATGCTCTCTTAAGGAACAACTTAGTATACACCCATGCTGAATCCCTTAAGAGAGAAAAGAATTAGAGTATACACCATGCCTAACTCGTTGCATAGGAAGATCAATAGCCTAAGGTGTGGGCCAAGCCCTTAAGTTGGCAACCATTAAATATTCATGATAAGGCTAGAGTATTGACACCTTACTTAGTGGAAAAGTATAATTAGTGGTGGATATTGTAGTCCTATGTTCTCATTATTATTCACTCACAATCAACAACTATTTCTCTTTTTACTTTGAAGAAACTAATTCTAAATTGAAATTCACCAATCCCTGTGGAAATGATCTCGCACTTGCACACTATGCTACCATTGACCTTGTGCACTTGCAAGTAAAACTAGTACAGTTATTTGCATATTTATTTAGGTAGATAATCGTCACAACAAGTTTTTGGTGCCGTTGCCAGGGATTGCGCTAAATTTCTTTTAGAATTAATTTTTCATTTAGTTTAATTATTGTTATTACTTTTTATTCCTATTTAAAGAAATTTTTAAGTTTTTGTTTCTGTCTTATTCTTCGTTTCATAAAAAAATCTAATCAATTTCCTTTTTCTCTGTTTCAGGTACTCCAGGGGAGCTTCTTGTGCCACTTGCGATCGAGCGCACTCTTCTGTGCGATCGAGTGCAATTGAGGCAGTGAGTCACCCGGGCAGCAATATTCAACTGCTGCACTGAAGCTGTTTTTCCTGATTCATGCACGGGCTTCGTTCTAGACATCCGATATTTTTTCCCCTCGATCCCGAGCTCGAGTGGACTATCCGACAAAGGCTTAGAAACAACTTCGAGGAGAACGAAGCACAAATGGCGGAATAGCTCGAAAACCAACAACCACCTGAGCGAAGACCTATGAAGCAATCCTTTATCCCACAGAACCTCAACTAGCCATCATGCATTGCTTATCAACCAGAGGCAGAAGGCAATTACTACATATCTCTGCAGATACTCAGTGCCTTGACTCATTTTAGGGGTACACTTGCTGAGGATCCACACTTGCAGCTTCGGGAATTCTTTGACCTCTGCAAGTTCCAGCACATTCAGGGCCTAAATCAAGAGGGAATCAGGTTAATTCTTTTCCCTTTTTCATTAAAAGATAAAGCTAAGTTGTGGTATAATTCATTGCCTGCAGATTCTATCCATACCTGGGAAGAATTATCTAGTAAGTTCCTAAGGAAATTTTTCCCAGCATAAAAGACAAGGCAGATGAGGAAGGAAATTCAATCTTTCCAATAGAGAGATGAAGACCTTTTCTTTGAAGCATGGGGACACTTTAATGAGTTGCTTCTCAAATGTCCACATCACAACCTACCTCAAGATGAGCTGGTACTAGCCTTTTATGAAGGACTAAATGACATGAATAAAAGTATTGCTGATTCAGGTTGTGGAGGTGTGCTGATGGAGAAGAGCAGTGAAGAAGCCATGGAGCTGTTTGAGGCATTGAGTGAACACACCCAACAATTCTCATCCAGAGGGAGACAAGGAGTAAAGAGCAAGGGCATGTATGAAGTTAACTTAATTGGTGGAATTCCAATTCAGATAGCTGCTATGGAAAGGAAGCTAGATATGCTTGTAAAAGCCATGACTGCTCAGAATGCCTCACCAAGTCCACAAGTCACACAACGCCAGGTATGTACTTTATGTTCTCAATTTGATCACACTTTTGAGACTTGCCATTTATATTCATCTACAGATCCCGAGCAAGCGAACTATGTGGGACTAAACAGTGCATATGCAGATACCTACAATCATGGATGGCGAAACCACCCCAACCTCTCATGGAGCAACAATCAAAATGCCTTGAACCTTCAAGGGCAACAAAGGAACTTCCACCAAGCAGCCCAACCAGTTTAAGAGTCAAAGAAGAGTGACCTAGAGAGTATGGTAAGGCAACTGAAAATGTCACAAGAACAGTTTATGGCATATGGAAGGCAAATTCAAACTGAGCAAAGATAAACAATTGCAAAGTATGAGCAAACCATCCAAAGATTGGAAGCACAAATGAGCCAAATGACTAAGGAACTAAGTGGAAGAAGGCAAGGAGAATTTTCAACCCAAATAAAGCCTAATCCTGGAGGACATCAGCAACTGAAGGCCATTACAACTCTCATAAATGGTAAGATCATAGGAGTTAATGAGCCAATACAAGCATTTCTAGCTAAGCCATCCACATCCAAGTTAAGTGAAGTGGAGAAGTGGAATGCACCTCCCTTCCCTCAAAGGTTAGTAAAGCTAAAGAAAGATAAATTGCTTGATATTTTTGAAACTTTGAGAAAAGTAGAATTAACATTCCCTTATTAGATGCAATTAAATAAATTCTTGCGTACGCTAAATTTTTAAAAGATCGTTGCGCTAATAAAAAAAAGTTTCAAGAGCATGAAACAGTGGCTCTAACTGAAGAGGTAAGTGCAGTATTGTTAAAAAAACTACCACCAAAGCTAAAAGATCCAGGTAGTTTTACCATTCCTTGTAGGATAGGTGACCTATTTTTTTAGCGTGCACTATTGGATTTAGGAGCAAGTGTCAATTTGCTGCCATACACAGTAGTTGAAAAGCTAGGTTTAGGGGAGCTTCAACTAACATCCATCACTCTGCAATTGGCAAACAGAAGCATCAAAAGATCAAGAGGTATTCTTGAGAATGTCCTGGTAAAGGTAGGTGAATTTATTTTACCTGCTAATTTTATTGTACTAGATATGGAAGAATCTCCTATGCCAATACCTCTTCCCATCATCTTAGGAAGACTCTTTATGAGAACTGCAGATACAATAATTAATGTGAAAAAAGGGAATTGTAAGTATGACAGTGAATGGTGAGACAATAGAATTTAAGATATTTGTTGCATTGAAATTACCCCAAGATGATCATAGGGATGAATGTTTTAATGAATATATGATGCAAAGTGCTGTCAAGCAAACTTTTCAGGTCCATCACACTGATCCATTAGAGGCCACCCTCACCCATAGCTTCACAAGTTCGGATGTTAAGCCAAAATTTAAAAATATTACTGATGACATCGTTGAAGCTGTGCACCTCCTTGAAGCCTCTCCAAAACATCCAAGTAAGTTCACTCTTCCATTTGAAACTCTTGCGCATACTAATACTACTTTTATCTCATCTATTGTCCAGGCACCAAACTTGGAATTGCAGCAGTTGCCAGCAAGAAATCAGACATTCACGGTACATGTACACAGAGTCGCACCACACTCTGAAATTACAGTGCAACCAAGAGATGAAGATTTAGCACTCCAGACTATCCAATATGCAACACCATTAAGAGCACTTGAGCCACAGCAGTGGACTTTAAGTACTCCCTGCCAAAAGACTAAAGTTAAAGCTGCTATAGAGAGCGCTTGAGCAGTTCCGACTTTGATAAACATGTAGCTCAAGCGCCTCTATTGAGATCAGTGGTACTGAGGCCACTGAGTACGAACTTTCTGCCATAAGTGAGATCGAGTGCACTTCACAATGCGATCGAGTGCACTCAAGGTAGACACTCACGTGATAGTTTTAAACATATTTCCACATTTCACTCCCGTACACTCAATCGCACTCTCTCTCTGACATTCACCACCCACACTCACCATCCACCACTATCACATCCTTGACCGCCTACCTCCTGCACTCGGTACCTCTTCGACTGCACCCACAGATGATCAGCAGTGAGAGGATACCCCGTCTGGCTGAAGACGTAAAACTTAGCGCTCATGGGAGGCACCCCAGACATATCATTTTCATTTTAGTGCTTTTCTATTGTTTATATTTTTATTTATATATCTAGTATTTATATTTCTTGTTTCCAGAACAACATTTATTTTTCTTTGTTAGGTACTTAATGCGTGTATCTAGTTCAAGTTTGGGGGCGTGTTACAAGCAAAGCAAGCAACTTAGTTCTCCATCTCCCAGGTCAGATCTTTCCATGCCACACACACATTGGGGACAATGTGTATTTTAAGTTTGGGGGTAGTGTGAGATACTGTTACGAACACACTTGAAACACATGCACACACTAGGTCCCAGTTTTTTTTTAAAAAAGATAAATACATGTTCATTTGGTAACAAAAATTTTGGTTGATTTAAAAATTTGATAACACTTCATTAGCAAGCTTAAAATCTAGAACACATAGTCTTGTAATAGGAATTTTACAAAATTTAGTTAACTACCTCAAGGCACCTAAGAATTCACGAGTTTGATCCAAATTTGCACGAGCACATTTAGCACGCATTTGTGGGGTATGACACATAATTCTTTTATATATGTTTCAATAACCTAACTGTAATCGGATAACTTGTTAAAAGGAACACTTTGGCATAAGAAAAATAAAAAAAATGTTCATCATGCAAAAAGAAAATCAAAAGCTTCTAATGATCATTAAAAACTTTCTACTGAGTAACTGGGCCTCTTGCCTCAGTAAGCATTGAGTGTTCACATCAAAAGGTGGGAAGTAAGCCTTTAATGATCATAACAAAAAATTTCACTGAGTAACTGGGCCTCTTGCCTCGGTAAGCATTGAGTGCTCACGTAAAAATGTGGGAATTTCATTTAAAAGCATTAAAACCTGTTAGTTCCGTAACCTTTTTGACTTAAGTTAGTAAGTCCTTAGGGGTGTCTTTACACCTAATACCCTAAAACCATCTAGTTTGGGAGTCATTGGTCAAACACTCGTTACAAGGGTCAAATAGAAAGCTCGATGAAACTCAACATGGCAAAGATCGCATGATAAAAGAAAAAGAAAAAGAAACAAGTATTATGCCATTTTTGCTCTCTTTGATAAGGAATTCGATAAAGGTTTGGGCACCTAAACACTATACACTAAAATTATGTGGAA
The DNA here is from genome assembly GCA_023935145.1 of Bretschneidera sinensis. NCBI lineage: Eukaryota > Viridiplantae > Streptophyta > Magnoliopsida > Brassicales > Akaniaceae > Bretschneidera > Bretschneidera sinensis. Next base: position 21,829,837 of record CM043701.1, read on the forward strand.
GCCTCATCTTATATGTGCTAATTCATCACACACAAATCAAGCTTGCGATGCCTTAAGCCAGCCTTAGGTAAGTAACATGAGCTTTGAAAATCCTTTTTCAATACAAAAATGTGTTTTTATTATAAGCTTACTTATGAACGGTTATCATAGTTTTATGCACAACCCAAATCTTTGAGCATCATGGAAATGAATTTATCTTTAATTTTGTTTTAACATAGTCTTTAGTTTTGTATTGCTAAGGGACTAGCAATATGTAAGTTTGGGGGTGTAATAAGTGCTTAAGTAGTCATATTTAAGCCCCTTAATTTACACTTGTTAGGTTCTTTATTTATCTATTTCAGTAGGTTCTACTTCATTTTCGTGTTTTATGTGTTTTTCACAGGACTTGAACAAAAATATGATAATTTGGAGCTTTTAGGAGCAAAAGTCAAGTTCTGCCATCCAGCAAGGTGCGCTCGAGTGCACCTCCCTTATGATCGAGTGCACAAGCACATGAGCGCACTTGAAGAAGGCTCAAGCGCACACTTGCGCTCGAGCGCATCCTGTATACGATCGAGCGCAATCACTGCAGAGGCGGTAGAGCCAGATATGGAAAGAAGTCTTCGGATTCCAAATAGGAAATTAAGGTTTCGGGACACTATAAATAGCCCTGTAAAACAAATAAATCATACTTTTTGTTTTAGTTTCGAAGTAGCAAGCTTAGGAGAGGAATTGACGACTCGTCTCCCGAGTCTTCTTCAGTTTTATTTTTCCGTTTTATTTGATTATGTTTAGAATGTTTAGTTTAACTAGCATGTGTAACTAAACTTTTATAGGGCTCGATTGAAGCCCTAGTTATGCTTTTCCACATATTCATTTATTGATTATCTTTGCTATAGCCTTTTTAGAACGTTTAACTTGATTAATGCATGTTTGTATTTAAATTCCTCATATGTGTGTGTCTGATCAACGTATGCATGTGGTATGGATAAGTTAATCGAATCAATTTGGATGACCGAGTCTTGGGTTCGACATTAGTAACAAGAGATATCCACACCGGATTCTTGGGTTAATCAATATAGGAAACCGGGAGCGGACCAAGCCCTAGGTCCCTTGTGGTTGTTGATCTCCACAGCCCTCATGCTCTCTTAAGGAACAACTCAGTATACACCCATGTTGAATCCCTTAAGAGAGAAAAGAGTTAGATTATACACCATGCCTAACTCGTTGCATAGGGAGATCAATAGCCTAAGGTGTGGGCCAAGCCCTTAGGTTGGCAACCATTAAATATTCATGATAAGGCTAGAGCATTAACACCTTACTTTGTGGGAAAGTATAATTAGTGGTGGATATCGTAGTCCTATGTTCTCATTATTATTCACTCACAATCAACAGCTATTTCTCTTTTTACTTTGAAGAAACTAATTCTAAATTGAGATTCACCAATCCCTATGGAAATGATTCCGCACTTGCACACTATGCTACCATTGACCTTGTGCACTTGCAAGTAAAACTAGTACGGTTATTTGCGTATTTATTTAGGTAGATAATCGTCACAACAAATACTATCCAAGGTCCTTAGTTTTCTTAATATTCAAGGGGCCAACCATCTAACTTCTCTCACTTATAGGGACATTGTTAGAGAAAAGGACTTTAGATTTTTCAAAGTCATTTTTGCCCAGATAAATTACAAAAGTAAGATTTGTTCCACTAAGGCACAGTTACTAGGAGTAACTCAAGCCAACAAAACAAGATCATCAACAAAGAACAGATGGGATAACTTAGGTCTCCTTCTTAAGGCTTCCATATGTTTCCACTCACCAAGGTCAACTAGTTGAGTTATCTTGAGAGACAATAAATCGAGGGTATGAATAAACAAATAAAGAGAGATGGGTCTCCCTATCTAATTCCACAAGTAGAAAAAATATTTTTGAGTTTGTATCCATTATGAAGGATGCTCATGGTAGTAGTGGATAAGCCATACATAATTAAATTGATCCAGTTTGAAGAGAAATTAAAGAAGGTCAACATAGTTTTAACAAAACTCTGCTCCAAACGATCATAAGCTTTATCAAGATCAAGCTGATAGCCATAAAGCCAATTTTACCCTTTTTTGGTGCATAGTGTGGATTGTTTTTCTTAAGATAATAACATTATCAGCTCGTCTCCTTTATGGGATAAAAACCCTTTAGAAGGTGTTCACCAAGGGGTACAGAAAGGGGCGAAGATGATTCATTAACAATTTAGTAACAGAGTTGTAGATTGAGTTACAAACACTTATAGGTCTAAATTGTTTAATAGACTTGGAATTGTCCACTTTAGGGATAATAAAAGTAATCGTTTTATTTAGTTCTTCGAGGATCTTTTAGTTCTAAAAAATCTCTTTGAAAAAAATTGTAGACTCACTAATAATATGCCAAAAACATTGGAAAAGATAGGATGTAAACCATCCGACCCAGGGACCTTCCAAGCTTTCCAAAAAAAAAGAAGACCAACTTAATCTCCTCTTCAATAATTTCCCATTGTAATCTATTCTTTTTCTCTTTAGTGATGATTCTCTTTACAAGGTTAGGAACCCTAAGACTCCTTGGGAGTTACTTAAAGAAGTAGTGTATCTTTGCTGGAAATGCTTTTAGATAACGAGTCTCACCTTGCCATCATTCTCCTATCAATTCCCCAGATGATCCTTTAAAGAAACAATTTTGTTTCTTTTTTTTTATTAATAGTTGTGATATGGAAATTCTTAGTATTAGCATTTGTAGACCGAGGTACAAACACAAAAGGGGGTGAATTGGGTTTTAAAAACTTTTTACAATTAACACACAAGTTTTTAACAATTTAATCAAGCAAGACACACAACAAATAAGATGCTTGAAATTAAAGTAAGGGAAGAGAATATGCAAACTCTATTTATAGTGGTTTGGCAATGTCAGAATCTCTCTGACCCTACATCCACTCTCTTCAAAGAGCCTCCTTGAAGCAATTCACTAATTATAGTCGAGCAACTTCACGGGTGTTGCACAAACCTTACAAGCATTCTCTTCCACAAGGAAGTGTTTAATCCTAAACACTCTAAGAGTTATAACAACTCTTTCTCTTTACAATGATTGATATTGAATGTAAAGGAAAATAAGAGAGATAATAGTAATTGCTTTACAAAATGAAGATGATCTCCCTTTTCATAACAAAGCTTGATAAATGGCTCAAAAGAATTATTTAAAGCTTTTAAGAATATTAATGAGCTGATTTTCAAATTGAATGTGCTTTCTTGTTGTTTAAATGCTCATTGATTAATGACTTTTATAGCCTTGACCTTATATGACCATTAGACACAGATTTGGTAGGTTTGGAGCCTTAGTTTCTCAAATCCCGTGTCCAAATTTTGAAAACTAGTCATTTTTCTCGACAAGACAGTCGATCTTTAAAAATGGACAGAGACTTTCCTTTCTTGAATTTGAAATTCTGGGTTTAAAATGATTTGGACAATTGATTGTTTAAATGGGCAGTCGACTGTGAAACTCTCTGTCTTTTTCACTGTCGATTGCCCATTTTGTTTTCAAAATGGCCAGCTTTCAAATAATTGGACGGTCGACTGTAGGTAATGGATAGAGTCTTCTAAGTTTTTAGGATAAAACCAACTTGTAAAACACATTAAAAAAAAACATCCAACCAAGTATATATATTAACTTATAAAAATGGAGCAAGGCTCCTCTTTAATCTATGCATACAGACAATTCTTATTATTCTTATTGTCTTGTTTTTTTGTCTACCTTATATATTCTCTACTTTTTCTACATTTTCTCCCCGTTTTTTGTCATCAACACAAAAGGAGGCAAAGAGATAGACCATGGCATATACATATTTTTAAAGATAAACAATGTGTAAAGCAAGAAAGGACATGGCATTATAGAAATGTGTAAAGCAAGAAAGCTCATCAAACAGTAGATTTCCTGAAAATATATGTCGTGAGCATATGTAACTGCTATAAACAATGAAATAGGTTTTTTCATCCCAACGGATAGATATAGTATGCTAAAACGAACCTGCATACACAAGATTAGTCCAAAACAGATACCAAAAGAGTTCCCGAGAAGAATAAAAAAACTGATATATGAGCTAAGGTAATAGGAGTCATGCAATATCAAAAAGAGAGCTAGGTTACCAAAACACATTCACTAGATGAAGATAAGCAGCTGAGATTCCCATGAACCTAGCAAATAAACAGAATATATCATGGCATGTGGTAAAATACATGAAAAAGAAAGAAAAATACATGTCCTTACAAAGAGTTTGACACAGTTCTAAAGTAAAAAACAATGAAAGATATCTAGGGTGCATTAGAGAGTCGATGAAGCTTCATGATCTGGTCTCTAATCTCCTTAAGCTTGCCATTGATGATGTCGAATCCGACATTCATCATGAGTGAGATGGAGGACATTTCATCCTTGAGATCCCGTAGTGCAGCTAGCACGGATTCATTATAATCCTATGACCTCGATCTGCTAGCACCAACATCAGCAACTATCTCAGCCTCTGGCTCATCATCCTCTACTATGCCCTCATCAGCGGGAGTAGCTTCAACAGGTTTTCTTCTCCAAACCTTATAAGTTGGATCATAGATGGCATTTGCAATGCGTTCCCAGGTGAAGTCTTCCAACTTAATCAGCTTCATTTTAGTGAGAGTGGACTTGTTGAAGATATCAGTGGTGGGCAGCTCCATTTTTTCCTCACCAAAAAGGGAAACTCTATAGTACTTTAGAATGCGAGTGATGAGCATCCTGAATGGTAGGCCACCAAATTTCTTCTCAACTTTCTCAATCATCTTAGCTATAATCAGACCATAGATTTTATTTTGAATCCCATTCATCAAATTCCACATAATATACACATCTATCTGGCTCAAGTATGTATGACTCCCCTTCCTAGGAGATATGCAGTAGCCAATGATTAGGTGAACCACCCGACTGACTATAGTAAGGGCATTGGCGTCCTTAAGGTTGCGCCGAAGGTATAGGTGGGCTTAGCTCTAAGGATCCTAAGGGTTTCCTGTTTGTCAAAGTTCTAAGCCTAGTTGAATGTGTCTACCCACTCCTGACCACTCTTGGGTATTTGCAAGATTTCAAACAACATATTTTCATTGACTAGTATAGTCTTACCTTTAACAAAGGTGTTGAATGATAATCTGACAGAGAAGTTTCTTTCTAAATTGGCATAAAATAGCTTAATAAGTCCAGGGTATGTAACTTCAGAAAGGGTGACTATGGGTTTCCAACCTACATCAATAAAATATTTCTCTATGCCCATGTCATTACAGCATAAATTCTAAAAAATCTACCAAACAACCTGTAATTATTTCTTTGCTAGAGATTCGGTTATCATACAATGATTTAATAGTTGCATTGGTGAAAAGATTGGGGTCCACATCCCACCTTTCTTAGAACTCGAAGAGAGTACGATTTTAGGCATTTTCTGAGAAAATAAACGGTGAAATTTCTTAAAACATGAAGGGAAAGTGTTTTTTTTTGTGTGGAAGGAATTTGATGGTTTTGAGGGCTAATTTGCTGGGAAATCGTGAAATTTTGAAGGAGAAAGAAGGGATGTGAGGCTAGGGTTTCAAAATTTGGGGATTTTTTAGGTTGAAAATGAACTGCATGTTTTATAATCTCGATTGGACAGTCGACTGTGGAATACAGGCAGTCGATTGTTCTTTTTAAATGAAAGAATCATTACATACTTATGTTTGGATAGTTGACGGTCTAAAATGGGCAGTCGATTGTCCTTTTTAAATCAAAGGATCGAATATGAGGGACAATTGATTATTCATATAGACATTCGACTGTGAAAGTCTCTGTCCCTTGCACAGTCGACTGTCAAACACCATATTCATATAGACAGTCGACTGTCAAATATACACAGTCGACTATGCAATGCCTATAACAGAAATTTGAAGGTCTTTTTGCAAGGATTATTGTTGTATGCTATTCTTAAGTGAGGGAACATTGAATTTGGGGTTAATCCTCATTCACTTAATAGCAAGAATGGTGAAGGGAATTTCGGGTTTTAAGCATTTTCTTAGAAAATAAACGGTGAAATTGCTTAAAAAGTGAAGAGAAAGTGTTTCTTTGGAAGGAATTTGATGGTTTGGGGGGGTCATTTGGTGAGAAATCATGAAATATTGAAGGAGAGAGAAGGGATGTGTAGCTAGGGTTTCAAAATTTGGGGATTTTTAAGGTTGAAAATGAACTGCAGGTTTTATAGTCGTGATTGGACAGTCGACTGTCGAATACAGGCAGTCGATTATCCTTTTTAAATGAAAGGATCATTACATACTTACGTTTGGATAGTCGACGGTCTAAAATGGGCAGTCGATTTTCCTTTTTAAATAAAAGGACCGGATATGAGGGATAGTCGACTGTTCATATAGACATTCGATTTTGAAAGTCTATATCCCTTGCACAGTCGACTGTCGGACACCATATTCATACGGATAGTCGACTGTGAAAGTCTCTGTCTCTTAGATAATCGACTGTCAAATATGCACAGTCGACTGTGCACTTCCTATAACAGAAATTTGTAGGTTTTTTTGCAAGGATTTATTTTTGTATGTTATTCTTAAGTGAGGGAACATTAAATTTGCGGTTAATCCTCATTCAGTTAATAGCAAGAATGTATATGATGAATGTTGATGTAATCAAACACACACATAGTCATAATTTTTATTTACAGTCTTGTTTTGTAAAAACTGTCTTCATTTAAAGGTTTAGTAAGGCTATCAGCAATTTGATCTTCGGAGGGAATGAATTCTAACTAATATCACCCTTTTAAGCATGATCTCTTATGAAGTGATGTCTTTATCTCAATGTGTTTGGTTTTAGAATGCTAAATTTGATTTTTTGTCAAGTTAATAGCACTAGTTTTGTCACAATAAATTGGAATGTTTTGAAAATACATGCCATAATCTTCTAGTTGTTGTTTCATCCATAAAACTTGTGCACAACAACTATAGGCAAACTATATATTCCACTTCGGCAGTTGATAGTGCAACTAAATTTTGTTTCTTTGAAAACTAAGAAGTTAATATAGCACCTAGAAATTGGTATGTTCCACTAATGCTTTTTCTATCTAACTTACAACCCGCAAAATCAGCATTCGAGTACCCAACAAGCTCAAAAGTTGATTTTCTAGAATACCATAACCTAGATTTTGAGTGCCTTGTAAATATCTGAGGACTCTATTCACAGCAACAATATAAGATTCCTTAGAATTAGTTTGGAATCTAGCACACATGCATAAACTAGACATTATATCAGGTATACTTACAGTTAGATATAGTAAAGCCCCTATCATGCTTTTCTAAGTTTTAGTATCTACACACTTACCTTCCTCATCTAGGTCAAGGTTTGTAGAGGTGCTCATGGGAGTGTCAATAGATTTTGAGCTCTCCATACCAAACCTCTTTAATAGATCCTTGGTGTATTTTGATTGATTGATGAAGATGTTTCCTTTCAATTGTTTGCTTTAAAGTTCGAGGAAGTAAGTAAGCTCTTCCATCATGCTCATCTCAAATTCACTTTTCATACACTTATCAAAATCTTGACACATGGATTAATTAGAGGCACCAAATATAATATCATCAACATATATTTGGACTAGAAGTATGTCATCTTTATGAGTTTTTGCAAAAAAGAGTTGTATCTATTTTTCCTCTCATAAAACAATTTTCAAGTAAAAACTTACTTAACTTTTCATACCATGCTCTTGGAGCTTGCTTTAGCCCATAGAGCTTTAAAAAGCTTATAAACATGGTGTTGACCCTCACCTATATTTTAATGATGACAAAACACAACTCTTATTATACTAACGATGCTATCTAAGTGTATTAAGCAATAAGAGCATTCAACAAAGGAACAAGGTGCAAGAACTCAACCTGAATCAAACACCAAGTGAAGACAGAAGAACTAGTATAGGTCTAAAGTATTGAAACAAGTTATAAATCTCACTTGTTCAGGTATTTAGCTTGTCCAATCGCTCTTTTTAAAAAATCATATTAACATAACCTTTTAAACAAATGTTTTTGAAGTTTAAAAATCTATTTAACACATAAAAACTAGGTTGTTCAAGCAACTCAGTCGACTTGGTACTTATACCAGTCTTCTGGTATAAAGGTCAGTATGTTCGCAGTCGACTGGTGTTTTGGCCAGAGACTTCTCAGTCGACTGGTAATAACTACCTAGTCGACTGTTAATCTAGGTAGAAGGTTTCTACTAGACTGGTAAGTGATACTTAGTCGACTGGTACCTTCAACAGCCTTAAAAATGTGATTTTTAAAGAGGACCCAATCGACTAGTAATTCGAAAAATATGACCGTTATAGCACTAGACATGTACATTTGATGTACAAAAGCATACCAAATTAATTCAGAACGGAAATATTTCATCAAGGCTGTTTAAACACACACTACTGAGCATTTCAAAATAGAGTATTACACATTCAAACAAGTTTTTACTGATTGATACTCAAAAAGCTTTGAAAAGTTGATTGTTGAGCCATTCTTCAAGCTTTACCTAGAAAGAGAGATATTATTCAGTTGTACAAGCTTCCATTGTTGTCTTTTTATTGTTGTCTTTACAGTATTTATTGTAAAGGGATTTGCTTTCGAAAGGAAGGGGTTTTTTGCTTCCGAAAGTAAGGGGTTTGCTTTCAAGAGGAAGGGATTGTAAGGTTTGTGCAACACCCGTGAAGTTGCACGACTAAGTTTCTTAGTGGAGTATTTCAAAGAGGTTCCTTGAAGAGAGTGGACGTAGGGTCGGAACGATTTTGATATTACTGAACCACTATAAACTGAATTTGCATCCTCTATTCCTTAATCTATTTATTTACAGTACATATTACTTGTTATATGATTGTTGTGTTATTTATTTTAATAAACTTGTGTTTTAATCCGCAAAAAGTTTTTAAAACCCAATTCACCCCCCTCTTGGGTTGAAACCTCAGTCTACAATTGGTATCAGAGCCTTGTTCTCAATTTTAGGCTTAATATCCTTGAGTTGATCCGATGGCAGCAAATAGCTATTATGAAGGACACTCATATACTAGACCTTTTTTGTTCAATGACTCCAACTATAACTATTGGAAAAACATGATGAAAATCTTTGTCGAATGACAAGATTATAATCTGTGGAGAGTCATTGAAGAGGGACCTAGGATTCCATCAAAGGAAATCACTACTGGAGATACCATTCATACAATGCCTAAACTCAAAACTGAGTACAATGAGGAGGATTGTAGAATGATGTCTTTCAATAGTAGAGCAACAAGTATTTTACATTGTGCTTTAGATATCTCTTAATACAATAAAATCTTTGCATATGTTTCAGCTAAGGAAATATGGGATAAATTGCAAGTGACATATGAAGGAACTAGTGAGGTTAAAAAATCAAAAATCTATATGCTAGTGTCTGAATATGAATCTTTTAGAATGTCTCATAATGAAACAATTTCTCAAATGCACTCACATTTCAAAACTATTGTTAATGGTCTAAAGCTTCTTGGTAGGAACATTAAGGAATTTGAATTAATGAGAAAAATCTTAAGGTCTTTGCCATCTACATGGAAAGCAAAGAAGAGTGCTATCACAGAAGCCAAAGATGTTGAGACACTTCTTAGGTCATTGTTAACATATGAGATGGAAGAAATGAATCTCACTGTCAATGATGATGAGAAGAAGAAAAAAGTGATAGCTCTCAAAGCCTCTACATACAATAGAGAAGAGAAATCGTAAGAAGAGGCAATGAGCAGCGGAAAAGATGGTGATATGGCTCTAATCACCAAGTGGTTTCATAAATTATTGAAGAAAAGCAAGAAACTTTACACAAATGATCCTACCTCAAAAAAGGAACCATTTGTGTGCTATGGATGCAAGAAGCCCAGTCACATCAAGGCCGATTGTATGGCTACAAAAAAACTATATAAGAGCTTCGAGAAGAAGACTATGATTGCAACCACTTGGAGTGATGACGAAGAAGAAGAATAATCCTCAGACAAAGAAGTCGGATATGAGGAAATTGCCAACCTATGCCTTATGGCAATTGATGATGAAAATGAGGTATTATCTTCTCCCTCTTCTAAAAATAACATTGTGAGCAGTGGTGAAGAATTGTTAGAAGTTATAAATGAAATGTATGATAAATTGAAGAAATTCAATTCTAGAAACTCTATTTTTAAGAAAGATGTGTCAACCCTTTCTAAGGAGATGATAAGTCTAAGAGAAGAGAAAGAAAAATTATCTTCATTGTTGTATAATGCTTCTCAAAATTTCCTCAAAGATGAAAAATGAGAATTTAGAGAAGAAGATATTAGAATTGAACGGTACTATATCTAGACTCATGCTTGGTAAAGAAAAGCTTGATGAAGTGCTTTCTTGCCAAAGATTAAGTGGAGGAAAATCTGGTTTAGGATACTCTCCATTAGGCAAGCAAAAATCAAAAGAGGGCTTATTCATGAAAACTTCATGTGTGAATGAAGCCTCTACTTTTAAGGTTAAAATCACACCCCCATTGAATGATAACATGTCTCGAAATACTAATTCTAATGCTAATATAAGATTGAAGAATCCTAGAAATACTCATGCTTATATGTATGCTCATTCAAGGAATGCTTATGCACATGTTAGGAATAATCATCATATGCGTCCTAGGAACAATTTGTATACCCAAGACTTGCATACTGCACAAGCATATCCTAGGAATTACTATCATAATTATTCTAGAAATAATATGCATACTCATGATAATGCAAGCATGTATCCTAGGAATCATCATCATACATTTTCTGGAAATGACATGTATATTCATATTCCTTATAATAGAAACATGTATCCTATGAACTTATATCCTAAGCATTGTAAGCATGCACAACTAAGAAATCCTAGAAATTTCAATAACTATTATCCTAGGATTATGCATCATCAACATGTCTATAGATCACCAGATGCTGCTAAGAAAGTATGGGTCCCAAAAGGAACCGTATTTTCAAGGACTAACCCCAAAGGGTCCAAGAAATTCTAGGTACCTAAAAATGCCATTGTGTATCCTTGTGTGATGTAGATATGTCTCCACACCAAGGAAAAAGGTAACTATTGGTACCTCGATAGTGGATGCTCAAAACACATGACCGGTGATAAAAGTGTATTCAAGGAGTTAACTCTAAGAGATGGTGGACTTGTCATCATTGGAGACAACACAAAAATAAAGATCATCGGGCATAGAAAAGTTGGTAATGATTTCTCAACCATAGATAATGTATTGCTAGTACAAGGCCTTAAGCTAAATTTACTAAGTATTAGTCAACTTTGTGACAAAGGCAACAAAGTCACATTTGAGACCTTTCACTGTCCAGTTATAGACATCAAGAGTAACAAGATTAAATTTGTTGGCCATAGATATGAAAATGTATATATAGTTGATTTGAAATCCTTGCACTCCGAAAATGAAAAATGTTTTCCTGCCATTAGTGAAAATCCACGGCTATGTCATAGAAGGCTTGGTCATATGAACATGAACTTGCTGAAAATCATTTCAAGAAAAGATTTAGTCATTGGACTTCCCAAAATCAATTTTAAAAAAGACAAAGTATATGATGCTTATCAAATGGGAAAACAAACGAGGATTTCTTTTAAATTAAAGAATATAGTCTCAACTACTAGACCTTTGGAACTTTTGCATATGGACTTATTTGGTCCAATTAGTACCATTAGTCTAGGTGGCCATCAATATGATCTTGTTATTGTTGATGACTATTCAAGATACACCTTTGTTATTTTTATTTCTTACAAGGATGAAGCTTTCAAAGGATTTGAAAACTTTTGCAAAAAGGATCAAAATGAAAATGAATTTGTATTTCAAGCATTAGAAGTGATCATGGAAAAGAATATGAAAACCGAAGTTTTTCAAAATTTTGTGATGGAAATGGAATTGATCACAACTTTTTCAGCCTCTAGAACTCCTCAACAAAATGGAGTTGTTGAGAGGAAAAATAGAGTTTTAGAAGAATTTTCAAGAACAATGCTTTGTGAAAATAATTTACCAAAATACTTTTGGGCTGAAGCGGTCAACACCTCTTGCTATATCTTAAATTAATTAGGCCTATGCTTGAATAAACTCCATATGAATTATGGAAAGGTAGAAAGTCTAATATCTCTTACTTTTGTTCCTTTGGTTGTAAATGCTTCATACTAAATAACAATAAAACTAACTTGGATAAATTTGATTCTAAGACTGATGAAGGAATATTTTTAGGATATTCAATCTCTAGTAAGGCTTATGGAGTTTTCAGCAAGAGAACTCTAGTGATAAAAGAATCCGTACGTGTAACTCTTGATGAGTCTAACCCAATTAGAAGTAGATAAGTTTCTTTTAATGATGATGCATATTTTATTCCAAGAATGAAAACTCCTACTCCCATTGTTGACCCAAAGGAGAGTCCACCTCAAACAAATGGAGAGATGGAAACTCTCAAAGTATACCAACCGTCTACAAGCCGACAAGAGGATAGTCTTCCCAAAGATTGGAGGTATGTAAATTATCACCCGATTGATCAAGTGATTGGTGATCCTTCACAAGGGGTAAGAACTCGTTCCTCTATTAGAAATATTTGCAATTATGTAGCTTATTTGTCTCAAATAGAACCTAAGACATTTATTGAAGCTGAAAAGGATAATGATTAGATAATTGCAATGCAAGAAGAAATAAATCAATTTGAAAGGAACAATGTATAGAATCTAGTTCCTAGACTTAAGAATCATACAATAATTGGAACTAAACGGGTATTTAGAAATAAGATGGATGAAAATGGAGTAGTAACTAGAAACAAGGCTAGACTAGTTGCTAAGGGATATAATCAAGAAGAAGGAATAGACTTTGATGAGACCTATGCTCCTGTAGCTATATTAGAAGCTATTCGAATGTTATTAGCCTTTGCATGCTTTAATAAGTTTAAGTTATTTCAAATGGATGTAAAAAATGCATTTTTAAATGGCTTCATAGAAGAAGAAGTTTATGTTGAGCAACCTCTTGGATTTGAAAATTCTAGTCTTCAAAATCATGTCTACAAGCTTTCTAAGGCTCTATATGGGTTGAAGCAAGCTCCAAGGGCATGATATGAAAGACTAAGTAAATTTTTGATTGACAATGACTTTGTAAGAGGTAAGATAGACACAACCTTTTTTTACAAAAACTCACAAAAATGACACTTTACTAGTTCAAATATATATTGATGATATTATATTTGGTGCTACTAATGAATCTATGTGTCAAGAGTTTGCAAAGTGCATGCAAGGTGAATTTGAAATGAGCATGATGGGAGAGCTTACCTACTTCCTTGGACTTCAAATAAAACAACTGAAAATGAGGCATTTTCATAAATCAATCAAAGTACATTAAGGACCTATTAAAGAGATTCGGGATGGAAAGCTCAAAGCCACTTGGAACACCCATGAGCACTTCAACAAAACTCGATCTTGATGAAGGAGGTAAATGTGTAGATACTAAATATTATAGAAGCATGATAGGAGCTTTGCTTTATTTGACTGCAAGTAGACTTGATATAATGTTTAGTGTATGCATGTGTGCTAGATTTCAAACTAATCCTAAGGAATCACATGTAGTTGCAGTAAAAAGAATCCTTAGATATCTACAAGGAACTCAAACCATAGGATTATGGTACTCTAGAGATTCATCTTTTGAGCTTGTAGGATATTCAAATGCTGATTTTGCTGGATGTAGGTTAGATAGAAAAAGCACAAGTGGAACATGCCAATTCTTAGGTGCAATGTTAACCTCTTGGTTTTTCAAGAAACAAAACTCAGTTGCACTATCAACCGCCGAGGCAGAATATGTAGCAGCTGGAAGTTTTTGTGCTCAAGTGTTATGGATGAAACAACAACTATAAGACTATGGCATGAACCTTAAAAGTATACCAATACATTGTGATAATATAAGTGCTATCAACCTAACTAAGAATCCTATTCAGCGCTCTAGAACTAAAAACATAGAAATTAGACACCATTTCTTAAGATACCATGCTCAAAAAGGTGATATAAGACTAGAATTCATACCTTCAGACGATCATAGAGCTGACATTCTTACAAAACCTCTAAGTGAAGCTAGCTTCTGTAAAATTAGACTATTAATGGGATTGTTGGATTATGATAAACTGAATATCTAATTGCTTCATCATTCATCATTATGCATATTTGACATCTAGTGAATGAGTATTAATCCTTGTTTAATATCTCTCTCACACAAGATAATATAGATAAACAAATTTTATGCTAAGACTCAAAACTGAAAAAATTCTCAAGAGTCCAGTCAACTGGTAAGTCTATCCCAGTCGACTGGAAAGTCACTGCCTAATTTTCCAGTCGACTGGTAAGTCAATACCAGTCGACTGGTTCAACTAGACTTTGTTTGGAGCCAAAATTTTGAAATTCAGTTATCACCCCAGTTGACTGGTATCTCTTTCCCTATTCTTTCAGTCGACTGGTACCCTGACCCAGTTGACTGGTATGCAAATTTGTTCATCTTTGCAAAAGACCCAGTCGACTGGTATCCTTACCCTAGTCGACTGGTATCGCGATTCTATAAATAATCTCTTTACTTTTTCCAGATTTTCACGCCATTTTCAAAAACTTTAGCTTTCTCTCTCTACAAAATCTCGCCACTTTGATCCAAAAACCTTCAAAACACTACCTAAACACATTGATCTACTCATCCTAAACATCTATTTCAACTTTCTATGGTTGAAATCTCTTATTTCCTCTTAAAATCTCTTTTACCTAAAAACTCCATTTCTTCCAAAATGTCTAAAAGAATCCGGATAAAGACCACTGTTGGGGAACCCCATGCGCCTACAAGGCCAAGGTCCACCAAATCCATGGCTCCAGAGTCATAGGGTAAAGGAATGGCGGGCTCATCCAGCAAAAATCCTAGAACAGAGCTTGACGACACTCTGTTCTCCAGCCCAGCGGCAAAAGCCAGGTATAATTCTGTTATCCGTCACAAGAAAATCATGACGGGTAGAGTTATCGATTTCGATTCTATTTGTTATGGTAACTTCGAGGACATACACTTGACCCCACTGGCCAAGGTACATGAGAAGTACTACCCCAGGCTGATTAACCAGTTTTATGCAAACTTGGTGAAACCCAGTCCACTGGCTCTGAGGTTCAGAACCAGTGTCATGGGTGTGGAGTTTGAGGTCAATATTGATCTCTTGATGAATATTTTGAGGATCCCTATGGGAGGGATCCAATGAAGTCTGGATGGATGGCCATAAAATTTTGAGGTTGAGGAGGTATGTCAGATAGTTAGGGCCGACCCTAACTATGTGTACTGACCCACTATATTTCATACATGTAGTGACATGCCTCTAGACTCGAAATTGTTCAACCTCATCATGAGTTGAACCATCCACCTGAGACTAAGGAGTCGGGGGTATCTATCTAAGATAGATACAGTATTGATTTGGTGCCTTAAAACTGGGCACCACTTCAATATATACCCCTTGTTGCTTGCCAACATGATAAATGGTGAAGCAAGCGACTCCGTGTGTCTTCCCTACGGTATGGTCATCACGCTCATACTTCAGCACTTCCGAGTGCCTCTCCCTGCTTCCGAGGCTCAGGATATCGGGCCAAAGGACATCATCAATGTCTTCTCGCTGAAGAAGATGGGATGCACGGTCCGCGATGGCTTTATCTACTCCAAAGTCAAGAAGCACATTCGGATTGGAGAGGATGACAGTAGTGATGATGAGAATGCTACTGCTACTACTGCTGCTAATATGGATACGGATGCTCGAGCATCTCTTTTGGGTGACTCGAGTGCTGGTCAGGCTAGATACGGCGATCTATTTCAGGCTATCACGAGCCTCCAGCTGACCATGAAGTCCGGATTTTATACTTTGAGCTCCTCCATTGAGACCCTTCGGGATGACTTCGAGCTGCACCGAGAGCACACCGAGAGTTCACTGGCTGAGATTCATGATCTCATTCATGATGGCTTGGACTCTCCCACTCCATGAGTGACATTGCTATCTTCCTTTTGAGATGTATTTTTTCATAGACTTTTTCACTGTTCTTAGCACGGACATATTTTCATATTTTTATGTCATTTTGTACTTCTGTATGGCTCTACGAAGCCTGTTCTTGTATAGACTTTTTATATAAATGATGATACCTTATGCTTAGACCTATCTCCTGTACTCGTTCTACGTAAATGAAATTTAGTTGCATGCCTTATATCACTTTATATTCATTAAAAGCTTTATAACTACTTCTGCATGTATGCAAATTTTCGGTTCTTCTCGAGAAGGCTTCCAAATTCCGAATGATGTCAAATCTTTGCACACAAGTTTGTTTATACATGCTCTTGATGAATATAGTGGCTATGTAGCTTATTTTTTAGTTTCTAGCCCCCTTTTCTTTTGTTGTCAAAACGAAGGAGAAAAATGTGAAAACCAAATGAAAACTCAAGATACTGCATAAAATGAAAACTCAAGATACTGCATAAATTTAGGGGGAGCAGTGCTTCAAAGATATTGGAATATGTGTGTATATGTTGAGTTGCTTGGTTGGGTTGAATAAACTGCTTTTGATCTTTTACAGATTGGTTTTGCTCAAAAAACAGAGGAGACTCTGCCCGATTTTTTTTTTCAGAAAACCAACACTTAGTTTTTTTTATTAACAGTTTTCTCTCATTAGTTTTATCATCATCAAAAGGGGGAGATTGTTGACCCTCACCTATATTTTAATGATAAGAAAACACAGCTCTTATTATACTAATGATGTTATCTAAGTGTATTAAGCAATAAGAGCATTCAACCAAGGAACAAGGTGCAAGAACTCAACCCGAATCAAACACCAAGTGAAGACAGAAGAACTAGTATAGGTCTAAAGTATTGAAACAAGTTGTAAATCTCACTTGTTCAGGGATTTAGCTTGTCCAATGGCACTTTTTGAAAAAACATTTTAACATAACTTTTTAAACAAATGTTTTTAAAGTTTAAAAATCTACTCAACACATAAAAACTGGGTTGTTAAAGCAACCCAGTCGACTGGGTACTTATACCAGTCTTCTGGTATAAAGGTCAGTATGTTCCCAGTCGACTGGAAGCTTCATACTAGTCGACTGGTGCTTTAGCCAGAGACTTCTCAGTCGACTGGTAATAACTACCTAGTCAACTGTTAATCTAGGCAGAAGGTTTCTAGTCGACTGGTAAGTGATACCTAGTCGACTGGTACCTTCAACAGCCTTAAAAATGTGATTTTTAAAGAGGACCCAATCGACTGGTACTAAGGTCCAGTCGACTGGTAATTCGAAAAATATGACCGTTATAGCACTAGACATGTACATTTAATGTACAAAAGCATACCAAATTAATTCAGAATGGAAATATTTCATCAAAGCTGTTTAAACACACACTACTGAGCATTTCAAAATAGAGTATTACACATTCAAACAAGTTTTTACTGATTGATACTCAAAAAGCTTTGAAAAATTGATTGTTGAGCCATTCTTCAAGCTTTACCTAGAAAGAGAGATATTATTCAGTTGTACAAGCTTCCATTGTTGTCTTTTTATTGTTGTCTTTACAGTATTTATTGTAAAGGGATTTGCTTTCGAAAGGAAGGGGTTTTTTGCTTCCGAAAGGAAGGGGTTTGCTTCCAAGAGGAAGGGATTGTAAGGTTTGTGCAACACCCGTGAAGTTGCACGACTAAGTTTCTTAGTGGAGTATTTCAAGGAGGTTCTTTGAAGCGAGTGGACGTAGGGTCGGAACGATTTCGAGATTGTCGAACCACTATAAACTAAGTTTACATCCTCTATTCCTTAACTATTTATTTACAACACATATTACTTGTTATATGCTTGTTGTGTTATTTGTTTTAATAAACTTGTGTTTTAATCCGCAAAAAGTTTTTAAAACCCAATTCACCCCCTCTCTTGGGTTGAAACCTCAGTCTACATATGGTTTGGAATATTAGGATTTTCAAAGCTAAGATGTTACATAACAGATACCCCTTCTTCTATAGAACTATTTAAGAAGACACTTTTCACATCCATTAGAAAAAATTTAAACTTATTAAAGTATGCAAAGGCTAGTAACATACGATTAGCTTCTAACCTAGCAATAGAAGCATAGGTCTCATCAAAGTCTATTCATTCTTTTTGATTGTAGCCCTTAGCAACTAGTCTAGCCTTATTCCTAGTTAACATTCCATTTTCATCCATTTTGTTTATAGATACCCATTTAGTTCCTCTGATAGTATGATTCTTTGGTCTAGGAACTAGAGTCCACACTTTATTTATTTCAAATTGATTTAACTCTTCTTGCATAGCATTTATCTAATCAGCATCTTTTTCGGCTTCTACAAAACTTTTAGGTTCTACTTAGGATAAATAAGCTACACAATTGCAAATATTTCTCATAGAAAATTGAGTTCTTACTCCTTGTGAAGGATCACCAATCACTTGATCGGTTGGATGATAATTCACATACCTCTAATCTTTGGGAAGTCCATCTACTTGTTGACTTGTAGAAGGTTAATCAAGATTGAGATCATCTACATCTTGATTTGTTTGAGGTTGACTTTCATTAGGGTCAACAATGGGAGTAGATGCATATACTCTTGGAGTAAAACTTGCAACATCATCAAGGGATACTATTCTACTACTAATTGGGTTAGATTCATCAAAAGTAACATGTACAAATTCTTCAACCACTAGAGTTCTTTTGTTAGAGACTCTATAAGCTTTACTAGAGGTTGAATATCCTAAGAATATCCCTTCATCTATCTTAGAGTCAAATTTACCTAAGTTAGTTTTATTGTTGTTTAAGAAGAAGCACTTGCAACCGAAAGCACGAAAATAAAAGATATTAGGCTTTTTACCTTTCTATAGTTCATATAGAGTTTTATCAAGCATAGGCCTAATTAATACTATATTTAAAACGTAGTAAGAAGTATTTATGGCTTTCACCTAAAAATATTTTGGGAAACTATTTTCACAAAGCATGGTTCTAGCAAATTCTTCTAGAACTCTATTTTTCCTCTCAACAACACCATTTTGTTGAGTAGTTCTAGGGGCTGAAAAATTGTGATCAATTCCATTTTCATCACAAAATTTTGAAAAACTTTGGTTTTCAAATTCTTTTCCATGATTACTTTTAATACTTGAGACAAAAATTCATTTTTTCATTTTGAACCTTCTTGCAAAAGTTCACAAAACTTTTATAAGCTTCATCCTTATAAGCAATAAAAATAAAAAAGTTATATCTTGAATAATCATCAACAATAACAAGAGCATATTGATGGCCACCTAGACTAATGGTGCTTATTAGAACAAACAAGTCCATATGAAGAAATTCTAATGGTCTAGAGATTGAAATAACCTTTTTAGATTTAAATGATACCCATGTTTGTTTTCCCATTTGATAAGCATCACAAACTTTATCTTTTTTAAATTTAATTTTGGGAAGTCTAGTAACTAAATTTTTTCTTGAAGTAGTTTTGAGTAAGTCCATGTTCACATAGCTAAGTCTTCCATACCATAGACATGGGTTTTCACTAAAAGCGAGAAAACGTTTTTCACTTTCCTAATGTAAAGATTTTAAATCAACTAGATAGACATTTTCATGACTATGGCCAACAAAATTGATTTTGTTACTCTTGATGTCTATTACTAGACAATGAGAGGATTCAAATATGACTTTGTTGCTTTTGTCACATAATTGACTAATACTAAGTAAATTTGGCTTAAGACCTTGCACATATAAAACATGGTCAATGGTTGAGAAATCTTAACCCACTTTTTCATGCTCGATAATCTTTATCTTGGTGTTATCTCTAATGGTGACGTGTGTGCCATCCCTTAGAGTTAGTTTTTTGAACATACTTTGATCACCAGTTATGTGCTTTGAGCACCCACTATCAAGGTATCAATAGTTACATTTTTCTTTGGTGTGGAGACACATCTACATTACACATGGATATATAATTGCACTTTTAGGTACCCAAAATTTCTTGGGTCTTTTGAGGTTAGTCCTAGAAAATACGGCTCCTTTAGGGACCCATACTTTCTTAACATTATAGGGTGCCCTATGATTGTAGACATGTTGATGATGCATGATCCTAGGATGATAGTTATAGAAGTCTCTAGGATGTCTTGAATATGTATGCCCATTATTCTTTGGATGAGCATTCCTAGGATACATGTTTCGAGCATGAGAGTTATGAACATATATTTTATCTCTAGGATATGCATGATGGTAATTTCTAGGGTGTGCATTCCTAGCATGTGCATGTCTTAAATCTGTATTCCTAGCATTTGTATATCTTCAATGTGTATTCCTAGCATTTGTATTAGAGGATATGTATTCTTAGCATTTGTATTTCTAGGATGAGCATACACATATGCATATGTGCTTCTAGGATTTCTATCTTTAGCATATACATTAGAATTCTTTGCATTTGAATTGAAACTTGCATTCTTAGGCTTACTTGCATTCTTTGAGGAAAACTCTTAACCTTGCTAGTGGCCTTAGAAGTGGAGGGTACATCCACATATATTGCTTTAATGAACAAAGTCTCTTTTGATTTTTGTTTGCCTAATGGAGAATAACCCAAACCAGATTTTTCTCCACTCATTCTTTGGCAAGATAGCATTTCATCTAGTTTTTTTTTCACCAAGAATAAGCCCAGATATAGTGTTATTCAACTCCATCACTTTCTTTTTTAAACCATCATTTTCATTTTTCAAAAAATCTTGTGATGAGTTATAAAGCATGGAAGATAGTTTTTCTTTTTCTTTCTTTAGACTTTCCATCTCTTTAAAGAGAGATAAGACTTCCTTCTTGAAAGCAATATTTCTATAATCAAATTTCTTCAATTCTTCATGCATTTCATTAATTACCCTAATTAATTCTTCACTACTACTCACAATATTATTATTATTAGAGGGGGAAAATTTATTACCTCATTTTCATCAGCAATTGCCATCAAACAAAGATTGACATTTTCTTCATATCCAGCGTCATTGTCCAAGAGTTCTTCTTCTTCATCATCACTCCAAGTGGTTGCAACCATGGCTTCCTTTTTGAAGCTCTTGTATGGTTTGTTTGTTGTTGGACAATCGACTTTAATGTGTTTGGACTTCTTGCAACCATAACACACAATAGGTTCTCTTTTTAGAGTGGAGTTCTTTGTGTAAGGTTTCTTGCTCTTTTTCAAGAACTTATGAAACCTTCTAGTGATTAAAGTCATTTCACCATCTTCTTCACCACTCTCATTCTCTTCTTTCTTTTCCTTATCTGTCTTGCTTGTGGAAGCTTTGAGAGCAATCATTTTCTTTTTTTTTCTTCATCTCATCATCATTGGCACCGGGATTCATTTCTTTCATCTCGTATGTTAATAATGATCCGAAAAGGGTTTCGACATCAAGTTTTTCGAGATCTTTGGCCTTCACTATAGCCGTCTTCTTTACTTTCCAAGTTGATGGCAAAGATCTCAATATCTTCCTTGTTAATTCAAACTCCTCAATGTTCCTACCAAGAAGCTTTAAACCATTAACAATAGTGGTGAAACGGGAGTGCATTTGAGAAATTGTTTCGTTAGGAGACATTTTAAAAGATTCACACTCGGATACTAGCATATATATTTTTGATTTTTTAACTTCGCTAGTACCCTCATAAGTAATTTGTAGTTTGTCCCATATCTCTTTAGTCGAAACACATGCAAAAATTTTATTGCACTCAGTAATGTCTAAAGCACAATGTAGCATACTAGTAGCTCTACTATTTAGAGACATCATTCTACAATCCTCTTCACTAAACTCTGATTTGAGTTTAGGCATTGTATGATTCATTTCTCTAATGGTTATTTTCTTTATAGGAATTCTAGGTCTTTCTTCAATGATTCTCCATAAATTATAATCTTGTCATTCAACAAAGATTTTCGTTCTATTTTTCCAATAATTATAATTTGTGTCATTGAATAAAGGAGGTCTAGTACAAGAATGACCTTCGATATAACTATTTGAAGCCATTGGATCAACTCAATGATTTTAAGCCTAAAATTGAGTACGTGGCTTTGATACCATTGTAGATCGAGGTACAAACCCAAGAAGGGTCTGAATTGGGTTTTAAAAACTTTTTAAAATTAACACACAAGTTTTTAACAATTTAATCAAGCAAAGCACACAACAAATAAGATGCTTGAAATTAAATGAGTAAGGGAAGAGGATATATGAACTCTGTTTTTAGTGGTTCTACAATATCAAAATCTCACCGACCCTACGTCCACTCTCTTCAAGGAACCTCATTGAAGCAATCCACTAATTATAGTCGAGCAACTTCATGAGTGTTGTACAAACCTTACAAGCACTCTCTTCCACAAGGAAATGTTTAGTCCTAAACACTCTAAGAGTTATACCAACTCTTTCTCTTTACAATGATTGATATTGAATGTAAAGGAAAAAAGAGAGATAGTAATAAATGATTTGCAAGATGAATATGATATCTCTTTTAAGAACAAAGCTTGATAAATAGGCCAAAAGAATTATTTAAAGTTTTCAAGAGAATTAATGAGATGATTTTCAAATTGAATGTACTTTCTTATTGTTTAAATGCTCATTGATGAGGGATTTTTATAACTTTGGCCTTATATGGCCGTTAAACACAGATTTGATAGGTTTGGAGCATTAATTGCTCAAATCTCGCGTCCAGATTTTAAAAACTAGTCGTTTTTCTCGACTGGACAGTCGACTGTGAAAAACGGATAGTCGACTATCCTCTCTTCAATTTGAAATTATGGGTTTAAAATGATTTGAACAGTCGACTGTGAAACTCTTTGTATTTTTCACTGTCGACTGTCCTTGATCTACAGTTAAATGCCCATTTTGTTTTCAAAATGGCCAGCTTTCAGAGAATTAGATAGTCGACTATCTAAATGGGCAGTCGACTGTGAAACTCTCTGTCTCTTTCACAATCGATTGTCCATTACCTATAATAGACCGTCCATTTTAGTTCTTAAAATGACCAGTTGTAGAGACTTGACAGTCGAAAAGCCACAGTCGACTTTCCATTTTAGAAAACTTAGACTTTTAAGTCAGTTTTTGATAGAAATGAGTTTTCAATTGACCAAAACATTTTCAAAAAGAGTTTTTGAGTCAAGATCAAGCTAAGAAACTAAAGGAGAGATTTACATGTTAAGATAAACTACCTTAGAATCTAAGCTTAGTATTCGATCTTCTTTTAAATATCTCTCAAGTGCAATCTCTTCTTCTTTATGCTTGACATATGTCTTGTCCTTGAGTTTGATGCTTAAGCTTAATGAAAAACACTTAGATAAAACTGTTAGCATAGTTAAAGCACTGTTTTGTCATAATTAAAATCAAATAAGGGTCAACAACATCCTCACAAGCCAATTTTTCTAGTCTCGATCTAACTGGCCAGAATTTTTGTTCATTCTTCAAAACTTGATTATATTCTTTAAGAGGGAAAATAGTAAGATAAATTCTAAGTTTCATGAACCAATTGGTTAAAGTCAAGATGATCCAACCACATAGACTCCAATTTAAAGGAACGAGAGAGGGGATGACCATAGTTTAGGAAAAGATCCAACAACAAAGGATAATGATTCGAGTGTGTTCTGGACAAATGGTGGACATTGGCTATCTTAAAAAGACTTTCCAATCCAGGGTTAGCTAACACAAGCTTCAAGCGTTCCAAAAGCATTTCACCCACATTTTTTTCTTTGACCCACGTAAAACGGTTTCTCACAAAGCCAATGTCTAAAATTTCATATTCATCAATACAATTCTGAAATTTTCTACCTCTGTTAAGGTTAATAAGCTCACCACACAATTTCTCATTAGAGAACAAAACCTTATTGAAGTCTCCAAGCATTACCTAAGGGCTATTATGAACTTTAGCTACTTCAATGTGTTTTTGCCAGAGAATTGATCGATTTTTCAGAATAAGGCTAGCGTAAATAACATATATTATCCATAGAGGGAATCAGGGGTTACTTGGATTGAAGCATGAATTTTTTTATCTGAGGAAGCAATAATTTCCACCATCACCTTATTGGGATTCTATAGCATCCATATGCCTCTAGCAAAACCATGAGGGTCTTCACAAAAAAAAAAAAAAACAATCAAAACTTAAGGCTCCACA
This sequence comes from Bretschneidera sinensis, assembly GCA_023935145.1. Lineage (NCBI taxonomy): Eukaryota > Viridiplantae > Streptophyta > Magnoliopsida > Brassicales > Akaniaceae > Bretschneidera > Bretschneidera sinensis. Next base: position 21,854,044 of record CM043701.1, read on the forward strand.
TATCCCATCAACGCAGGGACCCAACACCTTTGTTTCAGTGAGGATTACAATATTGAGATTATGCAAATAAATAAGAACATTCTGACATGCTTCTTCACACTTGTGTTCCGAGTAGGAGTTGATCCATAGTGAACATTTAAACAATTGAAGAAGCACAAGAACGTTGATATATCCATACGAAACAAATGATTACAACATGCCTCGTTACCCTCAATTAATTCACCAACAAAGGCAGCACCAGTACATACAAAATTTTTACAGGGTTGTTTGACATAATATTTCATGTAATAACTTAAAATGGTAGAAGCAACTGCGTTAGCTATGGCATAATCTCCTGCTTGTTTTACCAAATTCCATAATTCATGAAGAATGGTATCATAGAAGCAAGTAGTATCATTTACTACACTGACAAAAATGATAATAGTGTACGACAGAGAGAGTGAAAACTACATTTCCATTATACTAGTCCCTCAACCATTGAAAACTACATTTCCATTTCCTGTTCTATATGGGGGCACATAGAAAGAGCACAGAGAAAAGATCAGAGATGTACCTGTTAGAGACCGTCCAGAGATAAACATGACAATTCTGAACGACGGACGAAGTGAAGGTAGAAAAAGCTCATCACTGCACGACGAGGCTAACAAGACTAGGGAGGTAGAGATCTAGGGTTGCTTCTTGGATTCTCTAAAGGTGGGAGATTTTGGGAAGATAAGGATAAGGATGGGACATTAAATAGGCCGTGTAATTAGCTGACAAACCAATGGGTAAATTGGTAATTCTAACTATGTCACTAAAAGACAAAGTTAAAGCTTGATTTAATCCGAGATGATTTAAGCCAGTTAAACAAGAAGCCACTACTAGAAAACTACCCTTAATCTTTCTCATTTATTACACTCGGAACAGTAAAACATATGTCTTGCTCCATTGACTTTAGTATTCAAACGAGAGAAAATATCTGAAAAAAGGGCTTCATTTAAAGGTGAAACCTATGGACCCATAGATCTGACTCAAACCGATGTAATAAGTTGGGTTAGATTTTTTAAAAGTTTGGTTGAGTTTAAGTTGAGAAGTTATTGAATTCGGTAAGTTGAGTTGAGTAATTGATTCAAAAAATTTCAACCCGGCTCAAACCGAAAAACTTGATGATTATATAATTATATTTTTTTATATATTTCATATTTATTATACGTGTTTATTTATTTATTTTTTATTCTATATTGAAGCTGAAATTTTGATAAATTTGATTAATCAACCACTTTCAAAATCTGGCTTTTATTTATTTTTGTATCAAATTAAGGTTGTTTGAAACTTGTTTTAAGTGATTTGAGATATTTTATAAGTAATGAATTTGTAATATTTAATGAATTCTTGTACAATTTGATTTGGGATATAATAAATTATGAATTATTATAACAGAATATTTTTTTTCTTATATAATATATTTGAATTAATTTAGAAGTGAAAAAAAAATTAAACTAGTGATCTAAACTTATTCAAACTGATTTAAATAAATTGAGATTGAATAAGTTAACAAATTAGATTGAACTGATATTTTTTTAACTCAATATAATTAAATTGGATTAAATTTGTAACTCGAGATAATGCAATCCATATTCGGCACTAGCTTCATTGACCCTCACTGTTGACCAACTATCTTGGAACGACGTCGTGTTGACCTTCATTTCAAGTTCACCGCTACTCTTCATTTTAGGATTTTTCTTGTAAATTGTAATCCACGCCTCTCCTTCTAGTAGTTGGCTAATAGCAAGGGACACTGAGCAGTGAGCACCGATACCGGGAGATTGCCCTCTAAACCTCTTTTACGACGCCGTTATCATACAATCATGTTTCTTTTCTAGCATACTCAACTTCACTTCCTTAAAGCCCCATTTCTCCCATTCATGGCGCTAAAATTACACATCCCTTTCCCAATTTTCGCGCCACCACCACCAGCACAAAACCCGAACCCGACCAACCATCGGGCGCCCAGCGAGGTCCGGTTCTCGCGGTGGAACAACGCTAACGCGGAGAGGTTCAATCAGCGGCAACGCGCCCAGCAAGAGATTGAGGACGACATCCGCCGCCACCGCCGCTTCGACTCCGCCACCAGAATCGCCCAAATTCACGACTCTTCCACCGCCACTACCACAGAACCGGAGACCTTCAAATCCATAGGCACACCCTCCTCCCCGTCCGCTCCCTCAATCCCCGGCAAGAAGTCCAAATACTCCAAACCTTCTCTCGACCACCATCACCCCGCGTTTCGTCGACTATCCAAAACCAAGGACCGACCGCAAGTTCCCAAGAACCCACCAATCGACTCGAAAGCTGATGTAAAGATCACCGAGGATGGGGTCTCTTACGTTATCGATGGCGCGCCCTTCGAGTTCAAATACAGCTACACGGAGACGCCCAAGGTGAAACCGCTCAAGCTGAGGGAGCCGCCGTTTGCGCCTTTCGGGCCCACCACGATGCCTAGGCCCTGGACAGGGCGGGCCCCGCTGCCCCCATCGAAGAAGAAGCTCAAGGAGTTCGACTCCTTCGAGCTTCCCCCGCCCAACAAGAAAGGGGTGAAGCCCATACAGAAGCCCGGGCCTTACCTGCCCGGGACCGGCCCGAGGTATGTGCACACCAGGGAGGAGATATTGGGGGAGCCCTTGACGGAGGAGGAGGTTAGGGAGTTGGTCAAAGGATGCATCAAGTCAGAACGCCAATTGAATATGGGTATATAATGCTTTGTTGGATTCTTCGGTTTGTTTATTGGGATTTTAGTTGATCATATATGCAATTTGATACTCTTATTTGATTGTTTGTTGGTTTTGTGTAAAATAAAGGCGTGACTGATTATGAGTCAGTGCTTGTTCTGGTTTTCCAAGAATATTTGGTCCTGAAACGCAATCTAAGTGACAGTTCGATATGGGTTTACTTGGATTTGTTGGCTTGGTTGTTAATTTTCTGTTGGTCTAAGCAAATGTATGTCTGGTTTCTTGGAATTCAGTGCCAAAGAAGGTATATGTTGCCTGTTATGTTTCTGTTTACTCAACGCAATGAAGCAATGTTTGCTGTATTAGTATTAGTTGAATGGAAGCATTTCTGTCTTATGGCTGAATAATGTAAATTTCACGATTTAAAACATGAGCCTAAGAGATAAGAACTGCAAATTGTGGAAAGATCCTTTTTTCATAGACTTGAGCGGGCCTGGTGGAGGAAGCTGACTATGTTCTTCGCTTTCAATTGTTTGCTTTTTCTCAGGCAGAGATGGTCTGACACACAACATGTTGGATAATATACATGCTCACTGGAAACGGCGAAGAGTGTGCAAGATAAAATGCAAAGGAGTGTGTACAGTTGACATGGATAATGTGTGCCAGCAATTAGAGGTTGGCTTCTGTGGCTGTTACTCTTCTGAGCTTTTATTACTGTTCAGCTGCATATATGTTTTTACTGCTGTACATAGAGTAGATATGACTAGCGATTTAAAAGTAGTGACCAAATGGTATACTTGAGGCAGCTTTAGTAAGTTTGGGGACTATTTGTTTGACATAGTAGCTTTAGCTTGTCATTTTCATAAGAGCTTTAGCTTGTCATTTTTATAAGAGCTTTAACTTGTCATTTTTATATTTTGAAGCATTCGTTGGAACATGTTCTCTCCAGTTTTGCTATGGAATGAGAGAGTGCATAATTCACTAAAGCAGAGGAAGAATAGAATCTAGTTTCTGTTTGTTAACCTGACTGTGTTCTTTCATTCATGCTTGTGTTTATCTTCCTAAAAGATCAAATTTCATGATTTGGCAGGAAAAAACTGGAGGGAAGATCATTTACAGAAAAGGAGGCGTGCTTTACCTTTTCCGAGGCAGAAACTACAATTACAGAAGTCGCCCCCATTTTCCCCTTATGTTGTGGAAACCTGTTACCCCTGTATATCCAAGGCTGATTCAGCAGGCTCCAGAGGGCCTAACAGTAGGAGAAGCAACTGAAATGCGCAAGAAGGGACGGCATCTGATACCAATATGCAAGTTAGGTAGCATACTCATAGCTCTTCTTTATAGTTCTTGTGCAAAATGAAATTTATAAAGAATGGTTCAAATTTTCCCAGAAGAAATCCCTTAAGTTAGTGTTTTGTGTTGCAGCTAAGAATGGTGTATACTATGACCTGGTGAAAAATGTCAGAGAGGCATTTGAAGTGTGTGAATTGGTCCGCATTAGTTGTCAAGGGATAAAAGGGAGTGACTACAGGAAAATTGGTGCCAAACTCAAGGTCTGGTAAACTTTTTATATGTTGTTTGTAAGATTATTCTCATAGTAAAATAATTCCCTGAATTCCTTAATCGTAGGACCTTGTGCCATGTGTGCTAGTGTCATTTGAAAATGAGCACATACTGATGTGGAGAGGAGTGAATTGGAAGTCTTCTTTCCCAAAGGTAGAGAACGAGGCTAAGGATGCGAAGGAATCTGAAATTGATTGTGCAACTTCCATTCCACCACCTTTGGAAGACCACAAAGTATCAGTCTCAGGTAGTCAGATGCTATCAGTGGAGGATGGTACTTGTGACACGCTCAATACGAGCATGTCTCCTATGGGTTACACAGATTTGAATGTAGAAACAAGTGAGGATCACTCCTCTATAGAAGATTCTAAGCCATACACAACCAGTGGCGTGGTTTCAACCGTGACGGAAACTGATGACATAACATCAGAAAACACAAGCAGTGTTGATTATGTCTCACAAACCATAGGGAATATCATTGAAAATGACAGCTTTTTGGAGACTGCCGAACTTGCTGATGACGAGTCTGAAATTCTGAACAGCTCGTGTGCCGGTGAGGCTGTGTTAAATAATGGACACCATGCTGATGCAGAGCCAACGGAAAAAACAGTGGGATCTGACACCATGCAGAGTGCTGAGGCCGCTGGAAACCAATTGGAGCCTTTCATGGAGAGTCCTATGGATCATGAAGAGCCTCAAGATCTTTCAGAATCCTTGCAAGATCTCATTGAGCCAGCAATGTCAGCAAGTTCAAATGCTTCTTGCACAGAGAAAGTGTTAGTTCTCATGAAGCAAGCTATTGAGACTGGGAGTGCAGTTGTTTTAGATGATGCTACTTTGGATGCTGACAGTATATATGAAAGGGCTATTGCCTTCGCCCAGTCTGCTCCACCTGGGCCTGTTTTCAGGCATCGTCACAGGAAGTTTGCAGTTCAAAAGATTGAGAAGCAAGAACACAACAGTTTTGAAGTGAAAGACGATGTAGTGGTTTCCAAAAAGGCTGGAAGGGAGAGGCAGCCTTCAAAAACAAAAGGATGGAAGGATTTAGATGAAAATTATCTAGATGCAGCACCACAGGGAAGCCTGAGAGTAGATGAACTTGCTAAACTACTAGCATGACACACTGTCACTCTCTAAGATAAATACTTCTCGTAACATGAAATAATATTTGTTTGTATGAATCTGATTTTGTTGTTTACACACAGATGCGCTAATCGTGTTCATTGCATTGCTTTTACCATTACCTGTGTTAGCTCTTATCTGATTTGATGCTTTTATCTTCCAATCACTGCCCTCATACAGTAAACTATAATTTCCCTTGCCATCTACTACACAGGTTTGAACATGCATATTGCCATGTTGATTGGTGTTCAGGAAGATGGTGACTTGTCCAATGCAGGTAAACTTTGGGACCATTAAAAAGATTACTTCATTTGCTTAGCGCATAAGCTAAAAAGTAAAAAGAACTTTAAAAAAAGTAAAAAGAAAAATATTGGTTCATTCAATTATTAATCAAATGCCTTCAGGCAACCACTTTGTATCAGCAATTCTGAACGACTTTTTTCATGGACATTCAAACTTGTGAACCCGGCTTTCCATCCAATTCCCCTGTTTGGTTGGATCCTGAATCTCCAATAATGTTCTTCCAGAACCAGTGGTTTTGCCAGAGAAGATAAACTTCCTCAATTGGAACTTGCTTTGTTTCTGGCAAGAAGAAGAAGATAAAGCTGCTCATGATGCAAATCAAGCCACCAAACAGCAAGAAGATTCCATATTTTAGGTGACAGAGTGAAACCAAGAAGCACTGTGCGATAAGAGCAGTGAAGATGAGGTTGACACAGACCACCACACTCTGGCCAGCTGACCTTGTCTCCAAGGGAAAGAGCTCACTAGGAACCAGCCACCCCAGAGGACCCCATGACCTACCATAAGCAAGTACAAACAAGCAGATGATCACGACAAGGAACATGCCAATTCCTTTAGGGAGTTCCTTTCCTTCTCCAAACTTCAAGGCCAGAGTGATAGCCAAAGCAATCTGGAGACGAAACAGTAAGGTAAGTGTCGAAGATCAATATTATGCATTTCAATTAGTTGAAAATGAAGAGTTTAGAGCAATGAGCATTAAATTAAAGTGTCCTTACCATGTAACAGATCATCTCAGCACCAGCTTCTAAGAAAAAAGCTCTTCTACCAAACTTGTCCACCAAACCCATTGAGATGCAAGCAGCAACAACAAGTGCCACACCAGTTATGATGGTGGAATAGAGGGATGCATCTGAACCAAAACCCAAGCTTTGAAAGATTACTGGAGCATAGAATAAAATGGAATTCATGCCAGTGAGTTGTTGGAATGCAGGGATTCCCAAAGCACCAATAACCAACTGGGGACGATTCTTTCGTGCAAGAAGATTCCTGAATGGGTGCTTAACTGCTCGTGCTGCATTGCTTGCGTCAACAAGATCAGCAAACTCAGCATCAACATTTGTGGTTCCTCTAACTTTCTCCAATACCTTTCTTGCTTCATCTACTTTGCCTTGTTCTACAAGACTGTTAGGGGTCTCAGGAAGGATGATACCTCCTATAAGCATTAGAATTGCTGGAACTGTAGCTAATCCAAGAGACAATCTCCATCCCCATGGGTGGATTTGTTCAGTTCCGTAGTTGATCAAGTTCGCTATCAGAATCCCCAAGCAGGTTGTCAGTTGAAACAGTTGGTTGACTGCTCCTCGGATTTTTGCAGGTGCCATTTCTGAAAGATACAGTGGTACTGCCTGTCATCATTAGAACAAGATGTCAGTAAGTGAATGAGGAAAATGCTGTTAAGTTATTAGTACTTGTTTCCTAACATTAAGCTTAATTACCTGGTTGCCAAATCCAATACCTATGCCAAGTAAGATTCTTCCTATGATCAGCATAGATACGTTCACAGCAGCAGCATTTAGAATTGCTCCTAAAAAGAAGCTGATTGCTCCAACAACAATACTGCCTCTCCTGCCTTTGCTTCTGGTAACATAGGATGCTGCAAATGTAGAAATAAGACCCGCAAAGTATAGCGAGGACGTAAACAGAGTGAGAATCTGGTTGTCATATTTACAGTAGTCTGTCTCGTTAAGATGTTCTTGCTTCCTTCTGTACACTTTCGGGAAGAATTCCTTCAAAAAATCATCCATGGAAGTCACCCCACCTGAAATTATTTTAGATGGTAAATTAGTACTAACTTCTTCTTTTTTAAAAATAAAATTAGTAGTCCTATACTCTAATTATAGTATCTTCAATGCAAGACACTATTATATTTTCTTCTAAAAGCTGGGTTAGGGTACAAATTTTTTTAAAGTTGAAATTAAATTGCAATATTAAGCATTTCTTTGTTGTCAACTTTTCATATGTCGATTTTCTGGAAGATGAAGATATTATTTCCTGGATTGCAAAAATTTGGAGATAGTAACTATCTTTTGAGACCTTTGTCTGTGTTGATGGAAAAGGAAACATTTGAAAAAGAAGCCTGTTATCTTTAGGCTTAATGTCTACATCATTGAACTGTATTGCAACTAAGCTAAATTATTGAAATGAATGAATGAAGCTAGTAACTGGAGCCTACTCCTTGAAAAGGGAATCTCAAGATCACAAACACTTCTATGTTTGGTTGATTGAAATTTGAAATTGAAATAAAATTATATTTTTTTTTCAACATAAAAATAGTTGAAAAATCCATGATTTTACTTCAATTTCAATTTTAAGCTTCAATTACATATTATCAATCGTAATGTTACTATCATCTTGGGAAAAATGATTTGTTTTTTCTCCATAATTGAATATGAAAATTAAATTATTCTTACTACTAGTTTTTAAATTTTCTGTAAGTAGTTGAAAAAAGAGAAACAGTAAATAGTAGTTCTTATAAGAAAAAGTAGGCATGAAAATTAAATCAGGGAAGAATCTGTTTAATTCTTCAACTCAGAAACATCAAATAAAACTTGTCAAAACTCATGAATGAATGAAAAAAAGAGAGAGAGAGAGAGACCCAGATCAGATAACAAGCCAGTAAGCTTAATTATAAAGGAGAGAGTGAATTGAATGAAAGAGAAACTGACCAGAAACACCAAGATCATAGCCAAAGAGGGATCCTCCCATAGAGCCCACAATGCAAGCAAAGATGAAATAACCAGTGATCTTATATTCATAAAGGTGGGCTCTCTTGAGGTTCCCTCCATCAGCAAATCCTCCGCCAGCCATTACTCCCCTCTTCTCTCTCTAAATTATATGCTTAGGAAATCTGTAGGTTCCTTTTAAAGGAATAACAGAACTGAAGTACCTGCAGGGACAAGAAAAAATAAAACATGAAGCACAAAGGAATTTATAGACAGCCAAAGTCAACTAAAATATTTATTTTATCGAGAAAAATCTGCTTTCACTGCAAATATTTTATAAAAATCCTTTTAAAGTTAAAATTTTTTCTCGTTTTATTTTAGTTTTTTATTAATAAAAAAATCTTCCATGCATTTTGTGCATTAATCCATTTGCCAAAATTCTTGTGTCACACCCAAAACCACTATTAAAAAAAATGAAGACTTGATGATATACTTAACAAACCAAGTCCAATGTACATGATCAAAATTTATAGAAAAATTGAAAAAATATCCATATTTTGTAACAAATTTCAACCCAAAATGGGTCCACTAGTTGGACCCACAAAAATTCAAACCATATAACTTTAAATTTGATCTCACTCCAAAATCAATAAACTTTGAACCATAGAAACCGTTTAGATAGGGATAAGAACGATCGAAATTTAGTTGAGTAAATAAAGCTTCTATTCCCGTTTGAAGGGAAGAAAATTTTAAAACGCCAAACCTTATCCAAATTGGTAAGCTATCATAATATTCTCTAATGTGTCAGTAGTTTTAGAGGCGAAGAGAGCAAAAGGTTTCATCATAATGAAATAAGGTGTAAGTTTCGAAGCATTTGAACATTTTGAAATTTATAGGAAAATTGAAAAAATATCCATATTTTGTAACAAATTTCAACCCAAAATGGGTCCACTAGTTTGACCCACAAAAATTCAAACCATATAACTATAAATTTGATCTCACTCCAAATTCAATTAACTTTGAACCATAGAAACCATTTAGATAGGGATAAGAACGATCAGAACTTATTTGAGTAAATAAAGCTTTTGTTTTCTGTTTGAAAGGGAGAAAATTTTAAAACGCTAAACCTCATCCAAATTGGTAAGCTATCCCAATATTCTCTAATGTGTCAGTAGTTTTAGAGGCGAAAGGAGTGAGGGGTTTCGGCCTAATGAAATGAGATGTAAGTTTCGAAGTGTTGGAGCATTTCGAAATTTTAATAGAATAATATAAATAATATAAAATAAATAATAATAATTAAAGTTTAAATTAATTAATTTTAATAAATTTTAATACTTTTATTAACTCTTTAAAACATATAAATTATAATTGTAATTTTATAAATATTAATATATATTTATATATAATTTTTTATTTTTATATTGTTATAACTTATAATTGATTAATTAAATAGTTATTATTAAACTATATAATATATAATAAATATTTATAAAACACGATAATATCACAATAAAACAATTAACTTAATAATTAAAATTTGAGTCTTTCACTTGAATTTTTTTATAAAAAAAAACTTTTAAAATATAATTAAAAACGTACATACACAACCAACGAAAGAAACATATAAATTTTACCCGCCTTTAAACGCATCCGAGCGCACCCAACAGTCCTATGATTTCAAAGCCTAAAAGTGTTCTTTTCTTTTGCACTTTAATTCTTTAATATAAAAAGGCATATCAACTTTTTATTTATTTTACAATCATCTAAAGTTTGTAAAGTATCTAAACTTTTTCAAATAAATCATCATAACATCTTAAGATAAACTTTCAAAATTAATAAAAAAATACATATATTTAAAAGAAAAAAAATCTAAATTATTTTCAGAAATTAAACAATAACACATAAAACGAGAAAGATAATATATTACACCCCTTAACTTTTATCGCTAGTTCAAGCCACTTATGTTACTGCAAGTTTTTATTTTACTTGAAGTATTGGCATCGGACATATATTTAAATGTGTCTAAAAATATATAAATTTAAATTTTGGACAGTCTAAATCAATAAGATATTTATAAAAGCTAAATAAATACAAACAAGTATTTATACCTTACACCTTTATCCAAATCCAAATAAAATAAAAAATCTCCAAAGTATTTCTTGCTTTTTCTTTTTTTCTTTTTCTCTTGAGATTCACATTCCATAGGCATAAGTATAATCTCCTATCATATGCAACTCAAATTCTCATTTTGATGGTAATGACCATGTGATAGCGGATTCAGAAAGGAAGGACTAGTGAAACTAAATCATTGCTGGCTTGTTGGTATAGTAAAGTGGTCGTAAATTCATGAGTATGTTTCTTCTAATTTATTGCATTATTGATGTTGTACAAAGCTTCCCTTTGTTACGAGTAGTTTTTGGTTTGATCAGGTTTAAAATCAATGTTTTATATCTATTCAAAATTTTATTGATAATTTTAAAAAATTTCATTTGGTAACATTATTTTTTTATCCTATACCTATACTAAATGAAGTCATCCAAAATTATCAATAGAGTTTCGGGCAGATCTAAAACCAATGTTTTATACTCGTCCAAAATTTCATTGGTAATTTTGAAGAACATCATTTGATAATATTATTTTTTTGTCTCATCTCTATACTAAATGAAGTTCTCCAAAATTATCAACGGAGTTTCGGACGGATCTAAAATATGATATTGACTTTTTTACTATAAAGCATGCAATACACGTAAATTTTGCATATAAAGTGGTCTCCACTAAATCTCAAAATTTAATGAGTCCAAATATATATGCAAAAACAATATATTGCATCCGTTACAAAGTCAATCCCCTAAAACATTGACTTTAGATTCGATCTAACCAAGAATTTTTTATTTTTTATATGTAAAAAATCGAAAAGCTCTCACATGTGTTAGGTTACTACTAAAATAATTCAACTTTAAAATGTTAAAAGAGTAAAATCATTTTCAAGTAAAACAATTTTGAATTGGTTTTTTTACGAGACGAAGATTAAAACATTCTCACATTACAACAAAACACGAACTAATAAAAATTAAATCAAATCTTTTGTAATGATTATCTCGATATCTTTTACCTAAGAGACTTGATTCGATTCTCCTCTACTGTATTAAAAAAAGGAGCAGAAAGATTTGAGAGCACATATTACATAATTACTAATCAATATAGAAGTAACTGCAAAATCCAAGTAAACCAAAAAAAAAAAAAAGGGAAGAGAAGATGAGAGAAAGGAAGAGCACCTGAGATCGAAGAAGTTTACTTGGTCTGCCAGTTTCTCCAAATTGTATGGAGCAGGCAAAGTTAGGTTAGGCTTAGCTATGACCTTGTGGTGCTTTTGAATTAAGGATTAAGAGAAAGAGAGAGAAGTAATTAGGGTTTTAATTACGAGTAATCTATGACAGCTTCTGTTCTTGTGGCGAATTTTATCCAATTAAGACGTTAGAGAGATTAAATTAGGGAGAGGGAGAGAGAAAGAGGGGGAAAAGGGTTGAAAGATTCTTTATTCAACACAATTGGAGTTTCTTCGTTTGGTATTATCTTATAAACTGTTATATTGATTGGTTGCTTGATTTTGGATTGATTTTTTCTTTTTTGGTTTCTTGTTCACTTTTGGGAAGAAAAAAAATATTTCTATTATCGTAAAAATTACTTAAATTTATCGATTTAAGTATGTTTTTAGTCGGTTTTTAAATATCACATGTTATGATTTGATCAACTTTTATAAGTCATACCAAGAAGTGAAGATTAACCGTCAGTCATCTGATTTTTTGATTTGCATCATATCTTATTCTCATCAAAACAATTCTCTTTATTTCGTTATTAATAGTTTGGAGAATCGATCTTGTAATAGAACACGATTAATTTAAACCATCTATTTTTGTTTCAAACAATCAATCTATATTGTATTTAATAATGATTATATCAAACATGTGCTATATAATTTGATTTCTAAAATTCTAATTTCTTCCATTAATTATATTTTTAATTAAATTTATTCTAATTTAATGATTCTTTTATGCAAATACTAGTAGAGCTCACGCATCATGTGCATGTTTAAAAAATGCAACGAGTCAATATGGATAAAAAAACAAAAATCTCTACATCACTAAATTCTTTTTTTTTTTTGTTACTTTGAATAACTTCAATTTGCAAGAGATTTTACTTATATCAAGTGTAAAACTCATTTGTTTACGAGTAGAAATTTGACTGGTAATATTTTAGAACTTTATTGATAACGTTAGTTAAATATGTATGGACATTATTAATGAAATTCCTCAAAATTACCAGTTAAGTTTTCATCTCGATGCAAACAAGAATTTCTCGCTAAAATTGATGATAACATATTATAAAAGAGATTTGATTTTGTTCTTGCAAAATATAAAAAAAAAACAAAAAACAAAAAATTAAGAGGAATCTAAATAAGTTATACTAATTGGTATTTTACTCATTAGTGACCGATCGTTTCATGATCAGATTTGTTTGACCTTGTTTGTCGTAGCGGTTATTTTTTGTAGGTGGTTAATTACATTCGACATTCTCACCTCAGACATTACTTTTCTTTTGAATTAAAGACATTTCACTAAAAAAAAAGTGAAAAATAAACATATGACTAATATTTATTTATACTTGGCATGACTTAATGATGATTATATATATATATATATATATTGAGTAGGGGACATCATAAAATAAATATAAAATAAAACAAATACTATGTATAAGCGAAGCTAAGCGGCTACATTGAGAATTCCATAATGTCACGCTCAAAGAAAAAAGAGGAGAAAATGAAACAGGTGGTTTTGAACATTTCTCCTAGTCTCTCTCTGTTCTAGACTAAAATAGCCTAGGGTTTGATTCTCTGTCTCCTTATTCAGGTCTATCTCTCCTTTTCCTCTTTTATTTGTGTTCTTTATTGCAGTTTTGTACTGTATGACAATTTTGATCTATTTTTTTAGCTACTTGCATTGAATCTGTAGGATTTGACGCAGTCTACCGATTTTATGTATGGTTTTTTGGTTTTTTTTGGATCGAATCTGATTTAGTTGCTAATTATGAGTTTAATCTGCACGCGGCTTAAGTGGAAAACTGGTCCTATCCTATATAAGATTAGGAAGCATCCGACTTGCTTTTTCTAAGCTGTAGTCTTTGTGGGCTTGCCTTGATTTTTTCTGGAATTTTGAGGTTTGACGTCTTGATTTTTTCTGTTGGTTTTCCTACACTTTATCTGCTAACAAAACAGTCTTTGTGTGGTTCTCAGATCTTGTGCGGGGAGTTTAGATTTATCATTCTTTAAGTTCTTTTAATTCGTTTTCCAAAAGTGTATAGGATATTGAAGTTTCTTATTTACAGCATTTTATGGCAGAATCTTAATGTTAATAATTATGAAATTATTGTTTAATTTAATGGGTTTGATTGGTACTATTAGGAATCAATTCCCTGTGGTTGTATCTATACGGTTTGAGTGGTTGTTTGCAGCTCCCATATGCTTGCAATCAACCGTTGTCTAAATTGGGTAAGAAAATTTTGACTAGGACCTCTGTGATGCCCTTTTTCCATTCAAGTGATGCAATTTATTTTCATCATTTTTGTCTGGCAAAAAGCGGACTTGTAATGATCTAATTAGAACATTTTCCTGCTGGTTAGATACCTCTATACTGAATTTGGTTCGGCATCTTTCCAAGGCCATCCATGAAATTGAGTTATTTGTGTTACATCTTTCTTATTGTTATATATGGCATGTAATTAGCTTTCTCTTTGCCATTGTTTCCTTTAATGAAATTGACTTTTGTGCAGGGATGCATTTTTTTGGACGGTTGTCTCATTGTATTGGGTCAATGTCATGAAAGATTAGCCTGAAGTTTGGAAGAGGCCATATTGATTCCATAAAATGGAGGATGATAATGGGCTTGAGCTTAGCTTGGGACTATTTTGTGGCGGACAATCTGGCAAAATGAAGGGTAGAAATGGTAGCTCCTCAGATAATAAGACAGAAGAAGGTGATAGAGGCAGTAAAGTAGTGGATGATTTTAAAAACTTTCTTCATGCTGGCAGCCTGAAACAGGACTCAGGTACTGGGTCTCAGAGATGTGATTCGGTTAGACCTCAGGAGAATTTCTTTAATGACCTCTCCAGGACCACTGCTGATGATGCTTCCATGAACCGATTCTGGGTTGCAAATACTAATAGGTCTGCTGAACTTGAGGAAGAGAAACGGTCAGAGGTGGGTAATAAACGGAAATCGTTGTTCCATGAGATAAACAATCAAAAGAAGCATGAGAGAGAAGCTCATGCTGATTTGCATGACAAGACAAAAACATCGCATCTTTCCTTAACAACAGAAGATGGCTCTACTGCTGAAAATGAAGATGTGGCAGAGTCCGAAGTTGAGGGTTCAACCTCAAGGCTCGTTTCCCTCCATGATGATGGATCCAAACGATTTATTGGAGTTGGTGGTTCTTCTGACTTTCCAAAGGAGGTTCGAGGGTTTTCTGATGCAAATGTGAACTTGCAAGGTCAAAAGAGGTTTAACTTTAACAGTTCAGCAGGAGATGAGCTCAAGCTTGGAAACATGACTTACAGCGATCCGTTCTCAGTCCAATCAGTAAATGTCATGAATGCACCTTACTCATTACCTCTGAAGGATTCTCTTTCCATTGGTGTATCCAGCACATCTGGCCATCCACTACCTGGCATGGCACAGATGATGCCTGCTACAAATAGCGAGCGATCAGGGCCCCAGCCTGTAAATCCTGGAAACTTGCCGGTTATGTTTGGCTACTCACCTGTTCAACTTCCAACACTGGATAAGGATAGTTCCTGGGGTATGATCTCTCATTCTCAATTCCACCCTTCCTTTTCTGGTAAAGGTCCACCAAACTCGGATAAGCATAACGAGGGGTTGAAGATATCTCAAGGTCTGCTATTACCCTCTTTTGTATTGTATAAGACATGATCCAAAAATATTTTATAGATGACATATTTTTGCACAATATGCTATACAGAGAGAACTGGCCTATCCTGAGAACGGACTTAACATAATTAGAAAGTTGATTTTGACTGACGTACTCTTTGCCTTCTGATTTGCCAAGCCTAAAAGCCAGATTGATAGTTGAATTGAACTTTCTTAAAGCCATAGAAAGCCGGAATATACCTAGTCTGTATTTGCCTATTTGGTAATGCATTTATTGTTAAGTGCGAAGCATTGCACATGAACCATGCTTATAATATGCTCAAGTCATTTATGTCTGTATTGATTTTCATTATCGAACAATTGGAAGTAAATTGACTTATCAAAAAAAAAAAACAATTGGACGTAAATTCTATTATTCATCTTCTCTGCATGTAGTATTACAAATCTTTGAAACCACTGATATTTTTACTGTAGATAGTGGTAATAACTTTCTATTTTTCAATATAATACTCCATTATATTTTCACTTTAGTGCATTAGTCTTACAGCTTATGATGGGAAATAGCTTTGTTTTCATTACTCCCTTTGTGTGGATGTAGTTGCCATGCAAGCAATTGCACGTATTTCATCTGACGCTACACTCTATGATGGGAGATCAGTAGAGCAGGCCATAGGTGAAGGGAAACAACATGCCACAGAAGAAGGCTCCTCTACTCAGACAGAAGAAGATGTGAAAGGAAGTAGCATGAACCTGAGGGCAAAAGATGCATCTGATCGATCAACAGCAGATGGTTCCTCTGCTGACTTTTCAGCGATCAAACCTGGTATTTCAGCAGACCTGATATTTGGGGGATGTGGTTCCTGCCCAAATTTACCATGGGTTTCAACCAAAGGTTCGGGTCCAAACGGTAGAACCATTTCTGGTGTTACTTATAAATACAGTGCAAACCAAGTCAGGATTGTTTGTGCTTGCCATGGTTCTCATATGTCCCCTGAAGAGTTTGTTCGGCATGCCAATGAAGAGTATGTTAATCCCGACGGTGCAAGTGGTTTGAGTACATTTCCAAATACCAATCCTGCTGCCTCTACTTATAGCTGAAACCATCTATTTCAATGGAGACTGACATGTGATCAAGGAAAGCTGGCTATGGCTTTATATACACTACTGCTTCTTGTCAGTTGACATAGCTGCTGCAGTCAGGTACTCCAGGTGTATCTAATAATGATGTAGGATCATCTCTTTGTCAAATAGTGATAGTAAGCATTTCAGTTCTATATACAATAGGAGTGTATTACTTTTGTTTAAATGATAGAGAGTAAAGCACTCTGCGTGATCTTAAGATGATATTATTGTAATAGATTATGAGATTTGTTAATTGCTATGTGGTACTGTTCCATCTGCATGATTTGCTTGATCTTCAATGCATAATTAGATGCATATATCAGGAATGATACGGGATAAATTATGCCAGATAAGAACATACAGTCATACCTTATCTTGATGTTTGATGTGGTGGGTGTGAATTGTGATATGGAAAGAAAGGTTCTCCAAGATGAGGTCCATTGGTAAGTTTGCTTTTGTTCAACTTAACTCTACTACTACATTTTCTTGTCTATATTATGATCACTCCTTTTACGTAAAATTTTCAGTAGTCTCTCATGAACTTTACACCATCAAAAACTGATTGCATCGAGAAGCTTATTATCTGCTATGCAAGAATAACGTTTATGCCATAGCAATATTGTCCACAAATAATGTAAACCTACATTAAGAGATAATTCTAACATTTATCTGACATTAAATTTTTTTCGTTTCTTCTAAAACCGATACACTCATGAACAACTCGAATGAAGCTTGTTTATGTTGGTTCACTAGTTCAAGGAACATCTAAAACTATCTAACAATTAGGAATAACTAAACAATCCTGCAATAACTAATAACAACTCAATATCAAATTTCAATTAAACCCACCCAATCAAATTAAGCATATTAAAGTAGCCAATAATTAACAAAAAAATAATCTTGATCTGCAAAAAGCTTACATAAGCAAACAAATCAATCATCCAAATAAAATTAAACTGCAAGTACACCAATTAACAAAACATCAATTACCGGGGCAATGAATCACATCACAAGTGATGATCGTAAAGTCATTGATAACCACTGATTGCTCAACTTCAATACTCACAAAGAGAGAATCCGTCAAGCTGCAGGAAAAAAACACAACCAAAATTTTAAAGTTACCTGGTGACCTGAATTTAGACTGGATTCGCAAATGAGCTCCCTGGAAATTTCATAGAGGCGAGAGGAAGGGTTGTAGAAATGAGAGAAATTGTTCGCTTCAAGATTTAAGTTGTTGCCTTTAATTCTCTTCCTGCCATTAATAACCGAATGGAATTCTTCTATGAAGACGGTTCACAACGACTACTGGAGTGGGAATGTTTCAAGTATTCTTTTCCTATGTTATATGAACTCGAGTATAGATATCTATTTAAGTGTCGGATTCATCGATTTTTATAATTTTAAACACTTTTTTCCTTTAATTTGGAATATTTAAGTGTCATACCCATATCCTTATCCAGAATGTTCGACACAGATACAATAAAATAAAGTGAAGTGTCTATATAACATAGCTATTTTCTAGAACGATAGTTATAAAATGAAACATAAAAGACAGGCATAAAACGATGTCATCCGTGAAAAGAAAACAATCAAGCAAAACCCATGTTCATGTGGCAGCGGTGAAAAGGCACTCCGGTTCACACACAAAAATACTTGGTTCAACCGGGTCTAAAACTAATGTTTTAGATTTATTCAAAACTTCACTGATAATTTTAAAGAATTCACTAGTAATATCAGTATAAACGTAGGATCCAAGAAATGATGTTACCAATGAAATTCTTTAACACTATCAATAGAATTTCGAACAGGTCTAAAATTAATGGTTTAAACCCTATCTAACCAAGTATTTCTCATTCTCACGCCTGCATTTTAGAAGTACAATATTAGATATACTACTGCATTTATCTTTCTTTTTTTTTGGTGATAAAGGCAAGTTTACAAACTACAAATCCATAACCCGTCTAGGATACATAATTTCTTGCTTATCAGCAAGATAATAAACAAAAATTAAACTAGGAGGAGAGTCCAGCTCCTTCAGTTTATCTTGCAACAAGCATCCATTCTTAGCCAAGCCATCGTGCATGCCTTGGCTTCCCCAAAAACATGATGGATCTGAACACTAGCAAGTGATGAAACCAGGGACCTGCACGCATCAATCATGGGATTAAGAGGGTGATTTTCGTTGACATTGAAGTTGAAAAGCTCCACTGCCAACTGTGAATCAACTTTAACAATAACATACTGGAATCCTAATTTAATTAACAAGTAAATCCAGGCCATAGTACAAGCCCCACATCTCTGTTGGATCATAAACTTGATCCATTCTGGGAGCCCAAACCCAAACCCAATCAAATTGGAGTCCAAGTCCATAATCAAGATCCAAAACTACAAGCCTTCTACCTAGAATTTTATAGGTGTGGTAATTGTGCATGTGAATCATTTGGTAACTTAAAATATTGTTAGAACCACCATGAAAAATGAGGTGTATGGTTATTGTAATTTTGGATTAGTTTATTTGTGTGGTGTAGGATTGTTCTTAAGTAGTATAAATACCCCTCCTCATTTTGGTTTAAGCATCAAGAAGAAGTAAGAACTTCTAAGTGAGTGAAGAAGCAAAGTCTTATAAGAGTGAGTTCTAGTATCTTGTTTTTTGAGTGAGAGTGCTCTTGTAATATTTCTTTGAGTTTGAATAAAAGTTGTTTGTGTGAGTGTTTCATTTCTAACAATCTCAGCATCCAAACTTCTGCAGCAACCCAGACCAACCTGGAAGCTCTTTATCCGTGTACCATGGTAATCTCTAACCAGGCCCCTCGCGCCAGCCATTCCCGGCGAGCCTTGCATGTACCAACTGGTGGAGGAGTCCATTCAACTTGAATATACTTATGATTAGAACGAAGACTATGCTTATCACCTAGGGCATACTATTCCCACGCAGTGCCAATGAAATAGGAAAAGGAGTAATGAAGGCTTTTTTGTTTCTCACACACCTCCAAGACCAACACAGAAATGAGAAAAAGGGATGACCATGGAAGACCCGCTTGGGTTTTTTTTTTGGAGGTAGAGTTTTCAATGAGCCAAGGTAAAATGGGAGATTCAAAGAAGTTTTAATCAGTGCAATCAGGAGAGATCCAAATATCTTTGGTGGAAAGACAGACTCTAAGGATGTGTAGAGATGTGTCAGGGGCAGCTTGACAAGAAGGACAAGTCTTCAAAGTCAAGGATATCAATTCGGTGCAAATAGGCTCTACTAGGAAGTCTATATTGTCCTGAAGAATTCCAAACAGAGAGCTAAGAGGAGATTTGGAGGTCAGGGAGTACTCTTCAAACAAAGTGAGCTAGATTAGTTTCAAAACACCCATATTGCTTCCCATCTAGGAGATTTTGTCCTTTTCTAGGATAGAGGCTTAGAAAGAATGGCTTTTATTTGATTGCAAATGAAGTTAAGCAGATCAAAGGAGATTTTTGTGAGATCCCACCTGGATTGACTCATAATATCATGAACATTCATACTATCCTCAAGGTAATTAAGAGGGCTCTCAATTTGCAAAAATACTTGGTTAGACCAGATTAATTTTAGACTCATTCGAAACTTTATTGGTAATTTTAAGAAATTTTATTAGCAATGTCAACATAAACATAAGACCCAAAAAATGATATTACCAGTAGAGTTCTCTAAAATTACCAGTAACCAAGTATTCCTCCTCAATTTGACTTATAAGATTACAACTTCCGAACCAAATGCCAATTTTGTACAACCCATTTAAGACCTCTACTAGTAATATTCCAAAAATTTTCCATGCTCCTCCAAGTGAGGAAGCATTCAAGTTTAGGTTATTACTATATATTAATCATTCTTCTTGTAATATATTTGTTTCTAAGGACTCGAGACTTAAGGGACTTCTTTTCATTAAAGAGTTGCCAAATAAGGTTAACCATTCAGGCTTTATTTTTTTTTTTTATTTAGTTTGTCTAATACCTAACCCACCCATAATCTTTCGAGAATTTTCAACATTAAGTTTTTCAAATAAATAAAGTTAATAAGACCACTCGAGCATGACATAGATACATGACTAGTGTGTGTGTATATATATATATATATATATATATATATATATATATATATATATGAATGAATAATCTTCGAACTGTACGTGGTTCCAACCATTTAGGCGGCCATATCATTGGTTCAATCAAATATTTGCAAATGATTTAGGGTGAGTACATTACCTCATAAATAATATTATATTTATTAAACAAATTTGTCATGCTTCTTTATGATTTATGTATTAATGATTGTAACAAGATAATTCAACCCCAAACACCTAACATTCTTTATCCTCCCATGATTGTATCTTTCTTTCTCCTTCTTTCCATCTTTTGAAGGTAACAACATTGTTCATCACTTTCCTGTAAATATTAACAGTTATTTTTTTTAAAGGAAAAAAGTTGTCTTTTAGTTATTTACACTAATACTTTAAAAGACTTATTTAATAATAGTGATTCACTATTAAAAGTTATTTTTTAAAGGAAAAAAGTTGTCTTTTAGTTATTTATACTAATATTTTAAAAGACTTATTTAATAATAGTGATTCACTATAAAGTCTTACTTTCATGTATCTAAATCATTCAGTAGTATTCTACTTAATTAGATGAAGAAAATATGATATTCTGAGATTTTTTTTGTTTATTCATGAACATATTTCTCTGCAATGAGGATTTAGGTGAGGAGAATTTTGAACCAAAAAAGTAAAAAATAATGGTGTAATATTCTGATATATATCATTATTCTTATCATTTGTTATTTGCCTTTGTTCTTTCTTGTGATTAGTTTTTGGTCTGAAATTTTTTTAATTTCAAAGACCAAAACATGATAATTCAATTTGATGCACAAAAAAATTAATTAAGTTGAATTTTTCTACGATCTTACCAACTTTAAATAGGTATGAAGTTTTTATAGATTACTTTGGACTTTTAAACTGTTACTTACTTGGTTTTGAGGTTTGTAAATGTCCAAATATCATGCTTAAATGCGTCTAATGTCTTAAATTATTTGAATTTCACCAACTTAACATATATAAATTGTTTTCAAAATGAATCACACTCTCTTCTATTGATTTCAACATAAATTTATAAAAAAAAAAAAAAGCAACGTAACATGTGCATCTCGCGTTTTGTATGGTTAGTAATTAATAAAACCCTTAAGCACCCACAATTAATAGTTTTTCTTTCTCTTTCTCTCTTAAGAAGTCAGTATATGTATTACGTCCTTTCCAGGAATTTGATATTTATGAGTGAAAATATACGAGTAAAATCATTCACATGATTAGATAGTATAAATATTTGGGTTAATAACAATTTTCGTCTCTAGACTTAAAAGATGACAATTTGATCACCAATATACCAATTCTTTTAACTAAACCCTTAATGTTTTCATAACGCAACAATTAAATCTTATTTGCAACTTCGTTGAAGGAAATTAATGGAAATAAGTCGCATGATAATGCATGACTTATCACTAGCAAATAGGCACGTGCGAGCACACGTGGGATTATCCCCTCTTCTCTTTTAACTGGATTTTGGATTTATTCCCAAAAATTTTCCATGCTTCCTCGAAAATTTTTCCCTAACCTTAGCTTTAGCTTCTAGATAACCAAAGATTAAAGGAATAAATACATTTGCCTCGTTGAGGTTTTGCATAATGTACACCTACCCTTCGTAGTTTTGAAAATGACATTTACCCCTGGACCAAATAGAAACCGTTAAATCTAAACACAAAAAGATGGGATGACCTAAATACCCATTATTTAAAACATGTCTATAGACAAGGTAAGACCCACTTTGACCTTATTTTCTCTCTCATTGTGCCTCTCTTTCCTTTCTCTTTCTCTCGCATCTCTCTATCTTATCGTTTTCTTGCGAAACCCTAGCCTAGCCCGCAATTCCTTCTCTAATGTAATCTACCATAAATTAATGAAATCATGTACAAACTCTAATAGCAAATGAACAAACTCTAATAGTCAAATTAATTTTCTAATTATTGAGCACAATCTCAAATCAAAGAAGGAAAAAAAAAATCAAGAGAAAATAAAGCAAAACCTTAGCATGATCTACTACAAGTCCAAGCAAAAATAGTTAAGATAACAACAATTTGGGGTGGTGATCAAAGAGCTCACGCGCACATCACAAGAAGAGAGGAGCAAAGGTGATGGCTCCTTGTAAGGGTTCCTTCACGAGGTTGGGTTGGTGGCGCGACTGTGACAGAGGAGCAAAGGGGTTTTGCAGCGTTGTCCAATGTCTCACGGTGATGGAACAACGGTGTTGGAAGAGCAGTGATGCGACAGGAATGGTGGCGTGATGGTGAGGGAGCGGCGTTTGATGAGAGTTAAGCAGGGGGCTTAACAGAGATGATTGCAGTGGGGAGTTATGGGCATGAAAGAGGAAGAATCCAGTTGGAGGCACGATGGCGTTGAGAGGTTTGGTGGTGCGCACGGTGATCGTGCATGATATAGATCCAAGATAGAAGACGACACTTTCCTTCTTTTTTTTAATTGATCTTTCCTTTATAAGATAAATTAAATACATTTGATGATAAATTTAGTTTTTAATTTTAAGGTCAATCTTGCTTTTGTTAGGAGTGTGAAAGGGAAAAAGAACATATGTTCTTGATTTTTGTTTAAAGAAATAAAAAAATGTGAATGGTCGAAAATGGGGAAGAAAGTAAGGAATTAATGTGTTTTGGGAGGTTTAAATATTATATTATAAAAGTAACAAGGGCAATATGGGATAAACAAAAATTATGCTTACAGTCATGTTGGTTAACCACTTTTTAACTATTGACTAACAAGTTTTTCACATCAATGGGATAAGTGTCCTGTAAAACATAAATTATAAATAAGACAAATGGAGTAAATGTCATTTCCAAAGCAAGTGTATATTATGTTAAATCTCGAGGAGGCAAATATATGTATCTCAAGATTAAAAGCTTCCTCAATAAAAGCCAGGGACAAAAGAGTGATTCAGTGCGTTTTCTTTATCATTTCTTCATAAAATCGAGAATAAGAAGCCAAGTTTGTGTATGTCAACATCCATCGTGATTGATCATTTCATAAACTGATTGCAATCCTGGCTACAAATTTTTTGCCTACCATAATCAATGGCTACCCGAAGCTTTAGGTTTCCATCAATTTTGTGGTATTAAGAAGAATGAAATAGAATTCGGGAAGGTTAGGGCCAAAAATTTCAAGAATCTAAATGAATTTGGGAATAAAATCCTATTAAACATTTTGATATGAAAGACTAAATCTCACTCCTTTGTCAGTTGTATGTCACGTGTTCATCATATGACCTACTTTCGTTAATTTCCTCTTAGTTGCAAATAGGGACCCAAATGTTGCGTTATGAAAACATTAAGGGTTTAATTTTAAGAATTTGTATATTGGGGACCAAATTGTTATTCAACCTTAAGTTTAAGGACTAAAATTGATATCAACCCTAAATTTTATTATTAAACAAGATTAAACATAATAATACTAAATGATTGTGCTGAAAAGGATATATTAATTGGTAGATTATGACTATAAATTTACCTAATATAATTTTTACTTGAAATAATTCATTTACATTGTTATGAATAAATTTCTAATGAAAATTATTAAAAAAAATGATATTATCTGTTTTGGGGGTAATTTGATACGATGAATTGAATGATGTAAATTGCCCTAATAAATCATTATTTTTTAGTAATAGTTATTTAATCTAATTATTATCAAATATATTCATGATAATTTGTAAATATTCTAACGCTTGGTTGTTTGGAATTGAAATTTGGAATTAGAATTGAAGCTTAGAATTACAAGTTTTTTCAACCATTTTAATGATATAAAAAAATATATGATTCCACCTCACTCTAAGTTTTAATTCGAAACAACCAAACGTAGCGTCGTTAAGCTTCATAAATGATGGAATATATATATTGAATAATTTTTTTCTTATTATGCACATGATTTCAAATATACACGTATTTCTTATTTTTCTTACATAGTTTGTGTTATAAAAATAGTTTCCTGTTTAACGTTAGACATTCTATTTTTATTTTTTTTCGTTTCATTTTAATAAAACATTCATATCATTTTTTTTTATAAAAAAATTCCTTGTATATCACGGGACCCTGTTAGTTAGCTAAAATACAGAACAGCATGTCACAAAACGTGTAAAACAGACCAATATTTCGTATTAGCCACGCATGTCATGTGTCCTGTAATGCTTGTGTCATTGACTATTGATCCTCAATGTGCATCCTTAGGAAACACTGCCGGATTTTGAGTTGTGTGTTTATACCTCACAGCTTGGTTTATCAGAAACACGATTCATGTTCTTCTGTTTCTTATGACAATTTATGGTTCCAGGATGTCAAAAGTCCTTGTCCATTAGTACGACATTAACAAATAGTCATCTTGGGATAATTCCATTACGACTAAATGTCACCGTTTTTCAATTTATTCAAACAAATCTTTAGAGTTTTGTCTTTTAATTGAATTGGGCTCTAAAGTTTTAATTTGATCAAATAAATCCTTAGAATTTCGATTTGAATCAATTTAATCCATTTTGTTAGCTCTTTTTGTGTAAATTGTTCTTCACATGAGGTTTAAGTAGTTTTTGCTGTGTTTAGAATTTCGATACGTGTTAGATCGTTATTAGTCGACTAATGACAAAACTGGGTGTTCCAATATCCGCGTTCTACATAAATGTTTAACACTTATTTCTGGTACGTTGAAAAAACTAGGAAACATGTTGTATGATGATCACGACATGTTAATATATATAAGAATTCAAAATTTCAAGTTGAAAAATTGGTTCACTTATTCCCCAGAACCTCTTCAATCATGGATTCCGTCTGAATTAAGTTTTATAACAGATTTATTTTATATTTTGACAGCAAAAAAATCCTTTATCTTTAAATTTGACTAGCTACGACTGCATACATGCTAGAATTATTATGGCCTATGCAGTGAGATCACGTACCTGCCACGGCTCCTCGACTTTGTTGGTAGAGTGAACGTAATTACATTTGACTTTTAAGTGCTCTCTTACTCCCTTTATCAAGTAACACATAAAAAAAAAGAGTCAGATGAAAATCTTATATATCTCAATCCTTATGACAAACAAAGATTTAACATGGCAGAGAAACAACAAAAATAAAAGTTAAACCTCAAACTGAAAATGTCAAATGTAAAATGCAATTAGTCAGGAAAATGCCTGCCACGTCAAAAACCAAATTTCTATCCAATTATAAGGTAGCTTCTCAGGCCACCTTGTCATCACTACTGAATTTCAGTACTTAAAAACTTGAACACTACAAATATAAAAATGATTTTATCAAATTAGGACAAACAAGAACAGCCTAAGATGAAACCAAGAAAACTAACAAACAAAAGAATACCCTTTTGGGGGAGTGACATATTAAAAGCCCTCTTGCATAACAACCACAACTTAAAACTACCCCCACATAGACTTTGAAGGGAAAATTTTCTTTTCTGCAAGAGAAAAAAAAACGAGCAGAAATGCAAGCCAGATGAGTTTAGAAATCTTGGAAGGTCTTTGATGTGTTAAAATTCCAATGAATCGAATCGCAGTGATCATTTTGATTCTGCTTTTCGCGCTGTTTGATGTTGAAGCACAATCCTCCCTTGTTCAGGATTATGCATCTTCAGGAAATGATGTTGTCACAAATTTCAAACCAAGCCTTGCTGTTGTTGTAGGAATTCTCTGTATCATGTTTATGCTAACATTTACCCTCCTCCTTTATGCAAAATTCTGTCACAGGGGAGCATCTGTTCATGGCGATCAACAAAATCACCCTGGAATCCTTAATGGGTCGAGGTCTCGGTTCTCTGGTATCGACAAGAAGGTTATAGAGTCGCTTCCTTTCTTCAGGTTCTCTTCGCTTAAAGGGGCGAAACAGGGCCTTGAATGTTCAGTCTGCCTGTCGAAATTCGAAGAAATAGAAATCCTTCGGTTGCTGCCTAAGTGCAAACATGCCTTTCATATTGATTGTATTGATAAGTGGCTTGAAAAGCACTCAAGCTGCCCTCTTTGCAGGCATAAAGTCGGTGCTGAGGACCCAGCGATTTTCGCGTATTCAAATAGCATGAGGTTCTTGAACCTCCAATCTGAGCTGCGAGAGGACTCGAATATAGAGCTCTATGTTCAGAGAGAGGGAGAGCGCAATGGGTCTTCAAGATTCAGCTTTCGAAAAAGCGAAAAGAGTAACAAGGAAGAAGAAGTTTTGATCCAAGAAGAAGCTTCTGATAGGGCGGATGATGATCGAGAGGAAGTATTAATGCATAAGTTCAATCACAAGATTATTGTATCTGACGTTTTCAAGAACAGATGGAGCAATGTCAGTTCTTCAGACCTCATGTTCTTGAATTCAGAGATGCTTAATGCAATGTCAAGGGACAGATTCTCTTCTTTAGAAGCAAACAAAGGGCTTCAGCTTTTGACAAGATCATCAAGAACAACTGAAAACGAGGGAATTGTGAAGATTAAGGTAGAAATGGAGAGGAAAAGATTGTTTGAGAGCAAGGTTAATTATTCAATTGACAAAACTAGTCCAGTTTGTCTTCCTTCGACATCAGATTACACAGCGAATTCAAGAATTATAGATCCAGCCGAGAGAAGATCAGTGTCAGAAATAACTGCTCTTCCAAGATCTCTCAATTTCAATGCAAAGAACAAAACCAGTGAGTCTTCTTCATCCGAAACCAATATAAAGGAGGAAAGAATCAGGCGGCTTTGGTTGCGTATTTCTAGAAGAACAGTTCAATGGTTTGCCAATAGAGAAAAGAGATCTCAACAATCTCAAAACACAACACAACATTTAGATGTATAAATTTCATTTTACAAGTATCCTGAATTTTTAGCTTGCATTTAAAAATGGAATTTACCTAGGATTCCATGCAAACAGTTCATGTATATATGTTAGTATCTTCAATTTCGTAAGTTTAATATAGGAAACAGAAACAAGGAAATTACTTTTCCTTTTTGTTTCCATGATTTCACATGAACTTTCATAACTTGTTTGTTAATGGGTATGCTTCAGTCATAGTTAGATTTCTGGTAAATATATAAAAGAGTACTTATTGATAGTATATTTATCAAATTTGATTTGTTTAGATGGAGGATTTGAAGCTATCAATCATTGTTTTATAAACTATATTTTCATTTGCTTTTTCTCAATAAATTATTTTCTGCACTACCAAAAAATAAAAAAACACAAAAGTAACTTAAGCAACAATATATAACTTGCTTGCCACCCTGCCTTTATGAAAAACTTTTTAAGGTTTTTCTAAGTGGGAGACCCAATGAATCAGGTTGCGAGAATCTTGTTCTATCTCTGAACCTGTCATGAAATAAAAATAATTAACATGTATAAAATGGAATATCAAAAACTCAAGCTACGTCGATGAAAACATCATTTTAATTTAATAAACTTTCATTGACTATCAATAAAATCTTTTTGTGTAGAAATTGTTTATTTTTGACGCAATGACAAGTGCTCGATACTGACATTTTTTTTTCTTCTGTTAGTAAACCAATCAATTGTTATATTTCGTTGGTGATTTACCAACTACCAAATTATGTGTACTTGATGCCTTTGATAAGCTTCTTTGAAATGTGCCTCATAGTTCTCTTTATGTTTTAAATTTGATTAATTTACATTTTGCATTATAAAGGAGTATCCAATAGACTTTTATCAACAAAATTCCGACCAAATTAGAACGGGTGCAAACATGCAACTCACATGTATGTCTCATTTGATACGAAAAGATAATTCCGATAGTATTTTATCAAAATTACCTTTCAAATTGCATTTTAGGGAGTTGGGATTTTGAGCTTTAAAAAAATAAAAGAGAGAAATGATTTGCCAGAGAAATTAAGGGATAGTAGAATTATCTTTTCGCATTCAAATGAGGCACACATGTGCACTGAGCGGTCCTAATTTGGTTAGAATTTTAATAGTGATCATCTCATAGACATGTTTCCATGGGAATTACCACAGAATCGAGAAAGTCCACTAATAATCATTGAGAAATTGAGTAGTAACTTTGGTATTTCAATTTTTCATTTTAATTTTTTTAAAACAATTACTATTCAATTTATCTGTGATTACTAGTAAAATTTTATGATTCCGTAGTAACTCTCATGGAACCGGGTCCCTGGTATACCCAATCGAATTTTAATTAGAATTGTTTATTGGATACTCCTCTATAATACAAAATGTAAATTAATCGAACTTAAAACATTCGGTGTTGAAACGTGAGATAAAATATAAGAATGTTTCACGATACTAACCCATTTTTTTTATCAGTTTTTATAATTTTTTTTTTTCGAAAAAATACTTTCTAAATACAAAATTTTCCTCGGAAACTAAAGAATTTTGAGCACATTATAGGATTTAGCTTTCATCCCCATCCTTTGATTAAATTATATAATCTCAATCTTTCACACATTATTTGAGATTCAACAATTTATGTATTATCTAAAATTTATATATACATGAATGATTGAAATAAAATGAAAAAATATCAAAGATGGAAGCTGAACTCCACGATGCAATACTGAAATTTCTTCCTTTCTAACAAATTTGAAATCACTTGTGATCAATGTTAGCAACTAATTTCAGAAATCTGAATTTGTCATTTTGCTTGAAGTCAATTAACACAATACACCCACACACACAAAAATGTAGTTCTGTTACTGCATCACATTGTAAATATAATATGTGCAGAGTCTTAAAATATAGCATTTGTTTAAGCATAGTCCTGACTAAATTGCTGGCGCAAGAGCCGAAGAATATTTGTTATCAGCTACTGGATCGACGTAAGAGCTGATTCCTCCTTTCTTGTCTAGTTGTCTTAAATGAAAAACTCCCATTAATTATCTTTTTCAAGTGTTTTTTCACAAGTTGTTGCCTCAAAATTTGATTACGATATGGTTTACTTTACTGGGCTTTTAACGTTTTCTCTCTCGTTGTTTTGTATCTTAGATTAAACAAAGAACACGAGGGAGGGATTCGTTTACTTGACTCTAATGAAAAATTGTCCTAGTTCACTACTGCTTTCTCTTAATCAATCATTCAATTAAGGTAATTATTATGGTTATCATTCGGTAAATGTTTTGAAAAAATATTTATTTGAATCGAATGTAAAACTTTAGTTTACATCGGATGAAAGTTTTATTAATAATTTTAAAAAATTTCATTGGTAATATCAATATAACTACTCTTCATGTTACCAATAAAGTTTCTTATCAATTATAAATAAAGTTTAAAATCCAATATAAAAATGAGTTTTTATATGCTATGTAAATAAAAATTTTACAATTTAATTGATTTGATTTTTTTGTAATGATAAGAATTTCTTATTACGCACTACTAATTAAAGGCAACCAACCTCTCTACCCTTTTAAGTTAGGCATAGGGGCACCTAATTGTTAAAGAGCTATAAAAGCCAAAATTGGGGTAGGAGGGGGCTTATGTGTGGTCCCAAGTCCTAACATAATGCATCAGTACATTGAGAAAATGCCTAAATGAAAAGAAAATGTATTACAACCGTGTTAAAGATGGATCATCATAATAGAATAGTATCATTATGAAAGCATGGATTTGGATTATTTTTATTTAAAATTTAAAATAAAGTCATTTTAATCGTGAGATTAAATGTTATATTATTAAATAAAGATGACTGAAAATTAAATTTATTATGATGACATTCAATTTCACTATCAAATTAAGAGAATCCAAATTATGTCTACAGATAAAACAGACAAAGAGTTGTTTGATAGATCAAACATCCATTAATAAATATTAGGCTAAGAGGATTTCTAGGTCATTGCAAATTTATAACCATAGTATTACTCCCAAAACAAAAACAAAAGATGTTGGGTACGTTATTGAGTCAAATCTCACGTAGAAATAGGGAAAATTATATTAACCACCCTGAGTTTTAATCTATTTTTCAATTACTTCCATATTAGTTGGGAAATGACATAAATCTCTCTTGTCTTATTCGACTTTCACAGTTTTGGACAGAACTCCCCCTAAAGTTTTCTATTTGTCAACCCATTAGGCTCCAGTTAAAAGTGAATTTCAACTCAATAAATATTTTTGTAAACCCAAAACTACCATTCTTCTTCCTATCTTCTTCTTTCTCCCTCCATGCGACACTTGCTTATTTTCCCAAAGTTGTTAAGGCAACAAACAAACCAGATCGAACTTGCTTTCCAAACACCAAACAAAAGAAAAATTTTATTTCCTTAATTTCCTACTTGCCAAACACATCAGCTCGCTATCAACCAAACAAAAATATTTAGTTTGAAAGCAAATGTTACACAAACCAAGCAAACAAGATCAACAAGGCCCAAGCAAATTTTGATTCCGTATCCATAAACGAAATCACATCATCTTCTTCCGTCAACAAGGCATAATTTTGCAACCACGTCTTAATCTAGTCCATTGGGATGGTGGCGTCAGGCTCGTGTGGAAGCATGTTCGGATCAACAAGTGGGTGAAGAAAGAGAAAGAGTAAGGGAGAGGCGCGTTCGTGTTCCTGGAAGAGAGCGACAACTAATGTCCAATGAACCTACAGGTCTCAAATTACCCATATCTACTAAGTAAATTACCTAGATCTATTCAAGAAGATCAGTACTATTGATCTTGCAGCATTATCAACCATCAAGAACAGTTTAACGAATATACCAGGCACAGATTTCTTCTCCACTTGAAACTTCACCGAATCGGATCCCTGCTCTTCCTTCTCTAGCATTACCTACTGTAACGACCTATCCCGGGTTGGCCACCCCCGAGACGGTGTCATCACATTTTGAAAATCCCAGTATGACACATATATGCAACAATAAAAATTTACCAACTGCAATTATTTACATCAATCATCAACCCTTAACAGAGGAGATACATCATTCAGATCTCAACTTAAACATTGTATACAACATAATATGCATGAATATTTACAATTTTTTTTTCTTATTAGTCTAAGGATGTGGACCACGTAGCTTACAGATAATGAATCCGCTTGAATCTCAGCTCACCAACTATCTGTCCTGTCTGCTGCCTGAAATCATTTAACATTGAGGGATGAACTTCACAAGCTCAGTGAATTAAATTTACTAGAAGTATTCAATTTGTATAAATAGGCTTTTAATGTTCAATAATTTATATCTCATATAACTTGATAATAGCATTCTACTATCACTACACATAGCATAAGCCCCATTCACTATCAATCTCTTCTTCTTATATATTTAATCACCTTAAGACCATCAATTATATCTCATAATTACCTCGTTATGAAGTTCACAGCATATAGTCTACCATTTAGATAGTTTTTATCATATCATCCTTCTATGTTTCTTTCTCACCATAACTGTCTCTTTCTGAGACTCATCCATTTATAAATAAATTTACAACAAAAAAATAACACTTCAGCATTTCAGTAATAAAATCAATATTTAAAACAGATGCAATGCATGAATTATTATTAGGGAACACCTTCCCACATGTCGACATGTTTTTATCTTAGACCGACTGTCTTCCCGGTTCTTTTATTTTATTTAGACCGATTGCCATCACGGTTCTTTTATTTCCAGCATATACCAGCTATCACGGTTTTTATTTATTTCCAACATATACCAGCTGTCATGGTTTTTCATATATTTCTGGCATATACCGGCTGTCAAGGTTTTTTTTTTTTTAAAGATTTGTTTTATAAAAATTAAATCTTTCGCATATATATTATTTTAACTCAATGTTATATTTATTAAATTACTTATTTACCATTTTTTATGAATACGGGTATTACAATTCTACCAACCTTACAAAAATTTCGTCCCCGAAATTTCCTTACTTAATTCATGAAAGAGTTGGGGGTATTCTTTCCTTATTCTTGCTTCATGCTCCCAAATGACTTCTTCGACATCTTTGTTCCGTCATAATATTTAAATCAAAGGAATGACTTTATTGGGCAAGACTTGTTCCTTTCTGTCTAGAATTCTGATCGGTACTTGCATAAAAGTCAAATCTTCTTGAAGTTCTATCACTTGATTCGAGATACTATGGGATTCATCGTGTAAGTACTTTCTCAAAAGTGACATATGAAACATATTATGTAATTGCTTTAACTTTGGGGGCAAATCCAATCGATATGCTACTGGTCCAACTTTCTCAATCACCTCATATGGCCCCACAAATCTCGAGCTCAACTTTTCTTTCTTTTTAAACCTCAATACACCCTTCCATGGAGATATCTTCAAAAATACCCAATCACTAGCTTGAAACTCGAGAGGTCGTCTTCTATTATTAGCATATCCATTTTATCTGTTCTGTGCTGCTCTAAAGTTCTCTCTGACCAGTTTGATCCTCTTAGTAGTCAAATCTATCATTTTAGGACCAAATATCTTTCTCTCTCCAACTTTTTCCCAGTATACTGGAGTTCTACACCTTATACCATATAAAGCTTTAAATGGTGTCATCCCAATACTAGTTTGATATTGATTATTGTATGCAAATTCAATCAAAGGCAAATAAGCATCCCAGATCACTGAGAAACTCAATACACTTGCCCTCAGCATATCTTCTAGTATTTTTATGATTCTCTCCATTTTCCCATCAGTTTGCGAATGAAAAGTTGTACTAAACTATAATTGCGTACCCATAGCTTCTTGAAAAGCTCTCTAAAATCTATAGGTAAATCTAGAATCTCTATCTGATAAAATACTCAAGGGTATTCCATGTAATCTTACAATCTCTGCTACATATAATTCAGCCAACTTCTCAGGACTCCATGTAGTTTTAATAGAAAGAAAATGTGAAGACTTAGAAAGTCTATCCACTATAATCCATACAGCGTCATGACCTCTCTAGGTACAGGAAAAACCAGAGACAAAATCCATACTCTCATTTTCCCATGGCCGCTCAGGTACTGGAAGAGGTTGTAACAATCCTGCTGGATGTTTATTCTCAGACTTCACTTGTTGACAAGTTAAACATCTAGAAATATGTTCTGCTACATCTTTCTTCATCCCTGACCACCAATAATTTTGTCTCGATCCTTTGTATATCTTATTATTACCTGAGTGCATGGAATATACAGAATCATAAGCCTCATTTAATATTTTCTTTCTCATCTCCACATCATTGGGAACACAAATTATATGTCCCAGTACCACCATACCATCTTCTCTAATTCTAAACTCAGTTGGCTTTCCATAATACGTCATGTCTGATCTTCTTTATCCCTTCATCTTTACCCTGCCTCTATAATAAACAATCAATAATAGAAGACTGTACCACCATATTCGCCATCAATATTCTTCTATCATTAATACTCAACTATATCCTCATTCTTCTTAATTATATCATCAAGCTAGTATTATAACTCTCAATAGCAGCTAATCTCTTTGTAGCCTTTCAGCTACTACATTAGCATTTCCTGGATGATAATGAATTGTACAGTCATAATCACTAATCAACTTCATCTACCTTTTCTGCCTCAAATTCAACTCCTTATGGGTCAATAAATGCGTCAAGCTTTTATGATCAGTAAAAATTTCATAATTGGCTCCATACATATGATGTCTCTAAATCTTCAAAGCAAAAATGATGGCAGCCAATTCTAAATCATGGGTCGGGTAATTCCTCTCATGGTTCTTCAATTGCCTAGATATATAAGCTATAACTCTCCCATGTTGCATCGACACACATCTTAACCCCTGATGTGACGCATCACTATATACCACAAATCCTTCATCACCAAAAGGAAGCACTAATACCGGGGCAATATTCAATTTTTCTTTCAACAACTGGAAACATCTCTCACATTCCTCTGACCACCTAAATTTCACGTCCTTCCTGGTCAATCTAGTCAATAGTCTAGCAGTCATAGAAATTTTTTGGACGAATCTCCTATAATAACCAGCCAACCCCAAAAAGCTTCTAACTTCAATTACACTAGTGGATCTTTCCCAATTCAATACTGCTTCTACTTTTTTTGGGTCAACTATTATTCCCTCTCCCAACACAACATGCCCCAAGAAAGATATTTCACTCAACCAAAACTCACACTTAGAGAACTTTGCATATAATTTATCTCTCCTCAAAATTTTCAACACTATCTCTAAATGCTGCATATGCTCATCTTCATTCTTGGAATATACCAGAATATCATTAGTAAACATAATCACAAATCTATCTAAGAATGGTTTAAACACCCGATTCATTAGATCCATAAATGCTGCAGGAGCATTAGTCAACCCAAATAGCATGACCAGGAACTTATGATGGTCATAACGTGTCTTAAAAGCAGTCTTAGACACATCCTCTTCCTTTATCCTCAATTGATGATAATCCGATCTCAGGTCTATCTTAGAAAACACCCTAGCTCCCTATAACTGCTCAAATAAATCATCTATCCTGGGCAAAGGATATATATTCTTGATGGTGATCTTATTCAATTGTCTATAATCAATATATAACTCCATTGTCCCATCCATCTTTTTAACAAACAATACAAGGGCTCCCCAAGGTGACATACCAGGTCAAATAAATTTTTTATCTAGTAACTCTTGAAGCTAAACTTTTAACTCTCTCAATTCAACTGGTGCCATTCTATAAAGTGTTATAGATATGGCTGCTGATCCTAGAATCACCTCAATAGAAAACTCAATCTCCTTATTGGGAGGCAAACCAGACAACTCTTCAAGGAATACATCAGAAAAATATTTTACTACCAATATTTCTTCTAACTTCCTACTCTCCTTGCTAGAATCCACTACATATGCCAAATAACCCTCACAACCCTTCTTCAACCATTTACTGGCAGTTAAGGCAGATATAAGACAGTTAGAAAGTATCTTATGTTTTCCTTGGAAATTAAACTATTCTTGTCCAGGTATCTTGAACACCACATTCTTCCTAAAACAATCTACCTAAACATGATATGCAGATAACCAATTCATCCCCGTAGTTAAATCAAAATCTATCATATTTAAAGAATATAAATTGACTTCAAATTCTCTATCAGTCATATTAATTACACAACTTCGGTAAATTGTCCTAATAACAACTCTATCACCAGTATGAACCTCAATAACAATAGTATGCATCAAAGGACTAGCACTAGCATCAATAGGTTTCATATAAACACTGGATGTGAAAGAATGGGTTACACCAGGATCAATCAATAATCTAGTAGGCCTATCAAAGATAGATATTATACCCATAACAACATCAAGAGTGGCTTGTGCATCCTGTTGGGTGAATGCATAGACTTTTCTGTCTCTGGACTATAATTGGCTACCACGTCCTCTCTAAGCTACTGATTCTCGACCTCTGCCCCGCACACTCCCTGATCCACCACCCATCTCCACTGGTCTTCTCCCAACACTTTCAACACCTATGTCAGCAGATTTTCCCACTGGACAATCTGCAGCAACATGTCCTCCTTCACCACATACAAAGCATATCTGCATAGAGCAATTTTGAGACATATACCCCGTCTGAGTACATCTAAAGCAAACCCTTAGCTCTTGATTATACATCAGATTACCACCTCCCATTAGTGGCATACTTACTCCTCTACTATAACTCTCACTTCCTATAGCCTGTCTCCCTAATCTAGGGGTCCCACCGGTATTACTCTGAGTTACAAAAGCAATAGATCTTGCTTGCCTCTGACTCTGTACTATAGTTCTTTGTGACAAGGAACACTCCCTCTGGGGTGGTTTCCCACCCTGCACACTCATACTGCCACCACCTCTAAGTTTCTCAAATCTAGACACCTTCAATCATTCCCTCCTACCTCTAAACTCCATCAAATCCTTCTCAGTTTGTAATGCTTTATCCACTAATATAGCATAATTTCCAATGCCTATATAAGAGAGTTTAGTCTGAATGTCATAGTATAATCCGTCTTAAAATCTCTTACACTTTCTCTCCTCCATATTCACTAATTCAGGTAAAAACCTTGACAGGGCTATGAATTTACTATCATATTCAACCACCGATAAATTACTCTGCCTTAAATGAATAAAATCTCTCTTTTGTTATGCCCAAAAGGTATCTGAAAAATACTTCGCAAAGAACTCATCCTTAAACTTACTCTAAGCTAAAGGTTGTTCTACCTGTGTGCTTACCCTGGGCAAAATATCCTCCCTCTATTGAGAAGTCTCACATTCCAGCATAAATGAAGCAAAGGCAACCTTCTGTCTATCTATCACTAGTAAGACCTCAAAATATTTCTCGACATGTCTAATCCACTGCTCAACTTCTACAGGATTTACAGATCATCTAAAAGACTGGGGTTTAAACTTAAGAAATCTCACAAAACAGTCCCCCTGCATCTCATGTGCAAACACACATTCTCCCTCATGAACCTCTTGCCTCACCACATCAAGTTCTTTTCTACCTCTCTCCTCTAATCTCCTCTGCAAATTATCGGACCTTTCTTCAGCTGCATTCATCCTCTCTAGGGCACGCTCAAGAGCTTCTCTCAATCCATCCCTCCTAACCTCAGATTCTCTCCCAGCTCTACTAGTACCTATCGCACTATTAATCTGTTCCCTTACAGGAATCACAGACTCAACTTCCTCCTCTACTTCAGTTCTTCTAAATATTGGGGGTTTACTACGTCCCCTTTGATTTAGAATTCCACCTCTAACTCTAGCACGTCCACGTGTCATCCTCAAATTCTGTATTAAGATAGTGTTTATTTAGATCTTCCACTTCTTTAAGTTCTCATGCAGTCTACAGAATCATAAAACCTAATGCTCTGATACCAAAATTGTAACGACCCATCCCAGGTTGGCCACCCCCGAGATGGTGTCATCACATTTTGAAAATCCCAACATGACCCATATATGCAACAATAAAAATTTACCAACTGTAATTATTTTCATCAATCATCAACCCTTAACTGGGGAGATACATCATTCAGATCTTAACTTAAACATTGTATACAACATAATATACATGAATATTTACAAATTATTTTTTTCTCATTAGTCTGAGGATGTGGACCACGTGGCTTACAGATAATGAATTCGCCTGAATCTCAGCTCACCGACTATCTGTCCTACCTGCTTTCTGAAATCATTTAACATTGAAGGATGATCTTCACAAGCTCAATGAATTAAATTTACTATAAGTATTCAATTTTTATAAATAGTCTTTTAATATTCAATCATTTATATCTCATATAACTTGATAATAGCATTCTACTATCACTACACATATCATAAACCCCATTCTCTATCAATCTTTTCTTCTTATATATTTATTCACCTTAAAACCATCAATTATATCTCATAATTACCTCGTTATGAGGTTCACAGCATATAGTCTATCATTTAGATAGTTCTTATCATATTATACTTCCATGTTTCTTTTTCACCATAACTGTTTCTCTGTGAGACTCATTCATCTATAAATAAATTTACAATAAAAAACAACACTTCAGTATTTCAGTAATAAAATCAATATTTAAAACAAATACAATGCATGAATTATTATTAGGGAACGTCTTCCCACATGTCGACATGTTTTTATCTTAGACTGGCTGTCTTCTCGATTCTTTTATTTCCAGCATATACCAGCTGTCACGTTTTTTTTATTAAAAGAATTTTTTTATAAAAATTAAATCTTTCGTATACATATTATTTTAACTCCATATCATATTTATTAAATTATTTTTTTACCTTTTATTTATGAATACGGGTATTACACATATTCTCCCAACTAAGTCACCATTCTCACACTCGGTGATGGTGTTTTTGACTCATCTAGACTCAATTTAGATTTTGAGAATTAAACAAACAAGTTTGAGGGATAAAAAAAGAAATAAAGAAGAAATTAACACCAAACCTGAAGAAAGAAATGTATGATGGTCATCATCATATTATCTAAAAAAGAGAGCAACACTTTATTTCTTTACTGGTTGCTTCTTTTTTTGAGAGAGAAAATAGGTTTGTAATGATTTCAACAGTTTCATCTGGGATTTATATTCGAAAGCAATATAGTATTTTTATTTTTTTCCGTCAAGAGTTAATAGATACCGTTTGGTTAAACACGATCAAGTAAGGTATTTGTCATTTCTCAAACAAGTTGGAGGTAATTGAAGAACGGACAAAAATACAAGATAGTTAATGTAATTTTCCAAGAAAAATAATATTTTGGGATGGGAGTGAATCCACATAAATTATGAATAGGAAAAGTAAAGACTAAAGAGTAAATATTACTTTTCGTCTCGACCTTTTTATACAATATCTGTTTACACTCGATTTGGACCCAAGAAATTCTGACCAAATTTAAACACAATTGGACCATCTCAAAAATTGGATTAAAAAAAGGCAATATTAATTAAATAGACACTTGGGTCATTTAATTAATTACAAAAGATAAATGGATCATGGACTTAATGCAAAGTTAAATAAAGTCATGGACCATTTAATGTTATTAAGCTCGTTGGAATATATACATGACTATTTAATTAATTATTATAAAAGATTAATAGATTTTTTTTTTGGTGGATTTGAAGTATGAATTTTGAGGTGATACATAGAAATCATGACTTAAGTTTCTGTAAAAAATGTTGATTCTACCTAAATTCATGTATTCTAAGCTTTGTATTCCCTTCATTTTGATATTTGATGTTTAAAATATTGAATCACCATAAAGAAGAATAAATCACATGCACTAATATACCTAAAAAAACATAAATATATTCTTCCAAACACTTGATTTTCCATCTTATAAGAGTTAAGAGAGAATGACAAAAAAAATAGGGAATAACTACACTGGTATTAGGATCCAAAGGATTTTATTAATAAATGGAGAAACAATTATAAGAAAAGGGAGAAATCTAAATACAATACCTAGCAACTGTTTAAGTTAATAACATTTTTGGATAATCAAAATTAGAAAACCACCTAGCTAAAAGTGCTGATTAAAACTCACACATTCAAATTATACTTTTCTAAAGAATTAATCAGGTTTGAGCTCAAGGATCAACAAAAAGACCAAAAGGTGCATACAACTTCTTTCAATCAGTTGTTTTTGTTCAAAATCAAACAATATATACTCATTAATGATTTCAGATTTTAAGCAGCAATGCTTAATGCTATCTGGTCTTTTACCTAAAATTTGCAGGCCTGATTTTCATGTGTTGGGAATTATATTGTTGTTGCAGCTTCTTTTACTCAAAAGGTCTCACAAAACAAAATAATATTTTCACAACCAATGCTACTCAATGCCATTTACCTCAGGAGATATGATATAAACTGCATGAATGACTCTATCTAGGACTTTGTTTTTTCTTAATGAGACTGTCTACCATAGGCTCAGATGGTTTGGGCATCTCTCCGTCCAATTTGTGGGCATGAGTTCAAGAAGAAATAGAGTTTATATCTTGGCGGGATTAGGTGTGTGGTGGTGGAGAGCGACGCCTTAACGAGTTAACGATGGTTACGGGCGCTGCAATCTTTTGGTTCCTCTCTTGCTAGTTTTGGTACTCTGATGGACGACGCTGTAACAATGATCACATTTCCCTCAGCCATTCAGGTTGTTTCCTTGCAGCCACTAAGTGCAAAACAGTGTTCCCTTCCTCATCTTCCCAATTCAACAGCCCTTCACAGTTGAGCCCTTCAAACAAAATTTTGAGTGCTCTACTTCCATTTTCATTCTTGACTGTAAGAG
The DNA here is from genome assembly GCA_023935145.1 of Bretschneidera sinensis. Classification (NCBI taxonomy): domain Eukaryota; kingdom Viridiplantae; phylum Streptophyta; class Magnoliopsida; order Brassicales; family Akaniaceae; genus Bretschneidera; species Bretschneidera sinensis. Next base: position 21,894,235 of record CM043701.1, read on the forward strand.
GAAGAATTTTGTCTCTCCTCTAGATGTGACCTTGCCACAAGCCTCAATTTGCCTCTCATCCATCAAGAGAAGCAACCTTAAGCTTTAGATAATAGCTTCATAAACTGATGAAGGTTGAATACAGAACATCAATGTTCATATAAACTCTACTCTGTCCCAAATTAACATGTCAGTCCTATGATGATAAGGTTTCTAAATTAGTGGCTAAAATTTGTCTTACTTGTTACCAAATCCTTCGTCCTACACTGCTTTTAACTCATTTCTCCCTGTCAACTTGCCACCATGATACCACAAAAGATGTTCAAAAGAAAAATCGATGTACTACACAAATGTTGCATAAGTAGGTAACTTTCCATTTTGTTTAACAGTTTAACCTCTGAAATCCAAACAGACTCTTTTGATCTTCAATCCTTGATGACCATAGGTTGTGATCTCAAGACCGCTAAAGTATCAAAAGGCTAACAATTTGGAAAAATCGAACTTTCATCATACGTGAATGGCCTTTATCAAGATTGAGCATTGTTGATGCCACATATGTGTGTTGCTGAACAGGAGGTCGGACTGCGGAGGTACCTGCACAGGGAAAAGGAGAGTAGCTATGGGGTCGACGGAGGGGATGCCTCCGAGGATGCTCCGATGCCTAAGTTAGGGTAAGCTCAAGTGTATCTTTATAAAGCTCAAAACGAATCCTCCTCTTGACTGCTTACCAAGTCCTTTTTATAGAGTTTCGGAGGCGGTAGTGGGCCTAGGGCGGCTGCGATACGATACCCCAACTGGGTTGGGTAATGATGCCTATGAGGCCCAGCTAGGTGGCTGAGAGCCGTTCACTAGGGCTTTTGCCTTGCTGGCTTAATCAGAAGCCGTCTATATGTTAAGACGATTTTTACGACCTGACGTCCCAACTTGGTTGGGTAATGATGGTCTGGAGGGCGGTGGTGACGTGGAGGCCTAGCTGGAGGCAATGATGCCCTGAACGGCGATCATGACCTGGAGGCCCAACTGTTTGAGCCTGGGTCATCCGCGTGTCTCCTTGTAGTCTGGGGTCACGATGATCTACGTGTCGTCTTCTTATTGGAAAGTCGTATTTTGGCAGTATCAGAGGCCCCCCACTTCCTTAAGTGCGACACTGCGGTTAAGAAAGTACATAACTGGGTTGGCGTTAGTTCCTCTGTGGAGACATGATGCCGGGTCTAAGATGTGCTCTAAAGCAAAAGAGAATGGGCCGAGGACTTGTGGAACGACTCATCTCCTCGGCCAAGAACAGTATGGGTCCGAGGACAAGTGGAGCAATCCGTCTCCTCGGACTTTGAAGATAATGGGCCGAGGACTTGTGGAGCAATCCCTCTCCTCGGCCAAGAATACCAGGGGTCCGAGGACAAGCGGAGCAATCCATCTCCTCGGACCTTGAAGAGAAGGTGCCGAGGACTTTGTGGAGCAATCCATCTCCTCGGACTTTGAAGATAATGGGCCGAGGACTTGTGGAGCAATCCATCTCCTCGGCCAAGAATACTAGGGGTCCGAGGACAAGTGGAGCAATCCATCTCCTCGGACTGTGAAGATAATGGGCCGAGAACTTGTGGAGCAATCCCTCTCCTCGGCCAAGAATACCAGGGGTCCGAGGACAAGCTGAGCAATCCATCTCCTCGGACCTTGAAGAGAAGGTGCCGAGGACTTTGTGGAGCAATCCATCTCCTTGGACTTTGAAGATAATGGGCCGAGGACTTGTGGAGCAATCCATCTCCTCGGCCAAGAATACCAGGGGTCCGAGGACAAGTGGAGCAATCCATCTCCTCGGACCTTGAAGAGAATGGGCCGAGGACTTGTGGAGCAATCCATCTCCTCAGACTTTGAAGATAATGGGCCGAGGACTTATAGAGCAATCCATCTTCTTGGCCAAGAATACCATGGGTCCGAGGACTAGTGGAGCAATCCATCTCCTCGGACCTTGAAGAGAATGGGCTGAGGACTTGTGGAGCAATCCATCTCCTCGGCCAAGAACACCATGGGTCCGGGGACTAGTGGAGCAATCCATCTCCTCGGACCTTGAAGAGAATGGGCCGAAGACTTGTGGAGCAATCCATCTCCTCGGACTTTGAACACCATGGGTCCGAGGACTAGTGGAGCAATCCATCTCCTCGGACCTTGAAGAGAATGGACCGGGGACTTGTGGAGCAATCCATCTCCTCGGACTGTGAAGAGATTGGGCCGAGGACAAGTGGAGCAATCCATCTCCTCGGACTTTGAAGATAATGGGCCGAGGACTTGTGGAGCAATCTATCTCCTCGGCCAAGAATACCCTAAGTCCGAGGACAACTGGAGCAATCAATCTCCTCGGACTGTGAAGAGATTGGGCCGAGGACAAGTGGAGCAATCCATCTCCTCGGACTTTGAAGATAATGGGTCGAGGACTTGTGGAGCAATCCATCTCCTCGGCCAAGAATACCATGGGTCTGAGGACTAGTGGAGCAATCAATCTCCTCGGACCTTGAAGAGAATGGGCTGAGAACTTGTGGAGCAATCCATCTCCTCGGCCAAGAATACCCTGAGTCAGAGGACAACTGGAGCAATCCATCTCCTCGGACTTTGAAGATAATGGGCCGAGGACTTGTGGAGCAATCCATCTCCTCGACCAAGAATACCAGGGGTCCGAGGACAAGTGGAGCAATCCATCTCCTCGGACCTTGAAGAGAAGGGGCCGAGGACTTGTGGAGCTATAGGAAAGTGTTTGTTGTCCAAGACGGTGGCTGGAGTAACACGTGGCCTTGCCTACGTAAATGACGGGTCATGTTACCTTGGAATTTTAAACAATCGTTTTAGGGAAAACAGCGGCCGCCTCGTGGGACGTAACGCCCCTCGAGAAAGTGTGTCGGTTGCTTTGGGACTCTAAAGAGTCCCATTGGTTTCTACGTTTGCATTAAATGATCCTCGTTGGCCATGACCCTTTCCCTATATAAGGGGCTTTCCCTTCCCCTTCTTCCTCACTCATTTGATAATCTCCTTTTGTTTTCAGAGAGTAGTTTTTGTGAGAGCCCTCGGCCTCGTCCCAATTGTGTTTGAGAGTACTCGGCCTCATCTCAATTGTGGTTGAGAGTCCTCGTCCTCGTCCCTTCAAAGAGAATTTTCCTTCTTCATAAGTCTGTCATGTCTCAACGCTGCGGGGAGTTTTTGGTGCTTGGGTTTTTTGGGTGATCGTGGCGTTTACGAGATCTTGAAGATGAGCGCTCTTGGACAAATACCGAGCGTTTAGGAGGAATTCAGGAGTTCAAGTCCGAATCCTTCGGACTTTGGTGAGTTCTTGTTCTCTTTAATATTTAAATCATGTCTTCTTCGTTTGATACATACTACGATAGGCCTAGTAGTAGTAATGGTAAGAGTAGTGTAGATGATACGAGCGGCAGCAGCTCCGAAGAAGTAGAGGTGTCCTCGTCTTCTTCTAGGGGGGAATGCCCCCGTAACGGGCATGCCAAGGGCAGACCCTATGGCACTAGTGCCCTACGTTCCTTTAGAGGTGGGGAGGGAGTATGAGGAAGAGTCCTTGTCCGGTGAGGACACACTTAGGGTGTTGAATAATATTAGGGAGACCTCGGCTGGAGAGGAGAGAGAGGAGTGGAACTATACAGCCAACGAGATCTCTAGTCAACTGAGGGAGGAGGATTTGGAGGTGATTAGGAAGACGTACCGTATTCCTGGCGAGTACAGTCTTCGGCTGGCCAAGGTGGGAGAAAGGGCCTGTGATGTCCTCTCTGACCGAGCCCCGTTCGAGCTCTGCGTGTACGAGCATCACATGCAGGCCGGACTCCGGTTTCCCCTTCACCCTTACTTTTGTACGATTCTTAAGTACTTTGATATAGCACTGTGTCAGCTGGTGCCTAATTTGGTACGGCTGATCATGGCCTTTATCTGCGTTTTCTTAGAAGTGGGCCGACCAATGACGATGGATATTTTTAAAGCCCACTTCTTGATCAGCTGGCATGGTCAGACAGGGTGGGTGGTCTTCAGTACTCGGCCGAGAAGGAGGTTGCTGAAGAAGACCCCTTCATTGATCAAAATGTGGAAGAAGAATTTCTTTTTCATCCAATCTGTCGAGGACTTCAGCTTACCTCGTGCGTGGAGTATGGACCGCACCGGGAAATGCAAAAAGGTAGGCCTTCTTCCGTATGAGCAAGAAACGGTGAACGCCATGGTGGCCTCGCCTTTGGACGTCGGGATCCTATATGACAATGAAGAACTGGCCCGGCGAGGTCTTTGTTCTTCGTGCCCCGAGCCTTCGCTTGAGAGCAGTAAAGGCTTTGGTTTACCTTCTACTTTCTTTATTTTTATTTGCATCATTATCCTGCAATTTGTACTTACGCTATTTTTTTCCTTTGTTTATGTGTTTTGATCAGAGATGGAGGCGGCTGCCCGTGCCCGAGAGCATACCAAGAAGTTGGCATTGGAGCAGAGGAGATCGGCTCGGTCCGAGAAGCAAACGGCCTCGACTTCGCGGCCTAAGAAGAGGCCCTGAGCTCCATCTCCGACTCCGATCGACTTGGAGACTCCTCCAAGGCCACCGACCCAGTCAGAGACACCTCCAGTCTGCAGTGCCCCGACACCGATCCCTGTGACTACGGGGACTTCCACTATCCTGGGCCCTAGACAAGGGGTGGTTTCGGAGGCCTCGATCTTCATGCCCAACTGGGCCATCAGGATAGATGACTATGTCTTCGCATATGCTTGGGTGGCGAGGGAACATCTGTTTAAGGGCACCCCTCCTCGCGACATTGCTGAGTTGGGTCGAAAGACCACGGGCTCTCTCTGTGCGGCGACCGAGGCTTTGGCTTCTCAGGTTAGATTCTGTTTTTACTTTGCTTTACGTTGTCTTCACCGAATTTTGTTTCACGCATGACTTCTGGTCTCAGATGGGTGTTCTGGTGGGCGCGGCCACATGTCGCTGCATGGAGACAGCAGAGCTCCTAGAGCGTACCCAGCACCAGCTGGAGGAAAGGACAGAGGCCGTTTGCCGGCTGCAGGCTTCGTTAGAGTCCGATGTCCTGGCTAAAGCCGAAGCTAAAGCCATTGCTCGGGCAGCTGCAGAGGAGGTCGAGGCTCGCCTTAGTGTCGCTGCAGAGGAGGCTGAGGCTCGTACCCAGGCGGCCGTGGAGAAAGCCTTAGCGTCTTTGCAGAGTTCGGAGGCCTATCGCCTGACCATCATTTCCGAGGGTGGCCAGCAGTACCTTACGGGGTTCATGGAGGCCAAGGGGAAGGCTGAGGCCATGTACCCGGAGCTCGATTTCTCCGCGTTGGACCTGCTGGGGCCCGAGGATGAGGAGCTGTTGGCTTCAGAAGAGGAGCATGCTGATGGACAGGACCGTGACGGGCGATCAGGCATGGGGTCTCCTGCCTTTGGAGATCAGTAGGGCTCAGGTTGAGGGTAATCTGTCGTAGCCCTTTTTTTTGTTTTGGCTCGGCCAGTGTTTTGTTTTGTATTTTGAGGCTGTTGGTGCCCTACTTTGCCTTGTTTTAGGCTTTTTGTTTTAGTCGGCCGAAAGACAGATGTAAGTAAAGTCCTTTATTTATAAAACAAGACTGTTTACATATGCACAACACATTTTATTGATAAAAACATCGAAGATGTTCTGCATTCCAAGTACGAGGAATGGCCTTTCTGTTCAATTCTTCGAGTTCAAAAGTGCTAGGACGGCATACCTTTTTGATTCGATATGGCCCTTCCCAATTAGGGACTAGTTTGCCCGATTCTCGGGGCCTAGATACTTCGTTCTTTCGTAAGACGAGATCATGGAGACAGAAGTGTCTTACTTTTACTCTTAAATTGAAGTACCTGGTAGCTCGCTGCTGATAAACAGCAATTCAGATTTGAGCTTTATCCCGGGCTTCATCGAGAAAATCGACGTTCGTGCGAAGGGCTTCCTCATTGCTTTGTTCCTCGAATTTCTGTACTCGCAAGGAAGGTACTCCTATTTCCAAGGGGATTACTGCCTCAGACCCATAAGTCATGAAGAAGGGGGTTTCCCCCGTGGGTGCTCGAGTCGTGGTTCGATATGCCTAAAGTATATTGGGCAAATGGTCTGTCCACTGCTTATCTGCTTCGTCAATTCGCCTTTTAATGCCTTGCAGGATCGTTCGGTTGGTAACTTCGGCTTGCCCATTTGCTTGTGGGTATCCAACCGAGGAGAAACGATGGTCAATGTGTAATTCATCGCAAAATGTTTTGAACCGAACACTGTCAAACTGTTTGCCGTTGTCTGTCACTAACACTTGGGGTACTCCAAACTGACATACAATTGATTTCAACACGAAGGCTCGGGCTTGAAAGTCAGTGATGCTGGCTAAGGGCTTAGCTTCCACCCATTTTGTAAAATAATCTATTACAACTATGTGGTACTTTCGCTGGCCGGTTGCTCTGGGAAAGGGTCCGAGAAGGTCCATTCCCCACATAGCGAAAGTAAGTGGACTGATTATTGGTGTCAAAAGGTTTGCTGGTCGATGTGGCACAGTGGCATACCGTTGACAACTTTGACATTTGGTCACCAGCTCCATGGCTGTTTCCCTCATCTTTGGCCAATAGTATCCTTGACGAAGGATCTTGAATGCCAAGGCACGTCCCCCGAGGTGATTTCCACATATACCATCGTGGACTTCTCGGAGGGTGTAATTAGCTTCTGTTGGGTCAAGACATTTCAAGAAGGGCATTGTTAGCCCTCGCTTATACAGGTGATCATCCAGAATTGCGTAACAGGCGGCTCGAGACACAATCTTTCGGGTTTCGCCTTTGTTATCGGGAAGAAGACCCTCACGCAGATATTCTAGGATAGGACTCATCCATGTTCTCTCATCAACCACTAGTAAGACCATTATTTCATCGATACTAGGTACGGCTAGGGTTTTGAGGTAGACTGCTCGCCTTAACTCGAGCTGGCAAGATGAAGCAAGCCAGGCTAATGAATCGGCCTTTGTATTTTCCGCCCGCGGAATCTAGTTCAGAGAAAATACTTCAAACTGCCCAGCTAATATCTTTGCTGCTGCTAGGTAGCGAGCGATTTTTTCTCCCCGGGCTTCGAATTCGCTGTTCACCTGGTTCACCACTAGTTGGGAATCGCTATATACATGCAAATTTTGTACAGATATTACCTTGGCTAATTTCATGCCCGCGAGTAGAGCTTCATACTCGGCTTCATTGTAAGACGCTAGAAACTTAAACCTCAAGGCGTACTCAATGGTGAAGTTGTCAGGACCGCTCAGAATGAGATCGGCTCCACTTCCAGAGTCAGTGGAGGATCCATCAACATAAAGGGTCCAACGTAAAAATGGGCTCGATTGACTAACATCCTGCGGAGATTCTTCCGTTAATGGCAAAGTAGTTTCCATGACAAAATCAGCTAGGGCTTGCGCTTTGATAGTTGTCCGAGGCCGATAACAGATGTCAAACTCGCCCAACTCTATTGACCATTTGACCATTCTACCGAAAACATCTGGCTTGTGGAGTATTTGTCGAAGAGACTGGTTGGTGAGGAGTGTGATGGTATGGGCTTGAAAATAGGGTCGAAGCTTCCGGGCCAAAATCAACAGAGCATATGCCATCTTTTCTGCAGGAAGATATCTTGTTTCGGCATCGTGAAGTACCTTGCTGACATAATACACCGGCTTCTGTGCGTCTTCTTCTTCTCGTATTAAGACGGAGGCCACTACTTCGGGCCCGGCCGAAAGATACAAGAAAAGTTCTTCTCCGACTACTGGTTTGGTAAGTACAGAAGGTGTCCCCAAATATATTTCCAGCGCCCTGAATGCTTCTTGACAAGCTTCCTTCCACAAGAAGTTCTGGGTCCGACGAATGGCTTTAAAAAAGGAAAGGCACTTCTCGGCAGATTTTGACATGAATCGACCGAGGGCCGCTATTCTTCCAGTAAGTTGCTGGACCTCCCTCACGGTCCGAGGTGGACTCATGTTAAGAATAGCATCGATCTTCTCTGGATTGGCTTCTATACCTCTGTGAGTGACTAGAAAGCCGAGGAATTTCCCCCCAGTGACTCCAAAGGCACATTTTGTGGGATTCAACTTCATGTGATGATGGAGGAAGATATCAAAAGCTTCTTAGAGATCGATCTCGTGGTCTTGTGCTTCGACGCTTTTGGCCAGCATGTCATCTACATATACTTCCATATTCTGACCAATCTGCTCTTTAAATATCTTGTTTACTAACTTCTAGTAAGTGGCCCCGGCATTTTTCAAACCGAATGGCATGACTCTATAACAATAGAGGCCTTGTTCTGTGATAAACACCATTTTCTCTTAGTCAGGTAGGTGCATGAGGATTTGGTTATACCCGGAGTAGGCATCCATGAATGTTAACAGCTCATGGCCGGATGTTGCGTCAACGAGTTGATCAATCCGGGGTAAAGAAAAACTGTCTTTCGGACAGGCTTTATTGAGATCAAAAAAGTTTATACAGATTTGCCATTTGCCATTTGCCGTTTGCCTTTTTTACCATTACAACATTGGATACCCAGTCTGGATAGCTCACCTCTCGGATGAAGTTAGCCGAACGTAATTTGTCAACTTCTGTCCGAACAATTGCCTGTCGCTCAAGAGCAAATGACCTTTTCTTCTGGATGACCGGTTTGTAGGTCGGATCCACACTCAAGCGATGTACGATGACATCCGGGCTGATTCCTGGCATATCTGCAGTGGTCCAGGCGAATAGGTATTGGTTTGCTCGTAGAAGGGCTAACAGAGATTCCTGGAATGTGTTGGACAGGTTTGAACCAATTTGAACAGTTCTAGTGCTATCTTCGCAGAGGGGGATCGTGAGTACATCTTCTCCGGGCCTACCTCGTAGGTTGCTCGCTTCATCCCTAAGGTCATCCAGTTCGAGTGGTAGGGCTTCCGTCTTTTTACCCTTTATTGCACTGAGATAACAGGATCTGGCGATTCGTTGATCTCCTTTGATTTCGCCTACTCCGTATTCCGTGGGGAATTTGATTTTGAGATGATGGGTAGAGACAACTGCTCGGAGTTTATTCAGTGTATGTCGTCCAAGTATCATATTGTAGGAGGAGGGTTGTCGAACAATTAACAAAGTGGAGTGTACCGTCGTTGTTTGGGGTGTCGTCCCCGCAGTTACCGGGAGAGTTATGCTGCCTTTTGTAAAGACCAGTCCCCCTAAGAAGCCATAGAGTGGGGTGGAGACCAGCTCTAGATGTGTGTCACCCAGTTGCATTTGTTGAAAGACATCATAAAAGAGGATGTCGGCTGAGCTCCCGTTGTCGACCAGGACTCGTCTTATCTCATGATTAGCCACGAGGAGTGAAATTACAACAGCATCGTCGTGTGGAATCTGCACTCCTTCTAAGTCTTCATTCGAAAAAGAAATGATCTCTCCGGTCTTAGGTCGTTTATAAGGTCCAGCGACAGAGGCTATTGACCTGGCATAAGACCTACTGCGAGCATACGACCCCCCACCAACAGCGAGTCCTCCGTAAATGGTCTTGATAATCTTTGCCACGGGGACCTCTGGTTTTTTCTGGCTAGGCTCCCTATAACTTGGCCCTAGGCTCTTCCAAACTGCCCTTGTAGATCTGTTTCGCTCAAGAGGGCGTTCAGGGCTTCTGCGCGATCGTTCATCAAATTTTTCCTGTCGTGGCCCGACGTATTCTTTCGTATGCCCCCGATTGATGAGGGCCTCGATCTGGTTTTTTAAGGCCTTACATTCTTCCGTGTCATGGCCGAAGTTTATGTGGAATCTACACCAAGTATTTCGATCTGGGTTGAGGTTCGGTGGCCTTGGGGGCCATTGCAAGAGGTCCTTGCTATGAATCTACATTAGAATATTGGCTCTGGTTCTGAAGGCTGCAAGATTCCGGGGTCTATCCTAAAAGGCCTGAGGTTTCTGGGTTTCTCATCGCGAAACGGCTGCTTAGTGGGCTCTCGGCAGGGACTAGTGGGGCCTCTCTTCCTCCTTTCCGTGTCTCCTTCGCGTTCTCTTCGGAATGCCTGATCATCTTCTGTCAGCATGTATTTTTCGGCTCGCGCCAAGACTTCATTCATATCCATAGGCGGACGTCTGATGAGTTTTGAACTGAAGAATCCGGATCTTAATCCATTTTTGAATGCCAAGAGCTGAACACTGGGATCAAGGTCTGGGATCTCCCAAGCTGCAGTGTTGAATCTGGAAATATAGGCGCGAAGCTTCTCTCCTTTTGACTGGACAATATTAAACAGAGACTCCGAAGTTTTCTTGGATCCTTTGCTGCTGATGAAATGTGAGGCGAAAGCATAGCTTAGGTCTTTGAAGGTGCGGATACCTCCTGGTTTCAAGCGGGAATACCACGTCCCAGCCACTTTCTCAAGAGTCAATGGGAATGCCCTACACATCACAGGGTCCGAATGTCTATGGAGGGTCATTGTGGTTCGGTAGTGCTGGAGATGATCCAGGGGATCGGTGGATCCATCGTAAGGTTTGATTTGTGGCATCCGAAAATTTGGTGGGAGGGGGGCGTCAAGGACTTCTTGTGTGAAAGGTGGGTCCTGTACATCGAGATCATCGCTAATACTGTGGCCGCGTTCTTTAAATGCCTCATTGATTCGTCCCTCTATGTCCTTGATCCGTTTGCCAAACCCTTCGCTGTTCTTGGACACAGGACTTTCTCCGAACTTGGCTGGGGGAGGTGAGTGGGTCGCCGAATAGACATCTGCCGGTGGGCGGCGATCGGTGGAACCGTTGTGACCTGGTTTCTGCGATGGGAGTGGTACAGTATGTTGAGGTCTCCTGCGAACTTCGGCAGCCAGATCGGCTACTAGATGTGCGAGCTCTGTGAATTACGCCTGGAGCGTGCCTTCATTCGGGTGAACCTCGGGTTCGGCTGAGAAACTCGCTCCCGACCGTTGTCCCGACCGTAGTACGTGAGCGCCTAAATCCCTGGCGGGTGTTTTTGGGCGCATGATAACAGATGAGTTCTATAGACTTCTTCGCTGTTACTGTCAGCGAGAGATGTGGTTTCCCACAGACGGCGTCAATCTGTTGATGCCAAATATGTGCGTTGCTGAGCAGGAGGTCGGACTGCGGAGGTACCTGCACAGGGAAAGGGAGAGTAGCTATGGGGTCGACGGAGGGGATGCCTCCGAGGATGCTCTGATGCCTAAGTTAGGGTAAGCTCAAGTGTATCTTTATAAAGCTCAAAACGAATCCCCCTCTTGACTGCTTACCAAGTCCTTTTTATAGAGTTTCGGAGGCGGTAGTGGGCCTAGGGCGACTGCGATACGATACCCCAACTGGGTTGGGTAATGATGCCTATGAAGCCCAGCTAGGTGGCTGAGAGCCGTTCACTAGGGCTTTTGCCTTGCTGGCTTAATCAGAAGCCGTCTATGCGTTAAGACGGTTTTTACGACCTGACGTCCTAACTTGGTTGGGTAATGATGGTCTGGAGGGCGGTGGTGACGTGGAGGCCTAGCTGGAGGCAATGATGCCCTGAAGGGCGGTCATGACCTGGAGGCCCAACTGTCTGAGCCTGGGTCATCCGCGTGTCTCCTTGCAGTCTGGGGTCACGATGATCCACGTGTCATCTTCTTATTGGAATGTCGTATTTTGTCAGTATCAAGCACGTCTACCACTTCGCCAAAAACTATAGCTAATAAATAGTTAGAGTGCAACTCAAACAACACTTGGCCTAACAATCTCCCCCTCAACAAATGCACCATCGAGAATCGAACTCGTAATTTTGGCTCTGATACTAATTGTCAAAATCGAGCGCCTATCACTTCAACAAAAACTATAGCTAATAGTCAAAGTGCAACTCAAATCACTTTAACTGCTCAACAGCACAAGCACCACATTTCAACTGGGATTTGGCCCCTAATTTGAACCTCCACCACGGGACAATTATTGCCAACACCTGACCCAACAGCTTTCAATGACAAAATTGCCCTGTAACCTTAGCCATTGCATCAACCTATGATGGTTGAAGTTGCCAACAACCTCGATCATCGCGAGACTGCAACAAGATTGTCTAACAACCTCAATCACACTATGGCAAAGCCGGTAATTGCCTCACTATCACAATCTTGCAATGGTTAAACAACCTTGTTTCCACAATGAATGTGGATAATCTTGTCACCGCAAATCATTCAATTCCGACCAATATTCAATTTGCTTACGGATGAATCTCAAAGTTCGATTTGCCACGAAAAAATCATCAAGAGATCCTCCCAAACTACTGGTGAAATATATAATCAAGCCTAAAATAAATTAAGGCTAGAAAATTTGAAATTAACAGTGCAACATGAGATATAAGAAAACATTTGGAAAGGTAAAAATATACAACTAAATATTCATTACATATTCTTACAATGTTCGAAAAAAAGTTTCCATTTCTAGCTCTTAGGCTATCCATAAGCCACCTTCTCAATGAAGTGAATACACCACGTCCACGACCAAAGAATGAGGAAAGGACTGGGCCAGGTCCATCAAATTACTACCAGCCGCAATTACATTAGTTATCTGGAAACCTTAACTGACAATTTTAAAATGCAAGAAACCCTCAGTCATTTACATTTATACTTATATACAGAAGTGGGAAAATACATGAAAATAAATAAAATACAAAATCTATTAACAGACCTCTCTACTGTAATCGGTTAAATGGCTAAATTAAGTACCGCATCATATCCCCTCCCCCCCCCCCCGCCCGGCAAAAAAAAATATGCAGTTATGTAGTCACCGCACAAATATGTGCACATTTAGGCAGATGCCCCTATAAGCCAAGAGTGAACCTCGGATGTCGGGAGAAAATCCCACCTGTAATATATCCACAAATGTGGAAAGCCATAAACCCACTTCCATCATTCTCCTACCAGTCCTCAAGCCAATCTGGAGCATTCACATCTTCTACATCCCGAGGTGGAGAAGCTAGAGGATGAATACAGTCCTCAGAATGACTTCCCAAATGTTGAGTTACGCGGGAGCTTATCTCACAAGGAACAGGAAAACTGCAATCTCTGATCCCTTTCCAATCAACACCATCAAACCATGGATGACTCTTAACAGATCCGGGACCTTGGCTACCAAGTCTTGTGCTTTCATCGACTTCAAGTAACTAAACAAAGTTTTCAAGGTGAGAGTAAGAAAAATATTTCTATGCATGCACCAGGTAAATTTTAAAGAAAATGACAACATATTTATAAGAACCTTGGTGATGAGATCAACAGCATCAGGGCTTAATGTCTGAGGAAGAGTTATCTGTCCTTTTGCAATCTTCGCAAATGTATCAAGCTCACTTTCTCTCCATGATCCAAACGGCATTTCACCCAGTAACATGAAATAGATCAGAACTCCCAGTGCCCACCTGAACAGTTACCAACAAATTTAGGGACCCCTGGTAGTTCAAAGATAATGTCATTGCGAAGAAGGAAAGTAACCCTCACTAGATGTACAGATAAGAGCTTCATAGCCAAAACTAGACCACAAAGTATTATATATTGTTCTGTTTATTAGAAAAGAGATAAATTCCTCTCCACATACCACCTTTTTTCTCCTATTTTTAAGCTTCTACCTTCTTTCCAGCAATAGAACACATACAAAACCTTGAAAAAAAACACATTTGTCTTTTGTCACAGTCACATGGGCGTGTATTAGTATTATCCCGCATTGGTTTAGTAATGGAAGAAAATGAGCCATATATACAGGTTGGCAACCCCACCTACTAGGCTAGTCTTCTGGGTTGGAGCCCAGCCCGTGACAAGTGGTATCAGAGCCAACCCTGACTTCCATGCTGGATGGGGATAATACCACGTGGGTCTCACATGGTGTGGACCCCACACAAAGGGGCATGGGTCTCCTTAACGGGGGAGCTGTCATAGTTACGTGGGTGTGTATTATCCCACATCGGTTAAGTAAAGGAAGAAAATGGGCCATGTATATAAGTTAGCAACTCCACCTATCAGGCCCAACCCGTGACACTTTTCTTTCCAAAAAATATAAATAATACAATGCCCGCATCTCATAAATAAAAAATGGATCAAACAACAGCTTTGATCACAGGGAAATCTGACTAACTTGAAGGAAAACCCACTCACTTTGGTGGATATGCAGTGTATTACTATTCATGTTTGTAAAACTACTTTTTATAATAATTTCAAAAGTTCAAACTAATTAATATCTTGATTTTCATTTTTATTACATATTTCATTAACGTAAAGCACAGCCTAATTATAGGATTCGTATATAATCAACTGCAAACCTAAAAGGCATTTGCAGCAAGAAAAAAGTCGTGAGCAGTGGAAAAAGAAAAAAGAAAAAAAAAATCACCTTAAAGCATAGAAAACAGCCTGCTTATACAATCATAAATTCTTTCTTTTCTTTTTGACAAGTAATCATATCAATGCCATTAAAAGCAACTTTCCCATCTCTTCCAGGTGCTTCAAATAAAAAACAGTAGCGCGGTTCTCCATGCAGGATGTCTCTGTTTGTGCTTTCAAGTAGACTAAAAATAAGGCATCCTAATGGAAGCATACAACCTCTCATTACAATGAATAAACATCTATTATTCCCACAATCTAGAATATCCTTGTACATGTTTTGTTTAAATGTATCCTAAAGATGTGTATATATGAAATTCATGCACTCTACTTCTTTATAGCTTTCTTGGCATGTTTGTTGAATTCAATTTTTTTATCATTCAATATTTTACTTTAAGAAGGCACTCGCTTAATAAGAGAATATTAAGTTTTGGATAAAGATGACAGTATTATTTGTGATTTTTACCAGTCAGCAGAGAGACCGTGGCCTTTTCCCTGGACTATTTCCGGGGCTAAAAAGTCTGCCATTCCACGAATTGTAAACGTTCTCTCAGCAGATAATTTCTTCCCAAATCTGAAGTCTACTAGCTACAAAAGAAAAGGTAATGAAATAGTTGAGAATAATGGTGTACAATTTGCTTCATGGGTACAAGAGGAAAAGACAATGTGCAAGTATAACTACGTAGCATTGACCTGTTATCTACAGACACAATGCTGCAAAAAACAAAAAAGACCACCAACCTGTAAATGTCCTGTTTTGTCCAACATTAAAACATCAGGAGACACACCTCTGTATAGAACACCGCTCTGAAACCCAAATGAAAAAAAGAAACATAAAGGAAAAACTATAATACAAATAGTGATGTAGAACAGTGGAGGCAAATAACAAAAATAAAAGATAGAACAATCTAAATCTCATGGAAAGCCGCAACCCAATCACATGGCGCAAAAACAACGCAACCCAATCACAGCGCGTGAAGAACAAACTCAATCTCAAAGTTGTTTGATTCCAATAAAAGTTGTTCTCGTCCATTCATTAGCAAACTTCAAAATAGCATAAAGATGTGCTTCCAAAAAAGGTTATTCTTTAAGAACAGAGAATTTGCAATGCCTTTCTTTGGAAGGGTGAAGCCTCTAAAGCGTCTACTGGAAAGATGTTTGTCTTTCCAAATCAGGAGGAGGTTTGGGCTTAAGGAACTTCAAGAGTGGAACGTTACCTGCGCTTTGAGGGTTATTTGGCTTCTGTTTACTAGTGCAGGCTCTCATTGGGTTGCCTGGATCAAGAGCTATATTTTAAAAAATAGAAGCTTCTGGTCAGTTTCAGTCCCAGCTGAGTGCTCCTGGACATGGAAAAAGCTACTGAAGTTGAGAGCTGCTGCTAGGCCCTTTATTAAGCATATTATTGGAAATGGACAGGATACTTTCCTATGGTTTGATCACTGACACCCTTTGGGTCCTTTAGTGGAGAAGTTTGGCAGTAGAATTGTGTATGACTCGGCTATTAGAGAACATGCTTCTGTTGCTGAGTTCATCAACAATGGAATGTGGAAATGGCCTGCAGTCAGATCTGAGGCTTTGCTGAAAATCCAAGCTGCAGTATACTCTACGCAGCTGGACACAAATCAGCAAGATCAAGTTCTATGGTGTATCTCTCCGTCTGGTAAATTCCAAGCTAAATCCACTTGGGAAACCATTAGAATGAAAAAAAGCCAAGGTTCCATGGCACAAGTTGAAATGGCTCCCAAACTTTATTCCTAAGAACAGCTTTATTGGTTGGCTGGCCATCCTTGACAGATTATCCACAATGAGCAGACAGAAAATTTCGGGTATTCCTATGTATGGTAAGTGCCTTCTTTGCAATGTGGTTGAGGAATCCAGAGACCATATTTTCTTTACTTATGACTTCTCCAAGCAAGTTTGGTTTCAGCAGCAGCTAAAGTCTGGAATTGGCAGTAAGCTTGTAGGATCCTGGCAAGATGAATTCTCTTGGGCTCTAAGACACAAAGGGAAAAAGCTTACCTATCATCATCCTAAAGCTGACATGGAATGGGTTTCTCTACAATATATGGAAAGAAAGGAATCTTAGGCTCCATCAAAATTTGTTTCATAGTGTTGATCAAGTGTATGATTGTATTGTTTTGGACGTTAGAAACAGAATTTTTGGCTTTAGCAATACTGTAAGCACATATGATAGCTTAGTTGCTAGGTGGAACCTTGCCTAAGGTTTGTTTCTGTTTGTGGTTTATTCCTTGTAGCAGGCTGCCTGCTTTGTTTCTTCTTGCATAATAAAATTTACCTAGTCCAAAAAAAAATAGCAATGTCTTATATATAGACAACTTAGAAACCTAGTTCTACTAAAATATAAAATTCTTAAACTACCCCTAATATTATTCTAACTACAAAATTACCCCTATAATCAAAATAATCCATGATTCTTAAATTAAAATCCCTAATTTTAATCTTCATTTTGTACTCCAACATATAGCCACCCAACAAATTCAGGAATTGAAGAAAATATGGGGGAAGGAACTATTTCTAGAGATCATACCTCATGTAAATCTTCTAAGGCGGTAACAACAGAGGCAGTAAAGAACCGTGCAGATAGTTCATCGAGTGGGGAGTGAAGTATTGAGGCTAAAGGGCAAGCAAGGCAAGTATTTAGCAGCATTCCAGCATGTATCTGATCAGCACAAGTGCATAGAATCTGTGGCACACAAACTGAAGGGCTGATGCTTTTCATCAGAGTCTTCTCTGCTAACACTTGTGCTTCTTTTCCCAACCTTTTGACCTTCTCCTTTGAAAATCTTTTCAAGCTAAGCAAATTTTCTGATAGCCAAACACATTCATTTTAAAAAGAAAATAAATCAGTATTTTACTAATCATTTACTCATAAAGGGAAAAAGACATACACAGGCTACTTCACCATGTTATATGTTAGATACTTGGATTCACCATTATTCTTGTTTTTGTTACAAATACGCCACCGAAGCAAAAAAGGCCTACTTTCATAAACTGAAGCCATGGAAGAAATTGAAAGAAATCATAATATTCATCCAGACCAACCTGAGTCTCTCAGAAATACGAGCCCAATCTCACTGCAGTCAGTGGAATATAAACATGTCCTCCATTCCTAGACAGAACATTCCATTAGCAGATTACAAAATTTAATCTCTTTCCAGTATAAGATTCTGCCAACATAAATAAGGCAGAACACAGCACCACTTACCAGATCAGAGAGGCTAACTTTAGCAAGAGTTGAGATATCAATACTTTTGACAGATTCCTTGGGAAAATCGGAAGAAGAAACCCTTGGCCTAAATGATGTCAATCCACAACATCAGGTGTATGAAACATTTACAATTGAGATTGCTAAAACTTATAAGATAATAATGATTTCTTTTGTCAATCAGAGAGCTCCAAATATTAATCAGGAAAATCAAAATGGAAGATTGATATACGTGACTCTAAATGAGATTATATTATACTTTTGATCATCCTGTGAAAGCTTTGTCAAAGGGCCAACAACTGAATCAAACTTCTCCTTTGTTAAAACAGCACATACAACATCACCCACAGCAACTGCACTTAAAGGACCTAAAGTTTCACCCAGAAGTGTCCATTCACCAAAATAGCTTCCTTCTCCCTTTTCCACAGAGAGCTCTGTACTGCTCTGTAACATATCATCCTCTTTGAGGTTATCAGACTTGAGGCTGCAAACATCCGGATTCCCTAATAAGTCTGCATCAAAAGCAATTCTCACTTGTCCCTTCTGGATAATGTAAAATGCAGAGAGCCTTTTATTCTGCAAATACATAATGTAGAAACATAAGAACAAAGATCACATAGTAAAATATGTTCTTTAAGGGAGCAAATTTACCCTATCAACTATTATCTGCCCATTGGAGAAGGAAACTTCAGACAGAGAATCTGCAACGTGACTTAGCTGTAAGATTGTCAGCCTTGAAAGAAGATCCACTGACCGAAGTAGCTTTAAGGATGACAAATTAGAAAACTCTGACATCAGAATTCCTCGAAAATCTTCTCTCCTTAAAGCCCATAAAGTTCCGCATGTCACAGCACGCACAGAGGCCTGAAGTGGCTTGTTATACCTGAAGTGTCGTATTGCAGAGAAAATGATAGAAAAGAATTATGTGCCCAGATTTATGTCGACAAACAGATTAGGAATTGCCAAAATCAAATCAAGTCAACTTATATGTCACGGAAATGCTACATGCTTCAAGGGAACAAAATTACCATAGTCATAAGAGGTGAGAATATAATCATATATCAGAAGAGTTACATTTTGAAAGTTTTAGAAATCCAAGGTCAACTATTTAAGCACCTTTCAGTTTGCATGTCAATTAAAATGAGGAAAACATTTCACCAGTTTTTGGAATCTAAAATGAAGAATCATTTTTATGTCTCAGCCAAAACTATCTTTTCATTTAGTATGACCAATTATAAACATATAAAAGGAAGAAGAAAAGAACCCACATTAGAGCCAGCTCACCAAAGGACGATAACTTCTCAGCTGTATAGCGCTGCAAGACCCTAGGCACCTCTCCATTCTTTTCTTCCTGCCATGAGGGTCCATTCAAGAACCATATATAAGACATCATACTACAAATCTCAGTAGTAGAATGACACTCCAAGAAGTACAAATAAAGGAATTAGAGCGTCACTATGTCGACCTCTGATAACTACAAAAAAAATTTAACCTATTTGTTCAAGAAAACAAGCCTGAAGATACATAAAGGGATCCATCATCGTAGCAAAGATTGACAGATTGTAGTGAAGCAACGTAAAAGAAACAAACCTGGGTTGCAAAGACCTCAAACTCCCCACTGCCAACCACATAAAAGCAGTCACCATCACCACCCTGCAAAATAAAATAATACTTCACTTTTGCATCTTTAACTCCAAAAATATATCCAGAATGGTATCTAAGAAATAATGTTACTCCACTTCTTGCATGTGAAATCCATACAAAGTTCATGCCATATATCACATTCATGAACAAAACACTAAATTTTGTATCACCACTATCTGCCCCATGTACGTATGGATGTGAAGGGAGAGAATAAGTCCGAAAGAGACATTGTACACTCCGCACATCAAGATTCATTGAGCATAGGGTTACTATTATAAACTGCTTCCTGCATAAGTGATGCTCCTACCAGTAGCATTAATGTTAGACGTCAGATAAAGAATTAATGCTGTTTGAGGATTATTATAAATTTCAAGATTACAGTTTACGCATTAGTTTGCCCCAATATTTTTCCAGACAGTAAGAGTAATAGTACCATACTAAAATTTCCACTTCATTCCAAGATGACTGATTTTCAGCTTCTATATCTCTCATTAATAAATATGGAGAAAACATCAAAATCATAACAGCAAAACTCCATTTAAGTAAGAAAAATCTAAAAGGAAATATCAACAACCTGTTTAACAACAACATCCCCTGGCTGGACTTCAACTCTTTGCATGCAATCCAACAAAACATGACACTGCGAGTCAGTAAGTTTTCTGAAGAGGAAATGATCATGCAGTACACGCTGAATGTGTGCCTGTAGAATATGAACTTGCAACAACTTAGCACCCATACATGTTTCAAGTAAGAACTCCTTACTGTGAATACTTTGTGCAACATTTCTCCAATAGAAATCTATGCTTCATACAAAAGTAAAAAATATAAGATAACAATATTACTTCTTCTTCCCAAGTTTTCCTGTAGGCTGGAGACGGAGGAACCCAAAGATGTCTGTTCTCTAGTGAACTCTCAATGGCACGAATTCGTGCCCGTGATAAATCGTGCCTAACACGATGGTTCCTAGAGTTCCAGCTGAAAGTTGAAGGAGATTCTGATCCTGTCACCTCAACAACTTGTGGAACCGGGGGTCTTAAAACAGCACCACTAGTTGTCAACTGGCCATCAGCAGTCTGACAAAAAACAATATTACTTCACAGACCAAGCACCAAGATACCTAAGAAGCATGCAAAGATGATGGTATTTTTTTGAAAATCAATTAAAAATTTACAAATAAGAAGCTCTCTTACATCAGTTAGCCCATCAATATGCACAACTATCACAGTGATATCATCTGTACGAGTTTCATACTGCAGCCACAGCCTATAAGATTCAGCAACAATTGCAGCACAAGCATCACGGGGATCTTTATATTTTAATACCTGGAAATACAGAAGCACAAACAAATGAGACTGTACCGTAACAAAAGATAATACTCCAGCACGCATTCTTTCTGATATTCAGTGTGCCTCATCAACTCTCAAGTTCATGACTCAATTTTCTCAACTTCAATAAAAAAAACACTTCATGAATTCCAAACTCCAATAATGAAGGCTCCTAGAGACTGAAATTGGCATCTTGGTTTGACAGAAGATTAAAAGATCCATCCAACATGACTGTATAACTAACAGCAACCATGAAAAATAACAGAGCAGCAAAACACAAGCAAACCTCAGCCTGGCTATGGCAAATCAACCTTCAGCTCTAACTAACAAGCTCACAGCGAAGTCAAGGTCTACTCTTCACATAATTCAAACGTCTTCAATGAAACAAAAGATCTAACAGGATACCTTACCATGTCAACCACAGTTTGGCTAGAGAGGAACTCGAACACCCCATCACTAGCAAGCACAAAAAAACGATGGTCCCGCGTGAGCTCCAAAACAACAATCTCTGGATTAGCAACAACCCCAATAGTCTCAGCAGTGGAATCACCAATACTCCTCGTAAAAGCTGTGCCTGGATACATCCCATTGGGAACCCAAAGCCTAGGAGGATCACCATCATCAGCCTCCTCAGTGCCCCAACACTGCACATCAGGATTCTTCAACCCCTCAATCTGATCCAATGTAAGCACTCTAGCTCCACAAAGTTTAACCCGTTCAAGCTCATCCTCTCGAAAAGGAGTCTGATCAATAGATAAATCAACAGCCACAATGTCCTTCCCTCTCCTCTCAGCTATAACCGCCCTAGAATCACCGGAATTCGCTACGTATATCGTTCTACCCCTAACCAAAACCGTAATTGCAGTTGTTCCACTCATGCTATCATCCAAAGTATCAGCGTGTAACTGCGAATTTGTCGTCAAAAAGGCAGCGTGGCAGGCCTCAGCAGCATCCACATGTAACCTACTATTCCTAAGCAGATTCTCACACAACTTTCTCTTCACAAACTGTGAGCACTGAGCACCAAACTCTCCATGCCCATCAAAGACCCCAAAGAAATGTTCATCTGGGTTAGTCCCAAACGGTGTGTGGATGCAGAAACTGTCTTGATTGGCCTTATCTAGAGCATCTGGGTAGTACCCTCTTTGAGACAAATAAGAGTATCGCAATTCATAGTTGCCTGACGGTACCTTCACGGTTCTCGACCCACCTGGTGGGAGAAATTGAGCAGAAATCCTAGAGAGTCTGGTGATGCCCAATTCAGGGTCTCTTGCTAGGTTTAATTGATTGATTTGGTCTCCGATTTCGTCTTCCGGTCCATCTGATGATGCAGGAGAGAACACATCTATCTCTGTCGCTGATGTTGTTCTCCTCACATTTTGTTGGGGTTCTCTGATGCTTGCTTCTCTCGTTGCACAAATCTCACCGATACAAGCTCTCGAGTAGACGCAACCCATCACTGAAAACGATAAATGGAGACGAACACAGATCGTGAAATAGCGAGATAATTCATTTAGGATCGATTTTTGTGACTATGAAGTGTAACAAAGACTCTGAACTCGAATCAGTGTCCTCTGCTTCTAGATAACAATCCCCAATTCTCAATAATTCAAATTTCTAGTGAGTTATCCCCGTAAAGTTTGACACGCGCGATAGAATTCAAGAGGAATCGCGAGAGAATCTGTGAAGATACGAGAAAATTTATCAGAATTCGAGCAAGCCTAGTTTGCTGATACCACGCAATAAATGGCGGGTTCAGTGGAGAAATTATTGGAATTAGACAAATCCCAGGAAAACCCACGGTTTTTTCCGTAGGGAGAATTCAAAAGGGAAAACTCCACTGTAACCGAAATTGTTAAGTTCTTTACCAGAGCAATTTTTGAATGTCTAGTTCTCGATCTACCGCTGTCAAAGCAAGAACCGTTACAACAAAATAAAGAAAGACTTTAAAAATTGTACACTCCACATTAAACTACTGACAAGGAATGATTATTATAATAAACCGCATGAGAGAGATGAAAAAAGACGGAGCCAATGAGAGAGATACTACGTGTTTATTTGGCGATTTCTTAATCGTGAAAAAAAAGAGCAAAATAAAAGGAAGAACAGAGCTCACACCCTCCGTAGTTGATTGGTCGAAAATGTACCCCGATTGCGGCGTATTTTAGATCTTCGTAATTGTTATAGACCGGGTGCGTAATGCGCACAGTAGAGGTGTATTGTTATAGGCCAACCGCGTGAGGCAGAAGAAAGGGACACGCTGTTCTTTAGTGGATATGGATTACGCCTGAGAGAGTTAGGTGGGAGAGAGATGTTTTTAGTGCGTGTCTAAAGATCAGAGCCTCAGCTTTTATTGTGGCCATTCCCTTGAAGCCACTCGTCGCTCACTTAAATGTGTTTTATAATTTTTGGTTATACCTTTTGTTAATTTTTATATCGTTTACACTTTTATTTTAAGAATGATAATTCAAATCAAATTATGTTGCAAGCTCAATAACATTTTTTTCTTTAAAAAAAGTAACATCTTTCTTCTTAAATTGTTGTTAAGGATGAAAATGGTTTAGTTAAATAGATCTTTGATTAGATTTCTTATTTTTTAAAAGAAAAAAAGATGTGTATTTTATGTTATGAATAGTGATAAGTGATAAATTTTTTATAAAAAAATTTTTGGAACCGAAAGTTTTATTTATGTTATGAAATACCATAAAAATAGACTTATCTCTCGTAAAAAAAAAAAAAAACTACCTTATAGTTGTTATAAAATCCTGAGTTGTAATTATAAAAAAATTCGGAGAAATTTAAAAACAGAAACTTCACTTGCAAAATTTATTGACCACTTTTATCTTACACTTACCATGATTGTTATGCTATACAAAAGTGGTTCTGTTAAATCTGCTTCCACAGCAAAAAAGTTTTAAAAAATATTTTTAAGTCAAAAATCGTTTTTTATGATTAAAAATATCGTGAAAATAAACTTATTTCTCCTCAGAAAAAAAAAAAAAAACTACCTTACAATTGTCATAAAATTTTAGTTGTAATTATAAAAAGTTTGGAGAAAAGTTAAAAATATAAACTTCGCTTAAAAAGGTTTTGTTTAAAAAATTATTATGAAAATAAACTTATCTCTCATGAAAAAAAAAAATTAATTTACAATTGTCATAAAATTTGAGTTGTAATTATATAATATTAAGAGAAAAGTTAAAAACAAAAACTTCACTTACAAAACTGAGAGACCAATTTTATCTCTAAGTTATACAAAAGTAGTTCTGTTAAAGCATGCACAAGTTGCTACTTCTCGTATGATCAGGATATTTTTTATTTAATAATTAAAATAAAAATTAATTTATAATTAAATTAAATGATATATTAATAAATTTAAATTTAAATATTTTTTATTTTATAATGTAATATTTAATTTTATCATAAATTTAATTTAATTTTAATTTTTAAATAAATAAAAAAATAATGATCCGTTGCTCTAAATGATACGTTGAATCTTCTTTGCAATCATTCCCTCTTTCCTTTTGGACAACTAGGACTGCCTTCAATGTAGGTAAGCCCACCAAAACATCATGAAAACTAGATTGAGAACGCCACCCACGTTCACTCATTATCACAACCCTATTTTTAGTGGTCCCCTCGCCATCTCACCCCTAATTTTTCATCATGTAATTTTATCTTTTTAATTATAATTTTATGAGAAAAAATTAATTGTATCATTATTAAGTTTATTTTAATTAAATTAATTGATGATGTGATGTAATTTAATTTTATGGCATAATCATGTCCATTCAAAACAATTAAATGGTTGTGATTGATTAAAATTAAGGGTAATGTTTCCTTCTTAAATTGAGATAATCGAAATTCATTTTTTTATGGTTTAATGAATTTAAACTTTAAAAAAAAATAATAACTGAGAGTATATTTGTTTTTACATCTTAGGTTTTAGCTACATTCCTGCCTATATGGTTGTAAGCGATGTTTGAATTAGATTTAATCCGTTTTAAATTCAGTTTTTTAGATTTGTTCAAGATGAAAATTTACTTTGAAGAGATTTAAGAAAACAAATTTAAATTAAATTAAATCCAAACCCAAACGTCGCCGTAATTTAAACTGGATTAATTAACCCATACTACTTTGTTTAGATTGCACTGGTTTCTTTTCTAAGAAATCATGGCCATACTTGCAGCCTCATGCTTCTTTGTGCGAAGTTACTGTTGAAATCATAAGTTTTTAAGTCAGTCAAAGGCAAGAATGACGGCCTCTCATAAGCTTTTGGGTCATCTAAGCGGCATCGTAAGCATCCATAAAGCTCGAGGCACAAGCCTTTTAGCTCATAAAAGCATAAACTTTTTGTTCACAGAAACCTAAGCTTCATGTTCACATAAACCTTTAAGAAACTTCTAAAAATTATAGGCACAAGTGGAAGTTATTCATCTTTGGAATCATAAGCTTCTAGATCATCCAAGCAGAGTCAACATCCATAAAGCTTGAAGCAGAAAACTTCCTCCCCACAAAAACCTAAGCTTTATATTCTTAGAAACCTTTAAAATGCTTCTAAACTTTATAACCATGAGTGGAAGCTATTCATGTTTGGAATCGTAAGCTTCCGAGCTAATCAAAAGCAGTATTGATGGGCTCAATCGTGTTGGTACATTTTTTTGGAATAAGAATTAAAAATAAAAAATAAATGAGATTTAAAGAAATTCAAATTGAGATTTTATCGTTAGTTAGAAATCGTTTTTCTTAAAGCTCTATTTGTCCCTACTCCGTAAGTAGCATACTAATGGGTTACAAACAAATATCCTCCAAGATACACAAAGTTTTTGGGATTTACAGATAGCAGATCTATAGAATCTCCTAAGATCTCTCTTTGAAACAGTAATAACAATAGTTGTAAAAATCTTAAAAGATAAAGAAGAAAAAGAGAGGCTTTTAAAGATTGAAAGAATAGTTATGTAACGTCTCTTAACTTTCATAAATTTATAAAAGTGAAGAGGTCTAAGTTATAAGACACAACTCTCTTAAAAATAATTGTTTATAAAACCCATATTTTAAAATAACGAACATTTAATTGACTGAATCAACATTTAAAACTGAACAGTATTAATTGTGAGATATTCAGTCGATTGAAAAAACAGATAGTGACTCTTTGTCTTTCATTCAATTGACTAAATAAATCATTTAGTCAATTGAATCTTATTTTTTTCAACAAAACTTCTAACAAACTGTTCCACTGACGATCTCAATTGTTGTAGATTTTGTTATCCATAAAGCTTCCATTCACATGTTCCTTCAGAAAGCTTTCAAAATTTAGAGCTTGAGTGGAAGTAACTCATGGCTTGAATCATAAGCTTATGGGTCAATCAAAAGCAGTACTAATGACCTCAATTGTTTCAAAATTCTGTTAGCATCCACAAAGCAATAAGCACAAGGCTTTCCATTGACATATGCCTTAAGAAATCTTCCAAACTTTGAATTCAAAGTGAAAGCTAAAATTTTGTAAGCATCCACGAAGCACGAAGAACAAGGCTTTTTTTTACTCACGTATTCCTTTAAAAGTATAGTCAAAAGTTTGATTTTTTTTAACCGTAGAAACACAATCTTTTCATGTGTTCCACACGAAAGCTTTTGTTATATAAGAATATTATTTTGACCTCCGATATACACCGGAAGTTGTTATGCCCTTGCTCAACCAATCGAAACCATTATTATTTATACTAAACTTCTTAAGAAAAAATTATTGAAAATCTAAAAGAAATGTAGTAAAATAAAGGTAAAGGGAATTGAAGGATATAATCCCTATTAAAGGATTTGGTAAGGGACCCTTTACAAAGAATGTTCTTTTCTCTATTTATATAACTGCTTTAATTATCCAATTTACAACTCAAATTGTATTCTTCACTTCTCTTCAATAGGCTAACATCTGTCCATGTATATTTTAAAGTGATTTCCCATTATCCCCAACATGTTTAATTTTGTGAGTCCATCTCGCATGTCCGTTAAAAATATTTGTGTTGGAATTTATTCATAAACGTTTGTTGTTATTAAACTTAGGTTGTCATCGCACAGAGTGCAGAGTGATTCTTAACTTCAATCTCAAAATGAATACGATGAAGCTTATTCTAAATTTACATTATGTGTTAAACCGAATACTCTTCTACGAGTACATGAAATAAAGCACATACTTACATTTTTTTCACCCAAAAGAAAAAACAAATGCTGAATTTTACTCCAAAAACTCATGGCAGCACGTTGGATGCAACATAAAGGTGTAAAAACATGCTAACATATGTCACTCAATTATTATTCAACCTTGTATCATATTTTGACAAAGCGAAGAAACAAAATCTTTCACAATTCGATCCTCTATTTTTATTCTTTTTTTTGGTTTATTTGTATTCAATATCCTTAATTTTGACGATAATTACAGGTTGTACCCTGAATTTTCAAAATAAATAATTGATACTCAATTAAATCGAATTTCAGATAATTGATATTTTCAGTCAATTCGAGCAAAATAATAATTAATTTTGACTGAAATTCAAATCAGTTATGTGTCGATCAAGCATGGGCTAAAACAATAAATAAAAAATATGTAAAAACTTAAAAATTTATTGAAAACAAAAAAAATGAAAATCTAAATAACAAAAAAATAATAAATAAATTATATCTCTTCTTCTTTATGGGTTTGATAATTTTCTTGTTTGAAATTTTTTTCTCAGACGAAGAAGAAGCTTTTTGGGTGATTTTTCATAATTTGTTTTAAGTGTTTTTATTACAAAAATAAATAAAATTCTTGTGATAAATTTTAATTTTTTAAGCTAACATGGCATACAAATTGAAGATTTGAAATTCACGTGACTAATTTGGTGGTTTTTGACAGAAAATAAAACAAAAAATATCAATTAAATGAAATTCGATTTAACAAAGTATCAATCATCATTTTAAAAAATCGAGGTATCGCTTGCAATTATCTCAAAAATTCAGGATACCGAACACAATTAAGCTCTTTGTTCATTGTTTGCTTAGCAAATAATCTGCATAACTCATCCCGGATAAAAACTCAACTCATTCATCATTTCAAGTTTTCGAGCGAAGATGTCATTAACTCAAAAACCCTTATCGAAATCTTAATTCATTTACTATCATTTTCTTTATTTAAGTTTGTAAATTCATAAAATTGAATCATGGCAAAAAATTAAGAAGGAAAAGCCACATTAAAAAAAATTAAGTAATTTTCACCTTTAATTTATTGATTTAAGTATATTTTAATCATTTCTTAAACATCACTATTAAGAGATTGGCCAGGATTTGTCCCAAAGCAGCAAATATTCCAAGAGAATTGACAATACCATAATCCTAATTTTCAATTCCCACGCAAGATTTATTTTTCCACAAGATATAAAAGCATTGAAAACTAGGGCTAGAGGACAATTTTTCCTCTAAATTTTTTCCTTTATATTAATGATTCCTTTGCTAAGTATTACCCTAAAATTGGGTTAATAGCCTTTGAATATTATCGTCTTCAATAAAATCGTTACTGTCATAGACGGTAGATCTTGAATCATGGATCACGTCGATACGTGCGCATTACAACTGATGTCAACGATAATGATATGATATAATTTAAGAAAAGTAAAGAGTTATATATAAATTCAAAACGAATATATGAAATACAAATTTAAAAGTTGTATCTTTATATCGAGTAGAAATTTTTATTTTAATTTATTTTATTATTTATCATAACAAAATATATCATTTTTTTATATTTTATCTTTATTGTGCAATTACATGTTTTTCAAAGGAAAAGAAAATGTTCCTCCAACTTGCTGCCAGTTTTTCAAAGGAAAAGAAAATGTTCCTCCAACTTGCTGCCACCTAACCTCGTCGGATAGTGCAGTTTAGCAAGTTCACATCAGCTTTAAGACAAAGCCCAAGTCTACAACACTACTTATCTAGTGTATAACTGTAAACATTGCCCCGCCCCACCTCCTTTCTTCCTTTGTTTTTTTCTTTTCAAAGTCAAATTCCCTAATCCCTTTTATTTTTATAATTTTTTTGTTTTTTCAGGAGAAATATTAAAAAATAATTAAATTATCAATTATCTTAAAAGTATAAATGTATAAAAATAGTTGAATTATTTAAGAAATGATTAAATTATTAATTATCCTAAAAACTAAATATTATAAGAAACTGCTTAGTTATTATTATTTTTTATACTTTAACATACCTCTCATATGTAAGCCAACTATAAGATTAAAGGTTTTACATATGAAATAAATATTAAAAAAAAAACATGAAACTTTATACCATAGTAAGATATAGTTGAGTTACCATATTAAGAAACCCAAATATAAGAAAGGCGAAGTTTTGATATTATATTAAGAATAATTGAATTACCAATTATCCCAATAATTAACTTTGAAAAACTGTTCAATATTTTCTTTATAGTTTAACACACACCCTCACGTATAAATTGATTAAAAGATTAAAAATTTTGCACGTGAAACCTAAATATTAAAAGGCAAAAAGCTATATTAAATATTAAATGAAATAGGTATCTTCAAAACTCGAAACCACGATTTGGAGCTCTGATACCATATTCAATGAAAATGTTAAAGCATGTAAAATCAATTGTAAATATTAAATCAGCTTGAAATGTAGTGATTAAAGGGATTTTTCCATTAACTTGGTCTTTATTTGATTAACATCGAAGCTTAAGTATTCAGAGCTAATTCGTTAAAATTTTGACATCGAAATTAAATAAAATCTTTTATATATGGATAATTAGAGATGATCATTATGTCAAAAGATCCGAGAAATATTAAAGTTCCACGTTATTATGTTATAAGATTCAAATTGTAGTCTGTCTTGGTTTTTAGGTAATTAGGCACATGGACATTCATTAAGCTACTATATGAGGAGGGAGGAGGGAGGAGGGAGGAGGGAGGAGGGATTCCTTTTTCTTTCTTTTCCTCAGGTGTATAACGCTTAGGCTTTGAATGGAACTAGGAACTTACTTAGGAGTTGGGCCTGATTTTCCTCTTTTCTTGGTGGAACTTAGGCCTGGGGTTTTCTTCTGTTACAGTCCTCAGTTTGGCCCAACTAGTAGTAAGAGAAAAGTTTTGTTTGATGACAAAAATAACTTCTAGCACTTAAAAAAAAAAAAAAAAGTAACAACTACTATTTTCCAACTCATTTTAAAGCTAAAATAATGAATTTTTTTTTAACTTCGTATCAATAATTGTAGAGTTATAAACTGCTTTGTGTTTGGCAAAACAATTTATGAATTGATTTATTTTAAACCGGATGTGTTTGCTAGATAAGTTATGAACGTTTAAATTACGAATAAGGGCTTATTAATATAAAATGAAAATTTTTGACATATAAATTTTATTCTTGTCATTATTTTGATTATGGTAATTATACTTTAAAATGGTAATTTAATATAGTATAAATATTTATTAATAATAATAAGAAATAAAAAAATTAATACCAATATTATTAAAATAATAATAATATCAAAAATTTATTTTTGAATCATTCTTCTCCTCTTAATAGAAGAATTATGTTATAAGATTTTATTTGGTGAAAATGCTGTAAATAGTCATGCTATTCAAAGACAAAAGAGAAAAAAAAATTATATTAGTCAATGAAAATGGCTTATTGTTAACAGTTTATGTTTCAGGTTTATTATAAACTTGTTTTGGGTTTATTGTAGTTTTTGTCGGTGTTTTCATAGGTGAAACGTTGATTAAAACGTTTTATTTTAATGAGACGAGATATAAGTTTCGAGGTGTTGATGTGTAAGTTTTGAGATGTCGAGGCCTTTCAAAATCTAATAAAATAATAATAAGTAATTAATTTAAATTTAAATAAATTATTTTTCAACAATCTGTAATACTTTTATTAATTCTTTAAAGCATATAAATCATAATTACAATTTTATAAACACTAGTATATATTTATATATAAATTATATATAAATTTTTATTTTTATTTGTTGTAATTTGTAAGTGATTAATTAAATAATTTATAGTTATTATTAAATTAGATAACATATAATAAATATTTATGAAGCGTAGTGATATTACAATAAGAATAATTAACTCAACGGTTAAAGTTTGTATTCCTATTCATTTTGATATATGTTCAAACTTTTGACTCGTGATTTTTAACTTACTCCTCGAACTGAAAAAAAAAAAGAATAAAAAAACACCTAAAAAATTACGTCCCATGGCATTTTTATAAATCATTTTGCTTAAGAGAATTTGGACTTGGGAGAGTACTTCTTGTGTAGCTCGAAGCTTTTTCAAAAAAATAAAAATAAAAATGATCTTGGGAGAGCATCACACTTTTGTTCATAGCTTTGATATCACGGGTTCAGTTTTATAATAATTATTATGAAATTAATTTTTTTTATTAATAATTATAAAAAATTAAATAATAATTATTAAAAATTAAAAAAATAAATATCAAAATTATTAATAAATTTTTCTCGGTCGAACCACTACCGCTCCAGCTTCCTAAAAGAAGGAACAATGTTAAAAAAGCAGAATTCCTTTAATTCTCATCCCGTTATTTATTTACATTTCACTCCACATCCAAATTATAAACTTTATCACAAAACTATCACTCCCTCTCTTTCACAGAGAGAGCGATAGAGAGAAGAAATTGCTGCTTATAGATATACATTTAAAGAGAGGGATAGAGATGGTGAGGATAATACCTATGGCGTCTTCAATTCGGCCTTCTCTCTCCTCCTTCAGGTTCTCTGCTACTCCTCGTTTGGGCCTTTCTCTCTCTTCTTTTAGCCCTTCTCGGAGGCTCGTTTTCTCTCATCTCGCTAGTGGTAAGATTCTCTATTAGATTTGTATTACTATGCAACCATGCAAGTTGGAATTATTATTTTTTTGTTGGCTGTTGCTTATTTAATTTACAATTTACGTCCTCAAAATACGTTGTTTTAATGCATTTTATCACACACGACTCAATTGGCAAATGTTGTGTGTTTTCCAAACCAGTGACTATTATTATTAGGAGGAGAGTAATGGCATTCGAGCATCCCAATTAATTGTCCACTCTGGTAATATTAATACTATTATTAGTCCATTAAAATTATGCTTGGTTTTGAAGGATCAATATTGGCATTGATTTGCAAAATGGTTCAATCGAATAAATCAGTCAAGGATTACAATTGATTTGTTGCCTCTTCTATGCAACCACATGAATGCCTTGTGCAGTTATGCATTGTACAACTTTTAAGCCTCCGGGCGCGTTAATTTTACTGGGCAATTCTAGCTGCATCATCTCTTTCATTCTCTCTCCCCCCCCCCCCCCCCTCCCTCCCCTCCCCTCCTTTTTTGATATGATTCATTAGTTCATTCTCACCTCATTTCCTAGCTTTTACATAAAGAATGACATATTTTGGAGATCAGGCATCGTTGTCTCAAGGTGTATGCCTCTTGCACTTGGAACACCTAAGCCTTACAAAACGTTTCTATATCGACTGCATTAAGGAGATGGCATGCTTAAATGAATTTTAGCTGATTTAATGATTTTAAATTGTTCTCAGCTGTTCCACAATCACAGTTTTTTGGTTTGAAAGCATCTAAGCTGTTGAGAGGAGAGGTTAACAGCATAGGGGTGGCTGCAGCTGGGAACATGGCACAAGCAAGCACAACTGCTACTCAAGAAAATGCTCTAGAGTGGGTCAAAAAGGATAAGAGAAGAATGCTTCATGTAGTTTATCGTGTTGGGGATTTGGACAGAACCATAAAGTATATATCTTTTTTTATATGATTTGAATTGCCTTGTAATCTCATAAATAATGCGTGATCTTTTATTATTCTGTACGATCACATATATAGGAATCTTAGGATCAAACACAAACATCTGGTTACTGCAGATTCTATACTGAGTGCCTGGGGATGAAGCTTCTGCGAAAACGTGACATACCAGAGGAGAGATACACAAATGCCTTTCTTGGATATGGGCCAGAGGATTCTCACTTTGTGATTGAACTCACTTACAGTAAGCCATCTGACTGCTCCTTAACATTGCTAAGATCTGAAACAGTGGTAATTCATATGAACATCTTATTGAAATACTAGAATACTAAAATATGAACTGTGCATCAGCTCAATTGTCTGTGCACTGTAAGTACCTGTTGTTTATATCAGTTGTTATTAATTATGCTGCCAGATTATGGAGTTGATAAATATGACATTGGAGCTGGATTTGGCCATTTTGGTATTGCAGTTGAGGATGTAAGTTTTTACCATTGAAATTTGTTTCCATTAATGATTACTTTTATGTTCTTCCTTGTTAAGTGTCCAACACAAATTTTACTAGTATGTTGTTTTTATCCTCCTGTTCATTGTTATTGGTCCTATCAGAGATATAATTACATGCTTCTCTCATTAGGTTGCCAAGACTGTGGAACTTATAAAAGCTAAGGGTGGCAAAGTAACCCGTGAGCCTGGTCCTGTCAAAGGTGGCAGCACAGTAATTGCATTTATTGAAGATCCTGATGGTTATAAGTTTGAACTATTGGAAAGGGGGCCTACACCTGAACCCCTCTGTCAAGTTATGCTTCGTGTTGGTGATCTTGATCAGACCATAAATTTCTACGAGAAGGTGAGGTCATTTCTGGAGATGATTGAACTGATGTATCTGTTGTGAATTACAGTCTCCAGTGCAAAGATACCAGCTACTTTTGAGTCTGTATTTTAAGTCGTGTATATTATTCTCAATATGTATCTCCTTTTGTTATAGGCCTTTGGCATGGAGCTTCTTCGCAAACGAGATAACCCAGAATACAAGGTAACGTTATCTTCTTCAGAACTTCCATCTTTCTTACTTATCACCGAAAAGGGGTTTTGCGGTTTCGGTGGAAAAAAGAGGAGGGAGGGGGGGGTGGGTTGTGAGAACATTTGCTTGCTTTGATCAATTAAAATGTGGTCATGTGAGTTTTGTAGTGGGTATATGTAAGCATCTGTACAATATCTTGCTGATATGAACTGTTGTTGTTTTTAGTATACAATAGCAATGATGGGCTATGGTCCTGAAGATAAAAGTACTGTGCTTGAGCTGACGTACAACTATGGGGTCACTGAATATGAGAAAGGAAATGGTTATGCTCAGGTAGAAACATCCCATTCTTATGAGTCTGTTCTCAAGAAGATTTTGTTTTGTGGTGTCGGAGATATTTAATTGGGTCTAGCATGTTCTGTTTTTTTATTCTTTTGTTTGCCTTTGTTTACTAAATTCACTATGTTATATGGACCAAATTGGAGACTGATTTCTTGCATCTTATCAGATTGCGATAGGCACAGATGATGTTTATAAAACTGCGGAGGCAATAAAACTCTATGGGGGGAAAATTACCCGGGAACCCGGACCATTACCTGGTATCAATACCAAGATCACTGCGTGCTTGGATCCTGATGGTTGGAAGACGGTATGCCTTCTAAAGATTTATACCTTGATGCTTGTGATCCCAAAACCTATGTTTTTGAACTGGATGACTTTGTCATAATTTTTTGGATTATCCACATATGGCATGCCTGCAATAGTAATCCAATTCGATATAAATTGAGAACTTTAATCATTAAACTTCCCTTCAAACTTGATGACATGCCTTGAAGGGTTGGATTTGAGGTTTGTTCTTAGCCAATCTTAATTGTAATGTGCTCTTAGTTAATTGGCTTTTGTTTTTTTGTTGAAATTTATACCACTAAACTAAGAAAAATTGTCTGCCTGTATTGTAGAGCATACATCTGAAGTGTGGTTTCTGTTCAAGTTTTGTGCATCTAATCATCTGTAGTTAGTTTAACATTAATGAAGATTCTAATATTGGGGATCAACTCACACTTTAGTTTTCACAAGGTATAGACGATCAACTTGTTCCACATCATTCAAGCATGTTAACAATATTATCCACATGCCTTATCAAAAAAAAAACAATATTGTACACATGCCTTATAAAAAAAAAAACAATATTGTGCACATGCACAAACAGATTGTTAGAAAGCACATTTTCATATATAAATTTCATTTCTTATTTAATGTGCTTTACAAATTTCCTGCTAAGAAGCTTTAATTTTTTTTCCTCCTAAGAGAAGTGTAAGTGCAGCTTCTGTTGTTTATCTCTGTCTATTGATTAGTGTTGTGTAATTGATTTAATTTGTTACTTGTTCCATTTTTCAGGTTTTTGTGGACACTATTGATTTTTTCAAGGAATTGGAGTGAGTTTTAGGAGCACGATGATACCAATCTTGCAACACTGAAATCTGAATCCAGGCAAAAGTGATTCTTTAAGGTCCTCCCCAAGAGTGTATCAAATCCCATTTTGCAGATAAAGCTATAATATCTTTTACAATGACCAGGCAATAAACATCTCGCCATTAGCTTTGCAGCAGTGAAGGAAGTTTGAGATATTAATTTCATTATCTTTCCCCTTTTGTTCCAGTGAAAATTTTTACTTGCAACATACTTGTGGTGATTCTACTTCTTGTTTAGAGAAGCTGAGTGTAAGCATTGTAAGCTGTATAGCATACAGCTTACAGAACAATAACCCAAAATGTGTACTGTAGCAAACAATTTCAAGCTATATTCTGTTTTCAATGTGAGTCACGAAATTTTTTTCTCTTGAAATTAAGCATTTTAACCTCCAATCAACCCAACAAAAAGATCTTGGCTGACTGCAGAAAAAGACTTGCATTAGGGGTAAGTTGCACAGAATATTCTAATCTTTTGATTGCATCAATTGATATCATAAAGTTGTGAAATTGATGAAAATAAAATAATTTGTCATTTTTTCTGTTAAATTATGAATTTAGTCCTTGTATTTTGGGATGAGATTATTTTATTGCTTATATTTTCAATTACTTCGATTTAGTATATCCTTACCTCTTTTATTGAAGATGAGAAAATGGTAAATTACAATTGTATCTCGCAGGTTTAATCATAAATACAATTACATCCAGACTTTTCAAAAAAGGACAATTATATCTCACCATTCAAAAAAGTTATTGAAATTATGAGAATTGTCAAACCTTCAACACATTGGAACTTTATGTATGAGTTGCTTTTTAAATTAAATTAAAAAAACCTGTGGTGTCATATTATCTTTTAACTTAATTTTATTAGATTTTCTAATGTTTATATGCACTATGGATACATTTATAATTTTATATAAAAGTGACATATTTTAAAAACTTGAAATATAATTGTATTTATAACCAAACTGTAAAGATATAACTATAATTTATCCAAAAGAAAAATGTTACATTCATAGCAGGGCAAAAAATCCCGTGTGTTTGGCAGGTCCGTAGGGTTAAGTAAGGGAAAACGAAGGAAGGATTAATTAACACCTCAAATTAGGAAGTTTACATGTTATTATAAAAAGTGAACTTGTTTATCCTCCTTTACTCTCATTTACTTTATGAAACTCCCAAATAAGGAAAAAATTTCAATCCCTCATTTACTCTCCTTGTCCTACCCTTCCTTTCCTTTAAAAATCTTTCATTTCTCTCTCTAAAACTTTCAAACACACAGTTAGAAATGAAACTTTAAAAAAAATAACTAAAATACAAAAAAAAAAAAAAGATTGAAATCAAACTAAATGACTTGTTCAACCACAATTTCATAAAAAGTATTATTATCAATCCAAATTAATACAAAAGTAGTAATTAATTTCATAAAATTATAAATAAATATTCCAATAATTAAATAAGAAAATATGTAAATCTAATACATTATAAAATAGTTAGTCATATTATTTCTTACCAAATTTTAATTTAATATATTAATGGCACTATTAACAAAAAATTACAATGGTCTAATATAAGAATGAACTATAGAATTTATAATTTAAAAGAAATCAACTCCCTACTTTCATTCTTACTAGTGGTATAAAAGTATAAAGTAGAAGGCAACAAATTAATATCATGTGCATAGCACATGACCATTTAAATGTATTTTTACCATAAAAATACCACATCAACATTTTAAATATTTTTTGTACACAAATTAATGGAAAAGACTGATTTGTTAGGTATACATTAAACCTTTGAGGTAGGTTGTCCGAATTATAAATTATTAGATTAAGTTGTAATCTAAAAGATAAAGATGAATTTATAATTTACCATTTTCCTATGAATGAAAACCAGAAAAAAAAAATGATTAATCACATGACAAAGAGAAGTAGTCCCCATAAAATTGAAACTCAAAAGCTAACTTCAACCCTCAAATTGAAGGAAATTTTAAATAATATATTTTTGAAGTCCAAAACTTATAAAGTTCATTCAACAATCACGAAGTTGGGGATCTGACTTCATCGTACAATAAGTTCATCATTTGTATTCATAGATTATTTGTTTTAATAACAATGTAATCAATATTTTACATTATATTAAGCGTTTGAATGTTAGCCAAGTCAAATATGGAAAATTGAGTCCAGGTCAACAAATGTTAGCCAATTTAACATTCTGATCTGGCAATTCCATGTCAAAATTCGTCGTGAATTCATTTGGGGGATTTAAATATAATGCAATCAATAGATAATAATATCAATTGAGAAAATTTTTAGTCATATGACTAAAATAGGAATCAGGGTATACTTTGAGGTGATGCAATCAATAGTTGATGACATCAATTGAGAAATTTTTTAGTCAAAGGACCAAGCCCTTGTTTGGTAAAGGCTCATACTTATGTTACTTATTTTCACTTTAAGACCTATTTATTTCAATATTGTTGTTTAGCAAAATAAGACTGATCTTACTGACTTATGACTTATATAAGTCAGTTTTTTGCCTTAATTCAATCATTTATCAAAATCAACATTTTGTTACTTAATGAATTCTCATAAGTCACCACTTTAGGGACTTGCCATTTTTTAGTACCTTTTATTACTATATCAATTCTCCCTCCTCCCCTCGTTGACTCTGTGGGCTCATCTCTCTCTCTCTCTTTACAGTTCAACGTAATTTCTTCAAGAAATTGCAGAGATCTTCCATGACAGCTCATCTACTACATTGTTCTTCTCCTCATTTGGTCTATAGACTCATGCAATTCAAAGGTTTGTCTATTTTCGGTCGTGATATTGAAAATTGAGTTATATGGATTCATGGTTTCTATGGTTGATTTTTCCTTTTACTTTCTGCACGATTCTACACTTTTTCTTCCTCTATGTTGCTTCAATTTAAGTGGAAATTTTAAAGTTTATAGGGTTCGTATCTGATTGTTTTGATGTGATAATTTCTATGTAAATCAAAATATGGATTGAGAGTGGCTTGAACTTTGTTCTGATTGTTGTTTCTTCCCCTATATTGGTATGATTTCACTAAAGTTTTTAGGGTATATTTGTCTCTTTTGGATCATGATCCTCTCCATTTGAAAATTAAAATGGAGTCAAGTTTAGGATGAGATTGAATGCCACATGATTAAATGCAGAATATTCAAATTCAAATTTGTCAATGTGGCATTCAATCTCACCATGAACTTGACATCCATTTCAATTCTTAAATGGAGAGGATCGTGATCCATCTCTAATTTTAGGGTTTTTCTTCCTTAATTTTTATGTAAATGTTAATATGGATTGATAGTACCTTGTTCTTTCGTTTGATTGTTGCTTTTCCCCTATGCTGGTAAGATTTCATTGCAATTTTTAGGCATCTTTTGGTTATGTTTTTAATTTTTTCTTCAATAATATATATCTAAATTTTACTATGGATTATAATGCCTTGTACATTTTCATTTGATTGTTGCTTCTTGCTCTATGTTGAAACGATTTCTATGTAATTTTAAGAGTTTTTTGGGTACTAATTTCATGGTTTTATTTCATAATTTCTATGTAAATGTTATTGTGGATTGACAATGGCTTTTATATTTCCATTTGATTGTTGCTTCTTGTTGATTTTCTTGTGGGTTTCAAGTAAAATTTTTCTCTATGTTTGAACTGATTTTCATGTGGGTTTGAAATCAATTTCTTTTATCTGTTTCTTGTTAATATCTAATAATTGTTTTGACTGTTGTTGATTATATTTCGTCACTTACTACTATATGTTTCTTCATTGATTTTTTGACTTATTTTAACTGAATTTCATGTGGGTTTGAAGTCGAATTCTTCCATTTTTTCTTCTCTCTCTCTCTCTCTCCATAATTTCTTTGCATTATTAGGCCGTGGATTTTAAATGGGCATTGCATTGTTGCTCTCTGTTGCTATGATTTTGTTGTTCTCGCTTGCTGTCATTTTGCTGCTCTATGTTGCTATAATTTTGTTGCTTTCTCTTGCTATCATTTGCTTCTTTTTGTTGCTATCATTTACTGCTATAACTTTCTATGATTTTGCTACTCTCTATTGCTATCAGTTTTCGCTTTATGTTGCTATCATTTTTTGTTATTTATTGGTACCATTTTCTGCTTCTATTGCTATCATGTTGCTTCTCTCAGTTGCTATAATTTGTCATTCTCTATTGCTATGATTTTCTGTTCTCTCTTGCTATCATTTGTTGCTCAAAGTTGGTAGTATTTTTTTGGTCTAAGTTGCTACCATTTTATGCTCTCTGTCACTATTAGTTGCTGCTCTGTGTTGCTATCATTTGTTGCTCTCGGTTGCTAATATTTTCTACTCCATGTTGCTATCATTTGTTGCTCTAAGTTGCTACTATTTTGCTGTTCTATATTTCTATTAGTTTTTACAATATTTTGCTCTTTATTACTACCATTTTTTACTCTCTCTTGCTACCATGTTACTGATCTATGTTGTTATAATTTTGTTGTTATCATTTCTTGTTTTGTTGCTATCATTTGTTACTCTAGGTTGCAATCATTTTTTGTTCTCTGTTGCTATCAGTTGTTGCTCTGTGTTTCTATCATTTGGTGCCTTGAGTTGTTATAATGTTATACTCCTTGTTGTATCATTTGCTGCTCCCAGTTGCTATCATTTTTTACTCTTTTTTGCTTTCAGTTTCTGCTCTCTGTTGAATGGGTAATATGTGCCTGGTTTGGTTGCATTAAATTGATTTATATGTTTAGGGAGGGATGAGGGAGGGAGGACAGAGAGATAAATGAGGATAGAGAGATGTGTTTCTCATACATGCATGCCATTAGGTTGATTTAGGTGCCTCTTATAGTCTCATGCATGTTAGGTGTTTGTGGATGAATGGATGAAAGGAACTTAAAGAAAAGAGATAGAGGACATAGAGGGAGGTGTCTCTCATGGATTCATGTTATTAGTTTCATTTAGGTGTGTTGCAGGCGTTACATTAGGCCTTGGCCAATGATGACCCCACTAGAATGTCCTTAATTTTTTTTCCATATCATGCATTCATTTCGGTTGGGTTTGGTTGCTTAGAACTTGTAAAATATGTGTACATGCATGTGTAGGTTACGTTAGTGTCTATCAGTTTAGGGACTTGAGGCCAGGAATTTTGCCTATACTGATGAGCGCCAGGTGCTTTGTTGCATGTAAATGTAGCATAGTTGTGAAACTTAACCTACGTGCGTTGATGAGTGCCAAATATTGCATATTTTGGTCACTTAATTTACATTTGTTAGCTTAGGAATTTGTTACTTTGAGTTATTTTTTTTGTTGTTTTACAGGTTTACAAGTACTTGGAAAGAAGTTTCACTAAATTGTCAAAATTGCCCGTACATATCAGTCATTTTTGCAGATTAAACTGTATTGATTCAGGAAGAACCAGGAAATGAGACATACATGCTTGGAAAGATCCGGATGACTATTTTCTGGGGAATTTTACAGCTTGTAAATATGATTTTTATAGAAAAAGTTATGGCAGTTTTAGTAGACAAATGTCAGGCTATGCGTGATTTCAGCGTGGTAGAAGTGATTTTTGCGGATTAAAACTGTAATGATTCAAGAAGAACCAGGAGATGAGCCATATATGCTTGGAAAGATCCGGATGTCTATTTTCTAAGGAATTTATAGCTCGTAAATATGATTTTTCTAGAGAAAGTTATGACAGTTTTAGTAGACAAAGGTCAAGCTGTGCGAGATCTCAGCGTGGGCAAAAGTTTTGAATGGCATGTGAAGACTTAAATCCCACATTGGTTGGAAACACATTCTATATCTCACATCCCACATCGGATTGGAAACACATTACACTCATGAAGTTCCCCTATAAAAGCCTCATTTAACTTCATCAAATAGGTGTGTAATCCGGAGGACTTCTGCGAGCAATCTGGGGGATCTCCAAGGCTTTGCTACCAAAGGGGGGAAGCGCCACACAACAGCTGCAAGTAGAATTTCTCTCAATATATAGTCAGTTTTAATTTATTTCTTTTGAGTTTAAATTTTTATGTTTAGCACTTTAATTGTGAAATTTATTTTCATAATCATGAGAGTCTAAAACCTTCATCTAAGGTTGAAGATGAAGCCTCGTCATTGTTTGGCATAATATTTTCAGATATGTTCGTACAATTCTGATATTTTTAGTATTAATGTTCTGTTTCAATTGTTTGAGTAGATATTGTGTTTAAATTGTTCAAATTGGATATTCCTTGTGTTTCATCTGCCGGATATGGCGGATCATCCAAAGTAAATTGAATATTCATTGTGATTCTAAAGGGATACATTGGATGTTTTGGTTGAATTAGGGTATTCTCTATGATTTTTATAATGGTGGATTCATGGAATTATTTGATAGATTACTTTTATACAGAACATGAAAATATATGTTTTACTTTGGTGGAGTAGATTCAGAAACCTTAGTATTTTTATCATTTCTTTCAACTCAAATTAGTTTAAGTTTATATTTTTTTTGCAAGATACAATTCATAATTTGGAACTAGGTTAAAACAGGTTTAGTTTAGATAAAAAATATATTTTTACAACGTAATTCCCTGTGGATTCGACCTCGTACTTGCACACACT
This sequence comes from Bretschneidera sinensis, assembly GCA_023935145.1. NCBI lineage: Eukaryota > Viridiplantae > Streptophyta > Magnoliopsida > Brassicales > Akaniaceae > Bretschneidera > Bretschneidera sinensis. Next base: position 21,935,618 of record CM043701.1, read on the forward strand.
ATATTGCAAACGACTAGTGCGCTTGCGAGTAATTTAAAACTCACAACAAGTTTTTGGTGCCATTGCCGGAGATTTGTTTTGTTTGTGAAAATTAAATTTTTGTCTGAATTGATTGTATTTTTCTATTAGTTTAGTTAGCATTTTTGTTTAATTTTTCTTTTTGCAAATTTTATTCTAGTTTATTTGTTTCTATTTGCAATTGCCCATAAAGAATAAAAAAATAAATATATAAAAAATTACCATTTTTTGTTGCTCATTTTGTGAGTATTGTGTTTTCTGTTTTTGTATTTATTTTATTTTATTGTTATTTGTTAATTATATTTTATTTTATTCTTTTGTTTCTACTAGTTAGTTTATTTTATTGCTTTTTTGTGTGGTGTATGCTTGGTCGGAGATCCCTGAACTTAGAGTTGATACCTTTAGATCCCGAAATAGAAAGAACTCTTAGGAGAAATAAAAGAGCACTTATTGAGAGAGAGACGATTAAGATGGGGGATAATTTAAGGAATGCAAATCAACCAGAGAATGTAGAGCAACCTAGATCTTGGAACGTGGACTTCACTACATCCTTTAGGGATTTGTTCTCAACCATTGCGACTAACTCCCCTTCTTCTATAGTGTTGCCACCAACCAATGCTACCCATTTTGATATAAATTCATAGTCATTGGAGGATACTCTCAAGGTTTTCATGTAGATGACCGGCCAGTCCATCAATGCAGCCAATACATTCAATGTTGATAGCTGTTCCATCTGTGCTAGTCCTATGCATTTAGCACAGAATTGTCCATCTATGTCGGCTTTTTCTGAGTATCCTATGGAACAAGTAAACGCTTTCAATGACTATTGGAGGCAATCAAATGGGTCTTACTCCGAGACCTATAGTCCAGGGTGGCAGAACCACCCTAATTTTTCATGGAAGCAGAACCAACCAATAAATCAGGGAGGAGCCCCTCATCATGCTCACAATCAATACCCTCATGGATTTCCTCCACCAGTTCCAAGTCATGGTCGCTCAGCCAATCCATCACCATCACCTATTTACCAAGCTCCCACTCAAGCTCTAGTGTCGGTTTTACAGTTATTGGAGGACACCCTCAAGGATTTCATGAAGATGATCGGCCAATCTATCAGCGAAATAAGGAGTGTGACAATAGTAAACACCCAAGCGATTTTCAAACTAGAGAGTCAAATGGGTTAAATTGCAAGTCATGTGGGTGAAGAAGAGAAAGGAAAGTTTCTTAGTCAACCCGTGCCCAACCCGAAGGAACAGTTTACTGTTGGAAATTCATCAACTCCTATGCACGGGCAGGAACAAGTGCAATCAATTGTCATATTGAGGTCTGGAAGACAAGTGGACAATCAAGTGGAAAAGAACTCTGCTATGCAGTAAGGGCAAGAAAGTGGCAACAAGGAGAAGAGAGATGCTGAGCCATCTACAGCCACACCTACTATTAAGGATCTTCCTAGGTCATTTATACCTAAAGCGCCTTAGCTTAAGAGATTACAAGCGCCAAAGAAATGAGGGAAGTCTAAGGACATTCTGGAGGCATGCTTTGCTTAGTTTGGAGATGATTTAGATTTGAATAAGTTACTTGAGCAAGTGAATGCCATTTTGGAGTCTGCTCCTCGGGAGAGCAGTGAGACAAAGGAGATTATGGATGAATCCAGCATTGAGGACCCCCTAGAGGCATGTTTTGCTCAATTTGGAAAGGATTTGGATTTGGATAAGTTACTTGAGCAAGCAAATTCCATTTTGGAGTCTACTCCTCTGGAGAGCAGTGAGACGGATGAGACCGCAGCACCTGAGCCCCCCAAGAAGGAACTTAAGCCTTTATCGAACAATCTTAAGTATAAGTTCATAGGTCCAGCAGAGTCTTTGCTTGTGATGATGCTTCAGATTTGGTTGCTGCTCAAGAGGAGAAGAACCTGGTGCTTAATTGAGAGAAGTGTCATTTTATGGTAAAGCGAGGTATTTGATGAGTGAAAAATATTGCGTATTTTGGCCACTTAATTTACATTTGTTAGCTTAGGAATTTGTTACTTTGAGTTGTTTTCGTTGTTTTTCAGGTTTACAAGCACTGGGAAAGAAGTTTCACTAAAATTGCCAGAATTGCCTGCACAAATCAGTCATTTTTGTGGATTTTACTGTATTGATTCAGGAAGAACCAGAAGATGAGCCATATATGCTTGGAAAGATCCGGAAGTCTATTTTTTGAAGAATTTTATGGCTCATAAAAATGATTTTTCTAGAGAAAGTTATGGCAGTTTTAGTAGACAAGGGTCAAGCTGAAGATGTCTAGTGCGCTCGATCGCACCAGACTTACGATCGATCGCAAGTGCGCACTCGCACATCAGTTAAAAATGCTTTGTAGTGCACCAGTATGGCTTGAGCGCACAGACTGCGATCGATCGCACTTGAGTAGTATCCCAAATTGAATTTGAAACACATTGTACTCCGAGAATTCCCCTATAAAAGCCTCATCTCCCTTCATCATTCGGTGTGCAATCCGGTGGATGTCTGCTAGCATTCTGGGATCCCAAAGTCTTTGCTACCACGGGAGGAAGCGCAGCCCAACAACGAGTGGAATTTCTCCCCATGTATAGTCAGTTTTTAATTTACTACTTTTGTTAGTTTTAAAGTTTAATGTTTAGCACTGTTATTGTGAACTTTAGTTTCATGATTATGAGTGGGTAAAATCTTCAGCTAAGGTTGAAGATGAAGCTTCGCCGTTGTTTGGCATTATATTTTCAGATTTGTTTATACAATTCTGATGTTTTTTTAGTATAAATGTTCTGTTCAATTATTTGAGTAAAATCTTATGATTGATTGCGTTTAAATTGTTCTGTTGGATATTCCGTGTGTTTCATCTGATGGATACATCTAATCATTTTTGATTAAATTAGATATTCTTTGTGATTTGTTAAAAGCGGATACATTGGATTGTTTTGGTTTAATTGGGATATTTGTTGTGATTTGTTTAAAGTTGGATTCATAGAATGTTTTGATAGATTATTTTTGTATAGAACATGAAGATATATGCTTTACTCTGGTGGGGTGGATTCAGAAACCTTAGTGTTTTTATCATTAGTCTTTAAATCAATTTAGTTTATATTTGTTTTGCAAAAGACAATTCAAAACTTGGAACTAGGTTAAAATAGGCTTAGTTTAGATAAAAAAATATTTTCACAACACAATTTCCTGTGGATTCGACCTCGCACTTGCACAACACTATATTGCAAACGACTCGTGCGCTTACGAGTAATTTAAAACTCACAACAGTATTGTACTTGGGCACGTCATATCTCATCAGGGGATTGAGGTTGACAAAGCGAAGGTGAACCTGATTTCCAACCTTCCAGCTCCACGTATGGTGAAGCAGGTTCTTTCTTTTTTGGGCAATGCAGAATTCTACAGGTGATTTATCCAAGATTTCAGCAAGATCGCCAGGCCCTTGTGCAAGTTGTGAGTCTGGTTGAAAACGTTAAACTTAGCGCTCATGGGAGGCAACCCGCAGCGTATCTTTTATTATTTTTTTTCTTCATATTTCTTGTTACTGTTTATTTTTAGTATTTTTTTGTTTTTCAGTATTACTTTGTTAATTGTTTTTCAGGGACAACACATACTTCAGTTCAAGTTTGGGGGTATGCTATGAGCCATGCCAGTCCAGCTAGTTCTTCATCTCCCAGGTAAGCTCTTTCCATGTTATTCACACATTGGGGACACTGTGTACTTTAAGTTTAGGGGTATAGGAGACACATTCACACACACTTTGTCCCAGTTTTTTTATATATATTATTGAAAAGATAAATGCATGTTCATGATTGTTTTGAAATTTTGGTAGATCGAAACAAATACTGTGATGTGATTTCATTAATGAGCTTAAAATTTTGAACACATGATCTGATAATAGAGTTTTAAAGTTTAGTTACTTACTTTAGGCATTTAAGAATTCACATGTTTGATCTAATCTGACACGAGCACATTGGCACATAATTGTGTGAGGGATGACATGTGATTTTCATGTGTATGTTTCCATGGCTTAACTGAAACTGGATGACTTGTTGGATGAACACTTCGACATAGAAAAAAATAGAAAAAAAGAGAAAAAAATGCTCATGATGATCATTAATAAACTTTCCACTGAGTAACTCAGTAAGCAGTGAGTGTTCACGTCAAAAGGTGAGAATTTTATTCATAATGATCATTGCAAAACTTTTCGCTGAGTAATTGGACCTCTTGCCTCAGTAAGCAATGAGTGTTCACATCAAAAGGTGGGAATTTTGCTTGGTAGTATTAAGGCCAGTTTAGTTTCGTAGCCTTTTTTACTCGAGTTAATAAGTCCTTAGGGGTGTCATTACACCTAATAACCTAAAACTATTTGGTTTGGGAGTCATTGACTCAACACTCGCTACATGGGTCAATTAGAAAGCTTAAGGGAACTAAACATAACAGAGCCTTATAATAAAAGAGAGAAGAAAATAAAACTATGTCATCATTGCTCATTCTGATGAGAAATTATGTGAATCTTGAGACAATGAGACATTGCACATTGAAGTTATTTGGAAGCCTCATCTTTATATGCTAATTCACTTTACACTGAGTCAGACTTGTGATGCATTAGCTTGCCTTTTGTAAGTAACTAGATTTTAAAATTCCTATTCATTGCGAAGATGGGTTTATATTTTAAGCTTGCTCATGAATGAATATCATGGTTTTGTGTGCTACTTAAATTTTTGGACACCATGAATGATAGATTTATCTTTGTGTTCTTTGTTTTTGATTTAGTTTTTTTTTATTATTTTGTTTTGCTAAGGGACTAGCAAAATGTAAGTTTGAGGGTATTTGATGAGTGTCAAATATTGCATATTTTGGCCCCTTAATTTACATTTGTTAGCTTAAGAATTTGTTACTTTGAGATGTTTTTTTCGTTGTTTTACAGGTTTACAAGCACTTGGAAAGGAGTTTCACTAAATTATCAGAATTACCCGTACAGATTAGCCATTTTTGCGGATTAAACTGTATTGATTCAGGAAGAACCAGAAGATGAGCTATATATGTTTGGAAAGATCTGGATGTCTATTTTCTGAAGAATTTTACAGCTCATAAATATGATTTGTCTAGAGAAAGTTATGGTAGTTTTAGTAGACAAAGGTCAGGCTGTGCGTGATTTTAGCGTGGCAGAAGTGATTTTTGCGGATTAAAACTGTAATGATTCAGGGAGAACTAGGAGATGAGCCATATATGCTTGGAAAGATCTGGACGTCTATTTTCTGAGGAATTTTATGGCTCGTAAACATGATTTTCTAGAGAAAGTTATGACAGTTTTAGTAGACAAAGGTCAGGCTGTGCGGGATTTCAGCGTGGATAGAAGTTTTGAAGGGCATATGAAGGCTTAAACCCCACATCCCACATCGGTTGGAAACACATTCTATATCTCACATCGGATTGAAAACACGTTGCACTTATGGAGTTCCCCTATAAAAGCCTCATTTCACTTCATCAAATGGGTGTACAATCCGGAGGACTTCTGTGAGCAATTTGGGGGATCTCCAAGGCTTTGCTACCAAGGGGGGAAAGCGCCGCACAACAGCTGCGAGTGGAATTTCTCTCAATGTATAGTCAGTTTTAATTTATTTCTTTTGAGTTTAAAATTTTATGTTTAGCACTTTAATTGTGAAATTTATTTTCATAATCATGAGACTAAAACCTTCATCTAAGGTTGAAGATGAAGCCTTGCCATAGTTTGGCATAATATTTTCAGATATGTTCGTATAATTTTGATATTTTTAGTATTAATGTTCTGTTTCAATTGTTTGAGTAAATTCTTCCGATTGATTGTGTTTAAATTGTTCAAATTGGATATTCCTTGTGTTTCATCTACCAGATACGACGAATCATTCAAAGTAAATTGGATATCCATTGTGATTCTAAAGGGATACATTAGATGATTTGGTTGAATTAGAGTATTTGCTGTGATTTGTATAATGGTGAATTCATGGAATTATTTGATAGATTACTTTTATACAAAACATGAAAATATATGTTCTACTTTGATGGGGTGGATTCAGAAACCTTAGTATTTTTATCATTTCTTTCAACTAAATTTAGTTTAAGTTTATACTTTTTTTTTGCAAGATACAATTCATAATTTGGAACTAGGTTAAAATAGGTTTACTTTATATAAAAAAATATATTTTCACGACACAATTCTCTGTGGATTCGACCTCGCACTTGCACACACTATATTGCAAACGACTCATGCGCTTGCGAGTAATTTAAAACTCATAACATCCGTCTGAGGCATATTTCGATAAACATATGAATCTATTTTATTTATTTTTATACGTGATATGTTATGGTTTATGGTTTAGGATACATGGATCAACATAATCCCATAATAAATGTTGGTAATCTACATATCTTAATATAAATGTTAAATTTTTATATTTGTTGTTAATTCACCTCGCAGGTATAGAATGGGAAGAAACAGATTTGCAAACAAACAGTGTGATGTTACTTTCTCCCAGGCATCTAGTGAGAAAGCGACTTGGAATGCCGGTCGAAATGTCTGGTTGATGTAGTTATATTATGACGAAGTCCTTAAAGGGAATAGGCCGATAGAAACTTTATTACTAGAGCTTGGGACTACATCATTAATACTTTTAATGAGGCTAAAGGGATATCGTATATGAAGAAACAGTTTAAGAATTATATGTTTAAAGTTAAAAAAGATTAGGTTGCATGAAAGAAGCTAAAGGACCATAACGAGATTCGGACAGACTTGAGCATGGGGACTATAGTGGCTACATATGATATTTGGGACCTATTTGTGAAGGTAGTACTACCATGCCTATTCTCACTACCACCATATATTTTAAGTTTTTAATTTGGTACATGACTTATAGTTGTATACATAATGTTTCAAATAAGACTATTTTGTTTTATGATCATAGGCAAATCCATAGTGCAAAGACTTTAAGACTAATCCACAACCTCATCTGGAGAAGTTGAAAATTATCTTTGAGGGTACAGTTGCCACTAAGAAAAATGTTTGGGGACCCTTGGAAGGTTATCATCCAGCCTTTGACAATATTAAGAAAGAAACTCAAAACGAGGGGAGTGATGAAAATGTCACACCATTAAAATCTCAGCCTCGGTCTAGTTCAGAGGCACAAGATCCACCGAGGTTCTCCCAACCGGTGAAGGTGTCCCTGGTGGGTGTAAATGAAGGGGTCAGGAATAAATGGCGAAGTCATTCAGATCGATATCTATGGGGTAGAGACCTAGGCAGCAAGGGAAGTCCCCAATTGTGGATCTTAATATAACTGAGTTGTGTGAAGTGAAGGCTTTTGTCTAGTCATCTTCGGTGTGAGCAGTGTGGGGTCACAATTCAATGAGTGCATGGATAAACTGAAAAGTATGAATGACGTGATACCACTTGGGAGCATGTTTGACCACAATGCATTTTTATTGTTCAATGATGAATATCATAGGAGGATGTAGATTGGGTTGATGAGTGAGAAAGAAATATTGGACTGGTTGGTTTTCATGGAGCAGGTAATGAATGCTAGCTCTCAATAGTCATATGTGCCCTCCACTCCCCCATCTGTCCCGACATACGTGCCCCCAGCATTTATACCATCACCTGAATTTATGCCCAACAAGGGAATGGGCTATCAGTATGAGGCTACCAGTTTCCCTACCAAGTATGGGCAGACAACAACTCTTTTTACCTCTCCACCTTAGCCTGTCATCCCTCCACGAGCACCATACTCACTAGGCTCTATCGGTACACATATCTATAGGCCACATCCATTTTCCACCCATTTCGAGCTTCGTTTTGTAGCCTCTAGTGACATTTAGCCCCTGACACGTCTTTATATACTTAGTTTATGTGATGTTCGTTGATGGATATTGTTTTCTTATGTTGAGATGTTTATGTTTCGTATTGGAAAGTTATGTATTTTATATTTTTATGTTAGCTGGATGTATGGATTGAATTTGCTTGATAGTTGTGCCGTTTATTTTTTATTAGTTTTTTTGAAGTGTTAGATTTCAATAAATAATTTGGATTATAAATGTAAGTATTGTTGACTATAGAATGACATTTTAATAGTTGATAATAATTACCTAGTGCTATGTCGAGGATACTAGTTTGTGCATGTGAAAGTGGGAAAATACAATTGTATGATGCTCACACTCTCAAGTATAATAGGAGACATTTCTATCAATGTCCTTTGTGCCTGGTATATTTATATGAAATAATTTTTAGTAAATTTACATATTGAATTGAATTTTATATATGATGTTTGTAATTTGCAAATCAATTTAGTTTTATAAGGATAGCTTTATTGGATTGATGGTCTTTTTAGGGCACCAATTCTCACTATAGCACAAGATTGAGCCAAGACGCGTTAAGTTTTATAATTGGGCCATGATGAGACAACAATATTAGAAGTGTATTGTTTTTACTTTCATTGATTGTACTATTTATGTTCATTATCATAATTAAATAATGATAATTGGACTATTGAAGTAGAACAAAAGATTTAGGAACATTATAATATGTATGAATTTTATAATCTATAAAATATGTAATATATGTTGGTGATAATTTATAATCTATTGAATATGTCATATATTTTGCCTATGGATTTTATAATCTATATTGTATGTTAAATATTTTTCCTATGAATATTTAATTAATTATGGGATGTAGAGAAAGGGTAACATAAAGATTTACATTTCTTCTCTTATTTTATCTTTATATTTAAAAATATTAAAAAATTCAATATATATTTTGTATGAAATAAATAAAAAAATTTACGAGAAATATTGTTCTTATAATTTTTTAATTAATTATGAGATTTAAATTATAAATTAATTCATATTAATTGTATTTGAAATTAGAATATAATATCATAAAAATAATATAAATAACCATCAATCAGTTGTTGTTATCAAATACGAATAATGATTCAAAACAGTTTTAAATTAAGGTAATACAATTGTAAACTGTAAAAAAGAGTCAGCTTGAATATAATAAAAAATTAAAAATAAGTCATCAGTCACCACACACAAAACAGTTTGATAAATCTTTACGAAACAAGACCCAAAATAAGAAATAGGGTATACTTCTAAGATTAAAAATAAAATTTATCAATAATTATTTTTTTCAACAATACGGTGAAACATGAATAGTTTAGACAATAGAAAACCAACACAAGTAAAATCTAGCTCCCTGTAATTTGAAATATATATAATTTGTGAGCTGTGTACTTAAAAATATTAAAAATAATATCAAATTCGAAATGATCGTTGGAAACAAACCAAAACTTAAATATTCATTTAAATTATTAAACCGAAAAGTCGATTAGTTAAATCACTGTGTAAAACCCTAAATTGCAAAGATAAACCCTTTTCTGTCTTCTAGTTTGAGTTGAACTTCTGATAAAAGCTTGGGATACATGGAAATTCGCTCGGTTGGGGAAGTGGGTTTTCTCTCTTCGCAGTTTTCTCTTCCTTTCTCTCTTTTTTCTATCCCTCACCACCAGCTCACCTTTTCTCTCTCTTTCTTCCAGCAACACCGGCGGCGGCTCTGATTCTCTACACGTCAGTCGACTGGGTTTCAATTCTCCGGCAAAGCTATCGCTTGTTCAGTTTTTAATCTCTCTCTATATATCTTTTATCAGTAAGTGTCAGGACCGAAAAGAAGGGTTTTTATTTTTAAATAGCAACGCCTTAGTCTATGACTTCTTGAAACTAATTAATTTGGTAGTTTACTGTAATTAAACTGATAAATTTACGTGCCAAATGCCATCTATTCAATTGTTATCTGTATGTAAAAAGATATGAAAATGTATATTTGTAGTGGGGAACAGAGAATTCTGTTTCTTTATGCATAAATTTAATTGGAGCGTTTCATTTTTGAATCATATCTCTAGTGAGGCACTAGTGCCATCTTTTACCAATTTCTACATGAATTAAATTAGATTTCTCTATATACAAGTAGAAATGATAGCACCAAGGAAACTTGCAATTTTCTTTCACAAATTATATATTAGTTTGGGTAAATGAAAAAATTTCGTTACCTTCCATTTATTGCAAAAATCAGATAACTGGTACTAATGCTTTTAGGAGATTCTAATGCTTATGTGCTGTTTACTCACATGCTTCTTAAGCCTTAAATTTCAGCAGACTTGGGTATCCTAATGCGTTGTTGAGCTTGATGCTATTTATGTTGTTTAGAATGTAATTGAAGACTTTGTATATAGGGTCAATAGGTCATGTTGAGTAGAAAACTAGGAAGTTTTAAAGAAATGGCTGCCATTTTGGTTACAAAACTGCTAGAAACTTCTTGAGCCTGGTGCATAACCTTTGACTGAGATGCAGGTCAAATGCCGCAAAAAGTCCAACCAGTTAAGGAATTATGTGGTAAATTAATGTAAAATCACATAGGTCCCTTGATATTGAGTTACTACATGATGGTCATGTTTCTTAGACACCCTATCAAGTCCTGATGCTAAAATATAATTGAGTTACTTTAACTTTGATATTGAATCGCTTTTGTAGTCAATGACCCATTTGTGATGAATGCATGGGCCTAACTTTAATCCAGTATCTCATTTTGCATATACTTTGTAGCAGCATTATCTATTGCCTGCTTTTACATTATCATCAAAACGTGTGCATTCTGTCATATTGAAGCGTGCTTGCTAAAAAAAGAAAAAAAACACTTGAATTCTATCATCAACTTATTTGCTTTCAATATAAATATACGTTATAATCAAAATGTTATGTGATTATATCCATGTTACTTATGTTTTCACCCCTCCTTAATGGGTGATGAAAGTCTTATATTGTTCTTTCTTGTTTTATCACAAAAATATATGTTGTTTAGTTTATTTAGAAGGCTTACATTGTGTATTTAATAAGTTCTAAAATTGACTTGTAATTTTGAACGAAAGTATAAGTATTATTTCGATCCTACCTAAAGGAAATTCTTGGCTCCACCCCTGCAGAGAGTTCGTTGAGCTTCAAAAAGAATGCTGAAAGAAAAAGAGAAGAAGAGCAAAGAAGCAAAAATGGAGAAGAAGGAAACAAAAGAAGAGAATACACAGCCACAACAACAGAAACAACAAGTGAATAATAATAATACAAATAAAAATAAAAAACGCAAAGAGGCTTTTCCTTTCGGGAATTACAGAAGCTACTATGGCTATCGTGTAAATTCTTCCTCACTCTTTTATTTTTTTCTTTCTTCTTATTTTTTCGAATTCTCTTTTGCATTTTGTTAGGAAATATCTTCTAGGTTATGCGCATAGTCCATTTGGGGATACATATATATTATTTGGATGAGTTTATGGATAGTTTGTTCATTATTTAGTTGACCCAGTTTGAGTTCTTGAGTTAGGATAGGGTATATATTAGGAATTATATTCATCTAATCTCTTTTCTTTTACCTCTTATATTATGTTTATTGTTATACATGATGTCTCAGATTGGTCATGATTTAGAAGAAGATCCCCGGCTTAAGGTTTTGAAGAAGGAATGGTTCGAGGGCAAGGATTGCCTCGACATTGGCTGCAATAGTGGCATTATAACCATACAAATTGGTAACTATTCTTATTCATTATCATAATCATATTTCTTTTTGTGAATGATTTTACCTTTTAAGCTTGTGGTTCTTTAAAGAACTTCTTCAGTTGCTAATTTCTTGTTTTAATGTGCCTGGCTTCTAAGTAAGTTCTGTTTGCTTGGGGTGGCTTATCTTATTTTGTCTAGACACTTTTTTTTTTGTAAATTGAGAACCGGCATGTCTATGTGGGAAGTTTGTCCTGACATTCGGGAAAATGGGTAATTTTTCCATATTAGACAGCCAATTTTCTCCTTTTGTTGATCTTATTACTAGAGGGGATTTATAATAAAGTCACAACAAAGACTAAAAATTAGAGTATCTTTGATGAGAAACATTATCACGTTGCTGTTTATTGAAAGCAACTCAAAAATGGGAAGCAGGAAAAGAGGATGTTTCTGGTGAATTTCTTTACAAGTAAAAGGAACCTCCAACACAAGCAATTTTAAAAATGATTTGCATTGAAAGAAGGGTTGCACCGCTTCGTCCATGATATTCCTTGCCAATAAATTATCGTAAGCCTCATGACTATTTGTAATTTTGACCTCCCTTTCTGTATTTCTTGATGAATTTGATATAATATCATGATTTCTGAATTATAGGGTTCATAGATTTGGTATAAGAAAAGGCATTGCATTTGGCCATACTTCTCTTTGTCTAGCATTTGTGACAGATGTATAAATGAAAAGTAGGAATTTTGTTCGTACTTTTGTTTATCTCGCATTGTAACAGGAAGTGGAAATCTTGTGATTGTCTTGTTAGATTTGAGTTATGCGCCCCCCCCCCCCCCCCCCCCCAAAAAAAAAAAAAAAGGAAAAAATGAAAGGGTAAGGTCAAAGGTTATTTTCATGCGTTGCTGATTAAGATTCATTTCAACATCATATATATTTCGATTATAGAATTTGTAGTTGCTAAAGTTTATTTACTTGCACTCTTATTTTGATGATATTTTTTCTTTTTCAGCGAAAAAGTTTCAGTGCCGGAGCATTCTTGGAATTGACATTGATTCTAGTAAGATACTGATTGTAGTCTTAGTATCTGTTGATATTCTTGTGAGCTCTTATTGCTGCTATCTTTGATGTTTGTTGGTGAAGTACCATATAAGTTTATTTAATTGGTTTGTTCTATAAAAGCAAAAAGTGAACTTATATATATGATTGGATCAAGTCTTAAATGAAATGTTGAATTGATGCATTTTATCGGTATCTCATGCACAAAATGCAGTCCATACACACACAGTTGTGCACATATGTACATGTAGGTATGCGACATTTATGATAAGTAGCCCTAGTAATTGTATCTAACACACTGTCCTGTATCTTACGTAATTATGGCATATTAGACTTCATCATGGTATGTATAGTTTTGTGTCACTATGTAATACATTGGTGAAGTCGTACAAATGAATAACATGGCAGCATTCTTAGTTTGGGCGTACATTCTACGATGGTCTTATGGTCCAATTAATGATTCATCTTGTTTTTCATTAGGATTGCTTTATGATTTTATTTTTTAGGCTTTCTAGCCCTCGTTATGTTGCCTTCAGGCCATCTTGTTGTTACTTTTCTCGCGGGGCTTTGGTTTTATGTTCTCCCTGTTTTGGTTGTACTTTTTATTTTTAATTAATAAAACTGGCAGGGGTCCTACAAACCCCCTTACCCTCAAGGAGGCGTTTTAAAAAAAAATGATTCATCTTGTTTTTGGTTTTTAATAAACAGTTTTTAGCGGGTCAGTACTTTGGTAGCTTGAAATTTGATGGAAGCCTAATGTAATTTTCTTTATCTTCCAGATCGAATTGAGGATGCATACTGGCACCTCAGGAAGTTTGTGAGACTGGAAACTGCTGAGAAGACACGTGCAAAGAAATCCAAATTGGAGCTTGCAGGTAAAGAGAATGGTTTAGAGCACACTGTTACTTCATCGTCAAATGGAGAGACAAGAGAGAGTTCAAGGCATTATTCTTCCTCTGAGGAAAGTGTTCTGCCTCAGATAGTCTCCTTCCGACAAGAAAATGTTGTTCAGAGTCGGCGCGCATCAGAAAAGTGTTATGATACGATTCTTTGGTAATTTTCCCCCTTATTTCTATGTACAATAACATTTGTGTTACCTTAAAGAAGTGGATTGTGAAAAGCAATCGATTGAGTTGATTTCGTAAATAGGCTATTTAGTCAGGAAATTTACAATTTTCTTTTGAAAATTTCAATGTGAGTTTATATAATGCAATAAAGAATATTGTAAGATTTTGCTGACAAAGATTCATCAAACTCCAGCTGGAAAATCCTTCAATTTTTTCTTGTTGTCCCTCCTCTCCGGTCAACTAGTGATAGTGACTCTGCCTGCCACATTTTTCCTTGTAACAAGATTCCATTTTTATCTGGCAAGCAAGAAATATCCGTTACTATTTTCCTGTATTTAAATTAAAGGAAGAAAAGACTGTTGAAAAATATTAGTTAACCTCAATGTGCTGCTCGTGTGGTGAAATGGATTTGTATTCTGTGATGCAGTCTGAGCGTAACAAAATGGATTCATCTGAACTGGGGTGATGATGGATTGATGACTTTATTTACTAAGATTTGGAAACTCCTTCCTCAGGTAATTGTTATATCTATTGTCTTATGATACAAATATCCATTTTGCTGTTAAAGGTAGCCATGATTAGATATCATTTCTCTCTTATCATATGGAAATATACTTCTGAACTCTTTTGAGGAATTTTGTCCAACTGTAAGCAGGGTGGTGTTCTTGTGTTGGAACCTCAACCTTGGAAATCGTATGAAAACAATCGTCGTGTCTCTGAGGTATTATCTTTTTTTGCACTCCTTATATGATGGTATCTAATATATCTTTTAAGGCCAAAAGTTAAATAACTACTGTCTTCATAAAAGTTGCAGTTAATACATACAGGAGAAGTGTACAAGGCTGTGATGTTTTATGATGTTTTTCTTGACAAGAAAAAGGGCTGAATATTATAAGATTATGTTTAAGAATTTTTTTTCTTTCTCTAATCATTGGGGTCATCATTCTGGAAAATTCAACAATGTTTAAGTTTATTCAGCTCTGCTTTTGAGGACATATCTATACTTTCTAAAATAAAACCTTCTCAAACTTGGATTAGCATTACTGTTTCAGTTTTTATATATACATTCATCCTTAAGAATTATATTTCTTAAGTAGATCCTTTAAGAATTAAGAAATCCTTTTCTGCTTGTTCAGACTACAGCAGTCAATTATCGTAATATTATGTTACGTCCAGATCGTTTTCGAGAAATTCTCCTAGATAAGGTATGCCTTTTGCTCTAGAAACAGTATTGAATTTCCAGCTTGTTTAAATGAAACAAACCGAAGCAATTTGAAGGGTGTTTTTTACTAACTGATTTAGATCATTGAATGTCTATCAATCATATTTGCAGATTGGATTTAGAACAGTAGAAGACCTCACTTCCAGTTTGTCAGGGAGCCAAACTGGATTCGACAGGCCGATTTTCGCATTCCACAAATGATTACAGTAGAATATGTTGCAGAATTCTGGAAATTAGATCGATTATTATATCAAATGATACCTGTCATATTTGAAAATCTTGGATGATGAAAGTATCACAAACTCACTGGATTTGTAACTTTTAAGCGGTCAACATGTTTTTTGAGCTGAAAATGTCTAGACTTTAGAAAGCAATGGTTGGACTAGTTCATCATGCTTTTGTTAGTAATGGGAAAGTAATTGCATAATTGGAGAAGTACGTAACCAGTGAGGTTTTGTTAGGTTGGAAGTCAAATTGAAACTGAACCAGATTTGATCTGTTCTATCAGAATCGGGCTTCAACTTCCCAATTAGGTGCGGTTTTTTCATCTGGTTAAGTTTTGGTTCGTGTAATAACTAATTTTTGTTTTATTTTATAACTCTTTTATTTGGTTTTCAGTGGGAGGACCAATAAAAACATGATAAGTATGTGTAGAAGTTCATCAACCCATGTCATAATTTCCAAACCTTAATATTAAAATTTCAATAGCAACCGTTACTGTCTCTCCTCAACTTTGGTAACGGCTTGTTGTTATGGCAATTTAAGACAGTTTTAAACTTTTTTAAAAACCCACCTCTCAGCCTCTTTTCCTTTCAAACTAGTTATGGATGCAAGAGAAAACTTAGAGAAGTCTAAGCATTGCGAGAAGCGGTATGTGTTCTTTGATTATTCAAATCATTCAATTGCTGCTTTTTACTCCACTCCTAGAACCTGTTTTGGCAAATCTGATTGTATGAAGCGAATGGCTGTTGATGCACTTGAGAGTGCTAGAGCTAAGAGAAGCAAATCTGTAGCTTTGGAGACAGTAAGTGGAGGAGACTCTGTTGAGCTTTCTCAGATCTCTGATGTTGATGAAGATTATGAGGTCAAATCTGATGCTGAATCCTCACGTTGTCATCAAGAGGATGTATCATATGATGAGCTATTGAATGACGATGGAGTGAGAAGAAAGCTTAAGGTATTGGCACGGATGGTTGGCGTTGACAGTAGCCGGACCCAACCCAGTATCGTGCTGGCTAAAGTTGTGACTGCTCTCAGGGATTTAGGCCAGAGAACTGGATTTTAGCTATTCAATGGATGGCCTAGGGCAACTCCTTGACTATAATTTTACATATGTTGTTGGATTCTTATGTTAAAAGAATCTCAGTGGTGATTTCCAGATGTTAAAATTTTCATCATAGTTTGGGTTAAATATTTTTGCCGCTGCTTTCTGTTTTCAGCCTTTTGGCAGCTTCCCAAGAGAATGCTGACTCGATCTTTTGAAATCAGTTAGGTTTTCGTGTGATCCACCATGGATTCTGACGGCTCTTAGCTCACTCTGTATATGCATGCATAGGTTGAACTGCAACAACGGGCCATAATACATTAACATTACATTGCCTAATTTTTTTTTTAAAGGAAGATATATACAAATAGTATAATGATTGATTTGATTATAATATAACCCGTATCATCTCATTTTTCATACCGAAGTTCATATTAATACTATAACCATAACTCACTTAAAGTTAACCTATATATAAATCAGACATATAAATCGGATAAATAATTCACATTGTGAGAATCAAACTTGAAATCTTATAGTTCTAGAGTCTCAATCTTGATAAATAGGTCAAGATCTCATCAGTCACGTTGCCTAATAGCACTGATATGAATATTTCTTTGGTTTAAATTTTTAAGTAGTGTGTTGGTGACAAATTATTCTTGTTAAATCGGATATTACTTCACTATAGGCATACAAAATAGACTATTGATTTCATAGATCCAGTTTCGTGGGGCACGAAACCGAGAATGTTTATTAATAATAACGGAAAAATAAAATAGTAATAGTTTAATTTTTAAAATAATATTTAAATACCAAAATTACTAAACAATTTCTTTTTTTAAACCAATAAATCAAAACAAACTGATTGATTGATTTGATTTGGTTAAGCTTTTTTTTTTTTTTTCCTCTGGTGGTTCAATATCCATAAATCACCTGGGTTCAATTTAGTAATTTTTTTCTCAAACCGTTAAATCAACCCCCATATATTTAATAATTTTTAAAATATTTTATATATAAATCCATATTTTAGCAACCATGATTATTAAACCCTTTCATTGCAACCTTATATCATACATATTTTGTAAAAAAAGAAAGCTTACATTTAATATACATTTGTCAATATTTATATCGTATGTACTGAATTGTAAACTCTTGAATGTTAATTTTAAAATTTTGTTATATGATTATTGAAAAACACACCAAGAATTTTTTTGTTTGATAAGCATACATTTGATTTAATTTTTAAAAATAAAAAAATAACTTAAACCAAAATACCATACCTATTTACGGCATGACCAGTATCGATTTGAGAAAAAACAATAGCAGGTTGATTTCTATTTTTACGCCAAGCCAACCCCAAAGCTAACCATGTGCACCATCATCAGGTACAAATGGCATGCAAATGTAACATGACACTACAGCTCTTCGTTTCCATTGATATGATACCACAAAGGTTTTGCAAGAGTTATCACAACTTTAAAAAAATTCACTAAATTTTTTAAAAAATTGAATAATAATTTCAGTATTTAATTTTTTTAAAATAATTACTATTCAAATTTTCTGTAATTAGTAATGATCGATACAAAAAACCCCCTTCCACTTACAATCCCAGAATTTTCACAAATTCTTAAAAATTTGATATTATCAATATCATGCAAATTCTATCATCAATCACACGAAATTCAGAGTAGCAAATCCTACTTGAACAACTTCGCTAGCACAGGCATCACGGCTTTGAAGGCAGAATTTCTTTCTAATTACAACTGGATCATTATCTCCTACCTTGACAGCCTACGATTGAGAAGCCCTTGTAAACATTAAAAAATGCAAAAAAGGGAAAAGCATTGAAAGGCAAACAGTAGAAAATGAATTTTGCATTCGACCGGCAGACCTTAACATGAATTATTTTATATTCCAGAAGTTCTGAATTGAACCTTTCTGGGGTTTGTGCCCTAACTGCCTTGCAGGAATGAAATGCAGACGCTAGCCCCCACGAATTGATAGTACCAACTTTCAAGGAACACATCGACCTGATCAAAGACCCTGCACATTAAAAGAACCTGCATATCTGACCAATGTTCACTATTGTACCACTCCACTCTTAAACCTAGTTATATCAGGGGTAATCATAAAGATATTCAAACTACAATCCAGAGATCTCGGCAAACTGCACCACCTCCACACATTGAACTACCAAAAATTGCAAATCCAATCAGAGTTTTATTGCAAGTGGATGAGAGCTTCTGTACAAACCAAACACAACTCAAACAAAAATCCCATATTGATATGCTTTCGCAAGTCCAAAAGCTTGGCATACCTGGCAATGTGAGTATCAAGAAACCACTTAGAGATTAATGCCTTTGCAGCAACAATAAGATAACATAATGGGAGTATTTGATCTCCCAATTGGGAAAAGCAAGGTAATAACTGCCTCCAAAACATCATGCCCTACAGACTTCTTCACAAATATCCAGAATTCAAGCAGGTTCCAGTGCATTAACTACCAGCCACAATAAACAAAATCGATATCCTGCTCCTTTCTCTCTTCTGCAACAAAGGCAAGCAGCTGCAATCTGAATTCATAATTACACTACTATGCATAGGGATATATGTACATTGCTGACCTGGACCTTTCAGCATTTGACTTACCTTGGAAGTTATCATTGTCCAACAAAAAGCACAGCGCCATTTCTTCTTCAGAAGAGAGATCAATTTAACAACTTGTGGAAGTAAAAAACTAAGGCATGCATGCTGCGGATTTCTGCAGAATTATAGATCCCACATAAGACACTTGCTAGAAACTAAAGTCTTCCTTCACACTCTCAGTGGTCAGCAATTAGGCAGCCCCTTCATTGAACAGAGATGGTTAGCATCTGAAAGAAAACATTTTGTGGTCTCCAAAATGTCATCCCTAAATAGTATCTCCTGTCACATTTCACCCTTTGAACAATACCGTAGTAAGAAAAGAATCCTGCATATCACAAAGCATGAACATGAACATAAATATGCAAAATTATTGGAGGGTCATTAAAAATAGCTTTAAAAAATATAAATGTGCAAAAAAGAATCATCATATCTTGTGCAAAGATTGATGAGCTGCTAAATTTTTAAAGAATGAAACTATAAAAAACCTTAACCTCAAGTAAAAACTTTGGCAAAGTTAGGGAACTAATTTGATTAAAAATTAGCAAAACATGCTACATGAGAAACAAAATAATAGCAAAAATGATAATAGTGAATCAGCAGAACTACAAGATTCTGATAAAATATCTAAAATTCATCTGCAATAAAATGTGATCAGCCTAAACCAAAAGGAGTACCTACAATGCAACTTCCAAAAGTAAACAACGTGCAATGCATATTGAATACATATACCCAATCAAAGGATCTCTGTCATTACTATATAATAAAATATAATAGACACTCAAATAAAGATCCAGAAAATTTTAGGGTAAAGGTAATAACTTGAAAATTTTGGCATCTTCTAGATTCAGATATAGATATCAGTTTGCATTAGCACATTCAGGAATTACTCAACTCAACTAAGCCTTGACCCAAAACTTGCTAGGATCAGCTACAAAACAAACAAACAAAAAAAACAGAGCAACATAAAAACACTTTGATGACCAAATGTTATATTCTTATATATAAATAAGCATAACAGAATAACAGGCCCTAAATGTCAAGGACATGCCCACCACATGCTCATAGTTGCAAAGTTCTTTTGGGCCATCTATTTTCCTTCAGTAAAAAGAATTTCTCAAGTACCATCTTAATTGACAAGACCACTTTATAGTAGTCGGCACATTTCTGGCTTGGAAACGTTTAAAAATAAAACTCTTAATAACCCAAAAAAATGTTAAAAGGGTTGAAAGCATACGTCACAGAGGTTCCTATATTAGATATAACATAGGGACGCTCCACAAGATAAGACATGAAACACAGGCATCCAAACCACTATCAGACCATGTTTTGTGCAGGTTGGTTGATAATGTCAAAAATGCTTCTGGAGAATCATCAGGAAATGATCAAGAGATAATGAAACAGTAAGATTACCACAGGAACTCATGATCATAAATCAAGTAAGATAAAATTGCTCGTGGGAGCAACCATATGGCCAGAAAGGAATTTTGTAATCTAGTTAGAAACAAAAAGATCTTCACTTGTAATTCATGTTACATAGAACTATAAATACATGGTTGCCGTGAGTCCTTCATGAAATCTACATACAGAAAATGAACCAAGCTTTGGGTATCTGTATTTCATAACAATGTGTTTGTAGTCAGCTTAAGAAAAAAATTAACACAAGATGGCATTCATAGAAGAATTACACAAATCTTCAATATAGAGCCCCTAGCAGCCTCCATTAATGCCTCACTAGAAACTTCTCAACCAGATATATAGAATCACAATACATTTGCTGACTCCATAGATGTATCATTAGAATCTTCTTGACCAGATCCAGAGCTAAAAGCATAATGCAGAGGATTTAGTCAATAACACCTTCTACTTTTAAAGGGATACTAGGCATTCACTGCAGTTGTATGGAATCCAGCTTAGCACAGACTAATCTATTATTTGTTTTATAAGTAGCACATACTAAATGAACCAGATATATTACCGTTTACATCATTTGGCAGAAGAAATGCGCTGCAATGATGAAATCCAGCTACTTGATGGACCTACTTTGTTACCATTGCCATGGCCAGAATTTGCAGCATCAGTGGGCAACACAGGTTTCGAGGCATTTCGTTTTGAGGTGCCAGCAAGTGAAAATGAAGTCGATGGCATGTGTGCATCGCTCAAAATCTGCAAAATCAACTTTCAATACAGTGATCTACTGTATGAGGAATCTTTTTGCATAGTAATCACATGACATTGGGTAAAACGTAATAAGACAACATACACGTCACACCATGATTACTGTGATAAAAATAAATTTTGGCTCAGAAAAACACCTACAATTTATTCCTAAATAGAAGCATTTTTTTATTCAGAAAAAACAAAACAAATGTACACTTTATAAAGAAGCAAAGAAAACCATAGTTGACACCATCCTTTCAGCCATACTTGGTTAAACAGATTGAGGAAAATTACATTCTTGTCAACAGGACGGTCAGAACCCATATTCTTGCCCATTGTGGATTTAAATTGCATCCGTACACCCGGACCAGTAGCATTGCTTGGTCTAATGCGCTCAGAGATGTCAGCTGAATAAGGAACATTAGTGCCTCCTGCCAAATGGAGAACAACTGGTCTCAATATCATCTCTATGTATTAATAAATCATTAATAACGAAATCTAAAGCATCATTGATGATCAATGCCTATCTGCCTTAGCTTAGTTTCCATGTTGGCCCAGTCTCATCAATTTCAAATTTCATACGCCATACTGGCTAAATCATTAAAAACGAAATCTAAAGCATTCATTGATGATCGATGCCTATCTGCCTTAGCGTAGTTTCCATGTTGGCCCAGTCTCATCAATGTCAAATTTCATATGGCATACTGGGGACCATGAAAAGTTATTTTCATAGATACATTGTGATTTGGCAGTCCAGAAGAGTGGTTTTGTTTGGGAAGTGGAGAGCTTGGAACTTTTTTATCTACCAATCATTTCACTTACTCATAAGAAAAAAGATTTTTGGCAATCTAGGGATATCCATTTTAAGTCTTCTGCTTAAGTTCTCACCCACTTGATTTACCCCACCACCCACTCCATAAAAATAACACAATTGGGAGAGAGAGAGAGAAAGAATACGATAAACCATGTTCAATGCTTCCGCCTAAATTTCACCATCTCTATACACCCCCGCCCCCCAAAAGAAAGGAAAACAAGAAGAAAGAAAAGCCTAATGTGCCTATACACCCCACTCCTGCCCCCTAAAGAGGACAAAGTTTTCCAAAAAGAACAAAATATTCCAGCTCCTCTCCTGCACAATTTCCTCCCATATCTGAAACCCATAAAGATAAGTTCCAGGTATAGACAGAACCAACCGAGTACAAATACTTATAATAACCATTTCATGACAAATACAATCATAGACAGATTAATTCATACATGAATAGTACTCAAAACGGAAAACAAGACTGGTTTTTATTCCAATTAATTGCAATCATCTTTTCAAACCCAAAATACTTCCCACTCTATTAGGAGAATTGATATGAATTATTTAATGAAATGCTTTTATCTTCTGCAAATAACAGAAGACTGATATATGACACATAAATTATAATTAACAATCGTGCATAAAACTAAGTAGGGAAAAACAAAGGGTGCAGAGGTGCACACACCCACACCATGTCAAAGTTAAAATGAAAATGAGACATCAAGACAAAGTGAGCCTTAATGTTATAACCACAACACTTTGTATAGTACCATCTAAGTGTAGTTCACTGCCCTGTCAAAGTTTATGAAAAATCGAATGCATCCAAAAAGAGCACCATATCAATAACACAACAATAAACACTTATTCTAAACCTGTAATCAACTTATACGGTTCTAAATTTCCACTTTACAGCAAGTAGTTGTTTCCAATTACAACAGTCCGCACAAAGCTCATCAGCAGGAGCTAACCTTGATGATTTTCAGCATCCATCAGCATTGCACGATTGCTGCTACCCACAGGAACCGGCTGTAATGTGTGGAAATACTATCTTATCAGATACACAACTTTATATCAATTTTTGATTATTAAAATACAATATCACATGCTAGAAATCACTCACACACACACATGCTCATACACACAAATAAAATAGGCGGCAAAGGTACTAACTGATAATCGAGGCTGAGTTCTACTTTTCTGTGCCTGCTGGTACTTTATTATGGTCCAATCAAATATGTAATCAGATTCGTACCCTGCCATGAGAAGAACCAGCATAAATAAATAAATTGATGAAAGGGAATCAAATACCTAAGAAGCCAAAAGTGGTAGGCATTTGCCATCTGTCTAAACAAGGTCAGAAGACATCAACCAAGATCAACATCAGCTTGTTCAGCAGCTCTCCTTAAGTCCTATTAGTTAAAAAATTGAGCCTCTTCCCAAAACCAGTAAAAAAAAAAAAGGATTATGTAACATATTTTATTAGATTAGGGAAAAATATGGCCACCAAACCAAGCTGACATGGATATAAATTCATGCTAAGATTTGCAGATATAAACCTATGCGGTTTGAAAATCCATTTCTAGAAAAGACGGACAGCTAAAACTTGTCCTCCAATACCTTCACGAGCAAACAAATCGCGAAACAGACGCTTCAAGAATCCATAATCAGGTCGCTGGTCGAATTTCAATGAGTAGCAGTAATGGAAGTATGACGCGAACTCCACAGGATGAGATTTGCATAGAACCTTGAAAAAAACACCAGTCATATTAACTCAAACTATACTTGAACCACAATATGGAAATCTCACCACATATGTTAATGGAAGACACACCTCAATAGGAGTTGATAATTTCTTCTCACAAATTTTGTCATATTTCTGCTTCTTCGTGGCAGCTTTTAAGCCCTGCCATGGAAGGCTACACAGAAACATTTGAGTCAGTAAATACGACACGCCCTACTCTAATCATATAGATTCACTGTCATCTAATCCTAATACCCCAATACCGCATTATCTGATAGGCCAAGCAACAGTCAAAACTCAATTACTCAAGTAGGGAAATATATAGCTTATATAACATAAACTAATTGGCAAGAGCAAATTACTACCCAAAAAATATGCTTCTGCTAAGAATTACTGAAATAAATAGTATACCTTCCTCTGAGAAAATATAGAAGTACATATCCTAGTGACTCCAGATCATCTCGTCGACTTTGCTCTATATGATGAAGACAGCAAACAAAATAAACAACTAAATAAGAGCTCTCTCACCAAAGAAGGAACAAAAATTTACCAGAAAGTAGCCTTCCTTACCAATTCCAAGATGAGTATTGCAACTCGCATAACGCGCAGTTCCTGTTAAGTTTTTGTTTTCCCTGCATCGGACAATAATTAGCTACTAAAGAGTAATAATCTAAGAGTTCCAGTGAACTGAATTTTTTTTAAACGCAAAATAAATAGCACAGAAGTTATTCACATCACATAAGAGGCAGGAAATCATAATACAGTTAAATATAACAAATTAAATCAGAAAACTACCTGTAAGGAATATGGCGATTGGTTGTGGCATCCCGGTATCTTTTGGCAAGCCCAAAATCAATTATGTAAACCTGATGATTACAATATAAGCATTAGAATGATGGGACCACACAACCGACGAAAGTAATCAAAATAAAAAAGAAGGGACAATCCAAGTCAATTGACAGAGAAAGAAACATTGCAAAGTTGTTACCTGATTTGCTTTTCGACCAAGACCCATTAGGAAGTTATCAGGTTTTATGTCTCTATGCAGAAATCCTTTGGCATGCACATATTCTATTCTTGTAATCTGAATATTGAAATATAAATAAAAAACATAAGACAAGGATACAATAATAATATCAGTTTTTCATAGAATTTCTCATCCAAAATCAAATGAGGCATATTTTAAAAATGTACGCCAACCTAAACTAGAAGCACGCAGAAAAAAAATGTAAAATCAAAATCTAACTTTTTAAAAAAATCAAAAACTGATACATGTCAAGAGAGGAAAGATCAAAACATAAAACATAGGCAGCAAGTAAAACTCATAAAAAAAAAAAACAGCAACAACACAATGTATGCATTTTTTGGGAGTGAGCATGTGCTTGAACAAGAGGGAAGATGGATTCGTGCCTGTCAAAGCTATAATGAGAGCCAACTATGATCTGAACCTATTCTTACCATTTGATCAGCCAACATTAGGACTGTCTTTAGTGAGAACTTCCTCCCACAATAGACAAACAGATCTTCAAGACTTGGCCCCAGCAGATCAAGGACAAGTACGTTGTCCTCCCCATCTACCCCGGACCATTTTATGCCGGGAATTCCACCTATAAATTCAAATAACCAAAAAAAGATTCAACAATTATCAGTTCTACGAATCACAAACCCGAAAACACCCTCCCATATAAAATATAAATAACACATTAGTAAGCAAATTAATCAGAGTATAATACAAATATAGCGTGTATATGTATTATATATATATATATATATATATGTGTGTGTGTGTGAAATGAAAATTAGACACAAAGCGAGCCATACTTCCTCCTTGAAGAATATTGTACAACTTGGCCTCATAAAGAAGTTGTGGGTGCTTTGTTTTATTGTTCTCCTGCAAAACAATTCAGAAATTGAGGACAAGTGATTCTCAGCCGAGAATAAGTCGCGGATAATACACTGTTTAAAATTCTACACTAGCGATCAACTGATGATTACCACACATAACCCAACATTTAAACAGCAAAAAAAATTAAGAATTGCTAGCACATACATGCATAGACACCAGTACACAAATTAAATCCCAAAACATAATTAAATATCAAAATCAGATCATGATCTACACATCTGCTTCACTAAAACAAATCAAACATGAGTCGTATAAGATCAACGGTAACTTACAATCTTAATTGCGACGATCTCGAACGTATCGATATGGGTAGCTGCAAAAATGTCAAAATCCAGACAGATCAATCAGCACGATAAATATATAAATATATATATATATATATATATTATATATATAAGCATATACATGTGTGCATGTATGTATAGGTGTAAGTATGGTGAAAACAGACCTAGATAGATTTCACCGAAGGATCCGCTGCCGATCTTGCGGCCGAGCTTGAACTTGCCACCGATGATGCGTTCCATGGCTGGGATCTATTGGCTCAGATCATTAAAAAAAAAAGATCTAAGTTTTTTTTTCCTCTTCTATAAATTTTTTATGTGAATAAATATAACTGGATTTGAGAAAGCAAAAACAAATAGTACCTTTTTTTAAACTCCCAATATATTTTTGATAAGAAACTGAAACCACAGAACCTTGCAGCAGACGCCAGAGAGAGCGAGAGAGAGAGAGAGAGAGAGAGACAGAAAGAAGACTGGTTTTTAGATAAGGAGGAAAAACGTTGGAGGGGTTTTGCGATTCGGGTTAGATGGGGAGCGTTGACTCGTTGACAAATCATTGTATTTTTCACGTAAAGGGTATGTGAATTTGGCTTAATACCTTTTGATTATAGGGAAAACTGGGAGGATTATTTTATTTGTAAGGGCTTTTTTCTGTCATTTCATTTTTATTGCCAAATCAACGATGGTTTACTTTGTAAATAAAGTATTGATGGCGGGGCATTCTTGGAGGGAAGTTGCGTATATGTTTGTCATTTTATGTAGCGGCGCTGGTAATTAGTGTATTTTATATTTCCTTACAAAAAAAAGAGTTAAGTATTTTGTATTCTCCGCTTTGATCTCTTTGTTGGTCCCTCACGAATATCATCCTTTCCTTCCATTGATTTTAAATTAATTTGATTCGTCGCATGTCATGGTATCTATTCTTACCTTTTGACATAGGAATCAAATAGGGGCAAAGAGCATTGATCATTGCGAGTACTTAGAAAACTTGACACAACCCAAAATCAATTCTCACCCACTAAAAAATATTTAATATAATAAAAAATATTTAGCTATTCAAAGAATTAGGTTTCACACGTAACATTTGATTCGATCCCGTCACCAAAACTTCTTTTAAAATTGTTTCGATGCTGGTTATATCCGTTATGAAAGCTTATATTTGAGCTATCTGCAGCTTAGCTTATGTCATTCCTTCAAGAAATCAACATTAATCCATTTGTTCTATTTTTTAATATGTTAATGAGTTGGGTTAAATTTTACTTTTGTTTTTAGATTAGCGATTGTAATATTACATCTCATAAGCTTCAAACTTTACTTACCATAACAGATTTTGAAGGAAGATAATTTTGTTTTTTTAAGTTTATAAAGATTTATATGTAAAGTTCATTTGTAAATGTTATTTATTTTGATTGAATTTGTATAACATTTTGTTTGATATGACCTTAAATATAGAATTAAGTTCATTTCCAAATAAACTGAAAGTATAATTCATTTACAAATATGAATTTACACTTCATTTTCAAATGAATTTAACTCTAATTCATTTTGAAACGAACTCAAATGAATTTTTATGTTTGGTATTATCTTACTTAAACTATAAAATTGAAATTAACTTTGTGTTTAGAATCAACAAAAATTCAATTCATTTCACAAAATTTATTTTAAAACAATAGCATCATTATATGATTTTATAGCACTTTTTATCTCATTGATTTTTTTAGACAAAGTAATCCTCAATGATTGTGGAATATCACAAGGACTATAACACTTCAAATGACTAGGAACATCAAGTCCAAGAGGAATTCAAATTGAAATTAACCTAATACATGCATATTACATAGAACTACATACTTAACTATACAAATAATTTAAAGTTCTTAGGTTTCACATATAACATTTGATTGGACCACGCGCTCGTCACATTTTTTGGAAAGTTATACTTGAGCTATCTGGCTTTTAAATATATTTCAAACATCCAAGTTATGGTAATCTTTCAAGAAATCAACATTAATTCTATTATCATTGTAAGTACTTAGAAAACTTGACACAATTCAAAATCTATTCTCACCCACTAATAATTTTAAATTTTTAGACTCCACATATAGCTTTTTGATTCGATCCCGGTCACCAAAACCCTTTTTAAGATTGTCTTGGTGCTCGTCACATAAGTATATACCTGAGTCATTGCAGTTTGACTTCTAAATATATTCCAAACATCCACATTATGGAAATCTTTGAGAAATTATCATTAATTCATTTCTTCATGTTTTTAATATGTTCATGAGTTGGGTTGAATTTTACTTTTGTCTTTAAATTAGTGTAATATTATAAATTTCTTATTTTATTTGACAAGACAGATTTAAAATGAGTATAATTTTATAATTTCAAATTTATAAAGATTCATTTATAAAAATCATTTATAAATTTTATTAATTTTGATAAAGTTTATATAAAATTAACTTATTAATTCGATTATAATTCATTTGAAAATTAATTTGGCACTATTGTTAAATCGAATTCATTTCTAACTGAATCCTACCGCTAATTACCAAACGCAGGAATTCAACACCGTGGAAACTCATTTAAACGAAACTGGCTCCGGTAGAAATGTCTCCCACTCCTAAAAGCAGCGAAAGAGAGAGATCACCTTTCAGAAAAAAAAGAGAGATCACGATCGATGATCGGAAACGTGGAGAAGATGGTGGCGGTGGGCCTAGTGTGGGGTGCAACCAATGCCGTAATGCGCCGTGGTACACTCCTCTGGGACCAAACCCTTAAATCGCCCTCTACTCCACCGCCAGACCCACGAAAACTCCACCGGAAGATCCTCACTTCCTTGGAAAATTGGGTCAAGCTTCTGTTATTTTGGCAGTACTCGCTTCCTTTCCTTATAAACCTATCGGCCTCTGCTTCTTTCTTTGTTCTCTTGAGTGATGTCCCGATCTCGCTGGCTGTTCCCGTCACCAATGCGACAACCTTTGCCGCCACCGCCGTGTTTGGGATGCTCTTGGGCGAGGATACCCGGGTCGGGCTTGCTTTTTTGGGTACGGGTTTTATTATTTTGGGTGTTTGGATTTGTATTACGTGATGGCATTTCTCTTTTACTATATATAATTTTTCGTTCCATTTTGTAAGATACTTTGTTTCTTCCAATATATATCGGTTCTAGAAGTTTGTGTTTATTTATTTTTTTTTCCTGATTTCGCATTGGTGATTGGCTACTGAGAAAGGTTGGGAGAGGAAACAGAATGGGCGAACAATTACGTTGTCCATTTAGAGCCATAGATTAAAAGGAAAAGAAGAGAGAAGAAAAAGGAGCCTGCTATTTATTTTGGCTTCTTTTATGGTGAGCATTCCTGGTTTAAAGCTGTTGACATTAACATAGGAGATATTGTTTATAAATTGGAGTGACAATGTTTGTTACAATGAGAAATCTGAAGAAACGATGTAATTTGGCTTATTGAATTGCTAGGTTGAATCTGAAGAACCTAATGATCCTTTCCCTTAATTCCCCTCTCTATTTCTTAGGTTATTTGTCATGAAAGGAACAAGATTGCTTTTGATGGCAAGGAAAGGTCATTAGAATCCTTCAAGGATTGATGGTTACATACTTTTGGGTTTTAGTTTAAGGGGAATTATTTTGTAAATGATGATCTTAGAGATGCTCTCTTGTAGGTAGCTTTCAGTAATTGGGTGGCATCCCCTTGGTGCCTTTTGAAATGCAATTTTTCTTTACTTGTATATGGGTTTGGTAGTGCTATGAGTAGTTTGCCTTTCATTATACAATATGTGGATCAAATTGCAGTATATTTCCTTTTATTTGCGCTATGCATCTAAGATGTAGCAATCCTTGTTCTTCTCGGAAGTTTATCGTATTTGTTCCATTAAGTATTACTCCTATAAGGGATCAAGCGACCTATCAATGTGATGCTTGAATAAGGATTTAAGTTTCCTTCATGAAATAATGAGTAGTTCATGAAAATGCTCAAGAAGGTTATTGTTGCTTGGGTATTTCTTGGTGGCAAGTAGAATTAGTGATCTGGTATCATTGTTGTTCAATTTGGTCTGTCTAGATGAGGCTTAAGCTTGTTGCCAATGACTGCCTCTGAGTCTGCCATGAGGTTTAGCTGTCGGAATGCACTATACTTATGCATCCTTGAATAATTTAGCCTAATAAAAAACATCATGATGGTGTTCTATCCTGATGCATAGAACCTCGCATACTATTCCTGTTTAGCTAAAAGAGTTGGCCATGAATAGAATTAGCAAGAGCATAATACTATTTTTGATAGCTGAATCTAAATGACCTGTACTACACTGATACTTTATTTGGCTCTGCTTAAATTCAAGGTTATTGCAGTTTGCTTTGATGAATTCCTTATCATATTGTCATTGAGCTTCAAGTAATTTTATGAGTGCAATGGTTCACATTAGATTACTAAATATGATCGATGGTAATGAAATAAAGATATGGATTCAATATTATTGCAACACAAAGAAAATAATGAAATTCTTAGAATTGAAACACAACGAACTGTTGAAGATGTACTGATCAGGAGAAAAAGTAAAGAGTTTCATGCTGATAGTAGGAATTGTCAGATTGTTCATGTTTTTCAGAACCATGCCATGGTTCCTGTCCTTGGCTGCAGTGGCTGATATTAGAATTGTTGTTTGAAACATTCAGCAGGAATCTGTCTGTTAGTGTCTTTGCAGTAGTCGTAGATCATGTAGTTATCTCTGACCCACTATATGTGGCCCATCTTAGTGTTGCTTAATTGGCTGTATGTGGGAGAGGTGAACCAATTAGCAGGGGACTTGGGGGCACATTGACTTATGCTGACTTTTCCATCCCACTTGCAAGCTGTAGCCCGAAACTTACTGAATCTTGCTGTGAAGGGTGTGCTATTCCAGTCAATCTTAACAAACCCACCTCTAGTTGCCCAGTTATCTGCATTCCATAAGCTGGAGTATACTCTCATCCCTTGTTTATTTGGATAAGCAACCCCCTCATTCTCGTAGTTTTGGAAATTACTTATTGGGAAATTGTAAATGTACCACTGAAATAACAGTGGTGAGTTCATAGATTAGGATTTATATACTCCTAGCTCAATTGGGAAATCAAGTAACTAGTTGAATGAGTATAGCGGCATAAGCTAGATAGCTGGCAATGACGTGATTTAGTGAAAGTAGTATAACATAAGGCAGCTGTCTAACTTATCAAAAAATAAAAAACAAAAATTAAGGCAGTTGTCTAGAACTTACACAATTCCAGTGTGTTGACAAAAAGAATATACAATTCAACAATCTTATATATGACTATCAAACCTAATAGAACTAGGAGACATAAACTAAGTAAGACTAAGAAACCTACTAGGACATATAATAGGACTCTAGGACTCTCAGCATAAACCTAGTACTATATATAGACTTATGAATATCAAATCTAATAGGTTTAGGAGATATAAACTAAGTAAGACTAAGAAACTTACTATGACACATAATAGGAGGTTAAACCTAGTAGCACCCTAGGATTCTCAACATAAACCTAATACATATGTAATTGGGAAACTTCCTAATATCTCTCAACACACTGTATGGTGTAGTTGTAGAAATCAGCAGTTGGATCAAACCAGAGATAGAATTGCTGCTCCCTGCTACCATTTCCTTGAGTGTATACATTTGTGTGGACAATGTATGGTTGCCCAGAAATGTTCCCTAAGAACTCGAAATCTATGATCATCATGCGTGCTCCCAGTAGAGGATAGCTGTACAAATTTGAGCATAGAGAATTAGCATTTCTCAATCCTCATTCTGTGATTCTTGTGTCCCTGCCCTGTGTAAGCTATATTAGAACTTAATAATCTATACTTTGTCATGAGGGAGCGGGAGAATATTTTTACTTGAGAATACTTGGGAGTAACTGAGCTGGTTTTAACTTGATTTCGTTTTTCCTTTTTCCAATCCTATTACTATAGGTTCTACCAAAGACATACAAATAATGAAGCTTTTGGAATTAAACAGAAACAAATAAATGATAAAAGAGACAGAAAGAAAGAAATAATGAAGTTTTATGACATAAATCAGAAGCAAGATTTATTTAAATATTTACTGTATTAGACTTACATGGTAGGCTGTCACTGTTCCAGCAGAGTTCCCAGGTACTAACTTGATTAACATTTCAACACTTCCAAATAAGAGTGTTCTCTTTGGCTGAACAGTGGATCCTGAGATTATGTAGCATGGATCAAGAAACAAAATTAATTGTTTTTATTTGGTTGGTATGCAGAACTACTAATTAGGTGACATTTGATCTAGTAGTAGTTTCGGTTTATGGTTGTTAAAATGGTTTTTGAAACAGTTTTGCAGTAAAGCTAAAAATTGTTTTGTGTTTGGTAAAATAAACGTGAAAACAGTTTTTTGACACAAATTCACAGTTTCTTATAAACTCTTTTTAGTAGCTCTTGATTGTTTCCATAAACCGTTTAATAAGTGTTTGGTCTAGCTTCTATTTATATAAAACATAAACCATTCCATAAACTTTCCCTAATTAATAGGCAGCTGAAGTATCTGAGAAAGGAAATCTAATAGTTAGATTATTAGGGAGAAGCTAGATAGTTGTTACCTGAACTCTGATCCAACACAAGTTGAAGGTCATCACCATTGCCCAGAATTGCTGAATGATGAGCACCCCAGGTGATGTAGATGCTCTTGGAAAACTTGGCATCAACTAAGCTTTGATCCAATGCAACTGCTGTGATGAATAGAGCCATCAACAGAGCATTTCAAGGTGCCATTTCAACTCCAATGGGGAGATCTTTTGGCTTTTGTCTATCTATATATGGAGTTGAAAGGAGATGCTTCTTCTGTGGTTTAATGGGGCCTTATACAGGTTGTCCTTCTAATGTGCCCTGCTAAGATGAACCTTGCGTTGATATTTTTAAGTTATAGACTTTGAGAAGGTCTTTGATATTATCGCAATTTAATTAATTTTAAAAGAGAACAAGAAAAAGACTTGGTTCAAATTACATTCCTACAGTTTTTTACCTTAAAAAGTTCCAGAAAAGAGGAAAAAAGAAAAAGAAAAAAATCAAAGCAGAGTGAGCTGATGATTTGGAATGGTAGCTTATCAAGAGAAACAGATTTGGAGCAGCAGTTAGGCACTAGTATCTAGAGGGTTGAACTGAACCCTATAATGATTTTCTAACTTTGTGGAAACAACCGCAACTTAAGAGAACTATGTTTTGTCAACTTGGAAGGTATTTTTTAAGCAGTGTAAAATTCATCCTGAAAAGTGCATGAACTGAAATACTAGCAATTTAAAATTATATATAATATATGCATTAATTAATAATTTGCAGATGTAAGGAATGGTAATGTTAGAAAAAGTAGTTGAGCTGAGCTGGGGGACGCAGTGGCAGTAGGAGAAATGGAGAATGTTGTCGCTAAGACTAATTCAAGTAAGGGGGTTAATTGCCAGCTATATATTTGATAAGCCTACAACAAGAACAACCCACCATCCCATTCCTTTTTATTAGCACTACGTAGCTTGATGAATGAGGAGAGGACATGCAGGCCCTAAAATAATATGGTCCACTATGTTAACTTCAGCCTTTCTTCGCATATGTATAGTTTGTCCGGTTTTGATGAAGAAAGCAGTATTAATTAGGTGCTTGTTCATATGATCCGTGAAGGGTTGATTTGGAGTGTTCACACCCAGAGATCAGATAGGATCCCTCCCTTTAAGGCAAAATACTTGTTACCCTTCATGTTTAACTTAAACCAATGTTTTAAATTTCTCTTCGGACGATGTTTCAGTTTAACTATTTAAATGGAACGTTTTAGTCCGTTTTAGTGCCTCATTTCGGATTTGACAGAATTTTCAAATACGTGCCTATCAAATTACATATATTTCAAAAAAATATATAAATATAAATATAAATCATAAGAAAACAAAAACCATTCAAATATAAAAATTAATTTTATTCAAATTTTTACTTTCAAATCAATTATAAATATTTTTTTGGTATAAATTCAAATTGGGATTTTGCCCTACTATCAAATTACATACCTTTCAAACATATATATATATAAATATTATAATAAAACAATCATCATTTAAGCATCAAATGATAAAGATAATGTATCACTCACATCATCTAAAATCCAAATACTAACATAAGCAATACTAATATGATAATTTATCACCCACGTCATCAAAGATAGAATTATTGTTTTTCCTTATGAAACCATCCAACCTGATTCGATCAATCCCCAATTGAAGAGAAAGAATGAAAATTCCTGAATTACCCGCTTAAAATTTTCAAAACTATAAAATAATTAGCATTGTAATATCTCGGCCGAAATGGG
This sequence comes from Bretschneidera sinensis, assembly GCA_023935145.1. Classification (NCBI taxonomy): domain Eukaryota; kingdom Viridiplantae; phylum Streptophyta; class Magnoliopsida; order Brassicales; family Akaniaceae; genus Bretschneidera; species Bretschneidera sinensis. The sequence goes on from CM043701.1 coordinate 21,969,721, forward strand.
TCAAAACAAAAGGCGAAACGAAGTATAGCGGTGATTCGTTTTGGTTTAGTGCTGAAACCAAAACATTTCGACCAAAACAAAATGAAATTTACATCATTGACTTGAACTCAACTTCTATAACTTCTCTTCTAATCCTTAAGAGATGTATCCTCACTAGATGGTGTGATTCATGCCTTTTGAAACTCTATAAATAAGTCTCATATTCATTGTTAAGACTATGATTGGTAGAGAGGAAAAATGAGTGGAAGGGGATTTGGATCCTCTCCACAATTGAAATAAACGTAAAGTTCATGTTGAGATTGAATGGCACAATGACAAATTTGAATTTGATTTTTTTTTTTTTTTTTTTTTTTTTTTCATTTGATGATGTTACATTTAATCTCACCATGAACTTGACTATTTTTTAATTCTCAAATGGAGAGGATCTTAAACCAAAGGAAGGAATAGCGAGAAGAGGAAATAGTGACATTTTTATCGTTTGGTAGAAAAGAAAGAATGAAAGGAAAGAAGAGTGAAATGATTGATATTTTCTTTCCACATGAACAAATTACAATCATCTTAAATAGGGATGATTGAAGGGTGGGAGCTAAACTAAACTACCTTTTGTTGTCTTTTTCTTATTTCTTCTTATTTTTCTATCATGTTTACCAAACACATCAATCATCTAATTCTTCTATCATCTCCCTCTTCTTTCCTCTCTCTCTTTCTTCTTCTCATTTTTCCTCTCTAGTCTAAGCGTGTTTGAAACAAATGAATTCCATCAATTTTATGGACTAGCCATATTGCTAGAGCTTATGTTACTGCCAGAGCTAAGTTTTAGGAAATGACAAAAATAGCCCCCCTGAATTTTGTGAAATATATTTCACTCGTTCTTTCACCTCTCTTCATTCTCTATCTACGGCAGCCTGGCAAACCAGAGAATAAAGAGCCATGAGCATGGAAATTTACAAAAATCACCATAGATTTCGCAAGTGGGGGCAACATTTACAACTGCCGTGTAACTGACGTTCTTGCTACACACCTACAAGATCTGATCCAAGATCCCACCCAAGAACTTGATCTTCCAGGCGGTCCAGGCCTATTTTCCCCTTGAATTGATGTTGACTACGCTCAACAATGGGTGCTAAGAGATCAAGTTGTGGCTAGTCTTTGTGCCTATTTTTTTTAATATGTTGGGTGTTTTGTAAGTTCTTTTTCGAGGGGTTAATCTTTTTTATATAAGTTCTCCTAGTTTATATGTTAAACCCAAAGTTCTATGAGGGCTGTTGCTAATTCTTTAACAATTTGTGGGACTAGCAGTTCCGGCCGCTATAGAGAAAGGTTGAAGAGAGAGAGAGAAAATGTATCATTCACAAGCTTTGTGGGGTTATTTTTATCATTTCATAAAAAGTGCTCTGGCAGCTTTCAGCGATGGACTATCACTAAGGGACACATGCCCCTTGGTGATAATACTTTCTACGACAGCTTATCACTAAGAGACACGTGTCTCTCGGTGATTAAAGAAAAAATATCACCGACGAAGTATTCCGTTAGTGATACTATTTTAGTGTCATCGTTAATTTTTTTTTAATTTTTAAAGAAAAAATATTATTACCGAAGGACTTATGCCCCTCGGTGATAAAATTTATTAAAAAATAATTTTTAAATTAATTTCATAATTATTTTAAAAAAATACTTATCACCGAGGGAATTTATGGCCCTTGGTGATAATCTAAAATACATAACACTTATCACTGAGTGAATTTAATTCCCTCGCTGATATGTACTAAATCCCTAAAATCTGTTGCAGCCCTTCCCTATTTTCATGAGCTTTTCCTTCACTCTATCTACGATGTCTCTCTCTCCCCCACAAATCTCTTCCTCCTTCTCTTCTTCACTCTCTCATCTGGTTCTCTATCTCACTTCTCATCCCATTTCTCCTATTTTTTCTATATCTTTCTTGCTCTCTCTCTCCTCGCAGTTGCTCACCTCTCTCTGCCATTCGCTGCTACCATTGTCCTCCTCTAGTAAGCTCATTCTCTCTCTCCATTATTTTTACCTTTTTTGTTTGTATTTTTTATTTTTTGTTCTACAGCACTCTCATCCCATCCCAAGTTTAAGATGTTTAGGAGAGAGCAGTCTAGCTCCTAAATTATGAATTTGTTTGAGAAGTTTAAAAATCAAAACCATATAACCATCTCATTGAAGCTCTTACATTCTCCCAATAGGCATAGAAGAAAAGTGAATGCTGGTGCCTGCATATTTTTCACTCTTGTTTATATAACTGAAAAATTAGTTGAATCAAAGTAATTGAGGGTTACAAGCTGAGTGTTTGGTGCAATGGAATCCGGTTAGGGGATTCCAGATGGAGAAGAGACGGTCTTTGGTTGTTCTTCATTGGCAGCGAAAAGAGCTCATCTTGACTTCAGCTTGGAGGTTCTGAGGATCCATTTCTTGTTGTGAAGGTGCCCCATAACATACTCTGCTTTCGTATTTGATCTTCTTTTGAATTTTTTGTTGCTGCCTGTGGTTCTCTTATGCTAATTGCCTATTATTTCCAAGCCAGAAACTGAAGACATTTTAGTAACTAGGTGGCTTTGTAGGACGGTCTTATTTATTTTTCAGTCAGCTTACTTTTGATGGTGGGGATAACTGTTATGATGTTTTTCCTGTTTAAGTTGGTGATTGTTTGTTGTACACTTACAACAAGGCAAAAAAAATTATGAAAAAAGAAAAAAGAATGGAAGATTTTAACCCTTCAAAAATTGTTTTATGAACTGTCCCTCTATTTAAAGAGAATTATAAGTCATTCAACAATTCATGAATTATACACCTAACGTTCTGGTGATAGTTTCAGTGAAGCTTAAATTGTTTGTAAAGTTCCAGAATTATTACGGGGACACTAATATAAGCTCTGTGGCTTTGCTGGATCAGAGAAAAATTATTTATGTAGTTGTTCCCAACTAGTTTGGGATATGCTACTTAGTTGAGTGAGTGAATTTGTTTCCTATTAACCATTCTTGAATGTTATTCTTAGCTATCCTGATGTTTTTGTTGAATTTTGTTGCCTTGATGATTTCCCTACATTCTTGGATTTCAAATAGTTTTTGAAACAATATTTGGAAAAAAGTTGTGGAGCTAAAAACAGTTTTGTGCTTGGTAAAACAATTGTCTTAAACAAATTTAGCTTCTTATAATTTTTTTTTTCAAGCTTTTGATTCTTTCAAGAAACAAATTTCTTTTGGTGCTTGGCCTAGCTTATAGAAACCGTTTTAGAAACTTTACCAAATGGTACAGTTGTAGTTGACTAGTTTTGGAACGTGAATTGAGAGAGAACAGTGTGGCTCCTATATTATGAATTTGCATCTGTGGTTTGGGTAAAGAATTTCAAATAAAGTGTGTTTGGGATTGTTGTAGCTATAGCTGCTCTGAGAGTGCTGACATTAAAAGAACTGTGGAAAGTGTTATTGCTAAAAGTCAATGTAGTGTTTGATAAACTGTCTTGTAAAAGTATTGTGATCAATAACAGTGTATGGTAATTATAACTTTAATAGTCTCATAAAATTGTAAAATTACCATAATGAACATACTTCAACAAACGAATATTTAGATTTTTTTAATTGATCATTTTATTAAATAAAAGATTAATGTGAAATCATTTTAATGTAACATCAAAGATATTTAAAAACTGAATAAAACTTAGGTTCTTAATCATGAAATAATACATGTTTTTTTTTTTGTGTTCATAATTTGACATTTATATTTTTAGGTAAATAATTAGACCTTTAAATTGTGTTTTGTTTATGAAATAAATTTTACTTAAAAAAAATATTGAAAAAAATGTTATTCCCTTCAATTTTTGATTAAGATATTTTGTGTGGATAAAAAATTTAATCAAAATAAAAAGAGTGGTAAATTGGAAAGCCACGCGTGATGCAACATTTATGGATTCATTTAGAAGTAAAAAAATATATCAAAAGAATTAATCATAAAGAAAAAATATTAATGCTATTAACAACAATAGTCAATTTAAAAAGGAGCTAATTCATTAATTGATATGCGGCTCTGTAATAATTTCCTCTGAAGCTCTGTTTTATGAAAAGAAGAAAGAAAGGAATTAGTTTATTAGTTGAGAATGAGAAACAATGATGGTTATAAAGGGATGGGGAAGGAATTTAAGTAATAAGTTTAAGGGTAATTTTGGGTTTCTTAAATATTCATTAAACCTATAGGGAGCTACCCACAAAAGCTCCAATTGAAAAGCTTCCCCCATTTGCTTCTTCAAAATTGTAGAAATTAGCTGGTTCATGCAGCTACTTTAGGTTACAGACGAGGTCAAAAATATTATCCAAACATCCCTATTAGTAAAAGCAAGCTTTAGCTTCTTCCCACAGCACCACAAAAGCTTTACCAAACGCAACCATAACCATCTCATAGAAGCTCTTAGAATACATTTGCTTGATTTCATATTTTCATATACATTATGGTCAATTACTACTGGTAGGTTACTCAAGTTCATAATTCATGGCATTGAGCTAGTTGTAAATAGATTGTATCAATTGTTATGTATTCACATTTTATACATTTTTTGCAAAACAGTATGCCATGAGGTAGGACTCGATCACACAGAGGACCTGAGGGCAGGGGTCGAGGACGAGGACCCGAGAGCATGGATCCTTCAAAGACTATTACAACAGAGGCTACTTCCCAAGAGACTACTGTGACTGCCTCATCGACTTGTAAAATTACCTTCAGCTTTTGTGTTGTTATTTAATTATGCCTCATTTTGTTAATTTAATTTAATTTTTAAATAGTGTATTATTTAATACGTTAAGATATATTCTCATATGTAATGGTAGAGGCCAGACTTTCTAAAGCTCCTCCAGTCAGGCGTAGGGGCAAAGGACAGAACAAAAAGAAATCTCTGCTAGCACAAGAGATCCCATTGACCATAATGATAGAGAGGTGTTTATACTTATTTATAACAAATTATTTCTGCCATTAATTTCTATTAATATATATCATAGATCGATTAATATAATTAATTATATGAATGTAGTAAATTTCGTGGGTGCAAAGATGTGACAAAAACATTGCCTGCCAAGTGAGGAATCACATGAATGGGCTTTGGAACACTTACTTTCATTTCAAAGAGGACACATTAAATTTAATTTCAGACCATTTCCCGGTGTACCTTTTTCCTCATTCTTCTGTTTTATGTTCACTATCTGTTCCATATTCACATGAAGTGTTATATATTAAATGTCTATGTTATATATAAAATAATTGGCTACTAATCATCTTTTGGTTGTTTCTCAAAAGTGTTACAATTTTGCGACTCCAGGGGAACTTCATGATGCTAGATCTGTCTATGATAGGATTGCTTTGACTCGCCACAGTGACTGGCTGAATGACTGACTGGATCAATGTAAAGCACAGAGGAGCGAAGACAAAACAAGCTGGTATGATTAGATCGGAGGAGAAGGTGGAGGAAGCCACAGAATCGCCCGTGAGCATTGGAGCGGTTTGGTTAGTCTGTGGACCTCAAAGACATGGACTCATCGTTCCACTACTGCGTCGGTGAACAGGAGATCAGGAGATTATTGGCATGTTCACCATGTTAGGGGGTCTATCAGTACAGACGCTCACACATCTATATTGTGATGCCGAACAGGTAGATAGAAATAGAAACAGATTGAGAAAGGGGAGAAGCAGGGAGTTAACCAAGAGAAAATAGACAGAAATAGACTTGGTAGAAAAGAAAACATGACAAAGAGAGAACAAAACAAGAACAGGGAGAAGGGGATAAGAGATATACCAAAACTCAAGTTTATTCCATAATCAAAGTCTTCCTTACAATCTTAATATCAATGCTCTTATATAGACACCAAACATTATTGAAATAAGAAATTAAATCAAATTTTAATAACTATTTAATTTCCTAAATCTAATTTTCATAAAATACATATCTAAGAATAACATCCCAAAATAATAAATATTCTATTTCCTATTCTGCATCATTCTTCACCACTTACAAAAAACTCGACCATGAGTTTTGAAGTGGTGAAGTATCAAAACTTGTGATTCTTGAAGTTGCATGGCAAAGACTTGTAATTTTCGAGATGTAGCCATCTCGATCGAGCAGAAAAAAGATATCAAAAGGAGTTGTTGAGGAGCCTCAATCCAGTGTGGGAGGACAAAATCAATGTAAGGTAGATCACACGGATAAATCTTGTCATCATTTTGGCTTTGACCTTGTTCTTTTTTAAGTGACTCAATAGGTACATCCTCATAGTGAATGATATAACTTTCTTCAATGATTTGTTTTTTCTTTTCAAAGTCTGTGGATTGGAGAAACAACTTCAGACTCGTCTTGAATGGAATCCTGATTGATAGAAGTTTTGGTGAAAATTGTTTCCACTTGTTCAAGGGGTTGTTGCATCTTGCGAATTTGAGTCTCGAAGGTGGAATACTCGAATTCCAATTGATAGTAATTATTATAAATACACTGACTTTCCAACTCAGTTTTAGCCCAAACAGCATTTTGAGGCCAATAGTAGTGCACGAGAGCTTGAAATTCCAATGAATTGGAGAAAAGACTAATTTTCTTCACATGGCCAAACATACCAAAAACTTGATAGAGTACATCTTCTATAATGGGATACAATACGTGATGGACTATAACCATAAAATCTCGACTAAACTCACTCATTCCTCACAAGTGACTTCAATTTGATGTAAATAAAAAAGAACATAAATAAAACAGAAAATTATTTTTTTCCCTTTTTTATGATTTTTTAATTTTTTTTTCTGCCTTTCTTTTCACACTTTCTTTTTACAATTTTTTTTTTTACAAAAAAATCAGCAACTAAAAATAGAAATTAAATGAATAAATAGACCTGAATTTTTTTTAGGTGGCTGGGCTCAGCTCAAGTAGTAAGTGACTTAGCTCAACTCGGAGATGGCTCAGCTTAGGCTAGGAAATGGGTGGGTTCAAAGGTGTTCAGCAAGTTTGGGTCACGCAAACGGGTCGGATCTGACCTGGTGCAAATCTAGTTGGATCAGAGCTGGACTTAAGGGTATGGCCGGAAAAGTAGCTCTGGTCCCACGGTGGCGTCAGCTCCGACAGTGGGTGTAATATCTGTATTTGTAAAGTAAGGGTAAAGAAGTACTTTAATAATTATGACATAAAGTTAAAATAATATATATATATATATATATATATATATATATATATATATATATATAAATGCGAAAAATTTAATTTTTATAAAATAATTCTAAAAAAAAAGTGGCAACACCTGTTGCCAAAACAAGCTTGTAGTGCTGCATGTAAGGCAGCACTACATATTTCGTGGCAAACTTTAGAGAGGTTAGTGCTAAGTGTTCAGTTTTTTTTTGCATATATATATATAAAACTTTAGTTTAATTTTTTACATACCAAATCATGTCTGGTTTTCTTTCAACTATGATTCAAATTACTCTCCTTCTTTAAACACTTGGGGACCAAAAGAAAGGTTGAAAAAGTAAAATTTTGAAGAGGTTTACAGAGAATTTTATAGAGAGTCACGGGAAGCTCTAAGAAAAACAGAAAGTAATAATGCGAAGTTTATTTTTGAAATTTAGCATACATAAAATTTTTCAGAATTCAAAGTGAGAATTTTCAAAGGGTGTAAATTATGAAAAATTGAAGAATAAATTAGAAATTTAATATAAATATTATGTCAGGTGTTGATGATCGGCAACCGGGAGAAATTACTGAGAGGAGCAGGAAAGGCAAGGAGGTGATCCATGGCTAGCTCTAAGTGCTACGTGGTGAGTTAGATTTACTTTAAGTAATCAAGATAAATATGAAATATCTAGTGATAATATTAGGATAAATTATTAGCTTATGCTTTGGTGGTAGATGAAAAATTGATTGATATGTATGATAGAAATAATGGATGTGTAGAAAATTATTATATGAGAAGTAATATTATTAGAATAATGAGTAGATTTAATAATGAAGGTGATAAATGAAATTCTCGACGAGTTATGGTTGATAAATTGATGTGATATATGAGGAGAAGAAATTAGTGAAATTGATCAAATAAAAATTTGAGAATAATCAGGATAGCTAATTTAAATATTTGAATTCATGTTTGTTTTTATATTATTGTTCGTATGCATATTTCATATCATTGTTCATATGCATATGCATGAAATAAAAGAACCGAGAGGGGGCCGGTCTAAATGAAAAACCGTGTCAGCTGGTATATGCTGGAAATAAATGAAAACTGTGACAGCCAGTATATGCTGGAAATAAAAGAACCGGGAGGAGGCCGGTCTAAATGAAATAAAAAACCAGGAAGACAGCCAGTCTAAGATAAAAATATGTCGACATGTGGGAAGACATTCCCTAATAATAATTCATGCATTGCATCTGTTTTAAATTGAAATGTTGATGTGTTGTTTGTTATTGTAAATTTACTTATAGATTAATGAGTCTCACAGAGAGACAATTATGGTGAGAAAGAAACATAGAGTATGATATGATAAGAACTATCTAAATGGTAGACTATATGCTGTGAACCTCATAACGAGGTAATTATGAGATAATTGATGGTCTTAAGGTAAATAAATATATAAAAAGAAGAGATTAAAAATAAGTCTTATGATATGTGTAGTGATAGTAGAATGCTATTATCAAGTTAAATGAGATATAAATGATTAAATATTAAAAGGTTATTTATAAAAATTGAACACTTCTAGTAAATTTATTTCACTGAGCTTGTGAAGCTCATCCCTCATTGTACAATGATTTCAGGTAGCAGGCAGGATAGATAGTTTGGTGAGTTGAGATTCAGATGAAACATTATCTGTATGCCATATACGTGTCCACATCCTCAGACTAATGAGAGAATAAAGTAAAAATTTATTTGTAAATATTCATGCATTTTACGTTGTATATAATGTTTAAGTCAAGTTCAGAATGATGTATCTCCCCTGTTGAGGGTTGAGGGTTGAAGGTTGAGGATTGAAGTAAAAAATTCTTGTTGGTGTTATTTTTGTTGTTGTATATATGTGTCGTGCTGGGATTTTTCAAAATGTGACAACACTGTCTTGGGCGTGGCCAACCTAGGAGTCAAAATGTGACAATACGTGTTGAGGTTCCTATCAGAGATAGGGTTATTATCAGGACAATTTATCGAGGTTGTGTGATTAATATTGCTGATAGAGAATTTGAAGTTAATTTATTGCCTTTAAATATGACAGATTTTGATTTAATTCTGGGAAAGAATTAATTATCTGTATATCATACTTTGGTAGATTGTTTTAGAAAAAATGTGGTGTTCAAGATACCCGGACAAGAGGAGTTTAATTTTCAGGGAGAATGTAAGATACTTGCTAACTGTCTTATTTCTTCCTTAATTGCTAGTAAATGGTTGAAGAAGGGTTGTGAGGGGTATTTGCCATATGTGGTGGATTCTAGCAAGGAAAGTAGGAAGTTAGAAGAAATCTTGGTAGTGAAAGATTTTTCTGACGTATTCCCTGAGGAGTTGTTTGGGTTGCCTCCCAATAGGGAGATTGAGTTTTTTATTGAAGTGATCCCAGGATCAGCACCCATATCTATAACACCTTATAGAATGGCACCAGTTGAATTGAGAGAGTTGGAAGTTTAGCTTCAAGAGTTACTAGATAAATAATTTATTCAACCTAGTATGTCACCTTGGGGAGCCCCTGTGTTGTTTGTCAAGAAGAAAGACGGGACAATGAGGTTGTGTATTGATTATAGACAGTTGAATAAGATCACCATCAAGAATAGATATCATTTGCCCAGGATAGATGATTTATTCGAGTAGTTACAGGGAGCTAGGGTGTTTTCTAAGATAGATTTGAGATCGGGTTATCATCAATTGAGGATAAAGGAGGGGGACGTGCCTAAGACTGCTTTTATGACACATTATGGCCATCATGAATTCCTGGTGATGCCATTTGGGTTGACTAATGCTCCTGCAACATTCATGGACCTAATGAATCGGGTGTTTAAACCATTCTTGGATAGATTTGTGATTGTGTTTATTGATGATATTTTGGTATATTCCAAGAATGAAGAGGAGCATATGCAACATTTGGAGATAGTATTGGAAATTCTGAGGAGAGAGAAATTATATGCAAAGTTCTCTAAGTGTGAGTTTTGGTTAAGTAAAATATCTTTCTTGGGGCATGTTGTGTCGGGAGAGGGGATAGTAGTTTACCCACAGAAAGTAGAAGCAATGTTGAATTGGAAAAGACTCACGAGTGTAACTGAATCTAAAAGCTTTTTGGGGTTGGTTGGTTATTATAAGAGATTTATCCAAAAAATTTCTATGATTGTTGGATCATTGACTAAATTGACCAGGAATGACGTGAAGTTTAGGTGGTCAGAGGAATGTGAAAGAAGTTTCTAGCTGTTGAAAGAAAGACTACTGCCCCGATATTAGTGCGTCCTTCTGGTGATGAAGGATTTGTGGTATATAGTGATGCATCACATCAGGGGTTGGGATGTGTGTTGATGCAACATGGTAGAGTTATAGCTTATGCATCTAGGCAATTGAAGAACCATGAGAGGAATTACCCAACCCATGATTTAGAATTGGCTGCCATAATTTTTGCTTTGAAGATTTGGAGACATCATCTATATGGAGCCAATTGTAAATTTTTACTGATCATAAAAGCTTGACGCATATACCGACCCAGAAGGAGTTGAATTTGAGGTAGAGGAGGTGGATGGAGTTGATTTGTGATTATGACCGTACAATTCATTATCATCTAGGAAAGACTAATATAGTAGCTGATGCATTGAGTAGAAAGGCTACAAGGAGATTAGCTGCTATTGGGAGTCATAATACTAGCTTGATGATAGAATTAAGAAAAATGAGGATGCAATTGAGTGTCAATGATAGAGAAGTATTGATGACAAATATGGTGGTACAATCTTCTATTATTGATCGTTTATTACAGATGCAAGGTAAAGATGAGGGGATAGAGAATATCATACGGGAAGTGTTGAGTGGGAAGCCAACTAAGTTTAGAATTAGAGAAGATAGTATGGTGGTATTGGGGCATAGAGTTTGTGTTCCCAATAATGTGGAGATGAGAAAGGAGATACTAAGGGAAGCTCATGATTTTGTGTATTCCATGCACCCGGGTAATAATAAGATGTACAGGGGATTGAGACAGAATTATTGGTGGTCAGGGATGAAGAAAGATGTAGCGGAACACATTTCTAGATATTTGACTTGTCAGCAGGTGAAGTATGAGAATAGACATCCAGTAGGTTTATTACAACCTCTTCTAGTTGTAATGACCCATCCCGAGTTGGCCATCCTCGAGATGGTGTCATCACATTTTGAAAATCCCAGCACGACACATATATGCAACAACAAAAATAACACCAATAGAAATTTATACATCAATCCTCAACCCTCAACAGGGGAGATACATCATTTTGATCTTGACTTAAACATTATATACAACGTAAAATGCATGAATATTTACAAATAAATTTCCATTTTATTTTCTCATTAGTATGAGGATGTGGACACGTACGTGGCTTACAGATAATGATTTTGCTTGAACCTCAACTCACCAAACTATTTGTCCTGCCTGCTACTTGAAATCATTGTACAATGAGGGATGAGCTTCACAAGCATAGTGAATTAAATTTACTAGAAGTATTCAATTTGTATTAATGGTCTTTCAATATTTAATCATTTATATCTCATACAACTTGATAATAACATTCTACTATCACTACATATACCATAAGTCTCATTCTCTATCAATCTCTTCTTCTTATATATTGGTTCACCTTAAGACCATCAATTATCTCATAATTACTTCATTATGAGGTTTACAGCATAAATTCTACTATTTAGATGGTTCTTATCATATCATACTTCTATGTTTCTTTCTCATCATAGCTGTCTCTCTGTGAGACTTATTCATCTATAAATAAATTTACAATAACAAACAACACTTCAGCATTTCAGTAATGCAATCAATATTTAAAATAGATGTAATGCATGAATTATTATTAGGGAACGTCTTCCCCCATGTCGACATGTTTTTATCTTAGATTAGCCCTCTCCCGGTTCTTTTATTTCCAGCATATAACGGCTGTCACGGTATTTAATTCCAGCATATAGCAGCTGTCACAGTTTTCATTTATTTCCAACATATACTGGTTGTCACGGTTTTCCTTTATTTTCAGCATATACCGGCTGTCAAGGTTTTTCAATTAGACAAGCCCCCTCTCAGTTCTTTTATTTTATGCAGATGTGATGAGAGTCGTAAAATGCATCCTAATAGTACTTATTTATTAGCATTTTAGGGATAATCGAGGTTTGAATTACACTTTTATACCTTAATAACTCTAAAGTGTCATTCATGGAACATTGACTTATTTTGGTGCATTTTCAGGTATTTTGAGTTAAAAGAGATGGAAAAACTATCATCACTTTAAAGCACGAAGCTTCGATGCATACCGAAGAGAAGGCATGATTACGGAAGGACAAAGTGATGAGAAACACTCAGAAGCCAAGACCACCAGTGTGTGCCGCGGCCTGGACTAGGCAGGGCCGTGGCTCCCAGTAGCTTCAAGTGTTAGAACCAAGTCCTCCATCAATGTGTGCCACAGCCTAGACTAGGCAGGGCCACGATGCTCAGAAGGTGACCTATCCAAAGAGAAGACAGAGCCGTGGCGCAAGTGTGGCTGAGCCGCAGCCTGCACACGATTCCCTTCTCCGTGTCATGACCTAATTAGGACTTTAATGATATTTTAAACCCTAAAACACCCTTGGACCTTGTGTATTATAAATAGACCACTAAGGTTTTGAGAAAAGCATATCGAAGGAGGCTAGAAATGGAGGAGAGAACTCAACATTACGGTGTTCAAGCATAAGCCCCATGGCCAACTAATCTCCAAGCAAGGCAAAAAGATGAATCCCTAGGTGTAGTTGTTCTTATTTCCACATCCGTTAGTGAAACCTCGCCTAGATCAAACCATAGTGCACACCCAAGTGAGAACTTAGAGAATTCTGTTAACATAGCCGAGAATCACAATGAAAATGTTGCTAGGACACTTAAAGACTACTTGCACCCTAGCCGAACGGCCACACCATCTTGTATCATGTTCCTCCCTAATGTTTAACAACCTGATTTTAAGCCAGGCATGATCCAATTGTTACCAACCTTCCATGGATTTGAGAATGAAAACCTTTATATCCATATTAGGGAATTTGAGGAAGTAGTAGCAACCTTTCAAGGAAGGGCTGATATGGTAGGTACCGTCAAACTTCGATTTTTCCTTTTTTCACTTAAGGAAAAAGCCAAGGTTTGGCTGTACTCGTTAAGGCCTAGGTCTATAGGTAGTTGGAATGAGGTGACCCGAGTTTTCTTCCAAAAACACTTCCTAACCCATAAGACCAATAACCTCAAGAGACAAATCTCAAACTTTGCACAAAAGGAGAGTGAAACTTTATATCAAGTTTGGGAACGTTTCAAAGACCTATTTAATTCTTGTCCACACCATGGGTATGAGAGTTGGCGGGTAGTTAGTTATTTCTATGATGGACTTCTAAGTAGAGAAAGACAGTTCATAGAAATGATGTGTAATGAAATTTTTTTGCAGAAAGACCCCGACCTAGCCATAGATTTTTTAGATGACCTATCGGAAAAAACCCACATTTGGACAGGACCAAAATGCCATAGAAAGCACTAGGAGAAATCAACCTGCTGGGATTTATCAACTTAAGGAAAAGGACAGCCTTAAAGCCCATTTAGAGGCCCTAACTAAGGAAATTAAAGCCTTAAAAACCAAGGATGCTAGATCCTCTGAACCGGTTGCTAGGGTAGAGTCCCATGAACCTTGCTTTATGTGTAATGGGGTAGATCATCTACCTAGGGATTGTCCAGCTTATTTTGAGATGAAGGGAGAGTGTAATGCTTTAGGTACACCCTTTAGGAAACCAGACTCACCCTACTCTAACACCTACAATCTTGGTTGGAAGAATCACCCTAATTTTAGTTGGATATCCAATATGCAACCTCCTGCCCAAACTAGTACCCCATGGAAACCGAAAATAACCTCATTTAATGCACCTCAATAGTCTTTACCTTTGGAAGATATGTTTAAATCATTTATGCAAGTACATTCCAAGAGTGTGGAAGAGCAGGGCAAAATAAATCAACAGTTGTTAGAGGAGCAACAAGCGTTCAAAGAGGAACAAAAGGTGATAAAGAGTCAACTCACCAAGTTGACTAGTTTTTTGACGATTCAAGAACAAGGTCGTTTTGCTTCGCACCCACAACCTAATCTAAGGAGACAACATATGGCACAAACCTCCAATCCTGAAAATCAAAATGTTAGAGAGGTTAATGCCACAATCACTTGCAGCGGTAAGAAAATTGATGGGCCTACTCTACCATCAAACTTGAGCAACAAGGATGAAGCCCCCAAGGAATAAGAGGCCCATGATGATATATTCCACAGGTACCTTTCCCTCAAGCACTCCTTAAACCTAAAGAGAGAGATTCAGAATTAAAATGTGAGATTCTTGAACAACTTCAGCATGTTAAAATTAACCTCCCTCTTCTTCATGTCATAAAACAGATTCCTAACTATGCTAAAGTCATTAAGGATCTATGCACACTCAAGAGGAGACACAATGTGAAGAAGAAGACATTCTTGATGGAGTAAGCTAGTGCAGTAGTTGACAGCAAGACACCACCCAAATATAAAGATCCGGGCTGTCCAACGGTGGCTTGCCAAATCGAAAACAAATCTTGTGGCCAAACATTGCTAGATTTGGGAGCTAGTGTGAATCTCATACCATACTCTATATAATTGCAACTCAGTTTAGGTGAGATTAAACCAAAATCTGTGGTACTTCAATTAGCAGATAGATCGGTAAGAAAACTAAGAGGTATTGTAGAGGATGTTTTGTTGCAAATTGATGATTTCTATTATCCTGTTGACTTTTTGGTTTTAAATACTGTTTCTAAGGTGAATACAGAGTCCAAAATTCCTTTAATACTTGAAAGACCATTCCTTGCCACTGCCAATGCCCTTATTAATTGTAGGAATAGCCTAATGACATTATCATTTGGAAATAGGACTCTAGAGGTAAATGTTTTCCGAGTCTCAAGGCAGCCACATGAAGAGGATGAGTATTTCCACACTTACATAATTGATAAGCTTAATTTGGAGAATGAGCACATTAAAGATAATTCTAACTCTCTGGAATTCCCTCCCAATAATTTTGAGTTCAATGACTCTTCAATTTATCCCCATACCATTAATGTTGTTGATTTTTTTGATAAGTCACAGGGATTTATTAAGAAATCTTGGCAACCATGCTTTGAGGAATTGCTTGAGATAAGTCACATGGATGTGGGAATCAAATACCCTACTGCTGATAGTAAATGGGTAACATAAAGAACACTTGAGCCACATGTGGTGGACTTTAAGTATTCCTTGCCAAAAGACTAGCACTGAGGCCACTAAGTATGAAGCTTCATCTTCAACACCACAATGAGGCCAGCAGTGATAGTGGTGCAATGTTTGGCTTAAGACGTAAAACTTAGCGCTCATGGGAGGCACCCCACAACATATCATTTTATTTTGTTTCTTTTTCTTGTTTATTATTAGTATTTTGTTGTTTTCTAGTATTAACTTCGTATTTCTTTTTCAGGGACAAATATACACAGCAGTTTAAATGGTGGTGCACAATTTTCAGCTTCTGTACATTTTTGGTTACAAAGGGAGTTTCCTTTACTTTTTATTTCACATTGAGGTCAATGCAATTTTTAAGTTGGGGGTGGAGGAAACATATTTATTTTTTTCATTGAACTGCTTGGTGTCACTTTCCCTTTTTGTTTGTTTTTAGCATGATTTGTGTTAAGCCTTGGAGTTAATTCACATGTCAATGATATGAGTTTAATTGAGATAGCATATAGCATTTAGAAGAAATTAAATCTTGCTTCAGTTTGAAAATAATTTAAGTATCAATCTTCATTTGGTTTGAGACTCTAGTTTGCGGTAAGATTGCATGATTAGTCTAAAACATTTAGAGAAGTTTAATGTGTGACTGCTTTGTGAATACTTTTGTGGCCTCAACAAGCTCTAGAACTCATTTGATAATCACTTAAGGTGAATTCCTAGAATGCACACTACTTAGGATATGATATAGGCCATATTTGGACCGTTTGAGCCTTTCAAACTCATCCTTGCTATATCTATCACTAGTCACCTGTTTGAGCTTTTTTTTCTTAAAAAAAATTTGAGCCTTATTTCTTTTGAAAACCCATTTACTTACCCTTATGAGCCTAAAAATATTTTATCCTTACCCTTCTTTTAAAAGAACTTAGTTATACACATCTGTTGAGAAGTACTTAAGAGGAGCAAGAATGGAAATATGAAAAAAATATTACTACCGTAACCCAAGTATATTAAAGGAGATAAGTTGGGGGTTGTGGAAAAGAAGAGAAAAGAAAAGAAAAGAATGAAAGAAGAGGTGAATGGTCTTATGCCAAAATAAAAAAGAAGTGAATTATGGCAAAGAAAGAAGAAAATAAAAAAGTGGTGATTGAGAGAAATGCTCAAAAAATAGTTGAAAGAATTAGGTGTTGAAGTAAGGTTATCTAGTGCTTAAAGTGGTTGTGTTTAAAAACTAAGAGATTGAGTTCTTTTACTTATTGAATCCTTCCCATTCTTTCTTAACCCTAACATTACAAGCTTATTAAATGACCTATTGATCCAAGGTGGTGTGATTTTTCTACAATAGTGGAGAGTGATTTGAAAAGTAAGCCTATGGAGCTTATCTTTGTGATTGATGTCACGCAAATTAAATATTTTAAAGGCCAAGACTTGTATTCATGAATGTTATGCATAAAATCATTCGAGTGTTCGGATTAATGGATTGTGGTAAGATGGATGTTAAGAGTCGATAACAATTTTAAGATTGATGCTTGGATTACTTTTGGACTTGGGTGATATTTAATAATTCTAAGTATGCGTGTTATGTGCGATTTCTGAGACAAAAAGTGAATTGCTCCTAGTTTAACACTAACATCGCTTTATGTTGTTTTGATTCCTACCATAGGATTTATCTCTTGTTTTCGCTTGAATTGCTAAGGACTAGCAATAATCTAGTTAGAGGTTATGATGAGAGTCGTAAAATGCATCCTAATAGTACTTATTTATTAGTATTTTAGGGATAATCAAGATTTGAATTACACTTTTATACCTTAATAACTCTAAAGTGTCATTCGTGGAGCATTGACTTATTTTGGTGCATTTTCAGGTATTTTGGGTTCAAAGATATGGAAAAACTATCATTGCTTTAAAGCATGAAGCTTTGATGCATACTGGAGAGAAGGCATGATTGTGGAAGGACAAAGTGATGAGAAACACTCAGAAGCCAAGACGTGTGTGCCGCGGCCTGGACTAGGCAGGGCCGCAACGCCCAGAAGTTTCAAGTGTCAGAACCAAGTCCTCCATTAGTGTGCACCGTGGCCTGGACTAGGCAGGGCCGTGGCACCCAGAAGGTGACCTATCCAAAGAGAAGACAAAGCCGCAGCGCGCACATGATTCCCTTCTTTGTGTCATGACCTAATTAGGACTTTAATGATATTTTAAACCCTAAAACACCCTTGGACATTGTGTATTATAAATAGACCACTTAGGGTTTGAGAAAAGTACATCGAAGGAGGCTGGAAATGGAGGAGAGAGCTCGACATTACGGTGTTCAAGCATAAACCCCATGGCCAACTAATCTCCAAGCAAGGCAAAGGGATGAATCCCTAGGTGTAGTTATTCTTATTTTCGTTCTTGATTCAGTTGTAAGGATTTATTGCTAAAACATTATTTGTGATTTACTCTTTGCTTAAACAAGAAGAATTGAGGTTCATGTGACAGTTGCACTTTGTGTTCTTCTTATCTTAGATTTTCTTAATCCGGTGATTGCACACTTCTCCTCCATATAAGTCTAGTCATGCTCTTCTTATGTTAAGTTGTTTGGATGTGATTGATTCCGGTAGATTTATCTTTTAGGTTTGTCCATTACTGCGATATTATCATTGAGATATATTGTCGTTTCTTGATAAATCTATAGGATAGGTCATTTGTGCTTGAATCGAAAGTAAAGAGTATTTCATAGCAATTACATTAGGGTTTTCATATGCTTTGATTGAATATTTGCCGATTGTTTGTTTGGGATGTGAAACTAGTAATCGAGATAAAAACAATTGAATCGAGAGTGGAATAAGGCAATGAACCTAGGGAGGATTCCTGGAACCTTGTTGTTTTCCATCTATATTCTTCATTATAATTACACAACTCCTTCACACTATTTCATTATCAAACTCATATTTACTCAATTAGATTTTATCGTTTCGTATTAAGGTTTACATCTTCTTTTGTAGTTCGCTTTTCCCTGTGGAATCGACACCCCAAAGCTGTGCTACAACTACCGCGTTATTCTTTGGGCGTAATCAATATGCATATGAACAAAGATATGAAATATGCATATGAACAATAACATAAAAACAAATATGAATTCAAATATTTAAATTAGCTATCCTGATTATTCTCAAATTATTATTTTAAAAAATCCACTAAATTCATCTCATCATAAATTGCTTCAAATCATCAATCATAGCTTGTCAAGATCGACTAAATTTCATCTCCTCATAAATCGTATCAAAACATCAACCATAGCTCATCAAGAATTTCACTTATTGCTTTTATTATTAAATCAACTTATTATTCCAAAAATATTATTTCTCATTAAATAATTCTCTACACATCTACTATTCCTATCATACCTATCAATCAATTTTCATCTATCACCGAAACATAAGCTAATAATCTATTTTAATATTATCACTAGATATTTCATTTTTATCTAGATTACTTAAAGTAAATTTAACTCACCACGTAGCACTTAGGGCTACCCATGGATCACATCCTTGCCTTTCCTACTTCTCTAAGCAATTTTCCTCGGTTACTGATCGAAAACACCTGACATAATATTTATATTAAAATTTCTAATTTATTCTTCAATTCTTCCATAATTCACATCCTTTGAAAATTCTCACTTTCAATTCCAGGAAATTTCATGTATGCTAAATTTCAAAAATAAAACTTACATTATTACCTTCTGTTTTTCTTAGAGCTTCTCGTACCTCTCTATAAAATTCTCCCGTAAACCCCCTCAAAATTTTGCTCTTTCAACTTTTCTTTCGGTCCCCAAGTGTTTAGAGAATAGAGTAGTTTGAATTGTAAAAGGAAGAAACCAAAGATGATTTGGAAATGAATAAATATTATAACTTACATTATATATATATATATATATATATATATATATATATATATATATATATATATATATATATATATATATATAAACAGTCTCAGTTTTACCTCACTTTGCCACGAAATTGTGCATGTGTCCTACATGCAACATTCCTTCTTCCCTTGGTAGCAAGTGGCGAGCTGCCACATTTTTTTTTTGTTGTGTGTTTTTTTAAAAGAAAAACAATTTTTCATTTCTTTTCTCTTCTTTAAACTGTATGCTTCCAATTTTTTTTTTTTCATTTCTTTTGTAACTACATCCCCACGCATCCAGTTTTTTTTTTAAAAAAAAGATTTGTTTTATTCAATACTAAATCCTTTGCGTATATATATTATTTTAATTTTATGTCATATTTATTAAGTTACTTCTTTACCTTTACCTTTACGAATACGGATATTTCAATTCTACCCACCTTACAAAAATTTTGTCCTCGAAATTTCTTTACCTAATCAAGAAAGCAATTGTGAATAATATTTTTGCATAATTGTCTCACGCTTTCAAGTAATCCCTTCAACATCCTTATTCCGCCATAGAACTTAAACTAATGAAATTATTTTATTATACAAAACTTGTTCTTTTCTGTCCAAAATTCTCCATGATACTTGTATAAAAGTCAAATCTTTCTTAATTTCTATAGCTTAGCTCGAAATATTATGAGATTTATCAAATAAGTGCTCTCACCAAAGTGAAACATGGAATACATTATGTCACTGTTTAAATTCTGGAGGCAAATCCAGGCTATTCACAACTAGCCCAACTTTTTCAATAACCTCATAGGGTCCCACTTACTTAATACTCAACTTTTCTTTCTTTTTGATCCTTAACACACCTTTTCATGGAGATATTTTTAATTACACCTAATCATCTACTTGAAATTTGAGAGGTCTTCTCCTATTATCAGCAGTGCTATTCGGTCTACCCTGTGCTGTTTTAGGTTTTCTTTAATTAGTTTGATCATTTTAGTTGTTATCTTTATAATTTATGAACTAAATATCTTTCTCTCTCCAACTTCTTCCTAGCATACTGGAGTTCTACACCTCCTACCATATAAGGCCTAAAATGGTGTCATCCCAATACTAGTTTGATACTGATTATTATAAGCAATTTAAATCAATGGCATGTAAGCATCCCAACTTACTTGGAAACTCATCACATCTGCCCTTAACATATCTTTTAGTACTATAATAATCCTTTCTGTCTGAGCATGAAAAGTTATATTAAATTGCAACTGTGTACCCGTGGCTTTCTGAAAGTCTCTCTAAGACCAAGATGTAAATCTAGCATCTCTATTTGACACTATGCTTAATGGTGCTCCATACAACCTCATAATCTCAGCTACATCCCTCTTCAATCCTAACCAGCAGAAATTTTGTCTCAATCCTCTATACATCTTATTGTTACTCGGGTGCATCGAATATTCATCATCATATACCTTTCTCAATATCTTCTTTCTCAACTTCGCATTATTAGGAACACAAATCCATGTTCCAATACCAAAATACCCTCACTTCAATTTTTGAACTCATATTGTTTTCTAGTAAGGACTCAATGCTTAATCTTTTCTATCTCTTCATCTCTACCTTGTATCTCTAAAACATTTTATTATGGATGACTGTACAACCATATTCGTTAACCATGATCTTCTATCACTGATATTTTACTTCATTCTTATCTCTTTTAAATCTATCATCAATTTCGTATCAGGATTCCAATAGTAGTTAACCTTCTTGTAGACTTTTTACTCATTGCATCAGCTATCACCTTCGAATTTTCTAAATGATAGTGAATTGTACAATCATAGTTACTAATCAACTCCATCCACCATCTTTGCCTCAAATTCAACTCTCTCTGGGTAGGTAAGTATGTTAAACTCTTATGATCAATGAATATCTCACAAGTGGCTCCATACAGATGATGTTTTCAATCTTTAAAGTAAACACTATAGCAGCCAACTCTAAGTAATGAGTAGGGTAATTTCTATCATGAATCTTTAATTGCCTAAAAGCATGGGCCGCAGCTTTCCTATGATACACATATCCTAATCATTGATATGACACATCGCTATACACCACAAATCCTTAATCACCATAAGGAAACACCAATACTGGAGCTGTAGTCAATTTTTCCTTTAGTAATTGGAAATTTTTCTCACACTTCCCTCACCATACAAATCTCACATCTTTCCTGGTCAGTCTATTCAACAGTATGTCAATAATAGAAAATTTCTGAAAGAATCGTCTATAATAACCAGTTAACTCCAAGAAGATTTTAATCTCAGTCACATTAGTTGGTCTCTCCCAACTTAACATTGCCTCTACCTTTTTGGATCAACTGTTATGCCATTTCCTGATATTACATGTTCCAAGAATGTTATTTCTTTCAGCCAAAATTCATATTTAGGAAATTATAGTGTATAATCTCTCTCTTCTAAAAATCTCCAACACAATTTCTAAATGTTTTGCATGCTCTTCCTTAGTCTTAGAATACACTAAGATGTTATCGATGAACATGACTACAAGATTATCAAGAAATGGTTCAGACATTTTTATTCATCAAGTCAATGAATGTTTCTGGAACATTATTCAATCCAAATGACATCACAAGAAGTTTATGACCATAACATGTCCTAAAAGCAGTCTTAGGCACGTCTCCCTTCTCCATTCTCATTTGATGATAACTTGATCTCAAGTCTATTTTTGCAAATACCCTTGCTCCATACAGCTTCTCAAATAAATCATCTATCATGGGTAAAGGATATTTGTTCTTAATGGTTAGCTTATTCAATTATTTGTAGTTTCTACACAATCTCATCGTTCCATCTTTCTTTTTTTTTCACAACCACTACGTGGTTCGTCATGGCGACACATTAAATCAAATAAATTGTTTATCTAACAATTCTTGAACTTTCAACTCTCTTAACTCAATGGGTGTCACTCTGTAGGTTACTATTGGATATATATGATGAACATGGTATCACATCAATAGAGAATTTAATCTCCCTACGGGGAGGCAACCTATACAACTCATCAAGAAATACATCAGAAAAATCTGTCACTACCAAGATTTCTTTTAACTTCTTATTTTCCTTTCTAAAATCAATTATGTATGCCAAATACTTTTCACATCATTTATTCAACCATTTACTAGTAGTCAAAGTAAAATAAGATAATTTGAGAGTATTTTATGTTCTATCTGAAAGTTACACTCCTCATGTCCATATCTTAAACACTACCTTCTTTCTAAAACAATCAACCATATTCAAAGATAATAAATCAGATTCAGATTTTTTATCACTGATACAAATCACACAACCCTTGTAAACATTTATGATTATCACTCTATCTCTAGTGGGAACTTCAACAAAAATATTTTGCATCAAAGGACTAACACATACTTCAATGGACTTCATATGAATACTGGATGCAAAAGAATGGGTTGCACCATGATTAAACAACATTGATATGTCCACCTTCTCTACATACAAAGCACTTCAAATTTTTGACAATTCTGAGATAAATATCCTATCTGAATACATCTATAACAACTTTTGTCTTTCGATCATACATCATATTACCACTTCCCCGTGGTGGTATACTTACTTCTTCTGCCATGACTCCTTGTTCTCATAACCTGTCTCCTAAATCTAAGGGTCCTACCGATAGTATTCTGAGCTACAGAAATAACAGATTATATTTACCTCTGACTCTGTACTTCAGTTCCCTATGACAAGGAACGCTTCCTCTGGGTGGTCTCCTAACCTACACACTCCAATTCTTCCTTCTTCTAAATTCCATCATATCCTTCTCAATCTGAAGTGCTATATCCACCAACCTGACATAATTCATATGCCTTATGTAAGCTGGTTTTAATCAAATCTTAAAACATAGTTCATTTATGAACCTCTTACACTTCTTCTTCTCTAAGTCTACCTTTTTCGGTACAAACCTCGACAAAATCACAATCTCTTATCATACTGAGTCATAGTCAACACATTTACCTCAAATAAATAAAATCTCTATCTTGTTGGGCTCTAAAGGTCTAAGGAAAGTATTTATCAAGGAAAACCTCCTTAAACCTATTCTAGGTTAAGAGTCTATCAACATCTGCGTTTACACTGGGAAGAATATCCTCCCACCATTCTAGGGCCTCTCTTTCTAACTTGAATGTAGAAATGGCAATCCTCTGCCTATTTATCATTGGTAAAATATCAAATAATCTCTCTACATGTTTTACCCAAAACTCAAGCATAAAAGGATTCATAGATCCTTGATGAGAGTCATAAAATGCGTCTAAACAATACTTAATTGTTAGCATTTTAGGGTTGATCGAGGTTGGAATTACACTTTTATACCTTAATAACTCTAAAGTGTTATTCTTGAATCGTTGACTTATTTCAGTGCATTTTTAGGTACTTTGAGCTTAAAAAAGAGATAGAAAATCAATCATCTTTTTAAACACAAAGCTTCAATGAATAATCGAGTGAGATAATGGTCGCGGAAGAGCCAAGATGAAGAGAAACCAAGAAATGAGATATACTAAATTGCCATAATTGCCCGTACAGATCAATTATCTTTGAAAATTAAACTGTATTGATGTAAGAAGAACCAAGAGATGAACCATATATTCTTAGAAATATCCGGAAGTCTATTTTCTGGAGAATTTTACGGCTTGTAAAAATGATTTTTCTAGAGAAAGTTATGGCAGTTTTAGTAGACAAAGGTCAGCCTGTGCGGGATTTTAGCATGATTTTGGGCTTAAATTCCACATCCCACATCGGTTGGAAAACACATTTCTATATCCCACATCCCACATCGGATTGGAAACACATTGCAGTCGTGGTATTTCCCTATAAAAGGCCTACTCCACTTCAGCTTTGAGGCATCAATCGGAACTCATCTGAAATCATCAGAGAGTGACTCCAGAGGACCTTTAGGAGCAATCCAGAGGGCCTTTAGGAGCAATCCGAAAGTATAAATTTGGAGGGCAAGCTTAGGATGATCGTTGAGAGACCGGAGGTAACTCAAGGAAGCATGAGCCCCATGGCTGGCTAATCTCCAAGCAAGGCGAAGGGATGAATCCCTAGGTGTAGTTGTTCTTATTTTTCTTTATTTGATTCGGTTGTAGTTGGATATTATTTTCGTTAAACATTGTTATGTTTTATTCTTAATTTAATTAGTAGATTTATTAATACTCCGGTGATTGCATGCTTCTTTTCCATATAAGTTCAGTCATGCTTTTCTTATGTGTACCTGTTTGGGTGTGATTGAGTCCGGTAGATCTCTTTTATAGATTTTTCCATTGCTGCGGTATTGTCGTTTAGATATATCGTCGTCTCTTGATAATTTATAAGTTAGGTCATGTGTGCTTGAAAGTAAAGAAGATTTCATAACAATTACATTAGGATTTATAAATACGCTTTAATCGAATATTTTTCGATTGCCTGTTTGGGATGTGAAACTTGCAATCGAGATAAAAACAACTGAATCAAGTTAGGATTATGGCAACGAACCTAGGGAGGATTTTCATAACCTTGTTATTTCTTATTAAATCTATTTACACAATTTCCTTCACACTATTTTCACATAATTCAAATTCTTTCAATCAATCTTTTATCGTCTGTGTTAAAATTTACACCTTCTTCTGTAATTAACTTGTTTCCCTGTGGATTCGACACCCCAAAGCTGTACTACAAATAACCGCATTATACTTTGGGCGTAATCAAATTTTGACGCCGTTGCCGGGGAAATGCACTTAAGTACAAGGAAGATTGTCAACTTTTGACATGACAGTAGAAGAACTGTAAATAGTTTTTCTTTTCAGCAGTTTGTAAAGGTGGTAATTTTGTTCCTTCTTTTAGCTTGCTGCATTAATTTTATTTTATTTTATCTTATTCTTTCTTTTTATAGTAATTTTTTTTCATTATTTTGTTACCTTGAATGCAAAGACATAGAGATGCTTGTAGGCCTGTGCTAGAGTTAGAATTCAATTCATTTCTAAATCTTTTATTTGACAGTCCATCCAGTCCCAAAGAAATGAGTGAACATGAATATCAACCCCCTAGGACCCTTCAGGATTACCTCAACCCTACACACACAGCCACACCATCATGCATCACATTTTCAGCCAATACTCGCCCATTAGAGTTTAAAACAGAGATGATACATTTACTCCCTACATTTCATGGCTTGGATAATGAAAACCAATATGTGCATATTAGAGAGTTTGAGGAAGTAGTCACGATTTCTCATAGTCAAGATGAAACCGATGACATTGTGAGGCTTAAGTTCTTTCCTTTCGCTTTGAAGGATAGAGCTAAGAGTTGGCTATACTCACTTAGACCACGATCTATTAGGTCGTGGACTGAGATGACTCGAATTTTTTTTAATAAATACTTTCCCCAACATAAGACCAATGCTTTAAAAAGGCAAATCTCCACCTTTGCATAAAAGGACAGCGAGACTTTGTATCAGTCTTGGGAGAGATTTAAAGAGTTATTGAGTATGTGCCCTCACCATAGGTATGAGAGTTGGCGCTTAGTGAGCTATTTTTATGAGGGATTTACATATAGAGAGCGCCAATTTGTAGAGATGATGTGTAATGGTGAGTTTTAGAGAAAGATCCTGATGAGGCCATAGAGTACCTCAATGAGCTTGCTGAAATAGCTCACACTTGGACTGGACCTAGTGCTACTGAAAGCACAAATAGGTCACGACCTATAGGGTACCCAAATGGTGGTGGAATTTACCATCTTAGGGAAGAGGATAACCTTAGAGCCAAGGTTGAGATGCTCACTAGGGAGCTCGATGAGTTAAAGACTAAAAGCTTAAAGCCAACACACGTAGCTAATAATGCAAAATCTTTTTAACCATGTTTTGTGTGTGGTGGGATAGATCATCTCGCCCAAGAGTGTCCCACATTTGTTAACATGAGAGGGATGCATAAGGAATAATGTAATGCCTTAGGCATATACAAGAAGCCTTTGACACCCTTCTCTGATACTTATAATTCGGGATGGCGAAATCACCCCAATTTCAGCTGGAAGTCTAAAAACCAGCAGCTTGCACAAACCCCTGCACCATATCATGCACCTGTGTCTTCTTGGAGTTATTTAGAAGACACTTTACATACTTTTATTGAGGCACAAGGTAAGACTAATAAAAGACTTGAATCGTTAATTGTGCAAGTTGTTGAAGAACATAAAGAGATAAAGAGCCAAGTGTCCAAGTTGATGAGCTACTTGAGTGTGACTGAGTGAGGTAAGTTCTCTTCTCAAGCTCAGTCCACACCCCATGGTCAGCACCTAGGACAAAAGAATTTGAAAGAGGTTAATGCCATTGAGACACTGAGGGGTAAGTCATTACGTATTCCAACAACGGAAAAATCAGAGGATGTGGATGAAAGCCATCAAGCACAAGCATACATGATTGACTCATTCATGGAAAAGGTCCAGCACCTTAATCCATTTGAGTCCACCCTCATCCATGACTTCACCAAAGCATACATCGAGCCAGAATCTGCGGATGTTACTGATGACATCCTTGAGGCCCTTCAAAAGCATAGAAGCACCAAATTTGGCAATGAAGCAGTGACGGATGCATTCAACCTATGTTTTTCAAGGAGGGAATAAGAGTGTCTGGCTGAATACGTAAAACTTAGCGTTTATGGGAGGCAGCCCACAACGTATCCTTTTATTTTTATTATTTTTCATATTTATTTTTTCTATTGTTTATTATTATTATTTTGCTGTTTTCCAGTTTTACTTTAGTATTTATTTTTTAGGGACAAATAAACGGAGCAGTTCAAATGATCGTGCATAACTTTCAACTCCACGCACCTTTGGTTAAAAAGGGAGTTTCCTTAACTTTTGCTTTTACATTGAGGACAATGCTTATCTTAAGTTGGGGGTGGAAGATATACATTTCTTATTGCATACCATTGAACTGCTTGGTGTCATTTTCCTTTTTGTTTTTGTTTTTAGCATGCTTTGTGTTAGCCTTAGAGTTAATTCACATGTCAATGACATGAGCTTAATTAAGATAGCAGATAGCATGTAGAAGAAGTTAAATCTTGCTTCGGTTTGAAAATAATTTAAGTATCAATCTTCATTTGGTTTGAGACTCTAGTTTGTGGTAAGATTGTATGATTAGTCTAAAACATTTAAAGAAATTTTATGTGTGATTGTTTTGTGAATACTTTTGCGGTCTCGACAAGCTCTAGAACTTACTTGATAATCACTTGAGGTGAATTCCTAGAATGCACACTATTTAGGATATGATATAGGCCATTTTTGAACCGTTTGAGCCTTTCAAACCTACCATTGTTATATTTATCACTAGTCACCTATTTGAGCCTTTTTCTTAAAAAAGAAAAATTGAGCCTTGTTTCTTTCGATAAACCATTTACTTACCTTTATGAGCCTAAAAATATTTTTATCCTTACCTTTCTTTTAAAATAACTTAGTTATACATATGTTGTGAGAAGCACTTAAAAGGAGTAAGGGTGGAAATATGAAAAAATATCACTACTGCAACACAAGTACATTAAAGAAGATAAGTTGAGGATTGTGAAAAAGAAAAGAAAAAAAAAATGAAAAAGAAGGTGAATGGTTATGTGCCAAAAAAAAAAAAGAATTATGGCAAAGAAAGAAAAAAGAAAGAAAAGAAAAAAATGGTGATTTGTTGAAAGAAATGCTCGAAAAATTGCTGAAAGAGTTGGATGTTGAAGTAAAGTTATCCAGTGCTTAAATACTTGTGTTCAAAACTAAGAGATTAAGTTCTTCTACTTGTTGAATCCTTCCCGTTCTTTCTTAATCTTTACCTTAGCCTAACGTTACAAGCTTATTAAAGACCTTTTGATCCAATGTAGTGTGATTTTTCTACAATAGTGGATAGTGATTTGAAAAGTGAGCCTATGGAGCTTGTTTTTGTGATTGATGTCACGTAATTTATTATGTTTTTAAAGGCCGAGACTTGTATTCATGAATTTTATGCATAAAATCATCCGGGTGTTTGGATTAATGGTTTGTGGTAAGATGGATGTTAAGAGTCAATAACGATTTTAAGATTGATGTTTGAATTACTTTTGGACTTAGGTGAAATTTAATGATTCTATGTGCCATATATTATGTGCAATTTTTAAGACAAAAAGTGAATTACTCTTGGTTCAACGCTAGCATTGCTTTACTTTGTTTTTAACTCCTACCATAGAATTCATGTCTTATTTTCGCTTCAATTGCTAGGGACTAGCAATAAGCTAGTTGGGGGTTGTGATGAAAGTCATAAAATGCATCTAAACAATACTTAATTGTTAGCATTTTAGGGTTGATCGAGGTTGGAATTATACTTTTATACCTTAATAACTCTAAAGTGTTATTCTTGAATCGTTGACTTATTTCAGTGAATTTTCAGGTACTTTGAGCTTAAAAAAGAGATAGAAAAGCTATCATCTTTTTAAACACGAAGCTTCAATGAATACTCGAGTGAGATAATGGTCGCGGAAGAGCCAAGATGAAGAGAAACCAAGAAATGAGATTTACTAAATTGCCAGAATTGCCCGTACAGATCAATCATCTTTGAAAATTAAACTGTATTGATTCAAGAAGAACCAGGAGATGAGCCATATATTCTTAGAAATATCCGGAAGTCTATTTTCTGGAGAATTTTACGGCTTGTAAAAATGATTTTTCTAGAGAAAGTTATGGCAGTTTTAGTAAACAAAGGTCAGGCTGTGCGGGCTGTGCGGGATTTCAGCGTGATTTTGGGCTTAAATCCCACATCCTACATCGGTTGGAAAACACATTTCTATGTCCCACATCCCACATCGGATTGGAAACACATTGCACTCATGGTATTTCCCTATAAAATGCCTACTCCACTTCAGCTTTGAGGCATCAATCAGAGCTCATCTGAAATCATCAGAGAGTGACTCCAAAGGGCCTTTAGGAGCAATCCAGAGGGCCTTTAGGAGGAATCCGAAAGAACAAATTTGGAGGGCAAGCTGAGGATGATCGTTGAGAGGCCGAAGGTAACTCAAGGAAGCATGAACCCCATGGCTGGCTAGTTTCCAAGCAAGGCGAAGGGATGAATCCCTAGGTGTAGTTGTTCTTATTTTTCTTTATTTGATTCGGTTGTAGTTGGATATTATTTTCGTTAAACATTGTTATGTTTTATTCTTAATTTAATTAGTATATTTATTATTACTCCGGTGATTGCATGCTTCTTTTCCATATAAGTTCAGTCATGCTTTTCTTATGTGTACCTGTTTGGGTGTGATTGAGTCCAGTAGATCTCTTTTATAGATTTGTCCATTGCTGCGGTATTTTCGTTTAGATATATCGTCGTCTCTTGATAATTTATAAGTTATGTCATGTGTGCTTGAAAGTAAAGAAGATTTCATAACAATTACATTAGGATTTATAAATGCGCTTTAATCGAATATTTTTCGATTGCCTGTTTGGGATGTGAAACTTGCAATCGAGATAAAAAAAAAACTGAATCAAGTTAGGATTAGGGCAATGAACCTAGGGAGGATTTCCAGAACCTTGTTATTTCTTATTAAATCTATTTACACAATTTCCTTCACACTATGTTCACATAATTCAAATTCTTTCAATCAATCTTTTATTGTCTGTGTTAAAATTTACACTTTCTTCTGTAATTAACTTGTTTCCCTGTGGAATCGACACCCCAAAGCTGTACTACAAATAACTGCATTATACTTTGGGCATAATCAATCCTTTAAACAGTAAGGCATCTGACTTAATATATCTAACAAAACAATCTCCTTATATCTCGTGCATAAACTCACCTTTTCATTTTTGAACATTTACCATTACTGGATTTAAAAAAACCTCAGGCACTACCCTAGCCTGTTCATCAAGTCTATGCTATAGGCTATCAACTCTATCATATGTTACATTCATTTTCTCAAGATCATGTGTAAGGGCTTATCTTAGCTCATCTCTCTCAACTTCAGATTCTCTCACACCTTTACTAATATTAATTATAATGTCAGCATGTTCCCTTCTAGGAACCATAGATTCAGACTCAACCTCAACTTGTAAAAAATATTGGGGGCCTACCACGCCCTCACAAATCAAAAACTCTAACTCTAGCTCTAGCACGTTCACATGTCATCTTCAGACTATTAAAATATAATTTATTTTAATCTTTTACTTTCTTACTTTTTATGAAGTCTACAGAATCATAAAACCTAATGTTCTGATACCAAAACTGTAACGACCCATCTCGGGTTGGCCAGCCCCGAAACGGTGTCATTATATTTTGAAAATCTCAGCACGACACATATATGCAACAATAAAAATAACACCAATGGAAATTTTTACATCAATTCTCAACCCTCAATAGGGGAGATACATCATTCTGATATTGACTTAAACATTATATACAACGTAAAATGCATGAATATTTAAAAATAAATTTTTATTTTATTTTCTCGTTAGTCTGAGGATGTGGACATGTACATGGCTTACAGATAATGATTTAATTTGAACCTCAACTCACCAAACCATTTTTCCTGCCTGCTACCTGAAATCTTTGTACAATGAGGGATGAGTTTCACAAACTCAGTGAATTAAATTTACTAGAAGTATTCAATCTGTATAAATAGTCTTTCAATATTTAATCATTTATATCTCATACAACTTGATAATAGCATTATACTATCACTACACATACCATAAGTCTCATTCTCTATCAATCTCTTCTTCTTATATATTGGTTCACCTTAAGACCATCAATTATCTCATAATTACTTCGTTATGAGGTTTACAACATAAAGTCTACTATTTAGATGGTTCTTATCATATCATACTTTTATGTTTCTTTATCACCATCACTGTCTCTCTGTGAGACTTATTCATCTATAAATAAATTTACAATAACAAACAACACTTCAGCATTTCAGTAATGCAATCAATATTTAAAACAGATGCAATGCATGAATTATTATTAGGGAACGTCTTCCCACATGTCGACATGTTTTTATCTTAGACCGACCCCCTCTCGGTTTTTTTATTTCCAGCATATACTGGCTGTCACGGTTTTCATTTATTTCCAGCATATACTAGCTATCACGATTTTCATTTATTTCCAGCATATACCAGCTGTCACGGTTTTCCTTTATTTCCAGCATATACCAATTGTCACGGTTTTTCAATTAGATCAGCCCCCTCCCGGTTCTTTTATTTCATGCATATGCATATGAAAAATGATATGAAGTATGCATATGAACAATAACATAAAAACAAACATTAATTCAAATATTTAAATTAGCTATCCTGATTATTCTCAAATTATTATTTGAAAAAAATCTACCAAATTCCTCTCCTCATAAATCGCATCAAATCATCAATCATAGCTTGTCAAGATCAACTAAATTTCATCTCCTCATAAATCGTATCAAAACATCAACCATAGTTCATCAAGAATTTCACTTATTGCTTTTATTATTAAATCAACTTATTATTCTAAAAATATTATTTATCATAAAATAATTCTCTACACATCAACTATTCCTATCACACCTATCAATCAATTTTCATCTATCACCGAAACATAAGCTAATAATCTATTTTAATATTGTCACTAGATATTTCATTTTTATCTAGATTACTTAAAGTAAATCTAACTCACCACGTAGCACTTAGGGCTACCCGTGGATCATCTCCTTGCCTTTCCTGCTTCTTTCAGTAATTTCCCTCGGTTGCTTATCGGCAACACCTAACATAATATTTATATTAAAATTTTTAATTTATTCTTCAATTCTTCCATAATTCACATCCTTTGAAAATTTCACTTTGAATTCAGAGAAATTTCATGTATGCTAAATTTCAAAAATAAAACTTACATTATTACCTTCTATTTTTCTTAGAGCTTATCGTGCCTCTCTATAAAATTCTCTCATAAACTCCTTCAAAATTTTGCACTTTCAACCTTTCTTTCGGTCCCCAAGTGTTTAGAGAAATAAAGTAGTTTGAATTGTAAAAGGAAGAAACCAAACAGGATCTGGAAATGAATAAATATTATAACTTACATTATATATATATATATATATATTTATATATATATATATTATATATATATATGTGTGTGTGTGTGTGTGTGTGTGTAAAAGTAGTCTCAGTTCTTCCTCCATTTGCCACGAAATTGTGTATGTGTCCTGCATGCAACATTCTTTCTTCCCTTGGCAGTAGGTGTTGCCACCTGCTGCCACGTCTTTTGTGTGTTTTTTTTAAAGAATTATTTTATTCAATATTAAATCCTTCACGTATATATATATATTATTTTAATTTCATATCATATGTATTAAATTACTTCTTTACCCTTACGTTACGAATATGGGTATTACACCAGTACCTAAGTTGCCATGGGAAAATGTGAGTATGGATTTTGTCTATGGTTTTCCTCGTACCCAGAGAGAACATGATGTTGTGTGGGTTATAGTGGATAGACTTTCTAAGTCTTCACATTTTCTTCCTATTAAAACTACCTAGAGTCCTAAAAAGTTGGCTGAATTATATGTAGCGGAGATAGTAAAATTACATGGAGTACCCTTGAGCATTGTATCATATAGAGATTGTAGATTTACCTCTAGATTTTGGAGAGGTTTTTAAGAAGCTATGGGTACGCAACTACAGTTTAGTACAACTTTCCATCCACAAACTGATGGGCAGTCGGAGAGAATCATCAGAATGCTAGAAGATATGCTGATGGCAAGTGTATTGAGCTTCTCAGTGAGCTGAGATGCTTATTTTCCTTTAATCGAGTTTGCATACAATAATCAATATCAAACTAGTATTGAGATATCACCATTTGAGGCTTTATATGGTATAAGGTGTAGAACTCCAGTATGTTGGGAAGAAGTTGGAGAGAGAAAGATATTTGGTCTAGAAATGATAGATTTGACTACTAAGAGGATCAAACTAGTTAGGGATAACCTTAGAGCAACATAAAATAGACAGAAGAGATATGCTGATAAAAGAAGATGACATCTCGAGTTTCAAGTTGCTGATTGGGTATTTTTGAAGATATCTCTGTGGAAGGGAAAGTTGAGCCCGAGATTTGTAGGGTCATATGAGGTGATTGAGAGAATTGGACGAGTAGCATATCGATTGGATTTGCCTCCAGAGTTAAAGCAATTACATAATGTGTTTCATGTGTCACTGTTGAGAAAGTACTTACATGATGAATACCCTAGTATCTCGAATCAAGTGATAGAACTTCAGGAAGATTTGACTTTTATGCAAGTACTGATTAGAATTCTAGACAGAAATGAACAAGTCTTGCGCAATAAATCATTCCTTTGATTCAAATATTATGGTGAAACAAAAATTTCAAAGAAGTCACGTGGGAGCATGAAGAAAGAATGAGGAAGGAATACCCCCAACTCTTTCATGAATTAGGTAAGGAAATTTCGGGGACGAAATTTTTGTAAGGTGGGTAGAATTGTAATACCTGTATTTGTAAAGTAAGGGTAAAGAAGTACTTTAATAATTATGAGTTAGAGTTAAAATAATATATATATATATATATACAAAAGATTTAATTTTTATAAAACAATTCTAAAAAAAAATTTGGCAACTTCAAATTTTTTTTTGCATATATATATATATAAAACTTTAGTTTCTTTTATTACTTACCAAATCCTGTTTGGTTTTCTTTCAACTACGATTCAAATTACTCTCTTTCTTTAAACACTTGGGGACCGAAAGAAAGGTTGAAAGGGTAAAATTTTAAAGGGGTTTACGGGAGAATTTTATAGAGAGTCACGGGAAGCTCTAAGAAAAATAGAATGTAATAATGTGAATTTTATTTTTGAAATTTAGCATATATGAAATTTTCCAAAATTCAAAGTGAGAATTTTCAAATTGTGTGAATTATGAAGAATTGAAGAATAAATTAGAAATTTAATATAAATATTATGTCAGGTGTTGACGATCAGCAACTGGGAGAAATTGCTAAGAGGAGCAGGAAAGGCAAGGAGGTGATGATTACGCTCAAACTAATACGCGGTTATTGTGTATAGTTGAGGTGTCGATCCCACAAGGAAAAGTGAACTATAAAGAAATGTGTAAACCTTAACATGAACGATAAAGATCAAGTGAGAGAATCTGAATTTTGATAATGGAGTAATGGGAAACAGTTGTGTAAATATAATGACGAATATAATAAGGAAACAACAAGGTTTCGGGAGTCCTCCCTAGGTTCGTTGCCTTATTCCACTCTCGATTCAATTGTTTTTATCTCGATTACTAGTTTCACATCCTAAACAAGCAATCGACAAATATTCAATCAGAGCATATGAAAACCCTAATGTAATTGCTACGAATCACTTATTGATTTCGATTTAAGCACACATGACCTATCGTATAGATTTATCATGAAACGACAATATATCTTAATGAAAATATCGCAGTAATGGACAAACCTAAAAGATAAATCTATTGAAATCAATCACATCCAAACAACTTGACATAAGAAGAGCTTGACTAGACTTATATGGAGGAAAATGGTGCAATCACCGGATTAAGAAAATATAATATAAGAAGAACATAAATTGCAGCTGTCACATGAACCTAAATTCTTCTTGTTTAATCAAAGAGTAAATCATAAAGAATGTTTTAACAATAAATCCAAACTATAACTGAATCAAGAATGAAAAATAAGAACAATTACACCTAGGGATTCATCCTTTTGCCTTGCTTGGAGATTAGTTGGCCATGGGGCTCATGCTTATGTACCGTAATGGAGAAGAATGTCGAGCTTTCTCTATCATTTCCAGCCTTAATGGATGCCCCTTTATCAAACCCTAAATGGTCTATTTATAATACAAAAGGTTCTAGGGTATTTTTGGGTCTAAACTATCATTAAAACCCTAATTAAGAAACAGGGGTTCATGTGCACGCCGCACCTCAGCCTTTCCAGGCCGTGGCGCACACCTTTGATCTTGGCTTTCTGGAGTGCTAGAGGCCGCGGCGCCCCTGGACCAAGGTCGTGCCGCCCAGCTCTACTTGGATTTGTGGAGGCTTCTGGAGGCCGCGACGCCCCTGGTCCAGGTCGCGACGCACACTAGTTGTCTTGACTTCTCTTCATTTTGTCCTTCCGCAACCACTCCGACACTCCGTTATGCATGGAATCTTCATGCTTTAAACAATGATAGCTTTTCCATCTCTTTTAGACTCAAAGTACCTGAAAATACACCGAAACAGGTCAATGATCCGAGAATATCACTTTAGAATTATTAAGGTATAAAAGTGTAATTCAAACCTCGATTAACCCTAAAATGCTAATAAATAAGTACTATTAAGATGTATTTTATGACTCTCCTCATACCCCCCAACTAGCTTATTGCTAGTCCCTAGCAATTCAAGCGAAAACAAGACAATATGAAATGAATTCTTTGGTAGGAATCAAACAAAGTAAAGCAATGTTAGTGTTAATCCAAGAGTAATTCATATTTTGTCTCAAAAACCGTACATAACACACAGCACATAGAATCATTAAATATCACCCAAGTCCAAAAGTAACCAAACATCAATCTTAAAATTGTTATCGACTCTTAACATCCATCTTACCACAATCCATTAATCCGAACACCTGGATGATTTTATGCATAACATTCATGAATACAAGTCTTTGCCTCTAAAACATTTAATTTGCGTGACATCGATCACAAAAACAAGTTCCATAGGCTCACTTTTCAAATCACTCTCCACTATTGTAGAAAAATCACACTACTTTGGATCAATAGGTCCTTAATAAGCTTGTAACGTTAGGCTACGGTAAAGGTTAAGAAAGAACGGGAAGGTTTCAACAAATAAAAGAACTTAATCTCTTAGTTTTAAACACAACCTACTTTAAGCACTGGATAACCCTACTTCAACACCAAACTCTTTCAACCATTTTTCGAGCATTTTTCTCAATAAATCACAACTTTTTTTTCTTTTCTTCTTTCTTTGCCATAATTCTCTTCTATAAGACCATTCACCTTCTTTTTCATTTTTTTTCTTTTCTTATCCACAACGCCCAACTTATCTCCTTTAATGTACTTGGGTTATGGTAGTAATATTTTTTTATATTTCCATCCTTACTCCTCTCAAGTGTTTCTCAACAAATGTGCATGACTAAGTTCTCTTAAAACAAAGGTAAGGATAGAATATTTTTAAGCTCACAAAGGTGAGTAAATTGGTTATCGAAAGAAACAAGGCTCAAATTCTTTTTCAAGAAAAAGGCTCAAACAGGTGACTAGCGATAAATATAGCAAGGGTAAGTTTGAAAGGCTTAAACGGTCTAAAAATGGCCTATATCATATCTTAAGTAGTGTGCATTCTAGTATTTCACTTCAAGTTATTATCAAATAAGTTCTAGAGCTTGTTGAGACTGCAAAAGTATTCACGAAACAATCGCACATAAAACTTCTCTAGATACTTTAGACTTATCATGCAACTTACCGCAAACCAGAGTCTCAAACCAAATGAAGATTAACACTTAAATTATTCTCAAACCGAAGCAAGATTTAACTTCTTCTAATTGCTATATGCTATCTCAATTAAGCGCATATCATTGACATGTGAATTACTTACAAGGCTAACACAAGGCATGCTAAGAATAAACAAATAAAAAAAACAAACGAATTAAAACGTCCCAACAATTCAACTCCAACTTAAAATAAGCATTGTCCTCAATATAAAAGCAAAAGTTAAAGAAACTCCCTTTTTAACCAAAGGTGCATGGAGCCAAAAGTTGTGCACGACCAATTGAACTGCTACGCATATTTGTCCTTAAAAAAGAAATACGAAGGTAATACTGGAAAACAACAAAACACTAATAATAAACAAGAAAAAAGAAATATAGAAAAATAATAAAATTAAAGGATATGTTGTGGGGTGCCTCCCATGAGCGCTAAGTTTTACGTCTTCAGCTAGACGCTGCACCACTCTCACTACTGGCCTTATTGTGGTGCTGAAGATGAGGCTTCATACTCAGTGGCCTCAGTGCTAGTCTTTTGGTAGGGAATACTTAAAGTCCACCACATGTGGCTCAAGTGTTCTTGGTGTTGCCCATGTACTATCAGCAGTAGGATATGTGATTCCTGCATCCATGTGACTTCTCTCAAGCAACTCCTCAAAGCATGGTTGCCATGATTTCTTAATAAATCCCTGTGACTTATCAAAAACATCAACAACATTAACGGCATAGGGATAAATTGAAGAATCGTCGAACTCAAAATTATTAGGAGTGAATTTCATAGAGTTAAAATTATTTTTAATGTACTCATCCTTTTCATGTGGCTACCTTGAGACTCGAAAAACATTTACCTCTAGAGTCATATTTCAAAATGAAAACGTTATTAGACTATTCCTATAATTAATGAAGGCATTAGCGGTGGCAAAGAATGATCTTCCAAGTATCAAATGAATTTTTGACTCCGTGTTCACAGTAGGAACGATATCTAAAACAACAAAGTCAATAGATAATAGAAATTATTAATTTACAACAAAACATCTTTCACAATACCTCTTGGTTTTCTTACCGATCTATCTGCTAATTGAAGTACCACGGATGTTGGTTTGATCTCACCTAGACCGAGCTGCAAGTACATGGAGTATGGCATGAGGTGCACACTAGCGCCCAAATCTAACATTGCTTGGCCACAAGATTTGTTTCCAATTTGGCAAGCCACCGTTGGACAGCCCATGTCTTTATATTTTGGGCGGTGTTTTGCTGTCAACTACTGCACTTGCTTGCTCCGTTAAGAATGCTGTCTTCTTCACATTGTGCTTCCTCTTGAGTGTGCATAGATCCTTGATGACTTTAGCATAGTTGGGAACCTGTTTTATAATATGAAGAAGAGGGAGGTTAATTTTAACATGCTGAAGTTATTCAAGAATCTCACCTTTTAATGTTGAATTTCTCTCCTTAGGTTTAAAGAGTGCTTGAGGGAAAGACACTAGTGGAGAATAATCATCACGAGCCTCTTGTTCCTTGGGGGCTTCATCCAAGTTGCTCACGGTATTAGGAATCAAGTGTGATGGTAGAGTGGGTCCATCAATTTTCTTACCGCTGCGGGTGATTATGGCATTAACCTCTCTACCATTTTGATTTTCAAGTTCGGAGGTTTGTTCCATATGCTGTCCCCTTAGATTAGGTTGTGACTGTGAAGGAAAATGACCTTGCTCTTGAACTGTCAAGAAACTAGTCAACTTGGTGAGTTGACTCTTTATCATCTTTTGTTCCTCTTTGATTGCTTATTGTTCCTCTAGCAACTGTTGATTTATCTTGAGTTGCTCTTCCACACTCTTAGCATGTACCTACATAAATGACTTAAACATATCTTCCAAAGATAAAGATTATTGAGGTGCATTAGATGAGGTTGCTTCCGGTTACCATTGGGTACTAGAGTGGGGATGTGGTTGTATATCGGATCTCCAACTAAAATTAGGGTAATTCTTCTAACTAGGATTGTAGGTGTTAGAGTAGGGTAAGTCTGGTTTCCTAAAGGGTATACCTACAGCATTACACTCTCCCTTCATCTCGAAATAAGCTGGACAATCCTTAGGTACATGATCTACCCTATTACACATGAAAGAAGGTACGTAGGACTCTATCTTAGCAACCGATTCAGGGTCTCTAGCATATTTGGTTTTTAAGGCTTTAATTTCCTTAGTTAGGCCCTCTAAACGGGCTTTAACGCTATCATCTTCCTTAAGTTGATAAATCCCAGCGGGTTGATTTCTCCTAGTACTTTCCATGGCATTTGGTCATATCCAAGTGTGGGATTTTTCTTATTGTTCATCTAAAAAATCTATGGCTTGGTCGGGATCTTTCTGAAAAAAATCCCCATTACATATCATTTCTATGAACTGTCTCTCCCTACTTAGAAGTCCATCATAAAAATATCTAACTGCCCGCCAACTCTCATACCTATAGTATGGACAAGAATTCAATTGGTCCTTGAAACGTTCCCAAACTTGATATAAGGTTTCGCTCTCTTTTTGTGCAAAGTTTGAGATTTATCTCTTGAGGTTGTTGGTCTTATGGGTTGGGAAGTGCTTTTGGAAGAAAACTCAGGTCATCTCATCCGAACTACCTATAGACCTAGGCCTTAACGAGTATAGCCAATCCTTGGCTTTTTCCTTAAGTGAAAAGGGGAAAAACCTAAATTTGACAGTGTCTACCATATCAGCCCTACCTTGAAAGGTTGATACTACTTCCTCAAATTCCCTAATATGGATATAGGGGCTTTCATTCTCAAACCCATGGAAGGTTGGTAGCAATTGGATCATGCTCGACTTAAAATCAGGTTGTTGAACATTAGGGAGGAACATGAGACAGGATAGTGTAACTGTTTGGCTAGGGTGCAAGTAGTCTTTAAGTGTCCTAGCAACATTTTCATTGTGATTTTCGGCTACGTTAACAAAATTTTCTAAATTCTCACTTGGGTGTGCACTATGGTTTGATCTAGGCGAGGTTTCACTAACGGACATGAAAGGAGAAGGTAACTCTATTTCAGGTCTTTTAATGAATCTACCTCGCGAATCTCTCAGTCTAAGCATACACGAAAGGAATTAGAGGGAAACAAATAAAACAGAAAAATCAAAATTAGAAAATCAAAATAAAGAGCAAAGAACGATATTACCATCTTGTCTCAAAGTTGACAATCTTCCTTGTACTTGAGCACGTTTCCCCGGCAACGGCGCCAAAATTTGATTACGTTTAAACTAATACGCGGTTATTGTGTATAGTTGAGGTATCGATCCCACGAGGAAAAGCGAACTACAAGGAAAAAAGTAAACCTTAACACGAACGATAAATATCAAGTGAAAGAATCTGAATTTTGATAATGAAGTAATGGGAAGCAGTTGTGTAAATATAATGACGAATATAATAAGGAAACAACAAGGTTCTGGGAGTCTCCCTAGGTTCGTTGCCTTATTCCACTCTCGATTCAATTGTTTTTATCTCGATTACTAGTTTCACATCCCAAACAAACAATCGACAAATATTCAATTAAAGCATACGAAAACCCTAATGTAATTGCTATGAATCACTTACTGATTTCGATTTAAGCACACATGACCTATCCTATAGATTTATCAAGAAACGACAATATATCTTAATGACAATATAGCAGTAATGGACAAACCTAAAAGATAAATCTACCGAAATCAATCACATCTAAACAACTTGACATAAGAAGAGCTTGACTAGACTTATATAGAGGAGAAGGGTGCAATCACCGGATTAAGAAAATCTAAGATAAGAAGAACATAAATTGTAGCTGTCACATGAACCTAAATTCTTCTTGTTTAATCAAAGACTAAATCATAAACAATGATTTAACAATAAATCCAAACTACAACTGAATCAAGAATGGAAAATAAGAACAACTACACCTAGAGATTCATCCATTTGCCTTGCTTGAAGATTAGTTGGCCATGGGGCTCATGCTTGAGCACCGTAATGGAGAAGAATGTCGAGCTTTCTCTTTCATTTCCAACCTTAATAGATGCCCCTTTATCAAACCCTAAGTGATCTATTTATAATACAAAAGGTTCTAGGGTATTTTTGGGTCTAAACTATCATTAAAACCCTAATTAGGAAACAAGGGTTCGTGTGCGCGCCGCACCTCAGCCTTTCCAAGCCACTACGCATACCTTTGATCTTGGCTTTCTAGAGTGTTGGAGGCCGCGACGCCTTTGGTCTAGGCTGCGGCGCACACTGGTTGTCTTGACTTCTCTTCATTTTGTCCTTCCGCAACCACTCCGACACTCTGTTATGCATGAAATCTTTCGTGCTTTAAACAATGATAGTTTTTCCATCTCTTTTAGACTCAAAGTACTTGAAAATGCACTAAAATAGGTCAATGATCTGAGAATATCACTTTAGAGTTATTAAGGTATAAAAGTGTAATTCAAACCTCGATCAACCCTAAAATGCTAACAAATAAGCACTATTAAGATATATTTTATGACTCTCATCAGGTGATCCACGAGTTGCTCTAAGTGCTACGTGGTGAGTTAGATTTACTTTAAGTAATCAAGATAAATATGAAATATCTAGTGATAATATTAGAATAAATTATTAGCTTATACTTTGGTGGTAGATGAAAAATTGATTGATATGTATGATAGGAATAACTGATGTGTAGAAAATTATTATATGATAAGTAATATTATTAGAATAATGAGTCAATTTAATAATGAAGGTAATAAATGAAATTCTTGACGAGTTATGGTTGATAAATTGATGTGATATATGAGGAGAAAAAATTAGTGAAATTGATCAAATAATAATTTGAGAATAATCAGAATAGTTAATTTAAATATTTGAATTCATGTTTGTTTTTATATTATTGTTTATATGCATATTTCATATCATTGTTCATATGCATATGCATGAAATAAAAGAATCAAGAGGGAGGCCAGTCTAAATGAAAAACCGTGACAGCCGGTATATGCTGGAAATAAATGAAAACCGTGACAGCCGATATATGTTGGAAATAAAAGAACCGGGAGGGGGCCAGTCTAAATGAAATAAAAGAATCGAAAATGCAACCGGTCTAAGATAAAAACATGTCAACATGTGGGAAGACGTTCCCTAATAATAATTCATGTGTTGCATCTATTTTAAATATTGATTGTATTATTGAAATGCTGAAGTGTTGTTTATTATTATAAATTTACTTATAGATGAATGAGTCTCAAAGAGAAACAATTATGGTGAGAAAAAACATGGAAGTATGATATGATAAGAACTATCTAAATGGTAGACTATATGCTGTGAACCTCATAATGAGGTAATTATGAGATAATTGATGGTCTTAAGATGAACAAATATATAAGAAGAAGAGATTGATAGAGAATGAGACTTATGATATGTGTAGTGATAGTAGAATGCTATTATCAAGTTAAATGAGATATAAATTATTAAATATTAAAAGACTATTTATACAAATTGAATACTTCTAGTAAATTTAATTCACTGAGCTTGTGAAGCTCATACCTCATTGTACAATTATTTCAAGTAGCAGGCAGGACAAATAGTTTGATGAGTTAAAATTCAGATGAAATTATTATCTGTAAGCCATGTATATGTCCACATCCTCAGACTAATGAGAAAATAAAACAAAAATTTATTTGTAAATATTCATGCATTTTACATTGTATATAATATTTAAGTCAAGATCAGAATGATTTATCTCCCCTGTTGAAGGTTGAGGATTGAAGTAAAAAATTTATGTTGGTGCTATTTTTCTTGTTGCATATATATGTCGTGCTGAAATTTTTCAAAATGTGACAATACTGTCTTAGGGGTGGCCAACCCAGGATGGGTCATTACAGTGGGTGACCGAAAATCTAGATCTAGAGCGACAAAGCTGGAGAGAGGCACAACTTTACAATTGCGGTGCAGGTGACAGATCAATCCAGGCTTCTAGAGTTAGGCAGGAAATGGAAAGAGAGTCTCGATGGTGGTGTCGCATGGTCTGGCTGATGATTGGAAATGTCGAAATGGAATTGACAGACTCAAAACGGATCTACTGGTGTTTGGCGGCAAAAATAGTAGTGGCTTGGGGCATGGTGCCCTGGGTTGGATAGATCGATAATTTCCAACCCCTATGTGGCCTCTGATTCCAGCAATGAGGTTTCCAGCGGTGGAGGTGGTGGTGCTTGGCCGGATTTCGGTGGTAGAACTATCGAAAAATTTTGGGTTTTCATCGCCTGACAATTTCGGTTCTGATGGTGGTGGTGGCCTAAGCTGGAAGTCGAAGGAAAGCAGTGGATGTGTTTCCGTTGCTTTATGTTTTAGTTACTGTTTGTTTTTTTTGTTGTTGAAATAAGTGGTGCACTGGTAGAGGTAATAATGAATCTTTTTTTTTTTTTATAGATAGAGATAAGGATGCAGAACCTTTCAACTTTGATACTACTTAATGCCGGACAAATAGGTTAAAATAAAAATAAATTGAGAAATGTGGTAAACAATAAGAAGCAGCAGAGAGAACAGACAGACAGAAATAGGCTAGGTAGAAAAGAAAACTGAGCAAAGAGATAACAGAATAAGAACAAAGAGATGTGGACAATAGATATACCAAAACTCAAGTTTATTCCATAATCATAGTCTGCCTTACAATATTAATATCAATACTCTTATATAGGCACCAAACATTATTGAAATAAGAAAGTAAATCAAATTTTAATAACTATTTAATTGCCTAAATCTAATTTTTCTAAAATATATGTCCAAGAATAACATCCCAAAATAATAAATATTATTTTTTCTATTCTGCACCACATTGTTATATGGTTTCTTTAGTTCTCTACACTTATATATAGATATATAATTGCATGTATAGTTAAATTAAGTTTTAATGACCAATTGCA
Organism: Bretschneidera sinensis; assembly: GCA_023935145.1. Classification (NCBI taxonomy): domain Eukaryota; kingdom Viridiplantae; phylum Streptophyta; class Magnoliopsida; order Brassicales; family Akaniaceae; genus Bretschneidera; species Bretschneidera sinensis. The sequence goes on from CM043701.1 coordinate 22,013,479, forward strand.
ATGCGCGGTCCTAAAAGTTGGGCTGAGTTGCCACACCTATTGAGGTGTTTAACAAGATCCACAAGTGCCAAAGGACAAATGAATATGTTGATCAAAAGTTGAGGGATACCATGATATATATAAAATGTATTTTTTACTTATGCGCAAAATAACTGTTGCTATTAATATTGTTTGGGAGAAAAAAAATTATTAATCATATGCATTCATTTGTATTGTAGGAAACATATGAGCAACAGGTTTGAGATAAGAGTGGTGGCCAGATTGAAGCATCCTCACAAACTGAGATCGACCCCGTTGAGTGGTTGCAGGCATCCGATGGACTGAAGAAGGGGCGATTTTATGACTTCAGAGGGATGATTGACAATTATCTTTTTGCTAGCATCTCTCCAGGGAGTTGTTCCTCCTCCAGATCTACTACGTCACACTTTACTCCGCTCATCGATGCCAAAGCGATGCAACAACAACTAGATGAGGAAAGGCAAAGAAATGAGGAGATGGAGTCACGTCTGGATCAATAGAAGTAGAGGTCGGATGACATGCAGTCACGTCTCCAATCCATAGAGCTTATGATGCAGCAAATGGTCGATTGTTTTAGGGTGACACCTCCTATACCACCCCAAGTAAGTAAACTGTTTTGAATTAAAGTTCAACACATTGAATTTTTTACATTTAAGTTACCAATTGTATGGATTTTCAGGCAAGTTTATTTTGATAACTTAGCGGCTTTAAGAGAAAAAGTGTGGGTTTTGGGTCCAATGGACTAGATGGGGTTATTGTCACATACATTTGGTCGAATGTGACTAGCGGGAAGAAACAAAATCCATTTCGGATCACCGGTTAACAACTGTATGGGTTTTCGGGCATTTTTACTCATAAATTATCGGGTTTAATGGTAAAAGTGTAAAATAGTTATCTAATGGACGAGGTGGGCTTACTGCCACGTATGTTTGGTCGAATGTGACTAGTAGGAAGAAACAAAATCCATTTCGGATCACCGGTTACCAACCGTGTGGGTTTTCTAGCATTTTTACTCACATGTTAGCGATTTTAAGGGCAAAAGTGTAAAGTAGTTGCTAATGGATGAGGCAGGGTTACTGTTATGTACATTTGGTCAAATGTGACTAGTGGGAAGAAACGGAATTCATTTTGGATCATCGATTACCAACCGTGTGGGTTTTTGAGTAATTTTACTCGTAACTTAGCAGTTTTAAGGGCAAAAGTGTAAAGTACTTGTCTAATTGATGAGATAGGGTTACCACCACGTCCGTTTGTTCGAATTTGATTAGTGTGAACAAATAAAATCTATTTTAGATTGGTGGTTTCAATTTTGGTTTATATATATTTTAACTGCTATATACATAATGACTATATATTTGATCATGTAATTTGTTTTTTTTTATAGGATCCAACTGCGGAGGATGATGCGAGCATATGGATCACGACAAAGACTTGATCGATCATGATTTCACTTTTAGACTATTGTATTCAAGGGATTTCGTATATTGTATTGTTGAATGTATTTTAATTTGTAGTTCTTAAATAATATTTTATTAATTTACGAAATATTTTGTATTTTCGAATATGTTTTATTTTATACTTTTTAAATGCATTTTAATCAGGTCGAACAGGTTTTAACATGGAAAAAATATAAAAATAATTATTTTAAAAATATTATTACATAGGGATCCATCCCTCGGTGATAATAATTTTATGAAAATTATTATTTTTTTGTATGAAATTATTATCAACGAGGGATCTATCCCTCGGTAATAATAAATACTTTAATATATTTTCGTAATCTCGATTAAAAAAATTAATTTCGTAAAATATAATTACTAAAATCCACTCCGTCAGTACTATCGCTATGTGATGATGTATCACCGAGGGATTTTTATTACCTTGGTGAAAAACGTTGTTACCAAGGAGAGTATCACAGATGGATGTATCACCAACGAATTGCCATAAGTGAATTATTTAAAAAAAATATTTTTATATATGTTTTTCAACTTATTTTAAAATAAAATGAATTCTATTTTCATTTGGTTTCAAACAATTTTTTCTTTTCTTTTCTAATTGGAAAACTCTTTTTAAAATCTCTTAACCTACCTACTTTGTGATCATAAGTTTAACAACAATAACGTAATCCTAAATTATCCTACATATTCTTCAATTCGATCATCATATGAAGTAGATTTGCATTTTCTTAGAAAATTCATAAAGATTAATAATTCACTTGTTTATGAAAACTTTGATTCTTGTAAATTTGATCAAATATAAGATTCACACTTGCAGCCATTTTATTAAGGCAATAAGATGGTATAGTCTAGTCCTCATCCATTAGATTTTGAAATGTTTATTTTCTGGATTAAATTTATTTTTCACTGTTAATAGAAAGGAAAAAAGAAATTTTCTTCGATTTGTCTCTCCATCCGATCATAAAAAATAATTTCGATACAAGAAAATCCCATTAAAAAAAACCTTAAAACCAGAATTTTGGATTGGTAGGGAAAAAAAATTGATAAATAATTACTCATGGACGGACAGCAGCCTTATCCAAAGTCGAACACATAAAGGAAGTCGTAATTAGAGACAACAAACTAGCTGTAGAAGCTTGAACTAATTAGTTCATCGTTTTAAACCTTACATGGATCATGATGCATGCCGCATTTTACAATTAAGTTTGACCTCCACCAAAAAGTTATACAAGCTTTTTGATACAGATTAGGAAAATTAAATACAAAAAAGCATCAGCAGCCAGCATCAGATATTATTATTATAGTTACAATCACTCTCTCTTTAACTGATATGAACCCACACGCCAGCACTGGGTACCCCACGGTAAACAACGTAGAGAAGGTAGTACCCAGGAGGAGCAATTTTACCAGACGGCGGCGCCACAGCAACGATGTTTTGAATCCCTGATGCGACGCTGTTGGTCACTTCGACCAAGCCCAATATAAGCAACCTTTGATTCATTGAGATCCCGTGCGTGGTAAAAGCAGGCGCGTACATTGTTACCCTTAGGTCTTTCAACGTCACTGGGTTGTTGGAATGGATCTGCACATTGAAGTGCTTCCCATAACTCAACTTCTGGTCGGTTGAGCCTTTGACGATCTCAGGTTTCAAGTTAGCCAATGCTGGATCCAAGTAAGGCGGAGAGAATTTCTCCACTCTCAGCTCTGTGGGGAACTCTGTGTTGTTGTATACGTATCCGTTATTGGTGTTGCTTCCAGCTATAAGGATTTTCCCGTCTGGTAACAACACGGACGATGAGTGGTACATACGAGGAATATTAGATGCAGCCAGCTCTTTGAACCTGGATTCTTTGGGCGAATCTGGACCATATAAAACAGGCGCAAAATTGGGTTCCTTAGCTAGATTCCACCCAGCTGAACCCTTCTTGGCTCCGTTGACGAAAAGCACATCTCCCGTAGGAAGAATCACGGCGTCACCCAATATGCGAGGTGATGGCATCATCTCTTTCTTCCACCTGGGGTTTTGGCTTGTGATTGTGATTCTTCCACAATCTTGAAATGCAGGGAGGAATGTTTGTTTCCCTGCTAAGTCATAAGCATCTTTTTGGGCTCCACCGCAGACCAAGACATCGGCGCTGATCACTGGACCGTTTTGAGCGTGGAGTTTGATGGGGAGAAGGACGGACATTCCCGAAGCCGGGTAATTACGGGCTCCTCCTGGGAGTTTTGGGAACTCACGAATGACTTGGTTGGTCTTCGGGTCGAGGAGGATGGAACGATCGTTGGCGAAAATGAAGAGGTTGCCATCGGTAGAAAGGTAGACAAAAGGGTACAAATTGTTCTCTTGCTTATCGGTGGTTTCTTGGAGGAGTGGAGAATCGATAAGTTTAGTGTTTTTAACTCCCTCTTGAGGAATGTACTCGTAATTCATCGCACCACGCCCACCAACAACAATGAAATTACCATCCGGTAAAGTCACTTGTGTCGAATACCTTTTAAAGCGAAGACACAAAAATGTGTTAATCATTTATGTCTTAGGAATTTCTAAACATTTTAAATACATTAAATTTAAGTGATACAAATATTTTTAATCATTGATCATAGAAAAGAACAAGTTACCATCTAGGAGCTGCGAGCGCATTTGGATATTCAACCCAATCGCAGGTATCGCAATCCAAGAGGTACCGAGCAGTGTTTGCTCCTTTTTCGAAACCACCAGTACCGACTAAAGTTCCATTTTCTGAGAGACCACCTGATGAACACCATGTGTCAGTGTTAAGCCGGAGTGGCCTTAATCCTGCAGTCTCGATGTCAAAAAGGACGGAATGAGCCCAACAATCAACCTCTTTTGTGGCTTCATTGACCACGTGGCAAGGAACTCCAGCAGGCAATTTGATTCCTGAAACCCTCCAAATGGTGGCGTCATACATCAAGACCTTGTTGATTTTAGGGAGCAAGATAGCGTGCATGGCTGAAACCCCTGAACTCTGGGAAAACAGCTCCCATTTCCCAGGGTAGTTAGTTTTGGCTGCTGACCCACCATTACCTTTCTTACCTTTCTTGCTGGCCACATCAACACCAAATTGGTTTCCGCTAGATACATGATCAGCAAAATAGGAATCGGCATATTCGGGGTTTTGAAGGTCAACATCATTCGTTGATGCATAATCTTCCTTGGAGGAGGAACCAACCGGTGTCGGGTTGGGGTTATAGAAGGGATTACCATTACCAAAGAAAGGCCAAAAGAGTGTGGAGGAACCCGAAACAAACAAGAGAGGTAGAATGCAAAGGGCTCTCCATGAAACTACTGCCATTGTTTTTGGGGCCAAAAAATTCCTTCTCACGACCACACAATGCTTTTTGCGAGACTTTTTGTGCCCTTTTTATACTCATTTCTCTCTTTTGAATCTAAGGCTGCAATTAGTCCGTTAAGGGACATGCCGATTTTAGAGCTTTAACTCCTTTTTTGGAGGGAACTTTCTTACCTGTTTGCAATGGAAAATGAATTTGTCGAGGAGATCAGTTCAAACATATGCTAAATTATACTAAACCTGGATAACTTTTTATTTAGGGTGTGACATCCTTTATTATCTTTTTTTTTTTTTACATCCTTTAAAAAAAGAACCCAATCAGAACGGTTCATATATTATAAATTTATAACAATTATTATTCCAATAAAATTGTGACTTTCACATAATACTTCACAGTTTTTTTATTACATTATTTTCTTAAAATTTGTTATGTCCATATTGTCTGGCAGCTCATATATATTTCAGTTTTTGTTTTTAATAGGGTGGAGCTTAAATTCCAGTTTAGTTTTTGTCAATTAAAAAAAGTTCCAATAGAAAGTTTTCATATTCTTAGGGTACTTTCTTTGTGCAGCTTGAGTTTCTCAAATTACACTGATCTATTTCTTGTTCTTTACTAGTAAAAGATCAAATTCCTGCATGAGCAGTTCTTTTGAGGACTCTGAGCTGCCATTATCATTTCAGAATAAAAGCATATTTATTAATCTTAAAAATTATTGGGTATATATGAGTCAAATCCCATGTTGAAAGTTTAACCAAAGCGTATTAGAGACGTGATTGATTCATCTGCGATAAAAATTGTGTTATAAAACATGCATTAATACACTGTTTTTGCATATAGATTTAGACTCGTTAAATTTTAAAATTTAATTGAGATTATTTTATAATCAAAATTTATATATATTATATATTTTAAGGTATAAATTTTACTGAGCCAATCCTTTTAAAAATTGATCCCTGTAGATGTACGGTGGCTTCAAAGTTTTGGTGGTTTTAGTCCAATGTGACAAAGCTTACCCCAACTGAGTGGGTTTTACACAAAAAGAAAGTCAAGTCCATTTGATTAAGGGGTTTGGTATAATAAAAGTGGGGCTTTGACCCAATAAGAAGTGGAGCTTTGACCCAATAAGGGTTTGAACTATGTGTTTTTATTTTGTTTGATAGATCTGTAGAATAGTTATCATAATGCATGGGTTTGTAGTTATTTGAATTTATTTAATTATGTCGATATAATATCTAAACTTATATAAGTATTATCAATTGACTTTTTTATATAAAAAAAATCAATTATAGTCATTTGTAATTGTATCATACAGTGTGAAATTTTGAACATATTTGTATGATTATTATTTTTTTAGTTTTATCATAAGTTTACTATTTTTGTTGAAAGTATGGATTTGGGATTAGATTTGGATAGCCCCCAACCATCACCATCATGTCTTAATATCAATTGAACATATATTCATTTAAATTTCTTTTGTTGTAGCGGTTCATCCATGTATAAATTCTTAAATAAACAAACTTTATTAAATAAGTAATCATTTAAATTTTGATAATGGATGATAGTTTTTGCTGAATAACATCACAATTGAGAAGATATAGTATTGTAGATTAGCTTATTTTTTTCCCAAAAGATTTTTGTGATTTCAGGTTCCAAATAAAAATATGGTATTTGGAAATTGTATATAAAAAAATTGTTTTTGTTTTTGTTATATGATAGATAAGTAACCATTAATTTATGTATTTATAGAATTTGTCTTTCATTGGCTTAACTCTTATTAACTATCTTTTAATCAGATGCTTTGATATTTATATAACTATAATTTTGTAGTCTCATGTAATTAATTTAATATTAAGTATTGTTGTAATTGAATGGTGAAATGTTGTTTGATATTCAATTTTTTATATGTAATTTAAGACAGTTTACTACATAATTTCATTGTGTTCTTTATTTTAAGTCTAGCATAAATTATATTTTATTATTTTAAACTTTTATATGGTTTATAGATTGGATTTTATATATTCCACATAACAACAATTGTTAAAACTTTATTATATTAGAAAGGAAAAAAAACATAGATATATATTGAGGATTTTGTAATTGAATATGTTTTTTCAATTTTATTTCTTATGAAACTTGATTTATTTTTTAATCAAGATTACATGAATAAAGATGGAGAAATTCTATTATATTTAAATTTAATTTATTTGACTTTATTATTTTAAGGTTTTATAAAGTTATGGATTGAGTTTTATATCCAAATTAGTTATAAAACCAATATTACTTTATTGGATTTTATTATTTCAAGCTTTATAGAGTTTATGGATTGGGTTTTACATCTCAATTAATTATAAAACTAAAACTAATTAGTTTATGCTTGGAGTTAAAAAAAAAATTAGATGCATGACATCATCAAAACACTTTTTAAAAAAACTTCCATATATATATAGATGAGAGTTAAATGAATACACGAGGAGGAGCTTGAGAAGTATGGATGGATACTGATATAGTTCAAAAGTTTAAGTTCATGAGTTTTGAACTTAATTATATATACAAGTTATTTTTAATTTTTGTTTCTTTCATACGTGAGATAACGGATATCCCAACACATTTTCTCTTTTCTTTTTTCATGAATAATAACTATATTAATTTACTTATTTTCAGCAATGCAAATCACCATCATTTCTTTTCAGCATCATCATGCTACCTAGCATAAAATGAGGAACTATATATATTATTCAAAAAGAAGCTAATTATTAAGCGTTTGATGCTTCTAGTGGCTTTTATATAATGGACCTCTCTTGTTTACTGAGAGGGCCACACATTCCTCTTTCTTCTTTAGGAAAAAATCAAATAACATTAGCCAATAACTTTTGAAAAAATCAAATAACATTAGCCAAAAACTTTTCAATTTAGGAAAGGCTTAAACAAGAGGGCCACACATTTCTGTTACTTTCTTCTTTAGGAAAAAAATCAAATAACATTAGCCAATAACTTTTCAATTGAGGCTCATCTCTCTCTACTAATATTTTCATTGATTGATATAGGCACCGTTTGAAAACTCTCTTAACTCTTTTATAGAGAGATTAAAACAATTTTTTTTTAGATTAATACAGTAAAAAAGTTGTTTTAATTCATTTTTAAGAGAATTTCTAAACAACACCATAATTAACTACATATTATATTATTTTACCATTATATATTTTGGACCAATACTGCATAAAAATTAAAGTAGTCAACTTTATTCGAAACTACAGTGAAAGCAAGCAAACACATCAAGGTCAGTTATGAGTGAACTAATTGAACACTACAAAGCATGGGACAGTGAACTAATTAGGATCATATCATGTGCTCTTTTTTTTTTGGAGAAACATATCATGCCCTCTTTAATTTGTCCTAAATCAAAACCCTAATTTCTTATTATAGGTTAACTCAAAAAGATTAGGGGCCAATCAATTTGGGAAACATAAAGTAGTAGCTTTTCTCTATTGATAAAGCTGAAAATATATGTAGTAGGGCCAATGAGACTACTTTAATGAGTCCTTGACCTTCCAAGGACATGCGATAAATAACATTCTCAATGGCTGCTCTCCTTTGAAAACTTTTAATTGATCCATGAAAACTATAAAGCACATGTTTAGCATGGAACAAGTGATCATCTCACAATATATATATTCTTCATAAACACCTCTTTGCATTGCAATAATGATGAAATTATCTTTACATCTGGTATGTGATCATCATGCAGCTCCAACCAGAAACAAACTTCAATTCCCACATACTTTTCCAAAAAAAAAAATGAACTAGGAACCAACAATTAATGCATATATAGAACTCTTTCTTACACCACTTAATTATATTTGAGTGCTTAAAAGATATTTGAGCTATACGGTTGTTGTCTACATCATTTTAGACAGATTTGAGAAATTCACGTTTTTTACCACTTTAATTTATTGGCATAAGTTAACTTAAATCGACTCCAATCACTTTTGAAAATTACAACAAACTATTCGAATATGTTTGAAGTTGTCTATCACTTTTAACTCTAAATAAAAAACTTTAATCTCAATATAGTACAAGGTTAACCAATTTCCTCTGTTTTATTTTTCATCTCTTTATACCTTCTTTAATAAAGTCAATACTATTGCACAATATATAGGATTATGATATTGTTAGATGATTTTGTCTACTATACGTTCATGAAAACAAGAATTTTACAGAATTATGATATTTTTTCTCATTTCTACGATAATATTTCATGATCAACAAGAAGGGAAACTTTCACACCCTTAATTATGAGAAAAGTCAATCTACCTTTCACTACACAAGATTTGATCGTTTTAAAAATGAAACTTCAAACAAGTTTTTCACTTTGCTCAATTCTTGTGTACAACTTTCCAATCAGAAGCAGAAGCAAAAGCATAAGCATGTGAAGCCATTTTTAATTTAAATTTGCAGAATATCACCGCTCTCGAGTACTTAAAGTGATAGTTTGAGCTCCAAATCTAGTTCTTGAGTGTCACTTGATTCAGAATTCTGACTGCCTGACCCCATTGAGTTGCTCCGATGTTTCTTACTCTTATTCTTTGAATCCTGCATGGTTAATTAATTGTAAAAAAAAATTGTGGTTAATATCATTTTCTTGTTTTGAAATTTAATTATTTTTAACAATTATATGAATTAAGAACATATGTAACAATTTACCTCAACATGTGGATTTAGAAGGTGTCTTGTCATGCTTGGTTGTCCAAAATGTTGGGTCTCTAAGTGGCTGGGATTCCAACTGTTAATGTAAAGCAATCAAAAAACATTAATTAGAAACAAATTAAATCATACCGTACATTAAGCAAACATCAAAGGAATAAGAAAACAAGATTTAGGCTTAATTCCCATGGAAATTAAGAATTGAAGTTGGAAAACAATTGTACCTTGCTGTTGTTGTAGGTTGGGAATCAGCATATGTGATGTTTGTTCTTTCATATTCACTTAGCCCCATCTGTAATATACACCAATTAATAATTATCACAGATTTAGTGTCCATATAAGATAATAGATACACTCATGATCTCCATACAGATAGCATAGAAATAATTACTAATTAATTTGAAGCTTTTATTCACTAACAATGCAGTTATATATTAGTGAGTTTATTTCTACGGGAGATAAGTCTGTTTTCACGGTAAACTTTTTGTAAAATAAAACTTTAAATACTGAAAGTTTTTTTTTTATGTTAACAAATATCGTGGAAACAGATTTATCGTGAAAATAGAATCACCCTTATATATTGATGATGATGTTGATTCAATTCTCATGGCAAGTATTTAGCTAGGTTAATGCCAATTGGCAAGTAGCAAAAATAGAACTCAAAATTTATTCAAGGGATCCACTTGAAAGATTTACATGTCACAAAGGATCTAAATTCTAAATTAATTCAGAGAGAAAGTTACCCATTTAATTAGAATTTTGTAAGAACAATACTCCTTTGGAAGTGTGTGTATATATATATATATATATATATGATGATGATAAAGACAATGATAATGGACATGACTGTATCCTAAACAATGCAAATCCACCAAAATTCTTGTGTTGTATTTCCTCCCTAGAATCATCATTTTATTATATGCAACAACAGTCACTACCATATTAATTAGTGGTTGACACAGAATCATGTGTCAAAGATACACATGATCACCAATATTTGATAATGTTGAATGGAAAATCAAATTGATCATATATTGGTACTAGATGTAAAACCCACTTCCATAGAAATTAATAACTTAAAAAGAGAAATTAAGGCAAAGTTTGACATGTATACCATCATGGTGGGATGGAAACCATAAGAAGCTGAGGATGGTGATGATGTTGATGAATACGAAAAAGAAGATGATGGTACCGTTTGCATTCTTATATCCTCCTGCATGTAAATCCGCAGATCATCAATACTAAACCCCATATATAATAAAAATTCCCACAAACCCAGCAAGAGAGGGAGAGAAAGAAAGATGGTTAACCTAGGCCCCTTGGCGTACTGGTTACCTTCTGATCCGCTCTATAAGATACCCTCTCACAAATGTAAAAAGAAAAAAATAAAGAGAGAAAGAGGGTTAATTAATACCTGGTTGAAATTGGTAGGGTATGGAGGAGTAACAAGAGAGGGATATTGGTATTTAGTAGAACCAATTTGACCATGTAATCTGATCTTCTCCAGTTGAGCAACACCAAGCCCTCTCTGTGGTTGCTTTGGCTTGTCTGAATTGCTCTTCTTCCCTTTCCTTGAGGACCCTCCTCCTCTTTCATTGTTCCCCATGTTTGGCTCTCCAAAATAACTGCTACCCATCTTCTCTTCTCTTTGATTTCCTCTTCCTCTTATATATGTGTGTGTGTATATATATATGTCAAACAAACAAAGGAAGAGAGAATTGGGGAAAGTTGCTTTTGCAAATCCCCTGGTTTTCTCTTACTACTACTGTAAACTTTCTGGCAAACAAATACTTCTGAGGAATCAGAGATCTCTATTGCCCCTTTTTAAGCTGCTTTGCACCCTACTAATTATTGCTTCGCTGGATCAGATTTTAAACAGATTTAATATATATATATATATATATATACACACACATACACACATAGATTTTATGCTCTTTCCCCTCCCCCCTCTTCCCCACCTTCTCGTTTCCCTCATTCAACAAGTTCTATAATTTTATTATTATACTCTCATTTACTATTTAAATCTTTTTTTTCCTTTTATTTATGGACTTTGAAGACTAAGACTTGAAAGCGATTGTCTGTGATTTAATGTCTTATAAAATTGCATTAGTACTAGTATTAAAATATAATAATCCCATCCCTACACGCCATTACAGTGCGTTGATTGTACTTTTCCAAATTATTAATTTACAAACATGGAATTAAAACTCTTTGGTTGAAGTGGACAATTGATATGTTTGCTATTATAATGTTTTATTTTTTAATTTCAATAGAAAGAATGTATTTTATATTCAAGTTTTTTACAAAAAAGTAATAATTTTTCAAGCTCTACCACATATTTATAAAATAAGTAAAAAGTGTGACTAATTGTTTCAAAAAGCGTTGGCGTCTGCTACTATAATATTTTATTTTTTAATTTCAACAAGAAAATATATATTATATTCTATTTTTACAAAAAAAAAGTTCCTAAATTTTCACGTTCTAATCCACATTTACAAAGTAAATGGAAAGTGTCATGACCAATTGCGTCAAAAAGTGTTGGCATCTGCTACTAAAATGTTTTGCTCAAACTTTACAAAATTGTGATATAAATCATAAATGTGTGTTACTCTCTGAGCAAAAAGAAAGAAATCTTTAATTTACAACAAGAAAAAAAATCAAATAAAGTAGTACTAGTCTCTTAATTAGGATAGAAATCTATAATATTTGTTTCTAGATATATCGTGCAAGCTCCATGCTTAAAAAATGGTATGAGTCATTTTCTTGACGGGAAGGAGATGGGTCCTATTTGCATGTGGTGAGTTCCATAATAAAATTGTTTCAGCTGACAGTGCCCTAAAATGCCAAAGCTGTAAATATATATAAGTAACTTATTCAGAAAGAAAGCCTTTCAAAAAAAATAAAAAAACTTATTAAAAAAAGTTTATTTAGAGTGGAGATTCCACGGATCTGTTTAATGAGACTTATCAGAAATAGAGAAACTTCACTAATAATCACAAAAAAATTAAATAGTAACTGTTTAAAAAAATTTAAAAGAAAAAATTACTACTTAATTTTTTTGTGATTATTATGAATTTTCTCGGACGGAACCAGGTCTATAGTAACTCACACGGAACCATGCGAGTTTGTGGAATCACCACTCTTAATCGATCCGAGAAAAAGAAAGAATGGTGATACCATCGATCTCGTTCAATGGTAACTATCATGGAACCGAGAAAGTCAACTGGTAATCATAAAAAAATTGAATAGTAATTTCGACATTTAAATTTTTTAAAACAATTATTACTCGATTTCTTCATGATTATTAATTTAAAAAATTAAAACTCTAAATTAAAACATTAGACTGAATCTCATTAATATTTATAGATTCTAGATATCTTGTTTGCAGCTTCGTAGGGATTGTTTTCTGCTGAGAAAGGAAATAATATCAGCCATAGCTTGAAAATTTTATTCGAAAGTATTCTTAAAGAGAGTCTTAAATGTAAAATATTTATTTCTTAATTAAGAGATTGAATTCTAAGAAATTAAACTGAAAAAAAGAAAATTAAATGCAAAATGTGTAGTAATTTTGACCAAAAGATTGCGATAATTTGAAGAAGATATATATATATATATATATATATATATATATATATATATATATATATATATATATATATATGTATGAATTGAATTGGTTATTAGGAACCAAATCCAAATTGAGCTGTTTAACGCATGATTTGTGGGTCATATTTTATAGGCTGTTGTGTGGTGGAAAGTGAGAATCCTCCATTTTTTTATACAGACATGTGAACCGATGCAATTACCATATAAACCCCCATGAGTCCTTCCTAAACCTAAAAAAGTAGGTCAATTGTTGCCTTGTTGGAAAATTAAAAACTAATTAAATGAGTATCATAAGGTGAAGTTTTATAGTATTAATCTATATTTAAAAATATTATATACCTAATCCTTCAAGTCGTTAAGGCAAGACTAGTAAATCATTAGCCAAAAAACTTTTAGGACAATTTTTTTCTATTCACACCATAACAATTTTATCAATTATTTTAAGGGTATAATTATTCGTTTGGGATTCGATTCTAACGGATCAACTCTTCTAAATTTTGATTATCAAATGGTCTCCGTCACATCTTAAAATTTAAAAAGTCCAAATTTATATGCAAATTCAAACAATATACTATAAGTTTTACTTCACAATTTTTATTACAGAAGAGTTGATACTCAATTCCAAAACTTTAAAATACCAAAATACTTACACTCAGTTTGGTTTAAATGATCAACTCTTTACTTTTCGTGTAATTAATTTGAATTCCATATTTTTATATGGAATTCATTTACAAATAAAATAACTACATATGTTTAATTTGTTACTAAAAGAATTCATTTTGTTATAACCAAATTATATCAAATTTGATAGAATTTGAAAATGAACTCTTAATTCTATAGGACAATGAAGTCTTAATTCAATGGTGAAAAATATCAAAGCCATAGCATTGGGACCATAAAGTCTCTAAGTTCGATTCTTACGATGTGTGAGTTTTTTTTTCCGTTTATATGTCGTTTATTTCTCCTAAATAGATTGTAATCGTATTGTGTGCTTATGTATGGATAGTATGATAATATTATATATTTATAATGTAATCAAATTAATCAATGTCGTATATAAATTATAGTATCATTTCAATAAAAAATGAATTTTACAATTTGAAGTAAAAATATATATCAGACACGAGAATTTATTTAAATTAATTTACTAATAAATTTTATTTTAAATTCATTTAAAATAAAAATAAAAATTTATTTAAAAATAAATTTTAATTTTAATTAATTCTATACTTCAGTTTATTGCAAATGGAGCTCATCTTTTTTCACTAAAGAGCAAAATCTTGAGCTTATCTTTTCTTGGCAATCAAGACTTCAGGAGGTCATCAATTTTCTTTCTCCCACTTTATTTTGTGGCACAGCTCATTTTTGAAACAATTCTCCTATAATCATAAAAGGCTAATATATATATATAGCATGCATGGCTGCTAGAGATTGCTTATAAAATAGTGAAGATGGTATGGATTCATTAGTCAAATTATAGCACCTAATGTATAGGCTTCTTACATATAATATATAGTAGCATCTTCATCAATCACTCTTTTCCAAAATACAAGAGCATGCACATAATTTATTAACATCAATCCTGAAATATTCATAGAAACATGTAATTGTTTTGTATCATATAAATCCATCACTAACTTGCTTACCCATTTGTTTTTCTTAATTAATTATGGTCCATAAATTTTTATTCGCTTATATATACCTATGCTAGCTTGATGATGCAACTTGTGAAAAATACAGTGCAGTTTGCTGTTTGGATTGTGTTTTTAAGTGGCATTTAAAGCAGACGGTAAGGTTTTGTTAGGTCTTAATTTTTGCTTTAAACATCATTTCAAACACAATCCAAACATAGTCTTAATTAGTTAAAATAATGTTTATCATTTTCAACATAAAATTAACTATTAAATTCATGTCGTGAATCAGACGATCGATCATACATAAAATGTGTCAACCGCTCTCATAATTTAAAAGTATAGATTTTTAATCTCTATAAATTATTGTGAAAGCAATGTGATTGAGAGGGATCAGCTAATAGTTTTGTTGAAGTTCGACAACAATATTTTTTTTCTTTCTGATAACGTAAACATATATTAATTTAGTAAACATTAACATTTTGAAGCACATAGTATAATAATAATAGTATATAATTATTTATTAAAAAACAAAAGATAAATTAAGCATAGAGTTTTCAAGTTTCTGGGCATAATTATTAAGGAAGTAAACATGCGGCTCAAGAATTGTTTAATTAAGCTTAATAAAATTTTGGATAAATTACAATTATATTTTTTAAGTTTTGTCACAAGTACAACTACATATTAAGTTTTCATAAAAACAATAATCACATTTTATCATTAAAAAACATTAGTTGAAGTAACGAGAATTGTCTTTTTCAACGTAATGAATCTTATATATAAGTTATTTTTTAATTAAATAAAAAAACATATGATATCTTGTTATCATTTAACTTAATTTTGTTCGATTTCTAAATGTTTGCATGCTCTATACAATATATCCATAATTTTGAATGAAAATTTAAAAGAGAATAATATATTTTGAAAACTTGATAATATAATTATACTTACGAACAAACCTGAAAAATGTATTAAGACCAAGAGCTCTGCATAAGTGCCACCCCTTTCAATCATACATATTTCCATTCAGCCAATCAAATTCAGGAATCCCACTTGTTTTTATACACTGTAAAAGTAAATCTGTCATTTTACCATTTAAACTTCACACGTGTCAATTTATTATATATCTATCCTTTGAGTGACATGAATACGTGGATGGCAAGCTTCGATGACCAAGCATCTTTCCTCTTACCCATCACCAACATTGACAATGGAGTACTATACAGATAGTGTACCAGGTACAATAATATTTATAGTTAATAATTAAGGAAAAGAGAGGAGGAAAGAAGGAATTAGGTGTGATTTGATGAGTGATGTAGTTAAGAAATAATATTATATAAAAAGAAAAGAAGGAGGACAAAGTTTAGTGGAGGGAGATGTAGAGAATATGGATATCTACTATAGATTGTGGGCACATGCAAACTTACAGGGTGCATTACTCCACACGATTTGCAAACCAAAATAATCCCTATGAAAACGCTGTCTCTACCCTATGTGAGCCAAAAACCCATGGCCAGGCCAGGCCACCACTTGAAAATCAATCCATGAAGATGATATCCAAAAAAATAATCATATAAATATCAATCCATGATCCAACTACGACACCAAATCAACCTCAATCCCATTTTATATTAGATTCTTGTTAATTAATTAGTACACGGGGACCTGTACCACATTATTAATTTCTTAGGTTAATTATTTATCTTTTATATCTTCTTTTTTTTCTCCAAATTAGTTGTGTAATTTCTTAAAAATTTATTTAAGAAACACGCATGAAGAGAAAACATGTCAGTTTCAAAAAAATACTCGATTTTTTAAAATACATGATGATATTTATATGTAATTTTTTTTAAGTACATTTTCAATATAATATACTGATCATTAAAATTTTTTTTTTTAAAATGCACACATGAAAATTATGGATAATAATACTAAGAGGGGCTTTGTAATTTTAGGATCTGCCTGAGCATAGGCTCCGGCAGGTATCTTGGCTTACCCTTTAATAAACAAATATTTCTCGAAGATTCTCTAAAAAGATTGATCCAATATCACATAATCAGCTAGCGAAGTGTGATGTGATTTTTATTTTTATAAACATTCTTTTTTGGTTATGTGCATTTTATGCAATATACCTACCTTTAAGGAATATGCATATTTATTTTTAATTATATGCATATATCTTATTTATTTATTTTTAACAAAAGAGCACACATGAAGTGCCATGATTTAGGAAAGTATACATAAATTCCATATTTTTTTTAATCTAATCCATCACACTGTTTGATGATTGATCCAAAAAATAAAATTTGGAGAAAAAAAAGGAAGAAGATACTGGTACTGTTATGAAAAGGTGATTAAATACTCATAAAGCTTAATAATTAAATAATCATAAAGCTTATTGATTGGATGATATCGATTTTCATTTATGTAAAATATTTGCTCGTGACGGTAAGTTTTGTAACTTTTTTTGTTTAAAATGTTCATTGGTAGTTTCTAAAAATATATTAATGATACGATGGGACTCCATTGCAATCATAAAAAAACTTTAAAAAATCATTTTACAGCTGCGTGATGCGATATGATTAAGATGTAAAAATTGCTTTACCCACATATGCTGTTTCTTAATCTTAATCCAAAACAATAACTAGGGTTTTAATCTGAAGCATCTGTCTAATGATTACAAATTAACTACACTGATGAGTTATGTCATGGATGATCAGCTTACATTAGAGTTTGATGGCTCATAATTGGATACACACAGTTTTTCTTCAGTAAAACTTCTCCCAAGTTGAATGAAGAAAAGAATGTTCATAACATAACCTTATTACATGTGTGACATATCTTTGGCTCTATCCATATGCCAATGTCATATTGGTCATTTATATAGAATATTTTGTGGTTAAATGCTTTTTTTTGTTATCAAATTGACAACTTCTGTGGTTAATTAATGTTGAAACTAATCCCAAGAGGCTCAACTAGTAAAGTGGTTTTAAAGTTCTCATTGAGATCATCAGTTCGAGTCTCTTTAGAATACTTAAACCGCAAGGTTTCCTTGTGAATTTTTTAGATCGGGTGTGGATGACTTGCTTTTGACCTCTCAGAGAGGTTGACTTAATACGATATGCGCAAGTTGATCTGTAATACCACTTGACCGTTGAAAAAAAAGTATTGAAACTAATGTAGTTTGGTGGAGTTTTATATAGTTTTTAGTATCTTCTCATATGTCTTGTAGGACTTTTACAATAATATTTTCAGTAGTTCAAGCAATATTAGAAATTACTTCTCCATTCATTGGTTAATCAAAAGCCTCTCTTGGTGGTGTAAGTATCTTTTGAACAAAGTTTATGTAAGTATGATTACATGTAATAGACTGAGATTGTATTTAATTAGTAACCGGTGTCAGTTAGTTTAGTTAGTAGAACTACTTATTGTCGCGCAAGAGAACAAAGATTAAGTCTCAATCACACACCAAAGTGAGTATGGTTCCGTAACTATATAAATCAGATGTAACAATAACCATAATTAAAATTTCGTCTCATCATAACCTAAATCATTTCTTTTGGGTTATCGAAATTTTATGAAAAAAAAAAGCAAACTTATGCTCAATTAAGAAAGTTATACTAATCAAAACATAATACAACTTAAAAAGTTTATAAACACCATAATCTATTTCAATCACACTCAATAAGCTATATTAAAGTTCTCTAAAACCATTCAAGAACTCAAACATATATATAAGTTTTTTAAGTTATAATATTCTAAATTAAAATTAAAAATAATCAAAACATTGAACAATAAAAATCACAAATCCAAATTCTTAAAAAAAAAAAAAAAACAAATCCCTTGCGTTTATTTACGCCATCTAATAAATTATTGTCTCATATATATATATAAGTTTGATTTGGTTTATCGGCATTTTGAAACATAACCATGCATAACAAAAAAAAAAATCCCTAACTATAGCCAAACAGAAACATTTGGTTAATTAACCACGTCTTTTGAAAACCCCACATTCGGCTGACGACTTGTGGAAAGCATGCAGCTTATTACAAGTGGAGGACGTGTGGTTGACGATATGTGGCTGACTGCTCTTTGGACACGTGCAGTTGATTTCGCGTCAGTCACGGTTTGATAATTTGATAAATTTGAATATTTTTCAATTTAATAAATTTGAATATTTTTGGTTAACGGCAAAGATAAAGATCTAAGCCTAACCCCTTCCGTTCACATGGGAGGCACGTTAGGATGGTCTGGCCAATGGATGGTCATACACCCGATGTGGGATTGTTGATCGTCGAACGTCGATTTCAATTATATTGACGGTGTATTTTTTTGATCATCTATTGATTATAAATTTCAAAAAATTATTGGATATTATAAAATACATAAACAAGTTTATTGAAATGCTCTTTTATCATTGTAGTTTTTTAACATAAAATTAAATATCAGAGACATTTGGTCTTAAATAATTGAGATACAATATTAATTTGTGTCTTAAGTAAGGTAAGTTAGTAGTCTTCATATATATATATTAAAACCAAAGTAATATAATCATCAATGATATATTTTATTTACACATAACCCAATATTTTTAAATATTTGAGAAAGATTTACATTAAGGTTAAATGATTTTTAATACTTATGGGGCTATTTACATTAAAGTTAGATAAGTTTTAATATTTGTGGAAACAATTATTTATCTTAATGAAAACAAATTTAAAATTATATATGATATTGATATTGATATTTTTCTCAAAATTAAATGGGAGAGTTGACCTCACTGCTTCTCGGTGGATCCGCCACTGAAACTTAAGCCTTTTGCAGGCCCAGACTTCTTTCTTGCCGAGACTAAGATAATGTTCTCTAGAGTAAAATAGAATATTGTTCATGATTGCTTCAAATTTAACGGAGAAGACTGTTCGATAGCTGATCTCATAGTGAAAGATATCAAATTTCTTGCAATTAGATTCTAAGAGTTCAAGTCCTCTTTCTCTCTTCCATCGGCAAACGGAGCAGCTCAGATTCTAG
Organism: Bretschneidera sinensis; assembly: GCA_023935145.1. Taxonomy (NCBI): domain Eukaryota; kingdom Viridiplantae; phylum Streptophyta; class Magnoliopsida; order Brassicales; family Akaniaceae; genus Bretschneidera; species Bretschneidera sinensis. Next base: position 22,033,235 of record CM043701.1, read on the forward strand.
CCAAACAGACAAGATTAATTGTTGACTATTGTATTTTATCGGAAGAAACGTCAGATGTGTTATCTCTAGTTTTATACGCGGACACCTTGCATTTTCTGAATTATAAGTAATAATATTATTTTTCCTTTCAAAAAAAAAATCAAGAACCTCATCAGTGTTTAAAAAAAAAAAAAAAAAAAAAACTCATCAGTTTTTCTTGTATGACCAAGGATCATATTCCTTTTGCATAAAATAACCATGCAAATCTCCAATTTTTGTAGTTTCCCATGAGTCGCCTTTAATATTCTTCAGCCATTTTAATTTCTTTATTTTCCCCCATGGTTTTCCCAGCCATTAAGATTTCTTTCCCAGTAGACAATGCCATCAACTCTAGATTCTGTAATATTTCATAAAAGCAAAACTTTATATATTTGTATGTGTGAGAAGTTATTTTATATATAAACCATTAATGTAACAGCTGAGCCTAGTTGGTTTGGTGCATCATGTTGGCATTTATATACTAAAATGCTTTAGGTAGAGAGTGACCAAGATCCCCCATCCTTAAATAAAACTGCATGATTGAGAGCCAATGGATGCTTAGATCTCTTTAGGCTTTGTTTGGGTATTACTTAAAAGTGATTAAATCAATTTTTTTTAAAAGTGAATTGAAGATTTAAGTGAATTCGGTTTTTGGGTAATATAATTAAATAGAGTTTTTGGTTGTTAAATGTCCAAAAAGATCATATTACTTATTTATAGAAGATATGAAATTGTAATTATCTGAATCTCTAAAAAGTAAATGAATCTTTTCTCAACCTGTATTTGAATCTTTAAAAAGTAAATGATTCTTTTATCAATCTGCACAAAAAAAACAATTTAAATGAAAAATTAAAATTGAATTGATTTAAACTAAATTAAAGAGTTCACCAAACGTGACATTGATCAGCTTGCAAATTCCAGCCTAATATTAGTTATAAAAAAACAACACTCAAGAATCCATGTTTAAGGCTTAGTTGGAAGATTTTGTTGCATATATTTTTTTAAGTGCAAGAAGTCTCTTATGAATTTTATAATTAGATTATTGGTTTTTGTTACAACTGGAAGGAGACCTTGGAAACTGCAAAGAGAGCTCCTAACTCACACACATGTGGAGATGCTTAAGAATTCAACACTTGGCTCCTCTACAAATGTTTTTTACAAGCTATAGGCCCCACAGAGTGACTTGGAAATGTGGCACTATTAATGCATTTGGTCCTCATTGTCTCCTATCCCTTTGAAACTCTTACTCAGAAAACCAACATCCCCAGTGCTCTTATGATCTATCTTGGATATGGTTTCTGATATTGTATTGTTAGATGTTGATTTGGAGATTATTAAGTATCATTAAAATAATAATCTCTTATTTAATTAAAAATTTCAATCATGATCCCTGTATCATGCTTTATATTGTTCCTCAATCATATTAAGATCAAGGGATTTTAATTAATTTTGGATATATTTTTAATTGCATGTCTACCCACTAGAGTATTTGAAAAAGTTACTTGCCATAGAAAAATATTTTAACAGCTAAAAGTAAAACTTTTAGTTGTAGATGTCCAATTAACTCTTGAGGTATGCTAATTATACTAGTTCTTTCTTTTCTCTTAAAATTTTTAGAGACCCGAGTTTGACATCCCTTTTGATTAATATATATGGTTGAACACCTCAAACCTGCTGTTAATATACTAAAGATTGACAAGCTAACGTTCTATGCATGATAATTAAAAATGACACGTTATTACCATCTAATAAAATTGAATATATTATCTTATATGAAACTTCGTAAATATAAATAAAATTTCAATCACAATGAATTGCAATATGTGTAATTATAATAAATGATAATCACACGTGATCATTATCACCATTATACTGAGTATTTACCTCATCTAAAAAGATAAGAATTAAAATATCATTCAATTATTTAAAGGTGATGTCAAACACAAAAGTGTGAGATCTTTCACCCTCCAAAAGAAAAGAAAAAACTTATCATATAAGTTACAAATTAGATTTTTTTTTTAATATAATTACCAAAACCGTTCCTAATTTTTTTAAAGTTAACATTCTTAACTCCTCTTCTGTTCCCGTAATTAAACAAAGTCATTTTATTGAAAAAGTTACAATAATCAAATTTGGGATACTATTACACTCAAGTTGGAGTTTGTTAAGATCAACAACCCTAGCTAGCATATTATGTCACTCTAATCATAGAAAATTACATCTATATTATTAATAAAGCCATAACACATTTATATTACCACATAAATATAGATTTTTTGTGTTATTAGGTATAAAAATGTAAAACTAATCACCTCACGTTTGCATAATCAATAACAACTTCCTGTTTCAAAAACTACTTATCTACGGTAACCACCTAAACAGTTACACATTACCCATCTGAAAAACCGTTTGTCTGCAATAACTACCTAAGCAGTTACACGGTACCCACTAATTCACACATAACTATATATATTCTCCTCATCCTCTTGTTTGTTTCTGTTAACTAAGCTTAATTTACTCTCTCTATGTGTTTCATTTCCAGTTGAGATTCTTCTCAATACTCTTTATTTAGAGTTGATTTTTTTAGTTAAATTATATCTTTTTTATTAAGTTATTTAGATAAAAAAACATATTAACACGAGCATCAGCGCATATTGAAATGCTAATATTAATAAACTGCAAACGAGTAAATTTATGTCTATAACAAAGACAAGTTGGATCTATTTGGGCCCAATAATTTTGACCAATTGAGACCCTTGGCCCAGTGTAAGTTCGATGTCCAATGGCAACAAAGTTGGGCCTCCTTCTTTTTATCATAAGAATTGATCCTAAGTTCATTACAGTTAAAGTGAGCGTGGGGCCCCATAATAAAGAACATAGATATGATGTCGGTCCGATCGGCTTGGCTTCAAAACCTAATTCAAAATGGACTATATTCAGTACAGTAATCGGAGAAGCCAAGGCTCAAATCCGAGCCGAGCCGAATAAGCGACGTCGGATTTTCTGTCCACGAACGAGAAATAAACAGAGAGAAGACCATCAGATAAGGATTTAAAGCCTCACCTTTCATTTCCCTCCCTCCATGAGTAGATTCTGTCATCCATTATAATCTTGCTTCACCATGTACTAAAAAAAAAGATTTTTCGTTTTTATATAATTTTTAGTTCCATTAATAATATTTCTCAGGAATTGTAGCTTATTGGGGAAACAAAAGGTACTATTTTTACTTGATTAAACGCTGATGGGCCATTGGTTTTGACGCTGCCTTAGGTGTTCTTGTTACTTTCCAGTACTGGGTTGTTGTTAATTTATGTGGGTTGTAGTTATTTTCTGCTAGTTTCAGTGGATTCTTTATTGTATTCACTTTTGAAGTGTAACTCTTCTTTCTGGCCCGTTAACAGAACATTTATGGATTCCTAATTATACAAAAAAAAAATAGGGTAAGAAAAGCTTATGAATTACTCCATTGCATGTTCATCGAAATGAGTTTCTTTTATAGTTATTTGAATTGGAAGAGAAAGCTTGGTTATGGTTTGGTGCAGTGAATTTTTTTCACCATAGCAATATACTGATGGAGAGTTCGTGTGGATAAGCTTCTTTGCTGTATCGGGTTAAAATTGAGCTTGTTTATATGGTGTTTAACATCTTGTAATGTGCTTTAGAAGAAATACTTATTGGTCAGTTCTTTGGTTCAAAGTTAAAGGTTTCTATTGGTTGCTAGACTTGGGTGAATGAACTCTTTTGCTCTGTAAAGTCAGAATTTGTTTTGAGTGTGTTTAGTGATATTATTACTTTGCATTGCAATTTAATGGGATTACTCATTTATAAGCTCTTCAGTTAAAGTTAATGGCATTTGCTAATTCATAGAACGGTTTGCTTCTTCCTTTTTTTCCTCCCCCTATTTTTCTGTATGAGTTTTGAGTATCATGTAGTGTGATATTTAATCGAAACCTAAGTTGCATAATTTTGGCTGAATTGGGATGTGGATATGGTGTATTAAACTAGATTATCTTTTTCAGCTAAATTTTATTGAAATTTATTGCTTTAAACTCCTTATAGTTTCGCAAAGAAATATGGAAAGCTTGCATGTGTAAGCTCAGAAGTTAGCTTATCATTTGAGTTGTTCAAATCATACCATATTTTTTAACTACTACTCTTTGTAGTTTGAGCAAATAAAATAAAATTAAAAGACGATTGAGTTTGTCGCTGCCAAGTGCCAACATGCGCTGTGCAGTTTATTTGCTTTTTCCGAGAAGTTTAGAAGACTCAATTTTAGCAGTCATACTAGATATGTATCGATTATGTGAGGGTGAGAACTTAACTGCCATGGTATTGAGGTCAAATCTTTTCTTCCTCGCTGTCAAATCAGTTTGCATGAATTCCACTGTTCTATTAGAGTAAAGGTAATTTATTAACGTCTGAGTAGCTTTATATTCCTATTTACTTATTAAAAACATTCGAGTATTTTCAAGATCTTGAATACATGATAAAAAATTCTGGACTTGTGAACCGCTGAGCTTTATTGGAATAGATGAACCAATGAGGGGATGTGGTTTCATGAACAGCACTTATGAGTTTGTACCTCCAAATTTTCAGTGCCAAGTTGGTGAAGTCCTTGTCTAAATGTGGTCTGCTAGTGTTCATTCTGCGATGGTGAAATAACGTTCTGGCATAAACTGAATTTTTGTGCTCAAGAAAGCAAGGGTACGAATATGTGAATAAAGATGTCTTTTAATTGTAGTTCTATATCCCTATAAATCAGCTATGGTTCAATTCCAACCTAAGTAGGCCTAGAATGTTTTTAATTGCACATGGAAGTGATTTGTCGTGCAAACTTTATCATATAGCTGTAGGCCTGTATTCATGCATTGTGTTTGTAAAACGTTGCTTTGTGAACCAGATTACCATCTCTCTCTATAGGCTATAAATGTAAAGGATATTATGCGTCATGAGTCAATCATCATTATTTGTTAGACATCTTGTGACCTATTCCAATCTCAGGGAAATTTATGTGGTTTATCATATCTTCAATTCTGTGTAGGTGAGGTCCGTGAGGATAGGTATGAAGAACTTATTTTAACTGCTGATTCTACTTTAATCTTTTCAAGTCAAGTCAACATGACACCCGTGATACCATGTTCTATAAGCAGTATTTCACTTATTCCTGGAGCTGCCTTTACTATAGCCAAAAATGATTGTTTAACAAGATACAGTTTTGCAAGGAAACCCACAAAGCATGCATTATCCTCTCAGAGATTTTTCCTACCACTTTCAACCACTGTTAGATTGTTTCCACATTACAGAAGGCAGTGTGTGTTACACCATAGGTGCGGAACCCATATTTTATCAGCCACAGGGACTGATGTAGCAGTAGAGGAACCAGATTCACCCGTGGCAGATGAAGATTCTGGTGGAGCCTCAGAAATTCCATCAAATGCAGTTGAAACAAGTGAAAATTCCTCCACCGAGTCAGATGCCAGTCCTTCTCCAGCTCAGTCGAAACGAACAAGACCAGGTAGGAAAAGTGAAATGCCACCTCTTAAGAATGAGGAACTAGTTCCTGGTGCAACTTTTACTGGAAAAGTACGATCAATCCAGCCATTTGGTGCTTTTGTTGATTTTGGAGCTTTCACAGATGGCCTGGTACATGTTTCCAGGTTGAGTGATAGCTTTGTTAAGGATGTTGGAAGTTTTGTTTCCATTGGACAAGAGGTGAAGGTAAGATTAGTAGAAGCAAACACTGAGACTGGGCGTATTTCTCTTACCATGCGTGAAAGTGATGATGATACTAAGCGAAAAGATGGAGCTGCTAGTACTGATAAGCCAAGGCCTGCAAGAAGGAACACTTCGAGGCCAGGCCAGAAAAGGGAGGAGGCGAAAAGTTCAAAGTTTGTCAAGGGGCAGGACCTAGAGGGGACAGTGAAAAACTTAAACAGGGCTGGTGCTTTTATATCCCTTCCTGAGGGGGAGGAAGGATTCCTGCCCACGTCAGAGGAATCTGATGATGGACTTGGAAGCATGATGGGGGGCTCATCACTGCAGGTTGGCCAAGAAGTCAGTGTCCGGGTGCTACGCATCACAAGGGGACAAGTAACCTTGACGATGAAGAAAGGAGAAGATGATGAGAAATTTGACGCACAGCTCAGTCAAGGGGTTGTCCATGTTGCAACAAATCCCTTTTTGCTGGCCTTCCGTAAGAACAAGGATATTGCTTTATTTCTGGATGAGAGGGAGAAAGCAGAGGAAGCGGCTAAAAAATCAGTAGAATCAAATATTTCAGAAATAGAACAAAATGTAATTCCAAGTGAAACTGGCTCTGGTATTCCCGAGGTTCAGGACCAGCCTGTGAGCAGCAACGAGGGGATGGTCAGTGCATCTTCTGCAGTGGATGAAAAGTTAGAAGATAATGAAGCTTCTTCAAAGGAGGTGGATACTGGAGCTGACGTTGCAAACGATGATGACCTAGAAAGCATAGCGTCTAGCTCAACAGAAAGTGTGGATGGTGCCTTCCAGACAATGGAAAAAGAGACAGAGGAGAGTTCTGAAACTTCGGCTACTGATGGGAATTTATCTGCCGAGAATCAGTTAGCAGACAAAGTAGAAGATGATGGAACATCTGATTCATCCGAAGGAACAGCTAACCAGGTTCTATCCTCAGAAAGTCCTAAAGGCTATGAAGTTATAGGAAGTCAAGCTGATGATCCCATAGCAAAAGACAAACTGCAAACAGGAACACCTACTTCCAAGAACGAAACTACTGCTGCACCAGCTGAAGGTGAAGATGTGGGATCTATCCCAGACAAAAATGGTAGTATCACAAGCTCAGGGGCACAATCAGATGTTCCTTCTCCACAGGAAACTAAAGGTACATAGCCAGAATTTACCTTTTTAATATTTCTAATGCTTGTTTTGTAATTGCATTATGGAAACCTCATGCAACTCATAATTTTACACAATTACATAACAAAACATTGCTATCTAAGTATCTAAATAATTTTATGTGAAATAAAATTAAGAGCTGAAAGTTTCATGTCGAGAATATAGTGTGCATAAACTAACTGCCAAAATTTTGTTGTTGAGAATGTAATATGTGTGTCTAGTAGCAGTAGAAGATATACATCAGAGTGTTGTCGACTTGTCGGTATCTGTTGAGACACGTCCAACTTGATCACTTTCTAATAATCAATATTGTGGTTTCTCTTTCTATTAGATGTGGTAAGGCATAACCATTGAATTAAATAGGCAACAATAATGATGGAATAACATGCCATGTTTATGTGCTTTGATCATACTACATCTTATTTAATTTTTTATTACTGTGTGCAGATGGCGTGGAAAGTGATGGAAATTCTGACCTTTCTCCAGAATTATCTGGTGATCAAATTTTATCTCCAGAAAGTCAGGCTATTGAAGAAGTTCTGGAGAATCAAGTTGACAATACCAAGGATGAAGTTCAGACACAAACACCTGTTGCTGAGAGTGCAACTTCTGCCTCTGGAGGTGAAGAGGTGGAACCTTCCTCCGAGAAATATGGCTGCATTACTAATTCAAATGGTTCTTCCCCCAATGAAAGCGCTAAAGGTTTATACTTTATCCACTTTGGCTGTTCTTCTTGCTGGTTTATACTTTATGAAGTCAACAATCAAACTTAGAAGATCACACAAGTTTTTGTGCAAGTATGCATGTGTGGGTGTGCATATGTGCATGTCCTTCTTCTATCAGTATTACAATTTCAGTTGCCTGCTGTCTCTTCCTCTATTCATTTTCTCTTCTGTATGAAATGCAGCAACTATTTCACCATCTCTTGTAAAGCATCTTCGTGAAGAAACAGGAGCAGGTATGATGGATTGCAAGAAAGCTCTCTCGGAGACTGGAGGGGACATTGTTAAAGCTCAAGAGTTCCTTCGAAAGAAAGGCTTAGCAAGTGCAGAAAAGAAAGCCAGTAGAGCCACAGCTGAAGGAAGAATAGGTTCTTACATTCATGATAGCAGGATCGGTATCATGGTAGAGGTGAATTGTGAAACAGATTTTGTCTCCCGAGGTGACATTTTTAAGGAGCTGGTCGATGATCTAGCCATGCAGGTGGCTGCTTGTCCCCAGGTAAAGTATCTTGTTACAGAAGACGTTCCTGAAGAGATTGTGAACAAGGAAAACGAGATAGAGATGCAGAAAGAAGATCTCTTGTCAAAACCAGAGCAAATCAGATCAAGAATTGTTGAAGGGCGAATCAAGAAGAGGCTGGATGAGTTAGCATTGCTTGAGCAGCCATATATCAAGAATGATAAGATGGTGGTTAAGGATTTAGTGAAGCAGACCATTGCAACTATTGGAGAAAATATAAAAGTGAAGAGGTTCCTACGCTACAACCTTGGAGAGGGTCTAGAGAAGAAAAGCCAGGATTTTGCTGCTGAGGTGGCTGCCCAAACTGCGGCGAAGCCAGTGCCTGTTTCAGGGGAAGAGCAGTCTGCTGTGGTGAAAGCCAAGGAAACCGTTGAGAAGTAAGAAACTACTTTCTATGACTTCTTACATGTATGATGCTGTGATGATCAATACATTGTCATTAAATCAGATAAAAATATTCTGAAATTTAGAGATTAAACGTGGCATGGTGTGAAAGATTTGTTCTTATGTTTGATAGATTAAGCAGAAATTTGCAATACATGAATTGCATTTTAAATGTTGAAATAGTCAATTGAAAAAAGAAATGTTGAAATGAGTATAATTTGCATCATATAGCACTCGCAGAAACAGGAACAGTAATCATTTTCTGTTCCCACCTTCGCACTGTTTCTTCCCCAATTTCTTATTCTGACCCTCTATAATGAATCAGAATATTTCAGATGTAGTCAATGGTTTACCAGAAACTTTTAAATTAATGAGATTTATAAATGGTTTCTCTTACAAAATTACACACCTGAATCCTAGTACGAGCTAGTAAGTGCGTAAAAACCTTTCAAGTGAATGATTGTTTTCTTTTCCTCACTTCTTTTCAGTTACATGAATTCGTGTTTTTTCTTTCTCTTTCTTTTACATATTCTTTGTTTCTGTTGGATGGACTTTTCTGCCATGAACATGAGAATGCTTGCAGAAAAGACCTAGCGTAGCCTGTTTCTTTTTCCTTGGAAATCTTGCGAGTTTCACATGTGGCCAACATTCTATTGCAGGCCAGCGAAAGTAGCAATCTCTGCTGCACTTGTTAAACAACTACGGGAAGAAACAGGAGCAGGGATGATGGACTGCAAGAAAGCTCTCTGTGAAACAGGAGGAGATATTGAGAAGGCACAGGAGTACCTCCGAAAGAAGGGTCTTTCAGCTGCTGACAAGAAATCTAGCCGGCTTGCTGCTGAAGGCAGAATTGGTTCGTACATTCATGACTCCCGCATTGGAGTGCTAATTGAAGTGAACTGTGAGACTGACTTTGTGGGTAGAAGTGAAAAATTCAAGGAGTTGGTTGATGATCTAGCAATGCAAGTCGTAGCCTGCCCACAAGTGCAGTTTGTATCCATTGAAGACATTCCTGACAACATTGTGAACAAGGAGAAAGAGCTTGAGTTGCAGAGAGAGGACCTTCTCTCAAAACCAGAGAACATAAGAGAGAGAATTGTTGAGGGGAGGGTGTCAAAGAGACTTGGAGAGCTTGCTCTTTTAGAGCAGCCATTTATTAAGAACGATAGTCTCTTGGTGAAAGACATGGTCAAACAAACTGTTGCTGCTCTTGGGGAGAACATAAAAGTCCGGAGGTTTGCTCGGTTTACTCTTGGAGAGACAGCTGAGGATGCAAAAACTGAAGCTACCGCATGAGATGGAAATTTTTACACGGGTGATGCCTCTGAAGAATGAATAACTAAGGAGATCTGAAACGTCGGTGAAACTAATTTTGGTTGAGATAGTATCCTGATCTTTTTTTTGTCGTGATTAAAGCAAGTCTTTTTGATGTAGTAGGCACCATTGTATGTCATATGATCCACTAAAGCTGCATGTTATTTTGGAGGATGAGAAGCATCTCTCAAATTATTTTCTGCTAATGTAAATGTTGAAGTACAATTCCAGAATGTGTTTTTCAATTGTTATTCTCAAATGCCATAAAACATGATCTGAACTAATTGTTGCATCAACCTATCAAGCCAAGTTTTTATCAATATTTAAGTACAAGCTAGCCTACACTCCCTACAAGACATCCATTCCTCAAAAAGGAAAGGGGGAAAAGAAAAAAAAATTGGACAAAAAATGAAGAGCCTACGAGTTATTATTCCAAGCAAAATGTTCAGCATTCCTGAAGTATGAAGTGAAAACCATGAACGTACTAAAGGCCTACCAAGTCACTTTGATATTGAGCATATATATTGAAAGCAAAAAAGAAAAGATGTGAGCCCACGTATACGAAGGGGGCTTGATAAAATAGCTAGGAAAAAGCCAATAACTTCAACGCATCTGAATAAATCCTGAGCATCTAGAGGATAACCATATAATTGAAAATTCAAAGCCAATTTTCATGGTTTCCAAAGGATTTCACAAAATCTCTCATGAAATAAAAATTGATGAAAGAATGTCCTACGATTTTTATTTTCAGTTGCTAAAATAGGTAAATTCCCAGAGTATATCTTTCACATGTACTCATTATATACTTCGTACATAGTCCTAATGAAGTTTTAAAAGACCCTTTTCCCTAATTCCTTTTGGGCACAAATCGCCAGAGGTCAACAGCTATATCCACCTCTTTTCTCTTGTGAAACTTGTATAGCTGTGGAACGTCAAATCGAAGCTGGAGAAGGAACAAAGAAACAGAGTGAGAAAGCAACATGCAAAGTCTGCTGAAGTAACATCATATTTCTTTCTTCTCTTCTTTTTCTTTTTTGGGAGAGGGTTGATGGTGCTGGAATTAAAGTGACAATATTAACCTGCCCATATTTATGCTTAACATAGTGTTAAAAGCTAGACTCCTACAAACGCAAATATTTTACTCCATAGCACAAAAGATATGCCATCAGGTAGTAAAATCAACTATCAAAGCCACATGTTCACGAACCTCACACAAAACCTCAGCACTGCTAGCATTGAAGTCCCGCAATGCTGCTCTTTTTACATGCTGCAACGACAAGAAAAGATGATTCTTCATCATTAGTTGCAAAGACTGCAGAGTGGCTGCATTGTGATGCAAGGTATGAAAATTTAATTAAATCAATAAGGTTATAAAATATAAAATATTATCAAGCAGTTTCACCAATATGGTTTCTCCTGAAAGGAAAACTTCAACATGTGAACTAGGCCTCCTCCATAGACACCCTTGTTTCTCTTAGAAACCAAAAGCTGTTCAGCTATAAAAGAATCCAGCCAAGGTATTTAAAGACATTAAATAACTATAACAATTGGGTGACTACGTTGGAATTCACTTTACACAGAGTGGGAACTCTTTGACATAATGTTGACCTCCATATCATGAAGTCCAAAATCATTTCACCAAGATGATATCTGGCATTTACTTAATGGGAGACTATGGCCACCAACTGAGGCACGTAAAAACCTATCATTCAGGTTTGAGCTCAATTTAACGGGCTCTGTTTCAAGAAAAAACCATATGCAGACAAAAAACAACTCGCAAAGCCACATGTAGAGGAAAGTTATTTAACCTATAAAGGAAAGAAAAAGAATACATAGGAAAAACAATGTAGCAATATTTCACTTTTTTTGCTTGGATAATAAACTAGTGCACCCAAGCATGATAACTCGTCCTCCATCCAATTCTTATGGGAGGAGGGGGCAAATGGCCTAAAGAGTACAAGTGCACTAATGGCATGATAGTCTGAGGCTCCAATATACCTCTAACACCCAACAATTCAGGCAGATCATCTTGTGGAGAAAGAATAATTAAATATTTTGAACAATTGATCAACTATATTTAATTGAACACAATAGCATGATGCACAAAACACATACAGCATAAGAGTGAGCAACAAAAGTATGAGCATGTTAGGGTGATTATTACAAGTTCCCATTCTAATACCTAGAACTTTCAAAGTAACTACTTACATCTCTTGTTGAGGTCTTATGCAAGGAATAAACTGCTTGAGATGCAACCTGACACAGCAACAAATACATGCAAGACATGCCTCTTAGATAAAATAAAATCGGACAATGCACTTGACATCAGAAACAAGTGCCTGTATCTACCTTCAACGCCACAGAGAGAAAATCCATGTCAGCACCTTTTTTCCGGGTTCCGAAGGGAGGATTCATCACAACAGTATCAATAATATGACCTAAATAAGAGAGAAAGTAAGATGAGATATAATTCAAAAGACCTGCAGCAATGAAGTCAAACAAAATGTTTCACAGGCATATGTAATACAAGATTAACTTAAAATTGTTTTTAACAGATAACTTTCTGTTCAAGGCAGCACATAACAAATTGAAGTTCAAACATATATGCAAGAAACCACAGCAGCAACAGGTTCAGAGTGCCTGTCACCAATGTCCCTGTTTCAAAGCTTCTGACCCTCTTTTCACACTATTTCTGTCCAGAATTCATCTCCAATAAAATAGTCTACACCTAATTTACAGCTAAACTACTGGCAATAATTTGGCCTTCAAGTTCAAAGGGATAAATTTGACAGAATATAAGCCAAACGGAGATAAATAGTTGTTCCATGTGGACACATTGTGTGATTGACGAGGGGGAACTTTGTTGCGTACCTAGTAAAGACTTCATATGGTGAAGCCTCGTTGTTTAATGCAATAGTAGGCCCTAATTGTGTTCAAAAGGCCAACTGAATATATATAACAGTATCATGTCAAGAACACCACATAATTATACATGCCAAACATCTCACTAGGTAAAGATTTTCAGATAGAAGAATCAATTATAATAAAGGCTCTGCTACAAGCCTACAAGAGGAAACACAAACTATTCACATGTGCATGTGATGGGCAGATACTCACAGGCACACATGGCACATACGCACAGAAAAAAAAGGAGGGGGGGGGGGGAATTATTACCTCTCCATGCAAAGTTTTTGATGTCACACTGAACAAAATTTATGTCCAACTGCAGAATTAGTTGATTAGCCAAGTGAAAAGGGATCAGTTGATAACAAATAGTGCATCAGAAGTACTAATGATAAATCCATAATCAATTCAACAAGCACTTCAAAACACACCTACCAACCCACCCACCAATACACATTGAGAGTCACAGAATCCCATTCAGAGAAAGATACCATTAGAGATATACCAAGTCATGAAATGTTGTGAACATAACTACCACTCAAGATCAAGAAAGAAACAGTACCTCAAGTTCCTCTACATTTAGTGATGCTATTTCCAGAGAATGAGAATCAATATCAAAGCCTATAACCTGCCTGTTCAGAGCAATCAAAATTTAAGAGGAACAATAGGAGACTCAAGTGAAAAAACACCCACAGAAAAATCCCAATGAGCACTCAGAAAAAGAGATTGAACTATATTATTGAATGGTAACTATTTCTTCAGTTATAAATGCAAACCTTTTAGGTTTGCAAAATTGGCTCCAGTTGAAAAATCTATAAGGCTAACATAAAGACCAGATAAAACAAGAGGATTTACTGAGTAGTTATTAGTAAACCTTCTTCAATCTCAATATAATTCTAACGACCTGATAGAGTGTGAAAGAGTAGAGACAAAGTAAAGGGCAGTAAGATACTACTCACTCCGCACCCAAGAGAGCAGAAGCAGCACCTAATGTACCACACCCACAACCAAAATCTGCAACTAACTTGTTGCCCACGTCCCCAAATGAATTCTCCGCCTAATCAAATAAAAGAGCACATCAGAACGAGAAAAACACAATGGATTTGGGGCCTAGTGATACCTTCTCCTACGAAAATATTAGGTGAAGGGTCAGGCCGTGGGTTCAATCTCACAGGTGTGCATGAGTTAATTTAGTAAGCAATAAAAAGTAAACACACACACACACATAACACAGAAGTGTAGGACAGAAAACCTTAGAATTATACTGATGAATTTTACAACAATCATCAGCAAGTGTTGTTTTTTGTGCCAAATTCCAATAGGTTCACGATAACATGAGCATTACCATATCAAGTCACAATACACTCAAAATTTAAGTAAAAGTGTCAGTTACCATTTCTATAGAAACTACTAACTTTAAAAGAAAAAATTTTAGGAGGCAATATTGTGTGAAACTTTTACAAGAAACGTCAGGAGTAATTAGCTTTTATTCTTTACTGCTATAATACCAACTCTTCGTCTATATGACACCCATCGATTGGCATATGGGAAAACCGCTAAAATAACATATTAAAGATTATGGGAAAATACCCAGATCAGCAAATGTATAATCAAAATTATAGAAGTAAAGATTGAAGCAAACAAATAAAAGAGCTGATAAATTTGTAATCTACTCTTGTTTGCTTCGAGTAATAAAGGAGGTAGTAAAAGACTGAGCGAGAGATGAATACGGTGTAGAGCATGCGAGAAGCAATGTGAGGTCCAGTTGGGTACTGCTCCAACTCCACCTGCAGCAGCACACAAATCATCAGCAAAGTGATTATCCATATATGTGCTACTAAACCTCTGTTTTCACAAGAAAGAGGGACCTGAGGACTGGAGAACTGTTGAAGATCGCCTAAAAGGCCTTCTAATTGTTTCAGCTTCATCTTTAGAGTAGAAAAATGAGAATCCTAACACAAACAGAGAGAGAAAATTCAAGTACTGTTGCTCTAAAGCAATCCTCGTTGAAAGGATATTTCAGAGAATATTGTGAATATACTGGAATTGTTTAGGGTTTAATATCAATTTTGTTCCCTAAATTTGGGCAGATAACAATTTAGTCCCAACATTCCAATTTTTTTCAATCACATCGTAAACGTCTAATATTAAAGGTGTGTATGTCCTTTAAAAAAAAAAAAAAAAGGGTGTGTATGGAGACGAGACATTCGCTGACCGCTCTAAACCGGTGCAATAGATTAGATTGAATTTTTGAAAATTAAGTTGGGTTTAGTTTGATAAATTGTTGAATTTGATCAGTTAAGTTGGATTACGAGTTCAAAATTTTTTAACTCAACTTAAACCGATAACTTCATCATTATATAATTATATTTAATATATTATAAGTAATTATTTGTATTATGTATTTATTTTCTTTGTATTGATGTTGAAATTTTGAAGAATTTAATTGATCAAACACTTCCAAAATTTAGTTTTTATTTATTTTTATATGACATACATTAAATTAAGTTGTTTGAACTTTATGCTAAGTGGTTTAAGATACTTTGTAAATGATGAATTTATAAGATTTAATGAATTCTTTTATGGATTCTATTTTGAATCTAATGAATAATGAAATATTGTATTAAAATATATATTCTTATGAGAAAATACACAAAAGTACCATATGGTTTAATTTTGTTAAACTTCAATACCACATGTTTCAAATGTTAAATGTGAGTACCTTGATATTCTGTTGTACCCAAATAAAAACCAAATCAATGGAAGGATCTCTTTAACTAAAATGTTTTAAGTTGATTTGCTTGTTGCAATGATTTTTTTTAAGACTTAAAGTTACCAATATCAAAACATGAAAAAATGAAACTTAAGTTGAATTTCTTATATTTTTTATTTATTAAAATATAAAAATTAAACAATTTTTTGTTTGAAGTTATAATGCGTCAAGTTATTTGACCAGGTTTGAGAGTTTACTATTTATTAGTTTTTATAAGGTTTACTAAAAAAATTTGGCTAAGTTACTCTTACAAATAAATTTTTTAGTTTATTAATATGAAATTACAAACAAATTTTCATTAAAAAAAGACCGGCCTATGTTTTTATGACTACAAATTTATATACTACATTCGTCCCGTATATATTAAAATGTATAAAAAATTTCATCTTTGTAAGGAGACATAATAATTAATGCAACAACTTATTAAATTATAAGATATTTTACAAAAATATATTTATTTAATACCTAGATTTTATAGTAGAATTATCTAAAAAATCAAAAATTAAAAGTAATTTAATTAATTTAACTAAAATTGAATTTTAATTTTTTAAAAGAACAAACAATATGAAATATTTCAAAATGAAATACTTACGGACAAAGAAAGTACTACTTTAAGTTATTAATCAGTTAAACTAGCAGCCCTTTCTTTGGACATAGAAATCAATAGTGTGGAAACTGGAGAGCTTTCCTTCCCTCTTTGTTACTTTAATAAATAATATATATATATATATATATATATATATACACACATACGGTCTTAAAACGCTTTCTTTCTACTGAATTTCGAAAGATGATTATTTTGCGTTATCGCTCCATGAATCGCTCCCTCTCTAGGTCACTTAAGTACTAAGAGAACAAGTTTTTCGGCTACACTAGAATGTAGTGATATGAATTTGGATACAACGAATCAATCTGCTATTCATGGGAGGACAAAAGCCGTCTTTCCTTCACTGGTGATGGAAAAATTCATGTTTAACCCAAGTTCATAAAAGATATATACATTACAAAAAAAATTAACATATACCAACGGTCAAAATCCATCATTAAAGAACAAAAAAACCATAAATATAGACTTTTTTGAGCTGTATCAACGGTTTTGAAAAACATAGCAAGAAACAACGTAGCTATAGGGATATATCGACGGTTTTCTGATCATCGGTATAAACAAGAGAGCATTACTTACGGGTTTCAAAACCGTCAGTATAGGTGGTGAATCTATATAAAACCGTCACTATAGGTAGGTTTTATTTACGGTTTTTTTGGTCAGTATATCTCAACTGATGAGTGACAATTATTGCATATTTTGACCCCTTAATTTACATTTGTTAGCTTAGGAATTAGTATAGGACTCTGCTGCTACAACATACTTCGATGGAACTAACACCTTGCAAGTATATGGTCTCTGGCGTCGTGTATCCCAGATGAGACAAGCATGTGGATCTATTAAGAAATACTATAATGATCTATAAGGTTTATGGAGAGAGACTGATTTTCGTCACCTTAATCCAATGGAATGTGCAACTGACATACAAAAATACAACTCGATTCTACAAGAGGACAAGGTCTACATTTTTCTGGATAGGCTAGATGACCGATTAGATAATATTCGAAGCTATGTTCTATAGCTGAATCCTTTCCCTACAGTTGAGCAAGCGTACGCTCATGTTCAAAGGGAGATGTTCGACAATCTGTGATGGCATTGGGAGCGGAGGCTGCTGCTAATGGTGCTGTTATGGCCACCAAAGGAATGAAATTTGGTCAGTCACAAATATTGGTGAAGTAAAGGCCATCCTCAAAACCCAAGGGTCAATCTGATGTAAGTAAGTGTACTCACTGTGGAAATACAAAGCATACCCTAGATATATGCTTTAAACTATATGGGTACCTAGACTAGTGGTAGGAATTACAAGCCCGAAAGAAATGAGATACACCTAAACCTGAAGGAGGCACGGGTAGAGCAGCGGTGGTCCCTACTGATTCTCAATTGTCCCTTATTCCCTTGGCAGAACCTTCCACTTCAGTCACGGATCGAGGTAACTATAGTCAAGTTTTTTTTATAGCTCTAACTCTCGGATTGATGGTGCTTGGATTATCAACTCCGGGGCTATGGATCACATGACATTTGATCCCGACGACTTCTCCCATATAACTCAACCAAGAAGGACCTACATTGGCAATGCCAATGGGGTTACATGCCCGGTTACAGGGCCTGGAACCGTGCTTCTATCACACTCTCTCTCCTTATCTCATACGCTACTTGTCCCATCTCTCTCAAATAAGTTGATGTCAGTGAGTCAGGTTACTGAAGAGCTCAATTGTGTAGTACTGATATACTCTACTTTTTGTCTTCTTCAGGATAATCTCAGTAAGGAGATTATTGGGTGTGGTACTAAAAGGGAGGATTATATTACTTGAATGAGTTTAGCCTGGGAATAGCGAATCACATACACCATCAGGTCAGTAACAAGGAAAGACATATTTGGTTGTGGCATCGGTGCTTAAGGCATCCATCATTTGGTTATCTACGACATTTATTTCCAGATTTATTTTCAAATTTGCAGAATGTAAACTTTAAGTGTGATACATGTATTATGGCTAAGAGACATAGAGTTTCTTATCCAATTAGCTTGAATAAAAGTAATATTCCATTTGTCTTAATACATTCTGATGTGTGGGGCCCCTCTCCGATAACTACTTCCTCTAGTCATCGTTGGTTTGTGACTTTTGTCGACGATTGCACTCGAATGACATGGCTCTACCAGCTAAAAACCAAAGATGAAGTTTTCACGGTTTTTCAAGCGTTTCATGTTATGATTCAAACTTAATTCTCATCCAAGATTCAAATTCTTCATTCTGATAATGGTGGGGAATTCATCAATCATGGATTTTAGGTGTACTTCTAACAACATGGTCTCCTTCATGAGACATTTTGCTCTCAGACACCGCAACAAAATGGCATCGCCGAGAGGAAAAATTAGCACATTTTAGAAACGGCTCGTGCTTTACTCCTTGGAGCACAGGCGTCGAGTTTCCATTAGGGGGATGCTATAACTACTGCAGTGTATTTAATAAACCGTATGCCTTCGAAAGTTTTACACTTTAAGACTCCCCTAAAAATCCTCTCTACTCATATTCCTCTACTTACCGTATAGATGCTCCCTCCTAGAATTTTCGGGTGTGTTGCCTTTGTCCATCTCCACAAGAATCAACGTACCAAGCTGGATCTATGTGCAGTTCGATGCTTGTTTTTGGTATATAGGTTACATAAAAAAAGCTATCGGTGCTACGATCCCACTACCAACCGTATCTATATCACCATGGATGTTACATTTCTTGAGTCCGAGACCTTTTATCCATCACTAGTACCCAATTCTTCTCTTCAGGGGGAGACTCAAGTTGAAGAGCCAAATTGGATGATGGCTCCTGGAGGTGAGAATGGAACTGGAAATATAGAAATTGAACTACAAGATGTAGTACCAGAAAATGAACATGCAGAATTGGCAAATACAATACTCGAAAATGAAGAACCAGACAACAAAGAGGTTGAAAATTAAGAACCCAAAAATGGAGAACCTGAAAATACAAAATCCCCTCACTCCCAAGTACCCGAAAACTGTCCTCCTGGGAATATTGCTGAGGTAAGTACTCACACTACACCTTTATATACTAATGTCCTAGTTTCTTCTACTGGTTATGTCTTGCCTTTCAGACACAACCGTGGAAAACCACCGAATAGATACTCTCCAGATGAGGAAGAAAAAAGGTCCAAGTATCCAATCGCAAATTACGTGTCCACTCAAAGTCTATCCAAGCCTCTTAAGACTTTTTGTAATACCCGTATTCGTAAAGTAAGGGTAAAAAAATAATTTAATAAATATGACATGGAATTAAAATAATATATATGTGAAAGATTTATTATTGAATAAAATAATTCTTTTGAAGAAAAAAAATGGACGCGTGGTGGTGTAAAGAAAAAGAGAAAGGGAAGTGAAAAAAAAAATTGAAGCATCCAAGAGGACAAAGGAGAAAGAAAAAGGAAAAAAAAGTTTTAGTTTTAGAAGGAAAAAAAAAAGACAACTAGATGTGGAGGATAAGAAGAAAAGAAAAGAAAAAGAAGCAAACACATGTTGGTTGTCTAACATGCATATTTTGCATGTTAGACAACACACTTCAATTTTAGCATAATGAATTTGGGGGGGGGGGGGGGGGGGGGGGGGGGGGGGGGGGGGGACACACACACACACATATATCCCTATATATATATATATATATATATATATATATATATATATATATATAAGTGTTTAGTTTTTTGTTTTATTTTTTATTTTTTTTAAATCTTACCAAATCCTGTTTAGTTTTCTCCCTTCTTCAATATAAATTAATTTTTTTCTTTAAATACTTGGAGACTGAAAGAAATGTTGACAGAGTAAAATTTTGAAGGGGCTTACGGGAGAATTTTATAGAGAGTCACAGAAAGCTCTAAGAAAAACAGAAGGTAATAACGTGAGTTTTATTTTTTGAAATCTAGCAGACACGAAATTTCTCGGAATTCAATGTGAGAATTTTCAAAGGGTGTAAATTATGAAAGAATTGAATAATAAAATAGAAATTTTAATATAAATATTATGTCAGATGTTGACGATCAGTAACCGGGGGAAATTGCTGAGAGGAGCAGGAAAGACAATGAGGTGATCCACTGGTAGCTCTAAGTGCTACATGGTGAGTTAGATTTACTTTAAGTAATCAAGATAAATATGAAATATATAGTGATAGTATTTGAATAAATCATTAACTTATGATTTGGTGATAGATGAAAGTTGGTTGATAGGTATGATAGGAATAGTAGATGTGTAGAAAATTATTTTATGAGAAATAATATTATTGGAATAATGAGTCGATTTAATAATAAAGGTGATAAGTGAAACTCTTGACGAGCTATGGTTGATGATTTGATATGATTTATGAGGAGAGGAATTTAGTGGAAGTTTTCAAATAATAATTTTAAAATAATCAGGATAGCTAATTTGAATGTTTGAATACATGCTTGTTTCTATATTGTTGTTCATATGCATATTTCATATCATTATTCATATGCATATGTATGAAATAAAAGAACCGGGAAGACAATTGGTCTAAATGAAAATAAAATAACCGGGAAGGCAGTCAGTCTAAATGAAAATAAAAGAACCGGCAGAGTAACCGGTCTAAATGAAAATCGTGACAGCCGATATATGCTGGAAATAAAAGAACCGAGAAGGCAATCGGTCTAAATAAAATAAAACAACCGGGAGGGTAGCCAGTCTAAGCTAAAACATGTCGACATGTGGGAAGACATTCTCAATTAATAATTCATGCATTGCATCTGTTTTAAATATCGATTTTATTATTGAGATGCTAAAGTGTTATTCATGATTATAAATTTATTGATAGATGAATGAGTCTCACAAAGAGACAATTATGTTGAAAAGAAATATGAAAATATGAAATAATGAGAATTATCTGGGTGACTGATTATATGCTGTGAACCTCATAATGAAGTAATTATGAGATAGAATTGATAATCTCAAGATGATGATTAACTATATGAGAAGAAGAGATTTATAAAGAATGGAGATTTGATATGAGTAGTGATAATAGAATGTTATTATCAAAATATATGAGATATAGATAAATGAATATTAAAAGACTAATTATACAAATTGAATACTTATAGTAAGTTTAATTCACTGAGCTTGTGAAGCTCACTCCTCATTGTACAATGATTTCAGGTAACAGGCAGGACAGATAGTTTGGTGAGTTGAGATTCAGACGAAGTCATTCTCTGTAAGCCACGTGGTTCACATCTTCAGACTAATGGAAAACAAAAATAAAAATTTATTTGTAAATATTCATGCATATTACGTTGTATATAATGTTTAAGTCAAGATCTGAATGATGTATCTCCCCTGTTGAGGGTTGAGGATTGATGTAAAAATTGCAGTTGATATTATTTTTTTTATTGTTGCATATATGTGACATGTCGGGATTTTCAAAATGTGACAACACTGTCTTGGGGTGGCCAACCCGAGATGGGTCGTTACACTTTTACCCCAAACATTATCCTCCTGCCATATTCCTAGTAGTGTTGAAGAGGCCTTATCCGATCCAAAGTGGGCACAAGTGATACAAGAAGAACTGGAGGCTTTACAGAAAAATAACACGTGGAAGTTGGTCCCACTACCGAAAGGGAAGAAGATAGTGGGATGCAAATGAGTGTTCTCTACAAAATATAAGGCTGATGGATCCATCGACCGATACAAGGCGAGACTCATGGTGAAGGGTTTTACTCATACATATAACGTAGATTATTTGGAAACTTTCTCACCAGTAGCTAAACTGAATATTGTTAGAGTTTTATTGTCTCTTGCAGCAAATTTGGACTAGCCACTACACCAGCTCGACGTGAAAAACGCCTTTCTTCATGGTGATCTTGACGAAGAAGTATACATAGACATTCCGCCAGGGTATACATGATCTTCCGAGATCAAGACTGTTTGTAAATTGGAGCAGACATTGTATAAACAGTCACCCCGGTCATGGTTTGGCCAATTTAGTTCGGCTATAAGAAAGTATGGTTATCGCCAAAGCAATTCTGACCATACCCTCTTCCTGAAACACTGACAAAGCAAGGTGACAACCCTAATAATCTACGTAGATGACATGATAATTACAAGGGATGATGCAGAGGAGATCTCTAGGCTACAAGGGCAATTGTTTATTGAATTTGAAATGAAGAATCTGGGAGGGCTTAAGTATTCTCTGGGAATAGAGGTGGCGAGGTCACGAAAAGGCATATTTATCTCCCAACAGAAATATGTACTAGATTTACTGTCAGAAGTGGGACTACTGGAGTGCAAACCTGTGGATAATCCGATTGCCCAAAATCATAGGCTTGGGGAATATTCAGACTAGGTGCCAGCTGATAAAGGAAGGTACCAAAGACTAGTAGGTAAGCTCATCTACCTATCCCATACTCGCCTAGATATTTCTTACACCGTAAGTGTAGTAAGCCAATTTATGCATTGTCCTAGTGAAGACCATATGGGTGCAGTAATACGAATCCTTCGCTATCTAAAGTCATCACCAGGAAAAAGGCTAATGTTCTCCAAGAATGACCATTGCATATTGAAGGGTGCGGACTGGGCAGGGAATATCTTGGATAGAAAATCTACTTCGGGCTACTTTACATTCATGGGAGGCAACTTAGTTACATGGAGGATCAAGAAGCAGAAGGTAGTGGCTTTGTCCAGTGCTGAAGCTGAGTTTCGAGGTATGGCTAAAGGACTCAGTGAGCTCCTCTGGCTTAGAAGATTGCTAACAAAGGTTGGTTTTGCTCCTGGCTCTTCAATGAATCTATTCTGTGATAACAAGGTTGCCATTGACATATCCCATAACCCAGTCCAACACAATCACACCAAGCATGTGGAGGTGGATCGACATTTCATCAAACAGAACCTGGAGGAAAAGATCATTCAGTTTCCATTTGTTAAGTCGAAAGACCAGTTGACGGACATACTTACAAAGGCAGTTTCCAGTAAAAACTTCTATGACTCACTCGACAAGTTAGGCATTAGAGATATCAACGCACCAACTTGAGGGAGAGCGTTGGCATGAGTCATTAGAATAGCAAGTTATAGAAACCTTAGCTATAGAAATCCCTTGATTCAAGGGTCAACCATGATTTTAGCCGTAGATATTGTACATGCAAAGAATAGCTTCCTAAAATACCTCCTTGTATCTATATATCTTGTAATCTGTTATATGGAATGAATATACGAAAATCACTGTTTGACAATCTCAACTGAACTCAACTATTCCAACTAAATAAACAACTTCAATAAATACGAAAAACGTGCAAGGACAAAAAAAATGTGAAAAGAAATATATAAAGATTACATTTAAAACCATAAAGAACAGTCGGATAATTTACATTAGCAATTTACCTTGGAATAACCATTGCCCATGTCCTCTACAACACAGCCAGAAGGAAACCTCCTGCAGTCAGCTTATGCCTGTGGGTTTGGAACTTTCAAGATACACAAAGTTCCTGCTAAGCTAGACAATAAATCAAATTGAATAACATTTAGCCTTCAAGATCTTTTGGAATAAACAAACACAATTAAGAAAATAAAGTCAAATATAGGAACTTCAGAAAATAAATAACAAAATATGGGTAAGCAAAGCATGCCAGACTCACAAATTTCCCCTAAATTACAGCCACTATCTGATAACTTCTCATTTCAACTCGTAGCCACTCATTCCTACTCAACTTTGCCAATGTAGCACATAGCAAAACAGTCTCAATAATAATAATAAAAAAAACAAAATGAGCCAGAAAGCATTTTTCAACTCCTCTAGCTTTGCACTTTCCTCGGCAATACAATAGGACAAGATCAACGAGGGTGAAAAAGAATGTATTTGTTACAAGTTCAGTATGCTTACAAGTAGGATGATTTGCGTGTTTTTAACTTTCAATATCTAAGTATTGTCCCATATTATCATCCAAAGGTCACTAGCATCGTTTTGACATCTATGGCAGCAAAAATCTATATGTACCTGGTCTGACCAATCTTATGAGGGGCATCGAAGTTATCATCTCCATTAAACTAATCCAAAGTCTTCCTTTATAAGCAAGGTGTGTGCTGGGAGCCACAGCAGCCCTGCATTTTGTCACAAACATTGACTGCAAAGACAGCAGCATTGACATCACGTCCAGGTTCCTAACCAATTTCAAATTTGGAAAGCATATAAGCTGTACTATTGCAAGTTAAAACTGTTGTTGACTTCTAGCCAATTATTTAACTAAATGGACTGATGGATCATAGTAATTAGATAGGTAAAGTTACCCTGATGGTGGTTAATTTGAACACGTTTCTGGGTTTTCCTCATTAGGGCATCTAGTGTAATCTCATTTAGGTGCTTGTTTTTGTTCTTGTTTGTTAGTAGAAACAGTGTATATTAAAATATCATTGCATCTAGTGTAATGTCATTTAGGTGCTTGTTAATGTTCTTGTTTGTTAGTGGAAACAGTGTATATTAAAATATCATTGTTGGACAAGAACTCAGATGCTAAATTTGTTCTTGGAGACAAATCTCTTCACACGAAAATATTTGAACTTCTCGTGTATAACTCTAATAAATTATTTCAATTTGGTTGTTTGAACCCATTCTGTTATTTTTTTGTACTATATATATATATATATATATATATATATAGACAACCACTTAGTTATATATATATATCTCGTAACCACATGAATTTTCGGTTTCGCCCATGGGAACACATCTGTGAACAAACTAAGTGGTTGTCTAGATGCACCATTCACGTCCTTTTGCATTTGAAAAGTTGCAGCAATTTGCTATTTTTTTTATTTTTATTTGGTGGTTGAGGTGAGGTTTGTGTTGGGGAAGGGAAAGGGTTTGCACTTCGGAAAATAGGATTAATGTCTTCAATTTTTTATTTGAAAGATGTCAACAAGACAACCATCATTGAACAAAACAATGAGATGGATTAAGATTCCCTTGTCTCCTGACTATGAGATCGATGTAGTGTGCCAAATCCTGACCAGAAATGAAATATGGTGAAAACGGGCAATTTAACCTGGTTCTATTTTCGTAAGTGAAAGAAAACAGCATACAGACAGTCAGACAGAAACTAGTGTTAGTGTGTGTGTGAGAGAGAGAGGGAGAATGAGAGATGCTACAGCAAACAAACCATTTACGCAAATACTAATGTTATCCTTGAGGAGCCAGCAATCAGAGTACATAAGAGAATAAGAGGGCGAAGGCAAACCTATAAACATCTAAAATATTATAACTTGCTTACTAGAAGTTTTTATAGTACATCAAGTCTTCAAATGTTTAGAAGCATGCATAAGGTGAATGTACGATCAAATAGTAGAAACTTCCGGTGCCTTTTACCCAGAGAGAACATTCGATCCATTCATTGTGAAAACATCACATTAGTTGCGATTTTTGCACTTCTCCATGGCCCTCGGGGCTGCAAGAAGCAGATACAGAAACATCCATTAGTGACGCTTTTCTCCAATACCATTTATCAAAATAAGGATTCAGTCATGTAACAAGAAGGCAAAGTTGAAGGAAAGTGGACTGCTATATCTAATAAAGAAAGATTTTCTATCAATCAGTGTCTATGATCTATGGTATCATACAAAAATTTTGGATTGGATTTGAATTCTGATTTATTATGTTATGAAACATACCTAGGCCAATAGCCTCAGAGCTCTTCATAATCCTCAGCCTCTTACAAGTGTCAGTGAACATCCTGCAACAACAAAACAATGATAAAATTGGAGAATTATATCCTTCGCTTTTCATATTTTGTTTTCGTTTTGCTATAGTAAAATTACAATAGCATTGTAGTAATACATTAGAGAAAAGTATTCACTATTCAGATAGGAAGTACAACACTTTAACAAACCATAAATTCAAATTTGCGAGCCAAAGATATTAAAATCAAATTCTGTCAGGTAATTATTGATCAGCATTATGCAGTGCAGATATGCCCTATTCTTGAATTGGGTATCCAAATATGGAAATTTCAAGGAAATGAAGGGAAGAAACGCGCAGAACACATTAAGGAAGAAGAAAACCACAAAGTCATACAGATATATCAAGTGCAAGCATCGTTTGGATGTGAAGCTCAAGTTTAAAACATGCCAGCTTTATGAAGTGAAGCGAGAAAGAAGTAGATTAACAAGCTTTATATGCAGGTAAGTCCATAGATTTAATGGAGCACCCTTCTGTGTGTTTATATTTTTTCCAATTCAAGATGTTACTTGATAAGCTTATCAATCCATGATATCCTATATTCATATTTCCAGAATGTCATAAAGGATAGAATAACAAAATCAGAATTGTGTTCATTCAACCATGACATCCTTCTAGTCATTGATCAGATATCCTCAGTAAATATGAGTTGCGAATACAACTTACTTCCATGGGACATCACCAACTAGCATCCAGTCACCATCTTTGTCTTCATAGGTAAGTACGTATTCGGAACCATGCAGGAGATCCACTAATCGACTCTCGCTCAATCCATCTCGAGTGGGTACTCCATGAGAGCCACACTGACCTGAGACAGTCATTCACAAACAGAAATTAGCTCCAAACAAAACATGCTGTCAGTATTTACCATAGTGGAAAATGATTTGAGGCATGCTTGTATACATGTATTGTGAATCAAGTGCAGGCACATTTGTGTATAACTGTTGCCTCTTCTAAATTCTAATGACCATGCAACAGAAAGTTCACGTCTCCGGTTCAATCTTACAGTTAATGTTACTACCCAATTCTCTTTAATTTACCATAAGTATAAGGCAATAGTTTAAGATTACAGAAGAATATCTGAATATATCCAAATATTCAAAAGATATTGAATCATGCTATTGTGTTTCACAGAGAATTTCATAAAAGGTTGATTCAGTGGCTTGGCATGAACCTATTTCCTTTCAGAACAAAAGATATGATTTCATTTCCATATCATTTTGGCTCTATCACAATATATATGATGTAACAAGATCGATAAAGATATCCAAAAGAAATAACGAAACAGTAATCAAAACATTCACACAAAAGTAAAAGACACAAGATTTATGTGGTTTGACTAGTTAGGCCTATATCCACGGTTGAGAGCAAAGAAATTCACTACCAAAAATGAAGAGTACAAAATTCGTCTTGGCAATCTTTCTTCCAAACACTAACAAATGCATTTATATATAAGCTACAAAACAAGACAAAATAATTCGCCTCGAGGGAAACTAAATCGGAAAATCACCCCAAAATATTTCGAGCCGGAGCAGGTCTTCAGGTCGAACCGGAATGGAAAATATCTCAACAGCCTATGTACCCACTCTTCGTCTATCATTCACTTCAAAAATAATTTTTTCATTGTGACCCCCCATCCCCGAAAAAAAGGGAGAGAAAAAAACAAAACAAAGTTAAAAGTTCCTGTACATCTTTATCAAAACTCAAGCATTACTAATGCGAATTCCAATCAGAAAAACTACAGGCAGCACTAAGTGGAACAAGGAACATTTGCACAGGCAAGCATGGAGAAGATGGAATAAGGCATGGGATGGAAGAAAGATTACCGATTGTAAAGCAGCTGAACATCTTTTCCAGTGCTGAAGAGAGTTCCATATAGCTGCCATAGGTCTTGAGATCAACTTTTCTCAAGTAGGGGGCGCCATCCATGCTGACCTTCACATACAGACACCCTGATCCCAACTTAGCTTCTGCCTCATCATCATTCTTTTGAGGATGAGAAGCCATAGAATTCTTCCGGAAAGAACGAATTGGTGGCCATCCCACAACTTGTGCCCTGTCAAAACACGAGACACGAGTGATCAGTATTTACTGAGGGCTGAGGCTATCTGTGGCAAGAACCTTATTCAACCATTTTGCCCTAATTAATGCAATTAGATATTTGTCTACTGAACCAAGCAAATAAATTTTCTCCAAAGAGGACCACTGGACTTAAAACTTTTCTAAGTAACGTTAGGTAGCATGGCAGGAATATGTTACAGTACTATTATTAAAAATACATAAACAAAGGAAAAGGTTCATTTTTTAAAACAAACTAAAGGAAACAAACAAGCATGATCGAGCCAAACTTGATGGAACACAAAAAGCATGTAAAACAACTCAATTGTTAATAGAGGTAACAGGTAAAGTAAGCATGTCTTAGTTCTTCAAGTTATCAAGAATTAAATTGTAAATGTTTTTTTTTTCCAATTCAAACATATAACCCAGCATAATTCAATTCTTTTTTTTCTTTTCCCACTCTAGAAGCCAAACAACAAGAACCAAATAGTTCAAATAATCATTTTATCTACCCAAAATTTCTCCCGAATCCAGAAGGAAGATCACCAACATGATCCAAAGTAAATAAAAAAAAAAAAGGTAATATAAAACCCGCGAAAACCAACGATAAACAGATGCTAAAACAGTCTACAGCAAGAGAACATATATAAATAAAAAAAAATTAAACCAACAAGTAACAAGAGAAAGTTTAATCCAGTTACTTTGAAGCAGGAGCAACACCATGGCCACTAGAACCAGCAACCTGGGCCTTCTTCTCCAGCACCGGCCCAACCGATTGGGGCGACTGAGGCACCCCTCCATCCTTCACAACCAGACCCGAATCCGACCCGCCAACACCCTTCCCAACTCCACTACCAGCACTTCTAGGAGAGAACAACCCGCCACCACAACCTTGGGTACCCAAATCAAGAGAAGCAACCTCAGATCCAGAGGAGAAGACCCACTTGGCAGACCCACCACCACCATTAATGGCATCAGAGAATCCCCTCTTGGCCCCTGACACTACATAGCTCTTCAGTGACAGAACCAATGCGTTGCCATTCTTATCACTACCGTTTCTTTCTGGTGACTCAGACCCGGGTAACCCGAGTCTCAACTCGGTGGCCTTCATGTTGAGACCACTGTTGTTCTTATCAGAGTTTTCCATTGGAGGAATCTCTGATAAACCTATGTAATCATGCTCTACAACTGGTGTAAACATCAAAGCTTACATTCAATACTCAAAAAACCATGAAATGGGCAAAGGCGAAGAAGAAGAAGAAGAAGTTTTCTAGGATTATAAACTGTGAAATTGGTCTGAAAGTGTAATAGGAAGATAATGAAGCAAAAAGAAGCTTCTTTGCGCTTTTGGATACTCTGTTTTGCTCCTATATATCAATTATCAGACTCCTCTCTCTCTCTCTCTCTGCTGACTGTGAGTGAATTAACCCGTAACTAGTACAAGAAAAATGAAGTAAAAACCACTAAAAGAATGCTATAAAAACCATTTTTTCTTTTCCTTCTTCCAATTTTTAAAGTAAAATTTTCCTTTTTTTTTAATGATTTTTTTGGGTTTTATAATTGAACTGTACTATTATTCTTTGGGTTTTGTAATTGACAATTTGGCAATATATTATTATTATTCTACTTCCATGTATTCAATACGGAGTACAACTTTATGTGGGCAGCCACCCCGACAAGTCACAGAAAGTCCCCGGCAAACTTTCCGATACTGCCCCTTTTTAAATATTTGTAGGCCGGCTAAACTAACTTGCGCTGGGACTCGGCTGACGTGTGATCATATTCTAAAATGCACCGTGACAGTGTTTGAGAGGGAGAGAAAAAAAATGAGAAATCGCTGAAAGGGAAAGGACAAACAGTGTTCTCTCAAACGCCAAGATTTCTCGGATTTTCAGGCGGTCACGGTGAGACAGGAAAGAGACGCTGCGGAAAAGAGAAAGAAAATGGATTATGGGATATTTGTTTTGGCTGATATGGTGTTTGCATTCCAGGAAAAAGTTAAGAGGGAAAAGAAAATGAGAAGTCAGTGGAAAAAAGTGAGGGGATTTTGAGAAAGCTGACAAGGGAAAATGAATCCAGAGAGGGGAAAAGGAAAAACGGCAGTTTGAGGAACTGAAAAAAAAATCTTTGTGCGTGGGGATATGAAAGAGAATTCACTGTGGTTTTCTCTATTTTGTTTTTGTATTGGGTTTGTGTGTTTTGTTGTTTGGGTCTGCTCAGTCATGTTTGCCCGGAAAATCTCGAGGATGGAAATGTCAATTAAGCTTTTTTTCGTTTCTGTTTTTTTTACTCCCTGTTATTTCTTCAATTTTGATTCAATAAGGAGTGCATTTTGATTCCACACGGGCTTAATACATCCTGTATTTCTCACCATTTGTGAATTAAAATGAAGTCAAGTTTATATTGAGATTGAATGTCACATTATTAAATAGAGAGCATTCAAATTCAAGTTTGTCTTGTTAGCATTCAATCTCACAATAAACTTGAATTTCATTTTAATTATCAAATGGAGATGAACCAAATCCACTTAATACTAATTGATACTAGATCAAATTATGTTTTTTTATTATATCTAAAAGACATTAGAGTATTTGATCTATTAACTCTAATCGTGCTCGGCTCCCTTGTTATGTTCACGAGAAATTTTTGACTAGCTTAAGTCTAAACTTGTAGTTTTAAACTGAGTCTATAATAACGTGACACATCAACTGTTTGAACGAGCGAGAATTCAAAAAACAATATGAATTCCAAAATCATAGGAGCTTTCTCTCTTTTTTTTCCCAGTTCTTTCCCTTCTACACGATTTCATTTCTCTCTCCTCACTCTCTACTTCTATCTCCCTATTTACTATCTCTCTTCACCTTATATCCATCACTGTTAATCCTTCTTTCTATCCATTTCCTTTGTTCTCTCTTCATTTCACGGCCAGTCAACAGGCAAGATTGGGTAAGTTATCTCTTTTCATTTCTTTCTTTTTGTATGTCCGTCACCTTATTCTCTTTCTTTCTTATGAAGCAGCGGAGACTAACTTGGAACCACCGTTTTCTTCAGCAAAGCTATTCTAACAACTGGTACCTTTCAATACTCCTTGATCATCAAGGTAATACGAAAAGTTGAACTTATTTGTTAATGTTAAACTTGTTATGCATTTTAATTTTATTAGTTGGATAGGCATATGCATATTATAGTAAACTCCAATAATTTACAAATTGTACTTTGTTAGTTAATTTTATCCGATGCTTTGATTTAATGAATCATGATAAAGGATTGTTACCATTGGATATAGAAAAAGAAACCCTCACTTAACTTCTTATTATAAAAAGAATTCGTCACTCAACTATGGCCATGTTTGGGGAAGCATATAAGCCAACTTAAAGAAAGTTGGCTTAAATGCTTCCCCAAACATGGCCTATGTGGTCTGACTTTAATAAATTTACCTTTCCAATGTAAAGATGAAGCAATAGACATGGCAATTTTATGTGTTCGATAGCATTGCCATTACATAAGCATTTTAGGCTTTTTTGAATTTAGCTTGTTAGTTACTCTAAAACTGAATCAGATGATATCATCTAAATTAGTGTCTCTATTATGCCTCAGTTCTTTAAACAAGATTGGAAAAAAAAAAAAAAAAAACCTCAATATGCTTCATTTTCTCTATACTTTTGTCAACCATTCTCTAAGTTCCCTTAACTCAGTTCTTGCAAGATGCTACTATGAGCCTCCATTTTTGTAGATAGATTACTTGGTTCTTCATTAGAACATCCAAAACTTATTGAATTGAAGTGTTGCTTTTACATGTTGATGTTTTCTGTATTGAATCCAGTAACCTCTTCTTTTGTTCTTTGAGAATTCAAATTGTGATAAAAATATTAAATATACATATACTTCCAATGTGAGTTTTGATTGCTGCCCATGAATTTGAGAAATCATAATAAAATTGTTTTCACTTATATTGCAATAATGTATAATTCTAAAGCTACATATGTTGATAACTATGGAAGTGATTGGTCAATAGATTGCAAAAATCTTGATGAGGAGAATGGGGATGAAGAGGAGGAGAATATGGGAAGAAATTGAGAAGAATGTTGAAGAAGTTGATAAGAATCAGGTAGGACAGATTATTTCTAAAGTTTTGGATACTAACACTGCATTTTAAACCTATTAGGATTGATTGTTAACAATTAAAAAGAGGCATATAAGTTGTATTGTCAACATGGGTATCGTAAGGTATTCAGTGTCAGAAAGGGAAAGCAATACAAATACTCTAGGACAAATAAGATACGAACAAAGTACTATTATTATTCAAAGGAAGGTGAAATTGATGAATCAAAAATTAATGTAGGCTATAATAGGAATCAAACTAGGATGTCATGCAATGTGAGGATTAATTTCATAGTTAATGAAGAAGGAAAATTGACTATTGTTAAGTTTTATGATGAGAATACTCATAAAATGACATGTCCTGGAGATAGATATATATTGAGGCATGCACGAAAAGTGACTAAACAAAAAAGATATTCTATTAGTCATGATGGTGAACTCGGGGATTCAAACAATACAAGCAATAAACTTCATGAATAATAAGGTAGATGGTGAACAAAATTTGAGGTTTACAAAGAAGGATGGCTACAAGTAAGTTAACAAGGAGATCCTAGCATTGATTGAGGTGGGGGACTTTGCTAGTTTGGTTGGCTATTTCAAATGTCTAGCTAAAAAGGATGAAATGTTACATTGGGATTTTCTGGTTAACAAGTAGGGTCAAATGACAAACTTTTTTTGGCGAGATGGTAGGTGCATGATTGATTATGATTGCTTCGGTGACATAGTCGTCTTTGACACCACTTATCGAACTAACAAGTATAATTTGATATGTGCACCATTAGTGGGGGTTAACCACCATTGGTAGAACATTATGTTTGGATGTATGTTTCTATCAAATGAGATGACTGCATCATTTGAGTGGCTTTTCAATGCATTCTTAGATTTAATGGGTGATCAAGCACCAAAGACTATTTTCACATATCAAGATTACATAATGGCCAAGGCGATCTGGAAGGTGTTCCTTGATACATGACATCATCTTTGCTTATGGTATATTTTTGAGAAAATGCCTTTGCATTTGGGTGAATTGAAGCTAGAGATTTCCATGGTTTATCTTACAAATTTCTACAAGGATGTGATTCTAAAAAGGATTTTGAGGATACATAGAGAAAGATAATATCAGATTATGACCTTGAAGGGCACTAATGACTTTTAGGTATATATAATATTCGACGAAAATGGTGCACTGGTCTTAACAAAGATGTTTTTTTTATGTTGGGTTTAGATATTCTCAACGGAGCGATAACACGAACAATGTATTAAATGAAATAGCTGACAAGTTCACTTGTCTTTCTAAGTTTATAATTCAATTTGACAAGAAACTGGTTGAATGGCATAGAAATGAATCAAATGAGAACTTTTGTTATTACCATAGTGATTTTCCACTTGCAAATAAGCACATGAAAATTTTGAAGCAAGCTGTCAAGATATATACCCATAAGATATACGAGATATTTCTGAGGGAATATATTGATGTCACAAGTGGATTATATTTTGATTATATTCCATGTGGTGGCACTCTATTTAGGTATAAATTTAAAATGCAAGTATGCAGTTCAAGGGAGTATGTTGTTGATGTTGACATAACTACCATGAAAGTCTAATGCATTTACAATAAATTCCATAATATTAGTATACTTTGTAGACATGCATTGACTGCTTATAATTTTAACAATGCTTCAAAATTGCTAGAGAAGTACATTATAAAGACTTGGACCAAAGATGCGAGGAAAATAGTGCATACCTATATGGAAAGTGAGTCATCTATGCATGATTCTAATGAATCCGCACTTGTATTTCATAATCGTGCAATGAGATTCGCTTATGATCTTGTTACAATGAGTCAAGATAATTCGGAGGTACAAAAATTTGTATGGAATGTTTTTAAGTAGAGAAAGAAGTAAAAGATGTGTTAGATCAAAATAATGAGAATATTGAGGATGAGGTAATTCCCTCAGTATTAGATCCACCCTCATTAAACCTAAAGGAGTGTCAAATCCAAGGATACAGGGACACTATGACTAATCAAAATAAAAGAAAAATCAATTAGAATGTGATAACTATTTTACTTTTTGTCATAATCAATATGTAAATCTTACTGCTTGGTTCATTCTATGATATCATATTCATGTTGGCTATATTTATAAATTGTTCTCTTGTGTTACTTGATGCTCTGGTGTTGTTAAAATTATATGCTCATCATTTCCACACCATGTTTATAGTTGTAGGTAAAAAGAAACAAGTAAAAGTACAAAAAAAAGTAAAAAAATTCGAGCTACCCCCAAAACAGGGAGAATCATCACTTGTAACTCCTCCACTTGTTGCTCATTCGATATCTTCTCAAACATTTACTACCTCCTCTTTTTATTGAGGATTTTCTAGTGTCCCAGTAAGCATAATTTGACATGTAGTTCTCTTTGTAGTATGTTATTCAAGAAATTGAATGTGTTCTCTTGCTTGTATCTCGTGTCTTGTGTAGATACATCCAAATAATGTTTGTATACCTCAACCTTGTTACCCATTACCAAACTTTTTTATACTTTGATGCTACTAGGGAGTGATCTAAATTTTTCTCATGTCAGTAATGATATGTCATATTGATTGGCTGCTTGATCATTTACTATATTTTTTTTATTGTTTAATTGGTAGTATATAAATTTTGTAAAGAATCCTCAAATCACTCTTGGAACCCAGAGTCATCTACTTATTGGGGACCTCCTATGTGAGTAAGGTACTTGTAAGCTGTGAATTTTGTTGCTTCATTTTGTTATGCTTCCATTAACTAGTTTGTGGCCCATATGTTTATCTCATATGTGCTACTCATTGGTTTAGTTTTTGTTGTAAGATGGATGAAACTAAGGATAGAGATTTTAAGTTTGAATTCTCTACCCTCAATGTTTCATGTGCCAAAAGACTGCTGCATTGTTCTAAGTTATTTTTTCTTAAGTTGTGTCCTGTTGCCTACTAGTTTTTTAGTTTCATATTTTTGGTTGAATGCTAATAACTCCTTGGACCTTGAATGGTGCCAGAGATTTTACTTCTTGTTGTGACTCATCACTTGTATTTGAAGTACATAATTTATTACTATTATGTTAATTCTTATTCAAGAGTTGTTGTGTGAATATTTTCAACAATTCTTATTGTGCTACGGTTTTCTTCCATTTACATCTATACTTTGATTGAAAAATGATCACCATACTTGTTGCTTAACAAATCTTTTTTTTTTGTAGTTTGACATAAGAGGAAATGCAACTGTTGCGAAAAAAAGAAGTGGCTGTTGCTATGATCAAACTCTGTTCAGTGATAGCTTGCAAATTTTGTGGTCACAGATACAAGGATTATCTAATCATTTGGTTTATTATCATATATAATAGCTGCATGGAAGAATAGTAAATGTATTTTCAATGCTTTTCCTATGGTTATCTTCTTCTTTAGTAGTTTTTTTTTTAATTTATTATCAGCAATACTGAACAACAAGTAACATGTCTTCTTCCTCAATGAGTGAAATGAATGATTCTAACTTTTGGAATTGGAGGATATAATTTGCTCCCACATTCGATTTTTTCTTAAGTTGTGCCCATGCCATCATCGATGTTTGGAACAAAATCATTTTCATGTTGCATGATGTCAACTAAATTGAATGGAAATTGTTGTTGAAATTCATCAGTGACCCTTGCAAAATCTAATAGAGTCCTGGGATGATATTTAGTAGATAATGTATCTAGCAAAAAACTTTCATTGATCTCAAAGAAATTATAAGATGAATTATCAATATGTTCTTCAACTTTGATGTCCATATGATTTGTGTAATAACACTTGTAAATGTTTTTGTGGTATCTGTGACTGATGAGGACAACAATAAAAGAATTTCCTCTCCCAAAAAAGAATTTTATTCAATTGCTCAAGCAAACACAAATTTTTATAAATTGCTAGAAATAAGCAAACACACAAAGAAAAAAGGCATGATTACAAAAGAGTTTTCAATTGACTCAAAAAAAATAGCATTGATAGCAATTTGATTACAATCATAGACATAACATAAAGTTAGTTTCAAAACATGAAGCTTGTAACACCAATCTTCTCCTAAGACATTCCATACAAACCCTACAATTATACTAATACATCATCCATTTTTTCACCACGATGAGATGGCATACAAAGACAATGTACAACATAGAGAACACAAAGAATAGGACCCATGACTCAATCAACAACTTTTTGTATCTATTGCACTTGGCTTGGTTAGAAATGATCTCATTCTTCATTGCTGATAACTTTTGTAAAACTCTAAGCATAACTCTCTTGCCATGAGAACACATCTCAGGATCATGCCACTTAAAGAATCTCATTGAGACATTAACCTGGAAAATTTAGTTAACATATATCAGTGATTCAATACACAACAATCATATCATTTTAGTTATCTAAAATTCAAACCATTTTAGTTTTGAACCAAAGAATAAATTGCATCATTTGGAAATTTGTTTAGCAAAGGAAGTATGAATATTATGTTCATACTAGGCCAAAAATCCATTATTGAACTATTCAGAAGGCTAAAACAATTCAAAGAATTGATGATATAATATATACCAACTTTTTACATGGATCTAATTATTAAATCACTTGTCTTGTCACACTTTTGTCTTTCTAGAAACTCTAGCATTGGGAAATCAGGATCTCACAGAGAAACATATTTGCACATGCAAAATAACACACCAACAACACTCAAACATGAAATGAAGAAAAACATACCATCATACAACAACAAAAAATTACACAGAACTTTGAAATACCAAGCATTTCACTCATAAACAGATTCTAAGAAAATAGGTCTTAACAACTCGTTCAAGACTTTTATCAAACATATTAGCTGCACATCATGATTTTACAAATTTCAAAATACTTACCCCATTGAAATGTTACGTCTAAAACTGTGGATTTAGATCCGAGTCAACAAAAAAAAAATTTTACACTCACATACTTGAAATAAGTCTCCAATCCTAAGCTTTTAATAATTCTCTTTGTTAACAATTATTGTAATATAATAATTCTAGTAAATCAACTATAATTTGTACTGCTAGAATTAAAAAGAGTGCAGATATATAACCATTCAATCTATTTATTCTTTTTATTCATTCAGGTGACTCTATATACCTATTTATGAGAAATTCAAATAATAATAACACATAAATTTGGACATGAGTGAAAATCAAAATATCTATACGTGGCGTGATGTTTTTCATTAACCGGATCCATGGATAGAGAAAATTGATGGTTACCCACCTAACTCAATTATTAATAATAGCACTATATTAAAGTTTGTTGGGTTCAGAAAAAGTCCATTTCAAGAGATGGGTTGTTGGGGGACAAAACGCCGTTATGTTTTGGAGAGAACGGCATTGGAAAAAAGCACACTTGCCGTAACAGCCCAACTGCTAAACCAGCTCTATATATATATATATATATATTACAACATTATTAATAATTCAATTCCTCTCAAATTATATGATGACTTATAATTTATTTTTTCATTAAGAAACCTAGGACCCACAAGAGTAGAAACTTTTATCTTGCTTTATTTTGCTGTTTCTCTTCACCGTTGGATGGCAGTTTGTGTTTTCTCTTTTCTTTTCGTTGATGATTAGCACTTAAAAAGATAGCTCAATGGGGTGGATTAGAGACTTCATTATGTTCTTGATTAATGATTAATGTCGGGAGTTGATGAACAAAAGTCATAAGAATCACTTCCCGTGAGAAAGTATTAACACTTCGATTGAAATAAATAAAATATATATTTTTTATGAAATTTATTTTGAATTATATATAGTTTTTATGTTTGGAATAAAAAAAATTATAATTTATTTTAAAATGAATTTACTATGAAATTGAATTGGTTTGTCTATTAAAATTGATAAAATTTACAAATGAATTCTATAGAATGAAAAGTAAAAGGCTACGTTGATACAAAAAAAAAAAAAAAACTCTCTTTTCCTCTCTCACTCCCTCCCTCTCCCTTATTGTTTCTTCTCTTTCTTCTCGTTTGAATTTTTCATTTATTTTATACATTTTAAACATGAGAATTCAAATGAATTCTGTAATTTAGAATAAAAAAGCCAATTATAAAAAAAATCATTTTTATATGAATTTAATTTTCAATTCGTTTGAAAATGAAATGAATTTTATTTTCATTTGGTTTCAAATGGACTCTAAGAGTGTTTGGTTGGAACAAATGAATTCTATATAAATTTTATTAAATTAATTTATAATTCTATACTTGTTATGTTTGAAACAAAAAATCTATAAAATTCATTTCAAAGTGATTTCACTATGGAATTGAATTAATTTGTTGCAAATTATATCCAAATAAATTTCAAAAAATAAAGAGTAAAAGGTTATGTCGATTAAAATACTCAATTTCTTTCTTTTATTACTTTCCTCTTTCTCTTCCTCTTTCTCTCCCTTACCTCTCCTCTCCCTCTCTTTAAATTTTTTCATTTGTTCCAAACATTTTATGTGTTGAATTTAAGAGAGGAAGTGAGACAATACAAAGAGAAGAATTGTATTGAATGGTGTAATTTACTTACAAGGGAGCTATCATATTTATACAAGCCAATAGGAGAGGCAAAGCTATACACAACCAATGTGAGATATAATACATTAATTATAATACATTAACACCCCCCCTCAAACTCAAGGCGGTAAGTGAGAGGTGAACTTGAGTTTGGAAACCAGAGAGTGAAAGCGTCCGGGTGGATGAGCTTTAGTGAAAATGTCAGTTGTCTGATCGGCTGAACTGACGGATTGTAGATGAACCGTATTCTGGAGAATGTGATCACGGATGAAGTGGATATCATTCTCGATGTGTTTTGTACGTTCGTGGAAGACATCATTATGAGCGATCTGAATAGCACTCTTGTTGTCACAGTGTAGGATAGTGGCAGCAGGAGAAGAGATACCCATGTCAGCGAGTAACCATCGAAGCCAGAGAAGTTCTTGAGTTGCATCAGCCATGGCACGATATTCAGCTTCAGTACTAGAGCGAGCAACCACAGTTTGTTTCTTACTACGCCAGGAAATGAGAGAATTGCCCAAAAAGAAACAGTAACCAGTGGTTGAACGTCTGTCGGTGGGGTCTCCGGCCCAATCGGCATCAGAATAAGCTTGTAAAACAAGGGCAGACTGTGCTGAGAAATGAAGCCCATGAAATAAAGTACCCTTGACATATCGAAGAATGCAAAGAACAGCCGAGTAATGGGTGGTCCGAGGAGCGGACAAGAACCGACTGACCTAATGAACGGCATAGGCAATGTCAGGGCGAGTGACAGTAAGATATACAAGACTTCCAACCAGTTGGCGATATAGAGTGGCATCCTGAAAAGGTGAACCATCGAGTGGGGTAAGTCTGACATTTGGCTCGAGAAGAGTAGTGGCAGTGGTTGAGTCAGTGATCCCAGCCTTGTAAAGGAGATCCGAGGCATATTTGGCTTGAGAGAGAAAAAATCCATCAGAACTAGATGAGACTTCGAGGCCAAGAAAATAGGTGAGCACGCCAAGATCTTTCATCTCGAATTGGCCACTGAGAAACTTTTTGAGTTTAGAAATACCATGTGGATCATCTCCAGTAATAACCATATCATCCACGTACAGTAAAAGAAGGATAATACCGTGGGCAGTATGGCAGATAAACAGAGCCGAATCATGAGCACTCGGTGTGAACCCAAACTGATGAATGGTAGTGCTGAATTTGGCAAACCAGGCACGTGGAGCTTGTTTTAAACCATATAACACACGACGAAGGCGACAAACTTTTTTTCGAGTGGCATCCAAGCCGGGAGGTGTATGCATATAGACTTCCTCAAGAAGTTCCCCATTCAGAAATGCATTTTTGACATCCATTTGAAATAGAGTCCATCTTCGAATGGCGGCGACAGCAATGAGTGTACGGACAGATGTGAGCCTCGCCACTGGAGCAAATGTCTCTTCATAGTCAATGCCATATTCCTAAGTAAATCCCTTGGCAACAAGTCGGGCTTTATATCGTTCAATAGAGCCATCAGAAAGTGTCTTGATCTTAAATACCCATTTGCACCCAATAGGAGTTTTTTCAGGGGGTAGATCAACAATATCCCATGTATGAGTTTTAGCTAGGGCCTGAAGTTCTTCATCCATTGCTTTCTGCCAAAGAGGATTAGTACTAGCCTCTTTATAGGATTGAGGCTCATGCAGATGAAGTATAGTGGAAAAACAATAATAATCACAATGGTAATCAGCAAGGATGAGAAGGGGGTGAGTTACTCTGGTAGATCTGCGGGGGTGATCTGGAGGATAGCTCTCAGAGAGAGTCGGTGCAGACTCATCAGACATAGGAATATCCTCGGGCATGACCGATTGAGTCAGAGAGGTGAGGTCAGCTGATGGTTATGGAGCTGGAACTGGGTCTGGGTTTGGAGAGGTAGGATCAACTGGTGGTTCTGGAACGAAAGGGGTGATATCAGCTGGTGATTCGGAGGTGGACTCAACAGTACCTGAAACTGGATTCTCAGGAAATAACTTAATAGATGGATCAGTAAAGAATCTGGAGTTAGTGATGGTTGATATGTCAAATGACCGTAAGGAAGAGAACATTTGATGTTCCCAAAAAATGACATGATGAGAGATACGAAGAGTTTTAGAAATAGGATCCCAGCATCGATACCCCTTATGTTCAATACCATATCCAATGAAACAACACAGATGAGCCATTGGTTGTAATTTGTTGTGTTAATGTGGTTTGATAAGAACAAAACAAGCGCAACCAAAGACTCTGAGGTTAGAGTAATCAGGAGGTTCACCGAAAAGGCGCTCGAATGG
Source organism: Bretschneidera sinensis (assembly GCA_023935145.1). NCBI lineage: Eukaryota > Viridiplantae > Streptophyta > Magnoliopsida > Brassicales > Akaniaceae > Bretschneidera > Bretschneidera sinensis. The sequence continues at coordinate 22,074,090 of CM043701.1, forward strand.
AGATTGATTTTGGATTGTAGTGGAAGGGACACGATTGATTGTGTATACTGCGGTGAATGCAGCATCACCCCAAAAACGTTCAGGACATGATGACGAAATGAGTAGAGCACGAATGGTGTCAAAAATATGTCGATGTTTACATTTAACTCGTCCATTTTGTTGGGAGGTTCCAGGGCACGAGCGGTGGGGGAGCGTGCCATTTTTGTGATGTAGGTTTAGAAAAGCACGGTCTTTATATTCCATTGCATTATCTAAATGAAAAATTTTGATATTCCGAGAGAATTGAGTTTGAACCATAGAAGAAAAATCAGAATATATTTGAAAGAGTTCAGATCTGCTTTTCATAAGAAACAACCAAGTATAATGAGAATAGTCATCCACAAATATAACAAAATAACGAGCACCACCCATTGATGCATGAGGAGAAGGCCCCCAAACGTCAGAATGTACTAAATCAAAAGGTGCAAGGGAAACGAACTGACTCTCATTAAAAGGTAAAGCTGATTGTTTTGCAAGTTGACAATGAATACAATGAAAAGACTCATGCTGAAGTGAACCTAACTGACCACTAGAAATAAGAGAACGTAGAGGGCTAGATGAAGTGTGACCTAACCGAGAGTGCCACAATTCCACAGGTGAGAGTGCTGGGATGGATGCAGCTGATTGATTTGGTGATGGTGAGGATGAGACTTGGAGATGAGTGAGCTCAAAGAGGCATCCAACTTTACGGTCGATTCCAAGGAGTTTTCCTGTCTGAGGGTCCTGCACACGACAACCAGTAGAAGAAAAATGCACATCAAGTCCAAGATCACATAGTTGTCCAACAGATATAAGGTTAAGCGTAAGATTAGGAACTAAATATGTGTCAGGGAGAGACAAATGAGAACTATCAACATGTCCGTATGGCTGACCAGCATATTTGATCCATTGGCAGTGTGAATAGTAGGTGCATGCCCATGACGGGTTTTAGAGGAAAAAATAGAGGCATCAGAAGTCATGTGATTGCAACAAGCAGAATCGAAATACCATCGGGATGTACCTGGTGTAGTTGACATGGTTATATTGTTACTGATTTTATTTAGAGCCTCGGTAAGAACGGTGCAGAAACCACTCCAATCGGGTGGAGAGTTGGATGAAGTTGGTGTAGCATCAGTGGTTACAGCAGCAGTATTATTTGGCTTGGAATATGACCGATTGTATGAGCCTCGAGAGTGATATTGGTTCCCATTTGACTGATTTCCATATGGAAGTTTAGGGCAGTCTGCAAGATAGTGACTCGGTTCTCTGCAGACTTTACATAGGCGAAAAGGACATTTGAGCAATTCATGCCCTTGTGAATGACAATACTTACAATATAAGGGCTTCTGGTGTGTGCTCTGTCGGTGGGGTAAGTCTGATTCAGCCATAGGAGCAAAGAGGAAGGTGAAGCTCCAAGAAACCGGTGATATGGCGGTCAACTGATGATGTGGCAGTCAACTGATGATATGGGGGTCAACGAGTAACGTGGTGCTGACGTGTTATTGATGTGGTGCTACCGTGGCAGCAGCGTGTCTGAAATAGGAGCGGCAGTGGAGATGATGTCAACGGGTGACGTGGCGATCAACGAGTAACGTGGCGCTGACGTGTCGTTGATGCGGTGCTAACGTGGCAGCAGCGTGTCTGAAACAGGAACGGCAACGGAGATGATGTCAACGGGTGACGTGGCACTGAGGTGGCAGTGAGGTGGCGCTGATGTGGCTTTTAGGGCTGACGTGGCAGCAGCGTTTCTGAAACAGAAGCGGCAGCGGAGATGATGTCGATGGAGAATGAGACTCCGACTATAGTGATGACCCGACAGGTATGAAAAGGATATACTAGAAGTTTTTCTGATGTGAAGGATCTACTAATAGTGGCAATCACAGAGCATACTCAACTCTTAAAATACCGAGAACCATTATGGCTCTGATATCATGTTGAATTTAAGAGAGGAAGTGAGACAATACAAAGAGAAGAATTGTATTGAATGGTGTAATTTACTTACAAATGAGCTATCATATTTATACAAGCCAATAAGAGAGGCAAAGCTATACACAACCAATGTGGGATATAATACATTAACTATAATACATTAACATTATATATAAAAATTTAAATGAATTATACAATTTAATATAAAAAAATCAAACATAAAAATTATTTTTAAATAAAATTTATTTTTAATTTATTTGAAAATAAAATAAATTACATTTTTATTTAGTTTCAAACTGCAAATATAAACGTTCATCCTAGATAAACAACAAAACACACATTTCAGACCACTAGACAATAAAAAACAAGTCATACAAGTGTAAAATTATAATTTTTTTAAGTCTTTCTATGCTATCACTTGACTATCACAAAATTACTATTTGATTTTCAAGAAATTATCAGTTTCAAAGTAAAAAAAAACAATACTCCCTACATGTTCTGCTATTTGCACATAGAGAAATGTGTATTTGTATGCATCACAAAGACACGATAATGGTAATAGAGTAAAATACATTTGCGTCCTGACAATGTGACAATGGGTATTTTTTTAAGCCTTCAACATGTCAATTTTTTTTAAAAAAAAAAAACTTCATTGTTACAGATTTGAGTTGAAGTGGTAAAACACTTTCTTTAGCTCAATGTGTTGTACCATGTGACTTATATCGAGTAAAACACATATACAGAAAAAGCAAATTGATGCCGAAAGTGAAACGGAGTAAAGTAAGGAGAGCTTAGTGTACCGAAATTTATTGTTTTATTGACATGAGCGATTAATAGGTTGGGGTACGGGGGCAATGCCTCCGCAGGGTATTTGAGAATTTTTTTTTAATATCTCTGTGTGACTCGCTTCTGTAGACATACAGTCGAATCACGTTAAATCTTTGTGTTTTTATTTTACCTATCTCTTTGCTTTTCCGTACTATTCATCATAATTGCCGCACATTTCACAACACGATGTCTAAAACTTTGTTAATGGAGTATATTAAAAACGTTGTTTGGAATTAAATTTAAACAAATTTAATAAATTTATTTAAATATAATCAAAATAATTTTTATTTTGAAAGAGATTTAAGTAAACTGATTTAAATTTACCATAAACATCGTTTTTAACTTGAACCAATCAACAACTTAATTTTTTTTTCTTTTTCTTTTAATGTAAAAACAAAATTATAAAATCTGAATCAAGATTTGTTTGATATGGACATGGGTATTCCCTTTCAATAAGAATTACACTTGTTACAAGACAATCCAAAATAGTTCAAACCTATCTTGACACATTTTTAGATGGTTCAGGATCTTAGTTTCATGGCACCAACTTGGGTGTCTTATTACAAAATAAAGTATATATACTTCATAGTTAAATTCATATTTTTAATAGTAAAATTTATACTTTTGATAATTTTTTTTTGTTTTTACTATCAAAATAATAAATCTTATTACAAAAAAATTATATTTTATCACAAAATATATATAAAAAACACAATACATTATTTTGCAACAAAAGACCTCAAAAGTCAAAACCCACTTAATTTCATGAATAGTTATACAAAATCAAGCACTACATACTTTATAGCATCATGAAAAATCACAATATCAAATACAAAAACAAAAAAAAAAAAGATCTTAGTGGAACATAATGAATTATCTTAGATTTACCTCTTTTACCTTGATAATTAACCATGATGAAAATCCAAATATATCATTTTTCCCCCTGGGGAATAGCTGTAATCCTTTGAAAAGCACTTTATACAACAAATTCTACTCATTTAGTCTTACAAGTAATAATAGCACCATAAAACGCTTTAAAGCCTTGAATGAGTACTCATCTCTAGTTACATCTTTGATGCCAACATCTCTATATCTCTGTGCTTATATGTCTTTATGTGTGCAGCAGAGTCAGAAACCATGTAAAAAATGCAGGCCTCCCCCACATCTTGTTAGGCTAACCAACGATGACCAATTGTCATTCTTGTAGCACTGTTCCAAGTACTACATGAATAGACGGGCATATCAGAATAATGAAAAGAAAGTGAGAAATATAGAGAATCTCCAAATAGGGCCCCACTTAAGTAAAGGTAGGTCCCGATGCACAGATTCTTGTCTCCTGTTGGTGGGCCCCTCTAAGGGAAATAGTGTGTTATCGAGCAGTGTTTCAAAAAGGAGTGTGGTACTGGTCACCCCACTTTGTTGAATTCGAATAGGAGCCTTCTCTCTCTCTCTCTCTCTCCCCCCCTCTGCAAATTTGCTTTCGTGTTTGGCCAAGCTCAACTGATCCTAATCTCTTTGGTGGTGGCATTTTGTGGGTCCTCTATGCCCTTCACTTTTCTAACAGTGATACCACGAGGTTAACAGGATAATGGGATAAGTTAAGCTTTTTAGTTTTTAACCACCATCAAGTTAGGAGGATTCTAATCTTTTTCTTAAATACTCGAGTAAGGTACTCATTTTGCACTTATAATGGCAGTCAATGTCATGATATTTAAAAATCCCAACTCCCATGTGTTGTTGTAGTTGCAAGAGAAAGTTGATTATAAAGTTCATTCTGCGTCTAGGTTTTCTAGCTCAAACGTAATTTTTCATTTTAAAGTTTGATTTTATAAGATTTTTTTAAAATTCAATCAATCACGTTATATTATCTTATTAAAAAAATAAAATAATATATTATGAAATAAAATGATTGAAATTTTTTAAAAATATCCAATAAAATCAATTCCACGCAAAAATTGTTTTGAAATCATATCAAAAAATATTATCGAATACTTTTTTCTTTAAATACTCGAAAAGTCTTATCAATCATAACTCACACATCACTCTCGTTATAATATCCGTTTTTTCAATCAAATAAACCATTTGTCACTCAAGTTTTTACTGTGTAACTTATTACTGGCTCAGTTTCAAAATGTTAGAAAAGAGTGACAAATTTTGATGACTACAAATCTTCCTGCTTTCAATTTCGTTTTTTCATTTTCTTTTATCTAATTACTGATGAGCTTAGGATCCTTGACTTGTGTTAAAAATGACCCATTTTATGAGCTTACTATCCATTTCCCAAGAGTTTGCCAAAGTTCCTTTCTTGTTTGTCTAGCAGGTTAGTTGGCTGCTCAACTAATTAATAAACTAAGGGTTCAAAGGTTTGGTGGGGTTGCGGCCAAAAGGAAAGAGGAAAAAACAAATAAAGAAAGGAGTTGGTTGAAAGAGAATATGTCTGTGTTTCTAAAATTGTCCCAAAGCTAATAATATCCAAATTCAATCTAAAATCAAGTTTCATAATTTTCTATAAAAAAAAAAAAAATTATCTCCTAAGTCTCTTCCTTCCAAGAATTTTAGAACCATCTTTAACTAACTATTTTGATTTTCACTAATTATCAAACATTTGGTTTGCTCTATTTTCTTCTATTAGGATTAAAATGGCTGCTGGATCATTAGAAATCTCCAAGAATATATGAAGCACCTAAACAGGCAACAATTGATACACAAATAAAAAAAATGAGAGAATTAACTAAAACCAAACAGGACCCTAACTAACGTCCAACTCCAACATGTGAAATGGTTGTCATGATCGGACCAAAGACTTTCTGGTAAAGGGTAGGAGACAACATGAATCTTCAAAAGCTGCATCCTCTCCTACCCCATGCAGGATTTGATTAAATATGAGGAGAGGAATCACAATTCACAACCCCCTCTTTTTCTCCTTATTATTGTGAGTCCTAATCGAACCATCATAGCCTTCTCTGTGAATAATAGCATAGGCTGCACATCAGACACATACTTGATATCAAGAGGGAAAAATCTATAGGTCTTTTTACGACAGATGGCAACTTGTTAACCTTATCATGAAATGCAATACAATTATCATATATATAGTCAAAATGTTTTTACCATGGACATGTCACATGTTCAAAACAATGCCTTTGCATCCACATTACTGTAACATTAGATCTCCAAATCTTCATTAAAGACAAGGGTTCAAGCTTGTCATTTAGCATAGCTAGGTAGTGGGTATGAACAAAAAGCCTGCAGGTTTTATCGTACTCCCACTTGCATCTATTAATGGGTCTCCATGCACAGTATGAACTATTGGGAGTCAGGAATCCTGAATCTTACCTCATGTACCTGCAGCCATTAATGTATAAATCCCCGGATTGCTGAACTTCACAAGTACCATACACAACCTGAAAATAAGATACCTTTTTTAACCCTTTTTTGTTGGCCTGGAACCCAAGTCATGCAAATAACCAAGCATCACCCGCACAATTAACGTTTTACAGTATGAATAAAATTGATATTAAGAAATCCATTGCTAGATCTACAACATAATAGAAAGAAGATATGGCTGGAATGTGTTTGGCTCCTAAAGAGGACAATGTGCAACACTAATTTCTGTTTTCCCTTCATAGTGGACAAGATATTTGGTTAAGGTTCGACAATGGTGCTCGGACATTTTTTCTTTAAAAAGAAAAAATAAGACATGAATCGTGACCCAAGTTTAAAATGTTAATAAACTGAGATCAATAGGATTTTTAACCATGGTAATTTATCCAGAGGTTTCAAGGCACATCATATGCATGAAATTATCATGTCACATTTTGAAGACCAAAAATAACATGCATGTCAAGGGAGTTTTCTATAATAAATTACAGAGAAAAGGAAGCCAATTCCAGCATACTTAATAAGGCAATCTTCTTAATGGAATTTATTGTTGGAATCCTTAGGGTGCAATAAGCGACATGCTGATATGACATCATGAGCTGTAAGAATTTTAAAAATTCAATCCTCTCATTATCATATCCACGACAGTACACACTATAAATATCGCAAGACTTTTAGCAGGTAATCACTTTGAACAGGGCAGCTTTTGTGAGTGCTTGGCATTGAAATATATGGTGGGATTTGACTTTACACCCAACTTATTTACCTAAAAGCAATTGTCAACTGGACTTTTGCTCAAGAAGAGCAATCACCCAAAAAGGTTTTGGAACAAAATTAAACCAAATAAGTAGGCAATATGGCAATGATATGGAATGGGATATAACAAGTTGGGAGGATGATACTGATCCAAGACTACAAAAAGAAGAAAAAATATAACAATTTGATTACTAGGACATCGAAGCATGAAAACTACATGAGAAAAGAGAGACTGATTTGATAATGCTACATTATTGATTGGTTCCTTTTAAGCATAACCTGCAGAAGAAAGCTGACAGCAAATAAGCTAAAAAGCATTTCTCAGCAAAACGTTGGTTGATAAGACTATAGTCCAGTGAAGATGATATCTAATTGGTATAGAAATTTACAGAAGCCTATTTCACATCAAGTAACAATTTTGGAAATGCTTTTAACAGAAAATGATTGATTTCAAATTGATTGAATAATAATAATAATATATTTGAATTCATCCACAAAATATAATTTTGATATTCTAAAGACTATTAATTTGCGTAAATTTCACTACCAATAAGAGGAAAAAAAGTATTCAGATTTATATAATAAGATTCCTAGTCAGTATGCTAACTGTTCTAAAGGGTGTTGGAGGAAGTAAATTACCCAGGATGCAAGTGATTGATTAAAAGTCCCTCTTAAGGACACTTGACTCCCGATGGTTGAGCCAGGTAGGGGCGAGGGCGCTCAAACGCCCCCAGTGACTTTTTGCTATAAAAAAATTGATTTACGGCACTTTTAACTCCTAAGTGAGCAATGAGGTTGGTCATGTAAAACAATGGCCATGAAAAAGAGTGGGGTCACCTTTTAAGCTTAAAAGAAAATTTAACAAAAAAAAGAAAGAAGGAAATGAACTCTTCAATCTGTGGGTCATCTATATATTAGGCTATTACAAATTTACAACTTCAAACATTATACATAAAGATTAGAATGTATAAAAGAAAAAGAAAAACTACTTGGTCCAAGCAAAAAGAATACCATTGGTGTAGAATAAGAAATAAAAGAAATAGAAACCAGATTATTTTGAGGATTGGAAGAGAAATAAGATCGCCTTAAATAATACTCAATTTTATTTATTCATAAGCTAACTTGAAAATTAACATAGGGATCTCTATATATAGAGATCTTAGATGTTCTAGTTCTACTCCAATACTTAAAATTAAATACTAATCAAATACTATATCCTAAAAACCATACTAAAATATGATAATTTCTAAAACTCAAAATATTTATAATATTTTACGATTACAAATTTGTTCCCATATCCTAAATTAAAACCTTTATCTCTATTTTTCTTTTTGTATCCCATCATTCTCCACTACTTAAGAAAAACTCAACTTTGAGCTTTGAAGTGATGAAGAAGCAAATATTTGTGATGCTTGGAGAAACAAAGCATAATAATGAAATTTTTGAAAACCAGGGTCTCTACTAAATGAAAAAAAAGATTAGTTGAGAATGTCTGGTGTGGAGATACTTCAAACCAAATAGACAGAATAACATCAATAGTAAGAGCAAGCATATCAACCATTGCCTCACTCATATCTTCAATCATTTTGTGAACTTGTTCAACATGTGAAGAATGAATTGTTGCTAATACAACCTCCTTGTCAACTTCTTCATCTACTAGTGTCTTTTATGTTTTTCTCTCATGAATCACATGTTCAGTAGTCTTGACATCATTCTACTCAATAGTACCGAATGTCTTTCTGCATATAGAAGCAACTACTATTCTGTAGTCATCTAAGGAAATGTCTAAAGATTTTATTGCTTGTATCAGGTATGGTTTGAGCTTAGTAGCACAGCTTTCAAGAACCTTCTCTGCCAACTTTTGAGCTATCGGTGTAACTTCCTTGTTTTTTTAACACTAGCTAAGATTGTAGAGAGCAACTCGAGGGAAATATCTTCACTTTTTTTTTATTACAAGTGTCATAATAGTCTCCATAGATGAGAAGACATTCTCAGAATGATAATCATTTATAGCCTTGAGGAAATGTTGGACATCTCATTAATCATAGCATCACATTCAAGATCTAACATCACTACACATGATCTGACATTGGCAACAGTCTCAAGAATTGAGGTCAGATCTCATTCATTTGTTCAACTTCATAAGGGGTGTTTGGTGCAGTTATTCTTGTTATCTGACTTATGCAAGCGATGATTGCAATTTTTACATCAATATGTGAATGCTTGAAAAGTTTGTTAGCAACTAAAACTTCCATCAACAAAGAAAGTGCAGTTTACAACAATATAAGAGTTGATTGTATTACCTTTGAAAGACATAGTGTAGTTTAATCAAGAAGACAAATGAGCTTATCAATTGACGAATGAGAACTTGTAAACTTATACTTAACTTTAGTGAGTTGTTGGTTAAGCTAGAGAATAAACACCGTATTTCTAATTTAAATAAATTAGAAGCATTCGAAAATAGACAACATATTTTTAATTTAAATAAATCATAGACAAAAATAAAGCATAAAAGGAAATATGCTATTTTTCTTTTTTTTCCTGCTTTTTCTGGGTTTTTTTTTCCTTTTTTTTAAAAAAATCAAAAGGCAAAATAAATAAATAAAAAGATTTTTTTTGGTAGAACACTATCACGGCACCGCAGCATCACTGTTCATCAAACTGTAGCAGCATTGTTCACAGCGACATTGTTGACGTTATTGTTCACTGCACTGTTTTTTTAGATGGTTTTTTTTTTCTTCTTACTAATTTGAGCTAAGGTTTGTGTTGATGCCGTATATTATTTGGTGCTGACGTGGCTGGTGAGCTGGTGTGGGCTAGGATCCGCGTGTCTTGTGAGCTGGGCTCGGCCCAGAAGGTGATTCAGCCTGGGTCCTGCACAAGTGACAAGCACAAATTGAAGGCCCTCGGAAGGAGGGGAGGGGGAAACCTCCGAAGGTGCTCCGATGCTTAAGTTAGCATGAATTCAAGGGAGGAGTCGCGGGTTCAAGAGAGGAACCGAGGACTCTTTATAAAATTAAGTGGGGTGTGTGCGTGCGTTCACCTTAATCTCTCTCTGTTATGTCAATACCTTGGCCTATTTATAGTCGTCTGCTGGTGGAGAGGATATGATTGCGAGCCTAGGAGAGGGGACACCGTAGGGCGGCCGTAGGGTGGCAGGCGGCCATAGGGTTGTGGAGTGGCTAGTCCCTGTAGGGTGGCTAGTGTTGATAGGGGAGATCTTGGTGTGGGTCGGCTGGGTCATTCTTCGCGGGTTTGGGGATTCTTGATGGGCCGTGGAGCATACTTGATTGTTTGTCCGGGCTGGAGTGTTCTTTGAGTCAGCTGGGTTGGGTCACCCTTGTGGGGGTCCGAACTTATCTGGGCCGCAAGTTTGAGACTGGTCTGGCATTTGCTTGGGCCAGAACAAGCTTACCGAGCCTGATGTTTGTTTGGGCCTTGGTGTCTGTTTGGGCCAGTGTTTTTTAGGCCCTATCACAGGCCCCCCACTTCTTGGAGTTCATTTATGTGTTCCGGGAAGTATTTTTTGGGCCGGGCTGCTCATGGAAGTTGAGTGAGCTTGCCTGTGGATCGTCGTTTTATGGGAGGCGGAAAGTTTCAGGGGATGACGAAGAGCCTTCTCCGGATCACGAGGTCAATCAGTGGTTTAAGTGGTGCTCCTTGGGAATCGGACCGTCATTCTCGGAAGGTAGGAAACTGCTTGGAGAAGCGAAGAGTCTTTCTCGAAAATCGTGGGTTTATTTTGTTTTCCGTTTTTGGTATTTATTGTTTCGCGAAGTGTGTTTCCTCGCCTTATAAATAGGGTCCTCTGGCACTCTTTGTTTCAAACGGAAAAGTGTGGTTTCTAAAATGAAGAGAGAAAAGCATTTTTTGAGGATAGCCATCACGGCACTTTAATTAAGGTTCGGGTTTCTTCCTGACTCCGAATAGAGATACAGGCTTCTTCCAGACTCCGAAGAGAATGGAGAGAGTAGAGTGCCGTGTCTCTGGATGGTGGGATTCCCTCATGCCCTGGCTTACGAGGAACGGAAGAAGAAGAGGGGTGTGGCTACAAACTCCTAGAAAGTTGAGAGTAAGGCTGCAGCTTCTTTTCCGGTGGTTTTTCTGGCGATAGCAAGATAAGAGGAAATGCTGTCACTCCTTTTTTGCAAGCTGGCGAGGGTTTTCCTGAACCTGGGGCTGATCATAGACCGCACTTTCAGTCTCAGGTTCGGCCCACGAAGTTTTAGGGTTCGCGCCGGGAGCTCTTCAGTCTGAAGTAGGTGAAGAAGTTCGTGACCGGCGCTGCCTGGAACTTTTTGGTTTTCATTATCTTCTTTGTACTTCGAGGCCATTAGGGTCCTCTTTTATTTGTACTTCGAGGTCGTTAGTTGTAAATGGTTGTAATCCAGTAACATCAATAAATTACCCCTTTTTAAATACTCGTGTTTTTGTATGAACTCATTTCTCTTGATACTTGTTTAAATTTGATGGCAAACTTAACGGGACAAAAAGAGAGGGGGTCCAAAGCCCCCGTATTTGGAGATTCGACTGAGTGTTGACGGGGCTCGGATTTCCTGGAGAAATTTGCCGAGCGTGAGCAGAGCAGCTCATACGCTCGGACTTATTTGGAGATTCGACCGAGCGTTGACGGGGCTCGAATTTCCTGGAGAAATTTGCCGAGCGTGAGCAGAGCAACTCATACGCTCGGACTTATTTGGAGATTTGACCGAGCGTTGACGGGGCTCGGATTTCCTAGAGAAATTTATCGAGTGTGAGCAGAGCAGCTCATACGCTCGGATTTATTTGGAGATTCGACCGAGCGTTGACAGGGCTCGGATTTCCTGGAGATATTTACCGAGCGTGAGTAGAGCAGCTCATACGCTCGAACTTATTTGGAGATTCGACCGAGCGTTGACGGGGCTTTGATTTCCCGGAGAAATTTGCCGAGCGTGAGCAGAGCAGCTCATACGCTCGGACTTATTTGGAGATTCGACCGAGCATTGACGGGGCTCGAATTTCCTGGAGAAATTTACCGAGCATGAGCAGAGAAGTTTATACGCTCGGACTTATTTGGAGATTCGACCGAGCGTTGACGGGGCTCGAATTTCCTAACAGTCCTGGGCGCAAGGGTTTTTAGTCATTTTAGGCCTGCCAGATGGTCACGATTTTCTTCTGCGTGTGTGGGCCTTTTGGCTCACTTTAGGTCTATTAAGTAGATGCGATGAATGACGACGCTTGATAAGAATGGTGGCGTGTCAGTTTAAGTAGAAGTCGCGCCCTAGTGACAGCTGGCACCTACATTACAGGGCGGTGCCTGGGGAACCTGAAATGCCCCCTAGGAAACTGTAAAGGACGCGTCCGTTCAACTGACGTGTGACTTGATTACCTCGTTTTTGCTGTCATAACCCCTATAAGATGGGGTATCCCCTCCCTTCAGTTTTCACTTCACATTTTTGAGAGATTCTGAGAGTTTTGGTTCTCCTAGTGTGTCTGAGAGCGCTCGGCATTGCTTAGGAGTTTTTCACTAAAAGTTTCCTCCTTTTTTTGGTGAGTAATGTCTGTCGATAGTGAGTCTAGGAGAGCCCTGTCCAGGGAGCTGGGTGAAGCCATGGGTATTTCGTCCAGCGAAGGGGTTGCTTCTCGTGAAGCGACTTCTAGGGGTATAGGCCGGGCCTTAGTCCCGTACGCGAGAGACAGAGGGGAGGAGCAAGGGTCTGAATCATCAGGGGGAGAGGAAGACCTAGCCCTTGCCTCTATGAGGGATAAGGCCCGAGACACAGAGAGAGAGGAATGGGTGTTCGAAGCGAACACCGTTCCTAGCATTGTGGCGGGATCCAACCTTTTAAGGATGAGGGTTAAATATAGGATCCCCATGGATTTTAACATGAGGGCCTCCGAGGGTGGAGAGAGAGCTTGCGATGTTCTGTCCAGCCGGCAACCGTTTGAGCTGTGCCTCTATGAGCATCAGCTTAAGGCGGGGCTCAGGCTTCCTCTCCACCCGTTCCTCTGCTTAATACTTAGATACTTCGGTATTGCGTTAAGCCAGCTGGTATCCAATTTGGTTCGACTGATTCTGGCATTCATTGCCGTGTGCCAGGAGGTAGGGGGTGATGAACATAAACGTGTTCAAAGCCCATTTTCAGCTAGCCCGGTTAGGTCACTCAGGCTGGGTCATTGTCAGTTCGAAGCGGGGGAAGAGCGTTCTAAAGGAGAAGCCTTCCTCAATCAAGGGATGGAAGGGGGGCTTCTTCTTTGTCCAATCTGCCGAAATTTTCGACGTTCCCCTCACTTAGGGCTTGGAACGTGTTGGCAAATGCAAAAGGCCACACCTCTCCCTTCGAAAGGAGGAAACTCTGAGGGCAATGCTGGCCGTGCCCTTGGAGATCGATGTTCTTGGAGACAATGAGGAACTCCACAGGCACGGCCTGTGCCCTCCTCGCTTTCCCTCGCACCTCTTCCATGGTAGTCGCTGGCTCGTCGACTTATAGGAATTTTTATTTATTTTTTTCAAGTTTTTAATGCACCTTTTTTTTTTTGTGTAGACATGGAGATGGCGGCGATGGCCAAGCAACTGGCTCGCGAGAAGAAGAGGGTAGCCGAAGCTAGTGGTTATGGGCAGAGAAAGAAGGCTAAGGTTCTGACCGTGGCTCCGATTTCGGTGGATAGCCCTCCCAGGCCTTCGGTGGATCCTTCTCCTTCAGTGGCTCCCTTGCCTCGGGAAGGATCTGAGATGGCTCCTCTTTTCACTCCTCGGTGGGCTCTAAGGCTGGAAGACTCGGTGTTTGCCAGTACCAAAGTCGCTCGAGAGCATTTGGTGCTAGGGATACCTCATCGCGATAAGGCGGAGATTCTGTCGAAGCCCTTAGAGTTGCTCTGTTCAGCGGCAGAGGTTGCTTCCTCTCAAGCCGGGGTTCTTCAAGGGATGCTTTCCCGGTGTACCTTGGAGATGGCGGACCGCTTGTCCAAGACCGAGCTTAAGCTGAAGGAGTCTGAGGACATTGCCCATGACCTGACCATTTCCCTTGAGACATCGGAGAGGGAGAGGCAAGAGGTAATTTTTGACAGGGATCATCATCGTCGGACTGCAGAGGTCCTGAGAGAGGAGCTAGATGAAGTTCGACGTTGTTCCGCGAAAAAAGAGGCTTCTTTGACGAAGGAATGGGCAGTTCAGTACCTCGAAGGTTTCGAGAAAGCTAAGAGGAGGGTGACGCTCCTTTTCCTGGGGTTGGATTTCTCAGGTCTCGATCTGGCGAGTGACTCCGGAGCCTCTAGTGCGGATTCTTCAGGAGGAGAAGGTGGTGCAGTTGTCCAGGCTGGGGGTCAGGATGGCCCAGGTGAAGCCTTGCCTGCCCCAAGTGGAGAGGTGGGGGAAGTACAAGCTGGAGGGGAAAGCGAGGCCCAGTCCTAAGCTAACTACGAGGTTTTTGGGGCCTCGATTGTACCCAAATAGTTCTTTGTATTAAAGGCAAACAGTGCCTTCTCTTTGTACCTCTCTTCCTATGAATGAAGTAAAGAAGTTTCAGAATTTCAAATTCTTTATTTATTTTCGTGCTTTCACATTTCATTGGTAGAATCTACGGAGGTTCTCCGCGTTCCAGGTGCGGGGAACGGGCTTCCCTTCCATGTCTTCTAGCTTATAGGTGCCTATCCTACAGACCCTTCGAACCCTGTAAGGTCCTTCCCAATTCGAGACCAACTTACCCGTGTGTCGGGGGCATGAGACTTCACTCTTCCGGAGGACGAGGTCATTAAGTTTGAAGTGTTTGTTCCGTATCCAGGAGTTATAGTACCGAGCGACCCTTTGCTGATAGTTTACGAGGCGAACTTAGGCTTTGTCTCTGGCTTCTTCAACTAGATCTAAGTTCATTTTTAACCCTTCTTCGTTGCTGCTTGGCTCAAAACACTGTACTCGGAGTGATGGGACCCTGATTTCAAGAGGAATGATGGCTTCTGAGCCGTACGTCATGAAAAAGGGGGTTTCGCCTGTTGGTGTCCGGGCCGTTGTTCGATAGGCCCAAAGGATGTTGTGGAGCTGTTCTACCCAACGATTGTCCGTCTCATCGAGTCTCTTTCTGATTCCTTGGAGGAGCGTCCTGTTGGTTACTTCACCCTGACCATGGGCTTGCAGGTACCCCACAGAGGAGAACCGATGGTTAATATGGAGGTCGTCGCAAAATGTTTTGAATCGGGAGCTGTCGAACTGCTTTCCATTATCGGTGATCAGCACGCGAGGGATCCCGAAGCGGCATACTATTGACTTCTAAACGAAGTTCCTGGTTTGGTGATCCGTGATGCTTGCCAATGGCTCGGCCTCGACCCATTTGGTGAAGTAGTCAATGGCCACGATGAGATGCTTCTTCTTCCCAACGGACGTTGGGAATGGACCCAGGAGATCCATCCCTCACATGGCGAAGGGGAGGGGACTAGTGTTGGAGACGATGGGGTTAGCAGGTCGATGCGATGTCGGAGACCATCGCTGACAATTTTCGTATTTCTTGATCAAACTTGCCGCGTCATCTTTTACCGTGGGCCAGTAGTACCCCTGGCGGAGGATTTTGAAGGCTAAGGCCCGAGCCCCAAGGTGGTTTCCATATATCCCTTCGTGGACCTCTCGAAGTGCATAGTCTGCCTCTCTGGGTCCGAGGCATCGTAGATACGGTGTAGTTAGACCCCTTTTGTATAATTGCCCTTCCATAAAGGTGTAACGCGAGGCACGGGATATCACCTTTCTGGCTTGATCCTTGGGTTCAGGCACAGTACCGTCTTTTAGGTACTTGAGAATGGGGTCCATCCACGAGGGTTCTTCTTCCACTGGCAGGACCGAGGCTTCATCTATACTTGGGGCATGAAGAGTTTCCTGATAGACAGCTCGACTAGGCACTAGTTGTTGGGAGGAGGCCAGATTAGCCAGGGCATCTACCTTAGAGTTTTCGGCTGGGGGAATCTGAGTTATCCGAAATGTTTTGAACAGGGTAACCGACTCTTTCACCTTTTGGAGATATCGGGAGAGCTTCTCGCCCCTGGCCTCGAATTCTCCATGCACTTGGCTTACCACTAGTTGAGAGTCGCTGAACACCTCTAGTGCTTCTACTGCTAGTGCCTTGGCTAACCTCAGTCCGGCCAGAAGAGCTTCATATTCTGCTTCGTTATTGGAGGCCTTGAATCTGAACCTCAATGCATATTCAATGGCAAAACCCTCCGAGCTGCAGAGGATGAGTTATGCCCCGCTCCCTAGTGAATTCGAGGATCCATCCACATGGAGACTCCATCCCAGAGGGGGATCATCGTTTAGATGTGCTTCTGGTTTATCCGGAATTATAGGCAAAGTTGTCTCCACGATAAAGTCGGCCAGGGCTTGGGCCTTGATAGATTGCCTGGGACGATAGCGGATATCAAACTCCCCTAGCTCGACTACCCATTTTACCATTTTTCCTGAAGCGCTCGGATTATGGAAGACTTGCCTCAAGGGTTGGTCCGTCAAAAAGACGATAGTGTGCTCTTGAAAATAAGGTCGGAGTTTTTGGGCGGCTATTACCAGAGCATAAGCCATTTTTTCAATAGGAGGGTACCTCGTCTCGGTCTCATGGAGAATTCAGCTGACGTAGGAGATGGGCTTCTGGATACTCTCTTCTTCTCGTACCAGGACAGTGGCCACAGTGCTTGGTCTGGCAGACAGGTAAAAGAAGAGCTCTTCGTTCAGTAGTGGTTTGGTCAGAAGGGGTGGCGAACTTAGGTACTTTTTTAAGTCTTCAAACGCCTCTTGGCAGCTCTCGGACCACGCGAAGTTTTTTGCCTTTTTGATAGCCTGAAAGAAAGAGAGGCATCTTTCCGCCGATTTAGACATGAAACGGCTCAGGGCTGCAACTCGTCCAGTGAGTCGCTGAATTTCTTTCACTGACTTGAGAGGGGTCATGTTGAGGATAGCTTCTATCTTCTCTGTGTTGACCTCTATCCCTCTCTGAGTGACCATGAATCCTAGGAACTTGCCTCTGGTTACCCCAAAGGCACACTTGGACGGATTCAACCTCATATTATGCTTGCGCAGGACTCCAAAAGCCTCCTCCAGATCGGAAGGGTGGTTTCGTGCCTCAGGGCTTTTAACCAGCATGTCGTCCACATAGACTTCCATATTCCTCCCAATCTGTCTTTGGAATATTCTGTTCACCAACCTCTGGTAGGTTGTCCCAGCATTCTTCAGCCCAAAAGGTATTACCTTGTAGCAGTATAACCCTCGCTCGGTGACAAAGGCGGTTTTTTCTTGATCGGACTTATGCAT
Organism: Bretschneidera sinensis; assembly: GCA_023935145.1. Classification (NCBI taxonomy): domain Eukaryota; kingdom Viridiplantae; phylum Streptophyta; class Magnoliopsida; order Brassicales; family Akaniaceae; genus Bretschneidera; species Bretschneidera sinensis. Next base: position 22,091,260 of record CM043701.1, read on the forward strand.
GAAGATCTGATTGTAACCAGAGTAGGCGTCCATGAAAGAGAGGAGTTCATGCCCTGAGGTGGCATCCACCTTTTGATCGATCCAGGGAAGAGGGAAACTGTCCTTGGGGCAAGCTTTGTTTAAGTTGGTGAAATCAATGTAGATGCGCCACTTTCCACTAGCTTTCTTGACCATAACCACATTAGATACCCACTCGGGATACCTTGCTTCTTTAATGAAACCGGCTTCCAGTAGCTTGTCAACCTCGACGTTGATGGCCACTTGATGCTCTGGGGCAAAGGACCTCTTCTTCTGAATGACTGGTTTGTATTCAGGGTCTACGTTTAGGTGGTGCCCAATGGTTTCAGGATTAACCCCTGGCATGTCTGATGCTAACCAGGCGAACAGATCTTGGTTCCTCCGAAGGAGGCGGAGGAGTTCTTCTCTGGCCTCCTTTGAGAGGTTTTCTCCTACTTGTATAGTCCTGGTGGGGTCTTCTCCTAGGAGTACCGCGGTCAGTTCCTCGGTGGGTCGGCCTCTGGGTGCCTTTATTTCGTCACACAGATCCTCAACTTCAAGTGGTAGGGCCTCGATCTTTTTTCCTTCTCTGATGGCGCTCAGGTAGCAGGACCGGGAGGCTCTATGATCCCCCTTTAGCACCCCTACACCTTTGCTAGTGGGAAACTTGACCTTCAGGTGATAGGTCGAGACGATGGCCTTTAGCTTGTTGAGGGTGGGACGCCTAATTATCATGTTATAGGAGGAGAGTTGTTTTACCACAAGGAACGTAGTCCGTATAGTGAATGTTCTTGGTACTGTCCCGGCTGTTACCGGGAGGACTATGCTTCCTTCTGGGAAGACTGAGGATCCTCCGAAGCCTTAGAGGGGGGTAGGGGTAGGCTCTAGACGTCCCTCCTTCAGTTCTATGTGCTGATAGTTATCGTGAAACAGTATGTCAGCGGAGCTCCCGTTCTCGATCAGAACCCGCCGTATCTCGCAGTTGGCCACTAGGAGCGCGACTACTACAGCATCATCATAAAGAATCTGCACGTCCTCCAGGTCATCCTCCGTGAAGGAGATCACCGACTCCGTTTTTCTTTTCTTGTAGGGCCGCTGACTGAGGCCACGGCCCTGACATATGCTTTACCGCTCTGCCCCGAATTCCCTCTAGCGGCCGGCCCTCCGTAAATTGTTTTGATGATTCTGGTGGTTGTGGGTACCTCCGTCTTCTTCTGGCGGGACCTCTCTTGTTCCGCCCTGGGGTCTTTCCGAGGATTCGGCCTCTCTTGCCAGTGTTGATAAGGGCGTCTGTCATTCCTCCTTGGTGACACAGGATTTTCATGTCTTCGAGGCCCAGTGAACTCCTTCAGGTGCCCTCGGTTAATGAGTTTCTTAATCTGTTCCTTCAGGTCGTGGCACTCCTCCGTGTCGTGGCCACTGCTTTGGTGGAACCGGCACCACTTCTTGGAGTCTCCCCCAATGGGCTTCTTGGGTGGCCACTGTAGGACAGACTTGTCTTGAAGCTGCATGAGGACGTCGGTCCTAGTAGTGTTGAGGGGAGTGAAGTTGTCGACCCGAGGGTGGGGCCTATACCTGTTCTCTTGGTAAGGTTTTTTGGCCACTTCCTTCTGAGGAGCAGGGTCTTTCCTTTTTTCTTTCAGTTTCTCCTTCTCTTTCTCTTCTGAAGGCTTGATCGTCATCTGCCAGCATGTACTTTTCTGCCCGGGCTAGAATTTTGTTCATGTCTCGGGGCGGGCACCGAGTTAGCTTGGAGCTAAAGATTCCCGACCTTAATCCGTTCTTGAAAGCCATCACCTGGATGTTGAGATCAAGGTCTGGAATTTCCCAAGCTGCTGTGTTGAACCTGGAAATGTAAGCCCGAAGCCTTTCTCCCTTATGCTGAATAATGTTGAAGAGGCTTTCCGAGGTTTTCTTGGGCCCCTTGCTGTTGAGGAAGTGGGAAGCGAAAGCATAGCTGAGTTCTTTGAAATTACTAATGGTTCCTGGCTTTAAGCGCGAGTACCAAGTGCCTGCCGCCTTTTCAAGAGTCAAGGGAAAGGCGCGGCACATGATCTGATCTGAGTGCCGATGCAGCACCATCGTCGTTTTATAGTGTTGGAGGTGGTCCATTGGATCCGTAGTCCCGTCATACATTCTGACCTGGGGTATCCTGAAGTGTGGTGGGAGAGGGGTTTCTAGGATGCCTTCCATGAAAGGGGGTCTTGGACGCAGAGTTCATCCATAATACTGAGATTCTTGTATCTCAGAGCCGAGTCTATTCTTTCCTGCATTTCCTCGAATCGTCTGTCGAGGCTGGGGTTGCCCTTTGAGGTGAAACTTTCTTTGGGCCTGCTATGGCGCGGTGAGGGCTCAGCGCGGGGCTGGTCATGTGTTGGGTCATTCCTGCCTGACGACTCGGCCTCTCCCGGAGCTTGGTGAGGAGGATATAAAGGCTGTCAGCCCCCTTCCCGGACTTGAGTCGCCAGATTGGTTATCATTCTGGACAGTTCTAGGAACTGAGCTTGGGTCGCCGGAGCTCGGAGGTAGGCAGGGGCTCCCTCGCCGTCCGGGGAGCCGGTTTCAGTAAGGTGGGGACGCTGTTCCCTGGCGGGGGTGGCGTGCTCTGGGATTGCCTGAAATCCAGATATGGATCGGTTACCATGAACTTCGCCTTGGATGGGAGCCGAGCACGCAGCCGGGGCTTCTTTGTTGGCTCTCCTAGCACCGTTCCTTGGTGGCATCGTGACAGATGAGTTCTTTCACTTCTTCGCTTCTATTGTAGCGAGAGATTGTTGTTTACCACAAACGGCGCCAATCTGTTGATGCCGTATGTTGTTTGGTGCTGACGTGGCTGGTGAGCTGGTGTGGGCTGGGATCCGCGTGTCTTGTGAGCTGGGCTCGGCCCAGAAGGTGATTCAGCCTGGGTCCTACACAAGTGACAAGCACAAATTGAAGGCTCTTGGAAGGAGGGGAGGGGGAGACCTCCGAAGGCGCTCCGATGCTTAAGTTAGCATGAATTCAAGGGAGGAGTCGCGGGTTCAAGAGAGGAACCGAGGACTCTTTAGAAAATTAAGTGGGGTGTGTGCGTGCGTTCACCCTGATCTCTCTCTGTTATGTCCATACCTTGGCCTATTTATAGTCGTCTGTTGGTGGATAGGATATGATTGCGAGCCTAGGAGAGGGGACACCGTAGGGTGGCGGGCGGCCATAGGGTTGTGGAGTGGCTAGTCCTTGTAGGGTGGCTAGTGTTGATAGGGGAGATCTTGGTGTGGGTCGGCTGGGTCATTCTTCGCGGGTTTGGGGATTCTTGATGGGCCGTAGAGCATACTTGATTGTTTGTCCGGGCCGGAGTGTTCTTTGAGTCAGCTGGGCTGGGTCACCCTTCCGGGGGTCCGAACTTATCTGGGCCACAGGTTTGAGACTAGTCTGGCGTTTGCTTGGGCCAAAACAAGCTTACCGAGCCTGGTGTTTGTTTGGGCCTTGGTTTCTGTTTGGGCCAGTGTTTTTTAGGCCCTATCAGTTTGTTTTGGTAGATGTATGATGATTTGGGCTTAAAGGTGTGTTTAGGCTCTGATGTCATACTAATGTAGAACAAGGAGATAGAAGAAATAGAAACCAAATTATTATGAAGATCGAGAGAATTTCAATAATACTCAATTTTATTCATTCATAAATTAACTTGAAAATTAACATAGGGATCCCTAGAGATCCAACAAAGTGATTGATGGATTAAAATAATAAAAGTATTATTTTTTTATTTTTGTCTCTTTTAAATGTATAGACTTATAGTAATGCATGTGTTTGATCATGTATTTATTTATTTTAATTTGACTATAAAATTATGAATTTGTAATTGTTTGAAATTATGGAAAATCTTAAACACGATCAAGATTGCAATGAAAGTCGGTCAAATTCTAAACAAACTCGCTTGAATGCATCAATAGCTAGATTGGTCCCTTTTTTCCTCATAATACTAACTGTAAATGTTTGCTTAATTGTTTCAATATCGATAAACTAATGAAACACCAAACACTGCTTTACAACTTTGGAATCCTTTAAAAAACAGTATCATTGAGATTCTTGGATTTTGTTTGTCGGAGAGTTCAGTGTGGGTGACTAAATCCTTCATAAATTGTTTAGAGGACAAAAAATGATTGCTTCATCGTACTAATATGTGATGAAGATCTGTGTTCGGTATGCTTTATTTAGATAAATGAACCACCCCGCGAAAAAATAGATTAAGTTCGAGTGTGAATTTTTTTTCATTCACACCCGTTTGACCAATAACCTGCGATGGATTATCCGCATGCAATCCAATCTGTTATTCACATCTACATAAAATGCATATGTTTGACCAAACACACTTCTCTTAAGATAAATCCCAAATTCAAATTCTCACATCCTAATTATCATTGTACTTTTAAGAAAACAAAATACAATTAATCATTAAACTAAAATTAAATTCCTTATTGGAACTCTGTTTTCCAATTCATGAGACTCAAGTGAAACTCCAGGGTTTTTGTCAAACACTTCCTTCAATTATTTGTACATTTTAAATATAATTTAAAATACAACTCTTCTTTTTTAACATAGTATTAAAAAAAAATTAAAAACATTAAAAATAAAAAGAGAAAATTCATTTTCTTTCCTGCCTATAAAATGCTTGCCACAGATACAATGGGTAAACAAAAGCAGCATTACATAATATATATTGAAGAGAATCACAAATTATTTCTTCGTTTTTTTCTTAACTGGGCAAAAATGCAACATTTATTCTGCTTCTCTGTGTGAACTCTAAAGAGGGAAATACTTTCATTCCTGGGCAGCTTTCAGTAGCAATTCCATTGTGGCTAATTTTTCTCTGGGTTTGTCTTTCAAACTCCCAAGCCTCTTCTCTTCAGAGTCGATCTTCTCCCAAGCACTGAATGGTACAGCTCCAACATTTCTGCTATCCAATAACTGTAGAAGTCCCTCCCTACCAGGCTTTGGCAAGCTAAACACAGATGCTAAAACTCCTTTTTCAAGGTCTTCTGATATGCTAGCGACCTATCATGTCAGTGGTCTAATTAGCAAGCAGGTAATCACGATTAACGCGCTAATACTTGCATTTTTATTCCGTAAAAACTGTAGCAAGATGCTTGGAACGATACCATCTCTTAGAGCACACAACTTTCCATTAAGGGGTGAAAAAGACAACTTACAGTTTCCTCAGCACAGTAAAGGTTTGTGGCAATAATCCCAGTTGGTCCTCTCTTCAACCACCCACATACATACAAACCATTATCAAGCACTGTACGATCTCCTGAAGTATCAGTAAGAACTCGGCCTTTTATGTTAGGGACCACACCTGGCAAAAAATGCAATGAAATGGACAGTAAGCAAACATTTGTCTTGCTTTTCTGCTGGGGTTAGTAAACAATAGGTCATGCAATGCAGTGCATTCACAACCAGTAAAGTTCCCTTCAGATGGATACAAAGACTACTTGTATTTTAGTTGTTCAGTTGTGACAGAAAGAACTTTATAATTTTGAAATTCTTAAAAGTATTGAAGAAAATAATAAAAGAATATGGCTGAACGTTTCTATATATAAACTAGTTATCCCAAGAGAAGAGTATTACTTAAAAATAACTTGAATGATGATTTTCATAGGCACTATGGAATTAGAATTAATTCAGAATAGAATTGGATAGTAGAAATTCCATTTCTTGCAGTTGGTTGTGCACTAGAAATAGACAAATCTATTTCAACTCCAAAGTTTGGATGGACAGATTAACATACCAGATTCAACGTAGAATCTATATCAAACGACAAAACTACCACGGTCATAAAATCAAGTAAATATTTAATAAGAAACCCACAGAAACAGCGGCTGCCTCAGCTCATATTGTGAAGTGGCTGTTGCAGCCGTTGTGCAGGCACTGTCATGGGGAAAGAGCAGAGAAATGAGAAAGGATATACAGAAAGTTCTTCTTTTGACCCGGGCCTCTTGGCCTAGTGGTCACTGCCAGGTCCTGTCCTCCATATAGGAGATCCAAGGATCCCCCGCCCCACCCCAATGTACCAAAAAAATGTTTTTTCTTGTGTATATAAAGACCAGTTCTTGATGATTTAGAATTGACAATTTTAAGCTCCCCCCTAAGGAATTTGTATTCCAGGTTTGGAGGACTTTACTATTCCAAAGAATGTCAATACCCAGCTAACTATGAACAGAACATCAGAATAGTGGGCAAGTAGAGTGGAACAGAATTGGCCATTTCAACCAAACCAAACGGGCGTGAATTACAAATGAATCAAGTCATGAAATTTTCTTGTCAGGTCTTCAATAAATGTTCAACTGATTATAATCTTGCAAGTTTGAAAAAACATTGGGTCAGTAGGAAGAATAGAATGTAAAGGCGTAATAATACTCAACTTTTTCTGCAGGTAAAATTATTTCCAAGTGTAAGCAGGAAAATAGTATCAAAAGTCCTAAGACAATGGTGCATCTCTTCTTTTGTTATCATTGGAATGAATAATTAATCACACACTTTTGGAAGAAGTTTTGAGCCAGTTGAAAGATCTCAATATTACAATATGCTCACAGCTTTTTTGTAGGCTAGATGACTTGCAAGCAATAAGAGGGAACATGATAAGAAGCTCTAATGCAATAGCACATACCTTTCTGATGATCGAAAGGTAAACCATCAACTGGTACCGATTTGTAACCAATGCTCTTTAACACCATTCTGCAAACAAAAGAGCAAATTTCCACGATCTAATCAGTAATCATCCCAGTCATTTGAATTCATTTTAAGGAGGAGGGAAGAATATGGAGCCTGCACTTTACCCAAAACAAAGGAACTTTGGCTTTACCATCCCTTCATACCATAATGTGGTACAACATGGAGCAAAATAATATTTACAACTAGACCCCTTTACAGAGGCAGTAAAAATGCTATTGTTTTCCTAGAACTCATGAATAATCAAAGCTTTGATATCCAGGAATTTACCCGCAGCCAAGATCCTCAAATTGTCCAGTACCAACTGCAATCTGTTTCCCAGAGCCAATACCTACAAATTGAAGTTAAATAAAGGAAACCAAACAATTGAATTGGCCAGTATGGATCCATTATTTCAAAACACTGGAATAAGCATGCTCAGAATTTTTAATACTCGAAATAAGATAGTAATCTAACTTTTCCAATATACCATAACCAGTTTTGTTATGTAATGATGAATCTACCCAACTAACTTGGCTCTGCAATTGTTTATGCTAAATTGGCTAGGCTACGACATGTTGCAAGAAATCAATATCCGACGACCATAAGGAAAGAAAGCTCTGAAAAAGCAGTAAGTAGATTGATGCACCACAAACATTAACAGAGATAAACTAACCTTTAAGAACTGTCTTCTCAAAGTGCACACCAGAGACATGACCCCTTCTGTCATTTGATTCTAAAAACCTGTCAGGTTTACTAAAGAAAACAAAGTGAAGTTCACGCTGACCTGAACTGGGTTGGGAACGTCCTGAGGCGGCCGCCTTAGAGAGTAGTTCATAAACCCTCCTCTGAATTCGATTGTTTTTCATCTCTTCCTTTGCCAAAAGACAACAACACATACAGTAAACGTCAATGAAAGGGCTAAACTAAAAAAGTAATGGGAGAAGGAAAGGCGTGACAAAAAGAAGAGTATCTATTTTGGGGAATTGCCGAAGATCCTAAATTTTAGCAAATACCAACAATATCAATCATTTCTTTCGTAGGAAAGAAAATTAAGTTCGTAAATATGCAATGGGTAAAGGGTTGGGAATTTAGATATACCTCATCTGCTGGGGTTTTAAGTAACTCAACTTCCTTTATGCGAATATGCAAATCTTTAATACCTGCAGTAAGATGCCAATACCTTATAAATTCCAAAAATATGGTCAGTTCTCATATAACAACTCTGAAAGTAACCAGTTGCAAAAGCAAACACCTATAACAAAGAATACTAGCAAAACCAATTAGCAAATGATAGAAAAATCACCCAGAACTTCACGCAGCTCTTTAGCAGTACAAGCTGCCTGGACTGGTCCACGCCTTCCCACTAGGTACACTTTCCTGTAATTATATTTGTATCACTAAACATAGAAACCAGATAAACTAGAATGGATTTATCAGGTTGCTTCAGAAACCTTATAGAACTTTCCTCCAGGGCAGTCAATGCATGTCTTGCAATATCAGTTGAGGCCAACTCTGTTGTTGGTCGTAAAAGGATACGAGCAACGTCAAGAGCTACATTTCCCTGAAAAGTAAATGCAGGTCACCATTATTATACTCCAAATTTTGGTCTGACAGCCTTCCACTAAAGTGTGGGACAAAGGTGCTGAAGCCTCATGGATACTGCAATGTAATTAATTTACTGGAGTTATTCTCACAAGGGTACCATGTGTACCTAGCAAGAATGTCTTGTAAAACAAGAAGATTAACCCAAATATATAGCGTGGACATCTCAGATTACCCAATATTTTTAGGAGAAAGACATCCAGATAAATTAGGTCATGTTCGGTTCATGATCAAACTACTTATTGTCAAATATGATCATATATTCAAAAACAAAGATTTTTTCTTTGGTCTTAACCGTATCTGAAAATGTATTTGGTAAAATATGAAAATCTTGTTTTTTAAGTGGAAATTCTATGTAGATAGGTTTGATGGTATAAATATGGAGAGATAAAACCCAAATTCATTAAAAACATCTTTTTACAGTTTTATAAAATGAAGGTGATTTTTCAATCAAATCCTGAAGTGTCACGTTCCATTTTTAAAAACAGAAAATATAAGATTTGGTTCTTTACCAAATTGGCCCTTAGCAATTTACCAGTGTCACATGATTTAAAAGTCTAGCCAAACACCCGCACCAGACAGGCATATCCCCACAGTAGGTGACCTGATTGATTATATGAGAAATTTGAATATAAATTGTGGAATAGTTTTAAGAAAGAAAAAAAATCTCAAAATGACAGCTACTCCATCATTAATCAATTTCATCACTCCTCCCCTTGTCCTTGATGCCTAACCACGACATTGCATAACAATCGTAAGTTATGCAACTTAAATGCATTTTGATGGAAAATGTGACATGTAAGTAGCCAAACTTAGCATTAGTAGTACTTCTTGAAGAATAGTAATATCATTAACCTTGCTTCATAAAAAACCATAAAACATAAGAGTACCTGACCAAGAATAACGGCCGTATCAGTACTCTTCAAGTCAGGATTCAGGTTTCTGCCGTCCAGATGCCCATTGTACCACCAAACAAACTCTCTAGCTGAGTGTATCCCAATCAAATTCTAGAAAAGAAAATTACAAGAGTCATAAACAACAGGAATCACAACTCCATTTTCAATATCTATTATCACATGATCAAAAGAATTCAAAAACCGCTAAATTCTGTGCATGAAAGCATTAACAACAGAAACTCAATTGATCAACAAGACACTATAAGAAAAATAAATCCCAAGCACACTACATTAGTATCATACATACTTCTCCTGGAATGCCGAGAACTCTGTCACTCTCAGCACCGTAAGCAAGCACAACCTGCACTTAACATCAGTCGAAATAATGGTGCATTATACAATACAAAAAATGCCAATAACACAAGAACAGAATAAAGTATATGTTACCACATGGTACAGCTCACGGAGCTCAGAAAGGGATATAGCTGAACCGAGCATTACATTCCCGAGGAACGAGCACCGTTCGTGTTGCGCGACCCGAGAGAACTGATTAATCACAATCTGTTGCAAGTTTTCTGGTAAAATTAAAAACCCAATTAAGAATATTTTCAATTTACAGAAATGAGCTGGTAATATACTAATATTACACCCAACTAAGCATATGTTTATTTTACACAAATGAAAAGGAAAGTTGAACTATATTTGGCGATACTTATTGTTGTGTCTATCAAATTAGGCTTGTTTTGATGGGTCCCCATGAAAAGTTCGTTCCCACTTGAAGCTTCCCTGACATCCACAGTTGGTTACTCTACCCCATGTGAATTTTCATGATCTGTCGGATCATAATTACATGTGTAACTGATCATGACAATTGGCATGGTAATACATTAGTACTGTCTATTTTAACTTTGTATTAACATTAATACCTCGGCAGGTAGGTAGGAATTTTTCTTACAATCACGCTCAGAAAAAAGTTGTCAATATCGGGCTAAATTACATCATTAGGTTTTAGAATTTGTCTTAGCAAAATTCATTTAAGTATAAAGAAAGTACCTTTGTTTCGGGATGATCAGGTGCAACACCGGAACGTACCAATCCAAAAGGTGTCGGCAATCGGTCGATTATATCAACTTGCGCACCTTGATTCGCCTTCAACATCTATTGTAGTAATTAATTCAGAACACACACAAAAACTATATCATAGAAACAACAAACTGATACTCCGCTTGGTCAATCAGTTATTGGTGAAGCTTAACCCTTGATATCAAGTTTCCTAATTGTATATATGTATATATAAACATATAATATGATATGTCTGTATATTACCTTATCAGCAGTGTAGAAACCAGCAGGTCCACTCCCGACAATGCAAACACGCAAAGGATGAGAGGAAACAGTTGACAAGCTTCTTGACAACCAAGCCCTTGAACGAAACATAGCCATTTCTAATTCTGTTTTTCTTTTTTCTTTTCACTGGTAACTATGACAGAAATAAAAATTTTGGGGACAAAACCAAGTTTTGTTTCAACTTTCACTCTCAAGCAATGTTGTCAATACCATACCAGAAAGGGTGCTGCTTTTGCTACTGGTATGGTACGGTTTATTTTGATGCCGTTTCGGATTTGACAATATTTTTAATAGGTACCTGCCAAATTACATATGTTATATATATATTACATACCTATATAGTGACAATAAACCAAAATAAAATCATCATCATTCAAACATAGAATAACAAAGATAAAGGATTAACCAACACCAAATCATAATTATCATCCAAAGATACTATATGCCAAGCTGCCAACCCCAACACACCTGTTATACCCAGTAAGCATTTTCAACATGCGCACCACCTAAACACTTACTCCATGTTTGAAGAGAAAGGAAAGGAAATGATATGAATGGAAAAGAATCGAGAGAAAATGGAGGGTACAAGTAACCTTTGCTTGGATGTTTAAAATAAAAAAAGGGAAAGCTATGATGCATCATAATATTTTTCCCTTCATTAATAAAAGAAATGTCATAAAAGTTAGGGTATAATGGCGAGTATAGTAAAAAATTATGATAGAGGTACACTCTTACCATTAAATCCTCCCAATTTAGAGGAATTAAGAAAATAAGGATTTGAAGGAAAATGGAAGGGCACTATAAACCCTCAATTCACTTACCCCACATTTAAAAAAAAATCCCAAACAAGAGGTATATGTATCCCTCCATTTCCTTTCCCTTGATTTCCCTCCATTCCCCTCAATCCAAACACATTATTAATCATTACTGAGAAAAAATTTGCATACAAAAATTTATATAAGATATTGCAAGCATAATCAGGATATATGTAACCAAAAGTTAAATCAGAAAAAGAGAAAAAAACAAGCCCATAAATCAGGACAAGCTTCTGCCAATTAACTAGGCACCAGAGTGACATACATGGTGCAACTTGCAATTTGCAGTTTCTTTTATTGAAGATGTTGCACAGCTCTAAGTATACAAAATTCCTACTGCATTGGGGAAGTGGTAATATGCATTTATGACAAAGTTTAAAAATGAAAAAATGAAAATTTTGATCATTTAAACTTGATATAAGTTTAAATGATGAGTGGTCAGCTCTCACAATAAAAATTGCGAGATGAGTGTCCACTCAGGTCCTATCTTTTGAAGGTGGACCCTTAAAAATTTCAAGAAAGATAGTAAAATTTAAGTGACTCACTTGATTAATCAAGTCAAAAAGGATAAAGAAAGCTTTAAATTCAAAAAAAAAAAATTGCCAACAGCCCTAACAATATAAGAGAGAGCCTCATCAATATCGATGTTTTATTGTTTTGATCACTGTCCATATAAGCACAAGCCTCTGCTCCTTCAAGCTCAGTCCCTCTCATATCCACAACACCACCTAATCCTAACCCTGACCTTTCTCTATCTTAAAAAACACAGCACAAGAAAAGATGAAAAAAATGGTAAATTACAAATTCATCCCTAGGTTTTAGTCTTAATTACAACTTAGTCCATTAGTTTGCAACTCAGACAAACCACCCCAAAAGATTAGTGTGAACCTTACAAATCAGTCGTTTCCATTAATCATGCCCAAAAAGGCATCTGAAAAGTTGATTTGACATTTTTAAAGGCAAAACAATACCCCTTGGTTAAGTAGTCTGGTCATCATGTGCCTTGTGCATGCTTTTCAAGTTGTGGACACATGGTTTTTTAATTACCGTATAACTGATGCTTTTGGTCTTGAAGAAAGAAATTAAGGATCTGATTTTTTGGTCTTGAAAAAAAAGTAAGCATTGGAATGATTTCCAATTTGTAATGGTTGCTCTTCATGAACCTAGACTAACAAAGCTCACAACATTGGCTGGAAGGGGAAAAAAATTCGTTGGTCTTAGAAAAAAAGCATCAGGTCCTTTTTTTTCCAGCTTGGTGGAGAAAGAGTTGTTGATGGAAAAATAAGCCGTTTGAAGATATTTTTGGATTGTGTTTAAATTGAAGATTTATTTGTAAAATATGATGTTGAAGGATGAAGATTGAGATAGAGAATCGAAGAGGGGGAGAGAGAGATGGAGAAGAGTTTGTTTATAAGTCATCAATGCTAGAAGTAGGTCTATTTAAGTTCTAGTCATTTGAGACTGATTTCATAGTAGGCTGATAACTTTAGCTCCCTTTTACGTTTTAGCCTAAACTTTGATAAACTTACAAGTCAAAATGGTTTGATGTATTATCTCTCCTGATTTTCTTCCGGATATGTTAGCCCATTAAAAAATTATCTTCATTAGAATCATTGGCATTTACATATCATGAAACCACATATAGCAAGAAAAGTTCAATAAATGAAAAAAAAAAAGTTATAAATATATTTAAGAAAACTAAAATAAAATAGGCCATGGGTCTATTTAAGTTCTCAAACTTTTTGTGCTGTGTTTTTTGGATGCAAAAAAAATCAACAGCTCCATAATCAGAATCAGCAAAGCGAAATAACACATTCTCAATCCTTTTTATTTTTTTGTAAGTAAGAAAGCAAATAACACATTCAGGCACCTAACGAATTTGAAACAAGAAAAGTGAAAGACGCTTAACCAACAGATACAATATAATGAACATATTTATAATAATTAACCAACACCCAATAACAGAGTATCAAGTTGTTAAATGCTAATAGCTACCCCATAAACCAACCAACACAGATCCATTTCAACCCAAAACAAGCAACAAAGCAATTCCGTATTATTTTTCTTTTTATTGAGAAGCAGCCTAAATTGAATTCGTCTGCCAAAAAATCAAAAACCCAAAATCCCTAATCGAATTCTTAAAAACAAATAATTTATACTGCAGAGTTACAAAGAGAAAGAGAGAAAGATCTTATGGGTTCTCACTGAAAGGCTTTCGGGTTCGTTGTTGACTCGCCGAGTCGCCAAAGCCGGTGCTGCTGTCTGCTGGTGAGAAGAAGATAAAACTTCGGTGACTGCCGACTGGAGAGAATTTGAGAGAAACAGATGGGAAATTTTGCGAAGAGAAGTGACGGGCTAGGCTAGTGGGCTGGGAATAGAACTTGCAGAAGGCTGGGCCAGGGGGGTTTGGGTTGGGAAGTGGGAGGCTTAATAGCAGCTGGATTTTTTTAAAAGAAAATGAACTTGGGCCTTGGCCCAGACCAGCCCGAACTGCACCTTCACAGAGTGAAGTTTTGGTTCCTTGACAGCGTTTACTTTTTACAATGTAAAGTGTATAGTGACGTGTGCCTTTCGAGTATTGAATTTTAAATTAAAAATAATTAATAAAATAATAATTTAAATTTTATGAAAATAAAAATAATTAAAAATATATAAATCAAATTTGAACTTTTAAATCACAAATTTTTATATTTTATTTTTATCAATATGTATTTTTTTTTTTAATTTTAAATATATAATATAAAATATTGTGGGTTTATATGTGAATTATATGACAATATCATGAATTCATATTATAATTAAATCATTTTTTTTATTATATTTGTATTGTATGGATTCACTTATTTTTTTTTTTAAAAAGTATGATGTTGAGTGTTTATATGGCCTTAAAAGGAAAATATTTCTCATGGGTCTTAAGGTAGGTAAGCAGTAAAATCCTTTCGGTGAAAAATCTACATATGGCTTACAAAATAGTCAAGAACTCAACCGTTTTCAAGAAAGTTTAACAACATAAATTGGACTAAAGAAAATTTCAAAAATATTTAAATGAAAGAACACTACATTTTCTGCTTAAAGGGCAAGTTTAATTAATTAATTAGGGTAAGACTTCAAGAATATGTAGTTGAGAATGATTCAATTTTAAGGTCCAAATGTTCTCAAGTGAAATCCCAAAACAAATGGTTCTCAAGTGCGACATACCCAAGTGCTTTTTGTTTACCAAACTCACCATTTCATTTTGTACAAAATCAGAATAAAATACTCAGTAATGTAGGAAAATGGTGATGGTTAAAGTATTTTTTTTTATTTGGAAAATGAGCAAGCTTTATTTGGAAAATAGGTAATCATGTAGGCTATCTCATATACTCGTTAAGGAATATTTGGCTCAATATATAAAGTGAATCTGGATTATTTTTAATCGCACCTATATCAGGACCAAAACAACATTCCACAGGGAGCATTAGGCTCAATATACAGAGTAAATCTAGAGTAGTTCTCACCGCACTTATGTCAGGGTCACAGTAACACTCCGTTGGGAGCATTGAGCTCAGCACATATAGTGAATCTGGAGTAGTCCACACTGCACTTACGTCGAGACCAAAGCAACACTCCACTGAGAGTATTTAATTCAGTACACAAAGTGAATATGAAGCAGTCTCTACCACACCTACGTTGGGACCACAACAACACTCCGCTAGAAGTATTGGGCTCAACACACAGAATGAATCTGAAGTAGTCTCCACCACACTTACGACAGAGCCAAGGAAATACTTCGCACTATGTGCAATGAAAGCTTAATTTTAGTTTCAACAAGAGCCTATGGAGAAACTTGAACCCAAGCATTACAAGCGCGGTAAATGAGTTATCACCATTAAATCAAATACTTGTTGGCGATCTATAGTTTTTTATACAATAATAAACAACTCTATAAACTAAACTAATTGACATTCACATTATTAAAATCATTAATTAATTAGAAACAAGATCAACAAATTCTTAATTTAAGATGGGAAGCATGGAGTCCTGTGTCTAACTTAAATTTTTTCTTAATTTACAACCCTCTCGTTAATTTCTCCCCATTATTTATGTGTAGATGATGATATCGGCACTCTTGTTGGCCAATAAGTATTGATCACGATGTTAAAGGTGTATTTTTTTTTTTATAAAAGAAAAAACTTGAAAAGGTGTCATGATTACTTGAAATTAAAATCAATTGCAACATAATAATTTTTATTTTAGCTTTATATGATTGTAAAAGTTGACATAATTGGACTGATGGGTCTTGAAATTAACATATCTCAACCACCAAGCAAATATGTCTCCTGTTTGAAATTTTTTTCTTTTTATTCATGTGTGCAATATTATTTTTTTTTATCAATAAGATGTTTTTGATTTGTTACTCGTTTATTAAAATATAAATATAAATATAAAAAATAAAATTTATTAAAAATCAAATATTATTAACTCGAATATTTTAATTTGTTATTTATAATTCTCATAAAATTGAATTCGTGATATTATGAGCATAAATTTTATAAAATGTGATATAAAATGATTTTATTTCCCTTAGTTGAGATGTCATAGTTGATGAGAGGATGATGTCAGTAATAACTAATATTAACATAGCAAAAAAGAAAAACAGATAAAGAAATCCTACCGATTAAAAATTTAAAAAGAAATGGAGAAGAGAAATATTTACACTATGGGCCCAACGCTAGATTATAAAAAGAAAACAAGAGAAAGAAGTTGTTGAGGTCGGTGTCCACGGACAGTTATTTTTTGGATCTCTTCAGATGAAAAGGCACAAAGGGGGCTTGTAGAGTGCTCACTCAGAACAGACCAAAACCATCAAAGCACTTTCACATATAGAAAGCCCAGAGAGAGAGAGAGAGAGAGAGTTCTGTTTGTATAGCATCTCTTACTGGAGGAATACTTAGAGATAAGATTTAATTTTATAAATAATTTTAAATTTTTTTATTAATAATATTATTTTTTAAATTTTATATTTATATCGATATTACAAATAAAATTCCTTAAAATAACTAATAAAATCTTAAACGGATGTAAGATTAATATTTTAAACTCGATCTTACAGATACTAACAGCCTAATCTGAGCCCACAAGCCGCCTCTCTGACCTTAAAGTCAATTTAAAATCTCTGAGTAAGATCGAATTTGGATTTAAAAATTACTATTGGGTCAAAAGGCTTGGGTCCTCATTTTATTTTTTAATTTTAAGTAGACGCGTTTAGCTTGCAATAATCTAATATTCCCGGTAATTTCAGCTTTTGATTTTTGTATAAAAAAACACAGTAATTAGTTAATTACTTATACATAAGTATCTAATTCCGAATTATCCATTTGTTGAATAAATTTAATAACGCAAAACAAACATCTCCTAAATATACTCTAGCTAACACTATAATCCGAGAATCTTTGACAGAGAAAGAATAGTGAGTTTCTTACCTAACGAGATCCTAACATGGTATGCTGCAAACTAAACTACCTTTAAGCAGTGTTTTCAAAGGTGTTCACCCCAGGGCTCGTCTCAAAGAGAGGCCATGACAAAAGATCTCGAGACGCGTTAAAAAAGACATTAAAAAAGTTGAGTTCTAAAAGACATAAGTTTTTTGACTTACGTTTTTTGGTTGGGACGTATGCTTCACACATAGAGTACACTTTCCGTGCTTAACTGTGTGAGACTTATGCTCCGTAGTTATTTTTTTTATTATTTTTAGCTGGTTAAAAATGATGTCGTTTTAGGCTTTTATATGACTATTTTATTTAAGTTAAATAATACATTTTTGTCTATCAAAAGTTTTAGACTTATATATGTATTATAGATTAACTATTATTTTTTAAAATAAAAATAAATACTTAAAAAGCATACACCACAATGCCTTGAAGCATACACCACACCACACGAAAGGTAAAACGCCTTCGTGTTATGCCTTCACTTTTGAAAATATTGCCATGAAGTATTCCAAAATCACGCTCACTGTAGGTACCGCTCATTTCTGACGTGCCTCATAACTCTGAGCTTAATATTTAAGTCATTCCTTTCGAGGAAGGGTGAATAAGTGAGGGTGCGGATCAGATAGGGTTGACATTTGGAAAGTGTAAACTGAGGTACAAACCTAGGAGGAGGGGTGAATTGGGTTTTAAAAAAACTTTTTGCTAATTAACTCACAATTTTAAAGATTCAACAAGCAAGGTGCACAATTATATAATATACTTGAAAATAAATTAGTTAAGGAAGAAAATATACAAACTCCGTTTATAGTGGTTCGACAATATCAGAATCTCTCCGGCTTATCGTCCACTCTCTTCAAGGAACCTCCTTGAAGTAATCTACTAATCGTAGTCGAGCAACTTCATGGGTGTTGCATAAACCTTACAAACAATCTCTTCCACAAGGAAGTTACAACGAATTGTTTAACCCTAAACACTCTAAGAGATACACCAACTCTTTCTCTTTACAATAAATGGTATTAAATGTAAAGGAATGCCATAGAGATAACAATGAATGCTTTACAAATGAAGAATATATCTCTTTCAAGAACAAGCTTGAAGAATGGTTCACAATAAAATTTTCAAAGCTTTAATGAGTTATATGATGAATTGAATGTGCTATCTACTTCTTTTTAAATGCTTATTGAAGAGAGTTTTTATACCCTTGGACTTATATGGCTGTTAGACACTGATTTGGTAGGTTCGGAGCATTAAATGCTCAAGTCTCACGTCTCAAACGGTCATATTTTTGAATTACCAGTTGATTGGATCCTCATACCAGTCGACTGGGTCAAGTGAAAAAAAAAAGTTCACTTTTAGGTTAAGGAGAATACTAGTCGACTGGGTCATAGGACCAGTTGATTGGGTGAAGTTACCAGCCGACTGGGAACTTACTATCCCTTTTCCAAGTCGACTAGTATAGAGACCCAGTTGACTGGGTTGTCCTTAAACCCAGTTTTTATGTTTCAAAACAATTTTTGACTTAGAAACATTTTTTATATTTCAGTTTTGTCGAAGTTTTTTGTGAATTAAGTTATAGATCAAGCTAGGTAATTGAAATCTAGAGATTTACAATGTGATTCAATTACCTTAGTGTCTATTCTAGATCTTTTGTCTTCTTTTGGTGTCCGAACGTGTTGTGTTCTTGTATCTTGTTTTTGTACTGAATGCTTTTGCCGCTTAAACACTTAGTTAAAACTGTTAGTGCAATTTAAGTAGTGTTTTGTCATTATTAAAATCAAATACGGGTCAACAATCTCCCCCTTTTTTGATGATGACAATACTAAGGAGAGAAAAAAATAGTTTTAAAAACTAAGTGTTGGTTTTTTGAAAAAAATTGGATAGAGTTTCCTCTGTTTTTGTGATAAAAACCAACCTACAAGCATTCAATAATAATAATAGCAATCCCAACCAAGCAATGCCAGATTATTTTAGGCACTTTAACATGTTCGGAGCAATGTTCCCCCTAAAATTATGCTCTATATTAGTTTACACAGATTTTTCTCTTTTTCTCCCCCGTTTTGACAACAAGAGAAAAGGGGGGTAAACCCAAAAAATAAGCAATTTGATCACCATAGATATGAAGATAAGGCATAAACAAACTTGTGTACAAAAAACTAAGCATGAACCGGAGTTGGGAAGACCTCCTAGAATAATCAGAAGTTTGCACAAAAGCTTGAAACATTAAAGGCATATGTATAAGTGTAGCTCGAGGTTTCAACCCAAGAGGGGGGGTGAATTGGGTTTTTAAAATCTTTTGCGGAATTTATACAAGTTTATAAAAACTGATAAGCAACAAATAATTAATACAAGTAAAAAGCTGTAAATAAAGAGTTTAAGGAAAGAGGATGCAAACACAGTTATAGTGGTTCGGCAATATCGGATTCGTTCCGACCCTACGTCCACTCTCTTCAAGGAACTCCTTGAAGTAATCCACTAAGAAAACTTAGTCGCACAACTTAGCCGGGTGTTGCACAAACCGTACACAAGCAATTTACAGGAATTGCTTAAACCGAAAAATCCCCTTCCTTTCGGAAGTTTCCTCTTCCTCTCGGAAGTAATCCCTTTACAAAGATGGTGTAAAGTAAAAGGTAGAGAGACAACAAATGAAAGCTTATTACAACAGAAATGTCTCTCTTTCAAAGTAAAGCTTGAAGAAATGGCTCAATAAGATTATCTCAAAGCTTTTTGTGTTTCAAGAGTATAAAAACTTGATTATATGAGATCAACTCTTTTTGAATATTTGCTTCTTGTTTTTGAATGCTTTTCTGAATGGGTTTATATAGCAATCAATTAATATGGCCGTTTTGGACTTTAATTTGAAAAAGATTTACTTTAAAACGTTCAGATTTGGAGTCCAACGGTCATATTTTTGAACTACCAGTCGACTGGGTCGAGATACCAGTCGACTGGGTTCACTTGAAAAATACACGTTTTCAGACCTTCTGGGTATCCAGTCGACTGGTATATATCATCCAATCGACTGGGGACTTTCTGTCCATTTTACCAGTCGACTGGGTTGAATCATCCAGTCGACTGGGATATTACTGGTCAATGTACCAGTCGACTGGGTTAATTCATCCAGTCGACTGGATACCTTCTGACCCATATACCAGTCGACTGGTATATGTACCCAGTCGACTGGGTTGTCTTCCAACCCAGTTTTTCTTCTGTTCTTTTATTAAAAACATTTAAAATTAATGGTTTTAGAAAAAACCTTTTGTGATTGAGCCATTTAACAAGCTAATACAATGTATGAGTGAGACTTACATTGGTTCTAAACCTTAAGACCTATACTAGATCTTCAGTCTTCACTTGATACTTGATTTGGTTCGAGTTTTTGCACTTTGTTCCTTGGTTGAATGTGTTTGATCCTTAATACAACTTAGTTTAAACATGTTAGTTAAATAACAGTTGTGTTTTGCCATCATTAAAATACGGGCGAGGGTCAACAATCTCCCCCTTTTTGATGATGACAAAACTAATAAAGTAAAAACAGTTTTAAAAACTAAGTGTTAAGATTTTACAAAAATTTGGACAGAGTCTCCTCTGTTTTTCGAGTAAAACCACCCTGTAAACAAGCAAACACAGTTTATATTTCTTTCAACCAATCCAGAATTAAACTCAACATTAAACTCAACCAATCAATAAACGTTTTTACAAAGATATGGAGCAATGCTCCCCCTAAATCTATGCATTGGTTGCGTTTTACTTAGATTTTCTCGTTTTTCTCATTTTTCTCCCCCGTTTTGACAACAGCAATCAAAGGGGGCATAAAATAAAAAATAAGCTACTTAGCCAATACTGTCAAATAAGTTATAAGAATACAAAGATGTACGCAAAGATTTGGCTTCATTTGAATTTCAGAAGCCTTCCCGGGAAGAACCGGAAGTTTTTTTTAAGCATATAAGCAGTTTATATCAGATTTAGTGACTAAACAGATATTTAAAACAGTTCTAACATATCACAAATAGCGTAAATAAATGCAATAAATATGGCTAATAGTATTACATCATCATAGAGAAAAAGTCAATACAAGTAGGGCCTCATAGAGCCATAGCTAAGAAAAACAAACATGAGATGTCCGTGCTATGTGACAAAAACTGGAAAAGTGCTAAGAGCTGATAAAAGAAAGAGACTCATGGTGCGGGAGAGTCCGAGCTGTCACGAAGAAGTTCCCTAATCTCAGCTAGGGAACCCTCGGTGTGTTCTCGATGTAACTCGAAGTCATCCCGTAGGTGGTCTATGGAAGAGCTCAGCCTCTGATAATCGGACTGCATAGACTGAAAACCGGACTCCATCGTCATTTGAAGACTCGTGATAGCTCGTAGGATGTCATCATATCCAGTCTGACCAGTACTCGAGCCACCAATGGGAGGTGCTCGGGTATCTGTCTCCATCTCAGCAGCCGTATCAGCATCCTCATCACTGTCACTCGCATTCTCTCGAATCCTTAGGCGCTTTCCGGCCTTTGGATAGAGAAACCCTTCACGAACAGTACATCCCATCTTCTTCAGAGATGAGATGTTGATGATATCCGTCAATCCGATATCCTGAACCTCAGAGGCAGGCAAAGGTACCCGGAAGTGCTGGAGGATGAGCGTAATGAGCATCCCATAAGGAAGACACCCGGAGTCGTTTGCTTCACCGTTTATCATGTTGGCGAGCAGCAGAGGATATATATTGAAGTGGTGCCCAGATTTTAGGCACCAAATCAATACTGTATCTATTTTAGATAGATACCCTCGACTCCCGAGTCTCGGGTGGATGGTCCAACTGACAATCAATTGAAACATCTTTGAGTCGAGGGGCAAGTCACTACATGTGTGAAATGTAGTGGGTCTGTACATATAGTTAGGGTCGCCCCTGACTATCCGACAAGCCTCCTCAACTTCAAAGTTGTCTGGCCATCCATCAAGACTCCATTGAACCCCCCTTATAGGGATTCTCAGAATGCTCATCAAGAGGTCAGTGTTGACCTCAAACTCCACACCGCTAACTCTGGTTCTGAACCTCAGAGCCAGAGGACTGGGTTTCACCAAGTTCGCATAGAACTGGTGAATCAGTCGCGGGTAATATTTTTCATGAATTCTGACCAGTGGGGTCAGATTTATTGCCTCAAAGGCTGGTAGAATATCGAAATTACCATGACGAATGGAGTCGAAATCAACGACTCTACCCGTCATGATTTTCTTGTGACGGATTATAGAGTTATACCTCTTATGAGCCGCTGGGCTGTAAAACAGAGCCTGCTCCAACTCTGTTCTGGGCTCCTTGCTGGATGACCCTACTACTCCCTTCCCTTTTGACTCCGTAGCCGAAGGTTTTGAAGACCTTGTCTTTTTGGGCGCATTAGGTCCACTTGTTGTAAGTTTTATACGGATTTTGTCACTCATTTTCGAGAAATTTGAAGTTTTTTGGAAAAAGGAAATTTGGTAAAAATGAGAGATTTTAACCGTAGAAAGTTAAAAATCTCTTTAGGAATGAGTAGATCGGTGTGTTTAGAAGGGATTTGGATGGTTTTTTAGATCAAAAAGATGAATTTTTTAGAGAGAGAAAGCTTGGGCTCTTTGAAAAAGGCATAAAAATGGCGAAAATGAACAGTCCCTTTTATAGAATAGCGATACCAGTCGACTGGGGTCGATATACCAGTCGACTGGGTCCCTTTGAAAAGATGAACAGTTTCTTTACCAGTCGACTGGGTCAACTAACAGTAAGATACCAGTCGACTGGACTATTTTTACCAGTCGTCTGGAGGACAAGAGCTTTTAAAAAAAAATGGCTCCAAACAGGTTTTTAATTTTATAGACGACTGGAGAAGATTTACCAGTCGTCTGGTTGAAATAGCAGAGTGTTACCAGTCGACTGGGTCAAAGTTATCAGTCGACTGGAATATCTGGCAGAGACTTACCAGTCGACTGGGTCACATGTACCAATCGACTGGACTCTTAGCAAAATTTCCAGTTTGGTATTTTAAGCACGAATTTGTTTATCTATGACATTTTTGAGTGAAGGGAATAATTAAACATGGATTAATACTCTATCACTCAATGTCAAACTTGCAAATGATGAAATGAGATGCAATCAAACATTCAATTTATCAAAATCAAGCAATCCCATCAACTTTCTAATCTTAAAAAAACTAGCTTCACTTAAGAGTTTTGTAAGAATATCAGCTATTTGATCTTCTGAAGGTATAAATTCTAATTTTATATCATCTTTTTGAGCATGGTCTCTTAAGAAATGATGTCTAATCTCTATATGCTTGGTTCTAGAGTGCTGAATAGGATTTTTGGTTAGGTTGATGGCACTAGTATTATCACAAAATATAGGAATATTTTTGAGACTCATGCCATAGTCTTCTAGTTGTTGTTTCATCCATAGTACTTGGGCACAACAATTGCCAGCTGCTACATATTCCGCCTCAGCGGTTGATAGTGCAACTGAATTCTGTTTCTTGGAGAACCAAGAAGTTAACATAGCACCTAAGAATTGGCATGTTCCACTTGTGCTTTTTCTATCTAACCTACATCCAGCAAAATCAGCATCCGAATATCCTACTAGCTCAAAAGATGATTCTCTAGAATACCATAATCCTATAGTCTGGGTCCCTTGTAGATATCTAAGGATTCTTTTTACTGCAACTACATGTGATTCCTTAGGATTAGATTGAAATCTAGCGCACATGCATACACTGAACATTATATCAGGTCTACTTGCAGTCAAGTACAGTAAAGCACCTATCATGCTTCTATAATATTTAGAATCTACAGTTTTACCTCCTTCATCAAGATCAAGTTTGGTGGTTGTGCTCATAGGCGTTCCAATTGGCTTTGAGCTTTCCATCCCGAACCTCTTTAGTAGATCTTTGATGTACTTTTGTTGATTGATGAAGATACCTCCTTTTAGTTGCTTGATTTGCAGTCCAAGGAAGTAGGTAAGTTCTCCCATCATGCTCATTTCAAATTCACCTTGCATGCACTTTGCAAACTCTTGACACATAGATTCATTAGTAGCACCAAATATAATATCATCAACATATATTTGAACTATCAAAGTGTCATTTTTGTGAGTTTTTGTGAAGAGAGTTGTATCTATTCTACCTCTTACAAAATCATTATCAATCAAAAATTTGCTTAGTCTTTCGTACCATGCCCTTGGAGCTTGCTTCAACCCATATAAAGCCTTAGAAAGCTTGTAGACATGATTTGGAAGACTAGAGTTTTCAAAACCAAGAGGTTGTTCAACATAAACCTCTTCTTCTATAAAGCCATTTAAAAAGGCACTTTTCACATCCATTTGAAATAGTTTAAATTTATTAAAGCATGCAAAGGCTAATAACATTCGAATAGCCTCTAATCTAGCTACGGGAGCATAGGTTTCATCAAAATCTATTCCTTCCTCTTGGTTATATCCCTTAGCAACTAGTCTAGCCTTATTTCTAGTTACTATACCATTTTCATCCATTTTATTTCTATATACCTATTTAGTTCCAATAATTGAATGATCTTTAGGTCTTGGAACTAGTTCCCAAACATTGTTTCTCTCAAATTGATTTATTTCTTCCTGCATTGTAATTATCCAATCATTATCTTTTTCAGCTTCTATAAATGTCTTAGGTTCTACTTGAGACAAGTAAGCTACAAAATTGCAAATATTTCTAATGGAAGAGCGAGTTCTTACCCCTTGTGAAGGATCACCAATTACTTGAGCAATTGGATGATGATTTACATACCTCCAATCCTTGGGTAGATTTTCCTCTTGTTGACTTGAGGATGGTTGGTCCAAATTAGGAGTTGCCATCCCTTCATTTGTTTGAGTAGAACTCTCTTTTAGGTCAACAATGGGAGTAGGAGTTTCCATTCTTGGAATAAAATCTGCATCATCTTTAAAGGACACTTCTCCACTACTCATTGGGTTAGATTCATCAATAGTTACATGCACAGATTCTTCTACTACTAGAGTTCTCTTATTGAAAACTCTATAAGCCTTACTAGTAGTAGAATATCCTAAAAATATCCCTTCATCGGTCTTGGAATCAAATTTACCCAAGTTAGTTTTATTGTTATTTAAGATGAAGCACTTACTACCAAAGGCACGAAAATAGGAAATATTGGGCTTTCTCCCTTTCCATAGTTCATAAGGTGTTTTATCAAGCAGGGGCCTTATCAAAATTCTATTTAAAATATAGCAAGAAGTATTCACGGCTTCAGCCCAAAAATATTTTGGTAAATTATTTTCACAAAGCATTGTTCTTGAAAATTCTTCTAGAACTCTATTTTTCCTCTCAGCAACTCCATTTTGTTGAGGAGTTCTAGGAGCTGAAAAGTTGTGATTAATTCCATTTTCATCACAAAATTTTGAAAAGCTTTGATTTTCAAATTCTTTGCCATGATCACTTCTTATGCTTGAAATACAAATTCCTTTTTCATTTTGTACCTTTTTGCAAAACTTTTCAAATCCTTTGAAAGCTTCATCCTTATATGCAATAAAAATAACAAAGGTATATCTTGAATAGTCATCAACAATAACAAGAGCATATTGATGGCCACCTAGACTAATGGTACTAATTGGACCAAATAAGTCCATATGCAAAAGTTCCAAAGGTCTAGTAGTTGAGACAACATTTTTTGCTTTGAAAGATATCCTAGATTGTTTTCCCATTTGACAAGCATTGCAAATTTTGTTTTTCTCAAAATTGATTTTAGGAAGACCAATAACTAAATCTTTTCTTGAAATAATTTTTAACAAGTTCATGTTTACATGACCAAGCCTTCTATGCCATAGCCATTGATTTTCACTAAAAGCAGGAAAACATTTTTCATTATTGGAATGTAAGGATTTCAAATCAACTATATAGACATTTTCATGTCTATGGCCAATGAATTTGATCTTGTTGCTCTTGATGTCTATAACTAGACAATGAGAGGTCTCAAATGTGACTTTATATCATTTGTCACATAATTGACTAATGCTAAGTAAATTTGGCTTTAGGCCTTGTACTAGCAATACATTATCTAAAGTTGAGAAATCATTACCAACTTTTCCATGCCCGATGATCTTTATTTTAGTATTGTCTCCAATAGTCACAAGTCCACCATCTCTTAGAGTTAGCTCCTTGAATACGCTTTTATCACCGGTCATATGCTTCGAGCAACCGCTATCAAGGTACCAACAGTTACCTTTCTCCTTGGTGTGAAGGCAAATCTACATCACACAAGGATATACGATAGCATTTTTAGGTACCCAAAATTTCTTGGGTCCTTTGAGGTTAGTCCTTGAAAATACGGTTCCTTTTGGGACCCATACTTTCTTAACAATATATGGTGCTCTATGAACATGTTGATGATGCACAATCCTAGCATTAAAGTCATAGAAATTTCTAGGAAATTTTACATGTGCATTCCTATAATCCTTAGGATGATAGTTCATAGGATACATGATTCTATGATAAGGGGTATGAAAATGCATGTCATTTCCAGAAAATGAACGATGATGCATTCCAGGATACATGCTAGCATATGTATGCAAGTTATTTCTAGAATAGCCATGATGGTGATTCCTAGGATGAGCATGAGCAGAATGCATTCTTTGATTATACACATTGTTCCTAGAATGAGCATGATGATTATTTCTAGGGTGTGTATAAGCATTTCTAGAATGAGCATACAAATAAGCATGAGTATTTTTAGGATGCTTTAATTTAGTATGATCATTTAAGTTTCTAGACTTCCTCGGATTTATTAAGGGAGTGCTTTTAACAAGGTTAGGAGCTTTTGAAGTAGAAGCTCCATCTACACAAGAGGCTTTCATGAATAAGCTCTCTTTTGTTTTTTGTTTTCCCAATGGAGAATATCCTACACCAGATTTTCCTCCACTTAATCTTTGGGAAGAAAACACTTCATCAAGTTTTTCTTTACCAAGCATAAGTCTAGATACAGTGCTGTTTAATTCAGAAATTTTATTTTTCAAATTCTCATTTTCATCTTTAAGAAAATCTTGAGACGAATTATACAGTAAAGATGATAATTTTTCTTTTTCTTCTCTAAGAACTATCATTTCTTTAGAAAGAGATGATACTTCTTTCTTAAGAACAGAATTTCTAGAATCAAATTTCTTTAATTCTTCATGCATTTCATTTATGACTTCTAGAAGTTCTTCACTACTAGTAACAATATTATTTTTTGAAGAGGGAGAAGAAGTTACCTCACTTTCATCATCGATTGCCATCAAACAAAGGTTGGCAATTTCTTCGTATCCGATTTCTTTGTCTGATGACTCATCTTCTTCGTCATCGCTCCAGGTAGTTGCTACCATAGCTTTCTTCTTGAAGCCCTTGTATGGTTTGCTTGAAACCGGACAGTCAGCTTTTATATGTCCTGGCTTCTTGCAGCCATAGCACATAAGTGGTTCCCTTTTTGAGGTGGAATCCTTTGAGTAAGGTTTCTTGCTTTTCTTCAAGAACCTATGGAATCGTCTGGTGATTAAAGCCATTTCACCATCCTCTTCACTGCTCTCTGCTTCTTGTTCTAATTCCTTTTCTTTGTTGCTCGTAGAAGCTTTGAGAGCAATTTGCTTTTTCTTCTTCTCATCATCATTGACGATGGGAGTCATTTCTTCCATCTCGTATGTCAATAATGACCCAAGCAGCGTCTCAACATCAAGCTTGTCAAGGTTTTTGGCCTCTTGAATGGCTGTCCTCTTTGGTTTCCATTCTGGTGGCAGAGATCTCAAGATTTTTCTGGTTAGTTCAACTTCCTCAATATTCTTTCCAAGCAATTTTAAACCATTTATAATAGTAGTAAATCGTGAGTGCATTTCAGAAATG
The DNA here is from genome assembly GCA_023935145.1 of Bretschneidera sinensis. NCBI lineage: Eukaryota > Viridiplantae > Streptophyta > Magnoliopsida > Brassicales > Akaniaceae > Bretschneidera > Bretschneidera sinensis. The sequence goes on from CM043701.1 coordinate 22,118,936, forward strand.
GTTTCGTTAGGAGACATCTTAAAAGATTCATATTCAGAAATTAGCATGTAAATTTTAGACTTTTTTACTTCACTTGTTCCTTCATATGTGACTTGCAGTTTGTCACATATTTCTTTAGCAGAAACGCATGCAGAAATTTTGTTATATTCAGAAATATCTAATGCACAATGTAGCATGCTTGTTGCTCTGCTATTGAGAGACATCGTTCTACAATCCTCGTCAGTAAACTCAGTTTTGAGTTTAGGCATTGTATGAAGAGTCTCTCCAATAACTATTTCTTTTGAGGGAATTTTAGGTCCCTCTTCTATAATTCTCCATAGATTGTAATCTTGTCCTTCGACGAAGATTTTCATTCTATTTTTCCAATAGTTATAATTTGAGCCATTGAACAATGGTGGTCTAGTATAAGAGTGTCCTTCAGAGTAGCTATTTGCTGCCATTGGATCAACTCTAGGAATTTAAGCCTTATAAAGAGAACGAGGCTCTGATACCAATTGTAGCTCGAGGTTTCAACCCAAGAGGGGGGTGAATTGGGTTTTTAAAATCTTTTGCGAAATTTATACAAGTTTATAAAAACTGATAAGCAACAAATAATTAATACAAGTAAAAAGCTGTAAATAAAGAGTTTAAGGAAAGAGGATGCAAACACAGTTATAGTGGTTCGGCAATATCGGATTCGTTCCGACCCTACGTCCACTCTCTTCAAGGAACTCCTTGAAGTAATCCACTAAGAAAACTTAGTCGCACAACTTAGCCGGGTGTTGCACAAACTGTACACAAGCAATTTACAGGAATTGCTTAAACCGAAAAATCCCCTTCCTTTCGGAAGTTTCCTCTTCCTCTCGGAAGTAATCCCTTTACAAAGATGGTGTAAAGTAAAAGGTAGAGAGACAACAAATGAAAGCTTATTACAACAGAAATGTCTCTCTTTCAAAGTAAAGCTTGAAGAAATGGCTCAATAAGATTATCTCAAAGCTTTTTGTGTTTCAAGAGTATAAAAACTTGATTATATGAGATCAACTCTTTTTGAATATTTGCTTATTGTTTTTGAATGCTTTTCTGAATGGGTTTATATAGCAATCAATTAATATGGCCGTTTTGGACTTTAATTTGAAAAAGATTTACTTTAAAACGTTCAGATTTGGAGTCCAACGGTCATATTTTTGAACTACCAGTCGACTGGGTCGAGATACCAGTCGATTGGGTTCACTTGAAAAATACATGTTTTCAGACCTTCTGGGTATCCAGTCGACTGGTATATATCATCCAGTCGACTGGGGACTTTCTGTCCATTTTACCAGTCGACTGGGTTGAATCATCCAGTCGACTGGGATATTACTGGTCAATGTACCAGTCGACTGGGTTAATTCATCCAGTCGACTGGATACCTTTTGACCCATATACCAGTCGACTGGTATATGTACCCAGTCGACTGGGTTGTCTTCCAACCCAGTTTTTCTTCTGTTCTTTTATTAAAAACATTTAAAATTAATGGTTTTAGAAAAAACCTTTTGTGATTGAGCCATTTAACAAGCTAATACAATGTATGAGTGAGACTTACATTGGTTCTAAACCTTAAGACCTATACTAGATCTTCAGTCTTCACTTGATACTTGATTTGGTTCGAGTTTTTGCACTTTGTTCCTTGGTTGAATGTGTTTGATCCTTAATACAACTTAGTTTAAACATGTTAGTTAAATAACAGTTGTGTTTTGCCATCATTAAAATACGGGCGAGGGTCAACAATAAGGAATAAGGGCTTAAACTAATCAACTATATAGCTAAAACTAATTCATATTCCTGAGCTAAATGCTATAAAAAGTAAATATGCATATACAAATTTCCATTCATCACAAGCTTAAGTAAACTGATTGTTAAATCTAATACAACTTGAGCAGATGAATGTATGAAAATAAAATGAAAAGAAATGTTCTTGCTAAAATATCCATTGAGCCAAAAAAAAAAACAATACAAAGACAAGTGATAAAAACAGATGACTCAGCGAGCAGGGGAGTCAGAGTTGTCTTGAAAAAGATCTTGAATCTCAGTCAAAGAGCCTTCTGAGTGCTCTCAGAGTAACTCGAAATCATCCCGTAGGGTGTTGATGTCGTGACACATATGATCGATGTCGGTCCGCACCATCTGGAAGCTCTGGTCAACGGAAGAGCTCAAGCTCTAGAATCTAAATTGCATGGACATTTGGAGGCTCGCTATCACGTGTAGTAAATCATCGTGTCCAGCCTGACCAGTAGTCGAGCCACCATGTCTCACATGCTGTGGACTAGATGCCTGATCGTCGATGTCCATGGCAGTGGAAGAAGCTCCATCATCAGGTACATCGTCATCCTCATTGCTGTCATCATCATCCCCGATCCGAATGTTCTTCCCAGTTTTGGAATGAACCATGCCATTCTGAATCGTGCACCCCATCTTCTTTAGTGAAGAGACATTGATGATGTCTTTGGGACCGATGTCTTGAGCTTCAGAGGCAGGCAAAGGAACTTTAAAGTGTTAGAGGATCAGGGTGATGAGCATGCCAAATGGGAGGCACCTGGAGTTATGTGCTTCACCATTGATCATACTGGAGAGCAAGAGTGGGTAGATATTAAAATGGTGTCTAGTTTTGAGACACCAAATCAATACTATGTTTATCTTGGACATATAACCCCGACTCTAGAGTCGAGGGTGGATGGTCTAATTTACAATGAGGTTGAACAATTTTGAGTCGAGGGGCATGTCACTACACTGATGAAATGTAGTGGGTCGAAAGACATAGTTAAGGTCTCCCTTAGCTATTTGACACGCTTTCTCGTAATCAAAATTGTTTGGTTATCCATCTAGACTCCACGAGATCCCTGCCACAGATTCTTAGTATATTGACCAATAGGTCAGTAGTTACCTCAAACTCTATACCCGTAACATTAGTTTTAAATCTAAGAGCTAGGGGACTGGGTTTGACTATGTTTTCATATAATCGTCGAGCTCGGTCCTCGCTTACTTGCTCGAGGAACCAACTATCCCTTTCCCTCTAGAGTCTAGTGTCGTGGACTTTTATGAACGAAGCCTTATAGGTGCCTGAGGTCCGGTAACGGTTTTTTTGATTTGTATTCTCTCAGACATCTTAGAAATTTTCATTTGATGAGAGGTATTTAGGAAAAGGATGAAGATTCAACTGTGAAAAGTTGAAAATGATGTGATTTGAGGTAAGATTTAGAGTTCTATGGAGTTATTTCAAGAGTTTTTAAGTTAAAAGCAATGATTTTTTAGAGAGAGAAAACTAGGGTTTTGCAAAAATGGCGTAAAATCTGAGAAAAAATTAAGCGACTATATATAAAATCATGATAGCAGTTGACTAGGTTAGGGTACCAGTCGACTGGGTCCTTCGTAATTTAGGGATTTTTTGATATACCAGTCGACTGGGTCAAGGTACCAGTCGACTGGGAAAACTGGCAGTAAGACACCAGTTTACTGGATTGGCTCTACTAGTCGACTAAGTTTTCCAGAAAAATTTCAAATTTTTGGCTCCAAATGTGGTCTTGTGGTACTAGTTGACTAGGTCATTGTTTCAGTCGACTGGGTCCTTATTCTAGTCGACTAGGAAACTAGGTAATAAGACAACAATCGACTGTATTCACCCTACAAGTAGATTGGGTTCATAAAAAAAATTCAAAATTTTGGGCTCCAAACTTGTTGTGTGATACTAGTTGACTAGGTCCTTGCACTAGTTGATTGGTAAAATGGGCAGTGAGTTACCAGTCGACTGGATTAACTCAATTAGTCGACTAGGAAAATGGACAGAGAGATACCAGTCGACTAGGTATTTCAAAAATCATAAAATTTTGAGCTCTCACTAGAAATTTTGCAAGAAATGATTTATCTATGCCATTTTGAGTGTGAGAGATATTAAATAGGAGTTAATACTCATTCACTAAATGTCAAATATGCATATGGTGAATGTAGATGCAATCAAACACACATATTATCATAGTTTGTTAAGCCCATTAAAAGTCTAATCTTTCAAAAGTTGTCTTCGTTCAAGGGCTTAGTAAGAGTGTCATCAATTTGGTCTTCCGAATGAATGAATTCTAATATAATATCACCATTTTGAGCATGATCTCTTATGAAGTGATGTCTTATCTCTATATGTTTGGTTCTCGAATGTTGAATGGGTTTTTAGTCAAGTTGATAACTGTAACGACTCATCCCGGGTTGGCCACCCTCGAGACGGTGTTGTCACATTTTGAAAATCCTAACACGACACATATATACAATAATAAAAATATAGCAACTGCACTTATTTACATCAATCCTCAACCCTCAAAAGGGGAGATACATAATTCAGATCTCAACTTAAACATTTTATACAACATAATATGCATGAATATTTATTAATATTTTTTTTCTTATTAGTCTGAGGATGTGGACCACGTGGCTTACAGAAAATGGTTTAGTTTGAATCTCCACTCACAATTCTATCTATCCTGCCCGTTACCTGAAATCATTGAACAATGAGGAGTGAGCTTCACAAGCTTAGTGACTTAAATTTACTAGAAGTATTTAATTTGTATAATTAATCTTCCAATAATCGTTCATCTATATCTCATATATTTTGATAATAACATTCTATTATCACTACTTATATCAAAATCCCCATCCTTTATAAATCTTTTTTCCTCATATAATTAATCATCTTGAGACTATCAATTCTATTTTATAATTACCTCATTATGAGGTTCACAACATATAATTAGTCATCCAGATAATTCTTATCATATCATATCTCCATATTTCTTCCTCTACATATTTGTCTCTCTGTGAGACTCATTCATATATCAATAAATTTACAATCATGAATAGCACTTTAGCATCTCAAACAATAACAATCAATATTTAAAGCAAATGCAATGCGTGAATTTAAATGTTGTTATTATTGGGAACTTCTTTCCAAATATCAACATGTTTTTATCTTAGACCGGTTGCCTTCCCGATTCTTTTATCATCAGCATATACCGGCTGTTACGGTTTTCATTTCTCACCGACATATACCGGCTGTCACGGTTTTTCATTTCTCACTAGCATATACTAGCTGTCACGGTTTTCATTTATTTCTAGCATATACCGGCTGTCACAGTTTTCATTTAGACCAACCCCTTCCCGGTTCTTTTATTTCATGTATATACATATGAACAATGATATGAAATATGCATATGAACAATAATATAAAAACAAGCATGTATTTAGACATTCAAATTAGCTATCATGTTTCTTCTCAAATTATTATTTGATCAATTTCACTAAATTCTTTTCCTCATATATCATATCAAATCATTAATCATAGCTCATCAATAATTTCATTTATCACCTTTATTATTAATTCAACTCATTATTCTAATAATATTACTTCTCATATAATAATTCCCGACATATCAATTATTCATGTCATACCCATCAACCAACTTTCATCTATCCTCAAATCATAAGTTAATAATTTATTCAAATATTTTCACTATATATTTGATATTTATCTTGATTACTCAAAGTAAATATAACTCACTAGGTAGCACTTAGAGCTACCCATTGATCACCTTATTGCCTTTCCTATTTCTTTCAGCAATTTTCCCCGATTACTGATCGTCAACACTTGACATAATATTTATATTAAAATTTCTAATTTATTCTTCAATTCTTCCGGAATTCATACCCTTTAAAAATTTTCACTTTGAGTTCCGAGAAATTTCATGTATGTATAATCAAAAAATAAAATTCACATTATTACCTTTTGTTTTTCTTAGAGCTTTCCTCGACTTTTTTTAAAATTCTCCCGTAAAAACCTTCAAAATTTTACTCTTTTAACCTTTATTTCAATCTCCAAGTGTTTAAAGAAAGTGAGAAATTTGAATTGAAGAAAGAAAGAAACCAAATGGGATTTGGTAAGTTATAAATAAATAAAAACTTAATTTATATTAACACTTCACCGCCTCCACCGTTTCTTCAATTGCCTTTCATTTTAGAGCCAACACCTGGGTGTCTAGGTGTTGGCCCCTTAATAATTTTTTTTAAACATCCAAACTTTTTTTTTGTAACTACATCACCACACATCCAATTTTTTTTTTCAAAAGAAATATTTTATTCAATAATAAACTTTCATGTATATATATATTATTTTAATTTCATGTCATATTTATCAAATTACTTCTTTACCCATACTTAAAGTACACAGTTATTACAATTCTACCCACCTTATAAAAATTTCGTCCCCGAAATTTCCTTACCTAACTCAAGAAATAATTGTGAATAATATTTCTTCATAGTTGCCTCACACTCTCACGTAATCTCTTCAACATCTTTGTTACACCACATAACTTGATCTAATGGAATTATTTTATTATACAAGACTTGTTCTTTTCTCTCTAAAATTCTCACTGGTACTTGTATAAAAGTCAAATCTTCTTGAATTTCTATAGCTTGGCTCGAAATATTATGAGGTTCATCATGTAAGCGCTTTCACAAAAGTGAAACGTGGAATACGTTATGTCATTGCTTCAACTCTGGAGGTAAATTCCAGGCTATACACAATTAGCCCAACTTTCTCAAGAACCTCATAGGGTCCCACATACCTCGGACTCAACTTTTCTTTCTTTTTGACCCTCAACACACCTTTTCATGAAGATATTTTTAAATACACCCAATCATCTACTTGAAACTCAAGAGGTCTTCTTCTATTATCAGCATAGCTACTCAATCTACTCTATGTTGTTTTAAGGTTCTCTCTAACCTGTTTGATCCTCTTAGTTGTTAACTCAATAATTTAAGGAGCAATTACATTTCTCTCTCCATTTCTTCCCAATATATAGGAGTTCTATACTTTCTACTATACAATGCCTCAAACGGTGCTATTATAATACTATATTGATGTTGGTTATTATAAAAAAATTCAATTAATGGAAAGTAAGCATCCCAACTTACTGAGAACTAATCACATTTGCCCTTAACATATCTTCTAGTACTCTAATAAACCTTTTCGTCTGCTCATCTGTTTGCGGGTGAAAAGTTGTACTAAATTGTAACTGCGTACCCATGGCTTTTTGAAAGCCTCTCCAAAAACAAAGATGTAAATCTAGCATCTCTATCTGATATAATGCTTAAAGGCACTTTATACAATCTCACCATCTCAGCTCCATTTCAGCTACATATAGTTCAACTAACTTTTTAGGACTCTAAGTAGTTTAATAAGATGAAAATGAGATGGTTTAGATAACCTATCTACAATCACCCACACTACATCAAAACCTCTCTAGGTATGGGGAAATCCATAAACAAAATTCATACTCACATTCTCCTATAGCCATTTAGGCACTAGAAGAGGCTGTAGTAAGCTTGCTGAATATCTTTTCTCATACTTCATTTACAGACACACCAAACATCTAAAAATGTATTCAACTACATCCCTCTTCAATTTTGACCACCAATAATTCTGTCTCAATCCTTTGTACATCTTATTGTTCCTCGGGTGCATCTAATATACATCATCATATGCCTTTTTCAATATCTCCTTTCTCAACTCAACATCATTGGGAACACATATCCTATGTTCCAATACCAAAATACCATCATTTAAAATTTTTAACTCATTTCTTTCTACTAAGCACTTCCTGCTTAATCTTCTCTATCTCCACATCTCTTTACCTTGCATTTCTAACAAATATTTTAATATAGATGACTGTACAACCATGTTTGCTAACAATGATCCTCCATCATTGATATTTAACTTCATTTGTATCCTTCTTAAATCTATTATCAATTTCACATCATAGCTCTCAATAACAGTTAATCTTCCTATAGATTTTCTGCTCAATGCATTAGCTACCACATTCACTTTCCCTAGATGGTAATGTATCATACAATTATAATTACAAATCAACTCCATCCAATGCCTCTGTCTCAATTTCAGCCCTCTTTGAGCATTTAAGTATATCAAACTCTTGTAATCAGTAAATATTTCATAAGTGGCCCCATACAGATAATGTCTCAAATATTCAACCAAACACTATGGTAGCTAACTCTAAGTCATGGGTAGGGTAATTTCTCTCATGATCCCTCAATTGCCTAGAAGTATATGACATTACTTTCCTATGTTGCATCAACTCACATCCCCACTCTTAATGGGATGTATCACTATATACCATAAATCCTTCATCACCAGAAAGAAGCACTAATATCGAAGCATTAGTCAATTTCTCTTTCAACAGCTAGAAACTCCTGTCACATTTTTCTGACCACCTAAACTTCACTTCCTTTATGGTCAATCTAGTCCATGGTCCAGCAATCATAGAAAAATTCTGGATAAACATTCTATAATAACCAGCAAACCCCAAAAAGCTTCTAATTTCAGTTACACTAGTGGATCTTTCCCAATTCAACACTCAACTGTCATACCATTTCCAAACACTACATGTTCCAAGAAAGTTACTTTATTAATCCAAAATTTACATTTAGAAAATTTTGTATATAATCTATCTTTCTTCAAAATCTCCAACACAATATCTAAAAGTTTTATATGCTCATCCTTATTCTTAGAATACATTAGGATATCATCAATGAATACCATCATAAACTTATCAAGAAATGGTTTAGGCACTCTATTCATTAGGTTCATAAATGCTACTAAAGACTTAGTCAACCCAAATGGCATCACAAGAAACTTATGACCAAAATGTGTCCTAAAGCAGACTTAGGCACATCTCCCTCTTTTATCCTTAACTGGTGATAAGCTAATCTCATGTTTATCTTTGAAAACACCCTTACTCTTCACAATAGTTCAAACAATTCATTTATCATGGGCAAAAGATATTTGTTCTTAATAGTGATCTTATTCGGCTGTTTGAAATCTATACACAACCTCATCGTTCTATCTTTCTTCTCTACGAACAATACAAGGACTTCTTATAGTGACACACTTAGTCAAATAAATTCTTTATCTAACAATTCTTGAAGCTTAACTTTTAATTCTCTTAACTTAGTGAGTGTCATTCTGTAGAGTGTTATAGATATATGTGATGAACCTGGTATCACATCAATAGAGAATTTAATCTCCCTACTGAGGGGTAAACTAGACAACTCATCAAGAAATACATCAGAAAAAGTCTTTCACTAGTAAGATTTCTTACAACTTTCTAGTATCATTTCTAAAATCCACTACATATGCCAAATATCCCTTACATCATTTCCTTGACCATTTACTAGTAGTCATAATAAAATAAGATAGTTAGAAAGTATCTTACGTTCTCCCTGAAACTAAATTCCTCTTATCCATATCTTGAACACTACATTCTTTCTGGAACAATCAACCCAAGTGGAATACGTCGACAACCAATTCATTCCCAAAATCAAATGAAATTATATCATATTCAAAGGTAATATATCAACTTCAAATTCTCTATCACAGATATGAATCATACTCTTGTAAACATTTATGATTCTCACTCTATCTCTAGTGGGAACTTCAACAATAATATTATGTATCAAAGGACTAATACATGCATAAATAAACTTCATAAATACATTGGATGCAAAATAATGAGTTGCACTAAGATCAACCAACATTGATATGTCTGCCTTTTCTACATGCAACACATTTTAATTTAGGACAATTCTGGGATAAATATCTTATCTGATTACATCTATAACATGTTCTAGTCTTTCTATCACATTACCACATCCTTTAGGTAGTACACTCCCACCTCTACCATAACTTCTAGTTCTCACAGACTATCCCCCAAATCTTGGGGTCCCACCAACATTACTTTGAAGTATAGAAGCTATGGATCTAGCTTACCTCTAACTCTGCATTATAGGTCTTTCTCTTACACGGACGACTCCTCTAGGATGGTCTCCCACCTTGTATACTCATACTACTACTACTACTACCTCTAGAACTTTCATGTCTAAATCTCTTTAACCACTCTCCCCCCCTTAAACTCCATCACACCTTTCTCAATCTGAAATGATATATCCACCAACCTAACATGATTAATATGTTTCATGTAAAATAGTTTCTCTTTAATCTCAAAATGTATTCCATCTATGAACCTCTTACACTTCTTCTCCTTTATGTGTACCATTTTCGATACAAACCTTGACAAAGCCACAAATCTGCTATCATACTGAGCCACAATCAACATATTTTACCTCATATAAATGAAATCTCTCTTTTATTGGGCTGTGCCAGTATATGAGTAATTTTTATAAAAGAAAAAGCCACATTAAACCTACTCCAAGTTAATTGTCTATCAACATATACACTTACTCTGGGAAGAGTATCCTCCCACCATTTTAAAACTTCTCCTTCTAACTTAAACGAAGCAATGCTTGTCAGTCACTGGTAAAATACTAAATAATCTTTCTACATGTTTCATCCATAGCTCAGGCTTAAAATGATTCATAGATCCTAAAAAAAAAATCCCAACATTCAACCAACTTAATATATCTAACAATCTCCATGCATATCATTCATAAACTCACCTTTCCCTTTTCAAACGTTTACCATTACTGGATTTACAACAACCTCAGGCACTGCTCTAGCCTGTTTATCAAGTCTATGCTATAGATTATCAACTCAATCATTTGTTACATTCATTTTCTCAAGAGCATGAGTACGAGCTTCTCTTAGCTCATTTCTTTCAACTACAGATTCACTCACACCCTTACTAGTATCAATTATACTGTCAACACTCCATTTTAGGTACCATAAACTCAGACTCAACTTCTATATTAACCTCAGCTTGTCTTAAAAATTGGGGGCCTACCACGCCTTCTCTAGTTAGAACTCTACCTTTAACTCTAGCAAGTCCATATGTCATCCTCAAACTCTGTATTAAACTATAGTTTATTTAAATCTTCCATTTCTTTAATTTTTTTATGCATTCTACAGAATCATAAAACCTAATGCTCTGATATGAAAATTGTAACGACCCATCCCGGGTTGGCCACCCTGAGACGGTGTTGTCACATTTTGAAAATCCCACCACGACACATATATGCAACAATAAAATATAGAAACTGCACTTATTTACATCGATCATCAACCCTCAACAGGGGAGATACATCATTCAGATCTCAACTTAAACATTTTATACAACGTAATATGCATGCATATTTACAAATATTTTTTTCTCATTAGTATGAGGATGTGGACCATGCGGCTTATAAAAAATGATTTAGTCTGAACTCCTCTCATAATTCTATCTGTCTTGCCTGCTACCTGAAATCATTGAACAATGAGGAATGAGTTTCACAAGCTCAGTGAATTAAATTTACTAGAAGTATTTAATTTGTATAATTAATCTTCCAATATTCATTCATCTATATCTCTTATATTTTGATAATAACATTCTATTATTACTACTCATATCAAAATCTCCATCCTTTATAAATATATTCTTCTCATATAATTAATCATCTTGAGACTATCAATTCTATCTCATAATTACCTTATTAAGAGGTTCACAACATATAATTAGTCATCTAGATAATTCTCATCATATTATATTTCTATATTTCTTCCTCAGCATATTTGTCTCTCTGAGAGACTCATTCATTTATCAATAAATTTAAAATCATGCATAGCACTTTAGCATCTCAAACAATAACAATCAATATTTAAAGCAAATGCAATGTGTGAATTTAAATGTTATTATTATTCGGAACATCTTCCCATATATCGACATGTTTTTATCTTAGACTGACTGCCTTCCCTGTTCTTTTATCACCAGCATATACCAACTGTTACAGTTTTCATTTCTCACCAGCATATACTGACTGTCATGGTTTTTTATTTCTTACCAGCATATACTAGCTGTCACGATTTTCATTTATTTCTAGCATATATCGGCTGTCATGGTTTTCATTTAGACCGGCCCCCTCCTGGTTCTTTCATTTCATGTATATGCATATGAAAAATGATATGAAATACGCATATGAACAATAATATAAAAAGAAGCATGTATCAGACATTCAAATTAGCTATTATGCTTCTTATCAAATTATTATTTGATTAATTTCACTAAATTCTTCTCCTCATATATTATATCAAATCATTAACCATAACTCGTCAAGAATTTCATTTATCACATTCATTATTAATTCGACTCATTATTCTAATAATATTACTTCTTATATAATAATTCTCTACATATCAATTATTCTTGTCATACCCATCAATCAACTTTCATCTATCCTCAAATCATAAGTTAATAATTTATTCAAATATTTTCACTATACATTTGATATTTATTTTGATTATTTAAAATAAATCTAACTCACCATATAGCACTTAGAGCTACCCGTGGATTACCTCATTGCCTTTCTTACTTTTTTTCAGTAATTTTCCCCGATTGTTGATCGTCAACACCTGACATAATATTTATATTAAAATTTCTAATTTATTCAATTCTTCCGGAATTCATACCCTTTAAAAATTCTCACTTTGAGTTTTGGGAAATTTCATGTATGCTAAATTCAAAAAATAAAATTCACATTATTACCTTTTGTTTTTCTTAGAGTTTTTCTCGACTCTCTTTAAAATTCTCTTGTAAGTTCCTTCAAAATTTTACTCTTTCAACCTTTCTTTCAGTCCCCAAGTGTTTAAAGAAAGAGAGAAATTTGAATTGACAATCCAACATTTTTTCCCTTCTATCCCGAGCTTGAGCGGACCATCCGACAAAGGCTTAGGAACAACTTTAAGGAGAACGAAGAAGGATTTAAGAACGAAGCACCAATGGTGGAACAGCTCGAAAAACCGCAACCACTTGCACGAAGACCGATGAAGCAATCTTTCATTCCACAGAACCTCAACCATCCTTCATGCATTGCATATCAACCTGAAGCAGAGGGCAACTATTACATATCCCCGCAGATACTCAATGCTTTAACCCACTTTAGGGGTACACCGGCAGAGAATCCACACTCGCACCTTCAAGAATTCTTTGATCTTTGCAAGTTCCAGCACATCCAAGGCTTAGACCAAGAAGGAATAAGGTTAATTCTTTTCCCTTTTTCCTTAAAAGATAATACTAAATTATGGTATAATTCTTTGCTTGCAGTTTCTATCCACACTTAGGAGGAGTTGGCCAGCAAGTTCCTTAGAAAATTTTTCCCAGCCCAAAAGACGAGGCAAATAAGGAAGGAGATCCAGTCCTTCCAACAAAAGGATGAAGACTTATTTTTTGAAGCATGGGGACATTTCAACGAGTTACTACTCAAATGTCCGCATCACAACCTACCTCAAGATGAGCTGTTACTAGCCTTTTATAAAGGTCTAAATGACATGAATAAAGGTATTATTGATTCTGGTTGTGGAGGTGTGCTGATGGAAAAGAGCAGTGAAGAAGCCGTGGAGCTGTTTGAGGCATTAAGTGAGCATACCCAACAATTCTTCTCTAGAGGTAGACAAGGAGTCAAGAGCAGAGGTATGTATGAGGTTACTCTGAATGGTGGACCCTCTGCCCAAATAGCTGCTTTGGAGAGGAAGCTAGATATGAGGCTAGATATGATTGCAAAAGCCATGTCTACTCAAAACATCTCTCCTCGACCACAAGCTACACAAAGCCAGGTATGTGCTTTAAGAAGGAAACTAAACGAGATTTGGTAATAAATAAATAAATAAATAAAAACTCAATTTATATTAACTTTTCACACCTCAACCGTTTCTTCAATTGCCTTTAATTTTAGAGCCAACACCTAGGCGTCCAGGTGTTGGCCCCTTAATAATTTTTTTTCTTCCTTTTTCCCATTCTTATCCATGCCTGGTCACTTCCTTTGTTTTTTTAAATGTCCAAACCTTTTTTTTGTAACTACATCACCACACGTCCAGTTTTTTTTCTTCAAAAGAATTATTAATTTCAATAAAAAATCTTTCATATATATATATATATTATTTTAATTCTATGTCGTATTTATCAAATTACTTCTTTACCCATACTTTAAGAACACGGGTATTACAATAGCACTAGTATTATCACAGTGAATTGATATATTTTAAATTTCATGCCATAGTCTTCTAGTTGTTGTTTCATCCACGAAACTTGTGCAAAACAACTTCAAGTGGCTACATATTCCATTTCGACGGTTGACCGTGCAACTGAATTTTGTTTCTTAGAGAACCAAAGGTTAACATTATACCTAAAAATTGGCATGTTCTATTAGTGTTTTTTTTTTAAAAAAAATTGAATTTTATGTAGCCTACAATCTGCAAAATCAGCATCTAAGTATCCAACAAGCTCAAAAGTTGATTTTTTAAAATACAGTAATCCTAGATTTTTATTGCCTTGTAAATATCTTAGGATTCTTTTTACGAAAACGATATGTGATTTCTTAGGATTAGCTTGAAATCTAGCACACATGCATACACTGAACATTATGTAGGGTTTACTTGCAGTTGGATATAGTAAAGCTCCTATCATGCTTCTATAAGTTTTAGTATCTACACACTTACCTCATTCGTCTAGGTCAAGTTTTGTAGAACTGCTTATGGGAGTGCTAATTGACTTTGAGCTTTCATCCCAAACCTCTTCAATAGATCCTTGGTGTATTTTAATTGATTGATGAAGATACCTCCTTCCAATTGTTTGATTTGGAGTCCAAGGAATTAGGTAAGCTCTCCCATCATGCTCATTTCAAATTTACCTTACATACACTTAGCAAACTCTTAACACATGGATTCATTAGAAGCACTAAATATAATATCATCAACATATATTTAGACTAATAGTGTGTATTTTTTATGAGTTTTTGTAAAGAGGGTTGTATCTATTTTTCTTTTTGTAAAACCATTTTCAAGTAAAAACTTACTTAGTCTTTCATACCATTCTCTTAGAGCTGGCTTCAATCCATAAAGAACTTTAGAAAGCTTATAGACATGGTTTGGAAGACTAGGATTTTCAAAACCAAGAGGTTGCTCAACATACACCCCTTCTTCTATAAAACCATTTAAAAAGTCACTTTTCACATCCATTTGAAATAGCTTAAACCTATTAAAGCATGTAAAGGCTAATAACCTACGAATGACTTCTAATCTAGCTATGGGAGTATAAGTCTCATCAAAGTATATTCCTTCTTCTTGATTGTAAGTCTTGGCAACTAGTTTAGCTTTGTTCCTAGTTACTATTCCATTTTCATCCATTTTATTTCTATATACCCGTTTAGTTCCTATAATTGTGTGATTCTTTGGTCTAGGAACTAGATTCCATACTTTATTCCTTTCAAATTGATTTAATTCTTCTTGCATAACATTTATCCAATCAACATCTTTTTCGACTTCTACAAAAGTTTTAGGTTCTACTTAAGATAAGTAAGCTACACAATTGTAAATATTTCTTATAGAGGATCGAGTTCTTACCCCTTATGAAGGATCACCAATCACTTGATCGATTGGATGATAATTCACATACCTCCAATCTTTGGGAAGACCATCATCTTGTTGACTTGTAGGTGGTTGATCAAGATTGAGAGTATCTACCTCTTGACTTATTTGAGGTTGGCTCTCCTTTGGGTCAACAATGGGAGTAGGTGTATCCATTCTTGGAATAAAATCTGCATCATCATTAAAAGATACTATTCTACTGCTAATTGGGTTAGACTCATCAAAGGCAACATGTACAGATTCTTCAACCACTACAGTTCTTTTGTTAAAGACTCTATAAGCTTTACTAGAGGTTAAATATCCAAATAATATCCCTTCATCGGTCTTTGAGTCAAATTTACCTAAATTAGTTTTATTGTTATTTAGGATGAAGCACTTACAACCAAAAGCACGAAAATAAAAGATATTAGGCTTTCTACCTTTCCATAGTTTATATGAAGTTTTATCAAGCATAGGCCTAACTAATACTCTATTTAAAACATAACAAGAAGTGTTTACGGCTTCCACCCAAAAATATTTTAGCAAACCATTTTCACAAAGCATGGTTCTAGCAAATTCTTCTAGAACTCTATTTTTTCTCTCAACAACTCCATTTTGTTGGGGAGTTTTAAGTACTGAAAATTTGTGATCAATTCTATTTTCATCACAAAATTTTGAAAAGCCTTCGTTTTCAAATTCTTTTCCATGATCACTTCTAATACTTGAAATAGAAATCATTTTTTTTCATTTTGAACATTTTTGCAAAAATTCACAAATCCTTTATATGCTTCATCCTTGCAAGCAATAAAAATAATAAAGGTATATCTTGAATAATCATCAACAAAAGCAAGAGCATATTGATGGCCACCTAGACTAATGGCATTTATTGGACCAAATAAGTCCATATGTAAAAGTTTTAATGGTCTAGAGGTTGAGATTACATTTTTTTATTTAAAAGAAATTCTAGTTTGTTTTCCCATTTGATAAGCATCACAAACCTTGTCTTTTTTAAATTTGATTTTGGGAAGTCCAACAACTAAATCTTTTTTTTTAAAGAATTTTAAGCAAATCCATGTTCACATGGCCAAGTCTTCTATGCCATAGCCATGGGTTTTCACTAAAAGCGGGAAAACATTTTTCATTTTTCAAATGCAAAGATTTTAAATCAACTAGATAGACATTGTCATGTCTATGGCCAACCAACTTGATCTTATTACTCTTGATGTCTATTACTAGACAATGAGAGGACTCAAATATGACTTTCTTACCTTTGTCACATAGTTGGTAAGTAAATTTGGTTTAAGGCCTTGCACGTATAAAACATGATCAATGGTTGAGGAATCATTACCAATTTTGTCATGCCCGATGATCTTTATCTTTGTGTTGTCTCCAATGGTGACGTGTCCGCCATCCCTTAAAGTTAGCTCTTTGAACATGCTTTGATCATTGGTCATATACTTTGAGCATCCACTATCAAGGTACCAATAGTTACATTTTTCCTTAGTGTGGAGACATATCTACATTTCACAAGGATATACGATTGCACTTTTAGGTACCCAAAATTTCTTGGGTCCTTTAGGATTAGTCCTAAAAAATACGGCTCCTTTAGTGACCCATACTTTCTTAATATTATAAGGTGCTCTATAATTGTAGACATGTTAATGATTCATGATCCTAAGATGATAGTTATTGAAGTTTCTAGGATTTCTTGAATATGTATACCTATAGTTCCTTGTATAAGCATTCCTAGGGTACATGTTTCTAACATGAGAGTTATGAACATGCATGTTAACTCTAGGATATGCATGATGTTAATTTCTAGGATGTGCATTTGTAGCATGTGAGTTGTGAACATACATGTTATCTCTATGACATGTATGATGGTAATTTATAGGATGTGCAGTTTTTGAATGATTATTCCTAACATTTGCATATCTTGAATGAGCATACATATATGCATATGAATTTCACGGATTTTTACCTCTAGCATTTGGATTTAAATTTACATTTTTAGGCCTACTAGTATGTATTGAAGAGGTACTTTTAATCTTGCTAGTGGCCTTAGAGGTAAAGGGTTCATTCACACGTGTTGCTTTCATGAACAATATCTCTTTTGACTTTTATGTCAACTTATCAAAACTTTTTGAAAACCTGACTTTATTTTTAATAACCTTTTATCAAAGTAGCACTCAAACCTTGATTGTATTTTGAAGTTTATTAAGGGTAAAGTCGAGTTTTCAATAAGTTTTTATGAGTTGGAACAAGATTTGATTGAATTTTGAACAATTGATTAATGGAAAGCTAACGTTTTTTGCAACTTTGGCTAAAAAAACAAAATTTATATAAAGATTAATCAATTACTTCAAGAGAAAGTTAGACTGGAGCTGATCTCGAAATCTTGCCAATTGCATCTACATTATTTGCATTTGGATGCCTAAACTCCTCTCGTTACAAAGTGTATATGAATTACAAAAGCCCGTAAAGAAGCAAGGAAATCATTGCCAAACACGATATACCAAAAAAAAATTTGACTAGATCCACTTGTAATTAATGGACAGCCTGATCCAACTCAACTTTTACTCTTTATCTTTGTTGACAAAGGTTTTGCCCAAGTCCAAACGTAAACGTGAGGTCCTCTTCTACTTGGCTAGTTGACATGTAGGTCAGTGGGTTGGTGATTCGCACGTGGGTAACTTTCTTTTGTCTTATACTCCACCATTTTCTTTCTCTCTGAAATATTTTTACATGCTTGTTTTACACGTGTGGAACATGTGGGCCACTGACCCATATCAGCTGTGGTTCGTCTTCTAGTGATTTGGACTTGACCCATGGCTATAAAGTTCGGTTTAATCTCCCCTGGTTGTCAGTCTATCATGCATGTGAGGCAATTCCCCACTTCTTCTATATGTGCTTGCCCTAGGCTCCTGTCTCCTAGTAGCACAAGTTTGACTGCTTAACTGACACCGTTTGATTCATTGACTGATAGATTACTCCTCATGTCAGATCAATCGTTGTTATAGATTTTGTTTATGGGCAAGACGACGGAACCCTGCAGTTAACGGATTTTAACCGTTATTTTTCCAAGAGTGGCCAGTGATAAGAGATAATGATCATAGTCATTTGAGTCTCTCATGTGAGATTAACTACACATTTTCTTAAATCAAAATACAGTATTATAATTTTGTCGGTTTGTTGGCGCGTGAGAACACGTGCAGCTGACTCTAGTGGTATCTCGTGGCGACACTTTCATAGTTTTCTCTTTTTTATAATCTGGTTTGGTGGTGTAAGTAGTTTCCAATAATACTCGTCGGAAAAAATTAAGAATATCCAAAGCCGAAGTAACTCCAACCGCACAAGCTTTTCGTTTTAACTATTAAAATAGAATGTTTCAGTTTCGATTTGTTTTGATATACCGTTTCGACTTTGACAGTATTTTTATGTACATTTTTGTCAAATTACATAGCTTTAAAATAATATACAATTATAAATACAGATTATAATAAAATCATCATTATTCAAACATAAGATAATAAATGTGACGTTTAGTGCTGTATTTAATCCAGCTTCTTAAATTTATTCAAACGTCACCAAAGATGATGTATTAACCAAAACCAAATTATAATTGTAATCCAAAATTCAAATAGTAATACAAAACAACATCAAATTCATACTATTTTAAGAACTACTAATCCAAAACAATATTAATTAAAAATATTTAGTAGTTGCATACTTAGATTATTAAACTTTCTAAACTTAATTAAATGTGTCATTATACAAAAACAAAAAAAAAAATCATGTGAAACAAACTTAAACAATAATAGGGGAGAATAGAAAATTTTTTTAAAAAAAAACTAAAATCATATATGTTATGTTTCGACCGAAATATGGTGGCCGTTTCGGCCTAAGCCATCTAAAATATACCGAAACAAAAAGTAAAATATCAAGTTAAACTGATTCGGTTTATTGATAAAACCGAAATGTTTGGATCGTTTCGACATTAGTAACTGTGATTAGCATAAATCACTATATCAAGATGCATTGAGAAAAATAATAATTTTCATGTGAATAAATTTCAGTTTCTCTACTAGTTGCCATCATACGCAGTCACCAATGAGAAAATCTAACGCAGCGTTTGACTTAGGGACAGTCACCAATGAGAAAATCTAACGCAGCGTTTGACTTAGGGAAGGGGACAACAATGACTTCCTATTGTTTGGTAAGACCGGTTTTAATCAGTTACTATTTTTTAGTATCTCATTAGCTTCTTTGATTAAGCTATTATTAATTAAGAACAATTCTATTAAATGTAATAATATAACAAGAGTAATTGCGATATTTTAGAAAGAAATTGAGAACAAGTACTCATTGATTTTTATTTTTATTTTATTAAGGGTAAACACAAAAAAAATTGAAAATAATTTTAGTGAAAAAAGTAATTGTAATTAGTCTGTTACAATTTTAAATTTCAGTTAATTAATCTAAGAAGATGATGCGCTACATATTTTTTGAAGTGATGTAATTTTATCCATTAAAAAAATGAATGGTTGAGATCTACTCAAATTGAGTCTAAGGTTCTCTCTTAATTGAGACTAGCATCTCAACACACATAATCTTTCATGTGATAAAATAATATGCTAATAATTATCTTTTTACCTATAAGTATGTCCAGCAATGGTCACATATTCTTCGTTAGAAAATTAAACTTGCAAAGAAACCCAAGAGAAGAACAATAAAGAACATACGTGTAATTTGAAGTTTGAATTGTTGTTAAAGTTTGAACTGTTGTTTTTGCTAAGTCAGTGAGTCTTCCTTTCGAATAGGACTCTTTTGAGTCATCCTTCTTTTTATGTACTTTTTGTTATTCTTGTTGTAAAAGGTGTATTATATATTGTTTCAAATTTAATGGGCAGAGTACAATTCAGTTCAACAACTATCCTATTACTTTATGGTATCAGAGCAGCACATTCCTCTTCCCCATTAATTTTTTTTTCTCTTCCTTTCTTAAACAGTCAATATGGCCATTACAAACGAAACTCCAACCATTCTAGTGCACTCAACTATTCTCAACACCAATGAATTTCATCTTATTACAATCAATATTTCTACACAAGCTCCTCTCAAACTCACCTCCACCAACTATCTCTCATGGAAGCTTCAGTTTAAAACTCTCTTCATCGGTTATGATCTCATTGGGTATATTGATGGCTCCAAACCTTGTCCACCAAAAACACTTATTGCTAACAACTCTACAGGACCAAATCTAGCTTACAATGTCTGGGTTCGACAAGATCAACTGATCCTTAATGCCCTCATTGGTTCTCTATCTCCTACAATTATCTCATTCATTACTAGAGTCACCACTTCACGAGAAGCATGGACTATTCTTGATAATACATATGCTAAACCATCTCATGGATGCATCAAACAAGTCAAGAATCTATTAAAAAATCCCACCAAAGGTACCATGAATATCACTGATTTTCTTCACTTTATTAAAACCCATGCAGATGAACTTGCCATATTAGGAGCACCAATGGATGAGGAAGATCTTACAGAGAAGATCTTAGATGGACTAGGAGATGACTATAAAGTGCTTGTTCCTGCTGTTCAAGCTCGTGACACATCCATCACTGATTTTCTTCACTTTATTAAAACCCATGCAGATGAACTTGCCATATTATGAACACCAATGGATGAGGAAGATCTTACAGAGAAGATCTTAGATAGACTAGGAGATGACTACAAAGTGCTTGTTCCTGCTGTTCAAGCTCGTGACACATCCATCACCTTTGATGAGCTTCATAAGAAACTTCTATCTTTTGAAGCATCCATTCAAGCAAACCTAAAGACTGACGTACATCTTCCTATCACTGCCAATCCAACAAATCAAACAAATATCACTTGGCGCCCACAAAAGTCCAAAAATAACTGGCGACTGCCCTCTCAATATCCTACTGGTAACATGAGCTGGCGCCCGTCACCTAACAACCCTGGCCGACCACCCATGGCTACTAACTCAGGTACTCTACCTCGCAACAACTGTCATCCACCTTGTCCACATCTGGGCTTTTGTCAGACTTGTGGCATCCAAGGGAACTTGTCCAAGAGATGCCCGTCATTTCAACTCATACCAATTCAGCAATCCAACACAGGACCTTCACCTCTAAACACTTCGACAATACCCTGGCAGCCACAGGCTCATTATGCTTCTAACACCGCTTTCAACAATCCAGCTTGGTTACTTAATAGTGAAACGTCTCACCATGTCACAACAGATTTGCACAACTTATCTCTTCATGCACCTTATACTGGCTCTGATGATGTTATGATTGGGCACTGGTCTCTCCATCACCCACATCTGTTCTATCTCTCTTCCAACTTCCACTACTACCTTTACTCTGAATGATGTCGTTTGTGTACCAACCATGAAAAAGAATTTAATTTTTATCTCTCAATTATGTACTACTAATAATGCATTAGTTGAATTTTTACCATCTTCTTTCATGTGAAGGATCTTCGCAAGGGGGCAATCCTTCTAAAGGGCAGCACTAAGGATGGAGTGTATGAGTGGCCGACTAACAAATCTATGTCTTCTCCAATGTCAAAACTACTTCTCCAAATTGGCATCATCGATTAGGTCATCCTGTTTTTCCCATTTTGAAACACATTCTGACTAGTTATCATTTAGATTTTTCTTCTCCTATGCCAAAAGAATTCTCATGTAATGCATGTCTTTGCAATAAAAGTCATAAACTGTCTCTCTCTACTTCATCTCTTACCTCTACACAACCTCTTGAATTTTTTTTCTGATGTATAGACTTCACCTGTTTTGTTGCAAGATGGTTTCAAATACTATGTCATTTTCGTTGATCACTTTATCAAATACATATGGTTTTACCCATTAAAACGAAAATCTGAAGTTCAAGAAATTTTTAAGCGTTACAAAACAATTGTGAAAAATTATTTTAAACGCAAAATAATCACATTTTATTCAGATAATTGGGGAGAATATATAGGCCTCCAAGATTACCTTTCTCTAAATAGCATATCTCACTTAACCACTCCACCTCATACACTTGAACATAATGGCTATTCAGAAAGACGACATCATCATATTGTTGAAACTAGTCTCACCTTATGTAATACCCATATTTTTAAAATAAGTGTAAAGAAGTAATTCAATAGTTATGACATGGAATTAAAATAATATATATGAAAATTTTATATTTGAATAAAATAATTCTTTTGAAGAAAAAAAATGGACGTGTGGATAGTGTGGGTAAGGAAGAAGGAAAAAAAAGAAGAGGGTGGAGGCGTGCAACACCTGGAAGTCCAGGTGTTGCATGAAAATAATGCAATAGACACTAAGCACCATTTACAGAAATGGTGCAACGGTGCCGCCGTTAAACTTTTATATAAAAATTGTTTTTATTGATTTGTTTTATTAGTTTTACCAAATTCTGTTTGGTTTTCTTCCTTCTTCAATACAAACTACTCTATTTTTTTAACATTTAGGGACTAAAAGAAAGGTTGAAAGAGTAAAATTTTGAAGAGGTTTACGGGAGAATTTTATAAAGAGTCACAGAAAGCTCTAAGAAAAACAAAAAGTAATAATGTGAATTTTATTTTTGAAATTTAACATACATGAAATTTCTCAGAATTCATTGTGAGAATTTTCAAAGGGTGTGAATTATGGAAGAATTGAAGAATAAATTAAAAATTTAATATAAATATTATGTCAAGTGTTGACGATAAGCAATCGGGAGAAATTGCTGAGAAGAGCAGAAAAGGCAAGGAGGTGATCCACGGGTAACTCTAAGTGCTACGTGGTGAGTTAGATTTACTTTTAGTGATCAAGATAAATATGAAATATATAGTGAAGATATATGAATTAATTATTAACCTATGATTTAATGATAGATGAAAGTTGGTTAATAAGTATGATAGGAATAATTGATATGTTAAAGATTTATTATATGAGAAGTAATGTTGTTTGAATAATGAGTTGATTAAATAATGAAGGGATAAATGAAATTCTTGACAAGCTATGGTTGATAATTTGATATGAAATATGAGGAGAAAATTTAATTGATATGATCAAATAATAATTTTGAGAAAAAGTTGGATAGCTAAATTAAATGTCTGAATGTATGCTTGTTTTTATATTATTGTTCGTATACATATTTCATATCATTGTTCATATGCATATGCATATGCATGAAATAAAAGAAATAGGAGGGGGACAATCTAAATGAAAACTGTGATAGCCGGTATATGTTAAAAATAAATGAAAACCGTGATAATCGGTATATGCTGGAAATAAATGATAACCGTGATAGCCGGTATATGCTGGAAATAAAAGAACTGGGAGAGCAATCGGTCTAAATGAAAACCGTGACAGCCGGTATATGCTAGAATAAAAGAATTGGGACGACAATGAGTCTAAATGAAATAAAAGAACCGGGAGGGCAGCCGATCTAAGCTAAAACATGTCGACATGTGGGAAAACATTCACAATAATAATAACATTTAAATTCACGCATTGCATTTGCTTTAAATATTGATTGTTATTACTTGAGATGCTAAAGTGTTATTCATGATTGTAAATTTATTGATAGATGAATGAGTCTCATAGAGAGACAAATATGCTAAGGAAGAAATATGAAAATATGATATTATGAGAATTATCTGGATGACTGATTATATGCTATGAACCTCATAATGAGGTAATTATGAAATAGAATTGATAGTATTAAGATGATTAATTATATGAGAAGATGAGATTTATAAAGGATGAAGATTTTGATATGAGTAGTGATAATAGAATGTTATTATCAAAATATATGAGATATAGATGAATGAATATTGAAAGACTAATTATAAAAATTGAATACTTCTAGTAAATTTAATTCACTGAGCTTGTGAAGCTCACTTCTCATTGTTAAATAATTTCAGGTAGCAGGCAGGACAGGTAGATTGGCATCTCCCCTGTTGAGGGTTGAGGATTGATATAAATAATTGCAGTTGGTATTTTTTTTAAGTTGTTGCATATATCTATCTTGCTGAGATTTCAAAAAGTGATGACATCGTCTCGGGGGTGGCCAACTCGGGATGGGTCGTTACACTTTTCTTTCTCATGATTCCCTTCCATTTACCTTTTAGTCCCATGCCTTTTCCACTATTGTTTATTTAATTAATAGGATGCTAACCACTACGCTCAATTTTTCATCTCTCTATGAATTAATTTTCCACAAAATGCCCAATTATTCTAAACTAAAGATTTTTGGATGTTTATGTTATCATTGGCTTTGTCCATATACATCTCACAAACTTGATCAAAGGTTTAAACCATGTGTGTTTATTGGATACTCGTTATCTTAAAGTGCCTACTTGTGTTTTGAACCATCTACTTCAAAAATATTTGTTTCTCGTCATATTAAGTTTGTAGAGTCAGTTTTCCCGTACACCTCTTTTTATAATCATCTACCTCGCCCCACCTCCAACATAATACATACTTGGATTCCCCCTGTGCTCATTGTTTCATTACCTTCTCCATCTCAGCTGACTTCTACTACTCCACCTAAAGAGCACCCTCAAGAAATGCCTCATGCTGAAGACACTTCACAATCCTCTGTGATAATAGCACATCAAATAGAAACACAGTAGCAACCAACACCCATCTAGCCACCACCAAATCCTACCCATTAATCCACCGAAATACAATCGACCACCCAACAACCCACCTAACATCACATGACTACTCGGGCTGAAAATAATATTCGTAAACCAATTCAAAAACTTAACCTTCATACCCACTTAACATCCCCACCTGATCTTGAACCTCCTTCGATGACTCATGCCCTCAAAGATCATAACTGGCATTGAGCTATGTCTAAAGAATATGATGCTCTTGTCTGTAATGGGACATAAGAGCTAGTTCCTCCTGATGGTATTACAAATCTTGTTGGTTGTAAGTGGATTTTTTGAATTAAAAGACACTCTGATGGCTCTATTGATAGGTTTAAAGCTCGCATTGTGGCCAAAGGATTTCATCAATGACCCAGTGTGGATTATTATGAGACTTTAAACCCTGCTGTTAAGCCCACCACAATGAGACTTGTGCTTAGTATTGCGGTAAGCAATGGTTGGTCTCTTTATCAACTCGATATCAATAACACATTTCTTCAAAGTCGGCTCTCAAAACATGTTTATATGGTTCAACTAGCAGGATTTATTGATTTTGATCATCCTACATATGTTTGTAAACTTCGTAAAGCTATTTATGGTCTCAAACAGGGCTCCACGGACTTGGTATCATGAACTATATTAATTTTTTGTGGATTCAGGTTTCAAGAATTCTCACTCTGATACTTCTCTATTTGTTTTCAACACTGGCATACATGTTTTGTTTTTACCGATGTACGTTGATGATATCATTACTACTGGTGATAATGATGACCTTGTTTCTCAATTTGTTGGCTGCTTTGCTCAATGTTTATCTCTGAAAGATCTTGGCTCTATTTTTTACTTTCTAGGGGTTGAGGTTGTTCCACATCGCCATGACATATTGCTCTCTCAGCGAAGATATATCCAAGACTTGCTTAAAAGGACTCATATGGAAGATGCTAAACCTGTTCTTACCTCATTACCAACAAATTCATCCTCACTCACCATCACCTCAGGCTCTCATCTTTCAGATTCTTCTCAATTTCGTGCTGTGGTTGAGAGCCTGCAATACCTCTCTCTCAATCGTTCTGATATCTCTTTTGCTGTCAATAAGATGTCCCAGTTTATGCATCAACCTACTGACGAGCATTGGACGTACTTGTTAAACGAATTTTACGGTATTTATGTGGTACATTGGATGAAGGACTTCTTCTGCATCGTGAGTCTCTTTTATATCTTCATGGGTTCTCTAATGCTCTTCATGCGTTCTCAGATGCTGGTTGGGCCGACAATAAAGATGATTATTCTTACATTAGTGCCTACCTTGTCTATCTTGGGTGGAATCTTATTTCTTGGAGTTCTAAGAAGCAACACACTGTTGCTCATTCTTCTACTGAGGCGGAATATCGATAAGTTGTTGTTACTGCTGCTGAACTTTGGTGGGTATGTTCTCTGCTTGCTGAACTTGGTGTGACTTTGCAGTCTTCTCCAGTTTTCTATTGTGATAATATTGGTGCCACTCAGTTAAGCTTCAATCCTGTGTTTCATTCTCGAATGAAACATGTAGCAATGGATTACCGTTTTATCCGTGATCAAGTTCAGTCTGGTCTACTTCGTGTGGCTCATGTTTCTTCTACAGACCAACTTGCTGATCTCCTCACCAAACCTTTGCCATGTTCTCAGTTCCTGCTACTAAGAGACAAGATTGGCCTCTCTACTCGTGGCCTATCTTGAGGGGGCATAAAGAGCATACGTGTAATTTGAAGTTTGAATTGTTGTTAAAGTTTGAACTGTTATTTTACTAAGTCAGTAAGTCTTCCTTTCGAATAGGACTCTTTTGAGTCATCCTTCTTTTTTAAGTACTTTTTGTTATTCTTGTTGTAAAAAGGTGTATTATATATTTGTTTCAAATTTAATGGGCAGAGTACGATTCAGTTCAACAACTATCCTATTACTTTAAACAATACGGTTAGAATCACCAAAAAGAAATAAAAATAATTGAATATGTGAAGAAGATAAAGAGTTTAGAGAAAATAAAAAAGAGTTGAAGATAAGAGAGATAAGGAGAGTTGAGAAGTTAAGTCTTAGTGGGATAGTGGGAGAGAAAAACATGGGAGAAAGATGTGGGGAGTTGGAGTCAATTGAGTTACGTAAATAACCTTATTTATATATTTAAGTAATGGTTAATGAGATATTTTGAGGGATGGATACCAAATATTTGATTTATATATTTATTAATAGTAAATATAGATAATCAGAATTCCTCTTTTGACTTCTTCTGATGGAGAAAACTCACTTTTGACATATTGAAGCTCACAAGAGCAAGCCAAAATAATCACCATTTATATATCTTTATAGGTTGTTAGAAAATAAAATTGTATGTTTTCGTTAGGTATACAAAAGTAACATAGTTTGTACGAGTGGAGAAAAAACTGCTAAGTGGGAGTTATTTTTTTCCATATGATATATAAGAAGACAAAATTAATAAATTAAAAATAAAAAAAGCATGATGTATGGGCATTGGGATCAGTATTTAAGTTGGATTAATTAGAGAGAAGGAAATCTGATTAATTTTTCTTAATGAGAATGATTGATGGGTTTGTTTATAACCTACTGAGATACAGTCGTTTGCTTGTGTGCCAAGATAATTCCTTTTTCAATTTTTAAAGAGGTTTGTCACTTTAACTATGTACTAATTTAACAATAAAGTTGCAATCATTAATAAGTATTTTGTTTGTATCACACGTAAATGAATTTAATTGTCGATAAACACTTAGTTCAGTGATAAATATTTATTCATCTTGTTAGAAATGTTTGAGTTTCGAATCTTTTTATAAACATTTGTTGGTATTAAAACTAGGCTCTCATTGCACATAGTGCAGAATAATCTTTAACTTCGACCATGACGCGAGTACCATGGGAACTATTCTAGATTCATTCTGTGTGCTGAAACTCAATGCTCTTTGACGGGTATATAGAGTAACCTACTTGCTTATCAATTTTTTCTTCACAAAAAAAAGAACTTAAACTTAATTATACAGAGTGCGGAGTGGTCTTTGGCTTCGATCCTAACGTAAGTGCGGTGGAGACTACTTTATGTGTTGAAGCTAGATGTTCTTTGATGGGTATGTAAAGTAGCTTACTTACTTACCTATTTTTTTTTAAAAATAATAATAAATGAACTTAATTATAAACATGGTTTAATTTTATTTAAATTTTTTGCATTATGTTTACAAGTTTTTTTGTTTGATAAAAAAACAAAAATGGATGTTACGTAAGTAAGAAAGAATACGCATTGCTGGTAAGATTAACAAAGTTTAAGCCATTGCAAATTAAAGTAACAAACAATTACTTGGAATTAAAAACATTGGTACTTTCTGTAAAATAAAAACTTTGGTACTTTAATTGCAATTAATGAGAAGCTAAGAGAGAACGTGAGAAAGGGAAAGTTTACGATGATTGGGCGATTAATCAAACAAAACAATATTGCTTGGATAAGATTGCATATATGCTTTGAAATGCGTGCACGCAAAGGCAAGAAGGAGCAACGTGTGGGATTAAGGGGTCAAAACATCATTTTCGATACGATTATGGCTACTCCTGCATAGAGGTTGATTATGATCAGAGCCATTAATGGATGCTTATTTTTACAGCTTAATTATCAACATCGTGGCCCTCATGACCAATCAATGATTTAAATTGTTTATCCGATTTATTCATTCAGATAATTGTGAATGATAAAATAATAATTATGGGAATTTTGGGAGTTGGGCTGCAACATTGATAAAGATGAGGTATTTGGTGTTTGTATTGGTGTTTAAAAGGCTAGGGGTGACTAGCACATTGTTGGTAGCTGATGAGTTGAATGGAGTTGAATCGAATCGAGTTTGAATATTAAGATATTTGAGCTTAGTTCGATTTAAAATGAACAAGTTTGAGTTCGAAAATTGAGCTTAAGTTCGAGTTTGATTTTATGATGGTTCGAACTTGATAGCAAACGAGTCTATTTGAGCATGAGCATCAGTTCGAGCTCGAGCTTGAGTCTTGGATTGTCTATTCGAGCTTAAGTTCGAGCTTGAACTATAATTTTAATAAATAAAAATATTAGATAAATATTGGTTCGAACTCGAGCTCGATAATACCTTAATGAATTGTTCGAGTACCTTTCGAACTGAAACTTAAGGCATTCAAGCTCGGATCGATAGACTATTTGAGTTTAATTTTCGGGTTTAAGCTCAACTCGATCGAACCGAACTTTGACCAAGCTTTGATTGAATTCAAATAGCTCGATAAAAGCTCAGCTCGATTCCAACCCTGCTAATGAGTTTTCCTCGACAATGTTCGGACTAGAGAGTAGATGCAGGATCATGGGTTATCAGACCTTTGGTGGCTCTGATACCATGGAAAGACTTACAAAATATTTAGTTAAAGCTCAGTATTCACATTTCACAATGTTCTATTGCAGGTATTTATAGTACAATAGATTGATATTTACTGCCTATATCAGTTCCTATATCAAAGCCAATAAACGATACAATTATTAACAAGCATAATATTTTATATTTATATTTCTTTTCTAAATGATATTTATAATATTGTCACTTTTGAAACATACAAAGGCAGTTTGCTCATAGCCGTGCCTACCTAGAAATCCATACCTTTCAGCAAGATTAAAGGAGGCTCGTGGAGAACACAACAAATTTAGTGTCCATATGTACCATAATTTGAAAATATCTGTGTTTGTCTTTGTTTCTTATTTGTAGAGGATTTAGCTACTTATAGCATTCCCTTTCTGTTTGGTGTGGCCTCTAAAAGAAGAAACCAGGGTCAGGGTTTTAGGGTAAATGGCTAAGTCTTGGGATCACAAGAAGAATTTATGCATTAATTCTAGGGGAATATTAGAGCATGTGATGGAGAATATGACGATCAAGATGAAACAAAAAACACAACCTTTGATGGGCAATTTTCAAGTTTCAAAATTGTCGATTTCCCTTGATAATTAATGGTTGATTTGGATAGTTGATAATATATTAATACTGAGCAAACGGTTGCAGGTCATGCCAATTCAATGGTGTCAGTATCATTCTTTCTAACATTTTGGTTTCGGCTAAAAGTCAATCAAAGGCAACCAAAAATGACTCTTAACTTCGTCATGTTTGTGAGTGAGGCTTGTAATATTGTAATTGCATTGTCTGTTTGTGTTTGAAGTGATGCACAACATAATAAGCTGATTGTGATTCGTGTAGACTAATTAAATTAGCTTGTTTCTAGCTAAGAAAAGGAATTGCAACAAAATTAAAATATGTGCATCTTGAGAAATTTTCAGCAAATGGCTTACTTTTTCTTCTTGTTTGTATTGTTAGCGCAACTTATCTCGTATTCAATTTGTCTTCAAATAACCAAAAAAGTCATAGTCACTTCTAAAATTAGTTCATTAGTTGTGGTCAATGAGATCTTACTTCATTCACACAAAATCAATTTTTGAAGTTTTAATTGGAATAAAAAATCTCAAGTTCTATTTTTACTAATGGGTTGATTATTTATTCAATTTATTATGATGAATTTATATGTGGGTTATAGAAAAACTAATTCATTTCAAAATGTATATGAAAACATAATTTTTTTTAGGTTAAATTACATAGAAAACACTGTGGTTTGGCTCAGTTTCATAACAAGCCCTGAGGTTTATTTTAGTTCATACTAAATCCTGCGGTTTGACTCAGTTTCATAACAAACCCTAAAGTTTATTTTGGTTTACACTAAACCATGTGATTCATACTAAACTCTACTATTTTGTTGTTGATTTTTGCATTTTTTTTCTCTAGGTTTGTATTGACATTTTTGGGTGATTTTGTGTTGATTATAGGATTGTTGGATTGTCTGTGAAATTTAATTTGTGTTAATTATTTGATTTTTGTAAAGGGAGAAAAATGACGTTTTGTTTGTTAGAAACTGGTGAGAAATGCTGAGAAAATATGTATGTACATCTCTGATGATGTAGCGAAATTTATATGCTTTGTATATGTGACTTTGAAGTTTGAATAATTCTTTAAATTCATTATTTGGCTTAAACCTAATGGTTTTGTTATGAAACTGAGTCAAACCACATGGTTTAGTTTGCAATTTAGCCCTTTTTTATATGAAAAGTCATTAAGCAAATCAATGACTTGGATATATTTTATACTCCATCTAATTAAAGCATAGTGACTGTATGCTTAGATTTCTAATTCAATTCTAATTACTATCACTAGCATCTCATCACACGTTATGTGTGTGTTGATATGCTCTTTTATGTGACCATTATGCTTGGGATGCTTTTAAGTAAGAAGATAAGAGAGATAAGGAGAGTGGAGAACTTAAGTCTGAGTGGGTGGAGAACTTAAGTCTGAGTGGGATATATCAAGGAAGAATGAATTGTCATCATATGCCAACTCATGTAACGGAAGATTTAAACTGATGACAGCTGATATGCCAAGATTGCTGCAAGCTAGAATCAAGGATCGGTTTTATATTTATTTTCTCTATATACTTTCCATGCATAGTTACGGTAGTTACAGTTTTACATTGTATACTTTCCATACTTAGTTACTCTGTTTTTGTATATAAACCACTTTTGACAAATGAATAATACTGTACAAAATTCAAAGCAGTGCTTATTATCTTTTATGGTATCAAGAGAGCCAATCTCTAACGAGTACCTTTCCTCATCCTCAACCATGTCTTCTACCGCATCCTTTGATAACCCGATCATCACCATTAATGCCGCTACTACCATCAACGAGAAGCTTACGTCTTCTACCTTTCCACAATGGAGAGCACAACTTGAAGCCTTGCTTATTGGCTATGATCTCATGAATTTTGTTACCGGTGACCTTCAATGCCCTTCCATTGATGCCGAAAATTTTGCCACTTACAAAGCCGCAAATTCCCACCGGATTCACCAAGACAAATTGATCCTCCATGCCCTGCTAGCCTTCACGTCCACCACCATCACATCGTTGCTTGCTTCATGCAAAACCTCTGATGAAGCTTGGAATAAATTAACTTGTCTTTATGCAGGGAAATCGCGCACTCGTGCAATGCAGTTGAAGGAGGATCTCACTCCCAATAATCGTGGCAATTGGACTGTCACTGAATACCTCCAGGCGATCAAACTTATAGCTGATAAACTTGCCAGGATTGATCATCTTGTCTCCGATGACGATCTGAACCCTTTACATTCTCAACAGTTTGGGTCCGGAGTTTAGGGAAATTGTTGCACCCATACAAGCTCAAGAAAATCCTCTAAGGTTTGAGGAGCTCCAGGATCTGTTAATTGGCCACGAAATTTATCTCTGCCGCCTGGAACAACAAACTGGGCAATCGTTGTTGCAACAGCAAACTTCACTCAGTGCAAGCAAACCCCCTCTAGGACGAATGGTTAGCGTTCTTCTTCCAAAGGTCGTGACACCAATAAACGCAACAACAATGGTTCGGGCTTTCGCAAATATAAACCCAAGTGCCAGTTGTGCGATCAGTTGGGCCACACGGCTAAAACATGCCCGAAGCATACTCAAAATGGTTTCTCTGCGAACTGTGTTGCATCCTCCAAAAGCAAGGATCAGAAATGGTTAGTGGACTCGGCAGCTTCACACAACATGACAATTGATCTTTCGAATCTTTCCATTCATTCCAAATATGACGGTACGGATGAAGTGGTGATTCGTGACGGATCAGGTTTGCAAGTATTTCATATTTGGTCATTATACTTTACCTTTCCCAATCGCATTTTTCACTTGAGAGATACCCTATGTGTTCCCACCATTAAAAAAATTTGATTTCTGTTCATCATTTTACCAAACAAAATAATGTCTATTTTGAATTTCATCCGTCTCATTTTTTATGAAGGATCAGATCACGGGGGCAACACTACTCAAAGGTGAATGTGAGGATGGCATGTACCTTTTGCCGGAGACAATGGCTATGGCTTCAAAACCCGTAATTGCTTATGTTCTTGAATGTACGACGGTAGATGGATGGCATAAACATCTTGGCCATCCTTCTCCCAAAGTTTTTCAACATCTTATCCGCACTTTTTCTTTGCCTATTAATAAAAAAAAAAGTTCATCCCTTTGTGTCTCATGTTCTTAAAATAAAGCCCATCGGCAAATGCTACAATCTCATGGCTTAAATAGCACGGCCCCCCTAGAATTAATTTATACATATGATTGGGGTCTTTCTCATGACATTGGTATTGATGGTTCAAAATATTACATTATTTTTGTTGACCATTATACCAAATATATATGACTCTATCCTATGTCTCATAAATCAAGTGTTCAAACTATATTTCCTCAATTTCGAAATCTTGTGGAAAATAGATTCAACACTAAAATCAAGAGCCTATATTTTGACAATGGAGGCGAATACATTGCTCTAAAAAATTATTTATCTGTTCATGGCATTGATCACTACACTATTGCTCCCCACACTCTATAACAAAATGCCATGTCTAAAAGACGACATCGTCATCTTGTTGAAACAGATCTTACTCTTCTCACTGATGCACATATGCCTATTTCCTTTTGGCCATATGCGTTTCAAGCCGCAGCATACTTGATCAACCGAATGCCAACTTCAACCCTGAACAATAAAACACCTTTTGAGATACTATTCAATCAGACCCCCAACTATATGAAGCTCAAACAGTTTGGGTGTCTTTGCTATCCTTTGACTAGGCCCTACAATACACACAAGCTTCAGCCCAAAGCTGTGTCTTGTGTCTTCGTGGGTTACTCTTTGACCCAAAATGCTTATCTGTGTCTTGAGCCCATTAACCAAAAAATATATAACTCCAGACACGTAATTTTTTATGAGAGAATCTTTCCCATGGCTCCATCTAACTCTCATCCTTTTGAAAATCCCAAAATTGACACTAGTGTGCTGGGCGACACCTAAACTATGGCCATCTCTCTACCGACCCTACCTCATGCACCAACACTGGCGTCAAATATCTCCCTGATGGGTACCGCTGCTCCTTCGTTGTCTTTGGTAGATTCGCCTCCCACGACGGTTCCTTCACAGGTGCGCTCTTCTCCACTTTATTTAGATCCACCTGAAAATTCCTTTCAAAATTTGAATGTGAGTCATGCATTTGAGGTACCCACCAATATTGAATCTCGCACACACCATATGGTTACTAGATCTATGAACAACATTTATAAGCCTAAAAGATTGTTCATGGTCACCAAACACCCTATACGTCCATATTTGGAACCCATTTTTGTGACTCAAGCCTTAACTGACCCCAAGTGGCACGATGCAATGTCATTTGAGCTTACAGCTCTTATGTGCCATGATACATGGCGTCTGGTATCACCTCATAAGGGCTGCAATATTATTGGGTGTAAGTAGGTGTTTCGGGTAAAACGACTTGCTGATGGATCAATTGATAGATTTAAAGCCAGATTAGTGGCAAAGGCTTTAATTAACGACCTGGATTAGACTACACTCAGACTTTCAGCCCTGTAATCAAACCAGTGACAATTCGAACAGCCTTATTTGTTGCTGTGATGCATGGTTGGCCACTCAGACAATTAGACGTTAATAATGCTTTTCTTCATGGTCATCTTACGGAAGAAGTATACATGACACAACCTCCAAGTTTTTGAGATCAATCAAAACCTTATTATGTTTACTGCCTTAGAAAAGCAATTTGTGGTTTTAAACAAGCACCACGTGCTTGGTTCTTTGCTCTCAAACAAGCCCTACTGGAATTTGGTTTTGTTAATACCAAGTCAGATTCTTCATTATTTGTGTATGCTGTTGAGTCAACTATTGCCTATTTTCTAGTGTATGTTGATGATTTAATTATCACTGGCAATGACTCTCATTTTGTTGCAAGCATCATACAAAAACTTGGGGTAAAATTCTCTCTCAAAGACTTGGGACCCTTACATTTCTTTCTTGGAATTGAGTTGATTCCTACAAACAATGGGATGTTTCTCACTCAACATAAACACATCAGAGACCTTCTGGCTAGAACATGCATGGATGGAGCCAAGGATGTCACCACTCCACTGTCAACTTCGGTCTCTTTGAAGTTAGATGATGGATCAGCAGTTGTTGACTTTATAGAATATCGTCGGGTAATTGGTGCATTGCAATATGTTTCACTCACTCAGCCTCGACATCATCTTCACAGTCAACAAGCTATCCCAGTTCATGCACTGCCCTTTTATAAATCACTGGACTGCCACAAAACGGTTGATGCATT
Source organism: Bretschneidera sinensis (assembly GCA_023935145.1). NCBI lineage: Eukaryota > Viridiplantae > Streptophyta > Magnoliopsida > Brassicales > Akaniaceae > Bretschneidera > Bretschneidera sinensis. The sequence continues at coordinate 22,154,254 of CM043701.1, forward strand.
ACCTTAATAACATAATTTTTTTATGGCATCTCAATCTAGAAAAATATTAGCCCATCTCTTATATGTTATTCAGATGCGGATCAGGCAGGAAATCTGGATAACCGAAGCTCAACATCAGCCTATCTAATTATGCTCGGTTCAAATCTCATCTCATGGAGTTCAAAAAAGCAATGTGCCATTGCAAGATCATCCACGGAAGCTGAATACTGAGCGCTTGCAACAGCTGCATCAGAATCTATATGGATACTATCACTCTTTACTGAAATGAAGTTCTCTCTTCCAAAACCACCAATGCTTTTTTGTGACAATCTTGGTGCAACCCATCTTAGTTTTAATCTCGTCCAGCATTCAAGAATGAAGCACATACAAATTGACTTGCACTTTGTTCGGGACTTGGTTCAAAAAAATGCTCTCACTGTTCGACATGTCCATACAAACGACTAACTTGCAGATTTACTTTCCAAACCTCTTTCCAGGCAACACACATATTTTCTAAGGAACAAGATTGGCCTTACTGATGGTAGCCCGTTCTTACGAGGGCATATCAAAAAAGAATGAACTGTCATCATATGCCAACTCATGTAACGGAAGATTTAAATTGATGACAGCTGATATGCCAAGATTGCTGCAAGCTAGAATCAAGGATCGGTTTTATATTTATTTTCTTTACATACTTTCCATACATATTTACGGTAGTTACGGTTTTACATTGTATACTTTTCATACTTAGTTACTCTGTTTTTGTATATAAACCAGTTTTGACAAATGAATAATATTGTACAAAATTCAAAGCAGTGCTTATTATCTTTTAGGATAGTGGGAGAGAAAAACATGGGATGAAGATAAGAGTTATAAGAAGAGTAAAGAAGTTAAGTCTGAGTAAGATAGTGAGAGAGAAAAACATGGGAGAAAGATATGAGAAGCTGTAGTCAATTGAGTTACATATATAAACTTATTTAAATATCTGGTTTATATATTTAAGTAAGGGTTTATGAGATATTTTGAGAGGTGGACACTAAATAAATGTTCTAACTTTATTAATAGTATAAAAAATAAATAAAAAAATGGAAGAAAAATATGATAATGCTTAGCTTGCATGTGCACTTACTATTGTTTTTCATGTTCTTATTTTTAGGTTAATTTTTTGATTTTATAATTTTTTTTTAATCATTAACTATATTTGAGGTATTCTGTCCATGGATAAAGAGAAATTTCTTCCTTATCACTTTGCTCCAGAACTGGACTTATCTTGCAAAATTATTCCTTATATGTATAAACAATGTAGAAAAAAACAAAAGTATCACTGGAGAGAGAAGAATATGCGAGGAGGAAGGTGAGGACAAGAGAGAGATGTTTGATCCTTGTTTGTTTGTTTGTTTTTCGGAAGAAGAAGAAGAAGAAGAGAGCCAATTAAACAAATTAAAATAAGGAAAAGACATGCCGCCCCCGACAAAGATTTTGGCAGTACGGACAAGCTAGGCATGCTATTTTATTTATTTATTTTATAAAAAATTTCACCATAAAATTAATATCACCAAAAAATATTGTTTTATATGTTCTTAAGTAACCAGTCAGGTTAGCTCGAGATTTAAGGGACGGTTTTGTTTGTTTGTTTGTTACATCAAAATGCGTTTTAAGGGAATGTATGTCATGGAATAAAACCATAAAATATGCCAAAGAGAATAATTCTATATATATTTTATATTTACTCATTTTATTCTTTCTCAAAAAATAATAATAAATAATATGTCCAATGTACCTTATTTAGAATATTGGTCCGATTTTCAAGCAATTTAGGCATTGAGCATTCCATGACAGGGCACTCTCGTTAAAGATAAGAATAATCAATCTAGCTGGATATATAAAATAGTTCTCATCGCTTTTCTATAGAGATCAAAATTAAAAATTATTTTATATTTTATGTGATGAAAATTTAAGTTTAATATTATCAAACGCTTAAGAAACATGCTCGAATAAAAAATTTGTTCAATTAATTATAATACCTTAAACATATTCAAAATTAATCTGATCAATTGAGTGTTACGTATACGTACTATATTAGAGTTGTTGGTTGAAAATGATTTCTTTTGAAAAATTAAAGTGTTACGTGTAAAAATATTTTCTTTCTTAAGCATGGGAAGATAAGAAGTACCATATGCATGTATGCCGTTTGACTTAGTAATAGTTTTGGTTTATGATTTTTAAATCAATTTTTGATAAACAATAATGGAAGTGAAATTTGTTTTGTGTTTGGTAAAACAATGGAAAAAATAGTTTTTCTGATACAAATTCAATCAGTTTTTTTAATTAAAAATAATGATAGATCCAAAACCATTGTCATGGAAAGTAATTAAGATGTTTGGTTAATGGTTTTTATATTTTTTATTTTTTATCCTTATACTAAATAAGCTTGAATCAAACCATTACATGATATATGTTACGCTGAGATTAACTCCTCTGCTGTAAAAAATAATTATAAAGTAAAACTTGTAGTATATTGTTTTTACACATGGATTTGGACTCTTTAAATTTTGAGATGCGGTGAGAACCATTTTATAATCAAAATTTATGTGTATTGCAAGTTTTACTTTATTATTTTTTTAGAGTAGAAGAGTTGATCTCATGTTATGTCTTGATATTGTTGAGAATCTAACATCCGATTAATAATTGCACAATCATAACAGCAAAAAAAAAAATAAAAGAAACACAAAATTTTAACGTGGTTTTATATAACTCTTTGCCTATATCTACAAGTCAATCACTATTCCACTTCTTTGCAACTTTTGGATGGAAAAAAACTGTTAAAACTCGTTATACGATATCACATAATTTTTATAGGTAAAACTATGTGAAAACTATCCTCAAACAATATACATTTTTTCTAAGCAAAACTGTGTGAAAATTATTTTTAATCTCATAGCTCAAACCCCAATATACTATATATTCACTCAACCCTTAAATCCTTGTAAACCCCTATTTTACAAGTTATATTGCTATTTGATTTACTACGCTTTATATTTGACCAACTATTCCTCCTTCAAAGATTGAGTGAAATACTAGCTCTCTTGATACCCATATTTATAGCTTTCAACAACTTGCTTATCAAGTCACTTACTTACAAAATAGATTGTTTTTCACAACAATTGATTTCAGGACTCACACCAAAAAGTTATGAGCTAGGAAAATTTCAACACCAATCAAACTGTCTAACCCTTTGGGTTGGGTTTGCTTCCACTTTATCAAAACCTCAAAGTTTCAATCGGACCTTTTATATCGTTTAATCGGTTTTAAACCTAAGTCAAAAAGATATAAAATATTTTAATATTTTGCTATTTGAAAAAAGAGTAGAATATTTTAATGTGTAATACTAACAATTTCCAAGAATCCAACCCACAAAAAAACACAAAATCTAATTATCTGGTTTTGTTAGGTTATTAGAACAATTTTTCAACAGACACCTCAATATAAAATAGCATTAATCATAAGATGTCAATATATTGTACTTTAAAGTTAAATTCTCAATATATATATATACACACACTCTCTCTCTTTTGAAGGACCAGCTGTGGTGTCCCTTTCTCCTTGTAAATGTATCCATGCTTATAATTTTATTTTTAATTTTTAATAAATTGTTTTAAAGGGATTATGTGTGACTTGATTTCTGTTTTTTGATCATTTTTTGTTACATAAACTTGATTTTTATTTATAAAAATTAAAATTCATTTCATAAAATCTTCTAACGATATCTTAAATATGAAAAGCATTTTAAATTTTGTACTTTAATACGGAGTAGTACTTAAAAGAGAAGTGCGAGTGCCTATAAAAAATGAAGGGGGTGCCCAAAACTAAGCTACTCAAGTGATAATTAAAAAGAAAAAGATTTCTTGGAAATGGTTATCATTCCCTTGGAGACCCGAGATTAGAGATCTCCAAACCCTAGATCTTGACCTCTTTGAAAAGTGTATTAAATATTTAAATTGGTGTGGCGGTCCTCCCTCACGGGTCATGCGTCGTCACATTTACTTACATTTTATTAATTAAACCATTTTAATCTTTAAAAATATTAACCATTTTAATATATAAATAAATATTACTAGTCTATATATATATATATATATATATATATATATATATATATACTATTGAGTGTTACTTTTTAGTAAGAAATTTTCTCTATTCTGAATCCATAAAATATATATGGTATAAAAATTTATTTCACAATTGGTAAAAGTTTATAGGTAGTAAGTTACTGGGTATAAGCTAAAAATGTCTTTTTCTAGTGGGCCTTATTTTTCATGCGAATACTTATTTTTTAATGAATGGGTAACGGGTATTGGTAAATTTTTTTCTATTTAAGTGAGAAATAACGACTTGTAGTCAGGTCTTACAGGTAGTGGGTCAACGGATACGAGCTAAAAATACTAATTTTTTAGCGGGTTTTATTTTTCTTGCTCGTACATATGTTTTAAAAGGTGAGTAACGGGTCAAAAATAAGTATTGATAAAAAAATATCTATTTAGGTAAGAAAGGACGACCTAGATCGGCTACGAGATGGGTCTTACGGGTAGCTGGTACGAGCTAAAAATGCATGTTTCTTAACAAATCTTATTTTTTATGTCCATATCCGTGTTTTAGCGAGTGAGTAACGGATCAAAAAAGATACGGAATAAAAATCACATCTCTAACCGTTGGATGACATAATAAGAGAAAGAAAAAAAAATTTTATTTAATGGTAAGTAAGACCATTATGTTATATATTTTAATGAATTTAGACCACAAAAAATTTTCATGAAGATGATAGGATTCATGTAAATGTAATACCAAAATTTTATTTTTTTTCATCATCATGACGTAGGCATCATATCATGGTATTTTCAATATTGGTCCATAAAATTGATGTGGCAGAGCCGCAAAAGCACCTTTAGTTAACCTTTTTCTTTTTTTAATGCCCCCATATGTAGAAATTTATGTTTCTAAATTCTAGTAATAATTGAAATAAAATATTTCATATCAACCTTTCCTACATTAGCTAAGCCTTGTCACAAAAACAAGATAATTAAGATATTAGTTTCATTTTATCTTCTTCCTCTGATAGTAATTTCCATCAAATTTATATGAATTGCTTAACAACAAAAAGAAAAGAAAAAAAGAAGACTTGAAGAATAGTTGACTTCATAGCTTGCTAGCTAGCTAGCAAAGGTTAATTAGTACTTCAAATACCAAAGAATATAAAAAGGTTGAATTCACAACCTCTTTATGACATAAACAATGTTTATGACATATATAATCATATTTTGAAAGAAATCAATATATAAGAATTGCATGAGAGACAAATTCAATGATAAATTCCACCAAGAAATGATATGTGCTCATCATACTAAGAAAGGAATGTGATTCATATCTAGATTAATGGCTTATGTATGATTCAATGTACTCATCATCTACTAGTCCATAAGAGTCATTTAATTAGTAGATCAATTAATTAAGCATTAAAAATAAATTAACATAACCACTAAAATAAACAATGAACTAGTAAAATTACGACGCGTAAGAAAACTAAACCAGTAAAATTACGATTTTGTTATTAAAATAACACTATAGTGAATCAAAATGGGTGAATTGGCTCCATTTTTATGGTTCAAATAGTTGTGCTTATTAATTAAGTCATGTAAATATCATCAATCGTTCATTTCATTGAGTTCAACTATAATTTTGTGGGTCTTTAATTTTTTAAAGAAGAAATTATTAATATTTGTTTAACCAACAAAAAGAAGAAAAAAAGATAAAATTATTGTATAAAATCTGTTAATTACGTGAATTGTAAATTAGACCAATCATACAATTTTCATCACATTTAAAAGTTTGCAGATTTAAGATCTCAACTACCTAATAAATTTGCAAACTATATACGAAACTGTATTAAATTGCAACACATGATTAGTTTAGTCTAGAGTTATGCAAATATTATTGCATAAAGAAAAGAGTCAAGAGGGTGTTCATAATCTTTCATTTTATGTTCTTCCTAGTAATAATATTGCTAGAGAAGTATGACATGGTGTACTATACAAAAGATGTACACCTTGAAGTTACTCTAATAAACCCCTTCTTTTCTTCATTTTTTTTAATAATGAGAATTGCTACCACCTTTTCTGTCCCACTTTGAGATAAAGCAAAAGCAGGGATCGAAAAAGCAGGAAAGAAAAGAAAAACATAAAAGAAAAAAAGAAAGAAAGAAAAAAAAAAGCAAAGCAATAAAGAAAGAGAAGGAAAGAGAGAGGAAACATTGACAAAATTTAAAGGTTCCCTCAAACCTCTATGATTCAAATTCTCTCTCTGATCACTCAAGAATAGGACTTTGGGTTCTCTCCCTACTTAACCAAAAGTAGGAAAGACCTCTCAAAGTTTCTACAAAGACCCTTGTTTGGGAGGTAGCAAAAAATTAGACAAATCGAGAGAAAAAGAGAAATTTACAAGTGTTTCTTGGAGGAGGCCATGAATCGAGGAGTGTTAGAGAGCTCACCGGTGCAACAGATGATGGCTGCAGGGAACCCTAATTGGTGGAGCCTCCCTAATACCATGAGGCCACCACCATTAATGACTCATCAACAAACCTCTCCTTTCTTGCCTACTCCTCCCATTCTCATCCCTCAATACACTTCACTTCCTTTTCCTTCTTGGCATCATGATAACCAAGAGCAACTTCCTGAGTCATGGAGCCAACTACTCATGTAGTTTTCTCTCTCTCTTGGGCTGCATAGGGTTTTGATATGCAACTTAAACTTCTTTACCTAAAACTACTTTGTATACTTCTCTCTCTTCTAAATTAACATTGAAATTGTTATGTGGTATAATATTTTTAGGGGAGGATTGGTAGGAGAAGAAGAAAAAGGAGGCATGGGCCATTTTCAAGCCAAGAAGTTGGAGAATTGGGAGGAACAAGTATTACACCAGGGCTCAAGTAATACTACTGTTGCTCTTATGGATGTGAAGCAAGAGAACTCTGGCAGCAGCTATGTGTATGGACATGCAAATGAAGATTTTCAGGCTGTCGCAGCAAAACCTACTTGGTCTCATCAAGTGATGCCTCCTGCTTCATCCCCCAAGTCCTGTGTCACAACTTTCAGCAGCAACTTGTTGGATTTTTCTGGTAACAAGTCAGATGGGAGGCATCCACCACCAGATCGATCTTCTGAGGTAAGGGGAGATCAGAGAGAGAGAGAGAGAGAGAGCGATTACCATCCATAATATTTTCAAGATTTATTTAGATTCATGGACACTTGATGCTTATCCAGTTGATCATATGCTTGTAATCAAAGTGATGAGTTAGAGAAATTAATACTTATGATTTGCACTGGGAAGAGGAAAATATTAATCTTATTTAGTTTTATGTTATCTCACTTTCCTCTCTTATTAATTAAACAAGAGAAAAGTGCTTTCTACCCACTTTTATTCCTTCTCTTTTTCCTCACTCTTCACTACGACTTTATTAAGTTTAGAATCATTTTACGACATATAGTTTGGCTTAACTTCTTCTGCTAGGCTATAGTTAGTTACCTTAGCATAATTACCAATTCTTATTCATATATCAAAATGAAAGCTTTTGTATATATCAAAAATTTTATTTGCTTTCTTCTTAATTTATTCTTTTTTCTGTAGTCTAATAGCACTGCAACTGGTGGGGCACTGAAGAAAGCTAGGGTTCAACCTTCTTCAAATCAACCTACCTTCAAGGTAATATACACATCTCTTTCTCTCTCTCTCTATCTCTCTCTCTCACACACACACTCACACACACGATACACAAAACAGAAACGTACACAATAATCAGTGGGGGTGGTCACTTTGTCTTTCTTCACTGTCCTTTTCTTCAAGCATGAATAATATTAGTGTTCCTTAGCTGTCTCTTCTATCATCCACAAAAGAAAAGAAAAGAAAAAATCATTGAGTTGAAAAAGATGGTGAAAATAATCATGCAACCAAGTTCTCATTATCAATTAGTTTCTTTGTTTGCATCTTTGATTAATCAGGTGAGGAAGGAGAAATTAGGAGACAGAATTACAGCCCTGCACCAACTGGTTTCTCCATTTGGGAAGGTAATTAATTAGCTCTAATCTATCTAATTAAGGAGCCTCCTAAAAGTTTAGATCTTGCAGATAAAAAAAATGAAATAAAATAAGAATATTAATTACTAATTACTAAGTATTCTTTATGTGAAACCCCATAAAGATCGAGAAATTCTTTCCAAAGCTGAAATTAAGTTTCATTTATATTTTATTTTGTTTACTAGGGTTTTCTTATTTAGTTAACCAGTAAAACAAAAGGAAACATGAAATGTAACTTTGGAGGGTTGTGGTGTGCTTTCCCTTTTGCAGACTGACACAGCCTCTGTCTTATTAGAAGCGATTGGCTACATCAGATTCCTTCAGAGTCAAATTGAGGTGATGTTTCTTCCTTAATTACTAACTTTTATTCTTTGCAAACAACCATGAACCTCTTACCCAACTGATGGCACACTGTTCAACTCTCACCTCAAAATGTTCATTCAACATTCTTTTCGGTTTTAATCAAGTCCTATAAGTATACTATATATATTCCTTATCTCTTATATATCCCCTTGAATATTGCAGGCCCTCAGTTTACCGTACTTGGGCAATGGGACAGCAAACATGAGGCAGCAACAGTCTGTAAGAAAACCATTTCATCCCCACCATTATTTATTAATTAATTTTCTCACTTCCCAAACAAAATAACTCTCTTTTATGCCTAATGTGACATTAATTGATTAATGATTAATGGTGATCTCTTGGTGCATATATAAATAGGTTCAAGGGGAGAGGAATTGTATATTTCCTGAAGACCCTGGTCAGGTATATGTGCTTTATTGGATCCATTGCCTCAAAGGGGAGTATGTGGGGAACTTTAATCTTTAATTTAGACAAAAGCTACCAGCTGTTTACTGTCTTCTTTTTAAAGACGAAAAAGGAAGGGTTAAAAGAACAATGTTTTTAGCTTTACAAACCTTTTACCTTCATTAAGATATAAAGGAATGATTAGAGACTAGGAGTGGAATACTATAATATTATTTGCTTTTTGAATCATCAAATTAAGTCTTACAAGAAGAGAAAATAAAAAGGAGGGAATTGTAATGCTTAGGATGACTGATGAAATATTCACATGCATGCTAATTACCCTTTTGGTTGTGCTGTTTCTTTTACCAGCTATTGAATAATGATAACGGCACGAAGAGGAAAGGAGCTCCTGAGCAGGTACTTCAATTCTTGTCTATAATTTATCATCTCTCTCTGATTGTTCTTCTTACTGAGTTTCTATTGTTGTAATTGGAGGGAATGAAATGGAAAGTAATGGAGGAATGTTACCTTCCAAACATGGGATAGTGTTTTTTTTTTTCCAAGGAGGGAAATGGGAATGGATAGTTCCTTGAAAACCTTCTTTAACCTCTAAAACCCCATTTTTTTATGTTCCCCCATTTGGAAGGTTTTTGAAGTTAATGTAATCCTCATTTATAATTAATGACTTGAAATACTAAAATTATATTTGTTTAATTTCTTGATAATTACTAACAAATGGTACTTGTGTAACTTTTCATTATAATTTAAACTTTATATTCCTCAAGTAATTCTTAGTTAGACTTCGTCTAATAGACTAAACCAATCATGATTTGTCATTTCAGAATTTATTAGATAGTTGATATTTTAAAATCTACAAAGTTTTTAAAATAGTGAAGTATGATTAGTCTAATCTAAAATTCATGTATTAGACAGAGTTTAATTAAGAATTTCTCCCATTATAATTCCCAAATACACTGTAAATCTCCCCGTGCACATAAAATTAATCAATAATGAAATAAGATATGAGTTTTTTTTCCTCTGGTTGAATTGGATAATGTTATCAGGATTCTTATGAAGAAACAAAGAAGGACCTGAGGAGTAGAGGGTTGTGTCTAGTTCCTGTATCATGCACACTGCAAGTTGGGAGCGATAACGGAGCAGATTATTGGGCCCCTGCTCAGCTTGGTGGGGGGTTCCGTTAGACGACATAGTTTCTGGTGGCAGCACACAGAATATATATATGGAGCAATTCATGAAACGATATAACATCACGAGCAGTCACTCTGCTAAATTACAAGGCTGATTGCTCATGATGCTATACAATCTTTCTTGTCAGATCAAAAATTATGTGTGCGCTTCCTTTAAGAACTCTCTAATTTAAGCATAATTATCTGTCTTCTCCCTTAATTTAATTAATTAGCTGCTACTACAATATATTTTCTTTCATGTAAATGCATTATGCAGTTGTACTTAATTATTAGTATGATGATTAATCATTTCAATGTTGCAGCATTTATTGGATCATGCTGAGCATTGAATATCCTATTTGCAACATTTTTTTTCCTTTTATTGCATACCTTATTCGGCTTCTTAATCGCAACTTTCACTAGTAGATTTCCCTATATATCCAGGTAAATTAAACTAGGATTCTGTTCAACTAATATACTGGGAAATGGAAATTAGCATTACTCACTGGTTTTATATTTCTGGGTCTACCTTAGGTGAGCAAGCCTTGGTGTTCATAGGGATATAATTTGTGCACAAAGGAATTTCATAAGTTTTTTTCACAAAGTGGAAAGTGGATTAGTAATCGTTAGTGAACTTTCTACATATTACTTTGTGGATTCTTCGGTTTGTGAAAAATCTTTTGATTTTTTTAGGTGTATTATGTTCTTTTAATTTAGAGATTGACTCATCCGCTGTAAAAATTGTGTTGTAAAACATGTAATACATTGTTTTTGCATATAAATTTGGACTCATTAAATTTTAGAATTTAGTAGAGACCACCTTATAATCAAAATTTATGTATATTGCATGTTTTAGTGCATAATTTTTACGATAAATGAGTCAATTCCTTTAACTAAATAAACAAAATACCTATCAAAATTGGGCTACTATATCAAACAAAGGTTTGTTAAAGAGCGAAAAATATGATAATGCCCAATGACGTTAAACTAGCATGAAGGTCCATTAAAAAGCTGAAAACAAAATCAAGCCTAATGAGTCTAAACTAACATAAAGACCATTAAAGAACAAAACATATAATAAAGCCCAATGATACTAAACTAACATGAAGACACGTAAAGAATCAAAAACATGATAAAGCTAACACATATGACATGAAACATTAAGGCTAAATTAAACATAAAATAACAATCAATCATTAAGAGCCCAAAATGCCAAAGAAGCAAAATAAAACCCGAGAAACCTACATGTATATCAAAGTCTAAGCATCCAAATAGACATGAGAACAAGACGGGAAAGGAGGACCTAAAGCTTGTAAATGAACCACAAAGAGAAAATAAATCATTAAAGCTTAGGTATGAGTTGCTATATCTCCATGCTCTTCTTTATTCTTCTTATTTATCATTCTTTTTATTTATTCATTTATTTATTGCACATGGGAACCTTTAACAACATCATCAATAACGAGAATAATATGTAACGATACATTCGAGTGGACTTTACTTGGAACGATTCCATTACCTTTCAACTTTGATCACTTCATTTTATGATGCAATCATGCAAATTTACAATTTATAACAATAAACTTGTTGAATACAAAGCTAAACTATACATTCAACTTGCAAACCCAAACAATCTTACAATACAAAATTTGTCGAAATTTTGAAAATTTATAAAAGACACAAATAAAAGGACATTCTCCCGCTACAACTAGCTTATGCATTTCTTTTACAACAATTAAACCACAACCACGAATTTAATTCCCAACAAAAACCCGGTCAAAGCCTAAAAAATGACTCCAATTAACTTTGACCGAGAAACTTTCGGTATTTTCATGAAATGTTAGTAAAATAAAAGAGTGAGCTAAAAAGCTCAATGAGAATTACATTACTAAGAGTAATCGTATTGAATGAGAATTATCATTTTACTTATAACTGTAGCAAACAAATCATCATATAAATAGTAAAAAAATGTTGAGTTTCCTCTAACCATCTTTCTTAATTTCTACATAAAAGAAAATATTAATTAAGAAGGATTTACTAAGATACTTATAAGTCTTTCAAGCATACAAAGTTTACAACATTACACTCAAACATAAAGTCAATGAGAATAAGGAACTTCCAACTCAATACTATTCCATTATCACAATTATCATTCATGTGTTAAGTGAGCCAACACATCACATACATCTCAAGGTCAAATTACAATCATTACCCCTCATTGGGTCCAATCAAATCTCAAGGTCAAATTACAATCATTACCCCTCATTGGGTCCAATCAAAATCACATGCCTTTTAAAGCCAAACACAACAAATACCCCTCATGGGCCCATCCCATCAATACATCAATCATCCATAGAATGAACACAATGCAATGCAACGGTATGCGATGTATGTTTATTTTCTTTACTCATTCATCTCATTTCATTTCGTTTTACTTTCAATTCATTTCATCACATATATAAATGTTACATGCCCTTCATTGGGTAATTCCAATTGTTTACATTGCATAAATCAACATAAGCATTCTAATTAAAATGTTATGCAATGCAAATGTCAAAAATGACTATTCATTTCCCATTTTAAGATCATTTCCTTTCCTTTCCTTTGATTAATTATAACACAACGATGTCTTCCCATGTATTGGTATATTTTGCATTTTTAAGTATTCTCGGATCCCTTCACTCAGGTCACAACCCATTCTATATGGGGTCCTACCATTTCAATATCATCCTCTGATCTCCTTCACCTATGTCACAACCTACACTAGGTCACATCCTATTTCAATATCAATCTCGAATCCCCTTCACCTAAGTCACATCCTACACTAAGTGGGGTCCTTTCATTTCATTTATCAATCTCGGATACCTTTCATGTAGGTCATAACCTACACTAGGTGGGATCTTTTCATTTCATTTATCATTCTTTGCCATAATATCATTATAAATCATGTCCATACTCCATGCAATGCATTAATAATATCACTAGTTCAAACACAAAATCCACAACCATTTATATCATAATCATTCCATCTACAATAATTATAAAAGTATCAAGACATTCCTATCATCATTCCTTATACGTCCACATACCAATAAAAATTATTATTTAATTATCAATGCATTTCCATAATCATTTACTACATTACGCTTACTACGAATAAGGTGAAGCTCACCTTAATAGCACCGAGTGCTATTCTTAGGCTTTTTCCTTGCCTTTTCTACGTTCTTCCATCACACCTAAAGCATGTATCATTTAGTATAACAATCTAAGAAGTATATGAAATTCATATTCATGCTTAACAAACAAAATATAGTCAAAATAAGAATCATGCTTCAAGTTATTCTTCTTAGTTTACCTTTCCTTACCCTTTCTTTTTTCTTTCCTATCAAACCCCAATTAGAATCTTCTAACCATGATACTTTTACTTTTTCTCAAGCAAAATTCAAGTTAATTCGTAAAAAAGCTTGAACTCCTCAAGAGTTGAGACTAATTTACTTTACTTCAATCCTCTTAATCTTGCCTCATTCCAAACCTCATTATTTAACAAACTACTACCTTCAAATTAGTAACTCCTACGATCAAAGAAACCACCAACATAGTAATCTTTACATCCAAATATCTCAAATTTATAAAATGAATCATTCTCAAACACTTAATTAAATTCAAAAAGATAAATTTTCCATGGTATTCTTTCCAAACTGACTTTATCACTAAAACCTTATAATTTTGAGACTTCTTTTTAGGTCTAGCAAGAATTAAACTTCAAACAAGTTCCTAAGTTCCATAAATCTATGAATCTACAAATCTATATATTACCAAACTTCCAGTTTACATAGTCATCATTTTCCAATTTTCAACTTAACTAAAAATCTTCAAGGTTATAATTATCCAACTATATAATTCTTTCTCAACTTATTTTATCACTTAAATTTTCCAAATTTAGAACTTTCCCTTTTGTTCTAGCAAGTTTTAAGCTTTAAGCAAATTCAAGTCACACAAATCCACATATATTAATAAACTTTCTATCTCACATACTAATTATTCTTCAAACTCTAACTTAGAGAATTCATTCAAGGCTTTAACTTTATAAATTTATTCTTCTATATACTAAATTTCCACAAGAAAGTTTCTTAATCAAAGAGATTCTTTTAATTCCAACAAGGTTTTATACTTCAAATCTAATACTTTCATTTTTTAACAACATCCAAAACAAGATTAAGCAAATCCATAGAAAAAATCACACTTTTCAAACTAAAAGGCTCATTAAAACCATATTCTAATTCTTACAACTTACAACCTATCACTATTAATACTTCTCTAACATTTAAACTTATAATTTCTAACAATACCCAATCATAAAATCTCATTATTTCAATCCAAAACTCCTAAAACTTCCATCATCAATCATACATACACCAACTTTGCATAACTCAAAATTAATGAAATTGAACTCAAATCATCTCATACAAAGCTCAAATATAAACTTTAGAAAGTCTAATTTAACTTAGGGAGTGTTAAAATTCAAGAATACCTCAAAAACTTGATGAAAATGGTAAAAAAAAAAAACAAAGATAACTTGTATCCACCGCTTGGCACGTGTGGGCCACGAGCTGCCGTAGACTGTTAGTGGTGGCCCACCTCCCAGACCAGATGGAAGTTCAAAGTGACAGTAGGTGGCCTAAATTAAAATTAACCGATCTATAAAAATAAATACAAGTAGTGTGCAAGAGCTATTAGACCCCAAGGATCAAGTCATTCTGTACAAGTAAAACAATAAAATGTAAACAAGCTGACCAATTGAAAGAACTTTAATGGACATATTTCAAGTAGCTTTAATTCAAAACAGGGGTCATCATTTCTATCCACCTGTAAGGTTGTAACATCAGTATACATTAAGTTTCATCAAGTAAAATAACTTCTGCCACTGAGACAGAGTGAAAAAATAAAGTACAATGCAAAGAGTGAAAGAAAGGCCAAAGGAGAAAGCTGTAATGGCATTGGGTAATTTTTTTGGGACTTTTAACATTTGACAGCACAAATTGAGATTAATTTCTAATATTAAATATAACGTTTTCCTTATTTTCGCTCAAAATTGCTGCTATTAAAACCCTAACAATACAAGTGTATCTTTTGTTTTCTGTATTGCTTTGGTGTTTAATTTCTCTGCTGAGTGTACTGTGTTCTCTTTTGGATGAATAAAATTTCACCTTTTATAAAAAAAAAAAAAAAAAAAAAGAAGAGAAATTTCATACCTCATAAAAATTCTAAGGAAAATATTTTTCGTACAAATTAATAATTGTCTAATTATATGATTAAAAAACTTTAGAAAAAAAATGAGACTCAAATCGCCTAAATAAAAAATTCACAAATGATCATAATCCTCAATGAATAGCATAACTAACAGAATTATATTCAAATGAAGCAAAATCGTGCCAAGGATATAAATCAAACCAATAAGCAAAATGCAGTCTGCAAATCAAATTCTAAATAGCAAAGGTGAAATCAAAATATGTAATCAATGAATTGAAACTGAACCTAATGCCTAAAAAAACAATTTTTTGATCAACTAAACAGATTGGATGATTGAGCGTGAGAGTAAGAAATCAGAGAATAAAGGAAGAGTGAGTTAGGGTTGTTAACCGAAGACTCCGTGTTGATGCCGTATATTGTTTGGTGCTGACGTGGCTGGTGAGCTGGTGTGGGCTGGGATCCGCGTGGCTTGTGAGCTGGGCTCAATCCGGAGGGTGATTCGGCCTGGGTCCTGCACAAGTGACAAGTACAAATTGAAGGCCCTCGGAAGGAGGGGAGGGGGAGACCTCCGAAGGCACTCCGATGCTTAAGTTAACATAAATTCAAAGGAGGAGTCGCGGGTTCGAGAGAGGAACCGAAGACTCTTTAGAAAATTAAGTGGGGTGTGTGTGCGTCAACCTTAATCTCCTCTCGTTATGTCCATACCTTGGCCTATTTATAGTCGTCTGCTGGTGGAGAGGATATGATTGCGAGCCTAGGAGAGGGGACGCCGTAGGGCGGCCATAGGGTGGCGGGCGGCCATAGGGTTGTGGAGTGGCTAGTCTCTGTAGGGTGGCTAGTGTTGATAGGGGAGATCTTGGTGTGGGTCGGCTGGGTCATTCTTCGAGGGTTTGGGGATTCTTGCTGGGCCGTGGAGTATACTTGATTGTTTGTCCGGGTCGGGGTGTTCTTTGAGTCAGCTGGGCTGGGTCACCCTTCCGGGGGTCTGAACTTATCTGGGCCGTAGGTTTGAGCCGGGTCTGGCGTTTGCTTGGGCCAGAACAAGCCTGCCGAGTCTGGTATTTGTTTGGGCCTTGGTGTTTGTTTGGACCAGTGTTTTTTAGGCCCTATCACTCCGTATTGAAAATGAAATAAATATACCGCATACATCTGAATCAAAACGTGCATTTTTATAAACTGACAAATCCGTTAACCTTCGAGTTGATCTGGCCCAACACAAATTTTTGCGAGTCGAATCGAGTATAAATCAATTTTTAACGGGTTTTAATATCTAAGCTCATATTTGGAATTTAGTTATGACCTCTACTTTATATTAATCTGTAACTAATCTCTCAGCTTATGGAAACTTAGAGAGATGATTAGCCTCCTCTGCCTCTGCTGTACTCCCGTGTTCTCTTCTTCCAAGTCATCCCTTTTTGGTATCATGTCCTCATCTATTTGTCTTGTTGTCCTTCTTACTTCCTGATTCAACTGAATATTAATATGTTCTTGAACTGTATCAACCTGGCCCAACTCTATTTGTTCAATTAATTGTTTATCATCTACATGATTTATTTATATATTTAATCTCCTCCAATACCTAAAAGAAATTGCAGAAAAAAAATTGAGACAAACAATCAATCTAATAACAAATCTTGTAATAATTGATTGATTGATTGAGTTATCATTTCCACCAATAAAGTTTATGCATGGAGTTCAAGTTTATATGTACATAAATCTCGTGTGTAAGCTTTAAATTCATGCAAATATAATGCTTACGCAATTGCATGTGATTCATGAACCATATATGTTGCATAAGAAGTATGAAATGTTAGATGTGGCATCGATGCATCATTTGTACAATTTTCATTTTTCTTATTTCCTATTTTTGAACCGTCAAGCAGACATTATCTATTCCCATTACAATCGGTGATTTTTACATTCTATTCATCACTCACTCGCGATAAAAAAATAATAAAAAAAATCCAATCGAATCGTGTGGATTGACAAAAATATATAATTAGATCGAATATAAAACTAATGTTTTAGATCCGTCCGAAACTTTACTAATAATTTCAAAAAAAATTATTAATAATATCAACATAAACATAATACCTAAAAAAATAATATTATCAATGAAGTTTCGAATAAATCTAAAATATTTTAGACCCGATCTAATCCTGTTTGACCCACTGACTTTTACAGGGTCAACAATTGTCATCCCTTAGTTGCCATCCACTCAATTTCAACTTGAATAAAAGAGCAACCAGCCAGTTACATTAGCAAAAATTGTTACCTAGACTAACTATGAATTTATTTTTGTTTCATTTTTTTACATGAAAAATATTAAGTAAATTAAATTTTCATTAACTTCAGAAATTATAAATAGATTTATATGCACTAGGCTTTCTTTATTAATAGAATTATATTTACCCAATAGAGTAATAGGATTATACGACGTTGGGTATATTTTGCTACTGAGAGTTTTACCTTATAATGCTAAAAACTAATTGACTTTTAATTTTGAGATTTTTAAGTTTTTTTAATTTTTTGCTCACTTATAAATGTGCACATAATAATGATGGTTTGGAAATTGGTAACATAGATAAAAAAAAAATACAAAAGTTAACAACTTCAAATATGTAATACAAATTATATACTAAAAGAAATATTATAAACCCGTGTTAAAAAAAAAATTATGCACTTCATCATTAAGGGTAATTTTGTTTTTTTACATTAAATCGAAAACTTTTTAACCAAACATTGGACATTGGTGACATATAACTTAATCAATCACAAAAACTAATAAAAGGATACTAAGATTACTACACTAGCTAGTCCATCTTTAATCCATTAATTTGTTTCTGTCCCAAACGAGCTCTAAGCATTAAGCGTGCACTTGGGCAAGGTGGTTGGTTCAATCGTGAGAAAATAGAAATTTTATTTTTTTAGGGTTGGATTGCACTAGAGTGGAAAAACCCAACCCATTAAGTTTGGGTGGATTAGGGTTGAAGTTTTTCTTAACCCTAACCCAATTTGTAATATGTGAGTTTGATTTTATTTTTTAGAATATAATTATATATTTTTGATTGTGTAAAACTATTTTTGTATTGCTGTTTTAATTTATAAGAAATTTTGAAATGTATGATTTAGTAATTAATAGGGGTGAACTAGGCAAAATGAGTGACTGAAATACTATAAACCAAATTTGCAAGTTTTCCTCATTTATTCATTTCCATCAAATTTGTTATTATTGCTTGTTTGTTTTGGTTATCTTGTACTTATTTTTTTATTAATCTAAAAAGATTTTAATCCTAATTTACGACAATAATAATAATAATAATAGTTACTATTAATCATAATAATAATTATGATGGTTATAGTTATGATAATAATATTTATAATTATAATAATAATTATCATTATAAAAATATTATTATAATAAACAGACTCATCGCTTTTATCCACAGCTAAAAAAAAAAAAAAAAAAGCTTAGATTGGGACAAACATTCATAGGAGACCCAGCAAGGGTGTGGCCCACATAGAATTAATTCCACGTCATCATGCTGTAATTGGAATATCTGTGACAAATGGGAGAAGTTAGGCAGAGCTATTTTGGTTTTGGAAGCCGCGGAAATGGAAGAGAATAAAGAGGAAATAGTCAGGCCGGCGTGGGCGGCAGGACGGCCCTCCTGCTTTACTTTTTTCTCATCTTGCTCGCTTTTGCCGCGGAAATTCAAAGCGCCACAATTACCAATTTAGCCCTCTTTAATAGCAATGTGGAGCATATCTATTGGCTACTTTATTGTGACTAATAAATATGAAGTATGTCTATGGGTCACATTAGTCATTTCTTAGGGGCCGTTCTATTCATTTCAGACCATCACAAAAACGGGTACCCCTACTTTCAGTTAACAAACATCACTCCCTCAAGAAAAACCCAAACACCAAACCTCTCTCTAAACTTAATTTCTGCCATCCACCACCATGACCACCGCCACGTCACTGGAAATCCTCCGGCACACAACCGCCTTAATCTCCGAAGCCCTCTCGCAATCCGATCTCCGCCACCGCCTTTTCTCCGCCTTCCGTCGCGCTATTCCACCTTCCGACGTCCAAGCTACCCTCAAGCCCCTAAACCTAGCCGCCGAAACCATAGAAAAAGCCATCTCCACCACCAAACCATCAATCCGATCTTCCTCCCTCTGCCTGGCGGAAAAGCTCCTCCTTTCCTTATACCCTGAAACCCCGTTCTCCTCCTTCCTCCTTTCCCTCATTTACTCCCTACGGAACCAACACACAAATGCCTCCCTCAGTCTCCTCCTCGTATTCTACCTAGATCCTTCGTTGGCGCGTGCAGATATCGCTCCACGCCTTTTCGAGGAGCTGTTTCTCGTCCACCTCCTAACTGTTCTTCAATTGTTCAATGAAGAAAGAACCAGAATCTTGTCCTCTTTATCGACCAGTATTAATTTGAGTACATACGAGAACGATGATTATTCGGTATGTTCTTCAATGGTTGTTCCTTTCACGAAATTGTTGTCGAAAATGAGTGGAGGTCAAGCTGCAGAGTTGAAAGAGCTTGAGAGGAATTATGAGGAGGTTGTTGATGAGAATTGCAGGGCTTTTGCTGAGTACTTCAAAGAGGTGTTGGAGAACAACAACGATAGACTGATTAATCCGCCATCGTTGGTATTGAAAAAGATAGGGAGTGGAGACAAATTGGAGTTCAGTGAAGATGAGAAGATCAAAACAGAACAAATTGGATTGGAAAACGGACGGTATAATGTAATGCCATGATTTCTATTACATTTTTTTTTTATTTTGTTTCTTTCAAATGATTGCTTTCTTTTTTGGTTCTTCACAAAACTGTTGCATGGGTTTTTAAGTTGATGAATTTAAGTCTAGACTTATGTTTATGTTTGGTTGAATGGAATTAAGATCCGGAATTAAAATTATGATGAAATTATTTTTTAAACATTTTTAACTATTGAAAAAGCATGATTTCACTTTTACTTCAATTCCAAACTATCAAATTTTTGTTGTTGTGCTGTTACTATCTTGTTGCCTTTTCTTCTCTTATTTTATTATTTGTTATTCAATCAATTGCAACGAAGAAAATGGAAATGAAAAGATTTTGATGTATGATTACCATTTAGACTATATTTTGATAACTATTATCTTGGTGCTTGTGTAGCTATGTTGGAGATTTTCTCGAGTAAAATTGGGATTCAAATTTTGACGTGTGATTACCGATTAGATTATTCAAATTAGTGCATCAGACCAAACCGTGTTTTCTCTAAAAGATTGAATTTCACATATTTTGTTTGTTACTCCAAGGTCTACATTTGAATTTGTCAAATCCAAGGAAGAAATTAGCTACATACAAATTTGATATGATTTTCATACTTATAAACGAATACATTGTTTGAATCGGTCTGTCTAACATATTTTTGGACTCAATAACCAGGGGGGCCACTTCTTGGATTTTAGTTAAAAATAAATGCTAATTAACAACACGAAATTCAAGTAATAATGTTGGTACATTAGATTCTCACAGTTGTACAAGAAAGCCAACTTGACGAATAATGTTGGGTCACCTTTAAGCTTCTCTAGAGAACTAGTTCAATATTAATATAATCATTAATTAACGTATATATATTTATTTAAATACATAATCATTCATTTCCTCATTGTCATATTATTGCCTTTAATTTTAAGCATCCATCAATCTTTTAACCTTATCCTTGTCTTTTGTACTGATGGATTCTTTGACCGTTCTCATGCTCCACCCCGAAAAAAAGTGCTCCACCCTGAATTTTTTTTTCCTGTGAATCTTCTTGATACCAAAAGCCATTTTATTTCTTGGTCCTGTTTTCCCACAAGTCTTTAGTTGTTATCATTTTTTCACATTATAACATTGTGGCTGTTCAATCATTTATTAGTTTGACAATATTTAGCTTGGTACCTTATCATAAAGTTTAATTCCTGCAGCCAATCTGGGCTGAAAGAGAAAGGTCAGCTGAATTCTACAGCAGCACTACCAGTGGCAGTAGCAAATCCAAGTCTCCACCATCATATCCTCAAAGAGTCTCTCTTAGTTTCCTCAAGAACCAGAATTCTTGGGAGTTGACAACATCCCGGGATTTAAATTCTTTTTCTGAAGTTGAATCTTCTTTGGACGACAATTCGGCTAATTATTCTTCCTCGGAATCTGAAGCCGAAATCGAGGTAATCGATATTACCAAGAACTAGAAATCTCCACTGGACTGATTTTTCTATGCCGCTATTTTTAGTTCTTAAATGTTGTGGCTCTGTCTTTTAGGAAAAGAACACAAAAATGGCATCATTTGAGTCTGGGAGGAGCCTAACTCAAAAACAGAAGCAGCCAATTTCTGCAGAATCTAGCGGGTAGGTGGTACTAAAAATCACCCATCATGTTTACGTTGTCTTACTTCATTTTCTGATATTTGGATTCTTGCTGCTATATCAGATCTCTGGATCATCTAATGGCAGATACGGATAACCTGCCTGGCGGTGGAAAACATACACCTCCAAAAGACTTTATTTGTCCCATAACTAGCCATCTGTTTGATGATCCAGTGACTCTAGAGACAGGGCAGACGTATGAGCGCAGAGCAATTGAAGAATGGCTTAGTAGAGGGAACTCAACATGCCCAATTACCCGCCAGAATCTTCATAGTACACAACTTCCGAAGACAAACTACGTACTAAAGAGGCTCATAGCAAGCTGGCAAGAAAGGAATCCTGGTTCAGTCTCAAATCATTCAGAGAATGAACCCCTTGAGACCGAGCCAATGATGATCAAGTCAAAAATGCCTGCAACTTCTCCTAACAGTGTCATAAGCCAAGCTACCATTGATGGGACTATGAGTGAGTTACGTCATGCCATTACAAACCTTTGTATGTCAGAAATTCTCAAGGATTCTGAAATGGCAGTGCTCCGAATAGAGAGATTCTGGCAGGAAGCGGATATGGAAGACGATATTCAATCTATGCTGTCAAAACCTGCAGTTATCAATGGATTTGTGGAGATCCTTTTCAATTCT
This sequence comes from Bretschneidera sinensis, assembly GCA_023935145.1. Taxonomy (NCBI): domain Eukaryota; kingdom Viridiplantae; phylum Streptophyta; class Magnoliopsida; order Brassicales; family Akaniaceae; genus Bretschneidera; species Bretschneidera sinensis. The sequence continues at coordinate 22,176,589 of CM043701.1, forward strand.
GTTGATCCCCGAGTGCTGAAAGCAACGGTTTTTCTCCTGTCTGAGCTCGGTTCAAGAGACAAAACTGTGATCCAAACACTTACCCGGGTTGACTCCGATGTAGAGTGTATTGTGGCTCTTTTCAAGAAGGGGTTGATGGAAGCCGTTGTGTTGATATATCTGTTAAGACCTTCCACCATGAGTCTAGTAGCAATGGACATGGTAGACTCTCTCCTAGCAGTTGTTGAGAAGAAAGATGATGATTTGCTCATTATGTGTTTGAAGCTGAAATCAGCTTCTGTACTCTTATTGGGACAGATACTTATGAGCAGTGAGGAGAGGATTGTATCTTCAGTTGTGAATACAATTGTTTCTTCGAAAGGGATTGAAAGTATTATTGGAAGCTTGGAAGCTGAATGGACAGAGGAGAGGATTGCTGCAGTTGGGATCCTACTTATATGCATGCAAGAGGATGGCAAGAGTAGAAACACCATTGCTGATAAAGCCGAGTTAGCTCCAGTTTTAGAGAGCTTTATGAGTGCAAATGATGTAGAACGGTTTGAGATAGTTCAGTTTCTATCTGAGTTAGTCAAATTAAACAGGTATTTTCATGTCAAGCCTATGTCTATAGAGATTGTGAATCATGAACTTCCAGTTTCTTGTGGATTGAATATTGGGCTTATTCCAGAACTAGGGTTTATTAATTTTGGGTTTTCTCCAGAAGGACATTCAATGAACAAGTTCTCCACATCATTAAGGATGAAGGTGCTTTTAGTACAATGCACACCCTCCTTGTATTTTTACAAACTGCCCTCCAAGAACAATGTCCTGTCATTGCGGGTCTACTTCTCCAACTTGATCTTCTGGTTTGGCTCTCTCCCTCTGTGTGTTACAAATCAAGTAGTGTGATTGTCAATTGCCCATATATCATATTACTTTCAATTCTCATCAATTGCTTGAATGGTGAAATCTGCCTCATTACTGATAGTGAGTTTGTGACTTCTGTTTTGATTTGTAGACTGAACCAAGAAAGATGAGTATTTATCGCGAAGAGGCAATCGATACTCTCATTTCATGCCTAAAAAACACCAACTTCCCTGCTGCCCAGATAGCAGCTGCAGAAACAATTGCGTCATTACATGGGAGGTTCACTTCCTCAGGGAAGCCTCTAACACGGGCTTTTCTTCTAAAACGTGCTGGACTTGACAAAAGTTACAAATCACTTATGCAAATGGAGCAGCTTAGAAACAATTCTGGAGAGCTTGAAGATAGTTCAGTGAGTTTCCTCAAATTGCTTCACAACATTTGTGGCTATTTCTATTGCTTATCATTTCTCACATTGTGCTAACTCATTCAGCTAGTTTATGATGCCATTAATTGTATCCTTCCTGTCTAAATATTTCTATTCTATTTTCTTTTGTTGCTTCATTTGCATTGACAGGAAGAAGAGAAAGCGGCTGATGATTGGGAAAGAAAAATGGCATTCGTTTTAGTGAGCCATGAGTTTGGTCTGCTGTTTGAAGCTCTAGCAGAAGGCTTAAATAGCAGAAATGCAGAGTTATGTTCAGCATCCTTTGAGGCGGCAACATGGCTCATACAAATGCTTGGGGTTCTTCCAGACACAGGGATAAGAGGAGCCGCACGAGTCTGCTTTCTCAAGCGCTTCATATCAATATTCAAGTCTGCAAAGCACATTGAAGACAGAACCCTTTCAATGCTTGCTTTAAACAGCTTCATGCATGACCCTGGTAGGTACTTATCTTTGGAACAACGAGAATTTGCATTCTAAAATTTTGTGTAAGAAACACATACAAGCCACGTGAACGTTTGTCTTGAATCTCTTTTTAAGTGTGAAATTTATGGCATGCTTGACACTGAATTTCAGAAGGGCTGCGTGATCTAGCTTCCTATATGAAGGATATAATGAAAGGTCTGAGAGATCTTAAGAAATCCTCACCCTTGGCATTTGAAATGCTGAAAGTTCTTTCTGAAGGGAATGAGTCTAGTGCTGTAAGTTTGTTGTGCTTCTGTATATGTTATTGCTTAAAGATGCAAAGAATCTTAGTTCAATTGTCTGTTGTTCTTGTTGGGTGGCAGGAATTGTGGAGTCATAAAGAACTAGTTCAAGTAGATTCCAGTGAGAATGGAGAAGTGGTGTCAATAGTTTGCTTCAAGGACAAGATATTTTCTGGTCATTCAGATGGAACCATAAAGGTTATACTTTTCACCACTGTTTGTATCATGTTGATCCCAAGCTTGATCTGTTTCTTATTTTTCTTTTCATTTGATTCTTTAATTTCTTAAGAATACCTTATGCTACCATTTAGATAAAGAGACATAAATAAATAATTTTTTGAGATACACAACTATACAAATATTTTAAATTTTGTAGCTGATATACGTAAGATTCTTGTTTTCTTATGTACATGAGATGGAAACCACTGTCAGTTATTCTGTTTTGTATGCCTGAAAAAGGTTACTATTGTATAGAAATTTGTAGAATCTCTTATTTTTATGTTCCAATCCAGATGCTGTCTTATTTGATCTTGAATTGCACTGGAGAAATAGGCCTGAGTTGCTCCCACCATTGTGTGTGCTCTGCCTATGAGTGAGGTGAATGGATAGGTGCATTTAGCCATTTCTAAACAGTTGGGTTTCGTGGAAAAATGTCAGCCCTTAATTAATGTCAATTATGGTGTCTGTAGATGCTCTCTGACATACCATAGTCTGCATTGGTGCATAACTGCAGATCATTCTCACCTTGAGCATCTGAATTTTGTTACTATAGTTTGTCCCACCAAAGAGAATGGACTTATGCACTCTAGTTTTTAAGGCAAAAAAAAAAAAAAAAAAAAAAAGATATTTAAATGTTTGATTGCATCCTATTATCAAATGCTGAAGGTCTGGACTGGTAGAGGCAGCATTCTTCACCTTCTCCAAGAGGTTCGAGAACACAACAAGGCGGTTACAAGCTTGGCAATTTTACAATCTGGGGAAAGACTTTACAGTGGTTCACTTGATAGAACAGCAAGGGTATGCTCTTGTTTATTCTTCCAGATTGTATTTATCCAAATTCCACAGTGAAATTAATTACTTGTGGTGGGCAGGTCTGGTCTATTGGCAATGAAGGAATGCATTCCGTGCAAGTATATGATATGAAGGATCAGGTTCATAATCTTCTTGTTGCCAATAGCATATCATGCTTCATTCCGCAAGGAGCTGGTGTGAAGGTATGATAATATTTCATCCCTCCTTGTTGCAAAGGACTTTCATTTCCACTTATTCACGTGCATGAACAGACAATGCAATCAACTTCCAACTGTATTCACCTTTTGGATTTTTTTATTTTTATTTTTATTTTTTTTTTGCGATCTCTAACCACGTCCAACAATGGATGTAACTTAATTTTGTTAAATTCAACGAAAATCGCCTTCTCTCTTTACAAGTTCAAAAAAAAGGGGAAGAAGAGGTTGTGTCCTCTTAGTATTAACTGCATCTGAAGAAAGTAGTTACATGGATGTATAACTGAATTCAGGCATTCTATATTTCTGCTAGGTTCACTCATGGAATGGACAATCCAAACTGTTGAATCAAAACAAAAATGTTAAATGCGTGGCTCTTGTACATGGAAAATTATACTGTGGATGCCATGACAGTAGTATTCAGGTACCGGGTTTTCTCTTTACTGGAATTATCTGCATCTAGCTCTTCTCAACTGACAATTCCCCCTCCCCAAAACTCTCTGTAACTTTGAGACCCTTACGAACAAATTGTGTTTTTCAGGAAATTGATTTGGCAACAGGAACAATCAGTACCATTCAAAGTGGTTCTAGAAAGTTACTAGGAAAAGCAAACCCTGTTCATGCACTGCAAGTTTACAATGGATTAATATACTCTGCCAGCTGTGCCTTAGATGGAGCAGCCGTTAAGGTATAAGTTTGCTTCCAGTTGCATCTTAAGCAAATGACTTTATTTTGAAGACCCGTCAAGCTGCTTGACACTATATCATCTTAATCACCATGAAACTAGTTTTGAGTTATGTTTCATTTGTTTAAAATTTTCCAACTAACATTGTTAATTTTATTTTGGCAAAGATTTGGAATGCTTCAAATTATAGTATGATCGGATCACTGCAAACTACATTAGAAGTGCGGGCTATGGCCATAAGCTCAGAATTAATTTACTTGGGGTGCAAGGGAGGAGCTGTTGAGATTTGGGATTGGAAGAAACACGCTAGAATTGATGCATTGCAATCAGGTACGAGTGGTAAAGTTCTTTGTATGGCTCTTGATGGTAATGAAGAAGTTTTGGTGATTGGAACATCTGATGGTCGGATTCAGGTAAAATAGTCCATTCCTCAGTCTTCAAACAGTTACTAATTATCTTGGAGACTTTCTTTCATGTTACAATACTCACTCAGTTCTGTTTCCCTCAACATTCGCTACAGCATCATCCTAGTTACAATATTGATTGCTTTGAGAGTTAACTGTTGAAAGTTATCTTCTGGTTTTGCAGGCATGGGGATTGAGCTAGAAAGAAGAGAATGTCATTGAATTTTGGAAAACAATATTTGCTAGAAGAACAATCAGAAGCTACAAAAGTCTCAACCCAAATTCTTTGAACTTCAATAACCTTCTTTGATTTAGAGAGCTATTCTTTTCACTCTTCAAATAAAGATTTCTTCTGTGAGAGCCATTCTTGAAAGTTGTATATACGTTAAACTAGATATTTATCTTTGTAATATCATATGCAACCCTATGACATGCAAACACTTATTTTTGTTGAATTGTACAGAAACTGACTTCTGTCAAGTAATATGATTTTCTTGAATACTTTAGTAAAAATTAATAGCTTATACTTATTCAAAGTCCCAGGATGATAAATTGATACTTAATTTCTATTAAATGAAATCAGAATCTGATGTTGAAGCTGCCCCACGCATGAATTATCAGTACTCATACATCTTTCTGCAGAATACTATAACATCCCATAAAAACTAAATTTTAGAAAATATAAATGAGGTTGCTAATAATTACAAGCAAGAGTTACTAGTCCTACGTATAGAAGAAATTAGTAAAAAATGTTTTGTGAGATGTAAAGAAGATCATAGAGACATTTGCTAGAGAAATAACAGGCAGAGACTCGAATAATATCACAAGTGGATTTTCTTATCTAGGTGGTGTTCACTTACTGTGCCAAGGGAATGAGTTTGCAGCTGGAGTTAATTTAAGCCAGAATGTTGCTTCATGCTCTGCTGCATCTTCTATGACTGCAGTGCCAGTTGGTAATGTTCTGCCAAACTTTGCTGGGTCCTCAGGTACTAGCTATCTCTGTAGAAGAAAGCATTTGGGCTGAACCACTGCAGTATATTTGTAAATCAAAATATATTGAATACAATTAGTTTCTTCCAAAACCTAATGGAATCAGAGCTTTAATTTTCTTTTTCGAATTCCTCTTGCCGCCGTTCTGTGCTCTGGGTTTGTTATTTTACAATTTGTTGCTGTTCCTCGACCTGCATGCAAGGTGTTTATTTGTTCTTGGCTCCATTTGTGATTTTACAAGTGGTTGTTTTTCCTTGATCCTCGTGCAAGGTGTTATTTGTTCTCGGCCCCGTTTCTTTGCAACTGTTTGACTGTTGTACAAGTTACAAGTTACATTGTTTGCAATTGTTTGACTGTTGTTGGCACTGCACTAAAGAACAAGTTACATTATTTTGGCAAAATCAAAGACCTATCTCATGTCATGATTTGTCCTTTACAAACTGGAGCACTAACATCAATTGATACTTTTTTTTTCTCTTTTATCTTGAGATTTGAAAGCTGATTTACACAGTAATTTGTAAAGTTTTCACGTTTTTGGTTTGAAATGATTATACGATTCAATGTTTTTTGGTTTGTCATTGTAGATCAGTTTTTGTATCAATAAAATTGGTTTTTAAAGTCTTTTGATGGGTTGTTTTCGATTTTGAGTTTGTTTTATCAAATTTTGCTCTTGTTATTCAGTTTTTTTGGTTACGGTATTATAATCATTTTTGCTGTTCATTTCTTCTAAATCAAAAGATTTGTCATTCTTACAATTGTTTGACTGCCGTTGGCACTGCACTAAAAAAACAAGTTACATTATTTTGGCAAAATCAAAGACCTATCACATGTCATGATTTATCCTTTACAAATTGCAACACTAACATCAATTGATACTTTTTATTTTTTTTTATAGCGAGATTTGATTATTGGTACTTTTGCTTTTGAGATTTGAAAGCAGATTTACACAATGATTTATAAAGTTTTCACTATTTTGGTTTAGTTTGATTATATGGTTAGAATTTTGATTAGTTTTTGTTTCAAATCAAATTGGGTTTTAAAGTCTTTTGATGTGCTCTTTTCAATTTTGAATCTATTTTCTCAAATTCTGCTTTCATCATTCAGTTTTCTACATTATGATACTATAATCATTCAATTTTCTACACTACGATACTATGATCATTTCTAATGCTCATTTTTCTTCAGAATCCTCCGTCTAGATCAAGTATACAGTAATTTTCGACAATTGATCTTGAAAACCTATTGCTCTTAGTTCAACACTAACATCAATTGATACTTTTTTTTTCCTTTTTATCGTGGGATTTGATTATTCAGTACTTTTGCTTTTGAGATTTGAAAGCTGATTTGCACAATGATTTATGAAGTTTTCACTATTTTGGTTTAGTTTGATTATGCAGTTAAATGTTTTTTGGTTCGTCAGAATTTTGATTAGTTTTTGTATCAAATCAAGTTGGTTTTTAAAGTCTTTCGACGTGCTCTTTTCAATTTTGAGTCTATTTTCTTAAATTCTATTTTCATTATTCAGTTTTCTACGCTACGGTACTATGATCATTTCTAATGCTCATTTTTCTTCAGAATCCTCCATCTAGATCAAGTATACAGTAATTTTCAACAATTGATCTTGAAAACCTATTGCTCTTAGTTCAACACTAACATCAATTTATACCTTTTTTTTCCTTTTTATCATGGGATTTGATTATTCGGTACTTTTGCTTTTGAGATTTGAAAGCTAATTTGCACAAAGATTTATGAAGTTTTCACTATTTTGGTTTAGTTTGATTATACTGTTAAATGTTTTTTGCTTCGTCAAAATTTTGATTAGTTTTTGTATCAAATCAAATTGGTTTTAAAGTCTTTCGACATGCACTTTTCGATTTTGAGTCTATTTTCTTAAATTCTGTTTTCATTATTCAGTTTTCTACACTATAGTACTATGATCATTTCTAATGCTCATTTTTCTTCAGAGTCCTCCGTCTAGATCAAGTATACAGTAATTTTCGACAATTGATCTTGAAAACCTATTGCTCTTAGTTCAACACTAACATCAATTGATACTTTTTTTTTCCTTTTTATCGTGGGATTTGATTATTCGGTACTTTTGCTTATGAGATTTGAAAGCTGATTTGCACAATGATTTATGAAGTTTTCACTATTTTGGTTTAGTTTGATTATACGGTTAAATGTTTTTTGGTTCCTTAGAATTTTGATTAGATTTTGTATCAAATCAAATTGGTTTTTAAAGTCTTTCAACGTGCTCTTTTCGATTTTGAGTCTATTTTCTTAAATTCTGCTTTCATTATTCAGTTTTCTACACTACGGTACTATGATCATTTCTAATACTCATTTTTCTTCAGAGTCATCCGTCTAGATCAAGTATACAGTAATTTTCAACAATTGATCTTGAAAACCTATTGCTCTTAGTTCAGCACTAACATCAATTGATACTTTTTTTTTCCTTTTTATCGTGGGATTTGATTATTCGGTACTTTTGCTTTTGAGATTTGAAAGCTGATTTGCACAATGATTTATGAAGTTTTCACTATTTTGGTTTAGCTTGATTATTCAGTTAAATGTTTTTTGGTTCGTCAGAATTTTGATTAATTTTTGTATCAAATCAAATTGGTTTTTAAAGTCTTTCGACATGCTCTTTTAGATTTTGAGTCTATTTTCGTAAATTCAGTTTTCTACACTACGGTACTATGATCATTTTTAATGCTCATTTTCTTCAGAGTCCTCCATCTAGATCAACTATACAGTAATTTTCGACAATTGATCTTGAAAACCTATTGCTCTTAGTTCAACACTAACATCAATTGATACTTTTTTTTTTATCATGGGATTTGATTATTCGGTACTTTTTCTTTTGAGATTTGAAAGCTGATTTGCACAATGATTTATGAAGTTTTCACTATTTTGGTTTAGTTTGATTATACGGTTAAATGTTTTTTGGTTCGTCAGAATTTTGATTAGTTTTTGTATCAAATCAAGTTGGTTTTTAAAGTCTTTCGACGTGCTCTTTTCAATTTTGAGTCTATTTTCTTAAATTCTATTTTCATTTTTCAGTTTTCTACGCTACGGTACTATGATCATTTCTAATGCTCATTTTTCTTCAGAATCCTCCGTCTAGTTCAAGTGTACAGTAATTTTCGACAATTGATCTTGAAAACCTATTGCTCTTAGTTCAACACTAACATCAATTGATACTTTTTTTTTCCTTTTTATCGTGGGATTTGATTATTCGGTACTTTTACTTTTGAGATTTGAAAGCTGATTTGCACAATGATTTATGAAGTTTTCACTATTTTGGTTTAATTTGATTATACGGTTAAATGTTTTTTGTTTCGTCAGAATTTTGATTAGTTTTTGTATCAAATCAAATTGGTTTTAAAGTCTTTCGACATGCTCTTTTCGATTTTGAGTCTATTTTCTTAAATTCTGTTTTCATTATTCAGTTTTCTACAGTATGGTACTATGATCATTTCTAATGCTCATTTTTCTTCAGAGTCCTCTGTCTAGATCAAGTATACAGTAATTTGCGACAATTGATCTTGAAAACCTATTGCTCTTAGTTCAACACTAACATCAATTAATACTTTTTTCTTTCCTTTTTATTGTGGGATTTGATTATTCGGTACTTTTGCTTTTGAGATTTGAAAGCTGATTTGCACAATAATTTATGAAGTTTTCACTATTTTGGTTTAGTTTGATTATACGGTTAAATGTTTTTTGGTTCGTCAGAATTTTGATTAGTTTTTGTATCAAATCAAATTGGTTTTTAAAGTCTTTCAACGTGCTCTTTTCGATTTTGAGTCTATTTTCTTAAATTCTGTTTTCATTATTCAGTTTTCTACACTATGGTACTATGATCATTTCTAATGCTCATCTTTCTTCAGAGTCCTCCGTCTAGATCAAGTATACAGTAATTTTTGACAATTGATCTTGAAAACCTATTGCTCTTAGTTCAACACTAACATCAATTGATACTCTCTTTTTTTTTCCTTTTTATCGTGGTATTTGATTATTTGGTACTTTTGCTTATGAGATTTGAAAGCTGATTTGCACAATGATTTATGAAGTTTTCACTATTTTGGTTTAGTTTGATTATACAGTTAAATGTTTTTTGGTTCGTCAGAATTTTAATCAGTTTTTGTATCAATCAAATTGGTTTTTAAAGTCTTTCGACGTGCTCTTTTTGATTTTGAGTCTATTTTCTTAAATTATATTTTCGTTATTCAGTTTTCTACACTACGGTACTATGATTATTTCTAATGCTCATTTTTCTTCAGAGTCCTCCGTCTAGATCAAGTATACAGTAATTTTCGACAATTGATCTTGAAAACCTATTGCTCTTAGTTCAACACTAACATCAATTGATACTTTTTTTTTCCTTTTTATCGTGGGATTTGATTATTCGGTACTTTTGCTTATGAGATTTGAAAGCTGATTTGCACAATGATTTATGAAGTTTTCACTATTTTGGTTTAGTTTAATTATACGGTTAAATGTTTTTTGGTTCGTCAGAATTTTGATCAGTTTTTGTATCAATCAAATTGGTTTTTAAAGTCTTTCGACGTGCTCTTTTTGATTTTGAGTCTATTTTCTTAAATTATGTTTTCATTATTCAGTTTTCTACACTACGGTACTATGATCATTTTTAATGCTCATTTTTCTTCAGAGTCCTCCGTCTAGATCAAGTATACAGAAATTTTCGACAATTGATCTTGAAAACCTATTGCTCTTAGTTTTGTATCAGTAGTGATGAGATGAAATGGGTAGGTTAATTGGTTAGAATTGATGATCATACTTAGGTATTTGAGTACATTGAATTGGTGGTATTTATTTCTCTATTACCGTCCTCAATTGTGGGTGCTTGGAGTGTCTTTGACAGGTTTCATGCATTTTATTAAATCAATGCTATAAAGAAAAGGAAAGTGATCAGTAAGTTATAGTAATAACAGTTTCAACAGTTTCATTAGGCATAATTGAGGTGGTAGGTGATCAATTAGTATACGGTACTAACAATTTCATTAGCATTTGATCATAGTTAGATTAGAGTTTTACGGTTAAAGAATAATGGTTACAAATGGCTTCTCTTGTATCCAAAAGATCACAGTTTAGAATAGATTACAAACGAGACGCTAATAACATGAATGCAGCACATAAGCATGTTAGGAATAAAACAGCGAAAAATAAACAGACACAGAAAATTTACGTGGTTCGGAGGTCATGGTAATAGATTCCACTATAATCAAATTTGAAGTACAAATCAAAAGAGATAAAATTCTCTCAACCCAAATCCCAAATATAATCAAACCTAGACTACCAAAAATTTAATTGAAAAAATACAATAGCTTAGAAGAAAAGAATCAACCACTCACAAAGCTCTGTTTGTTGTACTATTCTTTCTGTTGTAGTGATCGCTATTCTACTAATGTGTTTTTTTTCGCCATGAAAGAAAATAACAATACATATACACACACACACACCCAATAACGAAGAGTTATACTTCTTTTCAAATTCTTTATCCTACTCGAAACAAAAGTCTACCCATCACGGGTTTCGGTTCTCTCAATTTTGAAAGGGACTTTGAAACTCAAGTTAAGCCCATTTTAACCCTTCAATTGTTTTTGGATGGACAAGATTTTGCCACCAAATAAAAATAATGTCATATCAATAACACATTTTATTGGATTCCTAAAAGATGACATGGAATTGTTTTTATTTGGTGGCAAAACCTTATCCATCCAAAAATAATTAAAGCGTTAAGATGGGCTTAACTTGAGTCTAAAGTTCTCTCTCAAAATTGAGAGAACCAGAACCCTACCATCACATATCCCGGCACATAGTTTTGTATTTCAACAAAAACTCATTGCCACTAACACAAGACCCACCAATAGTCCAAAAGAGTGTTGATGATATGGCTACTTAAAGCCAAATAATGGACTCTTTTTTTTCTTTTTTTTCCGTTACTCCCAAAATATAAGTCATTTAACAAATCTTCACCTTGATTTGAATTTTTCACATATAGTAAAATACTTTTCACTATCTCCACAAATGCTCTACCTGGGCATAATTCAAATGCTGTAAGGAACACCAATCAAGTCCAAGTAATGCTCGAACTTGGACAATGGAAGTGGTTTAGTCAACATGTCTATTAGATTATCTATTGTCCTAATTTTCTTCACAACAGCTTCACCAATATCAACCATGTCTTGAATAAAGTGATAACGAACATCAATATGAATCATTCTCTTATGGAACATCTTATCCATAGTCAAGTGGATAACACTTTGACTATTACAAATGACGATAGTAGAATCATGAACCCAACACAATTCACCAAACAAGTCTTTCAACCAAACGGTTTCCTTAATAGCCTCTATTATAGCTATATACTTTACTTTTGTAGTTGACAGTAACAATTGGTTGTAAAGTAGCATTCCAACTAGCAGTGTATCCATTAAGAGTAAATATATAACCTGTAATAGATCTTCTTTTGTCAAGATTACCCGTAAAGTGTGAATCAACATAAGCAACAACATTGCTCTTTTGGCTTCCAAACTTCAAACATACATCTGAAGTACCTCTAAGATACTGAAGTATCCACTTAGCAACTCTTCAATGTTCTTTCCTTGGATTACTATATACCTTCTAACCACACTGACAGTCTGTGCAATATCTGAACGGGTGCAAACCATGGCATACATAAGACTCCCAACAATACTAGAATAGGGAACACTTGACATGTACTCTATGTCTTCATCTGTCTCTGGAGACAAAGTAGTTGAAAGTCTAAAGCGACCAGCAAGGGGAGTACTAACGGGTTTGGCATTCTTTATGCCAAAATGTTCCAAAACTTTCTTAATGTACTTCTCTTATGTCAAATATAACAAACTCGCACATCTATCTCTTCTATCTCCATACCAAGAATATTCTTAGTTGGATTCAAATTTTTCATCTCAAATTCATTGTTAAGTAGTTCTTTCAGGTTAGCAATCTAAGAATTACTCTTACAAGCAATAAGTATATCATCCACGTAGAGTAACAAGTAAATAAATGAGCCATATGCAACCTTTTTGAGATATACACAATTTTCATACTTGATTTTGGAATACCAATTTCTCACCATGAATGAGTCAAACCATTTATACCATTAACAATGAGACTATTTCAAGCAATATAGGGACTTTCTCAACAAACAAACATGGTTTTCCTTGCCATCAATAAAAAATCCCTCTGGTTGATGCATATAGATTTCATTTTCAAACTCACTATACAAAAACAAAGTTTTAATATCAAGCTGTTCTAATTTCAAATTCTGCATAGCAACCAATGATAAGAGTACATGAATGAACTATACTTCACAACTATAGAGAACACGCCATTAAAATCAACTCCAGCAATTTGACTGTCTCTCTTAGCAAACAAACGTACTTATGCCTTGCATTCTCAATCCATGTGATACCTTCCTTCTTCTTGAATACCTATTTGCAACCAACCATTCTTTTACCCGTTGGTAGTTTTACCAATTTTCAAGTCTGACTCTTTCAAGAGACTTCATCTTTTCATGCATGGCTACAAGCCACTTTGAAGAATTTGCACAAGCAATAGATTTTGTATATATGGAAGGTTCACCTGTATTACTAGTTTCTTCTGCAACTGACAAAGTATAGACAATTGCATCAGTATTACTAAACAAAACAATATTACTATACATCAATAGTAGTCTAGTCTCTCTTTTTGGTCTATGTTTGGCAATACTGTAAGGCTCATCCCGAATCTGCTGAGTCTGTTCTTTACTCAAATTCTCATTCTGTTCAGAAACAAGCTGTGTAGAAGTGTTATGTATAGGATCTGAATTATAACTTTCCAACTTCACTTATTGTGTGCTACTTTTACCTTAATCAAAATCACATCTATGTTCGGCAATGCTGTAAGGCTCATCTTGAACCCGTTGAGTCTGTTCTTTACCCAAATTCTCATTTTGTTCAGAAACAAGTTGTGTGGAAATGTTATGTATAGGATTTGAATCATAACTTTCCAACTTCACTTGTTGTGTGCTACTTTTACCCTAATCAAAGTCACAAGCAATAGACTCATCTTTCTTTGAGTTAAACATAGCAGATTAATTAAAAGTAACATATCAACCAATGAAAAATTTAAGTGACTTAGATTAGGATACCATAATCTATATCCTCACACCATCAACATAACCAAGAAAAAATCATTTTTTTAGCTATAGACTTTAATTTTCCATCATTAACAAATGTATACGCAAGACATCCAAATATTTTTAACATAGAATAATCAAGAGGTTTAGCATACCATACTTCATGTAAGGTTTTAAACTCTATAGTTGTAGCAAGAAATCGATTCACCAAATAATATGCAGTGGACACCACATCGCCCAAAATTCCTTAGTCAAACTAGCATTTGAGAGCACATAATGAGTTCTCTCCAAAAGAGTTATGTTCATTCCTTCAACAACTCTATTCTGTTGTGGTGTACCTCTAACTGTCTTGTGTCTAATAATACCCTCATCTCTATGGTAGTCATCAAACTCATATGAGAAAAATTTCAACCCATTATTTGTCCTTAGCCTCTTAATCTGCTTCCTTGTTTGATTCTCAATCATGATTCTCCACTACTTAAAATGTTTGAATGCCTCATCTTCGGTTTTCAACATAAACACCCAAGTTTTTCTTGAGTAGTCATCAATGAAGGTAAGCATATACCTAACATTAGCCTTAGAAGAAACATGTGAGGGTCTCCAAAGATCAGAGTGAATATAATCCACAGTACCATTGGTTCTGTGAATCGATGTACTAAAACTAACTCTCTTTTGTTTTCCAAAAACACAATGCTCACAGAATTCCATTTTACATGTATTTTGTCCATATAGCAAACCTCTTTTGCTAAAAAAAGTTAGTCTTTTTTCATTCATGTGACCCAATCTTATATGCCACAATGTTGTAACCTCAGAATCTGACATAGTTGAAGCAGTTACTGAACCAACAACAGTAATACCTTGCAGAACATATAAATTTGGCGACATTATCTTCGTTTTCATGACAATCAAAACACCTCCGCTGACTTTCATAACTCCGTCTTTAGATGAATACTTATACCATTTGACATCAAGAGTACTCAGAGAAATTAAATTCTTCTTGAAGGCGGTAATTTGTCTAACTTATGTCAAATCAATCAAAGTCCTTATTACACTGTCATGCATTATGCTCTGAACAGTTCCTATACTAGTAATTTTTAGAATTGAATCCATAATCTAGTCAAACATAAAAACCCATTACCACTGGCAGTAAGAACACGATCATAATCATCAAAGTCTTCTTCACTAACATTAGCTTTAAGTTGTTTTTTTTCTCGATCTCGATCCCAATTTTGATTTTGATTTTGACATTGATTCTGATTGTTTTCTTCTTAAATTTTCTTTTTCAAATTCCCACACTCATACTTGTAATGTTCATTTTCTTACAGTAATGACAAATCACATTCTTATTTTTGGACTTAGATTATAATTTCTGGTTATTGTTACTTGAACTTCTTTCTCTATATCTACCTCTAGAGTATCTAGTGACTGTTTTGACTCTGTTTCTCATAAATATTCCTCCACATAAGTCGCTCAAGCAATTCTTTCGAGAGTAGTGAAGTTTTAACATCTTCTAAATAAATTGTATCTCTACTAAACAGAAAGGTTTCCCTAAAATGTGTAAATGATGGTGGTAGAGAACACAACAATAACATGGCCTCATCCTTATCATCTAATTTAACTTCTATTGAATTCAAATCAGTAATAATGGAATTAAATTCATCAACATAGGATTTCCTTGACATACTTTGTGTCATACGCAACAAATACAATTGGTATTTCAAGAACAATTTGTTAGTGAAGGATTTCATCATGTACAGAGACTTTAACTTATACCATAAGCCAACAACATTTTTCTATGTAAGAACTTCACACAAAACTCCATCTGATAGATACAACTGAATCACAATCAAAGTCTTCCCATCCATCTCTAGCTTACGTGCATCTATCATACTAAGCATCTTCTCATTCCCCAGTGGTGCCTTTTTCAAACCCCTTTGGGTTAATAGATTAAAATTGCCAGTTCCATCAAACTTTTGTATCTCGTACGAAGTGGTAGAAGACATCACACCCAGATCGATCTTAACAATAGCTTTGATACCAATTTATTAGGAATAAAGCAGTGAAAAATAAATAAACATAGAAAATTTATGTGGCTCAAATTAAAACTCTTACATCCACAAGAGATAGTGATAGATTCTACTATAATCAAATTTGTAGTATAAATCAAAAGAGATAAAACTCCCTAAATTCAAATTCCAAATCTAAGCTACCATAAATTTAATTGAAAAAAATACAATAATTTAAAATAAAAAAAACTTCAACCACTCACAAAGCTTTATTTGTTGTAGTATTTTGTGTGTTGTATTGATCTTCTACTCCAATCAGAAATCTTTGTCCTACTTCAAACAGAAATCTATATGCTCTCACATATCCTAGCATGTGGTTTTGTATTTCAACAAAAATTCATTGTCAGTAACACAAGGCCCACCAATAGTCCAAACGAGTGCTGATGACATGGCTACTTAAAGTCAAATAAAGGACTCTCCTTTTCTGTAATTTCGTTACTCCCAAAAAACAAGACATTTAACAAAGCATATATATCTAATAACATGATGGCAGTAGCCCTGAACATGAAGGATCCACTATGCCCTGATGTCAAATCCAATTTGATTTCATGGCCATTGTCCCCAATTCAATAGAAAGCTCCTGCCACTCAAAAAAGTTGCATTGTCTATCTTCACACACAATACAACTTCAAAAAAGTTACAGATCTTATCTATCTTTTGGGATAAAAGGTTGGATTTAGGGTAAAAAAGTTGGATTTGGTGTCTCTGCGTTTCTGATATTGATGGTTTCATCTCTCTTCTCTTTTTCCAACGTGTTTGACAGTATTCATTTGTTGAGATATTGTAATAAATGAATAACACTACAACGATTATGCACCGTAACCACAACTTTTAATAATGATTTGTCATCATTTGAATAAATAAACGATAATGCTCCCTCAAATACTAATGAATAAATAAAAACACAAATAAAGGTTTACTTACCACTCTAATTTCCTTCTTCAATTTTTAATAAATGCCAACTTAATATTGGATAAGATTTTTTTTTCTTTTTAAATTTATTTTCTTAAAAAAGAACAAAAGAGATCTATTTTCTTTTTCTAATTAAGAGAACAAAAATAAATACCTCGTCATCTTTTTAATTAGGATAAAAAGGATAAAGATAAGAGATATCATTATGCGAAAATGTACATCTCAAAGAGAGTCATCATGCAGGTGTTAAATTGTGTTTTAAAAAATATTTAAAGGCGTGAAAGTTGGGTGGATTGTTGTTGGGTATTAGTCTTTCGGGTCTGGGCGGAGTGTACACCCAATGCTATTTTTTTTTAACCAAAACGATGTCGTTTTAATAATAAGGCCCGGCTTGAACACATGACCTAAAGCATCCTAAGTCTTAACCACTGAGCTAACACTTTTGTTATGACATTATTACACTTCATAAATATATAATACATGTTAACTATCTTAATAATAATTACAAATTATTTAATTAATCACTTACAAATTACAACAATATAGAAATATAAGTTATACTTCATATAATTTATATATAAATATATATTAATATTTATAAAATTATAATTATCACACTATAGAGAGTTAGTAATGTATTAAACTTTGATAAAAATTAGTTATAATTAAAATTAAAATTATTTTATTATTTTAATTAATTAATTAATATTATTTTATTAAAATTTCGAAACGGTCCAAAAGATTCAAAAGACTTACCCAGATTTTCAGTCTTTCAAGTCAGAATTTTAAATTTTCAACATTTTAATTGTATGTCATTACAAATGGAACTACTATGTTTGAGGACCATAGTGCAAATTGATTGATACATATGCAATAAACGATAGTGTGCGTCTAATATTTGATGTGATTAAAATTTTCATCAAATTGTTTGATATTTATGTAAAAATATTTTGATAAATATTCATTCATAGGTCTTAAGTTAGTAAAATTTATTGAAAATTAATTTATTTATATTATTTCAGTTTTTTAGTATATTTATAATTTAATTAATATTATTTTATTCAAAACGCCCCAACGTTTCAAAAGGTTTACGCCCCAATGCCTCGAGGCTTACGCCTCGCCCAACACCCTCACCTCTGAAAACACTGGTTTCAAAGTTTTCGTTGGGGTCGTCAGTTTGAATCCCTTTAGAGTCAGGTTATAAGATTTTCTTTGTAAATTTTTTAGTTCGGGAGTAGATAACCTGTCTTTGACCTGTTCGGGAGGAGAGGGTGAATTTAACATGATGTATGCAAAAAAATTGTTTCTTTTTTTTCAACTATATTTTGTTACCAATAAAGTTTCGTAATGTTACTAATAAATTTAAAGAGAGTTACCAATTGAATGAATGCCAATACGTCTCCAAGAAGAGAAAAAACGTGACGTGATAAGGCGACACTCTCTTAAATTAATAGCCTTCCCTACCGTTAAAGTAGCCTGCACTTTTTTTCAGTTAAGCATGCAGTATGGCATTGAACCAAGAGGTCATTACCTTCATCATCATTCATTCATAATGTCAGATGAAGCCGTTAGCCACACAAATTTTGATATCTTTTTGCGCTCATAAATCATAGCAAATAGTAGTAATGCTCCATCAGTCACAGAGCTAATTAGCCATCAACAAAATCTTTCTCTTTCACAAGACAATTGCCGGAGATTTGGGCCCTCTTTCTGAGCCAGCCACATATCATACCTCTAGGCTTGGAAAGTAACCACAGGAAACCAAATTGAATTTGGTACGTGTATATTTTCCGCTATTTAATTAATAGTACTAATTTTGACAAAAGGGTTAGGTGTATCGCCTCAAAAACAGAAAAATGTCAAAATTTGCACGATAAATAGAATCAAAATCGACGAATCTACCTGTCATGATTTTCTTGTGTCAAATGACAAAGGTATACCTTCTATTGGCAGTAAGGTTCCAAAAGAGTGACTCATCGAGCTTGGTCCTCGCCTGTTTGCTCGAGAAACCAGCTATCCCCTTCCCTTTAGTGTCCGTTGTTGATGACTTCTTTGATCAATGCTTTGTAGGCGCGTGAGGTCCGACAACCGTGGTTTTTACTCGGATTCTCTTAGACATTTTGGAAAAAATCGTTTGGAGTGAGGTTTTTGGGAAATGATGAGGTTTTAACTATGAAAAGTTGAAAAAGAGATGATTTGAGGGAAGATCAAAGGTTCTATGGAGTTTATCTCAAAATATTTTGGTCTAAAATAAAAGATTTTTAGAGAGAGAAAGCTAGAGTTTGTCAGAAGCGTAAAACCTATGAAAAAATAAAGCGACTATATATAGAATCGCGATACCAATCGACTGGGTCCTTCATAATTGGGACATTTTGACATATCAGTTGACTGGGTTGAGATACTAGTCCAATGGATAAACTGGCAGTAAGATACCAGTCGGCTAGGTATACACTACTAGTCGACTGGGTTGTCTAAGAGAATTTCAAATTTTTGGCTCCAAGCATTTTCTTGTGGTACCAGTCAACTGGGTTAAGGTACCAATCGACTGAGAAATTGGTCAGTGAGACACCAGCCGACTGTATTGACCTACTAGTTGACTGGGTTCATCAGAAGAAATTTAAAATTTTTGGCTCTAAGTTTCTTATGTAATACCAGTCAACTGAGTCATTGTATTAGTCGACTGGTGAAATAGGGCAGTGAGTTACCACTCGACTAGATTGACTTAACTAGTCGACTGGATAACTGGACAGAGAGATACCAGTCGACTGGATCAAGATATTAGTCGACTGGATCTTTCATAAAACATAAAATTTTGAGCTCCAACTTGGAATTTAGCAAGAAATGACTTATCTATGCCATCTTGAGTGAGAGAGATATTAAATGGGAGTAAATACTCATTCATTAGATGTAAAATATACACATGATGAAACGTAGATGCAGTCAAACACATATATTTTCATAATTTGTTAAGCCCATTAATAGTTTTATCTTGCTAAAGCTATCTTCATTCAAGGGCTTAGTAAGAATGTCAGCAATTTTGTACTCTGAAGGGATTAATTTTAATCTAATATCATCCTTTTGAACATGGTCTCTTATGATGTGACGTCTTATTTCTTTGTGTTTGGTTCTTGAATGTTGAATAGTGTTTTTGGTCAATTTGATAGCGCTAATGCTATCACAATGAATTGGTATATGTTTAAAGTTTATGTCATAGTCTTCCAATTGTTGTTTCATCCATAACACTTATGCACAACAACTTTCAGCTTCTGTATATTCCGCTTTGGCGGTTGATAGCGCAACCGAATTTTATTTCTTAGAAAACTAAGAGGTTAACATTGCACCTAAAAATTGGTATGTTTTGCTAGTGCTTTTTCCATCTAGCCTACAACCCACAAAATCAGCATCCGAATATCCAACAAGTTCAAAAGTTGATTTTCTATAATGCCATAACCCTAGGTTTTGAGTGCCTTGTAAATATCTTAGGATTCTTTTTACGGCAATTACATGTGATTCCTTAGGATTCGCTTGAAATCTAGCACACATGTATACACTGAACATTATATCAGGTCTGCTTGCAGTTAGATAAAGTAAAGCTCCTATCATGCTTCTATAAGTTTTAGTATCTACATACTTACCTTCCTCATCTAGGTCAAGTTTTGTAGAAGTGCTCATAAGAGAACCAATTGACTTTGAGCTTTCCATCTCAAACCTCTTTAATAGGTCCTTGGTGTACTTTGATTGATTGATGAAGACGTCTTTTTTCAATTGTTTGATTTGAAGTCCAAGAAAGTAGGTAAGCTCTCCCATCATACTCATTTCAAATTCACCTTACATACACTTAGCAAACTCTTGACACATAGATTCATTAGTAGAACCAAATAGAATATCATCAACATATATTTGGACTAGTACTGTGTCATTTTTGTGAAGATGATTGTGTCTAATTTTCCTCTTGTAAAACCATTCTCAAGCAAAAACTTACTTAGTCTTTCATACTATGCTCTTGGAGCTTGCTTCAACCCATAGAGAGCTTTAGAAAGCTTATAGACATGGTTTGAAAGACTAGGATTTTCAAATCCAAGAGGCTGCTCAACATACATTTCTTCTTCTATAAAACCATTTAAAAGGCACTTTCTACATCCATTTGAAATAGCTTAAATTTATTAAAGCATGCAAAGGTCAATAATATACGAATGACTTCTAATCTAGCTACGGGAGCATAGGTCTCATCAAAATCTTTTTCTTCTTCTTGATTATATCCCTTAGCAACAAGTCTAGCCTTGTTCCTAGTTACTATTCTATTTTCATCCATTTTATTTCTATATACCTATTTGGTTCCTATTATTGTGTGATTCTTTGGTCTAGAACTAGATTCTATACTTTGTTTCTTTCAAATTGATTTAATTCTTCTTGCATAGCATTTATCCAATCAACATCTTTTTCGTCTTCTACAAAAGTCTTAGGTTCTACTTGAGACAAATAGGCTACACAGTTGCAAATATTTCGTATAGAGGGTCGAGTTCTTACTCCTTGTGAAGGATCACCAATTATTTGGTTGATTGGATGATAATTCACATACCTCCAAAATTTAGGAAAACTATCATCTTGTTGACTTGTAGATGGTTGATCAATATTGAGAGCATCTACTGCTTGATTTGTTTGAGGTTAGCTCTCATTCAGGTCAACAATAGGAGTAGGTGTTTCCATTCTTGTAATAAAATCTGCATCATCATTAAAAGATACTACTCTACTACTAATTGGGTTAGACTCATCAAAGGCAACCTGTACGGATTGTTCAACCACTAGAGTTCTTTTGCTAAATACTTTGTAAGTTTTAATAGAGGTTGAATATCCTAAGAATATCCCTTCATCGGTCTTGGATTCAAATTTACCTAAATTACTTTTATTGTTATTTAGGATGAAGCACTTGCAACTAAAAGCACAAAAATAAGAGATATTAGGCTTTCTACATTTCCATAGTTCATATGGAGTTTTGTCAAGCATAAACCTAATTAATACTCAAATTAAAACATAGTAAGAAGTGTGTACGGCTTCCGCCCAAAAGTATTTTGGTAAACCGTTTTCACAAAGTATTGTTCTAGTAAATTCTTCTAAAACTCCATTTTTCCTCTCAACAACTCCATTTTGTTGAGGAATTCTAGGTGTTAAAAAACTGTGATCAATTCCATTTTCATCACAAAATTTCGAAAAGCTTTGGTTTTCAAATTTTTTTTCCATGATCACTTCTAATACTTGAAATAGAAATACCTTTTTTCGTTTTGAACCTTCTTGCAAAAGTTCACAAATCCTTTATATGCTTAATCCTTGTAAGCAATAAAAATAACAAAGGTATATCTTGAATAATCATCAGCAATAACAAGAGGATATTGATGGCCACCTAGACTAATGGTACTTATTGGACCAAACAAGTCCAAATGCAAAAGTTTCAATGGTCTAGAGGTTGAAATTACATTTTTTGATTTAAAAGAAATTCTTGTTTGTTTTTCCATTTGACAAGCATCACACACCTTTTCCTTTTCAAATTTGATTTTTGGAAGTCCAACGACTAAATTTTTTCTTGAAATAATTTTAAGCAAATCTATGTTTACATGGCCAAGTCTTTTATTCCATAGCCATGGGTTTTCACTAAAAACAGGAAAACATTTTTCATTTTCCGAATGAAAAGATTTTAAATCAACTATATAGATCTTTTCGTGTCTATGGCCAACAAACTTGATCTTGTTACTTTTAATGTCTATAATTACACAATGAGAGGTTTCAAATATGATTTTGTTGCCTTTGTCACAAAGTTGACTAATATTAAGTAAATTTGGCTTAAGGCCTTGCACATATAAAACATTATCAATAGTTGAGATATCATTACCAACTTTTTCATGCCCGATGATCTTTATCTTTTTGTTGTCTCCAATGGTGATGTGTCTGTCATCCCTTAGAGTTAGTTCTTTGAACATGCTTTGAGCATCCACTATAAAGGTACCAGTAGTTACCTATTTCCTTGGTGTGGAGACATATCTACATTACACTAGGATATACAATTGCACTTTTAGGTACCCAAAATTTCTTGGTTCCTTTGGGGTTAGTTATAGAAAATACAGTTCCTTTAGGGACCCATACTTTCTTAATATTATAACGTGCTCTATAATTGTAGACATGCTAATGATGTATGATCCTAGGATAATAGTTATTGAAGTTTCTAGGATTTCTTAAATATGCATATCTATAGTTCATTGGATGAGCATTCCTAGGATACATGTTTCTATTATGAAAATTATGAACACGTATGTTATCTCTAGGAAATGTATGATGGTAATTTCTAGGATGTGAACTTGTAGTATGCAAGTTATGAATATACATATTATCTCTAGGATATACATGATGATAATCCCTAGGATGTGAATTTCTAGTATTTGCATTCCTTGAATGATTATTCCTAGCATTTCATTTCTTGGGTGAGCATACATATATGCATGTGTATTTTTAGGATGCTTATCTCTAGTATATGCATTAGGATTAAAATTCGCATTCTTAGACCTACTAGCATATATTGAATGAGTGCTTTTAATCTTGCTAGTGGCTTTGAAAGTGGAGGCTTCATTCACACATGTTACTTTCATGAACAAAATCTCTTTTGAATTTTGCTTACCTAATGGAGAATAACCCAAGCTGGATTTTCCTCCACCTAACCGTTGGCAAGATAGTACTTCATCCAACATTTCTTTTCCAAGCATAAGTCTAGATACAGTGCTATTTAATTCCATTATTTTCTTCTTTAAAATATCATTTTCATTCTTTAGAAAATCTTGTGAAGAGTTATAAAGAATGTAAGATAGTTTTTCTTTTTCTTCCTTTAAGCCTTCCATCTCTTTAGAGAGATGAGACTTCCTTCTTGAGAACCACATTCCTAGAATCGAATTTCTTCAATCCTTCGTGCATTTCATTTATAATCTCAATTAATTCTTCACTACTACTAACAATGTTATTATTAGAAAGGGAAGAATTTGATACCTCATTTTCATCATCGATTGCCATCAAGCATAGGCTGGCAATCTCCTCATATCCAACATTATTATCCGAAGATTCTTCTTCTTCGTCATCATTCCATGTGGTTGCAAAAATAGTTTTCTTTCTTAAGCTCTTATATGGTTTGCATGTTGTTGGGCAATCATTCTTGATGTGACTGGGCTTCTTGCAATCGAAATAGACAAGAAGTTCCTTTTTTGGAGTGGAATCCTTTGTGTACTGTTTCTTGCACTTTTTCAAGAACTTATGAAACCTTTTGGTGATTAATTTCATCTCACCATCTTCTTCGCTGCTCTCATTCTCTTTTTCTTTTTCTTCCTTTTTGTTGCTTGTAAAGGCCTTGAGAGCAATCAACTTTTTATTTTTCTCTTTATCATTAACAACGGGATTCATTTCTTCCATCTCGTATGTCAGTAGTGATCTGAGGAGTGTTTCGACATCAAGTTTGTCGAGATCTTTGGCCTCCGTTATGACCGTCTTCTTAGCTTTCCAAATGGATGGTAAAGACCTTAAGATCTTCCTCATTAGTTCAAATTCCTCAATGTTCTTACCAAGAAGCTTTAAACCGTTAACAATGATAGTAAAACGTGAGTGCATTTGAGAAAAAATTTCATTGGGAGACATTTTGAAAGATTCATATTCGGACACCAACATATAAATTTTTGATTTTTTCACTTCGTTAATGCCTTCATATGTAACTTATAATTTATCCCAAATTTCTTTAGCTGAAACACATGCAGAAATTTTATTGTATTCAGCGATATCTAGAGCGCAATGTAACATACTAGTTGCTCTACTATTCAGAGCCATCGTTCTACAATCCTCTTCATTAAAATTTGTTTTGATTTTAAGCATTGTATGTGTTGGGAAATCACCTTGAGATGCCCAGGTGGTAATCTTCCAAACACACAAGTCTAAAATGACTTATAATGATTAGAAACAGAAATAGAAATCAAAGAAAAGAAAGAACACAGCAACTGTTATCGAGGTTCGGCAATAGCCTACGTTCCCGTGAGTTCCTCCGAACTCTCTGCACTAAACCAATGAGTTCTTACAAGTTACAACAACTCCTCTCCAAGAATCTCAAGTTCTTGAAGAACCAAAGAATAAAAGAAAGAAAGTGATAAGAACTATTACAAAGCCTTCTACCCATAATCTATGCTACTCTCTCTTTACAACTAGCCTCTATTTTTTAGATCTATTCTAGTGCCTCTCCTGCGTTTTGTGTCTTTGCACTCTCACACTTGCACTTGAATTCTCTTGTATGATGATCACTTATGTTTATTGTGTCTCACTTGTTCTTGAGATTGAAGCTAGGTGACCCTTTATATAGTCTACCACTTCTTGAGCCAATCTTTGAAGTTAATCTCCACCCTTAGATCTTGAGGAGCATTCAATCATAGCCCTTCATCAACCCTTAGTGATCCTGTGCATTTTGGTTCATGCCCCACGCACCTTTCAAAAGGTTGAAGAGACTAGTCGCAGTGTGCCTAGCGCCGCAGCCCAAAACAGGGCAGGCCGCGGCTCAATCCAGGGCACACATGCATCACTCTCTGGATGCTGCAGCCTGGGGGAGGCTGAGCCGCGGTGCACACCTCCTCCAGGCTTCCTCCATGCTGGACACCGTGGCCTGACCTGATGCTGCACTTCTTTGACTTGCTGTGCGCTGAGGGGCACACTTTGTGTGCTGAGGCACCCAGGTCTAATGAAGAACCTTGTCAAACCATGTTTAAACCTTAGACAAACACCAACAATCTCTACCTTTGTCTAAGCGATTAAACTTAAACCCATTGTGCAGAGAACTCAGGATCCAAACTCATCTTGAGTCATTATATCAACCAACTTCAATCCTAAGTAGTCCAAGGCAATGATTTAACTTACTTAGAGGTAGAACCTTGGTGCCTAAATCTACAAAATTTTCCTTCGTGGCTACCTTGTCCACATGAATGCATCCTTCCGTAACATTTTCCCGAATGAAATGATATCGAACATCCATGTGTTTTGTCCTCTCATGGAACACCAGATTCTTACACAAGTGCAACACACTTTGGCTATCCGAATACACCATCACCTGCTCTTTCAGAACCTTCAACTCCTCTAACAACCCTTTGCTCCACATAGTCTCCTTTATGGCTTTCGTTGCCGCTATGTACTCAGCCTTGGTTATTGAGAGTGCTACCACCGACTGTAACTGAGCCTTCCAATTTATACAACATTCGTTTAAGTTGAAAAAGTATGAGGTAATCGATCTTCTTTTATCCCAGTCTGCTCCATAGTCCGAATCCGTATAACCCTCAAGATAGATGGACTTACCCATCTTCTCATAAATCAGCCCTACTTTTGGGCTTCCCTTCAAGTACCTCAGTAACCACTTCATCCCAAGCTAATGCTCCTTTCCAGGATTACTCATAAACCTGCTGAGAACACTTATTGCATTAGCAATATCTGGTCTAGTGCTTACCATGGTGAACATAACTGAACCAACTGCACTAGAGTAAAGGACCTTTTCCATTTCTTTCTTTTCCACCTCAGATCTCGGACATTGATCGCTAGAGAACTTGAAATGACCAACAAGGGGAACCTTCACTGGTTTGCTATCTTCCATAGAGAACTTAGATATCATCTTCTCTATATAGGAAGTTTAAGAAATCTTCAATCTGTTTCTCTCCTTTTCTCGGATTATACACATCCCAAGGATCTTTTGTGCATGGCCAAGATCCTTCATCTCAAACTCCTCACTAAGTTGAGACTTCAATTCTTCTATCCTCTCCATGCTGCTCCCAACCAGTAACATATCATCAATATAGATGAGGATGATCACCACTTCCTTCACCTTATGCCTCTTGTAGCATAAACACGAATCATAGTAGCTCTTCATGAAACCCAAGCTAGTTACAAAGGAATCAAACCTCTTATTCCATTGCCGAGGTGATTGCTTCAGGCCATAGAGAGATTTCTTCAATTAGCACACCAACTCTCCCTGCCTTTCTTCCTCATAGCCTTCGAGTTGCCTCATGTAGATGGTCTCATCAAGCTCTCCATGCAAGAATGTTGTCTTCACATTCATTTGCTCGATCTCCTAATCAAATTGGACCACCATAGCCAGTACTATCCGTATCGTCTTGTACTTCACAACCGGCGAGAATATTTCAATGAAATCTATATCTTCTCTTTGTGTGAATCCCTTCGTCACCAGCCTAGCTTTATACCGGACTTCATCCCCTAGAGGATTCCCTTCTTTGATCTTGTAGATCCACCTACAATCCATAACTCTCTATTTTTCTGGTTTGGGCACCAATTCTCAAGAGTTGTTCTTCCTCAAAGAATCCATTTCTTCTTCCATAGCTAGCTGCCACTTTGACAAATCCTTACATTCTATGGCTTTCATATAAGTTTCTGGTTCAACCTTCCCTCATTCTATCCAAGGAGCTGCTATATTAGCATCCGCAAACCCATATCTCAAAGGTGGTCTGACCACCCTCCTTTCCCAGTCTCTTGTGAGCTGGTAGTCGTTCTGACTTGCTGCATCATCCCCTTCCAGTTTAGCCTCCTCTTGAGTATCCCGAGCATGGCCTTCATCAATGGGCTCTACCTGGTCCGAACCTTCTTGCCTTCCTTGCACTACCTGAACTGAATTTTCCTTGATGTGATGCTCCACAAATTCCAGACTGGTTTACTGACTATCCTCTGCAAGGTTAATTTTCTCCAAATAGGGAAATAACAATTCATTAAAAATAACATCCTTACTTATTATGAGTTTCATTCCTTTTGGTTCTAAGGACCACAACCTATATCCCTTAACCCCATCACCATACCCTAGAAATACACATTTTCTAGACCTTGGGTTAAGTTTATCATCCTTTTGATGTGCAAATGCAGCACACCCAAAAGTCTTAAGGTTGCTCAACTCAGGAGGTTTCCCACTCCACATCTCCATAGGAGTCTTGAACTCTAAAGCTCTAGAGGGTGATCTATTTACCAAGTATGCAGCAGTAGACACTGCTTCCCCCCCAAAAATATTTTGGTAAACCGGATCCTATTAACATGCACCTAACCTTTTCCATAAGGGTCCTATTCATCCTCTCAGCAACTCCATTTTACTGAGGTGTTTTTACAACCGTTCTATGTTTTAGAATGCCATTTAACTCACAGAATTTATCAAAATCCTTATTGCAAAATTCTAAGCCATTATCGGTTCGTAAAGCCTTAACAACCCTACCCATTTGAGTCTCCAGAAATTTTTTCCACACCACAAATTTATTTAAAGCATCTGATTTATTTTTAAGCAAATAAACCCAAACCTTTCTTGAATAATCATCAATTAAAGACAGAAAGTAAAGATTACCTCCCTGTTTTGGTGTTCTTGCTGGTCCCCAAAGGTCCGAATGAATATAGTCAAAAATGTCCTTAGACTTGTGCACTCTGGTGTTGAAGTTGACCCGGTGTTGCTTCCCAAGAACACAACACTCGTAGAAGTCCAATTTCTCTACTTTGTCACCACCAAGTAGACCATTCTTGCTGAGAACTTGCAGGCCCTTTTCCCTCATATGTCTCAATCGAGTGTGCCAAAGGGCTACCCTATCCATCTCAGCCATCAAGCTTGCTGTTTGATCCTTGATTTATGTCTCTTTGATCATCTCATAGAGTCCATCTTTTATTGCTGCTTTGATCACTATCAAAGATCCCTTGGTTACCTTGATCTTTCCTCACTCTGCCTTGTATGTATACCCTATGGAATCCAGCTGTCCCAATGAGATCAAATTCCTCTTCAAATCCTGAAAATACCTCACATTTCGCAGCAGCCTTGTGACTCCTTCAAACATCCTCAATTGGATGTCTCTTATTCCCCTCACTTGGCAAAAAGTGTCATTCCCTAAGAAAACCTTTCCATCATTGGTTTCTTGAAAATTCTTGAACCAATCCTTGTGAGGGCACATGTGATAAGTGCACCCGGAATCCAGAATCCATTTCTCGTTGCCTTGCTTCCTGCTCATATTTGAGCACACAACAAGAATATTATCTTGCTGTTCTTTGACAACTGAAGCCTCTCCATTGTTGGTATGGCTTCTTCTTCTCTCATCCCACATCTTCTTCTTGCAATATTTCTTGAAATGTCCCTCCTTGTTGCAGTAGAAGCATCTCTTTCCTCCAAATCTCGGTTTGGAATGAGATCTCCCATGGCTCTGCCCTCTACCTCTTGATTTCTTCCGGTAGTTTCCATGAATGTTACTGCCATTCCGAGTTGTTGACCTTCTTCTAACGAACAGCCCTTCTCCACTTGATGTTTCCCTCATCTTGGCTTTAAAATCATGAGCCCTTATGGCATTGATCACAATCTCCTTGGTTAAAGTATATCTTCCGTATTCAATAGCATTAATCAAATTATCAAAATAATCAGGAAGAGAATTCAACAAAATAACAGCCAATTGTTCATCCGGGAATGTTATGCTATAGCTATTCAAATCTTGAACTAGCTTATTAAACACATCAAGATTATCTTGCAACTCTTTATTAGGATCCATTTTAAAGGCAAAGATTCTTTTAAGAAGATAAATCTTATTAGAGAGAGTTTTGATAAAAAAAAAACAACTCATCTAATTTCTTCCATATGACAGCAGGATCTTTCGAGTCTCTGCACTCCCTTGTCACGCTATCTGACATGTGCAAGAAAATGGTGTTGTATGCCATCTTCTTCATCTCAATCCGCTGGTCCTCCGTGATACTTGCTGGAAAAACATCATCTTCTTCAATAGCCAAGTCCACCTTCTGTTGCATAAGAATAGCCTTGATCTTCCGCTTCCAAAGGGCTAAGTCTCCCTTTCCATCAAACTTCTCAACAACGAAATTTGAAGCCATCTTGCGGAGAAAATCTTATATTTATGCAGCACCCACAATTGCTTTCCCAAACTTCTAAATCACAAGAACTCAATCAAAGAAATATCTTAATACCATTCTTGAATCACCCTCAAGAACATGATCAGATTTTAATCCCAGCACCGTTCTTGAATCACCCAAGAAGTTGGTCTTTGATTCTTGGAGTCTTGCTCCGATATCTTCTGTTCCAGCTCTAATACCTGCTGTTCTTGGACCACAGCTCTTATACCACTGTTGTGCTAGCTCTAATACCACTCTTTTGGTATCTCTTCCAGCTCTGATACCACTATTGGGAAATCACCTTGAGATGCCCAGGTGGTGATCTTCCAAACACCCAGGTCTAGAATGACTTGTAATGATTAGAAACAGAAACAGAAATCAAAAAAAAGAAATAACACAACAATTGTTATCGAGGTTCGGCAATAGTCTACGTCCCCGTGAGTTCCTCCGAACTCTCTACACTAAACCAATGAGTTCTTACAAGTTACAGCAACCCCTTTCCAAGAATCTTAAGTTCTTGAAGAACCAAAGAAGAGAAGAAACACAAGTGATCATTATACAAAAGAATTCAAGTGCAAGTGTGAGAGTGCAAAGACATAAGGGTGAGAGTGCAAAGACATAAGTCTTGAAGAACCAACAATATGATTGATATCTCCAATGATTATTTCCTTTGTAGGAATTCTAGGTCCTTTTTCAATGACTCTCCATAGATTGTTATCTTGTTCTTCGACAAAGATTTTCATTCTATTTTTCCAATAGTTATAGTTGGAGCTATTGAAAAAATGAGGCCTAGTATAGGAATGTCCTTCAGTATAGCTATTAGATGCCATCGGATCAACTCAAGGATTTTAAACCTGAAATTGAGTACGAAGCTCTGATACCAATTATAAACCGAGGTTGAAACCCAAGAAGGGGTGAATTGGGTTTTAAAAACTTTTTACTAATTACCTTGCAAGTTTTTTAAACAGTTTAATAAGCAAAGCACACAATCAAATAATATGCTTGTAAATAAAGGAGTTAAGTAAGATAATATGCAAACTCTGTGGTTCGGCAATATCAAAATCTCTCTTACCCTACGTCCACTCTCTTCAAGGAACCTCCTTGAAGTAATCCACTAATCATTAGTCGAGCAACTTCACGGGTGTTGCACAAACCTTACAAACGAAGTGTTTAATCTTAAACACTCTAAGAGTTACACCAACTCTTTCCCTTTACAATAAATTTTATTAAATGTAAAGTAAACGGTAGAGAGATAGCAATGAATGCTTTTATAAATGAATAATATCTTTCTTTCAAGAACAAGCTTGAAGAATAGCCCACAATGAATTTTTCAAGGCTTTTGAGAATTATTGAGCTATATAATGAATTGAATGTGCTATCCTCCTTGTTTAAATGCTCATTGAAGTGGGTTTATATAGCCTTGAACTAAATAGTCGTTTGATACTAACTTGGTAGGTTTGGGGCATTAAATGCTCAAGTCACGCGTCTCAAACGGTTATATTTTTGAATTATCAGTCGACTGGGTCCTTGTACTAGTCGACTAGGTCAAGTGAAAAATATTCACTTTTAGGCTTAGGGAAAGTACCAGTCGACTGGGTCATAGAACCAGTACCAGTCGACTGGGTGAAGTTACCACTCGACTGGGTCAAGTGAAAAATGTTCACTTTTAGGCTTAAGGAAAGTACCAGTCGACTTGGTCATAGAACTAGTACCAGTCGACTGGGTTGTCCTTCAACCCAGTTTTCATGTTTCAAAACAGTTTTTTGACTTAAAAACTTTTTGTATTTTAGTTTTGTCAAATCCTTTTGTAAATTGGGCCATAGATCAAGCTAAGTAATTGAATTTAGAGATTTAAAAAGTGATTCAATTACCTTAGTGCCTATTCTAGGTCTTTTGTCTTCTTTTGGTGTCTGAACGTGTTGAGTTCTTGTATCTTATTTATGAACTGAATACTTTTACCGCTTAAACACTTAGATAAAACTGTTAGTATAATTTAAATAGTGTTTTATCATTATTAAAATCAAATACGGGTCAGCATGATGAATAAGAGAGAAGAGAGAAGAGAGAATGAGCGAGTTTAAAGATTGAAGAGAGAATGTAGAGATTCATGATAGAGTGAAAACTTCTCTGCAGTAAAGAATTGCAAAGTAAAGCCTACAATACAATTTATAATCAAAATTTATATGTATTGCAGGCTTTACTTCACAATTTTTTTTACAGCAGATGAGTTGATCTCGATAGGGTAATAGGTGCGTTTAAGGGAGTAGTTTCTCATGCATTAAATGAGGGGTAGAGTCGTCTTTTTCTCATTCAATTTAATTGACTTTTACTTAATTCTTATGTTCCTAAATTTCGCGGGTTTGAGGGACGAAAGTGTCTATTTACAAACTAGAGGGATGTAAGTGTAATTTTGATATAAACTTAATTGTGTTTTTATAATTTACCCTTAAAACAGGTAGCTCAATCTTACATGGTTTTTTCTAAAATTTTAAGAATTATTTATTTTTTTTAAAAAATTAAAGCATCAAAATAAATAAAAAATTTAATTATGGTAAACAACTAAACAAGAACATGTATTATATATGTGTAGTTGCTTACTAAGGAAAGATAATAAAAATCAAATCAAGCTAATCACTCACTTACCCAACCACCATTCTATTCGGTGACATTACAATCTTAAAGGTATATCATGCCTCAAATTTATAAACTTTGCCTACTTCTAATGGAAACAAATCTTTATCACAAAGGTATATATGTCCTTACGGTATAAATTAAATTACAACTTTTTATACAGCAAGCACATTTTAATAATATTGTGGTTGCAATTTTTCTTCTTTTCTACGATGGTCAACCTAAATTACTCACATGGAAGCGGGTCTAAGTTTTGGTACCATTTATAAGTAGTTTTTGAGATGGTGAGGTCTTATATATATATGCTGTCTTTATTTTTTAAATGTTTCAGTACACCTAATTTTTTGTGTAAGTAATAGTTATAATCCAACTAATCGTTGAAAATATTATGGTCAAATTAATTGTTAGGGCCTTAATAAGGTCATTAATTCACATTTAAACCATTAGTCGTTGGGCCATTGAACCACTAGTCGTCGGACTATTAAGCAATTAGCCATTAGGTTATTATTAGTCATTATCTCACCCATAATTTCACTATTTAGTGGCATAATTCTCAAGTTCAAGAACCTATAAAAACACATTGAACAACCTATCTCTTCTTTTCTTCTATATATAATTTATCAAGTCTTGTGGGTGTAGCAAAAAATTTCAATTAGCAATATTTTAGTCTTTATAATAGATGCGTGTTCATACAAAATATTTATATAGTTGAACATTAGAGGGCAAATATTTTGAGACCATACACACCAAATCAAAAATTTCAAGAACGTAAAATCTTCAATGCTTACGTTTGTCTCTGTAGCTAAGTTGTCCTGATCTCATTTTATCTATTTTTTGTGATAAGAATTAAAGAATTTATAAGAAAAGTAATTCCAACATATATCAGTATCTTCCCTATTACACTACCGATGTGATATGTGAATCATCAAATAAATGAATAAAAGAGTGTTGCCTCCTATTTTATAGCTTTTTTATTAAAAAAAAACCGATAAACAATGCTCAACTCCATTCATTGATCAAACATGAATGTTTTGAGTATGATTTTTTTTGTAAAGATCACTCCTATTATTCCCTCCTTTTATATTCGTGTGGGGTTGATTGAATTATTTCACATGGGGCTAAAATGAATATATGTGAACGAAGGAAATAATACAACGGGATCATATGTGTTTCGTCTTTCTTTCTTTTTTTTCTTGAATTATTGTCTTTCAAATCCTTTTCGTTTTTAAAATTTGGGTAGTGGACTAAAAAGAATTTGCTTTATTCTAATTTTCTTTTGTTTTGGTCCAAGGAGCTGACGTTATTCTATGCGCCCTATTAGTGGTATTCCGTTTTCGTAATACGATTTTTTGATCCACCACTACCTTTCCAACTTAGTTAACACCCAGTACTGATTTCATCACGTACCAGTCTAAGAAGGTATAAATTTTATCAGATGCCTTAAATTAGGTTTTTTTTTTCAACGGTTTAAGCTTTTTAGATAATTCTCGGTTGTGATTTTATTCTAAAAAAATCTTTTTTTAATTTTAATCGAATATTTTGACCACACTTGAATTTCTATGCGGAATCCATTAATCAGTTTTCCGCTTGTAGCATCATATTATATTTGAATCCACTTGCAAAGCGCATTAGTTTATCATTGACTTGTGCTTGCACATGAAGCGAGGATCTACGTTGAAAATAATCATTAAGTATTCCATATCCCATGAAACAGTACCTTGCTTTTTAGTAACTCCTGAAAACACGAGTAGTAAAACAAAAGGATTAAGAAAATTTATGAAATGTTACAAAAATCACTACTCAAGTTTGCAGGAGTTACTACTCAAGTTTGCAGGAGTAATTACTAAGATATAGGGGTACTATTCTGTAGGGTCGAAACACTCAATGATTACTCTTATGTTAGACTGTTAAAGAGCAGTCACTCATTTCTTGACACTCATTCCTTATAAACAAATTATTTTGCCTTGAAAAAAAGTCACTCAACCCTATCAACACCAACAACTACAAGAGTTAAGCTGTCAACACCTACAACTACAAGAGTTATGATGCTTTCTCCAATGATGCTACCATTTGCGGGAGAGATAATATGCTCTTGGTCATAATTTGTGAAATGGCATCATCACCTAGCTATATGTTTGGCGCATCGAACAGGTTCATACATATCATATTAAGATTCCAACGAGAGGAAATGTAGTTATATAGATGAAAGGCCGCCTACCATTTTGGTTTTAAACTGAGTGAGGTTTAGGGAAAAATGATGAATTTGTGGCCATTCATGGTCTAATTATAACAGAGCCTATTTCTTCACCTCTTACATTTCTGACCAATTCATTGCAGGGAAAATATGGAGAATCCTCCTTCAGATCAAAAGGAAATCGACCAGCAGGTCACAAGCAATAAGGGTGGCATGAGGACTATACCCTTTATCATTGGTGATCTGATCTAATGAAAAAATACACCCTTTACAGTCACAGTATCAAATTTTAATTTTATGCATGCAACATAACTAAATTGTTCTTTTGACCATTTGTACAATTTTTCTTTTTTTGTGTGCAGCAAATGAGACATTTGAGAAGGTTTCTAGCTTTGGGCTTGTCGCAAATATGATCTTATACTTGAAAAATGAATATCACTTGTCGACTGCAGCAGGCGCTAATGTGTTGTTTTTGTGGTCAGCCACTGCAAATTTCATGCCCATCATAGGGGCTTTCCTTTCTGATTCTTACTTGGGTCGGTTTCGTGTCATTGCCCTTGGATCAGTCATCAGTCTTCTTGTAAGTAGATTGCTTCTCTTAACTTTAATTTTCATCAAACAATTAATCTGTCACAATTAATTATATGCTTTGAAGACATTAATTTTAAATAAATTCTCTGTTCCAAAGACATTAATTTTAGTTGAGGGGTAATGTCTCATCATCATATTTCTTGTTGCAGGGTATGAGCGTATTACTGTTAACAGCAACCATACCACAAGCAACCCCTCCTGATTGCAACTACGAAGTTACTCAAACTTGTGTATCCCCAAAACCAGCCCAGCTTTCACTTCTCTTCTCATCGTTTGTTCTCATAGCTATAGGAGCCGGTGGCGTTAGGCCATGTTCTTTAGCCTTTGGTGCTGATCAATTAGACAAGCCTGACAACCCGAAAAAAGAGATAATCTTGCAGAGCTTCTTCAACTGGTACTATGCTTCAGTTGGGATTTCAATCATGATTTCTGTGACAGTCATAGTTTACATTCAAGGCAAAGCTGGTTGGGTTGTGGGATTTGGGATCCCTGTAGGGCTCATGTTCTTGTCCGCTGTCCTATTCTTGTTGGGCTCTTCCCTGTATATCAAAGTGAAGCCAAACAAGAGCTTGTTCACGGGATTTGCCCAAGTCATAGTTGTGGCTTGGAAGAACAAACACCTAGCTTTGCCACCAAAAGATTCTGATGGATGGTACTATCACAAAGGTTCCAACCTTGTCGCACCAACAGACAAACTAAGGTAAGAGACTAAATTTATAGTTGGCTTATGCTCCATGTTAGCCTCCATCATTTTAGTTAAAGTATAAAAAGAAAATAAATGAGTCTTTTTTCAGTGACTTAAATTTTTTAGATAATTGGTAATTTAATTATGATCTTGATTTTGAGTACTTTGGATTATTGGTAATTCAAATATTTCTAAAAAAAATTATTTATTTCTTCTTACTATATAGTATGGTTTTTAGTTGTCAATATTTATATTATACATTGTGCATCAAAATAATCAAAACCTAAATATGTGCATTAAATTAATAGTTAACTTTAAATATGTGTTACATACATGTAAAGATAATAATACGCTCTTGAAACTCCCATTTTAGAGTCTCGCCTCAAATAAATGACAAGTGACAGAAAAGTTGTTAAAAAAAACCTTTTTAACATCAATGAATTTCTTGCAAATTATGAGCAGATTTTTTAAAATAATTTGGAGTTAGAATAGAGATACCCACATGGGGTCCCTATAGCAACATATATATAATGTTGAAAAAGGTTACCGTATTAAGTTGTATAGCTAATTATTGAAATATGCACTTTATTTTAAGAAGAAAAAAAATCTTCTTTTTCCTTAGGTTTCTAAACAAAGCTTGCATCATTAGAAACCCAGAGAAGGACTTAGACTCAGATGGGTTGGCTATAGATGAATGGAAAATATGTTCAGTGAAGCAAGTTGAGGAGTTGAAAGCACTGATCAAAGTCCTCCCCATTTGGTCAACTGGCATCATGCTCAGTGTGACAATAAGCCAACACTCATTCCCAGTGATCCAAGCCAGCACCATGGACAGGCAAATGTTCCCTAATTTCAAAATCCCACCAGGCTCTCTCTCTGTGTTTTCAACCCTCACTTTAACAATATGGATTGCCATCTATGATCGAATTTTAGTCCCAATGCTAAGAAAGATCACTAAAAGGCCTCGAGGACTTAGCTTCAAACAACGAATGGGAATTGGCCTAGCAATCTCGTGTTTGGCCACTGCAGTTTCAGCAGTAGTTGAAAGCAACCGGCGTAGTGCAGCCTTCGGACAAGGATTAGCAGACAACCCGCATGGGGTTGTCAACATGTCTGCAATGTGGCTAGTGCCACAGCATTGCCTCACCGGATTAGCAGAGGCTTTCAATGCAATTGGGCAGATAGAGTTCTATTACTCCCAGTTTCCTAAGACCATGGCTAGTATTGCAGTGTCTCTGTTTTCACTTGGTTTGGCTGTGGGGAACTTGGTGGGAAGTCTTATTGTTGGGATTGTTGATGATATGACCAAGAAAGGAGGAAAAGTCAGTTGGGTATCAAACAACATCAATAAGGGTCATTATGATTACTATTATTGGGTACTTGCTATTTTGTGTGCGGCTAATTTCTTCTACTATTTGATATGTAGTTGGGCTTATGGGTCTTGTGAGGATAAGAAAGTGTGGGATGAAGGGCAAGACATCAAAGAAGAAGAAATGCTTGAGGCTAAGGGATCTCCACTTATCTTTACTCATTAATTTGTACTCTGATTGGATTGGGAGTTTTATATGTATTGCATAAACATGTTTTCTAAATGAAATATATATATATATATATATATATATATATATATATATATATATATATAACCATCGTACGTGTCAGTTTAAGGTTATGATTAATAAGAAAAAAAATAAAAATAAGAAAAGATGATAATTTGATAGAGAGAAAAAAATATTGCACAGCTTTTTTTATAAAAAATATCATATATACTGTTTTTTTCTTTTGTAATGTAAGTCGTGTTGATTTATTTTTTATTTGTTTTTTTTCAAGGGAAGTATTCAATAAAAAAAAGAAGTACTTATTTCTCAGCATAAGTCACATTGACTTGTTTATTTTTTTACCATAAATATCGTATAGATTAATTTTTTCTTTTGTAACATAAATCATGTAGATTCATTTTTTATTTACTTCTTTTTAAGGGAAGTACTTGATGAAAAATGAAGTAAATATTTCTTAGCATAAATAACATAGACGATGTTTGGGTTTCATTTAAGTAAATTTTAAGTTGAAAATTATTTTTTAAAATTTGTCAAGAACTTAATCAAATTAAATCAAGCATTATTAAATTTTATTAAATAACAATTAAAATATCTATTAATAAGTGATTTGATTTGATTTGATTAAGCTTTTGACCAATTTTACAAAATAAACTCCACTTAAAATTGATTTAAATCAGAATCAAACATCTCCATAGATTTATTTTTTTATCATAGTGTAATAAAAAATATTTTTTATCAAAAACATTATACAAACTTCGGACTTTTTTTTTATCAAAAATGTCACATAGATTGTTTTCTCTTTTGTAACATAAATCATGTAGATTCATTTTTTATTTTCTTCCTTTTAAGGAAAGTACTCAATAAAAAAAAAAGAACGCAAATATTTCATAGCATAAATCACATAGATTTATTCTTTTACCAAAAAAACATCACACAAATTATTTTTTTTTCTATAGCATAAATAACGTAGATTCTTCCATGATTTGCTTCCTTACAAGGGAAGTGCTCATTCAATAAAAAGGGGGGAATACAAATTTTTAGACACATGACAATTGACAATTCTTTTTCTTTTTATAAAAATAAGTTGAAGATATATAAGTTTATTTAAAATACGAAAGTCAACTAATCCAACAATATTCCATATTAGCATCATGTCAATTAATATATCGTAATATATATATATATATATATATATATATATATATATATATATATATATATCCCTTATATTATATATAAATATGATTCATCCAAGCAGTGCATCTGGATCTGGTATATCATGTCACTGTATTCAATATGGCTAAACCCACCGTAAAGCCTATTAAAAGTGGGTCTAGGTCGGGTTAGGCTTTAATTTTGACCAACCCAGCCCACCAATGATTAGGATATCAATTCAAATAAATTTTATAATTAAAAATTAAAAATAAAACTTTATATCTTAAATAAATTTTAATTTCAATTTATTTAAAAATAAAATTCAAATTTACCTTTACTTTTTTTATACTGTTTCAAAGTAATTCGTTGTGCACAAGAGTTACTTTGACGTCCCCAAACATAAAGCTCTGTCTTAACTGCTTTTGAAGGAGGCACTGGGGGAGAAGGAAGAGGCAACACACCATACTACAGATTCTTCGTGCTTTTAAAATTGAAAATTTTAATTGAAATCAAGTTGTAATAGGTAACTATTCATCATATATAGATAATTTTAAAAAAATTAAAATTTTAAATTTTAATAGTTTAAATTCAATTTTTCATATGGTATTTAACATGTCTAAATTATCATATTTAATTTAAAAGCTTTTGTTTTTATAGTAAAAGCTTTTCTTACTTAGATAGTGTTCCATTTGTTATATGAACTATTAAATATACTTTTTTTATTATCACGGTTTAAATTTTAGATGGAGTGTATGGTTTTGTTATAGACTTGTTCAGCTTGTCCTGTATGCGAGATGCGCAATTCTAGCCCTCCACATGAAGAAATTCTTAAAATTTTCGTGTACGTTCAAAAATTTTGTGCCACAAATATTTTTAATTATAATAAAAATTAATAATTTTTTTATTTCCACTATCACCTATACTATTAATAAATTATTTATTTATTTATTAATAAATTAAACTAATCATAAATAGATAAAAATAACTTCATAAAAAAACATAAATATCTAAGAGTTAAAAAGTATTTTAGTATAAAAAAATCTCAATTACCGTTTATTTATTTTTTTCTTTTTACTTTACCATGTGCTTTTTTAAAACCGATTAAATATCAACTTTCTCTACTCTCTCACGGTCTCTCCTTTTCCCCATTTACGCTATATCTATGTTTTGTTTCTGTCTCGTATTTATTCATTCATTTTTTCTATTGTTTCATACAAAGTTTCATTTGTTCTGTGGTGTGTTTCGATCGTCAAATTCAATAAATTATCACAATTTTTTTTAGTATTAAAATAATAACAGAGCAACCTCATTTCTAAAACTGTAACGACAATCTCTCTCCATTCACTTTCTTTAACTCATTTTTGAAACTGTAACAGTAACTTTGTGTTTTTCTCTTTGACAATTTCTTTACTTTGTCTGTGCATGATTTTTTATCTCATTTTTATTGAAAATTGAGAAAGTGATGAATTACGACTTAGGTCATAGTAAACTACGATTTATTAAATGCATTTTCAATTTTGATGATTTCTTTCTCCGATGATTATTTTTATTTTTTTAATTCATTATTTTTTTTTGTTCGTACGAAAAAACTAAAAATTAAACAAATTATAAATTTAATCGCAATAAACTACAATTTATAAAATAAATTTTTATTCTTGATGATCATATTGTAGCGCCTGTGGAAATGTTATTTACCAACTATAAACATTTGCTTCACGTCAATATAAAAATGTATCAGAAATTCCTCCTCACATGAATCAAGAAATATATAGGTCAAACGTAACTTGTAGACAATAGTACACAAAACTACAGAACCATCGATTGACCCGAGAAATCACAACGTGGAGTGACTCTATTGGACAACTTGGAAAGATCCAGTGTAACCGACTGTGCGCCTAGTCTTCCCCCCCGGAAGTAGGAGCGGACCCCAATCTACTATCAAATCCTGCTAAATGCTAATAAACTCGGCCAAAAAAAAACCTCACCCTTACTCTTTAAATTCGCACTCATGGTCTTATTTCAGCATAGAAATACACCTACCACTTAACGCTCAACTCTCAGCATCCGATCGAATCCCGTACCTTTATCGCAACCGTCGATTGCTATGGCTCCCGTTGCTGTTGGTGACTCGATACCAGACGGTACCCTCTCTTACTTCGACGAGCAGGATCAGCTCCAACAGGTGTCCGTACACTCCCTTGCTGCTGGTAAAAAGGTCATCCTCTTTGGAGTTCCCGGTGCCTTCACTCCCACTTGCAGGTAAGCTAATTTACTCTCAGCGTCGTTGATAACAGACTGCTGCCGATTGTCGGGGCTGATCCTCGTATTTTTGTCCTCTTTTGATTGTCGTGCCAGATTTTAGCGAAGTTGACGAGGATCTTTTTTTCCCCTCTTTTTGCTTCTGTTTGTTATTCCTAAAAGGCCCGGGGATTTTTGGGCGAATATTTTTTTTTTATAATTAATTTAGGGTTTTGATTTTGTGTGGCGCAGCATGAAGCATGTGCCTGGGTTCATCGAGAAATCAGAGGTACTCAAGTCGAAGGGTGTTGCTGAGATTCTGTGCATTAGCGGTAAATCTGTGTGACTTTACACTGTAAAATTTGCTACTTTTTAGTAACTGTTAAGCATGAGATATCTAGCGCTGCTGCACAATTAGTTTTTTATTCTGGATGCTGATTTGCTATGTTACACACTCTGTGATGTATAACTCCATTGATTTATTAGTAATTGAGACGGCAGTTGTTTTTGTTCACATTTCTTTCTATCTAATTGTTGTCCATTTTGTGGAAGTGATCAAATGCCTTAATTATCTCCTTTTTTATCAGTAAGTGATGAAACACCTAAATCTTAATTCTGCCATTTGATTGTCTGTACATGTGTTATATAATTGGAAATACAATTTTGCTTCCGTTGACATTGTATATCTCCAAATAGATCATACTTTGATTATGGGAGATAGCAAAGTAGACAGTCAAAATTTTCTTCTGCAAGGTCTAGTAGGAGTAATATATTTCTTGATCCAACTTAACGATGATTTTGGACCTTTTTGTTTATTTGACTATACAAGTCTTATAACACATGGTCGTCCTTTCTAAACTAATACTAATAATGGTAAGTAAAGATTCCTTATAGAAGTAAACAACCTTGACCTGTGGGCCTAGTGGTCACCTTTGATCCTTCATATAGTAGACTCAGTTTTAATCCCCCTTCCCTGTAGTACCCAAAAACAGAGAACCACCTTTTTTCTAACTTAAGGAGATAGAATGAATATAAAGAGTAACCCATTCCTATATCCGGAGTCAGATAGCCAAAATGTATGGAAAGATTGTTAGTAATGTGATGTAGAATGAGGATACTCCTAGCGTTTGGCAATCACTTGCTTCGGTAGCGTGAAACTAGCACTTTGGAATTAGGATCAAAACTATGCTGAATTACGTTTTAGACTCCAGTTTTAAGTGCGTGCTTGTTACGTAACTCTAATTTCATGTGGGTTGGTGTAAGGATGATATGCTACAACTATTCTCCAACAGCATTTTGAATGCAATAAGATACTTTAATGTCTTTTTTATGTTAGTATTATTTATCTGCATTATTCGTTATAAACAATGTGTTTCGATGTCGTAACTTTGATATTGAAATGCATTTGCAGTCAATGACCCCTTTGTGATGAAGGCATGGGCCAAAACATACCCTGACAACAAGCATGTCAAGTTCCTAGCTGATGGCTCCGCAACTTACACCCATTCTCTTGGTCTTCAGCTTGACCTTAACGAGAAAGGTCTTGGCACTCGTTCTAGGAGGTTTGCTCTCTTGATCGATGATCTCAAGGTGAAAGCTGCAAATGTTGAATCTGGGGGAGAATTTACTGTCTCCAGT
The DNA here is from genome assembly GCA_023935145.1 of Bretschneidera sinensis. Taxonomy (NCBI): domain Eukaryota; kingdom Viridiplantae; phylum Streptophyta; class Magnoliopsida; order Brassicales; family Akaniaceae; genus Bretschneidera; species Bretschneidera sinensis. The sequence goes on from CM043701.1 coordinate 22,218,643, forward strand.
GCTGATGATATTCTTGCTGCTCTTTAAGAATTTTCTCCTAGACGCATTACTTTTTCTTAAGCATTGACCCATGCTATGTAATCTGGAGTCTTCAGACTGTGTGGTTTTGGTTTTGTTGATCTAAGTAATGTATGTTTGAAATATCATATCGTTATGGGAATAATAGAAACGCTTCTCTAATTAGTTATTTTGTTGTCCAGTTTGTTTAAAATGTTACCTGATGGTTGGGGGAATTAGTAGAGATCTCTTCTGGCTGATACAAACATTGGAGAAACTTGCCATTGATTGTGTCGTTCTTGTAGCAAGAAAAATAATTTGTTTTCCGATGTAGTCTTCATTGGATTCCATAGCACAATCGACATGCACTTATACATTTTATAACTTATGGTTTGGAAACATCAATTTAAAATGTATATGTTTATTTATTAAGTTAGTTTGAAAAGTTTGGATGAAGTTTCAATTCTTTTAATTTTGTAATTTTAAAAAATGATATAAACCATCAAAACTTGTGAATTTAAAGTATCATTTTTTTTAAAAATTATTTTTAAATTCAGAAATTTTGAAAACTAGATTAATTCATCAATATATGCTTTATTATATCAAGGGTAATATTACGTAGTCCTCTCTCTCTCTCTCTCTCTAGGGATTTGGGTTTTGTAGTCTTCTGTATTGTAGGCGGCTACGTAGTACTCAGGGTTCTAAGTTTTTTGGGGTAAATTACTCTATGGTGCAATTTTCGACGAGGATTTATCTTATTCATAGGTTTTGTGTAAGTACGGTTTGGGTGTGAGGTATTTTTTTATTTATTGTGTGATTTGAAAATTCATCTCACCATGAACAAAATCCAAATAAAGACAAATCCAAAAGGTGAGGATACTGATCCACTCCAATGAGCTCTTTAATATACAAAGTTATTTTCGGAGATGATTTTTCTAAAGAAGATAATGTCAAATTTACCAACTCTTATTGACTGCGGTTGTCATCTTGACAGCATTACTGTATGAAAATGCACCGGTGGTATTTGGTTCTTAGAATCGAAATTAGTCTAATAAAACTGTGATTGCATTGGAGTAAAATTAAAGTGGAATAGAATTGTATCGTTTGGTTGTGTATGCAAATAGTTAATTTTGTGCAGTTCAAATATTAATTTTAATCACAATAAAATATGAATAATAATAATAATAATAATAATAATAATATAAATAACATTTAACATAATAATAATTAAATTATTAATATTAATCATTATATTATAAATAATAATAATATTTTTAATCGAAAACATAAACAAATGATTCGTGATAATTGATATTTTTATAGCGGGTGAAGTGTAAATATCATTGCCATTTAAGAACAACTTAGGAATGTAATTTTAATTAAAACTGATTTTAAGATCAAAAAGTACAAAACTCAATTTTTGATTTGGGTTCTAAATAAATGTGTTAAGTGTTTTCAACTTAATTCATCAAAAACTCACCTCAAAAAGTAAGGGCATGTTTGGGTAACAGTTTCTATTTTTCAATATTCGAAAACTGTTTTCGAAAATGAAAACTAAAAACAGTTTTATGATATTTTATGAAGAAAACATGTTTGGATAACTGTAACTGGAAAACTATTTCCAAAATAGAAAACAATGAATGTTGTTTGGATAATCTTATTTTGAAAATAGAAAAATGTTTGGATTATACCTTCTTGTAATTGTTTTCAGTTTTCAGTTTAAATTTGAAATCTAATATTAATTTTATTTCTCATATTTACTAAATACATTTTTTAGCACAGACCAAATACTTGAAAATGATTAATATTATTTTATTTCTAAAATTTTAGTAATTTTTATATATCATGGATCAAACATGACCAAACTCTTCCCCCTGACCATGCCATGTATATTTGTTAAATAAATTCTAAAAAATTAAAATAAGAAATACAATACAACTTTCACAATTTGTTAAAATGTGAACAACCAACCCATCATTCTTCTTGCATAATGGTTCAATATCTAAAAGATGACATACTTTTCTTGTTCAAAATAAGTTAGTTGAGAACAACTTTAAGATACAATATTCATTGATCAAATACAACTTTGAGAAATTGATAAAATGAAAATGAACGACCCAAAATCCTTCTTGCAAAAGGGTTTGCCTCAACTGCCTAATTTGGTTGGTTTGCCATCCTCACACTCTATAAGTCAAATAATATATCAATATGTGAAATATATTCCTAAGAATAACAAAAATAATTCAATAACTAAAAAAACTAAGTTAAACACAAATAAGGACATTAAATTAACTAACTCTTACCGACAAATCATAACATTATTACCAGATATTCAATCAAATACCAAAACGGTCTGCCCACATCTAATTGACAATAAGCTCATGAAACGTAGCCATAGCTGCTGCACACGCATCAGACAATTCAACTGTATGATTATTTGTAAATGTGCTCGACCCCCCTTTGTTTTCTACTTCATGGCACTCTGCTTCTCATTCATTAAACAATTTATCACTCTGAGAACACTAGCATACAAAATTATGTACGACACAATAAGCAACAACTATAAGAGGTTGTCTAGTGGGCTTAAATCTAGGCATCATTTTTAAAATTGGAAAACGTGCCTTTAAGACCCCAAAGCAACGTTCTATAACATTACGTAGAGATGAGCGCCTATAGTTAAATAGTTCTCTATAACTCATTAGTTCGCGTGTTCTGCCTTGATATACATTTAAGTGATACCGTTCATCTCTACATGGTGGAAGAAACCAGACTGTACATAGATAACTAGAATCTACCAAATAATACTCACTTATAAGTCATACAAATTCTCTTAGTACATATTAATCAATTAGTATATAATATCAACTTAGTACTAAAATAGATTTACCATTAGTAGGCCAAGGAAATTGAGCATCCGATCGAGTTAAGGCGTCCAAAAAGACTCGTGAATCGTTAGTCGTACCTTCCCATCCACTATACACATAAGTGAATTTCACGTCGAATGAACATGCACATATCACATTTTGTGTCACAACCAATTTTCTTCCTCTATAACTGGTAGCTTTTTATGTTGGCGTCTATGCATTGATGTGCGTTCCATCAATTGCGCCAATGCATTTCTGCGTCCATTAAATTGCATACGATTAGAATCAGTTTGGTATTATATAATGTATATACAAAGCTAAACTAATAAATAAACAATCAATCATAAGATTCATTACCTTAAAATGGGTAAAATCTTCGGTCACCTATAATTTGTGGAGGCACCATGTGGTCATTCGATGGACAAATTATGTGTTTTGCAAACTTATTCAATGCTTTCATCACTATCTTAAAATTTCGATTAATTGTTTCTAATGAATGTTGAAATTAATCAGCTACAACTTTGTGCACCACATTGTGTTCCACAACAAACAAGAAAATGACCATATTTTCCTCTACCGTGACACCCCTTAAGTCTTCTATATAATTATATTGCTTCAATGTGTTACATAAGTGAATAAATGTTTCCCTGTCCATGCGAAACAATTCATAAACTACCTCTGAATGACCATTTAACAATTCGGTTATATATTCATGTCCACTGAGTTGTGATGTTCGCATATGTAATTTGTTCATAAATTTTTCATCATATTCAACAAACATAGGAAGCATTAACAAAGAGAGCATTTCATACTAATCTTCAGCGGACGAACTTAATGAATTAGATTGGCTACCACAATTATTGTGGTATGAATTGTCCATTTATTAACCTAAACAAAAAAAAAAGGTCACATTATGGTTATCATATAGTATAGTTTATATTCCACAAATCTAAATAGATTGAAGTTTAATTCTATTTTTAAAAAGTCAACAGCACCTCCTCTGTTTTCTGTGATTTTTCCAAACCTAATTAGACCTGTATACACAATTCTAATCATTCAAATCTAATTGGACCTGTATACGTAATTCTAATCATTCAAATCTAATTAGCTGTATACACAATTCTAATCATTTATATTCCAATCATACGAGGAATGTCAAATGTATATAATTAATCCAAACAACTAACATATCATCTATAAACTGAAAAAAAAAAAAAAAAAAACCAAAAAAATACCCAAGTACAACATAAACACACATCAAGAACAAATAGTCTCCTTAACACACGAACATAATTTAAGACCAAAGGTAATAACTCTAACTCTCAATCAATCCTAGCTAACCATGCATTCTTCCTCTTCAAAGACATTTTAATGAATGTCTCCCTCAATTCATAATTATTAGTAAATTTCTCTAATGTCTTCATATATGCGTCATCATCCACACGATTTTCCATTTCATCAAGAACTTTCAAACACACTACTACTGAATAATCTGCTGAAACTACCAAACTTGTTCCCTCAACACTTTTCTCTCTATACCTCTCAGCCCTAGCCAAAGCGGCGTCTGTCATTGCTTTTGTGGCCTCCATGAAATAGGCAAAAACATCACCTAATTGAGTATTTTTGGTTTCCTTTTGTTTTTTCTCTTTATTGATTTTAGAATACTTGGCAGAACGTTCAGGCTGAGTGGGCTGAGTGCTTAGGGTTTCAAGGTCAACCAGAGTATTTGGGTCATCCGGGTTAGTAAGGCGATCAACATCCACGTCTATATGCACTCCACTATTGAGAAAATCTTCATGCAATTCATTCTCCTCATCGGAATTAGGTGGATCTTAGGTAGAAGCATAGTGAAAAATTCATGTGGCAATTGACTTGTTAAAGATAATCTATAACAATTTGTAGTGTTCACAATCTTTCTTACAAAATTGGGAAGCTTTCGAGTGTGCTAAAGACAAAAAATTCAAGATATAAATGTCATTATCGATTGCTAAAATTATTCAAAGAAATTATCATAAGATAAGCTCACTATATGAACTTTAGGGAGAAAAAAGATACCCGAATGTAATTTTCCCAAGTCTCATTTAAGGCTGTGACAGTATTGCTTTCTGCATTCCAACCAAACTTAGTTTGCTCAAGCAATTGACTAAATAGTCAGTGTTTCATACGTAATCTTTGATATTTCTCTTTCAATTATTTCATTGTAAATAGCTTGTCAGTCTTCATATTCAATTCTTTGCAAATAAAATCCAAATCTTTCTACGAAACACACCATCTTTCATGTTTCCCTTGTTTACCTCATCAACCATGATATCAGTAAAACATTTCTCTCTCTCAGAGCCCCATAAAAAAATACCAACACTTTCAGAAGTCATCTACATTAAAAGTGAACTTAACAGATTATTATTGTATAGTAAAACTTTTATTGATAAACTAACTAGTGATGTTATTCAAAAACATTTTTAAATAACTATTTTTTATATTTTAAAATTTTGAATAGTAATTTAATGATAATTAACATTTAAAATTTAATCAATTACAATTGAGTTATTCAGAATGTCAAATTGAGTGTCTAAAAGTATGTTTAACAATCTTTATTCTATCATAAGTGATTCACAATTTTACATGTTATATGAATTTCATGTTGGGGCATTCATTGAAAATAAAAGTACATCCAATTTATGATACAAGGACTCAAGCAACATGTTTTCTCCTTCCAAATTCCAAAACACATTTTTTTATAAACCCAAAATAGATAAATTTGATGCATCACTCTATTCTCTATCAATTAAGAGTAAGAAATGAAAAACAACCATGCTATTAGTACAGCCACACTAAAACACTCCTTTATGCACTCTGGAAACTTGAGTGGTAAATTACCACTCAAGTTTCCAAGATGTTTAGTAATAGTATCCCATAATCTTTATTCAACAAAAAATGATGATGAAACATGACAGGCTTCAATCGAGACACCAAGCAGTCACATCCCTTGAAAAAACTACTGAGGTTTTACATTAGGGGCATTAAGAGAATATGGTGACACATAATGGACAGTAAACAATTATACTAATTATAGCAAAAATTCAATTGGCATTTGAACACCTTGTTAAGAAACTAATATCTAAATCAATTACGTGTATACATATATGGTGCACATTCATAATTCTTGCAGACTTTTATCAGAAAGTTAAATTCAAGGTTTAGCTTATAGAAGATAAAAAAAAATAAATAAATAAATAAAGCAATATGAATGAACATCATCAAAGAATTTTCCTATTTAAGTGTCATTTTTTTAAAAATAGGAATCAGTTCCTAAGACAACTTTTTATAAGAAACATAACTTATGAAACAAGCAGTACCATCTGATTATCCAAAGGCTTCTTTTAACCATAATCAAGTACACTTCCATTAGCCCCAAAGAAAAAAAAATGAATGTAAGTACATACTCAGAGCTCTCCAATATTTAATGTGATTAGTAACTTTCCCAGCAAAGCAGAATTTTTTTTATACAGGCACAGATCAGCATAAACACAAACAAATTAAAAGTTATGAATTAATATATAGAAATCAAACAATTCACAAGAATGGATGTGCTTCACTTTACACCATATATATTTTCTTTTTCTTCCTTTCCCCTTAGGCTCCTCTATGTATCAAATGTTTGAATGACTTTTTACTTGGCCACGAGTGAACACATGGAACATTGGCACCATGTTAGACATCAAATGTATTCATTCATACTTATTTCTCACATTTCATAACAAAAACTAACCTGGAGAAGCCCTAATCAGACAAAATCTATAACGATATTGCCACCTGCATTAATACCAAGAAAGGTAGTGTGAGGACCCAACCTAATTCATCAAATAGGTATAAAACAAGTAAAAAATAAAACATAAAACAAATGCACGTCCAAAATATTGAAGATGTGTGCTAATTGCTTTCGATAGGGAAGGCAAAAATATTTCTAAAAAATAAATATGTTTACACACTTTGGCACATGGAATTGCTTACTAATCACCACCAACCTGACCTGAACCAAGCAGTAGATGGTTTGGTGTGACACTGACAACAATAGGCACAATATTCTAGCTTTATTGAATGAATTAATGGGAATCCACTTGTATAAGGCATTTATCTTCAAAAACGATGATATGATCATGCATTTGAAGGCATACCTACCTCATTTAAATAACCAAAACCAGCTCGTGAAATTGTAGGGAATTAGTAACCTGCAACATGGGGCTATTAATCAAAGAATTCAGATCTGATGGTCAGCTTGGATGAGTCAAACAAGTACGCTCATATTTCTATAACCTTACTGGGCACCTCCAGTGTAGTGGGTTTAAAAGTTATTCCATACTAATTCACTAAGTTTTGAAAAGGCCATCATATACAGTTTTTACATCACAATGCCATAGAATGATAAGATTATAACCTTTAGTTGACTCTGATCAACACCAAGCATTAATCTATATATAAAATATTTGAAAATCAAATCCAAACTACCAACGACAGTGAAGTAACAAATGATAAACAATAATTTTAAGGCTTGAGACAGGTTATAAAGATGTAACTCATAGAAAGATTTGAGCATATTGTGCTGCGGATAAGAAAAAGTACATTCATAAATTATATACTCTCTCAAAACAAGAATAGGACAAACTAAGAATCTCATTCAATTGATAAATATATACTCAAAAGTATATCAGCCACAATTTTTTGCATGAATTCAAAATGGAACTTGACAACGGTTTCTAATAACAAAAAACCTACTACAATCACCTGAGAGTATAGGTATGGATACATTTTAGAAGCCCAAATGTTGTGGTTAAGAAGTGAAAACAACAGTTTTAGAACACATTAAACGTTGAAATTCTTATGTAAGTTAGCTGGAACATAATTAAGGTTTAGGGTTGAAAACCACTAAATTATGATTTTCAATAATGAAGACGACTTACAATAAGTCTGAAAAGATCTTCTATACTAGGCTTATGACGAACCTTAAATTCTTACCCTTCATTAAAATAACTCACAGTTAATCCCAACCAGATATGTTCAATTAAAGTAATTTCCATCTGAAAAAACTGTCCCAATTAATTAAGCTAAGACAGAAGGATTTGTGGTGGCAATTTCCATTTTTTCACTAAGAACCTAGTAGGATATCCTCCAAGTTTATATAGAATACGGATGGTTTGAGCTGCCTTTTGTCCACTGCTGAAGATTCAATAACAAATTTAATAATACCAGATCATATTGACATGAAATTTTGATTTGTTGTTATTGGCTGATGTATTGTAAAAAAATGCATTCAAAAATCAAATAGGATGTATTAGAAGCTGATATCTTATGCAGATTTGCATCCCTTTAGTTAGTCGTTGGTTATTTTGCTTTCCGAAATGAAACTTGATTAGCTAATCAGCTCCCAGTAATTTGTTAGGATTAATTTATTCACTGGGTGGCCTTGTGATTTTAATGGATTAGGTTTAACTTGGCTGTAAAGTTGGTCAGTATGAAAATACTATTAAGAAAAGCCTACCAATTCACTGGTTTGCCTTAAAGGTTGTTGACCGTCACCCGTATTTTAATGATGACAAAACACAACTGTTATTATTCTAACAGTTCAAACTAAGTGTAGTAAACAACAAAAGCATTCAACCAAGGATCAAGGTACAAGAACTCAAACCGAATCAAGCTATCAAGTGAAGACTGAAGAACTAGTATAGGTCTAAAGTATTAGAACCAGTGTAAGTCTCACTTGTACATTGTATTAGCTTGTTCAATGGCTCGAACACAAAAAGGTTTTCTAAACCGATCTTTTTAAAAACAAACATTTTGAGTTAAAACAAAAAAACTGGGTTGCAAGACAACCCAATCGACTGGGTACATATACCAGTCGACTGGTATATAGGACAGTAAGTTTCCAGTCAATTGGGTCAGTCATACCAGTCGACTGGTAAATGGACAGTAAGTCCCCAGTCAACTAGATGAAAAATACAAGTCGACTGGGAACCCAGAAGGTCTAAAAATGAGATTTTTTCAAGTGAACCCAGTCGACTGGTATTATGACCCAATCGACTAGTAGTTCAAAAATATGACCGTTGGACACCAAATCTGACGTTTTAAAAGCAAATCTTTTTCAAATTAAAGTTAAAATGGTCATATTATTTGATGGTTATATAAACCCATTCTATTGAGCTTTCAATAGAAGGCTACACACATTCAAAAAGAGTTGATATTACACAATCAAATTGTTGTACTCTTTGAAACACAAAATGCTTTGAAATATTCTTATTGAGCCATTCTTCAAGCTTTACTTTGAAAGAGAGATATTTTTCAGTTGTATAAGCTTCCATTAGTTGTTTCTCTACCATTGGCTGATGTATTGTAAAAAAATGCATTCAAAAATCAAATAGGATGTATTAGAAGCTGATATCTTATGCAGATTTGCATCCCTTTAGTTAGTCGTTAGTTATTTTGCTTTTCGAAATGAAACTTGATTAGCTAATCAGCTCCCAGTAATGCGTTAGGATTAACTTATTCACTGGGCTGCCTTGTGATTTTAATGGATTAGGTTTAGCTTGGCTGTAAAGTTGGTCAGTATGAAAATACTATCAAGAAAAGCCTACCAATTCACTGGTTTGCCTTAAAGGTGTTCTAGAATTTTACTCCTAGAGGAACTTTGCTGTCAATTTCTAGCTACTGGTGTTCTAAGGTTGTTATCTATTTTCTTGACCTTATGAGACTGATGCACTGCTTGATTTTGATTCATTTAAATAATATTTACCTCTGCCTTCAAAAAAAAGAAAATCATTAGGCATGCAGGGAGGATTTGGTATGACATTTTGTGCTTGATTGTCACTATCCTTTTTTATTTGTGTATTTGCTAAGGAAAATTTGGGTTATTCACCTTTTGGTAGGGTATAATTAAAGGGCATTTACTTTGGACACTCCCTCGATATTGTAGAGTAAGAAAGTGCTAAAACTTCTCTCATATATGAACTATGTGCAATGTATCATTTAATTGTGATGTTTCTTTTTTGACATTTCACTCTTCCCCTATATGATCAAGGCATTATGTTCTTTGCACCTGTACGCTTGCCAGGAAAATTTTGGTAAACTCTCTTAGGCATTCGTTCCACCGTGACAGATTGACAATTTTAGGTTTTGAATCTTTGATTGGTATAGAGGAATCGTGGGGAAAGAATGAGGAAAATGATAGAAAAACGGGTATAGAACATTTTTTTTTTATTTTTATCTTTGAGATTAAAAAAAAAGAATCATAAAGAGATTGATATTAGTTTTACGTGTACAAGTTACAATACTCTTAAATTGAAATGATAGAAGAGTAAAAGATAAAACGTATTTTTATTTTCTTAATTCCTCTCACTTTTCATTATACTTACGAAACACGTTATAGAAAACCTTAAAAAAAATTCATCATCTCTTTTCTTTCCTCTCACTTTTCTTTTTACCAATCAAAATTAGTATCATACTTAACGTAGCACATAATAATAAAAAAAAACCTCTTTTTCTTATTGTAATATTCCCTCCTTTCCTTTTTGTCCTCTCTTTTCTTTCCTCCAACACTTCTTCTTTTCCAACCATAATTGGTTATAGTTATAGCTAAGGTTTTATGCATCTATCACGCCTTCTTTTTATTTACACACTTCAGAAGTAAGCCATCAAATGGCTTCATGTATAATTGCTCATTCATCAACAGCGAATGAATTGCCTTAAGCTTAACTTTATTTTCTACTGACTTATCTAGCTTCTTCAGGAATTTAATGATCAGATTTCTCCAATCTCACGACTCTTCTATTTCTATGGCAGCAATTGTTAGGTTTGGTTTCCCATCAAAGACAGACACCAGACTCCATTTGATTGTGAAAGTCCTTTGACTTACACCTTCAGGGAGATGAATCCCAAATGTAGCATGAGTCAAAAAATTGGCTTATTTATTGCTTTCTCTGTACACATGCTCTAACTCTACTTTCATGAATTAGTCAAGTAGCCTTAGAGTTATGTAGTTATAGTCAGCCAATGATGGGTTCAAGCACCTATATTCCTCGGAAACCTATGTTTAAGGTTTCATATTCAGTCTGGTTGTTCAAGCATCGAAAATCTAGTTGGAAAGCACAATAAAACTATGCACACTAAGTTTCGTCTTCTACACCTTTAGCCAGCAACCAATCAAGCACCAAAAAACAAATTTTTTTTCTTAATTAGAAATAAAAGTTCACATGTTTCTCCTTAACACATCCAAAAGACCCACTTCAGATTATTGAGAAACCAAGCATAGTAGAGCGGAAATCAATCACATCATTTTCGGAAAACAAAAACTCATCATGGAAAGATCCACATCAAAGGAAGACAAATGGAGGACTAAAAAAAGAGTAAACAAAAGCACAAAAATAAAATATAAAAAAAACAACTTGGTGAAATATGAGAGGTTCGACGAACCTGAGAGAAGATCCAGAATCGGGTTCATATGAACTCGAATACCGTTTTGTTTTTGAAATCCTTTACAGCAATCACTTTGCGTGGTTCAAGAGGCTGGTGAATCAAGTTTGTGTGGTACATGAAGACCTTGGAAGCGATTTGAAGAAATTGGGGCAGACTATAATCGCGGCCGTTCATAAGAGAGAGAAGAGAGTTATGAGAGTTTGTATAAAAGTGAAAAGTGAAAAGTGTTTTAGGTGTAAAAACTCCATTTTGGAGTTTTCTAAAACCTGTGTTTGAAAATTGATTTTTAGAAAATTGCTTTTGAAAACTGTTTGCCAATCATGTTTTTGGGTTTTTGAAAATTGAAAACAATTTTCAGAAACCCAATCCAAACATGTCCTAGATGTTTGCCCTAACTTTTGATTTTTTGTAGCAGAAGCTGTCAGGGAAGTTAAGCCAATCAAGCATGAGTTTTGTTGGTTTTTAAGTACATCAGTATTGTCACTCTTTAGTATAACAAATAAACTTATTTTTTAAGGTGTTGTTGGGATAATACTTAAATGAAACTTAAAGCAATATTTTTTAAAGTAGCTTGAAGATATAAGTTTGATTTAAACTTGATTTAATCACACACCAAATGAGACCTAAGTTAAAAGAAAGGCAGTTTACTCTGTTTTTTACTTGACTTGCACTTGTTAGATCCACTGTAATTCAGAGAAGTAAACAAAAATGATGTTCTTTTTTTTAATAAAAAAACATTATTTATTCTAAAACTATGTTAAATAAAGTTATTTGTCTCTATTTAAGTCCGAGTAATTTTTTGGTGTTGTTTTGGGATTTTGTCTTGATGAATTTAAGTGTGACTGATTTAAGCAGTCTACAAACAACGTCTATCTTACACACAAGAGTTATAATCCTCTGTTTTAAAAACTTTAAAATAAATTTGAATACTAGTTCATTAAAAAAAATAATATATTTTAAACTTTATTTCATGTATAACAAACAATTTAAAAAACTATTTTTTTTTTTGTTAAAACTAACGGGAGGTAATGATATCATAATATCAAAGTATGCCATGTATTAAAGGATGCATAACAATTAGATAGCTTAATAGAAAATTTTATTGAAGTGATGTTATATATAAGTAGCACAATCATATTATTCATTCAGAAATTCACAATGCTACCATAATTCACTCAGAATAAGAGAAATAATCGATATATAAATCGGACCAAAAAAACTCACATATTGTGGGAATCAAACCTAAGACTTTACAGCCTCATGATTTCAACTCTAACAACTGGATCAAGACCTCATCCACGAAAACTTCATTATTATTATGAGAGAGAGATAATGATAGAGAAAGCAATAGCTTTTGGAAGGTTTGGCACGGTAAAAATAGAGATTAAATAGATGGAGGTACGTGAAGATTTGGAAATTACAAGGTTGATAATAATACAATTAAAATATTAATTAATAGTTGATTTGGTTGAATTTAATTAAAAAAATGTTAAAAGACATTTTTATTTGTTTAATTTTTTTAATTGAAACGATGTTATATACAAGTAATACAACAATGATTTGATTACAATATAAATCTGTGTTATCTCATTACCTATATTGAAACTCACAATACTATTGATGCGATCAAAATTATACAGTCCAATAAAAGCTGGAAACGTGGATTGCTACCCTATAGGCCACTTACCTCGCTTGTGATGATGAACACATTGCTCCATACTTTGAAGGCTCTGACATTGATGTGAGAACTCTTGAGTAGATGTTGCTTCCATCAAACATAGATCTCCTCACAATAGACAAAGGTCCTCTCATATCCCAACTGTATCCCGCTTTAGAGTCCCAAAAATAAAAGTCATCTGTTGATATCGAAAAATCGTTGCTGACGTGGCATTGACTTACAATGGTCTGGGTTGACTTTTCGAGGATTGCACAAATGAACAGGGGTGAACTAAAGAACCCTCAGAAGGAGGGGAAGGGGAAACCTCCGAGGGTACTCCGACGTTCAAGTTAGAACGAGAGCTTGAGAGAAGCCGAGGCTGAGGGTTAATTTTAAAGCAAATTTTGTGCGGATTGTGCAAGAGTGAATGCATCATGAATTCCATACATCAGTTTATTTATAGTCCTCTGAGTAGGTATTTCCCACGTGGAGGGTATGGTATTGCCCATGCCCTCTACTCTGAAGGGTTAGGTCTAGGTTTAGTGTGTCAGGAGTCGCATGCATCAGTGAGGTTATGGCTGCTAATTATGAGGTGTCTGTCTATTGCTTGTTCCACATGTTTCTCATAGTGCTTGGCAGGTTTGACGTGTGTCTTTGCACTATTGGTGATACCAGAGCTTACGTGTGGGTGTTTAATTGGACAAGGGTTCGATGGGTCCCATCATCATCATACCTATTTAAAATGGTTTCGACATGCGAGACAAACAAGATACAACTAGAAACCCATATATCAAGACACAACCATACAAAACAAAAGAAAAGAACAATAGATGAAGAAATCTAAGAAAAACCCAAATATCAAGGAATAAACACAAATGAAACCAAAAGAATTCTCACACCTCACTCTTCTTCCTCTACATTCTCACACCTCATATCATCTCTACATTCTCACACCTCATATCATTCTAAATTATCTCAAACTACTCTCCGTTGAAGCCAAAGAAAACAAGGTATCTTTCATAATTTTTTGGACGTCAACAACTACCACAATCAGTACACAAAATTACCGCAATCCTTTTACCACATGCTGCATAAATCAAACCTGAAAAGTTGTAATGCTGTAATCTCAGTGACTCATCTTTAACCACGGGTCACGACTTACAATACGACGATATCCACCCTCACAGCAGAAGAAATAAATAATTGTCGCTAGTAGCTATTTGCTAATAATAACCCATATCGTGCCGTTTGAGAGAGGGGCCCACATCTGCAATTTCAAAAAAATATTTCTGTTGGATTTTCAAATTTATTGAGATTGACGATAAAGAGCAGTAAGACACTTTGACTACAGTCAATCTCTCTCCTCTCTCATTAATGCCAAGCGGAGTAGGTTTTTAATGTTACTGTTATTTTTTTCATCGAAACGACAGTGGAGGCTTGTACAATACTCATCTTTACCCAAGAATAGGATATATCTAGACACTGTTCTCCTTCTTCTTCTGCTTCTTCTATTTCCTCTTTTGTTTAATTTTTTTCTTTTAGGAATCTTGTTGACCTTTTATGCGAGTTTAATTAAGAGAATAATGAGTGCTTCAAGGTTCATTAAATGTGTTACAGTTGGAGATGGAGCTGTTGGCAAGACCTGTATGCTCATTTGTTACACAAGCAACAAGTTCCCCACTGTAAGTTTCTTTCAAGACCCACTTCACAAAAACTATCAATTCTTTTCCTCTTATTATCGTACTAATTATTTTGGGTTTTTAACCACTCAAATAAATTTAATTTGCTTTCTGGGTTGGGTTTGCTATTTCCATTTCTCTTTTTGAGTAAATTTGGAATATATATTGAAGATGTGTTCTCTTTGCTTTTCTCAAGAGCATTAAGTTTGTGATCTCTTTCATTAACTCATATTTCTGTGCTTTCTGCGTGCTAGGATTACATACCGACAGTGTTTGATAATTTCAGCGCTAATGTGGCTGTTGATGGGAACATTGTAAATTTGGGATTATGGGATACTGCAGGTATTTGGGTTTAAATATATGTATACTGTATGTATACTGAGAGTTTTTATGTGCTGCTTGTGATAATCTATTGATGGTTTTTAGAGCGCTGAATAAAGATTTTTATTTGTACTTTATTTCTGGGTAAATGTTTTTTCTTTTCTTTGACTTAAAGGTCAGGAGGATTATAGCAGGTTGAGGCCGCTGAGTTACAGAGGTGCTGACATCTTTGTGTTAGCTTTTTCATTAATTAGCAGAGCAAGCTATGAAAATGTTCTTAAGAAGGTACTAATCTCAGTGATGGCTTCTTACTTTTTACTTACTATGCTGTATTTTTGTATTTTCTCTTTGTTTTTGCCTTTATTGCTAATTGAGATCATGTTTGGAAAAAGTGGGTCATTTTGATTTCAAACTAAAGGGAAGAATCAATATGGTTATTTGCTTTGCACTTTTTGGTATATTATTCTATCTGGTATTGAAGTTGGGAAAGTTGGGTCATTTTCATTAAGGAAAAGGGGGGGGGGGGGGTGCTTTAGAAAAAATAGAATTCAAATTGCATACAATATAAATAACTGATTATTCGCTTCATTTTTTTTCTCAGTGGATGCCTGAACTTCGCAGATTTGCACCAAATGTTCCAATCGTTCTTGTCGGAACAAAGTTAGGTAAGTCTGAGGATTCGTAATATGATAATGCATAATGTGTTCACATGGAGATGCTATGATTAACATCAAGTTAAATTCTATTTATCTAATCAGATCTTCGTGAGGACAGAGGATATCTAGCTGATCATACTAATGTCGTAACATCTGCTCAGGTTTGTGTTATTTATTGTTGCCAAACTGTAAATTTATTTTCGGATAGTATATTAGGACTTTGGTTACCTTGCATGGAATTAGCGCATTAATCTTATGACAAACAGGGAGAGGAGCTGAGGAAACAAATTGGGGCAGCTGCTTATATCGAGTGCAGCTCTAAGACCCAGCAGGTAAATTACTTTTGACATTTGACAATTATTCGAATTCCATTATTCATACTTCAATCTTTTTTCAACTTATTTTTGCTTGATTGTTTAGAATGTCAAAGCTGTTTTCGATACTGCAATCAAAGTTGTTCTTCAGCCTCTAAGGAGGAAAGAGGTGGCAAGGAAGAAAATACGCAGAAGGTCTGGCTGCTCTATCGCGTAAGTGCTTGACTATTTTGCCTTCATTATTATTTGGTTGATCAAATTGTATTGCTGCCTTGAATTTAAAATGAATTAGTGGCTAGTTTTTGCAAAAAAGGAGCTAGATTTTATTAATTGAGCTTTATTGGTTGGGGTGGTTTTCAATTTTTGATGTTGGTAAAAATAAACTGATAAGAGAAATGATGTCGCAAATTCAGCTCTTTTCTGGGGTCAAGGGTCCAATTGGCTATAAGCCATTATTCAAAGGACTAATTACTTGCAAATTACTGTAAAAAGATTTTACAAGTAATAACACGCAGACAGATGAGTTACTTAGAACGTAGTGAAAGAGGTGAGCTCCAGTAGATCACTAGCTGTCAGCTAAAAAAGTATCTGGATTTATTACTAAGATGGCAACGTAGTGAAAGAGGTGAGCTCCACTAGATCACTAGTTGTCAGCTAAAAAAGCATCTGGATTTATTACTAAGATGGCCATGAAGCATTGAGAAGTATGAGAAGACAAGGACAATGTGAACTGAAATCTAGAAAGGATGCAAACAGAAATGCAATGCCCTTCTGGTATTTTTAAAATTAAGGTAGACTCAAAAGGCGCAAAACGAGTAAGCTAATGCCTAATATCTATAGAGGATAGAATTTGTTTCCTATATTGTACAAAATGTTGGGCCTCCTTCAAACTGTGACACTAGGAAATATATCAGTGTTTGTTAATCAAACTGTAGGAGTGATGTTTCGATGTAAGAGTAATTCTTTTTTATGGGAGGGATCTGGGAACACTTTCTTCTCAACCTGAAATCAATAAAGAGCTAGAGATTCTACACAAATTCAGGTTAGGCATATTTGTTATTGCTAGTGACAAAGTAAGCAAATTTCTATATGTAATATTGACATCTAGCCGTGTCACATGAGATTGAACATGGAGAACTTGAAAAAGTTTGTTGAATTTGCATTTTCATAGGAATGATGAGTATTTGGTCACCTTCCCATGACTTTGGTATTTTAAGAGTTGAATATTTCTGTCTTCAGGTCTAGTTTCTTAAATGAATCTTCTTTATTCTATGCGCATACTCCATAACCTAAGACATTTTGCTACCAGTATTTTCTGCTTAATACAAGTACTTTTGTCCAATGCAGGAGTATCGTGTGTGGAGGTTGTGTTGCTTAGGACGTGGTGGTGTATGGATGGTAATCGCCCAATTTTAATAAGGATTGCTCTTTTGCAAATGCTTTTGGGGTTTCAGAGGTTGTGTTGCTTAGGACTTGTTGGTGTATGGATGGTAATCGCCCAATTTTATTAAGGATTGCTCTTTTGCAAATGCATTTGGGGTTTCAGGAAGTGCTTTGTTGGCTGACAGCGAATTATATGCCTCTTGCAGTACATGGTTTCATGTGTATTGTAGCTGCAATGACATAGTTTGAACTAAGGAATATTAGTTATTTTCATCTTAGGAACTGACTGGAAGAAGGGTGGAGGGAATTGTTCATTCTCTCATGTATTGTTTACTGGGTACAATCAATGTGTTTTAATTTGTGGCTTTTGCTGGAGTGTAGCTTGCTATACATTAAATATATTGTGAAATTTTTATCTAGCTCAAGAGAATCTTATTACGTATTTCTTGACTGTTGGTAGATTCATTTGATTATTTACTTTGCCAGTTTCATCACTCAATTATCTGCACAAGTTATAAACATGTAATTGGTGAGACATTTTTACGTAGCTCCACCAAAAAATATGTATTTTGGTGACGCAGTCTCCATCTTCATTCTTCAATGCAGTCTCCATCTTCATTCTTCAATGCAGTCTCCATCTCTCTGTTCTTCAATGCAGTCCATCTTTCTGATCTACAAACGACACCACCCTACTAGGCTCGTCTCCAGTCCAAGAGAGTTTTCCAATTTCTTGAATCTTGCACTTACATTGAGCAAATAAAAAAAAAGAACAAAGAGGAACAAATATCCACGGTCTCTTCATTAACATTTTCCCCCCTTTTTTCTGGTTTTGGGTGGGTAACTTTTTTAGGGTTTTTACATCATTCCTTAAAATATTATTATGTTCTCAACTTGGGTCTTTAATTTTTACTTTTTACAATCAGCATTTTGCATTTTCTCAAAATTATTAATAAGTCATTTTTAAAGAGCACACCGAGTAAAATAAGAAAGGATAAGATGATTTTTTTTTATTTTTTATTTTATAATGTGTTTGGGTGATATGATAAGAGAGAAATAAACTAGTAGATGATTCTCATTTTGTGATGATATGATAAAATCATTTAATTTTGACGGTTAAAATGAAACATCATATTATTTTATTTATTTATTTTATTTTATTCTCTTTTTCATTATTATCTACCAAATGTACTATAATGGTATGTTTGAGAGAGGAGTTTTGAAGGTAAAAGTGAGGGAAGGGAAATGAATGGTTAATTAAAAACCATGTTTGGGAGAGGTAGCCCTGCAAACCATCACCCTACCAAATTTTTTAACACCCCAAATTGGGGGGTTTGTAGGTTTTTATAAAAAGTGAAATTGTTTGCCCTCTTATACTCTCTTTTAGTTTATAAAACTGTCAAATCAATGGAAAGTTTTCAACACCTTTTTTATTCTCATTTCTCTACCATTCCTTCCTTCTTCTTTTTCAAAACTCTCAAACATACACTGTTAAAATTTCACAGAAAGTTAAATAGAACATTTAAAGATTAGGGTTTTACAAATTGTCTTCTTCAAGGAAAAAAGGTTGCTTCTGAGAAAGGAAATATACGGTCAAATAGCATTATTGTTGAGTCAATAATACACTAAATTTCTTTTTATATCTAATAAGCATCGTAGTCATTTCGTCTCTTTCATCCAAAAGGTTCACGTGTGTAGCACATGCTCAATTTTTTGTCAAATAATAACAACGCTTTTAATAAAAAAATCCATATTAATCAGTTTGAGAAAATACAAAATATTGATCATAGACATTAGAAGTTGTGGATTTATTTTTAAGAACATGATTGTTGATGTCGAAAATCTGCTGAAAAATAAAACAGTCAGAGAGCAGAACCTGCGCCTCCAGAAGATTTTTAGAGAAATAAGGAGAGTTATGTGAAATTAGGAACGGTGAGTAATGAATTGAATGTACTTTTTGATTGTGAGAGTCTCTTTTATATTGTGTCAGAGCAGAGTCAGATTAAAATAATGATTTTAGTATTGTGGTAGGAATAACATTCCTCTTACATAAGACTGAAATTATCCACATGTTGGATTTGAATAACAGTTTATCCATAAATTGGAGTGTTGTAGTAATAATGAGATATTGGCGTGAGATTACCATGACGACTCTTGGTGCAAAATTACTGTAACACCGTTGTCAAGTATGAAGATTTGATTGGTTGATCTGTTTAGATTGTGTAATTACTTTTTTACTCTTGAAAGTTACCACGTGTTGTAATATCATTAGAAAAAAAAAATTTCCTTTCATCAATGACAAAAATACAAAGCACTACTATGTAAAACCCCTTAACTTTACTGAATAATGAATATTGATGAATTGTATTCCGTTTCTTTAAGATACATGTGTGCGCACATTAAGGGGATGCTTCTTTAAAACAATCCCAAACATTACCTAAGTAATACTGTACAACTTGACCTACAGGAAGGATCAAGCATTGAGCCGCAGTAAATAAAAAATGTCCTTCAGATAGTCAAAATACAAATGCCAAGAAGACAACTTCCCTCATTTGTTCCAATGTAAGCTTCTAAACCCAGGAGGTCAGGTACCATAATTGTCCATTTGTAATGAATTTGAATAAACACAAGGTCACCCACTCCCTACTATATTTGGCTTTGTCAAGTCATTGTTGGCTTTTTACCTCACCGATCTGCGGTCACCATGGCTTCATTGCAGTAGGCCCAAGGCCTGGAAGTGTCATGTGTTGTGTCTCCTTGCCGTATAATATTGCTCAATGGACCCACACCATGGGACCAAACTTTCCTTTTCAATTTATAAAGAAAATAAAAACTTTTTAAAATATTATCAGGGAAAAAAGATTTAAAAAAAAAGAAAAATTCAATTCAATTTGGCATTCATACTAATCTCAGCCATTTTAGTTAAACGCCTCTCATATATTTGGAAGAAATTATTGCTTATATTAGATGTAAAACTCATTTTTGCATCGGAATGAAAACTTGATTGGTAATTTTGAAAAATTTCATTGTTAACATCCATATATACTTGATTATTGTTTATTAATAAAATTTTAAAAAATTATCAGTCAAGTTTTCATCCCATGTAAAAATAAGTTTTGCGCCCGGTCCAAGATTTCTCTATATATTCGGATATCTCATAAGCATTTTCCTTGCCTTTATTCATGCGTGTATATGCAGAGTTCTCTGCGATCAATTGTCTCCACAAAGCTCTTAAAAAATTGGGTTATAATCGTCAAACACTTTAACATTTTGTCCTATGTTTTAATGTTCATTTAAATTTTAAAAACGATCAATTTACCGCTTGCATTTTAGGTATGTGTCCAATAAACCATTCTGGTGATAATTCTAGTGAAATTGATACTGATGCACAAAAAAATATTGACCAAATGTGATACCAGCTCACACAAAAATCTTGACAAAAAATGTTGCCCTACTTAATAATCAAGATTTTTATGGATGCTGATATCAAATTCATCGGAATTATCTCTTAGTGTTTACTGGACACATGTAAAAAATGTACAGAGTAAATTGATTGTTTTTAAAATATAAGAGAACATTGAAACACATAACAAAATATAAAAGCTTGTAGGAGATATTTCGAAGAAAAAAAAGCTTCGATAATATCATTAAAAAATAGTGTTTCGATAATATCATTAAAAAAATGCTTCAACAATAAAAAAAGATCAATTTACTTCTTAGATTTTAAGTATGTGTCCAATAAACTCTTCTAATGATAATTCTAGTGAAATGGATACCCATGCACATAAAAATCTTGACCAAATGTGATATCAATTTCATCAGAATTATCACTTAGTGTTTATTGGACACATGTCAAAAACGCACGGGACAAATTGATCGTTTTTAAAATATACGAGAAGATTAAAATACATGACAAAATCTAAATGCTTGTAAGAGATGTTTCTAAGAAACAAAATGCTTAGATAATACCATTAAAAACGAAAATATTCCCACACTTGGTATGAGAATACTCCTGCCATAAAAAATAAAAAAATAAAAATACTTCCACACCTGAAAAAAAAAAATGCTTTCACACTTAAAATAAAAATGATAATTTAATATATGTTTACCCAATTGAAATTCTAACTTCAACGCGATTGAATTAACTAAAATAATAAATTTTAATCATTCTTCTAGATAGTGTTATTGTAACTTTTGGTCAATATTATTATTATTATAACAAATTTTTTTTGGTATAAATAGATATATTATAGAAAGTTATACAAATGGCTGCCTTAACTTATAAAAATTCTTGGTCGTACCATTGATTTTATTATTAATGTTTTAATACTACAAAGAGATTATATTAATTCGGAATTAGTAAAAATATGAGAAAAAAATTAAAATAACACGTAATTAAGTTGATTTTAGTAAATCATAGTACAATTTAAAATAATTGAATTGGGCAAAACTTAACTGACTAAAAAAATAATAGTAAAATACAATTACATCTTTTTAAGTTCAGTGATAATTACAACTTGATTCCAAATTTTAGAAAATGAAAAATTCATTGCACTATTGAAAATTTTAATAAAAAAATTAAAAAAACACAAATATTCTTCGATTAAAATTTATTACACAATTGTAACAAACAACTAATATTTCAATGAAATAGCATAGATCACATGTTATGTGGCTGTAAAAAAATTGATAAATTTATCATATATTTTAATCTTAATTACAACTTAATCCACTATTCGTCACCTTAATCATTGACACCAAACATTAACATCCGTCAATTTAAAGTGAAAGTGTCCAAATTACTCTTATATATTAGTATATTCCATACTGAAAAAACGTAACACCCTAGATATTAGGGGTGTACAAAAAGTTCAAAAATTTAATCAATTTTTTAACAGTTTTTTTTCAATTATTTTAATCAAATTAACCTAAATATTTTAATATTAACCGATCGAATTAATTATAATAAGTACTGTCGGTTAATCTGTTAACCGATACTTTTTGTATAATTAAAATTTTAAATTTATTATATATTTAATTTATACTTAAGATTTGTTTATGGTTTATATTATATATATTATATTATATTTAATATATTATTAATGTTAAATATTAATATTAATATTAATAAATTTTTTAATCTGTTAAACGGTCAAAATGATTAATAAAATTTAACCGCTAACCGACCGATTAACCGATATATCTTATTTGGTTTACTGATTTTATACCTATTTAACCAATTAATCGAACCGTTTTAACTGAATCAATTTAAAATAGTCGGTTAATCGGTTTTAACCGTTTAGTGAACGCTCTTACTAAATATATTCATAAATATATTTACAATATATTAGTAATACTAAACGATTTTCTGTTTTATTGTTTATTTTTAAACTACTTTGAGATATGATTTTGGATTTTTTTTTCTTTTCACGATTAAATATTAGAATTATTTTTGTAATTGGGTTTATGAAGTCATTTCACCAAAACTTGGTGTAGAATGAAGACATTCTTACCTGACATTTATCAAACAGATTGCATGCATAACTAATCGAAATGAACAAAGCTAAAATAAATAAATAAAACATAAGATTAACACGTATAAAAAAAAATTCTGATATAAAAAATCAAACTCAAATAGCTTTATAGATTGAAAAAAAACTTAATTATTTTTTCTCTGGTAATAACCATTTTTTTTTTCTCTGAGACAAAAAGCATAAGATGTATGTAAAATATAAAAGTGCAAAGTGAAGGAAGACAAATTGAATGCCATGGACATAGAATAAAAGTATATGACCACTAGACTATAAGTATTTTTGTGATTAAAAATATCACATCAATACTTTAGATAGTTTATTGGAATGTAATTAAAACTAAAATATATAAATTAATTTGTAATTTAACAAAAAAAAATCTTTACTAATTTTTATTCTAATTATTAACTATTTTGAATGTAATTGTTCGTTGACTAAAACTTCGGATATAACTATTGGTATATTTATTGAAACTTCGTGCACATGAAAATCCTTAATCACCAGTTCACCACCACTACCTCCGTCAACGAAAAAATTCGTGAAAACCCTAACAAAAACGAAAATGGAGAACCCGCCGGCAAAGAGCTGGAGCATCCACACCCGACCTGAGATCATAGCCAAGTACGAGATCCTGGAGCTCGTGGGGTCAGGCGCGTACTCCGACGTGTACAAGGCGCGTCGGCTCTCTGACAACCTGGTGGTGGCCCTGAAGGAGGTTCACGACTACCAGTCGGCGTTCCGCGAGATTGACGCGCTGCAGATCCTCCAGAACCACCCGAACGTCGTTGTCTTGCACGAATTCTTCTGGCGGGAGGAAGAGGACGCCGTGCTGGTGCTCGAGTTCCTCAGGACGGACTTGGCGGCGGTGATCAAGGACGCCAAGAAAAATGGTGGGGTCCGGGTCAGTGAGATCAAGAGATGGATGGTGCAGATTCTCTGCGGGGTCGACGCGTGTCATAGAAGTATGATCGTGCATCGGGATTTGAAGCCCGGGAATCTGTTGGTCTCCGATGACGGTGTGCTTAAGTTGGCTGATTTTGGCCAGGTAAAGAATCTGTCTTTACGAAAAGAAAATTTTACTTTGGTTCTGATTTTGGGTCAATTTTTTTGTTGGGTTTTCAGTTAATGTTGAAGTTTTGGATTGTGAATTATGGGCTGTGTGTCAAAATTTGGTTTGAATACTGCAAGCTTGCTTTTCTGATGGATTTTGTGATAATTTGATGGATCAAGTTGTGAGAGTATAACTTGGATGCTTAGGATTAATTTGGTTCTTAATCATTGGTCATGAGTTGATAGGTTGCTCTCAAATTTAAATCTTTCTAGTATGTGTATACTTTAGTATAAGAGATGCTTTAGGGTGATGGGATTACTCAGTAGATTTTTTTAAAGACCATTTACTTTGTTATGATGTTGAAGTTTACAAGTGAGAGTTGGGTTTGTGATTGAGAAATATCATTATATTGTAAGTGGTATCAGTTGGCTGTTAATTATCCCTTTTGCATTATTGATAAATTGGTTTGCATGCTGGTAAATGGGAATGGTTTCCTCAAATAGCTACGACAAAGTGCAGTAGTAAGATTCTGTTAGTCTTAGTTATAAATTTGGACTTAGGTCTGTGTTTTAGTCTTTAATCATGCATGGTCTTAAAGTAATTATGTACAAAACAACAATATAGCCAAGAGAAGGGAGAGGGGAGGAGTAGAGTGAAAATTTTGTGTCAATCAATATATCAGTGATACATTTTGGTGCTTAATTACAGGAGTCAACCTGGATTGTCACTAGAACATTTCTAACATGGTGTCACTATATATATGTGTTATTGTTTCCTTATATTTGGTGCATTCTGCATGCAAGTGCAAAATTGTGTTAGTTGTTATCTTCAGCAAGTGATATGTGTTCATCTCTGCTCTTAGGCAAGGATACTCATGGAGCCTGGATTTGCTGCTGTTGGAGACAACCCGCAATCATATGAGCAGAACACACTAGATGAGGAAAATATCATTCCTCCATCTGAAGTTGTTCCTGAAACAGACTCATCCCAACAAGGATATGATGATCAAGAGCAGGATGGTATGAGCAGGGAAGAATATTTTAGACAGTTGGATGAGCTCAAGGGTAAACACTCCAAGGATGATATTGATAAGGAATCAAATATGCACGATGGCGATACATCTTGTCTGGCAACATGCACCGCAAGTGACATAGAAGATGATCTCAAGAGTTCATTTTCATACGAAGCTGAGGAGGGAGGGGATAATAGAGATGGTTTTCTGACATCCTGTGTTGGAACTCGCTGGTTCAGGGCCCCTGAACTACTCTATGGATCAATAGACTATGGACTAGAGGTTGATCTGTGGTCATTAGGCTGCATTTTCGCTGAGCTTTTAACCCTTGAGCCCCTATTTCCAGGAAGTTCTGATATTGATCAGCTCAGCAGAATTATCAGTGTATTGGGCAACTTAACAGAAGAAGTCTGGTTAGGTTGCTCCAAACTTCCTGATTACGGAACAATATCATTTGCTAAGGTAGAAAATCCAATTGGTTTAGAAGCCTGCCTGCCCAGTCGTTCCCCAGAAGAAGTATCTCTGGTCAAGAAACTTGTTTGTTATGACCCATCTGGTAGAGCTACTGCAATGGAATTGATCCACAACAATTATTTTCATGAAGAGCCTCTTCCAGCTCCCATATCTGAGCTGCGGGTCCCTTTAACCAGGAATGGGCAAGATGAAGATTCTCCTGGCAGATGGCATAATTACTATGACATGGACTCAGATTCTGATTTTGATGACTTTGGCCCCCTGAATGTCAAAACCACCAGTGGCGGCTTTTCCATACAGTTCCCCTAAGCTCAAATGCCATTGAGGTACAACGAATTGTTAAATTATAGTATTCTATTATTCATTCAAACTATTAAATTAGTGATGAGAAGTATCACAAATCGGTTGCACTTGTGTGCTCTTTATATAGAGTTATATATGTCCCATTTATTTTAAACCAACACCAACTAGTGTAATAATATGATGTTTTTCTTGTGTCTTGGATACTGCACTGTAAAGCTTTGTTATAAAATAAGGCTGAGGTGAAGAATTTTGCACGCAAGATTTTTTTGCCTGTTCTTAGTAAGCAAAATGTGCTTATATTGCCTTTTGTTCATGGCAAAGTTTCAAATGCATTGCTTTTCCTGCCAGTTACGGGGAGTTGCAAGCAATTTTTGAACTAACCATCAAGCTATTATGCATGTAGTGATAGAACTGAGTCGAGCAGCTCGGTTCGAAATTCGATTAAATCAGTTCGGTTAGTTTATCGAGCCAAGCTTGAGTAATGTCAAACTCGGTTCGTTAGACTGTCGAGTCAACTTGATTTAATTAATAAATTAAATAAATATTATATATATTATAAAAATATATATTTATTTTATTTCAAAAATATAAATACCAAATATTTATTTTATTTCGTAAAACATATATTTATTATTTTATTTCGAAAAGCTCGGCTCGAGCTCTAGTTTGAGCCTGAATTTTACTTTACGAGTTGAGCTCGAGTTCAATTTTCTCAACTTAGACTCAGTTTGAAGCTCAGCTCGAATAAATTTTTTACTCACAAGCCGGAGCTCGAGCTCCTCTCAACTCGGATTCGGCTTTAGCTTGAATCCACCTCTAATGCCATGTCTTAACACTTCAAAAATTCTCTCTTCCCCCATATAGTTGTTCCCTGATCCAAAAGGATACCTTTCGTGCCATGCCATTACTAAGCTCTGCAAAGTTTTCCCGTTGATTTATAGGAAAGTAGTCCCAAACATTAATCTTCAGCTGGTGATTAAATTCAACACCTTTTTTTTACTCAAGTTTTTAATTTCTTTTTCCTTCCTGGGAACTCTCTAGTTTAGTATAGCAGTAGCAAGCATCTTGACCTCTCATTAGGCCACCAGAGAAGATACTGCGTAATGGATTATCCAACATGCCTCAATTTGAACTATAAAACTTGATGGAAAGTATATTAAATAAAAATAAACAAACAAAATGGAAATGGAAATGGAAATAAGAACGCAAAATAAAATATGGCCAAAGTATGCGGGGAATTTCCCTTCATTTGAAACCACGCTTTATCATTACATATATTGCATTTGTAGTTTTTTAAGGGCAGTACATATCTGTGGCTACAGAAAAATAACAAATGTATACGTTCCTCAAGAATTTAGCTCTAGTTATTTGGTCACAAAAGTTGACCAGAAACAAGCAGTTTAATGTTTAAACACGCTCTCCTTGATATCTAGTCTCCCAGATACCTTCCATGAAATGAGGGATTGATGCTTCGGGCCTTTCTCTCAAACCAGTTTCTTACTTTGCAGATCAAAGGCATGCCTGCAACCTCGATATCTGACTGAGAGAAACTTCGTTTTATGAGATGAATTTTCTTTAAAACAACAAATATATCTATTCCTGTGGAAGCAGAGCAATCTCAATTTCTTGGAGTGATTTTCCTTTGGTTTCCATAACATTTCTCTTCACGAAGACCACTGCCATCAAGCAAAAAGTACCAAACAAGGAGTACAAGAGCTGCGGCCCAAGCTGCTCCAGCAAGCGCAAGAATAACAAGCCCACAAAGAAATTTATCACCTGCAGAACATCAGTTATAGGACCAATGAATGAAAATACCCATAAGTTAGAGCTCACCCTTTTCTCAAATAAAACAGTTCACCAGTACGAAATAAAGCTTAAAAATTAAAATTAAATAGAATTGGAGATTCCAGTCACTAAATTTTTTTTTATGAAGTTTATTCCAATTTGAAAGTTGAATCCCAAGCTGCCAAACACATGATATCCTGACTCGTATAACTTATCAGATTGCCAAGGCTTTCCCAGTTTTCAAATGGAGGCTTTACTTTCAATTCTAAATTAGCAGGAAAGATGCATAACAATAAAAATAATGAATGATAAAGAAAAGCGGAAGAAATTACCCAGTGCACTGACATACAGACTGCCATAGCTTTCGCCCTAATTCGACTGGGGAAGATTTCTGGAAGGAGGAGACTTGGTACTGGACCAGCTCCTAGGGCAAATGTAAACACAAACCTGAAAAAATGGTTCACAATTAGTGTCTGTGTCCTGAATTCATCAATCAAGAAAGCTCTATTTTCATTCTATCACAAATAGGTAAGGATCTAAGTCATCTTCATGTAGCCTAAATGCTATGTAGTCACCATGTGGAATCAGCAGCAAACGGGTTGGCTGATTGAATGCGCATTTTCTAATGAGCAATAGAACATAACAAGCATGCATTCTTCATTTCTAGAACAGCTTTCTTGTTGGGGTATAGCATCAGAATTAATCCAAACTACATTCCCACTAACTGCCAAGGTTTGCAAGAAACGGGGGCACAAATTTTCAAAAAATCTCAGCCATCTTTTTTCTTGCAATCAACGAAAAGACAATTTTCTTTGGGGAATGAACCCACAAGTAATTTATTCAGCAGCAGGTCCACAAAATAGTAAGTTAGGAATGAAACAAGACATGCCAAATTTGCAGATAGTCTGATCGATGATGAACACAACTAAAATTTATCTTCAAGATCTGTGAATTAGAATATTACTCACATTAGCATGCCACCAACTGCAAGGTATAAGACTCCAGTGTGAGGTATGTAAGGGCTTGCAGCAGTAACTTGAAGGGCCATTGATACCGCCTAATTAGATAAAAAGAAATTACATAAGCACCAGGCTTCTGAGATCATACTCCATTTACTTCATTCAAAAGAAAAATCAGGGAATGGGATTATTAATTGCTGTAACCAGAGCTATGAATGATATTAGTACCAATGTAGCTAGTATTAAAGTAAACAAAAAGATGCCATTCTTTTCCCATTCCAAACAAGATACTGGAGGAAATACTCTGAAATAATATAGCACTTCTCTCCCTCAGTATGAAACACATCCACAATGCATTATGAAGGATATATTCTACTGTGTCAATTAAATAATAGAATACACAAACACACACAACCAAGTGCATAGTATGCCCCTTTACAACCATAATACTACTCGAAAGGCTTCCATGAAAAATGAAGTACGAGAATTTACCATGCCAAAGAAGCTCCATAGAAGAAGCACCTTCCTTCCTAATTTATCCATCAAAACCATCGCGATAATAGATCCTGAGAATTAAACCTGTGAAGTCAAGAGACATGATCCAATAATCTAGCTTATGCAAAAAAAAAGCTACGGAAGAATCAAGCTATACCTGACAGATTTGCAATTCCTACAAAGACATTTGCAAGGTCTGACGGTACTCCCGCACTTTTGAATACAGTAGAAGAGAAATAAAATACAGCATTTATACCAGATAGCTGTTGTAAAGCAAATAGGGTTGACCCAATAAAAACAACTGCAAAAGGAACGCGTGAATAACAAAGCCTAAAAGAAAACAAGATAAGAAGAAGAACAAACAATGGCAGCAGCAATAACAAGAGCAGTGGTGGATGATGAAAAAGAAGAGAACAGATCTACTCACAAAGCTCGTGGAATTGTACCAGAAAAGAATCATATCTACCTCTAAAATGCCGGCCATAGAACAATTCTGAGAGCCTTACAGCTTCTACCTCATCCCCTCTGTCTAACTTGTACATTTCTGCCATTGCAGTTTTGACATGCAATGCTCCTAAAAGCCTCTCAAGTTCAGCTTCAGCTTCAGCACTTCTCCCTTGCTGTATCGCACAACAAAAAACTATTAGTCTATGCCTTCAACATGAGCGCTACAACTGAGGTCATATAATTTTGGGGAATTTAATGTCATGGGATAGTAAATGGGCTACTTCGTCATAACGTTTAAGAAGAAAGGAGTAGCTGAATTAGGGGGAAGGCCAATAAGAAAAGTAAATTAAAACATAGGGACAGAAAGTAGAAGATCATATACAGCACACCTAGCTGCATCACCCAGTTTCCAAACAGGCTCAACAACGCGCACGCGCACACACACAAAGCGAGAGAGAATCGACAAGCATTATGGCTTAAAATAACAAGAATGCAGAGGAAAAGAAGAAGAGGGTTACAAAGCATGAATATAGATATGACAGACTCTTGCAATGGATTTCAGTCAATTTTCCAGCACATCATTAATATGATTAGCACATAACAAGCAGAAAATATCAGTCATCAGAGCACAGGAAAATTTATGGAGAGTAATTGATCATCTCAAAATATAGAATACATAAGTGACAGAGCGGACCTTATGCAGCCAATGTGGAGACTCTGCACACAGCATCATCCCTAGAGCAAGTATTGCAGCAGGAATTGTCGATACCCAAAAACAAATGCGCCACCTGAGCATTTAAGTTAGATAAAGTATGTTGGGAAAGTTAGTGCTGAAGATAAGTACTCAACAAACGATGCTATGAGATATACTGCATGTTTCTTACCAACCGGCAATGTCTCGGACAGGAATTCCAATGAACAGAGCCCCCATAAGTCCAAGACATGTTGCGATCTGGATAAAGCTTCCATAGGTACCCCTCACAGAGGAAGGAGACACCTGCTCAAATAGATAAGCAAATTCTGATTTCATAAGGAAAACTTCATAAATGATGCACAAGAGATCATAACGTGAGCAATGTGGCACAACTATAACAATTTACATACCTCTGTCACATAAAGGGCTACCACAGTGGGCCCAAGACCCATTCCAGTCCCGACTAATAACCTTCCAAAAAGCATACCCGCAAGATTTTTGGTTGTTGCACTGAAAATTTCAAGATTTATTTTTCAGATTTATGTGTAGGCAAAGATTTTAAGAAAAGAAGAGGGTAACAAGGTGCACCTCAGAGTGGAAAGGATATCGTACTATAATAAACATGAAAAGAGGAGAAAATGGCTGCTGGTTGAAAGATACTGTAAGTTCTAATCTTTGAAACAGATTTAGCTACTTATGGCTTTTGAACAAACAACAGCTTACACATATGAGTAACAAAGGATGTTAATCTGAAACTATCAAACTGCTATCTGCCTAACAAAAGGTAAAGTAACAGCTTAACATCTATTATATTCTACTTTGCAGTTTTGTTTTTTTTACTTCAAACCCAGAGAATAGTGAATACTTCATCAAGGAGGTGATAGGATCTTTTTGTCATGCATTAACTTTTTGACTCAAGGTTATGCCACAATTTTCAATTGCTTTTGCATTAGTGAGGTACTGAGAGCACTGAAATTAATTCTCCTTCGAGCTATGTCAACTGAGACCAAGGACCCTAGTTAAAAATTATCAACTAATGGGGACCAAAGTGAAGAGATATCACTGAAAAAGAAAATCCAAATCAGAGGGCAAAGCTAAACCTAAACTCTAAACCCTGGTTAGCGCTCATTCATTATGAAATAAGATGAAAAGTATGATATAGGACTCATTATAGCACAAATTTTGGTGATGAAGCAAAAATTTCACCTTATCAAAGCACCGATGATCATAGGCAAAGCACATAACTGAAAGGCTCTACGGCGTCCAACCCCATCAGCAATCCAACCACTGAGTAGAGATCCAATGAGTGCACCGCCCAAACACATACTCACCACCAGACCTTCATTTAACATCAAGGTATAAATTTCATATATGAAGACCATGATGTAGAAGTAGATGTCATAGTAGAGCAGAAAAAGAAAGAAAATCGAGTATGTGACACCTTCTGCCAAGGTATTCCCACTGAAGCCAAGATCCAAAGAGATGCTTTCAAGTGGTTCATTCACTACTCTGTACAGAACAGCAAATGTGCAAACCATAAATGCCAACAGCCAACTCCTTAGTTCACAACTAATAACAATATGTTAAGAAAATGAAAAACAACTAAGGTTAAATTGAAGATAGCGCACAAACCCCAGATGGTAGCCAAATAAGAATGAAGACATAGTTGCCACCAGGATATGAGGGAAAGAATGTCTCCATGGAGGATTTGTAGTTTCTAGATCCATATCATTCTGTAAAAGATCTAAAAGAAAATGCAATAATTAAGCCAAATTATTTTTGTAAATGACTAAGTGACAATTATAATTCTAAATTAACCAATGTATTATCTACTCAAATACCGCCTAATTATGCTGCTCATAAGAGGTTATATTTTCTCATATAACTCCCCACTTTTGGCTTTTAAATTTGTTCTTTCATTTTTCTTGATCAATCAAGATACTTTTAATGACTGAACTATGGACAGAACAAAAGAAGTCGACAATTGATAAATCCGATGTCCCTAAAAAGAAATGTAACCAAATCCCAAGATTCTGCTACCGCTTGTAATTTGCTTTCATATTAGTTGATGAAACATTTTGTTAAAGAAAAGTAACGTACATATATATAAGGGAACCCAGTGTGTGCAGTGAAACATACCAGTCCACTAAAAAAGGGTGTGCAAAGGTGGAAAAGTGCGAGTGTACATGCATGCCTATGTTGTGTATTCAATTAGTGTCTCATAAAATCAGTTGAAAATGGTAGTGGATCTGTCAAATTCAACATAATAGATTTACCTGAGTTCTCTTCTACATCAACTGCATTTGAATAATCTCTCGATGACATTCTCTTGTACATCGAGGATACTTCGCGATGGTATCCCCACATGCCAAACTTATTGCAGCCAGCCTTCCCTCCAAAATCCAAATCACCTGATTTGTGAACGTTTCAAAACCTGTCAATCATACGAATTATAAACAGAAATAAAATAAGTCACGATATACCCAGAAAGAAAATAAAATACGATATACCCAGGTTTACCCAGAATAGGGTTACGTCCTATCAAAAGTTTCACTATTATCAACCTCACAAATCTCTCGTGCGTTCATTGAGAGTATTTATAAGATGCCCTAATTAGAGTTTCTGCCCTTCTAGAAAAACACGGCTATTCATGGATCCAAACCCAAACCGTTAAGAAAAAATCAAACCCAAAACATGTACATGGCGCAGTCCTCTAACCCCGCCCACTCATCGGGGAGCGGACATATGGTCGTCGGGGTTCTACAGATCTAAACCAGTAAAGTATGCACCAAACTTAACAATTTGAAGAGTTGCAATATCACACCGTCACATCAAATTATTGCCAATCAATTAAATTGTCACACCAACTTCTTATTTTCAAGCACTGAACTTCAATTACCACAGTTTCATACTAAACTGATCTGATTGCCAAAAATCCAACGGAATTTCACATCAGCTCAACCCAGACAAACATGTCATATATTTTCAAGTTTTAACTCCCTTGCTGTCCCCTCCCCTCCCTTCAGTGGCAGCTATTGCACTTCAATTTTTGAGTTATTTGAGACTCGTAAAGAGCTCTATTCATTTCATCTAAATAATAACACCGTTATCTCGCAATAGCTACCAATACGCAAATTTGTTAACACTTACTGTAAATTGACAAACACACCGGTAAACAATCACATTTATAAGTGAGGTTCCAATATATATGACTGAAGCTTGATATAACATTGAGTCCGCTTGGAAAATGAATTGAAAATGGAATTCGGCAATGTTAAAGCATTGATCGATGATCTTAAACTGCGTGAATCGAACAGTGAAGAGAAAACTAGCGATCCGTTTAACTGTCGAGAAAATATATGGAAAACACAAAATTTAACACGACATAATAATCTAACTTTCGATCTGATTCGGCAACTAAACAAATGGAAAAAGAAAAACAGAGGGTATCCAAACCGAACTAAACAACTTCAATAAATAAACCATTACGATTTATATGGAGTGATCATACCAAAGTTAATCCAAATCCAAACATAAAACCTGACAAGTAAAGCAAATGAACCATCAATTGAAAAGAAAAGAAAAAAAGTCATCCAAACAAATGCAAAATTAGCTTT
Organism: Bretschneidera sinensis; assembly: GCA_023935145.1. Taxonomy (NCBI): domain Eukaryota; kingdom Viridiplantae; phylum Streptophyta; class Magnoliopsida; order Brassicales; family Akaniaceae; genus Bretschneidera; species Bretschneidera sinensis. The sequence goes on from CM043701.1 coordinate 22,252,342, forward strand.
TATTCGACTAAACAGGTAACAAGCAATGAAATGATATTAGAGCTAATTACCTCGATTATGCTTCGATCATTAAACGATAAAGACAAGATCTAAAATACGAAATCAGTATAGAACTTTTGATGACACTCGCATCACGAGAGAACTAAAAAGTTAAAAAAAAAAAAAAAAGTAGATTTGGAGAGGATTCGTGTAGGAGTACAAGAGAAGATAAGGAGGGTTCGTGCTATCGTACGCAAGGATGCGGTGGTTGGTTTAGGGAGAGAGAGAGGGGTTAAATAAGGAGAAGGATACAGAGCAGTACCATAATTATTCTACAGAGAAGCTGTAAAAAACGCAGGGAAAAGAGACATAACGAAAATAGCCGCGTGTTTAAGTGAAGTCATTAATCAATTACTTACTACTAATTTACTAGTAGTATTAAGGAAAGAGACAGCCGAACATACTTTCTTGTTTTTAAATCGCTTCCATTAACAAAAACTTCCCGTAAGCCTTATTTTTAAAAAAAATCATAGTTTAATTTGGTGAAAGTTACAGTGCTCTTTTTGTATCAACGAATCTCACTCGCGGCGCACCGCGTAGAAGGTTTTGTCATCTGTGTCTGGACAGGTGTGAGCGAGGGAAGGTAACATCCTCGCTGGCGCTTATTTGTTATGAGTAGAACTTTTTTTCCTTGTATGGGCGGCTGACTATTGCGCGCGGTAAAAAAAATGACACGTGATTTTGGGCAAGACAATCGGTGGATCCGTGATTTGATTAAACTGGCGTTGTAGATTGGGTTGAGGTTTTTAAAATTTAAATTAAGTTTAAATTGAAATTTTTTTGAATCTGTTGGAATAAATTAAGTCATGAGATAAAAAAATTTCAATCGAACTCAAATTAATAATCAGTTCATTATATAATTATATTTTTTTTTTACATATTTAAAATATATTTATTTTAAATATTGATAGATTATATTCATATTTTCATAAATTAATTTAGATTATAATTTATATTTGATAGATTATATTCATATTTGACTAAAATACATGCATAACTCTGTAGTTTGTCCTATTTTCATAAGAGTTTTTTTCGGTACACAACAAACCATGTGGCCTGCAGTATTAGCATGAGGTGGGCTTCCGTTGACTCCACCATTTATTTGAATCCATTTGGGTATGAGGTTGACTTATTTTGACACTCAATAAATTCTATAAACCATTTAGAGATCATCCAACACATTTTTATGAATTTTTTATTCATGTGCCATTTTTTTGTACTTTTCAATCTTTAATAGTAAAAAATATAAGAAAAAAATATTGTCGATTGTCAAAAAAATTCTTATACTTTTTCTCGTGGTATATCACATTTATCTTTGTATCTATACAAAAAAATCATTATCAAATTATTTGTGTTGTTAAGTTTTTAAAAGAATTTTATTTATGAATAATGTTTAAAAGGGTTACATTGTAATTATTTAAAACCACAAGTTTTGTTACGCACCGAAAAAAAAGCTTGGGGTTTTTTATGAAAATGAGTCAAACCACATGATTATGAATGTATTTTAGCATTTATATTTTGATAAATTAATTTAGATTGCAATACATATTTCGTGTGTGTTTGTATATATATTTTCTCATTTCTTTTCTTTTTTCTTCTTAGAAACTATCCAACAAAAAATATTGGTTTCCATTAAAAAAAATCAATTAGAATTTAAATATGTGAAGAACTTGTTTCTTTTTAATACATTTTAGTTGAAGAATATCATTTGTTCTCATTAAAGTATTTTTTTTAGACTTTTAATATACTTTCCAAAAGTTTGTTGAATTGATTTGTTTAAACTATGTTCATCTACTTTATATTTTTTGTAATATGGAACTTGGTTATGAAGATTATAGGACCAAGTACTAATATTGAAGTTGGAAGAATTTGAATGATAAAACACTTTTAAAATTTAATTTTTATTTACTTTTGTATGGTTTATATTAAATTAATATTTTTTGAACTTTGTGTGAAATGATTTAGGGTACTTAATTTGTAAATGATAGCTTATAATATTTAATGATTTCTTGTATGGATTTGATTTTGGATCTAATTAATGATAAATAATTGTAGTAAAATATTTCTTACATAATACATTTGTAATAATTTTTAAGTTAAAAATATAAACCACTGATCCACACCAATTTTAATTGGTTGGGTTGGGGTTAGATGGGCTCATGAGTTGGGTTGGGTTAAGATTTTCTTAACCCGATATAATTGTGTTGGATTAATTTTTTAGGTCAACCCGACGCATACTCATCCCTACATTTGATAGTACGATATCATTTAAAAATAAATTGATATAATATTATCATTTAATAGTAATTTGGTATCATGATGATATAGACATTAAAATTTTTATATTGCTTATCAACCATTCAATGGAAAAAAAAAAAAAAAGGGTTCCAAATTAAGTTATAATCATCGATTTTCTCTTATTAATTCAAAAAAGAAGTCGTAGGTTTAAAAAGAAAAAATATTTTCATCTTATGGACTTCAATTCAAATTATCATTATAAATGTCACTAATTAGTGGACTTTAACTTTATTTGTTATGATACTCTAAATTGGGCCCAACCCAAATGAAAGACAAGAGTCTAACCTCATTAATTGAATTTAATTTTTCCCACACAAACTGGGAAAAAGTTAAATTCAAAATTTTGAATGAAGACATTAAAGTTATCTTATTTTTTTAAAATTAAATTACAAAATCCCACCAATTAACCACACAAATTGGGAAGAAACAATTAAATTTGAAATTTGAATGAAAACTAAAATTGTCTTCGTTTTTCAAATAAGGGAACAAAATCTCACCAATTAACCTCTTAATTGGTGATGTTTCCATATTTGATCCCCTAGCTTCACACCATCACATATAAAGGGCCTCATTTGTGCAGGATGGGGGAACCAAGAAAGAAAAAGTTTCACAACCTTCGGAAAAAAAAAAAGCCCTCCAATGTTCGAGTGTTCTTCATCAAAAATAAGTTTAAAAAGACGCTCAATCTTTCATCTTCAATTGAGATCAGGTCAAAACTTGTTTGAGATCAAGTCCATTGGCCCTCGAATCCAAACAATCAACTTCTTAGCAAACAACTAAGAAGAGAAGAAGCCTCACAACCTTTTGAAGAAAGTTCCTCCAACATTCAAGTGTTCTTCATCACATTTAAAGTCATTTTTCGTGTTCTTTATAAAATAAAATAAAATAAAGAGTTCAAATAAGTGCATTGATCTTTCCTTTTCCATTGAAAAAGGTCAAAACTTGTTAAATATCAAGTTCTTTGACCCTCGAATCCAACGACCAACTTTAACAACATGTATGGGGATGAGCGATCAACAGACAATTCAAGATCAAGCATAAAAAATCATTCGATCTTGAAACATTTCAAGGAAATCAAATCATATGATTATTGTGAATTTCTAAATACAAATTTTGTAATTTACTCACTTGTCTGCTTAATTTAAAATGTAAATTTTTGTGTGGACACACCTAACCTAATGACACTATAGTTATTTTGATCTTATTTTTTTAAAACAAAGTCTTTTAAGTCATGTATAAGTTACATCATACAATTTTTTTTTTTAAATTTAGTTGACTTAAAACAAAAAAATGGAGTAATAAAAATGAAAGAGGTCACCATTAGTCATTACTTCTAATTAGCTAGACTTTTAAAATTATTTTCTTCTATTCATTTTCATTGATTCTCCATTGCTCAGTTCTATGTGTGATTAATCAATTAACATTTTTCTTTTACACCATGCAGATGGCTTAGAAGTTTAGAGCGTAGAAGTATGGTACCAGTATTGTATAGTTTTGTGGACTATCATATTGATAGATGATTCATTATTGGTGATTCATATTGATGATGAGTTTTATGCAAAACGATGTCAACATCGTTTGAGGTCTGCACATATGGGTATAGAAGAGTTGGCTATTCAAACTTTTGCATGGAGAGAAAAAGATAGTTTAAAAGGTGAAACCCCATAGATACAGGAGAGAGGGAATTGTTGTAAAGAGGCAAAGGGAGAATTGTTGCAGGGGGGGGATAGAAACCATTGTAGAGAGGGAAAGAGGAAAAATCGTTCCAGAGATGGAGAGAGCAGGAAGCGAGATAGACTCGTAGAGAGATTAGGCTGGAGAGAGATTTGAGATCGAAAATTTGCAGAGTAATGGAGAGAGAAAGAGGGAGAGGGAGAAAATAGGGATAACAATCTTACCTGTATCCGTCAAGTACCTGGAAAATATGATCATAATGGAGAGGGTTTGAAGGCTATTTTTTTCCGATAGGTTGAGCGCGGGGAGTGTGGTATCCGACCCGATGAATACTCGTGTGTGTGTGTATATATATATATATATATATATATATATATTTAGTGGGAATTATTTTTTTTTTCTTCTTAACCTAACTATTTTATCTTTTCATGATGTGATTGTTAGACATGTGAAACATAATGACAAGTTTTTCTTATTTTGTTTAAATAATTTTTATTTTTGTATTAAATAAAACGGGTACAGTATCCGTACCCATGATGGGTATTGGGATGGGGATAGGGATGGAGGAAAGGTATATATATGCACCGGGTATAGGAATTTTTTTTTCGTTGGTGTAGGTGGAGGTCGGGGAAGAGTACCCAGTCCAAACCCGTCCTGTTTTCATCCTTAAGAGGGAGAGACTTAACCTAATGAGAATAATAGATAAAGGGCCATTTTAGTCTTTTCAACATTCTAATAAACATATAAGGCTCACATGCATTTTTTTCTGTTGGATTTTGGACGAAAAACACATCGGAAGGTCAATTTAGGAGAAGCCTAATAATATTCTTAACAAAATTGGAAAAAAGGTGATGCTTATATATAAAAAAAAAAAACAACCTCATTTAAAAAGTATAAGAACAAAATAACCCAATTTTGAGAATTAAGAATTTTAAGAATGCCAAAATGAGAAAGCACCTATTTTAAAAACATAATTACAATTTTATCCCTCAACTATAGATTGAGTTTCATTTTAGATTTTTTTTTCTTAAATAAAGATAATAAAATTTTTATTACCAAAATGAGGTACTTCTAATCTTGTTAATCAAAACAAATTTTTTTTCCTTCAAGAAATTGGAGTAAATAGCCTCGGAGGTCCCTATAATTTGATTCAATTGTATTTCTTGTGTTTTTAATTTTGACAACCACAAAGGTGTACATATTCACATACAAGAACAAAATATCACATAATTTGCATTACATAGAAATAGAAAAAATCACAAGAGGAAAGAAATGCGTACTTGGAAGATTAATAAACCAACCATGTTCATGGGTAACATTTTCCTTGCAAATACGAATTGGATTCTCCAATCAAATGCCTCACATTACATCGACTTTGTAATGAAAATAAAGCATAAAAAATTTAACATTTAAAGAAGAAAGAGACATTCAACGAAAAACAAATTAGTTAGACGAATTACCACATAACTAAAAGAAAAAGGCACACATAGAACAAAAGAAATGGAACCAATGACATAAGAAGAAATACCTAAGATACAGGAGAGAACCATAAAATTACGTGAAAGATGATGTATTAAATCATGAGGAACTAAGCAGAATTTTGGCTATAGTTTATGTAGAGAAGTGTGCTTGTTCATCCCCAAGTGTTGAAAATGGGGGTATTTATAGGTTTAAGATAGGACAAAATGTATGGTGGGGAGTCTCTTATATTTTTGGACGTTCAAAGATATTTAAATGATGATTTGCAAGAGCTGACTTGGTGGGAATTAAAGAATGAATCGTGAGATCAAGTTTTTGCACATTTCTGCAAAAATGTAACGCCTTTTCAAAGAGTGGTTGATGAGCTCGATTGGCACGTCAACAACACCTATCGGTGGCGTTGCCCACCCAACCATTGGCTGAGGAGGTTGGATAGAAACTAGTTCATTTTTGGGATCAAACTTGAGCTCAAAAGCCCATGATTGGTCTAAAAAGGGTAAGGTGGTTTTTCGATTTCTCTTGAATCTGTTTTGAGTCCAAAATAAGGCTTGGTATTTCTTTCAAAGTCAAATCTTGGTTCAATTGTTAATTGTGCTTTTAAGTTAAGACCATATTTTTATTATCGGACCCGTACATGATCCATTTTGATATTTAGAATGAAATAGAGTGTCTAACCCTTAGGTTTCATTGTCCTAATAATAAAAACAATTTATAAATTAGTTTATGATTTTTTAAATGATTTATGTTATAACAATAGTGAATTTATAAACTGTCTAGTATTTGGTAAAACAACAGTAAAAACAATTTTTTTCAAATAAATTTAAAAATTTGGAAACAAAAATAATTTCAAAAATTATGTTTTTGTAAGGGTGTTTGATTTAGGTTTTGTTTATAAAAAACACACTATTTCATAACCTCTTTCAAACATATAACATTTTTCTTTTTTAATTTATGGGGCATGTCTTTGATTCCATTCTATCGTCATAATATGTATTTATAATATTAAATTTTATATATAAACACTTTGTCCTTATTATTTTAAACTATATTTTTGAAAATTTACTTCCCAACCAAAATTTGCCAAGAAAAAAGTGAAAATGAAAAAGAAAACTTTAAATCTAGATATCTGTATTTAATAGAAGCCCTTAGGCTGAAGTGAAAATCTTCAACTGGCTGACAATTACCCGAAAACCATACATTTTTCCTGTAATTTAAGTACAAAAATCCCATATATATATATATATCTCTCCGGCGCTCGTTTGGTTGGTAAGATTAAGGTGAGATTGAACTATTTTAATTCCATATGAATAATTATCTCTCGTTTAGTTGAAAGATTTACTATTCATATGAGATTAAGATGGATAAAATTAATCTTAAACTTACATTTTTTTGTCCTACCTCTCTCTCTATGGCATAGAATCTATCCCATTTATGTGGAATTAATTTTTTTTTGTTCTTTTTACCCTTGAATAATAATTATAATATTATTAAATTTTTTATCTTATAATAAAAATAATAATTATTATAAAAATCATTATGATAATAATAATAATTATAATATTAACAAATAATAATTACTACTATTATAATAATTATAGTAATATTGATAATAATTTTTATAATATTATTGTAATAATATTTTTCTTATAATCATAATAAAAAAATATTTTTATAATAAAGAATAATAATCAAAATAATTATTATTATAAATATAATAATATATTAATAATAATGATAATAATTATTATCACAATACTGACAATAATATTATTCTGTTCATTATAATATTATTATAATGATAATGATAATAATTACAATAATTATAATTATATTAATGATAATGCTAATAATTATATTAATAATTATTATGATTACAATATTGTTAATAACAATAATTATGATTATTAATTATAATATTAAAAATATTATTATAGTAATTATAATAATTTTATAATTATGTTGATAAAAATAATAATTTATTATTATTATTATTATTATAGTAATTATAATAACAAAATAAATAAATTTCAAGTTTTGTAAAAATTAAAAATCTAAAAATAAAAAATAATACTAAAATATTTTTATACTTTTAATTTTTTATCTAACTTTAATTCCAAACTAAATATAAAATTAAAATATTATTTATTTAATCTCTTTTAACATCTTACATTAATACTAATCCTATCTCGTTATAATCTCAAACCAAAATATATCACATCAAACCACACCCTTTTCTGTAATTTAAGCGCAAAATTCCTAGATATATCTCTAGGGTTTATACCCCGAACACGGACCTCGCCATCGAGGTCTCCGAGATCGGACACACACAGAGAACTGAGACAGAGAGAGATGGGGTCGAGAGACAATGAACAAGCGGTACCGCATCACCAGCCTCACATCAGCAGCCTCGTTGTACGTCCATCCATCAGCGACGGTGGAGATGGAGGAGGAGGCCGCGGGGGAGGCGGCAGCGACTATGAGCCTGGCGAAGTTCGACGTGAACCTCCCCCGTATTCTCGCTCCGGTCGCTACAACGATGATTCAGGTCCCTACTCTATTTTGTCCCTTTTGCTTTTGGTTTGTTTGTTTTTTGCTTTTCCCCTTTTTTGCTTTTGCGATTGCTTTAACAATTGCTAAGCTCTGGCTCTTTTGTTTTGAATTTTGATGTTAAAATTGGCATAGAGGAACAAAATGATTTGGTTTGAAACCCTAGATCGAAGTGGTTGGGTTGATATGAAGTTAATTATCTCTTTTACATCTACATCTATGTGAGTTACATCTTTTTGAGTTTTTATAACATTTGTCTTTATTATTACTATTTTTTTTCTAGGCGATTTTTTTGTACGCATAACTTGTAGGAAATTGGAATTTTACTTTGATTGTACTGTTTGATATACCGTTCTGAAGTCATCTAGTTGTTTTTTTTTTCTTTTTCTTTCTTTTTTCCCGTGTCTGCTATGTGCTTGAGCAAGGGGTTTAGAGGATTGCTTGATTGATGAGAAATTGAATTTATTGGACTTAGAGAAATCAAACGAATACTTATTTATAGGATTAACAGAGGCATGTATGACTTTTGTTATGGGAAAATACAATTTACAAAGCTCATGGGTGATAGTAGGGGAGTGATTAACTATGTGGAAACCTAACTTTTACTATGCAGTATAATGAATAGGTTTGTGCTAGTGAGGCAAGTTTTTAGGTTTTTGATAAGTGAGGCAAGTTTTTTAGTGTTTTTTAGAAGTGAGGCATGTTTTTAGGTTACATGTGCACAGGCTACCTTGTCCACTGTGCTCCAGTTTTCTGAATGAAACGCTCTCATATTGGGTCATAAGGTCTAGTGGTTCCCTCGACAAATGATGATAAAATATAGAAAACAGAGACATCAGTGATTCTTGGTTTACTCTATTTGACCTATATTATGGCTTTGTAGCTTCAAGTTCAAGGTGCTATGATAAAAATAATGGAAAGATTCATTCTGCTCACTCCCCACATGTGCCCATGGGAACTAGTTGTATATACCAGAAAATGAAAATGAATATGATGAAGCGGATGAGAAATTTAGTTTCCTTATCGTTTCTTCCTTTTTTTGGTGCCTCTTATTTCTTTTTTAAAAGCTTTTCGGTGTATTTTTACTTAAAAAGGAAAGCAATAAATCTAGTTTCACCCTAAAGTTTATGTGAGAGGCTTTGAAAATTCATGGTTTTGGAAAGACGTAACTAATCTGTATTTTTTCCCTTGAATCTTGCATTCTCTGTCATGCAGTTGAAATGGATTTGATTGATATAACCTATTTCTTATCCTTTGCGTTCTCCTTTGATGATGATGCGTTCTTTCTGATATGTTTGCTACCGATTTGATAGAGGCTTTGCAATACACAAGTAACTATATATTCTAAATTTCGATGAATGAGGTTGATATTCTTCTTAAAGTAGCCATTTTGGCTTAACAATTTCTAACGAGTTTTTGCTAACTATATAATAAATGAGTTTTTGCAACAACTGTCTATTCGTTATGTTGCATAAAGAGCATGTCGATCTACCATCCTTATGGAGTGTCAAACTGCGAATAAATTTTGCTGTTGTGTGTTACAGCTATTATTACCTGCAAGAACTTGGGTCTTGAGGAAGGCATGTTGGTGTGAGTGCTATCTTGGATCATTGTTTTTTGTGTTAAGGGTCAATGAGTTTGTCGGCAATACCATCAGTGGATATTATGCTTGGTCTATGAACTCGTGGGTTGTGCATCACTTGGAACAAGTACTTGCATCTCATTCTGTTGTGAAGCTATTCTAATGTGTATTTGTTTGGAATTTTGTGCAAACTATGACTATGGTGTTGGGTTCAATCAATTAAAAGGTCATTATCCTGAAATGCAAATTCTAAGTAACACCTGATGAGGGATTTGCTGCTGAGGATGACTTGTCACAAGACATGGTTTTAGATGTCAGAATGTCCACATCGTCAAGCGCAATTGTGATGATATTTCTTAGGTGGGATCAGTGGTAATACTGGCCTATTGGGGTTCCCTACAATATGATGGAAAATTTAGTATGTTTGAATGCTTCAGATTATGCCTTCATTGGAGCTGATTTTATGTTGTTAAAGATGGTTTTTGCTGGTGGAAGTGGGCTCTATATATTTTGAGTTTCATTGGTTTTGTTAATTCATGGAAACACTTGATATTGGACTTCTGATAGATGATAAGTTCTGGCTGCTTTTGAGTGGATTTCTGGTTTGGAGTTTTACTTATGAGAATCAGTGGTCTGATTTGGGAATTGATTGGTTTAGTTTCTTTTTTCCCCTTTGGATTGGTATAAATAGGATTAAATAGATGGATGCTTTAGGAGCTAGTGTGGAGTTCTATGTGTCGAACTCACGGGATATGGGGAATTTTGTTATATTGCTATCTTATAGCTTTTGGTGAGCTGTTGTAGGTTTGTGTTGTAATTTTATATTTGGTGCAGATAGTTGCTGCAGATCTCATAAACCCTTGGGTATTCGTTTTCTTGGGGTTCCCATTTCGTTCATTTTTCTATTGTTTCTTAAGTTATACGAGGCATTCTCATGAGTGGATGTTAATAATGCTAATGGGATTGGACCTGCCTTTATGGCCTCTGCCCTATCAAGTTGGTTTTGGTAGCTATGCCTGGTTTGGGGGGGAAATAGAAAGTCATGTTGCTTTTTGAGTTGTATTTTGACACATTTTCTGACAACTTGCCAACATGTTTTTTTGAAAAGAAGTGGGGAATTTAGTCCGGTGATAATGTGACTCTTTGCACCCCAGTGGATCTTCTCTTGGTGGCTTCTTCCTCATAGAGTTTGCTTAGCTCTTGCTGCTTGTTATGAAGATGTATTTAGACTGAGAGTTTTGGAATAAAATCACAAGGACTTATGTCAGACTCATGTCTTCCTGTGTTGGATTGCTATTTATTAGGCATGTGGTGCATTATCTGCAGAGCGTAGATGTACACGAAGTTCTCTTGGTAATTACAGCGCGGTACTAAATTTGTTGGTTCCTGATCCATGGTGTTGGTGTTCATAGTTCAAATATTTATGTTGAAAATATATCTTTAGCTTGTAATGGTTTATATGATAAATGGACTTGGCACTTTAATATTAACACTAGAATTGTTTTGTTATCTGAGGACTGAGAGCTGTTACCATGCATGGTAAGTACAGTTAACGATAATTTCACTTGCTCATTGTCCCAGGTATTCTTACTGGTAGTATGGGTATATGTTTGAGAAGTAACGAGGGTATTATTGTGTGAACTTTGTTCTCTCTCCCACACTAATATAATGTTTTTCTATTACCCATGATAAGAAGAATTTATAAGTTGCCAACTGGCCTCACAAACTTTGTTCAATTGGTAATTGGCGGTTTCGTTGGCTGGGAGCCTTCAGCCATCATAAATTCATATATTTTCATTATTTTACTTATCTAATTGGGGGTTATTTATATGTAGACTTTACTTGCTTTTTTTCCAGGATATAGAATACGTGCAGGTTCTAGTTCTCCTGTACGCCGTAGGGATGCAGATCATCGTTATGGTTCTGATCTTAATCATTCAAGTGGTCCACCACGCGGCCGTAAATTTGGTAGCGGAAGGGATCCTGGTAGATATCGAGACTCTTCACCCCCTCATGGCCGAGGAAGGGTTGGTGGCCGGCCATTTGATAGAGGTTTTGATGGGCCTGGATTTGGTCCTGGGCCTTTCAGAGGCGATGGCATGAGTAGAAGTAATCCAAAAGTGCGGCCGAGGGAAGGAGATTGGATCTGCCCAGATCCTCAGTAAGTCCATATCTTAAATTTCAATTTGTAAATTTCCTTTTCCTTTTTTTTGGGGTGGTGGGGTCAAACACACATCTACTATGTGGTTTCACCTTGTTTAGGATATACCATTGAAGATTTTTCGTGCCAATTAAGAACATATGGTAACTTTGTTATGCACTTTAAGTTCATGTCGTTAACTTAAAGCTACGTGAGTTTCTCGTGTGTCCTGTTTCTTGCCTAAGCCATTAAATTATCCCCTTTTATCATAGATTTGAGCCCTAATAACAATCAACAACTCACAAATCAACCCAAATGCACTATTCAATCTTTGGGATTTGATGCGAATCACGCTAATCTTGGATGAATTGTGAATTTGGGTTGTTGATTGTTATTAGGGTTCAAATATCTGATATCATGTGGGAAGCACAAAGCACATGACTTTAAGATAATGTCATGAACTTAAAGTGCATAACAGATTTACCATGAAAAATCCTCACGTATATATCCTAAACAAGGTGAAACCACAAGTGTGTATTTAACTTTTTTTTTGGGTTAAAAAACACCTCTTCTATGTTACATTATATTGTGATTTTTCGTGTATTTTCCTTTTGGATGTTGTTGTGTCTTGGTAGATGGTGAAGTGTTTTCTTGTTGCTTAGTATTTTTCTGGTTGAAGCTGTCTATGTAGTTGGCACTTCAGTGCTGTCAATTTTTTGGCTAGGATGGCCATGCCTAACATGGTTAATTAAGGCTGTGTTTGTAAAGCGCATGCTGGTGCTTGTGTTATGTACAGAGTGAGCTGCTATGTTTGATCACCAGGTTGTTTGGTCGTTTCTGCGGTCAATTGTTATTGCTCTGTTTCTTAAGAGCAATTTGTATTTCTCCTTTATGGCTGATATTAATGAACTTCTATTTACCTTTCAAAAAAGAATGATTGGAACTGAGTCGTCAATCTTGACCATCTTAAGCTTTATTATGTTGACCTTCTATCAAGCTGGGACCTTCTTTCGTTTTTTTTAAGCATGCATTGATCGTTGTAAGCTTTATTTCATTCTCTTTACCATGTCGCAGATGTAGAAACTTAAACTTTGCAAGGCGAGAGTACTGTAACAACTGCAAGAGGCATCGGTTTGCACATGGAGGAAGTCCTCGTAGGGGCTATCCTGGCCCTCCACCTCCACCTCCACCTCTACATGCTCCCCCTAGACGCTTCCCTGGCCCGCCAATGGATCTTTCACCCGGAAGGACCATGAATGGCTATAGGTCTCCCCCTCGTGGTTGGGGCAGGGATGGCCCTAGAGAGTTTGGGGCTGGTGGTCTGCCACCTCCCAGGCATGAGGGCAGGTTTTCTGATCACATGCGAAGAGATCGGCTGGATTATCCAGAAGATGACTATAGGGGGAGAAGCAGACTTGATAGGCCAATGCCGATGGATTGGGGCCATAGAGACCGTGGAAGGGATGGCTTCTTCAATGAAAGGAAAGGGTATGAGAGGCGGCCACTGTCCCCACCACCATCACCACTTCCTCCTCATCGTGGCCGATGGGTACGTGATGTTAGAGAGAGGAGCAGATCCCCTTTTAGGGGTGGCCCACCACTAAAAGACTACCGGCGGGATATGTACATGGAACGGGGACAAGATGATCGACATGGTGTGGGGCAAGACCGAATTGGAGATGCATATTAGCATGGCTGGAACTTGCAGATGTAATCATGATTTACGCAGATGTCTGTGTCTTGAGTAGAGTGAGGAAATATGTTGGGACAGCTTAGGACTTAATTTAGTGCTTCACCTTGGCAGGCTTATGTGACTTGTAACAATTTAAAATTCGTTCTTTACTATTTCCAATCTGTCGTTGCTGTTTTTGACCACGAAAAAAGGAAACTGGTAGTACTGCTGTCCTTTTTAGATGGATGATGCTGGAGTTACCAACGTGGAAGCTGCGCACATTGTTTTCCCCCAGGGCCACACTGGTTCATTTCAAGTCAACTTTGACGAATTTATTAAGCTTTTTGACGGAAAATTCAAGACCCTCTCCCTGGGCAAATGGTCGCGAGCCGAAGTGTTGATTCAGCAGTATGCAGAGGAGCCAATATGGAGCCTGTCCTGTTGTCTAGTACCACATTCGTGGGGATGGCGTTTGTTTGATTTCTACTATTCTTTAAGTTTCTGCTTGTCTCCTCCGTGGGGTATATAATTATAGAACTGTTCTTGTTTAAAGATCTAAGTTGACTTGCGTGGATTCAGATGTTACAATATTATTAATCATCAACTTTGATTATTAGCAAATGAGATCACCTATATATATATATATATCACTCTGAAACTCTTCACCAATGTGTTAAGCAATTAGCCAGAAATGAGGTATCTACATACCAACCTCGAGGTCCACTTCCAACTCACACCGTTTATTTTATGTTTTTCTCTCCAATATTCAATTGGAATCCAATGCAAGATATTTTCTTTCTTCTTTTTTTTCCCATTCCCAACAAAAGAATGGATGCTATACGTTCACAATGCATTACTAATATCTCGTCGACGGCAGTCATTTCTGAACTCTCTATATAAAAAGCTCCAGTTTGATATATCTCTTTATCAATATATTAAAAAAATCACATATAAAAAGGTTCCATTTGAGTATCTTATTAAAAAAAGGGGTTCCATTTGAGTTAGTTTCAGTATGGTCAAAAGACCAACTCCTAGCCATTTCGTTAGCAAACAAAATAATGCTGAGTGGATTATGTTTTCTCTGACTAATCAGTTTAATTTTTTTTTGTTAAGTTTTAAAATAAAATAAAATAAATAACTCAAAAAAAGTTAACTCAAATGACATGATGTGTTTATATTAAAAAAACATAATGCAATGCCTCTCGTTTGATTTTTTATTAAGAGAAAATAATTTTAAAAGGGTACAAAATTAATTCCGAATTTTATTTATATGTAAAATGGAACTAGTACTACTATGGTGGAGGTTCGAATATTATACTCTTAATTCAAAAAATTAATTAAAGAAAAAAAAATAAAAGAGAGGAAAACGTTTGTTTCCTAAATTCGAAAAACAAACACACTTCATCTTCTCAATTATCATGAAATAGATGAAAACATGTTTCATTGCCTAGTACATAGGTAAAAGCAGACAATGACATTTTCTTTTGCTTATGAGTAGAGGTTCAACTACGTCCCCAAGTATCGATAATGACAAAAAATAAATGGAAAAGAAACACCTTTTTTTTTATAAAAAAAATTATCGAATGCTTCTGTTTCACTCCAAGCATAAATCCGTTTTCAAATCTTGTCCATCATTTCATTGCTTCCTGGCTAAATAGAAAATACCCGTGTTGTATACGAAAGTCTTTTTATTGATTTAGATTTAAATTTAATAGTTTAAATTAATTAAAAATTTTAAAATTTTTATTAATAATATTAATTTTTAAATTTTATATTAACATTATTAATAAAACTATTCAAAATTACTAATAAAATTTTAAATTCAACTTCCAACCCAACCAAAAAATTTTAGTTAGCATACACTTGCATGATCATAGAAAAGTAACTTTTTTTTTTTACTTTTTTACAAACTTACCCTTAAACTTTAACCTCCAACTCCAAGTTAACAACTTCTCAGCCCCTTTAGCGCCAATTTTATTTTATTTTCATTTTTAACGGAGCGGAAAAAAAAAATTCCCTCGTTTTCACCCCACCCCTTTGATTCTCTGTCTCTCCAATCACACAATACCAACTGTCGTACGACGAAAAGGAGTGCCAGCGTGTCACAATATTATTGGCATGAAGCTTTCCTTATCTTGTGGTCTCAGGTCCACAAGGTACTTTCACATCGCACTCTTTTAACGCACGGTAGCTTTTGTGGAAATTTTATTGCTCCCTTAATCCGACGGTCAATCACTGACCACAGTTCACTTCTATGAATTTTCACCGTCCGATTTGTTCTTCAACATCCACCGTGCGATTAAACATCCATGCGAATCTCACCATTCAATATATCCAAAAATTGAAATTTCAAAACATGTTAGAGAGAGGGAGGAGAGACGAAGAAGAAGAAGAAGAAGAAACAAAGCCCCTCTTATTGCTCGCTTTTACATTTACATCTGTCTTTCATCTACACAATCCGTGCACCCAAACTGTACAGTTTCTCTATATCTCTATCTCTGTGTAGATAAAAAATTCTTCTCAAATTCTCTTTGGCCACTTCTTTTCGGTTTAAATCTTGAGCTGAGCAATCACGTATTCTCTTGTAATATAGTATTTGGGCGACACTAGATTGGGTACTGGATCTGAAATTCGTGAATTTAAGTTGATTTGAAGAATTGTTGCGATTAGTGCAGAGTAATTGGTGGATTGTGATTATATTTAGGTGAAAAACAGATTTTTTTTTTTTTTAAATATTGGTTGCTAAAATTTTGCGATTTTGAATTGGATGGGGGAAGGTGATGAGGGAGGCGAATTCCCGCCAAAAAAGACGCAATCTGACCCTTCTGATTTCCCGGCAAAGAAGCTGGCGCGGCAGCTGGACTTCACCGGTGGCTTTGGCGGGGTTTCGGGGAGTGTGATTTTGCCGGAGCACCCGCAATCTAAGCCTGCAGCAGCTACTACTGCAACGACCACGACCACGACCACGGTGACGCAGACGCCGGCGCTGCAGAGCCAGCCTCAGCCCCAGATATTGGTGATGCCAGTGGCGCCGCCGTTGCCACCGTCGCAGGGGCCTCATGCCTCAGTGAGGGCTGTGTAAGTTTTTGATTTTTTTTTTGTTTTTTGGTCATGTATGAGATTTGAGTTTTTAATGTGGAGTTTGCGCAGTTTGTGCTTTTGTGGGTTTTAACTGTGTAGATTGATGTTTTTGTTTGAATGTTTTGATTTTTGTTTTTGTTGTCAATTCTGAGGATATATTCTCGGTTCTGATTAGTATTCTACTTTCTTTTTTGAAGTTCATATTTTTATCGCTTCTCTAATAGTCAAATTTAGCTGTTTAGTTGAAGTTATTGTAAATGGAATGCAATGCTAAATTTCTCACTTGTTTTGGTACATAAATTTCTTATTTTTATATTGATAGAGGAAGGTTGAACCCTCTATAAAAAGAATCGTTCAGTCATTTATGCAGTTTATTTCATTTTGCTAGTTGAACTCTGAAAACATTTTTCTTCAGCTGTATCTTTGCGGTTGGAGGAAGAGGAAAGGGAAAGGGAGAGGTTTTGTGATTGACCTCTTAATGAGGTTGAATTGGTTATTGAAGTCCCTTTGATGTTTGAATATAAATTTTGTTACTTTTAACTTGTTTCATGAACTAATCGTTGCAAATTGAACTAGTAAATTTAGTTCCAATGATGAGAATTTGATTTTATTATAACTTTCTTAATTGTTTCATGGAGTTTGTTGGCTTCTTTTTTTTTTCTTTCTTTTTTGAACCATAAACTCTACCCTTAGGATGTGAGTAGTGCTTTTTCATTGTTATAGATTTTTCTTGGACATGGTACTTTGGGTCTTCAGTTCTCTATCTTTTTTATTCTAACGAACTTTATATTTGTTCTCTCTCTCTCTCCTGCTCCCTCCTTCACTTTATTTTTTGTTTTCATGTGTTTGAAATTATTTATTGTGACTCTAGATCTTATTCCGTATACTCAACTTAGAATTCTAGCTCGGTATGGGTTTAAGAACCATATCCCTTTCTAGTAGCATGGAACAATTTTGTAGTAGATGATGTTCAATAACTGTGAGTGCTGATATTATCAAATACATTAAAGATATTCTCTCAAAAACTTGAAGCTTATGGAAGTGATGTTTCGTACTAGTGCATGCTTTACAAATATGGAATTGTTTGCAGGGCTTTATGTTGAAAGTTCTAGTCTTATCTATTGATTCTGCTATAACATTATTATTTCTTTCTTTTAGAAAACCTGAATCTCCCAGATCAAGACCAAGACCTAGTGTTGAAGTGAAAGATGGTACTCCAAAGAAGCAAAAACAGTGTAACTGTAAACACTCACGGTGCTTGAAGTTGTAAGTCTATTATGTACATTTTTGGTATGAAGTAGATTTTTTATTGATAGAGTTGAAACTGTTCTGTCTTGGAACAGGTGCTCATATGTTTTTGATGAAATTTGTGTCTCAAATAGCAATGTATGACTATGACGATGTTTGGGAACCACTTTAAGCAAGGCCAATCTGCTTTAAGCATGCTTAAAGTGGTTCACAAACGTCACCTATGTATTACAATGCGTTCGTTCACACTTTGGGGCATTGGTAGTTTGACATGTTCAGCTTTGGTGGAATGACTGTAATGTTTGGATATTTATGTGCATTTTCTTTTTACTACCACTTAGCCAATTTATGTGGTAAAAAAACACCTTATACTATGTTCTTTGGAATATACTTCTTTGGAAAGAAAGATAAAATGACTTATGAGACATTAAAACAAGAAGAATACCATACAAACCTATGTTAGGTAATGCAAAGAACCACGGTGCTATAAATGGAAACCATTTCATCCCGATTTCGTTCAGGGATTTATATATGTTTCATCAGCTTAAGGAATATTATAGCTCATCAGAATAATTGTTGATGATGATTAAATGCTACATTTTTAGTAAGTAAACATCATAATTACTTGTACATTGGGGTTTGGTTGTTAGGTTTCCCAAACTAACCATAGCTCAGGCTGATATTGTTCATGTAAAGTCTGTTCTTATTTTATAAATCTTCAATCCAAGCTTCTCACCTTTGGATTGTTTTGGGTTCAAGCAGAGCATGTTGTGATTGTACTAATTTATGAGAATAATTTATTAAAGGAGTTATAGGTAAGAGGAAAACATATCCAGTTTGAAAAGATTCACTTCATTTCCTCAACTAACTGCCAAGTGGTACCTCAACAATGAACACTTAAAATGAAATAATCCTTCCTTGTTCTGACTATCCATTTTTTTCTTCTAAACTTATATCTTAATTTGGTTTACTAGGTTGCTACAGGGTAGATGCATCTGTTATGTTTATTAGGCTGACAAGTCAATCAAATTTGTCCGTAAAAGAAGTGCATCTTGTCTGGATGGTATGGACAATTTTTTTTGTGCTACTAAAACACACACTTAAGCTACTTATAAAAAAAAACACACACTTAAGCTTTACTTTTCTGGAAAGTATAGTGACGCAACATCTTATTATAGGATTTTCCAGACTAGTATAATGAATGATCTATATTAGTAAATACTTCTACACGCTGTATGATGGGAGTAGATATGAAAAAGGATAAATAAAGTTATGTAGCTAAAACTTGATTCAAGTTCGATGCCTGAGATGGATGTTATGATTGCTATCCTTGTAATGTTTCTCTAGGACCTATATGGTAAATTTAAATATGCACTGCTTGTTCAGGGAGCAAGGTCCTAGAATATCTTTTTCTGTAGAAAGTTTCACTAAAAGAAGTGATACATTTAAGTTAAAATAATCGATTATTTAATTCAAAAAGCTGCTGATCAACAGCCTTGCAACATGAACTAGGTTAAAACGTTTTGCATGCATGCTAGTTATGTCCCCGGGTATAACGAGTGGCATGTACCAGGCAGCTTTTCTAGGCATCTTAAATGTTTGGTGCTTGCCTTTATTTGGTGCATGTACACATTTTTGTGTTCTTTTTAGCATTCTCAATGGTGTAACAATCATTTAATGCACGAGTTTATGCAACTTGCTAGATGGTACAGTATATTTACCTTATGAACCTAATTTTTGCAATATCTTTATCAGGTATTGTGAGTGCTTTGCATCCGGTATATACTGTGATGGGTGCAACTGTGTAAATTGTTATAACAACGTTGAAAATGAAGCTTCTAGACGAGAAGCCGTGGAAGCAACTTTGGAGCGTAATCCAAATGCATTCAGGCCAAAAATTGCAAGCAGCCCACATGGTGCACGTGATAGTAGGGTATGTGATTTCAGGAAAGAATAATACACCAAAATTAATAAAGTCTTTTAAACAAAGTTGAAAAAAAATTCAAGACCAGTGATTTTATTTTTGTATTGGTGTACTTTCTTCTGAAACAAAAGAATGTGTAACTTGATTTTTGTGGACAGTTCATATCCTTCTATGTGAAATATACGTGGTCCGAAAATTTTCCATAATGTCCTTATGAAGAAAGACCTCGGCGTTTGATGATAAAAATTAATCCAATAAATTGAATTGATTCCTTCTGTTAGGATATGCATGCTATTAATGGTGTACTTCTTTCTGGCTTTTGTTGACAAGCATATGGGCTGGTTTAAAATTGTTGCAGGAGGAGGCCGGGGAAGTGCTAGTGTTGGGAAAGCACAACAAAGGATGCCATTGCAAGAAATCAGGTTGCCTCAAAAAGTACTGTGAGTGCTTCCAAGCTAACATTCTCTGCTCTGAGAATTGCAGATGCCTGGACTGCAAGAACTTCGAAGGAAGTGAAGAGAGACAGGCTCTCTTTCATGGTGACCATGCCAACAATATGGCATATATTCAGCAGGCAGCAAACGCCGCCATAACCGGTGCTATTGGGTCTTCTGGCTATGCATCCCCTCCAATTTCTAAGAAGAGAAAAGGTCAAGAACTTTTCTTCGGGCCAGCAGCCAAGGATCCATCTATTCACAGGCTTGTACATTTTCAACAGGTAATTTTGATCTGTGTACTTGACCAAGGAAGATTTTCAAGCAGTTTATGGGAGAGGCTTAATTGATGTCCCTATTGCAAATACACATTTTATAATAATGATTAACTGAGCTCTAATGTGTTGAGGAGGACTTGGCTCAATGATTAACTGAGCTGAGGCCTTGGGACCTAAAGGTCCTAGGTTTGAGTGGTATGTATGTTTTACCAATAAAAGAAATTATTAACTGAGCTAATAGTCTAATACCTTCTTTTTTGTAGAAGGGGAAATGTCTGCTTAGATTCTGGATTTGCATTTTTTTTTGTGGTTCACCACTGAATGCTCATTGTTGAGTATGGTTAGAGTTTTATGAACTAAGAGAGTATATTTAGCACATATTTTCTATTTTATTCAGGCAAACAATATCAGAGGTTCTGCACCCTCCTCTTCTTTGTCTTCCATTCCAGTTGCTCGAGCGGGTAGCACTGCAGCATTGGGGCCTTCAAAATTCACATATAGGTATGTCTATATAGTCGTATTAACGAAAATAAACTTATCTGCTATCTTGAAAAGCTAACTTGTAATTATGATTGAAGGTCTCTCTTAGCAGACATTATCCAACCGCAGGATTTGAAGGAACTTTGCTCGGTTTTGGTAGTTGTAGCAGGAGAAGCTGCAAAGACACTTGCAGGTAAACTTGATATGATGGTTCAAAGTTACCAGCTTAGAATTGTGGTGTCTGACCCTGTTGAGTATTATGTTTTTCTGGGAACAAGAGTAACTCATCTTATTGTTTATATTTAAATTAGTTGATGCTTTTCATTACATGGTGTTTGACAACGATACCAAACAAACCTGTCAAAAAAATCCTATCTAAAAAACTCACAAAATTATTTCTCATTCTAAAAACCCAAAAAAGAAGAATTTAATTTTTACCACCCTACACTTGGTGCAAATCATCTAGCTCTGTTTAAAATTTCAGCTCTATTGACTATAATAACCTTAAGTTTGTGTTAACTTTTTTATTTGGACATTATAGCTCTTAAAACAAAGTGACTCATTTATCCTTTGGTTAAAAGAAACCCTAAAACTCAGTAATGTTTTGTTTTGTACTCATTTCCATTAAAAGTCACGAACTTCATAATATTATATTTAAGGAAAAGTCAGTAATTTAATTCCAAATATTATTTTGTGAAGTCAAACACTCTTGTAAACTTAAGGGTATTTTTTGAAGTAGTTAAATTACATTTTTTACTAGAACTTAAACAGCTGGGTGTTGGGTATTAAACATTAAGATTTTGGGTTTGATAGATTGAGAAATATTTTGAGGATTTCTTATAGAGGAAAATTTTTATATAGGGTAATCTGTTATTTTTCCCTTTATTTAAATGTGGATGTATTGTCTATTTATGAACTAGATTAATAAATATGTTTGGACAATGTTTTCTCTCTCTTGTTTGAAATCTTTTGTAATTAAGTGTTTTTTAGAAGGCTCATTTGAACAAGGTAAAACATGTAATTTTAAAATCTTCTCAATCCTATATTTTAAAGCCGGACACATAACTCAAAAAGAAGAAAGAAGTGTAGTGCACAAATTTCCCATTCCTTTCCCTCTCCCTCTCTCTTTCTGGTGGTGGTGGAAATGATAACATCATCAGAGTTTTATGAGTCTTATAGGTAAGAGGCATAAAGTAACTCTAAAATACATGAACATATGTATTAATATAATAGGAAGCAGTAGAGACTTCTGTGGGTCCCCAATTTACAAAGCTGTAAAGAGCTCTGGCTTTGATTTCTCACCAATCTGGCCTATAAAAAAGAATGCCTTCCGGATTTGGGATTTGGAAAATATTTTCCTCTTCCTGGTTCAAAGAAAACAATGCAAGCTTGTAAGTTGTAAGCATCTTTGGCCTTCTGTATTAAGTAAATGAGAGCCTTTCAGGTCATGCATTCTCAAAGATTTTGGTTCTGAATATGAATTGAGATGAAAGTTGAACCTGTTCTTTAAATTCTTTGATTCACCATTATCGACCTGCTGGCATGTAATACAGCTCCCTCCTGCATTTGTTCTTTCTTGGAGTCTTTCCTCCAGTTAACTTGCCCAAGCCCATGTTGATTGTATTGTCCTTTGGGTCTCAAAGGATTTTACCCTGGCATGCCTGTGCTGTGTTTTATATTTTAACTTCTTCTCTTTTCCTAGTTTCTATTTTCCTAGTAAGCTATTAATAAGCCTTTCAACTACGTATGTTATTCACAACCTTGTGCTATGAAGGTTTGCTTTGCAGCAAATAAAATACATCTGCATTATGCTAAGTTTCTTTGTTGATTGGTAGTCAGTTTAGCCCCACCCTTTACACAAAAAAAGAGAGGAGAAAACTGGGGGAGAGGGGGTAGGAAGAAAAAAAAAAGATGTTCCCAAAAGAGGGGAAAAAATAATGGTTGTTGCAGATAATTTTGTCCACCATGTGAGAAGCAAGTTGCATTTGGTTTTCTTCCTGTTTGGATATAAACCATCAGTATTTTTCTAGTGAATCAATTTTCTAGTAAGATGAGGACTAATGAGATGTAACTTTTTGTTGGACCATTTGAAAGATACCTCTTGTGGTTATCTGTTGAGTATTTGTTTCTCATTGGTACCATTGTTTAGCAGAACTGTATACATGGACCATTCTTATTTTCTTTCTCCTTTTTAATTAACTAAATGAGTCTTCTTTCAAATTTTATATACATCCAGACCAAAGAAATGCAACAGAAAAACCGGCAGAAGATCAGACAGAAGTTTCCCTTGCTTCATCAACCCAAGATCGGCTGCAAAGCAAGAATGATTGTGATGTTGAGAAAACTGTGGCTGATGATTGTTCAAGTGCACACCAAGCTGATAAAGTTGGACGTGATGATTCCAATTCAGATGGCACTGATGTGCCAAAAGGAAGGCCAATGTCTCCTGGAACTTTGGCATTGATGTGTGATGAACAAGATACAATGTTCATGGCAGCAGCTTCACCTAATGGATCAATGGGCCATGGCTGCAGCACATCTTCTCAGTTTCCTTACGGACAAGGCATGACAGAGATTTACTTAGAGCAGGAAAGGATTGTTTTGACGAAGTTTCGAGATTGTCTTAATAGGCTTATCACCTTTGGAGAAATAAAGGGTATGTTTGTTTCCCCTTCTAAATTTTATACATGACTAATTAGCGGGAAAAGTTTTTAAAGAAAATATAAGTTAGGTTTTCCGAACCAATAACACTATTTTTTGTTACAAGAAATGGTGCCATAGTAAATCTCTTTTTATTTTTATTTTTTTCATTTACCCTTTAAAATACAATGTTAAATATTTTATATGGCTTGAAAGTTTGAGTTTAGGACCAATTAGTTTGAGTTAATTTTAAAATTAAATCACCTTAAGTTTCAGAATGTTATATATATTTTTTTATGGCATGTAAAGTACATGACACAGTTGAAAGATGGCTTCTCTGCAGTTGAAAGTTTGCATCACTACAATCAGCCAGCAGTACTTTGAATTCTGCTTTGTAATATGGTCTGCCAAAGCTTTCTGCGGCCTTTTTCAATTGTAATGACATGATTCTAGGGTGCTGAAGTCACTTGCTTTGCTGTTGGATAGGAAGGAGTTCAAATATATAATCATTATGATATATAAAATGATATACTGTTTTTTTTTTCTTGCTTCAATTATTGGCAATTAAGGATCCTGTTACATTCTCATTACAGAAACAAAGTGTTCGTCATTAGTAAGAACTGAAATAGGGAATCAAAGAGACCCACTCAGCAACGGAGTTGCAAATGCTAGAACTGAAACTAATCAGCAAGGTCCAATTAGCAATGGTGTTGCAAGAAATGTTGGTCCACCTATGGTCAAGACGTCTCAGATGGCGACGGCGGAAGTTACCACTTCCAACAATGATCTTCCAGCGCTTCCTGAAAATGGGGATTCTAAACATAAGGCTGAAAAATTGATATAAAGAGATTCTGCACAGCCTGAGGTATGCTTCTTTAACACTACACCATTGTTTATTCTGGCTTCATCGATGATGCAGATGCAGTTTGAAGATAATACTGGACCTCATTGTTGGAATTGACCAAGACCTGATTAATTCCTTGTTATTAATATATTTATATCAATTTTTCACCCTTAACCACAGTTTGAGCCCGATTGGTGTAAATTGCAGAGCCTTAAAATTTCACAAAAATATTATATGCATTATTACATGCCATTGACCATCATAGCTGTTGTTGGTAGATGCTAGGAGTTTCTTTTATCAGTTCATACTATTAGAGAAACAAAGAGCAATTTTATAATTCTTCATTTTTTATGTAACTTAGATTGAAATCCATTGTAGAGTATATGTTTAAAACTATATTATTTCTATCAAAGTCCAAATCATAGATTATATACTAGGATTCTTATGGCAGGAAATTGCCTCATTAAAATGTCAAGGACTTAATTATACTCCTAGTTGTATTTATTCTTGTGCTATAGACAGGCCACTTTAATCTCTTTTTTTTGGTATATTAAACTTTATGAAAGAGAAGAAAGCAGCAATTTAGATATGTAAATTGTGATGCAGTGGATTAAAGTAAATTCCAGCAATTGACTGAAGATCATGCAAAGAGATATTCTCCGTTGAATTTAATTCCAATGATGGATTTTGGACATTAGATTTACTTCCATTTTAGGACTGAATTTAGTGATGTTTTAACAAAAAGAAATGCATGCCAAACTATGGATTAGTAGATTTGGTTGAACGTAATCAAAGTCAGCTAAAGTGCAGACCCAATCATGGGATTATAAAACGAAGCAAGACCATGGAAGTTTGTGCTGCAGGCCTCCAAAGTGAAGGTAAAAAGAATAGTGCAATATCTAATACAGGTTCTAAATCGGACCGAATAATGAACCGGCCAAAGTATTGGGTTACTGGTTCAATGATTCAATGGATAACCGTTAGTTTATTAAAAAAATATATATTATTATTATGTTATATAATGTACCTGATTATGACTAAATATTAACACAAGCTTAATAGAAGTAATTGTAAATCAAGTTTTAAATATGATTAATAATTATTATATTATATAAATCAAGTATTATTTTTTTTATACATTCTAAAATTAAAAAAATAATTAATATAAATGATATAAATGGTAAAATTGTTAAAGAAAAGTTCATAAGATAAATTAAATAATTTTATATTAGAGATATTTATTTAAACAAGCTAGTACTGGAATCAAATTAATTAATCCAGTAGATACATTGAGGCAATTAATAGTTGGGGAAACAAAAGAATTTTCCCAAATAGATATAGGAGCACTTAGCATTTTATTAGCTTTTTAATCAAAATTGATAATTTTGCGGAAATGTTAATTTCAAAATGAATGGATAACACAAATTCTAGGGAAGCAGTGCACATTATAAGTACAAAAAAATTATACAAAGTAACGCATCGACTCTACAGCAACAAACTCTTGATGTTTTGTCCAGTGATGAAGTAATTTTTTTTTTATCTAAATAATGTTTTATGGAAGAATGAGATCAGCGAAATATCTCATCTAACTATAATAAAATAAAATCATCTTATTTAAAAAGATAAGATGAAATATTGTATCTTTTGACTTATCTCTTTCATCTTATCATCTTCTTCATCCTAACCAAACACATAATAACGCTTTATATGCACCAGATCAGTGCTTGAGATGAAAAATAAATAAATAAAAAAAACCCAACAGATTTGCGTATAATATGGCTATGATAAGGAGATTCCAGTTAGGAAATTCGATGCTGGTGAAGAAGACATGAGGATATTATGCTTTAAAAATGGTATAAGCCATTGATGGTATTCCCATAGCACTCACAACCCACAAGTCGTAGAACATAAAATCAACTATTCGATGGAAATTGCAAATGGATTATCCTGATCTTCATTTTAAGAACAAAATATAATCCACCTTTTATTTTTCCCAGCTATTATTTGAGTAACATATAAGCCATATTTTCTTGTACCACATTATTATGATTACTGGGTGAACATAAACTTGTGCCTACAGGCGTGACCTTGATGTTGAAGATGATGGGGCAGGTGCACTCTGCAGGAAAAAAAGAATGTTAGAATAATTTTATCCTACTTAATTGTTTTATATATAGAGAAGGGAGGGGGAGGGGGCAAGGCATTTGCAGATTTGCAGCGACTCTCAACTAGTTATCCAACCATAAACCTCCATTGAAATTGAAAAAAGCACATATAGGTTTTAACCAACCATTCATGGAAATTTGTAATTACAATGATACACATAAAAAGCTGGTAACCCTTTGGAGAAAAAGATAAATGCCAAGGTACCATCAAATGAAAAAAAAAAGTCAATTTCCAAAAGTTAGCTTTGTTGAAGAGTAACGAGCATGTTTGAAATAAATGAATTATATAAATTTTACGGAATTCATTCGTAAGTCCATATATGTTTGAAAAGAAAAAAAAAGTTATGAAAATCATTTTTAAATGAATTCACTAAAAAAAATTGAGGTAGTTTATTGCAAATCCTATTAAAATTGACAAAAATTGCAAATGAATTTCTTAAAATTGAGAAATATATTGAGAAATATAATATTGACCAAAATTCACTCTTATATAGTTGAGCAAAAAAATGACTAAGTTCTCGAATGAATAGGTTTGAAATTGAAACATTAGATTCAATCTCATTATATCAAACATTCTAAACAGGAGAATTGAATTGAATTCTACAATTTAATATAATAAAGATAAACATTAAAATTCATTTCAATGGATCTACAAAAGAATTATTTTTCGATTATATTTTCATTTGATTCCAAATGGAATAAAGATTTTGTGAGCCATAAGAGAAACATACTTTTCAATCCAAATAGCCCATTAGTTGTTTTCTTATCATAGATAATTAATTTTCCTAGTAAAACCTATTATGCACATACCCGTTATGATAGTATAATTATTCTCATAGATAATTAATTTTCCTACTTGATGAAAAGACCAGTCAAATCAGTAAAAAAAAGAAATGAGAAATCTATTGATAATGCAAATATTATGTTGCTTGGGTTGTAAAGTTTAACCAATATTATATATATATATATATATATATAACAACAATTTATTGACAACAAGAACAGCAACAAATATTTTGTGGATTGTTTAGATTGAAGAATTATTTTGAATGGTTTTCAGTATTTTTGCCTAATAGAAAGGGAGAAGGGATTGTAGGGCAAAATAATTTAAGAATAAGGCTCTTAATAAAAAAAAGGGGAATAAGGTTCTTACCAACTTCATGCCTCTTATTGCTCTTTCTTCCAAAAACCTTGATGGTTTAAAGAAGTTACCATACATTTCTGACCATTTCTTAAGACTTGCATATATATGGTTTGGCCCAACTGTGTCTGCCCAGAAAACGATTCCACCACTGCCATAGAAAAATATATTTGCTATGAGAATAAATTCCAAATAGGATAGGTTGCTTACTTTTCATGGATATTTGTCAGAAAAGGGAATGTAAGAAACTAAAATTATTCTATGGTATACACAGAAAATATAGCCTTTATTCTATGAATTAAAATGTCAAAAACTAGATTGGCTGTATACAACAGTATCAAAAGCCCAGGGAAAAGAAGACTTCAACAGAAATTGGAAAAAACCTCCAATTAACCGTCGTCATTAAATTTGTTTCTAGCACAAGGGGAGAGACTTAAGAAACAGGATCAGGCACGAAAAAAACACAGCTTAGCATGCACAGAACAGGCTCACCAACTTTGTTATAAATTCAATAAACAAAATATCCATAAATCTAATAAAAAAATGTAGAAAATGCATACGAACAATTTTCCATTGGAAAAATATTTTTGGAAGTTATGGAAAGTAAACGGGAAAAAATGAAATTGTGAGTGAAACACTCACTGGTAAGAAGGGAAACTCATTCCAAGGACAGATGCAATATCAAGGTCTGAGGCTCGAACCATGACTCCTTCATCCAAAACACGACATGCCTCATTCACCACAGGAAACAGTATCATCTCCAGAATTTCCTTGTCAGTAACTGATATAGGCTGCCAAATAAATCCAACAAAAACACATTAGCTATTCTTATTGAAACTACAGAGAGCCATTTTTGTCTCACGCGGCATGCAAGTAAGAACTCAAACAGCATACCCAAAATATTAACGCAGTTGATATTATTCATGCCTATGGAACTACTCTCTTTCCACATCTAAGCATGATTACCTTTCCACCAGGCATAATATTGGTATGTCGTCTAGACTCCTCAATAATTGGAAGCACTGAAGGATCAGGCTTTGGCCTGCTTCCTTTTTCATAAATGTAGTATCCTTTTCCGTTGTTTTTGCCTGAAAATTGAAATTTCATATGATGAACGCATCAGGGACATTAGAAAGCATTTGAAAAGTGAAAAAGGAACATCTTATCATACAAAGAGAAACAAAAAAAATTCAATACCATTTCGTCCATTTTTCACCAACAGTTCAACCAATGGAGTCTGGAATGTGCGATCAGGGAATGCATTAGTAAATTCTTTAGCAACTGCCAAGGCTACCCCATATCCAGCCAAGTCCTGAAGCCTGTAACCAATACCCAGAGAGAAGCACAAGTGATCAGAAATCATCTGGATTCCACCAAAAGACATTACTGTACATGCATGACATATGAGTTGTTATGTATAACCAAATCTGTTTGTCAAGAAACTTTTTGGAGCAGATTAGGATTGGATTATATGTTGAATGTTTTATAACTCAATGCATCTGAATCCACTAGGATTTGGAATATAATTAGTAATCAGATTAATTAATAGATAATTTAAAATTTATTCTGCCAAATGAACATGCCTTTAAGTGACAGTTTTACTTTTTTTACTCCATAAATATATATTATATACACACACAAACATACATATACAAGTATAAACTTGAAAATTTTATATGTATTTTAAAGTACTTTAGTTCAAAATTGATATTACTCAGACATACCATTAGATTATTTACTTTCTATGATGAATAAATAATACATACATACACTGAAACACATAAGAGTGTATATTCCATTTAGGCTTTTATCAGACTGGAAAAAGTTATGTCCATATTTGATTTATTATTTAATCAATAATCGGATAATCAGATTGCAACTCTTTCACAATATCTGCTAATTGGATAGGATACAAATCAAATTCAGATTAAAATCCAATTAATTGATAGGCTTAGTCTCGAGGCTTAACCAGGAAGCATATATCAATAGAGACTCGATAATCAAATTGATTATGATACCATGAAATGCATCAAAACTTACAAATGCTGAAGACATTATGATGCAAGACTAATGCATCATAATAAAATGTCACCTGACAGAGAAGTGCGTTAAGATAAAATAATTAAATCACCATGATAGGCATGAAAAGATATTAACTAGGACATATTATGAAACGAGCCCTTTTTTTCAAAGTGAGTGTAACTCATACTCTGTTAGAACCTGTAAGAAATTAAAAACATGGTTCTAAAATATGCTTACACTGTGCACAAAGTTCCCGGATTTTGGGAAATAAGACTAGAAATGTCTAGGTCCATGAAAATTGCATCTCAATAGCCTAAAATTCGGGAAAATCTCACCATTGGATATATTCCATTGAACTGCACTCCATCCTTCTTTAATTTAGTGAAAAGAATCCCATAGTAGCAAACTCATGCATATGTAAACATGAAACCATTCACTGATAATAATGAGACTAAAGAGAAGAAATTTACTGGAAAGGGCCCATAGGAAGGCCAAAAGCGCTGATCACCCTGTCAATTCTGAATACATCAACACCTAAGTTGACCAAAATGTGTGCACCTTGCGTATAAGGGAAGAATGTCCGATTGACTGCAAAGCCAGTGCAGTTACCCACCACGACAGGAACTTTCTTTATGGTCTTTCCAACGGTCATGAGATCCAGAATTACTTGCGCAGAAGTTTTATCTGTACGCACGATCTCCAGAAGAGGCATCACATGAGCTGGACTGTTCATTAAAGAACCATGTCAAAGAAATATACAAAAAAATATATTCCTGTATATATTTACAATTTTGAAATTTCTACATGATACAATGTATAGTCTACTCTCATTAACAAGTTCCACTTTACATAGGTGTTTTGGTTGTATCCGTAGAAGCAACTAAAATTTTATAGATTCCAGGATCACAATGGGTGTAACTGCCAATCAGAATCCCTGACCTTCCACATGAAAAACCAGCACCACTAGAATAATGTGTGTAGTTTGGCTAAGCACATATGATGTAAATCATAGTCTTTCATCTCCCATATGGAAGATGGGTGAGACGCGTGACATGTTTGAGTCCTGCTACCAAAGATTCGAAAAGAATAATCTTGGTCCATTATGGTCTTTACAATCATAAAGGATTGATTAACTCAGGCATGAGATAACTGAACAAAAGTTCTAGAGATAGGGAGAAAATTCTCCTTATAGTATATATGAGTTATATGGAGAATACGATAGGATAGATAAAACCACGAAAGATAAACAAGGCAGATGAAATGGTTGACAGCTGCTGCTAAGTGAATGTCTGGAGTCTCTGGACCCATAATATTCTTACAACAATGACCCTAGACAACTTCCATATCAACTGCAAATAAATAGGTTTAAAGATGAAAGGAAAATGAAAATATTTTCCATGTTACTTTTATTCACTTAAATTATGTAAAGCAGATCACAGGATTGTTAAGAATAATAGCAATGTAACAAGGAAGAAGAAAAACTAGATAAAGAACCTGAAAAAATGAGCGCCGATGATACGATCTTTAGAGTTGGTCTTTTCTCCAACTATATTGAGGTCAATAGTAGACGTATTTGTCGCCAAAATGCAGTGGGGAGGGCAGACCTTCTCAATTTCACTAAATATTTTTTGTTTCAAAGGAATACTTTCTATGACTGCCTGCAAAAAAGAATAGTCAAATAAGATGCCTCTTAACAGATAGAACCAGATGCATATCATACCAATCATTCACTTTTAAGATCTTTCAATACCATAACTAAATTGAGAGAATATGAGAGCTGTATAGAAACAAGATCACAACAAATATTGTGGAAAATTATAGAGCTTTAACTTTCACTGCGATGTATGAAATTAAGCCAGCCCACCTCTATGACCATGTCCACGTCTTTAAACTCTGAGTAGTCAAGTACTCCTTTGAGTATTGAGAGGGCTTTGTCTGCCTTATCCTGTGTCAACTTTCCTCTAGATACTAAGCCTCGCACATTTGCTGTCACAAAGAATTACAGTGGTAAGTTTCTCTATCTTGTTTGGGGGGGACAATGTTAACATATCTGGGATTATTATGGATACTTTCTACAAACAAAAGAAAAAAGAAAAAATATACTCATCATCCATCCAATCTGTCATTTTTCAAAGGGTAGGCTTACATTTTCTAAATGTTCATATGCATTTGCATAAAACAGGATTCAATTGCCATTTCCTTATTTTTTTTAGCATACCAGTTGGCACAAGATAGGCTGCACCTATCATGGTTTTTATAGGCTCCTATCACCTTTACATTAATTTTGTTACAATATCCTCCTTATCACAGCCAAAATCACCAAATGTAATCCAAATAGTTTATTACATGGTAAATTATCAGAAATGTAATCCATAACCGTGTGAGTGAGATAACCACCTTCAATCATTTTTATCCCCTTAAGAAGATATTCGGAGTTGACTTCCTTGAGAACAACATATATGTTGCCCAGAATAAGAGCTGTAGCTATGCCAGAACCCATTAGACCTCCACCTATAACTGCAACTTTCTTCACATGCCTTGGTTTGAGTCCAATATCAGTAACCTTAGGCACCTATAGAAGTTGAAAGTTTAGGGGACACATTTATGGAGAGATTAAAAAGTACTAAATACACAATTAACTTCAACATAATTTAGATGCCAACTGTTAAGAAAAGGTGGCTGAGAATTATAAAATTTCAACACACAATGGCAGATAACTGCTTAAGAACAGAAGCATCTGAAAGCTGCCAGATACAATTTTTCCTTCAACAAATGCAAAAGTATAAAATCTTAATAAGAAGCGACAAAATCAAGGACATCAATAAGGCAGCCAAAGTTGAAAAGTAACGGAAAAAGGCAAACATTCTCCGTCAAAAATAGTGATCTCAGTGATTATTCAGAATGGACAACATCCAAGGACATAGCTGAGAGAGACAAATAAATCTGCATATTCATAACAATATAGTAATTATGTGGATGAGAATGGCTTGTACAATTATGAAGAAAAAATTGTTGGCCATAGAGATAGGGACAACAAAGGTTTTATGGTGAGAGATTATTAATCATACAGTCCCAAACATGATAACTATACAAATTGAGTAAAGAAAGTGTATGTTTCCATATATTGAAAATATCACTTGTCTGGCAACAAATAATCCAATCACAACTTCATAATAGGAAGACAGACATAAAGCTGATGCAAATAACTAGGTATGTGTTTGACATACATCAAGAATTCCGAGTAAAAGATCGCCCACTCTGCTACTTCCGTCACCATAACGGAGAATGAAGAAAGCAGAGGTGGTTGGGATTCACAGAATTAGAATTGTACCTTTGAAGTTGTACGTTGAGCAAAAAAAGTATGAACAAGACCCTTCGAAGTGTCTAGCAATACTAACTCCTTAAATACTTTTGCTTCCTGCAAAAGCAAATCCATTTGTCAGAATACATATGAACAGGTCACAATCAGGCTGTTTCATGACAACCATCAAGCAACTCTTACGAAACCAAACATGCTTATTCATGCATATGGACCAAGTACAAGAACTTTCTATAAACTCTATGAGCACGCAAACCAACACTATAGAGCGTAGATGATAAAAAAACATTATCCAAGAAAGACAACTGTAAAGTTCAAGTATTAGAAAACAGAACCAGCATTCTCATATTGAGGACAAGTTATGCACACAAACAACTATCATAAGCTCTGAAATGAAAAATTACCTTTAAGACCCCACTATATCCTCCATGAACAATACCCTCCTCAATCACATCAAGACATGCTTGATGCTGAGGCATATTTGGGGCAGTCTTCTTGGCTTGTTGTCTTGCATTTTTCAATATTTCTCGTGCTTCAGATAGGGAGCCAATCTTGTCTGTCCTGTGAAGAGAACGCATCCATGGTTTGTGTCTCTCTGCAATGTCTAAAGCCCATAGCCGAGATACTTTCAGCAACTCCTCAGAAGACACAATAGCATCAATAAGACCTAGCTTCTTCCCTTCCTCAGACGTTATTGATTTTGATAACTGCAAAGGGATTACATTTACATAAATCACTGTAACTGGAAAAAGAGTTGTCAATCATAAGTAGTGCTCACTATGTTCAAGAAATAGAAGATCAGATGTGGAAAGCACAAGGCGATTTCACTCTTCCCACAAGATATTTGCAGCAAGTGATTTTTTTTTCTTTTTTCTATTTAAACATTGCAACTAAAAATATATCATCCAATTAATTTTTTTGATAAGTAAATATATCATCCAATTAATTATTCCATGAAAGATTCTTCATCACGGGAAAAATGGGTTGAAAATTTCATAGCGGTCGATCCCACTCACACTGTCCAAATAATGGAGTACAAGCTACCTTCTACCCTAGAACCCAATGGAATGAAGACCTAGTAAATACTGAATCTTCCTCTCCCTCCTCCCTCCCTGTGT
The DNA here is from genome assembly GCA_023935145.1 of Bretschneidera sinensis. Lineage (NCBI taxonomy): Eukaryota > Viridiplantae > Streptophyta > Magnoliopsida > Brassicales > Akaniaceae > Bretschneidera > Bretschneidera sinensis. The sequence goes on from CM043701.1 coordinate 22,286,467, forward strand.
GTTGCATGTGTGAAGAAAAACTCACAGTTATGGGCAGGAAAAATATATCATGAGAGATGCTTACCAGCATCATTTCAATGGCCTTTGAGAGCCCTACAAGCCTTGGAAGACGTTGTGTTCCTTAACAAATAACCATTGGTTTAATAAGTCAGCCCATGCTTGTAAAACATAAAACATGCATCACTTGAACATAGAACAGTGTGGGTGTCGCATGTGATCGTATGTGTATCAATGTTTTAATGTCCACAAACAATAGAAACTATACCTCCAAAACCTGGCATCACTCCAAGTGTCAACTCTGGCAAGCCTAGTTGAGCTTTTGGAGCAGCAGTGCGAGCATGGCACCCCTGAATCAGATTAACAGGGAGGACGTAGTTATTCAAAAATTACAACTATATTTAGAAAATGAACAAATGACTACTTAGCAACAAATACAAACCATTGCTAATTCTAAGCCACCTCCAAGAGCTAATCCTTCGACTGCTGCAACAACAGGCTTCTTGGCATCTGTGGTTATGAAAAACAGCATCAGCAGAGTCATAAGCAATTGAGAAAACTCTGTGATTAAGTAATTTTCCTCAAACAAACTATAAAAGAAACGTTTTTTATGATAAATTGTCAACAAGGCATGATTTCATCAAGAGACCTAGAGGTTAGAGTTAAGACCTTCAATAGTGTTGCACACGAGATCAACAGATACATCGGGCATAAGCGACACATCCCCTGCCAAGCAACAACAGTAAATTACCAATGTGGAAGACCAGAACTAAATCTAGATTACCACAGAGGTCAATAATCTAAGGGTACAATCAACTAACTCATACCAATTGTGTGAACTTTCTGGAAGACATTGATATCAAAGCCACCAGAAAACCTTCCACCTTTGCCTGCAATGACCAAGTAAAAATGTAAAATATATATAATCAAAGACTCAGTTCGATGAGGCAATATGAAATTCTCTGGCCTTAAAAATCAAAATGCTCATAAAGATTATAATAGTTTTATGTAATTCTCATTCTGCTTATTTTCCAAACAACATGAGCCCCATCAAACCTCACTAGCCCCACCCTCACAACCAACACTAATGCCTTTAACATCCTTATGAAGTCTCAGGCTCATGATTTATTTCAACAGATGTCTCCCTTTGCACACCCCATAGCATTGGTCATTGGTTTTTAATCAGACAATCATAAGTAATGAGCTTGTGATTCACTATGATCATCTTTATCAAAAATAAATAACAAAAAAGGACTGACGAGGCTAAAATCATACAGAGACCCAATTCATTTTGCGGTTTGAGCTCGAAAACAATATATAATCCCAGCTATTTTGTATGGTCTAAATGATGCCCAACTATACACTGCTATTCATTAATCAAATACAGTTCTCTACAGACTCAATCAAATAGTAATAACCCAAAAAGGATCTTCAATTTTACTCTTTTAAAAAGAAAAACTCAAAATCCCCAAACTCAATCAAATAAAGAGGTATAATCATTAAAAAAAAACACTCGAAACTTACCAGTCAAGACAATAGCCTTAACGTCATTTCTCCTAGTTGCCTCATCGAACTTCTCTTTTAATCCCGAAATAACTGCACCACCAAATTCCACACATAAATAACACAACAACAACAACAACTACTACATAATCTCACAACTCAATTCAACACCAAAAATTAAAAAGAACAAAACAACTGAGAACTTAGGTTTTTTTTTTTTTTGAAAAAAAAAGAATAAATGAAACGCGATTAGCTTACTTGGAATAGCTAAGGCGTTAACGGGAGGATTACAGATGGTGATGACCGCAACGCCGTCGTATCCTACCTCCATGGTTACTCGAATCTCTGCCATGGTTTTCCCTTTTTTCTTTGTTCCTTTTTTTCCCGATCGATGAGTAAGATAAATAGGTATGTCAGTGGCCGCTGGCAGCGACGTAATTAAGGTTAATCAAGGGGGATAAAACGGAGCGCCTGATGGATACAATGGATTAATGCGATATGTAAAAGCGGATGCAATGTATTTTTATTGGTTCATCGGAAGAAGATGTGACGTTGACTATGTCGTCATTTAATATAGTAGTAGTTAAGATTTGCTTAGACTTGGGAGGAAATGGAGGCCGATATACACGTGTGATGGGTGGTACACGTGTGATGCGTGGCACACAGTATGTTGAGTAGATGAATTATGTGGTACAAACCCAAATCAAGCTCCAAGATTATTTGCTAAAACCCTAGTTAAAATCACATAAATGTCAACAAAAAAAATCACATTATGAACTTCCGCCTTATCATCTTTTGTAATTTACCATAGTTTTTAATCATATGAAGCGAATGACTATTAAATTCAACGCATCAAATATTGATGGGTAAATCATAAATTTACGTTTATATTTTAAACCTAATTACAACTCAGTTCATTAGTTTGTAATTCATATAAGTCACTCCAAAAGTTTAGTATGTATCTTACAAATCAATATTTTCTGTTAATTTAGGTCCAAAAACATTTAAAATGTTGATGTGATATTTTTAATGACAAAAATACCCTTAGTTAATTGGTCATGTGTTATGCATATGGTGTTTAATTTTTCTTATTCTTGTTTTCACCTTTGTACCACACTACTATCATAATGACCCATCTCGGGTTGGTCACCCCGAAACGGTGTCATCATGTTTTGAAATCCCAACACAATACATATATGCAACAATATAAAAAAAAAAAAACATACATCGCTTGAAAAAATATATACATCAACCCTCAACACGGGAGTTACATTATTAATATCCTATGTTAAGCAATATACACATCATACTATAGATGCGTGAATATCTACAAATTTTTTTTCTTCTTCCATTAATTTAAGGATGTGGACCACGAGACTTACAGATAATAACTTAGTTTGAATCTCAGTTCACAAATTTGTTTGTTCTGCCCTCTACTTGAAATTATTTAACAATGAGAAGTGACATTCACAAGCTCAGTGAACTAAATTTACTAGAACTACTCGATTTGTATACTTTTAGTTATCTTCAATCATTGTTAAATCAACATAATTAATTATCTATCTCTTCTCACATATTAATTCAATCATTTGTAAATCTCTCAATAATTAAACTATCAGGCTATCTTCTTTCAATACATATATCTCATTTATTTTATCAATTTAATATCATTATAAGGTCCACATCATAAAAATAATTGATCATATAATTATTTATTATATTATCTTTTCTATTTATTTATCATCAAAATTGTCTCATTATGAGACTCATCTATCTATCAATCATTAGTAATCAAAACTGATTTTTTAGCATCTCAGCCATTAATAAGAAATATTTAAAACAAATGTAATGTATTAATTTAAATTTTCTTTCTTTCTTTCTTCCTCATCAAATCATTTCATATTATCATTTGGGAACGTCTTCCCACATGTCAACATGTTTTAGTCAGACCAACTACCTTCTTGGTCTTCCGTTTTATGCATTTGAACAATAGCATGCAAGCAAGCATACATCAAGGCATTCAATTCAACTATCTATTTCTTAAAATTATTATTATTATTTATCATATTTATTAAATTGTCTCCTCATATATCATATTAATTTTTCAATCATACTTTTTAGAAATTTCATACATCTTCTCAGCATATTTTTCATTAATCTGTCCTTTTTAAAATATAAATTCTTATATAATTAATTTTCAACATGTTATTTGATTCCTAGTCAATAAATCAATTAATTATCATACATAAAAGAAAGTACATCATCCAATCATTATAATTCAATAATTTATTCAAATGTTATAAATTCATATTTTTATTGGTCTCGATTACTAAAGGTAAATCTAACTCACCGCATAGCACTTAAAACTACCTGTGGATCACCTTCTTGCATTTCCTACTTCTATCAGCAATTTCTTTGGATTGTTGATCAGTAATACCTCAAATGTAATGAAATCTTACTATTGTAATTGGATGACTGTAACTATCTCTAATATTGAAAAAATTTTCTTTCTAACTTTTTGCTAAGAAATTTGAATTGAAGAAAGAAGAAACCAAACGAGAATTTGAAACTAATATAAAGTTTCTAAGCTTCACAGACTTATATAAGTTTTTGCAACTTTTTTTTACTCACCGCTTTCACATGAGATATATATATATATATATATATATATATATATATATATATATATATATATATATATATATATATATATATATATATATATATATATATTTTTCATCGGTTATTTATCATTTTGTCATTACATAATTACAGTTTTGCCATTTTTCCTTTAATTTTTTTTTTCATTTTTTCTTCATTCCAAAAATTTTATAAAAATTATAGAAAAATATAAAAATTTATATTTTATTCCAAAATTTTTTTTAATTATTATCGTTAACTTCAGTCAATATTTTTCTTCAAAATTATTTCATTTTAACTTCAAATTTCAAAAAATTTCAGTACTTTATTCTTCAAAATTTTTAACTATTTTCAACAAAATTTTCAATATTATCTTTCAAATAAATACTAAATCTTTCATTCATGGATTATTTAATTCAATATGATATATATAAAATTACTTTTTTACCCTTATTTTATGAACACGAGTATTATAATTCTATACACCTTATAAAAATTTCGTCCCCAAAATTTCTTTACATAACTCATGAAAAAGCTGAGGGTACTCTTTCCTCATTCTTGTCCTATGCTCCCAAGTAACTTCTTCAATATCTTTGTTCTGCCATAACACTTGAACCAAAGGAATAACTTTATTATGCAAGACTTGTTTCTTTTTGTCTAGAATTCTGACTGGTACTTGCATAAATGTCAAATCTTCTTGAAGTTCTACCGCCTGACTCGGAACACTATGGGATTCATCATGTAAACACTTTCTTAAAAGTAAAACATGAAACACATTGTGCAATTGCTTTAACTTTGGAGGAAAATCTAATCGATATGCTAATGGTCCAACTCTTTCAATCACCTCATAGGGCCCTACAAATCTCGGACTCAACTTCCTTTTCTTTTTAAGCCTCAATACACCCTTCCATGGAGATATCTTCAAATATATCTAGTCACTCACTTGAAACTCAAAAGATCGTCTTCTATTATCATCATATCCTTTCTGTATGTTCTATGCTGCTATAAGATTCTCTCTAACCAATTTGATCATCTCAGTAGTCAAATCTATCATTTTTGGACCAAATATATTTTTTTCTCCAACTTCTTCCCAACATATTGGAGTTCTGCATCTTCTACCATATAAAACTTCAAATGGTGTCATCCCAATACTAGCTTGATACCGATTATTTTATGCAAACTCGATCAAAGGTAAATAAGCATCCCAACTCACTGAAAAACTCAATACACTTGCCCTCAGCATATTTTCCAGTACTATGATGATTCTCTCTATCTGCCTATCAATATGAGGATGAAAAGCTGTACTAAACTGTGTACCAATATCTTTTTGAAAATATCCCCAAAATCTAGAGGTAAATCTAGAATCACTATCTGATACAATGCTCAAAGGTACTCCATGTAATCTCACAATCTCCGCCACATACCATTCAACCAATTTTTCAGAACTCCATGTAGTTTTAATAGGAAAGAAATACGAAGACTTAGAAAGTCTATCCATTACAACACATACGACATCATGATCTCTCTGGGTATGAAGAAAACCAGAAACAAAATTCATACTCACATTGTCCCATGGCCATTCAAGTACTAAAAGAGGTTATAATAAATTTGCAGGATGTCTATTCTCAGACTTCACTTGTTGACAAATCAAACATCTAGAAATGTACCCAGCTACATCCCTCTTCATCCATAAGCACTAATAATTCTGTCTCAACCCCTTATACATCTTATTATTACACGGGTGCATAGAATACACAGAATCATGAGTCTCACTTAGTATCTCTTTTCTCATCTCAACATCATTGGAAACACAAACTCTCTATCCCAATACCACTATACCATCTTCTCTAATTCTAAACTCAGTCGGTTTTCCACTCAATACTTCCAGTTTGATCTTCTCTATCTCTTCATCTCTACTCTACATTTGTAACAAGTGATCAATTATAGAAGATTATACCACAATATTTGCTATCAATACTCCTTTATCACTTATACTCATCTGCATTCTCATTTCTCTCAATTATACCATCAAGCTAATATCATGACTCCCAATAGCAGCTAATCTCCTTGTAGACAATCTACTTAATGTATCAACTACTACATTAGCCTTCCCTGGATGATAGTGAATTGTACAGTCATAGTCATTAATCAACTCCATCCACCTCATCTGTCTCAAATTCAACTCTCTCTGGTTAGGTAAATGCATCAAACTTTTATAATCAGTAAAAATTTCACAAGTGGCTCCATACAAATGATGTCTCCAAATCTTCAAAGCAAAAACTATGACAGTCAATTCTAAATCATGTGTCAGGTAATTTCTCTCATGGTTCTTCAATTGCCTAGAAGCATAGGCTATATAACTCTCCCTTGTTGCATCAACACACATCTCAACCCCTGATGTGACGCATCACTATATACCACAAATCTTTCATCACCAGAAAGAAGCACTAATACCGGAGCAGTAGTCAACTTTTATTTTAAAAGCTGGAAACTCTTCTCACATTCTTCTGACCACTTAAACTTAACTTCTTTCTTAGTCAATCTGGTCAATGGTATAGCAATAATAGAAATTTTTTTGGATAAACCTCTTATAATAACCAAAAAGCTTCTAATTTCAGTTACACTAGTTGGCCTTTCCCAATTCAACGTTGCCTCCAATTTCTTTGAGTCAACTGTTATACCATCTCCTAACACAATATGCCCCAAGAAAGATATTTTATTCAGCTAAAACTCACATTTAGAGAACTTTGCATAAAATTTATCTCTCCTCAAAATCTCCAACACTATCTCTAAATGTCTCACATGCTCTTTTTCATTCTTGGAATACACCAAGATATTATCAATAAATACAATCACAAATCTATCCAAGAATGGTTTAAACACTCGATTCATTAGATTCATCAATGTTGCAGGAGCATTAGTCAACCCAAATAGCATCACAAGGAACTCATGATGACCATAATGTGTCCTAAAAGTAGTCTTAGGCACATCCCCCTCTTTTATCCTCAATTGATGATAACTCGATCTCATGTCTATCTTAGAAAACACCCTAACCCCCTGCAACTGCTCAAATAAATTATCTATCATGGGCAAAAGATATTTATTCTTGATGGTAATCTTATTCAACTATCTATAATCAATGCACAACCTCATCATTCCATCTTTCTTCTTCACAAACAACACACGGATTCCCCAAGGCGACATACTAGGTCGAATAAATTTTTTATCTAACAACTCTTAAAGTTGAACTTTCAATTCTCTTAATTCAACTGATGTCATTCTGTAAGGTGCTATAAATATGGGTGCTGATTCTGGAATCACCTCAATAGAAAACACAATCTCCCTCTTAAGAGGCAAACCAGACAACTCGTCAGGGAACACATTAGAAAAATCTTTCATTACTAATATTTCATCTAACTTATTAATCTCATTTCTAGAATCCACTACTAGTATTCAGGATAGAAATAAGACTGTTGGCAAGTATCTTACATTCTCCTTGAAAATTAAACTCCTCCTGTCCTAGTATCCTAAACACCATATTTTTCCTAAAACAATCTATCAAAGCATGATATGTAGATAACCAATTCATCCCTAGAATTAAATCAAAACCTGCCTTATCTAAAGGCAACAAATCAACTTTAAATTTTCTATCAGCCATACTAATCACACAACCCCGATAAATAATCCTGATAATAACCCTATCCCTAGTAGGAATCTCAATAATAACAGTATGCATCAAAGAACTAACACAAGCATCAATAGATTTCATATAAACACTTGATGCAAAAGAATGGGTTGCACCAGGATCAATCAATAATCCAACTGGTTTATCAAGAATAGATACCATACCTATAACAATATCAGGAGTGGCTTGTGCATCCTGTTGGGTCAATGCATAAACTTTGCTATCTCTGAGTTGTAACTGACCACCGCGTTCTCTCTTAGCTATTGGTCCTCTGCCTCTACGTCGCATACTCCCTGATCCACCATCTTTCTCAATTTATTTTCTCCCAACACTTCCAGCACTTATCTCAACAGATTTCCCACTGCAAAATCTATACTAATATGCCCTCTCTCATCACGTACAAAACACATCAGAGTAGAACAATTCCAAGATAGATGCCATGTTTGATTACATCTATAGTAAACTCTTGTCTCTCGATTATACATCAGATTACCACTTCCCATTGGTGGCACACATACTCCTCTACCATAACCTCCAGTTCCTATAACCTATCTCCCAAATCTAGGTGTCTCATCAATATTACTCTGAGCTACATAAGCAACAGATCCTGATTGCCTTTGATTCTGCATCACAGTTCCCTGTGACAAAGAATGCCCCATTTGGGGTGGTCTCTCACCTTGCATACTCATACTACTACCACCTCTGGGTCCCTCAAATCTAGATCTTTTCAGCCAATCCCTCCTACCTCGAAACTCCATCACATCTTTCTCAATTTGTAAAGCTTTATCCACCATTATAGCATAATTCACAATACCTATATAAGAGAGTTTAGTTCGAATCTCATAGCGTAACCTATCTAAAAATCTCTTACATTTCCTCTCCTCTGTGTTTACTAAATTAGGTACAAACCTCGACAATGCTATAAATCTACTATCATACTTAGCCACAGATAAAGTATTCTGCCTTAAATGAATAAAATATCTCTCTTGTTGTGCTCGAAACGTATATGAAAAATACTTCACAAAGAACACATCCTTAAACTTACGTCAAGTTAAGGGTTGATCTACCTGTGTACTCAATCTAGGCAGAATATCCCCCCACCATTGAGAAGCCTTACATTCCAGCTTAAATGAAGCAAAGGTAACCTTCTGCCTATCTGTCATTGGTAAGACTTCAAAATATTTCTCAACATGTTTAATCCACTACTCAACCTTAATAAGAATTACATATCCTCTAAAAGACTAGGGTTTAAATTTATTAAATCTCACAAAACAATCCCTTTGCATCTCATGTGCAAACACACCCTCTCACTTATAAACCTCTTGTCTCACCACATCAAGTTCTGTTCTAGCTCTTTCCTCTAGTCTCCTCTATAAATTATCAACCGTTTCTTTTACTGCATTCATTCTCTCTATAGCACGATCAAGAACTTCTCTAAACTCATCTCTCCTAATATTAGATTCTTTCACACCTCTACTAGTACCGACTGTACTAGCAACATGTTCTCTTGCATGAACCACATACTCGACCTCCATAATAACTTCAACTCTTTCAAATATTGGAGGTCTACCATGTCATTTCTGGTTTAGTACTTTACCTCTAGCTCTAGCACGTCAATGTGTCATCCTCAGACTCTGCATTAAAATATAGTTTATTTAAATCTTCTACTTCTTTATTTTTTTTAATGTAGTCTACGGAATCATAAAACCTAATGCTCTGATATCAAAATTGTAATGACCCATCCCGGGTTGGCCATCCCGAAGACGAAGTCGTCACGTTTTGAAATTCCAACATGACATATATATGCAATACTATAAAAAAAAAACATACATCGACTGAAAATATATATACATCAACCCTCAACAGGGGAGTTACATTATTAATATCCTATCTGAAACAATATATACAACATATTAAAGATGCATGAATATCTACAAATTTTTTTCTTCTTCCCTTAATATGAGGATGTAGACCACGAGACTTACAGATAATAACTTAATGTGAATCTCAGTTAACAAATTTATCTATCATGCCCACTACTTGAAATTATTTAACAATGAGGAGTGAGTTTCATAAGCTCAGTGAACTAAATTTACTAAAAGTACTCGATTTGTATACTTCTAGTTATATTAAATTATTGTTAAATCAGCATAATTAATTATCTATCTCTTCTCACATGTTAATTCAATCATTTGTCAATTTCTCAATAAATAAACTATCAGACCATCATCTTTCAATACATATATCTCATATATTTTATCAATTTAATGTCATCATAAGATTCACATCATACAAACAATCGATTATATAATTCTTTATTATATCATCATTTCTATTTATTTATCATCAAAACTGTCTCATTATGAGACTTATCTATCTATCAATCATTTAATAATCAAAACTGATTCTTTAGCATCTTAGTTATTAATAATAAATATTTAAAACATCACCAATACCTCAAATGTGATGAAATCTTACTATTGTAATTGGATGACTGTAATTATCTTTAATTTGGAGAAATTTTCTTTATAACTTTTTGCTAAGAAATTTGAATTGAAAAAAGAAAAAACCAAACATGAATTTGAAACTAATATAAAGTCTCTGAACTTCAAAGACTTATATAAACTTTTGTAACTTTTATTTTTTTTTTAACTCACCGCTTCGCCACTTTTCACGTGAAGTCTGTCGTTTATATTTTTTATTTTATTTTTTTATTCACTGCTTCACCACTTTCACGTGAAGTTTGCCGTTTATATATATCTTAAATATAATTTACATATTTACCATAAGTTATTTACAATTCTATCATCATTTAAAATTTACCATTTTACCATTACATATTTCAATTTTACTTTTTTTCTTTTAAAAATCAAATTTTCATCGTTTTATCATTCCAAAACTTTTATAAAATTTATTGAAAAATATAAAAATTTATATTTTCTTTTATTTTTTTAATTATTATCCTCAAACTTCAGAACTAGGTATCGTCCATGGAGATGGGCCTCTGCCGGGGAGAATACTCCACCCAGAACAACCGGAATCAAGGCACCGTCATTGATTGCCGGAGCATCTGCCAGAAGCGAGAGCTTTGTCAGATCGCGCCACAAACGCTGAGAAATTGAGAGTTCTCTCACTTACTGTCCATAGGAAATTACTAGAATTTTCTAGCAGACGTACATGTTGCTCAACCTGGTGACATCGACATGTATATACTGGTTTTTAGAGTCACATGAGGAAAAATGGAGTGACTATAGGTTGACAGCAGGAATTCAACCAACAGCTCTGATAGGGTAGGTCAGTTTCAATTTTCTAACAACACATATTTGTTGGTTATTTGAGTGGTTGAAAAATTGTGTGTTTGTACATGAGGAGCACCGGATGAAACATTGAAAGCGTCCATAACCGAAATTGTCAAAAATGGAACCGAATTAAATTCAGTTAAGACCGAAACAAATTACGATAAATTTGGATTTTTAAAATCTCAAATTTTGATTATTTCGGTTAATTGAACTTAACCAAACTTTAAAACCAAATGCTCATCTCCACGCTCTTCAATGCTTTTTTGTCGTAATATGTAAAAGTTTATTATATTAATTAATTTTGAATGAGAGATTTTTGATTTTATTGAGTGTAAAACAAAATTTTTATATTGAATTCGAATTTAACCAAAAATTTTTAAAATATTTATTCATAATATCTATATAAATTAAATTAACATTATTAATAAAATTTTAAAAAATTATCAATTTTCCATAACGATGCAAAAATCTTACATTACACAAAATACAAACAAGAATTTTTCGGCGGGTATCCGATAGTTCCCCATGGATGCTTACTTGGACCGTCCAATCCACTGAAAGTGCAAGGGCAGTTTTGTAATTCGGAGTTATCATCACTGTTCTCAACTTATTTTATTAGACCATATCAAAGTTGGGAGAGCCTTAACGGCCACAAATGGCCTCCTTTACCTCCAACACACTGCAGCAGCAAAAACAAATCTTCTCTATCACGGTCTGTAAGTACCCATCACCTCTCAATACTTTTAAGTTCCATCATGTATCTCATTTTCTTTCCACTTTCTCACCTTCCAAACACAAACTTCAATCGAAATTCTCTCAACGTCTTGTAGATAGACCACATGTTAGCCACACTTGTGCAAAGTTGTCCACCACTGACCATGAAATCTCAACAAACAACATGAATTTGAGAACTAAAAAACAAACTGATTCTGGATTTTCTTCTTCAAGGTCTGTGAATGAGGAGAAAGGTAAAAACTCTGTTGAAACCCTTTTTAGTTCAAAGCTAGAAGAAAAGGGAAGGACTGAAAAGAGGTTTACGAAAGATATGGGTACGAGGAAAAAACAGGGTTTTAGAAAAAGGAGGGACATGGGTACTGGGAATTCTTCAGTGAGGTCTAAATACGAGAACATAGCTATTAGACCTTCAAAAATTGCGGGTAGTGTAGCAATTGATGAAAAGTTGGGGAAAAGAAACAAAGATAGAGGTAATAATGAGGCAGGAGAGGGAAGTGTAGGAAAACGTTCAAAGAAAAATAAGGATGAATCACCAGGAGTTCAGTTGAAAGTTGAGTTGGATATGTGCTCAAAGAGAGGAGATGTAATTGGTGCGATTCAATTGTATGATAAAGCTCAGAGAGAAGGAATCAAGATGAACCAGTACCATTACACTGTAGTTCTTTATCTTTGTTCCTCTGCGGCCGTCGGTGTTGTTCGTCCTGCTAAAAGTGGAAGTGGTAGTCGAACTCTGAATACACTAGGATTTTCCAACGAAGTTTCTAGTGTGAATTCCATGGAATTGGGTGAAACAAGGGATAGGAGCAACGGGAATTCTAGTGGTTCAGAATTGAATATTCCTGTTTCGAAGAATGGGCGAATTGTTGGTACTAGCAGAACTTATGGAGATATTGATAAAATGGATTTAAGTTCTAGTAATAGATTTGACAATTTAGTTAGTAGTTTTGATGAAAAGGAGGACCTAACCCAGTTTTCTAATGGGTCTGTGAAGCCAATTTCTCCACTTTCAGACAGGCTGAAATATCAGAAAAAGAGCAATGAAGACCATTTGATTGAAAAAGATGGGAGTGGAAGTAATAAAAAATATCATGAAATTCTAGTAAGCGAAGATTTCAAGAAGTATGCACATCGGAGGGGATTTGAGATCTACCAGAAGATGTGTTTGGATAATGTCCCGATGAACGAAGCAACCTTGACAGCTGTGGCTAGAATGGCAATGTCTATGGGTAATGGTGATATGGCATTTGATATGGTGAAGCAAATGAAGTCACTGGGGATAAATCCTAGATTGCGCTCATATGGTCCTGCACTATCTGTATTTTGTAGCAGTGGAGATATTGATAAAGCATTTGCAGTTCAAAAACACATGTTGGAGCATGGAGTCTATCCGGAAGAGCCTGAACTAGAGGCACTCCTTAGATTAAGTGTAGGAGCTGGTAAAAGGGACAAGGTATATTATTTGTTGCATAGATTGAGGACAACTGTAAGGAAGGTATCACCCTCTACTGCAGATATAATTGTCAAATGGTTTGCGAGCAAGGCAGCCTCAAGAGTGGGGAAGGAAAAATGGGATCAAAGATTGATAAGGGAAGCAATTGAAAATGGAGGTGGAGGTTGGCACGGGCAAGGTTGGGTGGGTAAAGGTAAGTGGAATGTATCACATACAACAATTGGAGCTGATGCATTGTGTAAATGCTGCGGAGAAAAGTTATCCATAATTGACCTTGATCCTACAGAAACAGAGAATTTCGCTAAATCAGTTGCATCTATAGCTATAAGAAGAGAGAAAAATTCAAGCTTTCAAAAATTTCAAGTATGAAGAATCCCTTGATCTTGTTTGTTCATTCTAATCTTGTATATGTGGATTTAATGAAGTTTGAAAATAAATCTTATACTTGCAGAAATGGCTTGACTACTATGGACCTTTTGAAGCAGTGGTAGACGCAGCTAATGTAGGTCTTTACAGCCAGAAGAGATTCTTACCATCAAAGGTTCATATAACATATGATATCTTAACTGAATGAATTTTACAAAATCTCAAAATTTTCCTTCATAGTTTAGTATTGATGTAGTGTTTTCTTTGTTGTGGATTGTTTAGGTCAATGCTGTTGTTAATGGAATTCGTCAGATGCTTCCTTCAAGGAAATGGCCGCTCATTGTTTTGCATAACAAACGTATTACTGCGCACAAGATGGACCAACCGGCAAATAGAACACTGATTGAGAAGTGGAAAAATGCTGATGCACTCTATGCAACACCCACTGGATCCAATGATGATTGGTGAGAAATGTGCCTAGCGAAATAATTTACATGTTTTGTCACATAATTTTTTTATATGTTTATCTTTATAAACTTTGTACCCAATTGGATAAATTTAAGTCTACGTTATATGATGCATATTCATTTAAAGTGCAATAAGTAATAACCTGTGCTTCAGGTACTGGTTATATGCAGCTATAAAGTTTAAGTGCTTACTTGTGACCAATGACGAGATGAGAGATCATACATTTCAACTTTTAGGAAATGATTTCTTCCCCAAATGGAAAGAAAGGCATCAAGTAAGTAAAACTCTTCAGGATTCAATACTTAAAGCAGACTTTGTTGGTTTCAAATGTTAGACTTGTCAATCATCTCTTTTCTGATTCAACTTTCACTGATCTAAATAACTTGATCCAGTATTGTTTTTAATTTTTGAAGCTAGTGATGGTTACTTATTCATATGATTTGCAATTTCCCTAATAAGGCATCTTTTTTTCCTAATGTAAGGTGCATTTCAGTTTTTCTGATGTTGGTCCAGAGTTCCACATGCCTCCTCTTTATTCTGTTGTAATTCAGGTGAGAGAAAATCAGATTTTGGCATATTTTGCTGCCTGCTTGGAATATAAACAACAACTGGATGAATAAGTGTTGCATGTACATGCATACTATCTTTTGAGAGATGACAAAATATGTATACCCAATTGAAACATGTGAACAGGAGTCAGAGAAAGGCCACTGGCATATTCCCATTGCATCAGAACATGATTATGAGACTGAAAGAATATGGTTATGCATTGCACGTTCCAAAACTCAAATGGCACGAAAAACTTCAGCCATCGGACATGAAGGTAACACCAAGTTCAATTTATTAATGGTTTACTCAAATATATGAGCTGGCAGTTTGCTCTGCCTTTGGCCCATTATAACTGTAATTAACTAGGCATGTTTTGATATTCCCTTTGAAATGGAAACATTCAATTGCATCTTAACGTAGTACTTAGAACATGTATGTAAAAGAACTACTTTAGAACAAGTGATGTTATCTTCTGCATTTTTTTAGATCATATTTATTGATGACTCCAATATCTTTAAATTAACTTCATTTCAGAAAGCCACATATTTGCGGGATATCCCAGATAGTAGACCTACCAAATTATGGTGAAAATTATAGTGACGCTGAAGCTCGTTGCAAATGAAGCAGACTTATCTAATTCCCATGGAATGTTCATATACCCCTAACTCTCTCAGACTGTGATTCTTTATGCAAACTGCGAAACACTATGTTTCAAAGAATAGTAGAAGACTGTAACTCTTTATGCAACAGTGAAACACCTTATAATTTTAGTTTTCTTAGAAATTTTCCTACAAGGCTTGAAATTATTATGCATCCCAACAACAAAGGTGTACATCTTGCATAACTTCTCTGAAGTGATGAGTTATTTCAGTAATTTATTTGATTATGAAATTTGTAATCTTCCAATCTGTTGCATTTTTTTTGTATTGAAGCAAAGTCAACTTCAAAGCATACTATTGATCTGTTTATGTACTGAGTTTACTTTTGTAAAATAGATTTGCAACCTCTTAACAATAATGACACACATGCGAGGTCAGCTACTCAAACTGATTTGGAGATAAACTCGAAACAACTGAGTGGCAGCAACAATGGGAATAGGCGGAACCGAACTCGGGATGTATACCAAAATCTCAGGGATATTCTGTCAGGATGTATGATATCGAATCATTGCTCAGTTCTTTCAGAACTTGAGGCAGCAGAGAAGCTTGGAAACTGTGTTATTGATTTTCAAATATGAAGTGAAATGCTACTGGAATGGAGTAACTGCCCAGTTGGAATCTTCTTGCACTAATATGAACCCCGTGAGCTGGCCATGGCTGTGTTGTTTAAATCGATGAAGTTCTTTGCTGCAGCAAACAATTTTTTTCGTATAATTTTGCTAGGTATCAATCAAGGCTTTTACCCATCGGAGGTTATCCCTTCCGTTGCTTGGAATAATGAGGCTAGAAGTTTTATAATATTTCTCTCCTTTTTTTTCCTCCATGGAAAGGAGGCAGGGCTGGGGTTGTTCATAAGTGGATGTAACATTTTATCTCTTCTCTATACAAACCTTTCCTGGGATGAGATTATATGCATTTGCTTGTAGAGGATTTTGCTGAATAATTGTCAAAATATATTCTTGGTATGCCCAAGATGTTAGGTGCTAGAAATTATAGTTTTCTTGTAACAGTGAGTTCAAACAGTTTTTGTTTTTTTTTTTAACATACTTATATAATAAAATCATTAATCGATCAATTGCTTCTTTTGGGATCACAAGTTCTGTAATTTCATGATAGATACTCTGCAAGGCGACAGCCGATCATGTTCTACCTTCATTAATCGTAATGAATCTTTCTTAGCTTAAATTATTACAGTGTTGTGTTGATTGTAGGAGATATGGTGAATATATTATTAGGAATAATTGAGTTATTAATTATGTCAAAAGCTTAAGTTTATGGGAAATGATCTAATTAATTCTTTATATTTTAGTTAAATTACATTGTACTATCTCAAAGTTTGTTGAAATGATACTCATATACCAAACGTTTTTTAAAACCCATGATTCATCCCAAAACTCCAATTTTCACGGTCAAGCAATCTCAAATGAATTTATTTAAAGAATCAAAATTTTAATTGGATATCATTTTTTATGATGATCAAAGTACCTTTTGGTATCGTAAATGTTACTTTTTAAAAAATATAATTATTAGGGATGAAACATATTAATAAGGAACATTTTTAGGGTTTATTTTTTTTATAAAAAAAAGTTGTCATCATTCTTTTTCGAAAATTGTTAAAAGTATATTTTAAATGGATTTATATTCCATTATATGGTATAAAATAAATTTTACTTCAGATATTTTATATTTTAAAAAATATTATGATATCATTACCTATTGCATTTTTAACTAAACAAAAATCAAGACCATTATAAAAAAATTAAATATTTTAAATAAAAATTTTGTTGATATATTTTTTTTTATAAAATTAAATAGCTTAACATCTCAAATAAATGAATATCAAATACTATCATAAAAGAAAAATAAAAAACAAACTTTTCTGTTTTAAAAATCAAAATGATAATGCATGTTTTTATTTTTATTTTAGAAAAATATAAATTCAAATAACCTAAAAATTTGTATTATAAACAATTTTGAAATAAATAATTGATAAAAAATTATTAAACTTATCATAATCACTAGGTAATTATATTTTATTTGAGGTGTATAAACTCATATCATAAGTCATAATCGATCACTCTTTTTGTCAACAACCTAAGGGTACTTTGGGCATCATAAAAATTTATATCCAGTTAAGATTTTGTTTTTTTAAAAAAAATTCATTTTGAGACTGTTTGATAGTGAAAATTAGTGTTTTTGGGTGAATCGTGAGTTTTAAAAAAGTTTAGAATTTTAATATCATTTTTGTAAAGTTGAAGATAGTAAAATGTAATTTACTCTATACTTTAACACACCCATTTACGTGAAAGTCACTGCGTGAAATATTAAATGAAAAAAAGCATATTATATTAAGAATAATTAAATTATTAATTATCTCAAAAGCTTAAACTCATGCTAAATGACACAATTAATATTTTATACTTTAATATATGTTTATCAAAATCATTTCTCAATCCACTTCAATTCTGAGTCCGACATTGAAGTGAAATTCCGATAAGATTTTAAGTCTTAAATTAACTATCAAATTAAAAATTAAAAATAATTTAAAAACTTTATTGATACAATTAATAGATTTGCTATTAAAATAGAACGTAATAAAAAATTATGGGAAAAAAATATATATTTTAGCAATTTTATTTTTTTACTTTATTAGAAGATGTTTTTATGTTGGTCTTAACCAAAAATTTAGTAACTGCCATCCCACCCACTTGTCTCGAAAGGAAAAAAAACAGAACTGGAAACCCACGAGTTACGAGAAATTTTAAATGCGCCCACAGTTTTCCTGTACACAAAAGCCCACTGTTAATCTCCACGAATCAAAGCTTAGGAAGGTAAGAGGCCATTACCTGACGAGTATTTACTAATAACCATTCAGCAAACAGAACATTACGAAAATCGTTTTAGCTTCAAACTCATAACCATGGATTCTGTGTTTAGCAATGTTGTTCGAGCTCCTGAAGATCCTATTCTAGGGGTACTTCCTATTTTCTTTCTTAATATATATGTATATGTATATCGGTTGATCTTGACTTTGTTTGGATCATTGTTTGTTTGCATTTCGTTATATATATTTTAATGGAATTTTGATTCCTCCATATATTCATATGGTCCGTTAATGTCGAGCTACTTGTACAAAATCCAGTGCGATCTTTATCGACTGTGCATATCAAATCAAACAATTCGGTTATTAAACATCAACTATATACTGCTGTTTAGCAAATTTTCATTGGAATGGAAAATATGAAATAACAGAGGAACAGTAAGTCTCACTATAAGTTGAATATTAGATTCCCTGGTTCTTTGAAGGATCGATCATTGCTGTTTTTTTTTTTTTGAATTTTTTCCAGTCTCAGTAGCTTATAAATGTTAATGATTGGTTAGATCGTAAGGAGCATTTTTTATTGCCGTACTTGAAACGAAAACATACAAATTTGAACTATTATATAAATTAGTTATGTATATCAATTTGATTGTTTAGGCAAATATTTTTGTTTTAGTTTATTTTATCATCTTGTCTTATGAAAGTCTAATTGAATGTTTGATCAAACAGGTCACCGTAGCTTTTAACAATGATCCCAGCCCTGCTAAGCTGAATTTAGGTGTAGGTGCTTATCGAACTGAGGTACTTGTCTTTACAAATTATCTTAATTAATCATTTCCGTAAATGTTAGGAGTATTATAAATTTCTGATGCCAAATTTTGCTACACTGAACTATCCATGGCATGAAAAGGAAGGAAAACCGCTAGTTTTAAACGTTGTGAGACGAGCAGAGCAGCTTTTAGTAAATGACCCGTGAGCTACTGAATTTTCATTCTTGTTGCTCTTGTAGTTTTGCATAATGTATGGTAATCATTGAATGCCTGCTTTTGTGTTTCTTCAAGGTCCCGGGTCAAGGAGTATCTTCCTATCGTTGGACTAGCAGAGTTTAACAAATTGAGCGCCAAGCTCATTTTGGGTGCTGATAGGTAATGGAGCGAGACATAATGTTTGGATTTTTTTGGTAGGGATGTTTGTATTTTGTCCAATGTGGGGCATAATATCTTGTGTTGGGTTATAACACTGAAGCCTTATGCAGTTCTTTTATAATTGCTGTTGTATTTCTTTGTGGAGTTATGATGATATCACGCATTTTGTGGGTAGTCTACTTTAATATTTTTCTTATTTTGTGATCTTGACAGTCCTGCTATTCAAGAGAACAGAGTGGCCACTGTCCAGTGCTTGTCTGGTACTGGTTCTTTGAGGGTTGGAGTTGAGTTTCTGGCAAAGCATTACCACCAAGTAAAGTGACCACCGTTTTGTTTTCAACTTTCTTTTGCATCAAGGATTGATTATTATTTGAAGAGGAAGTATAGCTTACTCACCTACCATGTTTACCCAGCACAAGATATACATTCCGAAGCCAACATGGGGAAACCATCCAAAAGTTTTCGCTATGGCAGGGTTATCTGTGGAGGCTTATCGCTACTATGATCCAGCCACTCGTGGACTGGACTTCCAAGGTTTACTAGCTTTCAATTGCTCTCGAAAAATGATTAATATACCTCTATATCGTTGTTACTTACATAGTTGTTAAAATCTTACGATTCACGATTCGATTCTGGATTTCTGACCCTAAACAATTCGAATTGGTATTCCAAATCGAATCATCCTGAATCGACCCCGATTCAAGGGTGAATCGACCCCGATTCAAGGGTGAATCGTATGAAGATTCAGTAAAGCCCATTTTTTAATTTTTTCTTAATAATTTATAAAAAAAATAGTCCAAGACTCAAGATTTTAAGTTTAAGATAAACATAATTAATTAGTTTCTTCTTTCATTTAAAAAATCTAAGGTTCTAGGTACTGTTGTTTGAATCGACCGATTCACGTTTTGATTGTTATTGGATTATTGTGATATCTTGGTTGTTAGCAACTTAGTATCATATTATGCAACTTAGCAACTTATAATATGTTAATTAGAGTAGATCGTGGTGGAATTTGGGCTCACATCGCTCGCTTTAGAGCTAAGTGCTTTTTAATTGGCCACATGATCATTCAATATATATTAAAATATTTCACTTTTAATATATTTTGTTTGTTTTACATATATACACGTCAGTTTAAATTTATTTCAAGATTTTGTATTGAATCTTACAATTCGATTCAATTATTGATTCACAAGATCGAGATTTTGAATCTATATTTGACAACTATGGTTACTCCTAATAACTTATTTGGGATTAAAGTTTTTTTTCCCTTTTTTAAGTATTTGGGTTAAAGGTTTCTAGACAAATAAATGCTGGAAATTCCTATGCTCCATTATTGGTGGTGTCTAAGGTTTCTTGATAAAAATAAGGCAATTTGCTTATCTATACATTTTGTGGTAAGACATACTTTTGGTGGTAAAAAAAAGAAAAAAAACAACTATACCATCAAAAGTATGTGTTTTACCCAGAAGTATGAATTTTACCACAAAATTTATAGGTAAGGCAAATTGCCTTTTTTTTATTTATTTTAATCAGAGCACACTATTAATCACCCATCGCAACCATAGTTGGTATTTTTTGCATTTGCTTTTTGATCAAATACCAACTAATTTGTTTGTGGTAGCCTTTGCATTCAATTTGATAATATATTAATGATGCAAATAAATTTTTGTGGTGATGTCTCTGGTGAACAGGCTTGCTAGAGGATCTTGGTGCTGCACCATCTGGAGCTATAGTGCTACTTCATTCCTGTGCGCATAACCCAACTGGTGTTGACCCAACTGTAGACCAGTGGGAACAGATCAGGCAGTTCATAAGGTCGAAAGGATTGTTACCTTTCTTTGACAGTGCTTATCAGGTAGTTGGCAGATGGTAGATAAATGCTAGCCCGTAGTTTGAGATTGTAATGGAACACCAGATAATCGATAAATAGTGATTCATCTTATATGCATTAGGAGAATATATACCACAGTTGAGCAATAGACACTTGACTTTTAACTTTCCAGGGTTTTGCAAGTGGTAGCCTAGATGCAGATGCGCAGTCTGTTCGCATGTTTATTGCAGATGGTGGTGAATGCCTAGCAGCCCAGAGTTATGCAAAAAACATGGGACTTTATGGGGAACGTGTTGGTGCCCTAAGCATAGTAAGCGACTGAACTTCCAAATTTGGAGCTTACTTCTTTCATCATTTAATAAATATTCAGCAGTAATGTCCTAACCTCCTCTTTGGTTTCAGATATCTCACTGACCTATTCTTTAAAATTGGCTGCCTATAACTATGTCAAATAGAATATTCCTTGTCACATAGTATATAGATTTTCTATCTTTTTCATTATACTGAACAAGCCATCTTCCCTATGGTTTTGGAATTGTGATGTTGACAACTAACTCAAGCCTATTTTGGAGTTTGATGATACTACCAGAAACCTCTAAATTAATCTCATAGAGAACATTATGCTAGGATGAGTGATCATTCTCTTTTAACCAATGGAGGGATTACTTTGAGCAATACTCTGTGAATAGAATATTTATTCTTAAATTTATTTTACAGGTCTGCAAGACAGCAGATGTCGCTAGCAGGGTTGAGAGTCAGTTGAAACTTGTGATTAGGCCCATGTACTCTAACCCACCTATTCATGGTGCATCTATTGTGGCAACCATTCTCAAAGACAGGTAATTACTTTTGGCATTGTGATCAAGGCAACTTAGAAATTGATTTTTGACATGGACATGTATATAAGAATTGATAATTTTCATACCATAAAAATGAAACAAATGAACAAGTTTCTATTAATGTAAACTGTTGAAGAAATGTGATCGTGAGCATAATTACAAAAATTCTAGGCTACTTTGTATATTGGTGCAGCCTGTTCATAGTGGCGACTGCCATACCAATTCACACAACATAAATAAAATGAAATACGTATTGGTAAGTACATTTTGTGTGTAACTGTTCTGATTTGTCATTATAACTTTTGACTTCAAGAGTAAGAAACATATTCTTCTAAGAATGAAGTCACTTGCATGGGCTGCTGCATTAAGTTTTCTTTTACACTTTTTTATATTTTTCTTTGCAGTGATATGTACAATGAGTGGACTGTTGAACTTAAAGCAATGGCTGACCGGATTATTAGCATGCGGGAACAACTATTTGATGCTTTACGCGCTAGAGGTTTCTCCTAACCCTCCTTTTTTATGCTTTCTTATCTTTTTGGCTTATTCTTTTGTTATTATATTGCCTCAGGCTAATAAGTTTAGTAAAGTAACACCTTTCTTTTGACTCGACTCGAGATAGCCTTATGTCAACAACTTGTTGCTGGCTGGCTTCTTTGAAAACATCACTGGCAAAGTTGTATGCATAACACTTATGCATGCTTTGTTTTTTATTCCAGTTCCTCTCTTGTTCTTACATAGATTTTTAAATTTAGCCACACCAAGTGAGATAAGAGTAATTGTGGTGGTTATTTTTTCTTTTCAGTTGGATAATCTAATTTTTGCATTGAAATTAGAGCGTGTGCTATTAAATTCATATTTCCTCCTTTTTTTTAATATCTAGTTGTTGCATTTAATTGAGTTTGGTGTTTGCATGCATTTGCTTTCCTGTCTGGTAGGCACTCCTGGAGACTGGAGTCACATTATCAAGCAGATTGGAATGTTTACTTTCACAGGGTTGAATAGTGAACAAGTCACCTTTATAACCAAAGAGTATCACATTTACATGACATCTGATGGGTAAGAATTCCTATGATTATTTATAAGGAAGCCTTACATGGAAAGAACAGAGAGTTAATTATATAAAATAAAATTAGAAGAATAGAATGCTGGATTCCTCTCTTTTCTGTGGTTCACTGAAATTTATTTTGGCTAGAATATCTCTTCAGATGATTTATATCATGGTTCATCTGTTTCCATCAGTATTTAATACTGTACATTTATAATCATTCTATTCGGATATATTTCAACTTAATGAGATGTTTTAGATATTTTGGTCAAACGGAAAGTTAACTTCGATGTCTCACTTTAGCCCAGAAAAATTCAAGCTTTGGCCATACCTCTGTACAATAGATATATTCTTATCATAATTACCTTATGGTCTTTCTTCAAAATTTCCATCTCCTTTCATAATTACCTTATGATCTCTGATTAAGAAATATCTCCTACTGTCCCTGACTATCCGTTTTTAAAAAGGAACTAATCAGGAAATCTGAAGTCCATCAGATGTTTTAGGCTCTTAATTTCTATTTCAGAGAATGAAATGGCTCCCGTGTCAATATTTGACATGCAAATCTCTCCTGTATTCTTGCCTGGTAATACAACTATTAAGTGCATAATTTGACTGATGTTAGGGTTTAAAGGATGTTATTCTCTTTCTTCATTGCAGGAGGATTAGCATGGCAGGTCTCAGTTCAAAGACGGTCCCTCATCTTGCAGATGCTATACATGCTGCAGTAACCCGTGTTGGGTAATCAGATTTGAAATTTATGTTGCAAGGATTTCCGTTTTCCCTCTCTATGCAATGTTGCATTGACTGGGATGCAATTCTCGGATTGAGACAGTTTTATATCAATAATTGTCTTTCATATATCTTTAGGTTACCCTCAGAAGTGATATACTTACCAAGGTAACCGAAAGAGAGAAATAATGTGATTTTGTTTAGTTGCATTTATTATTAGTAGCTGGAAATCCAGATACCAATCAAATCAGGGTAAAGGAATCGAAAGAATTACTCCACTATTCTTTTGCATCTTGGTTTGGTTTGGGGGAAGGGGGAGGAAGTAAAGCTTCTATCCAGCATTTAAATGAGATACAAATACAATTATTCACCAAGTTATGGAGCTTATTCCACCAATTACCTTCTGGGTTTCAAAACTTGTGATGACTAATGATTTCCATTGGCTCTATCATCCATCTCACATTGAAAATATGTGTCTAAAGAGAGTTACATAGAAGCATCATTCTGCGGTTCCAAAGTTAGTACTCTTTTGGAGCTAGGGCATGTTGTAAGTTTTACATGTACCAATCTCATTTCCTCCTCCCATGTGTCTGTTTCTTGATTTGGGATGCAAACTAATGTTTCATAGTAGTTGAAGGCAAAAAAGTAGAAAGAACCTCCGAGAAAAAATGAAACCACACTTTCATTTTACAGAAATTTACAAGTCAACATATCCAAAAAGCAAATCTCAAATGCATCAAAACCAATGGTTAGATACTCAGACTTCCCTGTCCAAAGGTGGAAGGAGGATTGATACAGAGATCTACCAAGTCATAACCCAGTGGAATCCTGCTACAAAGATCTACCAAGTTACTAACCCATTGGAATTCTACTACAAAGATTTACTAAGTTACTAACCCAATGAAATACTGCATGAGTCTTGTCTCTCTAACATTTCACAAGTCAAGCTTCTTATCTCCCTTTCTTCTCTATGTTTATCTGCCCCTCTCCTTACTTTTCTCTTGTTCCTTTTCTTCAACAGTTACTGATATCAATGGCGGTCTGTAGGACTTCTTAGACCACTCAGGTTCTCGAGCTTCTGTAAATACGAAAATTTCTTTACGGTATCGTGATTGGGAGATTTGTGCATGGTCTTGTCGTGTTGACCTTTAAAATAGCATTCCAAATCGCCTGTTGAGCTAGTCTTCTTCATGTCAGTATCCAATTTCCAACCCATGAAATCTGAAAGTGTCTTTGAAGTTGGTGTCTCAGAAGTAGGAACCAACTTGTCTGTCTCTTCTCCCGAGTCTGAGGACTGGACTGATTCTTGATCTGCTTCAGGCTCCTCATCAAATTTTACTGGTGATGATGTTTGAGCTAAGGAGTCAGCGTAAAGGACATCCTCAATCCTTGACATCACTGTGAAAGCCAAGCTTTCTATTATCCTTGAATAACTCTCCAGAATAGCCTGTCCTACATCCTGTTTGCAATTCAGAGGCATAAGTTTCTTTGAACTTGAATAACTCGTCAAGAAAAGAAACGAAAATCTGTTGCAATGTTGTTCTTACCCTGTTGTATTGAATCTTAGATATGTCGAGTGCAGATTGTGAAATTCCAGGGAACTGCTGTTTGAGTAAGAGTAAGATGGTCTCTGCCCTCTCTTCAAAGAGTTCCCTCTTCTCCAAGCTTACAGCTGAACCCCAGGATGATTTTCCATCCTTGTGGTGCATCTTTCTCTTCCAAATCACGATTGAGGCTTCAATCTTGTTCTTAAAGTCAAGCACTTTGTGTTCTGTTGATAAGTCTAAGATTGAAAGGAAATTCTCAGGATCAAAGTACTCTTCTGTTATGCTCTTATAGATTAAGTCACCAAGGCTTGCTCTTCCGTTCTGCCAAAAACAAAATGGAGACATTTATAGTTAAAGAGTTGAGATAATTTTAGAGCTAGCCGATGAGAATTCAGTTCTATCACCTTTGGGAGGGATTCAATGTAGCTTTCAGGGATCTCCATTTCTGATAATACTTGAGCATTTATGGCCATGGCAGCTTTTAGTACTTGGTTTACAGAGTCCTTCTGGAATTGCAGCCATCTACGCGATACCTCTGATAGGCCATTTGTTGGAACCTTAACAGTTGGAAGCCACCATTTGTCATCCTTTCTCTGGCTGTTCCCATTCTCCGATTCATCAGAGTCTCTCGAAACGTACCAGAATTCATTTTGGTCTCTGAAGTTCTCAAGGGCATCCTGTTCATCAGCAAAATCATGTGTGAATTTAAGCAAAATATACAACAGTGTTCTCTTGTGAGAAAGCAGGAAGATGCAGATACTCACAATAAGCATGGCATCAAGCTTGCGCAGGGCTGGAATGTTCATGTGAAGATCTGTTCTTTGTCTTGTCACCATAATCTATCAAGCCAGTACAAAGAAAATATGCGGAATTCTAGTTAAAGAGTGAGCATAAGATACTAAGAACTATCAATTATAGCTTGGACAAAAGGTACATATGCTCAGAAAGAGAGAGAGAATTATCACCTCCATATTTACTCCATCCTTTGATGTCTGTTGTGAAGGAACAAATTCAACAATGTGATCAGTTACAGATAAAAGCCAGTCGATTTCTTTTCTCCACCTTGCTTTCCTGTCTGGAGACATAGGCTGCAATTTCTTTTGCTCTCCGAAGATAGATGCTGCGTTATATCAGAACCAAGCAGAGGGAAAAAAAACAAGAATCAGAATTCCCATCAAACATGGGTATCAAAGGAAAACCCCTGACTTGAGAATATAATCTAGCTAACTACAATGATTTAATACTACTATTGGATAAGAAATTAATACCAGCAAGATTTGTGATGGCATTTGACAAAGCCAAAGCAGAAGAAACACCCTTTCCACCGCCTGACATATCTTCACCCAACAGCAGCTTTGAAAACCTTTCCTTCATCAATTCCAAACCTGAAACAAACAGAAAAGATAACAAATAAATTCACAATGGTTTGCTTCTTCAGCGAAATTTAAGATCACATTTTCGCATTCATAATAACAAGGGGGGGGGGGGGGGGGGGGGGGGGGAGGAGGAAATAATGGTTCTCACCTGAGGGGTGCTTGTCTTGTTGACTTCCTGTCTTTCCCCCAACGCAATCCAGACGAGAAACAGGATCCTTTTCGCGAGTTAGTGCACTTCCTATCGGATGTAAATCCAACAGGCGTTCTCCTATACCCTTGGAGCCTTGTCTTCTTAATACGTTTTCTCCATCATTTCCACTATCAAGTATCAAACTGTGTAATTGCCTTCCCGGAATCTCAAACATCCTTCTCAAATGGAATGACCTCGACTTCTGAATGCTATGCCCACGTTCAAATGCTCGAACCATTGTGAATTCACTATCTTCTTTATTTCTTATTTGTTTACTGCAAAAACATCGAAGAAATGAATTATGAAAATGGTAACCTATAGAAGAAGTAAGAAGAAAAAGGCTTCTGTTCTCTTTTTTCCCTATTCTTGTTACAACAAACCAAAAGTTGTTTCTATAGAAGGAGGGAAGGAAGGAGAATGAGGACAACCCCTTTCTCCCAAAATGAGAGGCTAAGGATGAAAATGAAAAGAAGGGTTTTTCACCTCTTCTCTGGTTCTGCAGTGTTCAAAACAGAAAAGCTTGATCGGTTAGTATTGTTTTCCTGTTTTTGCAGCTATAGAATGTGGGGTGCATGTCTAGTGAAGGTCGTTGTGAGGAAGAGATATAAACATTAAACAAAAGAGAGAGCATTTTTTTTTTTTGGTTTGTTATTAAAAAACATTGGTCAAGAGGTAAAGCTGGCAAAAGGTCGGGGAAGACCCAAAAGAACTAATTTCTCTTCCTATCTTTGCCGTCCTCTACTTTTATCTCTCTAAATGCTACTACAAGATTGCAAATATAGCCAGTGTAATGAGAAGCACAAGTTCTAAGATTAATCTGTTCAAAATAATTTATTTAAAACTACACTTTTATTTTACATTCTATGTTTTTTGTCATAAAAAAATAATTTTTTAGACTGCGTTACATGAACTCTTCATTTTACCTTATCGTATCCGTGTCGGACCTTCAACACTCGAATAATAATATGACATATGAACACTCCAAATTAAAAATTTTGATCTCATGACTACCACAGTAAACTTATTAATAATCACAGAGAAAGTGGAGTAGTAACTGAATAAAAATAATAAAAAAATAAAACATTTAAATATTCAGTTACTACTCCATTTCTCGTGATTACTAGTAAAATTTTTCGGTTCAGTGGTAATTACTACGAAACTGAGTCCGTAGAAAAAACACTCTCAAATTAAAAAAAATTTACAAAAAATAGACGAGTTTGACACTTGAACATGTACCCGTGTCTAATATTCATACTCGAGTCTATGTAACATAGTTGTTATAAAAGTTTAACTCATTCTTGAAGCTAATATTAAAGTGAAATAAAGACCAATTTTTAGTTAAATGTAATAATCAAAACTATATTATCAATCTTTCAAAAGAAAAACTAAATTATCAAAAAGAAACTAATTATTTTAACACCATAAAATTTAATTAGATAAGAACTCAAGTGAATATAAAAGGAATCAACCAAATAGATATAGACAAATTAACAGTATCATTTAATACCTAAATCAAATCTGATTTTGGAGAAAAAGATTAAAAATTCATCATATCTTCATATATTTTTGGCCTCCTTAGTTAATTTATTTTTAGCTCTACCATTGCTTCATCCTAATTTCTACTATGTACTTTTTCCCGTTGCTTCATTAGTCCCATTTGGCACAAGCAAGATTTTTCAAGTGATACCAAAGAATTATACATCTGTCTGTGCCATTAACCAAGGGAAATCATTTTGTAAAGGGAGAAAGTTCAAAAAAAGAAACAATATTGTTCTTTATGTACATTTTTCCATTGCAGTAGTCTCACATGCTTTGTTTTATATGCTATTAAATCAAGTTTAAATCTTCAAACTATTTTAAAAAAGATTGTTTAAATGCGGTTTGCTTAAGTCTCTTTAAAAAAATTTAAATTTGAAAATTTTTAAATAATCTAGATTTAAATTTGCTAAAATCCTTCCCCACACTTGAAACCCTTGGTATAATCATAATATATCTAAATTTATATGCTCATTTGTTTACATCTTTTTTCTTTGGAATGGGTTGCATGAAGAAAATAAAACTCACCTTGTTATTTAGGACATTGTCACTTAGACCTATTAGTAAATTTTAGTTTTAGTTATTTTAATTTGTCTCATGCCTTTATTAGATCTCTAGAGTTTAAAACATTCTTATTGAGTCCTTTAAATTTGGTACCTGTTCCAATTAGATCTTTCACCCAAATGATTTTGTTTCATTAACTAGTGATTCAAATATGTATGCTATTTGCATAAAAGTTTTCAAGTCAAAAGTCATTCAACTTTATATGAAACATAGGGTTGTGGTTGATGTGATGAAAGACTAGTTAAATGAAGTTGATGAAGGTATGAGGATAACAAATAAGGTGACTCGACTATTTGAATTTGATGAAACTGTTTTTGACTATATTCTTGAACCTGACGTGAATGAACCTGTTATGAATGAGTTTGCCGTGAACAGATCTGTTATGAATGAGATTACTGTGTCATTTGGATGAAGGACTTGATTGGAATGAGTAACAAACTTAAAAAACCTAATAAGAACGTTTTAAATTTTAGAGACTCAATAAAGATATAAGTCAAACTAAAAAAACAAAAATTAAAATTTACTTCAAAAGTATTTGGTGGATTGGATATTAGGGGGTTGACTTGTGATAATCAAGCACTCCAAATGAACCAACTTTGACTTATTTTAGAAAATCCTCAAAATTTCATTGTGACCCTGAGATTTCCTGAAGTTCTAATTCATCTATAAAGTTCTAATTTGATTATATTGACGTATTAAATTTTTAATTATACAAATTGTTTCAATATCTTTCTTCTGATTGATTCTGACTAATTTTCACTATTAATCACGCATGTGGAACACATTTGTGCTAATGCTAGGGGCAAAATTATTCCAAATATACGTCCCCTGATATAAACTTTTCATTTCTCTTGGCAAAGATAAATTCTAGACGTGATTTAATAGTAAGAATTAGTCCGAATTGGTCAGACATAAGACATTGCAATAATTTGTATAGTTGAATGTTCAGTAAATGCAAATTAAAACCTCAAAAATAAATTGAAACCTCAAGATTGTAACAATTTTTTTCTTCAAAAACCAATATGTAATTTAAATTTCAATGCAAGAGTAATTACATTCTTAATTGTGAGCTACAAAGATTAGTAAACTACAAAAATTTAAGTTTTGACCATTTTACTCCACATGTCTATGCTCTCCTATGAAAAATGTTAGTCCTCTCCTTCTCTCAAAACTCATTGCTCTAATGGCTTTAAAAGGCTAAGACTCAACTACAATC
The DNA here is from genome assembly GCA_023935145.1 of Bretschneidera sinensis. Lineage (NCBI taxonomy): Eukaryota > Viridiplantae > Streptophyta > Magnoliopsida > Brassicales > Akaniaceae > Bretschneidera > Bretschneidera sinensis. The sequence continues at coordinate 22,316,666 of CM043701.1, forward strand.
ACTAGTGGGTTAAAGACTTTTGATGAGTGGGGGTAATCGTTTGTGGCTTAATTTTCTTTTTTTTAATAAACTCTTTGTATAAGTTTATATATCACAATCCACTAATTATTTAATTAAATGATTATTTCTTTAAATTTTAAATTAATAAGGTACTTACAATTTTACATATAATTCAAAAATATTCAAATTTTTTTTGTAATTTTAAAACAATAATATATTAAAAATTAAAATCAAAATTACTTCAAAATTCAACTGTAACATATAAATTAGGAGAGAAAATATTAAGTACTAGTTAAAAGCATTTTTTTTTATAATACGTTATTGTAACATCAACTTCAATGTTGTATATCAGTTACTAATTTGCATAAATAATGAAAAAATTAGAGTGTTCTTATGTTTAACTCTCGTTTTCTATAAAACCTTCCTTAACCAAACTATTGAACATTGCATTCCTCGTTTAAGGAAGCAGGAGCAAGTCAAAGATTTAGAAGATAAAAGCCTTGTCCCTCAGGTCGAAATACTTGTAGATAAAATTTGTTAACTGGATTGGAGTGCTGAGTGACATGGGCTGCTATTTAAACTCCAGGTAACTAGGAAAGTGGAGAGTTTTCTTCTTCTTATTTTTTTTTTTGGGTAAAACTCGAACATTTCTTGTTTAGGTTGATAAAATGTTTACCTCAATTGGTTCTTAAAAGTAAATCTAATATTCAATTTAATATTCAATTTTCACCCAACATTTAATCAAAGGACGACATGTGATGTGACAAAAGAAAAAAAAACCTTTTCACAAATCAATGTAAAACAGTAATTACTTGTTCAAGAGCAATAGAGTAATTTTTCTCATAAAATTTTTAGTCGAGTCTCAACCATCGATCAAGAATGTCATCCGACAATCCAGAGAAGGTGATTAAACACCTTCCTAATTTGGATTAGCTTCCTCACTACATAAAGTAGGCTTATAACTTCATTTTCAAGTAATCGAGAATTAGCAAATCAGAACTTCCCTCTTCAAAAGTTTAAAATAAATTCAGTTATCTTATAAATTATCAAGTGTACTGGCTTGAATGTCAGAGTTTTTGTCTTTCAGCTTTCTAGACAAATACCTTCATGAGCCCTCGCTCGCCTTAGAGATCCTTACATGTGTGCACTTTCACCCCTTTGATTCTCAATCATTTTTTTGCGCATCAACAATATTATTTGCAAGTGTGCCAATAAAATCATGTCTTCTGACCGAATGCACTCCTACCTGATCAAGTGATTGTGAGAAAGTCACACTCACAATTTTTCAATGTTTCTCTCTCGGTTCAAAGTCTTTGTACTTTGTACTAACAGTTGGGAATTGATGACTAAGTCAACCATAAAAAAATTGTGTGAGGGTTTTGTTGAATGTCAAAGCACCATTATATACTATACAAACTTGTATAAAATAACTATTTATGTAAATCGAGGTATAAATTTAAGAAGGGGTAAATTGAGTTTTAAAATTTTTTGTCAATTAATACACAAGTTCTAACAATTTAATCAAGTAAGACACACAATAAATAAATAAGATGCTTGAAATTAAAGGAGTAAATGAAGAAAATATGCAAACTCTGTTTACATTGGTTTTGTAATATCATAATCTTTTTAACCCTACACTCAATCTCTTCAAGGAACCTCCTTGAAGTAATCCACTAATTGTAGTCGAGCAACTTCACGGGTGTTGCACAAACCTTACAAACACTTTCTTCCACAAGGAAGTTACAAGGAAGTGTTTAATCCTAAACACTCTAAGAGTTACACCAACTCTTTCTCTTTACAATGAATGCTATTAAATGTAAAAGGAAAAGGAGAGAGATGACAATGATGAAAGTTGTATCTCTTTCAAGAACAAGCTTAAAGAATGACTCACAATAAATTTTTCAAGGCTTTTGAGAGTATTAATGAGCTATAAATTAAATTGAGTGTGCTTTCTAGTTGTTTAAATGCTCATTGATGGGTGTTTTTATAGCATTGGTCTTATATGACCATTAGACATTGATTTGATAGGTTTGGAGCATTAAATGCTAAAGTCCCGCGTCTCAAACGGTCATATTTTCGAATTACCAATCGACTGGGTCAAGTGAGAAAATTCAGTTTTTAGGCTTAAGACAAGTACAAGTCCATTCGACTGGGAACTTACTGTCTCTTATTGTAAAGTAAGGGTAAAGAAGTAATTTAATAAATAGAACATGAAATAAAAATAATATATTTACGCAAGGTAAGGATGATGAAAAGATATTCTTCCCAGGGTAAGTGCAGATGCTGTTAGACCCTTAAGCTCGAACAGGTTTAAGGAGGTTTTCCTTGATAAATACTTTCCTTAGACCTTTAGAGCCCCAACAAGATAGAGATTTTATTTATTTGGGGTAAATAGGTTGACTGTGGCTCAATATGATAGTAAATTTGTGGTATTGTCAATGTTGTACCGAAAATGGTATACCCAGAGGAGAAGAAGTGTAAGGGGTTCATAGATGAATTATGTTTTAAGATTTGATCAAAACTATCTTATATGAGGCTTATAAATTATGTCAGATTAGTGAATATAATAATTCAGATTGAGAAGGATGTGATGGAAATCAGAGGTGGGAGGAATCAGCGGAAGAGGTCTAGATTTGAGGAACCCAGAGGTGGGTACCAGTATGAGTGTGCAGGGTGGGAGACCACTCAGAGGAGGCATTCCTTGTCACAGGGAACTGAAGTACAGAGTCAAAGACAAACAGGATTTATTGCTTCTGTAGCTCAGAATACTATTGGTGGGACCCTTAGATTTGGGAGACAGGTTATAGGAACTAGGAGTCAGGGCAGAGGAAGTAAGTATGCCACCAAGGGGAAGTGGTAATCTGATGTATGATTGAGAGATAAAAGTTTGTTATAGATATATTCAGATAAGATATTTATTCCATAATTGTTTTAATTCAAGGTGCTTTGTATATAGAAAAGGTGGACATATCAATGTTGGTTAATCTTGGTGCATCCCATTCTTTTGCATCCAATATTCATATGAAGTCTATTAAAATATGTATTAGTCTTTTGATGCAAAATATTTTTGTTGAAGTTTCCACTAAAAATAGGGTGATAATCATAAATATTTACAAGGGTTGTATGATTCGTATCAGTTATAGAGAGTTTGAAGTTGATTTGTTTTCTTTGAATATGGTTGATTGTTTTAAGGAAAATGTACTGTTCATGATACCTAGATAGGAGGAGTTTAATTTTCAACGAAAAACTTAAGATATTTGCAAATTGTCTTATTTTTGTCTGGACTACTAGTAGATGGTTAAAGAAAGGTTGTGAGGAGTATTTGACATACATAACGGATTCTAAAAGGGAAAATATGAAGTTATAATAAATTTTAGTGATGAAATATTATTCTAATGTATTTCTTGATAAGTTGCCTAGTTGTCTCCCAGCAGAGGGATTAACTTCTCTATTGATGTGATACCAGGTTCATCACATATATCTATAGCACTCTATAGAATGGCACTCGCTGAGTTGAGAATTGAAAGTACAGCTTCAAGAGTTGTTAGATAAACAACTTATTCAATTTAGTGTATCATCATGAGGAGCCCATGTAGTGTTTGTTAAGAAGGAAGATGGAACGATAAGAGTGTGTATAGACTAAAAATAGTTGAATAAGAACAAATATATTTTACCCAGGATAAGTGAATTGTTTGAGCAGTTGCAAGGAGTGAGAGTGTTTTCTAAGATAAACTTGAGAGTAGGTTATCACCAATTGAGGATAGAGAAGGGAGATGTGCCTAAGACTACTTTTATGACACGCTATTGTCATAAGCTTTTTGTGATGTCATTTGGATTAACTAATGTTCCAGAAACATTTATGGACTGGATAAATAGAGTGTTTAAACTATATCTTAACAAGTTTATGGTTGTATTTGACTTTCTGATATAATCTAAGAAGGAAGAACAACATGTGAAACATTAGACAGTGTGTTGGAGATTCTGAGGAGAGAGAAATTATATGTAAAGTTCTCTAAGTGTGATGTTGGCTGAATGAAATAACTTTCTTGGAACATGTAATATCGGGAAATGGCATAACAATTGATCCACAAAAGGTAGAGACAATGTTAAGTTGGGAGAGACCAACTAATGTGACTGAGATTAGAATCTTCTTGAGGTTAGCTGGTTATTATAGATGATTCTTTCAGAATTTTTTCTATTATTGAAATATGATTGAATAGACTGACCAGGAGAGATGAGAGATTTGTATGGTGAGGGAAGTGAGAGAAAAAATTTCCAATTACTAAAAGAGAAATTGACTACAGCTCCAGTATTGGTGTTTCCTTCTGGTGATGAAGGATTTGTGGTGTATAGTAATGTATAACATCAATGATTGGGATATTTGTAACACAAGAAACTTGTGGTCCATACTTCTAGGAAGTTGAAGATTCATGGTAGAAATTACCTCACTCATGACTTAGAGTTGGCTGCTATAGTGTTTACTTTAAAGATTGGAGACATCATTTGTATGGAGCAATTTGTGAGATATTCATGAGTTATAAGAATTTGACATACTTACCGACCCAGAAGGAGTTGAATTTGAAGCAGAGGAGGTGAACGGAGTTGATTTGTGATTATGACTATGCAATTCATTATCATCCAGGAAAGGCTAATGTAGTAGCTGAAGCATTGAGTAGAAAGTCTACAAGAAGGTTAACTGCTATTGGGAGTCCTGATGTGTAATTGATGATAGATTTAAAAGAGATAAGAATGAAGTTGAATATCAATAATAGAAGATCATGGTTAACGAATATGTTTGTATAGTCATTCATAGTAAAATTCTTTAGAGATGCAAGGAAGAGATGAAAAAATAGAAAAGATTGAGCATTGAGTGCTTATTAGAAAGCAATGAGTTTAAAATTTGAAGTGAGATTATTTTGGTATTGGAAGATAAGAGTTGTGCTCCCAATGTTGCGGAGTTGAGAAAGAAGATATTGAGAAAGGTACATGATGGTGTAGATTCGATGCAACCAAGTAACAATAAGATGTATAAAGGATTGAGACAAAATTTCTGGTGATAAGGATTGAAGAAGGATGTAGCTGAGATTGTGAGGTCGTATGGAGTACTATTGAGAATAGTGTCATTTAGAGATGCTAGATTTACATCTTAGTTTTGGAGAGGCTTTCAGAAAGCCACAGGTACACAGTTTTAATTTAATATAATTTTTTATGCTCAGACAAAAATGATTATTAGAGTACTAGAAGATATGTTAAGGGCAAACGTGAGGGGTTCCCAGTAAGTTGGAATGCTTACATGGCACCGATCGAAATTGCTTATAATAATAAGTATTACACTAGTATTGGGATGACACCCGTTGAGGCCTTATAGGGTAAGAGGTGTAAAACTCCAGTACGCTGGGAAGAAGTTGGAGAGAGAAAGATATTTGGTTCACAAATTATTGAGTTAACAACTGAGAGGATTAAATTGGTTAGAGAGAACTGTAAAGCAGTACAGAGTAGACCAAATAACTATGCTAATAATAAAAGAAGACCTTTTGAGTTTCAAGTAGGTGATTAGGTGTATTGAGATTTAATCAGGAAAGGAAACCTGAATTCCGAGGTATGTGGGACCTTATAAGGTTGTTCAGAAAGATTGAGCTTATACAAGTACAAATGAGAATTTTAGACAAAAAGAACAAGTATTGTGTGTTAAAGTAATTTCATTAGTTTAAGTTATATGGTGAATAATGATGTTAAAGAGATTACGTAAAAGTGTGAGACAAGTATGAAGAAATATTATTCACATTTGTTTCTGGAGTAAAGTAAGGAAATTTCGGGGACGAAATTTTTATAAAGTAGGTAGAATTGTAATATCCGTAATTGTTAATTAAGGGTAAATAAGTAATTTAATAAATATAACATGAAATAAAAATAATATATTTACGTGACGGATTTAATATTGAATAAAATAATTCTTTTGAAAAAAAAACTAGACGCGTGGGGGCGTAGTTACAAAGAAAAAGAAAAGAGAAGAAAAGAAAAATTTCTGGGATGTGGACGTCCAGAAGAAGAAGGAAAAAAAAGAAAGAAAAAAATGTTTTAAAAATAAACGTATTTCGTTTATTTTTTTTTTCAATCACTCGTTTTCTTTAAACACTTGGGGACCAAAAGAAAAGTTGAAAGAGCAAAATTTTGAAGGAGTTTACTGCAGAATTTCATAGAGAATCACGAGAAGCTATCAGAAAAATAGAAAGTAATACTAGTGTTTATTTTTGAATTTTTAGCATACATAAAATTTCCCGAAAGTTAAAGTAGGAATTTTCAAAGGGTGTGGTTTATGAAGAATTGAAGAAATAATTAGAAATTTAATACAAATATTATGTCAGGTGTTGACGATCTGCAACCGGAGAAAATTTCTGAGAGGAACGGAAAAGGCAAGGAGGTGATCCACGGGTAGCTTTAAGTGCTATATGGTAAGTTGGATTTACTTTAAGTAATCTAAATAAAAAATGAAAAATCTAGTGATCATATTAAATTAAATTATTAGCTTATGTTTTGGTGATAGATACATATTTGGTTGATAGATATGATATGAATATTGGACACATAGAGAATTATTATGTGAGAAAATATATTATTGGAATAATGAGTTGATTTAATAATAATGATGATAAATAAATTCTTGATGAGCTATGGTTGAGGTTTTGATATGAATTTTGAGGAGATGAAATTTAGTGGATCTTGACAAGCTTTGATGGATGATTTGATGTGATGTGGGATGAAATTTAGTGGATCTTGACAAGTTTTGATGGATGATTTGATATGATTTGGGATGAGAGGAATTTAATGAAATTTTTTTATATAATTTGAGAAAAATCAGGATAGTAGAAATATTAAATATTTGAATTCATGTTTGTTTGTTTTATGCTATTGTTCATATGCATATTTTATATCATTGTTCATATGCATATGCATTAAATGAAAAGAAAAGAATCGGGAAGACAGTCGGTTTAATTGAAAAAGCGTGACAGCTAGTATATACTGGAAATAAAAGGGATACCGTGACAGCCGGTATATGCTGGAAATGAATTACATGGCCGTCGAGACAAGCTGTAAGAAAAAAAACCAAGAAGACAGCCGATCTAAATGAGAAAGAAAAGAACCAGGAGGGGGCCGGTCTAAGATAATAAAAATATGTCGACATGTGGGAAGACGTTCCCATAATAATAATTCATGCATTGTATCTGTTTTAATTATTGCTTGCATTATTGAAATGTTGATGTGTGGTGTGTTATTGTGAAATTATTTATAAATGGATGAGTCTCACAAAGAGACAATTATGGTGATAAGAACCATTTAAATGGTAGACTTTATGATGTGAACCTCATTACGAGGTAATTATGAGATAATTGATGGTCTTAAGGTGAACCAATAAATAAGAGGAAGAGATTGATAGAGAATGAATATTATGATATGTGTAGTGATAGTGGAATGTTAGTATCAAGTTGTATAATATATAAATGATTAAATATGGAAAAATCTTTTATATAAATGAGTATTTCTAGTAAATTTAATTCACTGAGCTTGTGAAGCTCACTCCTCATTGTACAATGATTTCAAGTAGCAGACATGACAAATAGTTTGGTGAGTTGAGGTTCAGAAGAAATCGTTTTCTATAAGTTACGTACGTGTCAACATTCTCAAACTAGTGAGAAAAAAAATTAATTGTAAATATTCATACATTTTACGTTGTATATTATGTTTAAGTCAATATCAGATTGATGTATCTCCCCTGTTGATGGTTGAAAATCGACGTAAAAGAATTTTTGTTAGTATTATTTTTATTTGTTGCATATATGTGTCGTGTTGGGATTTTAAAAATGTGATGACACCCTCTCAGGGGTGGCCAACCCGGGATGGGTCGTTATACTTATACCAGTCAACTAGTTTAGATACCTAGTCGACTGGGTTGTCCCCAAAACACAATTTTTCTGTTTAAAAAACAGTTTTTAACTTAAAAACATTTTTCAGATTATTTTTGTCAAAGTCTTTTGCAATCAAAGTGAGCCATAGTTAATTAGGTAACTGAAAACAAAGATTTACAACGTGAATCAATTACCTTAGAGCCTATTTTAGATCTTTTGCATTCTTTTAGTATTTGTACGTGCTGTATTCTTGAGTCTTGTTTCTGAATTGAATGCTTTTGCCTCTTAAACACTTAGATAAAACTGGTAGTACAATTTAAGTAGTGTTTTGTCATATTATTAAAATCAAATATGGGTCAACAATCTCCCCCTTTTGATGATGACAAACCCCTAGAGAGAAAAACAGTTTTAAAAACTAAGTGTTGCATTTTAAAGGAAAAATGGACAGAGTTTCCTCTGTTGTTATGATAAAAACCAGCCTAAAATTGTTCAATAACAACCTAACCAAGAAATAATAGTAAATGGAAGACTGTTTTGAACATTTTTAACATGTTCGGAGCAATGCTTCCCTTAAAACTAAGCATTATATCATTTCACAATATTTTTCTCCCTCGTTTTGACAACAGTAGAAAATGAAGGATAAAAAGGAAAAATAAGCAATTCAAATAAAATAGATAGGAAGATAAGGCATAAACAAACTTGTGTAAAAAAATTAAGCATAAATCGAAGATAGTAAGATCTCCCGAAAAAAATCAGAAGTTTTACGTAGGAGCTGAAACAAGTAAAGCTTAAAAATGAGCTAGAAGTGCTCAAATCATCCAACCATTAACTAATTAGTAAAGCAAATACATATGATGATCTAGATAACGAAAAACAATCATGCATATATAAAGGTCCATACATAACCCAGTTTATAGAAGCTGTCTGAAATATAAGCTTAAAGAAGTTGACCCAAAACATAGTTTTATGCTTAAAAGCAGTTTTTTGACTTAAAGACATTTTTTGGATTATTTTTGTGAAAGTCTTTTGCAATCAAAGTGAGCCATAGTTAAGCTAGATAACTGAAAACAAAGATTTATAACGTGAATCAATTACCTTAGAACCTATTCTAGATCTTCTGTCTTCTTTTGGTATTTGTACGTGTCGTATTTTTGCATATTGTTTCTGTATTGAATGCTTTTCCACTTAAACACTTAGATAAAATTGTTAGTGAAATTTAAGTAGTGTTTTATTATTATTAAAATCAAATACGGGCCACCAATCTCTCCCTTTTTGATGATGACAAAACCATAAAGAGAAAAACAGTTTTTAAAAACTAAGTGTTAGGTTTTTAAGGAAAGACAGACAAAGTTTCCTTTGTTTTTGTGATAAGAACCAAGCTGCAATCATTCAAGAACAACCCAACCAAGCAATAACAGTAAATAAAAGACTGTTTTAAGCATTTTTAACATGTTCAGAGCAATGATCCCCCTAAAACTATGCATTATATCATTTTACAAATATTTTTCTCTTTTTCTCCCCTATTTTGACAATAGAAAAAAGGGAGGATAAAACTAGAAAAAAAAAAATTTAAGTACCATAGACAAGAAGATAAGACATCAACAAACTTGTGTAAAAAACTTGAGCATAAACCGGAGATGTTAATATCTCCCGGGAAGAATCAAAAGTTTTACACATAAGTTGAAACAAGTAAAGCTTAAAAATGAGATATAAGTGCTCAAATCATCCAACCATTCACTAAATAGTAAAACACATACATAAGATGATCTAGATCAAGGAAAAAACAATCATGCATATAAATGTCCATACATAATAAAGCTTTAAAAGAAGTTGTTCATAATAAGCAAGTACATGAATATATGAAAAAGTAAAATAAATGTGCTTGCAAAGTGTACATGGAGCTAAAAAATAGATAAATAACATATAAATAAGGAGTCAACGAGTTGGAGAGTCAGGGCTATTACGTAGAAGATCTCAAATCTCATCCAAAAAGCCTTTCGAGTGCTCTTGAAGTAACTCGAAGTCATCTCGTAAGGTGTTGATATCATGACACATGAGATTCATATTTGTCCGCACCAACTGGAAGCTCGAGTCAACAGAAGCGCTCAAGCTCTAGAATCTCAACTGCATAGACACATGAAGACTCGCTATGGTTTGAAGAAGATTATTATGCTTACCCTGACTAGCCATCGAGCTACCATACTCGAGATTCTGTGGACTAGCCCCAAGCTCTTCAATGTCTTTCTCAGTGGGATGAGCTTCATCATCGGGCACGTCTTCTTCTTTATCATTGTCATCATCACTAATACAGATATTTTTTTTTGACCTTGGAGTGAGCCATGTCATTCCGTATTATGCACCCCATCTTCTTCAAGGAAGAGACATTGATAATGTCATTGGGGCCAATATCTTGGGCTTTAGTGGCAAGTAGGGGAACCTTGAAGTTGTGAATGATCAAGGTGATGAGCATGCCATAGGGGAGGTAACCAAAGTCATGTGCCTCTCCATTGATCATATTGGCCAAGAGCAGTGGATAGATATTGAAGTGGTTTCCAGTCTTGAGACACCATATCAAAACGATGTCTATATTAGACATGTAACCCCAACTCCCAAATCTTGGGTGAATGGTCCAACTGATTATCAAGTTAAATAGTTTGGAGTCTAAGGGCATGTCACTTCATTGATGGAAAGTAGTGGGTTTGAAAACATAGTTAGGGTTTCCCCTAATGACTTGACATGGCTCCTTATAATCAAAGTTGTCTGGCCATCCATCCAGACTCCATGATATCCCGACTATAAGAATTTTCAGTACACTAACCAATAAATCAGTGTTGACTTCAAACTCAACACCCATGACACTGGTTTTAAATCTAAAGGCTAAGGGAATAGGTTTCGCTATATTGGCATAAAATTAGTGAATTAACCTAGGATAGTATTTCCAGTAGATACTCACTAGAGGTCTCAGTTCTATAGCTTTAAAAGCGGGTAAAATGTCAAAAATTGCATATCTAATGGATTCAAAATCAACATATCTACTCGTCATAATTTTTTTTGTGACGAATGATAGTGTTATACCTATTTTGACCGCATGACTCCAAAATAGTGAGTCGTCCAACTCGGTTCTTACTTGCTTGCTTGAGGAACTAGTAACCCCTTTCCCTTTGGAGTTCAACACCGAAGATTTGTGTGCTCTAGATCCCTTTGATACGTGTAGTCCAGGTACTGTTGTCTTAATACGAATTTGTTCAGACATTTTGGTGAAACACGAATTTTGAGAGCTTTAAGAGAAGGTGAGTGTGAAAAAGGTGAAGATTCAACCATGGGAATCGATTATGAAGTGATTTGAGAAATGGACTTGAGTTCTTTTGAATGATTTCAAGGGATTGTAGACTAACATCAAGAATTTTCTAGAGAGAGAAAGCTAGGGTTCGTGAAATTAGGCATGAAATCAGAAAATTTTGAAAAGACATTATATAGAATCGCGATACCAATCGACTAGGTTAGGGGACCAGCCTAGTCGATTGGTCCATTAAGAATTTTGGGATATTTTAGGTTATTTCGAGATACTAGTCGATTGGGTCCATGTATCAGTCGACTGGTGAAATAAGCAGTAAGATACTAATCGATTGGGTAATTGGACAATGAGATACCATTCGAATGGGTCATCCAACTAGTTAATTGGGTCAATAAAAAATTTCAAAATTTTGAGCTCCAAGCTGGAATTTTGCAAGAAACGATTTGCCTAATGCCATTTTTAAGTGAGAGAGATATTAAATAAGAGTTAATATTCATTTACTTAATGGAAAGTATGCATATGATAAATGTAGATGCAATCAAACATGCATATGTCATAGTTTGTTAAACCCATTAACAGTCTTATTTTACAAAAGATATCTTCGTTCAAGGGCTTAGTAAGAATATGAGCAATTTGATCTTTTGAAGGAATGAATTCTAAACTAATATCACCCTTTTGAGCATGATCTCTTATGAAGTGATGTCTTATCTCAATATGTTTGGTTCTCGAATGTTAAATTGGATTTTTTGTCTAGTTGATAGCACTTGTCATAATGAATTGGAATATTTTGAAAATATATGCCATAATCTTCTAGTTGTTGTTTCATCCACAAAACTTGTGCATAACAACTTCCGACGGCTACATATTCCGCTTTGGCGATTGATAGTGCGAATGAATTATGTTTCTTTGAAAACCAAGAGATTAACATGGCATATAGAAATTTGCATATTCAACTAGTGATTTTCTATCTAGCTTACAACCCACAAAATCAACATCCGAGTACCCAACAAGCTCAAAAGTTGATTTTCTAGAATACCATAAACCTATATTTTGAGTGCCTTGTAAATATCTTAGGATTCTTTTCATGGCAATGATATGTGATTCCTTAGAATTAGCTTGAAATCTAACACACATGCATACACTAAACATTATATCGGGTCCACTTGCAATTAGATATAGTAGAGCTCCTATCATGTTTCTATAAGATTTAGTATCTACACACTTACCTTCCTCATCTAGGTCAAGTTTTATAGAGGTGCTCATGGGAGTGCCAATAGATTTTGAGCTCTCTATCCCAAACCTCTTCAATTTCTCCTTGGTTGTAAACCCAGATACAAACCCAAGAGGAGGGTGAATTGGATTTTAAAAACTTTTTGCCAATTAACACACAAGTTTTAACAATTTATCTAAGCAAGGCACACAACAAATAAGATGCTTGAAATTAAAGGAGTAAAGGAAGAGAATGTGCAAACTCCGCTTATAATGGTTTGACAATATCATAATCTTTCTAACCCTACGTACACTCTCTTCAAGAAAGCTCCTTGAATTAATCCACTATTTGTAGTCGAGAAACTTTATAGGTGTTGTACAAACCTTACAAGCTCTCTCTTCCATAAGGAAGTGTTTAATCTTAAACACTCTAAGAGTTACACCAATTCTTTCTCTTTACAATGAATGATACTAAATGTAAAAGAAAATGAGAGAGATAACAATGAATGTTTTACTAGATGAAAACTATCTCTCTTTCAAGAACAAGCTTAAAGAATGACTCACAATAAATCTTTTAAGGCTTTTGAGAGTATTAATGAGCTATAAATCAAACTGAGTTTTCTTTCTTATTGTTTAAATGCTCATTGATGGGTGTTATTATAGTATTGGTCTTATATGGCTGTTAAACACTGATTTGATAGGTTTGGAACATTAAATGCTCAAGTCCTAAGTCTCAAACAGTCATATTTTTGAATTACCGGTCGACTGGCTCCATGTACCAGTCGACTAGGTTAAGTTAAAAGGTCCAATTTTAGGCTTAAGATAAGTACCAGTCGACTCGGTCTTAGGACTAGTCGACTAGGTCTTGTTACCAGTCGACTTGGAACTTACTGTCCTTTTTACCTCTCAATTGGTTTGTCCCCAAAACACAGTTTTTACGTTTAAAAAATAGTTTTTGACTTAAAGACATTTTTTAGATTATTTTTGTCAAAGCCTTTTGCAATCAAAGTAAGCCATAGTTAAGCTAGGTAATTGAAAACAAAGATTTAAAACGTGAATCAATTACCTTAGAGCCTATTCTAGATATTATGTCTTCTTTTAGTATTTGTACGTGTTGTATTCTTGCATCTTTTTTTCTGTATTGAATGTTTTTTCCGCTTAAACACTTAGATAAAACTGGTAGTGCAATTTAAGTAGTGTTTTGTCATTATTAAAATCAAATATGGGTCTTTTTGATGATGACAAACCCATAGAGAGAAAAAACAGTTTTAAAAACTAAGTGCTGGGTTTTTAAGGAAAAATGGATAGAGTTTCCTCTGTTTCTATGATAAAGGCCAACCTGCAATTGTTCAATAACAACCTAACAAAGCAATAATAGTAAATGGAAGACTGTTTGGAACGTTTTCAACATGTTCGGAGCAATACTTCCTCTAATACTATGCATTATATCATTTTACACATATTTTTCTCTTTTTCTCCCTCGTATTGACAACAGCAGAAAAGAGAGGATAAAATTGGTAAATAAGCATTTCAATACCTTAGATAAAAAGATAAGGAAGAAATAAACTTATATACAAAAACTAAGCATAAACCGAAAATGTTAAGATCTCCCGAGAAGAATTAGAAGTTTTACACAAAAGCTAAAACAAGTAAAGCTTAAAAATGAGCTAGGAGTGCTTAAATAATCCAACCATTAACTAAATAGTAAAGCACATACATATGATGATCTAGATAATGAAAAGCAATCATGCATATATAAGGGTCCATACATAACCGAGCTTAAAGAAAATGTTTAAAATATAAGAAGCATGTACATGAATGAATGAAAGAAAATGAAAAAGTGCTTTTACAAAGTATCCATGGAGCTAAAAAAAGACAAATAACAGGAGTAAGGAGTCAACAAGTTGGAGAGTCAGAGCAATCATATAGGAGATCTTGAATCTCAACCAAATAGCCTTTTGAGTGCTCTCAGAGTAACTCAAAATTATCCCATAAGGTGCTGAAGTCGTGACGCATGAGATGTATATCTGTCCACACCAACTGGAAGCTCGAGTCAACAGAAGAGCTCAAGCTCTGGAATCTTGACGGCATGGACACCTGGAGGCTAACTATGGCCTGAAAGAGATCTTTTTGCCCACCCTAACTAGGTATCAAGCTACCATACCCGACATACTATGGACTAGCTACAGGCTCTTTACTGTCCATCGTTATGGGAGAAGCTTCATCATCGGGCATATCATCGTCCTCGTCAGTGTCGTCATCCCTAATATGGATATTCTTCCTGGCTTTGGAGTAAACCATATCATTCCGTATTGTGCACCCTATCGTATTCAATGAAAAAACATTGATGTTGTCTTTGGGGCCAAATCTTGGGCCTCTATGGCAGGCAGAGGAACCTTGAAATGGTGAAGAATCAAGGTGATGAGCATGCCATAGGGGAGGCAACCCGAGTCATGTGCCTCGCCATTAATCATCATGGCCAGCAGTAGTGGGTAGATGTTGAAATGGTGTCCAGTCTTGAAACACCATATCAAGATGATATCTATCTTAAACATGTACCCCTGATTCCCAAGTCTCGGGTGAATAGTCCAACTAACTATGAGGTTAAATAGTTTAGAGTCGAGTGGTATGTTACTGCATTGATGGAAGATGGTTAGTCTAAAATCATAGTTAGGGTCTCCCTTATTTATCTGAAAAGCATCCTCATAATCAAAGTTATCTGATCATCCATCCAGACTCCATGATATCCCGACTATAGGGATTCTCAGCGGACTAACTAACAAGTCAGTGTTGACTTCAAATTCAACACCCATCACACTGGTATTAAATCTAAGGGCTGGGGGACTAGGTTTCACTATATTTGCATAAAATTGGTGAATTAACCTAAGGTAGTATTTGCGGTGGATGTTCATTAAGGAAGTTAGGCCTATGGCCTCAAAAACAGGCAAAATATCAAAATTCGCATGTCTGATGGAATCAAAATTAACAAATCTACCTGTCATAATTTTCTTGTGACGAATGACAGTATTATACCTGTTTTTGACCGCTGGACTCCAAAAGAGTGAGTCATATAACTCGGTTTGTGCTTGCTTGCTCGAAGAACTGACAACCCTTTCCCCTCTTGAGTCCGTCGCCGAAGGTTTCTGTGTTCTAGACCCCTTTGGTACGTGTGGTTCGAAAACCGTTGTCTTGATATGAATTCGCTCTGACATTTTGGAGAATCACATTTTGTGAGAGGTTTTAGAGAGAGTGAGTGTGAAAACAGTGAAGATTCAACCGTGAGAGTCGAAAATAAGGTGATTTAAAGGATGAGTATTGATTCTTTTGAGTGATTTCAAGAGATTTGAGAATGAAAACAAGAATTTTCTAGAGAGAGAAAGCTAGAGTTCGTGAAAATGGGCGTGAAATCTGAAGAAAAAAATGAAGACACTAGATATAGAATCGCGATACCAGTCGACTGGGTCAAGATACCAGTCGACTGGTCCTTTCATAATTTGGAGATTTTTTGAGATACCAGTTGACTGGGTCTATGTACCTATCGACTGGTAAAATGGGCAGTAAGACACCAGTCGACTGGGTTGACCCAACAAGTCGATTGGGTCTGTAAAAAAATTCAAATTTTTGGGCTAAACTTGTTTTATGATACCAGTTGACTGGGTTCTTGTACTAGTCAACTGGGTCAAGTGAAAAATCTTCATTTTTAGGCTTAAGGAGACTACCAGTCGACTAGGTCCTAAGCACCAATCAACTGGGAACTTTCTGTCCCAGGATCCAGTTGACTAGATCCTCAACACCAATCGACTGAGAACCTTCTATCCCATATCACAATCGACTAGTATGTGGAGCCAGTCGACTAGGTTGTTCTTCAACCCAGTTTTTCATGTTTTAAAACTGTTTTTGACTTAGAAACATTTATATGGTTAGTTTTGTCAAAGTTTTTTTGTAAAATGAGCCACATATCAAGCTATATAATTGAACATGAGAGATTTATAATTGTTTTAATTACGTTAATGCCTATTCTAGATCTTATGTCTTGTCTTAGTGTCTGCATCGAGTTGAGTTCTTACATCTTTGTTTATATACTGAATGATTTTTCCACTTAAACACTTAGATAAAACTGTTAGTGCAATTAGCATAGTGTTTTATCGTTATTAAAATCAAATATGGGTCAACAATCTCCCCATTTTTTATGATGACAAAACTAAACAGTTTTTAAAAGATAAGTGTTGATTTTTAGAAAAATTTAGGCAGAGTCTCCTCTGTTTTTCGAATAAAAGCCAACCCGTTAAGCATTCAAAACACAGTCTATAAACAGTTATCTCAACTCAACCAAGCATGCATTTCTATAACACATTTGTCAAATGATCGGAGAAAAGCTCCCCCTAAATCTATGTTATATTCTAAGTTTACATTGAGTTTTCTCTTTTTCTCCCCCATTTTGACAACAGCAGAAAATGGGGTGTAAACATGAAGATAAGGAAAAAACAAATTTGTATGTGAAAACTAGGCATGATTCAGAATTGAAAAGACTTCCCGAGAATAAAGTTTTCACACTAGTATAAGTAGTTAAAGCATATTGCAGAGTACGAATGGCTTAAACCAAGTAATCATATAGCTTAAAAGTAAAGAAAATATATGAACCAGAAGCTAGATAACTAAAAAATAGGAAAATATGTACAATCATCCATACAACAAAGGCTTTTAGAAGCTGAATATCGAGTATAATAATAAAAATGTATGATAAAACATGAAATGTTCGTGCTAAAACTATCTAAAAGCTGTACAAATGACATCTAAATGATGGATTGAAGGACCTCAGCGAGTGGGGTAATCAAAGCTGTCTTAAAGAAGATCTTGAAGCTCAGCCAAAAAGCCCTTTGTATACTTCTGCTGCAACTCAAAATCGTCTCAAAGTATGCAGAGGTTGCGATGTATGTGATCGATAGAAGAGCTCAAGCTCTGGAATCCAGACTGCATGGACAATCGGAGGCTCATCATAGCCTAAAGTAGGTCATCTTATCTAGCCTGACCAGCATCATAGCCACCATGTTATGGACTAAGTGCTCACTCATTAGTGTCCATCGCAGTAGGAGGAGCTGCATCACCACGAACCTCGTCGTTCTCCTCGCTGCTGTCATCACCATCACCGATCCGTATGTTTCTTTGGGGCTGATATCATGAGCCACAGAGCTGGGTAGGGGGACACGAAACTGCTGGATGATCAGGGTGACGAGCATCCCATAAGGAAAGCACCCGGAGTCACTTGTTTCACCGTTTATCATGTTAGCGAGTAGTAGGGGGTAGATATTGAAGTGGTGTCCAATTTTAAGACAACAAATTAATACTACATCTATCTTTGAGAGATAGTCCCGACTCTCAAGTCGTGGGAGGATGGTCCAACTCACGATGAGGTTGAACAGCTTCGAGTCGAGGGGTATGTCACTACATGTGTGAAATGTAATGGGCCTAAAGATATAGTTAGGGTCTCCCTTAACTATCTGACATGCCTTCTCATAATCGAAATTATCCGACCATCCATCCAGACTCCACTGAATCCCATCCACGGGGATCCTTAGTATACTAACCAGGAGGTCAGTATTCACCTTAAATTCAACGCCCATGACATTGGTTTCAAATCGAAGATCCAGTGCACTCGGTTTAACCAAGTTGGCGTAGAATTGGTGAATAAACCGTGGA
Source organism: Bretschneidera sinensis (assembly GCA_023935145.1). NCBI lineage: Eukaryota > Viridiplantae > Streptophyta > Magnoliopsida > Brassicales > Akaniaceae > Bretschneidera > Bretschneidera sinensis. The sequence continues at coordinate 22,334,771 of CM043701.1, forward strand.
TAAACTTTTTGGTGTATCTTAACAAGTGGTGTCACATGTATGGCTCCAAAGGCAGGTAAAATATTGAAATTTACATGATGGATAGAGTCGAAGTAGACGAATCTATCCGTCCTTATTTTCTTGTGCGAGGCTCCAAAATAACGAATCATCGAATTTAGTTCTCATCTTTTTGCTCGACGAAAGGTTAGCCCCTTCCCCATTGTGTCTGGACTCATGGATGTCTTAAAGCATGAATTTGTAGGCACATTGGGTCCTCTAGAGGTGTATTTCACTCGGATTCTCTCAGACATTTGGAAAAAAAATAGAGAGGTATTTGAGAGATTTTGGGAAATGTGGATTTTTCAACCATGAAAGTTGAAAAATGAATGATTTGAGGTGTGATTGAAGGCTGTATGGGTGTGTATTTGAGAGATTTTGGGATAAAATCATGAATTTTCTAGAGAAAGAAAGTTTAAGATTTTGAGCAATGGGGTGAAATCTGAAAAATCTGAAAAGACTATTTATAGAATCGTGATGCCAGTCGACTAGGTTAGGGCACCAGTTGACTGGGTCCTTCATCATTTTGGAAATTTTTTATATACTGGTCGACTAGGTCGTGACACCAATCGACTAGGTAAACTGGCAAAGATATACCAGTCGATTGGGTGATCCTTACCAGTCAACAGGGTAAATCACCAAAATTTTAAATTTTGGTTCCAAACAATGTCTTGTAGTACCAGTCGACTGGATGATTTATACTAGTCGACTGCTAAAATGGGCAGTGGGATACCAGCCGACTGGGGTGATCACATTAGTTGACTGAGTCCTCCAGAAAACTTAAAATTTGAGCTCCAACTGAAACTTTCAGCACATAATTGTTTATATATGCCATATTGAGTGAGAGAAATATTAAATATGAGTTAATGCTCATTCACTAGATGTCAATTTATGCATATGATGAATGTGAATGCAATCAAACATACAGTTTATGTAACGACCCATCCCAGGTTGGCCATCCCTGGACGGTGTCATCACATTTTGAAAATCCAAGCACGACACATATATGCAACAATAAATATAATACTACCAAATTTTTTTTTTTTTTTTTTTTAACAGGAGAGGTAAACATGTCTGATATTCACTTAAACATAAAATACATAAATGCATGAATATTTACAATAAAATTTTTACAAGTCTTTAACTCGATTGTCTGAGGATATTAACACATACTTGGCTTACAGAAAAAGATCTCGACTGATTCTCAACCCACCAGACTATTTATCTTGACTGCTACCTGAAATTATTGAACAGTGAGGAGTGAGCTTCACAAGCTCAGCGAATTAAATTTACTAAAAGTATTCCAAATTCCATCAATAATCCTTTAATATTAAAAATTATTTTTCGCATAACCTGATGACAACTTTCTACTATCAATCTCTTCTTCTCAATCATTGGTTCACCTTAAGACTATCAATTATTTCCTAATTACCTCGTAATGAGGTTCATATCAAAAAGTCCATCATTTAGATAAGTCTTATCACTGTCTTTTTATATGAAACTCAACCTTCTATAATTAAATTCACAAAAAGTATCACATCTCAACATCTCGAAAATCTCATCATTATAGCTGTCTCTTTTTATGAGACCCAACCATCTATAATTTAATTCACAATTAATATACCACAACTCAGCATCTCAAATAATGCAACGATAATTAAAACAGATGCAGATGCGTGAATGATTATGATGGGAACATCTTCCCACCTGTCGACAGGTTATTATTATCTTAGACCGGCGGCCCTCCCGGTTCTTTTATTCTCATCAGACCGGCTGCCTTCCCGGTTAATTCCAGCATATACCGGCTGTCACGGTTTTCACTTTTCATCCCAGCATATACCAGCTGTCACGGTTTTTATTTTTCATCCCAGCATATACCGGCTGTCACGGTTATTTCATTAGACCGGCTGCCTTCCCGGTTCTTTCGGTTATATTATTTAATGCATATGTACATGACCAATGATATGAAACAGTAATATAAAAACAATATAAAGATTCAAACTACTTAATTTGACTATCCTAATTATCCACAAATTTTATCTAACAAAGTTTCTTTAAAATTTCTTACATCCAATCATCCAGATTTTTATTCAAATTATAAAAATTCCACAAGATTCTTCTCTACCCAAATCACATCAAATAATTCATTAAAATCTGTCCAGATCCACTAAATTTCATCTCAACTTGTCCATCAGAATTTGTCGAAATCCACTAAAATTCATCTTAAATCATCCATAAAAATTTAACAAGATCCACTAAAATTCATCTCGTCATAATTCGTATTAAAACATCTATATATCTCATCAATAATTTATTTATTGCTTTTATCCTCAAATAAACTTATGATTTTCAAAAATATCATTTCTCACCAAAATATTTCTACCTGGTCAAATTTCCTATCATACCCATAAATCAATTTTTCATCTATCACCCTAGCATACTTTAATAATTAATTTTAATAATATCACCAAATAATTGATTTTTATTTAGACTACTAAGAGTAAATCCAACTCACCACGTAGTACTTTAAAGCTACTCGTGGGCCACCTCTTTGCCTTTCCCGATCTTCCTCGAATTTTCTCCTGATTGTTGACTACCAACACCTGACATAATATTGGAAATTTAAATTTCTTATTATTTCTTCTTTTCTCCATAAACTACACAGTTTGAAAATTTTCTATTTTAACCTCCGAAACTTTCATAAATGATAAAATAACATTACCTTATTACCTTCTGCTATTTTGATAGCTTCCAAAAATATTTTTGAAAATACTCTCAAAATCTTGTTCCTTCCACCTTTCTTTAAATTTCCAAGTGTTTTAAGAACACAGATGAAATATTTGGAACTAATCAAAAATTCTTTCGCGTTCCCTTCATAAACCTCTCGTACTCAATATATAGGAGAGCTTGGCTGCAAAATTTCAGCAGCTCCCTCCTTCAATAGTCTCCATGATTTGGAGATAATGGCATGATAATTACAAAAGCATCATGATGGCTAAAGAAAACATCATGATTATATTCTCTCCACTAGGCAACAAAAAGACATGATACCAAAGCAAAAATTATTTAAGTGGTAGCAGGTATGCTGCCACGATTTCACTGTTCAAAGTTGACTTTTTTTTTTTTTTTTTTTTTCAACCTTGGTCTCCAGAAATCTTCATTCAGCCATTCAGGGATTTAACTCTTTGTCATATTGATAAAAATATACACTTACCCAACTTTTTAAAATACGGATATTACAATTCTACCCACCTTAAAAAAATTTCGTCCCCGAAATTTCCTTGTTGAAATCAAGTAAAGAGTTGGGGATAATCCTTCCTCATTATTGCTTCATGTTCCCACATGATTTCTTCAACATCTTTATTGCGCCATAATACTTGAATCAAATGAATAACTTTATTGCGTAAGACTTGCTCTTTTCTGTCTAGGATTCTGACTGGGGCTAGCATAATAGTCAAGTCCTTCTGAATTTCTATCGCTTGATTCGTGATATCATGGGACTCATCGTGCAAGTACTTCCTCAGTAGTGACACATGAAAAACATTATGTAATTGCCTTAATTCCATAGGCAAATTCAAACGATATGCTACGGGTCCAATTCTTTCGATCACCTCATAGGGCCCCATAAATCTCGGGCTCAACTTTCCCTTCTTCTTAAATCTCAACACTCCCTTCCACGAAGATATCTTCAAGAATACCCAATCACCAACTTGGAATTCAAGAGGTCGTCTTCTTTTGTCAGCATATCCTTTCTGTCTGCTCTGAGATTCTCCCTAACCAGTTTGATTCTTTCAGTAGTCAGGTCTATCATTTCTGGGCCATATATCTTTCTCTCTCCAACTTCTTCCCAGCATACTGGAGTTCTACACCTCCTTCCATACAAAGCTTCGAAGAGTGCCATCCCAATACTAGTTTGATACTGATTATTGTATGCAAACTCTATCAAAGGCAAGTAAGCATCCCAGCTTACTGAGAAGCTCAATACACTTGCCCTCAGCATATCTTCTAGTATTCTGATGATTCTCTCTGTCTGTCCATCTGTTTGTGGGCGAAAAGCTGTACTAAACTGTAATTGCGTACCCATAGCTTCTTGAAAACCCCTCCAAAATCTAGAAGTAAATCTAGAATCTCTATCAGACACAATAGTCAAGGGCACTCCATGTAATTTCACTATCTCTGCCACATACAACTCAGCCAACTTTTCTGGACTCCAGGTAGTTTTAATAGGAAGAAAATGTGAAGATTTAGAAAGTCTATCCACTATAACCCACACAGCATCATACCCTCTCTGGGTACGGGGAAAACCAGAGACAAAATCCATACTTACATTTTCCCATGGCCACTCAGGTATCAGAAGAGGTTGTAATAAACCTGCTGGATGCCTATTCTCAGATTTTACCTGTTGACAAGTCAAACATTTAGCAATGTATTCTGCTACATCCCTCTTCATCCCTGACCACCAATAATTCTGTTTTAGCCCCCTGTACATCTTATTATTTCCCAGGTGCATGGAATATATCGAATCATGAGCCTCCTTTAGTATTTCTTTTCTCATCTCTTCATCATTGGGAACACAAATTCTTCGTTCCGATACTACCATACCATCATCTCTGATTCTAAACTCGGTCGGCTTCCCGCTCAACACTTCCTGCCTGATTTTCTCTATTCCCTCATCTTTACTCTGTAGCTGTAATAAACGATCAATAATAGGAGATTGAACTACCATATTTGCCATCAATGCTCCTTTATCATTGACACTCAATTGCATCCTCATTTCTCTTAATTCTATCATCAAGCTAGTATCATGACTCCCAAAAGCAGCTAATCTCCCTGTAGCTTTTCTACTCAATGCATCTGCTACTACATTAGCCTTTCCTGGATGATAATGAATTGTACAATCATAATCACAAATTAATTCCATCCACCTCCTCTGCCTTAAATTCAACTCCTTCTGGGTTGGTAAATGCGTCAAACTTTTATGATCAGTAAAAATTTCACACTTGGCTCCATATAAATGGTGTCTCCAAATCTTCAAAGCAAAGACTATGGCAGCCAATTCTAAATCATGGGTCGGGTAATTTCTCTCATGATTCTTCAGTTGCCTAGATGCATAAGCTATAACTTTCCCATGTTGCATCAACACACATCCCAACCCCTGATGCGACGCATCACTATAGACCACAAATCCTTCATCACCAGATGGAAGCACTAATACTGGGGCAGTAGTCAGTTTTTCTTTCAATAGTTGAAAACTTCTCTCACACTCCTCTGACCACTTAAACTTTTCATCTTTCCTGGTCAATATAGTTAAAGGTCTAGCAATCATAGAAAAATTTTGAATAAATCTCCTATAATAACCAGCCAATCCCAAAAAGCTTCTAATTTCAGTTACATTCGTGGGTCTCTCCCAAGTCAACACTGCTTCTACTTTTTGTGGGTCAACTGCTATTCCATTTCCCGACACAATATGCCCCAAGAAGGATATTTCATTCAACCAAAACTCACATTTAGGAAATTTTGCATATAATTTCTCCTTCCTCAGGATCTCCAACACTATCTCCAAATGTCGCATATGCTCCTCTTCATTCTTAGAATATACTAAAATATCATCAATAAACATAATTACAAATCTGTCCAAGAATGGTTTAAACACCCGGTTCATAAGATCCATAAATGCCGCAGGAGCATTGGTCAACCCAAAAGGCATCACTAAGAACTCATAATGACCATAACGTGTCCTAAAAGCAGTTTTAGGTACGTCCCCCTCTTTTATCCTTAATTGATGATATCCCGACCTCAAGTCTATCTTAGAGAACACTCTAGCTCCTTGTAATTGCTCGAATAGGTCATCTATCCTAGGTAAAGGATATCTATTTTTGATTGTGATCTTATTTAATTGTCTATAATCAACACACAACCTTAATGTCCCATCCTTCTTCTTGACAAATAACACAGGGGCTTCCCCAGGGTGATGTACTAGGTTGGATAAACTGTTTATCTAGCAACTCCTGAAGCTGAACTTTCAACTCTCTCAATTCAGCTGGTGCCATTCTATAGGGTGCTATGGATATAGGTGCTGATCCTGGAATCACTTCAATAGAAAATTCGATCTCCCTATTGGAAGGCAATCCAGACAACTCCTCAGGGAATACATCAGAAAAATCTTTTACCATAGAGATTTCTTCTAACTGTCTACCCTCTTTGCTAGAATCTACCACATATGCTAAATACCCCTCACAACCCTTCCTCAACCATTTACTAGCAGTTAAGGCAGAAATCAGACAATTAACAAGTATTTTACGTTCTCCCTGAAAATTAAACTCCTCCTGCCCGGGTATCCTGAACACCACATTTTTCTTAAAACAATCTACCCATGCATGACATGCAGATAGCCAATTCATCCCTAGAATCACATCAAAATCTGTCATATCTAAAGGCAATAAATCAACCTCAAATTCTCGGTCAGCAATATTAATCACACAACTTTGATAAATTGTTCTGATAATAACCCTATCTCCAATAGGAACCTCAACAATAATGGCACACATCAAAGGACTAGCACTGACATCAATAGACTTCATATAACTACTAGACGCAAAAGAATGGGTTGCACCAGGATCAATCAATAATCTAGCAGCCCTACCAAGGATAGATATCATACTCATAACAACATCAGGAGTGGCTTGTGCATCCTGCTGGGTCAATGCATAGACTCTGCCATCTCTGGAATAAATCTGACTGCCACGTCCTCGCTCTGCTACAGAACCTTGACCTCTGCCCCGAACACTTCCTGATCCGCTGTCTCTCTCCATCGGTCTTCTCCTGACACTTCCAATGCTTGCTTCAACTGACTTCCCCGCTGGACAATCTGCAGCAACATGTCCTCCCTCACCACATACAAAGCATATCTGTGTAGGGCAGTTCCGAGATAAATGCCCCATCTGATTACATTTAAAGCAAACCCTTGACTCCCGATCATAAATCAGATTTCCACTTCCCCTTGGCGGCATATTCATTCCTCTACCATAACTCCCAATCCCCATAGCCTGTCTCCCAAATCGAGGGGTCCCACTGGTATTACTCTGAGCTACTGAAGTAACAGATCTTGCTTGCCTCTGAGTCTGCCCTACCGTTCCTTGTGACAAAGAACGCCCCCTCTGGGGTGGTCTCCCACCCTGTACAGCCATACTGCTACCACCTCTAGATCCCTCAAATCTAGTTCTCTTCAACAAATCCCTCCTACCTTTAAACTCTATTAAATCTCTCTCAATCTGCAATGCTTTATCTACCAGTACAGCATAATTTCCTATGCCCATGTAAGAGAGTTTAAAACGAATTTCATAGTGTAATCCGTCTAAAAATCTCTTGCATTTTCTTTCCTTCGTATTCACGAACTCGGGTACAAATCTTGACAGGGCTACAAATTTACTATCATATTCAACCACCGACAAATTTCCTTGTTTTAGGTGGATAAATTCTCTTTCTTGTTGTGCCCGAAAAGAATCTGGAAAATACTTCGCAAAGAATTCATCCTTAAATTTATTCCAAGTCAAAGGTTGATCTATTCGTGTACTCATTCTGGGCAAAATATCCTTCCACCATTGAGAAGCCTCGCCCTCCAGCATAAACGAAGCAAAGGCAACCTTCTATTTATCAGACACTGGTAAGACCTCAAAATATTTTTCCACATGCTCAATCCACTGTTCAGCTTCCACCGGATTTACAGATCCTTTAAATGACTGAGGTTTAAACTTAAGAAACCTCACAAAACAATCCCCTTGCATTTCATTTACAAATACCCCTCCATCAGGAACCTCTTGCCTCACTACTTCTGGTTCTCTTCCATTCCTTTCCTCTAATATTCTTTGCAAATTAGCAGCCCGTTCTTCGGCTGCATTTATTCTCTCTAAAGCACGGTTAAGAGCATCTTGCAATTCATCATTTCTACTTTTAGATACTTCCCCAGCTCTACTCGTACCAGTTGCACTATCACCATGTTCCCTTGCGGGAACCACCGACTCGACTTCTTCCTCTACTTCAGTCCTCCTAAAAATTGGGGGTCTACCACGTCTCCTCTGATTTTGAACTCTACCTCTAGTTCTCGCACGACCACGTGTCATCCTCAGACTCTGCATTTAAGAATATTATTTATTTAGATCTTCCACTTTTTAGGTTCTCATGCAGTCTACAGAATCTTAAAACCTAATGCTCTGATACCAAAATTGTAACGACCCATCCCAGGTTGGCCACCCCTGGACGGTGTCATCACATTTTGAAAATCCAAGCACGACACATATATGCAACAATAAATATAATACTACCAATTTTTTTTTTTTTTTTTAACAGGAGAGGTAAACATGTCTGATATTCACTTAAACATAAAATACATAAATGCATGAATATTTACAATAAAATTTTTACATGTCTTTAACTCGATTGTCTGAGGATATTAACACATACTTGGCTTACAGAAAAAGATCTCGACTGATTCTCAACCCACCAGACTATTTATCTTGACTGCTACCTGAAATTATTGAACAGTGAGGAATGAGCATCACAAGCTCAGCGAATTAAATTTACTAAAAGTATTCCAAATTCCATCAATAATCCTTTAATATTAAAAATTATTTTTCGCATAACCTGATGACAACTTTCTACTATCAATCTCTTCTTCTCAATCATTAGTTCACCTTAAGACTATCAATTATTTCCTAATTACCTCGTAATGAGGTTCATATCAAAAAGTCCATCATTTAGATAAGTCTTATCACTGTCTTTTTATATGAAACTCAACCTTCTATAATTAAATTCACAAAAAGTATCACATCTCAACATCTCGAAAATCTCATCATTATAGCTATCTCTTTTTATGAGACCCAACCATCTATAATTTAATTCACAATTAATATACCACAACTCAGCATCTCAAATAATGCAACGATAATTAAAACAGATGCAGATGCGTGAATGATTATGATGGGAACGTCTTCCCACCTGTCGACAGGTTATTATTATCTTAGACCGGCTACCCTCCCGGTTCTTTTATTCTCATCAGACCGGCTGCCTTCCCGGTTAATTCCAGCATATACCGGCTGTCACGGTTTTCACTTTTCATCCCAGCATATACCGGCTGTCACGATTTTTATTTTTCATCCCAGCATATACCGGCTGTCACGGTTTTCACTTTTCATCCCAGCATATACCGGCTGTCACGATTTTTATTTTTCATCCCAGCATATACCGGCTGTCACGGTTTTTATTTTTCATCCCAGCATATACCGGCTGTCACGGTTATTTCATTAGACCGGCTGCCTTCCCGGTTCTTTCGGTTATATTATTTAATGCATATGTACATGACCAATGATATGAAACAGTAATATAAAAACAATATAAAGATTCAAACTACTTAATTTGACTATCCTAATTATCCACAAATTTTATCTAACAAAGTTTCTTTAAAATTTCTTACATCCAATCATCCAGATTTTTATTCAAATTATAAAAATTCCACAAGATTCTTCTCTACCCAAATCACATCAAATAATTCATTAAAATCTGTCCAGATCCACTAAATTTCATCTCAACTTGTCCATCAGAATTTGTCGAAATCCACTAAAATTCATCTTAAATCATCCATAAAAATTTAACAAGATCCACTAAAATTCATCTCGTCATAATTCGTATTAAAACATCTATATATCTCATCAATAATTTATTTATTGCTTTTATCCTCAAATAAACTTATGATTTTCAAAAATATCATTTCTCACCAAAATATTTCTACCTGGTCAAATTTCCTATCATACCCATAAATCAATTTTTCATCTATCACCCTAGCATACTTTAATAATTAATTTTAATAATATCACCAAATAATTGATTTTTATTTAGACTACTAAGAGTAAATCCAACTCACCACGTAGTACTTTAAAGCTACTCGTGGGCCACCTCTTTGCCTTTCCCGATCTTCCTCGAATTTTCTCCTGATTGTTGACTACCAACACCTGACATAATATTGGAAATTTAAATTTCTTATTATTTCTTCTTTTCTCCATAAACTACACAGTTTGAAAATTTTCTATTTTAACCTCCGAAACTTTCATAAATGATAAAATAACATTACCTTATTACCTTCTGCTATTTTGATAGCTTCCAAAAATATTTTTGAAAATACTCTCAAAATCTTGTTCCTTCCACCTTTCTTTAAATTTCCAAGTGTTTTAAGAACACAGATGAAATATTTGGAACTAATCAAAAATTCTTTCGCGTTCCCTTCATAAACCTCTCGTACTCAATATATAGGAGAGCTTGGCTGCAAAATTTCAGCAGCTCCCTCCTTCAATAGTCTCCATGATTTGGAGATAATGGCATGATAATTACAAAAGCATCATGATGGCTAAAGAAAACATCATGATTATATTCTCTCCACTAGGCAACAAAAAGACATGATACCAAAGCAAAAATTATTTCAGTGGTAGCAGGTATGCTGCCACGATTTCACTGTTCAAAGTTGACTTTTTTTTTTTTTTTTTTTTCAACCTTGGTCTCCAGAAATCTTCATTCAGCCATTCAGGGATTTAACTCTTTGTCATATTGATAAAAATATACACTTACCCAACTTTTTAAAATACGGATATTACAATTTTACCCACCTTAAAAAAATTTCGTCCCCGAAATTTCCTTGTTGAAATCAAGTAAAGAGTTGGGGATAATCCTTCCTCATTATTGCTTCATGTTCCCACATGATTTCTTCAACATCTTTATTGCGCCATAATACTTGAATCAAATGAATAACTTTATTGCGTAAGACTTGCTCTTTTCTGTCTAGGATTCTGACTGGGGCTAGCATAATAGTCAAGTCCTTCTGAATTTCTATCGCTTGATTCGTGATATCATGGGACTCATCGTGCAAGTACTTCCTCAGTAGTGACACATGAAAAACATTATGTAATTGCCTTAATTCCATAGGGAAATTCAAACGATATGCTACGGGTCCAATTCTTTCGATCACCTCATAGGGCCCCATAAATCTCGGGCTCAACTTTCCCTTCTTCTTAAGTCTCAACACTCCCTTCCACGAAGATATCTTCAAGAATACCCAATCACCAACTTGGAATTCAAGAGGTCGTCTTCTTTTGTCAGCATATCCTTTCTGTCTGCTCTGAGCTGCTCTGAGATTCTCCCTAACCAGTTTGATTCTTTCAGTAGTCAGGTCTATCATTTCTGGGCCATATATCTTTCTCTCTCCAACTTCTTCCCAGCATACTGGAGTTCTACACCTCCTTCCATACAAAGCTTCGAAGAGTGCCATCCCAATACTAGTTTGATACTGATTATTGTATGCAAACTCTATCAAAGGCAAGTAAGCATCCCAGCTTACTGAGAAGCTCAATACACTTGCCCTCAGCATATCTTCTAGTATTCTGATGATTCTCTCTGTCTGTCCATCTGTTTGTGGGCGAAAAGCTGTACTAAACTGTAATTGCGTACCCATAGCTTCTTGAAAACCCCTCCAAAATCTAGAAGTAAATCTAGAATCTCTATCAGACACAATAGTCAAGGGCACTCCATGTAATTTCACTATCTCTGCCACATACAACTCAGCCAACTTTTCTGGACTCCAGGTAGTTTTAATAGGAAGAAAATGTGAAGATTTAGAAAGTCTATCCACCATAACCCACACAGCATCATACCCTCTCTGGGTACGGGGAAAACCAGAGACAAAATCCATACTTACATTTTCCCATGGCCACTCAGGTATCAGAAGAGGTTGTAATAAACCTGCTGGATGCTTATTCTCAGATTTTACCTGTTGACAAGTCAAACATTTAGCAATGTATTCTGCTACATCCCTCTTCATCCCTGACCACCAATAATTCTGTTTTAGCCCCCTGTACATCTTATTATTTCCCAGGTGCATGGAATATATCGAATCATGAGCCTCCTTTAGTATTTCTTTTCTCATCTCTTCATCATTGGGAACACAAATTCTTCGTTCCGATACTACCATACCATCATCTCTGATTCTAAACTCGGTCGGCTTCCCGCTCAACACTTCCTGCCTGATTTTCTCTATTCCCTCATCTTTACTCTGTAGCTGTAATAAACGATCAATAATAGGAGATTGAACTACCATATTTGCCATCAATGCTCCTTTATCATTGACACTCAATTGCATCCTCATTTCTCTTAATTCTATCATCAAGCTAGTATCATGACTCCCAAAAGCAGCTAATCTCCCTGTAGCTTTTCTACTCAATGCATCTGCTACTACATTAGCCTTTCCTGGATGATAATGAATTGTACAATCATAATCACAAATTAATTCCATCCACCTCCTCTGCCTTAAATTCAACTCCTTCTGGGTTGGTAAATGCGTCAAACTTTTATGATCAGTAAAAATTTCACACTTGGCTCCATATAAATGGTGTCTCCAAATCTTCAAAGCAAAGACTATGGCAGCCAATTCTAAATCATGGGTCGGGTAATTTCTCTCATGATTCTTCAGTTGCCTAGATGCATAAGCTATAACTTTCCCATGTTGCATCAACACACATCCCAACCCCTGATGCGACGCATCACTATAGACCACAAATCCTTCATCACCAGATGGAAGCACTAATACTGGGGCAGTAGTCAGTTTTTCTTTCAATAGTTGAAAACTTCTCTCACACTCCTCTGACCACTTAAACTTTTCATCTTTCCTGGTCAATATAGTTAAAGGTCTAGCAATCATAGAAAAATTTTGAATAAATCTCCTATAATAACCAGCCAATCCCAAAAAGCTTCTAATTTCAGTTACATTCGTGGGTCTCTCCCAAGTCAACACTGCTTCTACTTTTTGTGGGTCAACTGCTATTCCATTTCCCGACACAATATGCCCCAAGAAGGATATTTCATTCAACCAAAACTCACATTTAGGAAATTTTGCATATAATTTCTCCTTCCTCAGGATCTCCAACACTATCTCCAAATGTCGCATATGCTCCTCTTCATTCTTAGAATATACTAAAATATCATCAATAAACATAATTACAAATCTGTCCAAGAATGGTTTAAACACCCGGTTCATAAGATCCATAAATGCCGCAGGAGCATTGGTCAACCCAAAAGGCATCACTAAGAACTCATAATGACCATAACGTGTCCTAAAAGCAGTTTTAGGTACGTCCCCCTCTTTTATCCTTAATTGATGATATCCCGACCTCAAGTCTATCTTAGAGAACACTCTAGCTCCTTGTAATTGCTCGAATAGGTCATCTATCCTAGGTAAAGGATATCTATTTTTGATTGTGATCTTATTTAATTGTCTATAATCAACACACAACCTTAATGTCCCATCCTTCTTCTTGACAAATAACACAGGGGCTCCCCAGGGTGATGTACTAGGTTGGATAAACTGTTTATCTAGCAACTCCTGAAGCTGAACTTTCAACTCTCTCAATTCAGCTGGTGCCATTCTATAGGGTGCTATGGATATAGGTGCTGATCCTGGAATCACTTCAATAGAAAATTCGATCTCCCTATTGGAAGGCAATCCAGACAACTCCTCAGGGAATACATCAGAAAAATCTTTTACCACAGAGATTTCTTCTAACTGTCTACCCTCTTTGCTAGAATCTACCACATATGCTAAATACCCCTCACAACCCTTCCTCAACCATTTACTAGCAGTTAAGGCAGAAATCAGACAATTAACAAGTATTTTACGTTCTCCCTGAAAATTAAACTCCTCCTGCCCGGGTATCCTGAACACCACATTTTTCTTAAAACAATCTACCCATGCATGACATGCAGATAGCCAATTCATCCCTAGAATCACATCAAAATCTGTCATATCTAAAGGCAATAAATCAACCTCAAATTCTCGGTCAGCAATATTAATCACACAACTTTGATAAATTGTTCTGATAATAACCCTATCTCCAGTAGGAACCTCAACAATAATGGCATGCATCAAAGGACTAGCACTGACATCAATAGACTTCATATAACTACTAGACGCAAAAGAATGGGTTGCACCAGGATCAATCAATAATCTAGCAGCCCTACCAAGGATAAATATCATACTCATAACAACATCAGGAGTGGCTTGTGCATCCTGCTGGGTCAATGCATAGACTCTGCCATCTCTGGAATAAATCTGACTGCCACGCCCTCGCTCTGCTACAGATCCTCGACCTCTGCCCCGAACACTTCCTGATCCGCTGCCTCTCTCCATCGGTCTTCTCCTGACACTTCCAATGCTTGCTTCAACTGACTTCCCCGCTGGACAATCTGCAGCAACATGTCCTCCCTCACCACATACAAAGCATATCTGTGTAGGGCAGTTCCGAGATAAATGCCCCATCTGATTACATTTAAAGCAAACCCTTGACTCCCGATCATAAATCAGATTTCCACTTCCCCTTGGCGGCATATTCATTCCTCTACCATAACTCCCAATCCCCATAGCCTGTCTCCCAAATCGAGGGGTCCCACTGGTATTACTCTGAGCTACTGAAGTAACAGATCTTGCTTGCCTCTGAGTCTGCCCTACCGTTCCTTGTGACAAAGAACGCCCCCTCTGGGATGGTCTCCCACCCTGTACAGCCATACTGCTACCACCTCTAGATCCCTCAAATCTAGTTCTCTTCAACAAATCCCTCCTACCTTTAAACTCTATTAAATCTCTCTCAATCTGCAATGCTTTATCTACCAGTACAGCATAATTTCCTATGCCCATGTAAGAGAGTTTAAAACGAATTTCATAGTGTAATCCGTCTAAAAATCTCTTGCATTTTCTTTCCTTCGTATTCACGAACTCGGGTACAAATCTTGACAGGGCTACAAATTTACTATCATATTCAACCACCGACAAATTTCCTTGTTTTAGGTGGATAAATTCTCTTTCTTGTTGTGCCCGAAAAGAATCTGGAAAATACTTCGCAAAGAATTCATCCTTAAATTTATTCCAAGTCAAAGGTTGATCTATTCGTGTACTCATTCTGGGCAAAATATCCTTCCACCATTGAGAAGCCTCGCCCTCCAGCATAAACGAAGCAAAGGCAACCTTCTGTTTATCAGACACTGGTAAGACCTCAAAATATTTTTCCACATGCTCAATCCACTGTTCAGCTTCCACCGGATTTACAGATCCTTTAAATGACTGAGGTTTAAACTTAAGAAACCTCACAAAACAATCCCCTTGCATTTCATTTACAAATACCCCTCCATCAGGAACCTCTTGCCTCACTACTTCTGGTTCTCTTCCATTCCTTTCCTCTAATATTCTTTGCAAATTAGCAGCCCGTTCTTCGGCTGCATTTATTCTCTCTAAAGCACGGTTAAGAGCATCTTGCAATTCATCATTTCTACTTTTAGATACTTCCCCAGCTCTACTCGTACCAGTTGCACTATCACCATGTTCCCTTGCGGGAACCACCGACTCGACTTCTTCCTCTACTTCAGTCCTCCTAAAAATTGGGGGTCTACCACGTCTCCTCTGATTTTGAACTCTACCTCTAGTTCTCGCACGACCACGTGTCATCCTCAGACTCTGCATTTAAGAATATTATTTATTTAGATCTTCCACTTTTTAGGTTCTCATGCAGTCTACAGAATCTTAAAACCTAATGCTCTGATACCAAAATTGTAACGACCCATCCCAGGTTGGCCACCCCTGGACGGTGTCATCACATTTTGAAAATCCAAGCACGACACATATATGCAACAATAAATATAATACTACCAATTTTTTTTTTTTTTTTTTAACAGGAGAGGTAAACATGTCTGATATTCACTTAAACATAAAATACATAAATGCATGAATATTTACAATAAAATTTTTACAAGTCTTTAACTCGATTGTCTGAGGATATTAACACATACTTGGCTTACAGAAAAAGATCTCGACTGATTCTCAACCCACCAGACTATTTATCTTGACTGCTACCTGAAATTATTGAACAGTGAGGAATGAGCATCACAAGCTCAGCGAATTAAATTTACTAAAAGTATTCCAAATTCCATCAATAATCCTTTAATATTAAAAATTATTTTTCGCATAACCTGATGACAACTTTCTACTATCAATCTCTTCTTCTCAATCATTAGTTCACCTTAAGACTATCAATTATTTCCTAATTACCTCGTAATGAGGTTCATATCAAAAAGTCCATCATTTAGATAAGTCTTATCACTGTCTTTTTATATGAAACTCAACCTTCTATAATTAAATTCACAAAAAGTATCACATCTCAACATCTCGAAAATCTCATCATTATAGCTATCTCTTTTTATGAGACCCAACCATCTATAATTTAATTCACAATTAATATACCACAACTCAGCATCTCAAATAATGCAACGATAATTAAAACAGATGCAGATGCGTGAATGATTATGATGGGAACGTCTTCCCACCTGTCGACAGGTTATTATTATCTTAGACCGGCTGCCCTCCCGGTTCTTTTATTCTCATCAGACCGGCTGCCTTCCCGGTTAATTCCAGCATATACCGGCTGTCACGGTTTTCACTTTTCATCCCAGCATATACCGGTTGTCACGGTTTTTATTTTTCATCCCAGCATATACCGGCTGTCACGGTTTTTATTTTTCATCCCAGCATATACCGGCTGTCACGGTTATTTCATTAGACCGGCCGCCTTCCTGGTTCTTTCGGTTATATTATTTAATGCATATGTACATGACCAATGATATGAAACAGTAATATAAAAACAATATAAAGATTCAAACTACTTAATTTGACTATCCTAATTATCCACAAATTTTATCTAACAAAGTTTCTTTAAAATTTCTTACATCCAATCATCCAGATTTTTATTCAAATTATAAAAATTCCACAAGATTCTTCTCTACCCAAATCACATCAAATAATTCATTAAAATCTGTCCAGATCCACTAAATTTCATCTCAACTTGTCCATCAGAATTTGTCGAAATCCACTAAAATTCATCTTAAATCATCCATAAAAATTTAACAAGATCCACTAAAATTCATCTCGTCATAATTCGTATTAAAACATCTATATATCTCATCAATAATTTATTTATTGCTTTTATCCTCAAATAAACTTATGATTTTCAAAAATATCATTTCTCACCAAAATATTTCTACCTGGTCAAATTTCCTATCATACCCATAAATCAATTTTTCATCTATCACCCTAGCATACTTTAATAATTAATTTTAATAATATCACCAAATAATTGATTTTTATTTAGACTACTAAGAGTAAATCCAACTCACCACGTAGTACTTTAAAGCTACTCGTGGGCCACCTCTTTGCCTTTCCCGATCTTCCTCGAATTTTCTCCTGATTGTTGACTACCAACACCTGACATAATATTGGAAATTTAAATTTCTTATTATTTCTTCTTTTCTCCATAAACTACACAGTTTGAAAATTTTCTATTTTAACCTCCGAAACTTTCATAAATGATAAAATAACATTACCTTATTACCTTCTGCTATTTTGATAGCTTCCAAAAATATTTTTGAAAATACTCTCAAAATCTTGTTCCTTCCACATTTCTTTAAATTTCCAAGTGTTTTAAGAACACAGATGAAATATTTGGAACTAATCAAAAATTCTTTCGCGTTCCCTTCATAAACCTCTCGTACTCAATATATAGGAGAGCTTGGCTGCAAAATTTCAGCAGCTCCCTCCTTCAATAGTCTCCATGATTTGGAGATAATGGCATGATAATTACAAAAGCATCATGATGGCTAAAGAAAACATCATGATTATATTCTCTCCACTAGGCAACAAAAAGACATGATACCAAAGCAAAAATTATTTCAGTGGTAGCAGGTATGCTGCCACGATTTCACTGTTCAAAGTTGACTTTTTTTTTTTTTTTTTTTCAACCTTGGTCTCCAGAAATCTTCATTCAGCCATTCAGGGATTTAACTCTTTGTCATATTGATAAAAATATACACTTACCCAACTTTTTAAAATACGGATATTACAGTTTATCATAGTCTTTCAAGCCCATCAATAGTCTAATCTTATAAAAGCTATATTCTCTTAAGGATTTTGTAAGAATATCAGCTATTTAATCTTCCAAATGAATGAATGAATTCTAGTCTAATATCACCCTTTTGAGCATGGTCTCTTATGAAATAATACTTAATTTCTATATGTTTAGTTCTAGAATGCTAAATAGGGTCTTTGGTCAAGTTGATGGCACTGGTGTTATCACAATGAATTAGAATATCTTTAAAGTTCATGTCATAGTCTTTTAATTGTTGTTTCATCAATAACAATTGTGCAAAACAACTTCTGGTAGCAACATATTCCACTTCAGCGGTAGATAGTGCAACCGAATTTTGTTTCTTAGAAAACCAAAAGGTTAACATTGCACCTAAAAATTGGCATGTACCACTAGTACTTTTTCTATCTAGCCTACAACCTGCAAATCAGCATCCGAATATCCAACAAGCTCAAAAGATGATTCTTTAGAGTACCATAATCCTAGGTTTTGATTCTCTTGTAGATATCTTAAAATTCTTTTTACAGCAATTACATGTGATTCATTAGGATTAGCTTGAAATCTAGCACACATGCATACATTGAACATTATATCAGGTCTACTTGTAGTTAAATAAAGTAAAGCTCCTATCATGCTTTTATAAGTTTTAGTATCTACACATTTACCTTATTCATCTATGTCAAGTTTTGTAGAGGTGCTCATAGGAGTGCCGATTGACTTTGATCTTTCCATCTCGAACCTATTTAATAAGTCGTTGGTGTACTTTGATTGATTGATGAGGATGCCATCTTTTAATTATTTGATTTTTAGTCCAAGAAAGTAGGTAAACTCTCCCATCATTCTCATTTCAAATTCACCTTGCATGCACTTAGCAAACTCTTAGCATATATGTTTATTAGTAGCACCAAATATAATATCATCAACATATATTTGGACTAGTAGTGTGCCATTTTTGTGAAGAGAGTTGTGTCTATTTTTCCTCTTGTAAAATCATTTTCAAGCAAAAACTTACTTAGTCTTTCATACCATGCTCTTGGAGCTTGCTTCAACCCATATAGAGCTTTAGAAAGCTTATAGACAAGGTTTGGAATACTAGGATTTTCAAATCCAAGAGGTTGCTCAACATACACCTCTTCTTCTATAAAGCCATTTAAAAAGGCACATCTTACATCCATTTGAAATAATTTAAACTTATTAAAACATGCAAAGGCTAATAACATTCGAATAGCTTCTAATCTAGCTATGGGAGTATAGGTCTCATCAAATCTATAGCTTCTTCTTGATTATATCCCTTAGCAACTAGTCTAGCCTTGTTCCTAGTTACTATTCTATTTTCATCCATCTTATTTCTAAATACACATTTAGTTCCTATTATAGTGTGATTCTTTGGTCTAGGAACTAGATTCCATACCTTGTTTCTTTCAAATTAATTTGATTCTTCTTGCATAGCATTTATCTAATTAGTATGTTTTTCAGCTTCTATAAAAGTCTTAGGTTCTACTTGAGATAAATAAGCTACACAATTACAAATATTTCTACTAGAGGATCGAGTTCTTACTCCTTGTGAAGGATCACCAATCAATTGGTCGATTTGATGATAATTCACATACCTCCAATCTTTGGGAAAATTATCCTCTTGTTGACTTGTAGATTGTTGATCAAGATTTTGAGCATCTACTTATTGATCAATTTGAGGCGCATTCTCCTTTGGGTCAATAATGGGAGTATGTGTTTTTATCCTTGGAACAAAATTTGCATCATCATTAAAAGAAACTACTTTACGATTAGTAGAGTTAGATTCATCAAAGGCTACATGTACGGATTCTTCAATCACTAGAGTTCTTTTGTTAAAAATTCTATAGGCTTTACTAGAGGTTGAATATCCTAAGAAGATCCCTTCATCGATCTTTGAGTCAAATTTACCCAAGTTAGTTTTATTATTATTTAGGATGAAGCATTTACAACCAAAAGCAGGAAAATAAGAGATATTAGGCTTTCTAGCTTTCCATAGTTTATATGGAGTTTTATTTAGCCTAATTAATACTCTATTTAAAACATAGCATGAAGTATTTACGGCTTCGCCCAAAAATAGTTTGGCAAACTATTTTCACAAAACATTGTTCTTGCAAATTCTTTTAGAACTCTATTTTTCCTCTCAACAACTCCATTTTGTTGAGGAGTTCTAGGTGTTGAAAAATTGTGATCAATTCCATTTTCATCAAAAAAATTTGAAAAGCTTTGGTTTTCAAATTCCTTTTCATGATCACTTCTTATACTTGAAATAAAAATTCTCTTTTCATTTTGAACCTTTTTACAAAAAATCACAAATCCTTTGTATGCTTCATCCTTGTATGCAATAAAGATAACAAAGGTATAACTTGAATAGTCATCAACAAGAACAAGAGCATGTTGATGGCCACCTAGACTAATGGTACTTAGTGGACCGAATAAGTCCATATGCAAAAGTTCCAATGGTCTAATAGTTGAGACTATATTTTTTGATTTAAAAGAAATTCTAGTTTGTATTCCCATTTGACAAGCATCACACACCTTGTCTTTTTCAAATTTGATTTTTAGTAGTCCAATGACTAAATCTTTTCTTGAAATGATTTTAAGCAAATCTATATTCACATGGCCAAGTCTTCTATGCCATAGCCATGGGTTTTCACTAAATGCGGGAAAATATTTTTCATTTTCCGAATGCAAAGATTTTAAATTAAATATATATTTTCTTGTCTAAAATTGTAAACATACTGATAAGGAATGATCCTAGGATAATAGTTATTGATATTTATAGTATTTCTCAAATATGCATGCCTATAGTTCCGTGGATAAGTATTCTTAGGATACATGTTTTTATTGTGAAGATTATGAACATGCATGTCATTTCTAGGAAATGTATGATGATGATTTCTAGGATATGTACTTGCATTATTATCAACATATTATTTCTAGGATACACATGATGGTAATTCCTAGGATGTGCTTGTGTAGTGTGCAACTTATGAGTATACATATTATATATAGAATGCACATGATAGTTACTCCTAGGATACATACATGCATTTCTTAAATGATTGTTCCTAGCATTTGCATTTCTGAAGTAAGCATACATATATGCATGAATATTTCTAAGATGCTTAATTCTAGTATATGCATTAGAATTTAAATTCACATTTTTAGACCTACTAGCATACATTGAAGGGGTACTTTTAACCTGGCTAGAGGTCTTGGAAGTGGAGACTTCATTCAAATATGTTGTTTTTATGAATAAAGTTTCTTTAGACTTTTGCTTGTCCAATGGAAAATAACCCAAGCCGAATTTTCCTTCATTTAATCTTTGGCTAGATAACACTTCATCTAGCTCTTTTTTTTTTCTAAGCATAGGTCTAGATATAATGCTATTTAAATCCATTATTTTCTTATTTAAAATGTCATTTTCATTTTTTAGAAAATCTTGTGAAGAGTTATAAAGCATGGAAGATGGTTTTTCTTTTTCTTCTTTTAAGCCCTCTATCTCTTTAGAGAGAGATAAGACTTTTTTTTTAGGGTGGTATTCCTAGAATTGAATTTCTTCAATTCTTCATGCATTTCATTTATAACCTCAATTAACTTTTCACTGCTACTAACAATGTTATTATTAGAAGGGTGAGAGTTAGATACCTCATTTTCATCATCGATTGCCATTAAGTATAGGTTGGCAATCCCCTCATATCCGACCTCATTGTTCGAAAAAAATGTTCTTCTTCGTCATTACTCCATGTGGTTGCAATCATAACTTTCTTTTTGAAGCTCTTCTATGGTTTGCTTGTTGCTGTACAATTGGCCTTGATGTGACCAGGCTTTTTGCAACCATAACACACAAGTGGTTCCTTTTTGGAGTGGGATCCTTTATGTAAAGTTTCTTACTCTTCTTCAAGAACCTGTGAAACCTCTTAGTGATTAGAGTCATCTCACCATCTTCTTCGCTGCTCTCTACCTTTTATTTTGTTTTTTCCTCTTTGTTGCTCGTAGAGACCTTGAGAGCAATCACTTTTTCTTCTTCTCATCATCATTGACAACGAGATTCATTTCCTCCATCTCGTATGTCAATAGTGATCCGAAGAGTGTTTCGATATCAAGTTTGTTGAAATCTTTGGTCTTCGTGATGGCCGTCTTCTTTGCTTTCCAAGTGGATGACAAAGACCTTAAGATCTTCCTTGTTAGTTCAAATTCCTTAATGTTTCTACCAAGAAGCTTTAGACCGTTAACAATTGTAGTAAAAGGTGAGTGCATTTAAGAAATGGTTTTATTTGGATACATTTTGAAAGATTCATACTCGGACACTAGCATATAGATTTTTGATTTTTTTATTTCGCTAGTTCCTTCATATGTAACTTGCAATTTGTCCCAAATTTCTTTAGCTAAAATACATGCAGAAATTTTATTGTATTCAGTAATATCTAGAGCACAATGTAATATGCTAGTTTCTCTACTATTGAGAGATATCATTCTACAATCCTCTTTATTAAACTTTGTTTTGAGTTTAGTGTTGTATGATTGATTTCTCCAATAATTATTTCCTTTGTAGGAATTCTAGGTCCCTTTTCAACGACCCTTCATAGATTGTAATCTTGTCATTTGACAAAGATTTTCATTCTATTTTTCCAATAGGTATAGTTAGAGCCATTGAATAAGGGAGACCTAGTATAGGAATGCCCTTCGGTATAGCTATTAGATGTTATCATATCAACTCAAGGATTTTAAGCTTGAAATTGAGTACGAAGCTCTGATACCAATTGTAAACCGATGTTCAAACCCAAGAGGATGTGAATTGGGTTTTAAAAACTTTTGCTAATTAAACTTGCAAGTTTTTAAACAGTTAAATACATAATGCACACAATAAAAAGATATACTTAAAAGTAAAGGAGTTCAAAGGAAGAGAAAGTGCAAACTTCGTTTATAGTGATTCGGTAATATCGGAATCCTTCCGACCCTACGTTCATTCTCTTCAAGGAACCTCCTTAAAGTAGTCCACTAAAACTTTAGTCGTGCAACTTCACGGGTGTTGTGCAAACCTTACAACCAATCCCTTCCTTACAGAAGTTAATCCCTTCCTCATGGAAGTTAATCCATTCCTCACGGAAGTTACAAAGAAGTGTTTAATCCTAAACACTCTAAGAGTTATTACAACTCTTTCCCTTTACAATAAATGAGATTTGCTGTAAAGTAAATGGTAGAGAGATAACAATAAGTACTTTTACAAATGAATAATATCTCTTTTTCTAAAACAAGCTTGAAGAATGGCTCAACAATAAGTATTTCAAAGCTTCTGAGAATTAATGAGCTTTCTTATGAATTGAATATGTTCTCTTATCTCTTTAAATGCTCATTGAAGTGGGTTTATATAGCCTTGAATCAATATGGCCGTTTGAAACTGACTTGGTAGGTTTGGGGCACTAAATGCTCAAGTCCCACATCTCAAACAGTCATATTTTTTGAATTACCAGTCGACTGGGTCCTTATACCAATCGACTGGGTCAAGTGAAAAATCTTCACTTTTAGGCTTAAGGAGAGTACCAGTCGACTGGGTCCTAAGCACCAGTCGATTGGGAACTTTCTGTCCTAGGTACTAGTCGACTGGATCCTCAACACCAGATGATTGGGAACCTTCTGTCCCATATCCCAGTCGACTGGTATGTGGAGCCAGTTGAATGGGTTGTCTTCAACCGTACTTTAACCCAGTTTTTCATGTTTTAAAACTGTTTTTGACTTAGAAACATTTGTATGATTAGTTTTGTTAAAGTCATTTGTAAAATGAGTCACAGATCAAGCTATGCAATTGAACATAAGAGATTTACTATTGTTTTAATTACCTTAATACCTATTTTAGATCTTCTATCTTGTCTTGGTATCTGAATCGAGTTGAGTTCTTGCATCTTTGTTTCTATGCTGAATGCTTTTGCCGCTTAAACACTTAGATAAAACTGTTAGTGCAATTAGTGTAATGTTTTTTCATTATTAAAATCAAACATGGGTAAACACTCCTTAATGTTCCTGCCAAGAAGCTTTAAACCATTAACAATAGTGGTGAAACGTGAATGCATTTGAGAAATTGTTTCGTTATGAGACATTTTAAAAGATTCATACTCGGACACTAGCATATAAATTTTTGATTTTTTAACTTCGCCAGTGCCCTCATAAATAACTTGTAGTTTGTCCCATATCTCCTTAACCGAAACACATTCAGGAATTTTATTATACTCAGAGATATCTAAAGCACAATATAACATACTAATAACTATACTATTTAGAGACACCATTTTACAATCCTTTTCATTAAACTTTGTTTTAAGTTTAGGTATTGTGTGATTGATTTCTCCTATAGTTATTTCCTTTTTAGGAATTCTAGGTCCTTCCTTAATGACTCTCTACAAATTATAGTCTTATCCTTTGACAAAAATTTTAATTCTATTTTTCTAGTAATTATAATTTGAGTCATTAAACAAAGGAGGTCTAGTATAGGAATGACCTTCGGTATAGCTATTTGAAGCCATTGGATCGAATCAAGGATTTTAAAATTGAGTATGTCACTCTGATACCAATTGTACATCGAGGTACAAACCCAAGAGAGGGGTGAATTGGGTTTTAAAAACTTTTTGCCAATTAACACACAAGTTCTAACAATTTAATCAAGCAAGGCACACAACAAATTAGATACTTGAAATTAAAGAAGTAAAGGAAGAGAATATGCAAACTCCATTTATAATGGTTCGACAATATCAGAATCTTTCCGACCCTACGTGCACTCTCTTTAAGGAACTTCCTTGAAGTAATCCACTAATTGTAGTCGAGCAACTTCACGAGTGTTGCACAAACCTTACAAGCACTCTCTTCCACAAAGAAGTGTTTAATCCTAAACACTCTAAGAATTACACAAACTCTTTCTCTTTACAATGAATGATATTAAATGTAAAAGAAAAATGAGAGAGATAGCAATGAATGCTTTACAAGATGAATGTTATCTCTCTTTCAATAACTAGCTTAAAGAATGGCTCACAATAAATTTTCGAAGGCTTTTGAGAGTATTAATGAGCTATAAATCAAATTGAGTGTTCTTTCTTGTTGTTTAAATTATCATTGATGGGTGTTTTTATAGCCTTGGTCTTATATGACTGTTAGACACTGATTTGGTAGGTTTGGAGCATTAAATGGTCAAGTCCCATGTCTCAAATGGTCATATTTTCGAATTACTAGTCGATTGGGTCAAGTAAGAAAATCCAGTTTTTAGGCTTAAAACAAGTATCAGTCGACTGGGTCCTTTAACCATTCGACTGGGAACATATTGTCCCTTTTACCAGTCGATTGGTTCAGAGACCTAGTCTACTGGGTTGACCCAAAACATAGTTTTTACTTAAAAGCAATTTTTGTGACTTAAAACATTTTTCAGATTATTTTTGTCAAAGTCTTTTGCAATCAAAGTGAGTAATAGTTAAGCTAGGTAACTGAAAATAAAGATTTACAATGTGAATCAATTACTTTATAACATATTCTAGATCTTCTGTCTTCTTTTGGTATTTGTACATATCGTATTTTTGTGTCTTGTTTCTGTATTGAATGTCTTTGCTGCTTAAACACTTAGATAAAACTGTTAGTGTAATTTAAGTATTATTTTATTATTATTAAAATCAAATACAAATCAACAATTTATAACCTTTAAAAGTTGAGGATTTCTTAAAATTCTAGGTACATGATAAATTTATCTATTACAAATATTTTCAACCATTAATGATAAAGAGAGGAAGAGACTTTATTCTTTTCTCTCTTTCATATATGGTTGAAACTGTTCGTAACAAATAAATTTTTTTGTTTGTCTAACTCCTAAAAATTTCACCTAAATACCACGCAGTCTAACGACAACATGACACATGTAGTAAAGATACATAACCGTGAGAGACAAAATAAACCCTAGTAACCACTACTTGTCCACATGGCAACAAACCAGTAAACCCTAGTAACCAGTACATGTCCACATGGCAACAAACCAAGTAAAAAAATAACTTCTACTAACTTGCACCAAATAATCACTATTGTAAAAAGAAGATGTAGCATTTGGCTAAAGACAAGGAAAACCAACTTTTATACTCTAAGGAGGAAGATTCCTAATTTTTTTTTTTGTTACCCCATATCTTTTGATTTAATGATTAATTTTCAATCGTGGTATAAAATATGACTTCGATTCTCTTTTTGTTAATATATTAAAAAAATATGAATTTCAAAATCTCACCACTTTTGTATTTATTGTTTTGTCCTATGATTCTTTTTCAATCACTTGAGTCATTTTTTTGTCCTTTTTTTTTTTTATTTCGTGGTTTCCCTTTTAAACTACACAAAACAAAATTCGTACAACCAAATGATAATTTTGGGTGTAGACACTTACTTCTATGGGTCACATTTTCGGGGCACAAAATATGAAGGGATTATTACATATTTTTAACTTTTATTATGATTATTATTATTATTGAATTGAATAAAATTTTAATTTAAATTTATATTTAAAAAATATTTATAATTGATTTTAAAGTAAAAAAATTTGGTATGATTAATTTATGTATTTAAATGGTGATTGTTTTTTATGATTTATATTTATAATTATATAATTTTTTTGATATATATGTAATTTGACAAGTATGAATTTGAAAATATCATCAAATCCGAAAAAAACACACTAAAATAAAATGAAACCGAAATGTTTCATTTAAATAACTAAACCGAAATATTATACAGCACAAAATTTACAATCTTACTCTTATCTACACCGAGTGTAAAACTCATTTTTGTATTGAGATAAAAACTTGATTGGAATTTTTAAAAATCTCATGTTAATTAAGTATATATATAAACGTTATTAATGAAATTCCTTAAAATTATCAATCAAATTTTCATCGTGTAAAAATAAATTTTATAACCGATACAAATAAAAATTGCTCGTATTACTCTTACTTAATCTATACCATTCATTTTAATTTTGTCGCGACCGTTTAAACTGTGTCAATTGAATCTCAAATATTGCTTATTAGACTGATGAAATGCCACACGTGACAAAGCATTTTTAAGACCTAATTGATTCAAATGAAATTGATTAGAAAAAATAATTAGGAATTAAACGATGTGTATAGGTTCACAGAGAACAATAATATTTACTCCTTTTTGGGTACAAAAGAGAAATAAGTAAAAAAATTGCAAGGTACAGAGGCATCGTTAAAAGGAAAGCTTTAGCTTTATTACTCACACCGCATAATATCTAGCACTGTTGGACAAAGCAAGTCTCAATCTTGCACTGCAGATTACCCAGTTCAATCAGTCAGGGAAAGTACTTGTCACTTTTCTAATCTTAGTTTACATAATGTGGCTATGATTCACACTTCCTATATGGAATATGGATGCAACTACTTTTAAAGTTTTTAACATAGTTTGATTTTTTTTGGTAAATTTTTTTAAAAAATGAACAGTGACATAAAGGACTAAATAAATTTTAACAAACAAAACACCATTTCCACAAATTCGTTAGTTTTAATTTTTATATTCGTGAATGGTTAGACTCCAAAATTTTTCTATTTATATTCTCTGGATCGGACATGGATGGTTTTAGGGGTATGCAAACAGTTGAAGTGGTTGGTTAGATCTGTTAAAAACTTTAACTAATTTTTTTCGGTCGTTTTTTTAAATCATTTTAATCGAATTAATTTAAGTATTTCAATATTAACTAATTGAATTAATTTCGGTCGGTATGATCAGTTAATCGATATTATTTATACAATTAATTTTTTAATTTATTATATATTATATATTATATATTTAATTTATACTTAAGATTTTTTAGTTTATTATTTATATTTAATAAATTATTAATATTAATTAATTAATTTCTTAATTGGTTAAACGGTTACAAAAATTCTAATAACTAACCAACCGATTAATCGATATATATTATTTAATTAACTAATTTAGTTTCGATTTAACTGATTAAGCAAACCGGTTTACTTAAACGGTTAGAAATGGTTCAGTTAATCGATTTGAAACGATTAATAAACACCTCTAGATGACTTTCCTATAACCCGTTCAGGAAAGTGAATATAATACTATACGTGCAAACTGGCATGTGATACTATTTTACTATTAAAAATATATTTCATTTGGATTTATTCATTATCATGATCAGAAATAAATGAGTTTTTCACGATTACGAATAGTATTTTATAATTTTAATAGTTTCGGTTTCAGATTAGAATAGCTGGGTAATTAAAGGGATACAATTATGAATATATAAAATTTCGCAGTTAACCTAACAGTTGTCATTCCTAAGTAAATAAAAATAACAATTTGTAAGTTTTTCTCAGTTAACTAATCCGAACAGTATCTATTTAAACGAAAATTAATAAAAATAAATATATTTTTTACGATTACGAATAACATTTTATAGTCTTTAACGATTTTAAATTCGAATTCAAATAACAAAATAAGTAAACAAATACAATTATAAGATTTGAAATTCAAACCACAAGCATTATTTATGTTAACAGCCAAAGAAGGAAAAAGGAGTGGTGACTCTGGTGAGGAGTTAAATACATTTATGGTAGGCACCGAAAGTAATAGTACTATACAGATACACCATTGCGCGAGTCCTGTGACTGCATTTAAACATGTCATTTTTGTAGCTTAAATATTGGTTGTAAATTTTATGCCACTCAGTGACCAATATAGCTCCAAGTTATAGCTGAAGGGTGTTAGGTCTGTGAGTTTAATTAAACTGGTTATGTTTAGCTTAAATAGGAACACTTCCAATTCAAAAATGTAAAAACTTATAAGCCATGTTTGTCAAGAAAAGAAAAAGATTGATTTTTTTAATGTGTTTAATAAAAAAGAAGGAAAAAAATAGTGGATTTTACATTGATTCACTTAAAAACAAGATACCATATCTCATTTTTTACATTTTTTGGTAAAATAATATATTCGGTGGTAAAAAAACTCATATTCTTTAATAAAACCACTACATTTGATATTATTTTTTTATGATGTCTCATTTTTAAGTTAGTCATCACCCTAATACTTTCTACTCTTCAATACTTCTGATTTAAGAGGATTGACACAGACAGTTTTCGTGAGTAATCTACCCGTTGTCATTCCTAAGAAAATAAAGATAGTAATTCGTGGATTTTTCGTTATTAATCAATCCGAACCGTATCTTTTTAAACAGGTATAAATAGAAATAAATGAGTTTTTCACGATTACAGATAGTTTTCATGATTTTTAATAGTTTCGGACTCATATTCGAATAACAGGGTAGCTAAACGAATACGATAATGAATATGTCAAATTATGTAATAATCTATCCGTTGACATTCTTATCTATTATGCATTTAGTAGAAATGATAGAAAAAATAATGAGTTTTACTGTGATTCACCTAAAAATAAGGTATCATACCTCATTCTTATATTTTTTTTGGTAAAACAATGTACTTGGTTATAAAAAAAACCTCATATAAAACTAATTCATTTAGACAGGATTGACACTTTATAATTGTCTTTCCATTTTCTTTTTTATAAATCAGAACAAATGCTTCCCTTTTTCCTTTTATTTCTTCTCTTTTTTCTTTCCTATTGATCATAACCATGTTGAGATTTGCATACAAAACGCACATCGCTTTTCTTTTTCGAGTTCGTGTATCACCACTCATTAGTTGGATGAAATACTAAAAGGGCTCTTTGCCAGCATTCTCACTTTTCAATTTCAATTTTAAAAAATAATTTATTTGAAGGTGTTTTGGATAGACATCAATCAATTTGCCTATGACCCAAAATAAATGAAAGAAACTAAAATTAATTTTTTTGAAATTTAATTATCAAACGAAAGGCATCTTTTAGAATATAATCCCCTCTATTGCTCTGAATGACAAAAAACATGATTCATTATATCAAAAACAGTGTGTAATGTAACACTTTATCTAAATGAGAGCATAACGGGTTAAAAAAAATATCCAAACACTTCCTTATATATAAGTGAAAAATAAGTAATTCCCTAAAAAGGAATCAGAAAAAGAAAAAAGGTAAATAAAACCACAATAACTTGGTAGTTTTCTCTACAGTGTCCACTCCCCATTAGTTACCTTCCCTCCTCATGCTTCTGAACAGATTCGCTTCTTTTGTAGTGGTACTCTGCAAAACGCGTACGACCTCATAACCAAATCCAGAATAGTAATATTTTTAAGGATCTCACTGTCTCTTAAACCCCAATAATAAACAAAGAAAAAAAGTGAGTCCTGAAAAGGAAAATGCACCGACTGTTTTAGTCCTCTTTTGTGGATCCGACTCACCGCTAGCTCACTTGCAGGTGAGGATTCTCTAGAATTGTTAATGGGTCTCGATGATTGTCTCCTTTTGTGATTTATCTTTACACTTTACACGCATTTTCTCTATTGGGTTTTTCTTTTCTATTTCGCACTCTGATTTTGGTTTTGGATAGAAGGTGAACCAGGAAGAATTGGGTTGATCAATGCTGAGAAAGAACAAGTTCAGGTACTTGATTGTTCCTTTTGATTTGTTGAGCTGTTGTTTGTATCAAAAGAAAAGGAAAATGTTTTTATGCCTACATACCATCGAGGTTAAATGACGGTAGTTAATTAGTCATGCTTTTAAATTTGATAACTGTACATGCCTCTCAATTATGGAAGTTAACCTTTTAATTAATGTTTTGACTCGTTGAACATCTTTAACCGAGGCATCTATCTTCATATTCATGATTGAACGAGAAATTTATGAGAATCTAGGGATTGGATCTTTCAAAAAGGGTCAATGGTTCATGTTTGAAAATTTCAAAAGGAGAATGATCTAATCATTATCTATGCACATTGTTTTGTTTATTGTGACGGCAACTGATTATTTGTTTTGCTTGCTGCATCTTCACTGACTGGGCCGAACAAGTATTGTTTTTGTACAATCATTGAAAATTTTGATTAGAATATCCCAGCCCATGTAAGTATTATATGAGGACTAAAATGGTATTGGTGAGGATTTTAGTTCTTAAAGAGTATCAGTTATCTGACCTTTTCAATGTAATTATTTGGTCACAGAATATGCCTCAAGACAATCTCAGATCAGTTGTCTACAGATCATTTGTCACATGCGATGATCCAAAAGGAGTTGTAGAATGTGGAACAATCAGAAAATCCAAAAGTGGTTGTGGAAAATTGGAACATAAGATCGAAAGACAAAAAACAAAGGACTTGAATACATCTTTGGCACACAAGTCAGAGAAAGAGAAAATGATCCCTAAAGGGATAACAGAAGAGTTTCGTAACAACCCATCTTCTTTGCAGCTCTTGGAGGTGTCTAGAGGAGCTCAGAAACTGAATCAGATGATTGACTCATGGTCTAAGGGGATGATCTATGATGGGCAGTCTAAAGATATCGCAAAAGATTTGTTGAAAGGAGCTCTTGATCTTCAAGACTCCCTAGTCATGCTTAACAAGCTGCAAGAAGCATCATATTTGATGGCAAAGTTGAAGAAGAAACAGAAGGAGAAGTCTGAAAGGGAGAGAATTGATGAAGTAGGGATTGAGAGATCGAGTTCAGATCGACTTGGAGACCATAATTACCATATGGGATTCCAAAAACCACGGTTTTCAGTTGATGAGTCATCCATGGATTGCCACGAGGAACTTAGGAAAGTGATCAGAGAGAGCTTTGCTAGGCAGAATCTATTGCCTAATGCAACAGAAGAAAATAATCGCTTTCTTAGAAGAAAATTGGACTCAGCTGTTGAAATCCCCTCCACAAGCTCGAGTCAATCCTCAATGGTTCATACCAACAACTTCAGCTCTACTGACTCCTACCTATCATCAGCAACTCCGCCAAAGAAGGCAAAAGGCACAAATTTGATTGCCAAGCTCATGGGTTTAGAAGAATTCCCCGCAAGAGCATTGCAGAGCACTCCCTGTAAACACTCAGAAAGCGAGAAAAATTCAAATCATCAAAGGCATATCTTTGATATCGATATGCCAAAGTTAAGGAAGCCTTCATCATTAGTTCAAAAGGAGGATCATGAACGGAAAACACTGAAGGAGATTCTTGAAACCATGCAATTTAAAGGACTTCTCAAAAGCACCTCTGTCAAAGATATTGAGTATCAACCACATCATCCCAAAGATTACCATTCCAAGCAGAGATTGATTGATGAATTTCCACCTATCGTACTTATAAAACCAGGACGTGTTCCACATGTGGACTCAGAAGAACCCCAGGCACCAATATTTCGGGAAGAGGGAGCACTGAACACAAATATGATGCTCAGAAAACCAAAAGGAAGAGAGGAGCTTTCTTCGAAAAAAATTGACTGCAAAGACTGGGCTATAAAGTCCAACAAAATAAGCAGAAAAATGGAAGCAGAAGAGACTCCAATGAAGAAGCTTAGTCAGGAAGAAGGAGCTAAAGACTGCAAAGAGATAGTTGGTAAACCAGAAGAAAAAGAAATCAAGACTAAGCAAAAGGCTTCTACTAAGATGAAAGCTTCTAGTACCATAACTCACCGACCACGGAAAATGGAGGCAATTGACAAAAAAGCCATTAAGACCCTGAAGGCAACAGTCACTCGCAAACAACCAGTACAGAAGGACATTGCAAAAGCTACAAATGTATCCAGACCTCACGATCAAGTTAAGGTGACCCTTGCAAAGGCCAAAAAGCCCGAAAGTGGTACAAACGTTGCAAAGAAACAAATTCCACGGAAGCAAAGTTCAACCCCAAACTCCATCTCAAATTGCACAACACAAACCATAGCTCATAGCTCTAGTGATAGGAACAGGAGTTTGATCAAGAAGGAAAAGCTAGTGACTGAGCCTACAGCAACTAAATTTACTGTGAGTCTTCCTTGTAGTTCTGATATATACGATGCAGTCATAATGTACTTTCTTTTTGGAATTTTTTATTCTGAGTTTATATTCAGCTTATTTTTTTAGATTCATTAAATAGGATTTAGACTTATGAGAATAAGAAAAGCAAACTCACGACTTTGACACAACCATTAAGCTACAAAGGACATATTTTGAATTTGTGAAAATTGATTCAGTCTATCATCTGTGCAGACCAAGAATGTAGGACGCAAGGAAGATGAGAAGGTGATCAATCTTGCATGTGAACATGGTTCTGTTTTGTTAGGAAACAACACTACACCAGCAGACCAAATCTCTTCAAATGAGGAAACAGATTACTCTGAATTTCCGATTGGAGGTAACCCTATTTCCATAATACCCTGCTTGTTGTGCGTTAACTTTCTTTTGATCAACTTAGTATTAGCTGTCTGAATAAAGAATTATAGATTTCATTGAACGAGATGCATTCAAGAAACGCAACCAATGTTGGTGCGATGAGGTTCCTACCTGTACTCTTTACTTCCTAAAACAATACCATTAAGAAAATTAGTGTTGTAACTATTTTGATGGAACAAGTGGAACCTGTGCCAAAAGTTACATGTAAAGGCTGCAAAAAGTTATGCAAAAGCTGCACTAGATTCATACTAGTTGTTGTTTTCCCTCGAAGTAACAACATCGTGCTATCCTATTTTTGCTAGTGGATGAGGAAGAGTGTTCAAATACTACTATGTACAGAATGTAGATGTAAATCTGATTTTATATATATTTTCCTTTGTAGAACATTGCAACAACAGCGAAAGCTCTCTTTGTGATAATGTTCCACCGAACTCTGAAAATGAGAAGGATCTTGAGTCTGTTGAAGAAGTTAGCAACAATCTTATTGGAAGAGATAATAAAGACTTCCAGACTGAAACCAGTCTGAAAGTTTTGCTTTTGACAGCTCCAGCGTTTCTCAGTCATGCAGAGGAGCTTTTCAATTTCAATGTGAATGGTGCTACAACCTTACAAACATTTGGCGATGGCATTGATGATTTCACGATGTCCAATCAAAGACTCATGATGGATTGTGCTAGTGAACTAATTGAACATAGAAGTATTCCTGATTCAGGAGTACTCCATCCTCTATTACAAAGGCGGATGGGAAAATTCAGTATCTGTATCTCTCTTGATCAATTGTTGGAGGAAGTTTGTGATGGAATTGAGACTTTGAAAAGCTATAGTAAATTTGCCCGCGACCACCATCCCACTGATAGCCATTATGCAATGTTGGAGAGAGACATAAGATGCAAAGGACTAGCTAGTGGAATATGGGATTTTGGTTGGAGGAATGAATTTTCCGTTGATGATACCGAGCAAGTTGTGAATGACATAGAAAAACTAATTGTAAGCGGGTTGATTGGGGAGATTCTCTCATAATTTTCTTCACAGTATGTGTTTGTTTAGACTTACAGGTTGAAGAGGTAGGTGTCGCAGTCTCCTGTAAATAAGTGACTTTGGTTAATACAGTAAGGAAGGATTGAAATTTGTTGGTTAGGCTCCCCCCTGTTAGCAGTCTGGTTCTAGACGCAATCAGATTCCCAGAGTGGAATTTTTGCTGCTAGTATTGAATCTAGTGATAAGAATGCATACTACAATTTAGGTCACTTACAATGTCTAGATAGAAAGGATAAGTTTTCTATGTAGTATTTTCTATTTCCAGGCAAAAGAGACCAATGGTCTCTTAAGTACCTGCCTTAATTTATCAGATCAGTCTGTCCTTCATCTTAGTGCGTATTTAGATTGATAAAAGTGTGTTTGAATGTGTTTTTCTTCAGTATAAGAATAATATTTTTACTATAATTTTTTTTGTTTTATTTAGATTATGATTGATAGAAGGGAATATTGAGAAAAAGAAAAAAAAAACTAGAGAAAAGAGAAAAAGAAACGATTGGTTTTTCTAAGGAAGAAGAAAAGGATAAGAAAATTGCTCATTTTACTTTTTATTTTTCAATTTGAAATAATTGATAATTAATTAATTAGTAGTTTTGTCCAAACAATGAAGGTCTATGGGTGCACTGGCCCATCCTAAACATGATTTCATTCTAAAAGACAACAATGAAGAAAAAGGACATTAATTCTATCTGCGTAATGTCCTATCAGCTTGATTTACCTAATCAGCCATTGGACAGCCATATGTCATGCTTAAGGTTGAAAACAGCACTGCAGTTAACAATATATTCTACTATGGCGTCCACTTGCTGCAATAACAGCTACTCAAAATATTCAATTATGCATCTATATATTAAATAATATCTGAAACAGCTTAGTCAGTGAAAGTGACAACCACTCTGGAAGAAACAGGTAAATTCTTAATTTATAATCAATTAAGATAAACTTTATAAATTACAAAAAAAAGGGGTAAATCTAGGGTACTTTGACATTCCATTAATAGAGATTTGAGAATAAGATAAGGACACTTGAAACCACTAGAAAAACATGTGTACCATTTGTACAAAAATTATGTGTAAAAGCATCAAGCATATTTCATTCCTAGAGATTTGAGAATAAGATAAGGACACTTGAAACCACTAGAAAAACATGTGTACCATTTGTACAAAAATTATGTGTAAAAGCATCAAGCATATTTCATTCCAAGAAGATGAATAACACTCTCAAGTGAGGCTATGATCTTTCTTGAAATGGTAACTAGCACTAGGATTTAGGAGGAGGCTCCCTTGAAGATAAGGAAATTGAGTGTCTCCAGTGCAAAATATATGAAAGTCCCTAGTGTATGACTGAAGAAACAACCAAAATTTGAGCCCACCACACACTGCCATCCACCACCACCATACATCTTGTCAAATTCCTGCAACCAAAAAAAAAAAAAAAACCCAAAACCCAATATAAATCAAAATTAGAGCTTTCTTAATAATTGTAGTATTAAATAAATCAATACCTTATTTAGAAGAAAGTAACTCTGTAACATGTACATAATAGTAACACCTTCTTGATATGGGCAGCAATTGAGATGCAATCAGAAACATCATAGAGATCAAGTGCTTGAGAGGCACAAGCCATGGCTTGGATCTGCATCTTCTCTGCCATGTCTGTTTCCTTTATCATTGCTTTTCCTTCCAACATGATATCTCTCTCCAATATTAGTACTTGAACTCTACAAAGGATTCGCTTTGCTCTATGATGATTATGCTTGTATCAATTGGGGCCTTGTAATTGTGCTCAAATCTAAATTACCTGAGAAGCTTCTCTCTTCCTTCAACCCACAAATATACATATATACTACTACCATTACACATACGTACATATATATGATGTGGAAAGTTTCACAATGGCACGTAATCCAACCTTTCTTTTCTTCTTTTGTCTTCAAGGTGCGGTGATTAAACTAATCATCAAAAACAAGCTAATCCATAAACTGTAGTGAAAATTAAATAATTGATCAGATAAGTTCTAATTGTGTTCGGTTGTATGGAATTAAAGTTTGGATTTAGAATTAAGATGAATTTATAATTATTTTTTAATTATTTTTATATTGAAAAATAATACGATTCCACTTCAATTTCAATTTGAAGTCCTTATTCCATTCAACCAAACATAACATTAAACGTTTGGTTGTATGGAATTGAAATTAAGTTAAAATCATGTTTTTTTTATAATCATTTTAATATTAAAAAAGAGTAAGGGCATGTTTGGGTAACAGTTTTCTGTTTTCAGTTTTCGAAAATGAAAACTAAAAGCAGTTTTATGATGTTTTCTGAAGAAAACATGTTTGGATAATTGTAGCTCGAAAACTATTTTCAAAACAGAAAATAATGAAATGTTGTTTGGATAATCTTATTTTGAAAAATGTTTTGATACACCTTGTAATTACTTTTAGTTTTGAGTTTAAATTTAAAATCTATATTAATTTTATTTCTCATATTTACTAAATATTTAAAAATAATTTATTTTATTTTATTTTTAAATTTTTAATATTTTTTATATACCATGAAAGAAGAATGAAACAGAGAAGTGAATACTGATTTTAGGGCTATTTTTCGAAAATTATGTAAGAAAACACCAATTTGGAGTTTTCAGAAAGCAATTTTTGAAAACTAGTTTTTTGAAAACTGTTTTAGAAAATTGCTTTTGAAAACTGTTTGCTTTTGAAAACTGTTTGCCAAACATAGAAAATAGTTTTTGAAAACTGTACTTTTTCCAAACATAGCTTAAGATTCCACCTCAATCCCAATTCCAAACTTCAATTTTGTGCTATCAAACGCAACATAATTTGAACATGAATTCAAAACAATATCACTCTTTAACTTGTTTATTGAAAAAAAAATACATGACTTTTACCCCAAAATGTCTCCTCATTCCTCGAAATATTGTACTTCCTAGTGTGACACATCATACGAACATAATCGATCTAAAAAAACGATAATTTTTCGATTTGAACTTGATAAATCATGACTGAATCATCAAAACAATATGGGGAAATTGATTCATAACGGATTCCAATTCATTGGATGGTTTAATTGTTAGTTTCCTTGAATTATTGATGAAAATCTTCGAAGCAGTGATGTGAATTTTTCTGTCATACTCGGTTCTTGAGATTTTTTTTTGCTTAAATCAATGAGTTTTTATTCATAATTGATGCAATTAATAATTGGGTTTTCTTTTTCGAAACTTTATGATCAATGTCTGGTTATTTATTTATTATTAATAATTTGATTATAGAGAACTATTAAAGAAGAAAACTTTTGCCTTGGGTCATGAAATTGATAAGTATCTCTTTTCTTGGATATCTACGAAATGAAAACTCTACTTTGCTTACCAATTGAACAGTGAGAACAAATCTTAAGGGACATACGTTGCATGGATGGTAGATGCAGCTTCTTTGTCAATACTGATGAAAGTCCCTTCTCTCTCGTATGGCCATGACATTTATGCTAGAGTTCAATAGAATTATCCTGAGCAATATTCACTTGACCCTGACTCACTTTTGCTTACAATCTATACAGTCTCACATTTTTTTCCTCTAGCCATAATCAAAGAACTTCCACTTTCCACAACCAAATTCATTGTGATAGCCTTCATCATCAAGTTGACTAGTGGAGACCAGATTGAAGCGGAGATCAAAAACGTATCTGGCATCTTTCAAAAGCAACTTGCACCAGACATCGATTTTTAACCAAATATCTCCCATGCCCACAATTTTGCACGAAGCACTATTTCCCATCTTCAAAAAGTGACATGGAATAAAGCACCAGTGTCAGCAACCCAAGAAGAATCCTGGCATGTGAGGTTCACAAAAGCATCATCATAGACAATCTATATTCTCATCATATGCAATTCCAGTAATGCCTCTGTCTTCCTTTCGCTCTATACCTTTGTCATTCTTCTACTCTTTTTTTCACTTTCTACATTTATTTATATAATGTCCCGGCTTGCGACAATGATAACAATTATGTAATACTCATGTTCTTAAAGTATGGGTAAAGAAGTAATTTGATAAATATGACATAGAATTAAAATAATATATATGAAAGATTTATTATTGAATAAAATAATTCTTTAAAAAAAATTTGGACGTTAGGGAGGGAAGAAAAAGAAAAAGATAAGAAAAAAAAAAGAAAAAAACGTGGACAACATGTGTTGTCAAGCTAACCAAAATTCTCACAAACAGTGGCAGCGGTTGAATATATATAAAAACGGTTTTTTTTTATTATTATTTTGTTTATTTAATTCTTACCAAATCCTGTTTGGTTTTCTTCGTTCTTCAATCCAAAATTTTCTCTTTCTTTAAACACGTAAGGACTCAAAGAAAAGTTCAAAGAGTAAAATTTTAAAGTAATAATGTAAAGTTGATTTTTGAAATTTAGCATACATGAAATTTCCTGGAATTCAATGTGGGAATTTTTAAAGGGTATGAATTATGGAAGAATTGAAGAATAAATTAGAAATTTTAATATAAATATTATGTCAGGTGTTGATGATCAACAATTGGGAGAAATTGCTGAAAAGAGCAGAAAATGCAAGAAGGTGATCCACGGGTAGTTCTAAGTGCTACGTGGTGAATTAAATTTACTTTTAGTAATCGAGATAAATATCAAATATAAAGTGATGATATTTGAATTATTTATTAACATATGATTGGATGATAGATGAAAGTTGGTTGATATGTATGATAGGAATAATTGATATGTTAAAGATTTATTATATGAGAAGTAATATTATTGAAATAATGAATTGATTAAATATATAATGAAGAGATAAATGAAATTCTTGACAAGTTATGATAATTTGATATGACACATGAGGAGATAATTTAATGAATATGGTAAAATAATAATTTTGAGAAAGAGTTGGATAGCTAAATTAAATGTTTGAGTGTATGCTTGTTTTATATTATTGCTCATATGCATATTTCATATTATTGTTCATATGCATATGCATGAAATGAAAAGAACGGGAAAGACAGCCTGTCTAAATGAAATAAAAACTGTGACAGCCGGTATATACTGGAAATAATAGAACTGGGAAGACAGCTGGTCTAAATGAAATAAAAACCGTGACTGCCAGTATATGCTGGAAATAAAAGAACCGGGAAGGCAGTTGATCTAAATGAAAACCGTGATAGTCGGTATATGCTGGAAATAAAAGAACCGGGAAGGTAGGCGGTCTAAATAGAAATCGTGATAGCCCGTATATGCTGAAAATAAAAGAACTGGGAAGGTAGTCAGTCTAAATAAAAATTAAAATAACCAAGAGGGCAGCCAGTCTAAGATAAAATATGTCGACATGTGGAAAGATGTTCCCAAATAATAATAACATTTAAATTCATGTATTGCATTTGTTTTAAATATTGATTATTATTTCTTGAGATGCTAAAGTGTTACTCTTGATCGTGAATTTATTGATAGATAAATGAGTCTCACAGAGAAACAAATATGATGAGAAAGAAATATAAAAGTACGATATGACAAGAATAATCTGAGTGATTGATTATATACTATGAACCTCATAATGAGGTTGAATTGATAGTCTCAATATAATAAAATATTTGAAAAGAAATATTGATATATTTGATGATTACCTTAAGAA
The DNA here is from genome assembly GCA_023935145.1 of Bretschneidera sinensis. NCBI lineage: Eukaryota > Viridiplantae > Streptophyta > Magnoliopsida > Brassicales > Akaniaceae > Bretschneidera > Bretschneidera sinensis. Next base: position 22,374,792 of record CM043701.1, read on the forward strand.
GAGTTTGATAAATGATGTGGATTATGATATGAGTAGTAATAATAGAATGCTGTTATCGAGTCATATGAGATATAAATGAATGAATACTTCTAGTAAATTTAATTCACTAAGCTTGTGAAGCTCACTCCTCATTGTTAAATAATTTCAAGAAGCAGGCATGACAGATAGATTGGTGAGCTAAGATTCAGACTGAGTCATTATCTGTAAGCCACATGGTCCATATCTTTAGACTAATGGAAAGAAAAAAAATATTTGTAAATATTCATGCATAATATGTTGTATTAAATGTTTTAGTTGGGATCTTAATAATGTAACTCCCCTACTGAGGGTTGAAGATTTATGTATATAGATAATTTAATTGATGTTTCTATATTGTTGCATATATTTATCTTGCTGGGATTTCAAAAAGCGACGGCACATATCGGGGGTGGCCAACCCGGGATGCGTCATTACAATTTTAGTGTCAGAGCATTAGGTTTTATGATTCTGTAGACTGCATGAAAAGAAAGAAAGTGGAAGATTAAAATAAATTATATTTAAATGAAAAGTCTGAGGATGATACATGGACGTGCTAGAGCTATAGTTAGAGCTGTTGACTTGAGAGGGCGTGGTAGGCCCCAATTTTTAAACGAGTAGAGGTTAAGGTAGAGGCTGAGTTAGAGTGAGTTTCCTAAGAAGAAAAAGGATTGATAGTATAATTGATACTAGTAGGGGTATGAGAGAATCTAGAGTTGAAAGAAATGAGCTAAGAGAAGCTCTAGCTCATGCTCTTGAAAAAATGAATGTAACAAATGATAGACTTGATAGTCTATAGCATGGACTTGATGAACATGCTAGAGCAGTGCCTGAGGTTGTTGTAAATCCATTAATGGTAAACGTTCAAAAGGGGAAATGTGAGTTTATGCACGAGATGCATGAAGATTGTTTTGTTAAATATATTAAGTTGAATGCTTGGTTGTCTAAAGGATCTATGAATCTTTTTTAGCCTGAGCTATGGGTGAAACATATAGAGAGATTATTTGGTACTTTACCAGTGACTGACAGGCAGAAGTTTTCCTCGATAAATAATTTTCTTATACCTCTAGAGCCTAACAAAAGAGAGATTTTATTTATTTAAGGCAAATATATTGACTATGACTCAATATGATAAGAGATTTGTGGCTTTGTTGAGGTTTGTACTGAAAATGGTAGACCTAGAGGAGAAAAAGTATAAAAGGTTCATTAATGGATTACATTTTGAGATTAAATCGAAACTATCTTACATTAGGCATATGAATTATGTCAGGTTGGTGGATATAGCACTTCAGATTGAGAAAGATGTGATGGATTGCAAGTTAGAGAGAAAGAGTGGTTAAAGAGGCATAAACATGAAGGTTATAGAGGTAGTGGTAGTATGAGTGTACAGGGTGAGAGACCACCCTAGAAGGGGCATTCCTTGTTACATGAAACTGTAACGCAGAGCCAGAGGCAAACAAGATCTGTTGCTTATGTAGCTCAAAGTAATGTTGGTGGGACCTCTAGATTTGGGAGATAGTCTGTGGATCTGAAAGTTGTGGTAGAGGAGTAAGTATGCCACCAAGGGGAAATCTGTTAAGATAAGTGTTGGAGGTGTTGGAAGAAGACAAGTGGAGAGAGGTGGTGGATCAAGAAGTATGTGGGGCAGAGGCAGATGAACAGTTATTGAAAGAGGGCTAGGTAATCAAATGCAGTCTAGAGAGATCATAATTTAGGCATTGATCCAGTAGGATGCTAAAATTACTCCTAATATTGTTATGGGTACAATATCTAGTCTTGATATACATGCTAGATTATTACTTGAACCTAGTGCAACCCATTATTTTGCATCCAATGTATTTATGAAGTCTATTAATGCATAATATTATTGTTGAAGTTCCCACTAGAGATAAAGTGATAATCATAAATGTGTACTATGGTTATATGATTTGTATCAGTGATAGAGAATTTGAAGTTGATTTATTATCTTTGAATATGAAAGATTTTCATTTGATTTTGCAAATGAATTGATTGTCGGTGTATCTTGTTTGGGTTTATTGTTGTAAGAAAAATATGGTGTTCAAGATACCATGACAATAGGAGTTTAATTTTCATGGAGAACGTAAGATACTTGCCAACTGTCTTATTTTGCTATGACTACTAGTAAATGGTCAAGGAAAGGATGTGAGGGGTATTTGGCATATGTGGTGGATTTTAGAAAGTGATAGTAAAGAGTTGGAAGAAATTTTAATAATGAAATATTTTTCTGATGTATTTCTTGATGAGTTGTCTAGTTTACCTCCCAGTAGGGAGATTAAATTCCTTATTGATGTGATACCAGTTTCATCACAAATATCTATAGCACCCTACAGAATGGCACCAGCTAAGTTGAGAGAATTAAAAGTTTAACTTCAAGAGTTGTTAAACAAACAATTTATTTGACCAAATATGTCAACATACGGAGCCCCTATATTGTTTGTAAAGAAGAAAGATAGAACGATGATGTTGTGTATAGACTACAAACAGCCGAATAAGATTACCATTAAGAACAAATATCCTTTACCTAGGATAGATGATTTGTTTGAACTGTTGTAGGGAGCGAGAGTTTTTTCTAAGATAAACCTGAGATCAGGTTATCACCAGTTAAGGATAAAGGAATGAGACGTGCCTAAGACTGCTTTTAGGACACGTTATGGTCATAAGTTTCTTGTGATGCCATTTGGGTTGACTAATGCTCCAGTAACATTTATGGAGTTGATGAATAAAATGTTTAAACCATTTCTTGATAGTTTTGTGGTTGTGTTCATTGATGACATCTTGTTGTATTCTAATACTAAGGAAGAGCATGTAAAACATTTAGAAATTGTGTTGGAGATTTTGAGGAAAGAGAGATTTTTTGCTACAATTTCCTAAATGTAAATTTTGGTTGAATGAAATAACTTTCTTGGGGCATGTAATAAATGAAGATAGCATAACAGTTGATCCACAAAAGGTAGAGGCAATGTTGAGTTGGGAGAGACCAACTAATGTGACTAAGATTAGAATTTTGTTGGGATTAGCTAGTTACTATAGAAGATTCATTCAAAATTTTCTATTATTGCAGTACTGTTGACTAGATTGATCAGGAAAGAGGTGAGATTTGTATGCTCTAGGAAGTGTGAGAAAAGTTTCCAATTACTAAAGGAGAAATTGACTACAGCTCCAGTATTGGTACTTCTTTCTAGTGATAAAGGATTTATGGTGTATAGTGATACATCCCATCAAGAGTTGGGATGTGTGTTGATTCAACATGGGAAGGTAATGGCATATACTTCTAGGAAATTGAGGAATCATGAGATAAATTACACTACCTATGATTTAGATTAACTGCCATAGAGTTTGCTCTGAAAAATTTGGAGACATTATCTGTATGAAGCCACTTGTGAGATATTTACTGATCACAAGAGTTTGACATACTTACCTATTGTAGACTGAGGTTCCAACCCAAAAGATGAGTGAATTGTGTTTTCAAAAACTTTCATTAATTACTTGCAAGTTTATAAAAACAGTTAAATGTACAAGTGAATAAACAAGTAATGTACTTTAAGTAAAGGAGTTTAAGGAAGAGATAACGCAAACTCAGTTTATAGTGGTTCAACAATATTAGATTCGTTCTGACCCTACGTCCACTCTCTTCAAGAAACCTCCTTGAAGTGATTCACTAAAACTTTTAGTCGTACAACTTCACGGGTGTTCTACAAACCTTACAATCAATCCCTTCCTCTTGGAAGCTAATCCCTTTCTATCATAAGCTAATCTCTTCCTTGCGGAAGTTAATCCCTTTACAATAAATATGAGTTGCTGTAAAGTAACTGGTAGAGAGATAGCAATGAATGCTTTTTACAAATGAACAATATCTCTCTTTCAAAGAAAAGCTTGAAGAATGGCTCAATAATAAATTTTTTAAAGCTTTTGTGTATTAATGAGCAAAATTATGAATTGAATATATAATCTTCTTATTTTAAATGCTCATTGAAATGGGTTTATATAGCCTTGAATTAATATGGTCGTTAGAAACTGACTTAGTAGGTTTGGTGCATTAAATACTTAAGTCTGGCGTCTCTAACGGTCATGTTTTTTGAATTACCAGTCGACTAGGTCAAGTGAAAAGTCTCACTTTTAAGGTTATGGAAGAGTACCAGTCGACTGGGTCCTAAGCACTAGTCGACTGGGAACTCACTGTCTTAGTTGCTAGTCGACTAGTATAGATTACCCAGTCGATTGGGGATATTCTGTCCGAGATACCAATCGAATAGTATAGATCACCCAGTCGACTGGGGACATACTATCCCATATCCCAGTCGACTGATATAAGGAGCCAGTCGACTGGGTTGCCCTTCAACCCAGTTCTTCATGTTTAACAATGCTTTTGACTTAGAAAAGTTTGAATAAATAGTTTTGTCAAAATATCTTTATAAAAAGAGCCATAAGCCAAGCTACTTACTTGAACACAAGAGATTTACAGTTTGTTACAATACCTTAATGCCTATACTATATCTTTTATCTTGATTTGGTGTTTGATACAAGTTGAGTTCTTGCATCTTGATTCTTTGTTGAAAGCTTCTATCGTTTAAATACTTAGATAAAACTGTTAGTACAATTAGAGTAGTGTTTTATCATTATTAAAATTTAGATAAGGGTCAACAATCTCCCTCTTTTTGATGATGACAAAACTAATAAGAGAAAATAGTTTTAAAAATAAGTGTTGTGTTTTTAGAAAAAAATGGGCAGAGTTTCCTCTGTTTTTTTTTTAATAAAACCAACCTGTTAAATAATTCAAAGCAGTTTATAATCAACCCAACCAAGCAACTCAACATAGTCTTATATTCAATAAGTTGTTCGGAGCAATGCTCCCCCTAAATTTATGCTCTATTTTAAGTTTACAGTTATACTTCTCTGTTTCTCGTTTTTCTCCTCTGTTTTGACAAAAGCATAAAAGGGGTATTAATCCAAAAATTAAGCAACATAGATACTATTGATAGTAAGATCACACATAAACAAACTTATGTGTATAATAAAATGATAAATGTTGCCAAGAACAACTAAAAGCTATACAACTGAAAAACATAACAGTAAGTAACTCAGCAAGCGAGATAATTAGAGCCGTCTTGTATAAGATTTCGAAGCTCAGCTAAGAAGCCCTCTGTACACTGTCGGTATAGCTCGAAGTCATATCTAAGGGAGCAAAGGTCATGATGCATGGCATCAACAGAAGAGCTCAAGCTTTGGAATTCGGACTGTATAGATTGCTGAAGGCTCGTAATGGCCTGGAGTAGATCGTCATAGCCAGTTGGACCAGTACTAGAACCACCATGTGATGGTGTTCGGTTATTCGTGTATATAGCAGTGGTAGAGGCTGCAACATCTGGACCCTCATCATCCTCCTCACTACTGTCATCCTCACTGATCCTTATATTCTTTCCGGCTTTGGAATAGATCATCCAATCTCAGATTGTGCATCCTATCTTCTTCAGAGAAAAGATGTTGATGATATCCTTGGGACCAATGTCCTGAGCCTCAGAGGCAGGAAGAGGAACTCGAAAGTGCTGGAGGATGAGGGTGATTAGTATCCCAAAAGGAAGGCACCCGGAGTCACTAGCTTCACCGTTTATCATATTGGCGAGCAGTAGGGGATAGATATTGAAGTGGTGTCCTATTTTAAGACACCAAATCAATACCACATCTATATTCAAGAGATAGCCCCGACTCCTAAGTCTTGGATGGACGGTCCAACTCACAATGAGGTTGAACAACTTCGAATCGAGGGGTATGTCACTACATGTGTGAAATGTAGTGGGCCGAAAGATATAGTTAGGGTCACCCCTAATGATCTAACATGCCTCATTATAGTTAGAGCCAGTGGACTAGGTTTCACTAAGTTCACGTAGAACTGGTGAATCAAGCATGGGTAAATTTTTTGGTGAATCTTGACCAATGGGGTCAAGTGCACTGCCTCAAAGGGAGGTAGTATGTCAAAGTTAGCATGATGAATAGATTTAAAGTCAACGAATCTACCCATCATGATCTTCTTATGACGAATGATAGTGTTATACCTCTCTTTGGTGGCTGGACTACAAAACAGGGAGTTGTCGAGCTCTGTCCTTGCCTTTTTGCTAGAGGAGCCTGCCAATCCTTTCCCTTTGGTGTCCGGTGCCATAGATTTCTTGGACCTTAGCCTAGTAAGATGCGTGAGGTCCCACAACAATGGTTTTGATTCGGATTCTCCTAGACATTTTGGAAAATGATGATTTTAGAGAGAGTGAGAGATTTTGGGGAAAAAGGAAATTTCAACCGTGGAAAGTTGAAATAAAGGTTATGGGGGTTTAGATCAAGGAATCTATGGAGTGTTTTTGTGAGATTTTGGATAGAAAGATGAGATTTTCTAGAAAGAAAACTTAGGGTTTTCAAAAATGGCATGAAAACTGAAAAAACTGAAGAGATTATTTATAGAATTGTGATACCAGTCAACTAGGTTAGGGCACTAGTCGACTGGGTTTTTTACTGATTTGAGAATTTTTAACATACCAGTCGACTGGGTTGGGACACTAGTCGATTGGGTAAACTGGCAGAGATATACCAATCGACTGGGTACCCTTACTAGTCGACTGGGTAGATACCAGAAATTCAAATTTTGGCTCCAAACAGGGTCTTCTACTAGTTGAGTGGGTAGTTGAACTAGTCGACTGGGTAAATTGACAATGTGTTACCAATTGACTGGGATAGACTTACCAGTAGACTGGACCCTTAAAAGAAACTTTCAATTTAGAATCTTAGCGTGAAATTTGTTTCTCTATGACATCTTTAGGTGAGTGAAATATTAAATGAGGTTTAATATTCATTCACTAGATGTCAAGTATGCAAATGACGAACGATGATGCAATCAAGCATACAGTTTATCATAATCTAATAATCCCATTAACAGTTTAATTTTACAGAAACTAGCTTCACTTAAAGGTTTTATAAGAATGTCAGCTATTTGATTTTCTGAAGGTATGAATTCTAGTCTTATATCACCTTTTTTAACATGGTCTCTTAAGAAATAATGTCTAATCTCTATGTGTTTAGTTCTAGAGTGCTAAATAGGGTTTTTGATAGCACTTGTATTATCACAATGTATTAGGATACTTTTAAAGTTCATGTCATAGTCTTCTAGTTGTTGTTTCATCCACAATACTTGGGTACAACAACTTCCAGTTACTACGTATTCCGCCTCGGCGGTTGATAGTGCTACGGAGTTTTGTTTCTTAGAAAACCAAGAGGTTAACATATCACCTAAGAATTGGCATGTTCCACTAGTGCTTTTTCTATCTAACCTACATCCCGCAAAGTCAGCATTTGAATATCCTACAAGCTCAAAAGATGAATCACTAGAGTACCATAATCCTAAGGTTTGAATCCCTTGTAGATACCTAAGGATTCTTTTTACTGCAATTTACATGTGATTCCTTAGGATTAGCTTGAAATCTAGCACACATACATACACTGAACATTATATCAGGTCTACTTACAGTTAAATAAAGTAAAGCTCCTATCATGCTCTATAAGTTTTAGTGTCTACACACTTACCTCCTTCATCAAGGTCAAGTTTTGTAGATGTGCTCATAAGAGTACCAAGTGACTTTGAGCTTTCCATCATGAACCTCTTTAGTAGGCCCTTGGTGTATTTTGATTGATTGATGAAGATGTCTCCTTTCAATTATTTGATTTGAAGTCCAAGGAAGTGGATAAGCTCTCCCATCATGCTCATTTCAAATTCATCTTGCATGCACTTAGAAAATTCTTGACACATAGATTCATTAGTAGCACCAAATATGATATCATCAACATATATTTGAACTAGTAGAACGTCATTTTTATGAGTTTTTGTGAAGAGAGTTGTGTCTATTTTTTCTTTTGTAAAGTTATTGTCAATCAAAAATTTACTTAGTCTTTCATACAATGCTTTTGGAGCTTGCTTTAACCCATATAGAGCTTTAGAAAGTTTGTAGACATGGTTTGGAAGACTAGGGTTTTCAAATCTAAGAGGTTTCTCAACATAGACCTCTTCTTCTATAAAACCATTTAAAAAGTCACTTTTTACATCCATTTGAAATAATTTAAACTTGTTAAAACATGCAAAGGCTAATAACATTTGAATAGCATCTAATCTTGCTACAGGAGCATAGGTCTCATCAAAGTCTATTCCTTCTTCTTGATTATATCCCTTAGCAACTAGTCTAGCCTTGTTTCTAGTCATTGTTCCATTTTCATCCATCTTATTTCTAAATACCCATTTAGTTCCTATTATTGTATGATTCTTTGGTCTAGGAACTAGATTTCATACATTGTTTGGTTCAAATTGATTTATTTCTTCTTGCATGGCATTTATCCAATCAATATCCTTCTCGGCTTCTATGAATGTCTTAGATTCTATTTGAGACAAATAGGCTACACAGTTGCAAATATTTCTAATAGAGAAATGAGTTCTTACCCCTTGTGAAGGATCACCAATCACTTGATCGATTGGGTGATAATTTACATACCTCCAATCTTTGGGAAGACCATCCTCTTGTTGACTTGTAGATGGTTGGTCAAATTTGAGAGCTCCTATCTCTTGATTCGTTTGAGGTGGGCTCTCTTTTGGGTCAAAAATAGGAGTAGGTGTTTCTGTTCTTGGAATGAAATCTGCATCATCATTGAAAGAAACTTTTCTACTACTAATTGGGTTAAAATCGTCAAGGGTTACATGTATAGATTCTTCTACCACTAGAGTTCTCTTATTGAAGACCCTATAAGCTTTACTAGAGGTTGAAAATCCTAAGAATATCCCCTCATCGATCTTAGAGTCAAATTTACTCAAGTTAGTTTTATTGTTATTTAGGATAAAGCATTTACAACCAAAGGTATGAAAATAGGAGATATTAGGCTTTCTACCTTTCTATAATTCATATGGAGTTTTATTAAGAACGGGCCTAATTAAAATTCTATTCAAGAGATAGCAAGAAGTGTTTACCACTTTCCCCAAAAAAATATTTTGGTAAGCTATTTTCACAAAGCATAGTTCTTGCAAATTCTTCTAGAACTCTATTTTTCCTCTCAACAACTCCATTTTGTTAAAGAGTTCTAGGAGCTGAAAAGTTGTGATAAATTCCATTTTCATCACAAAATTTTGAAAAGCTTTGGTTTTCAAATTCTTTTCCATGATCACTTCTAATGCTTAAAATACAAATTCATTTTTCATTTTGAACATTTTTGCAAAAGTTTTCAAATCCTTTGTAAGCTTCATCCTTGTAAGCAATAAAGATAACAAAGGTATATCTTGAATAGTCATCAACAATAATAAGAGCATATTGATAGCCACCTAGACTAATGGTACTTATTGGACCAAATAAGTTTATATGTAAAAGTCCTAATAGTCTAGTAGTTAAGACTACCTTTTTTTATTTAAAAGAAATTATTGTTTGTTTTCCCATTTGACAAGCATCACATACTTTATCTTTTTCAAATTTGATTTTGAGAAGTCCAATGACTAAATCTTTTCTTAAAATGATTTTAAGCAAATTCATGTTGACATGACCAAGCCTTCTATGCCATAGCCATGATTTTTTACTAAATGCGGGAAAACATTTTTCATTTTCTGAATGTAAGGATTTTAAATCAACTACATAGATATTTTCATGTCTTTGGCCAACAAACTTGATCTTGTTACTCTTGATGTCTATAGCTAGACAATGAGAGGTTTCAAATATGACTTTGTTGCCTTTGTCACATAGTTGACTAATATTTAGTAAATTTGGCTTAAGGCCTTGAACTAACAATACATTATCTATGGTTGAGAAATTATTACCAACTTTTTCATACCCGATGATCTTTATTTTTGTGTTGTCTCTAATGGTAACATGTTTGCCATCTCTTAGAGTTAACTCTTTGAATACATTTCGATCACCGGTCATATGCTTTGAGCATCCACTATCAAGGTACTAACAGTTACCTTTTTCTTTGGTGTGGAGACATATCTACATCACACAAGGATACATAATTGCACTTTTAGGTACCCAAAGTTTCTTGGGTCCTTTGGCGTTTGTAATACCCGTATTCGTAAAGTAAGGGTAAAAAAATAAATTAAGAAATATAACATGAAATTAAAATCATATATTTTACGCAAAGGATTTAGTATTGAACAAAATAATTCATAAAAAAAAATTCTGGGATGTGGACGTCATTAAATGATTTTTGGGACGTGAACATCATTAAAGGATTTTTGGGACGTGGACGTCATTAAAAGATTTTTGTGACGTGGACATCATTAAAGGATTTTTGGGACGTGGATGTCATTAAAGGATTTTTGGGACGTGAACGTCATTAAAAGAAAAGATAAAAAATTAATTTAAAAAAAAATTTGGACATCTAAAACGTCCAAAATGAAAAAAGGAAAAAAATATATAAATATATATATAATTTATATATATATTAAATTATTATTTTTTCCAAAAAAAAAAACCAAAGTAAAAAAAGGGTAGTAGCAAGTGGCAAAACCTGCTGCCAAACCAAAGGAAATGAAATTTTAAGTTGACACATTTTAGTGTCGTGGTAATTGGATAAATTGGGGGGACTACTGTTGGAATTAGTGAGCTGCTGAGATTTTGGGGCGGCAAACATGTATATATATATACACCTCTGTGAAATCTATTTACATATTTCACATAGTTTCTTTCAATCTTTCGTTTTTCTTTAAACTCTTGGGAACCCAAAGAAATGCTGAAAGAGCAAAATTTTGAAGAGATTTTCTGCGGAATTTCATAGAAAATCAAGAATAGCTATCAGGAAAGCAGAAAGTAATATCATAGTGTTTATTTTTGAATTTCTGACATTTATGAAGTTTCTCTAAATTTGAAGTGGGAATTTTCAAAGTGTGTGGTTTATATCAGATTGAAGAATAAATTAGAAAATTTATATAAATATGATGTCGGGTGTTGACGATCTACAACTGAGAGAATTTTTGAAAGAAACAGGAAAGGTAAGGAGGTGATCCACGGGTAGCTTTAAGAGTTACGTGGTGAGTTGGATTTACTTTAAGTAGTCTAAATAAAAAATCAATTATTTGGTGATAATATTAAATTTAATTATTAAAGTATGATTGGGTGATAGATAAATCTTTGGGTGAATATATATGGTATAGATGTTGGAATCATAGAAAATTATTATGTGAGAAGAAATATTATTAGAAAAATGAGTTGATTTAATAATAGAAGTGAGAAGTGAAATTCTTGATGAGCTATGATTGAGATTTTGATACGAATTACGATGAGATGAATTTTAATGGATCTTGACAAATTTTGACGGATGAATTGATATGATTTGGGATAAAATTTGGGTGAATCTTGACAAGCTTTAATGGATTATTTGATGTGATTTGGGATGAGAGGAATTTTTGATAATAATCAGGATAGCCAATTTAAGTGTTTTAAATTTATGTGTTGATTTTATATTATTGTTTATATGCATATTTCATATCATGGCTCATATACATATGCATTAAATGAGAAAGAAAAGAACCGGGAAGGGGTCGGTCTAATGAAATAACCGTGACAGCCGGTATACGCTGGAAATAAAAAAGGACACCGTGACAGCCGGTATATGCTGAGAAAATTCTGTGGAAACTGGGACTAAGTTGCAAAGTAAAGAACCGAGAGAGGGCCGGTCTGAGATAATAACAACCTATCGACAGGTGGGAAGACATTCCCATCATATTAATTCATGCATTTGCATCTGTTTTAATTATTACGGCATTATTGAAATGCTGAGGTGTGATGTATCATCGTGAATACAATTATAGATGATTGAGTCTCACAGAAAGAGACAGTTAGGATGAAAATATTATTGAAAAGCTGAGATGTGGTATATTGTTGTGAATAATGACTGAGTCTCACAAAAAGAGACAACTATGATGATAAGATTATTAAAATGCTGAGATGTGGAATATTATTGTGAATATCATTAGAGGTGATTGAGTCTCACAAAAAGAGATAGTTATGATGATAAGATTATTAAAATGATGAGATATTGTACATTGTTGTGGATTTAATTATAGATGGTTGAGTCTCATAGAAAAAGACAGTTATGGTGATAAGAACCATCTAAATGATGGACTTTATGATGTGAATCTCATTACGAGGTAATTATGAGATAATTGATGGTCTTAAGGTGGACCAATGATTGAGAAGAAGATATTGATCGAGAATGAATCATATGACATGTGAAATGATAGTAGAAAATTGTCATTAGGTTATGTGAAAAATAAAATATTAAATATTAAAGGATTATTTATGGAATTTGGAATACTTTTAGTAAATATAATTCACTAAGCTTGTGAAGCTCACTCCTCATTGTACAATGATTTTCAGGTAGCAGGCTTGGCAAAAAGTTTGGTGAGTTGAGGTTCAGAAGAAATCATTTTCTGTAAACCGCGTACGTATCATCATCCTCAGACTAATGAGAAAATAAAATGAAAAATTTATTTGTAAATCTTTATGCATTTTACGTTGTAATTAATGTTTAAAGATCAGATCAAGGTAACTCACCTGTTGAAGGTTGAAGATTTATGTTAAAAAAAATTCTATTGGTGTTATATATTTTATTGTTGCATATAAGTGTCGTGCTTGGATTTTCAAAATGTGATGACACCGTTTCGAGGGTGGCCAACCCGAGATGGGTCATTACAAGGTTAGTCTTAGAAAATACGGTTCCTTTAAGGACCCATACTTTCTTAACAACATAAGGTATTCTATATTTATAGACATGTTTATGATGCAGAATCCTAGGGTAATAGTTATTGAAATTTTTAGGATGACTTAGTTGTGCATGTCTATAATTCTTTGGATAACAATTCCTAAGATACATGTTTCTATTGTAAGGGTTATGAATATGCATGTCATTTCTAAGAAATGTATGATGATGATTTCTAGGATACATACTTGCATTATTATGAATATGCATATTATTTCTAGGATAACCATGATGGTAATTCCTAGGATATGCATGTGCAGTGTGCAAGTTTTGAGTATGCATATTGTTTCTAGGATACACATGATGGTTACTCCTAGGATGTGGATAAGCATTTCTTGAATGAGCATACATATAAATATGAGTATTTCTAGGATGCTTCATTCTAGTATGTGCATTAGAATTGGTATTTTTAGACCTACTAGCATTCACTGAGGGAATACTTTTGACCTTACTAGTGGTCTTTGAAGTAGAGGCTTCATTCACACATGATACTTTCATGAATAAGCTCTCTTTTGATTTTTGCTTGCTTAATGGAGAATAACCTAACCCGGATTTTCCTCTAATTAATCTTTGGCAAGATAACACTTTATCTAGCTTTTCTTTTCCAAGCATAAGTCTAGATATAGTGCCATTCAATTCTATTATCTTCTTTTTTAAGTTTTCATTTTCATCTTTAAGAAAATCTTGAGAAGAATCATAAAGCAAGGAAGATAGTTTTTCTTTTTCCTCTTTTAAACCTTCCATCTCTTTAGAAAGAGATGACACCTCATTTTTGAGAATGGTGTTCCTGAATCGAATTTCTTCAATTCTTCATGTATTTCATTTATGACTTCTATTAATTCTTCACTACGAATAACAATGTTATTTTTAGAAGGGGAAGAATTTGATACCTTATTTTCGTCGTCGATTACCGTAAGACATAGGTTGGCAATCTCCTCGTATCTGATCTCTTTATCCGAGGAGTCTTCTTCTTCATCATCATTCCAAGTGGTTGCAATCATAGCTTTCTTTTTAAAGCTTTTATATGGTTTGCTTGTTGTTGTACAATGGGCCTTGATGTGACTGGGCTTTTTGTATCCATAACACATAAGTGGTTCCCTTTTTTAAGTGGGATCCTTTGTGTATGGTTTCTTATTTTTTTTCAAGAATCTGTGAAACCGTTTGGTGATTAAAGCCATCTCACCATCTTCTTCGCTGCTCTCCACCTCTTCTTCCGTTTTTTCTTCTTTGTTACTCATAGAGGCTTTGAAAGAAATCAACTTTTTCTTTTTCTCATCATCATCGACAATGAGATTCATTTCTTCCATCTTGTATGTCAATAGTGATCCGAGAAGTATTTCGACATCAAGTTTATCGAGATCTTTGGCCTCAGTGATGGCCATCTCCTTTACTTTCCAAGTGGGTGACAAAGATCTTAAGATTTTTCTTGTTAGTTCAAACTTCTCAATGTTCCTACCAAGAAGCTTCAAACCATTAACAATAGTTTTGAAACATGAGTGCATTTGAGAAATTGTTTCATTAAGGGACATTTTGAAAGATTCATACTCGGACACTAGCATATAGATTTTTTATTTTTTAACTTTGCTAGTTCCTTCATATATAACTTGCAATTTATCCCATATCTTCTTAGCCGAAACATATCTTATTATATTCAAAAATATCTAAAGCACAATGTAAAATACTTGTAGCTCTACTATTTAGAGACATCATTCTACAATCCTCATCATTGAACTCAGTTTTGAGTTTAGGCATTGTATGATTGATTTCTAAAATAGTTATTTCCTTTGTAGGAATTCTAAGTCCTTCCTCAATGACTCTCTATAGATTATAATCTTGTTCTTTGACAAAGATTTTCATCCTGTTTTTCCAATAATTGTAGTTGGAGCCATTGAACAAGGGAGACCTAGTGTAGGAATGTCCCTCAGAATAGTTGTTTGATGCCATCGGATCAGCTCAAGAATTTTAAGCCTGAAATTGAGAACGAGGCTCTGATACCAATTGTAGACTGAGGTTCCAACCCAAGAGAGGGGTGAATTGGGTTTTCAAAAACTTTCACTAATTACTTGCAAGTTTATAAAAACAGTTAAATGCACAAGCGTATAAACAAGTAATGTACTTTAAATAAAGGAGTATAAGGAAGAGCAAATGCAAACTCAATTTATAGTGGTTCAGCAATATTAGATTCGTTTTGACCTTACGTCTACTCTCTTCAAGGAACCTCCTTGAAGTGATCCACTAAAACTTTTAGTCGTACAACTTCACGGGTGTTGTACAAACCTTACAATCAATCTCTTCCTCTTGGAAGATAATCCCTTCCTCTCAGAAGTTAATCTCTTCCTTGTGGAAGTTAATCCCTTTACAATAAATATAAGTTGCTGTAAAGTAACTGGTAGAGAGATACCAATGAATGCTTTTTACAAATGAACAATATCTCTCTTTCAAAAAAAAAAGCTTGAAGAATGGCTCAACAATAAATTTTTCAAAGCTTTTGTGTATTAATGAGCAAACTTATGAATTGAACGTGTAATCTTCTTGTTTTAAATGCTCATTGGATTGGGTTTATAGAGCCTTGAATTAATATGGTCGTTAGACACTGACTTGGTAGGTTTGGTGCATTAAATGCTTAAGTCTGGCGTCTACAACGATCATATTTTTCGAATTACCAGTCGACTGGGTCTTAAGCACTAGTCGATTGGGAACTCTCTGTCCCAGTTGCCAGTCGACTGGTATAGATTACCCAGTCGACTGGGGACATTATGTCCGAGATGCCAGTCAATTGGTATAGATCACCCAGTCGATTGGGGACATACTGTCCCATATCCCAGTCGGCTGGTATAAGGAGCCAGTCGACTGGGTTGGCCTTTAACCCAGTTCTTCAACTTTAAGAATGCTTTTGACTTAGAAAAATTTGAATAAATAGTTTTGTCAAAATAATTTTATAAAAAGAGCCATAAGCCAAGCTACTTACTTGAACACAAGAGATTTATAGTTTGTTACAATACCTTAATGCCTATACTATATCTTCTGTCTTGATTTGGTGTCTGATACGGGTTGAGTTCTTGCATCTTGATTCTTTGCTGAAAGCTTTTATCATTTAAACACTTAGATAAAACTGTTAGTACAATTAGAGTAGTGTTTTGTCATTATTAAAATTTAGATAAGGGTCAACACCTACCTAGAGAGAGCTGAATTTGAGGCAAAGATAGTGGATGGAGTTGACTAATGACTATGATTATCCAATTCAATATCATCTAGAAAAAAGCAAAGGTGGTAGCCGATGCATTGAGTAGAAAATCTACAGGAAGATTAACTGTTATTGAAAGTCATGATGTGAAATTGATGATAGATTTAAGAGAGATAAGAATGAAGTTGAACATTAGTGATAGAGGATTGAGACAAAATTACTAGTGGTCAGCATTGAAGAGGGATGTAGCTGAATATATTTATGGATGTTTGGTTTGTCAGCAAGTGAAGTCAGAGAATAAACATCTAGGAGGCTTATTACAGCCTCTTCTTGTGTTGGAATGACCATAGAAAAATATGAGTATGAGTTTTGTTTCTGGATTTTCCCATAATCTGAGAGGTCACGATACAGTGTAAGTGATAGTAGATAGACATTTTAAATCATTTCAATTTCTTCCCGTTAAAACTAATTTTAGTCCTAAAAGGTTGGTTGAACTGTATGTAGCTGAGATTATGAGGTTACATAGAGTACTATTGAGCATAGTGTTAAATAGAGATGCTAGATTTACATCTTGGTTTTTAGAGAGGCTTTCAAAAAGCCACGAGTACTGTAATACCCGTATTCGAAAAGTAAGGGTAAAGAAGTAATTTAATAAATATGACATAAAATTAAATAATACATATACGCGAAAGATTTAGTAAAAAAATTCTTTTGAAAAAAAAATCTGAACACGTGGAGGCGTAGTTATTAAAGAAAAAAAAGAAAAAAAAAGGTTTTCTAAAAATAAATAAAAAAATAATCTGGACGTCCAGCCAACAAAAGTAAGAAAGGAGAAAAAAATAAGAAATAATAATATAATTTTTATATAAAAAAAAAGATTAAGACACGTGGCAGCACAGGCTGCTAAGTGTAAAACCAAATGCATGCATGACCTCTAGTAAGCTAAGAGACGTGGAACTTGGGGGTGGAAAAAAATTGAAGGCTGCAGATACTTTCTTAAATCAACATTAGTGTATATATATATATATATATACACACACACATTAAGTAATCATAATTTTACTTTTTACTTATTCCGTTTAGTTTCTCTTTTATTACTCGTTTTCTTTAAACATTTGGGGATCTAAAGAAAGGTTGAAAGGACAAAATTTTGAAGGAGTTTACTATTGAATTTCATAGAGAATCATGGGAAGCTGTCAGAAAAATATAAGTTAATAAAGTAATATTTATTTTTGAATTTTTGACATTTATGAAGTTCCCTGAATTCAATGTGAAAATTTTCAAAGTGTGTGGTTTATAACGAATTGAAGAATAAATTATAAATTTAATATAAATACGATGTCAGGTGTTGACAATCTACAATTGGGAAAAATATCTGAAAGAAATGAAAAATGCAAGGAGGTGATCCACGGGTAGCGTTAAGAGCTACGTAGTGAGTTGGATTTACTTTAAGTAGTCTAAATAAAAAAAATCAACTATCTAGTGAAAATATTAAATTTAATTATTAGCATATGTTTTGGTGGTAGATAAATATTTGGTTGATTGGCAAGATTTAAATATTGAACTCATAGAAAATTATTATGTGAAAATAAATATTACTAGAATGATAAGTTGATTTAATAATAATGGTGATAAATAAATTCTTAACGAGTTTTCGTTAATGTTTTGATACGAATTATGAGGAGGAGAAATTTAGTGGATCTTAACAAGTTTTGATGGATGATTTGATGTGATTTGGGATGAAATTTAGTAGATATTGACAGCTTTGGTGGATGATTGGATGTGATTTGGAATGAGAGGAATTTAGTGGAAATTTTTTTTATAAATTGAGAAAAATCAGGATAGCAAGTCTAAATACATACTTATTTTAATTTTATTATTTATGTGCATTTTTCTTATCATTGTTCATGTGCATATGCATTTAATAATATAACCGAAAGAACCAGGAAGGGGCCAGTCTAATGGAACAACCGTGACAGCCGGTATATGCTGAAAATAAAAGGGACACCGTGTCAGCCAGTATATGCTGGAAATAAATTCTGTGACAGCTGGGATAAGCTGTAAAGAACCAAGAAGGGGTTGGTCTAAGATGATAACAACCTGTCGACAGGTGGGAAGACGTTCCGATCATAATCATTTGTGCATGGCATCTGATTTAATTATTGCTTGCATTATTGAAATGCTTATGTGTAGTGTGTGATTGAGAATTCATTTATAGATGAATTGGTCTTATAGAGAGAGACAGTTATGGTGAGAAAGAAACAAAGAATGATAAGAATCATCTAAATGGTGGACTTTATGATGTGAACCTCATTACGAGGAAATTATGAGATAATTGATGGTCTTAAGGTGAACCAATGAATGAGAAAAATAGATTGATAGAGAATGAATTTTATGATATGTGTAGTGACAGTAGGATACTAGCATTAAGTTGTAAGCGATAGAATTCATTAAATATTGAAAGACCTTTTATACAGATTGAGTACTTTTAGTAAATTTAATTCACTAAGCTTGTGAAGCTCATCCCTCATTGTGCAATGATTTCAGGTAGCAAGCATGACAAATAATTTGGTGAGCTGAGGTTCTGAAGAAATCATTTTCTGTAAGTCACGTAAATGTCAACATCCTCAGACTAAAGAGAAAAGAAAAGAAAATTTATTTGTATATATATATATATATATATATATATATATATATATATATATATATATTCATGCATTTTACGTTCTATCTAATGTTTAAAAGATCAGATTGATGTAACTCCCCTGTTGAGTGTTGAGGATTGATGTAAAATTTTCTATTGGTGTTATTTATTTTTATCGTTGCATATATATGTCGTGCTGAGATTTTCAAAATGTGATGACACCGTCTCGGGGGTGGCCAACTCGGGATTGGTCGTTACAATTTTGGTATCAGAGCATTAGGTTTTATGATTCTGTAAACTGCATAAAAAGAAAGAAAATGGAAAATAAAAATAAATTATATTTTAATAAATAGTCTGAGGATGACACATGAATGCACTAGAGTTAGAGTTAAAGTTATTGATTTGAGAGGGCGTGGTAGGCCCCCAATATTTTTTTGACAAGTCGAAGTTGAGTCTGAATCTGTGGTTCCTAGAAGGGAACTTGTTGATAGTATGGTTGATATTAATAATATAATTGATATTAGTAAAGGTATGAGAGAATCTAAAGTTGAAAGAGATGAGCTAAAATAATCTCTTGCACATGCTCTTGAGAAATGAAGGTAACAGATGATATAGTTGGTAGACTATAGCATAGACTTGATGAACAGGCTAGAGTAGTGCCTGAGATTGTTATAAATTCAGAAATGGTAAAGGTTCAAAAGTGGAAAAGTGAGTTTAGGCATAAGATGTAGGGAGATTGTTAAGTTGAATGCTTTGTTGTTTAAAGGATTTATAAATCCTTTTAAGCCTGAGTTTTAAGAGAAACATGTAGAAGGATTATTTGGTATTTTACCAGAAACTGACAGGCAGAGGGTTGCCTTTGCTTCGTTTGAGTTAGAAGAAGAAGCTTTAGAATGATGAGAGGATATTCTTCCCAGAGTAAGTAAATATGTTGATAGACCCTTAACCTAGAATAGGTTTAAGGAAGATTTTCTTGATAAATACTTCTTTTATACCTTTAGAGCCCAACCAGATAGAAATTTTATTTATTCGAGGCAAATAGGTTGACTGTGGCTCAGCATGATAGGAGACTTATGGCTTTGTCGAAGTTTGTACCGGAAATGGTATACCCAGAGGAGAAGAAATGTAAGAGGTTCATAGATGAATTATGTTTTAAGATTTGATCAAAACAATCTTACATAAGGCTTATGAATTATGTCAGATTAGTGGATATAACATTTCAAATTGAGAATGATGTGATGGAAATCAGAAGTAAGAGGAATCAGCGGAAGACGTTTAAATTTGAGGAACCCAGAGGTGGTACCAGTATGAGTGTGCAGGGTAGGAGACCACCTAGAGAAGGTGTTCCTTGTCATAGGGAACTGAAGTACAGAGTCAGAGGCAAGCAGGATCTGCTACTTCTGTAGCTCAGAATACTATTGATGGAACCCTTAGATTTGGGAGACATGTTATAGGAACTGGGAGTAATAGCAGAGGAAGTAAATATGCCACCAAGGGGAAGTGGTAATCTGATGTATGATTGAGAGATAGAAGTTTGTCATGGATATATTCAGATAAGACATTTATCCCATAAATGTTCTAATTTAAGGTGCTTTGTATATAGAAAAAGTGGACAAATCAATGTTGGTTGATCTTGGTGCAACCCATCCTTGTGCATCCAGTAGTCATATGAAGTCTATTGAAGTATGTATTAGTCATTTGATGCAAAATATTTTTGTTGAAGTTCCCACTAGAGATAAAGTGATAATCATAAATGTTTACAAGGGTGGTGTGATTCGTATCAGTGATAAAAAAATCTGAAGCTGATTTATTATCTTTGAATATAATATAATTTTGGAAATAATTGGTTATCAACGTTTTATGTCTGGGTTGATTATTCCAGAAAAAAAAAAAGTAGTGTTCAAGACATAGACATGAGAAGTTTAACTTTCAGAGATAACATAAAATACTCTCGAACTATGTTATTTTACTCTGACGACTAGTAGATGGTTGAAGAAAGGATGTGAGGAGTATTTGACATACATAATGGATTCTAAAAAGGAAAATAAGAAGTTAGAAGAAATCTTGGTAGTGAAAAATTTTCATGACATGTTTCATGATGAGTTATCTAAGTTGTCTCCCAATAGGGAGATTTAATTCTCTATTGATGTGATATCAGGTTCATCACACATATCTATAGCACCCCATAGAATGATGTCAGCTAAATTGAGAGAGTTGAACGTACCATTTTAAGAATTTTTGGATGAACAATTTATCGGGCCTAATGTATTTGGGGAGCTCTGTGTTATTGGTGAAGGAGGAAGATGGAATGATAAGATTGTGTAAAGACTACAGATAGTTGAATGAGAACAAATATCTTTTACCCAGGATAAATGAATTGTGTGAACAGTTGCAAGGAGTGAGAGTGTTTTCTAAGATAAACTTGAGATCAAGTTATCACCAGTTGAGGATAAAGAAGAGAGACGTGCCTAAGACTGCTTTTATGACATGTTATAGTCATAAACTTTTTGTGATGTCATTTGGATTGACTAATGTTCCAAGAAACATTCATGGACTTGATAAATAGAGTGTTTAAACTATATCTTAACAAGTTTATGGTGGTATTTGATATTCTGATATAATCTAAGAAGGAAGAACAACAGGTAAAATATTTAGAAATTGTGTTAGAAATTTTGAGGAGAAAGAGATTGTGTGATATAAGTTCTCTAAGTGTGAATATGGGCTGAATGAAATAATTTTCTTAAGACATGTAATATCAAGAAATGGCATAACAGTTGATCCACAAAAAGGTAAAGGCAATATTAAGTTGGGAGAGACTAACTAATGTGACTGAGATTAAAATCTTCTTGGGGTTAGCTGGTTATTATAGATGATTCTTTCAGATTTTTTCTATTATTGAAATACTGTTGAATAGACTGAACAGGAAAGAGATAAGATTTGTATGGTAAGAGAAGTGTGAGAAAAATTTCTAATTACTAAAAGAAAAATTGACTACAGCTCCAGTATTGGTGTTTTCTTCTGGTGATGAAGGATTTGTAGTGTCTAGTGATACGTCACATCAATAATTGGAATATGTGTAACATATGAAAGTTGTAGCCCATACTTCTAGGCAAATGAAGATTCATGATAGAAATTTCCCTACTCATGACTTAGAGTTGGCTGCTATAGTAAAGATTGGAGACACAATCTGTATTGAGCCACTTGTGAGATATTCATGGCTTATAAGAGTTTGACATACCTACCTACCCAAAGAAATTTGAATTTGAGGCAAAAATGGTGGATGGAGTGGTTTGTGACTATGATTGTACAATTCTCTATCATCCAGAAAAAGGTAAAGGTGATAGCTGATGCATTGAGTAGAAAGTCTACAAGAAGGTTAACTGCTATGAGGAGTCCTGATGTGAAATTGATAATAGATTTAAGAGAGATAAGAATGAAGTTGAATATCAGTGATAAAGAATCATGGTTAACAAATATGGTTGTACAATCATTTATAGTAAATTACTTTAGAGATGCAAGGTAGAGATGAAGAGATAGAAAAGATTAAGCATTGAATGCTTACTAGGAAACAATATGAGTTCAAAATTTGAAGTGAGGGTATTTTGGTATTGGAACATAGGATTTGTGTTCCCAATGATGCAGAGTTAAAAAAGAAGATATGGAGAGAGGTATATGATGATGTATATTCGATGCAACCTAGTAACAATAAGATGTATAGAGGATTGAGACAGAATTTCTGGTAGTCAGGATTGAAGAGAGATGTAGCAGAGATTGTGATCAATGATAAAGAATCATGGTTAACAAATATGGTTTTACGGTCATTCATAGTAATTTGCTTTAGAGATGCAAGGTAGAGATGAAGAGATAGAAAAGATTAAGCATTGAATGCTTACTAGGAAACAATATGAGTTCAAAATTTGAAGTGAGGGTATTTTGGTATTGGCACATAGGATTTGTGTTCCCAATGATGTAGAGTTGAGAAAGAAGATATGGAGAGAGGTATATGATGATGTATATTCGATGCAACCAAGTAACAATAAGATGTATAGAGGATTGAAACAAAATTTCTGGTGGTTAGGATTGAAGAATAATGTAGCAGAGATTGTGAGGTTGTATGGAGTACCACTGAGCATAGTGTCAAATAAAGATGCTAGATTTTCATATTTGTTTTGGAGAGGCTTTCAGAAAGCCATGGGTACACAGTTGCAATTTAATATATTTTTTTATGCTCAGACAGAAAGGATTATTAGAGTACTAGAAGATATGTTAATGACAAATGTGATGAATTTCTCAGTAAGTTGGGATGCTTACATGCCATCGATTTAAATTGTTTATATTAATCAGTATCAAACTAGTATTGAGATGGCACCGATTGAAACATTGTATGGTAGGAGGTGTAGAACTCCTATATGTTGGGAAGAAATGCAAAAGAGAAATATATCTGGTCCATCAATTATTGAGTTAACAACTGAGATGATCAAATTGGTTAGAGAGAACTGTAAAGCAGTACATAATAGACCAAATAGCTATGCTGATAATAAAAAAAGACTTTTTGAGTTTCAAGTAGGTGATTGGGTGTAATTAAAAATATCTTCATTAAAAGGAAGAAAAGTTGAGCCTGAGGTAAGTGGACCCTATGAGGTTGTTAAGGAAGTTGGGGATAGTTGTAAGTAGCCTGAATTTTCCTTCAGAGTTAAAACATTTATATAATGTATTTCATGTTTCACTTTTAGGAAAGTGTTTACATGATGAGTATTATAATATTTCGAGTTAAACTATAGAAATTCAGAAAGATTGGGCGTATATACAAGTACCAGTAAGAACTTAAGACAAAAAGAATAAATCTTGTATAATAGAATAATTGCATTAGTTTAAGTTTTGTGGCGAAATAAGGATGTTGAAGAGATTACTTGAAAATGTGAGACAATTATAAAGAAATATTATTCGCATTTGTTTCTGGAGTAAAGTAAGGAAATTTTGAGGACAAAATTTTTGTAAGGTGGGTAGAATTGTAATACCAGTATTCAAAAAGTAAAGGTAAAGAAGTAATTTAATAAATATGACATGAAATTAAATAATATATATGCAAAAGATTTAGTATTGAAAAAAAAATTCTTTTGAAAAAAAAATCTGAACGCATGGAGGTGTAGTTATTAAAGAAAAAAAAGAAAAAGAAAAAAAAAGGTTTTCTAAAAATAAATAAAAAATAATCTGGATGTCCGGGACGTCCAGCCAACAAAAAAAAGAAAGGAAAAAAATAATAATATAATTTTTTTTAAAAAAGGTTAAGACACGTGGCAGCACAGGCTGCCAAGTGTAAAACCAAGTGCATGCATGACCTCCTGTAGATACTTTCTTAAATCAACATTATATATATATATACACACACACACACACACACATTAAGTAAACATAATTTTACTTTTTACTTATTCCATTTAGTTTCACTTTTATTACTCATTTTCTTTAAACATTTGGGGATCTAAAGAAGGATTGAAATGACAAAATTTTGAAGAGATTTACTGTGGAATTTCATAGAGAATCACGAGAAGCTGTCAGAAAAATATAAGGTAATAAAGTAATGTTTATTTTTGAATTTCTGACATTTATAAAGTTCCCTGAATTCAAAGTGAGAATTTTCAAAGTGTATGGTTTATAACGAATTGAAGAATAAATTATAAATACGATGTCAGGTGTTGACGATTTACAACTGGGGGAAATTTCTAAGCGAAACGGTAAATGCAAGGAGGTGATCCACGGGTAGCTTTAAGAGCTACGTAGTGAATTGGATTTACTTTAAGTAATCTAAATAAAAAAAATCAAATATCCCGTAATAATATTAAATTTAATTATTAGCATATGTTTTGGTGGTAGATAAATATTTGGTTAATAGATAAGGTATAAATATTGGATACGTAGAAAATTATTATGTGAAAAGAAATATTACTAGAATGATAAGTTGATTTAATAATAATGGTGATAAATAAATTTTTGACGAGTTTTGGTAGATGTTTTGATACGAATTATGAGGAGAAGAAATTTAGTGGATCTTGACAAGTTTTTATGGATGATTTGATGTGATATGGGATGAAATTTAGTGAATATTGACAGCTTTGATGGATGATTGGATATGATTTGGGATTAGAGGAATTTAGTGAAATTTTTTTTTATAAATTGAGAAAAATCAGGATAGCAAGTCTGAATACATGCTTGTTTTTATTTTATTATTTATGTGCATATTTCATATCATTGTTCATGTGCATATGCATTTAATAATATAACTGAAAGAACCGGGAAGGGGCCGGTCTAATGGAACAATCGTGACAGCCGGTATATGCTAGAAATAAAAGGGACACCATGATAGTCGGTATATGCTAGAAATAAATTTCATGATAGCTGGGATAAGCTATAAAGAACTAGGAAGAGGCCGGTCTAAGATAATAACAACCTATCGACAGGTGGGAAGACGTTCCCATCATAATCATTCATGCATGACATCTGATTTAATTATTGCTTGCATTATTGAAATGCTGATGTGTGGTGTGTGATTGGGAATTTATTTATAAATGAATTGGTCTCACAAAGAGAGACAGTTATAGTGAGAAAGAAACAAAGAATGATAAGAACCATCTAAATGGTGGGCTTTATGATGTGAACCTAATTACGAGGTAATTATAAGATAATTGATGGTCTTAAGGTGAACCAATGAATGAGAAGAAGAGATTGATAGAGAATGAATCTTATGATACGTGTAGTGATAGTACGATGCTAGAATTAAGTTGTAAGCAATAGAATTAATTAAATATTAAAAGACCTTTTATACAAATTGAGTACTTTTAGTAAATTTAATTCACTGAGCTTGTGAAGCTCATCCCTCATTGTGCAATGATTTCAGGTAGCAGGCATGACAAATAATTTGTTGAGTTGAGGTTTAGAATAAATCATTTTCTGTAAGTTACGTACATGCCAACATCCTCAGACTAAAGAGAAAAGAAAAGAAAATTTATTTGTATATATATATATATATATATATATATTCATGCATTTTACGTATTATCTAATGTTTAAAAGATCAGATTGATGTAACTCCCCTGTTGAGGGGATTAATATTAAATTTTCTATTGATGTTATTTATTTTTAAAAGATCAGATTGTGTCGTGCTGGGATTTTCAAAATGTGATGACACCGTCTCTGGGGTGGCCAACCCAGGATAAGTCGTTACAGGTACGCAGTTACAATTTAGTACAATTTTTCATCCTCAAACAAATGAGCAGACATAAAGGATTATTAGAGTACTAGAAGATATGTTGATGGCAAATGTGATGAGTTTCTCAGTGAGTTGGGATGCTTACTTGCAATTGATTGAATTTGCTTATAATAATCAACATCAATCTAGTATTAGAATGACACCGTTTGAGGCATTATATGGTAGGAGGTGTAGAACTCCTATATGTTGGGAAGAAGTGGGAGAGAGAAATATATTTAGTCCATTAATTATTGAGTTAACAACTGAGAGGGTCAAATTGGTTAGAGAGAACCTTAAAGCAGCACAGAGTAGACCAAACAGCTACGCTGATAATAGAAGAAGATCTTTTGAGTTTCAAGTAGGTGATTAGGTGTATTTGAAAAATATCTCCATGAAAAGGTATGTTGAGGGTTAAAAAGAAGAAAAAAAAAGAAAGGAAAGTTGAGTCCGATGTATGTGGGACCCTACAAGGTTATTGAGGAAGTTGGGCTAGTTGTGCATAGCCTGGATTTGTCTCCAGAGCTGAAGCAATTACATAACGTATTTAATGTTTCACTTTTGAGAAAGTGTTTACATGCTAAATCCTATAGTATTTCGAATCAGACTGTAGGATTTCAAGAAGATTTGACCTTTATGCAAATACTAGTCAGAATTCTAGACAGAAAGGAACAAGTCTTGCGTAATAAAGTCATTCATTTGATTCAAGTATTATGGCAAAACAAAGACATTGAAGAAATTACTTGGGAGCATAAGGCAAGAATGAGAAAATAGTACCCCCCCAACCTTTTCATAAGTTAGGTAAGGAAATTCGGGGACGAAACTTTTATAAGGTGGGTAGAATTGTAATACTCATGTTCTTAAAGTATGGGTAAAGAAGTAATTTGATAAATATAACATATAATTAAAATAATATATATGCAAAATTTATTATTGAACAAAATAATTCTTTTGAAAAAAAGTTTTTGGACGTTAAGGAGAAAAGAAAAAGAAAATAATAATAATAATAATAATAATTTTGGATGTTAAGGAGAAAAAAAAGAAAAAAAAAAGAGAAAAACATGGACAACATATGTTGTTAAGCTAACATGTAAGAAATGCATGTTAGCCAGCGCAATTCTCACAAACGGTGGCAGTGATTGAATATATCTAAAAACGATTTTTTTTTATTATTTTGATTATTTAATTCTTACCAAATCCTGTTTGGTTTTCTTCTTTTTCCAATCCAAATTTCTCTTTTTCTTTAAACACCTGGGGACTCAAAGAAAAGTTAAAAGAGTAAAATTTTGAAGAGATTTACGAGAGAATTTAAAAGAGATTCGAGAAGAGCTCTAAGAAAAAATAAAAGGTAATAATATAAAGTTGATTTTTGAAATTTAGCACACATGAAATTTCCTGGAATTCAATGTGAATTTTTTTTAAAAGGGTATGAATTATGAAAGAATTGAAAAATAAATTAGAAATTTTAATATAAATATTATATCAGCTGTTGACGATTAGCAATCGAGAGAAATTGCTTAAAAGAGAAAAAAAGGCAATGAGGTGATTCACGAGTAGCTCTAAGTGCTACGTGGTAAGTTAGATTTACTTTTATTAATCGAGATAAATATAAAATATAAAGTGATGATATTTGAATTAATTATTAATCTATGATTGGATGATAAATGAAAGTTGGTTGATAGGAATAATTGATATGTTAAAGATTTATTATATGAATGAGTTGATTAAATATATAATGAAGGGATAAATGAAATTCTTGACAAGCTATGATTGATAATTTGATATGATATATGAGGAGATAATTTAATGAATATGATAAAATAATAATTTTGAGAAAGAGTTGGATAGCTAAATTAAATGTCTGAGTGTATGTTTGTTTTATATTATTGCTCATATGCATATTTCATATTATTGTTTATACGCATATGCATAAAATGAAAAAAGCAGGGAAGACAGCCGGTCTAAATGAAATAAAAACCATGACAGCCGGTATATGCTAGAAATAAAAGAACCGGAAAGGCAACCAGTCTAAATGAAAACCATGACAGCCAGTATATGCTGGAAATAAAAGAACCGGAAAGGTAGCCGATCTAAATGAAAACCATGACAGCCGGTATATGTTTGAAATAAAAGAACCGGGAGGGCAACTGGTCTAAATGAAAACCATGACAGCCGATATATGCTGGAATTAAAAGAACCGGGAATGCAGCTGGTCTAAATAAAAATCAAAAGAACTAAGAGGGCAGCCAGTCTAAGATAAAACATGTCGACATGTAGGAAGACGTTCCCAAATAATAATAACATTTAAATTCACACATTGCATTTGTTTTAAATATTGACTATTATTGCTTGAGATGCTAAAGTGTTACTATTGATTGTGAATTTATTGATAGATAAATAAGTCTCACAAAGAGATAGATATGATGAGAAAAAAATATGAAAGTATGATATGACAATAATTAGTTGAATTATTGATTATATGTTGTGAACCTCATAATGAGGTAAATAATGAGGTTGAATTGATAGTCTCAAGAAGATAAATAGTCTCAAGAAGGTTGAATTGATATATTTGATGATTACCTTAAGAAGAGATTAATAAATGATGAGGATTATGATATGAGTAGTGATAATAGAATGTTGTTATCGAGTCATATAAGATATAAATGAATGAATATTTCTAGTAAATTTAATTCACTGAGCTTGTGAAGCTCACTCCTCATTGTTAAATAATTTCAGAAAGCGAGCAGGACAGATAGATTGGTGAGCTAAGATTCAAATTGGGTCATTATCTGTAAGCCACATGGTCCACATCCTCAAACTAATGGAAAGAAAAAAAATATTTGTAAATTTTCATGCATAATATGTTGTAGAAAATGTTTCAGTTGGGATCTTAATAATATAACTCCCCTATTAAGGGTTAAGAATTTATGTATGTAGATAATTCAGTTGATGTTTTTATATTGTTGCATATATGTATCTTGCCAGGACTTCAAAAAGTGACGACACGTCTCGGGGGTGTCCAACCCGGGATGGGTTGTTACAAATCAATTCTCTTTTTCCTTGATTTTGATATTCTTCTTGGCTTGTTTCCTGACTTGTCACGATTATAAGGAGGCTTTCTGTTTTTACTTCTCCCCTGATTCTCTGTAACAAGTACCTGAGCCTTATAAGAGATTCCTTAATAATTTCTTCTAGTTTTCCTCATTAAACATGTTATCTTTAACTCTCGCCAATGTCAACATTCCATTATTAGTTGAATTGCTAACTGATAATACTAGTATATCCTAGCTATCTGGCAATAAACTCAATAGAAGCAAAGCCTGCACTTCATCATCAAATACAACCTTCAAGTTTGTCAACTGATTCAAGAAACTCTGAAAATCATTTAAGTGTTCTGTAATTGAGTGACCCTCCTCGTATTTCAAATTTACAAACTTTCTTATGATAAAAGCCTTATTTTGGGTAGATTTATTTTCATACATAGCTTCCAACTTCTTACAAAGTGCATTGGCATTAGTCTTAGAGGCCAGATGGTGAAACACACTATGATCAATCCATTGCTGAACCACTTTGACATTTTTCCTTTGCAAGACTTCTCACTCTTTGTCAGTTTTGTCAGCTAGTTTAGTCCCTTCAATAGGTTCATGCATATCGTTACAATATAACAAATCCAACATCTTGAGCTTCCAAATTGAATAATTAGTGGCATTGGGTTTAATCATAGAACTTGAACTCGAAGTCTCCTACATTTTAATCCACACAAAAATTAACAATCCAATCAAATCAAGTGCTTTGATACTACATTGTTGGGAAGAACCACAAATAACGGAACAAATAAACCTTCTTTGTATGATTAAAATAGTATGCGGAAGTAAACTACTAATTAAACAAATCATCATATTAATAATAGCATAAAATGATACCAAATAAATCAACCCACAAGAATACCAAAATTTTTACGTGGAAAACCCTTTTGGAAAAAATTCCAGTTAAACTTCCACTATGTAAAGTAATAGGGTATAAAATACAAGTCTTTCTAGCCAAGCTAGAAATCACCATTCACCAATACATCAAGAGCACTAATCTTTTAGATAACAACAAGAGATATAGGAAATAGCTTACCAAATGGGTAGTGAAAACACATGAATAAGAAAGTCAATCAACGATCGAAACTAGCAGGAATTTTCTTCACTCTATAGAAACAACATACCGAAATTTCGTAGAAATCAGACCACGGATTACCATCGGATCGTGTTAACAAAGTGGCTGCCCTGTTTTATTCTTTAAACAAAACACTCTAATTTTTCTCAACCTATTTTCTTCTTATTATAGGTCCAAAATTGGCTTATGACTTTAGATATATAAATACCCAACAACCCTTTGAAATGTATGATACCTTAATGGGATTTTGAATTCACAATACCATTAAAAAACTATAGCCACTTAACGAGTTAAAGTTTCCAAATATCTTAGTAAGTAGTAGGCTAAAGTACTTTCCAACTCATCTGTAATATGATCTCTTCTTTTTTTCTTAATTTATTTATTATAGGTTCCACATATGAGGGACCACCTAACAAAATCTTCAAAGCAGTGATAAATTTTTCTCTTATACCTAATTCTTGAGATTTTTTTTCTTTAAATCCATGAATTTTTATTTCATAATTGATGCAATTAATAATCAGGTTTTCTTATTCAAAACTTTATGATCAATGTCTGATTATTTATTTATATTTAAACCCTCGATTATAGAGAACCATTTAAAAAAATTTGAATAATTTTTTTTGGTTGGGAGACCTAACCCATTTGCTGTGATATCTTTCCTAAAATTTTCATACTTTTACATCGGATAATGAAATTGATAAGTATCTCTTCTTCTTTTATGTCGTTATATTCAAGACTTAGTAGTCGAATTACATTCGTGTTCTAAACCAGAATCTCGGAAAAAAACAACACAAATCATTGCTAACTTCGAAAATCAACATCATCTTCCTGAGAGAACCAAGATTAACCAACTTTCAAGAGCATCCAAGTCCGATTCTGAGTTGTTTGTTGGCTTGGAAAGTGAATTCGAATCACTTAAAAGATCACTTGGATCCAGTTAGCATAAACCCAAAAGGTGTTGGTTGTTCTATTGGGGTATATTCAAGTTTAATTTTATAAACTTAAATGGATCATTTTTAACCCATCATGTGGTAAGTTCGGTCTTCGAGATGGCGGTGATCTCGTAAGGTCTCGGGTTCGAGTCTTGCCACTGCGCTGCATATCCTGCGATTTACATTCTCCACAGGGTCCTAGAGCAAGGATTGTGAGAGCGGTTGTAATGGTCCGTTATCCAAAAAAAAAATAGATTTAAACCCATAATAACAGTAACTATAATCGTATGGATTCCGATTCTCTCAATTTTAAGAACAAATTTTAAACCAAAATATATTAAAAGATTTTTCATCGAACCATTTTAATCAAATCGGACAGGTTCAGTCCACTAATTCAGGTCAATTTGCATAGTTCAATAGCTACCTTTATTAATTAGTCAAGAAATCTTAGGGTTATTATCATAAAATATTCTTATATTGTACCTCGTGTTTCAATTTACTCCTTATATTTTAAGCATATGTCGAATGAACCCTTTTAGTGATAATTTTTGCGATATTGATATCGACACACACTAAAATCTTAATTATTAAACAAGGTAAAATACTTTGTCAAGACTTTTGTGTGAGCTGATATTAATTTCGGTCAAGATCTTTGTGTACGTCAATATTAATTTCGTCAAAATTATCATCAAAATAATTTATTAAACAAAATATAAGATGTAAATTTATTGTTTTTAAAATAAATTAGAGACATTGAAACACATATTCCAATTTAAAACAATATTAAAGCATTAAATTTGTTCCCTTTTCCTTATTAAGAACTTTTTTTTTTTTTTTTTTTTTTGACCTTTTTGAGCAAGAACTTGTTCATTCCTACCAGAATGACAGAATGGAAGTCAAAAGTTAAGGAGTGTTTCAAGTTTTGCTGTACAACTTTTTATTTTATTTTTAAGTATGATTACAGATAAACCCCTTGAACCAAAAGGCTGGCAGCCAATCATTGGTAACAACAGCTCATCAACAACTCCCACCAAAGAGAGGTAACCCGAGATAAAAACTTTGAATAATCCGCCAAACTTAACCTTCCTTAGTTTAGAAATTATCAAACGTCGAGTATCAACTGACAAACTTTGAATAATCCGCCAAACTTAACCTTCCTTAGTTTAGAAATTATCAAACGTCGAGTATCAACTGACTTTATCATTTTTGTTTTTAAAATTATCAATTAAATTTTTATTTAAAATAAAAAATTTTCTTTTACATTTGATATAATTAAAAAAAAAATTTGTTTATTGTATCAGATTTTTTATGGTATTATTTATAAAACAAGATTTTTATACTAAATAAAAATTTAATTGATAATTTTTAAAAATTTTATTAATAATATTTATATTAATTTTATTAATAAAATTTTAAAAAATTATTAATTAAATTTTCAGTTGGATTTAAGTCACTATGGGCTGGGGACCCAGTGCTTCTTGACTCTTGACGGTTATAAAAAAATCTCAGTTAACCTACTTGCTTATCATTTTTTTTTATATAAAAAATACTCATTATTTTAATTCCTTAATAATTGTTTCTTCTTCAAATAATCCAAAAGAAAATATATAAACACAAAAACAAAACAAAAGCGAACAAGATGAGGAAGGAGATTTCAAAGGAGCTCTCACTTATCTCCAAATCCTCGCTCTGTCTGAAATTCACGAGTTGTGTAAAGTGCAGAGAAGAGTCGTGGCGGTTTAAATTTTGACTTTATAAACGGTGACGGTTTTTTTCTTTTCTGGTTTGGGGTTTGCTGATGGGCGATGAGAAATCGACGATCGTGATGGCGAATAGAGAGAGAGATCGAGAACTTCTAATCCCAGTCGCTGATTCTGTTGACGCTAATGCGTCCTCTAAAGCCTCCTCCTCCTCTTCTTCCTCTTCTTCACACCACTCAGGCCGCGAGGTATCTTTCTTTTGCTTAATTATTTCTACTCTTTTCTTTTTTTCTAAAAATGAAACTGTTTGGATTTTTTGTTTCTACCTATTTTATATATTTATGTTTGAGTTTTTTAGAACTTCTTGCTAATCCTATTTGGCTTGGTTTAATAGAGTTTTGGAGGGTCAATTTTGGATTAGAATTTGTAGTTAAGCATTTGAAGCTACATCTATTTTTAATTAAGTATCATTTGTTCAGAAATGCAACTTAATGAGCTTCGATATTGAACTTACACTGGTGCTTAACGTTTCAGTTAGTAGATTTGATTGGTTTTGTGCTTGATTTGCTTTTCGTTTTGATCGTTTTAACAAATGATCTCAATATGATTGAATATCTTGGTTGTTTGTTAAGAGTGAAATAATTGAATTTAGATGCTTTAATGAAAATTTATACCTTTTTTGTGTGTTTTACATGACATTAGTAGGATTAGACCATTTTTGATGGAGTCATTGAAGAAAATAGGGAGTTACTTGTGTAAAAGATGTTATCGATTCTATTCTGTGACAATTCAGGAAATCTTAAAATGATGCTACTTTTTCCATTTACCATTTCCAACTTGAATGAAGGTGGTTTGTCACTTTCAAATTTTTTTTTTTAAATGCAAGGAGATATGAGTATGTATTATTGATAAACAATGAGGTCAAAACTCCCTAAATTACACCTGTGTACTGCCCAAACTAATTTATCTGCAGGCACCTTATCAATTCAACTACTAAACAAATCCCCCTAACATCCCCTTTAAGCTCCCCTTCCACTCCTACTGAGAAGAACAACCCACCTCTCACAGACAACCCACCTAGCATTACTGTTAATGCATCACCCCTATAAAAGATAAGACAAAAAAATATGCTTAAAAATATGTCAGACCGTGCATCACTAACCACAGACCAAATTGGTTTAGCTCACCAGACTTTCAACCTACTCCCTAGCCTTCATTTTCTCTCATTCTGTACCATCTAAACATCCCCAGTATTTGAAATGCTTTCCATCTCTTTGCCACTTCATCATGGGCCTCTATCCCTGCCTTGCAGTTTCTCCTCTTTCTGTGCTTTCTTTTATCGAGCATCTTTCGTGCACTACTTATAACAAAGAAACCCACTCCAATCTTGACAAACAGCTCCCCTTCAACAGCACTTTCTTTTCTTTACCACAATCATCAGCTAAACAAGCCCAAAATGACAGCCAGAAACTTCATAACCATAGTTTCCATAAGACTTAACTCCTACTTCCCTAACTTTGACTTTGATTCTCACCTCAAACCAAACCAGTCATATTCTATCTTATTTCTTCATATTGACTAGCTTGCAGACCATCTTTCCAACATTATAATGTAGAGACCATATTCACCCTGCTTCCCACTCACATGTTTGCCAGGCTATCTGCCATGAAATTCGCTTCCCTTTTAACATGCACAAACTCCACCTTTGGCAATTCACTTCTCACATTAGCAATTTCACTGAGCAAATGATTATATTTCCACGGATAAACGTCTACCCCTTTGAGCCAAGAAATTCGATCCACAGTACTCTAACCTTAGATAAGTCCATCTTGCTACAGAAGTATAAAGCTTCTTTCACAGCCACCAACTCAGCCAGATTTGACTTTGCACACTCAATATTTATAGAAAACATTCCCAAAACATATCCATTCTCATTTCTTAAAACTCCACCTACACCAGTAGGCTCAAGTTTTCCTGTCAAAGATCCATCTACATTGAATTTTAATTCCTTTTTAGGTGGAGGGGACCAAGCACCCACTTAAACTTTTTTCCTTGCTTCAGCCGAGTCTTTTATCTCTTCTATGTTATTTATCATATCAGTCACTAAGTAATTTTGATTACCCTCTCTTGCTCTCCACCACCATACTAAGCTTACCTTAATTAAGTCACATATTTCCTCCACACCCCAGGATTTGTTATTAAAAACAGAGGCATATCTACACAAGCATACTGACCAAACTACTGAGGTAAAACAGCATACTCCGCATTTTCTTCACTTTCCCATCGGGACATAACCCCTCCCATCCTTCAAACAACTGCTGAATGGATCCAGGGCATACCCATCTAACACCCCACCACCAAACCCATACTACAACACCAAACCTTCCAAGTAAACTGACACTCCATGAACAGATGCTGCATAGTCTCATTCGCTCCTCCACATAGTTCACATCCAAATGTTATGTAGAACAAGTTTGAGCTGTTAATGGATGACATATGATTACTATGTTTTTGTCCTTGTTTACAAACCTTGATGTAAATGCACATTGATGGATGTAGTTTATATAGTTGAGATTGCTTGTTTCTCCTTTTATTCTTTCTAATGTTTTTCACTGAATTTGTTTCTAATCTTTTTTGTTGGTGGAATTTGTTGGAAGCTCTAGTAGTTAATTTAGGGTTTGTGTGCGCAACCAGCGGAAACCGAACAGCTTGATATTTGTTTCATTTAGCATTAGAAGGCAGGAAACCATATTAATGCAACTGGGGAGAAAATAAAAATCTCTTTCACATGATGTTATTAAACGAAGTGTGAGATTTCAGGGAATTTTAAATTAATTGCCTGCAATATACATGATTGGATCATTTTCTTCTGCAAACCATAATTTAATTGTTGGATTTCACCTTTAAATGTGTGTTAAATCCTGGGACATCTAACCAATTTCTTATTTATTGTTTTCACATCTCAATACTGATGGACATACACAGATGACAGATATGAATGTAGCATAGAGAATAAATTTTTATTTTTGGGGTACATTTGAAATTGGTTTTTTACTGCCAGTTACATTTCCAAGAAGTTAATTGATCTTGAGCAGTCTATAGTGCTGCTCTAATTACTACATTGAGGTAGAAACAAAATCATTTTAGTTTGCCATAGCTATGTGTTTTGTGGTATGTGAAAGTTTGATCTGACTTGTTATGGTGTGGCTCTTTCTAGTTTCTTATATTATACTAAGATTTCACTGATTCCTGTAAAATTCATTATCCAGTGGCTTTTGATTGAAACTTCTTGCTCAAGGACAGTAGGTACTATTTTCATGATGCAATCAGGTTCGGGTTTTTAAAATTGACGGTTTATGAAAATAACTGTCAGTGTTTGTGAGATTTATTCCACTAAAATTCTATACGCTGTACTTCTCCAACGATTTTGATTGAAACTCCTTGATTGGGGACAAAAACATTTGTTTTGTAACCATAGAGTTCTTAATCAAAGCTATCACTTAATTCTTTCCAGTCTTAGTGCGTATGCCTATGCATGCATTTCTTTCTGTTTGTATATTTTTAGTATTTTTCTGACAAACTCTGCACGTTTTATTCTTTTTTTGTAGACTTTTTACAAAGTTGTTAGAAGCTGGGCATCAAAAAAGTTCATGACCGGATGGTGAGCACTTCCTTCTTCTGTATTCTATATTCCATTCAAGTCGCGAGCATCAGCAGTATTTTTGTATAGTTTAGATTTAGTTGTTAATGAGTGCAGTGTGCTGTTTTTATCTTTCTAAGACTTTGTATGTGTATATTTCATTGTAATCTAAATCCTTTATCTTTTGTATATTTTTAGTTTCATGCTTTTTATGCTCAATGCTGTTGCTGTAGTTTCTAAGTCATAGTTGTTTTGCAGTGTCATTCTTTTTCCAATAGCAATCACTTTCTATGTAACATGGTGGTTTATTCACTTTGTGGACGGCTTTTTCTCTCCAATATATGCTCAACTTGGAATCGATATTTTTGGTAAGCAGTTTTTTATTTAGCACCATAGTCTTTATATCTCGCACCCTTCCAATGTATAATCAGTTACTTTTGGGATTGGTGCTGCTAAGACTATATTTTGGATAGACATAAAGAGAGGCAATATTTTGGATAGAGGATGTTGTATTTGGTTGTTGAGAGCAACAAAATCCAATGAGATGTTATATGCTATAAAGGAGAATTCAATTTTATCTATACTAGATTGGAATTTAGTTTTTGTGTACACTGAAATCCTAATCAACAAAAAATTATGTATGTTGATACAGTGACAACCTTTGTAGATCTTTTAACATGAGTCCAAGAATGCGAGATGCATCAATTATGATCTCTCTTTCTTCAGCATTCACAGCTCTGAATTTTGTGCCTATAAAATCTTGTCTTCTTGTTATGAAAATGAGAGGGAACAGTGATTATTGTTTCATATGCTGCTATAAATTTACTTCTCTATTCATTCATATATTTTTCCATTATTAGTAAGATCAGAAAGTCAAGTAATGCATATATGTGGAACTTCTTAAATAATTTCTTTCGGTGTAAAGTAGATGAAGTTCCTACTTTCTAGGGAGCAAAATTAGATATATTGTGATATGCATCCATGAGAGTTCTGTTCATATTTCATTCTCCTTTGTTGTGGGTTTGTGGTCTAACATATGTATTGATCACTTTCTCTTAGTGATCTGGGATGGAATAACATATCTGACAAGGCACCCTTACAATCAAGTTAGAAAATTCATTTGAAGCTCCTTGTTAGCCTGTTATGTTCCCTTGTAGTTCTACGCCATCCTTCTAAAAGAATTCAATTTTGAATTTGGTTCAAATAATGTTAACGGTTGAATTTGGTTCATCTTGTTTTCGTTCTCTTCAATTAATATTTTTCAATCAAACTGGTTATAGCTAAAAAAAGCTTTAATTGGATCATCCTTTTGTGAGACTGGGAAGTCTTTTCTGAGACTGGGAAGTCTTTTCTGATTCCTTAAAATGTTCTTTACTTCCATTTTGCGCTGGAGTTTTAGCTCTTTTCTCTACACAAAAGTATGAATAAATGTGCCTTGTGAGCGACAGAGTTTCGTATCTTTAAAAAGGTATGCTAATTTGACTAAAACCATACATGTTATGAGGAGAAAGATGTTAATTTATCCATAATGCAGATAATTTTACAAAATATGGTTTCTTCTTTTTTCACACGATTGTATCGGCTAGTTGGTTTACTACTTGACTGATTTAATTGTGTTACTAACTCATTGATGTCCATTTGCTTTGAAATCCTGGTCAGGTCTTGGATTTGTAACTTCCATAACATTTATCTTCTTGGTTGGGGTGTTCATGTCATCATGGTTGGGAGCATCTGTCCTTAGCCTGGGAGAGTGGTTTATCAAACGGATGCCATTCGTTCGTCATATCTACAATGCCTCCAAGCAAATTAGTGCTGCCATATCACCAGGTTTGCTTTTGGATGTTTTTCTTGACCTTATTATAATGAATGAGTTTAGACGGTGACATTTTATACCCCATCTCTTTTAATCTTTCAGATCAAAACACACAGGCCTTCAAGGAAGTTGCCATCATAAGGCATCCACGTATTGGTGAATATGCATTTGGGTTTATCACTTCAACTGTTGTTTTGCAGGTCTGTAAACCATTTTTATTTGTTCGGCTATCATTATGGCATTACATTACTTGGATATCTAAGCTATTTGTGGTCTTGGAAACTATACTGCTAATGGATCATTGTGTACATGATTCTATGAGCATGTGCATTGCTTGTACGACCAACTC
The DNA here is from genome assembly GCA_023935145.1 of Bretschneidera sinensis. Taxonomy (NCBI): domain Eukaryota; kingdom Viridiplantae; phylum Streptophyta; class Magnoliopsida; order Brassicales; family Akaniaceae; genus Bretschneidera; species Bretschneidera sinensis. The sequence goes on from CM043701.1 coordinate 22,413,256, forward strand.
GTTGGACTCTTATTATCACCTAACAGAATGATGCTTGCTTGTTTTAGCATAGTCTTGATATTAGTAGTTTTGCTGTGAATAACTTCGGAACTATTTCACCTCAATCGTATGTGAACATGTTGGCCTTAAAGAAGGGATCAATTTAGTGGCAGACATCATAATCCAAAACACCAAAGGTTGTTGACTTGTTTCTAGAAAGTTCGGAGAACAACATTTTCTGTTTTTTTTATGGCAAATGTGTAAACATTCTTGCTAGCCAGAAGCCACTGTGCATGCATCAGGTTCGAATAAGTGGCCCAATATGTGAAATTGTTTTTTCTGATTTTTTGCTTGTCTTGCACAACTCCTATGTGGTTCAATTGGGTGCCACTTGCATCCAACTGAAACTTACACGCTTGATTCTGTGCTCGACAAAGTTCAAAGTCAAATTACCTCTTTCATACAAACTCTGATGATACCCTTGTTCTCTAATAGAATACTTGTCTTCGTGTATGTGTGTCTATGGAGGTTCATAAATCTTATTTACGACTGTGTATTCTTTATCTCTCTTTTTTTGGTGGAGGTGGGGTTTGGTAAACTATTATGAGAAGGATGCAACCACCTGTGATCCTTGTGAGACATTGGTCCGTTTTGCAGGTTCGAACTGTACTTTTTCCTCCCTAGTTTCAGAATAGGAATTCCCCCTTTGACTGAGAAACTTTTCACTTGCTGAAAATTACGTGATTGGTCTTTAGCTTCCCTCGAGTTCTCTGTATTCGAGTATAGTGTGCTATCTAGCCTAAGGATTCTTTGAATTGACCTACGATAATATTGATTTCCTGTGAGCTATACTAAATTACTCAATGACTTTATTCTGTATGTTATTTTGCATAGCTTACACACTAGATTATGGATGCTGAATTCCCAGTAAACAATTGTATTTTGCCTTTGTTCGCTATATGACCATCACTGCAAACGTTTAGGATGTGATCTATTGAGTTGAAACATTGCACACAATTTAATATCAAAATTCTTGTTTTTTTATTGCAGAACTACTCTGGTGAGGAGGAGCTATGCTGTGTCTATGTTCCCACGAATCATCTTTACATTGGTGATATATTCCTCGTCAATACTAGGGATGTTATCAGACCCAATCTATCAGTCCGAGAAGGAATAGGTAAGGAATTCAGCTTTTTATATGTTTTTTTTAATAAAAAAAATTGCCAAGGCAAATGAGGAATCTTTACTTCTCACTCCTCTTTCTAGTTATTCTCAACTTGGTAGGACTTTGGAGCCTTTGTGGTACTTGGACCTTATCCGGAAGTCTGTCTTGATTAAGGGAATCGGACTAATTTGCCCATTTCACAACATAATGAGGGTATTTGAAATTGAAGATGTCTTCTTACGGGAGGAGTTGTTCATATAGAAAAACTAAGGTCCCTTTATAACAAGTATCCCATTAATTTATAAACTGCAGAAATGAAGGGAATAAAACAAATTAGAAATTTATCTAACTATATTGACACCTATGTTGTATTTGAACTGAGTTTCAAGATCTATCATTTGTTGTCCGTTGCAGAAATCGTTGTGTCCGGGGGCATGTCAATGCCGCAGATCCTGTCAACGCTGGATTCATGCCTGACAGTGGATAGAAGTAGAGTCTGACAGAAGCTGAGTTTGAAGAACATAGTTGTAGAGTTGTTTATTTATTGTTTTCTTTGGTTTCAGGTTCAGTTATTTGAATGGCTGCAGAGTCAGTGTGTTGGGATTAGATTATAAATTTTGGTAAGTGTCAGATCCTAGTGGCATATGTAACATTTATTCCTATGTAGAATGTAGAATTTAGTGTTTGCTTGGAAATATAGTTTGGTTGATTATATACAGAAAGCGTTAGGCTGTTTGGCACCAGATAGTGTTGTTCTCATATTCTCTACTGTTAGAATGGGTTTCATTTTCTGGTGTGTTTTTTCTGTTCTCTCATTGAAGTGGTCCTTCTTAACATTATCGGACTTGAGTTCATTTTTGTAGATTAGAGGTGGTGTTATAGGTATTTTGGTTGTTTAGCATGCATCTGCTGGTCTTTATGCCTGTGAGGTGATATTTTCAATGGTGTAATTTATGTAGGAAACCCTTTTAATATGTGATAGCACGAGGATAATTGGTGACTGCCATAAGTTTAGATGCATGCTATTGATTTGTGCTTGCAATAGCGCACATAGTTTGTGCAGATCTTTATTCGAAACAAAGGTGAACGGAGCAAATCTTTACCAGAAAATTGGCCAGTGGCCTGTCAATGTAGTAAAGCTTCAATGGTGGCCGGTGTACTGTGCGACTGCAGCTGAAACGGGAAAAGCAGAAATTGCAAAACCCGGTTGGTTCTTGCGGATCACACTGGTTTGGACGGTCCAATTGCTTGCCTGGTCTTTTTGTAAGAATCTGTTGGTTTCTTCATTCTTGCCTCTTTTAGGTTTTTTTCCTCCTTTTCCTATAAAAAAAATGGTTTCTTCTGTTGGTGACTGAGGTCATCAGCTTCATTACTATATTTTCTGGTAAAATAATATGTTTTTTGATAAAATAATATATTTGGTGGTAAAAAAATTACTCACTGTTAAAATCAATACATTTGGTGGTATATTTTTTTATTAATGAATGTGTTATTCTATCATTGAATATGAGGTTTTTTTTATCAAATGTATTGTTTTATATAAAAAAATGTACTTGAGACATATTATCTCATTTTTAAGTGAGTTACAGTAAAATTTACCATATGTAATTGTTTGAAGTTTTAACAATTACTTTTTATTTGGCAAACTTGCTTGTGCTAGTATTCTCTCTCTTAATTGTTTTTTTAATAAAAGATTTTGACTAAAACTAAGAAGCCATAGAGAGAGGCGGCAAAGATTCTGAAGACATTTTCGATTTGAGTCATACTGTTGGGACACATCATTAAAACATTGAAAATTTTAAATAGTAATTATCATTCAAATTTTTAAATAATTATAATTTAAATTTTCAAGTTCTTTGTTAGATTGTTTCATAGTTTTTATTTTTTTATTTTTATTTTTCCTATCTACAGCCTTTTTGTGTTTTTAATGATAAGTATTGAATATTGACTTAGCATTTAAAAAGTATTAAATTAATAAGAAATAATGTTTAAATGTTGAATGATTAAATGTTTTGATTATTTGATAATTAAATTGATTGAAAAATCTGAATATGTGTATTTTTTCAACTTTCTTAATTATTAAGAATATGATTTTTTATTGCAAATAAAATAACGGGTTGTAGAGGCAGAGTTTAGTGGTTGTGAGTGATGGTTTCATTATCGGCCTCAGCACTATTGGTGGTGGTGGCGACAACGAACATACATTTTTTAAATATGAGTTTTGGTGGTGAGAGGGCATTTATGAGATTTTAATAATATATTGAAAATATTTTTGTTCAAAATATCATATTAACGACTCAATTTTAATTTTGATTTGGTGATATTAATATATGAAAAACAAACAAAATTAATAACATCACACCTCCAAAAAAAAAATAAAAAATAAAAAATAAAGGTTTACAAAATTAAAACCAACACCAAGGTGTCAAAACGTGCAACAGAAAAAAGAGGTAATCTCATAAATAAAAAATCCTCGGTGGATCTCAACATACAGAGCATACTACGTGTCTGCATCTTAAGAAAGCTCAACCTCGCGTATTGTAGCAGATTTCCTCAACCCAAATAAAACCCTAAACAACGCCACAAACCCTATTCGCTTCTCTATATAAGTAGCACCAAACCAGCTGCCTATAGGTATGGCCTCATCTCCTCTCCTCTCCTCTCCTCAGTTAGCTTTTCGCTGTTTGCTCATCTTCTAGGGTTTCGCTGTGTGTTCATCTTACAGGGTCTTGCTATTTCCGTCGGTAGGTTATGCAATTTGGTAGCCACTTTCACTCTTTGAAAATTGGTGTGTGCATTTAAATAAATTGTTGTGCGTTTGAAAGGGGGACGGTGACGATTCAGCGTGAAAGGTCTCGTTCGTCGTAATTGGCTTGTATTTTATTATTAGCCTTGCCGACCATCCTGATATATCACCACCCATATTCTGAGTCCTCTCTTTGTTTTCTTTTTGTCTTTGGTGTTTTATTAATAATGCATTAGCCGATGATTTAAATCATTATATTAAAGACAAGCATATGTCTGAATCAATACGTGTTGATTATTCTAATCTTCTCTATGAGGCCGATTACTCTTTATTTTCCTTGTTTTTTTTTTCCAATAGATCTCTCTTTCTCTGTTTTCTTTTTATCTTTGTTGTTTTATTCATGCTTTGACAGATGATTTAAATCATTTTATTGAAGACATCATCTGTCTGAATCAATCGGTGTTGATTATTCTAATCTTCTCTATGAGGCCGATTGATCTTATATTTTCTCTTTTTTTTTTTAATTTTTTTTTGTAAATTGTTCAATAAAAATAGTTGAATGGGTTTAATTAAGAATGTCAGTAGCTCTGATATTCGGACTTTGTTATGAATGTGAGTAGCCTGTGATGAAGAAAATGGTATTATTGTAATATATGAGAAATCGTGATTACATACTTACCACTACTGCCTTCCTTCTGAGGCCTTCTTGTTTCTTTAATTTAATTTTAAATTAAATCTTTGTTGTGTTTTTTATAAATAAATTGATTAAAGATGTTTTGTAAGAAGAGATAAAAGAGGGTCATGTGATGATTGTTAGCATAGTTCACATGATAAAATCTATGTGATTAAAAATATAAACGTCTTTCTCTCCTATCTGATGACCCTTTCAATCTTTCTTCGTTATGTAACTTCTGGTTGGGTTTTTGTTTTTAGATCAAGTCTTCCAACATCATATTTGATTGGTTCGGGAATGATCAAGATCCGATAGAAATTTTACTAATGACTTTAGATAATATTAGTATGAGATTCAAAAAATAACATTATTAATAAAAAAATTTAAAATTACTAGTAAAATTTTCTGATAACTAGCCGAGTATTCCTCCATTTCATAAGAGACACCTTGACCAAAAGACAACTCCAAAGTGGGATGTGTTTTTCCATGGTTTGCATCCACTGGTATGAGATGCATACGTGAGTCGACCTATTGGCATACACGCATGGGCTGACCTTAGGGGCGTCAACCAGTTTTCTTACATCTATTGGTTGTGGAAATATAGGAATGAAATTCTGTTTAGAAGCTTCGAGTAATGTTCAAAAATCTTGCATCGGGCAATTCAACTGCAGAATTTGGAGATACGATAAGGAAGCACTATGTGGGCAGCATTTTGATGAAATCAGACTAGGACATAACAGAGGTAGAGCCCCAGAAAGTACCGGGGCGCAGCACTCTGTGATGGTGCTTGGAAGGCAGACAGGGAATGGTGCAAGGGGAACAAATTAACTTTCCAAAGAATAGCAAGAGTTCATCAATAATAGTATCAGCTCTACAAACAGAGAGAGTTAGCACCAATCAACTTGAGACCATGCGCAGATCTTAAATAACATGTTCAAGGGGAACAAATTAACTTTTCAAAGAACAGCAAGAGGTCATCAACAATAGTATCAGCTCTACAAACACAGAGAGTTAGCACCAATCAACTTGAGACCATGCGCAGATCTTAAATAACATGCTAAATTGGTCCGGTGGGCTCTGTTTGAGTGCCACATTGATGAACATAGTTGGCTATGATTGCACGCCTAAAAGGACATGTAACCAATAAAGCTTACAAAAAGCGGCAAAACGGTGTCTGAGATAAAAATGCCTTTTATGAAGAAGTTTGGGTTCTCTTTGTATTTAAACTAATTTATTTTAAGTTAACTTAAATATAAACCCAAATATAACTTATATGGTAGTGTTTCTATACGTAATGAAATAAGATTTCATACTAAAGAGAGTCGAAATTTGATTTTTTTTTAAAATATGAAAAGGCTATAACTTGAAGCAGCAGATAATGCATGCTTGGCAGTTCAAAAACGGGAAATAAGAAAAATGAAGTTTAAAATGAAAATTGTACAAATGATGTGTCCTGCAATCAATCAATTTTTTTGTGAAAATGATAATCAATCAATTATCACAAGATTTGTTATTGGATTGATTGTTTGTCGCAATTTTTTTCTGCAATTTTTAGAGGTACTGAAAGGGATTAAACATGTAAATAAATTATGAAGACGATAAACAATTAATTCAACAAATTCCGAGGTTTTTTTATTAAAAGAATTGTGTTTGAAAAACTCCAAATTTATGAATTTTAAAACTTATTTTTTAAATATTTTATATTTTATCATCTCATATCACACCAATTTTTTTTAATTATTTTTCTTATAACGTATTTCCTTAATTCATGTGCCTATCCCTGAAAGCCATTGCTGTCAACAATAACCCTAGACCCACATGAACTAAGAGCGTGTAGAGATCTCTGAAGTAGCCATCGTGGAAAGTACGGCACCAAACTTGTGAGCGTTTGCTTGGACGAGGAAACAACGGCCCTTAGTTATATTTTGGGATACACCGTAATTGTTTTGAAGGCAGTGATCGAGCTCTTGCAACGCATCGATATGATCAAGAAAAGCAGCTCGCACAGAGCCACATCGGCTCGCAAGTCCTTATCGTTCTTAGAGCTTCTGTTGCCATTGAGCTGTATAACAGCCATTGAATACAGTGCCAACGCGTGAAAGCTAATCGCGGCTTTAGCAATTAGTGAAGCTCCGCTCCCTCGATTATGTAAACAGTAAAACCGAATCTAACCAAAAACAACAAACAAACGCATGTTATTCCTTTTGATACTTTAAAATAAAATGTTTTAAGACCTCTTTTTAAGTTAATTTTTTTTAATTGTTAATGATTTGTATTAATAACTGTCATTCGATTTGATTAATAAATAAAAATGAGTAATTATTTTTATCGCTGATTAGATGCAGCTGCAACCTTTAGCATATATTGCTATCTTTAAGGGCTAGAGCAAGATTAAATTGGTCCAGTGGGTTCTGTTTGAGTGTCACACTGAACATGGTTGGGTATGGTTACATGGTATAAAAAGACATGTAACCAACAAAACTTTAAAAAACGGCAAAAAGAAATTTGAGATGAGGAATTTTTCGTGTAAATTAAAAGGTTGTTAAAAATTTAATTAATAATTTTTACAAATTTTATTAATAAAATTTATATATAATTATTATTATTAATAAAATTACTCAAAATAATAGATCAAATTTTTAATAAATAATTGACATGTTTGCTAATGTTAGGAGACTATATTAACTGACTCTTTAGTGGCTATCCATTCTTTTCTCCCTTAAAAGCGGGAAAAACCATTTTGTGCATCAATCATTAAATCATGTGTTTCTTTCTTACCAAAAATATACTGGATTGATGAATATAAATAACATAACAAACGACGTCGTGTTTCTATTAGTCTTCTTCTTCTCCACGATTCAGTAACGTTGGTTTCGATCAAACATGTAACGGAAGGGCAGGAGTTGCGGACACATGTTTCTAAGCCGACAGGTTCGGTAACGAACCGAAACAAACGAGCCTACGCTTGTAGCACTCTTTCTTTCTCTCTGTCATAGTGTCACTGGAGAACTAAACACAAAACACTGCTTCTGTGCTACTTACTGCCATGAAACCCTTTCCATCTTTCCATTTTCCGCTTCCACGCTTCTCATGTAACAGCTGAACCAGAATTCAGATCAAAAATGACATCCTCCAATTAAAACCCAATAATCATTATAGTTGCTGCTAATTCTGCACAAAAACAGAGCCTTTATAGTTATTATAGCTTGAATCGATAGCGAATTTGAAAGTAATCTTCAAAGATGATGCACGAGAAGTCAGACTCAGACGTGACAAGCCTAGACCCATCATCGCCAAGGTCCCCAAAACGCCCCGTATACTACGTGCAGAGCCCGTCGAGGGATTCCCACGATGAGGACAAGTCGTCTAATTCGATGCAAGCCACGCCGTCCTACAACAGCCCCATGGAATCACCCTCTCACCCGTCGTACGGGCGGCATTCTAGGGCTTCCTCGTCCAGCCGGGTCTCAGGGGGCGCGTTCAGGTGGTCCTCCTCTTCCTGGAGGAAAGGGCGGAAGCGGAACGACAAAGGGTGGCCGGAATGCAACGTGATCGAGGAGGAAGGCGACTACGACGGTCTCTATGGCCAAAAGGGGCTCACCAGGAGGTGCCAGCTCTTGATTGGGATTTTTGGGTTGGTTGTGATCTTCTCTGTCTTCTGTTTGATTCTTTGGGGTGCTAGTAGGCCTTACAAAGCTCAAGTTACTGTCAAGGTATTGTATGCTAAACTTTCAATCGAAGATTAATATGTTAATTACTTATTGTAATTACAGAAAGCATCAGGAGGCAGGAAATAGAAATAGTCTTTGAATTCATAACAAACTTGAATCATGCGGTGATGATAGCATTTTTTATTGAATAAATTATTGGATGTCAAGAGAAGATCCTCTTGGTTGGTTTAAACTGTTTGTTGCAAGTCCCCAAACAATTCTTTTCGCGATTTTTTTTTTTTTTTTGCTTTGTTCATGAAGTTAACCTGCTGAACAGTGAATGGAAATGGATATCTCTGGCATTGATTATGCTATGATTTGTCAAATATTTGATTCTATAAATTTGTGATCGATGAGGTTTATGGTTTGATTCACCAGGTCCTTGAGAATAGATTTGCTTTTTAGTTCAAATTTCGTTTGGATTTAAGTGGTACCGAGTTGTTTACGGGTTTATGCATGCAGTATCTAACTTCAACATCCAATTTCTTGTTAGTTGATTGAGATTACTCTTCCTGTTCAGTGTATTTGCCAATTGAGTATAATAATTGTTTGGGAATTCAATACAATTTCGAAATGTTGCGGTCTCTACTGCTGTCTTCTTACGTTTTATAGTGATGCTGCAAGCAGAACATCATGATCATGGTAGATAAAGTGAAGTCCTAATTACCTTTCAGCGTCCTGTGATCCATTTCAATTCTAGGATTTCTAAACTCAGTATTGAGTATAACTTGTGACTTCTATGTGAAATTATTCATGCACTTACAGGAAATCCTTTTTTTTCCAGAGTTTGACTGTACATAATTTTTATTTCGGAGAAGGCTCGGACATGACAGGAGTTCCCACTAAGATGCTTACTATGAATAGTTCAGTCAAGATGCTTGTATACAACCCTGCTACATATTTTGGCATACATGTCAGCTCCACACTAGTTAATCTTATGTATTCGGAGATTGCTGTTGCAACTGGTCAGGTACTTTAACATCAATGGTTGATTGTTCGATGATGATCTTCGACAACTTATGTCATTTATAGTTATATTTCAATTATCACAAATGCGCAGTTTGTTAATCTTAGCGACTTAAAAAGAATGTTTTTCACTGCAATTTAGCTCGCATTTGCTTGCAGGTGAAGAAATATATTTTTTTTTTGATAATTGCAGGTGAAGAAATATTATCAACCAAGGAAGAGCCACCAGGCTGTAACTGTGGACCTCAAAGGAAGTAAAGTGCCTCTATATGGAGCTGGGGCAAGCTTAGCCCTCTCGGATGATAATGGTGGAGTTCCAATGACGTTAGTGTTTGAAATCCGGTCACGAGGGAATGTGGTCGGAAAGTTGGTGAAGTCAAAGCATCGAAGTCGTACCTCATGTTCATTGGTCATCGACTCACATAGCAACAAACCCATCAAGCTTAAAGAGGGTTCATGTAAATATGTGAAGTGATCAGAAATTCTGCAACTCTTACAAATGGATCTCTCCATGCAGCAATGATGGGGTGCATTTGTTTCCACCTGCCGAGATCATTTTGATCAATATGGCTGATTAAATCTTTGAAAGTTTATTTCTTTTTCTTCCTTTTTTTTTTCAGACCCAATGAGAATAATTATCATATGGGTGTGGTAATAATATTGTATTGCCCTTGTTTGCTATTCCTTGCAGTAGGATGATCTTCCCAAATTAGGAAGTTGCCTATTGTCATATTAGCCCAATTGGTGACTTCTGGGTTCCCGTATATGAGACCGACTCACCTCCAATCAATTAAAAAATAACAAAGAAACCCAACTGGTGAAAGTTCTAATGACCTTAGCACTTTCAGCTTTCTCTTGAATTGGGCATAAAACCTGCTGTTATTCCTAGTATTTGTGAATGGCAGAGCAACAGCACTGGACTAATAGTTAAAAAGGCATTCCACCATAAGGGTATAGGCAAAGAATTATATTCAAGGAGTTGACGAGGGAAGGAGTTCCAAATAAAATAAAATATTATATCATACAGTTACATGAATATTGACATAAAAGAGGCCCAAAGTAGAGCCCCTTTTATAAGAATGGCCGTCCTAGTAAACAATGACACAAGGGGCAAAAATTGAAGGCTACAAAAATGTGAAACATTCTAAGCAGCAAAGAGAGTAGCTTCCTCTTTCTTCAATCTCCTCTAGCTGGATGAAATCAATAGGTTGAATGATCATTCAGATGCTGGACTACTCTCCTGCTTATCAACAGCACAACCATCCTCAAGTACTGTGCCACCTATCCGGTTGGGGGGCCAATAGCGAAAAACTGATCTCCCTAGTATGTTCTTTGCAGGCAGGGGGCCCCTAAACAAAACAGGACTCAGAAAATATCAGCAAAAGCCAAAAAAATAGGGAAGAACAATCAACTCCAGTGTACAATATCTTACCAGACGTGTGAATCATAACTATTATTACGGTTGTCACCCATCACGAAGACTGAGTTCTCTGGTACACGCTGCGCAAGAACAAGGAAGAAACAGAAACAATAATTCTACTCAAAACACATGATATACCACAGAAGTAAATCCTTTTCTGGGCGTGAGACCATAAGAGGGAAACGAGAGAGAGGCTATAACTTAAGGTTCCAAAACTTAAAAAGAGTGAATAAGTGATACTTACAATTGGTGTCATGTCATAAGAAGGTGCTTCATGAATGAATTTTTCATTTCTTACAACCCCATTAACGATAAGCTTCCCTTCATGAACCTGCAATTAATCAATCGTCTATGTTTCATTCTAAAAACCAAATATGCTACAAGGGAAGATTCAAAGAAAGTAGATTTTTAGGATTAAATGCGGTAGTGAAATTAGGACCTGTTTTGCAAAACATTATCAAGTTGTGTATGCTTCTCTCTTTATAGTTTTAACCACTGAATGAGAATTGAGATCTGGACTACTGCCATAGTGAGTTTTGAATACATAACCAGATGCAAACATGTGTTTTTCAATCTGATGATTATAACCCTATCTTGTTCTCAGGCCTGAAGCTAGAGAAAACTTTTAAAATCAACTAAAATATTTGTGTTTGAAATTATGGGGAAAATTGCAGATGAATACAGCTTTACACACAACTTCTGAGTGTAACGTGAAATATATATGAACCTAGGATATAAAGGACACCGAAAAAGTGAATAGATCCTCATATATATATATATATATATACAAAGAAAAGGCAAATAGATCTACTCTGTGATGGGAGGAGGGCTGGAATTTCTATTGTATTTCTTAATTCTTGCTATTACAAATCACAACTTGCCCCATAACATGGATCACAGATAATTCATCCTGGAGCAGAGAGATTTAACTTGTAATCAGAAAACTTATTAAAAAAAAAAACAAAAGGAAGAAACTGTATGCATGATGTGATCTTACCTCGACAACGTCACCTTCCTTGGCAACAACACGCTTAATGAAGACATCATCGTCAGTATATCCTACTTCCTGAAGAACTGGTGGACTCTTAAAAATTACTATATCATTAGCACATGGCTTCCTGAAATAATATGTAACCTGAAAAAATTTTAATCAAATATCTGCCATGCACAAAGCTTCTGCATTAATCCACCATATAAAGCAAAACATGAAACTAAACGAGAAAATTTTTTAATCAAATATCTGCCATGCAAAAAGCTTCTGCATTAATCCACCATATAAAGCAAAACATAGAACTAAACGCTTCGAATCAAGATTCAAGTTAGAACATCTCGTTCCTTTCCTTATAAACTAGTTATTAAAGTAGACCTATGCACACCTTGTCCAGAAGTAAACATAAATTATTCATGCTTCACAATTGCACACAGAGAATAAGGAAGACAAATAGTAATTGGAAATAGGTTACGAGACTCTAATAATGGTACTGGTAAATGTGCAAGCAATTCAGTAAAAATGAGACAATAATTTTCCCTGTTTAGGTCTCCAATCTTATTAGCACTCATAGGTTATTCATACTTGAGCATGATCTGTGCATTGTATGATAAGAAAAGTCAAAATCCCACCTACTGTCACCACATTAAGCACCCCAACCACAATTTCATTTCGAGTGGATCTCATGTACGTTCCCCACCCCTCTTGTGCAACCCAAATACACTTCTCTTACTAAGTTCGTGTATCAATATAGCTTGAACTTGCTATAAATTAGTCGATTCACTCATCTATTTATCACTTTAGATGAACATTTTGAGCCAATTTCCTTTCTTAATCCAAGACCTAGAAACACCCTAAATAAAATTTGCAATAGAAGTTAAGAATTAAAAACCAATCTTATCAATAACACTCATCCTGGTCCAATATGACAACATCTTCGCCACCACATATGGGAGCAAAATCCCATACCTTATCCACAACAAAGCATACATCAGCATATTCCACAATACCAATCACCACAAGTAAACTAAAACCTTTTATGCAACCATTCAAGTCCATGAGTCCATCATTAATGAGCTTAAGGTCAAGCAAAATCTTAATTAATCCTTTTTATAAATCACATACAAAACCTCATCAAGATTATAATCAACAAACTATAACTAAGAAAAAACCAGCATTACCTTTTCTGCAACAAGTCTATCTCCGACATCAAATGTAGGATACATCGACAATGAAGGAATGTACCTAGGCTCAGCCACAAAAGACCGAAAGGCAAGCGATATCGCTATTGCTGCAAAAACTGTCTTTGCATCATCTGAAGTGAAATCCAACCATTCTGGCAAAAACCCGCTCTTCTTTTCCACCTTCCTATCATCCCCATCTCCACCGCCACCCCCATCATCGCCACGAACAGAGTCTACTACCGGCTTTGTTTCTTCACCAGAGTCTTGAACACCATAACAATTAAATCTTTGACTTCGGTTTCTAGGGCTTTTGAGCTTGAACACCGTTAAATTAGTGCTTTTGGAGAGCGAACTGAAGCCGGTGCGTGTTAAATGGAATGTTTTTGAAACTGGGTGGAGATTGGTGATTGTGAAATTAGGGACTTTGTGGGGTTTAGAGCAGTCGGTTGATGTGAAATTGGGGTTTTTGAAGGCTTTGAAAGAGGGGGGTGAGAAGAAATTGGAATTTTTTATGGGTTTGAAGAACTGGGATGAGTTCAGATAAGGGTTTTGCAGGGAAGGTAATGGAGATACGAGGTTTAGAGATATTTCCATCTCTGATTTAGCTACACTCAATTTTCCAATCTTTGAGGTATTGAATCAGAGCTTATAAATATGGAGGGAGGGGAGATTCCGGGGATGTTTCTCGTTCTTCTTATAAAAAAATATTTAAACAAAGTGATTTAAGCTAACTTGCCAAACAATGGCAGGAGGACTGCTAAGCATGTACTCAGCAAGTCAGCATCTTCCTTTGCCACGGTTATCAAAAACCGACCGGTTCTATACCGGTCCAGGATATTCGAAACCATACATTCATAAAAATAATTAAGAAATAGAATAATATTTTTTAAATGATTATATAATATAATTCATTATCAATTTTAAGAAAAGTGAGTTTATTTGAACATAATTCTTTAAAGATTAGGTGTTAATATTTGAGTTTAATAAGTTAACAAAAAAATATAAATAGTTGTTTGTTAAGCATTTTATGTTACTAAAAAATAGTATAAATAAATAATAAGCTGACGATATTAACACTCCACGAATGGTTATTAACTCTTCATTTGTTTTTTTAGTTATTAAAACTTACAATAGTACATTTGATTAATATTAGATCATTTTTTTTATTTTTGAAATATAAAATACTATAATTTATTCATTTCACAAGTTTCTATAACACAAAACTTTCTATTAACCCTTTTCATCTCTAGCTTTTTAGTAGCTTCAATCGAAATGTTTATTCCTTAATTTTACTTATTTCTTTAGTTATTTTGTTTTTTCCATCATGCACCAAGAAAGAGTTAGATAAAAAGAATATGAGGCATGTGAATACTTATATATCACAATTCTAAAAATATAAATTTTTGAGTTTATAAACAATAATAAAATGTGTGCAAATATAGGAGATAAGTTGATGTAGTTCGGCTTGAAGGAGAGGGGATGAATATGTGTTAAAATTCTCATCAACAACTCTTCGAAAGATTTTGCAACTGGTTTTGAGAAAAAATGATTTTATATTCGAGTAAAAACAGGATATCATATAAATAAATCAAAAAACAAATTAATATATTTAATTGCATCAACACATTATAAAATTTAATTGAAATAAATGTGATAAAAATAATATAAATGAAAAAATTACTTGATTGTTGTGTTCGAGGATTATTGAAACCATTTATATTTAAAAGATCATAAAATTATTCAAAATTAAAATTGCTATGAAAATTTTTTTAAAAAGAGAAGTAAAAAATATGTGGCTGCAAAGTGAAGAGGGAAAAAGGAAGAAAAAGTAGTAATATAATGTTTTGTATTATGAAAACTTGTAATGAAAATAAATGGTAGTAGTTTGCATTTCAAAAGGGGATCTAATATTAATTAAATGTATTATTGTAAGTTTTAAAAACTAAAAATAAAATAAAGTATCAATAATCATTTGTGTATTGTGAATATCACTACCATAAATAATAAATGAAATGGAATTCTTATTTTGTAAGCATTAGTTTTTTATCCGGGTTAGTACCCTTTGAAGTCTATTAATGAACTTTTTTTATGAAATAAATAAATAAAATGAATGTCTAATATTTGAATTACGAACATGTAATAGAAACAAAAAATCAATGTATTGTGAATTAAGACTTTGAATTCATAAATAAATATATGTGAAGTTTTTTAATTTATAAATGTATGATTCAGAATTTGGACTCGTCATCTTTGGAAAAAGATCAATTTCATTAGTTTCATTACCAAATTGACAGGAAGTATGTGCTCTTTAGCCCTGAATTATCAACGTTGTGCATATAACAATGCAAGCAGAAAATTTGGTTACCTACAAAATGATTTGTGTAATCTCAGTAACAAGAACAATATATATATATGAGGGCGTCTGTCAACACATCAAATTCAATATATATCTACAACTTTGACAAACAAATCATCATCAGTACTTCCCAGTTCTTGGGTGCCTATAAAATCCAACAAATGCCTTTGTATGTCATCATAAGGCAGAGGTGTGATCTCTCATCAGTGTACGAACACTACAATACATGAATTTACAAATTTCCCACATGCCCCAACCTGACTATGGAGCTGCTTCCAGCATGTAATTAGTGGCTGCACGCCAAACACACCTGTGCGTCTGGGAAACATGGATTTCGTAGTAGTCCACATAGTCTCGGCAGAAAAAGTTGAAGTTTTCAGGACCATTTGGCTTCTTATATTAGCAGCAGAAGGCCCATTTTGGTTAGTTGTTACAACTCCAGGATTAGAATAAGAAGAGCTGAGATTTTGTTTCTCCAAGCTCTCCACTGGCATCCCATTCTTCTTATTATTTGCTGAACTTTCCTGGTCCTGTGAATTCTTTACAATTCTCTTGGCTTCACTCACTAGACCAATGGCATGCCATGCATCTGCAATAAGCTGGACAGTGCTTTTCCTAGGCAACACACCCTTCTCTTTCATAATTTGCATAAGCTCTTCTGCTTTCCATGGCTGTTTTACCTCTCCATATCCCCATATCAAGGTCTCGTAAGTTGTCAAATTTGGGGAAATGTCGATTCCACACATTCTTTCATAAACTCTCATTGCATTGTCCATTTTTCCTTGGCTGCACCACCCACTAATGATGGTAGTGAAGATTACAACATTTGGGTGCACACCAGATTTGGTCATGGAAGTCAAGACTGAATCAGCCTTCTGTGGATCTCCAGCACGCACGTAGCCTTTTGCTAAGATGCTAAATGCATGAATGTCAGGTTCTATGCCAGCCTTCACCATGTCATTGAAGATCTCCTCACACTTGTCCATAAGCCCTGCTGAGCTCCATGCATTCATGATTGTGCTAAATGTTATGACATCTGGTTTTAACCCAAATTCTTCCATCAGTGACAGCGCCTATCAAATTTATGCCCATTGTAAGTAAATATCTCCTAAGAAAGCTGAAAATGCTGGGTGCTTTCAAATACCACGAGTTGGTATCATAAGTAATATCAGAATCAACTTCAATAAAAAAAATTTAAAATTATTTCTTCTGTAACTGATCTTTGACAGAACTAAGATATTCTACCAAGCAATGTTAAAGCCCAGAGGAAACCTTGCGAGATTCTATATTTCTTTTTTTTATTTTTTTATTTCTCATTGCAGTATTTTAAGTTTTTAATTGAAAATCTATCAGTCCCATAGAACTAGATAAATCAATTCTATATACTGGCAGATCTAAATCACTTATTTATTATCAACTGTAAAAAATATCACTTACTAACCTTAAAGCAACCAGAAGCCTGTTCTATTTAGCATATTGGCAAGTATCTTGAGCAAAATTCCAGCATGAATCTATTGGAAATGATAATTCTACTAGATAAAAGAGAAGGATATATATTTAGCAAAAGGACTATCACAAGTTTAAACTCACCTCATCAACTCCATCAGTATCCGTAGCATCTAGAAATCCTTTGATGAGAGAGTTGAAAACAACAAGGTTTGGATGAATCCCAACCTCCTTCATTCTGTACACAAACCTCAAGGCCTCTACCATATTTCCTTCTTTACAGTAGCCACCCACAATGATACCAAATGTACGCTCATTTGGCTCCACTTTATTGTTCTGCATCCTAAATATCATTTCTTCAGCCCTATAAGTCTCTCCAATCTGAGCATAGGCCCTTGCCAATGTGTTGTATGTGACAACATCAGGTTGCATACCAGCTGACACCATTTTATGGACCACATTCCATGCTTCCTCTATGTTCTTCTGGTTACACCAGGCTCTAACAATTATATTATATGTCCTACAATTTGGCTGAACAATTTCGTCCTGCGACATTAGCTCAAGTAATTCCAAAGATTCTTCAGCCTTACCAACATTTCCATATCCTTTAATAAGGGTATTAAAAGTGCTGGTTGTTGGCTTACATCCACTTCTCTTCATTCTGTGAAAAATTTTCATGGCTTCATCTACATTTCCAGATTCAGAAAAAGCATTGATCATGGCATTGAAGAGTATTGAATCAGGCTTCATATCATTTTCTTCCACTTTAGAGATAAGAGAAAGAATGGACTTGAAGCGTTTCTGGCGGGTCAAGGCACCTACAAGAGTTGTGTACGTGATAAGAGTTGGCCTGTGTCCTTCTTCTATTAGACTGTTGAAAATAGAATGAGCTTCATGAGGTTTTCCTCTCTTTACCAAGATATTCATCAGTTTTGTTTTTGAATTCACGGTCCGGCAACCACTATTTCCCAAACACACAACGCAGTGGGATTGGTTTTCTGAATCCACAGAGGTCGGAGTTGAAAGCAATTGGCCTTTCTCATGTAGGCATGGTCCCTGTGAAGCTCATAATGATCAGAAATTGAGCCTTATGATCAAACATGTATATACATAAAAGAGTTGAATTGTTAGGGATTCAAAAGAAAATAATACTCTCTCTGTTCCACTATGATTGTCATGTTCACTATTTTTCCAATTAAATTAATAATTTTTTTCTAATGTTAAACCATTAAGGAAACTTGATTTTTTTTCATACATAAATAATTAGAGTTTAGAAGTTTCTAAATTTTTTTATATTTTTAAAATAATAAAAAAATATTTAAAATCAAAATTACCTCAAAAAGTGATAAGTGACAATAGTTGTGGGACGGAGGGAGTAATAATAATAATTTTATCTACTAATGGCACATACAAATATAGACTTCCAAATTCTATTAATAGGCCATCCAAATATTTCTGCAGAATCTTTTAAGAAATTGTTCTATACTGGGCTTGCTTAAACTACCATTTACATACATTTTTTATGTGCCAGTCACATGCATTTAATTTAACAGAAAGTACATGTAGCAATGCCAAACAAAGTGAGACCTGTAATAGCTGAGAAATATATAAAGTTTAGCCTCCTTCCTAATTTACGATGTCCGACTCCATCAATCAGCAGGCATACAGTGCTTACTAAGAAAATGGATAAGTATAATACGCAATCTGACATTTTGATTCCCCAACTTGAAAATGGAGGAAGGAGAAGCAGATAGGCTTACATGGTTGCGTCAACATCTATGCTTATCATATGTCACAAGCATTTAATTTTTATCAATTTATGGGTTCCCACAGACAGCTACAGATGTGATCTTATTTTGGATCCAATGACTAGTAAGAATATATTATGTTGACCATACTTTTCTCATAAGCTTTCTGCAGTTCAGATGACTGTTGCTTTGGAGTGGCTCTTATGCCTTTCCTCCTTGGTTGTTATTTGATTTCCAGGCCAATAATACAGGTGAGGGAATATACCAAAACCCAGAACCCTGATGTAGCCATTTTAAGGGAAAGGGAAGAAAGACATGGAAAACAAAAGAGAAGAAGATAAAATCTTTCTCAAAGTTATGGAAGATGCAAGCAATATTCACTTAACTGTATTGCATTTGGACTTTGGGACACAACATATCGCGTTCTACTTGTCCCAGCAGTTGGAATAAATGTACATTACAGTTGAAATAAATATATTTTCTAAAGAAAATTACATCCAATTTTAGGATTTTTACATACATAGATTCTATCTTTATAATCAAGGAGATGACACCTTTCTCATGTACACGAACTAAAAAAATTTCTTATTTGCAAGTAGAGTACATACTCAATCAGGTTTTGCTGGCTAGAAGTATATGCTTATTGGAAATAAATGAAGTTCTAGAAACCCATATCTTCGAAGTTGTTAGTGAGCACTCAGTCCAGTGACATAGAGTTGAAAAGGTAAGTATGAGCATATCAACAAATTTTAGCCATAGTTTATAACATATAATAACATGGGTCAGGCAAAATGAATTGCGTCAATACCTGGCTAATGGTAATAGTGACAAAACAATGAATTATGACTAAAGCAGCAGCAATTTTCATTATAGATGAGAAACTGTTGACATAGTTAAGAAATTGTTTGCTCAACGTTAATTGGTATGCTATCATTTTGACCATTCTACTATATATACTCGAACAGGATAGAAGCTATAATTTTAACTTTTAGGAGCATGAGAGATGTATTAGATTTTATTTTTCACCTTCCCAAGATAACATTTCTGTGAAGTAGACTCAGGACTAAATTGTTTTGTAGAATTAATTTAATAGCTTGAGCAAAGCTCATTTCAGGCCGCAAAGAATGCAGTGGAACAATTCATAAAAGTAAAAACTCCATCAAATTAAAAAACAGGTAAACATAATCATACCATAATTCTTGATGCTTCAACCAGCTCCTTGTTCATGATTGTTCCCTCTTGGTGCTTACCCATGACAATATTATGAGTCCGCTCTGAGCAAAGTCCTCAAATTCCTTTCCCTGATTCTTACTATCTCAGTGGACCATTTTTTCACTTGATTAACTTCAAATTTGGGCTACCATGCCATACATGGGCCACCGAATTTGTTTTCCACCTGAAACTCATTCCCAATGTGAATAATAAAAGAAATGTGCCCCTAAATAGAACTTGGGAAGAATAAACCAAAAAAATCAATTTCTGGATTAGAGAAATGCATGGAACCAGAAAAGATATACAAGCGAAACAGATCCACCAGAGAAGTTTCATAACTGCATCCAAATTATACAATTCAGGAGATTTTTGAATGTCCTATGAAACCTGAAAATTCCATAATGTTCTATGCAGCAGTAAATATTAGTTCATTACATTCTCAAGTAGCACTAAAAACAGAGTGTGTTTTCACTGCTTTATTCAAATAAGGCCATTGTTTTAATAAAGCAGTGAATACAAACAAAGACTGTTATTAAAATAAGAACATTGATTGATAAAAAGTCATCCCAGTGTGAAAAAACCACTCCGTTCCTATTTTAATATTATTTTGAAATTCCATCTCATGCAACCTACTTGTGTATATACATGCTTCCTAGGACACGATGAACAAAAGTTTACCCATGAATCTTGGAAATCAATATCATGCTTCAAAGCAAGTTATTTGTCATACGGGCCATGTCCCCTAGACTTAAGAGAATCTATGGTTCTTACAAAAAAAAAAAAAGAATCTATTGCAGACAATAGTCATCTTATGCAGCAATGAGTTGCTGCATGGAGATCTCATGCCCAAAATCAGAAGTAGTGAATAGGATGTATTTGTCACGAACTATAGTCATTTGTGTTGGAATTTTATTTCTAAAATCTACTTACTCAAATTTTATTCAAAAACCACAACTACAATAATTAAATAGACAAAACAAACAAATAGCAAGAACAGAACAATTTATTGTGCTTTGACAACATCTTTACCTACATCCACCTACAAATCTCACTGGTTTATTAATCTCCAATTACAACTTTAAAAGAGTAAATTTGCTAAACTCTCAACCTACCTCACAACCCAAAAGCACCAATACACCTAAAGCTCTCAACTTAGCTTTAGTTGTAAGTGCTCTTTCTACTTAACAACCCAAAACTCCAATACACCCAAAGCTCTCAACCTAACTCTAGTAGTTAACCCCTCTTATTTACAATGTATGTTGAAATTATGAATGTGCCTCAAATTTTCTCTAAGACCCCCTTTATATAAAAAAGACTTTCCTAATACTATTAAGAAAATAACAACAACAACAACATAGGAAATTACAACTATTACTAGAACAAGCAACAATTCATAGGAAACTACTACTACTTCTACTAGAATAAGCAATTATAAAATAAGAAACCACTTTTTTCAAACCAATTAGAAGTCTTCCTTGTAGGGATTTGAGCAAAAATCTCAAAAAATCTCCACCTTGGCTTAAATTCTCCACCTCATCATAAAATTTGACTTCTTATTTGGTTTGTGCAATATTTCCTTTTGGTTTTCACATCTCCTCCACTTTTTTTTCGAAGCAACCATCCTTTCACTGTTTGACTCATCTCTTGATATATCCACGAACAATTCTTCATCATCGAACACACTTGACCTCTTCAACTTATCTCTCTCTGGTGGTGCCGCGGGAACATTCCCATCCATCCAAACTTCTTTCATCTTCATTTCATCAATATCGTCATCCTTCAAGTCTATACAATAGATTAGAGACATCTCTTTGTAGGTCATCTCAAGCTTGTTCCACAAAATTCTCGGAGATATCTCGAACAACATGCTTTACCTTATCTAGGGGAGCCAAAGCCAAACAAATTGCGCTCACCGTCCTCATCAATATATCTTCCCAAACTACTTTCATCATCTCTAATGGCTTGCTATTATCGCGTCAATACATCTTCGACAAAACTTTACCAATTAGAGAAATCATTCTCCTTATCAAATAACTCAAAATTAATTTTACCTATCTTTAGTGTTTTTGCCATTGCAACCACATCTTTAATACCACTTGTTGGGATTTTACCTCCTAAATCCACTTACTCAAATTTTAGGTAAAAAAACAAAACTACAACAATTAAATCGGCAAAACAAACAAATAGCAAGAACACAACAATTTAACGTGTTTCAGCAACCTCTTTGCCTACATCCACTAACAAATCTCACTGGTTTATTAATCTTCAATTATAACTTTAGGAAGAGCAATGTTACTAAACTCTTAAACTACCTCATAACCCAAAAGCATTAATACACCCAAAGCTCTAATACACCCAAAGCTCTCAACCTAGTTTTGTTGTAATTGCTACTCTACTTGACAACCCAAAACACCAATACACTCAAAACTCTCAGATCTAGTAGTAAATCCCTCAGATTTACAATGTATATTGGAATTATGAGTTTAACTCAAACTCTCTCCAGAACCTCTTTATATAAAGAAGATTTTCCTAGTACTACTAGGAAAAGAACAACAACAATATATGAAACTACTATTACTAGAACAAGCAACAATCCAATAGGAAACTACTACTACTCCTACTAAAATAAGCAACTATAAAAATAAGAAGCTACTTTTTCCAAACCAATTAGAAGTCTTCCTTGTAGGGATTTGAACCAAAATCCCAACAATTTGAACGGAAAAATAAATCCTACAGCTAGACTAACCTTAGTGCCGGTTTGATACATTGGATTAAAAGGAGGATAAGTGTGATGCCCCACATCTCATGCAATGGGGAAGATCATGGTTTATCGGTAAGGCCCCATGGTCCCAAAAGTAACTTGAGCTAGCACTTTAGCTGATGAGCTTATAGTGTTACAAATGATATCAAAGTCGATCTAGACTAACTACCATGTGGATATGTGGTATTTGAGTGGGCCACGAGTTTATCATGGTGGTTGGTCTCCCAATGGGCCGACACTGTTGGTTTGATTTGTGCACTCTACTTGCGAGCACGCGAGGGTCTAAAGGGGGGGATTTCTAATGCCCCACATTCCACAATGGTAGTAAAATGGAGAAAATCTTGGTTTATATGTAACGCCCATGATCGAAAAACAACTTGAGCTAGCACTTTTGGGTACAACCCGTGGGGTTACAATAAGATAAACAAGAGGATAAAATGAGATGATTTCTTTCAAGATTACATTTTATACGAAAAAATAAACATAAAAAGATCTTATTTCACTAACTTATAATAAACTGTTTAATCCTATCCTACTGTTAATCTGTTGTATCAAAAGTAAACTTAATGTGCTTTAGAAGGCTTGATACAAAAGGAACTATAATCTATAGTGACTTAAAAATGGGCAAAAATATGGGTTTTGAGGTATTTAAAAAATAAAAACTTCCACATAAAGATGCATTATTTGCACTTTGCTCATAAAATTTACAAGGTCAAAGTACAACCGTAAGCTAAAGGTTATGCTAAATTGACATATGTGGACTCCCATCATCCCTTAAATTGTAAAACTCAAGACAAAAAAAAAGAACATTCTTTCATTCAAAAAAAGCAAGGATGTAGATATCAATGAAGGTGAAACATGCAGGCATATATACATTGAACTCTATTGAAATATTGAGTACCAAAACATACCAATAATGATTTTAATTAGTATCTGGTCTATAAATCCAATTTTGATATAATGCAAAAAAGCAATGCACTAAACTAAAATCTGAACACCCTTTTTAACGTTACTCTTAGAGTGTATTTGGAACAAATGAATTCTATAAATTTTATGGATTTCATTTGTAATTCAAAGACAAAAAAAAAAAACTATGGAATGCTCATTTGTAAATGAATTGAGTTAGCGTGCGTTGCAAATCCTATCAAATTGAAATGAATTTCACAAACTATTGAGAAAGTTATGCAATGAACAAGTTTAGAATCTACACACTGAATCCAATTTAATTTATTTCAAACATTCTAAACATGAGAATTAAATTGAATTGAACTCTAGAAAGCGAAACATGATGAATTGAAATTAATTCTTTCTTCAATTCATTAAAAAAATGAAATGAATTATATTTTCATTTAATTCCAAAACGAGTGTTAATGAATCAATTACTACTTGTCAATTAAATGATTTTTAGTATTGCACTAACAGAAAAAATCAGTTTCGAGAAGCAACTAGCAGCAAAAGCCAATCCACCAACAAGAAGAGAAATTTTTATTTTTAATCCTTTTAGTTTGCCTCGTGTCTTTATTGAATATGGAGTTTAAAACGTTCTTATTGAGTCCTTTAAGTTTGGTACTCATTTCAATTAGGTCTTTCACCCAAATGATTTTGTTTAATTAACTAGTGATTCAAATGTATATGTTATGTGAGCGAAAGTTTCCAAATCAAGAGTTATTGAACTTTATTTGAAACATAGGGCTGTAATTGATGTAATGAAAGACCAGTTCAAGATTGATGAAGATGTGGGGATAACAAATGATATGATTAGACTATTGAAATTTGATGAAACTGTTTTTGATTATGTTGTTGAACCTGACGTGAATGAATCTGTTGTGAATGAACCTGTTGTGAATGAGATTACTAGGTCATTTTGGTGAATGACTTGATTGGAACGGATACCAAACTTAAAGGATCCAATAGAGACGATTTAAACTCCAAAAATCTAATAGAGACACAAAACAAACTACAAAGATTAAAAATAAAATTTACTTGACTAAAAAATGTACAATTCTTCTTCGTTCATTCTATAAATTCTCACCCCTATCTTCTTCAAGTTGTACAAAGACCATGGTTGAGGCGCAAGAGTTGTTGAGAGTCTCCTTCAATTATCACTTTCTTGAGCCCACGACAGTAACCTATTTAACTCATTCGTCATTGTGAGAATTGAAAGAGTCAGTAAACTCAAAGCACGCCAATTATGACTTTCTTTTTATCAGTCTTAATTGCATGTCATATTAGGACTCTTCCAATTCTCATAATGACGAATGAGTTAAATAGGTTATTGTCGTGGGCTCAAGAAAGTGATAATTAAAGGAGACTCTCAACAACTCTTGCGTCTCAACCATGGTCTTTGTACGACTTGAAGAAGATAGGGGTGAGAATTTATAGAATGAACGAAGAAGAATTGTACATTATTTAGTCGAGTAAATTTTATTTTTAATCTTTTTAGTTTGTTTTGTATCTCTATTAGATTTTTGGAGTTTAAATCGTCTCTATTGGATCCTTTAAGCTTGGTATATCCGTTCCAATCAAGTCATTCACCAAAATGACCTAGTAATATCATTTACAACAGGTTCATTCACAACAGATTCATTCACGTCAGGTTCAACAACGTAATCAAAAACAGTTTCATAAAATTCGAATAGTCTAATCATATCATTTGTTATCCCCACATCTTCATCAATCTCGAATTGGTCTTTCATTATATCAACTACAACCCTATGTTCCAAATAAAGTTCAATAACTCTTGATTTGGAAACTTTCACTCATATAACATACACATTTGAATCATTAGTTAATTAAACAAAATTATTTAGGTGAAAGATCCAACTGAAATGAGTATCAAACTTAAAAGGACTCAATAAGAACGTTTTAAACTCTGGATTCAATAAAGACACGAGGCAAACCAAAAGGATTAAAAATAAAATTTTCTCATGTTTAATCTCTTGGTAAGATCCACATCTTCAACAATTAGAACTTAATTTATAAATTTCCAGCACTGTGTGTGTGTGTTTGTGTGAACATTATGATCCAAATCCCAGATGGGTATTTGAAATTCAATGACACTGATCAAGAACAAAAGCATGCAGGGGCGAAAAAGTAAAGTGGAACAAGTTAGAGCTATAGAAATCAACTAACGTTGTCTGTACTAAAAACCAATTTTTGCATAATACTTAAAATTTTGAACATATATAATATGGGAAATGTAAGAAATTGAAAGAAGGTTATGGGTTGTGGTACCTGTTGAGTTGGGCAGCTGCAAAGCGTGAAGAGAGAGATTGAGTTGCATGTTTTTGGTGCAGAGAAGTACATGCAGCTTAAGAAGCACTCCTAGTAGGATTTTCTATCGTGGTTTTTGTGCTTGTGTTGTGACGTCCACTGGAGGATCTTATCCACAAATATTATCAGAAATAGATTCTAATTAGATAATTTTTTGAGGCTGTTAAAAAATTGATTGCCAAAATAGAATAGATTATTTGGGGGAGGACGTTTGCCACGACACCTTTTATTGGACCAACACTTCAGCTCTTAAAAGCATTCTCCATCTAAAATTGATTTTCTCCTTCCCTCTTCGGCAACTAATTTTATATATATTTAAGCTTTCTCTGCTATAAGATAGTTGCTTCATTTGGGATTTCATTATTAAAAAAATGAGTATTTAACTTATACAAAAAATAATTTTTTATGGTTATGTTGCTTTTATATATAAATTTATGATATATTAAAATAATCATTTTAATGACATTACAATAAATATTTTTTAATATATGTTTTGTAAAATTATCTTTATATTTTCTCTCAATTTATAAATAATTTTGTCAAGATTCTTGGGTCTGTTCTTATATGGTCATGGGTATTATGGTTACACAAAAATGAACCTTTAGTGGTTAATAAATTAATAATAACAATAATGAATTTGTTGTATTTTAGTAGAATCAAATTTTTTGGGTTTTTTTCTATAATCTAATATATATATATATATATATACACATACATGTATGTATATACAAAATAGTGTCTTGTACATTATGGTTTCGTGTACACAACATTTAATTCTTATCGATCAATATTAATATAACATACATAATCAATTTGGATTTTATTTTTCATATTATTACTAATTTTTACCATTGCTAAAAGTTATATTTCCAATAAATAAAATTTATCTTAAAAATTCCATTTAACTCACATATGAAGTCATTTCCTCATTTTTCTATTTCACTAATTTAACATGTATCGTGTCATGTCTTTTGTTCTAAACATTATTTTTTTATGAATCAAAAATTGAAAATAACTTTAAAATTTTGTTTTAAAGTTATTCTTGGATGGAAAGGATATTTACAATCTTTCTACTATATAAATATAAATTATCACCTGTTATTTTGTATTTTCAATTGAAAATATTATTATTACAAATTTAATTAGTATTATTAAATTCACTTATCTTCTTTCCGTTTTTTTTTTCACCCTACTCCAACACCAAGGGTTTATATTCCATTAAATATTTTCGTTTCACTGTATTCACTGCCAATCTATGTTTTTATTATAAACTAATTAATTTCTTATAAACTCTTATTCTTTTTTTTATCAAGCTTTTGTTTCAGCTAAATTCATATTTATCAAAGGAAAAGGTAGATCTTCGACATTCATGGAATCCAATTCGATAATAAAAGGCCAACAAGATCTACTTCCTTACTGAATGAGTGCCTAATATCCTCTTTTATTTTCTTAATTTTTGTTAGAATAATATTAAAATTTGGGATAAAGAAGAAAACTGAAATGATGTGTTGTTTTACTGTAACATTTTGAATAGATGCGAGTGGTAGTTACCTGAATTAAAGGATATGCCTTTAGAAATTATATATATATAATTTGTACCATATGAAGAAGGTGTATTATCTGAACACAAAGACATGCTTTTATGTTATTCCTCTCACTTTCTTGATGAGTAGAGTCTAATTTTCTTCATATTTATATGGGGATTTTTGGGTTTTGCTTTAAGTCCAACTTTAAATATAAAAAAAGCTTAATAAAGATAATTTTTTTTTCTTTAAGTTGGACTTAAAGCAAAACCCAAACGACACTTATATAGACATTGAAATATAATTATGGAAGAGAATTGCTCCACTGAATTGGAGTACAAAAGAATAGAAAGAATGTCAAAAGTCAAAACTATATTTCTAAACATATTTAGAATCCACATAAATAATGGAGAATGAGCAAAATCTTCATGATCTGATTGAGGATGAACGGAATTTTCATCATATGACGGAATCTTCGTCATATGATTGAACATTTATTTTTACATTAACTACTTATATGTTTGGATCATTGTGACTTTCTAAAAGAGTATTTAAGCACCATTTCAAATCAATAAATAAGAGATGATATTTCACATGATCACATTAATAACTTTACTACTCAATTTTCACTTTCCCATGTTATTCCTCTGCACACAACTTATGTATTACAACTACTTAGTTTCTAAACAATTTTCTAAAGAGTTTTTGAGAATCTTAATTATTGACAAGTAATTAACTTATTTATGCATGTTTTATACTTTTTTTCATTGGTGGGTGCATCAATCAAAGAGGTGTAACTTATGTTGAATGGGAGCCCATTGGAATCGGCTTACATGCAAGGTAGTTGACATGTCCCAATTGAAGAACGTCTCATCTGTTAAATAGCATGGCTTCACATTGTCTAGAACGTGTGCATTCAGAGTCAATGATGGTAAAGATATATAGCTAGCTAAAGTATTCTTTGGCTCAGTGGTTGAGTATGAGATCTTACATCGTGAGGTCTCAAATTGATATTTTTTATATTCTCGATCACCATAATATTATTTAATTAAATGACACACATTTAGAGTTCAGTTCGTACGTACCAAAGATGGTTAAAGTCCAGATCGATTTCTCAGTTATAAAAAAAAATGAGTATTCTTCTCACTTTTATAATGAGCAAAATGATCCATGTAACTGTAATATTTGTGTTCATAAAATAAGGGTAAAGAAATAATTTTAAATATATTATATTAAATTAAATAATTCATAAATGAAAGATTTAATAATCGATGGCAAATATGTAAATTGTTAAAAAAAAAGCATACAGTGAACACCAATGATGTTCACCTGAAGGTAAGTTAAAAAGAAAAAAAAAATATATATATATATATAATATAATATAAAAAAATGTGAAGAGGTAAACAATGAACATTATCTTGTTCACGTGAAATGCTTTGAAGTAAGAAAAAAAATAATAAATAAAAAATAATATAATAAAAGAAATTTGAGCAAAACTTTATATGTCTCTAAAGTTCAGAGACTCCAATTTATAAATCCCCATTTTGTTTTCGATCTTTCTTCAAATCAAATTCTTAGCAAAAAGTTATAAAGAAAATTTCTCAAATATTAGAGATAATTACAGTCATCCAATTACAATAGTAATATTTCATCATATTTGAAGTAAATTTTCAATAAGACTCTTAGTTATATTGTTTGAATTAAGTTATGAAATAGTAAGATTTATGAAAGTTTATGATTAGGTATTGGTGATCAGCAATCCCAAAAAATTGTTGAAATGAGCAGAAAAGAAAATGAGGTGATCCACAGGTAGCTTTAAGTGCTACATGGTGAGTTAGATTTACTTTTAGTAATCAAGACCAATAAAAATATGAACCGATGATATTTGAATAAATTGTTGAATTATAATGATTAGATGATACATTTTCTTTTATGTATGATAATTGATTGATTTATTAAGGATTTAATGATATGTTGAAAATTAATTATATAAGAGTATATATATTTTTTTAAATGACAAATTAATGAAACATATGTTGAAAAGATGTATGAAATTCTTGAAAAATATGATTGAAAATTGATATGATATATGAGGAGACAATTTAATATATATGCTAGAAAAAAAAATTGAGAAGAGATAGTTGAATTGAATGCTTTGATGTATGCTTACTTGCATGTTATTGCTCATATGCATAAAGAGAAGACCAGGAAGATAGTTGGTATGGCTGAAACATGTCGACATGTGTGAAGACGTTCCCGGATGATAGTATGAAATAATCTGATGAAAAAGAAAGAAAGACAATTTAAATTCATGCATCACATTTTTTTAAATATGTATTATTGTTGCCTGAGATGCTAATGAATCAGTCTTGATTATGAAATGATTGATAGACAGATGAGTCTCATAGTGAAACAACTTTGATGATAAATAAATTGAAAGGATAATATAACAAAAAATCATGTGATCGATTGTTTGTATGATGTGAACCTTATGATGGGTAAATTGCGATATTAAATTGAAAATAATATAGTGATAAAATATATGAGAAGAAAACGGATATGATTGGTATATGATATATATGTATTGGAAGATGGTAGTATGATAATTTATTTATAAAGAGATTGACAAATGATTGAATTAATATGTGATAAAAGATAGATGATTATTTATACTGACTTGATAATGATTGAATATAATTAGAAGTATACAAATCGAGTACTTCTAGTAAATTTAATTCACTGAGCTTGTAAAGCTCACTCCTCATTATTAAATAATTTCAGGTAGCGGGCATGACAAATAAATTTGTGAGCTGAGATGAGTTATTATATGTAACTCTCGTGGTCCACATCCTCAGATTAATGGAAGAAAAAAAATTGTAGATTTTCATACATCTTTAATATGTTGTATATATTATTTCAGATAGTATATTGATAATGTAACTTCCCTGTTGAGAGTTGAGGCTTACTGTATATATATTTTCAGTCGATGTATATTTTTATATTATTGCATATATATGTCGTGTTGGGATTTCAAAATGTAACGACACCGTCTCGGGGGTAGTCAACCCGAGATAGGTCATTACAGTAACTATTCGAGTGTACCATGTTCTTAATTTTTCTATATTTTATTCCATCTCATGACACTAATATTACTATGCTAGATCATTTTATGTTGCTAAGGGAAACATAGCAAAGTATATACATTTGTAAAGTCACATTGCAATCAAATACAATGAAATAATAATATTTGCTTATTACACCTATCTAATTTAAGCAATCCAAATAATATACAACTCGTGCGAAGCACGGAAAACTTTCATAGTATATATAAATTTAAAAATACATATTTTACATTTGAGTTAATAATTGGTTTTCTTAATAGTAAATAGAGTTTTTGGACAACAAAGAACATCTGAAGAAGTACATGAGGTAATATCAAAACCCACAGTGAAGATAACAATTATAAGTGTCAATGACATGACATATTATTTTCAAATTTTCAAGGGTCAATTATAATTCTATTGTGATGTAATATCAAATTTAATAAAGGATTAACTGAATCGATTGCAAATGTAATCAGCTTAAATTGTTTATTTGAAAGAGTTAATGAAATAATATTCTTATAAATAAAAAATAAAGCCAACATTCAAACGATTTTACGAAAAAAAAAAAAAAAAAAAACTACCTGAAAGTTAAAAAATGGTTTTTGACAAATTATATTCACTTGTTTTATTAAACAATGAACAGCTTTAGCGCTAGAGATGCGTCGGGTCCTGTCCTCCTCCCAAGGTGATGGTCATCAATAGGACATGGGCTACAAAAATACAAAAGGTTTCTCTCTCCTTAACCTTAACCCTCTCTCTCAGTCTCGTGAAATGTTGAAGCTATGGAAATGGTACCAAAGATGCCTATCCATGCACCCATTGAAGACCCAGGTAATCAGTTCGGGTTTCCTTTGGGGCATTGGCGATATTGCAGCTCAATACATCACTAACTCCACTGCAGAAAGGCGTCTTCAATGTTCTGTAAGTACCTTCTTTACAGTACCAATCATTTTTTCCTTTCTTCTCTGTTGTTGTGTTATATTCTCCCTCTTATATAGCTTTCTTGACGCTATTTAAGCAATTGGGTATATGTAATTTCATTATCTCAATTAAAAATTCCTCAATTTGTGAAATGGGTATCTGTAGATTTCTTGTTTTAGCTTGGCTTGTTATGCATTTTAGCCAGTGAGATCTTTAAGGGAATTTCGCTGGAGTTTGAACCAATTTCATTTTGGATATTCCCCATATTGTCCTTAATGCTTGTATGATTAACATATCCTTTATTTTTATGTGTAAGCCTGCCTTATCTTTATTGCTTCTTTGACCCATTTTAGCTTGATTTTTTTCAACCCTTCTGTTCTCCATTTTAAGATCTTGAACAATTTCCTAATTGCATGAACTCTGCTATTATTTCCTTGTTATAAATATGCTGTAGATTTTGGCTCTCTTTTGGGTGTAGTTGGAATCAATGTTCCATTATGTTTTAGATGAGCATAATATCCTATCTGCCATCTATAATTAGGGCATTATGTTAAGGAAGAACTGCATATCAGAGCCATTGCTGCCATGACGGTTTATGAATAATTTGATGGTTTTATGAAATGGTGCCATTTTCATCAACTATTCTATCTGATGGCGTCTCCTATTTTTTGTATTAGTTAAATTCTAACCTATCACTTAAAAGGAGACATATCAGAAAAAGGGTGCCATCACTAGAACCAGTGGTGTAGCCGTATAGGAGCTGATTATCTCATAATGAGATCCATTTCCACAAAATCTATTATTTATTGTGGTGAATCTTATGTCCTGTAACGGTGGATTTCTCTATGATAAATCCTTAAGTTTGCATGAATGGAAAGGAATTTCAAATACAATACAACCAAATACATCCTGATAGTCCACTAAAAAATGAGAAGGAAAGAAACGCTGGCCCATAGTTTCCAAATTCTTTTGATGTTGGTTTCAATTGTTTACCTGGTTTGGATAGAATAGAATAGTATTTTGTCATAGTTAACACGATTTGATATCCATACTTTGATGGTGTCGATGACTCGGTGATACTCCTATGTGTTGTTGCTTTGTAGTTAAAGAGTTACTTTTATCATGTCCATGTAATAATAAGTTTTTTAATAAGTAAAAGAATCATGCTAGTATCAGTGACCTAGTAAAATGAGTCATTAGTGAAAAATTTAGGTACAGATGACTTAATTCATCATCTGTATGCATGTGTCTTGTTTGAGTGTGTATCCCTTTGAACGGAATGGGTTCATTAAGCTTGGGCTGCATGAAATGAAATAATATTGATAATGT
Organism: Bretschneidera sinensis; assembly: GCA_023935145.1. Taxonomy (NCBI): domain Eukaryota; kingdom Viridiplantae; phylum Streptophyta; class Magnoliopsida; order Brassicales; family Akaniaceae; genus Bretschneidera; species Bretschneidera sinensis. The sequence continues at coordinate 22,445,760 of CM043701.1, forward strand.
AAATATCTAAAAATATTTTTGGTATCAATAGGAGAACTTGTTCTTGTTCCATCCAAGAAAGAAGTTGATGCATTTAAAGTATCACTTTTCCTCAAGCTTGGAGAAAGCATTGAAGAATTCAGCTGAGCCTTGCATTTCAGAAAGTGCTTCTTACCAAGCTTGTAGTCTATTGAATTTTTCATTGGTCAAATGTACTGCCTTTACTCCTATAAAATGAATCATACTAAGTCAATTTGCACCTATATTTTCTTTAAATGTTTGCTTGACTCTATATAAATTATATCCCAAGTCTTGTGGCAGGAAGATGTCAGTGAAGTTGCTAAGTATGCTTAGCAGTTTCCTGCGATTGGACCTTATGCTTTGTAGAAAATCAAACATGAATTATTGGATTAAATATTTTCCCTCCTACTCCACTCTTTCTTTGTGGCAGTTTTTTCTTCCTTCTTTTTATGAGCTCTGTTGGTCGCAGTTATGGTCCATCATAACTTCATATGAGCTATTATGGCTAGCTTAAGATGCAGAAAATCCATGTTAATCTATGTTTCATGTAGCAGGATGCAGATGCAGATTTCAAAATCAACTGGAAACGTGTAGCCATCACAAGTATGTTTGGGTTTGGATTTGTTGGACCTGTTGGCCACTTCTGGTTCGTTTTTTTTCATCTTTGTTTTTTCCTTTGGATAATTTTGCTTGGATCTTTTTTCAATGTCTTGAAATGTAGTCTTTTTATTAATGTTCTGCGGTAACCTTCATTAAATATCTTCCTTCAATTTAGGATGATTGTCATGGTTTTGAGAACTTTGGAACTAGGGTAAGACTTTTATGTCTTACTTTGTTTTATGATAAGGACATTGAACTCTAACTTTGAGATAAGGTCATAGGCCATGAAATGTTTACTTTAGTGTTTTTATTATAGCTTTTCTAGCCAAAATTGAATTCTAAATAACTTCTAAGAAGGGTATGTCATGTGTGAAGTCCCTGTTCCAGAGTTAGGTACCCACATGATTCTTATCGTGGGTTTGTTCTTTAGCAGACTTGAATAGAGGACTGGAATATATATATTTTTTTTGATAAGTAGGACTGGAATAGTACTTAGGTACCCACATGGTTCTTATCCTGGGTTTGTTCTTGTTCAATATCTTTAAAATTAGGAGGGAAATTGTGGATAAACTAGCATTAGAATTTCTTTCTGAAGTGAAGGGGAAACAGAATTGGTAATGGAGAGGATACATTCTAATTTATAGGACTTGGATTGATTATGCTGTCCCTGAAAATGATGCTTAAACCTGTCCACTGTGATTGCGAAAGCGCAGTTCGTAATTTGACCAGACAAGTCCTTGTAAGCCGCCTCACTGCAAAGATAGAGTGCCCTGATACACCATGGAAATGAAAATGTTTCCTTTGAACGGTAGATCTCTAGGATTGGGTAAACATCAGTAGCTTATATATTCTCATTATGGTTATAGCTTAACGCTAGAAATGTCAACTTGTGTATATAGGCGATGTTGGGGAAAAAGTTGGGTATATATTCTCATTTTAGAAAAAGTTGCTTTAATCCCCACTCAAATATATTCTCAAACATTGCCATAATATGTTGTTTTGATCTTGAGATGTTCTTCATGCCACTTGGAGATACATTATTTGTTTAATGTCAAACGTATGGTATATTATGTATCACCTGAAATTATATCAAGATGGCTCTAGGATAGATGTATGACTGAACTAAAAGATCTTCTTTTCCCTTTCTTTTCTTAAATTTCTTTCTAAGGTGTAGTATATGTAGTCATCACTCATCAAATTGGAAAATCAGTCATTTTTAACTTCATTTTAAGTACAAGATAATCATTGGTTTCAGAACCAAAGGTTTCTGCTGTTCAGTACAGATAATATGGGGATGAAGAAAACTTTTAGAATCAGATACATCTTGGAAGATGTATTAACTTTTGTACATTAATAAGTATAAGAGAACTTATTTAGCCTCAAGTTTTGAACTTCCCTTTTGCAGGTATGAAGGCTTGGATAGATTTATAAGGCTGAGGCTTCAGCTGCAACCAAAGTCAGTGCGGTTTGTGGCTACTAAAGTGGCAATGGATGGCATTATCTTTGGCCCCTTTGATTTGTTTGTGTTTTTCACTTACATGGGATTTTCCACTGGCAAGAATGTTGCTCAAGTGAAGGAAGATTTGAAGAGGGATTTCCTCCCAGCCTTGATTTTGGAGGGTGGTGTATGGCCAATTGTTCAGGTTGCGAATTTCCGTTATGTCCCTGTGAGATACCAACTCCTCTATGTTAATGTCTTCTGCTTGCTAGACAGTGCTTTTCTGTCATGGATTGAGCAACAAAAAGATGCTGCTTGGAAGCAGTGGTTTACCTCTTTTCAATCGTTAAAGGATTGAGGAGGTCAGGGCAGATTATGATGTCGTTTTACTCTTGTATTCTTTCCATTAAAGTGATTATATTGCAAGTTTGTCACACAAAGTGTACTGATAAAAGAATCAACAAACGAACCCCAAATGCCAACTGGGGTTTTAGTAGTTGGGATTTGGGGAGTGATTTAATTTTTCAACAGTTTAGTTTTAAAATCTCTGCAATGCAATGAAATGCGTAAGACCCTAGCTGGAGATTTGGCAAGGTATTTTCTTGGTTCTTTGAACTATCTTCAGCTCCTTGTCAGCCTCTGTAGATTATGCTAGAAAGTTAAATTGTGCTTTTTTGATTGAATGTTACAGAAGTTGCTATGAGATACAGCTGGATTTTAAAGTTGTATATGTAATTTCACTTAAACTTGAAGAAGTTTCTTTCCTGATAATTTCCTGCAGGTGTAGCCACTCCTTTAGGACAAAAATCTTTATAACTATTATCCAGTCATGGTACAAATGTTAGAAACTAGATCTTCTAATGAATTGTGAATTTGAATCCAATAGTATCAGTTTTTCAACTTTTTTCCCATAGAAAAGAAAAGAAAGTAATCTTAGAGTTAGTTTGGTTAGTCACAGGAATGAAATGGAAATCGAATAGAATTAATGTTAAAAAAATAAAGCTATAATAAACTAAAATTATTATATTAGCAATAGTGTCCCTAACCATGATAAACTAAAATTATTGTTGCTCCTCTTCAATGATTTTTGATAGGTGGAAGAGGTTAAATCCCTTCTTGTTGATTTATCAATTTGATAACCAGGTTTGGTTGAAAAAAAATTAATTAAAAAGATTCATAAATAAGATTAATATCTGAGGTCTAAATATTGATTTTGAAAAATAAAAGAGGAGACTAAAATTTTGTTTTTTGAAAATTTTAAATTTATATCTCAATTAATAAAAACTAACTCATGGAATCTTTAAAAAATTTCTTCCATTAATAATGACTAAAGAGGGAATAAAAAAATGATTCAAAATTTTGACTTTCTTAAAAAAAGTTTTCAATTAATAAGAACTAACTCATTGAATATTTGAATTTAATTCTAGGAGTTACACTCCAAGATTTAAATAAAAATATTCTTCCATTGTTGTCCATTAAGGAGGGAATAAGATTTTTTTTAAAAAAAAAATCAAAATTTCAAATTTATATACAAATTAATAAAAATTATCTCATGAAATCTTCATAGTTTAGGTTTAGGAGTTACGTTCCAAAAATTAAATAGAAGACTCTCTCATTAATATTAATCGATTGGGAATAAATAAAAATAAAGTAAAATTTATAAATAATTTGAAATTTAAATCAAGAAAGTGTAGAGGTCAAAACTCTGAAAATCACATAAATGCAAAGTTAAGGACGTTGTGATGAAAATACAACTATCCGACGACCATCACGATACCATCAAAGACAAGCCAATAGTATCTCTAATGGGACTTCCCATTGCACTAACAATGGTAGATTGAAGTATCCCGGCTTGGAGAAGCTTGTCCCTGACATCTACACGACCAAGCATTTGACCACACCAGTTTTTCTATCTTCTAGGGGCACTCGATTGACCTAAGAAATGTTAATAAAGAGTGGAAGAATCTCTGCGAGCAACTCGTTGGCGAAAGACCGATTGTGGAAGACACTTTATTTGATCTGTATCAAAATCATCTTCCATCAAATACTTCTTTTCTTATCAGATTGGTCTAGCGTGCGAGAGACATTCTTAGACTTGGCCGGATCTCGTACACTTTTTCTTTAAAGCCATTGGAATAAAAAATTCAAGAACAGAAGTTTGAAGAATCAATAGTAGAGAAGTAGAAATAAGCCCAAGTATGGTTTATGTCCAGAAAATCGGATAAGCATCGGATTAATAAATTTGAATCTGAAACAGTAAAGTGTTCGTTGTGATTCAAATTCAAAGTATCAGTTGATTAAATTCAGTAACCATTGGGGATCAAATTGAAAGTGTCCGTTGGGATTAAATTCAAAGTGACCATCAGGTTCAAATTCAAACAATCAAACGAATGTCCTCATTTATTCAAAGGACACTATAGTGTTCGTTGAAGCCGAGTTTATAGAAGATTATACAAGAAACACTAAAATGAGAGAAACACATAATGATATATTTGAAAAAAGGCACAATATGTTGAGTGCACGCGAAGGTTATTACAGCTCAAGAAATTTAAAAATACGTGTGCAACCTCCAAAAGAAGTCAGTCTTGAGCTGAAAAGGCTACTATTGATAGGTCATTTTTGTACTCAACATCTCATAGCTATGCCGACCTATGGAATAGAGACACGCATCTCATGTTCATTACATTGTGCTAGGGTCACATATCAAGGTACCTCACGCGCACGCTTACTAAAGACACTTCAAATGTATTGGATTGACAGATAAAACGTGAAAAAAGAACTGTTGGTGTCTCTCAAATATTAATGATCATCACAATGTAGACTCAAGTTCTAACATCTCACATACATTTGAGACATGCTCATTTGTCTTTTTGTGACATAGGGAGAGGTTTCTCTCTCCTATCGCCATGTGTCTTAAGTTATTATGGCAGAAAGAGCGGTCTTAGAGAGAAGTTAGAGAGAGAAGCTCTCAAGCAAGTTTCTACTGCTCCTCCTTAATCTCACGTCCCCTGTTGTTTGATTTTAATTTTCTTGCTTCAATCCTTGTCATGCTTAATGGGGAAGAAGAAACCTAGCAAGCAAAAGGATTCTACAACTCAAGATCTTAGAGATATTGAGTACGTCCAGCGGTATTTTGAAAACAAGAATGCTACAGTGTCAATGTCGAATTTGAAAATTGCAGAAGATGGTACAGCTGTCTCCAAAGGCTCAACCAAAGGGAAGAGTAAGGAACAACCTGGTAATAAGTAGGGGGATTATCTTCATGGTCACAGAGATGATTCTGGAGAGCTGAGAAATTCAAATCATTTTCAAGCTATTGTTCATGTGTCGAGCGAGAAACTTGAAGAAGAGAATGAACAGTGCTAAGACAACACTATTATAGAAGAATCTGAGAGCCTCTCTTGTACCTTAGGAGAAGAGGATACAAGCTTGGGCATTTCTAATCCTGACCATAGATCTGATGAAGAGAGCTGCCACTCGGATGAAGGTTCAGGTACTGTTCACGCAGTGCCCCTGAACCCAAAAAATAACAAGATGAACAAGACTGTTCCTGGTACCAGTAAAGCTCCATGGGTGAGCTTATTTGCTGACAATAGGAAGCCTGGAAATGGAATGCAACTTTCAGTTAAGAAAGATGACAGTGAGGAGGTTAGTGTCTCAGAGGAAGACTTGGAAGAAGACCAGGATGGGTTCCAACACTGCTTGGTGGGCTACTTTGTAGGAAGATTTCCTGGAAAAGCAGCCTTGAAACGTATCACTAATTCATGGAAGGTTAGTGTTCAAACACATTTTCATGATAGTGGCTGGATAATTTTTAAGTTTTACAGTAATGACTGTGTTTTGAAAGTCCTTCAAGAAGGCCCCTATACTGTTTATGGAAGATCTTTACTGTTAAAACCTATGCCTAAGTTCTTTTAGTTTGATAATGAAGAGATTAGTACCCTTCTTGTGTGGATTCAACTAAAAAACTTGCCCCTGAAACTATGGTCTGCAAATGTTCTGAGCAAGATAGGATCTAAGCTAGGAAAGCCTTTGTATGCTGACAAGTTAACTGCAACCAAAGAAAGGGTTTCCTTTGCTAGATTACTAGTTGAGATTGATGTTGCTAAAGAAATTAAATTTTCTGTTACCATCAACCTCCCTGGAGGAAAATCTCTATAGCAAAGTATTGCCTATGAAAATCTGCCTAAATTTTGCAAAAGCTGTAAGGTGTTAGGACACTCTGTCCACACTTACAGATCAAACACTAAGCCTGCTCAGAGCTTGAAGGAGAATGAGAAATTTGATAAGGGTGCCAGAGCTTCTGTTGCCATGATTAGAGATGGGTGTGAGGGATTCAGAAGCCTCTCTCAAATGATTTCTGAGGTTAGCCATAGTTCAGAACCTGGTGCTCCCTCCCCCTCAAAGACCAGGACCTTGACAGACCAAACCTATCAGGTATCTGTTCATTCAGAGGAGAAAGAGGCATGTACTAAAGAGAAGAATGAAGGTAGGCAAGGGAAGTCTCGCCTCAGTCAAGTCATGCCAAGAGATAGCAGCTCTAAACAAGCCCAAAAGAAGTTTCCCCCTGGCAGCCAGAAAGTAATAGAGAAGGAAAAGTTGGAAGGCTTCCAGAAGGTTGTTAAGAAGAAGAGACTTAAGAGCTCAGACACAGGCAGCCTCAAAGGAAGGAAAGGGGGGGGGGGGAGGGGGGAAGCCCCTCATTCTGTTAAATGAGAATTGCCTGTTGGAATATCAAGGGTTTCCATAAACCCCTGAAGCATAATGGGGTCTTGAACCTCATGTCCTCTAATAGGTTAGATATTTTGTGTATTCTAGAAACTAAATTGAATGAGGAGAAGCTTCACAGGATCATGAAGAACAAATTTTGTCTTTGGCTGCAAGTGAACAACTTTCAAGATCATGAGGCAGATAGAATAGTGATTCTATGGGACCCTTCTAAGGTCAGTCTCTCTGTTCTTGATTCCTGCCCTCAAGTTATCCATTGCAGTATTAAATTTCTTTCTTCTTCTACTTCTTTTGTATCAAGTTTTGTATATGACTTTAATACTATTGTTAGGAGAAGAATCTTATGGTCTAATCTATGTAATTTTGGCTGTGATAGACATGAACCCTGGCTAGTGATGGGGGATTTTAATAATGTATTTGCTACAGATGAGAAAGTTAATGGTCTTGCTGTTACTGACTATGAGCTTCAGGATCCCAAGGACTGTTGTAGAGCAACTGGGTTGTGTGATATCAACTACTCTGGTTGTCACTACATCTGGTCTAATAATGTCATTTGCTGTAAACTCGACAGAGCTATGGTTAACAGTGCCTGGATGCAGGAAGGGTTGAGGGCTTAAGCTTATTTTCCTGCTGCTGGGTGTCTTTCAGATCATTCTCCTTGTATTGTCAATCTTTTTGAAGGGGAAAGAGGAGGCAGAAGAACTTTTAAATTCTTTAACATGTGGGCTGACCATGAGAAGTTTGTCAATATTGTGAGGGAGAACTGGACCAATATTCAGAGGGGCACTAATATGTATAAGCTATGCAGAAAGATGCAGTCTCTAAAATGCCATCTCAAGCAGTTAAATGAGAGACATTTTAGCCATATTTCTGCCAGGGCTTTGGTTGCCTCTAAAGAGCTGTGTAATCTCCAGATGGAATTTCATGAGGACACGTCCAACAATGACCTTCAAGTCAGAGTTGCAGAAATGAAGCTTAAGGCTTTCCAGCTCGCAGAGGCTGAAAGGAGTTTTTTCTACCAACAGGCTAAATGCAGACACCTTGTGAACAGTGATAGAGGTACTAAGTACTTTCATGCTATGGTGAAAAGGAAGACTTCCAGGAATCATATAGCCTCTTTGGATACTGCAGATGGGCTCAAGACTTCCTCTGAAGCTGAGGTTGTTAGAGAATTCACCAACTTCTACTTAGATCTCTTGGGTTCTACTCACTCATGTTCTCTTGTAGATACTGCAGTGATAAGGGAGGGGCCTAGAGTGTCAGATTCTCAAGCCTTCAGTCTAGAGATAGAGGTCATTGATGAGGAGATTAAGGCTGCCCTCTTTAGCGTTGGGGATGACAAGTCCCCAGGGCCTGATGGCTATACTGCTTGTTTTTTTAAGAAAGCCTGGGACTATATCTGTAAAGATTTGATTGGTGTTGTGAAGGAATTTTTTAGAAATGGCAAGCTTTAAAGAGCTTGCTCTAGCTCTAAGCAAATTAATCATACAGCTCTAGCTCTGATTCCTAAGAAAAAGAATGCCTCCAAAGTGGAAGACTTTAGACCTATAGCCTGCTGTAATGTGGTGTATAAGGTTATCTCCAAGATATTAGCTTCTAGGCTCTCTCCTATCCTAGGCAGCATAATAAACCAAGCTCAGGTTGCCTTCATCAAGACTAAAAACATGACAGAAAATATCTACTTGGTTCAGGAGTTGCTCAGGAAGTATAGTAAGAAGAGGATCTCTCCTAGATGCATGATAAAAATTGATCTAAGGAAAGCCTATAACACTGTTAACTGGGGTTTCTTGGACAACATGCTGTTTAATCTTGGCTTCCCAGTTAGGTTCAGAGGTTGGGTGATGGAATGTGTTCTCTTTCTCCTTGAACATCACTAGGAGCATGCATGGTTTTTTCCCTGGTCAAAGAGGTCTTAGACAAGGAGACCCACTTTCTCCATTTCTGTTTGTGATCATTCTGGAGTACTTGTCTAGACTGCTTGGCAGATTGAAAGTGGAGGATGGTTTTAATTTTCATCCTAAATGTGACAAGTTCAGAATTACTCACCTAGCCTTTGCAGATGATTTAATACTTTTAGCCAGAGGTGATGCATGGTCTGTTGGGCTTCTTATGCAGTGCTTTAAGCATTTCAATGAGTGCTCAGGGCTGGAAGCTAGTCTCCCTAAGTCAAACATCTTTCATGCAGGTGTTCTTAGGTCTGAGCTTACTGATATTACTAGAATTACTTGTATGTCTGAAGGTAGCATGCCCTTCAAGTACCTGGGGGTACCTCTGGCCTCTTCTAGATTGAATGCCTGCCACTTCTCCCCTCTGATTGATAAAATTTCAACATACATAAGTTCTTGGGTTGGTTGCACCTTCTCTTATGCTGGAAGAGCTGAACTGATTAAATCAATCATTCAAGGTGTTGAATGCTTCTGGCTTGCTATCTTTCCTATTCCTGCAACTATCATTGACAGAATCTCCAGGCTATGCAGAGTTTTCTTATGGGGTGACAAAAATCCTGGTACTAGGAAATCTCTGGTTGGGTGGAAGGATGTTTGTAAGCCTAAAGCTGAAGGGGGCTTAAGCCTTATTGACCTTAAGAACTGGAACAGAACTCTTTTATCCAAGGCTTTATGGAATATCCATCACAAAAAGGATGTTTTGTAGATAAAATGGGTTACTCATTACTATCTTCAGGGGAGTTCCATTTGGACTGCCAGTCCTAAGCAAGATGACTCTTCCTTGTGAAAGAAAATCCTGAGAATAAAAGAGGGCCTTATCTCTTCTGAAGTGACAATCCAGAAAGCTCAATCCAAGATGCTTGAATGGGAAGTTGATCAACAGATCAATATTAAGAAAGTGTATAACAGTGTAAGGCCTAGTGGTACCAGAGTTAATTGGGCATCTACAGTTTGGCACAACAGTTGCACTCCTAAGTATTCCTTCATTTTTTTGGCTGGCCATCAAGGGCAAACTGCTCACTTGCTTGTTTCAACAGAAGAAAAGCTTAGCCCCTTGTGCAAAGATTTTAAAGAATCCAATGACCACTTATTTTTCTCCTGCCGGATCAGTAAAGCAACCTCAGCTATCATTAAAGACTAGCTTGAATGTAGAAGGGAGATGAACACCATCAAAAATGCTACTAAATGGATCCTTAAAGAGGTCAAAGATTTATTGCCACGACCATTAAAGCTGTTTTGGCATGTACAGTACATACCATCTGATTGGCTAAGAATGCCAAGTATTTTGAAGGAACATCTACTCATCCTAACAGCTTAACCAGGAAAATTAAATTTCATGTATATAGATTAATTTATACTAGCTTCCCTAAGCGGCCTTTTTTTTTACCTAGCTCATTAACTTCGAGTTTTGAATCCTCCTGATATGCCCAGTGTAATTTTATACATTGTTTTATTATAATTCATTTACAAATAAATAAAAAAAAAAGGTACTATGGCGGATATAAACATCCCTCTTTTACTCCACAAGGTAGCTTTCTTCATTAGCTTCTTGTGAGTGTCAAGCACTGTCATTGGGACAAAGTATCTTGAGATCAATTTGCTTCCCTTTCGTCCAACACATCCTTGATTATTTGAGTACATCAACATTTCTCATATTTTGAATACAATCCTTGTTGATTGACTAGGACAGGTAGGCTTTTTCTTGCAGCAACTGTTATAGACTTGAATGATACCTGAGCGCACATTGTGTCGTATAATCCAAATGTAAGCTTGCTTTCTCAATTATTTTTCCTGTCTAACTACAAACACTTAGACAACTTCGAAATAAAGAGGCAATCAGATTAAATCATATGCCACACCTCAACTGTACAATAACTACAATGAACATGCCGAATCGCATCCCGAGTACAAACACTTGTCCAGTAAGCCACACCAGCAAAAGCACAAAGAAAAATTCACGCACTCCCTTAAGTTCAAAATACCTTAAGTTCAATTTCGTACAATGAATATGGTCTGGACAACTGTATCTACTTTTAGATAATAACAGAGAGCAACGTCACCGTCCCTAGCAATATTCCCAACAACGCACCTGGCCTAAAGATCACCAACAATATAACAACAAACTAAAAAGAGACTAAATAGAAAACAAAATAATAAATGGCAATGAAAATTTTATTTTTTCTAAAAGATGATCCTCTTATGAAACTGCCCGAGAGATCTTAAATTTTGGAGTCTTACTTCCTTTATTAGCTCGTTTGTAACAAATAATGACATTCAAAGTATGATTAAAAAAAGAGTACACAAATTCAACCATCATTTTCAGTTTCAATGCTTACAAAAGCTTACAAAAATAACAAACCTGAATTTTCAAACTCCAAAAAAAAAAAATCTAAACCGTTTGATTATAATAGTTTATTTAAAAAAAGATCCAAATTTGAGAAAACCACAACAAAAAGTAAAGAACATAAAACAAGAAATCATTTGGTATTGAAATGGAGAGGAAATGGGGACACGAATCTCGATGGAGGAAGGCAAGAGGGGGGGGAAGAGGGATAGCGAGACAATGGAAGAGGAGAGACCGAGAAAGTGGAACCATGGCACCTGCTTTGGGTTTAGACGAAAAAAGAAACCCTAAATATATAAGAGAGTATCAAGTAACTATGAAGCCATGGTTAAAAAAGTAATTGAAAAATAATTAAGAAATATATGTAATAAATCATTTGGTATTGAAATGGGGAGGAAATGGGGACACGAATCTCCATGGAGGAAGGCAAAGGGGGCGGGGGAGAGATAATGGCAATGTTTGAGATTATTTTAAATCCTAAAAACACAACAAAGATTTAAAATAAAATAAAATTAATGATTTTAAATCCAAACTCATCCAGAATATGATGTTGGCAGACTTTATCTAAAAACAAAAACCCAACCAGAAGTTAAATAATGAAGAAAGATTGAAAGGGTCATCAGATAGGAGCGAAAGACGTTTATATTTTAATCACAGATTTTATCATGTGAACTATGCTAACAATCATCACATGGCCCTCTTTTCTCTCTCCTTACAAAACAATTTAACCAAACAACATCAATTTATTTATAAAAAAACACAACAAAGATTTAATTTAAAATTAAATTAAAGAAACAAGAAGGCCTCAGAAGGAAGGCATTAGTGGTAAGTATGTAATCACGATTTCTCATATATTACAATAATACCATTTTCTTCATCACAGGCTACTCACATTCATAACAAAGTCCGAATATCAGAGCTACTAACATTCTTAATTAAACCCATTCAACTATTTTTATAGAACAATTTACAAAAAAAAAAATTAAAAAAATGAGAAAATATAAGATCAATCGGCCTCATAGAGGAGATTAGAATAATCAACACCGATAGATTCAGACAGATGATGTCTTTAATAAAATGATTTAAATCATCTGTCAAAGCATGAATAAAACACCAAAGATAAAAAGAAAACAGAGAAAGAGAGATCTATTGGAAAAAAAACATGGAAAATAAAGAGTAATCGGCCTCATAGAGAAGATTAGAATAATCAACACGTACTGATTCAGACATATGCTTGTCTTTAATAAAATGATCTAAATCATCGGCCAATGCATTATTAATAAAACACCAAAGGCAAAAAGAAAACAGAAAGAGATAAAATCTAGAAAAATAAAGAGAGGACTCAGAATATGGGTGGTGATATATCAGGATGGTCGGCAAGGCTAATAATAAAATACAAGCCAATTACGACGAACGAGACCTTTCACACTGAATCGTCACCGTCCCTCTTTCAAACGCACATCAATTTATTTAAATACACATACCAATTTTCAAAGAGTGAAAGTGGCTACCAAAATGCATAACCTACTGACGGACATAGCAAGACCCTGTAAGATGAACGCACAGCGAAACCCTAGAAGATGAGCAAACAGCTAAAAGCTAACTGACAAGAGGAGAGGAGACGAGGCCACACCTTTTGGCAGATGGATTGGCGATACTTATATATAGAGAAGCGAACAGGGTTTGTGGCGTTGTTTAGGGTTTTATTTGGATTGAGGAAATCTGCTACGATACGCGACGTTGCAATTTTCTTAAGATGCAGCCACGTATTATGCCCATCAACACATATATGATGAGATACACGGATGACTTTTATATAGATTAGAATATTCTAAACTTTATATTTTTTGTTACCAACCCAAACCCATTCCCATACCCATACCCATACCCATACCCACCCCTACTCGAACCCACCGTAGAAAGTGAATTAAATAAGTTGCAGTAGTTCAAATCTGCTTTGTTAGTGAGCGCAACGAATTTCATTTCTCTTGTTTGAAGTGTTGACTCTGAAATAGGAGAAGGCTAAGAGGGAGTGTAGTTGTAGAAGTTTTTTTTATTTCTTTTTATATTTTTAACATAATTTAAAAAACAATATATTTTTTTACAATATAATATTATATTATGTTTGGATTAAAGAAAATTGAGGGGTAAAAAAGTTGACAAACAACTTTTATCTTACTTTTTAACTTTTTTTATATTACGTTAGAAAAAAAATGTTTTCTAAACTATATTAAAAATGTGCAAGGTGCATATTGTTGAAAAAAAACGTTAAAAAAATTAATGATGAATGATAAAAAAATATTTTTCACAATTAACTGCATCCTAAGCTCCAAATTCCTAACTGTAGCTATATTTTACTTATTTAACATTTTTCAAGAAAACCCTTAAGTGAAGAAGAGAGAAAACAACTTGTTCCGTTTTGGTTGCTTAAGAAGAGAAGAAGGAATTAGAGAAATGAAAAATGATTGCTACAAATTAGTGGCAGGTAGCTCAATACAAGATAATATTATAATGATGCAACTGTTTCCATACAATCCGAAAGGTAGGAAATGCAAAGACAATCCATAAAGAATAAATATGCTCGCAGTGGAGCTGAGAATTTACCCTTCAGAACCTACGTTACAATAGTCTGTTTTTGTACAAAAAGATGAAAGTACAAAACGGACTAACCGTTATCAAGCACAACACCAGCAGCATCCACGAGAAGCAAGCTCACGAGTAATGATCCCTGGAGGAGGACGATCAAATTCTGTGGTACGAAACTGAGGACATGACACACTAGCCATGAAATGAGCAGAGGAATTGAAATCCCTGGAGACATAGACGCACTTGAGCCATTGGCCAACTGAGAAAGAAGACCAATGCACTGAAGAACCGAGTATAGGCAACGCTCTCCTCGCATGGACCACCATTAATGGCATCACACTCGGCTTGTCAATCTGTTTAAACAATCAGACTAATGAAGCCTTTTCTAACAGCAATTTCCAGGTGTGAAAACTGGATCCACTGAACTGAGACTGTAGAGACTATATAAATGAATTATGACCTCCTCCAAGTGGTACTCTTGGCCTGAATACAGAAGTCACCACCAAGCAAGGGCAACGTTTGAAGCCAATGCTCTGAAGGATAAAAAGAAAACAAAAAATATTTTAAAAAATAAATAAATAAAATGTTAGATTTTGGAAGAAAGATCTAGCATATAAGAAAAAACAGAAGAAATTCTAACATATCAAACCACAGATGGAAAAGTTGCACACCAGCAGAGGCATGGGAGTGTAGCCACCAAATTGGGCATGAAGATCTTTCTAAACAATAGAGGAAAAACTTTGAACTAATTTTCTACTAATTGGACAGCTAAAAATAGAACCAGCGGCAACAAAATCAATTTGCCGAAATATTAGAATGAGAATGTCTGAGCTTTAATTCCTTTATATATATATATATATATATAAAGAAAGAAAGAATGAGAAGACCATATGAGAACTAGATTTGTGTCCCCGTGAATTGGGAAGGATTTTACGTACTGGAATGCTGAGTAACAGTCCTTGATGATTGACTAGGACAGGCAGGCTTCTTCTTGCAGCAACTGGAATAGACTTCAATGATCTGAGAGCTCTTTGTGCCGATGACCTCATATAATCTAAATGTAAGTTTGTTTTCTCAGTTATTTGTCCTCCCTCACTGTCTGGCAGAGCTCTTTGTGGTTGAAAGTTCTCCGAATTCGGACACTTGGACAACTTGGAAAGGTAGAGCCAGTCAGATTCAATCATGTGACGCACCTTGACTACCATGTCATGACCAACTACACAAGAACTACAATGAACATGCTGAATCTCCTCTCTCAAATCCAACTCATAATAAGCTTCCTCAGGGAATGCATTGCTAGCAATTTTGTTGCTCAGTTTCCACGTGATAAGAAATCTGTTCATGAAGTAACACACTTGCCCAGGCCGAAGTGGTTTACTCGGGTATGTACAGAGATATTTAACTTCATGCTTTGACTCATCATCATATGTAGATTCATTTTTAGACTTAAAATCTTTGATTTCTTCCCTCTGCAATAAAAGAATGTTCCTATAGGTTGACTCACTCATAATATTGAGTCTTATCGCTTCATTTAGAACTGATTTAGATGTTACATTCAACAATTGAACCTCTGATGCATCAGGAACCAAGTGATCTGAATATGACTTCCCATCCACAATAATATACTCTAACTCATCCAGAATATGATATTTCTGTTCTCCATTGGGGTATGTGTAAAATAGTTCTGTTTTTGAAGGCAAGGGGCAATCAACAGAACAGCAAACCAAGGCTTTAGTACCTTTAGACCCAGGAGCTGGACAAAGATAACATCCAGCTGCTGTAAGGGAGGTCTGCAGAATTGTCAAAACACAGTCATAAATTAAAAAATAATAATTTATTTACATTTAGTTAAAACTACGGGAACAGTGCTCATAAAGCTCAAACATGAAAAATAAAAAGAAGGCTTAATTGTAAATTTCCCCCTTAGTTTTGGGTCAAGTGGCACATTTCCTCCTCAATTTTCAAGAGGATCAATTTAACCCATAACTTTAACAAATTGGTGCAATCTCTGCCCTCCGTCTGATTCCATTTGATTTCCGTCAAAACACCCATCATGTGCAGCTCGCGTGAGCTCTTTTGCGCCAAAATTCCCGCCACATCAGCACTATTAACTCTACACGTGAGGAATTAAAACAAAAAAATTCAAAAACTGAAGGACTAATTAAACCCTACTGTTAAAGAACAAAAATGCAGTAGAACAACTAGCCCTAAATCCCCAAATTTCTGCATTTTTTATTTTTGTTAAGGTGGAGTCGAAATTTGGGGATTTAGGGCTAGAGTTCTACTGCATTTTTGTTCTTTAACAGTTAGGTTTAATTGCTCCTTCTGTTTTTTTATTTTATTTTATTTTATTTCTCACGTGCAGGGTGCTGATGTGGCCAGAAATTTGGCCCCAAAGAGCTCATGCAAGCTGCACGTGATGGAGATTTTGACGGTAATCAAATGGAATCAAGCAGAGGGCAGAGATTGCACCAATTTGTTAAAGTCATAGATTAAATTTCTCCTCTTGAGAACTAAGGGGGAAATTTGCAATTAAGCCTAAAAAGAAAAAATTAAAAAGGGAAGGCAGTGGCACGGAATCAAAGATTCAAATGTACCCAGGAAACCTGGTTGAGTGAAAAAAATTGAGGGAACCCCCCCAAAAAAAGAGAACAACAGAAAAAAAAGTCATCAGTGATGCAGCTCCTGCTAAGTGGCAAGCTCAGAGGGGAGATCTAGACACATTTTTAGTCCTAAACTTCCACACTTTGCTATGAAGTACACGCACCATTAAATCCAAATATGAATATGAATTTGTTAAAATTCTAGACCTCTCACATCTTTTCAATAAGTAGGCAGATGATAGGACTCCAATTGAGAAGCCTGGTTGAGTGAAAAAATTGAGGGAACCCCCCCCCCCAAAAAAAGAGAACAACAGAAAAAAAGGTCATCAGTGATGCAGCTCCTGCTAAGTGGCAAGCTCAGAGGGGAGATCTAGACACATTTTTAGTCCTAAACTTCCACACTTTGCTATGAAGTACACGCACCATTAAATCCAAATATGAATATGAATTTGTTAAAATTCTAGACCTCTCACATCTTTTCAATAAGTAGGCAGATGATAGGACTCCAATTGAATTCAAATTTGCTATAATTCTGGACTGCTGTAATAACCATCCAGTTAATCCCATTCACGATTTTAAATTAGAATTTCTAAACCATTATATGTACATAGGCGATGTTTGGTATTGGCTTAAAGTCAATTTAAAGCAACCACTTTTTCCTTTAAGTGGTTGCTTTAAGCTGTTGTTTTAAGCTGGCTTTAAGCCAATACCAAACAACTCCATAGAGCAGCTCGTTGAGTTGCAAGTTTAGGAGAGTTATACGAGTGTTGCCTTCGAGTTTTATGCTTAAAAAGTGAAAAAAAATTGTTAGTGTAAAAAAAATATTTTATATATATTTGCAATTGTACATTGAAAAAGCCAATGGGTACTGCATACGAAATGCAAGTGCCAAAATGGTGAAAGTAAATGTACCTTGCATGGGATGGTACGAATATAGTTCAATAGCAATTTTGAAGTACTTCCTCTAACTGGTCTTTGCCTTTGTGAAATAAACTGACAAATTCAGGACAGAGCAATATAAACATGAAATTCTAATATTTTAAAATCAGAAATATCATAAATGATCAAGTTGAAGTACCTGCAAGACCAAAGCCAAAAACTTTGAGAGGCATATGTCCTGAATTTTTGATGGATTAAGAATCTCTAAATCAATTACAGCATACCCCTGCTGCTGGATGAGAGAGTAACAACAAAAAGACGTGTAAGGACAGAGAATCATCTAATAACTGGAAAAAGAAGTTCAAACTTAATCCCTTAAGAATGTGTTGTGACTTGTGTGCAAGTGTTCCTTTCTGGATGGTTAAAAAAAGGAAGTGTGCTTAGTAAAAAGATTCCACATCACTTAGCGATGTGTTGTGTGTGCTGCATATAAGTTGGCTCCACGGTTCCAAAAGTTGACTACTCTTTTGAAACTGGTGTTTTGACTTATGTCCACTCATTTTCCTCCTGGTGTGCGTGTTGTGTGCATGTGTTCCTTTCTCTATGGAGGGAAAACTGTTAAGAATGTCATTGAGCCTTTGTAATAAAGTCAATTGTGAAACTTAGGCATCAAAGATACCCAAATAGGTCAACAGGCGAAAGACTGCTTACATCCATGACAGTCACAGTCTGATTTATCAAACCAGAACAAATTTGATCAATGTGTGACCGTGTTTTTCGACAGGCAGAAATAACTGCTTGTAGTTCAGACTTGAAGATACCTGAAAAGTGAGAAACCGCTTGTTATCTGAAAACGTCGAGCCTGAGCAGCTGTATAAGAGAATTAGAGAAGTTAAGGCAGTATCCCTGAAAGGGGGATGGATTACACATAGCTACCAGAACTCACTTGATGGAAAATTTCCTAATGACATTCGAATCCTATTCCTGGCAAATAATTGACTTTGATTGGTTGCGTCCTCAACCCAATCCTGATTGTCCCCTTCACATATCTGCAAAAGAGAAAATAAATTGATGATCATGATGATGTTAACAAAAATAGCAACAAAACATCAACAATACACTGAAAACTCAAAAGCCAGTTTCATTTGAAATGTATTCCTTTCGACTAACCTTGTACAAATCTTTTTTTGAAAAATCCAGGAGTGGCCGTACTAAAAGAATACCAAGATTTTTCAAATTTTTGTTATAATAATGTGTGTGTAAGTAGAAAATCTGAGAAGTAAATGCCATGCCAGAAAGTCCAAGCACCCCACTATTGCGAGATAATCTGAGAATGAATAACTCAGCCTGCATTGTGTCTCAGAAATCATTTTTTTATAAGTATTGTGTCTCAGAAATCATTTTATATATATGTATAAAGCCATCAATGTTGAATCAGTAAATGATAAAACTATGCCACTGCCACAATCATTGCAACCTATAATTTTTTTTGTTCAATTTTGATCTGATGAACAAACTATGCCGCAGCAATTAAAACCAAAACTAGTTTTTTTGTTTTGCTCAATTTTGATCAGATGAGTATAGTTCAAAAAAGTTCAAGGAAACAATAATTTTGTTCTGAAAATGGGTAAATGCCTTTTTTTCAATGATAAATGCAAGTGGTTAAGATGGACACATGCACACATGCATGCCACGGATATTGAACCAAAAATAAACTTATGTAGGGCCAGACCTGGTCATCTGCATGGTGAGCAATGAGTAACACGCCAATATGGTGTTGAACGCAAACATTCTGTAGTAATTGATACCTGAAGTTCAAGTGCAATTTTAAAAGAGGAAAGGAAAAAATCTTAGTTAATTGATTATCCTTTATCGAAATAAACCATAGATTACCCTTACTTGGGAATTATAAGAAAAAAAGGGTATCAAGAGATAACAATCATAGTAGCAGATAGTAGTTAAGTCAGTAAACTTCAAAGAGGAAGCAAAATCACCTCATGTCACGAGCTGCTTCTTGCAAGTGACCCTGTTTCGGCCTACCATCCACCCAATCACAACAAGCAATCTCACATCTAATTCCTATACATAGATCATGTTAGCCATCCTATGATCCTAGCAAAGTCATGAACTCAATAAGACAATAGTGAACATTCATTATTCCTAATTGAACATACCCATTTCGGAAACCCGATGGCTAACAACATTTGCCTCATCTCTGCTCTCCGCACGCAACCCATGATCGACGATTATGGCCAAAAGCCCATCAATGAAACCATCAATCTTGGCAACAGCATTTGGGCCTTCAGTTTTCCAATTGGCAGTTAGAACACAGAGCGCCATACTATCAGGGCCACCGGATACTCCTAATGCTGTAGACAAATCAAACAAAACAACATCAAGCTCTTAATCCTTTTAGCATTCAAGTAGTGTTATTTTGTTTCCTCAGGTGATATGTTGGAAAATTAGAAAATTATATAGGCTCCTTCCTTATATTCTCCTACATTTTCTTAGCAATTTAATAGGAACATGCCGTTTGATTAGTGAGAAAACAGGGGAAGAGAGAAGAAAAACCATCCTTTTCATCAGAGAAACGAAATGCATTATTGATTAGCCAAATTGCGCCCAAATATTGACAAATGGGATTTTTTTTCTATTAAAAAAGGCACAATTAAACTAAGCCTAATTGATTTCATATTCAGCAAACAACCTAAACCAAAAAAAAAAAAAACATCTATAAAATCCCTGCTCAACCAAGTGGGCTCTACTGTTTGCTCTCCTGATTAACAAAAAAATAATTAATTTTGCTTTTATTCTTCTGGTACTGACCAATATGATGCTGCGGTTTGAGTCCAGCCATGGCCATTCTCCTGGAGAAAGCTTCCTTGTATTGAGCCATGTCGATTGGATCTTGAGCATGAACGCACTCGCAAAAGCAGCGACTTAAACGAAGATGACGATGGTGATGACCGGACATGAACGGGAATTTGCATTTTGAAGGTGAAAGTAAACCCCTAACTATGGAGCTTGATAGCAAAATAGAGGTCGCTCTCGTATGCGAGCAGAGAGTTAGCCCTCGCGTCATCTACTGTTGGGTTATGGGGCTGTGCATAACTCGCATATGCTGTCTTGAAAAATTACTGGTGGCAAACGCGGTCTAAATGTAAAAGGTTTGCCCAAAACCATAAGCCCGGGTCGACCCGCAACCAACTGATTCCCAGGGCTATATCTCTGGTTCTAGATCGAAGAAGTTTCTATAATTTATGGTTGGTTGTGTTATTCTCATTTCACATATGCTAATTAAAACAAAATTATTCTCAGCTACTTTTTTTTTTGGGTAGCTTTTATTTGATTTGCAATTCCAGATGAATATAATACTATTAAAATATTAAGATTACTATTTAATAAAAATATTATTTTATTAATTTAATTAAAACATAATTTTTATTAATTTAAATTTAATTAGTGATAAATATTATTTTAATTTTTTATTAAAAAAATAATATATTTATATTGTACAGATAATAAAATTAATTTAATAATTAAAAAACTTTCAAATAATCAAATAATACTCAAATACCATTCCTTATAATTTTAACATCTAATAATAATTTTACAATTTATTTACAATAACATTTTTAATAGCTTTTAGTTTTATATCACTTTTACATAAAGTTATTTTAAAATAACTTTTAAATCCTGACGATGGGTCAAAACAGTATCAAATGAATTTAATTTTATCCAAAAAAAAAAATTAGTCTAAACAATCAAAGTCGGCCGATATTGCCGATATAGGTCGGTACAAATCACCGACGCCGGTACGATACAAAACTGGCATCTATGGTTGAATAATTTTGGCTTAAAAAATAGCCACCATTTTTCTAAATAAAAACACGCAGATGACGCCTATTATATGTTTTCTGGGCAATAATGTCTAACGTTATGGAATCTATTTTTCAAGGAAAAAAAAAGGTTTTATGTGATTTCGTTTTTAACGGGGAAACGCATCAACACATACGTAGCAGGTGATATTCAAAGACTGTCACGTTGTAAGTTGGCTTTGCTCCTTCACAAAGCTTCCCTCTGGTGTAAAAAGGAGGAAAAGTGCTTTAAACTCTTCCCATATTCTACCAAAGCATCTCTCTCTCTCTCTCTCTCTCACAAACACCGATGTTGGAATTTTCCCGCCAAATCAGTCAACGCTTAACTCCCTCTTTATCGACGCCACCATGATCAGACCGCATCGGAGCTCATTTCCATTCAAATCCTCTCTCTTCGTGCTTCTTATTTCCCTCTCTCTCCTCCATTTCCACCCCTCCCGAATTCTAACCCTAACCCGAAACCAAACCCTAAACCCAACTAAAACCACCACCGACTCCATAACCGCGCGCAACAACTACATAGTCCGGTTCAGGGAGTACAAGAGGGCGGAGGATCACCGTTCTTACCTCGAATCGGGGGTTCGATCGGACAGCTGGGAATGGATCGAGAGGCGAAACCCGGCCGCCATGTATCCGACCGATTTCGGTGTCGTGTCGATCCAGGAGTCGGCCAAGGAGGCTGTCATTCGGAAGATTGAGAGGTTGGGATTGGTCAAGGATGTCAGCGTGGATTCCAGCTACAAGAGAGATTTGCTTGGTGGGGCTTTTGTGGACGGGAAGAAACGGCCGGGGAAGATATTCACGAAGATGTCGTTTGGCGAAGGAGAGTATTACGCTGCAGCGACGAGTAATTCCACGATTAACTGGGGACGAAATCTTTTGATGCAGGTAACGTTTATTTGGTTTATAAAGCTTGTTTTGTGTTATGCATATATGTTTATATTGGTTGCTGGAACAATTGAGAGACAGAAATGAAATTGGTGATTTTGTATTTGAAGAAATGACGGTTAAGCTAAGTTAGCCGATTTTTTTTTTTTATTTCGGATCAGTTGAGAAAAGGTTTTTACATTTCTTAGAGAAATGATGGCAATTTTAAGTTAGGCTAATTGTGATTAGACTCTAATTATCTATTGGGAGTGGAAGCTTAATTTTGAAGATTTTTTACTCTCAGTTTCCGATTTTCCATTTGTTTTTTCTTATAATATAACATGGAAGTGTATATACGGGACTTATTAGTTTTTTCATATGTTTAGAAAATGGGAGTTTATTTCAGATGTAATTTAGAGTATTATTTTTCTGGAAACATGCATCCAAATGCATAAGTGAATGAGATTGAAGAGACCAACAATGCCCCTAAGTTTTCTTTAAAAACTTCTTGGTTTCATTCGGTTAAGCGGATGTATACTTCTATCTTGTAGAGAACTCAAGTTACATCATTGTTCGGAGCAGATGTCCTATGGGCAGAAGGTTACACTGGTGCTAAGGTCAAAATGGCCATATTTGATACAGGGATACGTGCTGATCACCCACATTTCCGTAATATCAAGGTATTAGTTGTGGGGAAGATATTGAATATTTTTTTCCACTTTAATGTTTTTGAAATTAGCTTTCGATGATGGTATCATTGAATGGTAGACTGAATTAAATATTCTTTGCAAGTGATTTTCTTTCAGGTTTATTAATCTTTTGTTCAGTGGAGAAGCTGATATTATCTCTTGAGCAATTCTCAGGAACGTACGAATTGGACCAATGAGGATACTTTGAATGACAACCTTGGACACGGGACATTTGTTGCCGGTGTTGTTGCTGGTGAAGATGCAGAGTGTCTTGGTTTTGCCCCAGATACAGAAATTTATGCTTTTCGTGTGTTTACAGATGCCCAGGTAATGCATTATTACCGGGGACATTTATTTATACTACTTGGAGTTCTCTTTTCCTGTTCTTTTACTAATTTAATTGAGACTGTGCCTTTAGTTAAAAAAACTTAAAATATATCAATTCATAGATGGTCAATAAATTTCAATTATCTGTCAATTTAAAGAAGCCAAGTATCTGAAGTTTACTCTCACTACTCGTTACTAAGGGAATCATTTATAATATAAAGCAAAGAATTTATGTGGGAAAAATTTCAAGCATCTTTTTTATAATTATACAGTTTGTTTTTCACGCGTAATTATCGAAGAGGATTTTGTATTCTTAACATTTGATTTAGTCTATATAATTTGGCAAAATTATGAGAAGTTTGTATTCAGCCTATTGCAGGTATCATACACATCATGGTTTCTTGATGCATTTAACTATGCTATTGCAACAAACATGGATGTGCTAAATTTGAGTATAGGTGGACCTGATTACTTGGATCTCCCGTTTATAGAGAAGGTAAGACTCCCTTGGCCTGCTCATTGTAGTTTGCTGCATTCATTTTTTAATAATTTACTTTTCAAAAGATTCTTTTTTCTCTTATCACTGGAAGTTTCAGTTTGCAAAGGTGCTACACTTTGCAGTGGAAACTTTCATTTACTCTCTGCTCTGTGCACAAAAGCTAGTGCACGTCTTTAGGATATTTATGCTAGTGAAGCTAGAGCCTTCGACTATATAACTGTGTGCTGCTTAATTGTTTACCAGGTTTGGGAAATAACAGCAAACAATATTATTATGGTATCAGCAATTGGAAATGATGGACCGCTTTATGGAACTTTAAACAATCCAGCAGACCAGAGTGACGTTATTGGTGTTGGTGGAATTGATTATAGCGATCATATAGCCTCATTTTCCTCACGTGGCATGAGTACTTGGGAGATTCCTCATGGGTAGTCTATCTTCCTTTGAACATTTTTCTTTTTGTTGTTATATGTAACCTTCTTTCGCTGTTGAAATATGTGTTTATGTGCATGTGCTTGTGTACATGTGTGTGTATATCGTAATCATTTTTTGGTGGTTGTTTTCTTGAGCAACTACTCGTTAAGTCTCTTTTTGTACCAAGGTATGTGGGTTCTCTTTGAGAGGCCTGGGTGTGAGTTTATTTAGTTATGCCTGTTGTTGGCACTGACTAAACTTATATTTTTCAGGAATTTCCAGAATTCTCTGGTGATCTACTTCCATGTTACATAAATGAACTAAGTCAAATCATTATTTACTACATTTTCTGGGCAAAAAAAAAAAAATTGCAAAGCATGGCACCATTTTCCTTGAAGATGCTTGTCTATTCGCTCTAGAAATTTCCCTAACATATTCTGTTCTTTTTCGGTCGAACAATTTTTCATCCATTCTGGTAGAGCCCCCATCAGAATGGGACCTGTGACATGGATGGTATCTGATTTGTTTAATTATAATGATGCCACGCCCATAAACTATGTACCTAGGAGGGTGTTTGGAACAAATGAATTCTATTATTTTTTATAGAAATCATTTGTAATTCTACACTTATTATATTTGGAACAAAAAAACTATGGAATTCTTTTCAAAATTAATTCACTATGGAATTGAGTTAGGTTGTTGCAATTCTATCAAAATTGATAAAATTTACAAACGAATTCCACAAAATGAAGAGTAAAATGTTTTGTTGACCAAAATACTCTTTTTCCCTCTCTCCTTCTGTCCCCCCCCCCCCCCCCCCCGCCTCTCTCTCGCTCCTCTTTTGAATTTTGTATTTATTCATAACGTTTTAAACATAAGAATTCAATTGAATTCTATAAATTAACATAAAAAATCCAAACGTAAAAATTAATTTCTAAATGAATTCCATTGCCAATTCTTTTGAAAATGAAATGAATTCCATTTTCATTTTGTTCCAAACAGAGTCTAAGACTGTTTTATTCTTCCATCTTCACTTCTAAGTGATGGTATCCATCCATAATTTTTTTCCCTTTTGTTCTAAATGCGATCAAGACTTGTTAACATGCCTTATAAAAAAAAAAGGACTTGCTAACAGCTCATTGCTTGTGTAAACTAAATATAATGCATTGCCAAATATTATGTTTGCACTCTTCTGTTTCTTGCTCAAATATATTTTTTTTATTGCTAGTTATTGTGTGAAGAGAACTAACTATGTAAATTGTCTCTACAGTTATGGTCGTATCAAGCCAGATGTCGTCGCATATGGACGGGAAATTATGGGATCCAAGATTAGTACAGGTTGTAAAAGTCTATCGGGCACTAGTGTCGCGAGTCCTGTAGTTGCTGGCATGGTATGCCTGCTTGTCAGTGTTATTCCTGAGAGCAAAAGGAAGAGCATACTAAATCCAGCAAGCATGAAACAGGCACTGGTTGAGGGCGCTGCTAAGCTTTCTGGTCCTAACATGTATGAGCAGGGTGCAGGAAGAGTTGATCTGTAAGTACTTCCAATCATGGTCGCATTTTCAGATGCACGATTGATTTCTTTGGTATCGTTGTAATCTTTAATTATCTTACTGTTCCTATTGTTGTCATCATCAATATCTCTAATTGTTGACTTCTTTGTCAGATTAGAATCATATGAAATCCTGAAGAGCTACCAATATCGGGCAAGCATCTTCCCTAGTGTTCTTGATTTTACGGATTGTCCTTATTCCTGGCCCTTTTGTCGTCAACCACTTTATGCAGGCGCCATGCCTGTCATATTCAACACCACGATTCTGAATGGGATGGGTGTCATTGGCTATGTTGAAACTCCACCGACGTGGAATCCTTTAGATGAGGAAGGGAATCTTTTAAGCATTCATTTTACTTATTCAGAAGTCATCTGGCCTTGGACTGGTTATTTAGCATTGCATATGCAAATTAAGGAAGAAGGTGCACAGTTTTCTGGAGATATCGAGGGCAATGTGACTGTTATGGTCTACAGTCCACCCGCTCAAGGAGAAAAGGGCCCTCGAAGAAGTTCCTGTGTTCTCCAACTGAAATTAAAAGTGGTTCCAACCCCACCGAGATCGAAACGTGTTTTGTGGGATCAATTTCACAGTATTAAATACCCGCCGGGATATATTCCAAGAGACTCTTTA
This sequence comes from Bretschneidera sinensis, assembly GCA_023935145.1. NCBI lineage: Eukaryota > Viridiplantae > Streptophyta > Magnoliopsida > Brassicales > Akaniaceae > Bretschneidera > Bretschneidera sinensis. The sequence goes on from CM043701.1 coordinate 22,471,741, forward strand.
GATGTTCGCAATGACATTCTTGACTGGCATGGGGATCACCTGCACACAAATTTTCACATTATGTTCAACATGTTACGAGATGCTGGATACTATGTTGAAACGCTTGGTTCTCCTCTTACATGCTTTGATGCTCTCCAGTATGGAACCCTTTTGATGGTTGATCTTGAAGATGAGTACTTCCAAGAAGAAATTGAAAAACTGAGGGATGATGTTATCAATAACGGGTTGGGATTGGCTGTGTTTGCTGAGTGGTATAATGTGGAAACAATGGTGAAGATGAGATTCTTTGATGATAACACTCGAAGCTGGTGGACTCCAGTCACTGGAGGTGCAAATATTCCAGCATTGAATGACCTTCTGGCCTCTTTTGGGATTGCTTTTGGAGATAAAATTCTGAATGGTGATTTTACCATTGATGGTGAGCAGAGTCGATGTGCATCAGGAACCAATATAGTGAGGTTTCCAGGAGGTGGGTATGTGCACAGCTTCCCTTTCCTGGATAGCTCCGAGAGTGGGGCCACTCAGAATTTACTGCTAAGTTCTGGCATGACCAAGGTAAGCAGACAAGGCTGTTCTTATTTCTCTGGTTGGTATTAGTTGGCGAAAATAAATCTTTGAAGTTCATAATTCTTGATTTCATGGAAAAGTTCACTATCTTTTTCTGAATTTAACTCTTGACAGAAATTTAAACAATATTTTTACTAGTATGTTTATTCAGCTACTGGTGAATGGTGAAACTGTTAACTAAAACAAGAGATAGCTCATGGAGGATCATGGTGATGCTCTATGTTGAGTATGCAAATTTCCATTTCTCTAGAATCTACATAAAATATTCAAACTTAAAAGATATGGTGTCTTTAATATATACAGGTAGACTCCCCAATTCTTGGACTTTTGGAGGTGGGTGAAGGTCGAGTTGCAGTTTATGGGGACTCCAACTGTTTGGATAGCAGTCATATGGTCACTAATTGTTACTGGCTTCTGAAGAAAATTTTAGATTTCTCCAGTTCGAACATCAGGGATTCTATGCTTTTCTCAGATTATGTTAAGCGAGATACTCCGTTGTACCAAGATGACAACCAACTACCATCTCGAAGAACTGATGTAAATTTCTCTGCATATTCTGCTGTTGTGGGAAGAGATTTGATCTGCCGGGCCGACTCTAGATTTGAAGTATGGGGGACTAAGGGGTATAATTTACACGTTAGGGGAAGGAACAGAAGATTGCCAGGCTATCCTGTCATTGATTTGGGTAGAGGTTTAAATTCCACGGTGGACACTTCCAGGTCAAGGCGTCCAAAGTTTACCAAGAAAAATAAGGGTGATTCTTCAGGAAATAAGTACTTGGGCCTTCTCTACAGAGATGAGGTAACAGAAAATATTATTAGGCATTTCTTTTTCTGTTATGGTATATTGCATTTCTCTTATGAGATATTCTTTTTCTGTTATGGTCATAAAAGCCTGATAGTTTTCTGCTTCTACCCTTTCCACTTGCAGCTTGATACACCTGTGCTAGTTGCTAGTCATTGGATTGTACCTGCAGTAGTTGCAGTTACTGGTTAGCTAACATCATTTTTCTTATTCCAAATGTGAAGAAAACTGTTTACATTTTTCGTTGTATTTGATAGACTTATATGCTGTTTTTTTAGGTCTTTTACTACTTTTGAGTATTTGGCGAGTTCGACAAAAAAGACGTAGGCGAAGGAGAGGATCCAGCTCTGGTCGGTTAGCCAACTTATAGTCAAGGATGATTCTTTTTATTACTATTATTTTTTTCTTAAAGAGCAGCTTTAGCTCATTATCCTGTAACAGAGTATATTCTCGAGTGATGCTTTTCTTTTCCTCACTAGTGAGAGTTTTGTTGCTGGCATTATTACAGGAATTAGTTTTGCATTTGTAAGATACATTTGTGGTGCTATTGTTCGTTTGGATGCTTGTAGTGGCACAAATTTTCTATGGAATCATGGATCTCACCGTGATACAGAGGCTCTCTCTCTCTCTCTCTCTCTTTATATATGATGGGTTTTCGTTTTATACCTTTTCAAGGATATATTTTTCCCTTGTATATTTTTTATTTTCAGTATTATTTTTTTATCAGAAACAAACATGAAACTACCAATCGTTCATACCAGATAGAAAACAGATGAAAATATCGGGATTCATCATCTTTTTGTAGCAGTGTCATCTACAATAATAAAGCAGGGTTCTAAATCTTTGTGGCTGGTAGCTGTGACTGCTGAAGAAAGTTGTTGGGATCATCTTCATTCTTAATCGTCATTTCTTGAAGCTCTATATCTTGAAACCAGAACTTTCACATGAACTTACGACTAGGCCTTCTCGCTCATAACTATTGTGTTGCTATTAAACAACCCTTCTAATACAAAAATGGATAGAAAAAGATATTTTTGCTTCTCAACGTTTGCACCATCAAAGAGTTCGTTACAGCAAATTTTTCCTCCCATGGGGTGGGAGCCAACACAAGCAAAGCATTACACTTGAGACTTTCATGGCTTCGTTGAAGATCTGGAACTCTGAGCTAAGTACACAACCCTGATAACTTCGATAAATTTTAAACCAAGTATACCGCATTTAATCTCAGATGAACAAGATTAGATACAAATCTACTTATTCTAACCAATTTTGCAAATCATGAATATATTTACTTTCTTGAAATTTTGAATTTTAAATCAATGATTTGTTGTCTTCTCAAACAGAGCAAAGCATGAATTCCATCAGAACCCAACCAAACTGCTATATTTCAACTCAAGCAAATTGACAAAATATAATTAGCTAGGAAAGGCATGCCAAAGTCCCAACAAATTGCAACAACCAAATTGATATAGAAACAAATATAACGAATAAAAGAATCAACCAAGTCTCTTTGTTATGTTTCTGTATATCAACCACTATTAAATTCAAATACAAGGAATGAAAACCAATAATCTCAAGATTTTGAAGGAAAAGAAACAAAAAAATATAAGTGGTATCTCATTTAAATCAAGGCATCCTTGCAATCATGTCCTAGTACGAAAAAGGAAGGTTGGATCTTTACAGAAAAAAGGGGGTATCAGTTCTCAAGAGCTTCCACTAAAACCTTAACTGCTTTTCTTCATTTTTCCCATCTCCATTTCTTGCGTTGTTTGACCTTCACTGCTCGAACCAGATGGGTATAAACCATATTCACTGGTTGGTCTACTGTATTCACTACTGGCATTATACTCTTGGCTGCCCAATGCCATCTTCCTGAATTTTTTCAAGTCCTCATTGTATTGGCTGGTGTCATAATCTGAGCTCCCATAAGAACTATAGACGGTGCTGTGGCCAGGTCTGATTCCTTCATTCAGATCGGACAGAGACACTTCTCCTTCGAGAGCCCGGACTACCTGCTTGGTTAATAGTTATCATTTAGAACCAAATTTACAAGTAGAAAATATAGATAAAACTTGACCATCTTGCCTAACACCATTTACAAAGCATGAGGCTTAACATAAAGTCTTGTTCATGGGGTAGAACCCATGGCCAGTCAAGCCTCACATGGGTTATTTCCAATTTTCCCTGATAAATAAGGACTTTTCGCTAGAAATTTTCTCATCAATGCTAACAAAGAAGAATCAGATTGTAAGAACATCTGATCACACTACCTTCTCAAGCAATGTAGGTCTACCAGACATAATAAACATGGAAATGGTTCCCAATTACGATTTAATTTACAAGTGAGGCACACAAGATAAGAGGTGCGCATAAAAAAACAGACAAAGATTTAAAGGTATCTACCACACCAAAATGAACTTGGATGTTTGTCTAATAATACTTGAAACTGCTAGAAATTCAGTCGACTCATTTTAGAATATTTGATCTAAACAAGTTGTTAGCTAGGTTAGGCATTTGAAAATCAAGACTTAAAACGAGTAGAAAAATTACCTGGCTCATTCGTGGTCGACGCCGTGCTGAATGGCGCACACTAGCGGCAGCACAAGCAACCATGTGAGCCATCTCGTTGTGGTTGTACTCTTTGTTTAACCTTGGATCAGCCAATGTGTCAAAGTTTCCATCTTCCAAGGCTCTTGTTAGCAAAGGCCTTGCCTGTAATTCAAACACAGGTTTCATTCTATAAAGTCCAAGATTTAAACCAAAAAACTGCAGAATACTGCACCACAATCTACCATTGAGAAAAGTAATGAAATGTAAAGTAACATAAAAAAAAAAGCTGTGTAAAAAGTTCAATATACTTATAAAAGAAAAAGTGAAAAGAAAGTAGAGATTGTGAACTTCAGTGGCAAACTTGATAAGAATGTAGAGATTCGATCTTTGTTTGGATGTACAAGAGTGTATAAACATGCACTGGGAAACATAAGAATGTAGAGATTCTTTGTTTGGATGTACAACAGTAGATATGTATGGACCTGCATGATTAGATCTAAGTTATTACTCACCCAGTCCACCAAACTGTCGTCCATGAAGGAATTATTTGAGTCAACAGGTCGGCGTCCAGTAATCAACTCCAAAAGCATGACTCCAAAGGAGAAAACATCTGATTTATCTGTGAGTTTCCCACTTGAAGCATATTCTGGAGCCAAATACCTAATGATAGCCAGTGTGTAAGTACATTGAAAATCAACCAAATAAAAAATCAATTCAAGCGTGGGGTTATCTCCTAGCTAGGTGTCTAAGTTCCAAGAACCAATCTAGTTTACACAAACAGAAAACTAGACCAAAACATTAGATCTAACCCATATCAAAAGAATCGACTATAATGATTCTTAACTATAACTAAAATGATGACAGCATAGAGAATGGATTACATCAAGTCATCAACGTGCATAGCTATTGACATCAGGACGTGAAATAACTTGCTTTCAGGTTTTAATGTAACCTGCATCCAAACGCAGTATGTTACCTGGACTTGAGTAAGGGTGTCGGATACAGGTACGTGTCTTAGTGTTGTGACTCGTCTATATTTTATAAATTTTTCATTGATTTGGTATGTATGAGGGTTATACCCATATTTGAAGTGTCGTGTTTGGCACAAGTACGCAGTAAAATAAAGAGTCCATGTAACATAGCGCAGTACAAATAAAAGGGTTTAAGATTCAACATGGTTTTCAAACATATCTTCAAAGAAATGAAAACATCTAGAAAGCAAAAACAGGTCAATAGAAACTATTATTCATATCTTTTAAAAAAGAAGACTAGAAGGAATATTGAGCTCACAATCTGGTTTACCTCAAGTAAGACTTAACCATCACAAGTAAGATACTAAGCAACTAGAATATCAAAGGAAATCCCCTTACCCAAAAGTACCCATCACTCTGGTGGAGACATGAGTATTGACGTCAGAAGAAATCTTTGCTAGACCAAAATCAGCAACCTGAGGAGAAAAAAACTTCAGTTTTATCGTCTCAAACCTTAATGGTGATAGTTGACCATAACAGGATGTTTGGATGACCTATTGAGCTAAACAATCCCATGGGTTCTAGTCTTCTGGATAGCACTTGAAATAAATGCAGCCACCTTGTCGGCAAACTAAATAATACACTAGAAAAGTGGAGCTGTTCTTGTAGAACCAAACCAATTTAGAGTTTAATTAGGCAATTCATTGCCTGCTTTTCACTGAATTAGGCTGGACCTTTTCTAAATGCCTAGTCAAAACATTACTGAGATCAAGAAACCAACTAAGCAGTTAATACCTTTGCCTCAAACTTTAAGTCCAAAAGTATGTTAGCTGCCTTGATATCACGATGAATGATCTTAGGATGACCTGCAAATATATATATGTACATTATTATCATACATACATACGTATATAGATATAGATATACATACAGACATTGGGGGGGAGAGAGAGACTTACAATCTTCATGAAGATATGCCAGCCCTCTGGCAGAACCTAGAGCAATTTTCAGTCTACTTGCCCAATCCATCGTAGGTCGCCCCTTCCCTGCAATATGTATTATCTATCAGGTTCTAACCATAATCACCAAAGATCATGTCAATGGTATTTATAACAGAATTAAACAATGGAGCATCCACCAATACATAAATCAACAATTTCAAAGTAGACTGACAAAGTCCATCACAATTTAGGCACCATAAGAATGCAAAAGCTTTAAAGATAGAGGAACCTGTCACGTTTTCCAGCACAAATGTTGGCAGAACGAATTTTAAGGCTACAAACATGAACTCACCATGCAAGTGAAACTCCAAAGTGTTGTTTGGAACAAACTCATAAACAAGCATTCTTTGTGTCCCAGTGCTGCAGTATCCAACCAATGAAACAAGATGTTTGTGATGCACCCGGCTAATAATCTCAACTTCTGCCTGAAATTCACGTTCCCCCTGCCCACTTCCAGCTTTCAGCTGCTTGATTGCTACTTCTTTCCCATTGGGAAGGACTCCTTTGTGCACATACCCAAAACCACCTTGTCCAAGGAGGTTCGCCTCTGAAAAGCCATCTGTTGCCCTTGCTAATTCGTCGTAGGTAAACGTGCTCTTTGACAAACTTAAGCCGATTCCCGGTGAAGGCGGTGGGAGAGGGTTTTCTGAGCCTGAATAGTTGGAGCCAGAGCCCCCACTGCTGCTCATGAAAGGTGGTGGTGGTGGTGGCGGTGGTGGAGTTTGAGCACCTACTGGCGAGTGTGGTGGCCGTGATGCAACTGGTGGAGGAGGAGAGGGCTTTGGCAAACCAGTCACGAAATGATCAGCAGGTGGGAGAGCATTCTGTTGCCAATGTTGCTGTCGGCCACCATAAGGGCCATCTAGCAAAATATCAACATAGAGTAGAAAATGATTTACAGGACTGATGAGTGATTGATTAAAGCAGGACTGTATGAATCTAAAGAAATCATCCGGTTTTTTAGTTAGCATCTGAAATAATTTTATTGTGATTCTTCCATACGAAAAGAAACATGAATCTACTGTGATTTCCTAAAATCTCAAATGTCAAAGAAAGAACGTTCACGACTTATAAAGACATTTTTTTTATTAATATATGTATAAGTCACCTTAGTGATAATGTTCATGATTCTAACCAACAATCCACATCCAGAAGCCACAAAAATTAGAACCAAAGAAATTAAAAAAAATAGAAAAAAATTCAAAATTAGTTTCAACATTTTCTTCATTCTCTCAAGAAGTTTCACAAGCCACCAAAAAACTAAAAAAAGGAAAAACGAACTCATAAATCATTTTTGCAGTCCACCCATTGGTACCCATACTCCAAATCTAAAAGTTTTCAAGCAAAACCCAACGATCATGATAGACATTCAAATCCAATCTCTGCAATAAGCATTAAAAAGAAAGCGCAAACTAATCTTGCAAATTAAAATAAATCAAATGCAATAACAAACACCACAATGAAGTACTCACCTTTAGGCCCAGGTGGCGGCGGTGGCACATAATAACCCGCCTCGTCATCCCTTCTCTTCTTTTTCTTACAACAAAGAAACACCAAACTCAACACCACTAGTAATACCACTCCCCCGATCGCAATCCCAACCACTAGCCCCGTAGATACCCCATTTGACGAGGGCGACGCAGAAGACGAAGCAGGAGGAGGCGGTGGCAGGTTCCGACTCGCCGGAGTAGATGGCGTCCCCGAGCTCGTAGGCGGAGGCGGAGGCGGAGGCGAAGAGGAAGTCGAGGATGGCGGCGGAGGCGAGTCTGATGGGGTCGCTGGTGTTGGTGAGGATGGGGTGGACGGAGACGGTGACGTGGAGGTTGGTGGTGGTGGAGATGTGGGCAGTGGTGCTGATGGGGTGGATGGTGGTGGGGCTGAAGAGTTGGTGGAAGGTGGTGGTGGTGATGATGGGGTGGTTGGTGGTGGTGAGACGGTGGTTGGAGGCGGCGGTGAGGTTGAGTTGGATGCCGGCGGCGACGTTGGGGCCGGGGCTGTACCCGGTGATGGCGACGATGACATTTGAATGGCTTAACTAATTACTGAAGTATCTCTCTCTAAGAGAGAGAAAAAAAAATGAGAATGTCAGAGAGAGTAACTGAAGAGGGAAAAAAAAGCGTTTTTGGTTTCTAAGGATTTGATCCAAAATGCTTTTGGACTTTATTTATTTATTTTCTGAACAAAGTAATGCTTTTGAATTGAAAAATCTCTTTTTTTCACATGGGGTGGAGCTGTGAGGTTTTGCTGTCCAGCGCGGACAGAGATTTCTGTGTGGGACCTACACGACTGGCCCACGGCTCTCTCCTACTCGTTTTCTTTTTTTGTTTCTGTTGTAAGTTATAAATAAAAAAATTACTATAAATTGCTAGGGTGACGGTGATACTGTAACAATTGGGATTAATGTTCCTAATTAACCGGAATGTTTTGACGTAATAAGCATTTGCTGGCATTAATTTGGTTGGTCTGATCAACAAGTGGGTTATTAATTGGTAGGTATAATTTTTAATTAGTGAATCCAAGAATGTCAATCCAAGCAGGAAAAAAGTCCGTGAATCAAGGCCATTTCGATGCACATTTTTGTCTCAATCTTATTAAACTATTAGTAATTTTGAAATTCATTCGCTTGTCGTATGCAAAGTGTTATTTTTTATTGAATAAAAATTTTATTAATAATTATTTATATTATTAATAAAATTATTTAATAATTTTTAATAAATATTTATTTATTTTTAAATATTTTATTTCATTTTAATTAAATTTTTTATCCATTAAAATTGGTGTAAAACAAAAATAATTGACGGTAAATAATTAATGAATCAAAATTTAATTTGATTGAAATAGAATATTCAAAAGTAATTTAACACTCACTGAAAAATAATAATTAAATAAATATAAAGTTGAAATATAATAAAAAAAATTAATTTTTTTCCAAAAATATATAATATGTTTCACCTTCCACTTGATAACGCCCCACTCATAACTCATTAAGCAAACAACTGCTAGCTATATTCAGTTAATTTTGAGTTAAACGAAACTTCCAAAGAGAAGAGGACTAGAGAAAATAAAGACAAACGCGTGGCTAAAGTCATAACAAAGCCAAAATATCATTTAATACTCCTACAAAAGGAAAAAAAAAACCTATTGTACCTATGCAAAAAGAAAATAAATTCTTTAAAAAAAATGTATACTAAAAAGGGAAATGGTGAGGTGGAGCCATCCATATTTTTCATACTCAGGCGTGATATTCTAAGGAAAAGAAAATAGATTCTTACAAAAAGGGAAACCTAATTAAAGCAAACTTTAAAAATATCCAATCTTGCTGTCTTCTTTTGCTTTTGTCTTCAAAAACACTAACTTAAACATGGGATCCTAATTTGCATTTTCTGTATGTGATTAATAACAAATTAACAATGACGAAATTTTTTATAAAGTTTTGACCACTTTTGTCATAAAAAAACTCCATTAACAACCTCGCAATTACACCTTACAAGATCAACCCACGAGGGTCACCACTCCCCAACCAGCCTCTCTCTCTTCGTTCATTCTTGTATATCCAAATATGATTTTTCTCTCAGTTCTTTCAAAATCGTGAGTTATTTTTTTTAACATCCAATTTCTAAATTTAGAGATCTGGAAAGTTTTGAGACAAATATTTTCTCAAAACATAAAAAAATAAAGTTTTAAAAAAAAACAAAAATTGTTGTATGATTGTTTCAGTGATGTGTATCGTTTGTTACGGTGATTTATTAAACTTGAAAATCAAATTGTTTAATTAGAATTAAACAAAATTATGTGTTTGATTCTTTTTTTTACTAATTAAGTTTGAAATTTTATTTACGTTTAAAAGATATCTGGATTGCAAATATTCAAATTAGTTGAGGATCCTTAAAGTGTTTTTAACTAGTGCAATAATATTTACTCTCGGTAAGAGAAACGTTAATAAAATCCGTTTCTGAGACATTTATTGTTGAATTGGGATAAACATGTAACATGATTTTAAGGTAGAACCTTAAAAGAACTTTAGTTATAAAACTTTATCTAAGTTTTCCCACTTAACAAATCATTAACCAAATAAAAACTTACTAAATGAATAAGTCACGGATTTGGTTACGCCCGGTCTAAATTCAAATTTATTATTTCCATGGCATTGGCTGTTACTCCAAGTTAAAGGCCAACCAGCTGGATGCCAACTCCTCTATTCATGAAGATTTAGACGTCTTTTCTATTAAAATGCCCAACTTGCATGAAGTATTTAAAACATAAATATCAAAACATTAATAGTAATATATTTTCTTTTTTAAAAACATTAATTCAAACAATAAATATATCTGAAATTCATTTGGAAAACGTCATGTAACTCTCTTGTCTCAATCATGATCAGGGGTGGATTCGAGCTGAATCGATTCAAGTTTGACTCGATTTTAAATAAACAAATTTGAGCTCGATAAATTTTATAATGGCTCGATCTCGATAACAAACTAACATATTCGAGTCCGAACTAAAACTTTAGTCAAAGCTTTGGATTGTCCATTCGAGTTCAAGCCTAAACTATAATTTTAATAAATAAAAATATTAAATAAATATTGGTTCGAGCTTGAACTCGATAATACCTTATTAAATTGCTTGAGAGCATTCCGAACCGAACCTTAAAGTATTTGAGCTCATCTCGATAAGGTATTAGAGCTCGACTCGATAAATTATTCAAGCTCAGTTCGATAAGCTATTCAAGCCTAATTTTCAAGTTCGAGTTCGAATATCTCGATAAAAGCCCGGCTCGATTCCAACCCTAACCCTAATGGATAAATATATTGAAATTTTTAAAATTGCATTTAAATTTAAATATCATTTCAATAATATTTTTCATTTTATTTCAAAAAGATATACCTTCCATTTATAAATTTATTTAGGAATTATATATAAGTATATATTTATATATTCAAATTAAACTTTATATTGTAACATAATTATTTTATGCGGTGTGAGTGTGACATTCATGTCTTTTAACTCTATAAAAAGTGGACAAGAGAAACTTACTTAGAGATCACTTCTAACTTCATTCCTTTTGAAAGATCACTTACACCTTGTTAGTTGAATGCTTTTGAAGGAAATGCAACTACAATAGTATCCTAAATGCTATGATGCATGCTTTGAACACATATACAATTAATGACAGCCTTTTATTCGTTTAAGATTTTCAGTAGAAGTGGTGCACCAAAAAATTTGTTCATTGGAAGCCCCTCATCTCAAATGAGTCAAATTGAACAGCTAATAATTCTGCCATTATCAATATAGATCAATGTAGTGGTGGAGGGTTACTCAAAAATAACAAAAGTAATTGGGTGATGGATTTTATTAGAAACATTGACCACAATTTAACTAGGTTTGCTAAAGATTCGTCTTTGAGGGAGGAGCTTTGGATTGGAGAGTATTCTGAAACTGGTGATGAACAAAAACTACAAAAGAAGTCTCTAAGAGTTTTTGTACTTTGGACAGGACTTTTCGACGTTTAAGTCAGTGAACACTCTTAAGAAATAAAATAATAAAGTTTTTAAAAAGTTAGAGAAAATTTGGGAGGACGAGAGAACTGGTTGAGCTCTCTTTATTCTTTGTATGATTTCTCCTTATATTTGTGGCTCTTACTATCTTTTCTACCTTCTTTTATTGTATTTGGGTTCTATCTCTTTCTATTGGTTTGTCTATCTTTGTGCGTGTTTTTGTATGTTTTTTTTTGTTCTTTTTTGTCCTGCTCTGCTCGAATGTGAGAGCCTATTATATAAACATGGCATGTTGCTAGTTTCTCGAGATAGACCATTGTTAAACCAAGGTCTCAGTGCCTCAAACCTCACAACGGAAGACTTTTTGTATTTAAGATATGATTTCCTTCTTAACTGTCTTGTCACCATGTCAAGAAATATGACATCAATAGTTGATTCGATTCACTTTGTCCCTCGAGAGTTATTGAGTAGCCATGTGTCGGATTATATTTGGACTGTATTATTTTGGCAACATCACCCACAATTCAGCCGAAAGGCTATCAATTATGTCGCGCCTCTTGTACAGCCCTTAAGCCATTTTTCAGAGTCATCACACAAAACACTTCCAGATTCTGCAAAGATCGGGTTAATCCTAAAAGAGCTATTTGAATTCAAACAGACACAATTTTTTTTTCTTCTGGTGGAGACCATTTAATTTCCAATTAAAAGAAAAATTATTGAAATTCTCAACAAATAAAGCTAAATTCTTATAAGAATTTGGAAAGAAATGTTAAATTTCCAGCTAGACTAGGAGCAGAGCATGATAATGACAATAAGCTTCGTTTTGGGTTTAAACATATATCAACCGATTATAAAATAAGCAGTTACTAAAATTGGTCAATTGCTTATTTTACCAAACAATGTTGTTTTTTCTGTGGCTACAATTTTGATGACGTGGCAAACATTCAACCTTTGATTTTATTTATTTGAGAAATTTTTGTTTGTATCGAGTGTAAATTTTTTTTTTTAAGTAGAAAATTTATTTAGTAATTTTAAAGAACTTCACTAGTAACGTTTGTGTATATTCAATTAACGTTATTAATGAAGTTTTAAAAAATTATTAATCAAATTTCTACTTGTTACAAGTAACAATCTCTCCATTTTAAAACCATTAGCTAGATCAATTGAAGGTAAAAAAAATTTATGCACCGAATGTAAATTATACCAAATATATGTCAATCGTTTATAAATAAATAAAAAAAAGAAGATTTTCTCAGTGGAGAATATATAAAAAGCTAAATCTATGAAGAAATAATTAAAAAAAATAATAACAATAACGGAAGGTAAGGGAAGTTTTGCTGCCGGCAAATGATTCTAGAAATCAATGTTTTGGAGGTGGAGGTGGAGGCTGAGGCATCAGGCATATTCAAATGTGTGAGGCTGCAGGCTTGCTAGGACTGGGAGACATTTGACTTGACAATATCAATTTAGTTTTTCTCTCTTTATTTATTTTAAAACTATATAATTTTGCCCAGTTAAAAAAAATCAGTACATAATTTTGGCGACATGAGGACAACTAGTGAAATCCTATCTGACCCTTTTGTTTACTTCCACCGCCGTTATGGGCACTCATTCTGGCGTGTAGACTAGAAATTGATGGCTTGCCGAGGTGGCAAACGTGTGCGTCGGGGTTGAGGTCGGATTATTTCAAATTTTGGGTTATATGAGTCACTGTTTGTTCGAGATTCGGATCATTCAATCGGTTATTTTAGTTTTCGATCAATTGTGTTTTGTATCATCCAAGTTTTTGATATATAAAGTTAAGAATCACTCAAGTTTCATGTTATATAGATTTCGAGTCGTTCGATTTTCGGATTATTTTGAATCAAGTCAATTCGGGTTTAAAGTGGATTTTAATTGACTCATCATATCAATTTGATATATATTTTTTTCAAAAAAAAAAGTTATTCTAAAATAGGTTCATTTGATTTTAGTACTTAGTCACCCATATTTTTATACCTGTTATTGTTGCTTTATACAAATAGCTTTTTTCTTTCAAAAATATCAGGTCAATTTGGATCTTGAGTTACAAGTTGTTCTGGTCACGGGTCATTCAGATCTCGGGTCAATCGAATTTTGAGTTTATTGAGTTTCAAGTCACGGATCATTTTGGTTTTAAATTGTTCAGATCTTGAATCATAATATTTTACAGTATTTTCAAATTCGAGTGGCACGAGTTTTGTATAAATTGAATCGAATTTTCAAATCGATTAAGTTTTGTCACCTCGCCGTGGCACTTGTGTTTTTCTCGCAGGCTTGTGTTCCTTCTGATTGCATGAGTGTTTTCTAGTTTTGAAAGAGACTGTTTCTATTTTCAACTCCATTGGCTTCACAATTGCCAGAACCGTTTAAAAAACACAAATTTAGAATTGAATATTTGGGATTAATTTGTTGTTACTTTATCCGGGGGGATGAATTGAGTGGAGACTAGGGAGGAGGGAGGGGTCCATAAAAAATTGAGACTTGAGAATGCACATGGCCATCATTTATTATATTCCTCTAGTAATTGGTGGCATGACATTCGCCTGTCTGACTAAAGGCAAATATCCAGCTCAATCCAGCCATCAATTCTTTCTTTTATTATCTTGAATTATTATTATTATTTATAAATGAAATAAATTGGAATCTTGACAAAATTTTAGATTCCTTCTCATTTGGAAACACAATTCAAATATGAGTTTTGTCCAAAGTTATTTCCTTTTGGTCTAAATAGTTATTTTGGTCTTATGATTTTTAATTGTATGATTTAATTTATAATTTTGTTTAGTTCTTCAATATGATATTTTCAATGAATTCGATTTTAAAATCTGGATTTTGATCTTTTCCATTTGAAAATTGAAATGAAATTAAATTTATAGTAAGTTTGAATGTTACATCAAAAAAAATTCAAATTCGAATTCGAATTTGTTATGGTGACATTTCATCTCACCGTGAAATTGATATTCATTTCAATTTTCAAATAGAATTTCGTTATATTTTCACTTTAGCACCAAATCAACGTTGAGGTGACTAATAAACAATAGACAAAATGTTTAGAATCGTATGCCACTTTACCGTTGACCTAATCCTAAGTTAGAAATTCAACAAAATTTTAAAATTAAATTCACTGTAAATTTTGGATTGAGAAACCAAACAAATTTGTAAGGCATGATAGATACATATGAAAATTGTGTGATCAAAATAATGAAAAATAGAGATATTTGAATTTGGGACTATTGGGTCCAATTTCCTTATAGCAGGCTCGTTGAAAAAGCCAGTCTCCTATATAATTTGGTAGAAGTGAGATTTTTAGTCCATATCCGTTATTCGTATGTTAAATAATGAGTATGGATATAAAAAATAATACGCATTAGGAAACTAATATTTTTAACCCGTACTCGTTTACCGGCTATTCATAAAACTCGATATGTATTTTATCCGAATCGTCATTTCCTCACATAAATAATTTTTTTTTGTTAATACTCATTTTTAATCTATTATCCACCATCTAAAATATTGGTATGAACATAAAAAACAAAAACTGTTAAAAAATAAATATTTTTTATCCGTACTTATTGATTCACTACTCATAAAACCCAATCGTATCCAACTCTGACTCGCCCATTTCTCCTCTCTATAATTTGCATGTTGATTTTGTATTCAGACCAAATAATTTGTTTGTTTTTAGTCTTCTCTTATGTACAATAAACTATCATAGCCCGGGATTAAAATAAAAGGTTGGTGTCATAAAGTTGTTAAAAAATAATTTTCATTGGTAATTAAATTTGTTAGGAATCATATTCGTAATTTTACCTTTTTTTGGGTAGTTGAAAGTTGAAACAACCATTTTCTTTCTTATGGATGGGAGGATTAAATAAATTAGCGAACAGGCAAAAGATCATCAAGCGCCAGAGACATTACCACCAACTGGGGCTTCCTCTAACCAAACTTCAGCGTCAACCAAATCACATTCTACCAAATCATGAGCTGGTTTATTGGTAATTTTTATTCAGGTAGCTTCTACACCCTTTTACAGTAATGACAGTGAGTTTAACTCCCCGATTATATTTTTATTTAAAATAATGTATCAGTTTCAATTGAAATTATCGTTTCACTTAAAATATGTAAGTTATTAATAACTTTTTAACAATTTCCAATAAAGCTTTCATCGATTCAAGAATTTTTTTAACATGGTACCTAAAAAAGATCAACTCTTTGATAGATGGGTCATGACGGGCTTGAGAGAGTCCATCTTTGTGGGCTCTTTGACTAGAGCTTATGGGCTGAACATAATTGACTGCTAACCTTCAATCTTTCCCTCATTTATCTTGCTTTATTTTCTTTTCAGCGTGGCTTTTGGTAAACCAATTGAGTTTTGTTTGCACCACACCACCAGTCTAATTTGGCTGGTGGCTCTTCTGTTCTCTTCCATTGACATTTTTTAGACTGGTGCCTCTTCTGTTCTTTTCCATTGACATTCTTGTGGAAATTTACTCCTTCCACGAGTAAATATGGGAGCAAGGGTGTTCAAGTTGTATTTTTTTATGTATATCATCAAAGAGAAAAATTTAATAAAGTTGTTTGTCAACTAATTTAATTAGTCACTTCATTGCACTAAAAATAAGGCATTAAACCCAACTCACTTTAGGAAAGGAAAAGATAAAAGGGATTAGAGATAACTTTCTTCCACTGTGTGTAGCCGCGTTTGGGATGGTAATGGGTAGGGTATTTTCATTTACCCAAGTCTATTTGAACCTATTTAAATGGATATAGATGATAAATAAACGGGTTTAGATATGTATAAATATTAATTTTTAATATCCAATAGATATGGGTAATTCCTTTGGGATACCCGCTAAACTTGATTATTTATTATATATTTTATACATATTTTTAATATAATCTTTAAAAAAATATATATAAAGTTACGAATGTTTGAACTCACGATCAAAATGTCAATGATGTGATATCTTGATTATAAATTATTATTCATAATTTACGATTTAGATTATATTGTTATTATAAGTTTTTTTTTTAAATAAAAAAATAAATAATTAAGTCTGAATCAGGTAAACTGTCCACAAATAATAATGAGTAGTAATTTTTTTTAGCAGAAATGGATATGAATAATTAAAGTGAAAAAAATAAACAAATAATGGGTAGGCCATGAGTAATAATTTATTAAATGAATAAAAACAAAATTCACTAGTATGCTGCACGTTGTCATCTCTACTCATGACCTAATAGATCTCCTTTCAACTTGACAATGGCCGATGGACAACTTGGGCTGTAAACTTAATGAAATTTATGCCCGTACACACTTACTTGGGCCTTGAGTTTGGATTAATTCAATGTTTCAAAAAAGGTTTGTGCTCGTTGTAATTCAATATTTCACACTGACCTCTTACATCCATTTCTAACACTCAAAGTCCATTGTTGATGGTCTGAGGTTTTATTAATTATTATTTATATTTTAAGCTTTCTTCCTTCTAAAAAATGGGGTTCAACAGTAAATAGAAATGAAAAAATAATAATTTATTTCAACTTCCTTTCACGTTACAACTTACAAGCATTGTGACAAATAATGCGCTTTCGGGCTGCAGGTAGAAAAAATTAACCATACACCAGCTCTTCGAGTTCTATCTTTTCTTCAATAAGAGCATTGCTTTGATGTAGCCCTCTTGCTTTCTGGTTGCAGCCATGGGCAAAGACTTAGGTCCCAGGAAATGTGCTACTGGTGCTAGATAAGATTATGAAGGCACAAACTACGGAGAGTGAGACCACAGACACCCAAGTGTTCTCTGTGTACATCTCCATCGCATCTGTAAAGGAAAATCGAGTGCGGTTTTCAGCCCAGTTACGGAGTCTATCTGCCTCTGCGGCATATAATGCTCTTCCCTGCAAAGTAAGCTTCAATAAGTGCTCGCTTCAAATTATTATTTCCTAAGAGAAAGAAAAGAGTTCTGAAACTCTTTTAACTTGAATTTCAATCACTATAGCTACAATAACATCATCATTCATTTGAAGTTTCAAATGTTATGCTTCATCCAGCCAAACAAAATCCGGTTGAGTCTCACATAATTATTATCATTGTCTTTCTGACAAACAAAATCGGGACAATGAGGCATAAAACAAAGAAGCAAGCAAACAAACAGGTATAGAAAGCAGAAACTAAAAGTGGGAAAGTTATATGGGAAAGTATACAACTTGCTGACTGGCCTGAGCTTGGTGATGCTAGTTTCGATTTTAGATATTAACCATGGGTTTAGAATTATTGATTGCATCATTCATACCTAGCAGAGTTAAGCTTGAGAGAGGACCAAATGTAAGAATTGAATTACAAGTTTGCTTCATGCAATTTGTGCAAGTTCTTCGACAGTTGAAATACTAGTTAAAAATCCCCTCAGGATTTATATTCATCAATTCATTAAACATAGAATACTAGATTTCATTCTTCTCAATAGATTGACAAATGCTTCCAGAAAACGAGTCAAGATTACCTGGTCATCAAACCAGCGACCTCGTCGCACCCATGCAGTGACTAAAGCAAGCAATATCCTAGGAGGAGTCAAGTAACTGATGGCCTTCCCTGTACCCTTTACAACCCGCATCCGAGGAACTAACGTTCTAGCAACAGTTTCAGGAAGCTCACAGATGATGTTGAACATCTGCTTATTTTTTATAGTTGAGCCACTGCAGAGAGAAACAGCACATGCAACATCAGCAAAACTATGAAGTGGTAAAGAACCATATCCACGGAAAGAAAATGATTTGCGAGGGGAAGTTCATTTGATGCGAACTGAAGGTGAAATCTTTATCAAGTACAGATAGTCAATTTACAAACTCATATGTGAATCTTGAACCAATTCAAACTGCTAGAGAAAGAAAGAGAGAGTCATGGGATGGTATCACCAGTTGGCTTCAAGAAATGTTGAATAAACAACTTAACATCAGGAGTATATCCAATGTACCTCAAAAGTAGTTCTGTAAGGACCATGCCTGGAGATGCGGTGTGCATTCCCACTTTAGATCGCTTGCACTCCTTCAAAAGTGATGAGTTAAGCTGCCTGAGACCACATTTTGTCGATCCATAGCTACAAGTTTGAGATGATGAAAAAAGAGTAAGCATCATTATACCACAAACTCCAGATTCCAGGGCATCAGAAATTCCAATGGTTCAGAAGTTTCTACATAAAGACTTTCGGCCAATTTTAACAAAGAACTAAATCCGAACAGATACCAATGACAACTTACACAGCTGTGAGAGGAGTGCTAGACCCCCCAGAGCCAGCACCATCCATGTTAAATATGTGCCCCCCCTTAGCCTGGTTTCTCATAACATGCATTGCTTCTCGGGTGCAGATGATAGAGCCAACCAGATTTGTTGAGACAATCTGCAATCGAATCAGTAACTCAAAGCTAAATCAAATCATTTTCTTCCTTACATTTCTGTTTCCCTTGCTGAGCTATAGCTAAAATTTCTCAAACAAGGTAAAACTACAAATGACTAATTATGCACGAACAACACCATGCACACGAAACAATATCAATCCAAGCGTGTAAGAAACAACACTAAAAGATGCCCTCGGTCGTTACATCAGAATGTGCCTGCTTATGATCCACATGTTTGTTGAACACCCACAAAAACATTCATGCACAAAAGAGGGCATGAGTCCACATACACTTAATTATACAAGTAAAATGAAATTGCTCAGATACTTCAGGCAACAGAAATCAAGAACCACTCAGATATAAATACCTGTTTAATATCTTCATCAGTGAACTGCAGTAAGGGTCTAAAACCTTTATTTGTGCCAGCATTATTCAACTGTCCTAAGTGTTGAAAAATAAGAAGCGAAGTCAGAAGCAGAGACAGACTTACAAATTTGTAGCTATTTGGAATACGAGAATCTCACATGTTCTTGTATTTGTTATGAATTATACAGGAATTATGCTTGCAGTTGCAGGTAATGAGCATGCATGGTTGCTATCCATATAATTGGATTCCAATAACTTAAGTACAAGTGACTTACCCATATGTCAATATAACCAAGTTCATTGAGAGCAAAGTTTGCTAATTTGCGTACATCCTCAGGTTCACAAACATCACATGCTATGCCAACCACTTTAGCCAGCGACAGATTCTTCTTAGAGGAGCCACTTGCAGTGACCATACATTCTTTGAGGTTCTCCTCAAGCTCTTTGACAGTCATATGTACAGATTCAGGGCTGCCTTCACCAAATCCAAGTATGGATGAGATGTTGAGAGAGATTTATGGATGAAGATCATAGGTACAGAATTTAATCTTTAAAACCAAAAATTAAAAGAAGAGCCCATGGTTCTATATACCACCTGCGAGAAGTGACAACCACACGGTCTCCAGAAAGAAGAAATTCTCGAGCAAGAGCTTTTCCCAGTCCCCTTGTACTGCACCAGCAATTAAATCATGTAAACATAGCATAAAACGTAGAAAATGCATAAGGTAACCAAAACCAATGGGATTTCAAACAATTGAATGAAGTAAAAACCAACCATGAAGTGCACAAAGAGACAGAGAGGGAAAAGTACCTTCCAGTTATAACAACATTGCGTGGACCAGCTCGACAATGCTCATCCAAAACCATATTAGAACCTATCATAGTTCCGATGATAATTCCTCCAAGCCAGCTATACCAAATCAATGTATTCATCTCACTGTCTCCAGCTTCACATATTTTACAGGCGATTGAATTCCGTATAAGTAGCATATTAACAACATAAACTCATAAGAATGCAAACATCCCAAATGTAAAAGGAGCATGTTCACTAACCTGACATCTGGAGACCAACTGCAAGTATAACACCGGTGCTCATCATGGTCACAATATATCTTCCAATTTGGATAGCAATCTGGATAGAACGAGAGAAAAATTCACATATAGAACATCAAAATTAAACACATACACGCTTGTGAAATCAAGAACATATTTTTCTTGATTGAATTCCATATAAGTAGCATATTAACAATATAAACTCATATAGTTTGGTTAGCTATATTCACTGGATTGAGAAAACAAGACTTGATTATCTTTCCAGATGGAAATGAGAAACTCGATTAGTTAAGCCAAGCGAATAGCCCTATACTCAATCGGGTGGATTTTAAAATTACAAAATTTATAGCATTATTTTTCTTTCACTTCAATTTCTCGATAGCCAACATGAATACTCAACTTAGCATATGAGCTCAGTAAATTACTTGAAAAAGTAAAAATAATTACAAGTTTCACAATAGAAACACAAATCTTTGTATAACAAATATTTTTCACCAAAAAAATCGCATAACATGCAACTCACCGACGAGAAAACCTCCTCCAACTTAGCCACTGCCTTACTATGCTCGTCACTCGATTGAGAGCCCAATTTGCCAACTCCAAGAACAGCGGTTTTCAAAGAACCCCAAAACCCACTTCCCTTCTTCAACTTCCCATCATTTTCCTTCAAAATCCCACGCTTTCTCTCAATTTCCATCTCTCTCTCTTCCAGTTCACTTCCATCTTCACTCCTAAACGACTTGCACTGTTGCACACGCAACCCGCAACCGCCTCTAACCAATCGTGAACCAGACCGGAAAATTACCGGCCTCAGATTAGTTCTCTGCTGGTCCTTGAAATAAAAGTGATGGTCTATGCTTCGTGGGCACACGTGAAGCTTCGTCAGTGTGGCCATTTTGATGGGGGTTTGAGGTTAAACTGGAGAACTCATGTAAAAGTGTCTCCTTTGTAAGTTTTCGTGGAGAATCAGAATAATATAACGAAGATATTTACTTAAGAATAGGTGGAGTAGTGTGATGACCACACGTTAAAGCAACCTCATCTCCTTATTATTGGCTGACACGTGGCCTTGTGGGTCTGTGTCTTCGTGTCGTTTTTCCTGTTTAGAAGGTGTCACTTGTACGCATTTTGATTAGGCTCTCGTATTTTTTAAAGCAATCCAACTAATAATCGCTAACCGCGGGACTCAAGAAATTCTTGTTTTTTTGTTGTTTTAACCTAAGTGATCGTGATGATAATGATAACTTTTGCCATCACGGGATTGTTTCTTATACGCGATTTAGATCGGAAGGGGAGGTTTCGTTTCGTTCCGTATTCATGATTTATCAAAATTCTTTTTTTAATACTAAAAAAAATTCCTATCAAAATTCTTGAAAATATTACGAGAGATATACGAAATTAAAATTTCTATTTTGTATATGTATTTTTTAAATTTTCTTTTTATGCTTCTTAAATTTGTTTGTGTTATACCAGTAATATTTTATTCAGTAAGAGTGTGAGCAGAAAATCTTCCTAAACATTAGTTCTGCACAGTTTGCTTTAGCAAACAAAGATAAAGATTAATAATATCTCATTCCTAGTTACTAAAGCAAACAATCACTCTAACAAAGAATGCTATTAATTTTGTTCAGTAAAATATATGGTACATCAATTTCAATTATTGAAAAAAAATTGAACAACTAGAATGAGAGTTGCAGTGTTATGCATGTTCTTCCATTAAGCGATTTAACCCTACCATGATTCAAATGGCGTTAACTGCTAGCATAACTGACAGGAGTAATTCTTTCTTCATCTACTTTTGGTAAATTGACTTGGTTACATAACTGATAGGTGTAATATTTTATTTTTGATTGTTTTTCAAAATATTAGTTATTTATGTCCATTAAAAACCAATTAAATCAAATCACAAATATATAAAAAGTTAGAATTTTGAAAACTCAACTGTACCCAGTATCGCATATACGCAACTTTTAGCGACTAGTACCACAAAGTTAGTACAATAATAATAAAGATGTCACCAAGGCATGCATGCAAAACAAAAGAGAAATAACACCAATGTTTAATGTTCACTATATAATCATGCATTTCTTTAAAAGAATAAATTGAATGATCATGTATATTAGACATGTGATAATATTATATGACATGTAACTAAAACAAATTAAGACTGATATGTTCCTTTTATATATGCAAAACAAAAGAGAAATAACACCAATGTTTAATGTTCACTATATAATCATGCATTTCTTTAAAAGAATAAATTGAATGATCATGTACATTAGACATGTGATAATAAAAGGAACATATCAGTCTTAATTTGTTTTAGTTACATGTCATATATATAGAGAGAGAGGTGCAAACCCATTTCATCATTCATATATAATGACGCAAAACTCATTTTTTTTCCGCTTAATGATCCACATTCAATTTAACCATTAATTTATAGTCACATTTTTTAACATAGTTACAAAAGAATGAATATCAAAAATTTATAGGTATACATTTCATCATACTAAAAGCCATTTGTTAGACCTAATTAATCCACAGTATGTTCTGTTTGATACTAGATTTAATCCAACTTAAATCTAACTTTTTAAATTTCTTTAAGACAAAAATTGAAGGGAAAATATTTAATAAGTTAGATTAAATTCATTCTCAAACATGATCAAAGTCCACAATTAAGCAGTTAACATGAATAAATATAAATATCAAGGAAGATACATACAATAATACTGCTCACAATTTTTTCAAGTACATAAAATTTTCAAACATTAGCTTATACTTTGTAAAATATTCAACAAGTTTCATATAAAACAAATCTCATTTACATACCAATTTGATATAGTACAAAAAGAACCATACCTACGTAGCATTGCACTTCCTTCTTTTTGTCCTTGGCATTATAATTAACCAGATCCATGCCTATAGTTTAACACTTGCTAACCCATTAATTTTTTTAAATGAACTATCCACAAGAGGTGCTAGAGTGGGAACAAAGGACAGTTCAAAAGTGTTGTGAGAATCTTGTTTGTAAAAAAATTGTGGAAAATGTTATTGTTAAAAGTCAATGTAATGTTTGATAAAATGTTTTTTAAAAGTACCGTGAGAAGTGCTATAGCTAAAAATAGTATTTGGTATTTATAATCTTAAAAATATAGTGTAATTATAAAATTATTAAAATAAACATGGTGTAAGAATTTATATTTTTTAATGAATTATTCTATCAAATAAAGTATTTATATGCCTATCATTTTAATTTTTCTCAAACTTTCCTAGCAACCAAACAAAGGGTGAAACCAAGCACCAAATACGTGGTGAGAAGAAGAGAGGAGAGAGAGAGTTAGTTAAGTAGATCCCAGTTGAGGATGGTCACCTTTCATGCAGAGAAAAAAAAAAAGTGGAGTATACCACCATCGTGCAAAGCGAAAGAAGAGAGATCAAGATCGTTTGTGCAGAGAGGAGAGAAAAGAAAATGTAAGGTTTGTGAGGAGATAATAGCTTATATAGGAATTTAGGTGGAATTTGATAAAAAGTTCTAAGGGTATTATTGGATTTTTGCATTATTCATTAAAGTAAAAGATGCTTTCCGCTAAAACATATTTCTAAAGCTTGACCTCATTGCTTCTTGAAAATGTTTGTTTTAGCTGGTGCGGTTAGCTATCTTTTCATGACAAGCGGTAAAAAAAATACCAAATGCTTGAGTTAACAAAAGTTGTCTATCATAGTAAGAAAAGCTCTCCAAAAGCATTTCCATACGCATCCTTAATGTACAGTGGCTTTACAACTTTTTTTCAAATTATTACATCTTAGCAAGATGGAATAACACATATAAAATAGATTTAGCAATTGCTAGATGTTGCCAAAAAATCATTGCAAATACGTAATTACTCCAATTATGAAAACATTAAAAGATACTATTAAACGGATCACGATCTTTTTCATTTAAGAATAGAAATGGAGGTTAAATTCATAGTGAGATTAAATGTCACATTGACAAATTTGAATTTGAATATAAATATTTTTCACGTGATGATGTGACATTCAATCTTACTATAAACTTGACTGTATTTCAATTTTTAAACGAAGAGGATCATGATCCCTACTAAACTAAGAACAAAACTTATCAAAAAGTCTATCCAACATGTTATCATGTCATCATATATGAAATTAACAATATCTATTTTATATTACTATCACACAAATCATATGCATTTTTCACATGTAAGTGATAGATTAACCAACCAAATTTTAATGCTTGTTATAAAGCATTCATAAAATTCATTTTAAAACGTGACATCTTAAAATTGTTGTTACTCATATATTAAAAATTATATTCCCCACAAATCAATTAAATTTCATATCAAGTATAAGATAAATAAATATTTTTATGTCATTGGTAAATGCCAAGAGGATGGGTTGAGGCACGGATCAATCGTTCTTTGTGATACATTTCACATCACTACAGAGGTAATTAAGCTCTACCGGTGCAATGGTTTTATGGTCGCATCGCCCACGGGATACAACAACCAAACATTCTCTCTCCGTTGTTACTCAATGATATTTGCATTGTATCAATGAGCAAAAGCTCCACATATCACATTTTTTTGACCATAATAATATAAAAAGAACTAAAATGAGGTGGAAGAATATTGTATTGTGTTGATTAAGGCAACTCAAGAAGGGGTGAACTGGGTTTAACAACCTTTTCGATTAATTAAAGACTTAACACCAATATGCAAGTTATCAAATTTAAAGCAAGTAAATCATATACAACAATAAATAAACTTGTTGAAATTAAAAAGAGTAGGAGATAAGAGTTTGCATACGGATTTATATTGGTTAGTCCACTCCTCAAGAGATATTCTTGAGAGTTCCTTTACTAATCCAAGAAAAAATAACTTCCAAATGTAGACATGAATAAAAATAATAAATGAAGAATTAAATGTAGACATAATAAATTAAAAAAATAAAAAACAATGAATAATAAGTAAAGTGTAATTAATGGTAATAAATATAGTGAAGAGTGTGAGTGCATCATAATATAAAGAAAAGAACCCTATAAATATCCCTTGAATTCTTCATTCAAAGGTAGATCAACAGAGAAGCATTCCATACAAGAGAGAAAATAGAAAGAAAAAACAGTATAGGGAAAGATTTGTTCGGAATACAATTCTTATAATATTTATTGTTATAGTGAAAAATTTTGTTACTGCTCCAGTGTACTAGGCTTCAAGCCAAACCACGTAAACACTTGTGTTATTTATTTTTATGCTATCTCTATTTATTTCTTATCTATAAACATTTTATTAGTCTCAATCAAAATAGCCAATTCAGAAGCAAATTTGTCCTTCCTTACCTAGAATCTCTACAAAATAATATTTTTCCCATCACTTAATTTGTAATTTATATTTATCCACCAATTAAACTAAGAAACAATTTTATGGATTTTACGAGTTGTTCCGCTGGCAACTCTGCAAGTCCAGATTTGCAAATACAATTAATTTTTGTGTTTACACCAAGCAACTTCAAGGTATTGCCCAAACTCTTATAAGAAAAATTTCTCTCACAAGAAATATCTTCACAAGTGTTTAACACCTAAACACTCAAGAAATCCTTACCAAGAGTTACACAAACTCTTTTACAAACATGATAATGAAATGATTTTTTTGGGTACTGAAGGTGAGCATGGGTCGGTTTGGGTCGGGTGGGCCTAAAAAATAAACCCAACCCAATTATACCGGGTTGAAAAAATTTCAACCTAACCCAACCCATAAATCCATCAGACCCAACTCAACCTATCCCAACCCATTCAAATCAATTTTGGTCATCAGTTTAGTATTTTTTCACTTAAAAATTAATGTAAACATATTACGTAAGAAAAATATTTTATTACAATTATTCATCATTCATTAGATCCAAAATCAGATCCATACAAGAATTTATTAAATCTTATCAACCATCATTTACAAATTAAGTACCTTAAATCATTTCACAAAAAAATGAAATTTGATTTATTATTTACTTTCGAAAGATAGAAAGGGATCTTATCAAATGAGAAGAGGTAACTGTTCGGCGTCATAAGAGTGTGGTGTTGCCTACGGTGTTGCCTACAGTGTGTTTGCATTTGAGAGAAGAAGACTGATTGAGTGATAGAAAGAGAGAAAAACAAGATGAGAGATCAAAGAAGAGACAATAAGATTTTACCAGTTACCAGATGAGAGGAGGCGACTACTAGTGTGCGATGAGGGAGGCGCGATGCTGAGGTGAGGTGGTGAGGTTGTGAGTGACTGAGTTCTGAAGGAGTTACCAGATGAGAGGAGGCGATTACTAGTGTGAGACGACTGCGGTGCGACGTTAAGGTGAGGCCGTGACTAACTGAGCTACGAGGGAGACAAAGAGTTAGGGTTCATGGAAGAGTGACTGAAGTCTGAAGAATGAAGGAGCGATTATGAATTTAAGATTAGATTTTAGCCATTTTAGTATTAGTTAATTGTTATACATATTTTATATTTATTTTATTATTTTATACAGATTACATGCTTGGATAATGGATAATGGATTATGGACTTATGGGCATAGTTATTTGTGTCGAACAATATTAATGGAATGGGCTTAAGTTTTTAACCTTTAATGGAACCTATCGGTTCAGTTCGGTTTCAATACCCACTTAAAAAAAACCTATGATCCTATTCAAATCAATATCAATTTTTTTTTTAATAAAAAATATTCAATTTAACTCGATTCGAAAAATTTGAAATATCTTAATTTTTGATTCGGATACCCAATTGGAATCGAATATCAATTTATGATTTTACACAACCTAACATTGGTGGGCTTTTAGCTAGAGGTCCACACTATAACGGAGGGGTAAACAAGTCTTTGCAAATAAGGAAAGAGAATGGAAACATGGGACGGACCCAAAAACACCGATGTAAGAAGATTCGAACGAAGGAGTAGGACGCGGAGGTGCTTCCGTTTCTCATTTACTGACCACCGAAGACTCCTCACAGAAAATCCTCTGAAAAATTGAGTCCCCTTCTCTCTATTTTCTTGTCTTTCTCTCTCCATTTTCCGTTTCAAATTTCTTCTGGTAAAGAGAGGGAACCAAAACCCAACTGAGAGTAATGAATAGGCAACACGATCAACGGTCAAGATATGCTAAACCGACCACAATTCATGGCTACGCTCAGTCTGGAGATCTTCATGGATTCCAGAGGCTACTGAAAGACAACCCATCTCTCCTCCACGAGAGAAATCCTGTTGTAAGATTTCATTCTTTATGGTTTCATATCAATGTCATTTGAATTCTTGAAGACATAATTTCTTTTGTTGTTTTATAGTGATTCTCATAAGTTGTCTGTTTTTAAGGATTGCAAGAAAGAGATTTCTTTAGTGGTTTCCTGTTATATGCTCATTTTTTTCCTTTTGTGTATGAATTATGAATTGGATTGTTGCACTCGTGAATTTCGATCCATTTGGTCCCATTCTGATTGCCTTGTTGTTTAATTGTGGTCATGCAACATACCTTGCTTACGCGTCATGGTTAAATCTAACGTTTACTAAATTGAATTAATATTGCCTAAGATCAATGCAAAAATTTGACCTTTAACTACTATTTATTTATTATATCACCATTTTGGTTCACTAACAAAATGCATTTGATAGGGTATAGGGAATTTAAATTGCAGTAGGATTTAGTCTCCAGAGAAATAAGGGACATAAAGTAGAGGCTTTCATGTGATCAGGGGACATCGAAGCTAGATCTAGTGTGAACCAATTTTTCTTTAGGGATGAATGAACTTTGTATCATAGTCCCCCATGCCTTTGGTGCAGTGGTACCCTGTCAAGGAGCAGGGCCCCCACCCCTACTAAAAATTTTCAAAGAAAAAAAAAATGAATGAACTTTGAATCATAGCAGGCATCGTAATTGACAATGAGTGTGATATTGTGCATTAGTCATGCAGAATTGTAGCTGTGATGGAGAACAGTGGGCCCAACCGAGAGGATCTCGTGTTTATTCAAAGGGCAGCACACGCAAAATATCATGGGCTTAGTTAGGATGTAATTTTATTTATTTTGGAGTCCTATTTTACGTTGGACTCTTTGTTAGGGTTTCGTTTATTTTTTCAGTATAAATACTGGTTGTATTTTAGTTATTGGGCACTTTTGACATTGATTAAATATTATTGAATACGATGATATCTCTCTTAACCTACGGGACAGTTTGGTTCTCTTCAAATCCCAAGTTAGCCTGGTTTCTTCTTATTTTATTTCTTGTCCTACATCAGTTTGGTATCAGAGTCGAAATAAACCCTAGATCCAAATCAACATATATCCACCAAACAAACACTAAAACCAAATCAGTGATAAAAAAATTCACAGAACAACAAACAAATCAGAAAACAACGAATTTTTGTGCTGCCGTCGTCGCCAATAAGCCTTGTTGCAAGCACACTATCTTAATCGGAAAGTTTCGATCTGCTCAACCACGGAACTCATGTGCCGTTTCGTCACCGAAAAACGGTTGAAATCTATAAACAACCACCGTAACCACCCCCGATGCTGATCTCATTCTCTGATGGTTTTCCAGGTGCACCACTGCCACCCTTGAGGTCGCCTCGAGAAGACGACCAGAATCCTTGAAGATCTGGCCTATACATCGTCGAAATTAACGACCGTAGACTCATCGGTGTTGCGTGATGCCCCATTCAAATTTGTAGTTTTTGGTGAATTTAGCTTCGATCCGTCACCACCATCGTGTTCGCCAGCCTCAGGCGATGGTAACCCAAGAAGTTTAACTCTGCCGCCGCCGCCCTGGTTCGTCATCACAAAAATAGAGTCGTGATTGAGTCTTTTTTTGTTGTTGTTCTATAGTCGATTGTTCTATAAGCTTAGTTGATTTATTTCTAGTTTCTTTATTTTTATAAAATAAAAAATAATAACAAAAAAACATAGAAGAGTCGGCTCATTTGAGCTGCATATTGGGAGATTTATAGCATTATTTGGAGCCATAGTTGCGTACTTAGGAGTTGATTGCACATGTTTGGAATTGCCAAGCTTGGAGACAACTCTCGTGGTCAACAAATGAGGTATTTTGGACCTTGAGGATGGTACATGCCCTCAATTGAGTGCTGTTTAATATTCTTTATCTTTTGGTAAGTCAGTAGTTAGCAAAAAAATATTTATTTCTTATTAGACTTTTTTTTTCTTTACTATTGAGCATCTTCAATAGTTTATTATTTAATTTACTCTTTGCTTTTGAGTTGAATATCAACATTCCCCTATTTTCTCGTTGAACCAAATAATTGTGTCACCATGGAATCTAAAAAATGACCATTAGAGAAGTTGATGAAAAACATGAGAACCTATAAAGACAATTCAGTGCCTTTGAAATTGTGAACCGGAGTCCAGACCATAGAAACAGAATTGACCACATTGAGAGGTGAAGTAAGCAAACTCTATAGTGAGATGACTACAAATCACAATGAGTTGCTTAGGTATCTAGTCCCTTTAGGTAAACGTCACATGGAACCAGAGGTGGAAACTCAGGAACGACCAATACGTATTGCTAGTCAGGGTCTTTTAGAGGTACCCACGGTTGCTCCCACATAGGGCATTGTCTTTAAGGATACCCAATTCCAGTTGCCAATGGTATGTATGCTTTAGAGAATGATCCAATTAGAGAGTGCTTTGTAATTGAGGGTCCGTTTCATAATATAGCACAAGGTAGACCTTATGTTGATCCACGTAGGCACCGTATTGAGCCACCTAGGTAGTATGTTGATCCACCTAGGTAGTACGTTGATCCACATTGACACTATTATGAGCCTCCTAGGCAGTACATTGATCCACCTCGATTCTGCGAGCAGCCTAGGAACCCTTCGGACGAGTTCACTAACCTTACTGAAAAGGTCAAAATAGAGGTCCCTATTTTTGATGGTAGGCTAGATCCTGATGTCTTTCTAGAGTGGTTAGCCTAGTTAGAGAAACTGTTTGACTGGCATAACATGTCTGATGTTAGCCGGGCTCGTTTTGGTAGGATGAAGCTTGTGGGATCTGCTGATCAATATTGGCAGACAGTCTAGAGGAACGGTGGAGATGACCCTATTACATCGTGGCGTGAGACGAGAGGAAAATTGAGAGAGAAATACCTTTCTCACTATTATAGAAAGCAGTTGGTGGATAATATGCTCAACTTGCGGCAATCTTCTACTGTACGTGAATATTAACTGCTTTAGGGAATTCACATTGAAGTGTAACCTACAGGAAGAGGAAATGGCTGTTGTCTCTAGATTTATCAATGGATTAAGATTTGATCTTAAGAGAGAGGTTAGTTTGCGATCCCCCAAATCATTAGAATGAACGATTCGAGACCTGTCAATCACATAATTATAAACAGAAAAAAAGAAGACACGATATACCCAGGTTCACCCCAGAATAAGGCTATATCCTGCCAGAAGTTTCACTATTATCAACCTCACAAATCTCTCGTTACAATGTTCGCTCAGTACATAGAGAGTATTTATAAGCAACTTAAGATGCTTTAATTAGAGTTTCCATCCGGCTGTAAAATCACGGTTATTCATGGGCTCAAGACCAAACCACCAAGCAAAAAACCAGACTCAAAACAAGTATATGGCCTGAAATTTTCGAGAGTGCTGCCCACTCACAGGGGAGCGGGATCTCGTGGTCGTCAGAGGTTCTACAAATCTAGACCCGTGAAATATGCACCAACTCTAACATAAAAGATGCCTTTCAGTTAGCTCTCAAGTATGAGGACTACTTTAGGCAATCTACCCAGCGGTGTGGGACTTCTCAATCCGGGGAGTTCCAACAACCTAGGTCTAGTGGAGTCTCACAGATGAGGGGTAACACCAACCCTGACCAGAGAGCTAATCCTATTAGGGGTAGGGAGGTTGCACCTAATGGTCTTCGTCAGGACAAAGCCTACGTTGAGTGCTTTAACTGCCACGATGAGGCTCATATTTCTTCCCGTTGTCCCATCACACGTTGAGACTAGGACAGGAAGATGAGGGGTCACAAGGAAAAGAGGATGATGATGATAGTGTAGTTGAGCCCCTTGAAGAGGAATGTGAAGGGCACAATGAGGGAGAGAATGATGAATATGAAGTGGGTGTTGTAGTTGGTGTCATGAGATGCATATTATCAGCCCTCTTGCAGATAAAAATGTTTGGAAATGCATCGTATCTTTCACACTTTCCTTAAGTGCGGTCATAGGGTGTGCAAGATCGTCATTGATGGAGGTAGTTGTCTAAATGTGGTCGTTAAGTTAGCTATTGCCAAATTGCAACTTAAGCTGGAACCACATCCTCAGCCATATAGGGTAGTCTAGGTAGATAAAACTTCCTTACCTGTTACAGAGAGGTGCCAAGTTCGTATACATATGGGAGAATATGCAGGAGATATGTGGTGTGATGTTCTACCTATGGATGTCGTTGAGGTGTTATTAGGTCGTCCATTGATTTATGACTTAGGTGCAACTAACCATGGAAAAAGGGAAATACCTTTGTGTTTAGGCATAAGGAACCTAGGGAGAAGGACAACAAGCTAAAATGTAAGCCTTCATCCGAGACAAACGGTGTGAAGAGCCTTCACTTAGTGACACGTAGGGAGTTTGAGAAGGAAAGGTGAAGAGTCTGGTTTAGTGTTAGCCTTAGTGGCTAAGGAGGTTACTCGGGATACATCCGATCCATTTGCTTCCCTACCTCTTGCGATCAGTAAACTATTGTCTGAATTTCAGGATGTAACACTTGAGGAGTTGCCTGATGAGAGACTTCCCATGAGAGATGTCCAACATGCCATTGATCTAGTCCCAGGATCACAGCTACTGAATTTTCCATATTATTGCATGAATCCTACGGACCATGCTGAAATGAATAGGCAAGTGGAAGGACTTTTGAATAAAGGATTGCTACGAAAGAGTCTTAGTCCGTGTGTTGTCCCTACCTTGTTAAACCCTAGAAAGATGGCTCTTGGAGAATGTGTGTAGATAGTTGTGCCATCAATAAAATCATTGTTAAGTATAGGTTTCCTATACCTCATCTTTAGGATATGTTGGATTTGATGGCAAGAGCTAAGAGGTTCTAAAAAATTTACTTGCACCGTGGATATCAACAGATTCAGATTAGGCCCGGAGATGAGTGGAAGATTATTTTTAAGACTCAGGATGACCTATATGGGTGAGTAGTGATGCCATTTGGATCATGAGGGTGATGACTCAGGTCTTACGTCCTTTCCTAGGAAGTTTTTTGTTGTTTACTTTGGTGATATCCTTATTTATAGTCGATCTAGGGAGGCACATATGGGTCACCTTCGTTTGGTGTTAGAAACACTTAGAGTTGAGAAGTTATTAGCTAATATCAAGAAGTGTTCTTTCATGTTGACCCAAGTTCTCTTCATTGGGTTCGTAGTTTTCGCCCGGGGAGTCGCAGCTGACCCCGATAAAATCAAAGCTATTAGAGAGTGGTTTGAACCAAAGACTAATTATGAGGTTAGGGGTTTTCACGATTTAGCTACTTTCTATAGGCGGTTCATTAAAGGGTTTAGTACCATCATGGCTCCCATCATTGATTGTTTGAAGAAAAGGGAGTTCATATGGACTATAGCTGCATGTAGAGCCTTTGAGGAGATTAAGTACAAGATGACGGAGGCACCTGTGTTGATTCATCCAAACTTTTCTTAAGTTTTTGAGGTTGCCTATGATGCATCTAGTATAGGGATATAGGGAGTTTTGAGTGAGGAGGGTCATCCTATTGCATACTTTAGTGAGAAACTCTATAAGGCTATGTAGACCCTTCGCCATTGGAGGTACTATTTGTTGTCTCAAGAGTTTGTCTTATACTCTGATCATTAGGCTTTAATATATCTTAATTCCCAGAGAAAACTTAATAGTAGGCATGCCAAATAGATAGATTTCCTTCAGGAGTACATCTTTGTTCTTCATCACTGTGTAGGTGTGGAGAATAAACCCGCTGATGCACTGAGTCAATTTGTAGCCGTACTTACAATCCGTGAGCATCTATGTGCTCATATTTTATAGGTTAAAGGATGAGTACCATGCTTGTCTTGATTTTGGCATTATCTTTCTGGAGGTTAGTGAGGGAAATCGTCAAGATTATGTTGATTTCATGCTTAGGGATGGTTACCTATTTAGAGGGTTTAGGTTATGCATTCCACATACTTCACTTAGAGATTTTCTAGTGTGGGAGTTGCATGCTGGTGGTCTTGCTAGTCATTTCATGAAAGATAAGACTATGACACTTGTTGAGGATAGATTCTATTGGCCCTCCTTAAAAAGGGATGTAGGTGGGATGGTTTCACAGTGTCGCACTTGTCTTAGAGCTAAGGCTAGAAAAAGGAATGTTGGGTTGTATACGCCGTTGCTTGTGCCACATAAACCTTGGCGAGACCTTAGCATGGATTTTGTTCTTGGATTACCTAGGATTGCTAGAGGTCATGATTCTATTTTAGTTGTCGTGGATAGGTTTTCAAAAATGACCCATTTTATTCCTTTTAATAAGATGAACGATGCCTCTCATGTGGCTAAGTTATTCTTTAGGAAGGTTGTTAGACTTCATGACTTGCCTACTTCTATTGCGTGTGATAAGGATGTTAAGACTATGAGTTATGTCTGGAAGACACTTTGGAAGCTTTTTGGCACAAGTTTGAAATTTAGTTATGCATTTCATCCCAGACTGATGGGCAGTCTGAGTTTATTAATTGAAGTATGGGAAATTTGCTTAGGTGTCTTATTGGGGATAAGAATGGTAATTAGGATTTGTTGTTGCCTACCGTAGAGTTTGCTTATAACAGTTTTGTCAATAGGTGTACTGGTAAGAGCCCATTTGAAATTGTTCTTGGATATTCACCTCACCAACATGTTGACCTTATTCCTTTACCACTTGATTCCCGACCTTCTAAGTCTACTGAATCCTTTGCTTCCCACATTCAAGACCTAAATGCGGAGATTCTACGTAAGATTGCATTGAGTAAGATAATTATAAGCTTATTGTTAATGCTCATCGTAGGAATAAAGAGTTTAATGAGGGTGATTATGTTATGGTTCGTATTCGTTCAGATCGTTACCCTAAAAACTCTTTCAAGAAGTTGCATGCTAAGGCTACTGGACCATTTCATATTATTCTCA
Source organism: Bretschneidera sinensis (assembly GCA_023935145.1). Classification (NCBI taxonomy): domain Eukaryota; kingdom Viridiplantae; phylum Streptophyta; class Magnoliopsida; order Brassicales; family Akaniaceae; genus Bretschneidera; species Bretschneidera sinensis. The sequence goes on from CM043701.1 coordinate 22,506,125, forward strand.
AGCTTGGGTCTAATGCTTATTTGCTTGACTTGCCATCTGATATGAATATTAGTCCAGTAATCAATGTGGAGTACTTGTTTTCTTATCGTGGTTCCTTTGAGCCTCCCAAGTTGCCTGCATGGTTGTCTACAGGTGGAGCTGTGTCTGTACTTGTGCCTCAACTTCCTACACCGCTGTTGCAATTAGCAGATCGCATTGTGGAAGTTTTGGACGATTAGACAATTGTTTCTTCTTCTGCGATTTTCAACGTTATCTTGTTCGGTGGGAGGGGCGTCCTTCAGATGCTTACATGGATTAGCGAGGAGGAGCTTAGGTGTCTTGATCCATATCTTTTGGAGCAATACCAGCTGCATCACTCGTCGGAGTCAAGTTCTTCTCAGCTGGGGAGATTTGATGGAAATCAGTGGGCCCAACCGAGAGGATCCCATGTTTATTCAAAGGGGCTCACACACAAAATATCATAGCCTTAGTTAGGATGTAATTTTATTTATTTTAGAGTCCTATTTTTTGTTGGACTCTTTGTTAGGGTTTGTTTATTTTTGTCAGCATAAATGCTGGTTGTCTTTCAGTTATTGGGCACTTTTGACATTGATTAAATATTATTGAATACAGTGATTTCTCTCTCAACCTCCAGAACAACTTTGGGTTCTCTTCCAATCCCATGGTAGCCTGGTTTCTTCTTATTTTCTTTCTTGTCCTACCTTCAGGAGGAGCTTGCGGAATGTATCTCTCCCTTGTGGTATAAATTCAACGTAGGGAGGGGAGTGTATAGAAAGGGTAAAAGCTAGGTACAGGTTTGACATTGGTGATGTATTCAGTTTCTTTTTAAATAAGCAGGATAAATACAGAACATATAAGTTGAGATTTGAGTGAAATTAAGAGTGGATGCAAAGAATAATGAAGAATTATCCCCATCTTATTTGCCTTTCCTTGATCATCTATGGAAAAGGGAAGCTGAAGAAGACGAGGACCTTTAATCACATGGCAATATGGATGAGGTAGGGAATGGTTTTTGGGTGTCAGGGTATAGATGGTACAGAAGGGTTTGCTTGGACAACTTTTGTGCGAATTTGTTGCTGACAAACTCTGTTTCTGTCAATCTCAGCAATCACATGAGTGATGACTGTTTAGGACAATCTTAATTTCCATAGCATCAGAAGTAGGGGTTCCAATTTCTGCAGTTTGATTGCAATAGCTTTGTTAAATTATCAACAAAATTTACTGGAAAGCATTGAAGAAAATAAAAACCTTTGAACTTGTTTAGATGCCAAATTGTATGTCCATTCTTCACTTTTTTTGGCAAGTAAAACTTCTACTTGTGTGTCTGTCACTGTATGTACTTTTGGTTTTCCCTCGGCTAATTTCACCTTAGTATAATGATGTATCATAAGAAACCCACCCCATGTAACACCCACCCCGCTTTTGGATTTAATCATTTTATGGGATGAAGTATAGAGACCTTAAGAACAAAAAAATTGAATGGGGAAAACAATTTACTCTCTTTTATTCTTACATCGGTTTACTTCTGATATTTCTTCTGTTTCACATAGGTTTAAAATACCTGTTGCTATCATTAAGCTATTTACATATCATGTTCACTTCAGATGGTATTTGTATAATGGTAGTTTTTGTTGCCTCACGTTATTCCTCTAGATATACTTGTAGGGATTCGTATGTCCCTCTTTCTAGTTATAGTTATAGTTTTATTTTTTATCTTTTATTTTCTTTACAAGTGTGTCACACTTAAGTATTTGAATGTCTTTTTATCATATATCCCAACTTGTGACGGTAATATTATATACGAGGTCACACTTTAAGCAGCTTATTTTTGTTTAAACTTTGAAGCTACTCTTGAAGAAAGGTTTAGTATTAGCTACCTCTTACTCTATTATTACTAGGTTTATTCTTCATTTATATGTTTGATTAATGCAATTTTCTTAAAATATTGCAAAATAGATTTTTTCTTTTATTACATGCCTGAAAGCATTGAATCAATAAGTTGTTTCTCTTCCATTTATTTATCGCTAGTGGTTTGGTCTTAAGTGCAGATGGCACAGACACCGCTTCATGTTTCTGCTGGTTATGACAGGGCCGAGGTAGTTAAATTTCTGCTTGACTGGCCAGGACCAGAAAAAGTTGAGCTGGAAGCCAAGAACATGGTACAGCTGAATTTATGTATTATATATTTTTTTTCCTGAGATAGTTCTGTTATATGGATTTTTCTAACTCTTTAAACTTATAAAATTTAGTGGGGCTCCTCTTGATTGACCTATTTGATCTCATTTTCTGATTTGCTAATTTGTTGAAATTTGCAGTATGGGGAAACTCCGTTGCACATGGCAGCCAAGAATGGGTGCAATCAAGCTGCTCGGTTACTTCTTGCTCATGGTGCTTTTGTTGAAGCAAAAGCTAATGTGCATTTTCTTGGGACTTTATTTTTTCAGTTTTTAGTAAAGTTTGTATTAGAGTTAGGATGTGGAAGTGCAAGTTTTAATGTAAATTTTTTTTCTTGTTTTATTTATGCAGAATGGCATGACACCGTTACACCTTGCTGTTTGGTACTCAATTCGATCTGAAGACTGTTCAGCTGTCAAGACATTGCTTGAATATAATGCTGATTGCAGTGCGAAGGACGATGTACTACTTTGCAGTTACTGATTTTTCTGTGTTCTTGAATATTCTGTCTTGGTAGATGGTCATAGTTGGTATAACATTTGAATTGCAGGAAGGCTTGACTCCTTTAAATCATCTCTCTCAAGGACCGGGAAGTGAGAGGTTGAGAGGACTTCTACACTGGCATCTTGAAGAGCAGAGGAAAAGAAGAGCACTTGAAGCATGTAGTGAGACAAAAGCTAAGATGGATCAACTTGAAAATGAGCTATCAAATATTGTGGGTTTGCATGAGCTCAAGACACAACTCCGGAAATGGGCAAAGGGGATGCTTCTGGATGAAAGGCGCAGGGCCCTTGGGCTAAATGTTGGCACTAGAAGACCTCCTCATATGGCATTTCTTGGCAATCCTGGAACAGGTAAGTGGTTGCAGTTGTTTCTGGATCATGATGGTATATCTTTGTATGCCGTCAGTGATGATTCACATTTTCATGCCATGCTATTTTTTTTCTCTTATCTGAGAGAGTGCAATGACCTAATATCCTTCCTGTTAAAAACCATGATTCCGTTACACCCTTCCATTTCTTTTACTGATTTCCATGGAGGCATTAGATTGGTGTTATCTTTAGTTTATTGGCTTGGATTGTCAAGATGCAAATTTTCAGTGCTAAAGAAACAGCATAAGATCTTAGCTAAGTTCACGAAATCCTATGTTGTATCAAAGTTTTGCATCAAAGCAATCATCTATGATCTATTATCTTCTCATTATTTTCATGAAGTGCTTCTATTTTGTATAATTTCATTTGTTTTTATCTTGTTTGGTTTAGTATCAAACGGAGCTGTTAATCATGTTTAACAGGTAAAACTATGGTAGCTCGAATCCTTGGAAGGTTACTCCATATGGTTGGAATTTTACCTACTGACAGGGTAACAGAAGTACAACGGACAGATTTGGTTGGTGAATTTGTTGGTCATACTGGACCAAAGACTAGGAGGAAGGTGATCACTTCACTTCCTGAAAGAAATGAAACTTGATTTTCCTTTTTCTTGGTAGAAATGAAAATGCTTGTCTGCTTGTGAAAAATTAATTTACCACTATCATGTGCAGATCAAAGAAGCAGAGGGAGGAATTATTTTTGTGGATGAAGCATATCGATTAATACCCATGCAGAAAGTTGACGATAAGGACTATGGGTTGGAAGCCTTGGAAGAAATCATGTCTGTGATGGATAGTGGAAAAGTAGTAGTCATATTTGCTGGCTATAGTGAGCCAATGAAGCGTGTAATTGCTTCTAATGAAGGCTTCTGCAGAAGGGTAACAAAATTTTTCTATTTTAATGATTTCAGTTCTGAAGAACTAGCAGAGATCCTCCATATCAAGATGAATAATCAAACAGAGGATAGTTTGCTGTATGGATTTAAGTTGCACAGTTCTTGCAGCGTAGATGTCATTGCATCACTGATACAGAGAGAAACATCAGAAAAGCAGCGAAAAGAGATGAATGGAGGTTTAGTGGATCCAATGCTAGCTAATGCTAGGGAGAATCTAGATCTTCGACTCAGTTTTGATTGTATAGATGTAGACGAATTGCTTACCATTACTTTAGAGGATCTAGAAGCAGGCATTCGGCTTTTATCACAATGAGACATGGTTGGGTTGGGATTATTAATTCATTCAGGGACATGGTAGATTTCATTGAATTAAACTAGGAGCTTCTTTTTCCATTCGCCACCTTCAAATTTTGCATGTGGATCAGTTGCAAGCTGCTGAAAACTTGGAATCTGCTGAAAACTAGGAGATTCTTTGTGTTACCCTTTTTTTATTTTAGGATTTTATTGAATTCATTGTTTTCTGGCAAGGCATAATTTTTTGTTTGTCTTAGAATATCTGTAATAAGCTCTTTAATTCATGGATAATAGTTTATCCAAATTTGATTCATTTTATCTCATTTATCTTGGATTTAATAAATAATTAATTATTTACATGTTTGTATCTATTACATTCCTTGCGTGTATCTTTTTTGTTGCCAATTCTGTAGTTTGTTGCTTGTCCTACTGCATCAATGCCAATATGCTTGCTAGTTTCTTCTTTCATCAGTATACTGTATATTCGGATTGATATATCTTTCATGACCTATCTGAAGAAATCAACAAGAAAGTCCAGTAGAATGAGCTAAATTTGTTATTAAAAAAAATGGAGAGTCCAAAAAAGAGAAAAAGAAAGTCCATATTTTTCTACCTAAAATTATTGGAAGTAAGTATGCCTTCAACGTTTTTCGACTTTTGCGTGCAAGCGAGACATATGATAGTGATAATAAGAAAAAATGACAAAAAAAGTGAAGGAAAAATAAAAAGAAAAAAATATTTTTAATGTTCATGAGATAAAGGTGTGGTTAATTGTGAAGTACCGAAACAAGATATCTCTGAAAACCCCAAAAAATTTGGGGTATAGACAACCAAATCCTCTCTCTCTCTGTAGATAGAAGCAAGCATGGTGTCAGGCTCTCTTGCAGTTCTCTCTTCAACACCTTCATTTCCATCCAATTCAAACACAGACCAATCCTTCACATCGACTTCTTTCACGTTTATTAGCTCATTCAAGCTCTCAAAGTCAAAACCCAGATTCGCAAAACCCGCCAAGTTCACTCCTTTGAAGGTATTTTCTTCTTCTTCTTCGAATCATTTGATCGAAGATGGCTCCGCAGACCAGTTTCTGCAGAACAATTCGATTGCAGATTTCATGAGATTCAAGAGAGGCAGCGACAAGGGCAGTGGTGAGTTGCAGACTGCTGTTGTTAGCTATAGAAAGAAGTTCCCTTGGTCTCTTCTCAGGCCTTTTCTTCAGGTACTAAGCTGTCTGGTTTTGTTGATTGCTTTTCAAGTGGGTGCTTTTGGGATTCCTTTTAATCTGGCTCTTTTTTCTTTTGGTCTAATTGTGGGTTTTTTTTTGCTCTCTTTGATGGTGTAGGTCGATTTGGTTTCGACGATTCATATCGCAGATAAAGAGTATGTTTTCGTTCTGTAGATTTTGGATTTATTCTTCCTTTTTGTAGTTTTGGGTGGAAATTAGTGAGAGGGGGTGGTGTACATTTGAGATTTTACTTTGTACATCAGTATGTTTTCTTATAAAACTCGGAACTAATTTCCTTTTTCTAGTATCCCCTTTTAAGTTTTAATTGGATGATGTAGGGGAATTCTTAGTCATTTAAATTCTAACATATGCTACTGTGTACATTTCATTGTCAATATTTATGGTTAACAGCATGGAGCGTGAACTCTGGTAGTGTGGTCAGATACAATTTGGCACATTTTTCAAAATAATAAAATCCAACAGGAAGCACAATATTTGAACTAGGGAACTGCAAGACATGGAACGAAATTTCAAAATTTATGACAAGAAGAATGTAATAGATGTAATAGTAATAGAAACAGAAAATACTTGAGAAAGGTTGTAAAACTTAAGCTAACACTTCTACCATCGAGATGATTTAAGCTGAAATAAGTGGGGCAAGAAAAGAATTTACTCAACGGAAAATGATACTTAAAACCAAGGCTGAGTACGTGTCTAATTTGCTTTACACTGAGAATCATATGGGGCATTTTTAGACCTCAAGAATGTAGCCGTTAAGGGATACTTATTCTGTTGTTTCCACTGTTGAAAGGTATATGATGTAGAAAAAGGTCTTGGATTTAGAAGACTGCGCAGTAAGTCTTGCTGTATCTTCTAAAAGTAAAGATCTTACTGAAAGGCATGGAAAAACTGTATTCTATTGGTTCACCAAGCCATTCATGAAAATTTTGAGTACACAGAAGAGAAATATCCTGAAAGTGTCGTTTTGGTTTTTCCTGAATATACAAAAAATGAAAAAGATACATAGATGTATGTAGTTATTCTATGATGTTATGGTACAGAAAAATGAAGAAAAGTTGAAAACAGTATGGTTTAGCCCTATTAACTCGTTTGATTGCAGAAGTGTCAGCAGATAATGATTTGCAATAAAGGTGGGGCAGTACAGGGTTGGGGCATTTGGACTTTGTGAGGTGGGGAGTGGGAGTGTATTTTCAGAAGCATTTGATTTTTCCCAGTTGAATTTTTTCCTGCTGGGGAGTTTCAAAATTTGGGGTAGGCATTAGTTTATTTTGACTTTTTATGTGTCACTTGATTCTCCATGATACAAGTTTGTCATGTAAGTTATGAGAATTATAACTACTAAAGGTCATATTAACAAGGTTCATAATTTCATAGTTCTGGAAAAAACACCCTAGTATCAGTGATTCATTTTCATAAGCTCCACGTGAAGAGAATGAACTGGATTTGAGTGCTTTATGAGAATTTTGTCGGTAACTGCTACACTATTATTGCGTGTAACAATTTGTTGTACTGTTGATCTGTTCAGTCATTATATGGAAATATTTATTTTTTTCCTAATTATAGCAGTTTGAATGATCAGAAATCCTTTTTCCAGGTATTTTGCAACCCTCCAGAAGGAACTTGAACATTATGATAGTGTACTTTATGAGATGGTGGCTAGCAGGGAGAGTTTAGAAAATAGAAGAAACCCTGCTGCTACAAAAAGTCTCAAAGGTTCACGTTCGAGAGGTTTCAACATTCTGGGATGCATTCAACGGCAGATGGCTAGGATTCTTATGCTTGATTTCCAATTAGACTGTCTTGATTATCAGGCTGAGAATTGGTACCACGCAGATCTTGACTTTGAGACCTTCAAGTTACTTCAGGTAACATTTATAGTTCTCTTCTTCTTAAATTGATGCTGTCCACCAGAACTTTGATCATGGGGGCTACAGAATGCTTGGTCTTTAGTCATGCTATTTTTCAGTCAAATTCTACTTAGTTAGCTAGGCATTCTAGAGATGTTTCAAGTACCGTGCAGTAATGAATAAGCATTGACATGGGTTTCTCTCAATACTTTTATCCCAGTACTTTCTCATTCGTGGGCTTTTCTAGGAAAGCTAATAAAGGAAGGGGTTATTCACCAAGATTTGATAGATTTCTTTATTTCCCTGTCTTTGAAAAATTTACCCAGTAATAGAAATTCATGATGTTATTTTGTGTTAGTACCTTTAATTGGACTTTTTGTGGTCTAAAGTTCAAGGTTAGAGATTTATTTGTCAAATGAAAGCTAAATAACACATTTGATATGGTCTCGTCATTTCTTCCAGCTTGAAAAAGGTGAAAGCTTCTTTTCATTTGCAAGGGATATGACTCTTAGATCAACAAAAGCTATGGTGCAGCATATTTCCATTCCCGAAGATCTTGATCCTTGGAGATCCAGGCTACTATGGGCTTCGCGTGTGCTTCCGATGCCACTTGTAGGTATTCTCATCATTGGAAGTGTCTGTGCAGATGTGGATAGTCAGGCATCAGAATATCCAGAGTTAGAAGCGCTATCCAGGCTTGACTTCGGTGCTGCTATGAAGGTTTTCCTCGCAAAGCGACTAACATCTGAGTATGTATTGGCCAATTTTTTGGTTTTATTATTTTTATTAATTCGATGTAATGGGGAGAGGGGATTCAACTAGAGAACTTTTCTTTAGAGGAGGGTGTGGCTACCAATGGTTTAGAGAGGTATAATTTTATCATTTTATTATTTTTATTAATTCGATGTAATGGGGGAAGGGGGGAATTCAACTAGAGAACTTTTCTTTAGAGGAGGGTGTGGCTACCAATGGGTTTAGAGAGGTATAATTCTTTAATTATCGTGTACTTGAGGCAAGGTCTAATAACTGGTGTCTTCAGATATTGTTATCAATTTCCTCAGCATGGTTCTGAACCTTAGGTGCTACTTGCTTAACTCGGCTCAAGAGAACTTAATCCGGAAACAGTTAGGTTTGGCTAACTGAGTCTTTTCCTCCGTATTACCCTATCCATGGCCATATTCTTAATTAAGATGCTTAGAAATCAAATCTTTTCTTAAGGACTGCTGCTTTATTGGAGCTAAACAATGGTACTTAACATGCTATAGTCTATAATTAATGAGCTCAGAAGGAAAACCTGTAATCTGGGTACTTAGACTTGACGAGCAAACTTTTTATTGTATAGTTTACTGATAGTTTAGAATCCTATTGATAGGATAGGACAAATGTCTTAAAGTTCAGACCTTAAGTTGGTCTTGAACTATTTGATTGTTTTCTTGTGCTGTGAGTTTCTAGTTTTATATGCTCTGTCGAGGTTAAACTTTGTTTGACTTACACCTGTATCAGTTTTCACTTGGAGCTGCTAATTCATATTCTACATGGTATGGTATCTACCATCAATGGCTACTTATATTGTACAATTGTGGGGAGAAAAAGGTTGGGGAAGGGAAATTGTGATAGTGGGGTGTGTATATGTGTATGTATGTAATATTTGAATTGGGGCATTGATATGAGGGTATTGTTTGTGAAGGTTCACGCAGGTGACTGCAGAGGTAGAGGAGAGTTCTGTCATCATTGGTGAGAGGAACAGAGCTGCAACTGAGGCACTTAGAAGAGCCATTAATGAGGGCCACAATAGGATCGCCATACTTTATGGGGGTGGTCACATGCCGGATTTGGGGAGGCGATTAAGGGAGGAGTTTGACCTGATCCCTTCTCGGGTGTGGTGGATAAGAGCCTGGTCGATAAGAAACCGAGAATTAAAGAGCAGTTCGCTCCCATTTCTGAATATGTTGGCTGAAATCTCAGGTTGGCCATTGAACCGCTACCAGACTTTGGCGTTACTCATCTTTTCTTCTTTCCTTGCGCTGGATCTCTGGTTTTGGGAGCTATTTTTTGGCACCACGGTTAACTGGGTCTCTCAAATTACTTTGGAAGTTTTTCAAAATGTTGATAATGCACAAGTGATGTGAAAAAGCTTTCATTTGCTTTTAATTGTTTATTATTGTTCAGGATAAAAGCAGTCTGCATAGGCCACCGTAAACACTGTAAACAGTAAACTCCTCTTACTGAGATCTAGTGAATGGTTTGGCCATGCCAAAAATGTAGAAAGATTTTCTTCTTTATTATACTGATTGTTTCTACATGGTACATACACTTATATTCTTTATCATTGGAGAATCATTAGATTATTTCCAAGAAACTCGAATTAATTAACTAATTTCACCATCAAATGGCCACAAATTCATCACCCAAGTGATAGAGCAAAATTGAAAATAAAGAAAAGTGAAAACTTAATACTACAATATTTCAAACAGTTGTCCGCTGATCTCTTGAAGGTAATATATAATATATATGCATAAACCCATAGACCAAAAGTATGACCACTCCTGCTAAACGAAAACATCTAGACTCAGTGCTCTCGCACATCAAAAGTTCACATGAACTGAAACAATTTGTAGTATCAACAACTTAAGCTGATGCTGAAACAAAACAGAGAGAAGGTTATCCAAAAAGAAAAAAAAAAGGATAAAAGGAAGGCTTTGATTCTATCTGTGAACACAGTTTTTGTTGTTGTTAGATCATCCTGATACTGATAATCACGTTTATCTATGTTTACCAAATTTTTAGGAGTAAAACGTGATTAACTCCAAAAAAAAAAAAAAAGGACAGCGTAAGGTTTTGCCTCAAAGGATGTGACAAGATCCGGGGTGAAGCCTAATTTGATTCTCGAAAGATTTCGTGTTTTTGCAAATAAAAAACTTGAAAGCTGAATCCGAATCGGTTCAGAGGTCTATCAAATCCACTCCTTAATATTCTCTCAAGATATGTTTCCTTTCCATGCTTATTGCAAATAGGTTTGTGTTTCCTTCATCAATCTTTGTTGTCTCATTACTTTTTTTAGCAATATTATTGTCTCATTAGTTGATGCATGTGTTGCTTTGCATATTTTATTGTTCCACCCCTGAATGTAGATTAATTTGAGATCACCCATGTCGAAATATATATGTAATTAATCATTCTAGGGATTTCAAGAAGTATTGTGTTGGAAATCACCCTCAAAATGCCCAGATGGTGATCTTCCAAACACCCAAGTTTAGAATGACTTGTAAAAAACAGAAACAACAATCAAAGCAAAGAAAGAACACAAACAATTTGTTATCGAGGTTTGACAATATGCATACGTCCACGTGAGCTCCTCCGAGCCCTCTGCACTAAATCAATGAGTTCTTACAAGTTACAACAACTCCTCTTCAAGAAACCTCTTGTTCTTGAAGAATGAAATAAGAGAAAAGAAAGTGATAAGGACTTGAGTTACCCTGGAATTTTCTCTAAGAAAATTCCACTTACAAGGCCCTTGAATCCCTAATCTATACTACTCTCTTTCTAAACAATCAGCCTCTCCAATGAGTCTCTCTTGTGTTTGTGTCTTTGCACTCTTACAATTGATCTCACTTTTACAAGTTATGTCATGTCATATTGAGATTGAAGCCAGGTGACCCTTTATATAGTGCACCACTTCTTGAACCAATCTTGAAGTCAATCTCAACCCTTAGATCTTGAGGACTAATCAATCATAGCCCTTCAACAAGTCTAAGTGATCCTGTGCATTTTGATCATGCCTCACGCACTAGGAGAAGGTTACTGAAAATTGCGTTCAGGTGTGCCTTCAAGCCGCGGCTCAAAAAAGGGCAAGCCGGGGCCTAAAAGGGAGGATTTTGCTGCCTTTCTGGGCGCCGCACCTTGGGGAGGCTGGGCCGCGGCGTGCATGGAGGAGGTGAACTTCTGGACTTTCTATGGGCCGCGGTGCCCACCCATGACCTGATGCTGATTTTAACTCTTGTTTAAGCCTTAGACAAATACCAACAATCTCTACCTTTGTCTAAGTGATTAACCTGAACCCATTGTGCAGAGAACTCAGTATCCAAACTCAACTTGAGTCATCATATCAACCGAATCCAATCCTAAGAAGTCCAAGGCAATGATTAAACTTACTTAGAGGTAGAACATTGGTGACTAAATCTGTGGGATTTTCTTCCGTGGTAACTTTGTCCACATGAATGCATCATTTCGTAACATTTTCCTGAATGAAATGATACCGAACATCCATATGCTTTGTCCTCTCATGGAACACCGAATTCTTACATAAGTGCAACGCACTTTAGCTATTCGAATACACCACCACCTGCTCTTTCAGAACCTTCAACTCTTCCAACAACCCTTTGCACCACATAGCCTCCTTTATGACTTTCGTAGCCGCTATGTACTCAGCCTCGGTTATTGAGAGTGCTACCACCGGCTGCAACTGAGCCTTCCAACTTATGCAACATCTGTTTAAGTTGAAGAGGTAAGAGGTAATTGATATTCTTTTATACCGGTCTGCTCCATAGTCTGAATTAGCATAACCTTCAAGACAGATGGACTTACCCCTCTTCTCATAAACCAGCCCCACTTCTGGGCTTTCCTTCAAGTACCTCAGCAACCACTTCATCCCAAGCCAATACTCATTTCCGGGATTACTCATAAATCTGCTGAGAACACTCATTGTATGAGCAATGTCAGGTCTAGTGCTTACCATTATGAACATGACTGATCTAACCGCACTAGAGTAGGAGACCTTTTTCATTTCCTTCTTCTCCTCATTCGATCTCGGACATTGATCGCTGGAAAACTTGAAATGACCAGCAAAGGGAACCTTCACTAGTTTGCTATCTTCCATAGAGAACTTAGATATCATATTCTCTATGTAGGAAGTCTGAGAAATCTTCAGTCTGTTTCTTTCCCTATCCCAGATTATACACATCCCAAGGATCTCTGTGTATGGCCAAGATCCTTCATCTCAAACTCTTCACTGAGTTGAGACTTCAATTTTCCTATCCTCTCCATGCTACTCCCAACCAGCAACATATCATCAACATAGATGAGGATGATCACCATTTCCTCCACCTTGTGCCCCTTGTAGTACAAGCACGAATCATAGTAGCTCCTCATGAAACCCAAGCTAGTTACAAAGGAATTGAACCTCTTATTCCATTGCCGAGGTGACTGCTTCAGGCCATAGAGAGATTTCTTCAATTGGCACACCAAATATCCCTTCCTTCTTTCCTCATAGCCTTCGGGTTGCCTCATGTAGATGGTCTCATCAAGCTCTCCATGTAAGAACGCTGTCTTCACATCCATTTGCTCGATTTCCCAATTGAATTGGACCACCATTGCTAATACTATCCTTATCGTCTTGTATTTCACAACCAGTGAGAATATTTCGGTGAAATCTATGCCTTCTCTTTGTGTGAACCCCTTCGCCACCAGCCTAGCCTTATACCGGACTTCATCCCCTGGAGTGTTCCCTTCTTTAATCTTATAAATCTATTTTCAATCAACAACTCTCTATTTTTCTGATTTGGGCACCAATTCCCAAGAGTTGTTCTTCCTCAAAGAAGCAATTTCTTCCTCCATAGCTAGCTGCCACTTTGACGAATCCTTACATTCCATGGCATCCATGTAAGTTTATGGTTCAACTCCTCATTCTGAATAATGAGCTGCTACATTAGCATTCGCAAAACCATATTTTAAAGGTGGTCTGACCACCCTCCTTTTCCGGTCCCTTGTGAGCTGATGGTCATTCTGACTTGCTGCATCATCCCCTTCTAGTTCAGCCTCCTCATGAGTGTCATGAGCTTGGCTTTCATCAATGGTTTCAACCTGGTCTGAACCCTCTTACCATCCTTGCTCTACCTGAACTGAATTTTTCTTGATATTATGCTCCACAAATTCCGGACTGGTTTGCTCACTATCCCCTATAGGGTTAGTTTTCTCTAAATAGGAAAATAACAATTTATTAAAAATGACATCCCTACTTATTATGAGTTTAGTCCCTTTTGGCTTTAAGGACAACAACCTATACCCCTTAACCCCATCACCATACCCTAGAAACACACATTTTCTAGACTTTTGGCTAAGTTTATCATCATTTTGATGTGCAAACGCAGCACATCCAAAAGTCCTAAGGTTGCTCAACTCATGGGGTTTCCCACTCCATATCACCTCGGAAGTCTTAAGGTCTAAAGCCCTAGAGAGTGATCGGGCCTGGGGCACACCCGGGCGTCGTTTTGAGTTAAATGAAATCAGCCCATTTAACCAAAACGACGTCGTTTTGATAATAAACCCTTTAAATCTTCTTCCCTGAGGCTCGAACCCATGACCTAAAGTGTCCTAAATCTTAACCACTGAGCTAGCACTCTTATTATGATATTTTTACACTTCATAAATATATAATACATATTATCTATCTTAATAATAATTACAAACTATTTAATTAATCACTTACAAATTACAACAATATAGACATATAAGTGATACTTAATATAATTTATAGATAAATATATACTAATATTTATAAAATTATAATTATCATACTATAGAGAGTTAGTAAAGTATTAAACTTTGATAAAAATTAATTAAAATTAAAATTAAAATTATTTTATTATTTTATTATTTTAATTAATTAATTAATATTATTTTATTAAAATTCCGAAACGCCCCAAAAGATTCAAAAGACTTACCCGGATTTTCAGTCTTTCAGGTCAGAATATTAAATTTTCAACATTCTGATTGGACATCATTATAAATAGAACCACTATGTTGGAAGACCATAGTGTAAATTGATAGATACATATGCAACAAATGATAGTGTACGTCTAATATCATATGTGATTAAAATTTTCATCAAATTGCTTGATATTTGTGTAAAAATATTTTGATAAATATTCATTCATAGGTCTTAAGTTAGTAAAGTTTATTTATAATTAATTTAGTTATATTATTTCAATTTTTTTAGTATTTTTATAATTTAATTTATATTATTTTATTCAAAACGCCCCAATGTTTCAAAAAGCTTACACCCCAACGCCTCGGGGCTTACGCCTCTCCTCATTGAGGCAAACGCCTCGCCCAACGCTCTCACCTCTGAAAACACTGGACACAGCTTCCCCCAAAAAACATTTTGGTAAACCGGACCCAATTAACATGCACCTAACCTTTTCCATAAGAGTCCTATTCATCCTCTCAGCAACTCCATTTTGTTGAGGGGTTTTCACAACCGTTATATGTCTTAGAATCTCATTTAACTCGCATAATTTATTAAAATCCTTATTAAAAAGTTCTAAGCTATTATCGGTTCCGAACACCTTAACTACCCTGTCCGTTTAAGTCTCCAACAACTTTTTTCACACCACAAATTTATTCAGAGCATCTAATTTATTTTTAAGCAAATAAACGCAAACCTTTCTTGAATAATCATCAATTAAAGATAGAAAGTAAACATTACCTCCCTGTGTTGGTGTTCTTGCTGGTCCCCAAAGATCCGTATGAATGTAGTCAAGAATGCCCTTAGACTTGTGCACTCTGGTATTGAAGCTGACCCGATGTTGCTTTCCAAGAATACAACATTCGCAGAAATCAAGTTTCTCTACCTTGTCACCACCAAGTAGACCATCCTTGCTGAGAACTTTGATTTCTCCTGGTAGTTGCCATGGATGCTACTACCATTTCGAGTTGCTGGCCTTCCTCTAACGAACAACCCTTCTCCACTTGATGCTTCCCTTATCTTGGCTTTGAAATCATGAGCCCTTATAGCATTGATCACAATTTCCTTGGTTAGTGTATCTCTTCCATATTCAATAATATTAATCAAACTTTCAAAATAATCATAAAGAGAACTCAATAACATAACAACCAATTGTTCATCTGGGAATGTTATACTACGACTAGCCAAATCTTGAACTAGTTTATTAAACACATCAAAATTATCTTGCAACTCTTTATTGATCTATTTTAAAAGCAAAGATTCATTTAAGAAGATAAATCTTATTAGGGAGAGTCTTGGTAAGAAATAACTCATCCAGTTTCTTCCAAATGATTGCTGGATCTTCCGAGTCTCCGCACTCCCTTGTGATACTATCCGAGATGTGCAGAAAAATGATGCTATATGCCATCTTCTTCATCTCAATCCGCTAGACTTCCGTGATACTTGTTGAAAAAGCGTCATCTTCTCCAATAGCCAAGTCCACTTTCAGTTGCATAAGAACAACTTCAATCTTCCGCTTCCAAAGGGCAAAGTCTCCCTTTCCATCAAACTTCTCAACAATAAAGTTCAAACCCATCTTGCAGAGAAAATCTCAGATTTATGCAGCACCCACAATTGCTTTCCAACTTCTTATAAATCTCAAGAACACGATCGAAGATTGATCTCAACACCGTTCTTGAATCACCCTCAAGAACACGATCAAATCTTGATCTCTACTCCGTTCTTGAATCACCCAAGAAGTTGATCATTGATTCTTGTCGTCTTGCTCCGACACCCACCAATCTTGGCTCTGATACCACTGTTGGAAGTCACCCTCAAGATGCACAGGTGATGATCTTCCAAACACCCAAGTCTAGAATGACTTGTAAAGAACGGAAACAACAATCAAAGCAAAGAAAGAACACAAGCAATTTGTTATCAAGGTTCAACAATGTGCCTACATCCTCGTGAGCTCCTCCGAGCCCTCTGCACTAAATCAATGAGTTGTTACAAGTTACAGCAACTCCACTTTAAGAAACCTCTTGTTCTTGAAGAGCGAAAGAAGAAAAAAGAAAGTGATAAGGACTTGAGTTACCCTGGAATTTTTCCCAAGAAAATTCCACTTACAAGGCCATTGAATCCCCAATCTATACTACTCTCTCTTTAAACAACCAGCCTCTCCAATGAGTCTCTCTTGTATTTGTGTCTTTGCACTCTTACAATTGATCTCACTTTCACAAGTTATGTCATGTCATGTCATGTTGAGATTGAAGTTAGGTGACCCTTTATATAGTGCACCACTTCTTGAACCAATCTTGAAGTCAATCTCAACCCTTAGATCTTGAGGACCAATCAATCATTGCCCTTCAACAAGTCTAAATGATCCTGTACGTTTTGATCATGCCTCATGCACTAGGAGAAGGTTGCTGAAAATTGCTTTCAGGTATGCCTTCAAGCCGCGGCCTAGAAGGGAGGATTTCACTGCCTTTCTGGGCGCCGCACCTTGGGAAGGCTGGGCCGAGGCGCGAATGGAGAAGGTGAACTTCTGGATTTTCTGTGCTGATTTTAACTCCTGTTTAAGCCTTAGACAAATACCAACATATTGTTTATCTTTATCAGAGGGAGGGTTAGGAGTTAGCATCTTTTAAGATGTCTAGCAGTAGAAATTCAGATTTTTTTAAAACGGCAAGAGTAGGTTTATATGTAGTTAATCCCAATTAGTTGAAAAATTGAAAATTGAATTACAAATAGAAATCTCAGATTTGGAGGAAAGTCATGGACCTTGCCACAGCCTTGTGGACAAAAAGCATGTGCACTTTGCAGTCCTTATTAGCTTTCCATGATTAGGTTGGTTGGTAGAATATACCCCAGCACCACTTCATGAGTATAACGGTGTGACATAACTATATTGAGTTGATGGTTAAACTGGACTTTGTGTGAGCTCGTCTTAAAAAGTGGAATAGTTTGATTTTAGGCTTGTGCGTTACATGGACCTTGCCACAAAGCCTTGTGGACAAAAAGCATGTGCGCTTTGCAGTCCTTATTAGCTTTCCATGATTAGGTTGGTTGGTAGAATATACCCCAGCACCACTTCATGAGTATAATGGTGTGATATAACTGTATTGAGTTGATGGTTAAACTGGATTTTGTGTGAGCTTGTCTTAAAAAGTGGAATAGTTTGATTTTAGGCTTGTGCGTTGCATCTTCCAGTCATGAGATTCAGTTCTGCTGTAGAACAAGATAAACACCTCCTTGACTATCATCTTCTTCCTGATTCTGATCAGAAAATGGAGGAAGTTGAGTCCGCACAGGGAAATGGATCACATGGTATCTCCCTTAGTAGAAATTCTTGCGTCAACGTATATGCTTTTGCTTGTGCTCTCTTGGCCTCCACAAACTCGATTTTATTGGGCTATGGTGAGTTTCAATTTCTTTCAATCATTTCAATTGCATTTTTCCATTTCTAAAAATTGCAGATATTGGTTATGCTTAGGGTCTTTAAAAATCAATTGTTGGCATAACATAAACGGAGCTCATGTGTAGATATTGGAGTGATGAGTGGAGCAATAATATTCATTAGGCAGAACCTCAGGATCACATCAACTCAAGTGGAGGTCTTGGTTAGTATCCTTAACCTGTGTTCATTGATTGGTGCGTTTCTGGGTGGTAAGACCTCTGATCTCATAGGCAGGCGTTACACAACTGTCCTCGCGGCTGCCACGTTCTTCGTAGGCGCACTCCTGATGGACTAGCACCATCCTACGGATACCTCTTGGCTGGAAGAGTAGTTGCTGGCATAGGGGTTGGTTACTCCTCATGATCGGTCCAGTCTACGTGGCTGAGCTCTCTCCAGCCAAATCTCGTGGTTTGCTCTCTTCCTTCCCCGAGATTTTCATCAGCGTAGGAATTCTTCTCGGTTACATCTGCAACTACGCATTGTCAGGTAACCCACAGAATGTCAACTGGAGAATCATGCTAGGCCTAGCAGGGATCCCAGCTGTCGTGGTCGCTGTAGGAGTTATGGTGATGCCAGAGTCCCCACGTTGGCTCGTCATGAAAGACTGTCACGACGAAGAAAAGAAGGTTCTGATGAAAACATCCGAAACCGAGGAGGAAGCTGAATTGAGACTGAGTGTAATCGAGAAAGCTGCTGTTGAGGCAGTCTCTTCTGAGGACTTCCATGGTCAAGGGGTTTGGAAAGAGCTACTTTTGAAGCCGCCTCCGGCCGTTTTCTGGATCCTGATTGCCGCCATTGGTCTCAACTTTTTCATGCAGGCGTCAGGGAATGATGCTGTTGTGTACTACACCCCAGAGATTCTCAAGGACGCTGGAATTCACAGTACCAACCCGTCAAAGTCTTTCTTTGTTTTGGTGTCTGCTCTCTTCTTGGACCACTTTGGAAGGCGGCCCCTTTTATTATTGGGTACAGTGGGTGTATCCATCTCTTTAGCTACTCTCGGCTTTGGCTCCAGATACCTCTCTTACTCCACCGAAAAGCCGACATGGGCAATCGTGGTGTGTGTCGTGGCTGTGCGCTCTTTTCTGTCCTTCTTTTCAATTGGGCTTGGCTCCATCACTTGGGTCTACTCAGCAGAAATTTTCCCGATGAGGTTAAGGGCCCAAGGTTCAAGTCTGGCTATTTCAGTGAACAGAGTTGTGAGTGGCACTGTGGCCATGACATTTCTAAGCATCTCACATAAGATGACCTTTGCAAGCACTTTCTTTCTGCTTGCAGGAATCATGGCAGTTGGTACTGTTTTCTTCTATTTCTTTTTGCCTGAAACCAAAGGCAAGAGCTTGGAAGACATTTAGGCTCTCTTTGGGGACAAGGTCCCTGCAAATAATGCTAAAGCCCCTTCTTCTCCTAATGCTACATAATTTCGTCAAGATGCAATGACAGCCTCTCTAGTATTTTATGAAATGAAAGTCACTCAATGGCTTGCATTCTGATGCATTAGTTGGAAGGATTTTCTTCTCTTTTTGGGGAACCCTAGGTTGGAAGAAAATTAATGTACATATATGTTCCTTCTCTAGTCCACTCCATTTGAAAGGGCAATCGAAAGAAAAGATACATGGAATAGTGTTTTGTATGCTGTGAATTTCAGTGCCCGCTTTTGGCGTCATGGCTTTGCGTGGGTGGTCTCTTATATTGATGGGCTCCGTTGGCATCGATGCCTTGTTGGGTGCTTTTGGGCCTGGGCTTGAAGTTTATAAAGCAGTCCAAAAAATAATAATAAAATTTTGTCTTTTCAACTTTTAAAATTTTAAAGTGTTTTTTATATTTCACTTATTTATAAGTTATTTTTTTTATTTTATATATTATTTTTAAATTATTTATTTAGAACTTGTAATTTTAAATTATTATTTATTTGAAACTTGTAATTTTAAATTATTTATTTATTTTGTTGTTTTTGTTCAATTTATAAGTTATTTATAATATTTAAATTCATCAATAAATTGATTGTTTTTCTATACAATTACAAATATTCAATTCAATATTTTCAAGTTTTTTATACTATTTTCAACAAAACATTCAATATATCTATGAGACTCATGAGCCGACACAGTATGACATGGTACGACTCAATAGTTATGCGGGTCTTGAGCCGTGTTTGATCTATATTCTTAAAAAAATGATATGACACGACACGAAAAAAAAAACACGACACAAAAACATAGTAAATCATTTTATTTGGATGATGGACCGACATGACACGAGCCATTGCTATCCTCTATCAAACCAATAAAAAAAGAGAATCTCATAACGAAGTGTACAAAATCCGAACTGAATTTTCCGTATCCACGGACTAATGTATGTGCATGTGATTATGATCTTCTTCGTGTACAAATTTTGAAATGGCCAGAATTGTGTGCTACAAAAATAGCGCAAATTGATGGCCCAAGGTTTTACAGCAAGCTATGTGCAGCTGTGGTCCATCCACTCATCATCATATTCTATGGAAGAACAAAAATAAAAAAAGACAAATCACATTAGATAAAAAGGAAGAAAAAGAAACTGTAGCAAATCATCACATAAACAAAGAGACAATTCTCTTCATGAGTCAATTTACATATTTTTTTCATTCTCCAGAGCTAAAGTTGGAGTCAACACCGACAATACTATCATAATTCGGCCAAAGATAAAGAAATAACCTATATAAATTAAATTTTGTTAGAATTGAATATAAAATATTGTACTTTCAATACCCACAACTTTAATCATTAAACCAAAACCTCATTCGCAAGTTTTTCTTTTCAAAATAGAGATTTTCCTGTTATATAAACACATGAAATATTTATTCATAGGTCATATTCAATCTTGGGATTATTCCCTCATGAATGAATGTAGCGACATTAATGAACTTGATGTTGACAATGCTTTCTTGTATGATGACTTAACAGAAGAGTGATCATATAATTAAAAAGATATACTCGTAAGTATTAATTATTGTCTCGTTTGGTATATTATTAAATCAAGCTTAAATCTTTAAATTATTTTAAGTATCATTTAAGCATTACCTAAACGATGTCTTTAAAGAGTTGATTATGCTAATTAATTTCATATGTGAAAGGGACAACCGCAGGCACAGGGGTGCTAATAGTTAAACAGACCTCCTCAACTAAAAAATCCATTCTTTAAAAAAACTATGGGCATGTTTGGACAGGGTTTTCGAAAACTGAAAATAGTTTTCAAAAACTCTTTTCTATGTTTGGTAAACAGTTTTCAAAAAACCAGTTTTCAAAAACTGTTTTCTGAAAACTTCAAATTAGTGTTTTCTAATATAATTTTTGAAAAATAACCCTAAAATCAATGTTTACTTCTCTGTTTCATTCTTCTTTAATGGTATATAAAAAAAATTAAAATTTTAAAAATAAAATAATATTAATTATTTTTAAGTATTTAGTAAATATGAGAAATAAAATTAATATATATTTTAAATTTAAACTCAAAACTAAAAATAATTACAAGGTGTATCAAAATAGTTTTCAAAATAAGATTATCCAAACAATATTTCACTGTTTTCTGTTTTGGAAACAGTTTTCGAGTTACAGTTATCAAAACATGTTTTCTTTAGAAAACATCAGAAAATTGTTTTCAGTTTTAATTTTCAAAAACAGTTTTTGAAAACTAAAAACAAAAAACTGATACTCAAACATTACACACAATTCCAAGTGAGAAATTTTCATAGCTTAATTACTTTTTTGAAAACTAAAAACAAAAAAGTGATACTCAAACATTACATACAATTCCAAGTGAGAAATTTTCATAGCTTAATTCCTTTTGTAATCATAACCAAAGGAGCATAAAGAAAAAAAAGTGGGTAAGGAAATCCATGTCAAAGACAAAGGTTTCTTCTTGTCACTGAGCTAATTCATTACTTGAAAAGCTGAATCCATTCATCAAAAACTGTCTGTTAGTCCTTGATGGGGCATTTCATGTAAAGTAGAAGAGCTACACTCCTTGATGTGTTTTTGCATTCTTGGAAGCTTCTTTAACTTAGATGCTCTTCACCACTCGGTCTTTCTTAAGAGACATTGACATTGACATTGACATTGTGGGTATCAGTATTTACTTTTGACCCCTTGGTTTTGGGAATAGAGATATATAAGAGTACTCGCTAAGATTCAACTTCTTTACTTGTCCTTTAACTAGTGTAGAAGATCGAGCCAGACATCAACATATTGACAAGGTTTTATTTATTTTTTATATAATTCTCTCTCTTTCCCTCCTATATATATGTATATATATATAGATTGAAAAGTTGTCAATATAAAATTTTGCCAGTATCAAACATGGAAAAGGACAATATTGCCTTTGTCCTCCACTCTAAAATCTCACTTTTCAATATAAGATCCCCCCTCTCTCTCTCTCTCTCTCTCTCTCAGAGTAAGAGTTTTTGGGAAGAATCCTCTCAATAATCCAAAATAATTACGTATATCTTTTTTTAAGGAATTAATTAAGTCGCTTTTTGATTTGAAAAGCATCCCAGTTTCTTCAGCTTGTGGCGCTAAGTTTAGGCAAATATAGTCCTAATACTTTGGGGCTTGGGCAAGTCAACCTACTATGGCGCTTATATAAATGCTCTTGCTAATAGGCTTAGGTGAGCATATAACTAATTGGACTAGTAAGTTAATTTTGAGTTTTGAGGAAATAATGATTACGTAATTGTCTCCACCTTGTAGCGAGTGTCATATGTAAGAGAAACGGTGCTACATATGCTGGGTTTTGACCTTTTTTTTTAAAGAAATTTACTGGTGATTACTTTAAATATCATTAGTATCGTAGAAGAATTCTATTAGTAATGCAGTGAGATTGAAAAAAATAAAGATATTTTTATGGGACGTGATTTTATTGATTGAGAGATTTGAAATATGTTTTTTGATGACAAAAATTGAGATTTCAAACAATTAAAGAGTTAAAATGAACTTAAATTGAATTTAAAATTTCATTCAAAATTAAAAAAATCGAAATCTTAAAACTTGATTGATATTTATCATTATTTGCGCAACAAATGCCAACCTTCATTGTGTGCTTATTATCGGATGTGAAAAAATTAGACTTTATCCTATCCGCCAACATACTGATTTTTTCAAACTCAAAAATATTTTAAGATGATTTAACTCTAGTCTCACTCGATTTGTACTCGAGTGATCTAAAATCTAAAATGATTCGAGCTTCAATTGAACTGAACCCGATTAAATTAAAACTTGAAAAAACCCAAACCCGAAAATCTCGATTTCTAAATAAATCGAACTCAAAATGACCTGATATGAACAACCAGAAGCTTAAGATGTACCGAAACACGATACAACTAGAATTAGAAAGAAGAATATATAACGAAATTTACTTACAAAAAAATATCATATTGAAGTAGGTTGTTCATTTTACAATTATCAATTTCCTTACATATGGCTTCATAAGTTTTTGACTACAAATTCAATTTCAATAATTTTTTGATAATACCTTGATAAGTTATTTAACAAAGAAATTTTATTATTCACTTTATTTTTTTTTCTTAATAACAAAACATATGAATGCTTCACAAATCTTAATAAAGGTTGATAAAAAGTTTCCATTAGATGGAAAACATGTTTATATACTTTAAAATCTCACAATACCAACATTATTTCAAATAATTTTTTTTAATATATATTTTTCTATTGGAAAATTAAAACAAAGCTTCTCTAAATATTAAAATACTTATTTATTTTTTTGACCTTAATTACATGGAAAAGAAATAAAATAAATTTAATTTAGTAAGTCAACTTGAACATGCATGTATACATATGAGATGGAATGAAATCACTAAATTTAAAAAGAAAAAAAAAAGTTGAGGTGATCTAATAAGTCAATTTAAAAAATGATCCGATTCAATAACAAGCGAATTGAAAAACCTGAACAAAAAATCACTCAAACCCAACTGATATAAAATAAAACATAACTTGAAATAACCCGAGTTCTACTCAACGAAAACCCAACTCAATTCGAAAGTAGAATGTTAGGATGATTTAAATCGAACCCGACCCAAACTTGCTGTATTGCCACCTCTGCTTATTCCATGCGTGTCTTTTTCAAGTCACTTTCAATGTATATATAGGTGGTTACCCTAGCAAGGCGAGCCCATGCCAAGAAAGAGTCTTAAGTCCTTATCCTACCGAATCATTTTAATCTTCCTTTTTGAAAGGTAGCGATCCATTTCATTAAAAGGAAATAATCGAGAACAATGAAGCAAAGGAACAAAATAGAAAACGGTGATCAATATTTAGGCCATAAAGTCGATTGCTGTTAGACCCACTAAAGCCATTAATGGCAATATTCCCTTTTGAATATGATACGTAATAAAGTAATGAAAATTAAACCGTCAACTTATGAGAGTGCCAATCCATTTAAATATTTCTGGTCAATAAAATGGCAAAAAAATATGTTTTTTTATTTTTCTTTTTTAAGTACATGCTATATATTGACAATGATTAGGTTTGGTTTAAAGTTAATTTTAAATTGAAATTTATTTTTTAAAATTTAATTAAATCGAATTAAATCATTTAATATTTGATATTTAAATATTATTTAATAAAATTTAATAAAATTTGATTAAATTTAATTAAATTTTTGATAAATTTTAAAAAATAAATATGTATGTACTCCAATAATATATCTATCTATATTTATAATTGCTTGGCTATAAGTTGGTTGGCATTTGCTTATGGAAGACATTTACATTACTAAGCAATCAGTTCATGATCCACTGTTTATTGATAGTGGTGGAGAATTAATTAGGAGAAAATTTTTATAGAATTGAAAAAATTTATTAGTAATTATAAAAAATAAAACAATAATTTTAGTATTTAAATTTTTTAATAATTATTATTTAATTTATTATAAATAAATAATTTATTTTGATTTTATGTAACACTCACACAACTGAGTTGGTGGAATCACGGCCAACCCCTCTAATTCGATTGGAATGTTGTCCCAAATAAAAACTCCACCAAATTTAACTATTAACCAGCTATCCCTTTGTCAATTTAATATTTAAAGAGGCGTTGCTAATTAATGCTAATAATTTCCATTCAATGAGGACAAACAAGAAGGTGAAAAACATCTTCAGACATATTCATTAAATTATAATTAAAAAGACTTCCACTTTCGGTTCCTCGTGTTATTTATACGTCCCTCTCTCCGCATACTGCTACCTGATATATCTCTCTCTCTCTAATGGAAAGCCGATTTAAGCTACGGATTTCTCGCATGTTTCGGTCATCTTTCGGGTCCTGCCGGTCCCGAAACTTATCGGACATAATCGAGAAAGCCGTGTTTGTCCCTCAAAACCATAGAAACTTCCAGAAGATGAAACCAATTGCATCACCAAAGGCTCGACCCTTTCCTTCCATTTGCAAACCCATATGCCCCGAAACAGATCAAACCGTTGACAATGACTGCATCATAACAGCTCCTCCACCTCCGAGACGCAAGGTATCGGAGAAGCACTCTCCTTTCTTGGTTTCCGCATCATTTATCAATGGACGAATTTGCCCTCCCGCATCTCCCGTATCTCCCTTGAATCCTCCCTTTCACCACCCTAAACAATTCGATTTCTACGGTACCTGTTCAATGAAGAACAAGAGCAAGAACAACCAGAAGAAGAAGAGCAACAAGAAGTTCAGTAGTAATAATTATTTGTTTAGCTCTTCTTCTGTCGATAGTACTAATATCTACGGTGGTGGGTGGTGGTTTAGCAGCGAAGAAGAGACCGACACTCTCTTCTCTTCGAGGAGCCTCTCTTCGGATGATTCATTGGAATATCGTCGGAGACGTTCTCATCGGAAAAAGAACAGTAGTCAGCGCCGGGGAAGAGCGAAGGTGAGCAAGAGAAGCGAAATGGGTGTGTTGGCGTTGAAAGAGCTGGAAGGGAAAGTGAAGGGCAGTTTCGCTGTGGTGAAGACTTCGAGTGATCCGTACAGTGATTTTAGGACATCCATGCTGGAGATGATTGTGGAGAGACAGATTTTCGCTGCTAAAGATCTAGAGCATCTCTTGCATTGTTTTCTCTCACTCAACTCGCATCACCATCATAGGATCATCGTTCAAGTGTTTACGGAGATTTATGAGGCTCTGTTCTGATCAGCTATAATTACTAGTCTACTACTGCTCTGTTAATCTCTTGTTAATTAGATTTAGTAGAGTAATTAATTTAAGATTACTTAGTTTAATCAGAGAACAACTGACCATGAATCTTTTCTTCCATCTTTTCAAACTCTGAATTAAGTGAGGATTTCTTGTTTGTTCTTATCTTATCTTTCCTTTTATCTCTCTTGAATACACCACTATGTTTGAAAAGATTGACAAACAGATCAAGAAAGAAGCAAAATACTTGGTTGGTAATGTGTTAGATTCATGCGAAACTTCATTAATAATATCAATATAAATATAAAACTTAAAAAATAATATTATTAATAAAATTCTTTAAAATTATTAATACAAATTGAAACTTGGTAGAAATTTTTGACGACATAAAATGTAAATCATTAAACGGTTGAAAATTTGGTCGATAAATTTTAAGAATATCATTAATAATATTTGATATACATAACTATTATTATTAATAAAATTTTTAAAATTTACTAATCAAATTTTCAATAACATAAATCTCTTGATTTGTACCGGTATATCCAAGAATTTCTTACATGAGACAATTTGATTTGAAAGTTAGAAACCAAAAATGTTACCACTAACATGAAAAAGTTCACTCAATTTCTTGTGTGGTTGGACCTGTTTTTTACTCGTATTCGCACAAACTGCACCTACTAATCCGTTTACTCCTCCCTTCGCTACAACATTGTTTGTTCATTTTAATTTTTTTATCTTATTTTGATTTTATTTTTAAAATCATTTTTTGAATAAAAATTTTGAAAAATATTTTTTAAAAATTAATATATTTTATAAAAATATTTTAAATTTTTTTAAAATATTGACAGAAAAAATTAATCATTTAATTACGTGAATAAATTAAATAAACAAGATTTACCATGTCAATTGTAAGTCTCACTAATTCATACTATGTAACTTAATTAATGTAAGATCCATCACCCATCTAACTCACATCATATTAAAACTTAATCATTATTAAATTAAAAGAGTTTGTCTACATTGATAGGTGCCGCGACACAAATTGATAGGTCAAGCTTATAGTTAACATGATAAACTCGATTAATTTAAATAAAAAATTTCCTCAAAAGTCTTTTTGCATTGAGACTATCTTTTAATATATATATAAAACACAATGACTTTTTGATACCTAATAAATTCTATAAATTATTTGAGGATCATCCAATAACTTTTATGAATTTTTCACTCACGTGCTACTTTTGTGGTTTTTCAATCTTTCATAAAAAAAAAATAAAAAATAATTTTCGAATGTCAGCAAATTCTTTTTTTTTTTCACGGTAGATTACATTTATTTTTGCATGTGTACAAAAAATTGTGATCAGGTTCCTTGTGTTATTAAGTTTTTAAGAGAATTTCATTTACGAATAATGCTTAAAAAAGTTACATTATAACTAATTGAAACCATAACGCTTGTTATGTAAAATAAAAAAGCTAATGATTTATTTTGAAAATAGACCAAATCACAAGGTTATGCATGCATTTCATCTTAAATTATACTGCACTATATTACTCCATCAGTCCCATATTATTAGCCATCTCTAAAAAAAAATAATACATTTTTATGAAATCATAAATTATATCATGATTTTATTCTTTTCATCGTAAATTATATTATATAACTCTGTCGTTCCAATGCTATTAGTCTCATTTGCAAAAACATAGTTTTTAAGAAATCGTAATAAATGTGTTTTAGACTTTTTGATCATAACATATAATTCTATTGCTCCACTTGGAGTAACCACCTTTTTTTTATTTTTTTTTTATCTTGGTTGTTGCATAAATTTAATATTTATTAATTATAAAAAATTTAAAATGTATTATTTGTTAATTATAAAAAAATAAATAATATTTTGAGACATCTCAAAAAAAAAAAAATACTAATAATATGGAATTGGAAAAAATAAAATATGTATTATGACACCAATTTTTTTAGCTTATTCCACTATTTTTTGAAAACAACATGACTGTCATATCTTTTGGCCAAGTTATAATTGCATCTAGGAAATTAAGAAAAATGATTACAGCTAGCTATGATTCAAATGATGAAGCCAATTATATGGTTGACATGATGCCTGCCGACAAGAAACCCAAATTGTTAACTTTTGCTAATTGTTGTAAAAGAGACAAAAATGTGTCGTGCATGAAGTATTAGGTAACCAATTCAATTTATTTATATATAATTAATTTGTTTCCATTACATGGAAAAAGAAGCAAGACAAAACTCAAACACACCCCACCACCACCCAAACATCGAAACATGGAGAAAATTTGTCCATCAGCTAAAACAAACACAACAATATGATCATAAATTACCAAAAAATGCGTTTAACTCAAGCATTAAATCTTAGGTCTAGAAATTCAAAAGAAAAAAAGGAGGGGAAAGAAAGACATAATGGGTATGGCTTAAAAATTGAAAAGTCAAAACAAAACAAAAAATTACAAATAGTTTTTCTATGAACAATGATACGTCAGTTTCAACAACTGGGTAATGGCTTAAAAATTGAAAGGACATAATAGAATGAGAAAGTGGGGCATTTTGGATTTCTTTGATTTATTTTAGCTTTTACTGCTTTGTATCTGAGCTTGATAGCTGTGTTACATTACATACATACGAGAGAGGGAGAGAAAATGAGAGGTTGTGAAAGAATCTTCTCTTCTCCTCCCTCTTCTATAATGCTAGCTAGCTAGAATATGAACAGTAGCCACTTGTAACAATTATCTAGGAAGTGGACATCCCTTTTGAATTGATGACAAATTTAGTACCTGAAAATGGAATGCAAATTAAAGAATGTCTGATTGTGGCAGTCGTGCTCTGTTTTGAATGTCTATTGGCTTTGCATTCTTTCTCATTAATGGTCGCATTTTTTGGGTTATTGAGCCCCTCAATCCCCTCTCTTTCTCTCTCACACACACGTGAACTCTTACAATCCAAATGCATTTGGCCTTTTAAAGCCAGAACTTTTGAACCTTCAAAAAAACAAGTCAGGACTCTTTCGCGACTTTCCTTAGAATGTGTGAGCCTCATCGAGGGGTCTCTTCAATAAAATATTCTAAAGGGACATAAGATAATTTCTTACAGTCTTATTGATATGCCCATGTAATTATTCAACTATTATTTTTTTTGGTTAAATAGTTATTCAGCTGTTTGAGTCTTAGTACTATCACTTGCATCACAGTACTTTGTTTTTTTTTTCTTGTCCTTCTGTGGTAGGACTTATGAGTCAAGGGGAACTTCTTTTTTCTTATACTCTCAATGGGCTTAAGGTTTCATGGTTAAATGGCTGGGCTGCGTGGTTTTGTTAATTTGGATAGAGTTGTACAGCTGCAGATTTGTCCTGCCCCAAGCGCCACCCGGAATTAGAATTAAATGAACTGCTTGGCTGGCAAATGAAGCTTTTAACCAAAAGGAAATTTTTTCGAGGCTTCCGGAAACATCTTTCCCTGTTTTAGAAATAGGATTTAATTGGATAATGAGTTAAATTTTTTTTTAATTCAATCCAAACCGATAATTTGATAATTATATAATAACTATATAACTATATATATATATATATATATAATATTTACATATACTTAATTTGTTAGATGTTTGAAGGTTGTGTCATATTGCAGTGAAGTTTTGAAAAATTTAACTCATTAAGCACATCTAGAATACAATATTTGTTTAATTTTATATGGTTCTGTATTAAATTAAAATTGTTCGTATTTTGTATTAAGTGATTTGAGATACTTTGTGAATGATGCATTTGTAAGATTAAGTGAATTTTCGTTTGGATTTGATTTTAGAACTAATTGATAATGAATTATTGTAGTAGAATATTTTGTTTATTGAATATGTTTGAATTAATTTTTAAATGAAAAAAATTGAACCAATGATATTTCATACCAATCCAAACCAATTTGACTAGTTTGGATTGGGTTAGGTTTTTTTCAACTCGATAGACCAGTTTGGGTTGAGTTTTTAGGTCAATCCAATCAATACTTAGCTTTACTCCAAGCCACTGTTTGATTTGCACAAGTAATAAAATATGAACAGAGTGGAACAAATATGAAGTTAGAGGGGATTCACAGGATTGGACATAAAACAATATATTCTACTGGCAAAAACATCAACATTTATCTTATTAATCTCCAATCTTATTCTATTTTTTGTGTAAATCAAACGGAACTTTAAATCTAATTAAACATGTATGTTATTGTTTTTAAAAAAAAAATTTATTTAAGAACTCAAATATGAGAAAAATAAAAAGAAATAATTACATGTAATATTAACAACACATCGACCATGAAGAACCATGAAACACTCTTTAAACAAAGTTGTTTTAGTAGAAGAAAGATTATAAGTTTAACTTGCTAACCTTGTCGTCTTATAGAGGGTATTACAGTTAATAAAATTTCGAAATATTAATAATAATAAAAATTAGCATGTGATAAAAACATATAACTTATCTTACTTTGAATGATTTTACTTATTTAGATTTCTTTTTATCAAACAAGGAACAATTCAAAACCATGTATCTCTCAATATTTGAATTTAAATGACCAGATCACGGAACACTGATTCGTGGAGTGGAAGTGGGAGCGAAATGACGAAAGCGTTATCTTTTAAATTTTTATAAGGTGAAAACATCTCAAAAGTGTATTATTTTAAATTAAATCGTGTGGTACCAAGTTCCAACTGGTTGCTCTAAGTGTCTTCAAGTCATTAGTAACTTTCAGATTGACTTTATTTCTACGAAAAATTCTTACCTAGCACAGTATCATGAGAGATGCATGGTACAATGTTCAGTTTCATCCTTAGATGAAAATAAAATATATTTTTTTCTTCTCTCTTTTAATGCCATTTAACAGTAAAATTGACTCTTATATCATGTATCTCTAATGACACTGTATCATATAAGAACTCAATTTCTATACCTTTTCCTATATGTAACTATGAAGACAGTGTGCCACGAGCCCTTCTACCCGATCTATTAGGTCTTCTTGCCCACTTAGTGGCAAGTTGTGTTGACTGCTATGACAGTAACCTTCAACAGCAAGACAGAGCAAATTAGATAAACCGCTTTTAGTAGCTCAAGATATGGCATCTGGCATCCAGCTATTTTCCAACTTTTTCTGCTCAGGAGTCTTCTCTTGATATACGTCTCCATGCCAACCTTTCTTGTCCTGGAGTCTTTTCATGATATGTGTTTTCTTTTCAATCTTTCTTGTTCTAGAGTGTTTTCATGATATATGCGTTTCCTTTTCAACCCTTTTGTTTTGGAGTCTTCTCATGATATCAGCCGCGTGAAACACTTTGTGCAAGTCATTGACTGACTTACATGCATGGATTAGTTAGGGTGTCACCACAAAGAAGTTGAAAAACAAGGTTATGTAAATAGGAGGAAGTCTTGGAGCAGTAGTTAAGGAAGAGCATTAGCAAGACATATGACTTAACCTTAAGAAGCACGAGTAAAATAGAAGAGCCGTGGCTTCCCATTTTACTCCGATTGAGACATTTTCCAAACCTTAAGACTAATGGCGAGCTGTCAATAGTCAAACCTCTAATGGACGAACTGTATTTTTACAGAAAGAATGCTCAATATTACAAGAGATACATGACACATGTCATAGATATATATGGTACAAGAGTCAATTTCATCATTAAATGGTATGAAGAAAAAAAAAAAAATTTTATTTTCATTCAAAGATTAGATAAATCATTATGTCATGTATCTCTCATGGTACTGTAATATTTCTCGCAGATCTCGACAACCCAATTCCCAATTTCACTTGAGTTGCTTGCTACATATATTTATCTTTATGTAATATGTAAGTTTAACCTTTCAAGTATTGATGTTCTAATGTTTGCTCGATCAATATGCACTTAACGAAAACATACGTACGGTGACCTTAATTAATTAATTTACCTTAATGTGCCTATATGTGTGAAACCTAAAACTAGCTATGTTAAAAAAAAAAAAAATGTGCAGTGGCCTCTCAAAGGAGAAAAAAAAATGCGCATTGCCATTCTTTTGTGTAATCATTAATCCCTCGTTTGCTTATATGAAATTGATAATTTAATTTTAGATCAATTTCAAGTTATTTTAATTCTGGTGTTTACTTTGTTTTTAAGTTTGGAATTGTCAATTCTCAAGAATACAAAATTCCAAATAATAAAAATAACCATTTTTTTCTCCTCAACCTAAGATTTGTATATTCCAAATATTAAATAAAATGCTTGAAAATCTGTTGAAACAATATATCCCTACTTAGTAAATACCCTCAACTTTTCTGCCCTAATAGCTCATCTTTAATAAAATAATGTTATTATAGTAAATAATATAATATAATAATAAAAATTATATATAATAATACATTACTTATAATTAATAAATACCAAATATATTATTAAAAACTAAATAAAAATATAATTAAACGAAAAAATATAAAATATAAATAAATATTAATATAATACTAAATATCATTAAATAAAATAAAAATAATAATTTAATTAACTAGTTAAGAGTTTTAAATAATATAACAAATAATAATAATACTAATATAATTAACTAATATAAGATAAGATATTTATATAATATAATTATATTGATACAAAATTATGTATTTATATTTTAATAAAATAATAAAACTATAAATAAATAAAAATATAAGATAAGATAATATGCTTGATATAAATAATTATGTATAATGATTAATATGATTACATTTATCATCTTTTCATATAATATAATTTTCTCAATAAATATATTTCTATCAAAATAAAGATATGGACATTTTAGGTGTTATACTCTTTTAATTGAGATTGTATCTGATGCGAACCTCATCGACATGCTTTGAGACCCGACAAACAATATTGGAATAGAATACTTACCCAGAAATCGTCTAGAAAACAGATTTTATGTGACACCGCGACCCGTTGCTTGTATGGAAGCAAGAACCTTGGTATAATGAAGACGCCACAATCAATTGTGGAAGGATTGATTGATAAGTCGGAGCTGAACGCCACAAGGAAGAACCCTTGATAAGTTCAAAAGTTCTTTGAAGAACCAATAGAGGAAGCAAACCTCAAGTATTTTCTGAATTCTATCATGCTTTCAACTTACAACACACAAGTATTTATAGAGCTTAGAACAACCCTCTAAGCTTAGGACAAGCAAGAAAACAGCATAAAACATGTAAGGAGACAATCCATAAAACATGAAAGGAAACAATCCCTAAAACATGCAAGGAATCAAGGAATTGGCCAAAAGTAAAAAGAGGAACACAATTTCAGATTTTCAGGAGCACCCAATGACCAGAATTCAAATGGCCATATCTTCTTGCACACATCTCCAAATGGGCTGAAACTTGTTTGGT
Organism: Bretschneidera sinensis; assembly: GCA_023935145.1. NCBI lineage: Eukaryota > Viridiplantae > Streptophyta > Magnoliopsida > Brassicales > Akaniaceae > Bretschneidera > Bretschneidera sinensis. The sequence goes on from CM043701.1 coordinate 22,539,202, forward strand.
TGGAAAGATGACGATTTGATCTTCAATTTGGACTTAAGAAAGTCTTAAAAAGGATGTCGTTTGGGCCTGTTATGATGAGCCTAAATTCAGTAGGCTGTTGCATCCGAATCTTCTTTCACTTTGGGCTTGGACCTTGCACCTTAATTAGTTGACAAGAGACTAGGTGATTATTATTGGGCAGGCCCTTGTTATGTTGGACATACCCATGTCACTATCAATAGCTTGGATTAAACTTATTATGCTTTCATCTCCTGTTGGGCCAAGCTTGGAATGCCCCATTTTAGATTCAGCCCAAATCTCTTGAATCAGCCCATTAAGTGCTTCTTTGACTTTCTTGGATCTTGATCTAGTAATTGGTCCAACTGGAATATGCAATGGATCATTTAATAGTGCTTGTTGATTCTCATCAGTATCATTATTCTAACATTCAATTACATTCAACCAAATATCGAAATTAGAATAGGATCAGCTATTTAAGATGCTTGATCAAATGAAAGAATTGAAATTACAATTTAATTCAAGCTCAATTCTATTTCGAATCAATTTCAATTTTATTCCACTATAATTCTTTTTCACCTAACCAAACAAACGGTAAGAGAATAGCATTAGGTGTTAGGGTTGTTCTTGGCCTCAAGGACATTGGTGCATGCCTTACAAAAAAATGTATTTAATGCTAATGCTCACTTTTCTTTTGTAGTAATTTCTATTATCAACAGATGCCTTGTTCCGATTACTTTTATGTGTCATTTTCCCTAAGATAACTTCATGCTTTTGTATATAGGAGGACATTGGAGTTGTTCAATGATCTAAAACTTTGTAAGTGCGTTACAATTTCAATTTCATTTCTATAGTTTCTTTTGCGTTTTCTACCATATATTTTATGTTTTCCACTTTGGTACTTGCTCCGTTATGTACTGGCTCAATACTTTATAAGAATATATCAACATGAAATTGATGTGGTCACTTCTTGGAACTTTTCTTTTCAGCATTTTTAAATTGAAATTGATTTAGGATATCACGTTGTCTCGTCAATTTGAGACACTGACAACTATTTTTTTTGGTTCATCAACTAAAGTATCAAATCTCAACATAAATCAAATAAATTTCTTTATAGAAGAATAATATAAATCAATTATTGTCTTAAACAATTATCAAGTCTAAAATATTGCTTTTTATAGTTTCTTCAAAACTCAGTTGAAAGTTCAAGTTCCATTGCCAACAAGACCTTAAGCATCTTAATCAATGGCATGATAAAAAAAATAGATAAATGAATAATTTCATACTTGTGTTCATAAAATAAAGATAAATAAGTAATTATATAAATTATATTAAATTAAATAATCCATGGATGAAAGCTTTAGTATTGATTTGAAATAATATTTGAAAGATAATATTGAAAATTTTGTTGAAAAGAGTTAAAAATTTTTGAAGAAGAAAGTATTGAAAATTTTGAAATTTGAAGTTAAAACGAAAGAATTTTGAAGAAAAATATGGAAGAAAGAAAAGATGAAAAATTGATTTTTAAAGGGAAAATGGCAAAACTGTAATTATGTAATGGTAAAACGGTAAATTTTAAATGATGATAGAATTATAAATAATCGACGGTAAATATGTAAATTTTATTTAAAAAAACAAAAAATGAAAAACGAAGAGGAAAACGGTGAAGAACATGGGTTCTTACAAAACCAATGTGAAACAATGATAACTTTATTGATATTTTTGATAAAATAATATTATAATATATTATTAAAATAAAAAAATTTGCAAAGCTTATAAGTCTCTGAAGCTCAGAGACATTATTTTCTTTCAAATCTCATTTAGTTTCTTTCTTTATTTAATTCAATTTCTTAGCAAAAAAAAGTTATAAGAAAATTTCTCTATTATTAGAGATAATTACAGTCACTCAATTACAATAGCAAGATTTCATCACATTTGAGGTAAATTTTTAATAATATTAATAATATTCATAATTATATTGTTTGAATTAAGTTTGAAATAGTAAGATTTATGAAAGTTAATGACAAGGTATTGGTGATTAGCAATCTCAAGAAATTGCTGAAAGGAGCAGGAAAGGCAAGGAGGTGATTCACGCGTAGCTTTTAGTAATCAAGACCAATAAAAATATGAATTTATGATATTTGAATAAATGATTGAATTATAATGATTGTATGATATATTTTATTTTATGTATGATAATTGATTTATTTATTGATTAGGAATTAAATAATATGTTGAAAATTAATTGTATAAGAATTTAGATTTTAAAAAGGACGGATTAATGAAAAATATGTTGAGAAGATATATGAAATTTTTTGAAAAATATTATTGAAAAATTAATATGATATCTAAGGAGAAAATTTAATCAATATGTTAAAAAAATAATAATTTTGAGAAAGAGATTGTTAAATTGAATGCTTTGATGTATGCTTGCTTACATATTATCGCTCATATGCATAAAAGGGAAGACCAAGAAGGTAGCTGGTTTGGCTGAGAAGACTAAGAAGGTAGCTGGTCTAGCTGAAACATGTCGACATATGGGAAGACATTTCCAGACGATAATATGAAATGATCTGATAAGAAAGAAAGAAAATTTAAATTCATGCATTATATTTGTTTTAAATATTTATTATTAATGGCTGAGATGCTAAAGAATCCGTTTTGATTATTAAATGATTGACTGATAGATAAGTCTCATAATGAGACAATTTTGATGATAAATAAATAAAAAGAATGATATAATAAAGAATTATATGATCTATTATGGGTATGATGGGAACCTTATGATGATATTAAATTGATAAAAGATATGAGATATATGATTAATTATGCTTATTTAACAATGACCGAATATAACTAGAAGTATATAAATAGAGTACTTCTAGTAAATTTAATTCACTGAGCTTGTGAAACTCACTCCTCATTGTTAAATAATTTCATGTAGCAGGCAGGACATATAAATTTGTAAGTTGAGATTCAGACTGAGTTATTATCTTGAAGTCTCGTGGTCCACATCCTCAGACTAATGGAAGAAGAATTTTTTTTTTTTGTAGATATTCATGCATAATATGTTGTACATATTGTTTCAGATAGGATATTAATAATATAACTCCCCTGTTGAGAGTTGAGGGTTGATGTATATATATTTTTAGTCGATGTATGTTTTTATATTTTTGCATATATGTGTTATGCTGGGATTTCAAAACGTGACAACACCGTTTTGGGGGTGGCCAACCTAAGATGGGTCGTTACAATTTTGGCATCAGAATATTAGGTTTTATGATTTTGTAGATTGCATAATTTTTTTTTAAAGAAGTAGAAGATTTAAATAAACTATATTTTAATGTAGAGTCTGAGGATGACACGTGGATGTGCTAGAGCTAGAGGTAAAGTACTGAACCAGAGAGGACACGGTAGACCCCCAATATTTAGAAGAGTTGAAGCTGGGATGGAGGTCGAGTCTGTGGTTCATACAAAGGAACAAGTTGCTAGTACAATTGGTACTAGTAGATGTGAGAAAGAATAAGATATTATGAGAGATGAGTTGAGAGAAGTTCTTGATCATGCCATAGAGAGAGTGAATGCAGTAGAAGAAATGGTTGATAATTTACAGAGGAGACTAGAGGAAAGGGCTAGAACAGAACCTGATTTGGTGAGATAAGAGGTTTATGAAGGAGATGGTGTGTTTGCACATGAGATGCAAGGGTATTTTTTTGTGAGATTTATTAAATTTAAACCTCATTCTTTTAGAGGATCTGTAAATCGTATTGAGGCTGAGCAGTGGATTAAACATGTTGAGAAATATTTTGAAGTCTTACTAGTGACAGATAGGCAGAAGGTTGCCTTTGCTTCATTTAAGCTGGAAGGTGAAACTTCTCGATGATGGGAGGATATTCTGCCTAGATTAAGTACACAGGTAGATCAACCCTTAACTTAGCGTAAGTTTAATGATGAGTTCTTTGCGAAGTATTTTCCAAATACGTTTCGAGCACAACAGCAGAGATTTTATTCATTTAAGGCAAAATACTTTATCTGTGGCCAAGTATGATAGTAGATTTATAGCCTTGTTGAGGTTTGTACCAGAGTTAGTAAATACAAAGGAGGGGAAATGTAAGAGATTTTTAGACGAGTTACGTTCGAACTAAACTATCTTATATAGGTATTGTGAATTATGCTATAATGGTGGATAAAACATTACAGATTGAAAAAAAGATGTGATGTAGTTTAGAAGTAGGAGGGACTGGCTGAAGAGGTCTAGATTTGAAAGACCCAGAGGTGGTAGTGGTATGAAAGTGAAGGGAGAGAGGCCACCCCAAAGAGGGCGTTCCTTGTCACAAGGAGCTGTGATGCAAAGTCAGAAACAAGCAGGATCTGTCACTTCTGTAGCTCAGAGTAATATTGGTAAGACCCCTAGATTTGAGAGGCAGGCTATGGGAACTGGAGATTATGGTAGAGAAGTAAGTATGCCACCAAGGGGAATGGTAATATGATGTATGATTGAGAGACAAGAGTTTGCTATAGATGTAATTAGAAAATTAAACTCCTCTTGTTCTGGTATCCAGAACACCACATTCTTCCTAAAACAATCTACACCATAAGCATGATATGTAGATAACCAATTAATCCCTAGAATTAAATCAAAATCTGTCATATGTAAAAGCAACAAATCAACTTTAAATTCTCTACCAGCCATACTAATCACACAACCTTATTAAATTATCTTGATAATAACCCTCTCCTTAGTAGGAACCTCAACAATAACAGCATGCATCAAAGGAATAACAGAAGCATCAATAGATTTCATATAAACATTATATGGAAAAAATGGGTTACACTAGGATTAATCAATAATCTAGCAAGTCTATCAAGAATAGATATCATACCCATAACAATATTAAGAGTGGCCTGTGCATCATGTTGGGTCAATGCATAGACTCTGCTATCTCTAGGCTGTAACTGACCACCACGTCTTTTTTCAGCTACTGGTCCTCTGCCTCTGCCCCACGTACTCTCTGATCTCCCACCTCTTTTCACTTGTTTTCTCCTAACACCTCGAGAACTTATCTCAACAGATTTTCCCAGTGGACAATCTACACTAATATGCCATCCCTCACCACATAAAAATCACATCAGAGTAGGACAATTCCGAGATAGATGTCATGTCTGATTACATTTATAGCAAACTATTGTCTCTTGATCATATATCAGATTACCACTTCCCCTTGGTGGCATACTTACTCCCCTACCATAACCTTTAGTTCCCATAGCATGTCTCCCAAATCTAGGGGTCCCCCAATATTACTCTGAGCTACAGAAACAACATATCCTGTTTGCCTCTGACTCTGCATCACAGTTTCCTGTGACAAGGAACGCTCCCTTTGGGGTGGCTTCCCACCCTTCACTTTCATACTACTACCACCTCTGGTCCCTCAAATCTAGACCTCTTCAGCTAGTCCCTCCTACCTCTAAACTTTATCACGTCTTTTTTCAATCTTTAATGCTTTATCAACCATTATAGCATAATTCACAATACCCATATAAGAGAGTTTAGTTTGAATCTCATAGTATAACCCATCTAAAAATATCTTACATTTCCTTTCCTCTAGTTTTACTAAGTCAGGTACAAACCTTGTAAGGGTTATAAATTTATTATCATACTTAGCCACAGATAAAGTATTCTGCCTTAAATGAATAAAATCTCTCTCCTGTTGTGTTATAAACGTATCTGGAAAATACTTTGCAAAGAACTCATCCTTAAACTTACGCAAAGTTAAGGGTTGATCTACCTGTGTACTCAATCTAGGCAGAATATCCTCCCACCATTGAGAAGCCTCACATTCTAGCTTAAATGAAACAGAAGCAACCTTCTGCCTATCTGTCACTGGTAAGACTTTAAAATATTTCTCAACATGTTTAATCCACTGCTCAACCTCAATAGAATTTGCAGATCCTCTAAAAGACTAGTGTTTAAATTTGATAAATCTTACAAAACAATTCCTTTGCATCTCATGTGTAAACACACTCTCTCCCTCATAAATCTCTTGTCTCACCACATCAGGTTCTGTTCTAGTCTTTTCCTCTAGTATTCTCTGTAAATTAGAAACCCTTTCTTCTGCTGCATTCATTCTCTCTATAGCACGATCAAGAACTTCTCCCAACTCATATCTCCTAATATCATATTCTCTCCCACCTCTTCTAGTACCAACTATACTATCAACTTGTTCCCTTGCATGAACCACATACTCGACCTCCCTCTCAGGTTCAGCTTTTCAAAATATTGGGGGTCTACCACGTCCTTTCTGGTTCAGTACTCTACCTCTAGCTCTAGCACGTCTTCGTGTCATCCTCAGAGGATATGGACCACAGGACTTACACATAATAACTCAGTTTGAATCTCAGCTCACAAATTTATCTGTCTTGCCTGCTACCTGAAATTATTTAACAATGAGGAGTGAGCTTCACAAGCTTAGTGAATTAAATTTACTAGAAGTACTCGATTTGTATATTTCTAGTTATATTCATTCATTGTTAAATCAACATAATTAACCATCTATCTCTTCTCATATTCTAATTCAATCATTTATCAATTCCTCTTAATATATAAATTATCGGGCTATCCTCATTCAATATATATGTCTTATATATTTTATTAATTTAGTATTTCTAATTTAATATCATCATAAAGTTCATATCATACAAAAAATAAATAATATTATTCTTTATTATATCATCATTTCTATTTATTTATCATCAAAATTGTCTCATTATGAGACTCATCTATCTATCAATCATTTAACAATTAAAACTGATTCTTTAGCATCTCAACCATCAATAATAAATATTAAAAAGAAACATAACGCATGAATTTAACTTTTCTTTCTTTCTTTATCATCAAATCATTTCATATTATCATATGAGAACATCTTCCCACATGTTAACATGTTTCAACCAGACCAGCTACTTTCCTGGTCTTCCCTTTTATGCATATAAGCAATAACGTGCAAACAAGCATACATCAAAGCATTCAATTCAACTATCTAGCTCTTTCTCAAAATTATTATTTTTATCATATTTATTAAAATTTTCAATTCAACTATCTAGCATATATCATATCAATTTTTCAATCATATTTTAGAAAGTTCATATAACTTCTCAACATATTTTTCATTAACTCATCTGTTTTAAAATATAAATTCTTATATAATTAATTTTCAACATATTATTTATTCCCTAATCAATAAATCAATAAATTATCATATATAACAGAAAATAAATCATCCAATCATTATAATTTACCAATTTATTCAAATATCATAAATTCATATTTTTATTGGTGTTGATTACTAAAAGTAAATCTAACTCACTATATTGTACTTAAAGCTACCCGTGGATCACCTCATTTCCTTCCCTGCTCCTTTCAGAAATTTCTTGAGATTGCTAATCACCAACCCCTAATAATAAATTTTTATAAATCTTATTATTTCATAACTTAATTCAAACAATATAATTATTTAGTTATGAGTCTTAATGAAAATTTACCTTAAATATTATGAAATCTTGCTATTGTAATTGCATGACTGTAACTATATCTAATATTGGATTAATTTTCTTTATAACATTTTGCTAAGAATTTTGAATTGAAGAAAGAAAGAAATCCACGAAATTTGAAAGAACAAATGTCTCTAAGCTTTCAGAGACTTATAAACTTTGCAATTTTTTTAATATTATAATATTATTTTATACTAATATCAATGTTGATATTAGTATTTCTCATGGGTTCTCAGAACCCATGTTCTTCATCGTTTTTTAATAATATATTATATATATTCACTTTCTTTTTTCTCGCCACTTTGTTGTTTTTACGTGAAGTCTGCGGTTTTGGTTATTTATTTATTTAATACAATTCACATATTTGCCATCGGTTATTTACAATTCTGCCATCATTTAAAATTTATCGTTTTGCCATTACATAATTATAGTTTTGCCATTTTCCCTTTAAAAATCAATTTTTCATATTTTCTTCCTTCAAAAAATTTTATAAAAATTATAGAGAAATATAAAAATTTATATTTTCTTTCAATTTTCTTTTGATTATTTTCCTCAAATTCAGTCAATATTTTCTTCAAAATTCTTTCATTTCAACTTCAAAATTTTCAGTACTTTCTTTTTCAAAAATTTCTGACTCTTTTCAACAAAATTTTTAATATTATTATTCAAATCAATACCAAATCTTTCATCAGTGGTTTATTTAATTCAATATAATATATATAGAATTACTTCTTTTCCCTTATTTTATGAACACGAGTATTACAATAATCGACTGTGAAAGAGACATAAAGTTTCACAGTCGATTGCCCATTTAAACAGTCGACTATCTATTTCTATGTAAGCTGGCCATTTTGAAAACATAATGGACAATTGACTGTAGATCAAGGATAGTCGACTGCCTATTCAGACAGTCGATTGTTCAAATCATTTTAAGCCCAGAATTTTAAATTCAAGAGAGGACAATCGATTGTTCATTTTTCACAGTCAAATGTCCTGTCGAGAAAAACAGCTAGTTTTCAAAATCTGGACGCGGGATTTGAGCAATTAATGCCCCAAACCTATTAAATCTGTGTCTAACGACCATATAAGGCCAAGGCTATAAAACTCCTTATCAATGAGCATTTAAAAAACAAGAGAGCACATTCAATTTGAAAACAAGCTCATTAATACTCTTGAAAGCCTTGAAAAATTTCTTTGAGCCATTCATCAAGCTTTGTTCTTAAAAGAGAGATCATCTTCATCTTATAAATAATTTATTGCTATCTCTCTTATTTTCCTTTACATTCAATATCAATCATGTAAAGAAAAAGAGTTAGTATAACTCTTAGAGTGTTTAGGATTAAACACTTCCTTGTAACTTCCTTGTGGAAAAGAGTGCTTGTAAGGTTTGTGCGACACCTGTGAAGTTTCTCGACTTTAATTAGTGGATTACTTCAATAAGGTTCTAATGAGAGTCATAAAATGCATCTTAATAGTACTTAACTATTATCACTTTAGGGTTGATCTAGGTTTTAATTGCACTTTTATATGTTAACAACTCTAAAGTATCATTCTTGGATCATTGATCTATTTCGGTGCATTTTCAAGTACTTTAAGCTCAAAAGAGGAGAAAAAGTTATCATTGCTTGAAGTACAAAGACTCGAGGCATACTGGAGTGAAGGAATGCTTCCGAAAAGACAAGATGGAGGGATTAAAAGAGCAACAGTTGCTGCCCGCACTGGAAAGAGTTTCACTAAATTACGAGAATTGCCCGTACAGATCAATCATCTTTGAAAATTAAACTGTATTGATACAAGAATAACCAGGAGATGAGCCATATATGCTTAGAAATATCCAGAAGTCTATTTTCTGAAGAATTTTACGGTTCATCAAAAGGATTTTTCTAGAGAAAGTTATGGCAGTTTTAGTAGACAAAGGTCAGGCTGTGCGGGATTTCAGTGTGATTTTGGGCTTAAATCCCACATCCCACGTCGGATGGGAAACACATTGCACTCTTGGTATTTTCCTATATAAGACCCACTCTACTTTAGCTTTGGAAATGAATGGGGGATGAATCCAGAGGGCCTTTAGGAGCAATCCAGAGGGCTTTAGGAGGAACCCGAAGTTTAAAGTTTGAAGGTCGGGAGAGATAATTGTCGGGAGGTGATGAGTGCCAAATATTGCATATTTTGGCCTTTTAATTTACATTTGTTAGCTTAGAAATTTGTTACTTTGAGTTTTTTTCGTTGTTTTACAGGTTTACAAGCTTGGAAAGAAGTTTCACTAAATTGCCAGAATTGCTCGTGCAGATCAGCCATTTTTGAGGATTAAACTGTGTTGATTTAGAAAGAACCAGAAGATGAACCATATATGCTTGGAAAGATCCAGATGTCTATTTTTTGTAAAATCTTCGGATCAATAAAATTATTTTTCTAGAGAAAGTTATGGCAGTTTTAGTAGACAAAGGTCAGGCTGTGCATGATTTTAGCGTGACAGATCAGCCATTTTTGAGGATTTAACAGTATTGATTCTGGAAGAACCATGAGATGAGCCATATATTCTTAGAAAGATCTCGATGTCTATTTTATGGGAAATTTTATGGATCAATAAAATGATTTTTCTAGAGAAAGTTATGACAGTTTTAGTAGACAAAGGTCAAAGAGCAAAAACTGGAATCTGTAGTATCCCACATCGGATTGGAAGCATATTGCACTTGTGATATTTCCCTATATAAGCCCTTCTTCACTTCATCTTTAATGTACAATTCCTGAGCCACTTTAATGTTTACCGGTGGACGTCCGCTAGCATTCTGGTGGATCTCGAAGGCTTTGTTACCACGAGGGGAAGCGCCGCCCGGCAGCGAGTGGAATTTCTCTCATGTAAAGTTATTTATTTATTTCTTTACATTTAGTTGTTTTAGTTTAAATGTTTAGTACTTTTATTATGAATTGTAGTTTCATAGTTATGAGTGGCTAGACTCTTCAGCTAAGGTTGAAGATGAAGCCCCGCCGTTGTTTGGCGTAGTAGTTCAGATTTGCTTGTACAAATCTGACAATTTTTAGTATAAATGTTCTGTCAATTATTTGAGTTAATCTTATAATTGATTGAGTTTAAATTGTCTGTTGGATATTCCTTGTATTTCATCTTATGGATACATTGAATGCTTTTCACTTAAATTGGATTTCCTTTGTGATTTGTTGAGAGCGGATACATTGGATACTTTTGGTTTAGTTGGGATATTATTTGTTTTTTGTCTTATAGTTGGATTCATGGAATGTTTTGATAGACTATATTTTTAGAACATATATGCTTAACTTCGGTGGGGTGGATTTGGAAACCTTAGTGTTTTAATTATTAGTTTTTAAAAATCAATTTAGTTTAATTTTAATTTCTTTTGCAAATTATCATATGAAATTCAGAACTAGGTTGAGATAGAGTTAGTTTAGATTGAAAATATACTTTCACAATGCAATTCTCTGTGGATTCGACCTCGCACTTGCACAACGCTATACTGCAAACGACTTGTGCGCTTGCGAGTAATTTAAAACTCACAACAAGTTTTTGGCGCCGTTGCCGGGGAATTGTTTGGTTTGTGAAAATTTTTTGTCTGAATTGATTTTATTTTTCTACTAGTTAGCAATTTTTAATTAAAAAAAAATAATAAATTTTTTTTTGAGTTGTGTGCTTGCTTTATTCTATTGTTTCTACTGATTAGTATCTCATTGTTTTCTGTTGGTGTATGCTTGGTCGGAGATCCTTGAACTTAGATTTGACACATTTAGATCCCGACTTAGAAAAGACTCTTAGGAGACAGAAAAGAGCACCAGTTGAGAGAGAAACTATTGAGATGGGAGAGAATTTAAATCATCCTGAACATGTAGAGCAACCTAGAGCTTGGAATGTGGACTCCACTACATCCCTTAGGGATTTGTTCGGTTCGCACCCATTGCAACTAACTCATCCTCTTGCATAGTGTTGCCACCAACCAATGCCACACACTTTGACCTGAAGCCACATGTTATCCAACTCTTACCTTCATTCCATGGCTTAGATCTTGAAAATCCTTATAGCCATGTGAAGAAGTTCAAAGATATTTGTGCCACATTTAAATTCTAGAACTTCTCTGAGGAGTCAGTCTATCTTCGACTCTTCCCTTTTTCTCTTCATGATAGAGCTAGGGCGTGGTTGGATTCCAACACGTCCGGGTCTATTACATCTTGGGAAAACCTGCTGAGCAAATTTTATCATAAGTTTTTCCCAATGTCTAGAGTGAATAAGTGCTGAAAGGAGATTAGCTCTTTCACTCAGGATGAGGATGAGAAGTTCTCTGAGAGCTGGGAGCGCTTTAAAGAGTTACTGATCAGATGCCCTCCACATGGATATGAGAAGTGGAGACTCATTCAATTCTTCTACCAAGGGTTGACTCAACCCAACCGTAGCATGATCGAGTCTATGAATGGGGGGGCATTCTTGAGTATGACAGGAGACGAAGCATACATGGTGTTGGACAAGTTGTCCGACAACTTGCAGCAGTGGGATTTTTCAAGCTGTCGAGATAAGTCCATTCGTGCTCCTAAGAGGGGAGGCATCTATGAGGTCAGGGAGGACTCTGACTTGAGGATAAAGTTAGATGCCCTCACCAAGAAGATTGACGCTCTCACTGTGAGCCAATCCATCAATGCTGCCAACACAGTCAATGTTAAAAGCTGTTCCATCTGTGTTAGTCCCATGCATCTAGCACAGAATTGCCCATCAAGGCCGGCTTGTGCCGAGTATCCTATGGAACAAGTAAATGCTTTCAATGACTTTCAAAGGCAGTCAAATAGATCGCACTTCGAGACGTACAATCCAGGGTGGTGGAACCACCCAAATTTTTCATGGAGGCAGAACCAACAAATGAATTAGGGAGAAGCCCCTCATCATGCTCAAAATCAATATCCTCCCGGATTTGCCCCACAAATTCCAAATCATGATCATTCTGCCCATCCAGCACCTTCACCTGCTTACCAAGCACCCACTCAAACACCAGCGCCAGCTTCACAGTCGCTAGAGGACACCCTTAAGGAGTTCATGAAGGCGACTAGCTAAAATATGAGTGATGTGAGGAGTGTAACAGTGGTAAACACCCAAGCAATTACCAAGCTGGAGATTCAAATAGGGCAAATTGCAAGTCACTTGGGTGAGAGAGAGAAAGGAAAGTTCCACAGTCAACCCGTGCCCAACCCGAAAGGACAATTTATGGTTGAGAGTTCATCAACTCCTATGCACGGGGAGGAACAAGTACAGTCGATTGTCACAATGAGGTCTGGGAGACAAGTGGACAATCGAGTGGAAGAGAGCCCTGCTATGCAGCAAGGGCAAGGGAGTGGCAACACAAAGAAGAGAGATACTGAGCCATCTATAGCCACACCTACTGAGAATGACCCTCCTAGGTCGTTTGTACCTAGAGCACCTTACCCCGAGAGACTACAGGCGCCGAAAAAAAGAGGGAAATATGAGGAAATCCTGGAGGTATTCAAGCAAGTCCAAATCAATATCCCATTTTTGGATGCCATCCACCAAGTGCCATCATATGCCAAGTTTTTAAAGGACTTGGTCACTATCAAGAGGAGGACGAATGTCCCAAAGAAGGCATTTTTGACCAAGCAGGTCAGCTCAATCCTGCAGTGCAAGTTACCCATCAAGTATAAGGACCCGGGGTGTCCTACCATTTCTTGCACGATAGGAGTCAGCCATATTGAGAGGGCTCTTTTGGATCTAGGGGCAAGTGTGAATCTTCTACCCTACTCAGTTTATGTGCAGTTAGGGTTAGGAGAATTGAAGCCCACATCCACGACGCTTCAATTGGCTGACAGGTTAGTGAAAAGACCATGGGGGATAGTTGAGGACGTTTTGATAAAAGTGGATAAGTTCTATTTCCCCATGGATTTTATTGTGCTTGACAAAGAGCCGGTTCAAAATGTAAGGATTCAAATACCGCTGATTCTAGGGCGACCATTCTTAGCCACGGCTAATGCCCTAATCAACTGTAGGACAGGGGTGATGAAGATCTCCTTCGGAAATATGACAGTGGAGTTGAACATTTATGATGAAGTGAGAGATGTATGCTTGATAGAGGAGATTCTTGAGGATATTGTGAATGAATCAAGCATTGAAGATCCCATGGAGGCATGCTTTGCTCACTTTGGAGAGGACTTGGGCTTAGATAAGTTACTCGAGGAAGTAAATGCCATTTTGGAGTCCGATCCTCAAGAAAGCAATGAGGAGGAGGAGACAGTGGCACCAGAACCTCAAAAGAAGGAACTTAAGCCTTTACTGGATAATCTTAAGTATAAGTTCCTGGGTCCAGTAGATTGTTTGCCTGTGATAATAGCTTCAGATTTGGGTGAGGCTCAAGAGGAGAAATTATTAGATGTTTTAAGAGAGCACAAGGAAGCTATCGGCTGGACCATTGAGGATATTAAGGGAATCAGCCCCTCGGTGGTGATGCACAGGATATATTTGGAGGAAGATGCTAAGCCATCGAGGGAGCCACAAAGAAGGCTCAACCCTGCTATGCAAGAGGTTGTGAGGGCAAAGGTTATTAAGCTGTTAGATGTATGGATCATTTATCCCATCTCTGATAGCAAGTGGGTGAGCCCCATTCATGTCGTGCCCAAGCGAGCTGGATTAACGGTAGTAAAGAATAAAGATGACGAGTTGGTGCTAACTCGTGTGCAGTCTGGGTGAAGAGTGTGTATAGACTACCGTAAGCTGAACGTTGCCACAAGGAAGGATCACTTTCCACTTCCATTTATTGATCAGATGGTGGAGCGTTTGGCTGGGCACAAGTATTATTGCTTTTTGGATGGTTATTCTGGATATAACCAGGTCCTCGTGGACCCCGAAGATCAGGAGAAGACGACATTTACCTGTCATTTTGGGACTTTTGCCTACCGTCGCATGCCCTTTGGGTTATGCAATGCACCCACCACTTTTCAGCGGTGCATGGTTAGTATATTCTTTGACATGGTAGAGCGGTTCTTGGAGATTTTCATGGACGACTTCTTCGTCTCGGTTCAACATTTGAGGAGTGCCTGCACCGTCTCTCTTTGGTTTTAGTACGGTGCAAGCAGAAGAACCTGGTGCTTAATTGGGAGAAGTGCCATTTTATGGTCAAGCAAGGAATTTTATTGGGGCATGTCGTAACTCATCGAAGGATTGAGGTCGACAAAGCAAAGATGGATTTGATTTCCAACATTCCAGCCCCACGTACGGTGAAAGAGGTTTGATCTTTTCTAGGCCATGCAGGTTTCTATAGGCGATTTATCCAGAATTTTAGCAAGATTGCCAGGCTCTTGTGCAAGTTGTTGCTGAAAGATGCCCCATTTCTATTTGATGAGGATTGTAAGAAAGCATTTGGGGATCTGAAGAAGATTCTGACGTCCACACCCATTATTCAGCCACCCAACTGGGCTGTGCCTTTTGAGATTATGTGTGACGCATCAGACTATGCTGTTGGAGCTATTTTGGGGCAGTGTGTTGATAAACTTCCCCATGCTATCTATTATGCAAGTCGAACTCTAAACGGCGCACCGCCTAATTACTCTACCACTGAGAAGGAGTTGCTTGCAGTCGTTTTTGCATTAGACAAGTTCAGATCCTACTTATTAGGATCTAAAGTCATTATCTACTCGGACCATGCTGCATTGAAGTATTTTTTCTCTAAAAAAGATGCTGAATCTCATCTTATCCGATGGATCTTGCTACTTCAAGAGTTCGACATTGAGATTCGGGATAAGAAACGTTCGGAAAATGTGGTGGCGGACCATTTGTCTAGATTTATTGTGGAATTCACTGAGGCCGCCACTCCCATTTCTGAGACCTTTCCTGATGAGCAATTGATGCACATTGCTCACAGTCCCGCATGATAGTTTGCTGATATAGTGAACTATCTTATCACCGGACACATGCCCTTGCATTGGGGGAGGCAAGATAAATCAAAATTTTTGGCCATGGTAAAACACTTTTTCTGGGACGATCCTTACCTGTTCAAGTATTGTCCTGATCAGATCATTAGACGGTGTATTCCTGAGCATGACCAATCTAATGTCATCGCCTTTTGTCATGATCATGCATGTGGAGGCCATTTTAGTGCTAAAAAGACCGCTGCAAAGATTTTGCAGTGTGGATTTTATTGGCCTACCCTGTTCTGGGACTCTCACACCTACTGTGTATCTTGTGAGCGTTGCCAAAAGCTAGGGAGTCTTTTTAGGAGAAGTATGATGCCCCTCAACCCTATTCTGATTGTTGAGATTTTTGATGTGTGGGGCATTGATTTCATGGGACCGTTCCCAAACTCCTTTGGCTACTTATACATTCTAGTTGTTGTGGACTATCTGTCCAAGTGGGTGGAGGCCGTTGCGTGCAAGACCAATGACCACAGATTTGTGGTCCAGTTCTTGAAAGACACAATTTTTGCTTGTTTTGGTATGTCTCGAGCAATCATAAGTGATGGAGGTAAGCACTTTTGCAACAAGATCTTTGAGCAGTTGATGAAGAAGTATTTCATCATGCACAAAGTTGCCACCCCGTATCACCCACAGACGAGTGGTCAAGTGGAAATTTCAAATCGCGAGATCAAACAAATTTTGGAAAAGACTGTGAACCCTAATAGAAAGGATTGGTCTCTGCGATTGACTGATGCACTATGGGCATATCGGATAGCCTTCAAGACACCAATTGGCATGTCTCCCTATCGCATTGTGTACGGAAAGGCATGTCACCTTCCGGTTGAATTAGAGCATCGTGCGTATTGGGCTATCAAGCAACTGAATTTCAATCTTTCCAAGGCTGGCTCACAACGGAAGCTGCAACTCAATGAATTGGAGGAGCTGCGGAATGATGCATATGAGTGTGCCCGATCATACAAAGCACAAATGAAGAAGACTCATGACCAAAACATTTTGAGACGAGCTTTTGAGCCGTGTCAGAAAGTTCTTCTTTACAATTCACGCTTGCATCTTTTTCCAGGCAAGCTCAAATCCCGATGGTCAGGCCCATTCATTATTCGATCAGTTTTTCCTCATGGGGCCATCGAGATTGAGGATCCTAAGAATGGTAATACTTTCAAGGTAAATGGATAGAGGCTAAAACCATTCTTAGAGTTGAGGAGTCCGGACATTGAGACGATACCGTTGGAGGATCCTAGTTACTCAGATTGAGTGTAGTATTCTAGGGAGAGTCTGGCTGAAGACTTTAAACTTAGCGCTCATGGGAGGCACCCCACAGCTTATCTTTTCTGTTTATTTATTATTTCGCATTTTTATAATTAATGTTTGTTTCCAGTATTTTTTGTTTTCCAGTTTTTATTTTTCAGGGACAATGCGTACTTTAGTTCAAGTTTGGGGGTATGCTATGAGCCATACCAGTCCAGCTAGTTCTCCATATCTCAGGTCAGCTCGTTCCATATTAGTCACACATTGGGGTCAATGTGTAATTTAAGTTTGGGGGTATGGGAGACACATCACTCACTTTGTCCTAATTTGTTGTCTTTTCGTCGTAGAGATAAATGCATGCTCATGTTATCGTGAAATTTTGGTTGATCTAAACAATTTCTGTGATGTGATGTCATTGGTGAGCTTAACATTTTGAACACATGATCTGGTGATAAATTTTAAAATTTAGTTACTTACCTTAGGCATTTGATAATTCACATGTTTGACATAATCTAACACGAGCACATTAGCACAAATTATGTGAGGTATGAAATGTGATTTTAATGTGTATTTTTCCTTATCTTAACTGAAATTAGATGACTTGTTGGATGAACTCTTGGGCGTAGAAAAGCATAAAAAAATAAAAAAATTATTATCATAAATAAACTTTCCACTGAGTAACTGGACCTCTTGCCTCAGTAAGCAGTGAGTGTTCACGTCAAAAGGTGGAATTTTGCTTGGTAGTATTAAGGCCAGTTTAATTTCATAACCTTTTTGACTCGAGTTAGTAAGTCCTTAGGGATGTCCTTACAACTAATACCTAAAACCATCTGGTTTGGGAGTCATTGACTCAACACTCACTACATGGGTCAATTAGAAAGCTTAAGGGAACTAGACATAGCCGTGCCTTATAAAAAAAAAAAAAAAAAAACTATACCATTTCGATGGGAAATTCGGTGAATCTTGAGACATGGAGACCTTACACATTGGAGTCACTTGGAAGCTTCATTTCTATATGCTAATTCACTTTACACAGTGTCAGACTTGTGATGCCTTAACCTGCCTTTTGTAAGTACTTAGATTTTAACTTTTCTATTCATTGCGAAGATGGGTTCATCTTTTTAAGCTTGCTCATGAATGAATATCATGGTGATGTGTGCTCCTTAAATTTTTGGATACCATAAGTGATGAACTTATCTTTATGTTCTTTGTTTTTCATTTAGGTTTTTTTTTTATTATTTTGTTTTGCTAAGGGACTAGCAAATTGTAAGTTTGGGGGTATTTGATGAGTGCCAAATATTGCATATTTTGGCCCTTTAATTTACATTTGTTAGCTTAGGAATTTGTTACTTTGAGTTGTTTTCGTTGTTTTACAGGTTTACAAGCTTGGAAAGAAGTTTCACTAAATTACCAGAATTGCTCGTGCAGATCAGCAATTTTTGAGGATTAAACTGTATTGATTTAGGAAGAACCAGAAGATGAGCCATATATTCTTGGAAAGATACGGATGTCTATTTTCTGGGGAATTTTACGGATCAATAAAATGATTTTTCTAGAGAAAGTTATGGCAGTTTTAGTAGACAAAGGTCAGGCTGTGCATGATTTCAGCGTGACAGATCAACCATTTTTGAGGATTTAACTGTATTGATTCAGGAAGAACCACGAGATGAGCCATATATGCTTGGAAAGATCCCGATGTTTGTTTTCTGGGGAATTTTATGGATCAATAAAATGATTTTTCTAGAGAAAGTTATGGCAGTTTTAGTAGACAAAGGTCAAAGAGCAAAAACTGGAATCTGCAGTATCCCACATCGGATTGGAAGCATATTGCACTTGTGATATTTCCCTATATAAGCCCTTCTTCACTTCATCTTTAATGTACAATTCTTGAGCCACTTTGGTGTTTACCGGTGGACGTCCGTTAGCATTCTAGTGGATCTCGAAGGCTTTGTCACCACGAGGGGAAGCGCCGCCCGTCAGCGAGTGGAATTTCTCTCATGTAAAGTTATTTATTTATTTCTTTACATCTAGTTGTTTTAGTTTAAATGTTTAATACTTTTATTATGAATTGTAGTTTTATAGTTATGAGTGGCTAGACTCTTCAGCTAAGGTTGAAGATGAAGCCCCGCCGTTGTTTGGCGTAGTAGTTCAGATTTGCTTGTACAAATCTGACAATTTTTAGTATAAATGTTCTGTCAATTATTTGAGTTAATCTTATAATTGATTGAGTTTAAATTGTCTGTTGGATATTCCTTGTGTTTCATTTGATGGATACATTGAATGCTTTTCGATTAAATTGGATTTCTTTTGTGATTTGTTGAGAGCGGATACATTGGATGCTTTTGGTTTAGTTGGGATATTCTTTGTTTTTTGTCTTATAGTTGGATTCATGGAATGTTTTGATAGGCTATATTTTTAGAACATATATGCTTAACTTTGGTGGGGTGGATTTGGAAACCTTAGTGTTTTAATTATTAGTTTTTAAAAATCAATTTAATTTAATTTTAATTTCTTTTGCAAATTATCATCTGAAATTCGGAACTAGGTTAAGATAGAGTTAGTTTAGATTAAAAATATACTTTCACAACGCAATTCCCTGTGGATTCGACCTCGCACTTGCATAACGCTATACTGCAAAGGACTTGTGCGCTTGCGAGTAATTTAAAACTCACAACAGGAGGCCAGAGGCAACTCAAGGACGCATGAGCCCCATGGCCGACTAGTCTCCAAGTAAGGCGAAGGGATGAATCCCTAGGTGTAGTTGTTCTTATTTTTCCTTTATTTGATTCGGTTGTAGTTGGAATTATTTTCGTTAAATATTGTTATGTTTTATTCTTTAATTTAATTAGTAGATTTATTATAACTCCGGTGGTTGCATGCTTCTTTTCCATATAAGTTCAGTCAGGCTTTTCTTATGTGTACCTGTTTGGGTGTGATTGAGTCCGGTAGATCTCTTTTATAGATTTTTCAATTGCTGCGTTATCGTCGTTTAGATATATCGTCGTTTCTTGATAATTTATAAGTTAGGTCATGTGTGCTTGAAAGTAAAGAAGATTTCATAACAATTACATTAGGATTTATAAATGCGCTTTAATTGAATATTTTCCGATTGCCTGTTTGGGATGTGAAACTTGCAATCGAGATAAAAACAACTGAATCAAGTTAGGATTAGAGCAACGAACCTAGGGAGGATTTCCGGAACCTTGTCATTTTTATTTTAAACTTATTTACACAATTACTCTTTTTCTCAAACAACTCAGATTCTTTTAATCTTTTATCGTTTGTGTTGAGGTTTACACCTTCGATTGTACTTAACTTGTTTCCCTATGGAATCGACACCCCAAAGCTGTACTACAATAACCGCGTTATGCTTTGGGCGTAATCAAATTTTGGCGCTGTTGCCGGGGAAACGCGCTTAAGTACAAAGAAGCTTGTCAACTTTGAGTGTGATGGTAAAAAAAAAGAAAAAAATTTCTTGTTTTATTTATTTTATTTCCTCTCTGATTCATTTGGTGCATGCTTAGACAAGAGATCTGCAAGGTAGATTCTTTAGAGGACCTGAGCTAGAATTACCCTCTCCTTCCGAGTCTGATAGTGAAACCTCGCCTAGATCAACCCATAGAGAAAACCCAAGTGAGAATCTAAAGGATTTTGTTAACATGGCCAATAACCATAATGAGAATGTTGCTAGGACACTTCAGGATTACCTCCATCCTACACGCACAGCCATACCATCATGCATCATGTTTCCAGCCAATACTCGCCATCAAGATCTTAAACCAGGGATGATTCAATTACTCCCTATATTCCATGGCTTGGATAACGAAAACCCATATGTGCACATTAGAGAGTTTGAGGAAGTAGTTGCGACTTTTTATAGTCAAAACGAAACTCATGACATTATAAAACTTAATCTCTTTCCTTTCGCTTTGAAGGATAGAGCCAAAAGTTGGCTATACTCACTTAGACCACGATCTATTGGGTCGTGGACTGAGATGACTCGGGCTTTCTTTAACAAATACTTTCCCCAACATAAGACCAACACTTTGAAAAGGCAAATCTCCACTTTTGCACAAAAGGATAGTGAGACTTTATATCAGTCTTGGGAGAGATTTAAGGAGTTATTGAGTATGTGCCCTCACCATGGGTATGAGAGTTGGCGCTTAGTGATCTATTTCTATGAGGGACTTACCTATAGAGAGCACCAATTCGTAGAGATGATGTGTAATGGTGGGTTTTTAGCGAAAGATCCTGATGAGGCCATAGAGTACCTCAAGGAGCTTGCTGAAAAAGCTCACACTTGGACTGGACCTAGTGCTACTGAAAGCACAAATAGGTCATGACCTATAGGGCACCCAAATGGTGGTGGAATTTACCATCTTAGGGAAGAGGATAACCTTAGAGCCAAGGTCGAGATGCTCACTAGGGAGATAAATGAGTTAAAGACTAAGAGCTTAAAGCCAACACATGTGATTAATTATGCAAAATCTTTTGAACCATGTTTTGTGTGTGGCGGGATAGATTATCTCCTCCAAGAATGCCCTACATTTACTGATATGAGAGGGCTGTATGAAGAACAATGTAATGCCTTAGGCATGTACAAAAAGCCTCTTGCACCTTTCTCTAACACTTATAACCCGGGGTGGCGAAATCACCCCAACTTCAGCTGAAAATCTGAAAACCAGCATGCACAGCCCCCTAGATCATCCCTTGCACCTTATCATGCACCTTCATCCTCTAGGAACTTGCTAGAAGACACCTTACAGGCCTTTACAGAGGCATAAGGTAAGACAAACCAAAGGTTTGAGGCATTATTTACGCAGGTGATGGAAGAGCATAAAGAAATAAAGAGCCAAGTGTCCAAGTTGATGAGCTACTTGAGTGTGACTGAGCGAGGTAAGTTTCCTACTCAAGCTCAGTCCACATCCCATGGTCAACACTTAGCACAAAAGAATTTGGAGGAGGTGAATGCCATTGAGACACTTAGTGGTAAATCAGTACATATCCCAACAACGAAAAAATCAGAGGATGTGGCTGAAAGCCATCAAGCACAAGCATACATGATGGACTCGTTCATGAAAAAGGTCCAGCACCTTAATCCATTAGAGTCCACCTTCACCCATGGCTTCACCAAAGCATATATCGAGCCAACATTTGCGGATGTTACTGATGACATCCTTGAGGCCCCTCCCAAGCATAGAAGCACCAAATTTGGCAATGAAGCAGTGGCGGATGCATTCAAGCTATGTTTTTCAAGGAGGGAATAAGAGTGTTTGGCTGAAGACGTAAAACTTAGCGCTAATGGGAGGCAGCCCACAACATATCCTTTTACTTTTACTGTTTTTCATATTTCTTTTTCTTGTTTATTATTATTCTTTTGCTGTTTTCCAGTTTTACTTTAGTATTTATTTTTCAGGGACAAATAAACGAAGCAGTTCAAATGATCGTGCACAACTTTCAACTCCACGCACCGTTGGTTAAAAATGGAGTTTCCTTAACTTTCATTTTTTTTCATTGAGGACAATGCTTATCTTAAGTTGGGGGTGGAAGATATACATTTCTTATTGCATATCATTGAACTACTTGGTGTCATTTTTGTTTGTTTTTAGCATGCTTGGTGTTTGCCTTAGAGTTAATTTACATGTCAATGATATAAACATAATTGAGATAACATATAGCATTTAGAAGAAGTTAAATCTTGCTTTATTTTGAAATTAATTTAAGCATCAATCTTCATTTGGTTAGAGACTCTAGTTTGTGGTAAGATTGTATGATTAGTCTATAACATCTAGAGAAATTTTATGTGTGATTATTTTGTGAATATTTTTACGGCCTCAACAAGCTCTAGAACTTACTTGATAATCACTTGAGGCGAATTCCTAGAATGCACACTACTTAGGATATGATATAGGCCATTTTTGAACCGTTTGAGTCTTTCAAACCTACCATTACTATATTTATCACTAGTCACCTATTTGAGCATTTTTCTTGAAAAGAAAAATTGAGCCTTGTTTCTTTCGATAAACCATTTACTTACCTTTATGAGCCTAAAAATATTTTTATCATTACCTTTATTTTAAAAGAACTTAGTTATACACATGTTGTGAGAAACACTTAAAAGGAGTAAGGGTGGAAATATGAAAAAAATATCACTATCGCAACCCAAGTACATTAAAGGAGATAAGTTGGGGGTTGTGGAAAAGAAAAGAAAAAAAAATGAAAAAGAAGGTGAATGGTTATGTGCCAAAATAAAAAAAAAATGAATTATGGCAAAGAAAGAAGAAAGAAAGAAAAGAAAAAAAATGGTGATTTGTTGAAAGAAATGCTCGAAAAATGGTTGAAAGAGTTGGGTGTTGAAGTAAGGTTATCCAGTGCTTAAAGAGCTATGTTCAAAACTACGAGATTAAGTTCTTTTACTTGTGAATTCTTCCCATTCTTTCTTAGCCTTTATCTTAGCCGAACGTTACAAGCTTATTAAAGACCTATTGATCCAATGTAGTGTGATTTTTCTACAATAGTGAAGAGTGATTTGAAAAGTGAGCTTATGGAGCTTGTTTTTGTGATTAATGTCACACAATTTATTATGTTTTTAGAGGCCAAGACTTGTATTCATGAATGTTATGCATAAAATCATCCGGGTGTTTGGATTAATGGTTTGTGGTAAGATGGATGTTAAGAGTCAATAACGATTTTAAGATTGATGTTTGGATTACTTTTGGACTTAGGTGAAATTTAATGATTCTATGTGTCGTATGTTATGTGCAATTTTTGAGACAAAAAGTGAATTACTCTTGGTTCAACGCTAGCATTGCTTTACTTTGTTTTTAACTCCTACCATAGAATTCATCTCTTATTTTCGCTTTAATTGCTAGGGACTAGCAATAAGCTAGTTGGGGTTGTGATGAGAGTCATAAAATACATCTTAATAGTACTTAACTATTATCACTTTAGGGTTGATCTAGGTTTTAATTGCACTTTTATACTTTAACAACTCTAAAGTATCATTCTTGGATCATTGATCTATTTCGGTGCATTTTCAGGTGCTTTAAGCTCAAAAAAGGAGGAAAAGTTATCATTGTTTGAAGCACAAAGACTCGTGGCATACTGGAGTGAAGGAATGCTTCCGAAAGGACAAGATGGAGGGCTTAAAAGAGCAACAGCTACTGCTCGCACTGGAAAGAGTTTCACTAAATTGCGAGAATTGCCCGTACAGATCAATCATCTTTGAAAATTAAACTGTATTGATACAAGAAGAACCAGGAGATGACCCATATATGCTTAGAAAGATCCGGAAGTCTATTTTCTGGAGAATTTTACGGTTCATCAAAAGGATTTTTCTAGAGAAAGTTATAGCAGTTTTAGTAGACAAAAGTCAGGCTGTGCGGGCTGTGCGGGATTTCAGCGTGATTTAGGGCTTAAATCCCACACCCCACATCAGTTGGAAAACACATTTCTATATCCCACATCCCACATCGGATGGGAAACACATTGCACTCTTGGTATTTGCCTATATAAAACCCACTCCACTTTAGCTTTGGAAATGAATGGAGGATGAATCCAAAGGGCCTTTAGGAGCAATTCAGAGGGCCTTTAGGAGGAACCCGAAGTTTAAAGTTTGAAGGTCAGGAGAGATGATCATCGGGAGGCCGGAGGCAACTCGAGGACGCATGAGCCCCATGGCCGACTAGTCTCAAAGCAAGGCGAAGGGATGAATCCCTAGGTGTAGTTGTTCTTATTTTTCCTTTATTTGATTTGGTTGTAGTTGAAATTATTTTCGTTAAATATTGTTATGTTTTATTCTTTAATTTAATTAGTAGATTTATTATAACTCCGGTGGTTGCATGCTTCTTTTCCATATAAGTTCAGTCAGACTTTTCTTATATGTACCTGTTTGGGTGTAATTGAGTCCGGTAGATCTCTTTTATAGATTTGTCCATTGCTGCGGTATCGTCGTTTAGATATATCGTCGTCTCTTGATAATTTATAAGTTGGGTCATGTGTGCTTGAAAGTAAAAAAGATTTCATATCAATTACATTAGGATTTATAAATGCGCTTTAATTGAATATTTTCCGATTGCCTGTTTGGGATGTGAAACTTGCAATCGAGATAAAAACAATTGAATCAAGTTAGGATTAGAGCAATGAACCTAGGGAGGATTTTCGGAACCTTGTCATTTTTATTTTAAACTTATTTACAGAATTACCCTTTTTCTCAAACAACTCAGATTCTTTTAATCTTTTATCGTTTGTGTTGAGGTTTACACCTTCTGTTGTACTTAACTTGTTTCCCTGTGGAATCGACACCCCAAAGCTGTACTACAATAACCGCGTTATGCTTTGGGCGTAATCAGGTTCCTTGAAGAGAGTTGATGTAAGGTCAGAGAGATTCCGATATTACCGAACCACTATAAACGGAGTTTGCATATTCTCTTCCTTTACTCATTTAATTTCAAGCATCTTATTTGTTGTGTGCCTTGCTTGATTAAATTGTCAAAAACTTGTGTGTTAATTACAAAAAGTTTTTAAAACCTAATTCAACCCCTCTTGGGTTTGTACGTCGGTCTATAATTGATATCAGAGCCACATACTCAATTTTAGGCTTAAAATCATTGAGTTGATCTGATGGTTTCAAATAGTTATACCGAAGGTCATTCCTATACTAGACATCCTTTATTCAATAACTCAAATTATAATTACTGAAAAAATAGAATGAAAATCTTTGTTGAAAGACAAGATTATAATTTATGGAGAGTCATTGAGTAAAGACCTAGAATTTCTACAAAAGAAATAACTGTTGGAGAAATCAATCGTACAATTCCTAAACTCAAATCAGAGTTTAGTGAAAAGGATTATAGAATGATGTCTCTAAATAGTAGAGCTACTAGCATGTTACATTGTGCTTTAGACATTACTGAGTACAATAAAATTTCTGCATGTGTTTAGGCTAAGGAGATATGGGACAATCTACAAAATACTTATGGGGGCATTAGCGAAGTTAAAAAATAAAAAATTTATATGCTAGTGTTCGAGTATGAATATTTTAAAATGTCTCATAACGAAACAATTTCTCAAATGCACTCCCGTTTCACCATTATTGTTAATGGTTTAAAGCTTCTTGGTAGGAACATTGAGGAGTTTGAACTAACAAGGAAGATATTGAGATCTTTGCCATCAACTTGGAAAACAAAAAAGATAGCCATAATGGAGGCCAAAGATCTCGACAAACTTGATGTCGAAATGCTTCTCGGATCATTATTGACATACAAGATTGAAGAAATGAATCCCGATGCCAATGATGATGAGATGAAGAAAAAGAAAATGATTGCTCTCAAAGCTTCCACAGGCAAGAAAGAGGAAGAAAAGAAAAAAGAGAATGAGAGTAGTGAAGAAGATGGTGAAATAGCTTTAATCACCTAGAGGTTTCATAAGTTCTTGAAAAAGAGCCGAAATCTTAAACAAAGGATTCCACTCCAAAAAGAGAACCTATTGTGTGTTATGGTTGCAAGAAGCTCAGACACATTAAAGCCGATTATTAAACAACAAACAAACCATACAAAAGCTTTAAAAAGAAAGCCATAGTTGCAACCATGTTGGAGTGATGATGATGAAGAAGAACTTTTAGACAACGACATCGGATATGAAGAAATTGCTAGTCTAAGCTTGATGGAAATTGATGATGAAAATGAGGTAACAAATTTTCCCCCTCTAATAATAATAATATTGTTTGTAGTAATGAAGAATTGATTAAGGTAATTAATAAAATGTAAGAAGAATTGAAGAAATTTGATTATAGTAATATTGCTCTCAAGAAAGAAGTCACATCTCTCTCTAAAGAGATAGAAAGTCTAAAGATAGTAAAAGAAAAACTATCTTCCATGCTCTATAACTCATCATAAGATTTTTTGAAAAATGAAAATGATGGTTTAAAAAAAAAGTGATTTAGTTGAATAACACTATATCTAGGTTTATTCTTGGAAAATAAAAACTAGATGAAGTGCTATCTTGCCAAAGAATGAGTGGAGGAAAATTCAGTTTGGGTTATTCTCTATTGAACAAACAAATCAAAAGAGACTTTGTTCATGAAAGTAATATGTATGGATGAACCCTTGATAGGAGCTTAAATATTCATATTTAAGCCCCATAATTTACATTTGTTAAGCCCTGGTTTACGTTATTTTAGTCAATTTTACTTCATTTTTGTGTTTTACATGGTTTTTATAGGTTTATGACGAAAATGAAGCATTTTTGAAGCTTTTGGAGCTTAAAAGGAAGAAAATTGGAAAACCTGGAGCAGATACTGTCTGGAGTGCGATCGAGCGCACTAGGAAGGGCGATCGAGCGCACACGTACGGGCGTGAACAGTAAAGTGGCAGAACCAGTTTTGGAAATAAAGGAGTTTTATGTTTTAGGAAAGTCTAGGGTTCCTGAGCCTTCTAGGATTATCCACCCCCTATAAATACACCTGTAAAACATACACAATAGATCGTCTAATTTCTTCTTTTATCTTTCAATCTTATTTTAGTTTTAGTTTAGTTTTAGGTCGGGAGGCCGGAGGCCGGACGAGCCCAAAGGAAGAGATTATCGAGACGAATTGACGACTCTTCTCCATAATGTTTTCGGGTTTCTTCTATCATTTTTATTTTATTATGTGTAATTAAATTCTTAGTAGGGCTTGGTTGAAGCCCTAATTATGTTTACTCAATAAATTTAGTATTGGCGCCTTTGTGATATTTATATTGTGTTGCTTAACTTGATTAATACCTGCTTTTATTTAAATTCCTCATATGTATATGTCTGATCAATATGTGCATGTGGTATGGACTTGTTAGTTAGATCAATTTGGATGACCGAGTCCTGGGTTTGACATTAGTAACAAAAGATATCCACACCGGATTCTTGGGTTAATCAACATAGGAAACCAAGAGCAGATACCATGCCCTAGGTCCCGTGTGGTTGTCGATTTCCACAGATCCTATGCTCTCTTAAGGAACAACTCAACATACACCATGTTGAATCCCTTGAGAGAGAAAAAAGTTAGAGTAGATACTATGCCTAACTCATTGCTTAGGTCAATAGCTTAAAGAGTAGATACCATGCCCTTAGGTTGACAAACATTAGGTATTCATGACATGAGCAAAGCATTGGTATACTGTTTTGTTGTGGTAGCATGATTAGTGGTGGATATCAAATCCCTACGCCTTTATCTTTATTATTTTATCTTTATCAAAATCAACTCTTTTATTATTTCTATCTTTTTACATTGCGAATATAATTCTAAAACGAAATTCACCAACCCCTGTAGAGATGATCTTGCTTTCGCACACTATACTACTAAGTTGACCTTGTGCACTTGCAAGTAAAACGAGTGCGATTATTTACTTATTTATTTAGGTATATTTTCGTCCAATAAGTTTTTGGCGCCGTTGCCGGGGATTGTGCTAAATTTCTTTTTGGAATTATTTTTGTTAGTTTTATTTTATTTTATTTTATTCTATTCTGTTCTGTTCCTTTTTATTTTTAGTTTTATAAAAAATCAGATTTATTCCATCTTTTCGTTTTTCTTTTGTTCAGGTGTACAACAGAGGAGTTTATGTCCTCATTGCGATCGAGTGCAGTGCCTTGTGCGATCAAGCGCACATCTGCGATCGAGCGTAGTTCAGTCTGCGCTTGAGCGCAAAAGCTTCAGAGAGTACCCGGGCAGCAGTACTGAAACTGCTGCCCTAAAGCTTTTCAACTAATTCATTTGAGTGAGGAGCACCAATGGCGGAAGATAGATATGCTTGTCTAGATGTTATGGAGAGGAAGCTCGATATGCTCATAAACGCCATGATTGCTCGGATTATCTCACCTAGGCCACAAACTACACCACTCCAGGTATGTACTATTTGTAGTTGTTTTGATCACACTGCTGAAACTTGCCCTTTATATTCATCTGCAGATCAAGAGCAAGCAAACTATGTGGGACCGAAAAACTACAACATTTATGCAAAAACTTACAATCCTAGATGGCGGAATCACTCATGGAGCAACGATCAAAATGCTTTGAACTTTTGATGCGATGAAATTTACACTAGCAAGTGCACTAATCGTTCAAGTAATAAAATGATGAGTAAATATCGTTCCCAACGAGGACTGAGCAAATACTACAGAAATTATGACTCGACTCTTACTGTTATTTGAGCAAACGAATAATTATTGGAGAAAAGTTTATTATCTATTAACTAAAGGGAAAAACAGAATGCAATAGTAAATAACAAAAGATTTGCAAACTTTGGAATGAAGGCTCTTATGAACTAACGTGCTAAGGACTTGACTTCACCTAAACCATAATTGACAAGAGTTTCGAATGGACAAGTTTTGTTTAATATGTTTTTCAAGATGGTAGAATCCCCAAGAAATTGGTTATCCATATTCTAGGTCTAACCACAATCTCAAGAATCATTAACTTCGAATATCCGTATTCCAGGTCTATTCTAAATTAATTCAAATTAAGAAGCATTAAGTTTTTTGGATTCCTTTCAGTTAAATCTCCCTATTCGGTTACGATTTAAGCGGACCACATAAACTTCCTAGAATCCCTATTCGGTTACTCCTATTCCATTCGTGGCATGTTTTACCCTGGCCTTTGCGTAAATAACAATCTAATATCATATTTATTAGTTCAACCATTCATAACAGCATGGCTTCTCTATTCGACATATCACCATGCCCAAAGAAGGAATCAAAATAATAAAAAGCATTAAGAACAATAAAACACACTCTTTGAAAAATACATTAAATTCCACTTGTCCAAACAACAACTCAAGATAAAGGTTAGGATCCATCTATCCTTAACACAAAAATATCTACTCCATAATCATGTTCAAACAACCCATGTTCATATTATAAAACATCAACATAGATAGAATAGATGAATACAAAACTAGAGAAGAATGATTAAAAGCTTGATGCGTAGCCTCCCAGCGTGTCTCCAAGCCTCATTTTGTGTCTCCTCTCCTCCAAATTATGTTTTCCTCTTCTCTCTACCGCCCTCTATTCGAGCTTCTCCTTTTCTTTCAGCTAGAGTTAGTATTTATAACTTTCAAAACCCGTGGGCTGGCGCTGCAGCCTCAGCTTTCTGGCGCTGCAGCTCTAAGGTACTGCCCCATCTTCACATATTATCACCATGCTGGTGCTGCAGCCTCAGCTTTCTGGCGCTGCAGCTCCAAGTTGCTGCCCCATCTTCACATATTATCACCATTCTAGCGCTGCAACCTCAGCTTTCTGGCGCTGCAGCTCCAAGTTGCTGCCCCATCTTCACATATTATCACCATTCTAGCGCTGCAGCCTCAGCTTTCTGGCGCTGCAGCTCCAAGTTTCTGTCCAATCTTCACAAATCTCTTGATTTTGAATTCAATTTGATTTAACTCCTCAATATACTCTACAAAATACGAAACATAATCAAAATCCAAGATTTAAGCAATTATAACTATTAAAACATGAGAAAATATAACAAACATATAGATATTATGAACTCTTATCAAATTCCCCTACACTTAAACAATACTTGTCCTCAAGCATACAATAACTCAAGTTCGTCACCTTTTCTCACCATTGTTCCTTCTTCTACCTTTACTCATCCTATATAATCCAAATTATCATGCCTTAAAGATTTAAATCTAAAGACAAATAAGAAACGAACAATTTCATAGTGTAAATTCTTATAAACCACACCATGAACAATCACTTCAATGATTTTCTCGAAATCAAAATGCGATAGGATCTAACACCCTTTCATTGGATTCACTCAATATGCTCAAAGTGTTTAGGGTATCAATGAACTCTCAAGTCAAAACATAGAAGATCTTTACCATAAGCTTGCTAATATATCACATCATTGGATTGAATTGAATGCAAAGAATCTAAGGGTCTTAAATGGGTTGTAACGGGGCTTAGGTAAGGTGTGGTGAGAAGAAATTTTTAGGTACTTTTATCAAAAGAATTATACCAACTTCTCCACACAAAGCATAACTCAGTAACATCAAATGTTTTCTTCAATCAATTCATTTCCAAACAATTGAAATTGCACAACTTTTCTCTCTTTTTGGCCGGCTATATATATATATATTTTTTTTCTTTTTCTTTGTTTTTTTTTTCTTTTTCTCTGGCCACCTATTTTTTTTTTTTTTTTTTTTTTTTTTTTTTTTTTGCAATTCAAGGCTCTTGTAACTTGAATCACTTTATTCTCAGCATCTTTCAATCATTTCAGAGATAATTTGAAGCTTCATGTGAACAAGCTAGTACGATCCTTCAATTAGAGGTTCAAAAGAGGGAAAACGACAAAAGAATGGGTTGACATTGCTTATACCATGGTTAACTTCCAACAAAAGGGCCAAGGTTCAAAATTGGCTTTCTACAGTAAAAATCAAGGTAGGCTTTTTAAGAAAGCTAAATGGCTTCACCTAAATGCCCTTATTAATTCAATGCATCCAATTCAACAATGTAGTTTCTTAACATGCATAACAAAGCAAGTTCTAGAAAAATCAACTATGTATGATAATCACTCAATTAAGAAAATGGAGCATAATATAATATGAATGCTCATGGGCTCAAAAGTGCACAAAAAAGGTCATGTGCATTAGATCCCACACACTTTTCATTCAATCAATCATCAAGAGCAATTAATCACTGTGTAGTAAATAAGAATTCAACCATTCATGCTAATCCCTTATTATGCCTCAATTTATCTCAATAATTCATAACAATCCAGATCATTTAAGATAAGCATCGACAAAATCTAGAATTTAAAAGAGAATGATCACAAACAAGAACTAAAGTATCACTTGGATTTTTGAAAATTTTCTTGAAAAATAACGCAAAAATTTGATCAAAATGGAGCTAAAAGTGAAGTTCAAAGTAAAATCAAATTCATATGTCAACGACCCTCTCCCACACTTAATCTATACATTGTCCTCAATGTATAAAAAATAGATGCTCAAAAACTATAAAAGAACAAGAGTAAGTAGAAAACTCCCCTGAAAATGTTGAGCATCAACCAAGATATCAGTCACGTGCTTGGGGGTAAAGGTGGTGTGAATCCCATGTAAGCAAGGAAAGCTGTCATGTTCTTGTCCAATATGGCAAGTGATTTAACAATTTCTTCTGCTTTGTTGCCCAATTCCAGGATTCAAGATTTTCCATAAAGTGTGCCCACGGGTTACGAAAATCATCTTCTGCCAAAAATTGGAAAGAAAATCAAATGCACTTTGAGAAATGATAGAAAAAAAAACTAAAAATAATCTAAATAAAAGAAAAAGGAATAAAATAAAGAAAACAAGGAAAGTAAGACAAAAAGTTGGGTTGCCTCCCAAAAGCACTAAGTTTTACGTCTTCAGCCAGACAATTATTTGTTTCTCTGGCTCTTCTCTTCCCATTTCAGACTTCACGTTCCTTGCTTCTTCTTCGATGATGAGTTTTTTAGTGGTATTAGTTCCTGAGTCCATGATATCTCTCAAAAGTATCTTCATTTAATGTTTTCTCATGAAACTCCTCAATGAGGTTATCAACAATATCCAGGTGAAAACAAGAAGAAGTAGAAAACTCAGAGGGGTATTTCATAATTTTATACATATCAATTGACTCTTAAAGTCAATTTCCCTTATTGTACATCAATTAGGGCTCTCCCTGTAGCAAGGAATGGACGTCCAAGTATAAGAGGTACCGCACGATCTTCTTCCATGTCGAGAACAATGAAGTCTACAGGGAATATAAATTTATCAACCTTTACCAGTACATCTTCTATAATTCCCCGTGGTCTCTTAATAGATCGATCAGCTAATTGCAATGACACTATTGTTGTTTTGATTTCTTCTAATCCAAGTTTCCTGAAAATTGAAAGAGGCATAAGATTAATACTGGCACCAAGGTCACATAAAGCTTTATAAAAAAATGAATTTCCTAAAGTGCAAGGTATAGTAAAACTCCCTGGATCTTTCAATTTTGGAGGTAGTTTGTTTTGTAGTATAGCGCTGCACTCTTCAGTTAACATTACCGTTCCATGTTCCTCGAGCTTCCGTTTATTAGACAAAATTTCCTTAAAAAATATAGTGTAGCTAGGCATCTGTGATAAAGCCTCTGCAAATGGAATGTTAATATGCAATTTCTTGAAAATCTCTAAAAATTTTGAAAATTGCTTATCTAGTTTTTCTTTCATAAATTTCTGAGGATAGGGAAGAGGTGGCATATATTTAGTTTCAGAGTTAGAATCGATCAAACCTTTACCAGTAGACTTCTTTTCCGAAACAAGCTTCTCCTCTTGCATGGTCTCTTCTTTCTCGCCTTCTTGATTAGTGATTTCTTTAGATTTTGGCTTATCCAATTGTGTGCCACTCCTTAGTGTTATGGCCTAGACATCCTCCTTAGGATTGTTTTTCGTGTTGCTCGGAAGAGAACCTTGTGCACATCCAGAAATTATGGTTGCTAGCTGGCCGACCTGAACTTCCAGATTTTTGATGGATGCTTCTTGATTTTGGAATCTAGTTTCTGTTAAGAATTTGGCCATCATGTCCTCCAAGTTGGACTTTTTTTTCTTGAGGAGGATATTCAGGATGAGGTTGCTTCGCATTGCTTTGATTCCACGAGAAGTTTGGGTGATTCCTCCGTCCCGGATTATATGTGTTGCTGTATGGATTGTTTTGCCTATGAAAATTTGAAACAAAATTAGCTTGTTCAGCAGATGAATTATATGCAAATTGATTACCTTCTTGACAGTTACTACTGTGGTGGCCAATACCACCACACAATTCACATATAACATGTGTAGTAGGATAAAGTCCATCTATCTTCTTGGTGAGAACCTCCATTTGTGCTTTTAAAGCTGTAACAGCATCTATATTGTGCAATCATGAGGCTTTATTAATAGGTAACCTCTCAACTGGCCATTGATAAGAATTGGTGGCCATCTCTTCTAGCAAATCAAGAGCCTCTTCTGGAGTTTTTCTCATGATCGTGCCACCTGCAGCTGCATCAATCATATTTCGGGTTGTACTGGTTAAACCATTATAAAAGGTTTGTACCTGCATCCAAGTGGGCAACTTATAATGAGGACATCTTCTCAAAAGATCTTTAAAACGTTCCTATGCCTCATAGAGTGATTCTCCATCGACCTGCAAAAACATAATAATTTCATTACGTAACTTTGCAGTTTTTGCAGGAGGGAAGTACTTCCCTAAAAACTTATGTGCCAATTCTGCCTATGTTGTTATGGATCTAGCAGGCAAAGAAGTCAACCAGCTTTTTGCTTTATCCCTCAATGAAAATGGGAAAAGCCTTAAGCGAATTGCATCCTCCGATACTCCGTTATGCTTAAATGTGTCGCAAATTTCCAGGAAATTCGCCAAGTGAACATTTGGATCTTCTTGCGATAAGCCCCCAAATTGTACTGAATGCAGAATCATCTGGATGATGGCGGGCTTAATTTTAAAATTGTTCGCTTGTATAGGTGGTCGCCGAATGCTGGATTCAACACCATCCATCTTTGGCATGGCATAATCCCACAGTGCACGTTGCACCTCTGCATTGTTTCCTTCTGCCATGTCAACTGTTACTGGTGTTGCTCTTCTCAAAGCGTGAAAAGTGCGCTCAATCTCTGGATTCAATTCCGCAAGTATTCTCCCACTAGTACGTGTCATGCACTAGAAACAAAAACCCTGCAAAATAGACTTAAAACCAAATAAAAAAAATTCTCAAATTAACTAGTAGAATCACAATAAATGTAATAGTTTATTTCAATCCCCGGCAATGGTGCCAAAAACTTGATGCGATGAAATTTACACTAGCAAGTGCACTAATCGTTCAAGTAATAAAATGATGAGTAAATATCGTTCCCAACGAGGACTAAGCAAATACTACAGAAATTATGACTCGACTCTTACTGTTATTTGAGCAAACGAATAATTGTTGAAGAAAAGTTTACTATCTATTAACTAAAGGGAAAAACAGAATGCAATAGTAAATAACAAAAGATTTGCAAACTTTGGAATGAAGACTCTTATGAACTAACGTGCTAAGGACTCGACTTCACCTAAACCATAATTGACAAGAGTTTCGAATGGACAAGTTTTGTTTAATATGTTTTCCAAGATGGTAGAATCCCCAAGAAATTGGTTATCCATATTCCAGGTCTAACCACAATTTCAAGAATCATTAACTTCGAATATCCGTATTCTAGGTCTATTCTAGATAAATTCAAATTAAGAAGCATTAAGTGTTTTTGGATTCCTTTCAATTAAATCTCCCTATTTGGTTACGATTTAAGTGGACCACATAAACTTCTTAGAATCCCTATTCGGTTACTCCTATTCCATTTATGGCATGTTTTACCCTGGCTTTTGCGTAAATAACAATCCAATATCATATTTATTAGTTTAACCATTCATAACAGCATGGCTTCTCTATTTGACACATCACCATGCCCAAAGAAGGAATCAAAATAATAAAAAACATTAAGAACAATAAAACACACTCTTTGAAAAACACATTAAATTCCACTTGTCCAAACAACAACTCAAGATAAAGGTTTAGGATCCATCTATCCTTAACACAAAAATATCTACTCTATAATCATGTTCAAACAACCCATGTTCATATTATAAAACATCAACATAGATAGAATAGAAGAATACAAAACCGGAGAAGAATGATTAAAAGCTTGATGCGTAGCCTCCCGGAGTGTCTCCAAGCCTCCTTTCGTGTCTCCTCTCCTCCAAATTTTGTTTTCCTTCTTCTCTCTACTGCCCTCTATTCGAGCTTCCCCTTTTCTTTCAGCTAGGGTTAGTATTTATAACTTTCAAAACTCGCGGGCTGGCACTGCAGCCTCAGCTTTCTGGCGATGCAGCTCTAAGTTGCTGCCCCATCTTCACATATTATCACCATGCTGGTGCTGCAGCCTCAGCTTTCTGGCGCTGCAGCTCCAAGTTGCTGCCCCATCTTCACATATTATCACCATGCTGGCGCTGCAGCCTCAGCTTTCTGGCGCTGTAGCTCTAAGTTGCTGCCCCATCTTCACATATTATCACCATTCTGGCGCTGCGACCTCAGCTTTCTGGCGCTGCAGCTCCAAGTTTCTGTCCAATCTTCACAAATCTCTTGATTTTGAATTCAATTTGATTTAACTCCTCAATATACTCTACAAAATACGAAACATAATCAAAATCCAAGATTTAAGCAATTATAACTATTAAAACATGAGAAAATATAACAAACATATAGATATTATGAACTCTTATCAACTTTCAAGGGCAACAAAGGAACTCCCAACAAGCAGCCCACTCAATTCTCGAATCAAAGAAAAGTGACCTAGAGAGTTGATTACGCCCAAAGTATAACACGGTTATTGTAGTACGGCTTTGGGGTGTCGATTCCACAGGGAAACAAGTTAAGTACAAAGGAAAATGTGTGAACCTTAAAACGAACGATAAAAGTTAAACTCAAGATTTTTAAGCTTTGATGGTGAAATAATGTAAAGGAAAATTGCGTAAATGTAAATGAAATATAAATGAGAAATAACAAGGTTCCGGGAATCCTCCTTAGGTTTGTTCCCTATTTCCACTCTTGATTCAATTGATTTTATCTCGATTGCAAGTTTCAACTCCCAAACAAGCAATCGGAATGTATTCAATCAAGCACATTTACAATTCTTATATAATTGCTACGAATTAATCATTGATTTCGGTTCATGCACACATGACCGATCTTAAAGATTATCAAGAAATGACAATATATCTTAAAAGACAATATCGCAATAATGGACAATCAATAAGATAAATCTACCGGAATCAATCACATCCAAGCAACCTCAATGGAGGAGAAGGATGCAATCACCGGATTAAGAGAGTCTAAAAGAAGAAGAATAAGAAGTACATCTATCACATGAACTCAAATCTTCTTACTTAATCAATGAATAATTCATAAACAATATTTAACAATAAATCCATACAACTGAATCAAGAACAAGAAATAAAGAACAAGAAATCCCTAAAGATTCATCCCTTTCCCTTGTAAAATGATTAGTTGGCCATGGAAATCAAGGTGGAAGAACAATAAGGATGCTTTCCCCTTGATTTGGCCATGGAGTTCAAGGTGGATGAACAATATGGATGTTCTCCCCTTGATTTGCAACCAAAGAAAACTTAGAAATAAAATGGAAGAATGCTGGATTTGGATCCCTTGAATCCTCTCTTTTTTCTCTCTTCCTTGCTTTCTCTCTTCAATACCCAGCTGCACACTCCATAAAGATATATTTATAGAGCATGAGGGGGGTGTTTTGGTCTTGGAGAATGTCATTTGCTTGCCCTAATCCGGTCAAGAGGCGAGTGGGCCGTGCTGTGCGCCTGGGCCTGCTGTGCGTCTGGGCCTGCTGTGCTGGCCTGAACTGTTTCCACTAAAACTACCATAACTTTCTCTAGAAAAATCCTTTTTACGAACCGTAAAATTCTCCAGAAAATAGACTTCCGGATCTTTCTAAGCATATATGGCTCATCATCTGGTTCTTCCTACATCAATACAGTTTAATCTGCAAAGATGATTGATCTGTACGGGAAATTCTGGCAATTCAGTGAAACTTCTTCAGCTTGTATGCAGAAGTGCACACACTAGTGTGCCTACCCTTAACTTGCTCCAAAGTGATGCACACACTTGTGTGCAGTCTTTTAACTTACTTTAATTTATTACTCCAGCCTTAGTTTAGAGTTTAACCATCTTTGAATCATGTTTGGACACGTCTAAACCTTAGACAAAAACGAGCACCGACACCCAAGATCTTTTGGTGCTTTAAACATGGATCGCTTTATTATCTCTTTTGTACTCAAAGCACCTGAAAATGCATCGAATTAAGTCAATGATTTATGAATATCACTTTAGAGTTATCAACATGTAAAAGTGCGATTACGACCAAGATCAACCCTAAAATGTTAACAATTAAGTATTGTTTAGATGCATTTTATGACTCTCATCACAACCCCCAACTAGCTTATTGCTAGTCCCTAGCAATTCAAGCGAAAGGCATGAAATGAATTCTTTATTTAGAAATCAAAACAAAATACAACAATGCTGGCGTTAACCAAGAGTGATTCAAAAATCTATCTCAAAAATCATGCATAACATACAGCACATAGAATCATTAAATATCACTCAGGTCCAAGAATAATCCAAATGTCAACCTTAAAATCGTTATCGACTCTTACCATCCATCTTACCACAATACATTAGTCCGAACACCTAGATGATTTTATGCACAACATAGCATGAATACAAGTCTTGGCCTCTAAAAACATATTAATTTGCGTGACATCAATCACAAATCAAGCTCCATATGCTCACTTTTCAAATCACTCTCCACTATGTAGAAAAATCACACTTCATCGGATCAATAGGTCTTTAATAAGCTTGCAACATTAGGCTAGGGTAAAGGTCAAGAAAGAATGGGAAAGTTTAAACAAATAAAAGAACTAAGTCTCTTAATTTAAACACAACCACTTTAAGCACAAGATAACCTTACTTCAACACCCAACTCTTTCAACCATTTTTCGAGCATTTCTGGCAATAAATCACCATTTTTTTTTCTTTCTTTGCCATAATTCATTTTTTTCTCATTTTTTTTTATTTTTTGTTTTGGCATAAGACCATTCACCTCCTCTTTCATTCTTTTCTTTTCTTTTCCACAACCCCCAACTTATCTCTTTTAATGTACTTGGGTTATGATAGTAATATTTTCTCATATTTCCACCCTTA
Organism: Bretschneidera sinensis; assembly: GCA_023935145.1. NCBI lineage: Eukaryota > Viridiplantae > Streptophyta > Magnoliopsida > Brassicales > Akaniaceae > Bretschneidera > Bretschneidera sinensis. The sequence goes on from CM043701.1 coordinate 22,577,692, forward strand.
CTCCTATTAAGTGCTTCTCACAACATGTGTATAACTAAGTTCTTTTAAAAGAGAGGTAAGGATAAAATATTTTTAGGCTCATAAAGGTAAGTAAATGGTTTATCGAAAGAAACAAAGCTCAATTTTTCTTTTCAAGAAAAAGGCTCAAACGGTCCAAAAATGGCCTATATCATATCCTAAGTAGTGTGCATTCTATGATTTTCGCCTCAAGTGATTATTAAATAAGTTCTAGAGCTTGTAGAGACCGCAAAAGTATTCACAAAACAACCGCGCATAAAACTTTTCCAAATGCTTTAGACTAATCATGCAATCTTACCACAAACCAGAGTCTCAAACCAAAGAAAAATTGACACTTAATTTATTCTCAAAGCGAAGCAAGATTTAACTTCTTCTAAATGCTATATGCTATCTCGATTAAGCTCATATCATTGACATGTGAATTAACTCCAAGGCTAACACAAAACACGCTAAAAACAAACAAACAAATTTTTTTTTTTTTTATCCTAACAACGAAAAGAAAGAAAGTGACACCAAGCAGTTCAAAAAAAAAAAAAAAAAAAAAGAAATATGTTTCCTCCACCCCCAACCTAAACATTGCATTGACCTCAATGTAAAAGAAAAAGGAAAGGAAACTCCCTGTGCGGCCAAAAATGCACAAAAGCTGAAAATTGCGCACCACCAATTGAACTGCATACCGTTTTTTTCGCTGAAATCACTAGAAACTAAAAATTAAAATAGACTTAACACAACCAAAATTCAAAGTTAATAAAGACTTGACAACGAAATATTAATATATATATATATATATTTTTTTTTGAAATTTGAAGTAAACTAAAAACTAATAATTAAGATTGAATGAAAACTAACTAAAAACAGAACAAAAATTAAAAGGAATAACGTACCTTTGTTGTGTGGTCAAGGTGAATAGACCGGATCCATAAGCGGAATGTCTTCCATCTCCGGATCATGTCTATCAATTAAGATCTTAAGTCGTTGACCGTTTACTTTAAAGACCCGACCATCTCTAGTATCCTCAATTTCTACCGCCCCATTTTCAAAAACATTTTTTACTATAAAAGGGCCGGTCCATCTTGACCGAAGTTTTCCAGGATGCTTATGAAGTCTAGAGTCGTATAAGAATACCCGATCATTGGGTTTAAATGTTTTCCTCAAAATATTTTTGTCATGGAATACTTTCATCTTAGCCTTATAGATTCTAGAATTTTCATAAGCATCGTTTCTTAATTCTTCTAACTCGGTCAGCTGATATTTTCGAAGTTTACCCGCTTCGCCCATGTCAAAATTGAAAGACTTGATGGCCCAATAAGCTCGATGCTCGAGCTCCACGGGTAAGTGGCAAGGCTTTCCAAAAACAAGCCGATAGGGTGACATACCTAAGGGAGTTTTAAAGGCTGTACGGTAAGCCCAAAGCGCATCAGTTAGTCTCAAAGACCAATCTTTGCGATCGGGGTTAACCGTTTTTTCTAAAATTTGTTTAATCTCCCTATTAGCAAGCTCTACTTGTCCACTAGTCTGAGGATGATAGGCAGTAGAGATTTTATGTAATACCCCAAATTTTTTCATTAAAGCTTCAAAGGAACGGTTGCAAAAATGTGTACCTCGATCACTAATTATAGCACGTGGTGTACCAAATCGAGATAACACCTTTTCTTTAAGGAATTTAATCACCGTTCCATTATCATTGTTTCGACAAGTTGCTGCCTCTACCCACTTGGATACATAATCTATTGCTACAATGATATACTGGTACCCGAAGGAAGGAGGGAAGGGTCCCATGAAATCGATGCCCCAACAATCAAAGATTTCAATCACTAAAATAGGGTTCAGGGGCATCATATTTCGGCGAGACACAGCTCCTAACTTTTGACATCTTTCACAAGAGCGACAATAGGTGTTTGTATCTTTAAACAAAGTAGGCCAATAAAATCCACACTGCAAAATTTTTGCAGCCGTTTTTTTCATCGAAAAGTGGCCTCCACAAGCTTGGGAGTGACAAAATTCTAAGACACTCGAAATCTCTTCATTAGGGATGCAACGCCTTAGAATTTGGTCAGGGCAGTACTTGAAAAGATAGGGGTCATCCCAATAAAAATTACGTACCTCATATAAGAATTTCCTCTTGTCTTGAGCGCTCCAATCCATAGGTATCTCATCTGTAGCCAAATAATTTACGATGTGAGCAAACCATGGTAGAGAAGTAATGGAAAGTAATTGCTCATCGGGAAAATCATCTTTGATTGGCATGTCATCACAAGTGTCCTCAAAAGTGAGTATGGATAAATGGTCAGCTACTACGTTCTCCACTCCTTTTTTATCCTTGATGGTGATATCAAATTCTTGCAAGAGGAGGATCCATCGGATTAGTCGTGCCTTAGCATCCTTCTTCGTAAGAAGATACTTGAGGGCTGCATGATCTGTAAAAATAAGGATAGGAGAACCAATTAGATGAGCACGAAATTTATCTAAAGCAAATACTACAGCTAGCAACTCTTTTTCAGTTGTAGAGTAATTCATTTGAGCACTATTTAAAGTCTTACTAGCATAGTAAATGACAAAAGGTTTACCTTCCCTTCGCTGTCCAAGAACAGCACCTACAGCATAGTCACTAGCATCGCACATGATTTCAAAAGGTAAAGTCCAATCTGGCGACTGCATTATAGGTGCGGAAGTAAGCTTGCCAATCAACGTTTTAAAGGCCTCTTGACAAGCTTGACTCCACTCAAAGGGGGTATCTTTAACTAGGAGGGCGCATAGTGGTCTAGATATTTTTGAAAAATTTTGTATGAACCTCCTATAAAAACCAGCATGACCAAGGAAAGATCTCACATCCTTTATTGTCTTAGGGGCAGACAACTTAGAGATTAACTCAATCTTAGATTGATCAACCTCTATTCCTTTAGAAGAGACAATATGCCCTAAGACAATACCGGATGGTACCATGAAATGGCACTTTTCCCAATTTAAAACCAATTCTTTTTCCTCACAGCGAATTAATACTCTTTCTAAATTCATTAAGCATGTTTCAAATGAAGATCCAAAAACAGTTAGGTCATCCATAAAAACCTCCATGCAATTTTCAACCATGTCACTAAAAATGCTCATCATGCAGCGTTGAAAAGTAGCAGGGGCGTTACATAATCCAAATGGCATTCTACGAAAAGCATAGGTGCCAAAGGGACAAGTAAAGGTGGTCTTTTCTTGGTCTTCTAATGCAATTTCTATTTGATAGTAACCAGAATAACCATCTAGAAAACAGTAGAAGGGATGACCAGCTGCACGCTCAAGAATTTGATCAATAAAAGGGAGTGGGAAGTGGTCTTTCTTGGTGGCAGCATTTAATTTTCTGTAATCAATGCACACACGCCACCCGTTCACAAGTTTGGTAGGGACTAACTCTCCTAGATCATTTTTTATCACAGTGACTCCGGACTTTTTCGGGACGACTTGCGTAGGGCTTACCCACTTACTATCAGCTATAGGATATATAATACCCGCATCTAATAGTTTCAGTACTTCATTTTTCACTACTTCTTTCATAGTGGGGTTAAGCCTACGTTGAGGGTCTCTACGAGGACTGGTTCCTTCATCCAGATTTATTTTATGGGAGCAGATTAGGGGACTAATTCCCTTTAAATCAGCCATGCTCCATCCCAGGGCTGATTTGTGTTCATTTAAAGTTTGAATTAATCTCTTACCTTGGGTCTCAGTTAATTCAGAAGAAATTATAACAGGAAAGGTATCACCTGGACCGAGAAAGACATGTTTTAGACCCTTAGGTAGTGGCTTCAATTCGACTTTAGGTGCTTCCACACTTGAGGGGACTTGAGTCTTGCTTCTTTCGGGCAGCTCCTCAAACCTTGGTTGCCATGCTCGATTTCCATAATCTTGAGATTTGTCAAAAACAACACATATATCAATTATATCAGTTTTATCATCAAATAAATCTATCTCAGAATTAACAAGAAAATTTTCAAGAGGGTCATAATCATGAGTTAAGAAAACTCCCTCATTGACGAGTGACTCGATCATGTAAAGCTGGTGGTTTTCGTCCTCATCTTCGGGCTGTTTTGCAACATTGAAAATATTTACTTCAAGGGTCATGTTGCCAAAGGACAGTTTCATGAGACCATTCCTACAATTTATTAGAGCATTTGCAGTAGCAAGAAAAGGTCTACCCAAAATCAAAGGAATTTTAGAGTTAGTGTCTACAGCAGAAGTAGTATCAAGAATTAAGAAATCAACAGGATAATAAAATTTATCAATTTGAATCAAAACATCCTCAACCACACCTCGGGGTACCTTGACTGAGCGATCAGCCAATTGTAATACCACGCCGGTTGGTTTGATTTCTCCTAACCCCAGCTGTAAGTAAATTGAAAATGGCATCAGGTTTACACTAGCTCCCAGATCTAGTAAGGCTTGTCCAACCTCATGATTTCCAATGCTGCAAGCAATGGTAGGACAGCCCGGATCTTTGTATTTCGGGGGAATTCTTTGCTCAATTAGTGCACTAACTTGCTCAGTTAGGAAAGCTGTTTTCTTGACATGATGTTTCCTCTTAATTGTGCATAAATCTTTGAAAACTTTTGCATAGGTGGGGACTTGTTTAATCACATGCAAAAGGGGAAGATTAAGTTTCACTTGCCTTAAGTTCTCAAGGATTTCATCATTCATGTCCAGATTTTTCTTGTTGGATTTTAAGGCTTGGGGGAATGGGGCCTTAACAGGACTTTGGGTCACTTCAGGGTCTTTAGGCAACTTGGTCTCACTACTGGTTTGACCCTTCACATTCTCGGGTTTATTCTCTGGTGGAATGTGTAGTGACTTACCTCTTCGGGTCACAATGGCATTTATATTTTTCACATTTTCTTGTGCCATATGTTGACCGTGAGGTATGGACTGAGCTTGAGCAGGGAACTTACCTCGCTCAGTCACACTCAAGGAGTTAATCAATTTACACACTTGGCTCCTTATTTCTTTGTTTTCCTCAACCAACTGTGTAATTAATGCCTCACACTTTTGGTTTGTCTTGCCTTGTGCTTCTATAAAAGTATGTAAGGAGTCTTCTAAAGAGTTCCTAGAAGATGAGGGTGCATGATAAGGTGCTGGGTACGATCTAGGGGGCTGCACATGCTGCTGATTTTCAGATTTCCAACTGAAGTTGGGGTGATTTCGCCACCCCGGATTATAAGTGTTAGAGAAGGGTGCTGAGGGCTTCTTGTACATGCCTAAGGTATTGCATTGTTCCTCGTACAGCCCTCTCATGTCAACAAAAGTGGGACAATCTTGGGCGGGATGATCAACCCCACCCCACACAAAATATGATTCTAAAGGTTCGGCCTGATTAACTATGTGTGTTGGTTTTTTCGTTTTTAATGCCTCCAACTCTCTAGTAAGCATTTCGACCTTGGCCTTGAGGTTATCCTCTTCCCTAAGATGGTAGATTCCTCCACCACTAGGTCGTGACCTATTTGTGCTCTCAGTAGCACTAGGTCCAGTCCATGTGTGAGCTTTCTCAGCAAGCTCATTGAGGTACTCAATAGCCTCATCAGGGTCTTTTTGCAGAAATTCTCCATTACACATCATCTCAACAAATTGACGTTCTCTATAGGTAAGACCCTCATAGAAATAGCTCACTAAACGCCAATTTTCGTACCCATGATGTGGACACATACTTAACAGCTCTTTAAATTTCTCCCAAGACTGATACAAAGTCTCGTTTTCCTTTTGTGCAAAAGTGGAGATTTGTCTTTTCAAAGCGTTAGTCTTATGTTGAGGGAAGTACTTGTTAAAAAAGACTTGGGTCATCTCATTCCATGACCCAATTGATCGTGGTCTCAGCGAGTATAACCAACTCTTAGCTTTATCCTTTAAGGAGAAAGGAAAAAACTTGAGTCTCACGATATCATCAGTTGCATCGTGACTATGGAAAGTCGCAACTACTTCCTCAAATTCTCTAATGTGCACATAGGGGTTCTCGTTTTCCATGCCATGAAAAGTAGGGAGAAGTTGTATCATCCCTGTTTTAAAATCTTGATGACGGGTATTGGCTGGAAACATAATGCACGATGGTGTGGCTGTCCGGCTAGGATGTAGGTAATCTTTAAGTGTCCTAGCACCATTCTCATTAGGATTTTCAGCCATGTTAACAAAATCCTCTAAATTCTCTGATGGGGGTGCACTATGGTTTGATCTAGGCGAGGTTTCACCAATGGAGGTGGAAGGAGAGGGTAACTCTAATTCGGGTCCTCTAATGAATCTACCTCGCGAATCTCTCGGTCTAAGCATGCACCAATTAATTTAGAGGGGGAATAAATAAATAAAACAAATAAATAAACAAATAAATAAAACAGAATAATAAACAAATAAATAAAAACAGAATAATAAACAGATAAATAAAAACAAAATAATAAACAGATAAATAAAAACAGAATAATAAACAGAATAATAAAACAGAATAATAAACAAATAAATAAAAACAGAATAATAAACAGATAAATAAAAACAGAATAATAAACAGATAAATAAAACAGAATAATAAACAAATAAATAAAAACAGAATAATAGACAGAATAATAAAACAGAATAATAAACAGGTAAATAAAAACAGAATAAAATAATAAACAGATAAATAAAAACAGAATAATAAAAGAAAATTAGAAAATCAAAACAAAAGTAAAGGAATAATATTGCCGTATTTACAAACTGCTGAAAAGAAAAATATTTACGATTTTTTTTTTTGTTTTTTTTACCGTCACACTAAAAGTTGACAAGTTTCCTTATACTTAAGAGCGTTTCCCCGGCAACGGCGCCAAAATTTGATTACGCCCAAAGTATAACACGGTTATTGTAGTACGGCTTTGGGGTGTCGATTCCACAGGGAAACAAGTTAAGTACAAAGGAAAATGTGTGAACCTTAAAACGAACGATAAAAGTTAAACTCAAGATTTTTAAGCTTTGATGGTGAAATAATGTAAAGGAAAATTGCGTAAATGTAAATGAAATATAAATGAGAAATAACAAGGTTCCGGGAATCCTCCTTAGGTTTGTTCCCTATTTCCACTCTTGATTCAATTGATTTTATCTCGATTGCAAGTTTCAACTCCCAAACAAGCAATCGGAATGTATTCAATCAAGCACATTTACAATTCTTATATAATTGCTACGAATTAATCATTGATTTCGGTTCATGCACACATGACCGATCTTAAAGATTATCAAGAAATGACAATATATCTTAAAAGACAATATCGCAATAATGGACAATCAATAAGATAAATCTACCGGAATCAATCACATCCAAGCAACCTCAATGGAGGAGAAGGATGCAATCACCGGATTAAGAGAGTCTAAAAGAAGAAGAATAAGAAGTACATCTATCACATGAACTCAAATCTTCTTACTTAATCAATGAATAATTCATAAACAATATTTAACAATAAATCCATACAACTGAATCAAGAACAAGAAATAAAGAACAAGAAATCCCTAAAGATTCATCCCTTTCCCTTGTAAAATGATTAGTTGGCCATGGAAATCAAGGTGGAAGAACAATAAGGATGCTTTCCCCTTGATTTGGCCATGGAGTTCAAGGTGGATGAACAATATGGATGTTCTCCCCTTGATTTGCAACCAAAGAAAACTTAGAAATAAAATGGAAGAATGCTGGATTTGGATCCCTTGAATCCTCTCTTTTTTCTCTCTTCCTTGCTTTCTCTCTTCAATACCCAGCTGCACACTCCATAAAGATATATTTATAGAGCATGAGGGGGGTGTTTTGGTCTTGGAGAATGTCATTTGCTTGCCCTAATCCGGTCAAGAGGCGAGTGGGCCGTGCTGTGCGCCTGGGCCTGCTGTGCGTCTGGGCCTGCTGTGCTGGCCTGAACTGTTTCCACTAAAACTGCCATAACTTTCTCTAGAAAAATCCTTTTTACGAACCGTAAAATTCTCCAGAAAATAGACTTCCGTATCTTTCTAAGCATATATGGCTCATCATCTGGTTCTTCCTACATCAATACAGTTTAATCTGCAAAGATGATTGATCTGTACGGGAAATTCTGGCAATTCAGTGAAACTTCTTCAGCTTGTATGCAGAAGTGCACACACTAGTGTGCCTACCCTTAACTTGCTCCAAAGTGATGCACACACTTGTGTGCAGTCTTTTAACTTACTGTACTTTATTACTCCAGCCTTATTTTAGAGTTTAACCATCTTTGAATCATGTTTGGACACGTCTAAACCTTAGACAAAAACGAGCACCGACACCCAAGATCTTTTGGTGCTTTAAACATGGATCGCTTTATTATCTCTTTTGTACTCAAAGCACCTGAAAATGCATCGAATTAAGTCAATGATTTATGAATATCACTTTAGAGTTATCAACATGTAAAAGTGCGATTACGACCAAGATCAACCCTAAAATGTTAACAATTAAGTATTGTTTAGATGCATTTTATGACTCTCATCAAGAGTCTTGTGATGCAGTTGAAAACTCAACAACAACAATTTATGACCTCGTAAGATCAGTTTATGGCAGAGGAAAGGCAATTTCGGATTGAGATAAGACAAACCACTGCAAGGTATGAACAAGCCATTCAAAGATTAGAAGTACAAGTGGGGCAATCGACTGAGGAGCTGAGTGAATGACAGCAAGGTATTGTTGAGCAAGTTTTTCACGTCCATCCATTGGAGACCACTCTCACCCATTGTTTCAAAGGATCAGACATTGAGCCAAAATCTGAGGATGTTACTGATGACATCATTGAAACTGTGCACCTTCTAGAGGCTTCTCCAAAGCATCCAAGTAAGTACATCGATCCATTTGAACCTCATGTGCCTACTAATGCTATTTCTTTTCCTTCTATTGTCCAGGCACCGAATTTGGAGTTGATGCAATTGCCGAAGCACTTAACTTATGCTTACATGGGATAGAATAAGACACCACCTGTGTTAGTTGCTGCCAATCTTAGTTTTGGGGAAAAATAAGGCTTGGTCCAGCTGAAGACGTTAAACTTAGCGCTCATGGGAGGCACCCCACAGCTTATCCTTTTATTTTTATTGTTTTATGTATTTATTGTTATTTATTTATTTTTAGTACTTTTTGTTTTCCCGTATTACGTTAGTTTTTCATTTTTAGGGACAATGTGTGAACCCGTTCAAGTTTGGGGGTATGCTATGAGCCATGCCGACCCAGCTAATTCTCCATTTCCCAGGTCAGATCTTTCCATGTTATTCACACATTGGGGACAATGTGTAAATTAAGTTTGGGGGTATGTGAGACACATTCACACACTTTGTTCCAGATTTTTTTTTTGTTTTTATAGATAAATATATGTTCATTCTGTTCCAAAAATTTTGGGTGATCTAAACAAACAATATGATTTGATTTCATAAGTGAGCTTAACACCTTGAATATATAGGTCAATAATTAAGTTTTAAACCTTGATCACTTACTTTTTGGCATTTAAGAATTCATGAGGTTGTCCTAAACTAACACGAGCACATTAGCACATAATAGTGTGGGGTATGACATGTAATTTTAATTTGTACGTTTCTTTGGCTTGACTGTGAACCGGATGACTTGTTAGATTAGTACTTTGGCATAGTAAAATAGAAAAAGATTGTTATTGCTCAAAAAGAAAAAAATGCTTCTAAAGATCATAAAATAAACTTTCCACCGAGTAACTGGCCCTCTTGTCTCAGTAAGCAGTGAGTGTCATGTCAAAAGGTGGGAATTTTGCTCACGATGATCATTAAAAAGAATTTTTCGCTGAGTAACTGGCCCTCTTGCCTCAGTAAGCAGTGAGTGTCACGTCAAAAGGTGGAAATTCTGATTGGTAGCATTAAGACCAGTTAGTTTCGTAGCCTTTTTGACTTGAGTTAGTAAGTCCTTAGGGGTATCTTTACACCTAATGCACTAAAACCATCTGGTTTGGGAGTCATTGGCTAAACACTCGCTACATGAGTCAAATAGAAAGCTTAAGGGAACTAAACTTGGCAAAAATCTCACAATTAAAGAAAAAGAAGTAAAACTATGCCATTTTTGTTGGTTCTAATAGGAAATTTGGTGAATCTTGAAACATCGAAACACTACACATTAAAATTATTTGGAAACCTAATCTTTTATGTGCTAGTTCACCACACACTAAAGTTAAACTTGTGATGTCTTAACCTACCTTATGAAAGCGATATGCATTCAAAACTCTTATTCATTGCAAAGATGTGTTTGTACTTGTTAAGCTTGCTCATGAATGCACATTATGGTTTTGTATGATACCTAAACTTTTGTGGACACCATGAATATTGGATTTATCTGTGTGTCTTTATTTTAGTTTTTAGTTTCGTATTGCTAAGAGACTAGCAATATGTAAGTTTGGTGGTGTGATAGGAGCTTAAATATGAATATTTAAGCCCTTTAATTTACATTTGTTAAGCCCTGGTTTATGTTATTTTAGTCCATTTTACTTCATTTCTGTGTTTTACATGGTTTTTATAGGTCTATGAAGAAAAAGAAGCATTTTGGAAGCTTTTGGAGCTTAAAAGGAATAAAACTGGAAAACCTGGAGCAGATACTGTCTGGAGTGCGATCGAGCGCAACCTTGTGATCGAGCGCACTACATGTGCAATCGAGCGCACATGTACGGGCGTGAACAGTAAAGCGGCAAAACCAGTTTTGGAAATAAAGGAGTTTTATGTTTTAGGAAAGTCTAGATTTCCTGAGCCTTCTAGGATTATCCACCCCCTATAAATACACCTGTAAAACACACACAATAGATCATCTAATCCCTTCTTTTATCTTTCAATCTTCTTTTAGTTTTAGTTTAGTTTTAGGTCGGGAGGCCGGAGGTCGGGCAAGCCCGAAGGAAGAGATTTTGGAGACGAATTGACGACTCTTCTCCATAATGTTTTCGGGTTTCTTCTTTCCTTTTTATTTTATTATGTGTAATTAAATTCTTAGTAGGGCTTGGTTGAAGCCCTAATTATGTTTACTCAATAAATTTAGTTTTGGCGCCTTTGCGATATTTATGTTGTGTTGCTTAACTTGATTAATACCTACTTTTATTTAAATTCCTCATATGTATATGTCTGATCAATATGTGCATGTGGTATGGACTTGTTAGTTAGATCAATTTGGATGACCGAGTCCTGGGTCTGACATTAGTAACAAAAGATATCCACACCGGATTCTTGGGTTAATCAACATGGGAAACCGGGAGTAGATACCATGCCCTAGGTCCCGTGTGGTTGTCGATTTCCACAGATTCTATGCTCTCTTAAGGAATAACTCAGCATACACCATGTTGAATCCCTTGAGAGAGAAAAGAGTTAGAGTAGATACCATGCCTAACTCGTTGCTTAGGGAGATCAATAGCTTAAGGAGTAGATACCATGCCCTTAGGTTGACAAACATTAGATATTCATGACATGAGTAAAACATTGGCATACTGTTTTGTTGTGGTAGCATGATTAGTGGTGGATATCAAATCCCTACACCTTTATCTTTATTATTCTATCTTTATCAAAATCAACTCTTTTATTATTTCTATCTTTTTACATTGTGAATATAATTCTAAAACGAAATTCACCAATCTTTGTGGAGATGATCTTGCTTTCGCACACTATACTACTAAGTTGACCTTATGCACTTGCAAGTAAAACGAGTGCGATTGTTTACTTATTTATTTAGGTATATTTTCATCCAACAACCCTTCACCTTTAAGGCCACTAGCAAGGTTAAGAGCTTTCCTTCAAAGAATGCTAGTAAGCCTAAGAATGCAAATTTCTTCAAATGCTAAGAATTCTAATGCATATACTAGAGATAGAAATCCTATAAACACATATGTATATATGTATACTCATCCTAGAAATATAAATGCTAGGAATATACATCCTAGAAATACAATGCTACGAATACGCATTCAAGGCATGCACATGCTAGGAATGCACATGCTAGAAATTACTATCATGCATATCTTAGAGATAACATGTATGTTCAAAACTTTCATGCTAGAAACACGTATCTTAGGAATACTCATCCAAGGAATAATGGTCATACATATTCAAGATATCCTAGAAACTTCTATAATTATCATCTTAGAATCATGCATCATCAACATGTCTACAATTATTGAGCACCCTATAATATTAAGAAAGTATGGGTCCTTAAAGGAGCCATATTTTCTAGGACTAACCCCAAAGGACCCAAGAAATTTTGGGTACCCAAAAGTGCAATTGTATATCCATGTGTAATGTAGATGTGTCTCCACACCAAAGAAAAGGTAATTATTGGTACCTTATAGTGGATGCTCAAAGCACATGACCGATGATCAAAGTATGTTAAAAAACCTAACTCTAAGGGATGGAGGACATGTCACCATTGGAGATAACACCAATATAAAGATTATCAGGCATGGCAAAATGGGTAAAGATTCCTTAACCATTGACCATGTTTTATATGTGCAAGGCCTTAAGTCAAATTTACTTAGTATTAGTCAATTATGTGATAAAGACAACAAAGTCATATTTGAATCCTCTCATTGTCTAGTAATAGACATCAAGAGTAACAAGATCAAGTTTGTTGGCCATAGACATGATAATGTCTATCTAGTTGATTTAAAATCTTCGAAAAGAAAAAAATGTTTTCCCACTTTAAGTGAAAACTCATGGCTATGGCATAAAAGACTTGGCCATGTGAACATGGATTTACTCAAAATTATTTCAAGAAAAAGATTTAGTTATTGGACTTCTCAAAATCAAATTTGAAAAAGACAAAGTTTGTGATGCTTGTCAAATGGGAAAACAAACAGGAGTATATTTTAAATCTAAAAAGGTAATTTCAACCTCTAGACCATTAAAACTTCTTCATATGAACTTGTTTGTTCAATAAGCAACATTAGTCTAGGTGGCCATCAATATGCTCTTGTTATTGTTGATGATTATTCAAGATATACCTTTGTTATTTTTATTGCTTATAAGGATGAAACTTATAAAGGTTTTGTGAAATTTTGTAAGAAGGTTCAAAATGAAAAAGGAATTTCTATCTCAAGTATTAGAAGTGATCGTGGAAAAGAATTTGAAAACCAAAGTTTTTCAAAATTTTGTGATGAAAATGGAATTGATCACAATTTTTTAGCCCCTAGAACTCCTCAACAAAATGGTATTATTGAGAGGAAAAATAGATTTCTAGAAGAATTTGCTAGAACTATGCTTTGCACAAATAGTTAACCAAAATATTTTTGAGCAGAAGTTGTAAATACTTCTTGCTATGCTTTAAATAGAGTATTAATTAGGCCTACTCTTGATAAAACTCCATATGAACTATAGAAAGGTAGAAAGCCTAATATATCTTATTTTCATGCTTTCGGTTGCAAGTGCTTCATCTTAAACAACAATAAAACTAACTTAGGTAAATTTGACTCTAAGATCGATGAAGAAATATTCTTAGGATATTCAACCTCTAGTAAAAGTTATAGAGACTTTAACAAAAGAACTGTAGTGGTTAAAGAATCCGTGCATGTTGCTTTTGATGAATCTAACCCAATTAGTAGTAGAATAGTATCCCTTGATGATGATGCAGGTTTTACTCCAAGAGTAGATGCATCTACTCCCATTGTTGACCCTAAGGAAAGTCAACTTCAAACAAATCAAGAGGTAGATGATCTCAATCTTGATTAACCTTCTACAAGTCAACAATGAGATAGACTTCCCAAAGATTGAAGGTATATGAATTATCATCCAATCGATCAAGTGATTGGTGATCCTTCATTATGGGTAAGAACTCGATCTTCCATGAGAAATGTTTGCAATTGTGTAGCTTATTTATCCCAAGTAGAACCTAAAAGTTTTTAGAGGTAGAAAAAGATACTGGTTAGATAAATACTATGCAAGAAGAGTTAAATCTATTCGAAAGAAATAAAGTGTGGATTCTAGTTCTTAGACGAAAGAATCATACTATCATAGAAACTAAATGGGTATATAGAAACAAAATGGATGAAAATGGAATAGTAACTAAGAACAAGGCTAGATTAATTATTACTAAGGGTTACAATCAAGAAGAAGGAATAGACTTTGATGAGACCTATGCTCCTGTAACTAGATTAGATGCCATTCGTATGTTACTAGCTTTTGCATGCTTAAATAAGTTTAAACTAATTTCAAATGGATGTGAAAAGTTCTTTTTTAAATGATTTTAAGGAAGAAGAGGTTTATTTTGAGCAACTTCTTGGTTTTGAAAATCTTAATCTTCCAAATTATGTTTATAAGCTTTCTAAAGGTCTCTATGGGTTGAAGCAAGCTCCAAGAGCATGGTATGAAAGGTTAAGTAAGTTTTTACTTGAAAATGGTTTTACAAGAGGAAAAATAGATACAAATATTTTTACAAAAACTCATAAAGATGACACTTCTCGACCAAATATATGTTGATGATATTATATTTGGTTCCTCTAATGAATCCATGTGTCAAGATTTTTCTAAGTGTATGCAAGATGAATTTGAGATGAGGATGATGGAAGAACTTACCTACTCCCTCGGACTTCAAATCAAATAATTGAAAGAAGGTATCTTCATCAATCAATCCAAATACACCAAGGACCTATTGAAGAGGTTTGAGATGGAGTGCTCAAAATCTATTAACAGTCTCTTGAGAACCTATACAAAACTTGACATAGATGAGGAAGGTAAGTATGTAGATACTAAAACTTATGGAAGTATGATAAGAGCTTTACTATATCTAACCGCAAGTAAACCCGATATAATGTTTAGTGTTTGCATGTGTGCTAGATTCCAAGTTAATAGTAAGGAATCTCATATTATTGCTGTGAAAAGAATCCTAAGATATTTGCAAGATACTCAAAATCTAGGTTTATGGTATTCTAGAAAATCAACTTTTGAGCTTGTTGGGTACTCGGATGCTGATTTTGTGGGTTGTAAGGTAGATAGAAAAAGCACTAGTGGAACATACCAATTTCTGAGTACTATATTAACTTCTTGGTTTTCTAAAAAATCAAAATACAGTTGCACTATCGACTGCCGAAGCGGGATATGTAGTCACCGGTAGTTGTTGTGCACAAGTTTTATGGATGAAACTAAAATTAGAAGATTATGGCATGTGTTTTCAAAACATTCCAATCAATTGTGACAACACTAGTGCTATCAACTTGACAAAAAACTTAATTCAACATTCTAGAACTAAACACATTGAGATAAGACATCAATTCAAAAGAAATCATGCTCAAAAGGGTGAAATTAGGCTAGAATTCATTCCCTCAGAATATTAAATTGTTGATATCCTTACTAAACTTTTAAATGAAGACAACTTTTGCAAAATAAGACTGTTAATGGGATTAAAAAATTATGACTATGTATGTGTTTGATTGCATTAACCTTCATCATGTACATTCTTGCTATTAAGTGAATGAGGATTAGCCCCAAATTTAATATTTCCTCACTTAAGAATAGCATGGAAAAATAAATCATTGAAAAAAGACCTTCAAATTTCTGTTATAGGCATTGCACAATCGACTGTGCATATTTGACAGTTGACTGTCCAAAGGATAGAGACTTTCGCAGTCGACTGTCCAAATGAATATGGTGTCTAACAGTTGACTGTACAAGGGACAAAGACTTTCACAGTAGACTGCCTATTTTAGATGGTCGACTGTCCAAACATAAGTATGTACGCGGCCCTTTGATTTAAAAAGGATAATGGACTGCCCATTTTTGATAGTTGACTATCTAATCGCGACTGTAAAGCCTGCACTTCATCTTCAACCTCAGAAATCCCCAAATTTTGAAACCCTAGCCGCACAAGCTTTTTCTCTCCTTCGAAATTCAGTGATTTTTCACCAAATTAGCCCAAAACCATCCAATTTCTTCCATAGAAACACTTTCCCTTCACTTTTTAAGCAATTTCACGGTTTATTCTCTCAAAAAATGCCTAAAACCGTTCTCTCTTCGAGTTCTAAGAAAGACGGTGATGTGCAAAGAAAAAATGTTAGAAAATAGTCGTGGACCCCAATCTCTTCATCAATACTACTGCTAAATCACGGTATAACAACCAAATTTCTAGTAAAGAAATAATCGTGGGTCATTTAGTAGATTTTCATAATTATGCATTAATGACATGGATATAGAGCACTACTTTACTACTATAGGATGGAAACCAATAGTCACTTTATCTGAGGTTGAATACCTTAGACTTATTAGGCTATTTTATGCCAACTTAGAGAGAACCTCTTCTACCGGGTTATCATTCAACACCTTTATCAAAGGTAATACTATACTAGTAAACGAAAATGTGTTGTTTCAAATCTTGCAAATACCCAGGGGTGGTCAGGAATGGGTAGACTCCTTTAATTGGGTGAGGACTTTGATAAGCAATGAGCTCTTAAGATCCTTAAAGGTAACCCCACCTATACCTTTAAAGCAACCTTTAAGGATGCCAATGCCCTTACCATGGTCAGTCGGGTGGTTCACCTAATCATTGACTACTGCATATCTCTTAGGAAGGAGAGTCACACAACTTGAGCTAGTTAGATGTGTAAATCTTATGGAATTTGATGAGTTAGATTTAGTACAACATCTGCAGTCTGATTATAGTTAAGATGATTGAGGGGACTGAGAAGAAATTAGATGGCCTACCATTCGGAATGCTTATCACCCGCATTCTAAAGTACTGTGGAGTTTCCCTCTTTGGTGAGGAGAATATGGAACTACCCACCACTAATATCTTCTATAAGTCCACTCTCACTAGAATGAAGCTGATTCAGTTGGAGGACTTCACTTGGGAGGGCACTGCAAATGACATCTATGATCCAGCTCAGAAAGTATGAAGAAAAAAACCTAATGGAGCTGCTCCCACTGATGAGGACATCCCAGAGGATGATGAGCTAAAGGATGAGACAACTGCAGGTGCTGGTGCTAGCGGATTGGGGTTGTCGGATTATAATGCATACGTTCTAGCTATACTCTGGGATCTCAAGAATGAGGTGTCCTCCCTCTCACTCATGATGAATGCCCGATTCATCATCGATGGCGAGCTTCAAGACATTAGAGACTAAATCACGAGGCTTCATCGACCCTCTGATGCACCCTAGATATCTTTCATTGTTCTTTACTATATAACTATGTCAAAAACTTTGCAAGGACATGTATTTTTCCTTTTTTTCTCATGTATTTTACCACATGACATGATATATTATGTTTATTTGCTAGGTTCATGGGAACTTCAACTGTTTATCCTCATTTAGTGAATGTGTATTTGTAACCTAGCTTTCTTTTTGATATTGCATGACTCCTATTATCTTAACTCATATATCAGTTTTTTGATTCTTTCTGGGAACTCTTTCAGTATCTGTTTTGGACTAACATTCTGCATGCACGTTCATTTTAACATACTTTATCTATCAGTTGGGATGGATACTGCCCATTCTCATAGTTGACTATCCAACTCATTTTAAGCCCAGAATTTCAAATTCAATAGAGGACAGTTGACTGTGCATTTTTCACAGTCTACTGTCATGTTGAGAAAAATGACTAGTTTTCAAAATCTGGACGCGAGATTTGAGCAATTAATGCTCCAAACCTACCAAATCTGTGTTTAACGACCATATAAGGCCAATGCTATAAAAATCCCTCATAAATGAACATTTAAAAAACAAGAAAGCACATTCAATTTGAAAACAAACTCATTAATACTCTTGAAAGATTTGAGAAATTCCTTTAAGCTGTTCATCAAGCTTTGTTCTTAAAAGAGAGATCATATTGGTATAACTCTTAGAGTGTTTAGGAATAAATATTTTCTTGTAAATTCCTTGTGGAAGAGAGTGCTTGTAAGGTTTGCGCAACACTCATAAAGTTGCTCGACTATAATTAGTGGATTACTTTAAGGAGGTTTTTTGAAGAGAGTGGACATAGGGTGGAGAGATTCAGATATTGCCGAACCGCTATAAACAGAGTTTGCATATTGTTTTCTTTTACTCATTTAATTTCAAGCATCTTTGTTGTGTGCCTTGCTTGATTAAATTGTTAAAAACTTGTGTTTTAATTATGAAAAGTTTTTAAAACCCAATTCATTCCCCTCTTGGGTTTTTACATTGGTCTACAAAATATATTTATTAAGAATTGATTTAATATTCCACACATTAAGTACCTTCAATGCATAACAATAAAAATTGTCAAAAGTTTCAAATTTCTTGCAACTACATGATAGAGTCTTATCCGAAGGAGAAAATTAACAATAAAATCCTTAAGCTTGCTAAAAAAATCCAACCATATATACTCATAATTTGGTGGAATTTTCTTACTTATTTTAATGAGTGTTGTTGAAAAACTAATCAAATTCCTCTTGAAACTTTTCAAATATAAAATGAGTGTAAATTTTACTAGCTTGTTGCAATACTGGCGAATTCCACATTTTCATCATTGGTGAGCTTTGCTTAGATTTATACTTAGCTATCAACTCATTAAAATTCTTTTGATTCATGACCATCCCAAAATGCTTGAAAGTGTTAACAATATCCATATCAGATTTCAAATGATCTTTCAAATTATTTTTCAAATTCTCGCTAAGTTATATACGTACTTTTCATTCCAATACTAAACACATTTTTCATGAAATATTTAGCCCACTTCTCCTTTATTTTGTATATACCATCAAATAAACATTGTTGGTTATGTTATAATCATGAGTTATGTCATCCTAAGCTGTATAAAATGTTGTCTCATCCTCATAATCATACACGTAAGCTTTGAAATGTTTTGAAACATAGGAACCATCTTTCATTAGATTTTTCATATGGCACCTGATCCAGTTTTTCATTTTATACCAAACACATAAGCCATGGTATATTTCTGAAAGCACTTTAGCTAATGCATTTGCCATTGCATGATTCTAATTAGTGAAAATAGTTTTTGACTTCTTTTGTTTATGCATCTCCACAAATGTCTGAAATAACAACTTAAAAGACTCAGTGGCATCATTATATAATAAAAAGGCTCCAAATTTGACTATATATCTATGGTGGTTAAACCTAGAAATACTCCAAAAGTCCTATATTCTTTATTGGTACAATATGTGGTGTCGAAGCTAACTATGTCACCAAAATTAGCATAAGCTATAACAATGTGTGCGCCCACCTAAAATATATTTGTGATTTTCTCTTCATTGTTTAATTGCACAACCTATTTGAATGATGGATTATCACATGATTGGTTATGGAGATACCTCAACAAAGTACATGCTTCAACATAAAGCAAATCTCATTGTCGTTTACCTTTCAAATAAGTTATTTAATCTTCTTCAATGTACCCAAGATTTTCTTACCCGTCGACTTGCCTACAAAAAAACTCATGTATTTGTTTTCACTAGTCCTGAAGCATTTGCCAACTCAATTTGCAAACCTTAAGCTTGTGAAATCTTTCTCTGCGATGGCATCATATGGTTAGTTTTAATTGTATGAGTGATGAGAGTCATAAAATGCACCTTAATAGTACTTAATTGTTAGCATTTTAGGGTTGATCTAGGTTTGAATTGCACTTTTATACCTTAACAATTCTAAAGTTTTATTCTTGGATCATTGATCTATTTCAATGCATTTTCAGGTACTTTAAGTTCAAAAGAGATGGAAAATCTATCATTACTTTTAGTACAATGAATCGATGAACACCGGAGTGAAGGTTCACAAGCACTTGGAAAGGAGTTTCACTAAATTGCCAGAATTGCCCGTACAGATCAATCATTTTTGTAAATTAAAAATGTATTGATGTAAGAAGAACCAGAAGATAAGCCATATATTCTTAGAAAGATCAAGAAGTCTATTTTATGGAGAATTTTACGGCTCATAAAAACAATTTTTCTAGATAAAGTTATGGCGGTTTTAGTAGACGAAGGTCAAGCTAGAAGATGCCTAGTGCGCTCGAGCGCTCCAAGTCTGCGATCGATCGCAAGTGCGCACTCACGACATCCCATATTGGTCAGAAATACCTTACTGCACACCATAGTGCACTCGATCGCACCATGCTGCCATCGAGCACACTTAGGCAGAATCCCACATCGGTTAGAGAACACATAGCACTCCGGGAGTTTCCCTATAAAAGACCCTCTCCACTTCAGCTTTGGGCATCAACTGGGATCAGATCCAGAGGGCCTTTAGGAGCAAACCAGAGGGCCTTTAAGAGGAATTCAAAGAACTTTTGGAGGGCAAGCTGAGGAATCTCCAAAGCTTTGCTACTAAGGGGGAGATCATTGAGAGGCCAGAGGAAACTCAAGGAAGCATGAGCTCCATAACCAGCTAATCTCCCAGCAAGGCAAATGGGTGAATCCCTAGGTGTAATTGTTCTTATTTTCTTTTCTTGATTCAGTTGTAATATGGAATTATTTTCATTAAACATTGTTATGATTTACTTTTTTTTTTTTATCTAATTAGAAGATTTCCCCTTAATCTGGTGATTGCATATTTCTCCCCCATATAAGTCTAGTCATGCTCTTCTTATGTGATGTTGTTGAGGTGTGATTGAGTCTGGTAGATCTCTCTTCTAGCTTTCTCCTTTACTGTAGTATTGTCATTATGGTATATTATCGTTTCTTGATAATCTATAAGTTAGGTCATGTGTGCTTGAAAGTAAAGAGTATTTTATAACAATTGCATTAGGGTTTATATATGTGCTTTGATTGAATATTTTTCGATTGCTTGTTTGGGATGTAAAACTTGCAATTGAGATAAAAACAACTGAATTGAGATTGGAATAAGGCAACAAACCTAGGGAGGATTTTCGGAACCTTGTTGCTTCCATGATAGTTTTCATTACAATTACACAATTCTCATATCACTTTTCTTTATTATTCAAATTCTCTCGTTCAACTTTTATCATTCGTGTTAAGGATTCCATCATCTCTTGTAATTAACTTGTTTCCCTATGGGATCGACACTCCAAAGCTGTGCTATAACTACCGCGTTATACTTTGGGTGTAATCAAATTTTGGAGCCGTTGCCGGGGAAACACACTTAAGTACAAAGAAGATTGTTAACTTTTGACAAGATAGTAGAAGAATTGTTGATAGTTTTTCTTTTCAGCAGCTGTAAAGACGGTAACTTCGTTCCCTTTTTAGCCTGCTGCATTAATTTTATTTTATTTTATTCTTTCTTTTTATAGTACTTTTATTATTTTGTGACCTTGCATACTCAAATATAGAGACACTTTGGGTAGATTTTCTTGTAGGCTTGTGCTAGAGTCAGAATCAAACTTTTTAAATCCTTTATTTGATAATCCATCTAGTCCTGAAGAAATGAGTGAACACGGAGATCAACCCACTAGGACCCTTCAGGATTACCGCTACCCTACACGCATAGCCACACCATCATGCATAATGTTTCCAGCCAATACTCGACAACTAGATTTTAAAACAGGGATGATATAGTTACTCCGTACATTTCATGGCTTGGAAAATGAAAACCCATATGTGCACATTAGAGAGTTTGAGGAAGTAGTTGAGACTTTTTATAGTCAAAATGAAACTGATGACATTGTGAGACTTAAGTTCTTTCCTTTCTCTTTGAAGGATAGAGCTAAGAGTTGACTATACTCACTAAGACCATGATCTATTGGGTCGTGGACTGAGATGACTTGGGTCTTCTTTAATAAATACTTTCCCCAACATAAGACCAATGCTTTAAAAAAGCAAATCTCCACCTTTGCACAAAAGGACAGTGAGACTTTGTATCAGTTTTCGGAGAGATTTAAGGAATTGTTGAGTATGTGCCCTCACCAAGCGTATGAGAATTGGCGTTAAATCCTATTTTTATGAAGGACTTACATATAGAGAGCGCCAATTTGTAGAGATGATATGCAATGGTGAATTTTTATGAAAGGATCATGATGAGGCCATAGAGTACCTCAATGAGCTTGCTGAAAAAGCTCACACTTGGACTGGACCTAGTGCTACTGAAAGCATAAACAGGTCACGACCTATAGGAAACCCAAGTGGTGGTGGAATTTACCAGTTTAGGAAAGAGGACAACCTAAAAGCTAAAGTTGAGATGCTCACTAGGGAACTAGATGCGTTAAAAACTAAGAGCTTACAGCTCACACATGTAGCTAATCATGCAAGGTCTTTTGGACCGTGTTTTGTGTGTGGCGGGGTAGATCATCTCACCAAAGAGTGTCCCATATTTGCGGAGATGAAAGGAATGTATGAAGAACAATGTAATGCCTTAGGTATGTACAAGAAGCCTCTGTCACCCTTCTCTGATACCTATAATTCTCTGGATCATATCCTGCACCATATCATGTACATGCACCTTCTAGGAGTCCTTTAGAAGAAACTTTGCATGCTTTTATTGAGGCACAGGGTAAGACTAATCAAAGAATTGAATCTTTGATTACACAAGTTGTTAAGAACATAAGGATTTAAAGAGCCAAGTGTCCAGATTAATGAGCTCCTTGAGTATGAATGAGCGAGGTAAGCTCCCTTCCCAAGCTCATTCCACACCCCATAATCAACACTTGGCTCAAACGAATTTAAAGGAGGTGAATTCCATTGAGACACTAAGTGGTAAGTTATTATACATCCCAACAACGAAAAAAATCAGAGGATGTGGACGAAAGCCACCAAGCATACATGATTGACTCATTTATGGAAAAGGTCCAGCACCTTAATCCATTGGATTCCACCCTCACCCATGGCCTCACAAGAGTATATATCAAGCAGAATTTGCGGATGTTACTAATGACATCCTTGAGGCCTCTCCAAAGCATACAAGCACTGAATTTGGCAGTGAAACAGTGGCTGGTGCATTCAACCTATGTTTTTCTAGGAGGGAATAAGAGTGTCTGGCTGAAGACGTAAAACTTAATGCTTATGGGAGGCAACCCACAACATATCATTTTATTTTTACTATTTTTCATATTTCATATTTCTTTTTCTTGTTTATTATTATTATTTTACTGTTTTCCAGTTTTACTTTTGTATTTCTTTTTTAGGGACAAACATGCGCATCAGTTCAATTGGTTGTGCACAATTTTCAGCTCCATGCACCTTTGGTTAAAAAATGAGTTTCCTTAATTTTTGCTTTTACATTAAGGACAATATTTATCTTAAGTTGGGGGGTGGAGGAAACACATTTCTTATTGCATACCATTGAACTGCTTGGTGTCATTTTCCATTTTTGTTTATTTTTAGCATGTTTGGTGTTAGCCTTAGAGTTTATTCACATGTCAATGATATGAGCTTAAATGAGATAGTATATAGCATTTAGAAGAAATTAAATCTTGCTTCAGTTTGAAAATAATTTAAGTATCAATCTTCATTTGGTTTGAGACTCTAGTTTGCGGTAAAATTGTATGATTAGTCTAAAACATTTAGAGAAGTTTTATGTGTGATTACTTTGTGAATACTTTTGCGGTCTCGACAAGCTCTAGAACTTATTTGATAATCAGTTGAGGCGAATTCCTAGAATGCACATTACTTAGGACATGATATAGGCTATTTTTGAACCGTTTGAGCCTTTCAAACCTACCATTGCTATATTTATCGCTAGTCACTTATTTGAGCTTTTTCTTGAAAAATAATTTGAGCCTTGTTTCTTTCAATAGCCAATTCACTCACCTTCATGAGCTTAAAAATATTTTATCCTTACCTTTCTTTTAAAAGAACTTAGTTATACACATTTGTTGAGAAACACTTAAAAGAAGTAAGGATGGAAATATGAAAAAAAAAACATATATCACTACCATAACCCCAGTACTTTAAAGGAGATAAGTTGGGGGTTGTGGAAAAGAAAAGAAAAGAAAAAAAATGAAAAAGGAGGTGAATGGTCTTATGCCAAAATACAAAAGAAAAGAAAAAGAAAAGTGAATTATGGCAAAGAAAGAAGAAAAGAAAAGAAAAGTGGTGACTTATTGAGAGATATGCTCTTATAAAAAAATGGTTGAAAGAGTTGGGTGTTGAAGCAAGGTTATCAAGTGCTTAAAGTGGTTGAGTTTAAACTAAGAGATTGATTTCTTTTACTTGTGAGTCCTTCCCGTTCTTTTTTAACCTTTACCTTAGCCTAACGTTACAAGCTTATTAAAGACCTATTGATCCAATGTAGTGTGATTTTTCTGCAATAGTGGAGAGTGATTTGAAAAGTGAGCCTATAGAGCTTGTTTTTATGATTGATGTCACGCAATTTATTATGTTCTTAGAGGCCAAGACTTGTATTCATGAATGTTATGCATAAAGTCATCCAAGTGTTCAGATTAATGGATTGTGATAAGACGGATGATAAGAGTCAATAACGATTTTAAGATTGATGCTTGGATAACTTTTGGACTTAAGTGATATTTAATGATTCTATGTGCTATGTATTATGTGCAATTTCTGAGAAAAAAAATGTGAATTGCTCCTTGTTGTTCATGGTCTTATTATGTATGAAAAAAGAAAATTCATTCCTCTGCATCTTATATTTTACAAAGGGTTAATCATAAACTATACAACAATAAAAAAAACATACTTTTATATAAAGAGACTGCAAGTCTGTAACCCACTCATGTATCGCTTAACAATGATAAAGATAATAACAAAATTGGTTATTCTACACAACTCAATTGATGGGTTAGTGATTAATATCAATGTTTGGTGATCGAGTGCAAAAAGTAAATAAGATTTCGATGTTTTGTTTTTACTTTTGATATTACTCTTCAGAGTTAAGGATGATGAGTGTTTCCCAAAAACTAATTTAAGCTAAAGAAATATCTGGGTTAATTTGACAATTCTGGAAGCCATGGATGATGGGGAGAAGCATGCCTTGTTGATTTTTCCATTTTAGTGATCAAAGGAAGACAAACCTATAGAGATACCTAGTAGCATATGTGAGGAAAGGTTTAAGCTTTTAGTTTTTGTAGGTACGTAAAACAAAAAAAAAATTAAAAATATTTTTATGGGAAAAAACTAATGGCAGTTTTGTGACCTAACACCTTTAAATTTATCTTTATTTTACTAATTGATGATGTGACATGATTTTAATTTGGTGGCACAATCCTATCCATTCAAAACAATTAAAAGATTGAGATTGATTAAAATTGAGGGTAATGAGGGAACCATAAAAGCAACTGTCACGGGGAGACTGTTTGACCCCTCAAACATGCATCGAACCGTGCAACACTTCCCCGAAGTTGTGCCTAAATCAACCTTTGTCTCGACTGATGTGCTCCTCGATCAAGGACACCTCACTATTCCCTTATGTTTTCCATTTTGTTGTGGTTCGCCTGCTCTCTTGTTTGTGTACTCTTCACTTCTCTCAACTCACACATACACAAAAGAAGACACTTTAATAAGTGAGAATAAGAGATAAAAAAGAATAATACTATTTTTAAAATTTTTATTAGTATATTTTTACTCCATTTAAAGAAAGAACTATTAGTATATTTAGACCGAACCCTAAAATAATTAATGAGTCTGTCAGGATAAATTCTTACTTACTCCATTGTAGTGTACCAAAGATAATGAGAGCCATTGATGGAAAAAAATAGAATTTCTTTTAGGACCACATTAGATTTTAAGAAGAATCCCATGTGAAGCTCGTGTAGAAAATCTTCCATCGGCCATAACATTAATTATTTTCCTATCAATAAAATAATAAATCATTGTTTATATCACCTTTTATGGAAATTAAGTGTACATAATAATGATTGATGCCTTGGGGTTCCATTTCCTAATTATCATCTTCTAGAGATAAGCCATATTCACACGAGACTACTTCATTTTTATAACAACCATAACTCAATATGCTTATCAGAATAAATAAATTAACTAGTGATAGTGTAAATGTAGGCCATGAGTTGAATTAATCTTGAAAATTGTTAATGATTATATATATTGTTGGGATATGACTTATATTCTTGATGTGGGTCCCTAAAAATTTGATAGGCAAAATTCTTGAGCAGAAAGTTTTTTTGACTTGGAGACCAAATATCTTGGTGGGCAAGATATTTGAAAAAGAAGTTTTTTTTTTTAGACATGGAGACTAAGTATCATAAGGAATAAGTTTTGAGTGGCCATATATGTTTACAATGGGAATATGAGGGTAACACATAAGACACAAGGGTGATAGAGTGTTCTTTGGGTTGAGAGATGTTGTACAAGGGTTCTTGGGATTGGGTTTTGGAGATAAAAACACAATCGGTATTTTTCTTGTATTTCTCTAATGGTAAAAAACTGGTTTATTCTCTCCATGGACGTTGGAAGGATTGTGTTGAACCACATAAATCTTGTGTGTTTTTATTCTTTACTTCATCTTTATTTAATTTTTTTAATTAAATTCTGTTATGTGCGTGATTCAATTAAATCTCAGTATCAATTCGCTTCTACATATTTTTGTTTTTCTCAACAAACTAGTATCAGAACTAAGGTGTAACGATCCAATGAGCACCCCTACGAACTGGTATCAGAGCTTCGAGGTGAAATTTAATTTATTTATGCATCGTGATAGTGAATATCAACTGTTGCTCATTTTAGAGCAATTTAATAGAAAAGAAAGTTTTACTCTGCGGCAAATAAGTGTGAAGGACATCCTTGTTTCAACTAAGCTTGGCAAAAGCATTGAAGGGAAATGATGGAAAACTAGGAAAGATGATGTAAAATGAATGGATGGAGTTGGAATCAAGGCGAATTTGATTAGACTCTGTATTACTGATGGCATTATCAATATTGTTATACATGAAGATTCAAGGCTTAAGAAGAATTGAAAAAACTCTACATGGTTAAGAGTTTAACTAATGTTTTACATCTAAAGTGGGAGTTGGCTGAATATGGTGGAAACAGAGAATCTCATGGAACACTTGAATGTGTTCGGTGGAATTATGATTTAACTAAGATAAGGTGATGGTTGCAGCCACACATGTGCATTTGCAAAAAAATTTTGAATCAGGTGGAGTCATGATTGGTTTCTGATTCGGGTTGTGTGTAGCTGATGTACTTGAAGGCTATTGGTTTCTGTTTGTGGTATTGACAAATAGGTGAAGGTAAAACTAATCTTCAAGGTGGCAAGAATATTCGCCAATATGGAGATTTGTGGGGATATGACTTATATTCATGATGTGGGATCCTAGAAACTTGATAGGCAAAACACTTGAGTAGAAAGTCTATTTTGACTTGGAGACCAAGTAATTTGGTGGGCGAGATACTTGAATAAGAAGTCTTTTTTGACATGGAGACTAAGTATCTTTGGGAAACAAGTTTTGGGTGGCTATATATGTGTGTATATTGGGAATATGAGGGTAACACACAAGATACATGGGTATAGAGTGTTCTTTGGATTGAGAGAGGGTGTACAAGGGTTCTTGGGATCGTGTTTTTGCGATAAAAACTCAATGTAATTTTCTTGTATCTCTCATAGTAAAGAACATGTTTATTCTTTCCCTAAACGTAGGCAGGATTGTGTTGGATCACGTAAATCTTGTGTGTTCACTTGCTTTTCTTCATCTTTGTTTACTTTTTTTTATTATTAAATTCGTATGTGTGTCTGGTTCAACCAAATCTCGGTATCAAGTTACTTCTACCATTTGTGTTTTTCCCAACACACACACACACACATTTGTAGGAGATATATCTTTTTTCCTCGTTAGGTATTTATTTAACCAGCGTGTAAAATCAATTTTATATGTAATTAATTTCTTTTTATGTGTAATTTTTTTATTAAATCTTTATGAAAATATTTATTTTTCAAAGGAAATTAAATTTTGTTTTTTTGGTATATATGATTAATACGAAAGATATGTGAGAGTTAAAAAATGTGAGGGAAAAAAGTATTTATCGTTATTTCGATCATGTATATAGTAGAATGAAAGAAATGTGAAAAAAAAGATGAAAAATAAAGAATTATATCATTTTACTTTTTACTCTCCGATTCTTTCAATTTATGAGGATTTTGATTTGTAACAAGGGATAAAAACCTCAATATTTTCAATCTTCTTCGTTTTACTTTTTCTCTAATACCAAGTGCAAAAAAAAAGGTGCTTTCTCCCCTATCAATTATAGTCTAAACATATCATTGAAAGTTAATAAAAAAGAAACATAATTAAAACGAAATTTAATTTCTTCAAAACAAATTGTGTAAATGAGGACCAAAAAAGACATGCAATAAACAAAAGGAAAAAGATGTGTGAGTTTATGTATACTTTTTCGGTTATTATTGCGAAATGTCCTTACATTTTGCCTCATAGTTCAATGTCTCCCTACGTGTTAAATTTGATCAATTTATATCAATACATCATGCATTATAGAGGAGTATCCAATAGGTATTTCTAGTCAAAGTTTTGATAAAATTTGAATCAGTACACACATGCAAGTCACACGTATCCCTCGCTTGAATGCGAAAAGACAACTCTTTTCTCTTTTATTTTCTCTAGCAAATCTCATTTCTTTTCATTTCTGTTAAGGTCGGGAGTACTTTTCATGGCAAGAGATCACACGAACATAAGCTTGATATAGATGGATGGGTACCAATATGACTCAAAAGCTTAATCTCATGAGTCTTGGGCCCAAACCATATATATAACACACTTTTTTTTTTAATTTCTTTTCGATATGGGATAACACGTATGTGGATATCTTAACAAATATTTTCTTCACGTGTTATATACTAAACTCCAAACCAAACTCAACCATGGGGAAACTAGGGAGTCCTCACGGGATAGACAACCGTGGGCACACAAATGCTTCTCATTCATAGACTTAACCACGTGATAACATTGTGGGAGTCACACGATTATGACCAACTCGAACCAGGCTCTGATGCCAATTTGTTAAGGTCGGAGTACTTTACGTTACAGGAGATCACACGAACATGGGCTTGATATACATGGATGGGCACCAATTTGACTCAAAGGCTTAAGCTCATGAGTCTTGGATCTAAACCATGTATATAACCCACTCTTATTTTTTATTTATTTTAGATGTGGAATAACTTGCATGTGGATATCTTAACATTTTCTTCAAGCTCAAAATATCTAACTTCCCAATCTATAATTCACGAAGACAACCTGTGAAAATACTGTTAGAATTATATTTTTTGCATTCAAATGAGGTGCACATATGCATTAGTTTTTATTTAGTCGTAATTTTGATCAGAATGACCTATTAAATACTCTCTATATTTAAGTAAGGTTTAAATTAATCGAATTAAAAATGTACGTGGAGCATTGAAAATTAGAGCAAAATGCAAAAGTCTTCCAGAGATATTAACCTTCCATTTTCTTTTAAGACATATTATAAAGAATTTCTTTTACCAAATTAATTTGTTGTGATTTAGCTTAATAATCGTAATCGTAATAGTAACAGTGCAAGTGTGCAACTGCAGTCTTAGCGTGATTCACGGGCGTATGTCAAAGTAGCAGTAACATACAGTCTTAGTTCATCAAGTAAAAAACAGTAGTACTATCATTTATTTAATCAAATGGGATACAAACCAGTGGCAGTGATGATTAGACCCCACCAAAAAGGATTTATTATTGCGTGAATTGGAGGGGAAGATGGAAGATTAATCCTAGTTGTACCTGAAAAAATCAAATCAGACGCGGATTGATTAAGCTTTTAATCATACCAAGCATTTCAATTCACTTTACACGAGTTTTAATATATTTTTTATGTGATATTATTAATATTGTTATTTTAACGAATTTTTTTTTATTTAGCATAATAAGAAATACATGTCACAACAATATATCTTACTCTTTAATGAAAATAAAATATATTTTTTTTCTCTTTTCTAATATCATTTAAAGGTGAGATAGACATTTGTGTCATATATCTCTCATGACGTCAGGTAAGAACTTTTTCATCCCAACACACGTTACATGTGTAATGATATATTCTTTTATGTGATAAGAGAGATATGGAGAGCGAAAAAGTTAAGTTTGAGTGAAATAGTAAAAAAAAAAAAATATGAGCGAAATATGTGAGGAGTTTGAGTCAATTGGATTACATATATAACTTTATTTAATATTTGATTTATATATTTAAGTAGAAATTTATGTGATATTTTTAAAAATAGACATCAAATAAAGATTCCGATTTTATTAATAATAAGTATAGTATAGATAACAAACCCTATAACGATTGAAAATGTTAGTCTCTTTAAAAATTGTATATATTTTTTTTGAAGTTAACGTTAAAATTTATAATTTTTTTTAAAAAATTATGGGTACAATCTTATATATAAATACAATTTTATTTATTTTTCTTTATTTAATAAAATAATTATTAAACCAAAACATAATTGAAAAAAAAGCTCATTAATATTAGATGGGGCCAAAACTGCACTTTATTTATCTGGAGTTTCGTTGTCAAATATTTACACCATATAACTTAAATAAATGGGTAAACAGTAGTGGTACCAGATATTAAACCGTCGTATAGACATATGTATATTATTATATAATACTAGTATCTAAACACTAAATGATAGAAAAAATCAATATTAATTAAAGATAAAATAAATAATAAATGTAAAAAGATCAAGTCTAAGTGAGATAGTTTGAAAAAAAAAATAATGAATTGAAATTAATTAAATTATATATTTAATTTTATTTAAATATATAATTTATATATTTAAATAAAATATCAATAATGTAGATATAATTAAACAATCATGATTAAATCAAGTCTAATCAATCAATTTAGCTACGCGAGGGATTCAATTCAACAACCACACCCGCTCCTTTCTTTATCCTAAAGAGGCTACATACCAACTCCACCGTCAAAAGTAAAAGTAATGAAAATATATATCTTATAATAATAATAATTAATAATGACCAAAACCATCAATAATAAACTTCCATTTATCCACGAGAGAGAGCAAGTGGGGACTCTTAGTCTTTTGCTTTTGATGAGCAAAAGAAGAAAACACCAAGGCAAGAAAGGAGCGCATGTCAAGACAAACTAAAAATAAAGTGGAACCCAGAAAGAAAGAGAGAGAGAGAGCGCTTTCTCGTCTCTTGAGTAGGTTAAACAACCATCAATGGCTCTCCACATCTCTTATCTGTATAAAAGAAAATCACCAACAAGAAGGAAGAAGCCAAATAGATAAGAGTATTAAGATCTGTGACTGAGTCTTTTGTTGCATGTAAGAAAACAACACACACAAAAAAAAAAAAAAAAACCTCACTAATTAATTATAGAGGCCATCACCAATGTTGCTTAGAAATTCCATCTCCAACACCAAAAAATTGTTCCAAAAAACATTAGAAAGTGTCAAGTCTTTCTTCTCTTGTGGTAGTTACCAAAAGCTGCCCAAAATCCCCAACTTCAATCCTTATTCTTGCAGCAGTACTACTGCCAATGCCATGAATTCTCAAACAACACACCAAGAGTTGCAACAGTTCTATGCTGATTTCACCCACATATGGGAGTCAGATAAAGACAAGGCAAATAAGAGAATCATTAATAAGAAGAAGGGTACTACTACTAGCCTTTTATCATCATCACAAACTCCACCAAAACAAGAAAAGGAAGATTTCATTATTAATGGGAGTTTCATGCATTTTTCAAAGGCAAGCCCAGCAAAGAACAATCAAATACAGAGAAGAGAAGACACTGATCATTACAAAATGAAGATCAGTAGTACTGTTCATGAAGCGAAAAGGCAACAAGAAGATTCATGCTCTAAGGGAAGGAGTTTTTTGGTGGCACAAAAGCTAAGGGAGCTAGAGATGATTGATGTGAGCAATGTAGATCATGTTTTGGACATAGAAGAGGTTCTTCATTACTATTCTCGGCTTACTTGCCCTGCATATCTTGACATCGTTGACAAGTTCTTCTTCGAAATCTACGCAGAATTCTTCCGTCTGCCTGCAACCCCAAAAAGTATCAATTCAAGGCCAAAGCTGAGATAACTGAAGACATGAAGGAGAAGAAAAGAGAGAAAAAAAAGGACAATGAAATTAGCAGGTTGACATAGTTAATATGAAGATTCATTTAATTTCTTGTGTGTTTGTTCATTTGTTGCATTCTTGTTTAATTAGTTCTCCTCTATGTGAGAATTTTTCTGTCCACATCTATGGGTAATTGTTTGAATTCCATTTGTTTGAATATAAAAGAATAATTTGACATATATCCCATAATTTTATAATTAAGATTTTAAAATAAATGATAACTCCATTATTCTTAATAATATCATTAGAGTTCTAAATTTTAGTTTCTCGAGTCCTCAGATGCCCAATTTAACATTTTAATTAACCCAATGTTTAACTTTATTTCATTGGCCGTATGAAGGATCGCGCTGGAGTACTATAAAAAATAACAGTGCCCAGGCTCAAAATCCAGTACAATTGCTGATATTTCTGGCCCAGTAGTCTTTCATTGACACCCCATAAGCAGCGTGTTCTAGCTACAATTGCCAGGTTGAAGCTTTGAGCCGAGTCCACAGAAATTGACCCAAAAATGAAAAGAAAAACTGGGTCTAGATGAAGGGGAACAAAATAGGTTGTGTTAAGCATAAAAATCACTAAACATTTGAACTCGAGCAAAACCGATGTAATGAATTGAGTTGAGAAATCGTTGAATTCGGTAGATTGAGTTGCGTTACGGGTTTAAAAATTTTCTACCCGACTCAAACTGATAACCAAATTTTTATTTTATATTTATTATAAGTAATTATTTATATATTGCATTTATTTATTTTATTCTATACTAGTATTGAATTTTTGAAGAATCTGATTGATCAAACACCTCCAAAATCTAGCTTTTATTTACTTTTTCATCGTTTGTATTAAATTAAGATTGTTTGAACTTTGCGTTAAGTGATTTACGGTAATTTGTAATTGATAGATTTGTAAGATTTAACAGATTCTTTTATATATTTGATTTTGGATCTAATAAATGATGAATTATTGTAGTAGAATATTTTTTATGTAATATATTCGAATTAATTTTTAAGTGAAAAAAAAAGATTAAACCGGTGTCCCAAACTGATCCAAACCAATTTGAATAGATTGAATTGGGTTGGGATTAAATGGATTCATAGGTTGGATCAGATTGAGGTTCTCTCAATCCGATATGATTCGGTTGGGTTGAATTTTTATGCAAATCTGACTCAAACCGATCCATACTCACCTTTGAAAAAAGAAAAAAAAGATTATATGTGAGATACTATTAATGTGGAGTTGATTTTATGGATATGGCTTCGTGTTGATATAGGAATTCCAACTTTTCTTTGACAGAAATACAAAAATTTATTCAAGTGCTAGAGTTTAACGCAGAAATATTTGCGACTACAAGAGGCCAAATAGTATTCGGAACCTCTTCTATCCAAAATTTAGATTCATCAAAATCCATAGCTAATCTTGCTAAAGCATAAGCCACTTTGTTGGCTATCCTAAGAGGGTGCCTACAGGAACACTGGTGGAAACTTCTCTTCCATTAATAAGCTTGTTAGGAATAAGGCAACGGAAAAATAAACAGACACAGAAAATTTACGTGGTTCAGAGTTAAAACTCCTACGTTCACAGACGATGGTGAACGATTCCACTATAATTGAAATTAGAGTACAAATCAAGAGAGATAAAACTCGCTAAGCTCAAATCACGAATACACCTAAATCTAAGCTATCACAAATTTAATTTGGAAAATAGAATAGCCTAGAAGAAAAGAAGCTTTAACCACCCACAAAGATCTGTTTGTTGTACATCTTTGTCTCTTCAGCTTAATGAAAGAAGAGAAATAGGCACATATATATAGACAAGGTCAAGGAAAACCTTTCTTCTATTTAATTATGTATTTTGTATCCTACTAGCACCAAAATAGCCACCCTTTTTAATTCTTACTTTTCCTACTACAATTTATACTCTTGCATGATGACGTGACAATTAAAAAAAGAATGAACCCGTTTTTATTCCAAAATTACAAGTCATATCTAACAAATCTCCACCTTGGCTTGAATTTTAACAAATAGTTAATTACTCCACACTATCTCCCACAAATGCCCTAACCGAGTATAATTCAAATGTTGTAAGTAACACTAATTATGTCCAAGCAATTCTTGAACTTGGACACTGAAAGTGGTTTAGTTAACATGTTTACTGGATTATCTACTGTCTCAATTTTCTTCACAATAATCTCACCACTATCAACTATGTCTCGAACAAAATGGTAACGAATATTAATGTGCTTCGTTCTCTCATGAAACATCTAATCCTTAGTCAAGTGAATGACACTTTGACTATCACAGTGAACAACAGTAGCATCATGAACCCAACATAATTCACTAAACAATCCTCTTAATCAAATGACTTCCTTGATAGCCTTTGTTATAGCTATATACTCCACTTCTGTAGTCGACAGAGCAACAATTTGTTGTAGAATAGCCATCCAACTAACAACGCATCCACCAAGAGCAAATATATAACCTATAGTAGATCTTTTTTTTTTTTTTTTTTTTTTCAAGATCGCTTGCAAAGTTTGAATCGACATAACCAACAACATTGCTTTTGAGGCTTCCAAACTTCAAACATACATCTGAAGTACGTCTGAGATACTGAAGTATTCACTTAACATCTCTCCAATGCTCTTTCCGAGGATTACCCATATTCCTGCTAACCATATTGAACTCCTGTGCAACAAATGGGTGGGTGCAAACCATGACATACATAAGACTACTAACTACACTAGAATACACATGAAATTTACTCTTTGTCTTCATCTGTTTATGGAGACAAAACAACTGAAAGTCTAAAGTGATCAGCAAGAGGAGTATTAACAGGTTTGACATTCTTCATACCAAAAAGCTCCAAAAATTTCTCATTTGTCAAATATAACAAACTTATACCTCTATCTTTTTTTTTTTAATTTCAATTACAAAAATATTTTTAGCTGTATCCAAATCATTAATTTCAAATTCATTGTTGAGCAATACTTTCAGACTAGCAATCTCAAATTTGCTTTAACAAGAAATGAGCATATCATCTGTATACAACAATTGATAAATGAATGATCTATCGACAAGCTTCTTGAGATATACAAAACTATCATACTTGCTTTTTGAATACCCATTACTCACCATAAATGAGTTAAACCGATTGTACCACTAACAAGGAGACTGTTTCAAACCATATAAGGAATTCTTTAACAAACAAATATAGTCTTCCTTGTTTTCAATAACAAAGCCTTCAGGTTGATATGTAGATTTTCTCTTCAATCTCATCACGCAAAAACACGGTTTTCATAACAAACTATTCTAATTTCAAATTCGCCATAACAACCAATGACGAATACAAGTGGAACTATGCCTCCCAACTAAAGAGAATACATTATTAAAATCAACTCTTGCAACCTGACTATATCCCATAATAAGCAAACATGCTTTATGCCTTGGATTTTTAATCCTCGTGTTGCATTAATTTGTCTTGAATATCCATTTGCAACTAACCACCCTTTTACCCATTGGTGGTTTTACTAATTTCTAAGTCTAATTCTTTTTAAATGACTCAATCTCTTCATGCATGGCTACTAGCCACTTTGAAGAATCTGTAAAAGCAATGACTTTAGTAAATATACAGGATTCATTTACATCACTAGTTTCTTGTACAATTAACAAAGAATAAGCAATTGTATCAGTATTACAAGACAAAACAATATTACTGTACCTCAATGGTAGTCTAGTCCCAACATATGTTTTCAAAATGAATTTTTATGTGTTATATCACTCTAATTAACTTTGTCAACAATAAAGGCTAAGAAGTAACGAGTCCAGGTCATCTTCAGTAAACTACCTATAATGAATCCTACAAAACTCCCATTTGGTTTCATCCTATGCTGATTATTTTGGAACCTATTGACTATTAAAGTTTACTGTTACAACATTCTAAGTCTATTTTTTCCCCTGTGACTAACATTTTTAGTTTACTAAACTACCCTTGACTCCCATCAAATTTTCAATCTTTATCCACAAATCTAATCTTCTAAGTTCTAATCAAGCCACAGTCGATGATTTAGCCCAAAATTCATCGAAGGAACAAAAACTCTATTCCAAAATAAGCTTGAATCAAATTTGTTTTAAGAAAAATCACATGTATTTTTTACATATGGGACAAGAGAACTTAAAATTCAAATGGTAAGCTGTTTGAAATGTTGTCTCATCCTCATAATCATACACACAAACTTTGAAGTGTTTTAAAAAACAGAACCATCTTTCATTAGATTTTTCATATGATGCCTGATCCCGTTTTGCTTTTTATACCAGATACATAAGCCATGGTATGTTTCTGGTAATACTTCAACTAATGCCTTTGCCATTGATTGATCTTAATTAGTGAGAATAGTTTTTAACTTCTTTTGTTTATGCATCTCCACAAATGTCTGAAATAACAACTGAAAAGACTCAGTGGCATAATCATATAATAAGGAGGTTCCAAATATGACTATATATCTATGGTGGTTAAACCCAGAAATACTTCAAAAGTACTATATTCTTTATTGATACAATATGTGGTGTCAAAGCTAACCATGTCACCAAAATGAGCATAAGCTATTGTAATACCCGTATTCGAAATGAAAGGGTAAAAAAGTAATTTAATAAGTTTGACAAGGAGTTAATATATATATATATATATATATATATATATATATATATATATATATATGTGTGTGTGTGTGTGTGTGTGAAAGTATAATTAAAAAAAGGATGCGTGGAAAGCATAAAGAAAAAGAAAAGAGAAAATTGAAAAAAAAAAACGCAAGGTCCAATGTGAAGAAAAGAAAAGAAAAAGTAAAAAAAAAAAAAAAAAAAACACACACACACACACCCTTGGTTACACGTGTTGGCTCTCTAACATGCAATTTGCATGTTAAATAGCATATGTTGTGCGTGG
Organism: Bretschneidera sinensis; assembly: GCA_023935145.1. NCBI lineage: Eukaryota > Viridiplantae > Streptophyta > Magnoliopsida > Brassicales > Akaniaceae > Bretschneidera > Bretschneidera sinensis. The sequence continues at coordinate 22,614,550 of CM043701.1, forward strand.
CAAAATTTAGGGGGGGGGGGGGAAGTGCTCACTAATGAAGTTGATATATGTGTGCATGTACGTGTGTGTGTGTGTGTGTGTCTCTCTCTCTCTCTCTCTCTCTCTATATATATATATATATATATATATATATATATATAATTTGAGTTTTTATTATTTATTACTTACCAAATTCTGTTTGGTTTTCTTCCTTCTACAATTCAAACTACTCTATTTCTCTAAATACTTGGGGATTGAAAAAAAGATTAAAAGAGTAAAATTTTGAAGGGGTTTACGAGAGAATTTTATAGAGAGTCACGGGAAGCTCTAAGAAAAACATAAGGTAATAATATAAAACTTATTTTTGAAATTTAGTGTATATGAAATACGCGGAATTCAATGTGAAAATTTTCAAAGGGTGTGAATTATAGAAGAATTAAAGAAAAAATTATAAATTATAATATAAATATTATGTCAGGTATTGACGACCAGCAACCGGGAAAAATTGCTAAGAGAAGCAGGAAAGGCAAAGAGGTGATCTGTGGGTAGCTCTAAGTGCTATGTAGTGAGTTAGATTTACTTTAAGTAATCAAGATAAATATGAAATATATAGTGATAATATTAGAATAAATTATTAACTTATACTTTGGTGGTAGATGAAAAATTGGTTGATAGGTATAATAGGAATAATGAATGTGTAGAAAATTATTATATAAGAAGTAATGTTATTAGAATAATGAGTCGATTTAATAATAAAGGTAATAAATGAAATTTTTGACAAACTATGGTTGATGATTTGATAAGATTTATGAGGAGAAGAATTTAGTGGAATTTTTCAAATAATAATTTGAGAATAATCAAGATGGCTAATTTAAATGTTTGAATATATACTTGTTTTTATATTATAGTTCATATACATATTTCATGTCATTATTCATATGCATATATATGGAAATAAAAGAATTGGGAAGGCAGCCGGTCTAAATGAAAATAAAAGAATCGGGAAGGTAGCCGGTCTAAATAAAAATAAAAGAACAGGGAGGACAGCCAGTCTAAATGAGAATGAAAGAACCGAGAAGGCAACCAATCTAAATGAGAATGAAAGAATCAGGAAGACAGCCGGTCTAAGATAAAAACATGTCGACATGTGGGAAGACGTTCCCGATAATAATAACATTTAAATTCATGTATTGCATTTTCTTTAAATATTGATTATTATTGCTTGAGATGCTAAAGTGCTATTCATGATTATAAATTTATTGATGATGAATGAGTCTCACATAAAAACAAATATGCTGAGGAAGAAATATGGAAATATTATATGATGAGAATTATTTGGGTGACTGATTATATGTTGTGAACCTCATAACGAGGTAAATGATAATGCTGAATTGAGAATTTAGAGATGATTAAATATATGATTGAAAGATTGATATGCCTGATGAATAACTTAAGAAGAGATTGTGTAATTAGGGAATTATGAAATTGAGTAGTGATTACAGAATATTGTTATTGAATTATTTGAGGAAAGAGATGAATGAATATCAGAAAATTATTAGAAGTAATTGAATTATAAGATGTAATGGGGAGTATATAATCGAATATTTCTAGTAAATTTAATTCACTGAGCTTGTGAAGCTTACCTCTCTTTGTACAATGATTTCAGATAGTGGGTAGGACAAATAGAATTGTGAGCGGAGATTCAAACTAAATCATTTTCTATAACCTACGTGATCCACATCCTCAGAATAATGAGAATATATATATATATTCATGCATATTACGTTGTATATAATGTTTAAGTCAAGATCTGAATAATGTATCTCCCCTATTGAGGGTTGAGGATTGATGTAATAATTACAGTTGGTATTGCTTTTATTGTTGCATATATGTGTCGTGATGGGATTTTCAAAATGTGACAACACCATCTTGGGGGTGGCCAACTTGGGATAGGTCGTTACAATTTTGGTATTAGAGCATTAGGTTTTATGATTCTGTAGACTGCATGAGAGCTTAAAGAAGTGGAAGATCTAAATAAACTATATTTTAATACAGAGTCTGAGGATGACATGTGGACGTACTGGAGCTAGAGGTAGAATTCGAAATCAAAGGGGATGTGGTAGACTCCCAATATTTAGAAGAACTGAAATAGAGGGGAAAGTTGAGTTTGTGGTTCCTGTGAGGGAACATATTGATAGTGCAGCTAGTACTAGTAGAGCTAGGAGAGAATTTGAGGTTAGGAAGGATGAATTGAGAGAAGCTCTTAATCGTGTTATAGAAAGGATGAATGCAATTGAAGAAAAGGTTGATAATCTGCAGAGGAGATTAGAGAAAAAAGGTACAGTAGAACCTCATATTTTGAGATGAAAGGTTTATGAGGGAGATGATGTATTTGCACGTTAGATGCAAGGGAATTGTTTTGTGAGATTTCTTAAGTTTAAACCCTAGTCTTTTAGAGGATCTATAAATCCTATGGAAGCTGAGCAGTGGATTAGACACTTTGAGAAATATTTGGAAGTCTTACTAGTGAAAGATAGACAAAAGGTTGCTTTTACTTCATTTATGCTGGAAGATGAGGCTTCACAATGCTGGGAAGATATTCTAGCTAGGGTGAGTACACAAGTAGAACAATCTTTAACTTGGAGTAAGTTTAAGGATGAGTTCTTTGCGAAATAATTTCCATATACATTTCGAACCCAGTAGCAGAGAGATTTTATTCATTTAAGGCATAGTACCTTATCTGTGGTAGAGTATGATAGTAAATTTATAGCTCTGTCAAGGTTTTTACCTGAGTTAGTGAATACGGATGAGATGAAATGTAAACTATTTTTAGACTGGTTACATTACGAAATTTGACATAAACTCTCTTACATGGGCATAACAAATTATGCTATACTGGTGGATAAAGCATTACTGATTGAGAAATATTTGATGTTGTTTAGAGGTAGGAGAAATTGGCTGAAGATGTCTAGATTTGAGGGACCCAGAGGTGGTAGCAGTATGGGTGTACAGGGTGGGAGACCACCCAGAGGGGGCGTTCCTTATCACAAGGAACTATAGTGTAGAGTCAGAGGCAAGCATGATCTGTTGCTTCTGTAGCTCAGAGTAATACTGATGAGACCCCTAGATTTGGGAGACAGGCTATGAGAATTGGGAGTTATGGTAGAGAAGTAAGTATGCCACCAAGGGGAAGTGGTAATCTGATGTATGATCGAGAGTCAAGGGTTTTCTTTAGATGTAATTAGACGAGGTATCTATCTCGAAATTCCTATGCAGATATACTTTGTATGTGTGAGGGAGGACATATTGTTGTAGATTGTCCAGTGGGGAAATCTACTAACATAGGTGTTGGAAGTGTTGGAGGAAGATCAATGTAGAGAGGTTGTGGATCAGAGAGTGTGGGCAGAGGTCAAGGATCAATATCTAAGAGAGGACGTGATAGCCAGTTTCAGTCTAGAGACAGTAGAGTCTATACATTGACCAAACAGGATGCACAAGCTACTCCTAATGTTGTTATGGGTATGATATCTATCCTTAGTAGGTATGCTAGATTATTGATTGATCCTGGTGCAACCCATTCTTTTGCATATAGTATTTATATGAAAACTATTGATGCCAGTGCTAGTCCTTTGATGCATGCGATTATTGTTGAGGTTCCTACTGGAGATAGGGTTATTGTTAGGAAAATTTATCTAGGTTGTCTGATTAATATGGCTAATAGAGAATTTGAGTTAATTTATTGCCTTTAGATATGATAGATTTTGATTTAATTCTGGGGATGAATTGGTTATCTGCATATCATGATTGGGTAGATTTTTATAGGAAGAATGTGGTGTTCAAGATATCCGGACAGGAGGAGTTTAATTTTCAGGGAGAACATAAGATACTTGCTAACTTATTTCTGCCTTAACTGCTAGTAACTGGTTAAAAAAGGGTTGTGAGGGGTATTTGGCATATGTAGTGGATTCTAGCAAGGAAAGTAAGAAGTTAGAAGAAATCTTGGTAGTGAAAGATTTTTCTGACGTATTCCCTGAGGAGTTGTCTGGTTTGCCTCCTAATAGGGAGATTGAGTTTTTTATTGAAGTGATTTTAGGATCAACAGCCATATCTATAGCACCTTATAGAATGCCACTAGCTGAATTAAGAGAGTTAAAAGTTCAACTTCAGGAGTTACTAGATAAACAATTTATTCAACCTAGTATGTCACCTTGGGGAGCCCCTGTGTTGTTTGTCAAGAAGAAAGACCGGACAATGATGTTGTGTATTGATGTAGACAATTGATTAAGATCACCATCAAGAATATTTATCCTTTGCCCAAGATAGATGATTTATTCGAGCAGTTACAGGGAGCTAAGGTGTCTTTTAAAATAGACCTGAGATTGGGTTATCATCAATTGAAGATAAAGGAGGGGGACGTGCCTAAGACTGCTTTTAGGACATATTATAGCCATCATAAGTTCCTGGTAATGCCATTTGGGTTGACTAATGCTCTTGTAGCATTTATGGATCTAATTCATCGGGTGTTTAAACCATTCTTGGATAGATTTGTGATTGTGTTTATTGATGATACACTGGTATATTCCAAGAATGAAGAGGAGCATATGCAACATTTAGATATAGTGTTGGAAATTCTGAGGAGAGAGAAATTCTATGCAAAGTTCTCTAAGTGTGAGTTTTGGTTGAATGAAATATATTTCTTAGGGCATGTTGTGTCAGGAGAAGAAATAGCAGTTGACCCACAGAAAGTAGAAGTAGTGTTGAATTGGGAAAGACCCACTAGTGTAACGAAAATTAGAAGCTTTTTGGGGTTGGCTGGTTATTATAGGAGGTTTATTAAAATTTTTTTTATGATTGTTGGACCGTTGACTAGATTGATAAGGAAGGAAGGAAGTGAAGTTTAGGCGGTCAGAAGAATGTGAAAGGAGTTTCTAGCTATTAAAAGAAAATTAACTATTGCCCCGGTATTAATTCTTCCTTTTAGTGATGAAGAATTTATGGTATACAGTGATGCGCCACATCAGGGGTTGAGATGTGTGTTGATGCAACATGGGAGAGTTATAGCTTATGTATCTAGGCAATAACCATGAGAGGAATTATATGAGCCATGATTTAGAATTGGTTGCTGTAGTTTCGCTTCGAAGATTTGAAGACACCATCTCTATGAAGCCAATTATGAAATTTTTACTGATCATAAAAGTTTGACGCATTTACCTAGCCAGAAAGAGTTGAATTTGAGGCAGAAGAGGTGGATGGAGTTGATTAGTAATTATAACTGTACAATTCATTATCATCCAGGAAAGGCAAATGTAGTAGTTGATGCTTTGAGTAGAAAGGCTACAGGGAGATTAGCTGTTGTTGGGAGCATAGTACTAGCTTGATAATAAAATTAAGGAAAATGAGGATATGGTTGAGTGTCAATAATAGAGGAATATTGATGGCAAGTATGGTGGTATAATCGTCTAATATTGATCGTTTATTACAGATGCAGAGTAGAGATGAAGGGATAGAAAAGATCAGATAGGAAATATTGAGTGGGAAACCGACTGAGTTTAGAATTAGAGAAGATGGTATGGTGGTATTGGGGCATCGAGAAAAGATCAGACAGGAAATATTGAGTGGGAAGCCGACTGTGTTTAGAATTAGAGAAGATGGTATGGTGGTATTGGGGCATCGAGTTTGTGTTCCCAATGATGTGGAGATGAGAAAGGAGTTACTAAGATAGGCTTATGATTCTGTATATTCCATACATCTAGGTAATAATAAGATGTACAAGGGGTTGAGACTGAATTATTGGTGGTTAGGGATGAAGAAAGATGCAGCGAAACATATTTCTAGATGTTTGACTTATCAACAAGTGAAGTCTGAGAAAAGACATTTAGCAGGTTCATTACAACCTCTTCCAGTACCTGAGTGGCCATGGGAAAATGTGAGTATCAAACTAGTATTGGGATGGCACCATTTGAGGCTTTACATGGTAGGAGGTGTAGAACTCCAATATGCTGGGAAGAAGTTAGAGGGAGAAAGATATTTGGTCCAGAAATGATAGATTTGACTACTGAGATGATCAAACTGGTAAGAGAGAACCTTAGAGCAGCACAGAATAGACAGAAGGGATATGCTGATAAAAGAAGATGACCTCTCAAGTTTCAAGTTGGTGAATGGGTTTTTTTTTTTAAGATATCTCCGTGGAAGAGTGTATTGAGGTTTAAAAAGAAGGGAAAGTTGAGCCCGAGATTCATAGGGTCATATGAGGTGATTGAGAGAGTTGGACTAGTAGCATATCTATTGAATCTGCCCCCAGAGTTAAAGTAATTACATAATGTGTTTCATGTGTCACTTTTGAGAAAGTGGTTACATGTTGAATCCTATAGTATCTCGAATCAGGCGATAGAACTTAGGAACATTTTACCTTTATGCAAGTGCCGGTCAGAATTCTAGACTGAAGGGAACAAGTCTTGCGTAATAAAGTTATTCAATTGATTCAAGAATAATGGCGAAGCAAAGATATTGAAGAAATTACTTGGAAGCATGAAGCAAGAATGAGTAAAGAATACCCCCAACTATTTCATGAATTAGGTAGGGAAATTTTGGGGGCGAAATTTTTGTAAGGTGGTAGAATATCCGTATTCGTAATGAAAAGGTAAAGAAGTAATTTAATAAATATGACATGGAGTTAAAATAATATATATATATATATATATATATATATATATATATATATTAAAAAAACAGATGCATGGAAATCATAAAGAAAAATAAAAAAGAAAAATTTGAAGAAAAGAAACGCAAGGTCCAACGTGAAGAAAATAAAAAAATAAGTAAAAGTTAAAAAAAACACACACACACACACACACACTTGGGTACAAGTGCTGGCTATCTAACATGCAATTTGCATGCTAGACAGCATATGCTGTGCGTGGCAAAAATTTTTTTTGGGGGAGGGGGGGGGGGAGTGCTGACTAATGAAGTTGATATGTGTGTGTGTGTGTCTATATATATATATATATATATATATATATATATATATATATATATATATATATATATATATATAATTTGAGTTTATATTATTTATTACTTACCAAATCCTATTTGGTTTTCTTTCTTCTATAATTCAAACTACTCTATTTCTCTAAACACTTGGGAATTAAAAGAAAGATTGAAAGAGTAAAATTTTGAAGGGGTTTACGGGAGAATTTTATAGAGAGCCACCGGAAGCTCTAAGAAAAACAGAAGGTAATAACGTAAAGTTTATTTTTGAAATTTAGTGTACGTGAAATTCTTGGAATTCAAGGTGGGAATTTTCAAAAGGTGTGAATTGTGGGAGAATTGAAGAAAAAATTAGAAATTTTAATATAAATATTATGTCAGGTGTCGACGATTAACAACCGGGGGAAATTGCTGAGAGGAGCAGGAAAGGTAAGGAGTTGATCCATGTGTAGCTCTAAGTGCTATGTGGTGAGTAAGATTTACTTTAAGTAATCAAGATAAATATGAAATATATAGTGATAATATTAGAATAAATTATTAACTTATGCTTTGGTAGTAGATGAAAAATTGGTTGATAAGTATGATAGGAATAATAGATGTGTAGAAAATTATTATATGAGAAGTAATATTGTTAGAATAATGAGTCGATTTAATAATAAAGGTGATAAATGAAATTCTTGACGAGCTATGGTTAATGATTTGATATGATTTATGAAGAGAAAGATTTAGTGGAATTTTTCAAATAATAATTTGAGAATAATCAGGATAGCTAATTTAAATGTTTGAATACATGATTGTTTCTATATTATTGTTCATATGCATATTTTACATCATTATTCATATGCATATATATGGAAATAAAAGAATTGAGAGAGCAGCTAGTCTAAATGAAAATAAAAGAACCGGAGGGCCACCGGTATAAATAGGAATGAAAGAATCGGGAAAGCAGCCAGTCTAAATGAGAATGAAAGAACTGGGAAGGCAATCGGTCTAATATAAAAACATGTCGACATGTGGGAAGACGTTCCCAATAATAATAACATTTAAATTTACGCATTGCATTTGCTTTAAATATTGATTGTTATTGCTTGAGATGCTAAAGTGCTATTCATGATTGTAAATTTATTGATAGATGAATGAGTCTCACAGAGAGACAAATATGCTGAGGAAGAAATATGGAAATATGATATGATTAGAATTATCTAGGTGACTGATTATATGTTGTGAACCTCATAATGAGGTAAATGATAATGTTGAATTGAGAATTTAGAGGTGATTAAATATATGATTGAAATATTGATATGTTTGATGAGTAACTTATGAAGAGATTGAATGGGGGAATTATGAAATTGAGTAGTGATTACAGAATTATTTGAGGAAAGAGATGAATGAATATCAGAAAATTATTAGAAGTAATTGAATTATAAGATGTAATGGGGAGTATATAATTGAATACTTATAGTAAATTTAATTCACTGAGTTTGTGAAGCTCACTCCTCATTGTATAATGATTTCAGGTAACGGGCAGGACATATAAAATTGTGAGCGGAGATTTAGACAAAATCATTTTCTGTAAGCCATATGGTCCACATCCTCAGACTAATGAGAAAAAAATATTTATTTGTAAATATTCATACATATTATATCTCCCCTGTTGAGGGTTGAGGATTGATGTAATAATTACAGTTGGTATTATTTTTATTATTGCATATATGTGTCGTGCTGAGTTTTTCAAAATGTGACAACACCGTCTCAGGGGTGGCCAACCCGGGATGGGTCATTGCAGCTATAACCTTGCGCCCACCCTCTCAAAATATATTTGTGATTTTCTCTTCATTGTTTAATTTCACAACCTATTGGAATGATGGATTATCACATGATTGCTTATGGAGATACCTCAACAAAGTACCTACTTAAACATAAAGCAAATCTCGTTGTCGTTTACTTTTTAGATAATTTATTTAATCTTCTTCAATGTACCAAATATTTTCTTGCCCATAAACTTGCCTACAAAAAAACTCATATATTTGTTTTGAGTAGTCCTGAAGTATTTGCCAACTCAATTTGCAAACCTTGAGCTTGTGAAATCTTTCTCTATGATGGCATCATATGGTCAGTTTCAATTGTATGCAGAACATAAGTATGATCTAGTACAAAATCAAGGCAATTTGCTCTTGTTTCAGGTCGAGGGTTTTTGATGAGATAATCTAGTTTATCCTTCTTACGAACACCTTGATTGTTGAACACACAAATCTAATTGATATAATTTCTCCAGTTACTCAACTTTTATTTGCATATTGCATTTGAATATTAAAACCCATTCTCCCTCTATATTGACGTCAAAACTGAAATGTGTTTTCTACGGTATCAAACTCCATGCCTATCTTAGGAATCCATTCAACAACCATGTTCGTGTATACGTTTGAGGTCAATGTTAGATCATCAATCACCCTACAATAAAATTAACCATTACCTAGTTAACATAGTTATTAAATGTTTTATATTGTTCATGGTCTTATTATGTATGAAAAAAGAAAATTCATTCCTTTGCATCTTATATTTTACAAAGGGTTAATCATAAACTATACAACAATAAAAAAAAAAAAACATACTTTTATATAAAGAGACTGCAAGTCTGCAACCCACTCATGTAATCGCTTAACAATGATAAAGATAACAACAAAATTGGTTATTCTACACAACTCAATTGATGGATTAGTGATAAATATCAATGTTTGGTGATTGAGTGTAAAAAATAAATAAGATTTCTATGTTTTTTTTTTTTTTTTACTTTTGATACTACTCTTCAAAGTTAAGGATGATGAGTGCTTCCCAAAAAATAATTTAAGCTAAAGAAATGCCTGGGTTTATTTGACAATTCTAGAAGCCATGGATGATAGGGAGAAGTTTGCCTTGTTGATTTTTCCATTTTAGCGATCAAAGAAAGATAAACATAGGGATAAGGATACCTAGTAGCATATGTGAGGAAGGGTTTAAGTTTTTAGTTTTTTTAGGTACGTAAAACACAAAAAAAATAAAAATATTTTTACGGGAAAAAACTAATGGCAGTTTTGTGACCTAACACCGTTAAATTTATCTTAATTGAGCTAATTGATAATGTGACTTGATTTTAATTTGGTGAAACAATTCTGTCCATTCAAAACAATTAAAAGGTTTAGATTGATTAAAATTGAGGGTAATGTTCCCTCTTTAAATTGAGAGAACTATAATAACAACCAGTGTTTTCAGAGGCAGGGGCGTTGGGTGAGGCGTTTTGCCTCAATGAGGCGATGCGTAAACCCTAAGGCGTTGGGGCGTAAGTCTTTTGAAATGTTGGGGCATTTTGAATAAAATAATATTAATTAAATTATAAAAATACTAAAAAATTGAAATAATATAAATAAATAAATTATCAATAAACTTTACTAACTTAAGACCTATGAATGAATATTTATCAAAATATTTCACAAACACACGTTAACATTACAAACATAATGTTAAGTGGTTGTTGTTTACACACTTACAATAATATAACACATTCACATACATCTCATCTTTCATCAATAAATCATAAATCACACTCCAAAAACTAAATTCTAATTTTCAGATTGACCAATCTATTCATCACAAGACACAAACACGTTCCAATTTCCAACAAATATAAAAATAACACAATGTTAAGTGTCAAATGTTTACTGATTAGTGTTTACACACGTACATTGGTATAACAAATTCACATATATAAATCTATTAAAAGCAACAAATTAGATAACATAGATAATGCAATCCTAATGATGTTATAAAATGATATTAATAAAATGCAGAGTATATAATATGGAGCTTATTTAATGAATTTGCTCATAAGTGGAAACAAAGGAGGGAAAAAAAAAGGAAACAGTGGAAACATACTAATCGACCACCAGATCACTGGTGCTTGTTGGTTAGTATAGTACTAACAAACATATATATAGAAGGTCTCATTTTTTGTTGCATTAGGCGAACGCCCAGACACCCTAGGCGTAAAAGGCGTACGCCCCAGGTCTGGGCGAACTTTCACACCTCGGGGCGTTTTAGCCCCATTTCACCCCTGAGCGAGCCCTGGGCGCGCCTAGACTCCGTTTTTTAAAACACTGATAACAACTGTCACGGGCCGGCTATTTGAACCCTTAAACATGGGTCAAGTCGTGCGACACTTAGGAAACACTTCCCCGAAGTTGCGCATAAATCAGCTATTGTCTTGACTGATGTGTTGTAATATCCGTATTTGTAAAGTAAGGTTAAAGAAGTACTTTAATAAATATGACATAGAGTTAAACTAATATATATGTATATATATTTAAAGACGAAAAGTCAAATTTTTTATAAAACAATTTAAAAAAAAAGTAAAACGTGGCAGCAGGTGGCAGCACCTGCTACCAAGTTAATTTGGTAGCCTTGCATGTGTAACAGCAAGGCATAGACGTGGAGAATTTTGGGAGTGAAGGCAGATGAGTTTGCAATTTGCAATAGTGAGTTGCCAAGATTTTGGCTGCAGCATTTTCTTATATATATGTATAATACATAAACGTTAATTAACACTTACCAAATTTCATTTAGTTTCCTTCAAATCACTTGTTTTCTTTAAATACTTGAGGACCCAAAGAAAAGTTGAAAGAGCAAAATTTTGAAGGGGTCTATGGGAGAATTTTATAGAAAACTACAAGGAGCTCTAAGAAAAATAGAAGGTAATAACATGATGTTTATTTTTGAATTTTTAGCATACGTGAAATTTCCTGGAATTCAAAGTGAGAATTTTCAAAGGGTGTGGTTTAGGAAGAATTGAAGAATAAATCAGAAATTTAATACAAATATTATGTCAGGTGTTAACGATCAGCAACCGAAAAAAATTGTTGAGAGGAACATGAAAGGCAAAGAGGTGATCCATGGGTAGCTTTAAGTGCTACGTGGTGAGTTAGATTTACTTTAAGTAATCTAAATAAAAATGAAATATCTAGTGACAATATTAAAATAAATTATTAACTTATGCTTTGTGGTAGATAAAAATTTAATTAATAGGTATGATAGGAATTTTGGACATGTAGAAAATTATTAGGTGAGAAATAATATTTTTGGAACAATAAGTTGATTTAAATAAAAGCGATAAGTGAAATTTTTGATGAGCTATGGTTGATGTTTTGATACGAATTATGAGAATATGAAATTTAGTGGATCTTGACAAGCTTTGATGGATGACTTGATGTGATTTAGGATGAGAGGAATTTAGTGAAATTTTTTTATATAATTTGAGAAAAATCAGGATAGCCAATTTAAATATTTGAATTCATGTTTGTTATTTTTTTTATGTTATTGTTCATATGCATATTTCATATCATTGTTCGTATGCATATGCATTAAATAAAAGAAAGGAACCAGGAGGGAGCCAGTCTAATTGAAAAACCGTGACAGTTGGTATATGCTGGAAATAAAAGGGACACCATGACAGCCGAGATAAGCTGGAAAGAAAATAACCGGGAGGGGGTCGGTCTTAGATAATAAAAACATGTCAACCTGTGGGAAAACGTTTCCTAATAATAATTCATGCATTTGCATTGCATCTGTTTTAAATATTGATTGCATCATTGAAATGCTTATGTGTTGTGTGTTATTGTGAAATTATTTATAGATGAATGAGTTTCAGAGAGAGACAGTTATGGTGAGAAAGAAACCTAGAAGTATGACATGATAAGAACCATCTAAATGGCAAAATTTTTGATGTGAACCTTATTACGAGGTAATTATGAAATAATTTATGGTCTTAAGGTGAACTAATAAATAAGAATAAGAGATTTGTAGATAATGTGACTTTTAATATGTGTAGTGATAGTATAATGCTATTATCAAGTTATGTGAAATATAATTGATTTAATATTGAAAGATTATTTATACAGATTAAGTACTTCTAGTAAATTGAATTCACCGAGCTTGTGAAGCTCACCCCTCATTATACAATGATTTCATGTAGTAGGCAGGACAAATAGTCTGGTGGGTTGAGAGTCAGATGAAATTTTTTTTCTGTAAGCTACATACGTGTCAACATCCTTAGACAAATGATAAAATAAAATAAAAATTATTTGTAAATATTCATGCATATTACGTTGTGTAAAATGTTTAAGTCAATATCATATTGATGTATCTCCCCTATTGAGGGTTGAGGATTGATATAAAATTTTTTATTGATGTTATTTTTTTATTGTTGCATATATGTGCCGTGTCAGGATTTTCAAAATGTGATGACACTGTTTCGGGGATGGCCAACCCGGGATGGTTACATGTGCTCCTTGATCATGGACTCTTCACTATTCCCTCATGTTTTCCTTTTTGTTGTGGTTGGCCTGCTCACTTGGTTGTGTACTCTTCACTTCCCTCAACTTACACGTACACAAAAGAAGACACTTTAATAAGTGAGAGAGAGGGAGAAAAAGAATAATACTATTTTTAAAATTTTTATTAATATATTTCTGCTCCAATTAAAGAAAGAACTGTTAGTATATTTAGACCAAACCCTAAAATAATTCATGAGTCTGTCATGAGAAACTCTTACTTACACAATTGTAGTGTACTAAAGATAATGAGAGCCATTGATTGAAAAAAAATAGAATTTCTTGTAGGAACACATTAGATCTTAAGAAGAATCCCATTTGAAGCTCGTGTAGAAAATCTTCCATCGACCATAACACTAATTATTTTCCTATCAATAAAATAATAAATCATTGTTTATACCACCTTTTAGTGGAAGTGTACATAATAATGATTGATGCCTTAGGTTCCATTTCCTAATTATTATCTTCTAGAGAAAAATCCATATTCAGACGAGATTACTTCATTTTTATAACAACCATAACTCAATATGCTTATTAGAATAAATAAATTAACTAGTGTTGGTGTAAGTGTAGTCCATGTGTTGAATTAATCTCGAAAATTGTTAATGATTATATATATTGTTAGGATATGACTCATATTCTTGATGTGGGCCCCTAAAAATTTGATAGGTAAAATTCTTGAGCAAGAAGTTTTTTTGACTTTGAGACCAAATATTTTAGTGGGCAAGATACTTGAAAAAGAAGTCTTTTTTTGACATGGAGACCAAGTATCATAGGGAATAAGTTTTGAGTGGCTATATATGTGTACATTGGGAATATGAGGGTAACACACAAGACACAAAGGTGATAGAGTGTTCTTTGGGTTGAGAGATGTTGTATAAGAGTTCTTAGGATTGGGCTTTAGAGATAAAAACACAATCGGTATTTTTCTTGTATTTCTTTTATAGTAAAAAACTGGTTTATTCTCTTTGTGGACGTTGGCAAGATTGTGTTGAACCACATAAATATTGTGTGTTCTTTTTCTTTACTTCATCATTATTTAATTTTTAATTAAATTCATGTGTGTGTGATTCAATTAAATCTCGGTATCAAGTCGCTTCCATGTATTCGTGTTTTTTTCAACAAACTAGTATCAGAACTAAGGTGTAACGATCCATTAGGCACCCCTATAAACTGGTATCAGAGCTTCAAGGTGAAATTTAATTTTATTTACACATTGTGATAGTGAATATCAATAGCCACTCATTGTGCAGAAATTTAATAGAAAATGAAGTTTTACTCTTCGGAAAATAAGGGTGAAGGACATCCTTATTTCAACTAAGCTTGGCAAAAGCGTTGAAGGGAAAGGATGAAAAGCTAGGAAAGATGAAGTACAATGAGTGGATGGAGTTGGAATCGAGGTGAATTCGATTCTGCTCTGTATTACTGATGGAATTATCAATATTGTTATAGATGAAGATTCAAGGCTTAAGAAGAATTGAAGAAACTCTATCTGGTTGAGAGTTTGACTAACGATTTACATCTAAAGCAAGAGTTGGCTGAATATGGTGGAAGGAGAGAATCTCATGGAACACTTGAATATGTTCGGTGGAAATATAGATCAACTATGATAATTTGATGGTTGCAACCACACATGTGCACTGGCTGAAATTTTTTGAATCAGGTGGAGTCATGACCAGTTTCTGATTCGGGTTGTGTGTAGCTGATGTACTGAAAGGCCATTGGTTTCTGTTTGTGGTATTGACAAATAGGTGGAGGTACAACTAATGTTCAAGGTGGCAAGAATATTCCTCAATGTGGAGATTTATGGGGATATGACTCATATTCATGATGTGGGATCCTAGAAACTTGATAGGCAATATACTTGAGTAAAAAGTCTATTTTGACTTGGAGACCAAGTATTTTGGTGGGTGAGATACTTGAATAAGATATCTTTTTTGACATGGAGACAAAGTGTCTTTGGGGAACAATTTTTGGGTGGTTATATATATATATATGTGTGTGTGTGTGTGTATATTGGGAATATAATGGTAACACACAATATACAAGGGTAGAGAGTGTTCTTTGGATTGAGAGAGTGTGTATAAGGGTTCTTGGGATAACGTTTTTGCGATAAAAACTCAATATAATTTTCTTGTATTTCTTTCATGGTAAAGAACATGTTTTTTTTCTCTCTGTGGACGTAGGTAGTATTGTGCTGGATCACGTAAATCTTGTGTGTTCACTTGCTTTTATTTATTTTTGTTTATTTATTTTTATTAAATTCGTATGTGTGTGGTTCAACTAAATATTGGTATCAAGCTACTTAATTATGCTATTTGTGTTTTTCCCAACACACACACACACCTTTTGTAGGAGATATATCTTCTTTCCCCATTAAGCATTTATTTAAGTGGTGTGTAAAATCAATTTTATATGTAATTAATTTCTTTTACTGTGTATTTTTTTATTAAATATTTAAAAAACGTTATTTTTCAGAGAAAATTAAATTTATTTTTTGGTATATATTTAATACAAAAAATATGTGAGAGTTAAAAAAATGTGAGTGAAAAAAGTTTTGATTTAATTTCCATCATGTATATAGTAGAATGAAAAAAATGTGAAAAAAATGAAGAAAAAGAAAGAATTATATCATTTTACTTTTTACTCTTCGATCCTTTCAATTTTTAAGGATTTTTATTTGTACCTCAGCATTTTCAATCGTCTTTGTTTTACTTTTTCTCTGTTACCAAATGCAAAACAAAAAGGTGTTTTCTCCATTATCAATCATAGTCTAAACATGTCATTGAAAGTTAATAAAAAAAGAAACATAATTAAAACAAAATTTAATTTCTTCAAAACAAATTTTGTAAATGAGGACGAAAAAAGACACGCAATAAACAAAAGGAAAAAGATGTGTGAGTTTGTGTATACTTTTTCGGTTATTATTGCGAAACCTCTTTACATTTTGCCTTATATTTCAATCCCTACGTGTTAAATTCGATCAATTTACATCAATACATCAGGCATTATAGAGGAGTATCCAATAGGTAATTCTAGTCAAATTTTTGATTAAATTTGAATCAGTACACACATGCAGGTCACACATATCCCTCATTGAATGCGAAAAGACAACTCTTTTTTCTTTTATTTTCTCTAGAAAATCTCCTCTCTCTTTTCATTTCTGTTAAGGTCCGGAGTACTTTAAACGGCAAGAGATCACACGAACTTGAGCTTTATATACATGAATGGGTACCAATATGACTTAAAAGCTTAAACTCATGAGTCTTAAGCCCAAACCGTGTATATAACACACTTTTTTTTTTATATTTCTTTTCTATGTGGGATAATTCGTATGTGGATATCTTAACAAATCTTCCCATTAAGTGTTATATACTAAACTTCTCCTTGAATGGAACCACCGGTCACCCGATCAACATGAGAAACGAAACCAAACTCAACCACATGGAAACCAACCACACATTATTTACACAATGTAACTTAAATAAAAGGGTAAATAGTTGTGGTAACATATATTATATAATGCTAGCATGTCGATACACGTATAGCACGTGTTGATAAGTTATTTTATGTGATAAAACAATATATTAACAATTATCTGGAGAAGAAAAAGAGTAATAGAGAAAATCAATATTGGTTGAAGATAAAATAGATAATAAGAGTGGAGAAGTTAAGTCTGAGTGAGATATTTGTATAAAAAAACATAGGAGAAAGATGTGACGAATTAAAGTTAATTGAGTTACATATATAACTTTATTTAAATATTTAATTTATATATTTAAGTAAGGTTTAAGGAACATTTTGAAAGATGAATAGATTTTATCGTGTAGATATAGTTGAACAATCATGAGTAAATTAAGCCTAATCAATCAATTTAGCTAGGCGAGGGATTCAATTCAACAACCACACCCGCTCATTTCTTTATCCTAAAGAGGCTACATACCAACTCCACCATCAAAAGTAAAAGTGAAGAAAATATATACCTTCTTATAATAATAATAATAATAATAATAATAATAAAACCAAAACCATCAATCATAAACTTCCATTTATCCACGAGAGAGAGCAGCAAGTGGGGGCTCTTTAGTCTTTTGCTTAGTCTTTTGCTTTTGATGAGCAAATGAAGAAAACACCAAGGCAAGAAAGGAGCGCATGTCAAGACAGACTAAAAATAAAGTGGAACCCAGAGAGAGAGAGAGAGAGAGCGCTTTCTCTTGTCTCTTGTCTCTTGAGTAGGTTAAACAACCATCAATGGCTATCCACGTCTCTTATCTGTATAAAAGAAAATCACCAACAAGAAGGAAGAAGCCAAATAGATAAGAGTATTGAGATCTGTGACTGCGAGTCTTTTGTTGCATGTAAGAAAACAACACAAAAAAAAAAAAAAAAAAAAACCTCACTAATTAATTATAGAGGCCATCACCAATGTTGTTTAGAAATTCCATCTCCAACACCAAAAAATTGTTCCAAAAAACATTAGAAAGTGTCTAGTCTTTCCTCTTGTGGTAGTTACCAAAATCTGCCCAAAATCCCTCCCTTCAATCCTAATTCTTGCAGCAGTACTACTGCCAATGCCATGAATCCTCAAACAACCCACCAAGAGTTGCAACAGTTCTATGCTGATTTCACCCCCAGATGGGAGTCAGATAAAGACAAGGCAAATAAGAGAATCATTAACAAGAAGAAGGGTACTACTACTAGCCTTTTATCATCATCACCAACTCCACCAATACAAGAAAAGGAAGATTTCATTATTAATGGGAGTTTCATGCATTTTTCAAAGCCAAGCCCAGCAAAGAACAATCAAATACAGAGAAGAGAAGACACTGATCATTACAAAATGAAGATCAGTAGTAGTGTTCATGAAGGGAAAAGGCAACAAAAAGATTCATGCTCTAAGGGAAGGAGTTTTTTGGTGGCACAAAAGCTAAGGGAGCTAGAGATGATCGATGTGAGCAATGTAGATCATGTTTTGGACATAGAAGAGGTTCTTCATTACTATTCTCGGCTTACATGCCCTGCATATCTTGACATCGTTGACAAGTTCTTCTTCGAAATCTACGCAGAATTCTTCCGTCTGCCTGCAACCCCAAAAAGTATCAATTCAAGGCCAAAGCTGAGATAACTTAAGACATGAAGGAGAAGAAGAGAGGGAGAAAAAAGGACAACGAAATTAGCAGGTTGACATAGTTAATTTGAAGATTCATTTAATTTCTTGTGTGTTGGTTCATTTGTTGCATTCTTGTTTAATTAGTTCTCCTCTATGTGAGAATTTTTCTGTCCACATCTATCGGTAATTGTTTGAATTCCATTTGTTTGAATATAAAAGAATAATTTGACATTTACCCATAAGCTTATAATTAAGGTTTTAAAATAAATGATAATTCAATTATTCTTAATAATATTATTAGAGCTCTAAATTTTAGTTTCTCGAGTCCTCAGATGCCCCATTTAACATTTCAATTAACCCAGTGTGTTACTCTATTTCATTGGCCGTATGAAGGATCGCGTTGGAGTACTATAAAAAAATAACAGTGCCCAGGCTCAAAATCCAGTACAATTGCTGATATTTCTGGCCCAGTAGTCTTCCATTGACGCCCCATATGCTGCGGGTTCTAGCTACAATTGTGAGGTTGAGGCTTTGAGCCGAGTCCACAGAAATCGATCCAAAAAAGAAAAGAAAAACTGGGTCTAGATGAAGGGGAACAAAATAGATACGGATAAGCATAAAAATCAGTAGACACGTGAGCTCTATCAAAACCGATGTAATGAATTGAGTTGGGTTTTGGTTGAGAAATCGTTGAACTCGGTGGATTGGATTGGGTTGTGTTACGGGTTTAAAATTTTTCTGCCCAACTCAAACCCTTAACCCGATTATTATTTTATATTTATTATATGTAATTATTTATATACTGCATTTTTTTTTTATTTTATTCCATACTAGTATTGAAATTTTAAAGACTTTGATTGATCAACCACCTTCAAAATCTAGCTTTTATTTACTTTTGCATCGTTTGTATTAAATTAAAATTGTTTGAATTTTGTGTTAATTGATTTAAGGTAATTTGTAATTGATGGATTTGTAATATTTAACAGATTCTTTTATAGATTTGATTTTAGATCTAGTAAATGATGAATTATTGTAGTAGAATATTTTTTATGTAATATGTTCGAATTAATTTTTAAGTGAAAAAAAGATTAAATTGGTGGCCCAAACTAATCAAAACCAATTTGAATAGACTGAGTTGGGTTGGGATTAGATGGATTCATGGGTTGGATCAGATTGAAATTTTCTCAATCTGATATGATTTGGTTGGGTTGAATTTTTATGCGAGTCCAACTCAAACCGATCTATACTCACCTTTAAAAATATAAAATAAGATTATATGTGAGATACTATCAATGTGGAGTTGATTTGCGGATATGCATATGGCTTTGTATTAATATAGGAATTCAAACTTTTTCTTGATAGAAGTACGAAAATTTATTCAAGTGCTAGAGTTTAACGTAGAAATATCTGCGACTACAAGAGGCCAAATAGTATTCAGAACCTCTTCTATCCAAAATTTAGATTCATCAAAAGCCATAGCTAATCTTGCTAAAGCATAAACCACTTTGTTGGCTATCCTAAGAGGGTGCCTACAAGAACACTGGTGGAAACTTCTCTTCCATTAATGAGGTTGTTAGGAATAAAGGCAACGAAAAAATAAACAGACATAGAAAATTTACGTGGTTTAGAGTTAAAACTCCTATGTTCACAGACGATGGTGAGTGATTTCACTATAATCAAAATTAGAGTACAAATCAAGAGAGATAAAACTCGCTAAGCTCAAATCACAAATACATCTAAATCTAAGCTATCACAAATTTAATTTGGAAAATAGAATAGCCTAGAAGAAAAGAAGCTTTAACCACTCACAGAGATCTGTTTGTTGTATAGCTCTGTCTCTTCAGCTTGATGAAAGAAGAGAAATAGGCATATATATACAACCACCCTTTTTAATTTGTACTTTTCCTACTGCAATTTATACTCTTGCATGATGACGTGACAATTAAAAGAAGAATTGACCAATTTTTATTCCAAAATTACAAATCATATCTAACAAATCTCCGTCTTAGCTTGAATTTTTACAAATAGTAAATTACCCCACATTATCCCCACAAATGCCCCAACCGGGCATAATTTAAATGTTGTAAGTAACACCAGTTAAGTCCAAGCAATGCTCGAACTTGGACACTGAAAGTGGTTTGGTTAACATGTCTACTGGATTATCTATTGTCCCAATTTTCTTCACAATTATCTAATCACTATCAACTATGTCTCGAACAAAGTGATAACGAACATTAATATGCTTCGTTCTCTCATGGAACATCTAATCCTTAGTCAAGTGAATGACACTTTGACTATCACAATGAACAACAGTAGCATCATGAACCCAACATAATTCACTAAATAATTCTGTCAACCAAATGACTTTCTTGATAGCTTTTGTTATAGCTATATACTCCGCCTCTGTAGTCAACAGAGCAACAATTGGTTGTAGAATAGCCTTCCAACTAACAACGCATCCACCAAGAGCAAACACATAACCTATAGTAGATATTCTTTTTTCAAGATCGCTTGCAAAGTTTGAATCAACATAACCAACAACATTGCTTTTGTGGTTTCCAGACTTCAAACATATGTCTTAAGTACCTCTAAGATACTGAAGTATTCATTTAACATCTCTCTAATGCTCTTTCCTGAGATTACCCATATACCTGTTAACCACATTGACAGCCTGTGCAATATCTAGACGAGTGCAAACCATGGCATACATAAGACTACTAACAACACTGGAATAGGGAACACATGACATGCACTCTTTGTTTTCATCTGTTTGTGGAGACAAAACAACTAAAAGTCTAATGTGATCAGCAATAGGAGTATTAACATGTTTGACATTCTTCATACCAAAATGCTCCAAAACTTTCTCAATATACTTCTCTTGTGTCAAATTGTAATACTTGTATTCGTAAAAAAAAAAAAGGTAAAAAAAAGTAATTTAATAAATATGACATGGAGTTAAAATAATATATATACGAAAGATTTAATTTTTTATTTAAAAAAACTTACACATGGAAACCATAAAGAAAAAGAAAAAAAATGTGGCAACACATAGAATCGAGGTGTTCCCAAAAGGGAAAAACTAACTGTTGTGTATCATTGCATAATACACAGCACAAAAGTGAAAATGATGTAGGGCTAGAAAATTTATATATATATATATATATATATATATATACACACATACACACACACACACACACACACACACACACACACACATTTTGTTCTTTATTTTAATTATACTTACCAAATTCTGATTGGTTTTCTTCATTCTACAATTCAAACTACCCTATTTCTCTAAACACTCAGTGACTGAAAGAAAGGTTGAAAGAATAAAATTTTGAAGGGTTTTCGGGAGAATTTTATAGAGAGTCACGAGAAGCTCTAAGAAAAACAGAAGGTAATAATGTGAAGTTTATTTTTGAATTTAGCATACATGAAATTCTTGGAATTTAATGTGGGAATTTTCAAATGGTGTGAATTATGGAGGAATTGAAGAATAAATTAGAAATTTTAATATAAATATTATGTCAGGTGTTGACGATCAGCAACCAGAAAAAATTGCAGAGAGGAGCAAGAAAGACAAAGAGGTGATCCACGGGTAGCTCTAAGTGCTACGTGGTGAGTTAGATTTACTTTAAGTAATCAAGATAAATATGAAATATATAGTGATAATATTTGACTAAATTATTAACTTATGATTTGGTGGTATATGAAAATTAGTTGATAGGTATAATTGATTTGTAGAGAATTATTTAATGAGAAATAATATTATTGGAATAATGAGTCGATTTAATAATAATAGTGATAAGTGAAATTCTTGACGAGCTATGGATGATGATTTGATATGATATATGAGGAGAAGAAATTAAGGAAATTGATCAAATAATAATTTGAGAAGAAGCAGGATAACAAATTTGAATGTCTGAATACATCCGTCTTTTATATTATTGCAAATATACATATTTCATATCATTGTTCATATGCATATACATGAAATAAAAGAACCGGTAGGGCAGCCGGTCTAAATAAAATAAAAGATATAATTTGGTGGGGTGGATTCAGAAACAAAGAATAATTGCAGTTGGTATATTTTTATTGTTGCATATATATGTCGTGCTGGGATTTTCATAATGTAACAACACCGTCTCGGGGGTGGCCAACCCGGGATAGGTCGTTACAATTTTGGTATCAGAGCATTAGGTTTTATGATTCTATAGGCTGCATAAGAACTTAAAGAAGTGGAAGATCTAAATAAACTATATTTTAATGTAGATTCTGAGGATGGCATGTGGACGTGCTAGAGCTAGAGGTATAGTTTTGAATTAGAGGGGACGTGGTAAATCCCCAATATTTAGAAGAGCTAAAGCAGAAAGGGGGTTGAGTCTGGGGTTCCTACAAGGGAACATGTTACTAGTGTAGTTGGTACTAATAGAGCTGGGAGAGAATATGATATTAAGAAGGATGAATTGAGAGAAGTTCTTGACCGTGCTATAGAAAAGATGAATGCAGCTGAAAAAAGAGCTGATAATTAGTAGAGGAGATTAGAGGAGAGGGGTAGAATAGAACCTAATGTGATGAGACAAGAGGTTCATGAGGGAGAAGGTGTGTTTGCACATGAGATGCAAGGTGATTATTTTGTGAGATTTCTTAAGTTTAAACGCTAGTCTTTTAGAGAATCTGTAAATCCTGTAGAAGTTGATTAGTGGATTAGACATGCTGAGAAATATTTTAAAGTTTTACCAGTTACAAATAGACAGAAGGTTGCTTTTGCTGTATTTATGCTGAAATGTGAGGCTTCTCAATGGTGGGAGGATATTTTACCCAGGGTAAGCACACAAGTAGAACAACCTTTAACTTAGAGTAAGTTTAAGGATGAGTTCTTTGTGAAGTATTTTCTAGATACCTTTCGGGCACAACAAGAGAGAGAATTTATTCATTTGAGGCTGGTTAATTTATCGGTGGCTGAATATAATAGTAGATTCACAGCCCTGTCAAGGTTTTTACCTGAATTAGTGAATACGAAGGAGAAGAAGTGTAAGAATTTTTTAGACAGATTACATTATGATATTCGAACTAAAGTCTCTTATATGGGTATTAGGAATTATGCTATACTAGTGGATAAAGCATTACAAATTGGGAGTTATGGTAGATGAGTAAGTATGCCACTGATGAGTCTTAAATATTGCATATTTAAGACCCTTAACTTATATTTGTTATGCTCTTAGTTAGTAGTATTTCACTTTATTTTATGTCTTTTTTTTGTGTTTTGTGTATTTTTATAGGTTTGTGGAGAAAATGAAGCATTTCAGGAGATGTGAAGCTTCAAGAGCAATAACGATCGATCGCACTATGCTACGATCGAGCGCATGGTCAACAATCCCACATTGAAATGTTTGCAGTACAGTGCATCTATGATCGAGCGCACCAGACACACGATCGAGCGCACATGCGATCATGCGCACAAGACATACGATCGATCGCACATGCAATCGATCATACCATTCTGCGATCGAGCGCACTCGGGCCAATATCCCACATCGAATCTGAAACCTACAGTGCTCCGAGACTCCCCCTATATAAACACCATCTGACTTCATCATTTAGGGTACAATTCCTGGGCCACTTTGGTGTTAACCAGTGGACGTCTGCAAGCATTCTGGTGGATCCCGAAGGATTTACTACAACGAGGGGGAGCGCCGCCCATCAGCGAGTGGAATTTCTCCCATGTAAAGTTATTTATTTCTTTTTTTTAGTTGTTTTAGTTTAATGTTTAGCACTTTTATTATGAATTGTAGTTTAATAGTTATGAGTGGTAGAATCTTCAGCTAAGGTTGAAGATGAAGCCTCGCCGTTGTTTGGCATAGTAGTTCAGATTTGCTTGTACAAATCTGACATTTTTTAGTATAAATGTTCTGTCAATTATTTGAGTTAATCTTGTGATTGATTGAGTTTAAATTCTTCTGTTGGATATTCCTTATGTTTCATCTGATGGATACATCGAATTGTTTTCGATTAAATTGGATTTTCTTTGTGATTTGTTGAGAGCGGATACATTTGATGCTTTTGGTTTAATTGAGATATTCTTTGTTTTTTGTCTTACAGTTAGATTCATGGAATGTTTTGATAGGCTATTTTTTTAGGATATATATGCTTAACTTTGGTGGGGTGGATTCAGAAACCTTAGTATCTTTATTATTAGTTTTTAATTCAATTTAATTTAAGTTTATATTTCTTTTGCAAAAATACAACTCAAAATTCGGAACTACGTTAAAATAGGGTTAGTTCAGATAAAATTATATTTCACAATGCAATTCTCTGTGGATTCGACCTCGCACTTGCACAACACTATATTGCAAACGACTCATGCGCTTGCGAGTAATTTAAAACTCACAACAAGTTTTTGGTGCCGTTGCCGGGGATTTGTTTGGTTTGTGAAAATTTTTGGTCTGAATTGATTTTATTTTTCTACTAGTTAGTTATCAATTTTTTTTTTAAAAAAAAATTGTTAATTTTTGTGAGTAATGTGTTTGCTATTTTTGCTTTATTCTGTTGTTTCTGCTGGTTAGTACGTCATTGTTTTCTGTTGGTGTATGCTTGGTCGGAGATCATGAACTTAGATTTGATACATTTAGATCCTGACATAGAAAGAACTCTTAGGAGACAGAGAAGAGCACTAGTTGAGAGAGAGACTGTTGAGATAGGAGAGAATTTTAGGGATGCACATCATCCTGAACATGTAGAGCAACCTAGAGCTTGGAACGTGGACTCCACTACATCCCTTAGGGATTTGTTCGCACCCGTTGCGACTAACTCATCCTCTTGCATAGTGTTGCCACCTACCAATGCCACCCACTTTGACTTAAAGCCACATGTTATCCAACTCTTAGCCTCATTCCATGGCTTAGATCTTGAAAATCCTTATAGTCATGTGAAGAAGTTCAAAGACATTTGTGCCACATTTAAATTCCAGAACTTCTCTGAGGAGTCAGTCCATCTTTGACTCTTCCCTTTTTCTCTTCACGATAGAGCTAGGGCGTGGTTGGATTCCAACACACCTGGGTCTATTACATCTTAGGAAAACCTGCTTAGCAAATTTTATCATAAGTTTTTCCCAATGTCTAGAGTGAATGAGTGCCGAAAAGAGTTTAGCTCTTTCACTCAGGATGAGAATGAAAAATTTTCTGAGAGTTTGGAGCGCTTCAAAGAGCTATTGATCAGATGCCCTCCACATGGATATGAGAAGTGGAGACTCGTTCAGTTCTTCTACCAAGGGTTGACTTAACCTAACTGTAGCATGATCGAGTCTATGAATGGGGGGGCATTCTTTAGTCTGACAAGAGATGAACCATATATGGCGTTGGACAAGTTACCCGACAACTCGCAGCAGTGGGATTTTTCAAGCTGTCGAGATAAGTCCATTCGTGCTCCTAAGAGGGGAGGTATCTATAAGGTCAGGGAGGACGCTAATTTAAGGATAAAGTTAGATGCCCTCACTAAGAAGATTGACGCTCTCACTGTGAGCCAATCCATCAATGCTGCCAACACATTCAATGTTGAAAACTGTTCCATCTGTGCTAGTCCCTTGCATCTAGCACATAATTGCCCATCAATGCCGGCTTGTGCTGAGTATCCTATTGAACAAGTAAATGCTTTCAATGACTATCGAAGGCAGTCAAATGGATCGTACTCCGAGACGTACAATCTAGGATGGCGAAACTATCCAAATTTTTCATGGAGGCAGAACCAACCAATGAATCAGGGAGGAGCCCCTCATAATGCTCAAAATCAATATCCTCCCGGATTTGCCCAAAAAATTCCTGGTCATGGTCGTTCTGCCCATCCAGCACCATTACCTACTTACCAAGCTCCCACTCAAACACCAGTGCTAGTTTCACAGTCACTAGAGGACACTATTAAGGAATACATGAAAATGAATAGCCAATCCATGAGCGACGTAAGGAGTGCAACAATGGTAAACACCCAAGCAATTGCCAAGCTGGAGAGTCAAATAGGGCAAATTGCAAGTCACTTGGGTGAGAGAGAGAAGGGGAAGTTCCCCAGTCAGCCCGTGCCCAGCCCGAAAGGACAATTTATGGTTGGGAGTTTATCAACTCCTACGCACGGGGAGGAACAAGTACAGTCGATTGTCGCACCGAGGTCTGGGAGATAAGTGGACAATCGAGTGGAAGAGAGCCCTGCTATGCAGCAAGGGCAAGGGAGTGGCAACAAGGAGAAGAGAGATGTTGAGCCATCTACAACCACACCTACTGAGAAAAACCCTCCTAGGTCGTTTGTACTTAAAGTGCCTTACCCCGACAGACTACAGGCGCCCAAGAAAGGAGGGAAGTATAAGGAAATTCTTGAGGTATTCAAACAGGTCCAAATCAATATCCCATTTTTGGATGCCATCCATCAAGTGCCATCATATGCCAAGTTTTTAAAGGACTTGGTCACTAACAAGAGGAGGACGAATGTTCCAAAGAAGGCATTTTTGACCGAGCAGGTCAGCTCAATCCTTCAGTGCAAGCTACCCATCAAGTATAAGGACTCGGGGTGTCCTACCATCTCTTGCACGATAGGAGTCAGCCATATCGAGAGGGCTCTTTTGGATCTAGGGGCGAGTGTGAATCTTCTACCCTACTTAGTCTATTTGCAGTTGGGGTTAGGAGAATTGAAGCCCATTTCCACGACGCTTCAATTGGCTGACAGGTCAGTGAAAAGACCACGGGAAATAGTTGAGGATGTCTTGATAAAAGTGGATAAATTCTATTTCCCAGTAGATTTTATTGTGCTTGACACAGAGCCGGTCCAGAATGTAGGGATTCAAATACCAGTGATTCTAGGGCGACCATTCTTAGCCACGGCTAACGCCCTAATCAATTGTAGGACAGGGGTGATGAAGATCTCCTTCGGAAATATGACAATGGAGTTGAACATCTTTGATATCACTAGGCAACCACTGGAATATGATGAAGTGAGAAATGTATGCTTGATAGAGGAGATTCTTGAGGAGACTGTGAATGAATCAAGTATTGAGGACCCCCTAGAGGCATGCTTTGCTCAATTTCGAGAGGATTTAGATTTAGATAAATTACTTGAGCAAGTGAATGCCATTTTGGAGTCTCCTTCTCGGAAGAGTAATAACAAAGAGGAGACCACCGAACCTGAAACCCCCAAGAAGGAACTTAAGCCTATACCAGATAATCTTAAGTATAAGTTCCTACGTTCAACCGATAGTTTGCTTGTGATTATAGCTTCAGATTTGGGTGAAGCTCAAGAGAAAAAATTATTAGATGTCTTAAGATAGCACAAGGAAGCTATCGGGTGGACCATTGAGGATATCAAGGGAATCAGTCCCTCGGTGGTGATGCACAGGATACATTTGGAGGAGGATGTTAAGCCATCGAGGGAGCCACAAAGAAGGCTCAACCCTGCTATGTAAGAGGTCGTGACGGCAGAGGTTATTAAGCTGTTAGATGCCGGGATCATTTATCCCATCTCTGATAGCAAATGGGTGAGCCCGATTCATGTTGTGCCCAAGTGAGCTGGACTGACGGTAGTAAAGAATAAAGATGATGAGTTGGTGCCAACTCCTGTTCAGTCAGAGTGGAGAGTGTGTATAGACTACCGTAAGCTGAACGCTGCCACAAGGAAGGATCATTTTCCACTCCCATTTATTGATCAGATGGTGGAGCGTTTGGCTGGGCACGAGTATTATTGCTTTTTGGATGGTTATTCTGGATATAATCAGGTCCCCGTGGAACCCGAAGATCAGAAGAAGATGACGTTTACCTATCCTTTTGGGGCTTTCGCCTACCATCGCATGCCCTTTGGGTTATGCAATGCACCCACTACTTTTCAGCGGTGCACGGTTAATATTTTTTTCTGACATGGTAGAGCGATTCTTAGAGATTTTCATGGACGAATTCTCCGTCTTCGGTTCAACATTTGAGGAGTGCCTGCACCGTCTCATTTTGATTTTAGTGTGGTGCAAGGAGAAGAACCTGGTGCTTAATTGGGAGAAGTGCCATTTTATGGTCAAGCAAAGAATTGTACTGGGGCATGTCGTATCTCGTCGAGGGATTGAGGTCGACAAAGCGAAGGTGGATTTGATTTCCAACCTTCCACCCCCACATACGGTGAAAGAGGTTTGATCTTTTCTAGGCCATGCAGGCTTCTACAGGTGATTTATCCAGAATTTCAATAAGATCGTCAGGCCCTTGTGTAAGTTATTGCTGAAAGATGCCCCATTTCTATTTGATGAGGATTGTAAGAAAGCATTTGGGGATCTGAAGAAGATTCTGACATCTACACCCATTATTCAGCCACCCAATTGGGGTGTGCCCTTTGAGATTATGTGTGACGCATCAGACTATGCTGTTGGAGCTGTTTTGGAAAAGTGTGTTGATAAACTTCCCCATGTTATCTACTATGCAAGTCGAACTCTAAACGACGCACAACTCAATTACTCTACCACTGAGAAGGAGTTGCTTGCAGTCGTTTTTGCGTTAGACAAGTTCAGATCCTGCTTGTTAGGATCTAAAGTCATAATCTACTCAGACCATGTAGCATTGAAGTATCTTTTCTCTAAAAAAGATGTTAAATCTCGTCTTATCCAATGGATCTTGCTACTTCAAGAGTTTGACATAGAGATTCGGGATAAGAAAGGTTCAGAAAATGTGGTGGCAGACAATTTGTCTAGATTGATTGTGGAATTCACTGAGACCGCCACTACCATTTCTGAAACCTTTCCTGATGATCAATTGATGCACATTGCTCACAATCTCGCGCCGTGGTTCGCTGATATAGTGAACTATCTTGTCACTGGTCAACTGCCCTTGCATTAGGGGCGACAAGATAAATCAAAGTTTTTGGCCATGGCAAAATATTTTTTCTGGGATGATCCTTACCTATTAAAGTATTGTCCCGATCAGATCATCAGAAGGTGTATTCCTGAGCATGACCAATCTAATGTCATCGCCTTCTATCATGATCATGCTTGTGGAGGCTATTTTAGTGCTAAAAAGATCGCTGCGAAGATTTTGCAGTGTGGATTCTATTGGCCTACCCTGTTCCGGGACTCTCACACCTACTGTGTATCTTGTGAGCGTTGCTAAAAGCTAGGGAGTCTTTCTAGGAGGAATATGATGCCCCTCAACCCTATTCTGATTATTGAGATTTTTGATATGTGGGGTATTGATTTCATGGGACCATTCCCAAACTCCTTTGGCTACCTGTACATTCTGGTTGTTGTGGACTA
Source organism: Bretschneidera sinensis (assembly GCA_023935145.1). Classification (NCBI taxonomy): domain Eukaryota; kingdom Viridiplantae; phylum Streptophyta; class Magnoliopsida; order Brassicales; family Akaniaceae; genus Bretschneidera; species Bretschneidera sinensis. Next base: position 22,644,251 of record CM043701.1, read on the forward strand.
TCTGTCCAAGTGGGTGGAGGCTTTTGCATGCAAGACTAATGACCACAGAGTTGTGGTCCAGTTCTTGAAGGACACTATTTTTGCTCGTTTTGGTACACCTCGAGCAATCATAAGTGATGGAGGTAAGAACTTTTGCAACAAGATCTTTGAGCAGTTGATGAAGAAGTATTTCATCACACACAAGGTTGTCACCCCGTATCACCCACAGACGAGTGGTCAAGTGGAAATTTCAAATCACGAGATCAAACAAATTTTGGAGAAGACTGTAAACCCTAGCAGAAATGATTGGTTTTTGCGATTAATTGATGCACTATGGGCATATCGGACAGCCTTCAAGACGCCAATTGGCATATCTCCCTACCATATTGTGTACGGAAAGGCATGTCACCTTCCGGTCGAATTAGAGCATCGTGCGTATTGGGCTATCAAGCAACTGAATTTCAATCTTTCCAAGGCTGGCTCACAACGGAAGCTCCAACTCAATGAATTGGAGGAGCTGCGAAATGATGCATATGAGTTTGCCCGATTATACAAAGCACAAATGAAGAAGACTCATGACCAAAACATTTTGAGATGAGCTTTTGAGCCGGGTCAGAAAGTTCTTCCTTACAATTCGTGCCTGCATCTCTTTCCAGGCAAGCTCAAATCTCGATAGATAGGCATATTTATTATTCGATCTGTTTTTCCTCATGGGGCCATCGAGATTGAGGATCCAAAGAATGGTAATACTTTCAAGGTAAATGGACAGAGGCTAAAACCATTCTTGGAGTTGAGGAGTTCGGACATTGAGACGATACTGTTGGAGGATCCTAGTTACTCGGATTGAGTGTAGTTTTCTAGGGAGAGTCTGGCTGAAGACTTTAAACTTAGCGCTCATGGGAGGCACCCCACAGCTTATCTTTTCTGTATATTTCTTATTTTTTATGATTAATGTTTGTTTCCAGTATTTTTTGTTTTCTAGTTTTTATTTTTCAGGGACAATGCGTACTTCAGTTCAAGTTTGGGGGTATGCTATGAGCCATACCAGTCCAGATAGTTCTCCATATCTCAGGTCAGCTCTTTCCATATTAGTCACATATTAGGGTCAATGTGTAATTTAAGTTTGGGGGTATGGGAGACACATCACACACTTTGTCCTAATTTGTTGTCTTTTCGTCATAAAGATAAATGTTTGGTTCATGTTCGTCTAAAAATTTTGGTTGATCTGAAAAATTGTGATGTGATTTTGTTGACCCTCGCCCGTATTTTAATGATGGCAAAACACAACTGTTATTTCACTAATAAGTTTAAGCTAAGTTGTATTAAGGATCAAACACATTCAACCAAGGAACAACGTGCAAGAACTCGAACCAAATCAAGTATCAAGTGAAGACTGAAGAACTAGTATAGGTTTAAGATTTAGAACCAATGAAAGTCTCAGTTATACATTGTATTAGCTTGTTCAATGGCTCGAACACAAAAGGTTTTCTAAAACTGTTGTTTTTAAAACAAATGTTTTTAATGAAAAACAAAGGAAAAACTGGGTTGGAAGACAACCCAGTCGACTGGGTATATATACCAATCGACTGGTATATGGGATAGTGAGTCCCCAATCGACTAATAAAATGGACAGTAAGTCCCTAGTCGACTGGATGATATATACCAGTCGACTGGTAAAATGGACAGAAAGTCCTCAGTCGACTGGATGAAAAACACCAGTCGACTGGTAACCCAAAAGGTTTAAAAACAGGCATTTTTAAGTGAACCCAGTCGACTGGTATCTCGACCCAGTCGACTGGAAGTTCAAAAAATATGACCATTGGACCCGAAAATGTGATTTTTCATATTCAAATTAAAGTCCAAACGGCCATATTTTTTGATGTCTATTTAAACCCATTCTATTGAGCATTCAATAGGATGCTGCACATATTGAAAAAGAGTTGAACTCACTCAATCAAATTGATACACTCTTTAAAACTCAAAAAGATTTAAAATATTCTTGTTGAGCCATTTCTTCAAGCTTTACTTTGAAATAAAGACATTTCAGTTGTAATAAGCTTTCATTTGCTGTCTCTTTACCTTTTACTTTACAACATCTTTTGTAAAGAGATTACTTCCGAAAGGAAAGAGATACTTCCGAGAGGAAGGGGATTATTCGGTTTAAGAAACACCTGTAAATTTGCTTGTGTATGGTTTAAGCAAACACCTGTAAGTTTGCTTGTGTACGGTTTAAGAAAACACCGGTAAGTTTGCTTGTGTACGGTTTGTGCAACACCCGGCTAAGTTGTGCGACTAAGATTTCTTAGTAGATTACTTCAAGGAGTTCCTTGAAGAGAGTGGACGTAGGGTCGGAACGAATCCGATATTGCCGAACCACTATAAACTGTGTTTGCATCCTCTTCTCCTTAAACTCTTTATTTACAGCACATTACTTGTATTAATTGTTTGCTGCTTATTCGTTTTTATAAACTTGTATTAATTCCGCAAAAAGTTTTAAAAATCCAATTCACCCCCTCTCTTGAGTTGAAACCTCGAGCTACAATTGGTATCAGAGCTTCGTTCTCATATTTAGGCTTAAAATCCTTGAGTTGATCCAATGGCAGCAAATAGTTACTCTTAGGGATACTCTTATATTAGACCACCTTTGTTCAATGGCTCCAATTATAATTATTGGAAAAACAGAATGAGAATCTTTGTCGAAGGACAAGATTATAATTTGTGGAGAATCATTGAAGAAGGACCTAAAATTCCTTCAAAGGAAATAACTGTTGGAGAAATCATTCGTACAATGCCCAAACTCAAAACCGAGTATAATGATAAGGATTGTAGAATGATGTCTCTCAATAGTAGAGCCACAACCATTTTACATTGTACTTTAGATATTAATGAGTATAATAAAATATCTGCATGTGTTTCGGCTAAGGAAATATGGGAAAAATTGCAAGTCATGTATGAAGGAACTAGTGAAGTCAAAAAATCAAAAATCTATATGCTAGTTTCTGAATATGAATCATTTAGAATGTCTCCTAACGAAACTATTTCTGAAATGCATTCTCGTTTCATAACTATTGTTAATGGTTTAAAGCTTCTTGGTAGGAATATTGAGAAGTTTGAACTAACGAGAAAAATCTTGAGGTCTTTGCCACCCTCATGGAAACCTAAGAAGACGGCCATTCAAGAGGCCAAAGATCTCGACAAGCTTGATGTTGAGACACTGCTTGGGTCATTATTGACATACGAGATGGAAGAAATGACTCCCATCATCAATGATGATGAGAAGAAGAAAAAGTAAATCGCTCTCAAAGCTTCTACGAGCAACAAAGAAAATGAATTAATACAAGAAGTAGAGAGCAGTGAAGAGGATAGTGAAATGGCCTTAATCACTAAACAATTCCATAGGTTCTTGAAGAAAAACAAGAAACCTTACACAAAGGATCCCATCTCGAAAAGGGAATCACTTATGTGTTTCGGCTGCAAGAAGCCTGGTCACATAAGAGCTGATTGTTCAGTTTCAAAACTGTACAAAAAGAAAGCCATGATAGCAACAACATTGAGCGATGACGAAGAAGAAGATGAGTCATCGGACAAAGAAATCAGATACGAGGAAATTGCCAACCTTTGTTTGATGGCGATCGACGATGAAAGTGAGATTTGTCTTCACACTAAAGAGGAAAATAACTGTTGGTACCTTGATAGTGGATGCTCGAAGCACATGATCGGTGATAAAAGTGTATTCAATGAGCTAACTCTAAGAGATGGTGGATATGTCACCATTGGAGACAACACCAAAATAAAGATCATCGGGCATGTAAAAGTTGGTAATGATTTCTCTACCTTAGATAATGTATTGCTAGTACAAGGCCTTAAGCCAAATTTACTTAGCATTAGTCAACTATGTGACAAAGGCAACAAAGTCACATTTGAGACCTCTCATTGTCTAGTTATAGACATCAAGAGTAACAAGATCAAATTTATTAGCCATAGACATGAAAATGTCTATATAGTTGATTTGAAATCTTTGCATTCTGAAAATTAAAAATGTTTTCCTGCTTGTAGTGAAAATCCTTGGCTATGGCATAGAAGGCTTGGTCATGTAAACATGAACTTGCTAAAAAATTTTTCAAGAAAAGATTGGACTTCTTAAAATCAATTTTGAAAAAGATAAAGTATGCGATGCTTGTCAAATGGGAAAACAAACTAGGATTTCTTTTAAAGAAAAAAATGTAGTTTCAACTACTAGACCTTTGGAACTTTTGCATATGGACTTATTTGGTCCAATAAGTACCATTAGTCTAGGTGGCCATCAATATGTTCTTGTTATTGTTGATGACTATTCAAGATATACCTTTGTTATTTTTATTCAAGGATGAAGCTTTCAAAGGTTTTGAAAAGTTTTGCAAAAATGATCAAAATGAAAAAGGAATTTGCATTTCTAGCATAAGAAGTGATCATAGAAAAGAATTTGAAAACCAAAGTTTTTCAAATTTTTGTGATGAAAATAGAATCAATCACAATTTTTCAGCTCCTAGAACTCCTCAACAAAATGAAGTTGCTGAGAGGAAAAACAGAGTTCTAGAAGAATTCTCAAGAACAATGCTTTGTGAAAATAGTTTACCAAAATATTTTTGGGCTGAAGCCGTGAACACTTCTTGTTATATTTTAAATCAAATTTTAATTAGGCCTATACTTGATAAAACTCCATATGAACTATGGAAAGGTAGAAAGCCTAATATTTCCTATTTTCGGACATTTGGTTGCAAATGCTTCATCCTAAATAACAATAAAACTAACTTGGGTAAATTTGATTCTAAGACCGATGAAGGGATATTTTTAGGATATTCTACATCGAATAAGGCTTATAGAGTTTTCAATAAGAGAACTCTAATGGTAGAAGAATCTGTGCATGTAACTCTTGATGAGTCTAACCCTATTAGTAGTAGAGAAGTTTTCATTAATGATGATGCAGATTTTATTCCAAGAACGGAAACTCCTACTCCCATAGTTGACCCGAAAGAGAATCCAACTAAAGCAAATGAAGAGCTGGAAACTCATAATTTGGACCAACCATCTACAAGCCAACAAGAGGATGGACTTCCTAAAGATTGGAGGTATGTGAACTATCACCCAATTGATCAAGTAATTGGTGATCCTTCACAAGGGGTAAGAACTCGCTCTTCTATTAGAAATATTTGCAATTATGTAGCTTATCTGTCTCAAGTAGAACCTAAGGCTTTTATAGAAGTTGAAAAGGATAATGATTGGATTATTGCTATGCAAGAAGAGATAAATCAATTTCAGAAAAACAAGGTTTGGAATCTAGTTCCAAGACCTACGAATCATTCCATAATTGGAACGAAATGGGTCTATAGGAATAAGATAGATGAGAATGGAATAGTAACTAGAAATAAGGCTAGACTAGTTGCTAAGGGATATAATCAAGAAGAAGGAATAGACTTTGATGAGACCTATGCTCCCGTAGCTAGATTAGAAGCTATTCGAATGTTGTTAGCCTTTGCATGCTTTAATAAATTCAAGTTATTTCAAATGGATGTAAAAAGTGCTTTTTTAAATGGCTTTATAGAAGAAGAGGTTTATGTTGAGCAACCTCTTGGTTTTGAAAACCTTAGTCTTCCAAATCATGTCTACAAGCTTTCTAAGGCTCTATATGGGTTGAACCAAGCTCTAAGGGCATTGTATGAAAAACTAAGTAAATTTTTGATTGATAATGATTTTGTAAGAGGTAGAATAGATACAACTCTCTTCACAAAAACTCACAAAAATGACACATTGATAGTTCAAATATATGTTGATGATATTATATTTGGTGCTACTAATGAATCTATGTGTCAAGAATTTGCAAAGTGCATGCAAGGTGAATTTGAAATGAGCATGATGGGAGAGCTTACCTACTTCCTTGGACTTCAAATCAAACAACTAAAAGGAGGAATCTTTATTAATCAATCAAAGTACATCAAGGACCTACTAAAGAGGTTCGGGATGGAAAGCTCAAAGCCGTTTGGTACTCCAATGAGCACATCTACAAAACTTGATCTTGATGAAGGAGGTAAACCTGTAGATACTAAGTATTATAGAAGCATGATAGGTGCTCTGCTTTATTTAACTGCAAGTAGACCTGATATCATGTTCAGTGTATGCATGTGTGCTAGATTTCAGTCTAATCCTAAGGAATCACATGTAGTTGCAGTAAAAAGAATCCTTAGATATCTGTAAGGAACCCAGACCATAGGATTATGGTACTATAGAGAATCATCTTTTGAGCTAGTAGGTTATTCAGATGCTGATTTTGCTGGATGTAGGTTAGATAGAAAAAGCACAAGTGGAACATGCCAATTCTTAGGTGCCATGTTAACTTCTTGGTTTTCCAAAAAACAGAATTCCGTTGCATTATCAACCGCTGAGGCGGAATATGTAGCAGCTGGAAGTTGTTGTGCCCAAGTGTTATGGATGAAACAACAACTAGAAAACTATGGCATGAACCTAAAAAATATTCCTATATTTTGTGATAATACTAGTGCTATCAACCTAACCAAAAATCCTATTCAGCACTCTAGAACCAAGCATATAGAAATTAGACATCATTTCTTAAGAGACCATGCTCAAAAAGGTGATATTAGATTAGAATTCATACCTTCAAAAGATCAAATAGCTGACATTCTTACAAAACCTCTAAGTGAAGCTAGTTTCTGCAAAATTAGACTGTCAATGGAATTGTTATATTATGATAAATTGTATGTTTGATTGCATCTACATTTCATCATTTGCATGATATTGACGTCTAGTGAAAGAGTATTAATTCTTGTTTAAATATCCCTTTCACTCGAAGATGTCATAGATAAACAAATTTCATGCTACGATTCAAGACTAAAAATTTTCTTAAGGGTCCAGTCGACTGGTAATGTTAAACCAATCGACTAGTAACTCTCTGCCAATTCTTCCAGACGACCGGTAAGTCTTTTCCACTCGTCTATAAGATCAAATCCCTGTTTGGAGCAAATTTTTGAAAATCTCTTGTCTTCCAATCGACTGGTATCTTACTGCCAGTTTACCTAGTCAACTGGTATGCAAACTGTTTATCTTTTCAAAGGGACCCAGTCGACTGGTATCGCAATTCTATAAAAGGGACTATTCATTTTTTCTGATTTTTTACGCCATTTTCGAGCTCTCCAACTTTCTCTCTCCAAACAAATTCATTCTTTTGATCCAAAAACCATCCAAACTTCATCTAAACACACCGATTTACTCATCCATGAAGAGATTTTTAACTTCCTATGGTTAAAATCTCTTATTTTTGCCAAAATTCTTTTTTCTAAAAACTCTAAACTTTTCCAAAATGGGCGATAAAATACGGATTAAACTCACAACAGGAGGACCAAATGCTCCTAAAAGGCCAAGATCTTCGAAACCTTCTGCTTCGGAGTCAAACGGAAAGGGAGCAGCGGGCACATCTAGCAAGGTGCCTAGAGTAGAGCTTGATGAAGCTCTGTTTTCCAGTCCTGCTGCAAAGGCGAGGTATGAATCTATAATCTGTTACAAGAAGATCATGACGGGTAGAGTTGTAGATGAAAAATACTACCCGTGACTAATTTACCAGTTCTACGCGAACTTGGTGAAACCCAGTCCTCTGGCTCTGAGATTCAGAACCAGAGTCAGCGGTGTGGAGTTTGAGGTCAACATTGACCTCTTGATGAGCATATTGAGAATCCTGGTAAGGGGGATTCAGTGGAGTGTGGATGGATGGCCAGACAACTTTGATGTCGAGACGGCCTGTTAGATAGTCAAGGGAGACCCTAACTATGTGTACAGAACCACTATATTTTACACATGTAGTGACATGCCCCTCGACTCAAAGATGTTTCAGCTGATTGTCAGTTAGACCATCCACCCGAGACTCGGGAGTCGAGGGTATCTATCTAAGATAGATACGGTATTGATTTGGTGCTTTAAAACTGGGCACCACTTCAATATACATCCTATGTTGCTCGCCAACATGATAAACGGCGAAGCGGGTGACTCCGGGTGTCTTCCTTATGGGATGCTCATTACACTCATCCTCCAGCACTTCCGGGTACCTCTGCCTACCTCCGAGGCTCAGGATATCGGACTGACGAACATCATCAACATCTCATCTCTGAAGAAGATGGAATGTACAGTATAAGATGGTTTCCTATATCTGAAGGCTAGAAAGCGACTACACATCCGAGAGGGAGAGACCGACAGCGATGAGGATGCTACTGCTGATACGGCTGCTCAGATGGAGACGGATACCCGAGCACCTCCCATTGGTGGCTCGAGTACTGGTCAGGTTGGATATGATGACATCCTACAAGCTATCACGAGCCTCCAGATGACCCTGCAGTTACAGTACCAGTCTTTGAGCTCATCAATCGAGCATCTCCGGGACGACTTCGGGCTTTACCAAGAACGCACCGAGAGCTCCCTACCTGAGCTTAGGGATCTTATGCGTGATGACTCGGACTCTCCAGCACCATGAGTCATTTTCATTCCTTATTTTTTTTATGTATTTAGTGTTTTTCCAGTTCTTCTTAGCATAGCACGAACATTTTCTGTACTTTGTTTATCATTTATGGCTTTATAAAGCCCGTTCGTGTACTGATATTTTATTTATGATATTGCATCTTTCTTAGACATATCTCATGCTTTTAATTATGCTATTTATGATATGTTTGCAAAGTTTTAAATTCTGTTTAGTCATTAAACTGCTCTATAAATGCTTATGCTTGTATAAAAACTTCTGGTTCGTCCCGGGATGGCTTCCGATCTCCGAATGAAGCTATATTTTATGTACAAGTTTTTTTTCTTCGTATAATCTAGTTTACTGTAGTGGCTAAATAGCTTACTTTTTGTCTTATGACCCCTTTGGTTGCTGTTATCAAAACGGGGGAGAAAAATGAGAAAAACGAGAAAATCTAAGTAAACACAACCAATGCATAGATTTAGGGGGAGCATTGCTCCATAGCCTTATAAAAATGTTTATTGATTAGTTGAGTTTGATTGTGGATTGGTTGAAAGAAATATAAACTGTGTTTGCTTGTTTATAGGGTGGTTTTACTCGAAAAACAAGAGGAGACTGTCCAATTTTTCGAAAAATCCTAACACTTAGCTTTTAAAACTGTTTTCACATTATTAGTTTTGTCATCATCAAAAAGGGGGAGATTGTTGACCCTCGCCCGTATTTTAATGATGGCAAAACACAACTGTTATTTCACTAACAAGTTTAAGCTAAGTTGTATTAAGGATCAAACACATTCAACCAAGGAACAACGTGCAAGAACTCGAACCAAATCAAGTATCAAGTGAAGATTAAAGAACTAGTATAGGTTTAAGATTTAGAACCAATGTAAGTCTCACTTATACATTGTATTAGCTTGTTCAATGGCTCGAACACAAAAGGTTTTCTAAAACTGTTGTTTTTAAAACAAATGTTTTTAATGAAAAACATAAGAAAAACTGGGTTGGAAGACAACCCAATCGACTGGGTACATATACCAGTCGACTGGTTTATGGGACAGTGAGTCCCCAATTGACTGGATAAATCAACCCAGTCGACTGGTAAAATGGACAGTGAGTCCCCAGTCGACTGGATGATATATACCAGTCGACTGGTAACCCAAAAGATTTAAAAATAGGCATTTTTAAGTGAACCCAGTCGACTGGTCTCTCGACCCAGTCGACTAGAGGTTCAAAAAATATGACCGTTGGACCCGAAAAAATGATCTTTCATATTCAAATTAAAGTTCAAACGGCCATATTTTTTTATGTCTATTTAAACCCATTCTATTGAGCATTCAATAGAATGCTGCTCATATTGAAAAAGAGTTGAACTCACTCAATCAAATTGATACACTCTTTAAAACTCAAAAAGCTTTGAAATATTCTTGTTGAGCCATTTCTTCAAGCTTTACTTTGAAAGAGAGACATTTCAGTTGTAATAAGCTTTCATTTGCTGTCTCTCTACCTTTTACTTTACAACATCTTTTGTAAAGGGATTACTTCCGAAAGGAAGAGGATACTTCCGAGAGGAAGGAGATTATTTGGTTTAAGCAACACCTGTAAGTTTGCTTGTGTATGGTTTAAGCAAACACCTGTAAGTTTGCTTGTGTACGGTTTAAGCAAACACCTATAAGTTTGCTTGTGTACAGTTTGTGTAACACCCGGTTAAGTTGTGCGACTAAGATTTCTTAGTGGATTATTTCAAGGAGTTCCTTGAAGAGAGTGGACGTAGGGTCGGAACGAATTAGATATTGCCGAACCACTATAAACTGTGTTTGCATCCTCTTCTCCTTAAACTCTTTATTTACAGCACATTACTTGTATTAATTGTTTGCTGCTTATTCGTTTTTATAAACTTGTATTAATTCCGCAAAAAGTTTTAAAAACCCAATTCATCCCCCCTCCTCTTGGGTTGAAACCTCGAGCTACAGATTTCATTAGTGAGTTTAAAACTTTGAACACATGATCTGATGATAGAGTTTAAACTTTAGTTACTTACTTTAGGCATTTTCGAGAATTCATATGTTTGATCTAATCTCACACGAGCATATTAGCACATATTTGTGTGAGGTATGACATGTGAGTTGAATGTATATGTTTTCTTGTCTTAACTAAAACTGTATGACTTGTTGGATAAACACTTGGGCATAGAAAAGCATAATATATATATATATATATATATATATATATATATATATATATATATATAATACTAATGATCATCATCAATAAACTTTTCACTGAGTAACTGGACCTCTTGCCTCAGTATGAAGTGAGTGATCACGTCGAAAGGTGGAAATTTTGCTTGGTAATATTAAGGCCAACTTAATTTCATAGCCTTTTCGACTCGTGTTAGTAAGTCCTTAGGGGTGCCTTTACACCTAATGCCCTAAAACCATCTGGTTTGAGAGTCATTGACTCAATACTCGTTACATGGGTCAATTAGAAAGCTTAAGAGAACTAAATATAGCAGAGCCTTATATATAAAAATAAATAAATAAATAAAAAAACTATGCCATCGTTGTTCTGTCCGATGAGAAATTCTGTGGATCTTGAGACTTGAATTACCTTGTACATTGAAGTTATTTGGAAACTTCATCTGTATATGCTAATTCACTTTACACTGATTCAAGCTTGTGATGTCTTACCATGCCTCTTGTAAGTAATTAGGTTTTAAATTCTTATTCATTGTGAAGATGGGTTCGACTTATTTAAGCTTACTCATGAATGATCTCATGATTTTGTATGCTCCTTAAATTTTTGGATACCATGAATACTGAACTTATCTTTATAATCCTTGTTGTTCATTTAGTTTTTTATTTTGTTTTGCTAAGGGACTAGCAAAATATAAGTTTGGGGGTATTTGATGAGTCTTAAATATTGCATATTTAAGACCCGTAACTTATATTTGTTATGCTCTTAGTTAGTAGTATTTCACTTTATTTTATGTCTTTTTTGGTGTTTTGTATATTTTTATAGGTTTGTGGAGAAAATGAAGCATTTTAGGAGATGTGAAGCTTTAGGAGCAATAGCGATCGATTGCACTATGCTGCGATCGAGCGCTTGGTCAATAATCCCACATCGAAATGTTTGCAGTACAGTGCATCTGCGATCGAGCGCACCAGACACTCGATCGAGCGCACAAGATATACAATCGATCGCACATGCGATTGATCGCACCATTCTGCGATTGAGTGCACTCGGGCCAGTATCCCACCTCGAATCTGAAACCTACAGTGCTCCGAGACTCCCCCTATATAAACACCATCTTACTTCATCATTCAAGGTACAATTCCTGGGCCACTTTGGTGTTAACCGGTGGACGTCTGCAAGCATTCTGGTGGATCCCGAAGGCTTTGCTACCACGATGGGGAGTGCCACCTATCAGCGAGTGGAATTTCTCCCATGTAAAGTTATTTATTTCTTTTTATTTAGTTGTTTTAGTTTAATGTTTAGCACTTTTATTATGAATTGTAGTTTCATAGTTATGAGTGGCTAGAATCTTCAGCTAAGGTTGAAGATGAAGCCTCACCGTTGTTTGGCATAGTAGTTCAGATTTGCTTGTACAAATCTGACATTTTTTAGTATAAATGTTCTGTCAATTATTTGAGTTAATCTTGTGATTGATTGAGTTAAATTCTTTTGTTGGATATTCCTTGTGTTTCATCTGATGGATACATCGAATTGTTTTCGATTAAATTGGATTTCCTTTGTGATTTGTTGAGAGCGGATACATTGGATACTTTTGGTTTAATTGGGATATTCTTTGTTTTTTGTCTTATAGTTGGATTTATGGAATGTTTTGATAGGCTATTTTTTTAGGACATATATGCTTAACTTTGGTGGGGTGGATTCGGAAACCTTAGTGTCTTTATTATTAGTTTTTAATTCAATTTAATTTAAGTTTATATTTCTTTTGCAAAAATACAACTCAAAATTCGGAACTAGGTTAAAATAGGGTTAGTTTAGATAAAATTATATTTTTACAACGCAATTCCCTGTAGATTCGACCTCGCACTTGCACAACACTATATTGCAAACGACTCGTGCGCTCGCGAGTAATTTAAAACTACAATGCCACCAAGGGAAATTGGTAATTTGATGAATGATCGAGAGTCAAGGGTTTGCTTTAGATGTAATCAGACAGGGTATCTGTCTCAGAATTGTCCTAAGTAGATATGTTTTGTATGTGGTGAAGGAGGACATGTTAGTATAGATTATCTAGTGGGAAAATCTGCTGATGTAGGTACTGGAAGTGTTGAGAGAAGACAAATGGAGAGAGGTAATGGATCAGTAAGTGTGCAAGGCAGAGGTAGAGGATTAGTAGCTGAGAGAGCTAACAGTAGCCAGTTCAGTCCAGAGATGGCAGAGTCTATGTGTTGACCCAATATGATGCACAAGCCATTCTTGATGTTGTTATAGGTATGGTATCTATCCTTTATAGGCCTGCTAGATTATTGATTGATCCTGGTGCAACCCATTCTTTTGCATCTAATGTTTATATGAAATCTATTGATGCTAGTGTTAGTCTTTTGATGCATGCTATTGTTGTTGAGGTTCCTATTGGGGATATGGTTATTATCTAGAAAATTTATCGGGCTTGTGTGATTAGTCTAGCTGATAGAGAATTTGAAGTTGATCTATTACCTTTAGATATGATAGATTTTGATTTGATTCTGATGATGAATTGGTTATCTGCATATCATGCTCGGGTAGCTTGTTTTAGGAAGCAATGTTGATTGAGAAAGACCCACTAGTGTAACTGAAATTAGAAGCTTTTTGGGGTTGGCTGGTTATTATAAGAGGTTTATCCAAAAAATTTCTATGATTGCTGGACCATTGACTAGATTGACCAGGAAGGAAGTGAAGTTTAGGTTGTCAGAAGAATGTGAAAGGAGTTTCCAGCTGTTAAAAGAAAAATTGACTACTACCCCGATATTAATGCTTCCTTCTGGCGATGAAGGATTTATGGTATATAATGATGCATCACATCAGGGGTTGGGATGTGTGTTGATGCAACATAGGAGACTTATAGCTTATGCATCTAGGCAAAGAACCATGAGAAGAATTACCCGACCCACGATTTAGAATTGACTGCCATAATTTTTGCTTTGAAGATTTGTAGACATCATTTGCATAGAACCAATTGTGAAATTTTTACTGATCATAAAAGCTTGACGCATTTACCGACCCAGAAAGAGTTGAATTTGAGGCAGAAGAGGTGGATGGAGTTGATTAGTGATTATGACTATACAATTCATTATCTTCCAGGAAAGGCTAATGTAGTAGTTGATGCATTGAGTAGAAAGACTACAGGGAGATTAGCTACTATTGGGAGTCATAATATTAGCTTGATGATAGAATTAAGAAGAATGAGGATGCAATTAAGTGTCAAAGATAGAGGAGTATTGATGGTAAATATGGTGGTACAATCTTTTATTATTAATCGTTTATTATAGATGCAGGGTAGAGATGAAGGGATAAAGAAGATTAGATAGGAAGTATTGAATGGGATGCCGACTAAGTTTAGAATTAGAGAAAATGGTATGGTGGTATTGGGGCATAAAAATTGTGTTCTCAATGATGTGGAGATGAGAAAGTAAATACTAAGGGAGGTTCATGATTTTGTATATTTTATGCACCCGGGTAATAATAAGATGTACAGGGGGTTGAGACAGAATTATTGGTGGTTAGGGATGAAGATGGATATAGCAAAACATGTTTCTAGATGTTTGACTTGTCAACAGGTGAAGTCCGAGAATAGACATCCAGCAGGTTTATTACAACCTCTTCCAGTACCTGAGTGGCCATGAGAGAATATGAGCATGGATTTTGTCTATGGCTTTCCCCGTGCCCAGAGGGGTCATGACGTTGTATAGCTTATAGTAGATAGAATTTCTAAGTCGTCACATTTCCTTCCTATTAAAACTACATGGAGTCCTGAAAAGTTGGTTGAATTGTAAATAGCGGAGACTGTAAGATACATGGAGTACCCTTGAGCATTGTATCAGATAGAGATTCCAGATTTACCTCTAGATTTTAGAAAAGTTTTCAATAAGCTATGGGCATGGAATTGCAGTTTAGTACAACTTTTCATCCACAAACTGATGAGTAGACTGAGAGGATCATCAGAATACTAGAAGATATGTTGAGGGCAAGTGTATTGAGTTTCTCAATGAGCTGGGATGCTTTTTTGCCTTTGATCGAGTTTGCATACAATAATCAGTATCAAACTAATGTTGGGATGGCATCATTTGAGGCTTATATTATAGAAGGTGTAGAACTCTAGTATGCTGGGAAGAAGTTGGAAAGAGAAAGATATTTGGTTTAGAAATGATATATTTGACTACTGAGAGGATCAAACAGGTTAGAGAGAATCTTAAAGCAGCACAGAACAGACATAAGGGATATACTGATAATAAAAGATGACATCTCGAGTTTCAAGTTGGTGATTGTGTATTTTTGAAGATATCTCCGTGGAATGGTATGTTGATGTTTAAAAAGTAGGGAAAGTTGGGCCCGAGATTTGTGGGCCCATATGAGGTGATTAAGAGAGTTGGACCAGTAGCATATCGATTGGATTTGCCCCCAGAGTTAAAGCAATTACATAATGTGTTTAATGTGTCACTTTTGATAAAGTACTTACATAATGAATCCCATAGTATCTGGAATCAGGCGATACAACTTCAAAAAGATTTGACTTTTATGCAAGTATCAGTCAAAATTCTAGACAGAAAGGAACAAGTCTTGCGTAATAAAGTCATTCTTTCGATTCAAATATTATGGCGGAACAAAGATGTTGAAGAAATCACTTGGGAGAATGAAGCAAGAATGAGGAAAGAATACCACCAACTCTTCTATGAATTAGGTAAGAAAATTTTGGGGACGAAATTTTTGTAAGGTGGGTAGAATTATAATACTCGTATTCATAAAGAAAAGGTAAAAAAAGTAATTTAATAAATATGACATAGAGTTAAAATAATATCTATGCAAAAGATTTAATATTTTATAAAAAAAACAGACGCCTAGAAAGTGTAAAGAAAAAAAAATGTGGC